>JARZZO010000015.1:40400000-43170000 GCA_030544215.1 Zantedeschia hybrid cultivar
AGGGTATTGTACCCATTGGGAGCAAGTGGATCTTTAAGAGAAAGATCGGTGTTGATGGACGGATTGATACTTATCTGGCAAGGTTGGTGGCAAAGGGATATCGTCAAAAGCAAAGAATTGACTATGACGAGACTTTTTCACCGTTTGCTTTGATAAAGTCTATCAGAGTTCTACTCGTCATTGCTGCACATTTTGATTATGAAATCTGACAGATGGATGTAAAGACTGCCTTCCTCATTGGTAACCTTGAGGAAGAGGTGTATATGATACAACCGGAAGGCTTCACATCCAAGGTGTAACGACCCGCCACCCTATAATCGGGGATCCGATTACTAAATGGGTACCGAATCGTTAATTTGGAATCAAACCAGGATCTAATCAAGTCTGGGAGATAAATAATAAACTAAGCTAAACATTCACATCGCATTGAACTGAAATAAAAGTGCAGGAATTAAAATTATTACAATGCGACTCGATACAGCAAATAAATACATATTTCAACAGAAAAGAAATAATTAAACGTACAGGCCAGAAATAAAATCACAACTACGTCGGGGCATACCTCGGAACAACTGCTGACGGGGCTCAACTCACGGCCGCACTCTCCTCGCTAGGTCTGCTGAAAGTCCTCACCTGAAAACCGCAGGAGGGGTGAGTCTCAAAGACAAGACTCAGTAGGGATCCTTCGATCCCCACTGCCCACGCACACAACCACAAGTGCAAGGTACAGCTAACGGTAAAGTGATAAGCACAAGAGGTACAATTCCTAATTCTTAACGTGAATCACATGCAATCGTGATATAATAAACATGCATATATTAAACCAGTCGGCTAGGAAACCCACAACTGTCGTCTCGATAGAACTCGCTAACCACACAACAACGGTGGAAAAAAACCTCGACCCGCTGAGACCAAACAGTAACCCCTCGGATAGCACACTAGCTACTCCGGCCCAACCGGCTCAGGTGGTTACTCCATCCCTCAGCATGAGTGACTCTCCGAATGTACCACTCCGACACCGGTACTAGCTGACCCTGGGGTTCACCAGGTGACCCTCTCTCACTAGGCGTCACCCCGCCCACTCCCCCACCGGCGCTGTGCTCACGCCCCCACCAGCACAGGGTGATATAGTGCTACAATGTCACTCCAGGTCCACAGTAACTCAAAACCCAGCACAGTGCGATCCGGTCACGTGAGAAGTCCGCGGTCGCATAACACACATATAAAACCATCTGATTACGACGAATCCATCTCTATCGGGTACACTAAAGCATGCACTATCCCTCTGTCTAACCGTATGAATACATTTTACTGGCATGAATTAGTGAGGTTCTGTCTTGAATCGCGTCGCCCAAGGTCGACGCCATTCAAGCTCCATATTCAGGTTTATGTAAAACAGTCTTCAGAATCAGGCCCTAAAAGGCGTCGACACCAGTGGTCGCCTTTTAAAAGGCGTCGACATCCTCAGACGCCATTCAACACAGAAATCCGGAAATTCCAAGGCCTTTACTCAGGAGATTTCTGCCTTTAAAAGGCGTCATGGTTAACCGACGCCATTTGAAAATGCGTCGTTCACCCACGACGTCTTTTAGTCCCAGAATCCCCGAACTGGCAGACTCTCTGTCAGGCGATTCCTGTCTAAAAGGCGTCGTGATGGCTCGACGCCCTTCAAAAAGGTGTCGTCCATGCACGACGTGTTTAAGCCCTAGGAACCAGAGTCGCTTGAGCCCGAGGGCTCCATTTTCAACCCCAAAACAACCCCAAAATTCACCCAAAAATGGAGGGAAAAGAGGAGTAATACTATCCATAGGCAACACATTCATGGAAATCCCCCATGTTATCAAAAGAACTCCTAAACATGCTCATTCTACCCCCCGAAACCAAAGATCCAAACAAGCTTAAACGAGGGTAAACATGGCTTAAAACGTGATGCTAAGGGGAACCGTCACCCTACCGGATACTTGAACGCCTCCGAGCTTCAAGCCGTCCACCGGACTCGCCCCACGCCGCCGCCGGTACCGCCGTGGTCGTCCTTGCTCCTCCGTGACGTCGACCGCCGTCCGGAGAGTAGAACGCCGCAGTGGAAGTGGAGGTGGTAGTGGTAGGAGCTAGGTAGAGGATGGAGTGGAGGGAGAGATGAAACGGTGGGAGGAAAAGAGGGAGGAGGAGGGTTCGCCGCCGAGTTCGCCGGAAGGGGAAAGAGAGGAAGAGAGGAGAAAATGAGGGAAAGAAGGAGGGCTCGCGGGGTTAACCAGAGACTGGCTAAAACGCGTCGACATCCACAGACGCCGTTCAGTTGATGTGACAGCCGCTCTGACAAGACTCTGAAACGCGTCGTTCAAGGCAGACGCCGTTCAGACGATATGTCAGGGCCGTACTCTGACAAACCCAGAGTCGCAGTCTGAAAAGGCGTCGACACACGTGGACGCCGTTCAGATCGACAAGACAGGGCCGTACCCTCGCGGCCCGAAGCCAGCCCACGTGGCACCCACGTGGCAGAACTTGAAATGCGTCTGCGACGGTGGACGCCATTTAAAACGCGTCTCGATGTCCTGACGCGAATCAACTCAGAACCTCCGCCCTCACTAAGGTTAGAACTACAAGGTCCGACCCCGAAAACCGGATCCGAAGGTCACGATCCTTACAATCTCCCCCCCTTAAAAGAATTTCGTCCCCGAAATTGACTGCTTAGAATTAACAAAGTCAAACAGGGATATAAGTTCACAAGGAAACTTACGAAAAGAGGTAAGGGAACTACTCTCGCATCTCATCCTCACGCTCCCAGGTTGCCTCACCTCCGGAGCGGTACTGTCAAATCACCTTGACCAATGGTACAATCTTGTTCCGCAGGACCTGTTCTCTGCGATCCTCAATACGAACAGGATATTCTGGAAAAGACAGGTCCTCAGCGACCTCCAACTCTGAAAAATCCAAGACGTGGGACGGATCCTGAACATACTTTCTCAGTAAAGAAACATGGAACACATCGTGCACCCCTGCAAGACTGGGCGGCAAGGCCAGCTGATACGCGGTTTCCCCAATCCGAGCAAGGATGGGAAAAGGCCCAATATATCGCGGACTCAACTTGCCTCGCTTCCCGAATCTCATCACACCCTTGGAGGGTGAGACTCGGAGAAACACGTGGTACCCAGCTTCAAACTCAAGTGGTCTCCGTCGGATGTCAGCATAACTCTTCTGCCTACTCTGCGCTGCGGTCAACCTCTGCCGAACTAACCTGGCAATCTCAGCACACTGCTGTACTAACTCGGGTCCTGCTATCTGCCTTTCACCGATCTCGGACCAACATACTGGAGATCGACACGGTCGCCCATACAAAGCCTCGTAAGGCGCCATGCCGATACTAGAATGATAACTGTTATTATAGGCAAATTCCACTGTGGACAAATACTGCTCCCAAGAACCTCCCCAGTCTAGACAACAAGCTCTGAGCATATCTTCCAAGGTCTGAATAGTCCTCTCTGACTGCCCGTCAGTCTCGGGATGGTAGGCTGAGCTGAAAGCCAATTGAGTGCCTAGTGCCTGTTGAACGCTCTTCCAGAATCTGGAAGTAAACCTTGGATCTCGATCTGATACAATAGACAAAGGCACCCCGTGCAGAGAGATGATCCGGTCTACAAACAACATTGCCAGCTTGCCGACTGACCAGTCCTTCCTAATAGCTAGGAAGTGTGCCGACTTGGTCAGACGATCCACGATGACCCAGATGGCATCTCTCCTGCTAGGGGATGTAGGTAATCCCATCACGAAGTCCATAGTCACATGCTCCCATTTCCACTCTGGAATCGGCAAGGGCTGTAGCAATCCACCAGGTCTCTGATGCTCGGCCTTAACCTGCTGACAAGTCATGCATCTGGCCACATATTCAGCCACATCTTTCTTCATACCGGGCCACCAGAAGTGCCTCCTCAAACAATGATACATCTTAGTCATCCCCGGATGCACTGCATATCTCGAATGGTGCGCCTCATCAAGAACACATCTGCGCACGTCCTCCTCAGTCGGAACATAAAGTCTACCTCTGAACCTGACAGTACCGTCGTCCCACAACTCCACCTCTGACCTCTGGAGGATCTGTGGTAGTTCAACATCTGCCCTCTGAGCTTCAATTACTGCATGATACACAGCTGGTCTCACAGTCAAACTGACCAGCACGGCTCTGTCATCTTCACGTTGTACCCTAAAGGAAGATTCCACCACCTGCTCGAATAATTTCCACTCCTGAATCATAAGGTATGACATGACCGTCTTCCGACTCAAAGCGTCTGCCACTACATTCGCCTTGCCCGGATGATAGGAAAGGTCAAAGTCATAATCTTTAATGAACTCCATCCACCTTCGTTGCCTCAAATTTAGGTCCCTCTGAGTGAACACATATTTCAAACTCTTGTGATCCATGAAAACCTGGAATTTCTCCCCATATAAATAATGCCTCCAGATCTTGAGTGCAAATACCACAGCTGCCAGCTCCAAATCATGAGTAGGATAGTTCTCTTCATGCTTCTTCAGCTGTCGAGAAGCATAAGCCACTACCCTGCCATGCTGCATTAGAACTGCGCCCAAACCTCGACGGGACGCATCAGAGTAAACCACAAATCCGCCTGATCCAGATGGAAGCACCAGTACAGGGGCTGACGTGAGACGGGTCTTTAACTCAATAAAACTCTGCTCACAATCCTCGGTCCATACAAAGCGAACTCCCTTTCGAGTCAACCTCGACAAGGGGGCTGCTATCGAAGAAAATCCCTGAACAAACCGCCTGTAATAACCGGCAAGCCCCAGAAAGCTCCTGATCTCAGTCACTGAAGTCGGTCTGCTCCAATCCATCACCGCCTCGATTTTGGCTGGATCCACTGCGATACCATTGCCAGAAATAACATGTCCAAGGAAATGCACCTCGTCTAGCCAAAACTCACATTTGCTGAACTTGGCATAAAGTCGATGCTCCCTCAGGACCTGCAATACAGCCTGAAGATGGGTGGCATGCTCTTCCTCAGAAGAAGAATAGATCAGAATATCATCAATAAACACAACCACAAACTGATCCAGGTAAGTCCTGAAGACTCGGTTCATCAGCTCCATAAAGGCCGCCGGAGCATTGGTCAAGCCAAAGGGCATAACCAAAAACTCATAATGTCCATACCGAGTTCTGAAGGCCGTCTTGCTAACATCAACATCCCGGATCCTCATCTGATAATATCCGGATCTCAAGTCGATCTTAGAAAATACCTTCGCGGACTGCAGCTGATCCATCAAATCATCAATCCTTGGAAGTGGGTACTTATTCTTTATTGTTACCTGGTTCAGCTGCCTATAGTCAATGCACAACCTCAGAGAACCATCTTTCTTTCTAACGAACAGGACTGGAGCACCCCATGGAGATGTACTGGGGCGAATGAAACCCTTATTCAGCAGCTCCTGCAACTGCGCCTTCAACTCAGCGAGTTCGGCTGGCGCCATCCGATACGGGGCCATAGACAAGGGCGCCATACCTGGTGCAAGCTCGATGGTAAATTCGACCTCGCGCTGAGGAGGAAGGCCAGGCAGCTCCTCAGGAAATACATCGATGAATTCACACACAACAGGTACCTCCCCAGGGCTGAGACTAACCCGGACATCAGAGACAACAACAGAGGCAAGGAAAGCCTCACAGCCACCAGCAAGCAACCTCCGTGCCTTAAAGGCAGAAATAAGAATACCTCGGGAAGAAAGCCTAATACCTTGGAAGAAGAAGGTCGGGATGTCCGGAATGGAGAATCGCACCCTCTTCCTGTGGCAGTCCACTTCTGCATAAAAGGCTTCCAACCAATCCATACCCAGGATGACATCAAAGTCTCGAATGGCAAGCACAACCAACTGGGCATGGAGCACATGACCCTCAATGGTCAAGGGAACATTCCTCATGCAGTTATAAGATATCATATAGTCTCCAGAAGGAACCTCCACCATCAAACCATCAGATAACTCGACAACGGGCGCAGAAAGGATATCTAAGAACTGCTCAGAAATAAAAGAATGCGAAGCACCCGAATCAATCAATACATGTGCAGAGTTCCCAAGGACAGAAAGTGTACCTTCCACCAAGTTGGACGCGCGAGCCTCCCTCCTGGTGATAGCTAGCACTCTCCCCTGGGTCCTCGGCTTCTTCTGCTCACCTGAACCATGTCCCTGACCATACCCGTGCGGGCACTGCCTCGCCAAGTGGCCCTGCTGGCCGCAAGTTAAACATCTCCTGGGGAGAGTGGGACACTGAGTCCCACCATGGGCACCCCCACAGTGCTGACAGACTGCCGGAAGCCTCTGAGCTGGCCCCTGCGGTGCACTGGATACAGACTGACTCTGCTGACCCTGCCCGGGCCTGTTGCTGCCGCTACTGCCACTACTGCTGCCACCACCCCTGAAGAATGTCCTGAATCGGGAGCCGAGTGACGACGATCCCGATCCAGCAGAAGGGGCCGCTGCTGCTGCCTTACCCCTGCCACGAACTGGGCTCTGAGCAGCCAGTCCTCTCTCCCGGGCCGACTGGCTCTGTTGAGCCTCCACTGCTGCCGCACATCTAACCGCGGAAGCCAGATCCGTGCAGCAGTGAGACGCCACGAAGTTCCTCAAACTGAGCCTCAGTCTGTCCACGAACCTCTCAGTACGACGCTCCTCGTCCCCAGATATGAAAGGCACGAACCGACCTAGCGAAACCAACTTCGCCTGGTACTCAAGTACTGTCATGCTCCCCTGTGTCAGATCCATGAACTCCCTCTCCTTGGCCCTCTGGACGTGTCTAGGGAAATACTGTGCGTTGAACTCCTTAACAAATGTCTCCCATGGAATTTCCCTAAGACTCCTGTCCTCGTAGGACAAACTCTTCAAGGTGGTCCACCAGTCATAGGCGCTATACTTCAGCATGAAGGTAGCTAACGGGGTCCGCTCTACTGCAGCACAATCCATGGTGTCAAAAGTCTTCTCTATCTATCTAAGCCAGTGGATGGCCTCGTCAGGGTCGGGACGACCGGTGAAGTGAGGTGGCCTCAACTTCAGAAACCTCTCAAGTGCAGCTGTAGACCCTCCCCGCGCACTGGAACTCTCACTAGGGTCTCGTGTCTGATATCGAGCCATAGTGTCCATCATCGCCTCCATGAACTGCTCAACACTCGGCCTCCCGGCCTCGGACCCACTAGGGACATCTCCCTGCTCTCGAATAACTGGCATCCTCCTTCTGGGAGCCATCTACTCGCCTACAATTACAAAATCAAAAAGTTCTAATTAGATTCCTAAAGCCTATGCTACCGCCGTGCCTGTACGGGATAATGTATTTATTTGCCGAATTTATGATATTTAACCTAGTTATTTTTTTATTTGCCAGACCGTATGCTCTGATACCAACTGTAACGACCCGCCACCCTATAATCGGGGATCCGATTACTAAATGGGTACCGAATCATTAATTTGGAATCAAACCAGGATCTAATCAAGTCTGGGAGATAAATAATAAACTAAGCTAAACATTCACATCGCATTGAACTGAAATAAAAGTGCAGGAATTAAAATTATTACAATGCGACTCGATACAGCAAATAATTACATATTCCAACAGAAAAGAAATAATTAAACGTACAGGCCAGAAATAAAATCACAACTACGTCGGGGCATACCCCGGAACAACTGCTGACGGTGCTCAACTCACGGCCGCACTCTCCTCGCTAGGTCTGTTGAGAGTCCTCACCTGAAAACCGCAGGAGGGGTGAGTCTCAAAGACAAGACTCACTAGGGATCCTTCGATCCCCACTGCCCACGCACACAACCACAAGTGCAAGGTACAGCTAACGGTAAAGTGATAAGCACAAGAGGTACAATTCCTAATTCTTAATGTGAATCACATGCAATCGTGATATAATAAACATGCATATATTAAACCAGTCGGCTAGGAAACCCACAACTGTCGTCTCGATAGAACTCGCTAACCACACAACAACGGTGGAAAAAAA
Organism: Zantedeschia hybrid cultivar; assembly: GCA_030544215.1. Taxonomy (NCBI): domain Eukaryota; kingdom Viridiplantae; phylum Streptophyta; class Magnoliopsida; order Alismatales; family Araceae; genus Zantedeschia; species Zantedeschia hybrid cultivar. The sequence goes on from JARZZO010000015.1 coordinate 40,407,998, forward strand.
CCTCGACCCGCTGAGACCAAACAGTAACCCCTCGGATAGCACACTAGCTACTCCGGCCCAACCGGCTCAGGTGGTTACTCCTTCCCTCAGCATGAGTGACTCTCCGAATGTACCACTCCGACACCGGTACTAGCTGACCCCGGGGTTCACCAGGTGACCCTCTCTCACTAGGCGTCACCCCGCCCACGCCCCCACCGGCGCTGTGCTCACGCCCCCACCAGCACAGGGTGATATAGTGCTACAATGTCACTCCAGGTCCACAGTAACTCAAAACCCAGCACAGTGCGATCCGGTCACGTGAGAAGTCCGCGGTCGCATAACACACATATAAAACCATCTGATTACGACGAATCCATCTCTATCGGGTACACTAAAGCATGCACTATCCCTCTGTCTAACCGTATGAATACATTTTACTGGCATGAATTAGTGAGGTTCTGCCTTGAATCGCGTCGCCCAATGTCGACGCCATTCAAGCTCCATGTTCAGGTTTATGTAAAACAGTCTTCAGAATCAGGCCCTAAAAGGCGTCGACACCAGTGGTCGCCTTTTAAAAGGCGTCGACATCCTCAGACGCCATTCAACAGAGAAATCCGGAAATTCCAAGGCCTTTACTCTGGGGATTTCTGCCTTTAAAAGGCATGATGGTTAACCGACGCCATTTGAAAACGCGTCGTTCACCCACGACGTCTTTTAGTCCCAGAATCCCCAAACTGGCAGACTCTCTGTCAGGCGATTCCTGTCTAAAAGGCGTCGTGATGGCTCGACGCCCTTCAAAAAGGCGTCGTCCATGCACGACGTGTTTCAGCCCCAGGAACCAGAGTCGCCTGAGCCCGAGGGCTCCCTTTTCAACCCCAAAACAACCCCAAAATTCACCCAAAAACGGAGGGAAAAGAGGAGTAATACTATCCATAGGCAACACATTCATGGAAATCCCCCATGTTATCAAAAGAACTCCTAAACATGCTCATTCTACCCCCAGAAACCCAAGATCCAAACAAGCTTAAACGAGGGTAAACATGGCTTAAAACGCGATGCTAAGGGGAACCGTCACCCTACCGGATACTTGAACGCCTCCGAGCTTCAAGCCGTCCACCGGACTCGCCCCACGTCGCCGCCGGTACCACCGTGGTCGTCCTTGCTCCTCCGTGACGTCGGCCGCCGTCCGGAGAGTAGAACGCCGCAGTGGAAGTGGAGGTGGTAGTGGTAGGAGCTAGGTAGAGGATGGAGTGGAGGGAGAGATGAAACGGTGGGAGGAAAAGAGGGAGGAGGAGGGTTCGCCGCCGAGTTCGCCGGAAGGGGAAAGAGAGGAAGAGAGGAGAAAATGAGGGAAAGAAGGAGGGCTCGCGGGGTTAACCAGAGACTGGCTAAAACGCGTCGACATCCACGGACGCCGTTCAGTTGATGTGACAGCCGCTCTGACAAGACTCTGAAACGCGTCGTTCAAGGCAGACGCCGTTCAGACGATATGTCAGGGCCGTACTCTGACAAACCCAGAGTCGCAGTCTGAAAAGGCGTCGACACACGTGGACGCCGTTCAGATTTGACAAGACAGGGCTGTACCCTCGCGGCCCGAAGCCAGCCCACGTGGCACCCACGTGGCAGAACTTGAAATGCGTCTGTGACGGTGGACGCCGTTTAAAATGCGTCTCGATGTCCTGACGCGAATCAACTCAGAACCTCCGCCCTCACTAAGGTTAGAACTATAAGGTCCGACCCCGAAAACCGGATCCGAAGGTCACGATCCTTACATAAAGAATCTCCAGATTAAGTGTGCAAGCTTCAAATATCCATTTATAGATTGAAGCAAGCTTCCTAGAGCTGGAACATGTGATTTGACGAGGCTGTCAAGTCGTATGACTTCATTAAGAATGAAGATGAGTCTTGTGTGTACAAGAAGACCAGTGGGAGCACAGTCACCTTCTTAGTTCTTTTAGTTGACGACATACTACTCATTGGGAATGTCGCAGCTATGATGACATCGGTAAAGATCTGGCTGTCGTAAAACTTCTCTATGAAGGATTTGGGAGAAGCATCCTACGTATTAGGAATATAGACCTGTAGAGATAGATCAAAGAGGATGGTTGGAATGACCCAATCCTTGTACATAGAAACTATAGTCAAAAGGTTTGGCACGGAAAATTCTAAGAGAGGTCTCATATCGATGAGACATGGAATTAATCTCTCAAAGAAGCAGTCTCCTAAGACTCCTGATGAGAGGGCATTAATGGATAGAGTATTATATGCCTTTGTCATAGGATCTATCATGTATGCCATGCTATGTACACGGCCTAATGTTTCATTTGCTCTAAGTGTTACGAGCGGATTTCAGGCTGATCCAGGCAAAGGCACTGGAAGGCAGTGAAACGTATCCTTAAGTACTTGAGAAGAACTAAGGATATGTTTCTTATCTATGGAGGAGGTGACTTGAAACTGCGAGGCTTTACTAACTCGAGTTTTCAGCCAGATCCAAATGATAGCAAGTCTACATCTGGATTCGTGTTTACTTTGAACGGAGGAGCAGTGTGCTGGAAGAGTTCCAAGCAAGCAACCACTGCAGATTCGACGACTGAAGCTGAGCACATCGCTGCAGCTGAAGCTTTCAAGGAAGTAGTGTGGGTGAAGAAGTTCATCACCTACCTTGACATAGTTCCCTACATCTTTGAACATGTTTCACTGTTGTGTGACAACAATGGGACTATTGTACAAGTGAAAGAGTCGCGGTCTCATCAGAGATCGAAAGATATTCTGAGGCACTTTCATCTTATCAGAGAGATCATATCCAGAGGAGATGTAATGGTAGAAAGAGTTCCATATGTCGACAAGGTAGCAGATCCACTGACAAAGCCGTTGGCTCAAATTGTGTTTGAGCGTCACCTAGAGTCTATAGGCTTACTGTATAAAGGTGATTGACTTTAGTTCAGGTGATAGTTTGTTAGTCTTAGGTGGCCTACAAGCCAATATGACTTTGTAATCTCGTTCATTTATTAATATAATGGCATAATATTCATTGTATGTAAATCGTATTAATTATCGTCTCATAATGAAGTCCGTGAATATGTGCGATAGTGATCAGATTATAATGAGATCATACTAGTGAGACTGATCACTTAAACGCACATATTCTTAATCGTTCCTAGTCGGAAGATATTCGAGAAGGACATCGGATATACGGTCAGACTAGTACAGATTACTTCTACTCATGCGATGTGATTGATCTCATAGTCACTTGTGTGGAGACACTAAGGCGAATTTGAAGGTGCTCATTGGAGAATGAGTTCACTGAACTGATCCGACTGAATCGTTGGACGGTATTGTACCTCACTGTCAACCAGCTTGATTTTATTGTCGCAGTTGCGTAGATGGTCCTCGGACCTGAGACACCAAGGACACCTTTTCAGTGGACTTTTGTGCTTTGACCTTGGTTTATGAATCTCTAACCACGAGATTCTAAACAGCCAAAGATCGGGTACAACGGAATACCGTCGAATGGAATTAAGTGTCAATAAGGAATCATTCGCTCTCGGTACGATGAGAGAGAATGCTCTAGGAAGGATGCGTGAAACTCCCTGGCCAGGGCGGACGATAATATCGGGAAAGGGTTTTTTCGATATTCATCAGCGGCATCCAATCCAAGTGAGTCGACCGGTTAGGGTTTGACAGCACGTCATATCCTAAGTTGACTCAAGAGCATTGTACGAATGAAGGATTATATCAACGCGGTAACTATCAGCGGAAAGGTTCCAATAGTGGGTTACTTAACCCCGATACCTTCTGGGTTCACGCGGTGTTGCTTGGCACCCAACGTAATCGGAGGCCCAACCGAATTCGATGTGCGACATTGATTCAGTTGATTAATTAATTAATAAAGAGTTATTAATTGATTAATAAAGCCAGTGAGGAGTCACTGGACTTATTGGGCTATTAACCGGACTGGTAATTGGGCCTAGAGGGTCACACGCAAATGATTCTCAAGGTGATGGATAAATAAGTGGGTTTTATATAAACCAAGGATTTTTATGAAAAACCGCGTGGTTAGTTTAAAATATAGCGAACGGGCTGAGCAGGCAAAGCTGCTACTAACCCTAGCCGCCCCACCTCTCTTCCTCTCTCTCTCTGATGCCCCAGGCCATATCCGGATCCCCGGATCTGCTCCGCTGCTTCTCCGACTCCCGTTCGATTGCATACATACCAGATCATCGAGCTCCTTCTGGACTTGTTTGAGCTGGGCATTTGCATCTTTGAGGCGGGTCCAGAGGGTGATGATAGTCACATCTCGCGCATCCTGCATGTTCACATATCATTCATTCATTCACAAATATAAGCAAGATAATAATAAAATTTAAGAAGCATATAACTATACTTACGTCGAGAGGACGGAGCTGCTAGAGATGGGCAGCGTAGTGGGCCCGGTACAACTGGAGGTAGCCCTCGCTACTCCCCACATGAGACTCAACCGGGACTCCACACCGCTCCTAGTCAGTGTACTACTTCGAGAACTGCGCCCGCTAATGGGTGCGAGCTTTCTTCCCTCGCATGGTCCTCCCGATCCCCTCCGAGATCTCCTTGATGGGTGCGAGCTTTCTTGACCCATTCTTGATGGAGGCCTAGCGTCCTAATCGCCAATCGGAGTAGAGTAGTAAGATCTCGTTGAGGCAGTGGATCCACATCTGCCTCCCGTACCTCCCCTGCTCAGCCATCACCCACGGCTGCCCTACCTCTCCCATGTCCAAGTACGGGTATCAGATCACCTTCATGCATATAGGTTAGTTGCATTCATAATTAAATAAACAATTGCATTTAATCAAATCGACATGAATATTCATTAAATAAAAACTCACCAATATCTCCGGATAATCAAGGAACTAACGGCAGAGAGCCATCAGTTGGTGGTACTGTGGTGCTAAGTCCACCACTGGCTGCCAACGGTGGGCCAACAGGACAACGTCAGGTCGAATGGCCTTCGTTTGGCCTAGAGGAAAGTAATAATAAGTCCATACCCGCATACATAAACATATAGGTTAGAAATCATACATTTAATCATTTCATAGACATTTCATAAAGTTACATAAAATTCATTAAGGTTACATGAAGGAACGGCATGAAGCCGCTGATGGTCGTCTCATGGTCAGGCGTGACGGCAGAAAGATCAGTGAAGATGTGGGCCAGAAGGGCTGCAACCCATGCATATTCTCCTAATCTATCTAAATCTACCAAAAGACCTAAAAATCTACAATGAATGTGGTCGCCCTTTGTCCCGAAGAGAAACCTCCCAAAGAAGAAGACTAGAAAAATCCTGAGCGCCGGTCTACTACATGTCTCTGGCTCTCATCCCAGCAATATACACCGGCAGCCGATCTAGATAATATGTCCCTGAACATATCCCAGGACTCCCCCTGTCTCTGCCAAGGATCATCTAACCCTAGGGCGTCCTCCACATCCACCCGGTGTAGAGTCATAGACTCTCTACCTGGTAATCTGATCACCTCTAGACCGAGAAGACTCTCGGCCATCTCCCTGTAATCAGGGTGAGTGATCCCACTCACAACCCGACCCTTTACCCGGAGGCTAGTGATCCAGGCCACGTCCTCTAAGCTGGAGACCATATGTCCCTAGGGCATCAGGAATGCCCGACTCGAGGGGCCCCACCTCTCTCTTAAGACCTGGAACAGAACTAAGTCTAGCTAGAAGGGCTCTATCTCTAGTATCTCTCTGAACCCCATGTGCCTAACTCTATATTTCTGGAAGTTCGGCAGTCCCTGGTACGTTGCGACCACAAGATCTCAGGAGATCCTGACCCTCATCATCCCCTGCAATTGTCCAAGAAAATGTTACGAATATCAATTAAAGGCAATTAAAATAATTTTTAATGTTAAAATGGGTCCAGGACAATTCCTCTGAATGGCATCAGGCCTGGTCGATGCTTTTTAAAAGGCGTCACTTGGTCTTGATGCCATTCGACCACGGGTACATAGACCCGTGGCCTTATGTCCTTTCCATTCCCCGTCCCCAAAATGCTATAAAAGGAGAGTTTTAGGACTTACCATTGGAGGACCCACTTCTTCGGCCGGTTCCGCTGCCGGTGGAGGTTCTTCTGCCTCTATGAACGCTTCCGCCACGGAAAGGACCGCCACGTCTGCCATTATCTCTTGTTGAGTCGAGAGGAGGTCCTCCTCTTCACCTTCTAGCTCTGAGACAGCAATTACACGTTGCCTCTTCCCTCTAGGCCCGCCGGGATCCATGTTGATCGTGAGAGGGAATAAGGGAGAACCGAGAGAGTGAGAGCCCGAGAGAGAAAGAGAGCTTGAGAATGAGAGAGAGGAGAGGTCACTGGTGACGGAGGGGATGGCCAGTGATGGAGGAGATGGTCGGTGACGGAGGAGATTGCTGAAAACCCTCGAATTTGCCATAGAGGAGGAAGAAGAGAGGAGAGAGAGAGAGATTGAGCGAATGATGTAAGGAAGGGCTTGGGCTTGCGCAACCCATAGTAAATTCTTTGAATGAAGTCGGGTATGAGCGACGCGTTTAAGTGGCGCACAAACTGAGGCGACTGTTTGAATTTTGAAAATGCATAATTGGCGTCTTCCATGGACGATGCGATTTGTATTTACTGCCTTTGGAGTCAGAACCGTACTTGAAAAATCTAGAGAAAATCATAGAAAGACGTCGACCATGTGCGACGCAATTCAAGGAATTAATTCGTTAGAAAATGGGGAAGTGCGGGTGCAATCAATAATTAGTGTCGACCATGGGCAACGTGATTCAGAGAATTTAATGCTAAGAAATTTCTGAAAAATAGGAGAGAGAAGATGATTAGTGTCTGCCATGGTCAACGTGATTCAGACTTTTAAGGAGTAATCTTGAGTTTTCAAAAAATGAATTTTGTTGAAAGACGTCACTTGGTCTCGACGCCATTTTAATTATTAAGTTCGAAACTTTGAATTTTGATGAAAATGAGCAGTTTTGCTTAGGGAAAAATTCTGGAAAGTTGCACAATATTAAGGAAAGATCTTTATTGCATTAAAGGAATAATTTTTCATTGAAGATTAAATTGAAAGTACATCAACCTTTGGGCAAAAGTTGAGAGTTTTCAGGCCTAATTTTTTGAAGCTCTTTTACATAATTCTTCCATAGCTCCCGACTCGCTTTATAAGGAAGTTTAACACAACGGGTGAAACTGATGTTCCACAAGGTCACAATAAGCTCTATCGTCTCAAAGTCTTCATCAATTCCCAAAGCCCACTTTTTGATTGGAGAAAGGTTGGAAATGTCAGGAAATTCATAGTGAGGCATACCAAGTTGAGGATGACAACGATGAGGATTATATAAGACGAACTTGGTTCCCCGATCAATCGAAGTTCTGTGCCAACACAACGGCATACCTGTACCGTCTTTTCCCTGAAAGTGAGTGGTGTTGATTCGAAGCCAGTCCTTGGCATGGTCTTGAAGTAAGTACGCCAGTCAGCTCGAATTTTGAGGTTGGGTACTCGATTGGTCATGTTATCGTTGAATTTTACAATATTGGCAATATGAAAGATAGGACTGCGCTGATACATCTGAGATGTCCGGGGAACTTCTTCCTCATTATGATTGAATTTGGAGTGGAGATCAATCTATAAGGCTAAGAGTAGTATGCTGCCATAAGAAGGTTGACCAGTAGATGTTGTTGAGAGCCTACTGTAGAGATAGGCTAGGACTGTTGTGCTTATCTGCTTTCCCTAGAATATCCTACAAATCGCACTGAGCTGATCTTCTAATAAAATGTTATCATGGGCAGGGAATAGTAGAGCTCCAACAAGACATGTAGTGAACGCGATCATGACGGTCTCTGTTTCTTCCTCCTTGCTTTCTTCTATCTTCTTCAGAGTCTATTCTGCCAACTTTGCAAGATTAATCCCTTTCTAAATAAGAACGCTATGAATTTCTTTAGGACTATCCATGATCTTTTCTAAAAGTTGATGGCAAGTGACCTTTTCTCTCATCAATAGCATATCTGTCATGTCAGGTTTATCACTGTTAGCTTTGAGCTTAGGAAGTCCCAATAGGAGTTCAGCTTCTTCCAACCAAATGGTAGCTTTGAACGGAGTGAAAAGTAAAGTATGGGTTTGAGAATACCACAATTCAATCAATGCACCCATTAGAGCCCAATCCATGAATGCTCTCTTATAATGTTTGGCATGGATAACTAAGCCTTGGAGATGCCACTTGAAGATATATGACTGCATAGAGAGGTTGATTTTTCCTACAACCTTTGAAATCCAGGGGAGAGAAGAAAATCTTCTTGGACCAGAGAATAAATGATATCCCAAGAAAAGAAAAGAATTGGCATAGTTCTATCATATTAATGAAAATTTGGAGCATGGAGAATTCATGTAGAAGAATAGAGAAAATGATAAGAAAATTGAATTGATGAAAGAGAGAATAGCTTACTTGTAGGTTAGGATCTCACCCACTAAGGTGGTCTTCTATACTAGAAAGCCTCTCAGTCATCTTTCTCGCCCTCTTGTTTTGTAACGACCCGCCATCCTATGACCGGAGACCCGGTCACTAAATGGATGTCGGCCCATTAACTGCGAGTTCACACCCGGATCTCACACAACACATCTGGAGGAGCAAGTGCTAAACAAGGCTAAATATAATAATCACACGGACTACAAAGGTGAACGAGTGCGCAGAAAGGAAGATAACAATGTCCGTATACAGTCCAACAATAATTACATGTCCAACAAATTAAATAAGTACAGGCAGAAGGAAAGTACAACAACATCGGGGCATACCCCGGAACTAAGACAACTGCTGGTCCGCACACCAAGAAGACACCACGCTTCCGCTCGCCACGAGGTCCACACCTGAAACCGCAGGGAGTGAGCCACACCAGAATTGGGCTCAGTAGGGATCATCCGATCCCCTGCCTCCCACTCACACACTCACAAGTGTAACAATAGGAATATATGGCAATTTAAGTAAAGCAGTAAACATAGCACCCAACTCTGATATGAAACGTACGATAAGCAGTGTAGCAAGAACCATTCTAAGCAACCCGAAGAACCCAACACAGAGTCACGTCTCACAGCCAAAGTCCACGAAGCGACTGAACCACACTGTCGACCGAAGTCAAACGTCGCCTCCCAACACTACCACCACTGCTCACGCCTGTCCACCCCTACAGTGTTCCGGAGCACCGTAGGGTGAGGCAGTGAGTCAAACTAGGACTAGCTGGAACCAGTGTACCGCCACTGCCAGCTACGTGTGCACACAAGCAGTCTAGACTACTGTCCTACCGACCGGATTGCCTCCACGCTAGGCCTCAGCGCTTCAGGAGGGCCCTGGGGACCGGCGAACCCCCGTCAAGTCGAAGCTACAGGAACTACCCACAACCCTAACCTCCCGGGCTGCATCAGGCCAAAGGGCTAAGGGTACCACTCGTAACCTTGATCAAAGGTCACATCAGGCCCAGTGGCTAAAGGGGTAAAACAACTCCAACAGTACCACAACCAGCTCCACAGCAAGAAACGCGCCGGAAGCTGCCACGACAAACAGGGAAATCCCGACCCGCTGAGAACAACAGCGATCCCTCGGATAGCACACCGGCTACTCCGGCCCAACGGGCTCAAGGCGATCCTGCTTCCCTCAGCCAAAGGTAAAACACAACATGTACCACTCCACCCACCGGTACGGCACAATGCCTCACAGACACCATGACCCTATCCCCATCGGTCCATGGTGACAACGTAAACCACAGTTATTCCAATCCACAATCGCATAAGCACACACACACATATAACATGATGTAACTCCATTCACGCAGAAGTCCTCAGTCTCAATGTATAACGAAAAGTATGCATTTGAAATCGTCCCACAGTGAAACACATAATAAAACCAAGATTATACAGTTCTGTCTTGAATCGTGTCGACCGAGGTCGACGCCATTCAAGCCCCTCAGACAGGTTCATTAGAGCTAGATTATTCCTTGAAACGCATCGTCATAGGGAGTCGCCTATTTAAAACGCGTCCAGGTCCACAGACGCCATTCACACCGAAATTCCAGATTTACAGACCCTCACTCAGGGTGATTTCCTACCTAAATGGCGTCATGATGGCCCGACGTCCTTCCGAAAGGCGTCGTCCATCCGTGACGTCATTTAGCGCTAGAACCCCTATCTCGCGAAACCTCGAACAGGGAGATTTCTGCCCTAAAAGGCGTCGTACTGCCCTGACGCCCTTCTGAAAGGCGTCGACCAGGCACGACGCCGTTTAGCACCAGAAACCTGGTTCCCTGGTTCGATCCGAGGGTTCCTCCCTTAACCCCAAATACTCCGAAAAAGCCTCAAAACAGAAGGAGGAGGAGAGGGAGATCCACCACCACAAGCATGCTACAAATCCACGTTCACAAGTACGGCCATACCCACAAGTACACCCCCCCTAAACATGCTCAATCTAGCCCAAAACACATCATGCCACGCCAAGGAAAATCACGAGCAACACATGCAAGGTTCGTCCCCCTACCGGTTCTTGAACTCCACCAAGCCCCGTGCCGCCAACCCGCCGCACCGCAGACCGCCGCCGGTACCCTCGAGGACGCCGCCACTCCGCCGGGACGTCGGCCGCCGTTCGGAGAATGGAACGCCGCGAAGGAAGTGGTGGAGGTAGAGGTGAGAGGTAAGGAGGTGTTGGAGTGGTGGAAGAGGAAGAAGAGGAAGGGAAGGGAAAAAGGGAGTCGAAGAGGGCGGAGAGGGCGAAGAGAGAGAGAGTGAAAGCGAGAATGAGGGAAGGAAGGGGAGGCTCGCGGGATCAATCTGAATCTAGCTAAAACGCGTCGATCGAGGCAGACGCCTATCAGTCTGACAAGACGGGCCGTACTGACAACGGTCTGAAACGCGTCACTCTCCACGGACGCCGTTCAGACGACAGGACATGCCGTACTGACAGCGGTCTGGCGCCGTGCCCTGACATCGCAGAGGTCACAGTCTGAATCGCGTCGACCAACATGGACGCCGTTCAGACGATGTGACCGGGGCCGTACTCTCGCGGCCCGAAACCCGCCCACGTGGCACAACAACAAGTAGACCTAAATGGCGTCCACACAACCTGACGCCTTTTGAAAGGCGTCGAGCAGTGCTGACGCCATTCAGACAGAAATCTCAAGACCCTCCTCAGGGTCCAAACCAGGGGATCCGGCCCGAACCCGACCCGAATACTGAACCCGAAACCTCAGTCCTTACAATCTCCCCCCCTTAAAAGAATTCCGTCCTCGAAATTTGCAACCGCTCAACGCAAAACTCGGCAAACCAACACGTGCCGGCACACCGATCACAACAATCATTCTCACCAATCACACACACAAGGCTCCACATAATTAGCCAATCACATCACACCAAGCTAACCAAGATTCTCAATTCTGACAAAAGCTGATAGATCAAAATAATCACACACTAGCAAGGCACATCTTACAAAATCGATTCTCCATCAAAATCAAATACATAAAAGTGTCACGAGAGTTCACAAGCACCTCTGAATAAGACAAGATAAAAGTGCTCTTCTAGCACAACCTCTCGGACCTCCACAAAGAGACGCGACTCCATCACGCCTCGAACACTCACTAACCGCTCGGCTCCTGACCTGCCTGGTTCTTCTAGGGACAGTTCCTCGCGAGATGTCCCTTCCTACCACAGGCGAAACAGCTACCAGTGATCAAGGGACATAACCGGTTGCCATGAAACCTGCTACATCGGGGACAACGATCTGTAGCGTCCCGCCTCGCCTCCTGTTGCCAGCTGACCTCTGTCTGTATCTGCTGAACCGAACCATCCTCATCCTCGTCATAAGGTACCTCCTGGAACTCGACCTCAAAGGAACTCGGACCACCTGACGAAAAGACCGTTGATCTATCCCTGCTATGCTGCTTCCCTTGTGCTTAATGATCCGATTCTCTCGCCGTGTGTTGGAACTGCATCTCCACTGCTGCCGCGCACTGAACCGTTGACGCGAGATCCTTACAACAATGGGCTGCCACAAATTCCCTCAGGTCATGCCGAAGTCCATCCACAAATTTCTCCGTCCTAAGATCCTCACGCTCAGATATGTGTGGAGCAAATCTTCCCAGAGCTACAAATTTCATCTGATACTCTAGAACTGACATACCATCCTGCACCAATTCCATAAACTCCCTTTCCTTGGTCCTACGAACGTGCCTCGAAAAGTACTGTCCACTAAACTCTCTCACGAAGCCTTCCCAAGGAATCTCTCTCAAAGGCCTATCTGGAAACATCAACCCCTTGATGGTAACCCACCAATCATACGCATCGCCCTTCAGCAAGTAGGTTGCCAACAAGGTCTTGTCACTCTCAGCACATTCTAGAACATCAAACACCTTCTCCACTTCCTTAATCCACTGAGCTGCCACATCTGGAACAGGTTGACCCGTGAAAGAAGGGGGCTTCAGCTTCAAGAACCGCTCCATCACCATGGATTGGCCACCTCGGGAATTGGACCCCACGCTTCCATCACCCTGCTGATATCTAGACATAGCCCCAATCATAGCTTCCATGAAATGATCCACATTATGTCCCTCTGCCCCTGAACCACCATCATCTGCTCTCGAACCACGAGCCAACGGAACTCTCCTCTTCGGCGCCATCACTACCCCACAAACACGAAAATCAAACCAAAACACGTCAAAACCTATCAATCTATACCAGCAGCCATCGCCTGTACAGACTCATACTTATTGTTGGGCTATAATATCTAACCTAGTTTATCACATACTCGACCAGATTGAGCTCTGATACCATCTGTAACGACCCGCCATCCTATGACCGGAGACCCGGTCACTAAATGGATGTCGGCCCATTAATTGCGGGTTCACACCCGGATCTCACACAACACATCTGGAGGAGCAAGTGCTAAACAAGGCTAAATATAACAATCACACGGACTACAAAGGTGAACGAGTGCGCAGAAAGGAAGATAACAATGTCCGTATACAGTCCAACAATAATTACATGTCCAACAAATTAAATAAGTACAGGCAGAAGGAAAGTACAACAACATCGGGGCATACCCCGGAACTAAGACAACTGCTGGTCCGCACACCAAGAAGACACCACGCTTCCGCTCGCCACGAGGTCCACACCTGAAACCGCAGGGAGTGAGTCACACCAGAATTGGGCTCAGTAGGGATCATCCGATCCCCTGCCTCCCACTCACACACTCACAAGTGTAACAATAGGAATATATGGCAATTTAAGTAAAGCAGTAAACATAGCACCCAACTCTGATATGAAACGTACGATAAGCAGTGTAGCAAGAACCATTCTAAGCAACCCGAAGAACCCAACACAGAGTCACGTCTCACAGCCAAAGTCCACGAAGCGACTGAACCACACTGTCGACCGAAGTCAAACGTCGCCTCCCAACACTACCACCACTGCTCACGCCTGTCCACCCCTACAGTGTTCCGGAGCACCGTAGGGTGAGGCAGTGAGTCAAACTAGGACTAGCTGGAACCAGTGTACCGCCACTGCCAGCTACGTGTGCACACAAGCAGTCTAGACTACTGTCCTACCGACCGGATTGCCTCCACGCTAGGCCTCAGCGCTTCAGGAGGGCCCTGGGGACCGGCGAACCCCCGTCAAGTCGAAGCTACAGGAACTACCCACAACCCTAACCTCCCGGGCTGCATCAGGCCAAAGGGCTAAGGGTACCACTCGTAACCTTGATCAAAGGTCACATCAGGCCCAGTGGCTAAAGGGGTAAACAACTCCAACAGTACCACAACCAGCTCCACAGCAAGAAACGCGCCGGAAGCTGCCACGACAAACAAGGAAATCCCGACCCGCTGAGAACAACAGTGATCCCTCGGATAGCACACCGGCTACTCCGGCCCAACGGGCTCAAGGCGATCCTGCTTCCCTCAGCCAAAGGTAAAACACAACATGTACCACTCCTCCCACCGGTACGGCACAATGCCTCACAGACACCATGACCCTGTCCCCATCGGTCCATGGTGACAACGTAAACCACAGTTATTCCAATCCACAATCACATAAGCACACACACACATATAACATGATGTAACTCCGTTCACGCAGAAGTCCTCAGTCTCAATGTACAACGTAAAGTATGCATTTGAAATCGTCCCACAGTGAAACACATAATAAAACCAAGATTATACAGTTCTGTCTTGAATCGCGTCGACCGAGGTCGATGCCATTCAAGCCCCTCAGACAGGTTCATTAGAGCTAGATTATTCCTTGAAACGCATCGTCATAGGGAGTCGCCTATTTAAAACGCGTCCAGGTCTACAGACGCCATTCACACCGAAATTCCAGATTTACAGACCCTCACTCGGGGTGATTTCCTCCCTAAATGGCATCATGATGGCCCGACGTCCTTCCGAAAGGCGTCGTCCATCCGTGACGTCATTTAGCGCCAGAACCCCTATCTCGCGAAACCTCGAATCAGGGAGATTTTTGCCCTAAAAGGCGTCGTACTGCCGTGACGCCCTTCTGAAAGGCGTTGACCAGGCACGAGGCCGTTTAGCGCCAGAAACCTGGTTCCCTGGTTCGATCCGAGGGTTCCTCCCTTAACCCCAAATACTCCGAAAAAGCCTCAAAACAGAAGGGGGAGGGAGATCAACCACCACAAGCATGCTACAAATCCACGTTCACAAGTACGGCCATACCCACAAGTACACCCCCCCTAAACATGCTCAATCTAGCCCTAAACACATCATGCCACGCCAAGGAAAATCACAAGCAACACATGCAAGGTTCGTCCCCCTACCGGTTCTTGAACTCCACCAAGCCCCGTGCCGCCAACCCGCTGCACCGCAGACCGCCGCCGGTACCCTCGAGGACGCCGCCACTCCGCCGGGATGTCGGCCGCCGTCCGGAGAATGGAATGCCGTGAAGGAAGTGGTGGAGGTAGAGGTGAGAGGTAAGGAGGTGTTGGAGTGGTGGAAGAGGAAGAAGAAGAAGGGAAGGGAAAAAGGGAGTCGAAGAGGGCGGAGAGGGCGAAGAGAGAGAGAGTGAAGGCGAGAATGAGGGAAGGAAGGGGAGGCTCGCGGGGTCAATCTGAATCCAGCTAAAACGCATCGATCGAGGCAGACGCCTATCAGTCTGACAGGACGGGCCGTACTGACAGCGGTCTGAAACGCGTCACTCTCCACGGACGCCGTTCAGACGACAGGGCAAGCCGTACTGACAGCGGTCTGGCGCCGTGCCCTGACATCGCAGAGGTCACAGTCGGAATCGCGTCGACCAACATGGACGCCGTTCAGACGATGTGACCGGGGCCGTACTCTCGCGGCCCGAAACCCGCCCACGTGGCGCACATGTCGCACAACAACAAGCAGACCTAAATGGCGTCCACACAACCTGACGCCTTTTGAAAGGCGTCGAGCAGTGCTGACGCCATTCAGACAGAAATCTCAAGACCCTCCTCAGGGTCCAAACCAGGGGATCCGGCCCGAACCCGACCCGAATACTGAACCCGAAACCTCAGTCCTTACATGTTTGATGTAAAATTTTTAGCAAAACTTGCCATCTTCCTTGATTGCTTGAGTTCCTCCCTTTTCTTGTTCTTTCTCCTTCATTCTCTTGAGTTTTGAAGAGAATCCCCTAGCCTTTCCCTCTTGATTGCTTGTTGTGTTGGGTTGAATTGAAGAGATGAAGGTTGTATGGAGTGATTTGCGATATTGAGAGACCCTTTCCGAATAGGAAGAGGGTATTTGTAGGATGAAGGTGGAGTCCGGATTGGAGTTAGAACAGTCTTGTTTCGGTAAGTTAAATGGCACCTAGACGGGGTGACGTCATTTAAATGACGTCGACTGAGAGTGATGCCGTTTAGGGAATTTCTGACATTTTTCCGAAATTGCATGTTATCTCTTATTTGATGCTATTTGATGATATTTATCTTTCTGCTGAAGTTACCAACAAAGTATGAGTGCAGGAAAATTCAGGAAAATAAAAATGGAGTTTAAATTTTAATAAGGTTCCCATTGTGATCACTAAGTCTCTACCGTGACTAAAAAGACGGTTATTTCTACCCTTGTATTCTTGTATGTAATTGATTTGCATCAGCATTATTATATGATAAATATTTATTAGAATATATCAAGGACCTTGTGGTTTTGATGAAACTGGAATTTGAGTTATCCTCTATCAAAAACAATGATAATTCTAGAGGACTTTTAATTACGCAGATAGGCCGTTAGATTGTTAATTGTTCGGGACGATAGTTCCGCTTTTGTGAAACAGTGCGTGGACAAACGAGCTTCGTCTTAGCACTGAATTGCAGGACTGGTGTCTTGACTCATTAATGGCAATTTAACAATATTATCCTTGATTAATTTAGGGTCGGCCATGGTTGACGCTTTTGGAAAGGCATCATCTAGTCTTGACTCCATTCAGGCCCAGGTCCGTGGACCCGTGGCCGCTTCTCCTTTCGACTCCCCGTTCCCCAAAAGCTATCAAAGGAAGGGCTTTTGAACTCACCATAGGAGGCCCCGCCTCTTGGGCTTGTGCCGGTGCTGGTGGTGCCTCCGGTGGAGCCTCTTCGGCTTCTATAATTGCCTTGGCTTTGGTAAGAACTGCCACATCCGTTAGGATCTCCGCTTGTGTAGGGAGGAGATCCTCCTTGTCACCTTCAAGTTCTGGGACGGCTAGGACCCTCTATCGCTTCCCAAGTCTGCTTGGGCCACCGCGTTCCATGCTGAATGAGAGGGTGAGTGGGGAGAGGACGAGAGAATGAGAGAGAGAGCTCAAAGGAAACTAAGAGAGAGTAAGAGAGTGAGAGTGAGAGGACGGTGGCCGGTGACGCCGAGGGTCGTCGGAGCCCGTGGAATGGCCGGAGGACGTCGGAGTTGCCAGAGAAGGTGAGGGAAGGAGGAGAGAGAAGAGGAATGGGGGAATAAAGAAGAAAGGGGCACGGGCTCACGAACCCTATATAAAATTGTTAAATGGCATCGACTTAGAGTGGCGCGATTTAGTGGCGCACAAATTGAGGCAGGCGGTTCAAATTTTGAAATTCAGTAAAAGGCGTCGCCTATGGACGACGTGATTTGCAATTTACCGCCTTTCACAGTCAGAGCCGTACCACAGAATATGGAGAAAATCAGAGAAAGACGTCGACCACAAGCGACGCTATTCAGAGAATTAATCCGTTGGAAAATGTGGAGTATGGGCTGTAATCAAAGATTAGCATCGACAATGCGCGACGTGATTCAGAGAATTAACACTCGAAAATTTTAGAAAATAGGGGAGAGAAAAATAAAGGCGTCGCCCATGGTCAATGTGATTTGGGTTATTTTAAGGAATAAATCTTAATTTTCGGAAATTCAATTTTATTGAAGGGCGTCTTTCTAAGTCGATGCCATTTGGATTAATGAGCACGAAGCCTAGAATTTTGAGGAAAATCAGTAATTTTGCTTAAGGAAAAGTTTCGAAAAACTGCACAAATATTAAGGAAAGATCTTTATTGCAATAAGGAATAATTTTTCATTGAAAATAAATGCAGAAATTACATCAAACTTTGGGTAAGAGTTGAGAGCTTTCAGGTCTAATTTTCTGAAGCTCTTTTATATGGTTCTTTCATAGCTCCCGATTTGCTTCATGAGGAAGTTTAACATAACGGGTGAAACCGATGTTCCACAAGGTTGCGATAAGCTCTATCGTCTCAGAATCTTCATCAGTTCCCAATGCCCATTTTTGATTGGTGAAAGAGCAGATATTTCAGGGAATTCATAGCGAGTCATATCAAGTTGAGGATGACAGCGATGTGGATTGTATAAGACGAACATGGTCGCCCCGATCAGTCAGAGCTCTGTGCCAGTACAGCGGCGCACCCATACCGCCTTTTCCTTGAGAGCAAGTGGCGTAAATTCAAAGCCGGTCCTTGGCATGGTCTTAAAGTAAGTATGCTAGTCAGCTTGAGTTTTGAGGTTGGGCACCCGATTGGTCATGTTGTTGTTGAATTTCACAATATTGGCAATATGAAAGATAGGACTGCGCTGATACATCTGAGAGATCTTGGGAACTTCTTCCTCATTATGATTGAATTCGAAGTGGAGATCAATCTATAAGGCTAAGAGTAGCATACTTTTATAAGGAGGTTGACCAGTAGAAGCCACTGAGAGTCCACTATAGAGATAGGCTAGGACTGCTGTACTTATCTATTTTCCTTGGTATATCCCACAAATCGCACTAAGCTGATCTTCCAATAAGATGTTGTCCTAGGTAGGGAATAGCAGAGCTCCAGCCAGACATGCAGTGAACGCAATCATTACGGTCTCTGTATCTTCCTCCTTGGCCTTTTCCATCTTCTTTAGAGTCCATCCTACACGCTTCACAAGATTAATCCCTTTATGAATAAGAACACTCTGAATTTCTTTCGGACTACCTATGATCTTTTCTAAGAATTGATGACAAGTGACCTTTTCGCTCATTAATAGCATATCTGTCACGTCAGGTTCATCACTGTTAGCCTTGAGCTTAGAAAGTCCTAGTAGGAGTTCAGCTTCTTCTAATAGGATGGTAGCTTCGAAAGAAGTGAAGAGGAAAGTATGAGTTTGAGGATGCCACAATTCAATCAATGCACCCATTGCAGCCCAATCTATAAGTACGCTCTTGTAATGTTTTGTATAGATAACTAATCCTTAGATATGCTACTTGGAGATATATGACTGCATGGAAATGTTGATTTTCCCCACTAAGTTGGAAATCCATGGAAGAGAAGAAAACCTTCTTGGACCAAGGAAGAAAGGGTATCCCTTAAAAAAAGAATTGGTATAGTTTTATCATATTGAGGAAAAATTGGAGCATGGAGAATTCATGTAGAAGAATAAAGAAAAGAAGGAAATTGAATAAAGAAAGAGGGAAAAGCTTACCTTTAAATTAGGATCTCGTCCACTTAGATGGCCTTCTACGCTAGAAAGCCTCTCAATCATCTTCCTCGTCCTCTTGCTCAATGAAGTATCCCTTGCAAAACTAGCCATCTTCCTTGATTGCTTGAGCTCTTCCCTTTTCTTGCTCTTTCTCCTCCCTTTCCTTGAGCTTTTGAAGAGAATCTCCTAGCTTTCCCTCTTGATTGCTTGATGTGTTGGGATGAATTGAAGGGAGGAAGGTTATATAGAGTGATTTGCGAAGTTGGGAGGCCTTTTCCGAATTGGAAGAGAGAGTTTGAAGGAGGAAAGCAGAGTTCAGATTGGAATCAGAACAACCTGTTTCAGTAATTTAAATAGCGTTTGGATGGGGCGACGTCATTTTAATGACGTTGACCTAGAGCGACGCCGTTTAGGAGTTTTCTGACATTTTCCCGAAATTGCATATTATCTGCTATTTGATGATGTTTATCCCTCTACATGAAGTTATTGACAAATTTAAGTGCAGAAAATTCATGGAAAAGTTGAAAGCTGCAATAAGGTCCCACTATGGGAGTTTCGCTGTGTCCCTACCGTAACTAAAAAGACGGTTATCTCTACCCTTATATTCTCTTATGTATTTGATTTGCATTATCATTAATATATGATAAATATTTATTAGAGTATATCAAGGACCTTGTGGTTTTGATGAAATTGGAATTTGAGTTACCCTTTATAAAAAACAGTGATAATTTTAGAGAATTCTTAATCCACGGATAAGCCGTTGGATTGTTAATTGATGGGGACGATAGTTTCGCTTTTGTGAAACGGTGCATGGACAAACGAGCTTTGGCTTAGCATTAAATTATAGGACTGGTATCTTGACTTATCAATGACAATTTAACAATATTATCCTTGATTAATTTATATTTTATTTCATTTTAATTTTCTTTTAGCCCAATATGTATTATGTAGGATTTTGAAATCATTGTGATAAGAATTAATTATTAATTAAATTTCAGACCATTGATCAAAATAAATCTCAACATAATATGAAATATTCTACTCCGAATTGAGTATCTCAATTATCTTTGAGGTTGTCTTGAAGATATCCTTGGAATTCTTTCCTTGCTTGGATTCTTTATCCCAAATTTCTTATTTCCTTTTAAGATCCATCGTGGTTGTAGCACGTCCACATTAGTTGGTAATCGCTCTCCATGATGAAACCTGCAAGGTTTGTGACCTAGGGTACTTCCCCTCGTGGAGGTTGATCGTCCTTATTTTATTTCCTTTATTTATCTCATTTAGACATGATTGATTCCATTGATCTCTTTGAGTTGCTTCATTGATCATTTTGAGAAAAATTCTCATCATATGATATTGAGAGTGTGTCTCATCACACCTTGACATCACCTTTTTAGTACATTCTGTTTCACTTCACTCCCTTGCAAAGTCAATACCAAGGTGGGGCAGCTATAAACACGCTAATTTTGACTTCATATTGAGTAAATTTCATGTCACAATTATAATGTCTCGAAATAGTCTATTTTTTAATCATTAATTAATTTTTATTGATTTTTCTCAAAATTAGCTGATTAACATCGACCATGGCTGACACATTTAGATTGTTAGACAAAATCAATTCGGAATTAAATTTCTAAATTCAGATAGATTTAACTGAATAACGTCATCTATAGATATGCTATTTAGTCTCCTAATCTGTCTGGATTTGTTATTTGAATTCGATTAATTTCCTAATTATCTAAATAACATCGCTCATGGATGACACCTTTTCGGTTTCCTAATGTTTTCAGATTTCCTTCGCAAATTTTCTTTCTATTTTAGCTCCTTTAATTAGCCAAATGACGTCCCGGATGGACAACGTGATTTAAACACTTTCCTGATAAGCCTGATTTGGTTGAGATAATCATGTTACAAAGGTTGGAAAGGTTCCAAATTCCTTACATGTCTATCTATGGTAATTCGGAGGCTGTGGGAGAGGTTTTTGACTACTAAACAACCTTAAATAAGACTTCTATATATACATATGTACATTGGCCTTTGAAAAATGTTGGCTATTGAGGTTTTGGAATTCAAAACAAGGTGAAAAGGAACCCTCCTTTGCAGAAAACGTGGGAGAGCATTGAAGGCTTCTTCATCCACTCCTTCTTCCTTCATTGAAGTTCTTGAAGACCAAGGCTTTGAAGGGGTCAAACACTCTCTTTTCTTTCCCCTTTCTAATATCTTTTACCAGATTTTCAGTTAGTTTCCTCATTGTTTTTTATTAGAATCTTCATAGCATCACATCCATCATACAAACACTCACATCATTTTTTTCCACACCTACATATTACTGTTGGGTTCTCGGGTCTCTCCGGATTGCTCACGCAGCAGAACAAAAAAATAAAAACAGCGATTCGTTTTTCCCATTTCGAAAAATCTAAAAACACGATAATCGGATTATCGGTTCTTACCGTGTGCAGATTCGAATCCGCAACCGTTTGGTTCCGTCGATGCGACACCGCAAGCTGTGCAAGCTCCCGGCCTCTAGCGAAGTCCACGTGATCCTCCTCGCGACGGATATCCTCACGTTCCTCGTTCTTCGCAGCCCACGAAACCTCCGCCGGTCGCCGCAACGATCGCCGCAACGCACAAACGATTTCCCGTCGAACGGGAGACGGAGAAGCGACAGAGCAGATCCGGATCTGTCTAGGACGCCAGAGAGAGAGAGAGAAACAGAGGAGGGGCGGCTAGGGTTAGCAACAACTTGGCCTGCTCAGTACGTTCGCTATGTTTTATACTAACCGCGCGGTTTTTCATAAAAACCCCCGGTTTATATAAAACCTACTTATTTATCCATCGCCTTGAGAATTATTTGCATGCGACCCTCTAGGCCCAATTACCAGTCCGGTTAATAGCCCAATAAGCCTAGTGACTCCTCACTGGCTTTATTAATAAATTAATCACTCTTTATTAATTAATTAATCAATGGAATTGATGTCGCACATCGAATTCGACTGGGCCTCCGATCACGTTGGGTGCCAAGCAACACCGCGTGAACCCGGAAGGTATTGGGGTTAAGTAACCCACTCTTGGAACCTTTCCCCGACAGTTACCGTATAGATATAATCCTTCATTCGTACAATGCTTTCGAGTCAACTCAGGGTATGGCGTGCTGTCAAACCCTAACCGATCGACTCACTTGGATTGGATGCCGCTGATGAATATCGGAAAACTCCTTTCCCGATATCATCGTCCGCCCTGGCCAGGGACTTCCGCGCATCCTTCCTAGAGCATTCTCTCTCAAAGTACCGAGACCGAATGATTCCTTATTGACACACAATTCCCTTCGACGATATTCCGTTGTACCTAATCCTTGGCGTTTTAGAATCCCGTGGCTAGAGATTCGTAAACCAAGGTCAAAGCATAGAGGTCCACCGACAAGGTGTCCTTGGTGTCTCAGGTCTGAAGACCATCCACGCAACTGCGACAATAGAATCAAGCTGGTTGACAGTGAGGTACAATACCATCCAGCGATTCAGTCGGATCAGTTCAGTGAACTCATTCTCCAATGAACACCTACATATTCGCCTTAGTGTCTCCACACAAGTGACTTATGAGATTAGTCACCCTCATCATATGAGAAGGAGTAATCTGTACTAGTCTAACCAGATATTTGATGTCCTTCTCGGATATCCTCCGACTAGGAACGATTAAGAATATGTGTGTTTAAGTGATCAGCCTCATTAGTATGATCTCATCATAATCTGATCACTATAGCACATATTCACGGACTTCTTTATGAAATGATAATTAATGTGATTTACACATAATGAATATTATGGCATTATAATAATAAATGAACGAGATTTACATAGTCAGATTGACTTGTAGGCCACCTAAAACTAACAATCACCCACTTTGACTAAAGTCAATCACCTTTAGACAATAAGCCTATAGACTCTAGGTGACGCTGAAACACAATTTGAGCCAACGGCTTTGTCAGTAGATCTGCTACATTGTCGACGGATGGAACTCTTTCCACTACTACATCTCCTCTGGATATGAGCTCTCTGATAAGATGAAAGCGCCTGAGAATATGCTTCGATTTCTTATGAGACCGCGGCTCTTTTGCTTGTGTAATCGCTCCATTGTTGTCGCACAACAGCAGAACAGGTTCAGAGTTGCTGGGAACTACGCCGAGGTCGGTGATGAATTTCTTCAACCACACTGCTTCCTTGGTGGCTTCAACTGCAGCGATGTACTCAGCTTCTGTCGTTGAATCTGCAGTGGTTGCTTGCTTGGAACTCTTCCAGCACACTGCCCCTCCGTTCAATGTAAATACGAATCCAGATGTAGACTTGCTATCATCTGGATCTGACTGGAAACTCGAGTCAGTAAAGCCTCGCAGTTTCAAGTCACCTCCTCCATAGACAAGAAACATATCCTTAGTTCTTCTCAAGTATTTAAGGATACATTTCACTATCTTCCAGTGCTCTTCGCTTGGATCAGCCTGAAATATGCTTGTAACACTTAGAGCAAATGCAACATCAGGCCGTGTACATAGCATGACATACATGATAGATCCTATGGCAGAGGCATAGGGTATTCTATCCAGGAATGCCCTCTCATCAGGAGTCTTAGGAGACTGCTCCTTTGAGAGATTAATTCCATGTCTCATCGGTATGAGACCTCTCTTGGAATTTTCCATGCCAAACCTTTTGACTATGGTATCTATGTACAAGGATTAGGTCATTCCAAGCATCCTCTTTGATCTATCTCTATAGATCCATATTCCCAATACGTAGGATGCTTCTCCCAAATCCTTCATAGAGAAGTTTTCCAACAGCCAGATCTTTACCGATGTCATCATAGCTGCGTCATTCCCAATGAGTAGTATGTCGTCAACTAAAAGAACTAAGAAGGTGACTGTGCTCCCACTGGTCTTCTTGTACACACAAGGCTCATCTTCATTCTTAATGAAGTGATAAGACTTGACAGCCTCGTCAAATCTCATGTTCTAGCTCCGGGAATCTTGCTTCAGTCCATAAATGGACCTCTGAAGCTTGCACACTTTATTTGGAGATTCTTTGGATGTGAAACCTTCTGGTTGTATCATATACACCTCTTCCTCAAGATTACCGTTGAGGAAGGCAGTCTTCACATCCATCTGCCAGATTTCGTAATCGAGGTGTGCAGCAATGGCGAGTAGAACTCTGATCAATTTTATCATAGCAACTGGTGAGAAAGTCTCTTCATAGTCAATTCCTTGCCTTTGACGATATCCATCCATCAGCACCGATCTTTCTCTTAAAGATCCACTTGCATCCGATGGGTACAATACCCTCGGGCAAGTCCTCCAAGTTCCAAACTTGGTTGGTGTACATGGACTGGATTTCTGAATTCATGGCTTCTCGCCATTTCCCGGCTTCTGGGCCTTCTATGGCCTCCTGGTAGGTTTTAGGATCATCATCCTCATTATATTCTACCTTAGACTCACCTTCAGTGAAATGTCCCACATATCGTTCGGATAGTCTAGGTAATCTACCAGATCTACGAGGCTCATGTGTGTGTACCTAAACATATTCAGGAACTGATATCACATCTGATGATAATGTAGCTATTTGGGGATCTGGAACCTCTTCCAATACTATTTTACTCCCACTGTCCTCCTGGAGAAGGTATTCCTCTTCCACGAAGACAGCTTTCCTAGCGACAAACACCTTTTGTTCACCAAGATGGTAAAAGTAGTATCCATAGGTTTCCTTTGGATATCCCACAAACCTACATTTATCAATTCGTGATTCCAGTTTGTCTAGATCATGTCTCTTTACATGAGCAGGACAACCTCAAACTTTAACATGTTTAAATTCTGGTTTCCTGCCTTTCCATATCTCATATAGAGTAGAGGCCACAGACTTGCTGGGTACTCTGTTCAGTAGGTATGCTGCTGACTCTAGAGCATACCCCCAGAGGGACACTGGTAATCCCAAAAAGCTCATCATGGATCACACTATGTACAATAAGGTGCGATTCCTCCTTTCCGATACACCATTCATCTGTGGTGTATATGGAGGGGTTAGCTGAGAAAGGATACCATTATCCTTTAAGAATTGTGTGAAATTAGTATTCAAGTATTCTCCTCCTCGATCTGATCGCTTTAATACTTTTTCCTAATTGCTTCTCTACCTCATTCTTTTTAAACTTTTCAAATGCTTCTGACTTGTACTTCATTAAGTACACATAGCCGAATCTTGAGAAGTCGTCGGTGAACGTGATGAAGTATGAGAAGCCACCTTTGGTTTGGGTGGACATGGGACCACATACATCCGAATGTATTAGTTCCAGAATGCCCTTGGCACGTTCTCCATGTCCAGTAAACGGAGATTTTGCCCTCTTTCCCATAAGGCAGGATTCATATATCGTAAACGATTTGTAATCGAATGCTGTTAAATAACCATGCTTGTGGAACCTTTGAAACCTGCTTTCACCAATATGCCCAAGTCTACAATACTACATGTAGTCATGGTTCACACAATTCTTTCTCTTCTTAAGAGCATTATCAATTTGAAGATTGTAATAAGAAACATCTAAGAGATATAGACCGTTGACCAAAGATTTCGAAGCTATTGATTTATTACCATAATAAATCGAACAACTTCTATTCTCAATAGTCAACCTATATCCTATCTTGTCCAAATAAGATATTGATATGATGTTCTTTATTATGCTAGGAACATAATAACAATCTTCTAATAGTAAGGCATCTCCTGATGGAAGCCTGAGGTTTGCTGTCCCAACAGCAATCGCTGCAACTTTTGCGCCGTTTCCTAACCTCAATTCCATCTCACCTTATCTCAGCTTGCGCTTACTTGTCAGCATCTGCACATCATGACAGATATGAGAAGCACATCCGGTATCTAATACCCAAGATGTGGAGTCTCCAACTGACAAGTTGATATCTATCATATAGATATTTGAAGTTTCAGACAACTTCACCTTTCCATGAGCTTTATTGTAAAGGAGCTCCTTGCAGTTCCTCTTCCAGTGACCATTCTGCTTACAGTAGAACCAGTCACCCTTTACCACTCTTTCATCTTTGTCCTTCGATCTTTTATCGTTAGCTATCATCTCTGCTTCAGGGGCATCTAATGCCGATTCAGCAGGAGGATCAGCTTCAGGGACAAAGTCAATGTGCTCAGATCTGAAGACATTCTTCAGGTTTCTGAACCAATCCGAGTAGATCAGGTAAGTCAAAAGCACATCAAGTATGCCACGGAGTGGGTTATTCGACGACATAATTCCCTACAGGAGTTGAGTAAAATCTATTTAGCAGATGTTCAATTATTAAAGATAAAACAAGATATGGTCTTTTGTTCAAGTTTTAACTCCCACTAATTTTCGACGGACTATATAACCCTCAGTTATATAGAACGGGAGACGCCGACAGTCTCCTAGTGGGGATCAGAATCTCAATGACTTGTAGTACAGCCTTGTGGATAACACAACAAACTGTAATACAATCAAAGAGCACCCAACTCATGGGACTTGCAACTCCTTGCAATATCTGATCATAGCTTCGGTCCCCAAAGATTTACTGGCCTTGTGAATAGCACAACAAACTACTAAGTCTGGTCTAAGCTAACCATCGTTACGTGACGAGCATAGATTTGCATGCAACCCTTGTGGATAGCACAACAAAGATACATGGTTCCTCTACCCCGATCATATAGGCATCTAATGCCATAGCCATAATTTCTCCTCCCAATTAAACAGGCCTTGTGGATAGCACAACAAACCTGTCTAAAGTGATTCGAATCCTATGACTATAACGATGGTGGACCACGCGGTAAGTTATTAACTACTCGTGTTACGGCTTAGAGTTTATTTGAGGATATTTAGATAACTTTTATCTTGGTCTCTCCTAGGTGATAGTATATAAATATATTGTATATATTTACTAAATACTATACCTGCTTTGATTCATAATCAAAAGAAAAATAATGCATCACATACATGTCTAGTGTGGTCATGGATAGCACAGTGGGTCTGACTGGAGCCAACAGTTAAACGCACACACAATCTAACATAACATTTACATTAGATAAACCTGCAAACACATAGACAACAGATCTCCATCATATCGCCATCCTGATTGCATCTGTGGACCGTCCTCGCTCCTTCCTCAGTTGCCTCGATCATATTACAATAAATTCTAGAATTTACTTGTAAATAGAAGAAGGCCTTATGGCGAGTACAAGAGAGAGGGAGGTAGAAGTACATCGGAGAATGAGAGAGGGAGATCTCTATTTATTAACAATTTAATAAATATCCATCATTCATCTACGATCCACACAAACACATCATTCATCACATGAATAATTAAATAAGTGCATATCCATGACCACGGTGTGTTTTAAACAATCCACACATGATTCAGTACATCACATGGCTAAAACAAAAGAGTTTTTCAAAATAAATAATTTTGGCTTTAAAAAAAAAACTGGGATCCAATCAAAATTAGTACTTGAATTTCAAAACACTTTCAATCAAATTAATCATGCAATCAAATCAAATTTAAAAGCATCAAAATACACATCACATGTGCACACACTCTAAATTAATAATTCTAGATTATTCCAATCAAATTAGAACAATTCTAATAATGTAACACTTAGATTAAACCCCATTAATAATCTAACAATTAGACTATTAATGACTAATCTAACTCTTAGACTAGTCCAATAAAGTAAATTAATAATTTAACACTTAAATTAATAATCAACTATAATTAATTATTAATTACTAATCTAACATTTAAATCAGTCAATTAATGTTAATTATTAATTTAACTCTTAAACTAATAATTAACACTAACTAATTAACAATTAATTAATCTAACTCTTAGATTAGATAATTAAAGTTATCATTAATTTAACTATTAAATTAATGACTAACAACAATTAATGAAGGACTACTAATTTAACATTTAAATTAGTCATTTAAGTTAATTATTAATTTAACAATTAAACTAATAACTAACTCAAATATTAATTAACAATTAGATGAAATAATAAATAATAATCTAACATTTAGATTAATAAATATTAATCATTAATTTAACAGTTAAATTAGTTAAATCAAAGTTAATTATTAGTTTAAAATTTAATCTAATAATTAACTCTAATTGATTAAAACTTATTGTTAATTAACATGATTCAAAATCATTAAGACCCTAATTAAATAAGAATGAAAAATAATTTTAATTTCAAAACACTTTTGAATTTCAAAATTAAAATCCATTTATTATTGAATAGGGCAATTTGGGGTTTAATAAGAAGTGAACTAGAAATAAGGAGAGGCCCATATTGGCTCAGTCCACTGGACTTGGTCGAACCAGGTCCAGTGGCTAGGACCTGGGACCCTAGCCCAGCTAGGGCCCGGTCCAGCCGGGATAGGCCCGCCTCAGACCGGCCAGGCTCGGCCCGGTCTGAGGCCCAGAACAAGGCCCCTTCCCCACCCGACCCCCTTCCTTCGTTTGGGTTTCTACAACACCAGAAACCCTAAACGGGTGGCCGGCGGCTGGGCTGAGCGGCGCCGCCTGGCGACAGGCGCTCGGCGCCGATCGGCCACGCCGGTGATGCCCCCGGCACCGGCGGGCCCACCGGCGCCGGTGAGGGTCCCCCAAAAAAGGGTGCAGTCCGACCTATATATTTTCTGGTTTTTTCTGTAGCTTCTCAAAATCGTGGGAAGAAGAAGAGGAAAGTACTCTTTCATCTCCCTCTCCGGCTCTGGTGACCGGCAATCTGGTGTCTGGCGATGCCTCCTCAAGGATCTGGGGCACCGGTCCACATTCCCAACACTTGGGGAGTCCAGACGAAGCCGCCACGAAGCCCGGTTCTTCGTCTGACGAAGAACAATATTAAACCCCATAAAATTCGAAATTTGCAGAACAAAAATAATCTAATTATATCATGTTCATCATATAAACATGGTTCTAGCAATACAATCGAATTCATGCATGGAATAAATGATGGAAAAATCAATTTTGAAGCCCAAAATGGGACGAGAAACAATGGAACCTGGCTCTGATAGTACTGTTGGGTCCTCGGGTTTCTCCGGATCGCTCACGCAGCGAAAAATAATAAAAACAGCGATCCATTTTTCCCGTTTCGAAAAATCTAAAAACACAATAATCGGATTATCGGTTCTTACCGTGTGCGGATTCGAATCCGCAACCGTTTGGTTCCGTCGATGCGACACTGCAAGCCGCGCAAGCGCCCGACCTCTAGCGAAGTCCACTAGATCCTCCTTGCGACGAATATCCTCACGTTCCTCGTTCTTCGCAGCCCACGAAACCACCGCCAGTCGCCGCAACGTGCGGACGATTTCCCGTCGAACGGAAGTCGGAGAAGCGGCGGAGCAGATCCGGATCTGTTTGGGACGCCAGAGAGCGAGAGAAACAGAGGAAGGGCGGCTAGGGTTAGCAGTAGCTTGGCCTGCTCAGCCCCTTCGCTATGTTTTATACTAACCGCGCGGTTTTTCATAAAAACCCCCGGTTTATATAAAACCCAGTTATTTATCCATCGTCTTGAGAATCATTTGCAGGTGACCCTCTAGACCCAATTACCAGCCCGGTTAATAGCCCAATAAGCCCAGTGACTCCTCACTGACTTTATTAATCAATTGATAACTCTTTATTAATTAATTAATCAATCGAATTGATGTCACACATCGAATTCGACTGGGCCATCGATCACGTTGGGTGCCAAGCAACACCGCGTGAACCCAGAAGGTATCGGGGTTAAGTAACCCACTCTTGGAACCTTTCCGCCAACAGTTACCGTGTGAATATAATCCTTCATTCATACAATGCTCTCGAGTCAACTCAGGGTATGGCGTGCTGTCAAACCCTAACCGGTCGACTCACTTGGATTGGATGCCGCTGATGAATATCGGAAAACTCCTTTCCCGATATCATCGTCCGCCCTGGCCAGGGACTTCCGCGCATCCTTCCTAGAGCATTCTCTCTCAAAGTACCGAGACCGAATGATTCCTTATTGACACACAATTCCCTTCGACGGTATTCCGTCGTACCTAATCCTTGGTGTTTTAGAATCCCGTGGCTAGAGATTCGTAAACCAAGGTCAAAGCATAGAAGTCCACTGACAAGGTGTCCTTGGTGTCTCAGGTCTGAGGACCATCCACGCTAGGGCTGTCAATGGATATCCGAATTCCGTTTATCCGACCCGTTTCCGATTCTGTTAACGGATACGGAACCCGTTAAAATCCACCCGTTAAGTTATCGGAAACGGAAACGGGTTTTCGATAATTATCGGAGTCGGAAACGGAAGTAGGTGTTTCCGCATCTGTTAACCCGTTTCCGTTTCCGATAATTTATATATGTTATATATATTATTTAATCAGATATAATATGTACCGTTAGATAAACTTTTTCTCGTATCTAACGGTCAGAAAACATATCAGAAGGAAAACTCTTAACCAGGCAACCAGCTAACCTAACCCCCCTTTCCCCTACCGTGCGGCGGCTGTTTTCAATCTCTGCCGAGGTCTCCATCCTCCACTCCAACTCCACGCTCCATAGTCCACACGCCGGCCACAGGGAAGACCGGAAGAGTGAGCAGTGAGGCCGGCCACGGCCACCTCCCCGTTGTGCCGGAATCCCCTCACCGTCGCTTTGAGGCCTCCATCCTACCGCCGGAGTCATCCTCGCCACCCGTCCTCGCCCACCCCGCCGCCAGAGTCGCCGCCGTCCTCCCCCACCACGCCGCCGACGCAGCCGTCCGGGTTCACCACCTGTCCTCGCCCACCCCGCCGCCAGAGTCGCCGCCGTCCTCCCCCACCACGCCGCCGACGCAGCCGTCCGGGTTCGCCACCTGTCCTCGCCCACCCCGCCGCCAGAGTCGCCGCCGTCCTCCCCCACCACGCTGCCGACGCAGCCGTCCGGGTTTGACTTTAAACCTTCTTCCTCGCAGGGGAGCGACGAGTTTGGCAGTGAGGAGGCGGGGATGGATCGCTTCTTCCATTCTTGATCCCTCCCTGCGACCAGCCCCTCCTCCTCCCCTCCCCCTTCTGCCCACCTCCCCCAACCCCCCTCCGGCATTTCCCTCCCCCCTCCGGCATTCCCCTCCCCCGGCATCCTCCTCTCTGCCGGCCACGCCCTTCCCCTCCTTCTGTTAACGGGGGATTCTTGGCAGATTTGTGCCTTACTGTATTGACCAGCTCGAGACTGGGAAAGTTGTGAGCCAGAGTGAGGCGATCTGAGCTCGCCAACTATG
This sequence comes from Zantedeschia hybrid cultivar, assembly GCA_030544215.1. NCBI lineage: Eukaryota > Viridiplantae > Streptophyta > Magnoliopsida > Alismatales > Araceae > Zantedeschia > Zantedeschia hybrid cultivar. The sequence continues at coordinate 40,439,156 of JARZZO010000015.1, forward strand.
GTCAGAATGGTTCTTCATGCACAGAATGTTTTGACTATATATGCTAAAATCACTTAGCCAGCATGACTTCATTGAATTTACCAATCTTGACTAAGACATTCTCCCTCCGTACTGCTATAGACTTCTTTCCATTTCACCAAGTGAAAACATCCATGATCCTCATCCACTTCCTCTCTTTGCATTAGAAAGGCCTTCCAGTGGTTTCGAAGCCAAACTCTTTCTCTAATGCCCTTTTGAATAAGAAATTCAAAACTAATAAGAGGCCGTAATAAGTAGTACTGATTTTGCTAGGATCAATCTCCCTCCCATGAAGAACAAATTCTGGTGGATTCCTTTCTTTCACCCTGCCACCATCATCATTTTGAAAATTGACAAGGAAAAAAAGAAGCCGGGCTAGATAGCACATATTTCACTAAATTTATCTCTGTCCCACAGATAAAGTTTTAGCCTTCCACCCTTCAAGCTTTTGTTCTTGCTTTAGATGAGCCTTCCACCCTTCATCATTTTCGACTCATCACTTGAAACAAATAACAGCATGTCATTAACAAACTTAGTGTGTCAACTGAGGATTTTGGTATGAAAAAATATGGGAATATTCACCTTGACAGAGTCCACTCAACTCTTAAGACACACGGTTCATAATTTATCAGATTTAATTATTGATTTATGCTTGAAATTCACAAGGAACAAAGTTCTAGGTTTTTTGGGACCAGAGTTGGCATGCTTTAGGTACGCAGGGGGTATTCTTCATACATAGGGGGTTGGATACCCAAGGATGGAAACTAAGAATTCTTGTATTCAGAGATTCTTGTATAGGTAGATGGATAATACATGTTTCTGTTCTGAAGCATAAGTTATCATACACATAGGTAGGTCTGATTAATTACTGTAGTGTTAACTTGATTAGTTACTGTAGTGTAGGTCCTCCCGTAAATTTCTTTTTTCTAATAACTCTTGTAATTTGTAAAGGATGGTGTTAACTGTTAACTGTTAAGTGCTAACAAATTATTTGTGCATTGTAGACTGCTGCGGTCATACTCTAGTGTTTGAAAAGCAGCATCATGGCTTCAACAGGAGAAAATTCCACACCGAGGTATATTTTCATACATATAATATAACAAAGAATACAAACATATACTTGTGAGTTGTTTCTTGGTTCATTACAAGACTAGCCTAACTGATAGCCTCTCTAGAAGTTTATAACTTGTTTCATATTTTTTACTATCAGAATGGCTGAAAGTGTTGAAGTAGAGGCTGAAAGTAATGCACAATCCTCATCTCTTGCATCACCTCCTCTTCCTAAACAAAGGAAGTTAAGGTCAGCAGTATGAAAGATTTTGATAAGATTGCAAAAGCTGATGGAAGTCGGATTGCTAAGTGTCATCATTGTAAGAAGGAATTAACAGGAGATAGTAGAATGGGAACAACACATCTGAAAACACATTTGCTTTATTGTGTCAAATATAAGAGAACAAAAATACAAGAAGAACCTAATGTGGGGAAAATGCTTCTTGGTCCAAGAGGGATAAACAGTGATGGGAGTTCTAATCTAGAGTGTGTTCAATTTGAGAATGAAGATTGTCGAGAGGTTTTGGCTAAGATGGTCATTGTTCATGAAGTGCCATTTGTATTTGTGGATCATTATTTCTTCAAATTATTTTGCATGAAAATGCAACCACAGTTCAAAACAATGACCCGTAACACAATTCGATCAGATTGCATGAAATTGTATGAAAAAGAGAAGAAAAAGCTATATTGCATACTTAAGGAGACATATTCTCGTGTTAGTATTACTGTCGATTTTTGGACTTCTATTGGTTCTGACTCATATTTAGCATTGACTTGCCACTTTGTTGATAAGGAGTGGAAACTTCAAAAGCGGATTCTTAATTCTCTGAATGTGAAATCTCATAGTGGTGCAAAAATTGCTAAGGTGATTAAAGATAAATTGTTTGATTGGAACATAGATGGCAAGATTTGCAGCATAGTCTTGGACAATGCTTTTTCAAATGATGTGCTCACAAGAGAGCTTTGTGAGATTCTTCGCCCTCGTGGTTGTCTTCTTTTGGATGGTGCTTTATTTCGTATTCGTTGTTGTTGTCATGTGCTTAACTTGATTGTTCAAGTTGGTCTGAGTTCATTATCACAAACAATTAAAAGAATTCGTGAAACTGTAAGACATGTGAGAAGTTCAGGTATGCGATTGGAATACTTCAGAAAAGCTGTAGAACAAGCAAATGCACCTAAGAAAAAGCTCATTTTAGATGTTCCAACTAGATGGAATTTGACATATGAAATGCTTGAAGTGGCATATGAATTTCGTGGTGCATTTGATCATTTGTCTTATTTTGATGATGATTACAGAGGTCCTCCATCTTCTGAAGAGTGGGAGCATGTGAAACTTGCGAAAGATTGTTTACAGATATTTTATGAAATAACAGAAAGATTTTCAGGAACAAATTATCCCACTGCCAATCTTTATTTTAATGATGTGTGTCTCATTCATTTTACATTAAAGAAGTGGCTGCATTCTTTACATCTATTTATTCAGTCTATGGCTACTTGCATGCTTGAGAAGTTCAACAAGTATTAGAGTACATTAAGCTTAGTGTTGTCTTGTGGTTGTATTTTAGACCCTCGATATAAGACGAAGACAATTGAGTTTTTCTTTGAAAAGATTTACCATGGTGATTGTGGAATAGAAGCTGCAAGGAAAATTCAAGATATTCGCAACTCCTTTGTGAAACTTTATAATGTCTATGTGGATCAAGTGTCAAAAGGATCTAATGCATCATATCTCTCCAATGTTGCGAGTAGTAGTGAAAGTACTTCAGTTAATAGCCAAGGTGTTGGATTAAGGGGTCTTCCTCATTGTCCTATACTAGCTAGTCAATTGTTGGAGCTCGATCATTTTCTCAAGCAAAATTCTTTAAATGAACCATTGAAATCAGATTTGGACTTGTACTTAGATACTCCAGTTTTAAGCAATGAAAAGATCCTTGAAAAGTATGGTGAACCTTTTGATATCTTAGCTTGGTGGAAAGATGAAGAAGGAAAATATCCAATACTTGCTACAATGGCTCGTGATATCTTGGGCATTCCAATATCAACTATTGCATCTGAGTCGGCTTTTAGCACTGGAGGAAGGATTCTAGATTCTTATAGAAGTTCTTTAAAGCCCGACACCGTTGAATGCTTGATTTGTTGTCAAGATTGGATAAGACAGACATTACATGGTACTAAAATTATGTTTGTATTTAGATTGGATAAGACAGACTGTATTTAAGTTTAACTTTGATTGAATTTGTTTGAATTTATTTAGTGACATCATATAATGCAATGGCCGAGATCTTTTCTACTATACCAATGGCTTCAAGTATAGATGTTGAGCGCACCCAAGATGAGGAGGAAGAAAGTATGGTGATAGTGGAGGGACCTCCCTACAATGATAATGATGATGATCTTGACACATTTAGGTAAAAAATAATATTATATTTTTTTATTTCATTTGTTATTTTTTCACTAATATCTTTGATAATAACTTTTTCTTTATTTTATTTGTAGAGTTCATAATGATATGGAAGATTGATCGTGTGATTATTGACAACAAGTATTCATTGAATGAGGTAAAATATAAAGAAGTTTACTTACATTCTACTAATGTTCTATGCTTACAAATTATTCTATTATGTTAATTTGATATTGAAATATTTATGTGTGCACTATGCAGGGATAATTATGTCAAGAAGATTGTGAAGTTGAAAATGAAGCTATGATTGAAGATTATTTTAGAATTATGTCATTTGAAAACTTTATGAGTTTGAGTTTATTGTATTTGATGTTATGTTATGGATCATATGGACTTATGTAATTTATAAGTTTATGGATTTACTTATAACTTGTGTGGATTATGTGGTCATAGATTGTATGGTTTTGAAGATTTTGAAATTTAGTGTGGTTATGGTGAATGGTTTATATGAATTCACAATATACTAATTTAATTTTTAGAAATTTCAAAACAATAGATAAAATAGACTTTGAATTTGTATATTATAAAGATTTACATAAATTGAAATCTTGTGAATTTAGAATTTTAAATTACTAGAAGAAAGTTCAAAAAATTGTATATTGGAGGTGATTTAATATAATGACGAAGATCCGATAACTTCCGATTTATTTCCGTTTCCGTTTCCGTTTTTCCGATAAAAAGCGGAAATGGATGCGGAAGCGGAAACACTCACTTCCGTTTCCGTTTCCGTCTCCGATAAATCTTATAGGAAACGGAAGCGGAAGGTGTCACTTCCGTTTCCGTCTCCGACCCGTTGACAGCCCTAATCCACGCAACTGCGACAATAGAATCAAGCTGGTTGACAGTGAGGTACAATACCATCCAACGATTCAGTTAGATCAGTTCAGTGAACTCATTCTCCAATGTGCACCTATCGATTCGCCTTAGTGTCTCCACACAAGTGACTTATGAGATCAGTCACCCTCATCATATGAGCAGGAGTAATCTGTACTAGTCTAACCGGATATTTGATGTCCTTCTCGGATATCCTCCGACTAGGAATGATTAAGAATATGTGTGTTTAAGTGATCAGTCTCATTAGTATGATCTCATCATAATCTGATCACTATAACACATATTCACGGACTTCATTATGAAATGATAATGAATGCGATTTACACATAATGAATATTATGCCATTATATTAATAAATGAACGAGATTTACATGGTCAGATTGGCTTATCATTATCATTATCATTATCATGACTTATTATGGGTCCCTTGACAAAATGTGTATGCAGGGTCCATGTCATGGGATCCCGGCCTTCTCTGCATAGTGTAGTCATTGTTTCCCAAGTCTTCTGGCCGTCTTCATTTTCTTGTTGCTGCACAATGTCATGCCTGACTTTACTTGGCCTATAGCCCAGGCCATTACCAGGTGTCCTTCGGTTGTCTTTCATGGGCGTAGTTTTACCCTGCAATTGCGTGCCTAGACCCTTTCTAGGATGATAGCCACCCTTCATCATAATTTTCCAACTCGGGGTACTTATGCACTTCCCCCGCTTCATGGCATCAATCGGATAAGGACTAAGTGTGGCAGTTTTCAAGGGATCAGCCACAGGACGGTAAACCTGTAATACCGACAACAGAGGTTGTTGGCCAGGTAAAGAAGTCGGCTTGATATTCAAGGAATAAGAAGCTGCAAGGATTGGCATGCTCGTAACTTTAATAATACGTCCCTTGTATGGAAATTTGAGGTACTGATGATTTGTAAAAGGAATTGCCTCAAGGGACTTAATATAAGGGCGACCAAGGATACCCTTCAAAGATGAATCGATTTCCAGGATGTGGAACTCGACTTCATTGTGACAAACATGGCCTAATTCTACCTTCAAATAAATTATTCCCAGAGGGGAACGGGTAGAATTGTCGTATGCTATAACAGAAATAGGGGAAGACAACCACTTCTCCTTGGGTATACCACACAATTCAAGGGTCTTCGGTAATAAAACGTTGATTGAGGCCCCTGTGTCAACTAGGCATGCGTCTACGGCCTTCTTGCAGGTATTGACCGTAATGCTCAAAGCCATGCTTCTGGCTGCTGATGGTGCTAGTTCCAAAGTATGGAATGTAATAGAGGGCTGGTCCCCCTGAGGAACTAACAGTGTGGTGATCTTTTCCACCGGCACGTCTTCGTTGACCATAAGTTTCTGCAGATACTCCATCAGAGCCTCCTGATGGGTCTTGGATCTCTTGATCAACTCAAGCACGGAGATTCGTGCCAGTATTCTGTCTAACTGTTTCAACAGGTCGTATTTAGTGCCTGGTACACTCTCATCATTATTAGCTTCCTCTGGCGGCTGTGATGGGCCGTCTCTAGCAGTAGATTGAGGAAAGACCTTGTTGAATATCCTCCCGCTCTGGAGCGTGTGTTCTTCAATGGTGGAAGGTGTAGGTGACAGTTTGACCACCGCGGTGTTGGTGGGTGGTTTAGATGGTGTGGGAGATTGGTAAACAGGTGATGGCGTGGGGTTGTTTGGTGGAGGCGTGGTGCGGATGAGGGGTTTGGATGGTTGGATAGTGGAGGGGTAAGTGGTTGGTGCGGGTGAAGTGGGAAATGGCATACGAAGTAGCGGTCTAGATGGTTGTATGTCACTGGGGTAAGTGTTTGTGGAAGATGATGTGGGAAATGGCATGCAGAGTAATGGTTTGGATGGCAGTAGGGGCGCATAATTGGCTTGCCGATGGTTATTTAATGGTGGCGTGGTAGTGGATGGTGTAATGGGTGTGGGTAGGAGGTATGCGGGTGTTGGTACAGGTGTAATGGTAACGGGTTGCGGTTTGGGTATGCGGAGAATGCGGCGTGGTGGTTGGTCGGTGGTGCTCGGTTGATGGCCTATCAAGTAAATAACGGAAGAATCCTTTATCTTCCACTGCTGCCCTAGATTAACTTCAGACTGTCTATTCGTCAAGATTGGGGCAATTTGATTTTGATGTTGGTGCTCCGGAAGTGGGTTTTGCACTAAGGTGTTGCCGCCTGTGCAGGCGCTCTCTATTGTTGCTGTTGCTGTTGCTATTGTGGTTGTTGTTGTTGTTGTTGAAGTCTTCTTGCCTTTAAGGCAGATATGTACTTCCTCATCTCCTCCCAGTCAATGCCTCCTTGATCGTTAAGATCATGGATGTAATCTCGGAATTGGAAGCAGGTGTCTATTGTATGTCCAAGTTGCCTGTGGAAGGCGCAATACTTGGAAGCGTCGACATTCTGGGGCCAGACTGTCTTTTTCCTGTGCAGGACTAAGGCATTGGCTGCCATCAGGGCATTGAAAATGTCCAGTAAAGATTTTGGGAGTGCTGGATATGTCGCCCTTTTAGGGCCTAGAGGCTTCCTCTATTGGTTGTAATCATTTGGGGGAGGTACATTATGGTATGCCAGCGGTGCGCACGGCTGGTACTGCTGCTGGTATTGGGGCTGCTGATACTGCTGCTGGTTCGGGAGCTGGTACTGTGGCTGCTGGGTTCTGTAACCCTGCTGGTTCAAAGGTCTATAACCTTGTTGGTTCGGAGGTCTATAGCCTTGCTGGCTTGGTGGTTGTTGGTTTCTTATGAACTGGGGCTGATTGTTGTTCATGGTGCGGATCTGCTCATGAGAGAGCGTGCCTTCGGTTGTCGGACCCGTGCTAGGAGGATTTGGCAAGGCAAGCTTTGGAGGTGGAGGTCTGCTGGGTCGGTAAGGATGAAAGACATTGGAAAAAGTGGCATCCTTGAAGGCGTTCTGACAATAACGTGCTCTCTCGTAAAGTTATGCCCTACTGGTCAAGTTGTTCAAAGCTAGGACCAGTTTGTATTGAGGGGTGGCATTGGAAATCAGCATCTTGACTTGTTCATATTCGGACATATAATCCTTAATCTTCTCTGCCATGTTCCTCCATCTATCAGCAAATGTGATGAAGTCCTCATCGGGCTTCATTTTCTTAGCAACTAGGTCAATGATGGACAGAGACGGCGTGATTCTGTCCTGGTATCGTTGAATAAATTTTCGGGATACGATACCGTAATCCTCCACTTCCGATGGTTCCAATGAGAAGAACCACTCGAGGGCTGGCCCTTCTAACGATTTCCTGAATAGGAATGCCAACGATATCTTGTCGTTCTGCCAGAATGATGATTCGTACATGAACTCTTTCAAATGGGTGAAGGGGTTACCAATACCGTTGTATTTTCTATACACCAGCATTTCCGAGGGTGGCAAATGAAACATGGGCAGACTCGGAAGACTGATCTCAAGTGCAGCCATAACTCCCATCATTTTCTGAAAATTATTGAATTGTTTATCCATACGCTCCATCTTCGTGAGTAAAGCTTGAGTTGTTGTATCAGTCTGAGGAGGAGGTGGTGGTGGTGGTACATGATAGGCCTGTTGCCTAGAGTATGTGGGGCAAGGGGGACAATATGGTTGAGGTCCGGCAGCGCTTCCGCCATGCGCGAGGGCATTTTGATAAGTTGGCGTAGGCGGCCTAGCCGGTTGCCTTGAGGAGGAGAGTTGTGGCCCAACTGGCCTAGAAGTCGAAACTTGAAGGCATTCCATGGCCTGGTGAATGAAGGAAGTATGGTGGGGAGGAGGTTGAGGAATGGTAGGGGGAACCACAGAATTCGGTTCAGTAGATTGTACGGGCGTCTTCCCCTTCAAGATGGATTGGATTGCCTCGAGCTGTTGAGGACCCAAATGGGAGGCCAGAACTCCCAGAGCGTTGACTAGATTAGATGGATTGGAAGACGAGGGCTCATTCGGGTTCATGGTCCCCTCAAAGACAGGATTAGAAACCGCATGCACGTGCGGAGGAAGATTACTACCAGAATTATGTTGATCATGAGCAAAATGAGGAGGGATTTGGTGGTTTCCCTGATGTTGAAATGGATAAGAATGGGGATCACGGGGGGCATTAGCATCTCCTCCGTTCTCATAGTGATAATCAGATTCAAGAGGGGCATTAGCATCTCCTCCGTTCTCATAGTGATAATCAGATTCAAGAGGGGCATTAGCATCTCCCTCGTAGTTGACTAGAGCATATGAAGATTTGTAGACAAGTTGCACAGAGATTAGACAAACAAGTGAATGCTTAACGTTGTTTTGGGATTTCTTGTTGGATTATTTGGATTCAGTTAATCACAAATTCACTCAACAGGTAGGATCCTAGTTTCAGTTCTGTTTCCACCGTTATACTCAAAGGCTTTTTCTCACAACGACATGAAAATCTAACCAGGACTTCGATTGGTACAACCAGCCCGATGAACAAGGAGGAATACCTTGATTTTGGAGACTTACAGAGGTCTTTAATGCCAACCACTCTAGTCTGTTCGAGGGACCGACCCAATCAGAGAGAGGTGAAGACGTCAAGAAAGATGTTCTTATGAGAAAAGGGGGGTGTTAGCCCCAGTGTGTATGACCTGTGGCCCGGATGGCCTCTAATGCTTAATATGTAATGTGTAGTAGCAAGCAAATCAGAAATCTGAGAACTGAAGAACAAAACAAGAAATTGCCTGAATCGCGTCGCTGTTCCTCGACGCTATTCAAACTAGAACCTTATTCTGTCGCAGAAGCTCAGGCAGCAGACAATAGGGAATTTTGCGAAAAAGGCGTCTGGGTAGGGCAACACGGTATGAAACACGTCACTGTTCCTAGATGCTTTTTAGGTCGCAGAATCAACAATTTAGAAGGAATTTCTGGGTTAATTCTCCCTCAAACTAACATGATAAAGTAGTAAATAATCGGCTCATGCAAATCTTTTTTTGTATTATTTCAATTTTTAACAGGATGATTTATCATGTAAACAACTAAAACATTCAATCAATCACACATGCTTCTTATCACAATTCACAACTCTTCAATCAATCAAACGAGGAGGGCAAGATCTTGCCAAAAGGGTGTGCACGTGGTGCACATGGAAATAACAATTAAACTAAAAACTCACCGATCGGTGAGGGCGTGTCCGAGGGACACAGGTGGTGCACCGTGGGTGCCCGATTGATAGAAGCAAGAACAAAGATTTAAAAGATGGCGAGACCAAGTCCCGCCGTGATCGCCAAAAAGCTGTGAGTGCTCAAATAGTGTTGTGTGATTATCATGAAAATTTTGTTGTTTATGTGACAAATAAACCTATTAAAAACTATGTGATCGCCAGAAACTTTTGACTAAAAAGTTTCAAAAGACAAAGATTGATCGCTTACCTGTTTTAGACGTGGGAGATATTGAAGTTCTTGATTCTCTTCCTTCAGCCGGCTGAAGAAAAAGAGTCATTCTGACTTTGTTCTTGCCTTGAATATTTATGGGGCTTTGAGGATCGTCCAGATTTCCTTGTCGATTCCTTCATTTTAATCTCCTTTGTACCTTGCAGAAAAGTAGAAAGGAAGAAAGAGGGGAAAAACAATAAGAACCCAAATAGTGGTAGTATCCATCCTAATAATGATTCTAATCATGCAACTTAAACAAATGAACTCACTTGTTTGTGGTCTTTGAAACCCCTTAACACATGGATTGGAAAATAATGCTATTGAGTATGTGTTGCATGGAGTAATATGATGAGATTATGATGCTTATATGATGAAAATATGAGAAAGATGCAGAAATTGATTAAGAAGAACCGAGTTGGATGGCTCTTGGAAAGCCTTGGTTCTTGAATGGATGAAAAAAGGACGAAGAGAGGATGAAGCTTGCTTCAAGACTCCTGGAAGTAGTAGCCACGCCTCAATCCTTCAGCATTTGGACGACGTCTCTTTCTCAAAGATTATCGCTCTAATAATCACCAATTATCACTCAAAATTATCACTAACTGTTTAATGGCCAAGGACTTGGGTATTTATAGACTTAAGTTCACGCATCCGCGGTTACTTATAGATTAACATGAAGGAGTTTGAAACTAATCCAACCAAGAAACAGATAAATACAACTTAATTCATCATTATATGTAATTAACTAAAACGCGTCGCCTATGGGAGACGTCTTTTAGCTTAATTAAGATAAGGATAAACATCAGGAAGAAGAAACAAAAACAGTTTAGGAAATCTAAATGGCGTCGTGCAAGGCAAACGTCTTTTAGTTTATTAATAAATTAATTAAAAATCAAAATAAGAATATAACCCTAAATGGCGTCTTCACAGGTCGACGTCTTTTAAAATCCTTCCTATTTGATTAAAAATCTAAGTTAAAATGAATTTCTTTAATAAACTTAAATTATGTCTGTGTCTGACCGATGTCATTTAGACAATTAATCCAGAAAAATAGTAAAAATTAACTAATGATTAAATATCAGACTATTTTGAAGCATTATTATATGATATGAAATTTACTAAAAATGATATCAAAATTAGCGTGTCTACACACGTGATTCCCGAAAGTCGGGAATTCCCGTTCGTGGATTTTTGGACATCGTTGCGGTGACGGATCTTCAGCGAGCGAGTTGATCCGGACGAGGAGCGAGGACGAACCACCGCAGAGGATCGCATGGATACCGCTGGAGGCCGGACGTTTGTGTAGCCGCGGCATTGCCTCGACGGAACGAAGACGGAAGCAGATTCAAATCCGCGCACGGTAATATGATTACACCCGATATTTCGGTTTATGCTTTTCGTTTCGAATCAGTTCAGCGAGCATTGGGCGAGTTATTTTATTACTTTCGCTGCGTTCTTCGCGTCCTGCTCAGATCCCAACAGTCTCATACTGATGAGACATGGAATTTATCTCTTTAAAGGTCAGTTCCCTAAGACCCCTAAAGAGAGGGCATTAATGCATAAATCTTCTATGCATCAACTATGGGTACCATTATGTATGCCATACTATGTACTAGGCCTGATGTTGTATATACTCTAAGTATTACGGGCATATATCAGGCAGATCTAGGTGATGAGTACTGTAAGGCTGTGAAATGTATCCTTAAGTACTTGAGAAGAACTAAGGATATGTTTTAAGTATATGTAGGAGGAGACTTAAAGCTGCTAAGATACACTGACTCAATTTATGTCCGGATTTATATTTACACTAAACAGGGGAGCAGTGAGCTAGAAAAGTTCCAAGTAAGAAACCACTGCAGACTCAACAACTAAAGTTGAGTACATTGCTGCAACTGAAGCCGCCAAAGAAGCAGTTTGGATGATGAAATTCATCAGTGACCTTGGTGTTGTAGAGAGCATCTATAACAACATTGCAGATTCACTGACGAAGCCGTTCTCTCAAAATGTATTTTAGCGTCACCTTGAGAATATAAGTATTCATACAAGGGTGATTGGTCTTAGTCCAGGTGGGAGATTATTAGTATCAGGTGGCTTGCAAGCCAATTAAATACTTTGTATTACTCAGTTACTAATCAAATTGACTCAAATTCATTATGTGTTTGACTTTGATTATCGTTTCGTAATGAAGTCCATGAATACGTGCAATAGTCTTCGGATTATGATGAGATCATAATTATGAGACTGAAGACTTGTAGATGCATGTTCTTAATTGTTCTTAGTCGAAGGATATTTGAGAGAGACATCAAACATCCGATTAGACTAGTATAGGTCCGTTCAGCTCATGTGATGAGGGTGAGTAATCCTATAAGTCACTTTTGTGGAGACACTATGTTAGACCTGTAGGTGCTTATTGGCAAATGAGTTCACTGAACTGATCCAACCTTGAATCGCTAGATGGTAATTACCTAACTGTTAACTAGCTTGATTCATTCTCATAGTTGCATTGTTGGTCCTTGGACCTAAGACACCAAGGACACCTTGTTGGTAAGTTTCTGAACTTTGACCTTGACTAATAAATCTCTAGTCATGGGATCTCAATAAGTTAAGTGATTGGGTTTAGAAAAATACTCTCGAAGGTGATTGTGTGATCAATGAGGGATCATCCTCTCTCAGTGAAAGGAGAGAGAATGTTCCGAGAATGATGCACTTAAGTCCCTAGCCAGGGAGACACTGTATCAGATAAGGAGTTATCTGATATAGTTTAGTGGCATCTGATTCAATTGAATTGACCGACTAGGGTTTAACAGTTCATCATACCCTAAGTCAATTTGAGAACAATATATGGATGAAGGATTATATCCACGCGGTAACCGATAACGGAAAGCTTCCATTAGTAGGTTGCAAAACCTCAATTCCTTCCAGGTTCACACAGCGTTGGTTGGCACCCAAGGTGATCGGAGGTCCGTCCGAATTTAATGTATGACATTAAATATGACTAATTAATTAATATATAGATATTAATTAATTTGGTGAGTCAGTAAAGAGTTATTGAGTTTAATGGGCCATTAACTGGACTGGTATTTAGGCTTAGAGGGTCACACACAAAAGATCTTTAGTCGACGGGTCGATAAACAGATTTTATATTAAGTTCGAATTTTTCTGAAAAATCGTTGCTAGGTCAGAGGCCAAGCACTCTGACGTAGCAGCCACCTCCTCTTTCTCCTATCTTTGAACATCCCATCTCAGAGGGTACCCCCTACTGGCCTCTGCTTCGGCTCCTGCCAACCCCGATTTCCATTTGACGGGAATTAATCTCTGCATTGCGGAGGGTTACGCGAAGTCAGACGGGATCTGCAGAAGTCGCACCGAACGAGGAAGCGAGGACGATCCGTCGCGGAGAAGATCGCGTGGATACCACTAAAGGTCGGGTATCTATGCGGCTTGCGGCATTACATAGCTGGAACCACTCGCACGTGGATTTGAATCTGCTTAAGGTAAAATCTGTTCATCGCAGTTTTATTTTTGTCCTACGAAATGGCATGGGATCATTTTATTTTATTTCCACTGCACTCTTCTAATCCCATCACGAGATCCTTATCGGCATAACAATGTATATTTATATGTGGATAGAGATTTGCTAGAATATGGCTAAAGCCTTAAAAATGGCCCGGCCATACTCTAGTTGGAACCCTACAAGGAAGGCAAGCACCCTACAACCTTATTGGGAGGATCTCGATGGTGCCACCTGTGGGCTCCCTGATCATAGTTATTTAAATACGGTATGAGTATTATACAACAAAAATAAGTTCAAATATGATTCGGCTTAAAATTTGAATGAAAGAGTGAAAAATTCGGTAAAATAATTAAAAGATTATAAAAAAGTCTAGCGAGATATCTATAATTTTTTTGTCTATATTTCTAAAAAGTTTAAATAACAACTATAATAATATAGTGATTAATCAAATTATGAGTTTTTGTCAACGAAGAAGTGAGTCCTTTATCATATAATCTCATGTTACATGATATTTATGCGGTAAAAGTCATATTTTAATTCAATAATATAGTGTATTAATCGGGAAGTATTAACGTTTTTGTATTATATGTGAATGAAATGGATGGTGTCAAAACGACAAGTATTTTTCCTTATCTTTCAGTTCAATGTGGTGTACGGGAGTTTTATTCAGAAATTCAAATACTATAAAATATTTAACTAAAGGAGCTGCAAATTTTAGGATTTGTTTTTTTCTTTTTTTAACAGACAACTAGATTGAGTGGTATGGCTAAAAGGAACAAATATGACTAGATTGTACCAAATATTCTGGCCGTACAGTGGCACTATTCTATGCATGTGCATACAAATATTGTATATGTGTATGTATATAGGGGTGTAAATGGGACGGGTTCGGGTCAGGTCAGGGAGGATCCGAAATCCAAGATCCGAATCCGGATCCAACCCGACTTTCTGAGACATTTTCGGATCTAGATCTGGATCTGATCCAGACTCCAGAAACGGGTTTCGGATCTGATCCGAAAACTCATATGAAATTTCTTTTTGCCATTTGATGGATCTGGATCCAAATCTCATTTGGGTTTTCGGATCTAATTGTTTGCACCTTTTTACAAACCCATATTTCAACCATTTACAGCTATTTGCAAGCACAAAATTTGAACCTTTTACACTAATTTGCAAGCCCAGAATCTGAAATGTTTTACACATGTAAGTCAGAATCAAATCTCGTTTTGTAAAGCCCAGAATTTAAGCTGTTTATACATGTTTACAATCAAGAGTGCAGATAAACTGTGCAACAACCCTATCATAGAATGAAGCCTAGTAAACAAAACACTCCAAGAGTTCATATTTTCTTCATTTCCTTCATATCTTTAGATGTCCAGCAAAATAAAGGCTTTCAGCTCCTACACGTGACAAATGTGCAAAAATTCCAGCATCCTTCAATTCCAAAATCATCCACAGTGCTTGCAATTACTTCATTAATCCAGTTGGTCCTTCCATTTGCATGAAGATAACAGAGACTCCTAAGGAAAGATCACAAACCATCTTCCTCCAACCTTCATACCATAAAACTATCAAAATCCATTTCCTCCAACCTGATTAAAAAAAAGAAAAAGAAAGGCCTATAGGTATATAGCTGCTCAGTTATAGAAAAAATAGTCAAATAAAAGGAATCCATGCTACCAGAAAATCCAATCTTTGAAAAAAGATTAACAAAGTACAACCAGAGTGCAGCCATTTTCTAAATTACAATAAGTACATACCAGACTATATAGTAAGTTCCTATTATGTGAATAGCATAAAAATCCTGAACCTTCAGAAAAATAGAAATCACATATAACATTAGAATTCTGGAGATTCACTAGACACCCAGTTAAATCTGATAATGTGGGCTTCTTTCACAAATAGATAACTATTCTAGGCCTTGCTACATCATTGATTGGAAGGAAAAAAGTGGAAATGGACAATTCAGTGAATGTACAAAGGGAAAAGTGCAAAGTTTCTCAAGAGCTATTACATGATTGTCTATCTTTCACTGATGAGTAACAAGCATTGGTCATCCACAGTGCATCCACAATATTTCTAATAAGCTCACCTAACAATTAAATTTCTAGTCACCTATGCAGACAACAGAAACTTTGGGAGTTGCATTTTACAATACAATGACAAATGCTACAAAGAACATAATGATTCACACATCCCTCCTTCACAGAAAAAATAATACAAACTCCGAGGGAATGGCTTCTCAATACAGTCTTGTTCAACTGGCAACCATTTTCAGAAGCAGAAAATCCTCATGCTGATAACAATAAGACTCCAATCCATCAAACCCCTCTGTATCCCATCCAACCAAGAAGGCATATGCCCATGTTAATTAGTCCACTTGTGATCAATATATATTAGTGTGAAGGGTCCTTGGAGAACATCATAGATATATAGATATATTGTAACAACACTGCCCTGGAGGTGCCTTTAATTTTTTATTTTCAGTTGTAAGTCCTCATTGGTTTCTCAAAAGTGTGACTGTTCTGCAAAGTGATGGAAACCAATCATGAAGGATAAAAATTTGTCTTCTAGTTCCTTTTTAGATCATGAGAAAATGCCAAATTTGACATTGACTTAAACAAAGGCACAACAATAGTCATAGTTGCTTCCCTGATTCAGCATTTCAAATACGCATCTACTTAAATTGTCCAATCAGCACTTGAAGATCGATGCAAAAAATAGCATTAACACAAACGGTCCAGTTCAAGATAGTACTGCTCCCATGCACAATGAGCACCTTGTCTCTAATAGTCTAATTGAAGTAAATAGGAAAAATTAAACTTCACTGAAATGGAACATACTTATCCTTAGAGAAGAACAGTACAGTAACTCAGGAAGGCAGCAATGGCTGCGAGTGCTGGATTTGAACAGGTGTATTTAGTTGTACAGTATGGTAGAAGCCTGCATCTGTGGCTTCCTTATTAGCTGGTACAGTAATCAAACTCTGTTTGCTTTGAGTAATTTTACTCACAAGTCAACTCAAACCCAACGAGTTAGCCGCCCAACCTCCCAAGAATTCCCGTCACTCACTGAACCCTGGAATTAATTGATCGGCTTTACTACTTAGAATTTAGATCGCCTATCAGTCAAGGAATACCTACTTGTGATAATAGTAAGCTTCTGTCTGTTTGCCTACTAATAAGTGTGAGCATCCATCAAATAGGTAGACTTATGACTCTCAGTAGGGCTGTCAAAATAGGCCCAGGCCTGTTAACAGACCCATTTGGACCGTTAACAGCTCATACATTGCAAAAATTTGTGAGCTGATTTCTTAGAATTTAGACCTAAAATCAAATCCAATTGTCCGGCACATAGAGATTTAAGATAAATAAATATTATACCAGGTCCATTTATCTGTCAACATCAAATAAATAAGAAGTAGGTCCAAGACCCGACCCATTTATCCATTTACGCATGACCCTTATTGGGTCTGAACCGGGTTTGGGTTCATTCATTTTGGGCATGGGTCTACCTAGATTTGGACCGTTGACAGCCCTAACTCCCAGGGTCATTTATTTTTCATAAGAATGATAATCCGACCTGTTGATAAGCTTGTAGCTAGATGTCACTTGTCCACTTGAATCATAAGTGGTAACTTGAAGTCTTTTGGATATGCATTGATCCCTTCTAGTGTTCTCCCTTTGTGATTCATGTTTTGGTAACTTGAAGTCTTTTGGTAACTTGAAGACACAATATTAGACTTAGTATACGGTCAAGCAACCCAAATAGAGGCAAAATAATTTCCGGAGAAGTAATCCATATATTGAGAATGCATGTTTTAGAGCTACTTCTTTATTATTTCATTGGAGTAAATTACCTCTTTGAAGACTTTGAAACAAGTACAAGCAAAGTTGCATGAACAAGAAGTTTCTGATTTTGAAAAAAAATTGAAGAATGATCTAGAAAAATTGCTGTAATGAAATTTACCTTGTCTCTAACATGGTCAGGAGGAATGCAACACACAAAACCATGAAAAGGCAAAGACCATATATATCAATACTTAAAGAAAAGACAAAGAAAAAACTTAAATTGAGGATAGAAACATGAATTAAAGGTAAAGAAAAAATACCTAATCAGAAGATGAAGATATTTCAAATGTGTCCTCATTGGTAACTTCTATTATATCATTCTCATATTCATCAAGTAACTTATTGCTTGCAAAAATAGAAGCAAGTGCATCTTCCCCTAAAGTATCAATTGAAGAGACATCCTTACGAAGCCAATTTTCAGTACATAGCAAAGCTTGTACAGTAGTAAGATCTAATGAACTTCTATATTTGTTTAACACCCTACTTCCAGTACTAAAAGCCGATTCTGATGCCACAGTAGACATTGGAATTGCCAACACATCACGGGCCATTAATGAAAGCACCGGATATTTAGAAGAGTTAGTCTTCCACCACTTTAAGATGTCCAAATTATCCTCTGCTTTTGCTGGTTCTTCCAAATAAATGTGTAAATCAGATTTTTCTGATGAGACTAAGGATGATTGATGTAAAAATTGATCAAACTCCATGTACATATATTTCAATGTGCTTTTTGAGGAGGAGCTTATTGTTCTCTTTGACATTTTAGTCATACAAGAAACATTGACACCTCTACTATCAGATGAGATATCATATCCTGTAGGCACACCAATAACATAGGCAGCATAAAGGTTTTGCAATCTCATTTTCACTTCTTCCAGTTTCTCTTCTGTTTCATTACCATAAATCTTTTCAAAAAAATATCTCACCATAAACATCTTGAACCGAGGATCTAAAATAGATGCAATTTCAATAAGTATATTCATTTTTTTCCAATATTTCTCAAATTTGAGAAGCATTCGTGAAGCCATTAAAGAAATGAATGACTCTTCATGACAACACCATTGCTTCAAAGACACATGAATTATACATATATCACCGAAGAACAGATTAGCAGTTGGAAATTTACTTCCTGAAAGTCTCTCTGTCACTTCATAAAAAATAGTCAGACACTTCAAGATAAGTTTAATATTCTCCCAATCCTTTGTCGAAGGTGTATGAACATAAGCCGAGTCATACAAATGTAAACATGAGAATACTTTTTCAAACTCAATAGCAGTCTTTAACATCGCATATGTAGAATTCCATCTGGTAGGCACATCTAAGATCAACGACTTTTGAGGACCCTTTTCCCATCGTACAGTTTTCACAAAATTTTCCCTCCTTAGTTGTGAACCTTTCACATACTTCACGTTTTCACGTATCTTGACAATAACATTTTCAATTCCATTCAAACCATCTTGAACAACGAGATTTAGTATGTGAGCACTACATCTGACATGGAACAAAGATCCATCAAGAAGCAAGAATTCTTTAAATGTAGAGTCATTAAGGAGCATATTAACAGCCTTGTTGTTTACACTAGCATTATCTAGTACAATAGAAAATATTTTTTTATGAATATTCCACTCTACTTGTAACGACCCGCCATCCTATGACCGGAGGCCCGGTCACTAAATGGATGTCGGCCCATTAACTACGGGTTCACACCCGGATCTCACACAACACGTCTGGAGGAGTAAGTGCTAAACAAGATTAAATATGACAATCTCACGGACTACAAAGATAAGCAAGTGCGCAGGAAGGAAAATAACAATGTCCGTATACAGTCCAACAATAATTACATGTCCAACAATTAAATAAGTACAGGCAGAAGGAAGTACAACAACATCGGGGTATACCCCGGAACTAAGACAGCTGCTGGTCCGCACACCAAGAAGACACCACGCTTCCGCTCGCCTCGAGATCCACACCTGAAAACCGCAGGGAGTGAGCCACACCAGAAATGGGCTCAGTAGGGATCATCCGATCCCCTGCCTCCCACTCACACACCCACAAGTGTAACAACAGGAATATATGGCGATTAAGTAAAGCAATAAGCACAGCACCCAACTACGATATGAAACGCACGATAAGCAGTGTAACAAGAACCATTCTAAGCAACACAAAGAACCCAACACGGAGTCACGACTCACAGTCAAAGTCCACGAAGCGACTAAACCACACTGTCGACCGAAGTCGAACGTCGCCTCCCAACACTACCACCACAGCTCACGCCTGTCCGCCCCTACAGTGTTCCGGGGCACTGTAGGGTGAGGCAGTGAGTCAAACTAGGACTAGCTGGACTCAATGTACCGCCACTGCCAGCTACGTGTGCACACAAGCAGTCTAGACTACTGTCCTACCACCGGATTGCCTCCACGCTAGGCCTCAGCGCTTCAGGAGGGCCCTGGGGACCGGCGAACCCCCGTCAAGCCGAAGCTACAGGAACTACCCACAAACCCAACTCTCCCGGGCTGCGTCAGGCCAAAGGACTAAGGGTACCACTCGTAACCTTGATCAAAGGTCACATCAGGTCCAATGGCTAAAGGGTAAACCAACTCCCACCAGAAACACCACCAGCTCCACAGCAAGAAACACGCCAGAAGCTGTCACGACAACCAAGGGAAACCCCGACCCACTGAGACCAAACAGCAACCCCTCGGATAGCACACCAGCTACTCCGGCCCGACGGCTCAAGGTGGTTCTGCTTGTCTCAGCCAAGGGTGAAACACAACAAGCACCACTCCACAGACATCATGGCCCTTCTCCCATCGGCCCATGATGACAGACGTAAACCACAGTTAACCCGATCCATATTCGCATAACACAACCACACATATAACATGATTCCATTCGCACAGTAAACCTCAGTCTCAGTATATAGTTAAAGCACACACACACACACACACAGGTGATGTAATTCCACTCACGCAGAAGTCCTCCGTTGAAGTCGCCTTTTAAAACGCGTCTGGGTATCCCAACGCTATTCAACCCAGAATTCCAGATTGCAGAACCCTTAAACGGGGGCATTTCCTGCCTAAATGGCGTCATGATGGCCCGACGTCCTTCTGAAAGGCGTCGTCCATCCATGACGTCATTTAGCGCAGAACCCCTAACTCAGGAAACCACGAACAGGGAGGTTTCTGCGCTAAAACGCGTCATGCTGACCGGACGTCTTTCGGAAAAGCGTCGACCCAGCCCGACGCCATTTAGCGCCAGAAACCAGGTTTCCTGGTTCGACCCGAGGGTCTCACCCTTGACCCCGAGCACCCCGAAAAGCCCCAAAAAACCAAAATGGGAGGAAGAGAAGTCCAACCATCACAAGCATACTACGAAACCGAGTCCACAAGCACCGCCATTCCCACAAGGAATCCCCCTAAACATGCTCAATCTAGCCCCAAACACGCCGCATCACGCCAAGAAGCAAACGAGCACACATGCAAGGTTTCGTCCCCCTACCGGTTCTCGAACTTCGCCAAGCTCTGTGCCGCCGTCCCGCCGCACCGCACACCGCCGCCGGTACCCTCGAGGACGCCGCCACTCCGCCGGGACGTCGGCCGCCGTCCGGAGAAGGGAACGCCGCGAAGGAGGTGGTGGAGGTAGAGGTGAGAGGTAAGGAGGCTATGGAGTGGTTGGAAGAGGAAGAAGAGGAAGGAAAGGGGAAGAGAAGCGTCGGAGAGGGCGGAGGGGGTGAGGAGAGAGAGTGTGAAGGTGAGAATGAGGGAAAGAAGGGGAGGCTCGCGGGGTCAACCAGAATCCCGCTAAAACGCGTCGATCGAGGCAGACACCTATCAGTCTGACAGGACGGCCGTACTGACACCGCTCTGAAACGCGTCGCCCACCGCGGACGCCGTTCAGACGACAAGACAGGCCGTACTGACAACGCTCTGGCGCCGTACCCTGACACCGCAGGTGTCGCAGTCTGAAACGCGTCGACCGAGCTGGACGCTGTTCAGACAAATCTGACAGGGGCCGTACTCTCGCGGCCCGAAACCCGCCCACGTGGCGCACACGTGGCACAACAACCAGCAGACCTAAATGGCGTCCACACACCCTGACGCCTTTTGAAAGGCATCGAGCACTGTTGACGCCATTCAGCCAGAAATCTCAAGACCCCTCCAGGGTCCAAACCAGGGGATCCGGCCCGAACCCGACCCGAATACAGAACCCGAAATCTCAGTCATTACAATCTCCCCCCCTTAAAAGAATTTCGTCCTCGAAATTTGCAACCGCTCAATGCTCAACTCGGCTAACCCACACCTGCCGACACACATCAATAACAACAATCATTCTCCCCAATCACCCACACAGGGTTCCAACATATACACGCCAAGCTAACCAAGATTCTCAATTCTGACAAGAGCTGATAGATTGAAACAACCATACATTAACAAGGCACAAATTACAAAACCGATTTCTCCACCATCCCGAATACATACAAGTGCCACACAGGACCACAACCATCTCTAAACAAGACAAGATAAAAGTGCTCATCTAGCACAACCTCTCGAATTTCCACAAAGAGACGCGACTCAAATCACGCCTCGAACACCTACTCACCGCTCGGTCCCGGACCTGCCTTGTTCTTCTGGGGACAGTTCCTCGCGAGATGTCCCTTCCTACCACAGGCAAAACAACTACCAGTGATCAAGGGACATATCCTGTTGCCATGAAACCTGCCACAACGGGGACAACGATCCGCAGTGTCCCGCCTCGCCTCCTGCTGCCAGCCGTCCTCTGTCTCCATCTGCTGAACCGAACCATCCTCTTCCTCATAAGGTGCCTCCTGAAACTCGACCTCGAACGAACTCGAACCGCCTGCCGAGAAGGCCGATGATCTATCCCTGCTAGGCTGCTTCTCTCGTGCTGAATGCTCCGATTCCCTCGCCGTGTGTTGGAACTGCATCTCCACTGCTGCCGCGCGCTGAACTGCTGTCGCCAAATCTTCACAACAATGGGCCGCCACAAACTCCCTCAAACCATGCCGAAGTCCATTCACAAATTTCTCCGTCCTCAGATCCTCACGCTCAGATATGTGTGGAGCAAACCTTCCCAGGGCCACAAATTTCATCTGATAGTCTAGAACTGACATATCACCCTGCAGCAATTCCATAAACTCCCTTTCCTTTGCCCTGCGAACATGCCTCGGAAGGTACTGCCCACTAAACTCTCTCACAAAGCCTTCCCAAGGAATCTCCCTCAAAGACCTATCTGGAAACATCAACCCCTTGATGGTAACCCACCAATCATAAGCATCGCCCTTCAGCAAGTAGGTTGCCAACAAGGTCTTGTCACTCTCAGCACATTCTAGAACATCAAACACCTTCTCCACCTCCTTAACCCACTGAGCTGCCGCATCTGGAACAGGTTGACCCGTGAAAGAAGGGGGCTTCAGCTTCAAGAACCGCTCCACCACCGTAGAATGGCCACCTCGGGAACTGGACCCCTCAGTTCCATCCCTCTGCTGATATCTAGCCATAGCCCCAATCATGGCTTCCATGAAATGTTCCACATCATGACCTTCTGCCCTCGAACTACCACCATCTGCTCTCGCACCCCGAGCCACCGGAGCTCTCCGCTTCGGCGCCATCGCTGCCCCACAACACATAAATCGAACCAAAACACGTCAAAACCTATCATTCTACACCAGCAGCCATCGCCTGTACCGACTTGTTCTTATTGTTGGACTATAATATCTAACCCAGTTTATCACATACTCGACCAGACTGAGCTCTGATACCAACTGTAA
Organism: Zantedeschia hybrid cultivar; assembly: GCA_030544215.1. NCBI lineage: Eukaryota > Viridiplantae > Streptophyta > Magnoliopsida > Alismatales > Araceae > Zantedeschia > Zantedeschia hybrid cultivar. Next base: position 40,462,043 of record JARZZO010000015.1, read on the forward strand.
CGACCCGCCATCCTATGACCGGAGGCCCGGTCACTAAATGGATGTCGGCCCATTAACTACGGGTTCACACCTGGATCTCACACAACACGTCTGGAGGAGTAAGTGCTAAACAAGATTAAATATGACAATCTCACGGACTACAAAGATAAGCAAGTGCGCAGGAAGGAAAATAACAATGTCCGTATACAGTCCAACAATAATTACATGTCCAACAATTAAATAAGTACAGGCAGAAGGAAGTACAACAACATCGGGGCATACCCCGGAACTAAGACAGCTGCTGGTCCGCACACCAAGAAGACACCACGCTTCCGCTCGCCTCGAGATCCACACCTGAAAACCGCAGGGAGTGAGCCACACCAGAAATGGGCTCAGTAGGGATCATCCGATCCCCTGCCTCCCACTCACACACCCACAAGTGTAACAACAGGAATATATGGCAATTAAGTAAAGCAATAAGCACAGCACCTAACTACGATATGAAACGCACGATAAGCAGTGTAACAAGAACCATTCTAAGCAACACAAAGAACCCAACACGGAGTCACGACTCACAGTCAAAGTCCACGAAGCGACTAAACCACACTGTCGACCGAAGTCGAACGTCGCCTCCCAACACTACCACCACAGCTCACGCCTGTCCGCCCCTACAGTGTTCTGGGGCACTGTAGGGTGAGGCAGTGAGTCAAACTAGGACTAGCTGGACTCAGTGTACCGCCACTGCCAGCTACGTGTGCACACAAGCAGTCTAGACTACTGTCCTACCACCGGATTGCCTCCACGCTAGGCCTCAGCGCTTCAGGAGGGCCCTGGGGACCGGCGAACCCCCGTCAAGCCGACGCTACAGGAACTACCCACAAACCCAACTCTCCCGGGCTGCGTCAGGCCAAAGGACTAAGGGTACCACTCGTAACCTTGATCAAAGGTCACATCAGGTCCAATGGCTAAAGGGTAAATCAACTCCCACCAGAAACACCACCAGCTCCACAGCAAGAAACACGCCAGAAGCTGTCACGACAACCAAGGGAAACCCCGACCCACTGAGACCAAACAGCAACCCCTCGGATAGCACACCAGCTACTCCGGCCCGACGGCTCAAGGTGGTTCTGCTTGTCTCAGCCAAGGGTGAAACACAACAAGCACCACTCCACAGACATCATGGCCCTTCTCCCATCGGCCCATGATGACAGACGTAAACCACAGTTAACCCGATCCATATTCGCATAACACAACCACACATATAACATGATTCCATTCGCACAGTAAACCTCAGTCTCAGTATATAGTTAAAGCACACACACACACACACACAGGTGATGTAATTCCACTCACGCAGAAGTCCTCCGTTGAAGTCGCCTTTTAAAACGCGTCTGGGTATCCCAACGCTATTCAACCCAGAATTCCAGATTGCAGAACCCTTAAACGGGGGCATTTCCTGCCTAAATGGCGTCATGATGGCCCGACGTCCTTCTGAAAGGCGTCGTCCATCCATGACGTCATTTAGCGCAGAACCCCTAACTCAGGAAACCACGAACAGGGAGGTTTCTGCGCTAAAACGCGTCATGCTGACCGGACGTCTTTCGGAAAAGCGTCGACCCAGCCCGACGCCATTTAGCGCCAGAAACCAGGTTTCCTGGTTCGACCCGAGGGTCTCACCCTTGACCCCGAGCACCCCGAAAAGCCCCAAAAAACCAAAATGGGAGGAAGAGAAGTCCAACCATCACAAGCATACTACGAAACCGAGTCCACAAGCACCGCCATTCCCACAAGGAATCCCCCTAAACATGCTCAATCTAGCCCCAAACACGCCGCATCACGCCAAGAAGCAAACGAGCACACATGCAAGGTTTCGTCCCCCTACCGGTTCTCGAACTTCGCCAAGCTCTGTGCCGCCGTCCCGCCGCACCGCACACCGCCGCCGGTACCCTCGAGGACGCCGCCACTCCGCCGGGACGTCGGCCGCCGTCCGGAGAAGGGAACGCCGCGAAGGAGGTGGTGGAGGTAGAGGTGAGAGGTAAGGAGGCTATGGAGTGGTTGGAAGAGGAAGAAGAGGAAGGAAAGGGGAAGAGAAGCGTCGGAGAGGGCGGAGGGGGTGAGGAGAGAGAGTGTGAAGGTGAGAATGAGGGAAAGAAGGGGAGGCTCGCGGGGTCAACCAGAATCCCGCTAAAACGCGTCGATCGAGGCAGACACCTATCAGTCTGACAGGACGGCCGTACTGACACCGCTCTGAAACGCGTCGCCCACCGCGGACGCCGTTCAGACGACAAGACAGGCCGTACTGACAAAGCTCTGGCGCCGTACCCTGACACCGCAGGTGTCGCAGTCTGAAACGCGTCGACCGAGCTGGACGCCGTTCAGACAAATCTGACAGGGGCCGTACTCTCGCGGCCCGAAACCCGCCCACGTGGCGCACACGTGGCACAACAACCAGCAGACCTAAATGTCGTCCACACACCCTGACGCCTTTTGAAAGGCGTCGAGCACTGTTGACGCCATTCAGCCAGAAATCTCAAGACCCCTCCAGGGTCCAAACCAGGGGATCCGGCCCGAACCCGACCCGAATACAGAACCCGAAATCTCAGTCATTACACTACTAACTTGTCAATCAATACTTTTGTTATTTCTCTATGTCCATGGGGAGCCTCAACATATTCAAAGTTGAGGATCTTCTTTCTCAAATTCCAATCATCATCAATATAGTGACAAGTCAAACATAAATAACCATAATTGCCGATGGAAGTCCACATATCTGATGTCAAGCTCACTCGACAAGTGAGACTCTCAAGTGATGAATACACCTTTTCTTTTTCTTTGGCATACAACTTCATATAATCCGATTTCACTGTGTTACGCGATAACAAAGTGAATTCGGGCTGAGCATTCGCTAAATTTTTTTGAAAGAATCCATGCTCAATGATAGAAAATAGATATTGGTGCACAATGACTGCTTTTGCAAAATCTTCCATACTTTTCTCATTATCAAATACAAACATAGGCTTCTCCTGAACAACTCCACTAGCTAATTGTTCTGTATCTTTTCTGTTTCTTTTTTATCTTTGAGCATCAGGACATCGTTGAGTGTGGTTACCCAAGTGTTTTGTCCCACTTGTGCTACCACCAATTAGTTGTTTTTGACAGTACCGACAGATGGCAACAACACTCCCATCGTCATTTACAACTCTCTCAAAATCCAACCAAACCTTAGATCGCAACTTCCTTCCTATCTGTGGATGTCTACTAGAAGATTGTTCAATACTTGTTTCCACATTCTCTACATCAAAATCGATGCTTTCTAAAATACTTGCCATATCTTTTAAACACCAAATGCCCCTACATACCCATCACAAAATTAACATTCCAACATTAAAATATTAATTACATGACAATAATTATAAAATTAACTATTAGTAGATGTAAAAGAATTTAGTGAGGCATGAACCAAAAGCAGTCACCACTACAAGACAGATATACCAGTCCTTATGGCATATGATGAATGGCTGAACAAGTTACGCATAAATGGGCAATGAACTCACAGGGAAGTTCAAGATGGTGTCTGGGCCCCAGTACTGGAGGGCCGCAAGATCGTAGGTGTGAGCAGCAACATCTTCATCGTCATACCCCCCTGCATTTGATCACCCATGCAGACAAGAAACAAGTGACATTGGGGAAAGAACAAATATAAAGATCTAGCTGGTGATGAAGAAAAAGAAAAGAAAAAAGGGTAAATCTTTAATACAAGAAGAGAGAAATTTTAACTCACCCAAGTAAACTAGTAAGCCAGGCAAGGAAAGGCGCACCAGGTTGGAATCGTTAAACGAATGTCACCAGCAAGAGTCGACAAAACGCGGAGGGGAAAGAACAGGGGTTGTCAAGCCAAAAGATAGAAGGCGGTCAGAAGGAACCCATTAACATATACATACAAATATACTGATGGTGATAGTGGTTGACCCCTGGGCCAAATGATATTTTATTCGTCTCAACTTGTCTCCCCTTCTTCTTTGTGATTGGGTTCCAACTCTCTTTGTCCCAGAGGTGAGCTTCATACCTCCCCGTCCATCTATGCCTGCATGCACCACAAAGATGAGCACCGCGGAGGAAGAAGAAGCAGACCTTTGAAGCGGGGAGAAAACCCCATCAAAATGACCACTTCAGCACTGGCGCATGCTTCCCTTACCTAGTGACCCCTCTATGCACGAAGCTCCTCTTCCCACTGCCGCTGGGCCAGGTTCTGCCCTCAGAGGCACTGGCTCTTTTAGACCATTTGCACTTGGGCTTGCCAAGCTCAGAAGCAGACGTAGAACGAGCAGGGGTAGAGAGAGAGGTTGGAGCAGGCACCGTAGAGGTGGGAGGGGCTTGTGTCGAGGACGATGATGACGAGGGGTCCCGGCTGGCTTGGTCCAACACTTGCCGCCTCCGGCGCCACCCGGATCTGCAGCAAACGTGATGTTGGGAGGAGGCGGAGACGAGAGCGGCAGTGTGGGACGAGCATGGGGGGAGAGAGAGAGGTTGGAGCAAGCATTGTAGAAGGGAGCTCAGTGCGGCTCGTGCGCCGTCGTGGTCGCTGCGGTGCTGTGACCAAGAATCGTCACGAAGAAACCCTAGGTCGCTGCAGAGAGTGAGGAATCGGGACAACGAAGTCTGATCCGAATGGCGTCTTCCGGGCGATCCAATCTCTGCCCCGTCTAAGGTAAGTTCGGGTTGATCCGAAATGTGTTGCCGGATCAAGAAACGGTGATCCGAGTCCGATTTACTACATGAATCCGGGTCGGGTTATCGGATCCCGCCGCTCCATTGACAGTCCTATATGTATATATATATATAAAGTCTTCACCAAAGCTAAGAAAGTGTTGCAATTCTTTTAGATGTCGCCCAAGCATTGTGTATGTCAATTGTCCAGCTCCGTGCCGTGGGGCTGTTCATTGCATCAAAAGCGATAGTCATGATAGTTCTAAGGACAATATTCATAGGGCTCTACTATAAACAAGTATGTTGACATAAATTGAATTCTGTTAGGGTCGTTCATGTAAAAACTTGCTACAAAATGCCATTCTGGTCCTCCGATGCCATCATTCCTCTCTCTTCCTGACCCTGCTTTCTCTCTGCCGTATCCACCCCTGCTGCTCACCATCTCACAGAGACGCTTTTGCAGAGTTGTCGGGGGCTTCCACTCCTCAGAGCTTCATGGGTAGCCCGGAGAAGGTCAGTGACGACTCTTTCCTCTCTTGTACGCTGCGATGGTTCATGGTGGAAGAAAGAGTGGTTTTGCGTTTAATAGTAGAGTCCGTGCTTCCGGCATCCCCTTTTGTCTGTCCTCCTCCGGTCTGAATAAACCCAGATGTTGATGGTCTTCCATTACGATACTATTGGGGGGGGGGATGCTTTTTAAGCCTGGTTTCGTTAATTTGCACCTTTGTATTATTTGCTCTTTGCCTTTTTCCGGCGGGGAAAATGGAATCGGGGATCTTGGAACATGCACTATTCCGCCTGCCGCCCTTTGGATTCTGTGCTGCTTGTGAACAGCCGAATCCCCTCTGTTTTGACAATTCCATTTTATCAGAATCCGAAAATCATTCCATTTTATCAGAATTGGAAACACCCCAACTGTAGGATATCTCTTTCTCTCTTGGTTGATCTTTGCTCCGAAAATTTTCCGTGCGTCTTACCGGTATGTATGGGTCACTGAGATCAAACAAACAGAGCATCTTCTCCCAGTGAAAAAAGGAGTTGTCTAATACAGGAATTTGGACTCCGTGGTTATAATTTTATTGCAGAAAGTTGTGTTGAGGTTGGACTTGCACGACGACAAGGCCAAGCAGAAGGCCATGAAGGCTGTCTCCACCGTCTCAGGTATCACAATCATCCCTCCCCATCTCTTTGTCCACCTGTTCTTAGTTTAGTTAGATTTCCCAGCAAAAGAGACTTCAACGGTGATCTTAATATTTGTTCTTCACCTCGATCGTCCAGGGATCGATTCTGTCTCCATACACATGAAGGAGATGAAGATGACAGTGATCGGCGTCGCCGACCCCGTCATCGTGGTGAGCAAGCTGCGCAAGTCCTGGCGCACGGAGATCCTCTCCATCGGCCCGGCCAAGGAGCCACCCAAGCCAGAAGAGAAGAAGGAAGAGCCCAAGAAAGAGGAAGCCAAACCAGAGGAGAAGAAGGAAGAACCCAAGAAGGAAGAACCTAAGAAGGAGGAACCCAAGCCGGAGGAACCCAAGAAGGAGGAGAAGAAGGAAGAGCCCAAGGAGGAACCCAAGAAGGAGGAGAAGAAGGAAGAGCCCAAGAAAGAGGAACCCAAGAAGGATCCCAGCGAGCAGTTCGCGGAGTTCGTGAGGACGTACCGGTTCCACAACCAGTACATGACCAACCCCTACATGCCCACCCGCTACGCCGTCCAGAGCGTAGAGGAGGATCCCAATCAGTGCTCCATCCTCTAGGATGTGGAGAGGTTCTCTACGGGAAATCCTCTAGGATGTGGAGAGGTGCCCTACGTGATTATGTATAAATTAGTAGTAATGCACGCCTACGAGACTATGTATAGTGTCGAGACGAAGAATAATTCGAATTTTCAAATGTTGATGTGAGAATATGTTATGTGATATTCTCGCGTCCTCTCCCACGCATCTCAGATCACATATTTATGTGCACATTCGTAATAAGAAGTGTGCTGTCAGAAGCAATTAATTAAGCTTTTCCATGCCCTCTTGCAGTCCCTAAGAAGTAAGTGCTCCAACATGTGGAGAGACAAGTTTTGAAATGAATTGGTTTGGTGACGGTTTAAGTGAGCTAAACGTCCTCGAGTTATACATTAATTAGAGTGCATTTGGTGCTGATGACCACTCCAATCTCGCATGTATGTGCTCCTTGGCAATATGAGGATGCGTCCCCTTACAATACGAGGAGCCAAAGAGGGGATTGCGTGTTCATATCTCATATCGTTCAGCAGTCGGGGGAGGAGGAAAATGTCTGCACGACTCTTATACAGACGAAGGAGCGCATGGTTAGGCTGCTTTATGTCCAGATGCGACATATGCTGACTCATGAATGATAAAGTTAGACACTGATGACCGCATATGTTTGTGAGAAGTTTTCTCATTTTCTTTTGTCCTGAGCCTTGTGGTGGGGTTATACGTCCACCTTTATCCTTGTCAGCTCTTCAACTCCTCTCCCCACCACTCCATATATATAATAGCAGAGAGTAAGAAAAGGGAAAAGTACAGGTCACCAACTAGGCTGCGAATGTCGAGTATCAGATTTGCTGGTCCTTGAAGTCGCCTGCACAGCAGTACAGAAAAGAGCGTACCGCAATCTTTCCCAAACCGAGGGTGAGGGGATTCGGGACTGAGATTTTTTATTTCATTTTTAAAATTATTTTTATATTTATTTAATTTTGTAGATTTATAATCCATTTGGTCTCTTGCAATATTGCATGAGTCAATAAAATCAAATAGAGTATGGAGAGATGTCTGAAAAAAGTAGATTGGACCAAAGATCACAATCCGGAAATTGGATATTTTCATGGAAAAAAGATTGAATAGATGGCAGGAAGATTCGAGTAAGAGAGTAAGGTCTTTTGGTCTTGAGTTTAGGTTCCCCTGAATAGGCTCACTTGGGTCAGTTGAGAGAGGGGAGGGGGGAGTTTTTCTTTCAAAAAATCCTCATGTGGAATGGAATAAATAATAAGGCAATCTCTTTGGTAGACAGCGATTATATTCTGGAACTTAGATTTAGAATTTAATTATTTACTACGTAAGCTCCTTGACGGATTTCCATGTAGTAAATAATTAGATTCTCAATTTAACCTCCAAAAAGTTTGAAGAAGAATTTCATTCAGCCCAAACAACTAGCGGGCCGACCCAGCAATTCCAAGCATAAATTGTTGAGTGCATCTCTAGGGGAGCCCACACCCTACCAAGAAAGACTAATGTCACTCAGTCTTGGCCCCAGCCCATACACATTCCGAAAGAAGCTCCAGAACTGGGCTCCAACGGCTTTAACATTAGGATCATATAATCACGAGGGGCACAAGGTTTGAATCCGCTCCCTAGCAGAACTCTTAGACCAATCCAACTGTGACTTGGGGTATATCAAGATGAATATGAGAATTTCCCCTAGATTCCGCCTTCCTAGAGCAATCCTTTCCAATTTAAGACCACCCTCCAAGTCCAACTTTCCCAATCGGTATCGGTTTCTCGCAAGACTCTGTACTACTATATAAGGACCTCCAATATAACAGGCCAAGGTAAGCTCTTGACAACCCAAGCTACCTCCATTTTCCTCTGAGACCCCAGCCTTATGACTTAGGCATTAGAGGGGATTCTCTGAGAGCATCACCGGAGGCCCTTAATGGTGTTCCCTTTTGCAGGAATAGTTGATTCTCGACCCTTAGATCGTAGGAAGAGGGCTCTGATTGTGGTGAATTAGATTTTGACCGATCATCTTTTGACGTCGTTTGCAAGAATCAATCTAAGAAGCGAGGGCTAGAAGACACAGTGCCATGGCGCCCAAGTAGAAAGAGATCGTAGTAAATAACGTAGTGTTCCCATTGCCATCACTACCCATTGGCTCCCAAGTGATGCCAGACCTTAGTGCCGACGGTCGTGGGAGCCCCAATAGTACTCGACAGGAGGATCCCGACCTGCGAGTGTTGTATGATACAATTGTTGGGTTCTCGCATTTCTCCCGATCTCCCGCGCAGCGGAAATAAAAGTAAAACGGAGATCTGTTCCTGTTTCGAAAATCTAAAATCCCGATAATCGGAATATCGAATCTTACCGTGTGCGGATTCGAATCCGCAACCGTTCGGTTCTGTTGGTGCGACTCCGCAAGCCACGCAAGCGCCCGGCCTCTAGCGGAGTCCACATGATCCTCCTCGCGGTGCATATCCTCACGTTCCTTGTTCTTCGTAGCCACGAAACCTCCGCTGTTCGCCGCAACGATCGCCGCAACACGTGGATGATTTCCCGTCGAATGGGAGTCGGAGAAGCGGCGGAGCAGATTCGGGGAGCAGATCCGGATCCTACCTGGGGCGCCAGAGAGAGAGAGGAAGCGAGGAGGGGGCGGCTAGGGTTAGCAGCAACTTGGCCTGCTCAGCCTGTTCGCTACATTTTATACTAACCGCGCGATTTTTCATAAAAATCACTAGTTAATATAAAACCTACTTATTTATCCATCGCCTTAAGAATCATTTGCGTATGACCCTCTAGGCTCAATAACCAGTCCATTTAATGGCCCAATAAGCCTAGTCACTCCTCACTGGCCTGATTAATCAATTAATAACTCATATTAATTAATTAATCATTCGAATCGATGTTGCACAACAAATTCGATCGAGCCTTCGATCACGTTGTGTGCCAAGCAACACCGCGTGAACCCGGAAGGTATTGGAGTTAAGTAACCCACTCTTAGAACCTTTCCATCGACAATTACCGCGTGGATATAATCCTTCATTCGTACAATGCTCTCGGGTCAGCTCAGGGTATGGTGTACTGTCAAAGTATAACTGGTCGACTCACTTGGATCGGATGCCGTCGTATAATATCGGAAAACTCCTTTCCCGATATTATCGTCCGCCCTGGCTAGGGACTTTCGCGCATCCTTCCTAGAGAATTATCTCTCTATGTACCGAGAGCGAATGATTCCTTATTGACACTTAATTCCCTTCGACGGTATTTCGCTGTACCCGATCCTTGGCTGTTTAGAATCCCGTGGTTAGAGATTCATAAACCAAGGTCAAAGCATAGAAGCCCACCGACAAGGTATCCTTGGTGTCTCAGGTCCAAGGATCATCTACACAACTGCGACAATAGAATCAAGCTGGTTGACAGTAAGGTACAATACCATCCAGCGATTCAATCGGATCAGTTCAGTGAACTCATTCTCTAATGAGCACCTACAGATTCGCCTTACTATCTCCACACAAGTGTCTTATGAGATCAGTCACCCTCATCATATGAGCAGGAGTAATCTGTACTAGTCTAACCGGATATCCGATGTCCTTCTCAGGTATCCTCCGACTAGGAACTATTAAGAATATGTGTGTTTAAGTGATCAGTCTCACTAGTATGATCTCATCATAATCTGATCACTATTGCACATATTCATGGACTTCATTATGAGACGATAATACGAATTTACACATAATGAAATATTGCCATTATAGTAATAAAATGAACGAGATTACAATATTCTTATTGGCTTGTAGGCCACCTAAAACTAACAACAATCCGGTGCCTTGAAGTTAGGATCGATCACTTTGGATAAAGGTCCTCTAACAGGAACATCAACAAGTGGACCCACCTGGCCAATTTTATAGTGCAACGCTTCCTTCACCGAATCATCCAATAAGTAATTCCTCAATCCTAACTGAAAAGGAGGCCAGCCAAGATAGCCGTAATCGACTGGCTCCGACTAGACGAGTCATCTCGCAATTCATGGAGACGATCGCAAAAAGGAACCGTGTCTATAATCCAGAAGCCAAAAGTGCTAATCAGGAGATTAATGTTGTTGATCAACCCCTACTCACCAAGGAGCCAATTATCTTCACTGACAAAGATTTACGAGGTATTGTAATTCTCCACAATGATCCCCTAGTGGCTGAAGTTGACTAGGGCATAGTGTCAAAAGTATATTCGTTGACAACAAAAGTCCCCTAGACATCTTCTAGTATGGTTTCCAATAGCTCGGCTCCATCTGTATGAACATGAGGAAGAAAAAATCACTTGTATATGGGTCCATTAGTCGGCCAGTGATAGTCAAAGGCCAAATAGCCCTCCTCGTAACATTGAGGACTCCTCCCATTATCAATTATCTGAGAGGTTGAGTTCCTCGTGCTCGATGGCCCATCACCTTATCATGTAATCCTAAGGAGAGATTCCTTAGGTCGGTTGTGGGTCATCCCTTCCAACCTACACCAAACGCTCAAGTCCCCGATCATTAGGGGGATAAGAGAAGCTTGCGGGGATCATAACATCTCCTGACAAATGTATCTGACATTAACCGACACCCAGATGAAGAAACCTATTGAGCCTACCCATGAAGTTTTGATAGGCCTAAGGAAACAACCGATCCATCTGAGGAGTTGGTCAACATCAAGGTTTGCCCCGCTTCCAACTATGAGGTAAAGGTAGGAGCGTTTTTGTCCAAGCAAAGGTGGGAGGAGTACTAAAAATTCCTTTTTGCCCACGTAGATGTGTTCACCTGGACAGATACCCTTCTCCCAGGAGTATCAGGACATATAGCAACACACTCTCTCAACCTTGATCCAAGGTTCCCCCTAATCTTGCAATGGAAGCGTCACTTTGTCACAGAATGACAGGATGCCATTTGGGAGAAAGTAACTTCCTTGTTGAATGCAGGAGTCATCCAGGATACTCTTTACCCCGTATGGGTAGCCAATGTCGTTGTAGTAAAAAAAGACCTCTAAGAAGTAGCGCATGTGTGTCAACTTCATCGACCTCAACAAAGCTACTCCTAAGGATTGTTTTTCCTACCTAATGTGGACCAATTAATCGACGCAAAGGCGGATAACGAGTAGCTCAACTTCCTCAATGCTTTCTTAGGCTACCACCAGATACAGATGAACCCAACTAACGAGGAGGGCACAACCTTCATCACTGACATGGGGTTGTATTGCTACACTTAGATGCCATTTGGACTAAAGAACGCTGGAGCGACATATCAAAGGTTTGTTAACAATATGTTTGATCGACAGACTAGTTGTAATATAGAGGTATATGTCGACGGCATGCTGGTCAAATCTAAACATGTCGTCGACCATTTCAACGACCTCCCAGAGACATTTTAGACACCCTAAGGCAGTTAAGCATGACGCTTATGTGATGTTCACTGTGTCGGATCCAAGAAAATGGCAGCGAAAAATAAAATTCGGATCCATGCCATTTCAGATAATTAAATCGGATAGTGAAAATAGATTTTCACCTTGCGCGGATTCGAATCCACATTCATCGGGTTCCACCTATGCGATGCCACAAGCCGCACAGGTGCCCGGCCTCTAGCAATATCCACGCAGTCTTCCTCTCGACGGATCGTCCTCGCTTCCTCACTCGTTGCAACGTCTGCAGATTCTGTCTGGCTGCGCATAATTCTCCGCGACATGTGGATTTAGATCTCCTGTCGAACGGGAAGCAGAGCAAGAGGGAGACGAAGCAGAGTTTCCAGGGGGTTGGCCTCTGAGGGGGGCGCCCAGGAGTGAGAGAGAGGAGAAAGAGGGGCGGCTAGCTAGGTTAGAGTTACTGGCCTCTGACCTAGCAGCGGTTCCGATTTGTCATAAAAATCCACACTTATCATAAAACCCGTTAATTAATTCATCGACTTGAAAACCTTTTGTGTATGACCCTCTAAGCCAAAATATCAGTCCAGTTAATGGCCCATTAAGCCCAGTAACTCCTTACTAACTCACTTAATTAATAATATCCTTAAATCAATTAATCAGTCGAATTTAATATCCCACAATAAATTATGACCGGCTTACGATCACGTTGGGTGTCAAACAACACCGCGTGAACTTGGAAGGCATTGGGGCGCAATCCACTGATGGAACCTTTCCGTCATCAGTTACTATGCGGATATAATCCTTCATCCGTGTAATGTTCCCAAATCGACCTAGGGCATGGTTTACTATTAAACCCTAGCCAGTTGATTCACTTGAATCAGATGCTACTAAACTATATCAGGTAACTCCTTATCTGATACAGTGTCTGCCCTGGCCAGGGACTTAAGCGCATCATTCTCGGAACATTCACTCTCCTATTACCGAAAGAGGATGATCCCTTATTGACCATACAATTACCTTCGAGGGCATTTCCCTAAACTCGATCACTTAACTTATTGATATCCCATGGTTAGGGATTCGTTAGTCAAGGTCAAAGCTCACAGACCTACCAACAACGTATCCTTGGTATCTCAGGTCTAAGGACCATCCATGCAACCGTGATTAAGAATCAAGCTGGTTAACAGTTTGGTAGATACCATCTAGCGATTCATGGTCGGATCAGTTCACTGAACTCATTCGCCAATGAGCACCTACAGATCCAACATAGGTCTCCACACAAGTGACTTATAGGATCAGTCACCCTCATTACATGAGCTGAAAAACCTGTAGTAATCTATCTCGATGTCTGATGTCCTTCTCAAACATCTTCTGACTAGGAACGATTAAGAACATGTGCTTACAAGTCTTCAGTCTCGTAAGTATGATCCTATCATAATCCAAAGACCATTGCTCATGTCCATAGACTTCATCATGAAATGACAAACAATATCGGATTATATACACAATGAAATTAAGTCATTTTATTAATAACTGAATAATACAAAGTATTCGATTGGCTTGGAAGCCACTTAATACTAACAATCTCCCACTTAGACTAAAGCCAATCACCTTTATGCTGAATACTCATATTCTCTAGGTGACGCTCAAACACAGTATGAGACAATAGTTTCGTCAGTGGATCTAGTATGTTGTTGGCCGAGGGAACCCTTTCTACCATGACATCTCCTCGAGAAATAATTTCTCTGATCAGGTGAAAGCGCCTCAGAATGTGCTTCGACTTCTAATGAGACTGCGGCTCTTTCGCTTGAGCAATCACCCCATTGTTATCACACAGCAGTGGGACAGGACCAGAGATGCTATCCACCATGCCAAGACCGTAGATGAACTTCTTCATCCAGACTGCTTCTTTGGTGGATTCAGCAACAACAATATACTCAGCTTCTGTCATCGAATCAACAGTAGCTTCTTCTTGGAACTTTTCCAGCTCACTGCTCCCCCGTTGAGTGTAAAGACAAATCCTGATGTTAAATTGTTGTCATCCGGATCAGACTGAAAACTCGAGTCAGTATTGTTAGTCTTAGGTGGCCTACAAGCCAATATGACTTTGTAATCTCGTTCATTTATTAATATAATGGCATAATATTCATTGTGTGTAAATCGTATTAATTATCGTCTCATAATGAAGTCCGTGAATATGTGCGATAGTGATTCAGATTATGATGAGATCATACTAGTGAGACTAATCACCTAAACACATATATTCTTAATCGTTCCTAGTCGGAGGATATCCGAGAAGAACATTGGATATCCGGTTAGACTAGTATAGATTACTCCTGCTCATAAGATGAGGGTGATTGATCTCATAGTCACTTGTGTGGAGACACTAAGGTGAATCTATAGGTTCTCATTAGAGAATGAGTTCACTGAACTGATCCGACTGAATCACTAGATGGTACTGTACCTCACTGTCAACCAACTTGATTCTATTGTCGCAGTTGCATGGATGGTCCTCGGACCTAAGACACCAAGGACACCTTGTCAGTGGACTTTTGTGCTTTGACCTTGGTTTATGAATCTCTAACCACGGGATTCTAAACAGCCAAGGATCGGGTACAGCGGAATACCGTCGAAGAGAATTGAGTGTCAATAAGGAATTATTCGCTCTCGGTACGATGAGAGAGAATGCTCTAGGAAGGATGCCCGAAAGTCCCTGGCTAGGGCGGACGATAATATCGGGAAATGAGTTTTCCGATATTCATCAACGGCATCCAATCCAAGTGAGTCGACTGGTTAGGGTTTGACAACACGCCATACCCTGAGTTGACTCGAGAGCATTGTACGAATGAAGGATTATATCCATGTGGTAACTATTGGCGGAAAGGTTCCAAGAGTGGGTTACTTAACCCCGATAGCTTCCGGTGTCACGCAGTGTTGCTTGGCACCCAATGTGATCGGAGGCCTGACCGAATTCGATGTGCGACATTGATTCGGTTTATTAATTAATTAATAAAGAGTTATTAATTGATTAATAAAGCCAGTAAGGAGTCACTGGGCTTATTGGGCTATTAACCGGATTGGTTATTGGGCCTAGAGGGTCACACGCAAATGATTCTTAAGGCGATTGATAAATAAGTGGGTTTTATACAAACTGGGGGTTTTTATGAAAAACCGTGCGGTTAGTATAAAATGTAGCGAACGGGCTGAGCAGGCCAAGCTGCTGCTAACCCTAGCCACCCCACCTCTCTTTCTCTCTCTCTTTGGTGCCCCAGAAGAATCGGAATCCCTGGATCTGCTTCGCCTCTTCTCCGACTCCCATTCGATGGGAAATCGTCCGCGCGTTGCAGCGAACGACGGAGACTTCGTGGGCTGCGAAGAATGAGGAACGTGAGGATATCCGTCGCGAGGAGGATCGCGTGGACTCCGCTAGAGGTCGGACGCTTGCGCAGCTTTCGGTGTTGCGCAGACAGAACCGAACAGTTGCAGATTCGAATCCGCACACGGTAAGATTGGATAATCCGATTATCGAGGTTTTAGATTTTTCGAAACGGGAATGGATCTCCGATTTATATTTTATTTCCGTTGCGCCGGAGATCTGGAGAAACACGAGAACCCAACAAGTATATCCTTGCATCTTTAAGTCTTCTCCTCCATAGACTATAAGTACATCCTTAGTTCTTCTCAAGTACTGAAGGATATATTTCACAATGTTCATCACCTGGATGTGCCTGATGTCTACTCGTAGCACTTAGAGAATATGCTACATTAGGTCTAGTACATAACATGGCATTCATAATGGAATCTATGGCTGGCGCATAGGGAACTTTATTCATTAATGCCCTCTCTTCAAGAGTCCTAGGAGACTAACCTTTAGAGAAATAAATTCCATGTCTTATCGATATGAGACCTCTCTTGGAATTTTTCATGTTAAACTTTTTGACAATAGAGTCTATGTACATGGATTGGGTTAAAGCAAGCATCTTCTTTGATCTATCTCTATAGATCTGTATTCCGAATACGTAATATGCTTCTCCCAAATCTTTCATGGAGAAATTTTAGACAACCATATCTTTACTGACGACATCATTCCCAATTAATAGGATGTTGTCCACATAAAGAACCAGGAAGGTGTTCACGCTCCCACTGTTTTTATTGTACACACATGGCTCCAACTTCATTTTTAATGAAGTCATAAGATTTGATCGCCTCATCAAACCTTATGTTCCATCTTTGGGAAGCTTGCTTCAGTCCATAAATGGACCTTTTTAGTTTGCATACCATATCTGGAGATTCTTTTGATGTGAAGCCCTCTGGTTGTATTATATACACCTCTTCCTCAAGGTTTCTATTGGGGAAGGCTGTCTTCACATCCATCTGCCATATTTCATAATCATAATATGCAGTAATGGCGAGAAGTACTCTGATAGACTTAAATCATGGCAACGGGTGAGAAAGTCTCGTCATAGTCAACACCCTGTCGTTGACGATAACCCTTCGCCACTAATCTTGCCTTATAACTCTCAATTCATCCATCTGCACCGATCTTTATTTTAAAGATCCACTTGCATCCGATGGGTACTATTTCATCGGGCAAGTCTACCAAGTTCAAAACTTGGTTGATGTACATGGACTAAATTTCAGAGTTATGACTTCTCGCCATTTCCTGGCCTCTGGACTCTCAATGGCCTCCAGATAGGTTTTAAGATCATCACCCTCATTAGAGAGTATCCTAGAATCATCCCCACTGATATGTCATATACATCTTTCGGGTGGTTTAGGCACTCTAACAGACCTACGAGGTTCCTGTGTGTTTTCTTGAACAAGTTCAAAAACTGACGTTTCATCTGATGAACCCCCATGACAGTCTGTAGGTCTAAAACTTATTCTAGAGTTATTTTACTCCCATTGTCTTTTTGGATAATGTAATCTTCTTCTAAGAAGACAGCTCTCCTAGCGACAAACACCTTTCCTTCGTCATGATGGTAAAAGTAGTATCCGTAGGTTTTCTCACCACAATCAGATCGGATGATTTTAATACTCTTTCCAGTTTATTTCTCTACTTCATTCCTAGATCTCTGAATTTCTCAAAGGCTTCGAATTTGTACTTCATTAAGTACACAAAGTCATACTTTGAGAAATCATCAGTGAATATTATGAAATAAGAGAAACCACTAATGGCTTAGGTAGACATGGGACCAAATATATCAAAATGTATTTGTTCCAATATGTCTTTGGCTCGTTCTCCACTTCCAGTAAATGCAGATTTAGCCATTTTACCTATCAAACATGACTCACAAGTTGTATATGATTCAAAATCAAATAGATCCAGGTATCCATCTTTATGCAATCTTTGGAGTCTATTTTCTCCAATGTGACCAAGCCTACAATGCCATAGGTAGGCTTTGTTCACTTCACGCTTGCTCTTCTTAAGAGCATTATCGACATGAAGACTATCATGAGATACATTTATTAAGTACAATCCATTATTTCTAAAAAAACAGAACAATAATTGGTCTCAATGGATATAGTGTACCCAATACTATCTAAACAAGAAATAGATATAATATTTCTTATTATGCTAGGTACGTAATAATAGTCATCTAATGAAATATAGTCTCCAGATGGTATCTTGAGATTCAGTATCCTTATAGCAATCGCTGCAACTCTTGTGCCATTACCTAGCCTCAGCTCCACCGTGCTGGTCGTCCTCAGCTTATGCCTTATTGTCAGCACCTGCACAGTATTGCAGATGTAACGACCCGTCACCCTATAATCGGGGATCCAATTTGGGTATCGAATCATTAAAATTAGGAACCAAATCAGGATTCCAAACAAGTTTGGGAAATAAATGATAAACTAAACTAAACAATCCACAAAACATAGAATTGTAAAGAAGGTGTAGGAATTAAAAATTATTACAATTCAACTCGACTCAGCAAATAATTACATAATCCAACTGAAATGAAATAATTATGCGTACATGCCTAAAAATGAAAGAATAACTACATCGGGGCATACCTTAGAATAGTGGCTGCTAGTCTTAAGTGGCCTACAAGCCAATATGACTTTGTAATCTCATTCATTTCTTAATAAAATGACATTATATTCATTATGTCTAATACATGTTATTATCGTCTCATAATGAAGTCCGTGAATGTGTGCAACAGTGATCAGATTATGATGAGATCATATTAGTAAGACTAATCACTCAAACACACATATTCTTAATAGTTCCTAGTCGGAGGATATCCGAGAAGGACATCGGATATCCGGTTAGACTAGTACAGATTACTCCCGCTCATAAGATGAGGGTGACTGATCTCATAGTCACTTGTGTGGAGTCACTAGGGTGAATCTGTAGGTGCTCATTAGAGAATGAGTTCACTGAACTGATTCGATTGAATCGTTGGATGGTATTCACTATCAACCAGCTTGATTCTATTGTTGCAGTTGTGTGGATGGTCTTCGGACCTGAGATACCAAAGACACCTTGTCGGTGGACTTCTGTGCTTTGACCTTGGTTTATGAATTTCTAACTACGGGATTCTAAACAGCCAAGGATCGGGTATAGCAGAATACCGTCGAAGGGAATTGAGTGTCAATAAGGAATCATTCGCTCTCGGTATTTAGGGAGAGAATGCTCTAGGAAGGATGTGCGGAAGTCCCTAGCCAGGGCAGACGATAATATCGGGAAAAGAGTTTTCCGATATTATACGGCAGCATCCGATCCAAGTGAGACGATCGGTTAGGGTTTGACAATATACCATACCCTGAATTGACTCGTGAGCATTGTACGAATGAAGGATTATATCCACGCAACAACTGTCGGCGGAAAGGTTCCAAGAGTGGGTTACTTAACCCCAATACCTTCTGGGCTCACGCGGTGTTGTATGTCACCCAACGTGATCGGAGGCCCGATCGAATTTGATGTGCGACATTGATTTGATTGATTAATTAATTAATATAGGTTATTAATTAATTAATCAGGTCAGTGAGGAGTCACTCGGCTTATTGGGTCATTAACCAGACTGGTTATAGGGCCTAGAGGGTCACACGCAAATGATTCTCAAGGCGATGGATAAATAAGTGGGTTTTATATAAACTGGAGGTTTTTATGAAAAACCGCGTGGTTAATATAAAATGTAGCAAACGGGTTGAGCAGGCCAGGCTCCTGCTCAACCCTAGCCGCCCCCTCCTCTCTTCCTCTCTCTCTCTGGCGCCCCAGGCCGGATCTGCTTTCCGAGTCTGCTCCGCTCTTCTCTGACTCCAATCCGATGGAAAATCGTCTGTGCCTTTCGGCAAATGGCGGAGGCTTCGTAGGCTATGAAGAATGAGGAACCGTGAGGATATCCATTGCGAGGAGGATCGCGTAGACTTCGCTGGAGGTTGGGCGCTTGCGCGGCTAGCAGTGTTACACCGACGGAGCCAACCAGTCGCGGATTCGAATCCGCGTACGGTAAGAACTGATTATCTGATAATCCGGTTTTAGTATTTTCAACATGTGTAACGGATCGCAGTATTTTATTTTATATTCCGCTGCGTGAGCGATTCGGAGAAACGCGAGAACTCAACAATAGTATCAGAGCTAGGTTCCACTGTTTCTCGTCCTATTTCAGTCTCCAGATTAATTTTTTCATGATATATTCCATGTTGTACATTTGATTAATTGCAGGATTAGGGTTCATGTGATGAACGGAAATAATCAGATTATTTTTCTGCAATTTTTGGATTTTTATTTGGGAATTTATTTGCGTTCTTTGTTGGATGAAGAACGGGATTTTAAGGTGACTTCCTACGGCCTCCCAAGCGTTGGGAAGGATGGCTGGCATCCCGGATCCTCCAAAGGAGGTCGCCGATCACCAACGGGCATCAAGGCCACCGCCGAGAACCCATTGGAGGTGGTAGGAGATGGAGGTGATCTTCCTCCAATTTCAGTTTTGAGAAAAACCTAAAAAAAAAAAAAACCCAGAAATTTAAAGGGATCCAGCTCCCCTTTTGGGGGGCTCCACCAGGGGCCTGCCGGCATCGGGGGCATCGCCGACGGGGCCGGGCGGCGTCGGAACCCCGGTCGCCGGTGCCCAGCAGCCTCTTCCCCGCCGCCGACCTTTACCTAAAGGGGGGGCTAGGGTTTTGGGTTTGGCTGGGGAAGAAAGGGGAAAGGGGCCGGTCCCAAGCCAGTCCGACCGGTTGGGTCGGGCCGGGCCGGCAGAACCCCTTTTTCTCCCTTTTTCCCTTTTTAAAACCCCTTTTAAACCCCAGATTTAGCCCATTTAAAATTCAGATAAAAATTGATTTTAATTTTAAGGTTCAAAATTTTTTTGAATATTAAAATTATTATTAATATAATTGAGCATTAATGATTTTTGAAATCGTTGTTATCGATTTTAAATTGAGTTATTTATGATTTTGAATCATTATCTTATTATCAATTAGTTGTTTGATAATTAGAGTTGATTATTAGTTTAATTGTTAAATTAATAATTAACCTTTATTTAACTAATTTAAGAGTTAAGTTAGTGGTTAATAATTATTAGTCTAAGTGTTAGACTATTAATTATTAATTCTTCTAATTATTAATAATTAATTAATTGACTAATTTAAGTGTTAAATTAGTAGTTGTTGATTAATTACTATTAATTACTACTTTAAGAGTTAAATTAATAATTAAAATTAATTATCTAATCTAAGAGTTTGATTAACACTTTTAAGCTAATTAGAGTTAATTGTTAATTTAAATGTTAAGTTAATGATTAATTTTAAATTAATTATTCTAAGAGTTAGAATTAAAATTTATTAATTAATTTGTGTTAATTATTGATTTAAGAGTTAATTAATAATTAGCATTAATTGTCTAATCTAAGTGTTAGGTTAGTAATTAATAATTGATTAGAGTTGATTATTAATATAAGTGTTAAATTAGTAATTAACTTTAATGGACTAATCTAAAGAGTTATATTAGTTATTAATGATTAATAGCCTAATTGTTAGTGTGGGTGCTCAAATTAAGTGTGTGATATTCATGAATTTCATGTTATTTATATGAATAGTAAAACTATTAAAAACTAAATAAAACGTGATCGCTAGAAACTGTAAAAGTTTCAAAGAAAGATTGATCACTTATCTTTTCAAATTTGGGAGATGTTGAGTCCTAGATTCCCTTTCTTTGGCCGGCCAAAAAAAGAGAGCCCATTTTGTAAGATGTTCTTGCTTTTGTTTTCTTAGTTGTTATTCCTTTGGATTTCCTTTTTTCTTCTTCTTTGTACCTTACAAGAAATATTAAACAAAGTAAACAAAGAAAACGGATTAGAACTATGAAAGTGTAGTAACTATTCTAAATATTAGTCTAAACAAGCAACTAAACTAAAATCATTCACTTTTTTGTTTTCTTTTAAACCCCTATCATGGGCATGGGTTTGAAAAATATGATGTGGGTGTGTGAATTATGAAGTGATATGATGAAAAACTAGATGAAATAGCGAATAAAACTATAGAAATCAATGAAAAACTAAAGGGAAAGTTGGTTGGTTGGCCCCTCTATAGCCATATTGTAGACACGCTAATTTTTACATCATATTGAGTAAATTTCATGTCACAATGTTAATGCCCCAGAATTGTCTGATGTTTAATCATTAATTAATTTTTATTGATTTTCTCGAAATTTGTTTAATCACGTAGTGTATACACGATGCCATTTAGATTTTTAGCAGAAATCAATTTGGAATTGAAAATTGTAAATTAAGAGGATTTAGCTAAATAGCGTCGCCTTTACTCGATGCTTTTTGAGTCCTAATCCACTTAGGTTTACTATTTCTAATTCTAGTTAATTTTCTAATTTATCTAAAACACGTCGCGTGTAACCTCCCCTTCTTCATATCAAAACATCACTACAAACAATCAAAAAGGAAAGCTAAAGGATTCTCTCTAAAGCGCAAGAACCAGACGAAATCAAGGAGGAAGATCAATCTTTTTATTTATTGATGATGAATTCTTCACACGATTCTTCAAATAAGAGGATGAGAAGAACAATTGAAAAGCTCTCTGGAGTGAAAGATCATCTAAGTGGGCGATATCCTAATTTACAAGTAAGCTAATCTCTCTTCTAATCAATTCCCCTTCTATGTTTTCTAAATTCTCAATTCTTCAATAAGAAAGATAGAACTTCGAATTCTTTTCTTCATCTAGGGATATCCTTTCTTCCCCGGTCCAAGAAGATTTTCTTCACTTTCATGGGTCCAAAGCTTGTGAACAAAATTAATCTCTTCATACGACCTTATATATCCAAGTGGCATATTCAAGGATTTATTATTCATGCTAAACCTTACAAAAGTAGAAGCTTGGATTGGGTTGCTATGGGTGCTTGATTGAACTATGGCATCGACAAACTCATACCTTTCTTTTTGTCACGTTCGAAGACACTATCATCTTAGAAGAAGCCGAACTCCTATTGGGCCTTCCTAAGCTTAAGATCAACAATGATGAATCTAATTTAAGTGAGATGATTTTTATGAGGGAAAAGATCAATGGTCAACAATTGTTGGAGAAGATCATGAAGAAGCCGAAAGAAATTCAAGGTTGTCTTACTAAGAAGGGAATCAATCTCGCAAAATTAGCCGAATGGACTCTAAAGAAGATTGAAGACCTCAAGGATGAAGAAACATAGGACGTGATGAAGGCGTTCACCACATGCTTAGCTGGAGTTCTACTATTCTCTGCCCAAGATAATGTTCTAGAAGATGATCAGTTAAGTGCAATTAATGAGATTTTTGAAGGGAAGCAAATTAGCACAGTGGTTCTAGCCTACCTCTATAGCGGGCTCTCTACAGCTTCCACAGGTCGACCTCCTTATAGTAGCATGCTACTTCTAGCTCTATAGGTGGAATTCCACTTCAAATTCAACCATTAATGAGAAAAAGGTTCCAAAGATATCCCAGACATATCAGCGTAGTCCTAAGACATATCAGCGCAGTCCTATCTTCCATATCTCCAGCATAGTGAAGTTTAACGACAATATGACCAATTGTATGCCCAACCTTAAGACTCGAGCTGACTGGCACGCTTATTTCAAGACTATGCCAAGAGCTGGATTTGAATCCATGCCACTTGCTCTCAGGAAAAAGGCAATTGGAGTGCGCCGTGGTGCTGGCATAGAGCTCCGACTGATCGGGGCGACCGAGTTCATCTTATACAATCCACATCGCTATCATCCTCAACTTGGTATGCTACGCTATGAATTTCCAGACATATATTTTCTTTCTCCAATTAAGAAGCGAGCCTTGGGAACTGACGAAGACTTCGAGGCGACATACCTTATTGCAACTCTGTGGAACATCGGCTTCACCCGTTGTGTAAAACTTCCTTATGAAGTGATCGTTCCAAATTGTGCGTCGTTAAACACTCATAAGAACGTTCAATCTAAATTTATTCGGCTCATTTAAATTCAATTTTGAAAATTAATAATGGTGAGTCTGAGTCGATCCACAGGGAATTAAGATTTTAATTTCGAAAATCTTCGATTTTAATTATCTAGAAAAATTGGGAATTCGAATTGAGTAATTAACTATCTAATTAAATTAAACTAAATTTACGAATTAAACTAACCTAATTTTTAAAAGCACAAATACAACCCCATTTAAAATTGAGAAGAGAGAGAAATTAACAACATGTTGTAAAAATAACAAAACTTCTAAATTGAACACAACTAAGAAAATTATAAGCACACAAAAAAAACTAACAGGGAGAATAAGCACAACTAAGAAAATTATAACAACAAAAAAAAAAAACTATTGTTTAATTGTGTAAACCAATAACTCACCCTAATTAAATAAACTAATAACTAAGAAAATATCATTAAACATCAAATAACCAGCGACTACCCCTAATTAAACAAACTAATACTGTATTAGTGGGGGAAGAAAGAACAAATCAGCGGCAGCTGTGGGTTTGCCAGCATGCATGCGCTGGAAGCTTTCAAGCGTGTATGGCTGCAAGTGGAGGCTTGCTTAGCAGTGCATGCACGGGTTCAATTGCTGGTGCAGCTTGACGGCATGCGCGTGGAACAATAGCTGGGCGTGTGGAGGATTGCAGCAGCTTGACGTGGAGGTTGCAGGCGCGTCGGATGAAGCTGCTGCTGGAGGGCCGGTGAACGCAGCTACTGCTGGAGGGACCGAGAAGAGGTGCACTGCTGCTGGATGGTGGATGTATTGCTGGCTACGTGGAGAGCTTCAGGTTGCTGGTGCACCGGGAGCATGCATGGGCGGGCTGGCCGGCATGCTGTGAACTAGGGCACGTGGAGGTGCTGGAGGCCTTGCCGGCATGCAGGGCAACGCGTGGGAGCTGGTGGAGCCGCTGGAGGAACCGAGAAGAGGTGCACTGCTGCTGCTCGTGGAAGCTTCTGGTGCTGTTGCTAGAGCTTGCTGGCATGCACGTGGAGGTCGGCTTCACCGCAGTGCATGGAGGAGCAGCTGGCCGGCAGGTTCAGGCTTCAACGCATGCATGCAGGCCGTGCTGGTGGCTAGCTCGCCGGGTGCTGGGAGAGATCACCGGGAAGCTGGGGAGAAAACGGAGAGGAAGAGAACAGATGGAGAGAAAGAGAGACCGAGAGAAACAGAGAGGGAGGACGAGAGAACCGGAGAGGCACCGAGAGAGAGAGGGAGTTTACGGGAGAGAAGAAGGGACCGGCTGTTGAGAAGAGGAGGAGAAGTTCGCGGTTGGGAAAACTACAGAAGGAGGAGGAGTACGCTGCGGGAGAGGAGTTGGAAAAAGAAAAGAAGAGGGATCGAGAGGGAGAACTGTGCGTGGGAGAAAAACCGAGAGAGAGGAGGGGTCGGCTGCTGGAAAAATGGAGAGAGAGAGCAGGAGAATAGGGGCTGAGAAGCTCGGAATTAGAGGAGTTGCTGTGGAGGGAGGAAGGTTAATGTAGAGAGGAAGAGAGGCATGCGAAGGAAACTGGAGAAGAAGTAGGGTTGCGGTTGGGAAATTGGAGAGAAGGAAGGAAATAGAGGGTTTTGGGAAACTCCAGAGAAAGAAGGAATCAGAGGGTCTTTTTAAAAAGAAAGTAGACTTTAGGAAGGCTGCTGGTCCTTCTTGGGTTCTTCTTGGCCGTGGAATTAGGGCAACACTAGGGCCTCAAATGACGTTTTTACCCCTGCTTTAATCTTTTGGACAAAATAACGTCGAATTTATCAAAATTCGAACCCTAGACTTTCCCCCAAATTTCCGGAAACTCCACCAGCTGCACTGCATCATCGGCATGTCCTGTTCACATAAAATAAATATAAATTAGCACATTATCATAAAAATATCATTATATTTATTTATTTCGTCTCGGTTTTGTCGAAAAACCGCAAATACGCTATACTCCATTAATCACATGAAATGACGATGTTTTTAAGTCAGAATTCGATGAAATTGGTACCGTTGGACTTGGTACGCAATTATCTATCATTTCATGCTATTTTACAGATAAAAATATGAGTATGATGCATTTGATTGCCTTTAAATGATCAATTTAACACTTTATCATGAAGCCAATAAAGAACTATGGAAAACATATGTAAAAGAGCTTATGAAGATTCGTCCTTGAAAGCTCTTCCTCCTTATCTTTCAACTTGATGTATTTTGATTTTCATTTTTTCAATGAATAATCCTTCCTTAATACAATAGAAATCTTCCCTTAATATTTTGCAATTTTTTCTATAATTTTTCCTTCACTGAAAGTGTAATTCTTCCTCAAAATATGAAGGTTCAGGCTTATTTAATTCAAATCGCGTTGACTCAGAAAGACGTGTTTCAGTATAATTCGATTCTCAAAAATAAGAATTTAACCTTAGAAGCCCAAAATCGCGTCTTGTCAGCAAGACTCCTTTTCATTTTTCTCTCCTATTTTCCAGAGATTTTCAGTAATTAATCCACTGAATTGCGTCCTCCAATGGAGACGCGAATCCCTGATTACTCTGCGTTTCCATGGTACGGCCTTGACCAAAAGAGGCGGTAAACTCCAAAAGGCGTCGCCAATGGGGGACGTGTTTAAGCAATTTCAAAAATTTTCTGTTGCCGCTTCAGTTTGTGCGCCACTGAATGGTGTCGTTGTCCTAGACGCAAACTTCAACAGGGGAGCCCGAGCCCCTTTCTTCCTCATTCTCTTCTTGGGCTTTCTCTCTCTTCACTCTCTCCTCCTTTCCGGCGATGGCGAGCTCTTCCCTCTTTCTCCGGCGATCTTCCTCAACTCCGGCCACTCTCTCTCATCTCTGCCCTCTCTCTCAATCTCAAACTCCCTCTCTTCCTCCATCTCTCTCTAGCTCTCATCTTCTTTCTCATGACCCTATGGAGTCTGGCGGGCTTAGCGGCATTAATGGGAAGTGGCGGAGGGTTATCGCCGTTGAGGTGGTGGAAGTGGGCGAGGAGGAAGCTCCGAAAACTACAATGGCTGAGGAGATGGGGCTTATGGAAGTGGCGGCCTTCATAGAGGCCAAGGAGACCCCTCCCACGGCTCAAGAGGGCACGGAAGCAGTGGCACTAGCCGAGGAGGTCGGCCCACATTTGGTAAGTCTTGAAACACTCGCTTTTTATACGTAAATTTTAATTTTGGGGGCAAAGAGACACTCGGCCACAGGTTCAAGAACCTGTGGCTGAAAGGCATCTGGGGATAGGGACGCCTTTTGAAATGCATCCCTATTCCCTGATACGATTCAAAAGAGTGACAGTTATTTCAAAAATTAATTATTAATGCCTTGGCGATGAATTTAATGGATTATTTGACAATTGTAGGGGAAAATGAAGACCAGGATCACCTGGGACCTAGTGGTAGCTACATATCGTGGTCTTCTGGATTTCCAGAAGGCGCGACTGGCGGGTATGGGCTTCCGAGAGATCTTGGAGATCGAACCCTTCTGGATCGATCTAGTGCTACTCCAGGTGTTAAGGGTGCGATGGCATGCTGAGAGCAGGGCATTTCTAATGCCCTGGGGACATATGATCCCCAGTCTCGAGGACGTGTGCAAGATCACCGGCCTTCGGGTGGATGGCCGGGCAGTAAGTGGGATTACGCATCCCGATTATAGAGATTAAGATTTAGCACAGGAGTTACTAGACTTAGAGTGCACGGGGCCAGAAGGCCGAGAGTCTCGAACCCTCGTGAGGGTAGCTGTAGAGAGATCTTTAGGGTTAGTAGAGCTTAGGCAGTAGACGAATGAGTCCAGGGAGAAGTTTAGAGAGAGACTAGTCCGAGCGTCTAGTGAGGTGTATTGTCAGGATCCGAGTGATAGGGCTAATGCTGATGGGGACCTTAGGAGGTTCTTAGTTTTCTTCTTCGGCAGACTTCTCTTCGGGACCATGGGAGATTCCATTCACTGCCGCTTCTTGACCCTTCTTACCGATTTAGACCATTTAGGTGAGTATGCCTGGGGTGCGGTCCTTTTGGCCCACCTCTTCATTGACCTTTCCATGCTCACGCCTGATCGGGAGACCACTATCAGCGGCTTCGCACCGTTGCTTCAGGTATTTAGTTCATTTTATGTTCATTTTATTAAATGCTTATGATTATTTAATGCAATGTATATGATGATTCTAACCTATATGTTCTTGTATGCAGGTGTGGAGCTATTATTATTTTCTTCTGGGCCGAGCGAGGCCATCAAAGCAACCAATGGCAGTTCTGCTTGCCGGCGTTGGCGCCTGGTTGTGGACACAACGCCGCAACAGCATCAACTGACGGCCCTTCGCCGTCAATTCCTTGACTATCCGGAGCTTTTGGTAAGTTTTTAATTCCTCTTTTATTAAATACTTTGTGTCAATTAACTGAACATGTTTGTTTAAATGAAATGTGTTGACTATAGCAGTTAAAATATCTTATGGAATGTTTGTTAAATATTTTGATTGAATGTTTGATTAGAGGTTTAGTTAAATACTTGGTTATTTATTGAATATTTTCAAAATTGGATCTTTTCTGGAATATTTAAGTGTTTTATTAAATATTTATTTAGTTGTTTATTTGTTTGTTTAATTATGCAATACAACTAACCTATATGAATGCAGGTTATCTGGCGTCCATATCTGGGTATGGATGATGCTGGGCAGCCATGGGTGGAGCGTGGCCGAGGCCAATTTGGGTGTCAAGTTTGGGTTAATTGCCTAAACGACATTGCCCTGCTACGCCTAAAGCTAGTGATGAGGACTTTGGGGTTGCACCAAGAGTGGGTGGAGGAGGAGATCCCCAAGGGGATCAAGAGGACGATGCGGGGGAAGCAGGCCCGTACTGACTGGAGGGCAAAATTCTCGGATCAGCCTGAAGACTGGTTCCGGTATGGAGTCTCGGTGATTTCATAGGCGGTGAGCAGTGATGCTTACCTTCAACAGTACCGGACTCACTACACCGCTTACTGATCGTTTCGAATTGTGCGTCGTTAAACACATGAAAACGTTCAATCTAAATTTATCCGGCTCACTCAAATCAAATTTTGGAAATTAATAGCGGTGAGTCCGAGTCGAACCACAGGGAGTTAAGATTTTAATTTTGAAAACCTTAGATTTTAATTATCTAGAAAAATTAGGAATTTGAATTGATTAATTAACTATCTAATTAAATTAAACTAAATTTACGAATTAAACTCACCTAATTTTTAAAAACACAAATACACCACCTTTAAAATTGAGAAAAAAAAAAGGGATTAACAACATATTGTAAAAATAACAAAACTACTAAATTGAACTAATCAAGTTTTAAACAATACAACTTAATTTAACTAAACTAAAATAAGCTAAATCAAAATGATAGATTATAATAATAATATAAATGCAGCAGATGCGGTGGAACTAAGAAGGATGCGAGTGCAGGTTGACTTGGAGGAGGTTGGCATGCGCTGGTGGCTTGACGCATGGAGCTGCTGTGAACGCTGGCATGCATGGGGGTTTGCTGGCTACGTGTGGGTGCATGGCAGCATTGAAGCTGCTGGAGACCCGTGGTTGTGCAGCCGGGCATGCATGGAGGAGCTGTGGTGCTTGGACGGCTGGCTGCTGGTGGAGATGCTTGCTGCAGCTTCAGCGAACGTGGAGGCTCACAGCCGGTTACGTGCAGGTATGTGGAAGTGTTGCTGGCTTCAACGGTTGCCGCGTGGGAGAGCTGCTGTGAAGGCTTCAACTGCAGGTTTCAGCCGCTGCATGCGCTGGGACAGGAGCTGGTACGACGGTGCTGCTGGCCGTCGCTGGTGTCTGCTGGGTGCATGCACAGGCGGTGCGGTGACGATGCTGGAGAAGGTGCAGCTGGGAGCGCGTGGCAGCGCAGCGGAGGATGCTGGGGGTGTGCTGGTGCTGCGGCTGAGAGCGTGGATGCTGCTTAAGGTGCTGGCCGTGGACAGCATGCGAGGGTGTTGTTGCTGGCAGCTGGACGTGGAGGAGGTGCTGGTGCTGCTGGGTTCGTGTGGGCCTGCTGGAGGAAGAATCGCTGCACGTTGACGGCAGCTGCTGGTGCGGCATGCGCGTGGACGGTGGATGAAGACTGGTACTTGAAGCTGCGTGGAGGGGAGATCGAGAGAGAGAACAGCTGGAGAGAAAGAGAGAAAACGTGGGAGAGAAAGAAAAACCGAGGAGGGAGATCTATAGAGGGATATAAAGAGGGAGAATCCGAGAGAGAAGGGGGGCTGCTGGGAATTTGGAGAGGAAGCAGGAGAAAGGCTGCGGAGGGAGGTTGTGTGGAGGAGAAAGAGAGAGGGAATCTGCTGTCAAAACAAAACCAGAGAGAGAGAACCGGAGAGAGGGAGAGAAAGATGCTGGAGTCTGGAGAGAATTATTCCGAGAAGGAGAAAGAAAGAGGAGCTGTGAAAAAGAGGAGGAGGGAGCTGCGGTTCAGAAAGAATATAATAGAGAGGGAGGCAGAGAAGAGAGAAGAGAGGGAGGAAGAGAAGTTGCTGGGAATTTCCGAAGGAGGGGGAAGAGAGGGCTGTGGGGAGAGTGAGAGAGAGAGAGGGAGTTTGAGAGGGATGCTGGAAATAGAGAGCAAGGATATGGGAGAGAGGAAGAGAGAGCTGCAGGGAGAGAGTTGGGAAAGGAAGAGGTTGCTGGGAAACGGAGAGGTTGAGAGCGAGAGAAAGAGGAGGAGGGAAGCTACGGGTAGAAATTGGTTAGAAAAGAAGAGAGGGTGAAATATATATAGAGAGGAGTGCGTGCGGGAAGGGAAATTGGAGAAGAAGTAGGACTCGAATTTCTAAAAAGAGAGAGACGGTTTTTTGAAATAAAGAAAGGAAGAGATGTAGTTGGGAAATTAGAGAGAAGGTAGGAAATAGAGGGTTTTGGGAAACTTCAGAGAAAGAAGGAATCAAATTGTATTTTTACCCCTGTTTTAGTCGAAATCCGCACACTGGACCTCCCCCAAATTTCCGGAAACTCCTCCAGCTGCACTGCATCATCGGCATGTCCTGTTCACATCAAATAAATATAATTTAGCGCATTATCATAAAAATATCATCATATTTATTCATTTCGTCTCGGTTTTGTCGAAAAACCGCAAATGCGCTACACTCCTTTGATCACATGAAATGACGATGTTTTTAAGTCAGAATTTGATGAAATTGGTACCGTTGGACTTGTTACACAATTATCTATCATTTCATGCTATTTTGTAGATAAAAACATGAGTATGATGCATATGATTGCCCTTAAATGATTAATTTAACACTTTATCACACCCCCCAACTTACTCATTGCTAGTCCCTTAGCAATGCAAATAAGAAAAAGTTAGAACAAACAATGAATTATCATGCTTCATTTGTAGTAACTTTCACAATCAATTTAAGTGGTAGCCGATTGGTTAAGCTAAAAGTTTTCATATCCCACAATATTTTGATTCAGACAGGTGATTGTGCATGAAATTTGACACACTTAGAACTTGTTTCCGACCTTTCTGGTATATTCTTGCCTTTACTACCCTTTATATAAGACTACCTGGAGAGGAGAAGAGAATAAAAGATTTCTCGATCAGTCAGTGAGGACCGTTTTTCAGTTCCCGTCCCAACTCAGCACTTTTCACAACTTGGTCATGTTTTTGGTACGATGGACTTTTTAGCGCGGCGTTTTCTTTCATTTCATTGTACTTTTGCTTTAGAGAGTGCGTACTTTTTGCCACTCTCTTTGAATTGCCTGAGGGGAGGTGCGTACTTTTTGCCACCTACCTTCCTTTAGCTCTTTTAACGCCTTCTATTGCCTTTAGTGTTTACAGCAGTCTATTTTAAATGACCGCCTCTTTTAGAGTGCTGAGTGGGACAATCCCCTATTACGGATCCTACACATTCCTTTCGTTCAACCCAAAAGAAAAATTAGAATAAGTAGTCTTATCCTTGAGGTTAATTCCAGCATTTCTATACTTTTAAGATCTTGTATTTATTCTAAGTTGCCGTGTGTGTGTGAAAATCATCCTACCGAGGACTTTTGTGAAGTGGGATATTTAAACTTTTAAAGGCTCTATACCCAATGTGACTTATAGAAAACTAATTTGTTTAAGATTTACTTAATGAGACATGATTTTCATGTAATTTTCATAGGATGTGAGAAGAAGTTTTAAAAATTTGACCATTTTTCAGTGAAAGATATCAGTTTTCTTCAAAAGATTTTCAATAAATGCATATCAAATTGATTGTCCCACCCCCCAATTTGATTGGCATTGTCCTCAATGGCATAAAAGATATGGAAAACATGTCAGCCAGAAGAGAATTTGTGAAGGAGCGAAACAACCTTTAATGAAGAGGGTTCGACGTACCCACGGCGATTGCTGCTCAAGGACCTAAAAAGAAAGAAATACAAAAACTGAAGTAAAATATTGGGTTGCCTCCCAACAAGCGCTAAGTTTATCGTCTTCAGCCAGAAGGAATGTGCACACTATCCAATGCCTACTAGCACAAATTTCAGTGCATGCATTTTGAAGTTTGTTGGTTGGAGTGCACCCAACATTTCATGTAGCTGATGAGTCAGAATGTTATCATTGAGATTCCAAGGAAAAGAATTTTTCCACATGGTCAATAGGATATTGATTCTACTTGATTCATAGGCCATGTCAATTATGTACCCTGCTTCTTGTCCTTGACTAAATTGAAGGACTTGATCCTCGATAAAAAGATCAAAAGTTCTCAGAATGATGGGCCATTGATTCCATGTAGGGGATGATCTAATGTCGAAGATGGGGAAATCAGCAAATATGTGGCTCCTATCCATCTGAATAAGAGTATCTTGGATCATGTCATGTGGCTGCTTAATGAAATGATCAATTGACTGGAAAGCAACCGACGTGCACTTTAATTTGTGGATTCCAAATTTCTCAAAGATAGAGACTGAGAACAGGTTCGGTTTGGCCTCAAATTTCAATAAAATCCAATAAAGATTGATGTTATCGATATTGTAAGAATTGAGTTGGGCAACACAGTGAGTTTCTTTGAAAAAATGGCTGTTGATGTGGACTTGGCCCAATAATTCCATCACCTCCTTGAGTCGGGCCAGCTTTTGGAGGCTATTGGGCTTAGATTCTCTAACATTCGGGAAACGGATCATAGGTAGGTGAATATCTGGGCTCTCACTAGAATCCTTCTCGTCTCCTTCATCTCCCTCCAACTGACCCTCAATAGGCTCTTCTTGATGATTAGCTAAGTCTATGGCTTCAGTTTTCTCTTGATGTAATTCCTCAAGATTATCCACTTTCTGATCCATTGGGAAGAAGAAATATTCAAGATCCGGACCATCATGTGTATTTAATTCCTCTGTGGGAAATAGAAAGTGTTCAAAGTCCAGCTCAATATCCAGCAAATCACTCATTTCTCCTTCTCCTTTTTCCTTCAAGCTCACCTCAAGAGAGATAGGTGTGATCGTGACTTCACTTTGCTGGTCAGTCTGAGGGTTTTCCATCTTCTCTCTATCCACCGGGTATATATCTTCTAGAATATCCACTTTCTCTATTGGGAAGAAAAAATATTCGAGGTTCGAACTAGCATGCATATTGACTTCCACTGTGGGGAATATGAAGTGTTCAAAATCCGGATTAACATCTAAAAGATCACTCACTTCCCCTTCTCCTTTTCTATCACTTAAGCTTTCCTCAGGACAGACAGGTATGATCATGGAGGCATCTTGTTGACCAGTCTCAGGATTTTTCATAGATTGATTCATGCTAGCATTCCCTATTCTCACCTGATGCGACTCCGTAAGATTCTCTCCGTTTTCGAGATCAGGCATGATGTGACCATTGCCGGATTGAACGATGTCAAGTTGAATTTGAGAGTTGATTTGTTGATCAAAATTAGGTGAAAAAGATTGCAGATTTTCAATGGGCTTGCTAAGCACTTCTTCTAAATCCATCCTTAGATTAGTTTCAGTCAAACAGTCAACTAAGGCCTGCATTCTACCAATGGTTTCTTGTTGGGCCAAGATTATTTGTTCAAGTTGCATGAATTGATCATCTTGAGAATGCGGATAACTGGGCTGATAATCAGACTGCGAAGAATATATCGAATAATTTGATTGGAAGCAAGGTGGACAAGAGCTTGTGGACAATGGATAATCGGAGTGTCCATGATTGTGGGCCAAACCACCAGAGTAGACTTGGAATTGGGGCCAATCCGAGAAGTCTTGGATAGCTAGACTTGGAGCTTGGGCCTGGTGAGGTGGAAATTGAAGAGCAGGTGGGGTATCATAATGGCCCTGATTGGCCCAAACGGGACATCTTTCTTGATAGGTATATGATTGTGTGGGATATGAGGACGGTTCTGGGCCCAAAGCTAGAAATTGATCAATTGTGTGGGCCAACTTGTCTAGCTTAGCTAATCTGTGAGCCAAATCCATATTAGGTGGTGGAGGGAAAGGTGTGATGGTATTAAGACATGGGCCAAGAAATTGGTTCATTTGAGTCCACTCCATGCTGAAAATCTTTTTTTTTTTTTTTTAATATTTATTAATGATGCAAACAAGTTATCACACAATTATTCCTAAGACAACTATGGTTAAACTAGCCTACATGATGTGTTTCTCACAAATTAATCTAGGTTTAATTCAAGTCCACCCTCACAATTATCAATCGGCCAGGTAAGAGGTAGGGTGGTGGGAGGCTCCCCCTACTTTCGTAGGGACCTAATTAAAGAACCATCGACCCACTTAGGCGTTTGCCATTAGACCTCTAGCCTTAGACACCGGTCTCCAAAAGTGATAGTGGGCTCAAGCTAGACACAAATCTCATTGTGAACCCTAAATTGAATTCCTACTCACTTTTAATGGGCTTGGGTTAGTGAAAGAGTGAAAGGGATGGTTGTTTTTGGGCCAAGGAAGGATAGTCAAATCCCCACCTTATTTTGTTAATGGACTTGCCCTTAAGATATTTTTATGTGAAGTGCACAACCAAATCAAACAAGGGGTTCTATGCAATCATGGAAATGCATGAACATGGTATTTAAGGAAGGTAGAGATCTCACCTTGTCACCCGCAATCTTCAACAAAATGAAAATTTATAAGAAAGGAAACATTCTAAAAGTGCAGTCCTAAATGATGCATGACCTAACATGGAAGGTTTCTAATCTTGAAAATGGAGATTTTTAAATTTAGATGTTCTTCTTTTTGTTCGTTTTTTAGTTAATAGAAACCTATCTAAACTAGAAACTACAAAAAAGGAAACTAACTAGAATAAGGAAATTGAAACATAGAAAGTTGGAACACACTTACCATGATTTCGCTTTCCTTTTTTTTTTTCAATTTACCTACAAAAATAAGAAAAATAAGGTTAGCTTAAAGAATAATTACACTAAATCCAAGATAATCAAAATTAAAAATCTAACTCCCCGGCAACGGCGCCAAAAATTGATCGTTTCGAATTGTGCGTCGTTAAACACATGAAAACATTCAATCTAAATTTATCCGGCTCACTCAAATCAAATTTTGGAAATTAATAGCGGTGAGTCCGAGTCGAACCACAGGGAGTTAAGATTTTAATTTTGAAAACCTTAGATTTTAATTATCTAGAAAAATTAGGAATTTGAATTGATTAATTAACTATCTAATTAAATTAAACTAAATTTACGAATTAAACTCACCTAATTTTTAAAAACACAAATACACCACCTTTAAAATTGAGAAAAAAAAAAGGGATTAACAACATATTGTAAAAATAACAAAACTACTAAATTGAACTAATCAAGTTTTAAACAATACAACTTAATTTAACTAAACTAAAATAAGCTAAATCAAAATGATAGATTATAATAATAATATAAATGCAGCAGATGCGGTGGAACTAAGAAGGATGCGAGTGCAGGTTGACTTGGAGGAGGTTGGCATGCGCTGGTGGCTTGACGCATGGAGCTGCTGTGAACACTGGCATGCATGGGGGTTTGCTGGCTACGTGTGGGTGCATGGCAGCATTGAAGCTGCTGGAGACCCGTGGCTGTGCAGCTGGGCATGCATGGAGGAGCTGTGGTGCTTGGACGGCTGGCTGCTGGTGGAGATGCTTGCTGCAGCTTTAGCGAACGTGGAGGCTCACAGCCGGTTACGTGCAGGTATGTGGAAGTGTTGCTGGCTTCAACGGTTGCCGCGTGGGAGAGCTGCTGTGAAGGCTTCAACTGCAGGTTTCAGCCGCTGCATGCGCTGGGACAGGAGCTGGTACGACGGTGCTGCTGGCCGTCGCTGGTGTCTGCTGGGTGCATGCACAGGCGGTGCGGTGACGATGCTGGAGAAGGTGCAGCTGGGATCGCGTGGCAGCGCAGCGGAGGATGCTGGGGGTGTGCTGGTGCTGCGGCTGAGAGAGTGGATGCTGCTTAAGGTGCTGGCCGTGGACAGCATGCGAGGGTGTTGTTGCTGGCAGCTGGACGTGGAGGAGGTGCTGGTGCTGCTGGGTTCGTGTGGGCCTGCTGGAGGAAGAATCGCTGCACGTTGACGGCTGCTGCTGGTGCGGCATGCGCGTGGACGGTGGATGAAGACTGGTACGTGAAGCTGCGTGGAGGGGAGATCGAGAGAGAGAACAGCTGGAGAGAAAGAGAGAAAACGTGGGAGAGAAAGAAAAACCGAGGAGGGAGATCTATGGAGGGATATAAAGAGGGAGAATCCGAGAGAGAAGGGGGGCTGCTGGGAATTTGGAGAGGAAGCAGGAGAAAGGCTGCGGAGGGAGGTTGTGTGGAGGAGAAAGAGAGAGGGAATCTGCTGTCAAAACAAAACTAGAGAGAGAGAACCGGAGAGAGGGAGAGAAAGATGCTGGAGTCTGGAGAGAATTATTCCGAGAAGGAGAAAGAAAGAGAAGCTGTGAAAAAGAGGAGGAGGGAGCTGCGGTTCAGAAAGAATAGAATAGAGAGGGAGGCAGAGAAGAGAGAAGAGAGGGAGGAAGAGAGGTTGCTGGGAATTTCCGAATGAGGGGGAAGAGGGCTATGGGGAGAGTTCGAGAGAGAGAGGGAGTTTGAGAGGGATGCTGGAAATAGAGAGCAAGGATATGGGAGAGAGGAAGAGAGAGATGCAGGGAGAGAGTTGGGAAAGGAAGAGGTTGTTGGGAAACGGAGAGGTTGAGAGCGAGAGAAAGAGGAGGAGGGAAGCTACGGGTAGAAATTGGTTAGAAAAGAAGAGAGGGTGAAATATATATAGAGAGGAGTGCGTGCGGGAAGGGAAATTGGAGAAGAAGTAAGACTCGAATTTCTAAAAAGAGAGAGACGGTTTTTTGAAATAAAGAAAGGAAGAGATGTAGTTGGAAAATTAGAGAGAAGGCAGGAAATAGAGGGTTTTGGGATACTCCAGAGAAAGAAGGAATTAAATTGTATTTTTACCCCTGTTTTAGTCGAAATCCGCACACTGGACCTCCCCCAAATTTCCGGAAACTCCTCCAGCTGCACTGCATCATCGGCATGTCCTGTTCACATCAAATAAATATAATTTAGCGCATTATCATAAAAATATCATCATATTTATTCATTTCGTCTCGATTTTGTCGAAAAACCGCAAATGCGCTACACTCCTTTGATCACATGAAATGACGATGTTTTTAAGTCAGAATTTGATGAAATTGGTACCGTTGGACTTGTTACACAATTATCTATCATTTCATGCTATTTTGCAGATAAAAACATGAGTATGATGCATATGATTGCCCTTAAATGATTAATTTAACACTTTATCACTTACCTCCAACTACTCTAGCCTCGCGATGTAATTATGATGCATATGCATGACATGAATGCTTCTTTTATTTTATTAATTATCTTACTTACATTTGTCAATGCATGATATGAGATGATATGAACATGCAGGATGCTCGGGATGCCACCATCATCACACTCCGTAGCCACCTCCAGGATGTCGAGGCCCAGTTAGAACAAGTCCAGAAAGAGTTGAATGAACTGGTAAGTGTAACATGCATGAATGGCATATGCATTATGAATGCTTCCTTTTATTATTAAACTGTTTGACACTAGCACACTAACGGCGATCTCCTCTTGTTACAACGTACCACTTATACTCATGCGGCGACTCCCTCATCCTCCGTTGCTGCCAGCCCATCTTCCAGTGCCACTTACGAGGCTACCCTCGCCGACCTGTGGAGTCAGCTGGCTTTCGCCATCCGCCGAGCCACTCGAGCTGAGGAGGATGCTGCTACTCGGGTAAATGTTCGACTTGTTTCTTCCATAATGTCTTTTGCTTGCTTGATCATTTGGTTGATGATGTCTTCTGCTATAGGTCCAAGAGCTTTGCCTAGCTCTTGGAGAGAGAGAGATGCTGAGCTGGCACAGGATTATGGTTCAGCAGCCCGGGTTGTTGAGCTGGAAGAACAGTTGGCCAGGCTTTTTGCCGGTGACCTCCCCCGTGAGCTTGCACAACTCCAAGTTTTCTGGAGATCTTGACGGAGGAGAGAGATCGCGACCAGTCCCGATTGGAGAGCCTGCAAGGCCGACTTTTAGTGCCAGAGCATAAGTGCCAGAGCATAGAGGCTCGATACCAGCGTGCGTGGCAGCGGGCGCTAGATCGAGGACAGGCGAGTGCCATCACCACCAGTATAGCAGTATCCTCCGGCTAGGCTGGGCCGAGCGTTATGGGACCACCACAACTGCCAGCATGGGGACCCGATGTCCTGTTGGGTTCTCGGGTTTCTCCGGATCTCCCGCGCAACGGAAATAAAAATAAAAATGGAGATCCGTTCCCGTTTCAAAAAATCTAAAAACCAGATTATCGGATAATCAGATCTTACCGTGTATGGATTCAAATCCGTAACCATTCGGTTCCGTCGGTGCGACACCGCAAGCCGCGCAAGCGCCAGACCTTTAGCGGAGTCCACGCGATCCTCCTCATGATGGATATCCTTACGTTCCTTGTTCTTCACAGCCACGAAACTTCCGCCAATCGCCGCAATGATCGCCGCGACATACCGACGATTTCCTGTCGAACGAGAGTCAGAGAAGTGGCGGAGCAGATCCAGGAATCCGGATCTGACTTGGGGCGCCAGAGAGAGAGAGAAAGAGAGGAGGAGGCGGCTAGGGTTAGCAGCAGCTTATCCTGCTCAACCCGTTCGCTACATTTTATACTAACTGCGCGGTTTTTCATAAAAACCCCCGGTTTACATAAAACCAACTTATTTATCCGTCGCCTTGAGAATCATTTGCGTGTGACCCTCTAGGCCCAATTACCAGTCCAGTTAATAGCCCAATAAGCCCAGTATGTAAGGATTGAGGATTCGGGTTCAGTTATCAGGTCGGTTTCGGGCCGGACCCCCTTGGTTTGGGCCCTGATGGGTTTGGGGTGTGCCTTTCGAATGGCGTCTTGCCGTGTGGAATCCATTTAGCTGGGTTACGGTTGTGCCACGTGGGCTACCTTCGGGCCGCGAGAGTACGGCTCCGGTCTTGTCGTCTGAACGGCGTCCTTGATGGACGACGCCATTTATATTGCGACCTTGGTCTGTCAGAGTACGGTCTGTCATGTCAGCTAATAGGCGTCTGTCTCGCGCGACGCGTTTTAACCTGTTTCAGTTTGACCCCGCAAGCCTTCTCTCCTTTCTCTCATTCTCTCCTTCTCACTCTCTCTCTTCCCTCTCTCCGCCCTCTTCGTTTCCCTCTTTCCTTTCCCCTTCCCCTTCCCCTTCTTCCTCTTCCACCACTCCAACACCTCTCTACCTCTCACCACTATCACCACCACTTCCTCCGTGGCACTTCATTCCCCGAGCGGCGGCCGACGTTCCGGCGGAGTGACGGCGTCCTCGGAGGTACTGGCAACGGTCTGCGCTGCGGCGGCACGGAGCTAGGAGGAGTTCAAGTAACCGGTAGGGGGACGAACCTTGCATGTAATGTGGTTGTTTCATCCATGTTTCCTGCTTTGAAGCATGATACGTGTATGAAGATTTGGGTAGAATGAGCATGTTAAGGGGGGTTTTTAGGAAATGGTCGTTTTTGTGAAATGGGAATTAGTGGGTTTCATGTGGTGATTAGGTTTCCCCTCTTCATTTCATATTTTTAGGTGTTTTGGGGTGATTTTGGGGTAAAGGGAACCCTCGGGTTGAATTGCAGGAACTCAGTTTCTGGCCCTAAATAACGTCACGCTAGGACGACGCCATTTAAAATGGTGACGGCCTAGGACGACGCCATTTAGGCAGAATTGTCCCAGAAGCAGTTTCTGTTAGAATAGAGTTCTGTGTTGAATGGCGTCTAGGGATAGCGACGCCTTTAAAACGACGGCTTCCCAGGACAACACGTTTTAACTCGAATCACCTGTAGTCTGTCTCTGCTTCTATCGCTAACAGGCGACTAGGGACAGCGACGCATTTTAAAAGATGACTAGGCATGACGCCTTTTAGGCCATATTCTGAGGCCGAGTTTATATGAACCAGTTTTAGGATGCTTAAATGGCATCGGCCACGGGCGACGCGATTCAACGCAGAATCACAATAATTCATGATATTAATATGTGTTTACACTGTTAGATAGTTCAATCAAATGCATGCTTTAAATCATACATCGAGGCCGAGGATTTATGTATGATCGGGATCGCATCGTGTGTGCTTGTGGTTATACGATTGTGGAGCTGGAAAAATTATGGTTTGCGTTTGTCACCTCGTGTTGAAGTGGGAGGGCCTTGGTGTCTGTGTGGTATTGTTGCCGTACCGGTGTGGGAGGGGTACATGTTGTGTTTTCACCTATGGCTGGGGGAAGTAGAACCACCTAGATCCAGTCGGGCCGGAGTAGCCAGCGCGCTATCCGAGGGGTTACTGTTTGGTCTCAGCGGGTCGGTGCTTTCTTAGTTTGTCGTGGCAGCTTCTGGCGTGTTTCTTACTGTGGAGCCGGGTTTGGTGGTGCTGGAGTTTACCCATTCGCCACTGGGCCTAATGTAACCTGAGATATTGAGGTTACGAGTGGTACCCTTCGCCTTTTGGCCTGATGTGACCTGGGAGGTTAGGGTTGCGGGTAGTCCCTATAGCTTCGGCTTGACGGGGGTTTCGCCAGTCCCCAGGGCCCTCTTGAAGCGCCGAAGCTTGGCGTTGAGGGAAGTCCAGTCGATAGGACAGTAGTCTAGACTGCTTGTGTGCACACGTAACTGGGCGGTGGTGGTTCACTGGCCCCAGTTAGTCCTAGTTTGACTCACTGCCTCACCCTACGGTCCCCGGAACACCGTAAGGGCGGACAGGCGTGGGCGTTGGTGGTGTTGTGAGGCGACGTTTGTACGCGGTTGACCGGGTGGTTTGATCATTTAGCCGGATCCTTGGTTATGAATTATAGTATTGAGTTGGGCTACTTGAGTTGCTTAGAATTGTGCTTGTTGCATTACTAATGCGTATGTTCCATATCGGGTTTTGGGAGCTGTGTTTACTGCTTTACTTAATTGCCTTCATATTGTATTATTACACTTGTGGGTGTGTGAGTGGGAGGCGGGGATCGGATGATCCCTACTGAGCCCAATTCTGGTGTGGCTCACTCCCTGCAGTTTCAGGTGCGGACTTCTTGGCGAGTGGCGGCGTGTGGTGTTCTTCTTGGTGTGCGGACCAGCAGCTATCTCAGTTCCGGGGTATGCCCCGATGTTGTTGTACTTTGCTTCTGCATGTACTTATTTAATTCTTTGGACCATGTAATTATTGTTGGAGTATGTACGGACATTATTAATTTCCTTCCTGCGCACTTGTATTTTCCTTGAAGTCCGTGTGATTGTCATATTTAGCCTTGTTTAACGCTTACTCCTCCAGATGTGTCGTATGAGATCCGGGTGTGAATCCGTAGATAATGATCCGATACCCATTTAGTAATTGGGTTTTCGATTATAGGGTGGCGGGTCGTTACATATGGTATCAGAGCTCAGTCTGGTCGAGTATGTGGTAAACTAGGTTAGATATCATAGTCCAACAATAAGTACGAGTCCGTATGGGCGATGGCTGCTGGTATAGATTAATAGGTTTGACGTGCTTGTTTCAATTTTTGTGTTCGTAGAGTAAGTGATGGCACCAAAGATGAGAGTTCCGTCGGTTCGTAGCACGGGAGCAGACGATGGTAGTTCGGGGGCAGAGGGGCAAAATGTGGATCGTTTTATGGAAGCTATGATTGGGGCTATGTCAAGATACCATCAGGGAGATGGTGGTGAGGGATCCAATTCCCGAGGTGGTCAGTCCACGGTGATGGAGCAGTTCTTGAAGTTGAAGACCCCTTCTTTCACGGGTCAACCAGTCCCGGACGAGGTAGCTCATTGGATTAAGGAAGTGGAGAAGGCAGTTGATGTTCTTGAATGTGCTGAGAATGACAAGACTTTGTTGGCAACCTATTTGTTGAAAGACGATGCTTATGATTGGTGGGTTGCTATCAAGAGAATGATGTTTGCAGATAGGTCCTCGAGAGAGATCCCTTGGGAGGTATTCGTGAGAGAGTTTAGTGGACAGTACTTTTCGAGGCACGTTCGGAAGGCCAAGAAAAGGGAGTTTATGGAATTGGTGCAGAATGATATGTCAATTTTGGAATATCAGATGAAGTTTGTGGCTCTCGGAAGGTTCGTTCCACACATATCTGAGTATGAGGAACGTCGAACGGAGAGATTTGTGGATGGACTACGGTATGATTTGAGGGCAATGGTGGCATCTCATTGTTGTAGAGATCTTGCATCAGCAGTTCGGTTCGCATCAGCAGTGGAGACTCAGTTCCAACAGATGGCGAAAGA
This sequence comes from Zantedeschia hybrid cultivar, assembly GCA_030544215.1. Classification (NCBI taxonomy): domain Eukaryota; kingdom Viridiplantae; phylum Streptophyta; class Magnoliopsida; order Alismatales; family Araceae; genus Zantedeschia; species Zantedeschia hybrid cultivar. The sequence goes on from JARZZO010000015.1 coordinate 40,503,951, forward strand.
GTTGGAGTGGTCAGCACGAGGGAAGCATCAAGGCAAGCACAAATCAGCGGTCTTTTCGACAGACAGTTCGAGTTCCTTTGAGTTCAGGTTCCAAGAGATGCCTTGTGACGAGGATGAAGACAGTTCGGTTCAACAGATGCAGACTGTGGCTGGCAGACAACAAGAAGCGAGACAGGATGCGGTGGATTATTGTCCCCGTTGTGGTAGGCATCATGGCAATCGGATATGTCCATTAGTCACTGGTAGCTGTTTTGGCTGTGGTAGGAAGGGACATCTTGTGAGGAACTGTCCCCAGAAGAATAAAACAGTTTAGGAGCCGAGTGGTCAGTAGAAGCCCAGGACCTAGAGTGGTGTTGTGTGTTCTCTTAGTAGTGGTCCGAGATGCTAGGCTAGATGAGTACCTTTATCTTGTCTTATTAGGTAATAGTTGTGAACTCTTATGGCACTTTTTATGTATTTTGGACACGGTGGAGAATCAGTTTTGTAATATGTGCCTTGTAAGGTTAATGTATGGTTATTTTGGTCTATCAGTTTGGCAGAATCGTGGATCATAGTTAACTTCGTGTGGATTTGATGGACCGGTTATACGGAGCCCCGTGTAAGAGTGTGATCAGTGAGGGTGATTGATGTTACCGGCGTGGAATTGTTGACTGTGGTGATCGTTTGAGCGGTTGCAATTTCGAGGACGAAATTCTTTTAAGGGGGGGAGTATGTAAGGATTGAGGATTCGGGTTCAGTTATCGGGTCGGTTTCGGGCCGGACCCCCCCAGTTTGGGCCCTGCTGGGTCTGGGGTGTGCCTTCTAAATGACGTCTGGGGTGCACGACGCCTTTCGAATGGCGTCTTGCTGTGTGGACGCCATTTAGCTGGGTTGCGGTTGTGCCACGTGGGCTGGCTTCGGGCCACGAGAGTACGGCCCTAGTCTTGTCATCTAAACGGCGTCCTTGATGGACGAAGCCATTCAGATTAGTACCCTGGTCTGTTAGAGTACGGCCCGTCATGTCAGCTAATAGGCATCTGTCTTGCACGACGCGTTTTAACCTGTTTCAGTTTGATCCCGCGAGCCTTCCCTCCTTTCTCTCATTCTCTCCTTCTCACTCTCTGTCTTCCCTCTCTCCGCCCCCTCCGTTTCCCTCTTTCCTTTCCCCTTCCCCTTCTTCCTCTTCCACCACTCCAACACCTCTCTACCTCTCACCACTACCACCACCACTTCCTCCGCGGCACTTTATTCTCCGGGCGGCGGCCGACGTCCCGACAGAGTGATGGCGTCCTCGGAGGTACCGGCGGCGGTCTGCGGTGTGGCGGTTCGGCGGCACGAAGCTAGGAGGAGTTCAAGTAACCGGTAGGCGGACGAACCTTGCATGTAATGTGGTTGTTTCATCCATGTTTCCCGCCTTGAAGCATGATACGTGTATGGAGATTTGTGTAGAATGAGCATGTTAAAGGGGCTTTTTAGGAAATGGTCGTTTTTGTGAAATGGGAATCAGTGGGTTTCATGTGGTGATTTGGTTTCCCCTCTTCATTTCCTATTTTTGGGTGTTTTGGGGTGATTTTGGGGTAAAGGGAACCCTCGGGTTGAATTGCAGGAACCCGGTTTCTGGCCCTAAATGACGTCGCGCTAGGACGACGCCATTTAAAATGGTGATGGCCTAGGATGACGTCATTTCGGCAGAATTGTCCCAGAAGCGGTTTCTGTTATAATAGAGTTTTGTATTGAATGGCTTCTAAGGATAGCGACGCCTTTCAAACGGCGGCTTCCCAGGACGACGCGTTTTAACTCGAATCACCCGTAGTCTGTCTCTGCTTCTGTCGCTAACAGGCGACTAGGGACAGCGACGCGTTTTAAAAGATGACGACTAGGCACGACGCCTTTTAGGCCATATTCTGAGGCCAAGTTTATATGAACCAGTTTTATGATGCTTGAATGGCGTCGGCCACGGGCGACGCGATTCAAGGCAGAATCACAATAATTCATGATATTAATATGTGTTTACACTGTTAGATAGTTCAATCAAATGCGTGCTTTAAATCATACATCGAGGCCGAGGATTTATGTATGATCGGGATCGCATCGTGCGTGCTTGTGGTTATACGATTGTGGAGCTGGAACAATTATGGTTTGCATTTGTCACCTCGTGCCGAAGTGGGAGGGCCTTGGTGTCTATGTGGCATTGTTGCTGTACCGGTGCGGGAGGGGTACATGTTGTGTTTTCACCTATGGCTGGGGGAAGCAAAACCACCTAGAGCCAATCGGGCCGGAGTAGCCAGCGAGCTATCCGAGGGGTTACTGTTTGGTCTCAGCGGGTCGGTGCTTTCCTAGTTTGTCGTGGCAGCTTCCGGCATGTTTCTTACTGTGGAGCCGGGTTTGGTGGTGCTGGAGTTTACCCATTCGCCACTGGGCTTGATGTAATATGAGATATCAAGGTTACGAGTGGTACCTTTCGCCCTTTGTCCTGATGTGACCCGGGAGATTAGGGTTGCGGGTAGTCCCTATAGCTTCGACTTGACGGGGGTTTCGCCGGTCCCCAGGGCCCTCTTGAAGCGCCGAGGCCTAGCATTGAGGGAAGTCCGGTCGATAGGACAGTAGTCTAGACTGCTTGTGTGCACACGTAACTGGGCGGTGGTGGTTCACTGGCCCCAGTTTGTCCTAGTTTGACTCACTGCCTCACCCTACGGTGCCCGGAACACCGTAGGGGCGGACAGGCGTGGGCGTTGGTGGTGTTGTGATGCGACGTTTGTACGCGGTCGACAGTGTGGTTTGATCATTTAGCCGGATCCTTGGTTATGAATTATGGTATTGAGTTGGGCTACTTGAGTTGCGTAGAATTGTGCTTGTTGCATTACTAATGCGTATGTTCCATATCGGGTTTTGGGAGCTGTGTTTACTGCTTTACTTAATTGCCTTCATATTGTATTATTACACTTGTGGGTGTGTGAGTGGGAGGCAGGGATCGGATGATCCCTACTGAGCCCAATTCTGGTGTGGCTCACTCCCTGCGGTTTCAGGTGCGGACTTCTTGGCGAGTGGCGGCATGTGGTGTTCTTCTTGGTGTGCGGACCAGCAGCTATCTCAGTTCCGGGGTATGCCCCGATGTTGTTGTACTTTGCTTCTGCATGTACTTATTTAATTCTTTGGACCATGTAATTATTGTTGGACTATGTACGGACATTATTAATTTCCTTCCTGCGCACTTGTATTTTCCTTGAAGTCCGTGTGATTGTCATATTTAACCTTGTTTAACGCTTACTCCTCCAGATGTGTCGTATGAGATCCGGGTGTGAATCCGTAGATAATGATCCAATACCCATTTAGTAATCGGGTTTTCGATTATAGGGTGGCGGGTCGTTACACAGTAACTCCTTACTGGCTTTATTAATCAATTAGAAACTCTTTATTGATTAATTAATCAATCGAATTGATGTCGCACATCGAATTCGACCGGTCATCCGATCACGTTGGGTGCCAAGCAACATCGCGTGAGCCCGGAAGGTATCGGAGTTAAGTAACCCACTCTTGAAACCTTTCCGCCAACAGTTATCACGTGGATATAATCCTTCATTCGTACAATATTCTCGAGTCAAGTCAAGGTATAGCGTGCTGTCAAACTCTAACCAGTCGACTCACTTGGATTGGATGTCGTTGATGAATATCGGAAAACTCCTTTCCCGATATTATCGTCCGCCCTGACTAGGGACTTCCGCGCATCCTTCCTAGAGCATTCTCTCTCTTAGTACTGAGAGCGAATGATTCCTTATTGACACTCAATTCCCTTCACGGTATTCCGCTGTACCCAATCCTTGGCTGTTTGGAATCCCGTGGTTAGAGATTCATAAACCAAGGTCAAAGCACAGAAGTGCACCAACAAGGTGTCCTTGGTGTCTCAGGTCCAAGGACCATTCACGTAACTGCGACAATAGAATCAAGCTGGTTTACAGTGAGGTACAATACCATCCAACGATTCAGTCGGATCAGTTCAGTGAACTCATTCTCCAATGAGCACCTATAGATTCGCCTTAGTGTCTCCACACAAGTGACTTATGAGATCAGTCACCCTCATCATATGAGTAGGAGTAATCTGTACTAGTGTAACCGGATATCCGATGTCCTTCTCAGATATCCTCCGACTAGGAACGATTAAGAATATGTGTGTTTAAGTGATCAGTCTCATTAGTATGATCTCATCATAATCTGATCACTATCGCACATATTCACGGACTTCATTATGAGACGATAATTAATACAATTTACACACAATGAATATTATGTCATTATATTAATAAATATATACGAGATTTACATAGTCAGATTGGCTTGTAGGCCACTTAAGACTAGCAATCTCCCACTTGGACTAAAGCCAATCACCTTTATACAGTAAACCTATAGACTCTAGGTGACACTCAAACACAATTTGAGCTAATGGCTTTGTCAGTGGATTTGCTACATTGTCGACGGATTAAACTCTTTCCACTACTACATCTCCTCTAGATATGATCTCTCTGATAAGATGAAAGCGCCTCAAAATATACTTCAATTTCTGATGAGACCGCGACTCTTTCGCTTGCGCAATGGCTCCATTGTTGTAGCACAACAGCGGAACAGGTTCAGAGATACTGGGAACTACGCCGAGGTCGGTGATGAATTTCTTCAACCACACTGCTTCCTTGGCGGCTTCCGCTGCAGCGATGTACTCAGCTTCAGTCGTCGAATCTGCAGTGGTTGCTTGCTTGGAACTCTTTTAGCACACTGCTCCTCCGTTCAAAGTAAACATGAATCCAGATGTAGACTTGCTGTCATCTGAATCTGACTGAAAACTCGAGTCAGTAAAGCCTCGTAGTTTCAAGTCACCTCCTACATAAACAAGAAACATATCCTTAGTTCGTCTTAAGTACTTAAGGATACATTTCACTACCTTCCAGTGCTCTTCGTCTGGATCAGCCTGAAATCTGCTCGTAACAGTTAGAGCAAATGCAACATCAGGCCTTGTACATAGCATGGCATACATGATAGATCCTATGGCAGAGGCATAGGGTACTCTATCTATAAGTGCCCTCTCATCAGGAGTCTTAGGAGACTGCTCCTTTGAGAGACTAATTCCATATCTCATCGGTATGAGACCTCTCTTGGAATTTTCCATGCCAAACCTTTTGACTATGGTATCTATGTATAAGGATTGGGTCATTCTAAGCATCCTCTTTAATCTATCTCTATAGATCCATATTCCCAATACGTAGGATGCTTCTCCCAAATCCTTCATGGAGAAGTTTTTCGACAACAAGTTCTTTACTGATGACATCATAGCTACATCATTCCCAATGAGTAGTATGTCATCTACGTAAAGCCTATTTTTTTTTTCATTATTTTGGCCCAATTGAATCTAATTATTCTGAAAAAATTATTTTTCCCAGAATTTAAATTTTGAAAAATTGTTTTTGATATTTCTTGGGCCTATTTAGATTAAGAATCTATTGAGAATTGACAAGTTAGTTGTTGATTTTTTAATTATCTAAATTGTTGGATATGATGTTGTTAATGCAAATTAATTTAAATGTTAAATTAATTACATTAATTTCACACTAAGTAATGGCATGGAATATTAAGAGGGATTTGATCTATTTGGTTAACATACACATTTGATGTGTTATTAATTGCTTGTTTAATTTTGTTTTAATGAGCATTACATTATTTTTTGAAAATTTCTAAATCCAATTTTGATTGGTTCTTGGTTTTATGAAACTAAAATATTTATTTTCGAAAATGTTAATTAGCCATTTGATGTGCTATTTCATGTGTTGTTTGTTTAAATAAAATACATGGTGGTCATGGACGAGCATTAATTGTGGATGTGGAATGTGATTGTGTGGTTCATTATTTGTTAATAAATAGAGGTCTGCGAACGTCTCCCTCTCATATTCTATTGTGTTTCTACCTCCCTCCTTGATGTAATCGCCTTAAGGCTTCCTCTTTTAAATTATCATGTAATTATGAATTTATGATGTAATTTGATCGAGGCGGCTGCGCACGGAGCGAGGATGATCCACAACTGCAACCATATGAAGATGAAGGAGTTCATTAAATCTATGAGTTTGCAGACTCATGATATAAACTGTTATATTGTGTGTGTTTGTACGTGTTTGACTGTCTAGCTCATGTCAAACCGCAGTGCTGTCCATGACCACACTAATGACATGTATGTTATGTGTGTGGTTTTATTTTGATTGTGAATCAAATTAGCTAGGTTATTAGTATAAACATATATTCGATATATTTAATACTATCGTCTAGGATGAGACCAAACTAATAAATAAAACCTTCGTAACAAATTCTAAGCCGTAGCGCGAGTCATTGAGAATGCACCATGTGGCTCTCTATCAATATGATTAATAGAACTTAATTCAGTGATGGCAGATACTATGTGTTTATCCGAGGTTTGCCATCATCTGTTGAGATGACCATTGATCATGGCATTAGATGCCTTTAGATCAGAGTAGAGGAACGATATAGTTATCCACATGTTTACCCGGGAACTATATTTCTACTCTACTCTGTCACGTATTGGTGGTAAAGCTTAGACTAGGAATAATGGTCTACTGTGTTTACCCGGGACCATTAAACCTAGGAGCCGAAGTATGATCGGATATTATAAGGAGTTGCAATTATCATGAGATGATTGCTCTGAGATAATAGTATGATACTATGTATTTACCCGAGGTCATATTGTGATGCTTGGAGATTCTGATCCCCACTAGGAGACCGTTGGCGTCTCCCATTCTGTATATTTTTGAAGGTTGTACAGTTCGACGAAAATTAGTGAGAATAAAACTAGATAAACAAAGTCCATATCTTGTTTTAAATAAACTGATAGTCTACTAATTTTAATTTGATTATCTCCTGTAGGCTAAAATGTCGCACCACAACCCGTTGCGTGGCATACTTGATGCCAACCGTTTGACAGGCACCAACTACTTGGATTGGCTCAGGAACCTGAAGATTGTCCTCAAGTCTGAGCAAACTGCCTACGTCTTGGATAATGAATCTCCTACTGAGCCAGCATTAGATGCCCCAGAGGAGGAAATGATTGCATATGAAATGTGGAAGGAAGACTCCACCATGACCCAATGCTACATGTTAGCCTCTATAAGTAATGAGTTGCAGAGGCAACATAAGGAGATGGATGCTAGATCCATCATGTTCCATTTGAAGGAGTTGTTTGGTGAGCAGAGTATAATCGAACGATATGAGATATCTAAGAATCTGTTCAAGGCTCAAATGGCAGAGGGAACTTCAGTACAGACTCATGTACTGAAGATGATTGAATGGGTAGAGAGGCTGGATGTTCTTGGGGTTACACTTCCCAAGGAGATGCATACTGACCTCGTCTTATCTTCCCTTCCACAATCACATGCTCAGTTCATCGTTAACTTTAACATGAACAAGATCCAGACCACCATAGCTGAGCTACTGAACATGTTGAAGACTGCAAAGGAGAACCTTGTGAAGGATAAACCCCAAATCCTCATGGTTGGTAAGACCAACAGAAAGAGACTTACAGTCCAAGCCTTTCGGAAAGGTAAGAACAAGGTTCAGAGAAAGCAAAAAGTTGTCAAGAAAGACAAAGGCAAGAGTGTTGAGAAAGGTGATCGCTTCTACTGTCACCAGAAGGACCACTGGAAGAGGAATCGTAAAGAATACCTCAAGGACAAGGCTCAAGGAACTGTGAAGCAGCAGGACACTTCAGGTATCTATATGATAGATGTAAACTTGTCAATAAGAGATTGAAGATCATGGGTATTAGATACTGGATAAGTATCTCATATCTGCAATTCTGTACAGGCACTGACAAGAAGACGTAAGCTGAGGACCGGCGAGGTGGAGCTGAGGCTAGGTATTGGCGCAAGAGTTGCGGCGATCGCTGTGGGGACAGTGAACCTAAAGTTACCATCTGGAGACACTTTTTCATTAGATGATTGTTATTATGTACCTAACATAATAAGAAACATTATTTCTATTTCATGTTTAGATAGAATTGGATACAATTTAAACTTTGGGAACAATAGTTCAATTTATTTCGGAAATAAATTAATAGCTTCTGCTATTTTATATAATAGTTTGTATCTATTAAATGTGTCTCATGAAAATTTACACATCGGTTCTTCAATTAAAAGAAGTAAGTATGAAATGAACAAAGCCTACTTATGGCATTGTAGGCTTAGACACATTGGTTAAAAAAGACTACAAAGGATGCATAAAGATGGATATTTAGATCCATTTGATTATGAATCATATGCAACCTTTGAGTCATATTTAATGGGTAAAATGGCTAAGTCTCCATTTAGTAGAACTGGAGAACGAGCCAAAGACATATTAAAACTTATACATTCAGATGTATGTGGTCCTATATCTACCCAAGCTATTGGTGGTTTCTCATACTTCATTACATTCACTAATGATCACTCAAGGTTTGGATACATATACTTATTGAAGTATAAATCTGAAGCCTTTGAGAAATTCAGAGAATTTAAGAATGAAGTAGAGAAACAAACTAGAAAGAGTATAAAAACCATCCGATCTGATCGAGGTGGTGAATACTTGAGTTCAGAGTTCATTAAATATTTAAAGGATAATGGTATCATTTCTCAGCTTACACCTCCTTATACACCTCAGATGAATGGTGTATCAGAAAGGACAAATCGCACATTAATAGAGATGGTGCGATCCATGATGAGCATGTCCAAATTACCAGTGTCCTTATGGGGATATGCACTTAGCTCGGCTATGTATATCCTGAACAAGGTACCCAGCAAATCTATTGAAACCACTCCATATGAGATATGGAATGGGAGAAAACCAGACCTTAAATATGTTAAAGTCTGGGGATGTCCTGCTCATGTTAAAAGATATGACGCAGATAAGCTGGAGTCAAGAACTGACAAATGCAGATTTGTGGGATATCCAAAGGAAACTTATAGATATTACTTTTATCATCCTGGCGAACAAAAGGTGTTTGTCGCCAGGAGAGCTGTCTTTCTAGAAGAAAATTATATTCTCCAGAAGGACAATGGGAGTAAAGTAATTCCGGAAGAAATTCCAAACCCACAAACTGGTAATGCTTCATCAGATGAACCGTCAGCTTCTGAACATGTTCAAAATGATACACAGAAACCTCGTAGGTCTGAAAGAGTATCTAAACCACCAGAAAGATATGTAGGACATATTAATTTGGATGGTTCAAGGATACTCTATAATGAGGATGATGATCCTAAGACTTACTAGGAGGCTATTGTAAGTCTAGAGGCAGAGAAATGGCGGAAAGCCGTGAATTCTGTAATACAGTCCATGTACATCAACCAAGTTTGGAATTTGGAAGATTTACCCGATGGTATAGTATCTATCGGCTGCAAATGGATCTTTAAAAGAAAGATCAGTGCAGATGGACGTATTGAGACTTATAAGGCAAGATTAGTGGCGAAAGGCTATCGTCAAAGACAAGGTGTTGACTATGACGAAACATTTTCACCCGTTGCCATAATTAAGTCTATCAAAATTCTTCTCGCCATTGTTGCCTACCATGATTATGAAATTTGGCAAATGGATGTGAAGACGGCCTTCCTCAATGGAAGCCTTGAGGAGGAGGTGTATGTGATACAACCAGAAGGATTCACACCCAAAGAATTTTCAGGCATGATATGCAAGTTGCAGAGGTCCATTTATGGACTGGAGCAAGCTTCCCGAAGCTAGAACATAAGATTTGATGAGGCGATCAAATCTTATGGCTTCATTAAGAATGAAGATGAGCCATGTGCGTATAAGAAAAACAGTAGGAGCGCAATCACATTTCTAATTCTTTATGTTGGCGACATCCTACTCATTGGGAATGATGTAGGAATGATGTCATCGGTAAAAATATGGCTGTCAAAGAACTTCTCCATGAAGAATTTGGGAGAAGCATCTTACGTATTAGGAATACGGATCTATAGGATAGATCAAAGAAGATGCTTGCTTTAACCCAATCCATGTACATAGAAACCATTGTCAAAAGGTTTGGCATGGAAAATTCCAAGAGAGTTCTCATATCGATGAGATATAGAATTTTACTTTCTAAAGGTCAGTCTCCCATGATACCTGAAGAGAGGGATGTGATGGATAAGGTTCCCTATGCTTCTGCCATAGGCTCCATCATATATGCCATGCTATATACTAGACCTGATGTAGCATATGCTCTAAGTATTACGAGCAGACATCAGGCGGATTCAGGTGATGAACACTAGAAGGCTGTGAAATGCATCCTTAAGTACTTAAGAAGGACTAAGGATCTATTTCTAGTCTATGGAGGAGGAGACTTATGTAGACACGCTAATTTTGACGTCATTTTGAGTAAATTTCATATCATATAATAATGCCTCAGAATGGTCTGATAATTAATCACTGATTAATTTTTATTAATATTTTTGAGTGTCGGATCGAACAGACATGTTTAAGTTAATCAATTGAATTGATTTTAGCTCAAATTTCAGTTAAAATATGAAAAGTCTAAAAGGCGTCGACCCATGTGGACGCGATTTAGAGTTTATTCCTATCTTAACGTTTAAATTTGAATTTTAATTAATTGATTTATTAGCTAAAAGGCGTCTGTGAGGTTTGACGCGTTTTAGGTTTCCTAAGCTGTTTTAACTTCTCTTCCGGATGTTTATCCTTATCTTAATTAGGGTAAAAGACGTCTACCAAGGTGGACGCGTTTTAGCTAATAAAGATAAAGATAAGTTTTCCCGGATATTTATCCTTATCTTAATTAAATCTGAAAGGCGTCAGCCAAGGTGGACGCGTTTTAGATAATTACAGATAAAGATGAATTAATCAGTAATTATCTGTCGATTAAGGTAGATAAATCCGAAGATTTTTCTATGTTAATCGCGAACGCAGAAAATGCCTATAAATACCTTGCATCTCAAGGAGTTAAAAAAAAAAAAAAAAGAGAGAATTATTGAGCCTCAGCGTTATAGCGATTTGAAGATCGGAGCAACCACGTCGGAACGCCGGAGCGCTGCCACCAGAAGTCGGCATCCTTCTTCAAGATCTTCATCTCTTCAAAGCTTCAACCAACTGGACTGGGCATAAGTTTTTCATATTTGAATTTCATTTTCATTTATTAGTTTCATTCTCTCATACTCACTGCATGCAACACACACCACATCATCAATTTTCCAAAACCCATCTGTTCTTAAGGGGTTTCAAAGTCATTTAAAACAAGTGAGTCGCTGTTTATACATGTTTATAATCATGGTTAGCTTTGATATTTCCATTTAGATTCTCATTAGTATTTCTCCTTTATTTTTCTGTTTTTCTGTCTCTGCTGCATTCAACAACAACAACAAGAAATCAAAAAGAGGGAAATCAAGCATAAACCCAGGAGAACTTCTGGACGATCCTCAACATTCAACAGCAAGAACAAAAGAATAAGAAGAGGCTCTCTTTCTTCAGCCGGCTGAAGGAGGGGAACCAAGGATTCATTCTTCCGCGTTAAAGCAGGTAGGCGATCAAACTCTTTTGAAGCTTTTTAGTTAAAAGTTTCTGGCGATCACAGCACCTTAGTTGCATTTTTTTTTAATAGGTTAATTTACTCTAAACAACATAGTTTTTCACATTAATCACACGAGCAATTTTTCAGCACCTACAGCTCTTTTGGCGATCACGGTGGGACTTGGTCTCGCCGTCTTTTAATTTCTTTTGTTCTTGCTATTATCATACCGGGCACCCACGGTGCACCACTTGTGTCTTTCGACACGTCCTCACCGATTGGTGAGTGTTTAGTTTAAGTAATTTCCCTCGTGCACCACGTGCACACCCCAGTGGCAAGATCTTGCCTCCCCTTGATTAGTTCAAAAGCTGTTTTTTGTGATAAAATGTTGTGTGATTGCGTGATTTCTTAGTTGTTTAGATAGTAAATCATCCTGTTTAAAATCTGAAACTAAAAATCTTTGCATGAGTCGATTGTTTACTGCATTTTTCCCTGTTTAAGGAGGATTCGACCCAGAAAATCCTTCTGAAAATCTGTTTCTGCGAACTAAAAAGCGTCCAGGAACAGCGACGCGTTTCAAAACCGCGTCAGCACACCTAGACGCCTTTTAGCCTCCAGATTATCTCTGTCGTTTACATCTGTTTCTGCGAAATAATTAACTTCTGTGTTGAATAGCGTCGACCATCATCGACGCGATTCAGACAGTTTTTAGTTATTTTCCAGGCTTTCTCTGCTGTTTGCATCTGTTCTCTGCGAAAGAATTAAGTTCTGTTTTGAATAGCGTCGACTATCATCGACGCTATTCAGACAGTTTCTTAATTATTTTTCAGTTTCCAGATTTCTGTGTTGAGGGTCGCAGGGCATATGCATTGAGGTTAAAACCCTCCTTTTCTTAGGAACACATTACTCGACGTTAGCAACTCTCTCTGATTGGGTTGGTCCCTTGATCAGACTAGAGAAGTTGACGTTGAGACCTCCATAAGTCCCCAAAATCAAGGTATTCCTCCTTGATCATCGGGCTGGTTGTACCAATTGAAGTCCCGGCTAGATTCCGAAAGCGTTGTGAAAGAGAACCCTAGAGAATAACGGTGGAAATCAAACTGAAACTAGGATCCTTCCCTGAGCGAAATTGTGGTTTAATCCAATTCAAATAACTCAACAAGGAATCCTGAAATCACGTTAAGCATCCACTTGTTTGATTAATCTCTGCACAACTTGTTTGATTAATTTTTTGAAAAGAGAATCTAATATTATGTTGCTGCGATCAGGCAGAGATTTGAGTATGGCCCAAGACGCCATTATCAACTACGAGGGAGATGCTAATGCCCCTCGCAATTCTGATTTCAACTACGAGAACGGGAGAGATGCTGATGCCTCCCATAATTCCATCCCCATTCCATATCGACAAGATGGGAATGTCCGGACCCCTCTCTTTCATCCACAGGATCGATATCCTGATCTTCCTCCGCATGAATATGCGATTCCTAATCCTGACCTTGAGGGGGGCATAAATCAGAATGATCCCTCACCCTCCGATCCTATGGATCTTGTCAACGCCTTGGGAGTTCTTGCCTCCCGACTGGACCCTCAGCAGTTCGAGGCGATCCAGTCTATCTTGAAGGGGAAGGCACCTATGCAGCCTGCTGAGCCGAACCCTATGGCTCCCCCTGTTGTTACTCAACAACCTCCTCCTCCTTATATCCATCAGGCCATGGAAGGCCTTCATCTTACTTCTCGGCCAACTGGGCCACAACTTTCGTCATCCAGGCAACCGGCTAGACCGCAGACGCCCATTTATCAAAATGCCCTCGGGCATGGCGGAAGCTCTGCCGGACCTCATCCTTATTATCCTCCTTGTCCAACGTACTCTAGGCAGCAGGCCTATCAAGTACTTCCTCCTCCTCCTCCTCCCCAGGCAGATCTGACCACGCAGACGTTGCTGGCCAAGATGGAGCGCATGGATGAACAGTTCAACAATCTCCAGAAGATGATGGGGGTTAAAGCTGTGCCGGAAATCAATTTGCCGAGCCTGCCAGTGTTCCATCTGCCACCCTCTGAAATGCCAGTGTATCGAAAGTATAACGGTACTGGTAACCCCTTCACGCACCTGAAGGAGTTCATGTACGAATCCTCCTTCTGGCAGAATGATAAGAGGTCGCTGGCTTTCTTGTTCAGGAGATCCCTAGAGGGACCAGCGCTCGAGTGGTTCTTTTCTTTGGAACCCTCAGAAGTAAAGGATTACGGTATCGTTTCACGCAAATTTATCCAACGATACCAGGACAGAGTTGCACCCTCCTTGTCTATCACGGATCTTATTGCAGAAAAGATGAAACCGGACGAGGAGTTTGTCAGTTTTGCTGACAGGTGGCGGGGCCTGGCTGAAAAAGTGAAAGATCACTTGTCCGAATCCGAACAAGTGAAAATGTTGATTTCCAACGCCACGCCCCAGTTCAAGCTAGTCCTCTCCTTGAACAACTTGACGAACATGGCAGAGCTCTATGAAAGGGCACGGTACTGCCAGAATGCTTTCAAGGACGCTACGTTCTCTAGCGTCTTTGATCCTCACAGACCTAACAGGCCTCCGCCTCGAAAGCCTGCAGTGCCGAATTCTCCTAGCTCAGGTCCAACTACTGAGGGCACGCTCTCTCACGAGCAGGTCAGTACTATGAACAATAACTCGCCCCAGTTTGTGAGGAATCAGCAGTACCAGAGGCCACCACAGCCGAGCCAGCAACAGCAGAACCCCCATTACCAACAGCAGTACCAGCGGCCCCAGCAGCCGAACCAGCAACAGCTACAGCAACAGCCGCAACGGCAACAGCAGTATCAGCAGCCACATCAGCAGCAACAGCAACAGCCACAGTACCAGCCGCGCGCACCGCCGGCGTACCACAATGTCCCTCCTCCTGGTGACTACAACCAGCAAAGGAGACCTCCAGGCCCGAAAAGGGCAGAGTACCCGGCCCTCCCAGAATCCTTGGCGGATATCTTCAGCGCTTTAATGGCAGCCAATGCCTTAGTTTTGCCGAGGGAGAAGGCCGTCTGGCCTCAAAACGCCGATACGTCTAGGTATTGCTATTTCCACAGGCAACCTGGGCATACCATTGACACCTGCTTCCAATTCAGAGATTATATCCATGATCTCAACGAGCAGGGCGGCATTGACTGGGAGGAAATGAAGAAGTACATAACAGTCCTGAAGGCGAGAAGACCGCAGCAGCAGCAGCAGCAAGCAAGACCACCGGCACAGGCAGTAGCACCACCCAACATGGGTATAGTGCAGAATCCACTCCCGGAGCATCAGAACCAAAACCAGGTTGCTCCCATCCTGACGAACAGCCAGTCTGAGGCTGGTCGTGGACAACAGTGGAGAGTAGAGGACTCTTCCTCTCTTTGTTCAACGGGTCACGTTCAAAGTACCGCAGAGCGACCACCACGCCGCACCATCCACATACCAAGGCCACAACCCATTACCATTACCCCCATACCCACACCTACATACCACTCACCCACACCCAATAACCCATTACCACTACCCGCCTTCCTTAGACCCATTACGCCCCGCACTCCTACGCCTCCATCATATAACCCACCGCAAACCAATAACGCACCCCTTTTACCATCTAGGCCACTATTACGCATACCATTTCCTACTTCACCCGCTACCACCACCACTTATCCAGATATGCCCTTACCATCTAGACCGCTATTACGCGTACCATTCCCCACTTCGCCAACCACTTACCCATCCACCATCCAACCCTCTAGGCCTTTAATCCGCACCACGCCATCACCACCTAGCCCTACGCCATCACCTACCTACCAACCCTCCGCGCCATCCGCACCATCCAACTCTGCGGTACTTAAAGTGTCACCCGGATCCTCCACGGTTGAGGAACACGCGCTCCGGAGTGAAAGGATTTTCAACAAGGTCTTTCCTCAGTCCACAGTCAGAGACGGCCCATCACAGCCGACTGAGGAAGCCCACAATGAAGAGAGTGCACCAGGCACTCAATATGACTTGTTGAAACACCTGGATCGGACACCGGCACGGATTATTATACTCGAACTGATCAAAAGATCCAAAAGTCACCAAGAAGCTTTAATGGAATATCTGCAGAAGGTGATGGTCAATGAAGACGTGCCGGTAGAGAAGATTGCAGCACTACTAGTTCCTCAGGGGGATCAGCCCTCTATAACATTTCATACATCGGAACTAGCACCGCCGGCAGCCAGAAGCATGGCCCTGAGCATCACGGTTAACATCTGTAAGAAGGCCGTGGATGCATGCCTGGTCGACACAGGGGCTTCAATTAATGTTCTACCTCCGAAGACCCTGGAATTATGCGGTGTGCCCAAAGAGAAATGGCTGCCCAGCCCCATCTCAGTAACAACATATGACAATTCTACCCGTTCCCCTCTGGGAATGGTTTATTTAAAGGTGGAGCTAGGCCCTGTAAGTCATGCGGAGGTCGAATTTTACATCTTGGAAATCGACCCTTCCATAAATGCCATTTTAGGTCGTCCTTATATTAAAACTCTTGAGGCGATTCCTTCTACGAATCATCAATGCCTCAAATTTCCCTACAAAGGACGAATAATTAAAGTAACGAGCATGCCGATCCTTGCTGCTGCTCATTCCTTGAACATTAAATCTGCTGTTTTACCTGGCCGACAACCTTTTCTGTCGGTATTACAGGTCTACCGTCCAGTGGCTGATCCTCTGAAAGCCGCTACTATTTCTCCATATCCATTAGATGCTATCAAAAGGGGGAAGTGCATGAGTACCCCAGGATGGAGGATCATGATGAAGAACGGCTACGAGCCTGGGAAAGGTCTGGGCACACAATTGCAAGGCAGGACCACTCCTGTCAGAAATCATCGAGCAGCACCTGGAAGTGGTTTGGGCTATAGGCCAATAAAACTGAAGCAAGATCTGGTTCAGAAAGCAGAAATCGAAGAAGGCCCGAAGATCTGGGAGGCAATGTCTACACCACCTAAAAAAGGCCGAGATCCCCTAACATGGACCCTGTGTACTCACTTCGTGAAAGGGCCCATACTCAGCTATGACAATACGGTAGTCATTACTTCCTGTTTTGACTTCCATGATATATATGGGAGGGACTTGGCCAGACATTGCTCTGAATTACTTACGTACCAATCCTTGGAGGCTCTGCGGCCCATGAAAAGGAGGAAATTTCATGACCCTGAATGTGAATGGTACAGGTGGTTCGACCTCAGAGACCTGTATATTGCACTGAACAGACTATTTCTGGATCCTGCAGAACCTAAGTGGCCGCCGCAGATTGATGAACTGATTGAAAGCCCTGGTGCTATATTAGACAAGCGGATATTGCTGTCCGAAGAGACTGATGAAGGGGAACCAAATGACCCCTATGAACCTGGTTATACAACAGATCTGCTCTGGAGAGGGACATATCCTTCACATGTCTTCATGCTCCATACTCTTTTTCGCACATTGCTTTTGACCCCGACTTGGTCGCGGGTCATAATTGAAAATATTCCACGGGCTCCGCCCGTCATGATTACTCTGTCCCCTCGGGACATTATACCACAACCTCCTCTCGATCTAGAGAGGTTGTATAATTTGATCTGGGACATATTACTATATGATCCCCCCAATCCTCTGGCCTTGGTGCCACTTCCTCCGTCTGATTCTCCTCCCATTCGTATTCACTCATGCTTTATGTTTAATTCTTTCATTTTCCAAAAAAAAACGCCATTTTGGCAACAAATTCTTCCCAAATCCTCATTGAGGAAACATCTTACTTGTCCGATTGCACCCCATCGCGCGGGTCCTTCGGTCAAGATTCTCTTCTAGATTTACTCTGTCCCTCCCTTCGGGAGGATTCTCTTGTATTTCCACTTGTATCCCAGGATTTTCATCCTGCTTCGTCTTCGTTAGGTTATGATAGTGAAGTTAGGCAGTCTAGTCAGGTTAGTCAGTTTAGGAAGTCTAGGAAGCCTAAGGGTAGGCAAATTCCAGATAGATACCTCCAGGACTTAGCTGATAAGTGCTCTTCTTGCTCTTTGATCCCTCAGTTTTTAGAAAATCCAATTCAGATGCCAGAAGATTGCATGGACGATGAGTCAGTCAATGATGGGTACGGGGTATATGAATTAGTACATGAAAAGGACCCCATTGTTGAAGAGGAAGATGACGAGGACGCAGCTGAGGCATATGCCAGTGGAGTGAAGAGATTTGATGAACCCTCAGCTGCCGTAGAAGAGCCCACCAAAGAAATTAATTTAGGGACTGAAGACGAACCTAAGGTTGTCCTTGTTAGTAAAAATCTTTCTTCAGAGGATGAGAACGCAATGGTACAAGTACTCAAGGACTGTAAGGACACTTTCGCCTGGAGTTATGAGGATATGCCGGGGTTAGACTCATCTTTAGTTGAACACAGATTGACACTAAAAGAAGGAGTTAGCCCTGTCAAACAGAAATTGAGGCGATTCCACCCACAAATGGCTCTAAAGATGAAGGAAGAGGTCGATAAGTTGCATAAAGCCAAATTTATTAGAGTTGTCCTTTATCCACAATGGGTGGCCAACATAGTCCCGGTTATGAAGAAGGACGGGAAGGTCAGAATTTGCATTGACTTCCGTGATCTGAACCGGGCGTGTCCTAAAGACGATTTTCCATTGCCTCATATTGATGTACTCATCGATAATACCGCTGGCTATGAGACGTTATCATTTATGGATGGATTTTCAGGATATAATCAGATTAAGCTGGCAGAAGAGGATCAAGAGAAAACTTCATTCACTACACCTTGGGGAACATATTGTTATGTTGTCATGCCATTTGGGTTAAAGAATGCTGGAGCCACTTATCAAAGGGCTATGATGGCAATATTTCATGACATGATGCACATAGATCTGGAAGTGTACGTGGATGACTTATTGGTTAAATCGAAAACAAAGGCTGAGCATGCCAAAGTTTTGGCAAGAGTATTAGAAAGATCGAGAGAATATCAGTTAAAGATGAACCCCAAGAAATGTGTATTCGGGGTATCTTCAGGAAAGTTGCTTGGATTTATCGTCAGCAAACGGGGAATTGAGATCGATCCTAACAAGGCGAAGGCTATCAGAGAAATGCCACCTCCTAAAAACTTGAAAGAGTTGAGAGGATTAATCGGAAGGTTGCAATTTATTCGCCGCTTTGTCTCCCAGCACTCACAAAGGTGTAAGCCGTTTTACGAGCTTACCAAGCCGGGAGTCAAATTCGATTGGGACGATAAGTGTCAGGAGGCGTTTGATGGATTAAAGAACTATTTAGCAAGTCCTCCTGTTTTGAGACCACCATCTCCAGGCAAACCATTGATACTTTATATTTCAGTCCTGGATGATGCAGTAGGGGCTGTCTTAGCACAAGAAGATGAAGAAGGAAAAGAGAGGGCAGCCTATTATCTCTCTAAACTTCTCAACCCCGCTGAACAGAGATATACGGCGATGGAGAAAACATGTGCAGCATTGGTTTGGGTTGTGCAGAAATTGAAGCATTATTTTCTAGCCCATGAAGTCCATCTCATCGCTAGGATGAATCCGATCAAATTTCTCCTGGAGAAATCTGTTCTTACTGATAGGTTAGCACGATGGCAAAGCTTTCTATCTCAATTCGATATCATTTATATTCAGCAGAAAGCAATCAAGGGCTATGCCATAGCAGAACATCTTGCTCATCATCCCCTTCCTAGATTTGATCCAGTGCGATCAGAGTTTCCGGATGAGGAACTGATGTCCGTAAATCAAATCAGAGATGATATGTGGACTCTGCATTTTGACGGAGCTCTGAATTCTCATGGAAAAGGGATCGGTATCGTTCTGTTATCACCTGAAGGTATCACCATTCCACAAGCCTTTCAGCTTGATTTTCCAGTTACAAACAATATAGCTGAATACGAGGCACTTCTTGCTGGTCTCGAGGCTGCTCATTTTCATGGTGTCACCAAACTCAGAATCGTAGGTGATAGCCAACTGATTCTTCGCCAAGTGCTGACCAAGTATCGAACTCTCGATCCTAAGCTCAAGCCTTATCAAGAACTTACTTCTGCTTATTCAAAGCTTTTCACGAAATTGATCTTTGTCCATGTCCCTAGGAATCAAAACATCTTAGCTGACGCTCTAGCTTCACTTGCATCTTCTCTTGATTTTCCAATCAGCAAACAATCTGAATCAATCATAGTTCATAGACGTCTTTCACCTGCCGTGAAAGATCCTTCATTCCTTAGAACTAAGGAGAAATTGCTGAAGAAAGTCAGAGACGGAGATATCATTGAAAGAAGAGAAATCATGTTAATAGAGCTGTTAGAAGAGATGGATGATGAACAGAAGCCATGGTATTATGAAATTGCAAAATATTGTGAAGATCAATCATATCCTGAGGAAGCTACGACTGAGGAGAAGAGAGCTATCAGGAGAGTTTCTCAAAGGTACACCCTAGTTGGAGGAGCATTGTATAAGAGAGGTTTTGATGGAGTTCTTCTTAGATGTCTAGACGAAGATGAGCTTTGGAAGGTTATGGAAGGAGCTCATAGTGGAGTTTGTGGTGGCCATGTCAATGGACAGATGCTAGCAAAGAAGATCCTTAGACAAGGATTTTATTGGCCAACCATGGAAGAAGACTGTGTAGGATATGTTCGTAGGTGTGCTAAGTGTCAACTTCACGCCGATAAAATTCATTCTCCTGCATCTTCACTCCATCCTGTTTCTTCCCCATGGCCTTTCTCCATGTGGGCTTTCGACATTATTGGACCTCTTGGTAACCCAGATTCCGGCATCAAGCAAAAATCTTTCATTCTCACGGCAACGGAATACTTCACCAAGTGGGCAGAAGCTGAAGCATACGTGGAGATCAAAGCATCAACCGTCTGCAAATTCATCATGAAGAACATCATCACCCGATTTGGAATTCCAAGCACCATCGTCACCGACAACGGACCGCAGTTCGTGTCACAGGAATTGAAGGATCTCTGTAACAGGTATAAAATTGCATTGCATCATTCATCTCCTTATTATCCGCAAGGCAATGGCCAAGCAGAGGCAACAAATAAGACTTTGATAAAAATCATCAAAAAGACGTGTAAATCTAATAAATTCGTAGATTGGCCAGAAAAATTGGTTGAGGCTCTATGGGCCTACCGAACTTCAATCCGCACACCCACTGGGCAAACTCCTTATTCCTTAACATTTGGAATGGAGGCGGTAGTTCCATATGAGATCCTCATACCGTCATTAAGAGTACAATTGAATAAGGAATTTTCCATTGATGAACATCGTTCAGCACTCCTTGCTCAATTGGAACTTTTAGACGAGAAAAGATGGTCAGCTGCTAATCATGCAAAAGTTTATCAAAACAGACTAGCACGTTTTTATCAAAAGAAAGTCATTGAACGTAAGTTCAAAGTCGGTGAAATGGTTGTCAAAAGAATTTTCATAAAACCTGGTGGTCCGCGTTCTAAGCTCCAACCCAACTGGGAAGGACCTTATGTTGTATCGCACGCTTTTCCTAGTAATGCTTATCGTCTTGTTAATGCAGAAGGAGAAGAGTTAAAACATCCCTGGAATGGTCTACATCTTAAGAAATACTACCCTTAGGTTAAAGAGTCGATCAGTATGGTACAAAGATCAGTGGAATCAGAAAGTTTATAAACTCAAATTTCCTTATCAGTCTGGATAACTTAATTTTAAGCCCATTACTGCACACACTGACACGTTTGATTCGTGAGTAACAAGAGATGACAAGTCCTAAAGAATATCGAAAGCTTGACCGAAAGTGTAAAGTTCAAATCATTCTTTTTAAAGCAAAAATTCTGTTTTTGAATTCGGCCCATGATGTAGGAACGAGACTTAGAATAGACTACCAAGAATACCCGTCATCTTAGTAGGAGGCCGTCATAAAAAAAAGGGGGAGATCCGTCCCAAAGCGAAAAAAAGAGTAGAAAAGCAAAAGCAAAAGGCAAAAGCCAAATGTCAAATCAAAAGGCCATTACATTACAAACGTTACATCAAGGTCATGAAATGAAATAAAAGGGAACGCAAGGTCGATAAATACCCCGGAAAGAAATGACCGAACCCCAACGGATACTAGGGTAGGAAAGGAACATCTTTTTAAGTCTCCGGAACCTTCTCATGGGCTTTCTAAACTTATTCATCTTTTCTTTCTAAAGAGATGTACTCCAAACTTAAGGAATGGCTTAGATCGACTAAGGGTCGAATCATCAAATGGAATCACGAATGGAAACACATATTCAAGCACGATGGGTTTAAGTTGAGTTGTTAAAGAACAATTTGGGAATTAAGTTAATAAATGAATATGATCTTTTGATCTAAGTACCATGCTGATCTTTTAGTCAAAAACCCAAAAAACAAAAATTTACATAAGTCAAAAATCCAAAAAAATACATATGTTTCAAAAATGCATCAAAAAAATATATATATATGTCAAAGCCAAAAAAATACATATGTCAAAAATTCAAAAAAATACATATGTCAGAATTCAAAAAAAAACATATATTTCAAAACCACAAACAAAAATGAATATTTCAAAATAACAAAAATATTTCAATTAGCATCTGTTTGTTGCATTTAGTGTGTTTCATCCCTTTTATTTTCAGCGAGCATCTGTTTGCTTGTATGTTGCATCTTTGCTTAAGTTTGATTATTCTCATTACCTTTGTTAATAAAGGCTATGCCCCTTGACTATTTATTGAAGAAAAGATTGATTGACCATTTATTTGGTCAGGCAAGGGGCTAAGCCTAAATAGATACTTAACCTATTTGTTAAATGTGTACAGGATGCAAGATAAACACAGGAACACAAGATTGAAGCAAAAGTTTCATGTATATTATCAAAATGTGTTTTTGTACATGATACATGAAGAAGAGAAACATGAGCCCTCAAGGCTGGCTCTCCCCTCCGCCCTCGTCCAACTGGCTCTGGGCCTCGTCAGGTGCATCCGGTGCTGGCTCTCGACTAGGAGGTGGAGGTGGCCCCATCGCGCTCGGACCCGCCTGACCGGAAGACGCGGCAGCACTGGCGGTAAAGGCACTGGTCAGACTGCGCTCTTGTGCACGCTGTCGAGCACGCCTGTACCTCTCTTCCACACTCCGGCGCTCATGCTCCGCGATGCCAAGCTGGACCCGAAGAGCGGATATCTCAGCATCCATCTTCTGCCGCTCCTGCCTTTCCCGCTCTCGCTCCTCGTTGATGACTTCCAGGCGAGTTTGGAGGCGCCCAAGATCTCCAGCCGAAAGTCGGGCCACCTGCTCCTCCAGAGCCCGGATCCGCTCTGCATCAGCCTCAGCCCGAGTCGTTGTAGCACGAGCATGCTCTATCTCCGCTTCAGCCCTCTGAAGGGCTTCCTGAAGCTCAGCAACCTGCAACGGAAGATTTTGTTAGTCCAAGGCAATCAAAATAATCAAGTAATCAATTTCAGAATTCAAAAATTGAAGAACTTACCTGAGCAGCACGGTCCTCCTCCGCGAGAGAAGCCCGGTGGATAGCGGAGGCGAGCTGACTCTGGAGGTCAGCCATAGCAGCATCATGAGTGGACGAGGAAGATGAAGCTCCATGAGTAGGAGGAGCCGCCTGGGTGTAGACGGCTCGCTGCACCGAAAGACAACTGTCAGTGGTTAATCGCCAAAACAATTAATTAATTAAAACATGCATTCATATTCATTCATACATACCAAGTCATACAGTTCCTTCTGAACTTGTTCGAGCTGGGCCTCCGCATCATGTAGGCGGGCCCGGAGGTCGACGATGACCGCATCACGCGCATCCTGCATGTCATACATACATTCATTCGCAAATATAAATCAAGATAATAATAAAATTAAAGAAGCATGAATGCATACTTACATCGAGTGGTCGGAGGAGCCGAAGCTGATCGGCGTAGTGGGCCCGGTACTGCTGGAGGTAGGCCTCGCTACTCACCGCCCGTGACTCCACCCGTACGCCCCGACGGTGCCAATCCTCGTACTGCTCCGGGAATTTGGCACGCCAGTCGGTGAGGGCTTGCTTCCCCCTCATACTCCTTCCGATGCCCTCCGGGACCTCCTCGTCAATCCACTCCTGGTGGAGGCCCAGGGTCCTCATCACGAGCCGGAGGCGGAGGAGCTCGATCTCATTAAGGCAATGCACCCACATTTGCCTCCCAAACCGTCTCCTGCCAGCCGTCACCCACGGCTGACCCTCCTCATTCATGCCCAAGTATGGGCGCCAGATCACCTGCATATAGGTTAGATGCATTCATAAATAACTTGCATTTAATAAAAGATTGCATTTAATGAAATTAAACAAGTTAAAAGTTTACCAAGAGTTCTGGATAATCCAGAAACTGACGGCGGAGGGCCGTCAGCTGGTGATGCTGTGGAGCCGTGTCCACAATCGGCTGCCAACGGTAGGCGAAAGGGACGGCGTTCGGACGAATGATCCTCGCTCTGCCGAGCGGAAAGTAGTAGTAGCTCCACACCTGCATTTATGAACATATAGGTTAAAAAAAGCATCATATCATATTGCACTGCATATAACAAATGATTAAACAACTTAATACCTGAAGAAATGGTGAAAAGCCACTGATAGTAGTCTCGCGGTCCGGCGTGACCGCAGATAGATCGGCAAAGAGGTGAGCCAGAAGGGCTGCACCCCAGGCATACTCTCCTAGGCTACCTAGGTCATCTAACAAGTAAAGAAATCTACAGTGGATATGGTCGCCCTTCGTACCGAAGAGCAACCTACCGAAAAAGAAAACTAAGAAGACTCTAAGTTGTCTATCTGTCTCCTCTACCTGACCAGGGTCGCTGCAGTAGACAGAAGAGGATGACTCGGCTAGTCTAATCCTAAACTCCTCCCGGGTCTCGTCAGACCGACGCCGGGGCTCATCTAGACCTAGGGCTGCCTCTACCTCTACCCTAGGGACCATCCTAGACTCTCTACCTAGGCTGGATACCTCTATCCCTAATAAAGCCTCAGCCAATCCCTGGTAGTTGGGGTAGGTCACCCCGCTCACAGGTCGGCCCTCTACCCGGAGGCCGGTAATCCTGGTCACATCCTCTAGGGAGGGGACCATATGCCCCCATGGCATTAGGAATGCCCGACTCTCGGCATGCCAACGCTCCCTGAGCGCCTGCAGCAGGACCAGATCAAGCCAAAATGGCTCGATGTCCAGTACCTCACCGAATCCCATCTGGCGCAAGCGTGCCTTCTGGAAATCCGGGAGCCCTCTGTAGGCCCCTATTACTAAGTCCCATGAAATCCTAGCCCTCATCACCCCCTGCAAATAAAAATATAAAAATAGGGTCAGTAATAAATAAAAAAATAGGGAAATTCACTTTCTGTATTGAAAAGCGTCGACAAGCACAGACGTGTTTCAAAACACGTCCACGTGTCTTGACGCAATTCAACCTAATTTTCTACCTAATTAAAATCCGAAATTTATCTTGAAAGACGTCGACCCATGGTGACGCCTTTTGAATGGCGTCACCTGGTCTGGACGCCTTTCAAGCCCAGATTTCGGATTCTTTCAAGAATCTCGTTCTCTCTCTTTTCTTCATACAACCACACCCACAGGGAGCTTACCGTGTGGAGGTCGCCCTCCTCTTCTTCTTCCACTGCCATAGGTGCCGGTGGAGGGAGTTCTTCCTCCAAAAACGCCGCCGCCTCGGCTAGCAACGCCGGGATCTCCTCGGGAGCTTCTTCCTCTTGCCTTCGCCGCCTCTTAGCTAGGGTCTTAGTCTTCTTAGAACCTTCACCGCGCTCCATGGCTTGAGAAGAGGGAGATTTGAGGGAGAGGTCGCCGGTGATCATCGCCGGTACGGTGAGGGAAGAGAGAGTTTTTGGAAAAGTGAGGAAGAAAGGGGGCCTTCGCGGGTCTGTTAACGAAGGGCTGAAAGGCGTCGACTCCGGATGACGCGTTTTAGGACGCAAAAGTTGAGGCGGCACTGACAGAGGTTTGAATTTGAATGAAAGGCGTCCACCTAAGTAGTCGCGTTTCACTATTTTTGTCAGAATCGTACAGAGGAAAATCATGAAAGGCGTCTTACTGTGTTGACGCGTTTCAGAGAATTAATCATGGAATTAATGACAGAATTCTGGAAAAAGTAGGAGAGAGAGTTTAAAGGCGTCAGGATGTACAGACGCGGTTTAACGTTTAAATCGGGTTTTTAAGGATTAAATTGAATTTCTGGAAAAGAATTATTATTAAAAGGCGTCTGCTCGCCACGACGCGTTTCATATCTTTATCCGATATTCAATGTTTTGAAGTTTAAATTGAATATTTATTGGAATTACTAACAATTTTGGTTGCAGAAAATTCAAGTAACGCTGGAAAATATCAAGAAGATCCTACTGTGGGAGTTAAGAAGTCCTGACCGTGGCTAAAAAGACGTTATTTCTACCCTTGTACTCCTTTCATGTAATTATTGTGCATTCGCATTACTATATGATAAATATTTATTAGAGTATATCAAGGACCTTGTGGTTTTGATGAAACTGGAATTTGAGTTCCCCTACAACAAAAACAGTGATAATTCCAGAGAATTCTTAATCGCACGGATAGGCCGTTGGATGGTTAATTAGTGAGGACGACGGTTCCACTTTTGTAAAACGGTGCGTGGATAAACGAGCTTCGGCTTAGCACTGGATTACAAGAATTGGTATCTTGACTCATTAATGACAATTTAACAATATTATCCTTGATTAATTTATATTTTATTTGATTTTATATTTTTCTTTTAGCCCATCATGCATTATATAGGACTTTGAAATCATTGTGATAAGGATTAATTGTTGATTAAGTTTCAGACCATTTAATCAAACAATTTTAAACATGATATGAAATATTCCATTCTGAATTGAGTATCTTGATTATCTTTGAGATTCGCTAGAAGATATCATTGGAATTCTATCCTTTCTTGGATTCTTTATCCAATATTTCTTGTTTTTCTTTTAAGATCCATCATGGCTGCAGCACGTCCACATTGGCTGGCAAACGCTCCCCATGATGAAACCTACAGTGTCTATGACCTGGGGTACTTCCCACTCCGAGGAGGTTGATCGACCCTATTTTATTTCCTTGTCTACCTCATCCAGACAGGATTGATTCCATTGATCTCTTTGAGTTATCTTCATAGATGATTTCGAGAAAAATTCCAATCATGTGATGTTAAGAGCGTGTCTCATCACACCTTGGCATCACCTTTTCAGTGCATTCAATTTCATTTCACTCCCTTGCA
This sequence comes from Zantedeschia hybrid cultivar, assembly GCA_030544215.1. Classification (NCBI taxonomy): domain Eukaryota; kingdom Viridiplantae; phylum Streptophyta; class Magnoliopsida; order Alismatales; family Araceae; genus Zantedeschia; species Zantedeschia hybrid cultivar. Next base: position 40,530,724 of record JARZZO010000015.1, read on the forward strand.
AAGACGATGCCAAGGTGAGGCAGCTGTAGACACGCTAATTTTGACGTCATTTTGAGTAAATTTCATATCATATAATAATGCCTCAGAATGGTCTGATAATTAATCACTGATTAATTTTTATTAATATTTTTGAGTGTCGGATCGAACAGACATGTTTAAGTTAATCAATTGAATTGATTTTAGCTCAAATTTCAGTTAAAATATGAAAAGTCTAAAAGGCGTCGACCCATGTGGACGCGATTTAGAGTTTATTCCTATCTTAACGTTTAAATTTGAATTTTAATTAATTGATTTATTAGCTAAAAGGCGTCTGTGAGGTTTGACGCGTTTTAGGTTTCCTAAGCTGTTTTAACTTCTCTTCCGGATGTTTATCCTTATCTTAATTAGGGTAAAAGACGTCTACCAAGGTGGACGCGTTTTAGCTAATAAAGATAAAGATAAGTTTTCCCGGATATTTATCCTTATCTTAATTAAATCTGAAAGGCGTCAGCCAAGGTGGACGCGTTTTAGATAATTACAGATAAAGATGAATTAATCAGTAATTATCTGTCGATTAAGGTAGATAAATCCGAAGATTTTTCTATGTTAATCGCGAACGCAGAAAATGCCTATAAATACCTTGCATCTCAAGGAGTTAAAAAAAAAAAAAAAAGAGAGAATTATTGAGCCTCAGCGTTATAGCGATTTGAAGATCGGAGCAACCACGTCGGAACGCCGGAGCGCTGCCACCAGAAGTCGGCATCCTTCTTCAAGATCTTCATCTCTTCAAAGCTTCAACCAACTGGACTGGGCATAAGTTTTTCATATTTGAATTTCATTTTCATTTATTAGTTTCATTCTCTCATACTCACTGCATGCAACACACACCACATCATCAATTTTCCAAAACCCATCTGTTCTTAAGGGGTTTCAAAGTCATTTAAAACAAGTGAGTCGCTGTTTATACATGTTTATAATCATGGTTAGCTTTGATATTTCCATTTAGATTCTCATCAGTATTTCTCCTTTATTTTTCTGTTTTTCTGTCTTTGCTGCATTCAATAACAACAACAAGAAATCAAAAAGAGGGAAATCAAGCATAAACCTAGGAGAACTTCTGGACGATCCTCAACATTCAACAGCAAGAACAAAAGAACAAGAAGAGGCTCTCTTTCTTCAGCCGGCTGAAGGAGGGGAACCAAGGATTCATTCTTCCGCGTTTAAGCAGGTAGGCGATCAAACTCTTTTGAAGCTTTTAAGTTAAAAGTTTCTGGCGATCACAGCACTTTAGTTGCATTTTTTTTTAATAGGTTAATTTACTCTAAACAACATAGTTTTTCACATTAATCACACGAGCAATTTTTCAGCACCTACAACTTAAAGCTGCAAGGATATACTGACTCGAGTTTTCAGTCTGATCCTGGTGACAGCAAGTCAACATCAGGTTTTGTCTTCACACTTAACGAGGGAGCAGTGAGCTGGAAGAGTTCCAAGTAAGAAACCACTGCTGATTCGACAATGGAAGCCGAGTATACTGCTGCTGCTGAAGCCGCCAAGGAAGCTGTATGGATGAAGAAATTCATCAGCGATCTTGGTGTGGTGGAAAGCATATCTGATCTCGTCCCACTGCTGTGTGACAACAATGGGGCAATTGCTCAAGCGAAAGAGCCGAGGTCTCATCAAAAGTCGAAGCACATTCTGCGGCGCTTTCATTTGATCAAGGAGATTATAGCTCGAAGAGATGTCGCGGTGGAAAGAGTTCCTTCAGCTGACAACATAGCAGATCCACTGACAAAAGCCTTTGTCTCAAAATGTCTTTGAGCGTCACTTAGAGAATATGGTATTTTGTATAAAAGTGATTGACTTTAGTCCAAGTAGGAGATTGTTAGTATTAAATGGTCTCAAAGCCAATCCGATACTATGTATTGATTCAGGTTATTAATAAATGGTATTAATTCATTATGTAATTATTTCGATCCATGTTTATCGTATAACGATGAAGTCTATGAACATGTGCAACAATCTTCGAATTATGATGAGATCATAATTACGAGACAGAAGGTTTATAAACACATGTTCTTAATTGCTCCTAGTCATAGGATGTTTGAGAAGGACATCAAACATCCGGATAGACTAGTATAGGTTACTTCTGCTCATATGATGAGGGTGACTGATCCTATAAGTCACTTGTGTGGAGACACTATGCTGGACCTGTAGGTGCTCATTGGCGAATGAGTTCACTGAACTGATCTGACTATGAATCGCTAGATGATAAGTACCTCACTGTTAACCAGCTCGATTCATTTGTCACGGTTGCGTAGATGATCCTTGGACCTGAGACGCCAAAGATATCTTGTTGGTAGGTTTCTGAACCTTGACCTTGACTAACAAATCCCTAACCATGGGTTATCAATAAGTCAAGTGATTGGGTTCAGGGAAATGCCCTCGAAGGTAATTGTGTGTTCAATACGGGATCATCTGCTCTCAGTAGTTTGAGAGAGAATGTTCCGGGAATGATGCGCTTAAGTCCCTGGCCAAGGCGGACTCTGTATCAGATAAAGAGTTATCTGATATAGATTAGCGGCATCTGATTCAAGTGAATCGACTAGATAGGGTTTAACAATAAACCATACCCTAGGTCGATTCAGGAACATTGCACTAATGAAGGATTTTATCCGCGCGATAACCGTTGACGGAAAGGTTCCAATAGAGAGTTGCGATAACCCCAGTGCCATCCAGGATCACGCGATGTTGCTTGGCATCCAACGTGATCGGAAGTCCGTCCGAATTTATTGTGGGACATTAAATTCGACTGATTAATTAAATATAAGGATATTAATTAATTCAGTGGGTCCGTAAAGAGTTACTGGGCTTAGTGGGTTATTAACTAGACTGATAATTGGGCCAAGAGGGTCACACGCAAAAGGTTTTCATGTCGATGGATAATTCGACAGGTTTCGGATAAGTCTGTGTTTTTACAAAAAACCGCAAACAAGCTTATTATAAAAGAACAGATACTACGTCGGGGGCCAGCAACTCTAACCTAGCCGTCGTTCTTTCTCTCTCTTTTCTCTACTGGGCATGTGACACGAGGCGGCCATTTGGAGGCTCCGCTTCAACTCCCGACTGCTCTGCCTTCCGTCCCACGGGAGAATCGGAATCCGCATGTCGCTGCAGATTACGCGCAACCAGACGGGATCCACGAATGCCACATCGAGCAAGGAGGCAAGGACGATCCATCGCGAGGAGAACCGCGTGGATACCGCTAGAGGCCGGGCACCTACGCGGCTTGCGGCATCGCTCCAACGAAACCGGAAAACGAACGCGGATTTGAATCCGCGCAAGGTAAATCCGATTTACTCTGGTTTTATTTTGTTAATTGAAACGGGATGGATCCGATCCAAAAATAAGTTTATTCTGCTGCGTTTTTCGGTCAGATCCCGACATAGCGAATCCAACAGTAAGCAAATTCCACTGTAGGCAAGTGTTGTTCCCAAGAACCTCCCCAATCTAGGCAACATGCCCTAAGCATATCCTTCAGTGTCTGAATGGTCCTCTCCGACCGCCCATCAGTCTCGGTATGATAAGCCGAGCTGAAGGCTAACTGCGTACCTAAGGCCTTCTGAAAACTTCTCCATAATCTAGAAGTAAATCTCGGATCCCGATCCGACACGATAGACAAGGGCATCCCATGTAGAGAGATGATCCGGTCCACAAATAACTTAGCCAACTTACCGACTGACCAGTCCTTCCTAATAGCTAGAAAGTGCACATACTTGGTCAATCGATCAACAATGACCCAGATCGCATCTCTTCTGCCCGGTGATATGGGTAATCCCATTACAAAGTCCATGGTCACATGTTCCCATTTCCATTCTGGAATCGGTAATGGCTGCAACAACCCTCCTGGTCTCTGGTGTTATGCCTTAACCTGCTGACAAGTTAGGCACCTTGCCACATAATCAGCTATGTCCTTCTTCATACCAGGCCACAAAAAGTGCCTCCTCAAACAATGATACATCTTAGTCATTTCGGGATGCATTGCATATTAGAACGGTGTGCCTCATCCAAGAGTCTGCCTCTAAATCTGACCGTGCCATCATCCCACAACTCTACCTTTGATATCTGGAGAATCTATGGCAGCTCTGCATCTGCCCTCTGAGCCTCGATTACTACATGGTACACTGCTGGCCTCACGTCAAGCTGGCCAACACGGCTCTATTAGCCTCTCGCGGAATCCTAAAAGAAGATTCCACAATCTGGTCAAATAACCTCCATTCTTGAATCATAAGATATGACACGACCATCTTCTGACTTAAGGCATCCGCCACCACGTTTGTCTTGCACGGATGATAATAAAAGTCGAGATCATAATCCTTGATAAACTCCATTCACCAGCGCTGCCTCAAGTTCAAATCCTTCTATGTGAATACATACTTCAGGCTCTTGTGATCGGTAAAAACCTGAAACTTCTCTCATATAAATAGTGCCGCCAGATCTTCAGTGCAAATACTATAGCTGCCAACTCTATGTTATGAGTGGGATAGTTCTCCTCATGCTTCTTCAGCTGCCAAAAAGCATAGGCCACAACCTTACCATGCTGCATCAGAACCGTACCTAAACCTCGACAAGATGCATCCGAATATACCACGAATCCACCAGAACTTGATGGAAGCACCAGAACTAGAGCCGAAGTGAGATGAGTCTTCAACTCAATGAAGCTCTGCTCACACTCCTCGGTCCACACAAAACAAACTCCCATACGAGTCAACTTCGACAAGGGTGTCGCTATTGAAGAAAAACTCTGGACGAACCGTCTGTAATACCCTGCTAACCCCAGGAGGCTCCTGATCTCAATTATTGTTGTCAGTTTGCCCCAATCTATCACTGCCTTAATCTTGGCTGGATCCATTGCAATGCCATCTCCGGAAATGACATGCGACAGGAAGTGCACCTTACCTAACCAGAATTCACACTTGCTAAACTTGGTATAGAGCTGGTGCTCTCTCAAAACCTGCAACACTACCTGAAGATGCGTGGCATGCTCTTCTTTAGAAGAAGAATATACCAAAATATCATCTACAAACACTACTATGAACTGATATTGGTAGGCCCTGAAGACCCAGTTCATCAAATCTATAAAAGCTGTTGGAGCATTAGTTAAGCCGAAAGGCATAACCAAAAACTCATAATGTCCGTACCGAGTCCTAAAAGCCGTCTTACTCACATCAACCTCACGGATCCTTATCTGGTAGTACCCTGATCTCAAGTCAATCTTCGAAAACACCTTCACAGACTGCAACTGATCCATCATATCATCGATCCTCGGAAGTGGGTACTTGTTCTTTATTGTTACCTAGTTCAGCTGTCTATAATCAATGCACAACCTCAGAGAACCATCCTTCTTCCTAACAAACAGAACTGGAGCACCCCACGGAGAAGTACTGGGATAGATAAAACCCTTATCCAGTAGTTCCTGCAACTGCGCTTTCAACTCAGCGAGTTCGGCTGGGGCCACCCGGTACGGGGCCTTAGACAAGGGCGCCGTACCTGGTGTAAGCTCAATAGTGAACTCAACCTCCCGCTGAGGAGGAAGGCTAGGCAACTCCTTAGGAAACACATCAACAAAGTTACAAACTACAGGCACCTCCCAAGGACTGGAACCACTACTAACACCAGCTATAATAACAGAGGCAAGGAAAGCCTTACAGCCACCAAGAAGCAACCTCTGGGCCTTAAAAGCAGAAATAAGAATACCACGAGAAGAGAGCCTAATACCTTAGAAGTAGAAGGCCGGAATGCCTGGAATGGAGAAACGCACCCTCTTCCTGTGGCAGTCCACCTCGGCATAATAAGCCTCCAACCAATCCATGCCCAAGATAACATCAAAGTCACGAATGTCAAGCACAACTAACTGGGCAGGTAACTGATGACCCTCAATGGTCAAGGGAACCTCACTTAAACAGTTATAAGTCAACATGAAATCCCCAGAAGGAACCTCAACCATCAGTCCATCAGATAACTCATCAATGGGTACAGAAAGGATATCTATGAACTGCTCAGAAATAAAAGAATGTGAGGCACCCGAATCAATCAACACATGTACAGAGTTCCCAAGGACAGAAAGTGTACCTTCCACCAAGTTGGACGCACGAGCCTCCTTCCTGGTCATAGCTAAAACTCTCCCCTGGGTCCTCGGTTTCTTCTGATCACCCAATCCCTGCCCTTGACCATGCTCCTGTAGGCAATACCTCGCCAAATGGCCCTGCTGGCCACAAGTATAACACCACCCAGAAAATGTGGGACACTGAGTCCAACCGTGAGTACCACCACAATGATGACAAGTTGTTGGAAGCCTCTGAGTTGCCTCCTGCTGAGCACTGGACACCGACTGACGCTGCTGGGTCTGCCTGGATCTGCTACTACCACTGCTGCCACTGCTGCCGCCACCACCTCGAAAGAACCTCCTGAATCTAGAGCCGAGTGAAGACGATCCTGATCCAAACGAAGGAGCTATTGCTGTTGTCTTTCCCTTGCCATAAGCTGGCCCCTAAGTAACCAGTCTCCTCTCCCGAGCCGACTGATTGTGCTGTGCCTCTACCGTTGCGGTACACTTAACCGCCAAAGCCAAGTTCGTACAACAGTGGGATGCCATAAAACTCCTCAAATTGGACCTCAGTCCATCCACAAACCTCTCAGTCCGACGCTCTTCGTCTCCTGAAATAAAGGGCACAAACCTCCTAAGCGAAACAAATTTCATCTGGTACTCAAGCACTGTCATGCTCCCTTGGGTCAACTCCATAAATTCCCACTCCTTGGCCTTCTGGACATGCCTAGGGAAGTACTGCGCATTGAATTCCTTCACAAATGTCTCCCATGGAATTTCCCTGAGATTCCTGTCCACATAAGACAAGCTCTTCAAAGTAGCCCACCAGTCATAGGCATCATCCTTCAACATGAAGGTAGCCAACGGAGTCCTCTCAACTGCCGCACAATCCATGGTATCAAAAGTCTTCTCCAACTCCTTCAGCCAATGAACGGCCTCGTCAGGGTTGAGACGACTGATAAAATGAGGTGGCTTCAGCTTCAGGAATCTCACCAGAGTAACTGAAGGCCCTCCCCGAGTACTAGAACTCTCACAAGGGTCTCGAGTATGATATCTAGTCATCGTGTCCATCATAGCCTCTATAAAATGCTCCACATTCGGCCTACCGGCCTCAGATCCACTACGAACATCTCCCTGCTCCCTAATAACTGGCACTCTCTTCCTAGGAGCCATCTAATCGCCTATAATCACAAAAATCAAAAATTTCTAATTAGAATCCCAAAACCTACACTACCGCCATGCCTGTACGGGATAATGTAATTATTTGCTAAAATTACAATATTTAACCTAGTTATTCATCTATTTGCCAGACCGAAGGCTCTGATACCAACTGTAACGATCCGCCTGTTAGTTTTAGGTGGCCTACAAGCCAATTTGACTATGTAAATCTCGTTCATTTATTAATATAATGGCATAATATTCATTATGTGTAAATCGCATTAATTATCGTTTCATAATGAAGTCTGTGAATATGTGCTATAGTGATCAGATTATGATGAGATCGTCCTAGTGAGACTGATATCTGGGTAGACTAGTACAGATTACTCCTGCTCATATGATGAGGGTGATTGATCTCATAAGTCACTTGTGTGGAGACACTAAGGCGAATTTGTTGGTGCTCATTGGAGAATGAGTTCACTGAACTGATCCGACTGAATCGCTGTATGGTATTGTACCTCACTGTCAACCAGCTTGATTCTATTGTCGCAGTTGCGTGGATGGTCCTCGGACCTGAGACACCAAGGACACCTTGTCGGTGGACTTCTGTGCTTTGACCTTGGTTTACGAATCTCTAGCCACGGGATTCTAAAACGCCAAGGATTGGATACAGCGGAATACCGTCGAAGGGAATTGTGTGTCAATAAGGAATCATTTGCTCTCGGTACTTAGAGAGAGAATGCTCTAGGAAGGATGCACAGAAGTCCCTAGCCAGAGCAGATGATAATATCGAGAAAGGAGTTTTCCGATATTTATCAGCGGCATCCAATCTAAGTGAGTCGACCGGTTAGGGTTTGACAGCACGCCATACCCTGAGTTGACTCGAGAGCATTGTGCGAATGAAGGATTATATCCGCGCGGTAACTATTGGCGGAAAGGTTCCAAGAGTGGGTTACTTAACCCCGATACCTTCCGAGTTCACACGGTGTTGCTTGGCACCCAACGTGATCGGAGGCCCGGTCGTATTTGATGTACGTCATCAATTCAATTGATTAATTAATAAATAAAGAGTTATTAATTGATTAATAAAGCCAGTAAGGAGTTACTGGGCTTATTGGGTTATTAACCAGACTGGTAATTGGGCCTAGAAGGTCACACGCAAATGATTCTCAAGGTGATGGAGAAATAAGTGGGTTTTATACAAACCAGAGGTTTTTATGAAAAACCGCACGGTTAGTATAAAATGTAGCGAATGGGCTGAGCAGGCCAAGCTGCTGCTAACGCTAGCCGCCCCTCTTCTGTTTCTCTCTCTCTCTGGCGTCCCAGACAGATCCAGATCTGCTCCGCCGCTTCTCCGACTCCCGTTCGACGGGAAATCGTCCGCGTGTTGCGGCGATCGTTGCGACAACCGACGGAGGTTTCGTAGGCTGCGAGGAACGAGGAACGTGAGGATATCCGTCGCGAGGAGGATCGCGTGGACTTCGCTAGAGGCCGGGCGCTTGCGCGGCTTGCGGTGTCGCACCGACATAACCGAATAGTTGCGGATTCAAATTCGCATACGGTAAGAACTGATTATTCGCTAATTTGGTATTTCCAATTTTAGAAACAGGAAAAATGGATCGCTGTTTTATTTTATTTTCCGCTGCGTGAGCGATCCGGAGAAACCCGAAAACCCAACAGTGGTATTAGAGCCAGGTTCCACTATTTCTCGTCCCGTTTCGGGTTCCGAAATTAATTTTTCCAAGTTTTATTCCATGCCGTCTGTTTGATTATTTGCAAGATCTGTGTTCATATGATGAACACATATTAATATGATTAATATTATGCAATTTTCGAAATTATTTCTAGGGTTTATTTGTGTTCTTCGTTGGATGAAGAACGGGGTGTTTTCAATGGCTTCATTCGGGCTTCACAAGTGTTGTGATGGAGGACCGGTCCCCAGATTGTCTGGGGAACGTCACCAGGCCATTACTGGGCTCCTCATCGGCGCAGGAGTGGGTGGCCTGGCAGTGAACGGCCGGCCCCCACTTCTCCTTGCTATATAGGTTTTTAAAAAACCAGAAATAAAGGGGTTAATGAGGTCGGGGAAACCCCTATTTCAATTAAACCCTATGCCCACTTAATAAAATTAAAATCTGATTTTGATTTGAAATTGAAAATTATTTTGATATTCAAATTTATTATTCAATTTTAATTATTTAGGCATTAATGATTTTGAATCATTTTAATATTAACAATACGATTGATTAATTAAGGGTTAAATATTAATTTAATGGTTAAATTAATAATTAACCTTAATTTAACTAATTTAAATGTTAAATTAGTTATTTATAGTTATTAGTCTAATTGTTAGATTATTAAATATTATTTCATCTAATTGTTAATTAAATATTTGAATTAGTTATTAATTTAATTAGTAAATTAATAATTAATTTAAATGACTAATTTAAGTGTTAAATAAGTAGTCTTTAATAATTATTGTTAATTATTAATTGAAGGGTTAAATTAATGATTAACATTAATCATCCAATCTAATTGTTAGATTAGTAATTATTAATTAATTAAAGTTAATTGTTAATTTAAGTGTTAAGTTAATAATTAATTTTAAATTAACTAATCTAATTGTTAGATTGTAGCTATTAATTAATTAATGTTTATTAATAATTTAAGTGTTAAATTACTAATTAACATTAATTAACTAATCTAAGAGTTAGATTAATAGTTAATTAATAATTAGAGTTAATTAATAATTTAAGTGTTAAATTGTTAATTAACTTTGTTGGACTAGTCTAAGAGTTAGATTAGTTATTAATAGTCTAATTGTTAGATTATTAATGTGATTTAATCTAAGTGTTAGATTATTAGAATTGTTCTAATTTGCATGGAATAATCTGGAATTATTAATTTGGAGTGTGTGCATATGTGATGTGTGTTTTAATACTTTTAAATTAGATTTGATTGCATGTTAAGTTAATTAGAAGTGTTTCCGAAATTCAAATACCAATTTTGATTGGATCTCAGTTTTTTGAAAACCAAAATTAAATATTTTGAAAACTCTTTTATTTTAGCCATATGATGCGCTATATCATGTGTGGAATGGTTAAAACACACCGTGGTCATGGATATGCACTTATTTAATTATTCATGTGATTAAATGAATGGATTATGTGGATCGTGGATGAATGACGGATGTTTATTAAATTGTTAATAAATAGAGATCTGTGTATCTCTCCCTCTCTCATTCTCCAATGTACTTCTACCTCCCTCTTTCTTGTACTCGCCATAAGGCTTCTTCAATTTACATGTAATTATAGAATTATTGTAATATGATCGAGGCAACGAAGGAAGGAGCGAGGACGATTCACAGTTGCAACCAGGAAGGCGAAAAGATGGAGATGTCTTGCCTATGTGTTTGCAGGTTATCTAATGTGAATGTTATGCTAGATTGTGTGTGCGTATGATTGTTGCCTTCAGTCAACCCGCTGTGCTATCCATGACCACACTAGACATGTATGTGATGCATTGTTTTCATTTGATTATGAATCAAAGCAGGTATATTATTTAGTAAATATATACGATATATTTATATACTATCACCTAGGAGAGACCAAGATAAAAGTTATCTAAATACTCTCAGATAAACTCTAAGCCGTAACGTGAGTAGTTAAGAACTTACCGTATGGTCCACCATCGTTAAAGTTATAGGATTCGAATCACTTTAGGCAGGTTTGTTGTGCTATCCACAAGTCCTGTTTAATTAGGAGGAGAAACTGTGGCTATGGTATTAAATGCCTATATGATCGGGGTAGAGGAGCCATGTAGTTTTTTTGTGCTATCCACAAGGGTTGCATGCAAATCTATGCTCGTCGCGTAACGATGGTGAGCTTAGACCAGAATTAGTGGTTTGTTGTGCTATCCACAAGGCCTTTAAATATCTGGGGACCGAAACTATGATCAGATATTTCAAAGAGTTGCAAGTCGCATGAGTTGGGTGCTCTTTGATAGTATTACAGTTTGTTGTGCTATCCACAAGGCTTTACTGCAAGTCATTGAGATTCTAATCCCCACTAGGAGATTGTCGGCGTCTCCCGTTCTATATAACTGAGGGTTATACAGTCCGTGAAAAATTAAGGGGAGTTAAAACTTGAACAAAAGACCATGTCTTGTTTTATATTTAATAATTGAACACCTGCTTAAAAGATTTTACTTATCTCCTGTAGGGAATTATGTCATCGAATAACCCACTTCGTGGCATACTTGATGTCCTTTTGACTTAACTGATCTACTCAGATTGGTTCAGAAACCTGAAGAATATCTTCAGATTTGAGCACATTGACTTTGTCCCTGGAGTTGATCCTCTTGCTGAATCGGTATTGGATGCCCCTGAAGCATAGATGATAGCTAACGATAAAAGATCGAAGGACAAAGACGAAAGAGTAGCAAAGGGGAACTGCGAGGAGCTCCTTAACGATAAAGTTCATGGAAAGGTGAAACTGTCTGAAGCTTCAGATATCTATATGATAGATATTAACTTGTCAGTTGGAGACTCCACATCTTGGGTTTTAGATACCGGATGTGCTTTTCATATCTGTCATGATGCGCAGATGCTGACCTGTAAGCGCAAGCTGAAACAAGGCGAGGTGGAATTGAAGCTAGGAAACAACGCAAAAGTTGCGGCGATTGCTGTTGGGACAACAAACTTCAGGCTTCCATCAGGAGACGTCTTACTATTAGAAGATTGTTATTATATTCCTAGCATAATAAAGAACATCATATCAATATCTTGTTTGGACAAGATAGGTGACTATTGAGAATAGAAGTTGTTCAATTTATTATGGTAATAAATCAATAGCTTCTGCATCTTTGGTCAACGGTCTAATATCTTAGATGTTTCTTATTACAATCTTCAAATTGATAATACTCTTAAGAAGAGCAAGAAGTGTGTGAACCAAGCCTACATGTGGCATTGTAGACTTGGGCACATTGGCGAAAGCAGGTTGCAAGAGTTATACAAGCATAGTTACTTAACTGCATTCGATTACGAATCGTTTGCGACATGTGAATCCTGCCTTACGGGAAAGATGGCAAAATCTCCATTTACTGGACATGGAGAACGTGCCAAGGACATTCTGGAACTAATACATTCGGATGTATGTGGTCCAATGTCCACCCAAGCCAAAGGTGGCTTTTCATACTTTATCACGTTCACCGATGACTTCTCAAGATTCGGCTATGTGTACTTAATGAAGTACAAGTCGGAAGCATTTGAGAAGTTCAAGGAGTTCAAGAATGAAGTAGAGAAGTAGTTAGGAAAGAGTATTAAAGCTCTTCGATCAAATCGAGGAGGAGAATACTTGAGTACTAATTTCATACAATTCTGAAAGGATAATGGTATCCTTTCTCAGCTAACCCCTCCATATGCACCACAGATGAATGGTGTATCAGAAAGGAGGAATCACACCTTGTTGGACATGGTGCGATCCATGATGAGCTTTTCGGGATTACCAGTGTCCCTCTGGGGGTATGCTCTAGAGTCAGCAGCATACCTACTGAACAGAGTACCCAGCAAGTCTGTGACCTCTACTCCATATGAGATATGGAAAGGCAGGAAACCAGAACTTAAACATGTTAAAGTCTGGGGTTGTCCTGCTCATGTAGAGAGGCATGATCCAGACAAGCTGGAATCATGAATTGATAAATACAGGTTTGTGGGATATCCAAAGAAAACCTTTGGATACTATTTTTACCATCCTGGTAAACAAAAGTTGTTTGTCGCTAGGAAAGCTGTCTTCCTAGAAGAGGAATACTTTCTCCAGGAGGACAGTGGGAGAAAATTAGTACTGGAAGAGGTTCCAGATCCCAAACAGCTACATTATCATCAGATAAGATATCAGTTCCTGAATCTGTTCAGGTACACACACATATTGCTGAAGGTGAGTCTAAGGTTGAATATAATGAGGATAATGATCCTAAATCCTACCAGGAGGCCATAGAAGGCCCATAAGCCGGGAAATGGCGAGAAGCCATGAACTCGGAAATCCAGTCCATGTACACCAACCAGGTTTGGAACTTGGAGGACTTGCCCGAGGGTATTGTACCTATTGGTTGCAAGTGGATCTTTTAGATAAAGATCGGTGTTAATGGATGGATCGACACTTATAAGGCAAGGTTGGTGGCAAAGGGATATCGTCAAAGGCAAGGAATTGACTATGACGAGACTTTCTCACCAGTTGCCATGATAAAGTCGATCAGAGTTCTACTCTCCATTCCTGCACATTTTGATTATGAAATCTGGCAGATGGATGTGAAGACTGCCTTCCTCAATGGTAATATTGAGGAAGAGGTGTATATGATACAACCAGAAGGCTTCACAGCCAAAGAATCTCCAGATAAAGTGTGCAAGTTTCATAGGTCTATTTATGGACTGAAGCAAGCTTCTCGGAGCTAGAACATAAGATTTGATGAGACTGTCAAGTCATATAGCTTCATTAGGAATGAAGATGAACCTTGTGTGTACAAGAAGACTAGTGGGAGTGCAGTCACCTTCTTAGTTCTTTACGTAGATGACATACTACTCATTGGGAATGATGTAGCTATGATGTCATCAGTAAAGATCTGGCTGTCAAGAAACTTCTCCATGAAGGATTTGGGAGAAGCATCCTACGTATTGGGAATACGGATCTATAGAGATAGATCAAAGAGGATGCTTGAAATGACCCAATCCTTGTACATAGATACCATAGTCAAAAGGTTTGGCATGGAAAATTCCAAGAAATGTCTCATACCGATGAGACATGGAATTAGTCTCTCAAAGGAGCATTCTCCTAAGACTCCTAATGAGAGGGCACTCATGGATAGAATACCCTATGCCTATGCCTTAGGATCTATTATGTATTCCATGCTATGTACACGGCCTGATGTAGCATTTGCTCTTAGTGTTAAGAGCAGATTTTAGGCTAATCCAGACGAAGAGCACTGGAAGGCAGTGAAATATATCTATAAGTACTTGAGAAGAACTAAGGATATGTTTCTTGTCTATGGAGGAGGTGACTTGAAACTGCGAGGCTTTATTGACTCGAGTTTCCAGTCAGATCTAGATGATAGCAAGTCTACATCTGGATTCGTGTTTACTTTGAATGGAGGCGCAGCTGGAAGAGTTCCAAGCAAGTAACCACTGCAGATTTGACAACTTAACCTGAGTACATCACTGCAGCAGAAGCTGCCAAGGAAGCAGTGTGGTTGAAGAAATTTATCACCGACCTCGACGTAGTTCCCAGCATCTCTGAGCTTGTTCCACTGTTGTGCGACAACAATGGAGTGATTGCGCAAGCGAAAGAGCCGCGGTCTCATCAGAAATCGAAGCATATTCTGAGGCACTTTCATCTTATCAGAGAGATCATATCCAGAGGAGATGTAGTAGTGGAAAGAGTTCCATCCGTCGGCAATGTAGCAGATCCACTGACAAACCCGTTGGCTCAAATTGTATTTGAGCGTCACCTAGAGTCTATAGGCTTATTGTATAAAGGTGATTGGCTTTAGTCCAAGTAGGAGATTGTTAGTTTTAGGTGGCCTACAAGCCAATCTGACTATGTAAATCTCGTTCATTTATTAATGTAATGGCATAATATTCATTATGTGTAAATCGCATTAATTATCATTTCATAATGAAGTCCGTGAATATGTGCTATAGTAATCAGATTATGATGACATCATACTAGTGAGACTGATCACTTAAACACACATATTCTTAATCGTTCCTAGTCGGAGGATATCCGATTAGACTAGTACAGATTACTCATGCTCATATGATGAGGGTGATTGATCTCATAAGTCACTTGTGTAGAGACACTAAGGCGAATCTGTTGGTGCTCATTTGAGTTCACTGAACTGATCCGACTGAATCGCTGGATGGTATTGTACCTCACTGTCAACCAACTTGATTCTATTGTCGCAGTTGGGTAGATGGTCCTCGGACCTGAGACACCAAGGATACCTTGTCGGTGGACTTCTGTGCTTTGACCTTGGTTTACGAATCTCTAGCCACGGGATTCTAAAATGCCAAGGATTGGATACAGCGGAATACCGTTGAAGGGAATTGTGTGTCAATAAGGAATCATTCGCTCTTGGTACTTAGAGAGAGAATGCTCTAGGAAGGATGCACGGAAGTCCCTGGCCAGGGCGGAGGATAATATCGGGAAATGAGTTTTCCGATGTTTATATCAGCGACATCCAATCCAAGTGAGTCGACCGGTTAGGGTTTGACAGCACGCCATACCCTGAGTTGACTTGAGAGTATTGTACGAATGAAGGATTATATCCACGCGGTAACTGTCGACGGAAGGGTTCCAAGAGTGGGTTAATTAACCCCGATACCTTCCGGGTTCACGCGGTGTTGCTTGGCACCCAACGTGATCCGAGGCCCGGTCAAATTCGATGTGCGACATCAATTCGATTGATTAATTAATTAATAAAGAGTTATTAATTGATTAATAAAGCCAGTAAGGAGTTACTGGGCTTATTGGGCTATTAATCGGACTAGTAATTGGGCCTAGAGGGTCACACGCAAATGATTCTCAAGGCGATGGATAAATAAGTGGGTTTTATACAAACCGGTGGTTTTTATGAAAAACCGCGCGGTTAGTATAAAATGTAGCGAACAGGCTGAACAGGCCAAGCTGCTGCTAACCTTAGCTGCCCCTCCTCTGTTTCTCTCTCTCTCTTGCGTCCCAGATAGATCCAGATTTGCTCCGCCGCTTCTCCGATTCCCGTTCGACAGGAAATCCTCCACGCGTTGCGGCGACCGACGGAGGTTTTGTGGGCTGCGAAGAACGAGGAACGTGAGGATATCCGTCGCGAGGAGGATCGCGTGGACTTCGCTAGAGGTCGGGCGCTTGCGCGGCTTGCGGTGTCGCACCGACAGAACCGAACGGCTGCGGATTCGAATCCGCACACAGTAAGAACTAATTATTCGATAATCTAGTTTTTCGATTTTCAAAACGGGAAAAACGGATAGTTGTTTTATTTTATTTTCTGCTGCATGAGCGATCCGGAGAAACCCGAAAACCCAACAGTGGTATCAGAGACAGGTTCCACTGTTTCTCGTCCCGTTTCGTGTTCCGAAATTAATTTTTCCAAGTTTTATTCGATGTCGTATGTTTGATTATTTGCAAGATCTGTGTTCATATGATGAACACATATTAATATGATTAATATTTTGCAATTTTTGAAATTATCTCTGGGATTTATTTGTGTTCTTCGTTGGTTGAAGAACGGGGTGTTTTTGATGGCTTCGTTCGGGCTTCCCAAGTGTTGGGATGGAGGACCGGTCCCTGGATCGTCTGGGGAACGTCACCAGGCCATTACTAGGCTCCTCACCGGCGCCGGAGTGGGTGGCCTGGCAGTGAACGGCCGGCCCCTACTTCTCCCTGCTATATAAGTTTTTAAAAAACCAGAAATAAAGGGGTTAATGGGGTCGTGGAGCTGTTTGGGTGCCTCTTCAGCGAGCCCGCCGGCACCGGCAGGTCCGTACGGTGCCGGGAAGCCGGCCGTCGGGCCGGGGACCGCCGCCGGGGGACCTTGCTGCCCCCCTCCCCCCCCCCCCCCTTGCTGCCGGCCTGCACCTGCAAACGCTGTGTTCGTTTAGGGTTTCGGGTGGGGGGAAGGGGGCGGCCAGGCGGCCCACCCGGTCTTGGACCGGTCGCACCGGACCGGGCCACAGCCGTCCTGTGGTGGGCCAGAACCGAGCCTAGTTCGAGCCAGGTCTCGGACATGAACTTGCCTTGGGCTCGAGCCAGGCCCAGATGGCTCAGCCCATTCTTAAGTTTGAAACCCCTATTTCAATTAAACCCTATGCCCACTTAATAAAATTAAAATCTGATTTTGATTTGAAATTGAAAATTATTTTGATATTCAAATTTATTATTCAATTTTAATTACTTAGGCATTAATGATTTTGAATCATTTTAATATTAACAATACGATTGATTAATTAAGGGTTAAATATTAATTTAATGGTTAAATTAATAATTAACCTTAATTTAACTAATTTAAATGTTAAATTAGTTATTTATAGTTATTAGTCTAATTGTTAGATTATTAACTATTATTTCATCTAATTGTTAATTAAATATTTGAATTAGTTATTAATTTAATTGGTAAATTAATAATTAATTTAATTGACTAATTTAAGTGTTAAATAAGTAGTCTTTAATAATTATTGTTAATTATTAATTTAAGGGTTAAATTAATGATTAACATTAATCATCCAATCTAATTGTTAGATTAGTAATTATTAATTAATTAAAGTTAATTGTTAATTTAAGTGTTAAGTTAATAATTAATTTTAAATTAACTAATCTAATTGTTAGATTGTAGTTATTAATTAATTAATGGTTATTAATAATTTAAGTGTTAAATTACTAATTAATATTAATTAACTAATGTAAGAGTTATTAGTAGTTACTTAATAATTAGAGTTAATTAATAATTTAAGTGTTAAATTGTTAATTAACTTTGTTGGACTAGTCTAAGAGTTAGATTAGTTATTAATAGTCTAATTGTTAGATTATTAATGGGATTTAATCTAAGTGTTAGATTATTAGAATTGTCCTAATTTGCATGGAATAATCTAGAATTATTAATTTGGAGTGTGTGCACATGTGATCTGTGTTTTAATGTTTTTAAATTAGATTTGATTGCATGTTAAGTTAATTAGAAGTGTTTTTGAAATTTAAATACCAATTTTGATTGGATACCAGTTTTTTGAAAATCAAAATTAAATATTTTGAAAACTCTCTTATTTTAGCCATATGATGCGCTATATCATGTGTGGAATGTTTAAAACACACCGTGGTCATGGGTATACACTTATTTAATTATTCATGTGATGAATGGATTATGTAGATCGTGGATGAATGATAGATGTTTATTAAATTGTTGATAAATAGAGATCTGCATATCTCTCCCTCTCTCATTCTCCGATGTACTTCTACCTCCCTCTTTCTTGTACTCGCCATAAGCCTTCTTCAATTTGCATGTAATTATAGAATTATTGTACTATGATCGAGGCAACCAGGGAAGGAGTGAGGAAGATCCACAGTTGCAACCAGGAAGGCGAAAAGATGGAGATGTCTTGCCTATGTGTTTGCAGGTTATTTAATGTAAATGTTATGCTAGATTGTGTGTGCATTTAACTGTTGGCTCCAGTCAAACTCACTGTGCTATCCATGACCACACTAGACATGTATGTGATGCATTGTTTTCATTTGATTATGAATCAAAGCAGGTATATTATTTAGTAAATATATACGATATATTTATATACTATCACCTAGGAGAGACCAAGATAAAAGTTATCTAAATACTCTCAGATAAACTCTAAGCCGTAACGTGAGTAGTTAAGAACTTACCGTGTGGTCCACCATCGTTAAAGTTATAGGATTCGAATCACTTTAGGCAGGTTTGTTGTGCTATCCACAAGTCCTGTTTAATTAGGAGGAGAAACTGTGGCTATGGTATTAAATGCCTATATGATCGGGGTAGAGGAGCCATGTAGTTTTTTTGTGCTATCCACAAGGGTTGCATGCAAATCTATGCTCGTCGCGTAACGATGGTGAGCTTAGACCAGAATTAGTGGTTTGTTGTGCTATCCACAAGGCCTTTAAATATCTGGGGACCGAAACTATGATCAGATATTTCAAAGAGTTGCAAGTCGCATGAGTTGGGTGCTCTTTGATAGTATTACAGTTTGTTGTGCTATCCACAAGGCTGTACTGCAAGTCATTGAGATTCTGATCCCCACTAGGAGACTGCCAGCGTCTCCCGTTCTGTATAACTGAGGGTTATACAGTCCGTCGAAAATTAGTGGGAGTTAAAACTTGAACAAAAGACCATGTCTTGTTTTATATTTAATAATTGAACATCTGCTTAAAAGATTTTACTTATCTCCTGTAGGGAATTATGTCATCGCATAACCCACTCCGTGGCATACTTGATGCAATTTTGACTTACCTGATCTACTCGGATTGGTTCAGAAACCTAAAGAATGTCTTCAGATCTGAGCACATTGACTTTGTCCCTGGAGCTGATCCTCTTCCTGAATCAGCATTGGATGCCCTTGAAGCAGAGATGATAGCTAACGATAAAAGATCGAAGGACAAAGACGAAAGAGTAGCAAAGGGTGACAGCTTCTACTGTAAGCAGTATGGTCACTGGAAGAGGAACTGCAAGGAGTTCCTTAACGATAAAGCTCATGGAAAGGTGAAGCTGTTTGAAGCTTCAGATATCTATATGATAGATATCAACTTGTAAGTTGGAGACTCCACATCTTGGGTATTAGATACCGGATGTGCTTCGCATATCTGTCATGATGCGCAAATGCTGACAAGTAAGCGCAAACTAAGACAAGGCGAGGTAGAATTGAGGCTAAAAAACGGGCGCAAAAGTTACGGTGATTGCTGTTGGGACAGCAAACCTCAGGCTTCCATCAGGAGACGCCTTACTGTTAGAAGATTGTTATTATGTTCCTAGCATAATAAAGAACATCATATCAATATCTTGTTTGGACAAGATAGGATATAGGTTGACTATTGAGAATAGAAGTTGTTCGATTTATCATGGTAATAAATCAATAGCTTCGGCATCTTTGGTCAACGGTCTAATATCTTAGATGTTTCTTATTACAATCTTCAAATTGATAATACTCTTAAGAAGAGCAAGAAGTGTGTGAACCAAGCCTACATGTGGCATTGTAGACTTGGGCACATTGGCGAAAGCAGGTTGCAAGAGTTATACAAGCATAGTTACTTAACTGCATTCGATTACGAATCGTTTGCGACATGTGAATCCTGCCTTATGGGAAAGATGGCAAAATCTCCATTTACTGGACATGGAGAACGTGCCAAGGACATTCTAAAAATAATACATTTGGATGTATGTGGTCCAATGTCCACCCAAGCCAAAGATGGCTTTTCATACTTCATCACGTTCACTGATGACTTCTCAAGATTCGGCTATGTGTACTTAATGAAGTACATGTCGGAAGCTTTTGAGAAGTTCAAGGAGTTCACTAATGAAGTAGAGAAGCAGTTAGGAAAGAGTATTAAAGCTCTTCGATCAGATCGAAGAGGGGAATACTTGAGTACTAATTTCACACAATTCTTAAAGGATAATGGTATCCTTTCTCAGCTAACCCCTCCATATACACCACAGATGAATGGTGTATCAGAAAGGAGGAATCACACCTTGTTGGACATGGTGCGATCCATGATGAGCTTTTCGGGATTACTAGTGTCCCTCTGGGGGTATGCTCTAGAGTCAGCAGCATACCTACTGAACAGAGTACCCAGCAAGTCTGTGGCCTCTACTCTATATGAGATATGGAAAGGCAGGAAAGCAGAACTTAAACATGTTAAAGTCCGGGGTTGTCCTGCTCATGTAAAGAGGCATGATCCAGACAAGCTGGAATCACGAATTGATAAATGCAGGTTTGTCGGATATCCAAAGTATACTATTTTTACCATCCTGGTAAACAAAAGGTGTTTGTCGACAGGAAAGCTGTCTTCCTGGAAGAGGAATACCTTCTCCAGGAGGACACTGGGACAAAAATAGTACTGGAAGAGGTTAAAGATCCCCAAACAGCTGCATTATCATCAGATGAGATATCAGTTCCTGAATTTGTTCAGGTACACACATATGAGCGTCATAGATCTGGTAGATTACCTAGACTACCCGAACAATGTGTGGGACATATCGGTGAAGGTGAGTCTAAGGTTGAATGTAATGAGGATGATGATCTTAAATCCTACTAGGAGGCCCTAGAAGGCCCAGAAGCCGGGAAATGGCGAGAAGCCATGAACTCGGAAATCCAGTCCATGTACACCAACCAAGTTTGGAACTTGGAGGACTTGCCCGAGGGTATTGTACCCATCGGTTGCAAGTGGATATTTAAGAAAAAGATCGGTGCTGATGGATGGATCGACACTTAGAAGGCAAGGTTGGTGGCAAAGGGATATCGTCAAAGGCAAGGAATTGACTATGACGAGACTTTCTCACCAGTTGCCATGATAAAGTCGATCAGAGTTCTACTCGCCATTGCTGCACATTTTTCTTATGAAATCTGGCAGATGGATGTGAAGAGTGCCTTCCTCAATGGTAATATTGAGGAAGAGGTGTATATGATACAACCAGAAGGTTTCACATCTAAAGAATCTCTAGATAAAGTGTGCAAGCTTCAGAGGTCCATTTATGGACTGAAGTATGCTTTATGGTGTTAGAACATAAGATTTAACGAGGCTGTCAAGTCATATAACTTCATTAAGAATGAAGATGAACCTTGTGTGTACAAGAAGACCAGTGGGAGTACAGTCACCTTCTTAGTTCTTTACGTAGATGACATATTACTCAGTGGGAATGATGTAGCTATGATGTCATCAGTAAAGATCTGGCTGTCAAGAAACTTCTCCATGAAGGATTTGGGAGAAGCATCCTACACATTGGGAATACGGAACTATAGAGATAGATCAAAGAGGATGCTTGGGATGACCCAATCCTTGTACATAGATACCATAGTCAAAAGGTTTGGTATGGAAAATTCCAAGAAAGGTCCCATACTGATGAGACACGGAATTAGTCTCTCAAAGGAGCATTCTCCTAAGACTCCTAATGAGAGGGCACTCATAGATAGAATATCCTATGCCTCTACCATATGATCTATTATGTATGCCATCCTATGTACACGGCTTGATGTAGCATTTGCTCTTAGTGTTACGAGCAGATTTCAAGCTAATCCAAGCGAAGAGCACTGGAAGGCAGTGAAATGTATCTTTAAGTACTTGAGAAGAACTAAGGATATGTTTTTCTCGATGGAGGAGGTGACTTGAAACTGCGAGGCTTTACTGACTCGAGTTTCCAGTCAGATCCAGATGATTGCAAGTCTACATCTGGATTCGTGTTTACTTTGAATGGAGGCGCAGTGTGCTGGAAGAGTTCCAAGAAGGTAACCACTGCAGATTCGACGACTGAAGCTGAGTACATCACTGCAGCTGAAGCCGCCAAGGAAGCAGTGTGGTAGAAGAAATTCATCACCGACCTGGGCGTAGTTCCCAGCATCTCTGAGCCTGTTCCGCTGTTGTGCGACAACAATGTAGCGATTGCGCAAGCGAAAGAGCCGCGGTCTCATCAGAAATCGAAGCATATTCTGAGGCGCTTTCATCTTATCAGAGAGATCATATCCAGCGGGAGATGTAGTAGTGGAAAGAGTTCCATCCGTCGGCAATGTAACAGATCCACTAACAAAGCCGTTGGCTCAAATTGTATTTGAGAGTCACCTAGAGTCTATAGGCTTATTGTATACAAGTGATTGGCTTTAGTCCAAGTGGGAGATTGTTAGTTTTAGGTGGCCTACAAGCCAATCCGACTATGTAAATCTCGTTCATTTATTAATATAATGGCATAATATTCATTATGTGTAAATCGCATTAATTATCGTTTCATAATGAAGTCCGTGAATATGTACTATAGTGATCATATTATGATGAGATCATACTAGTGAGACTGATCACTTAAACACACATATTCTTAATCGTTGCTAGTCGGAGGATATCCGAGAAGGACATCGGATATTCGGTTAGACTAGTACAGATTACTCTTGCTTATATGATGAGGGTGATTGATCTCATAAGTCACTTGTGTAGAGACACTAAAGCGAATCTGTTGGTGCTCATTGGAGAATGAGTTCACTGAATTGATCCGACTGAATTGCTGGATGGTATTGTACCTCACTGTCAACCAGCTTGATTCTATTGTCGCAGTTGCGTGGATGGTCCTCGGACCTAAGACACCAAGGACACCTTTGCGGTGGACTTCTGTGCTTTGACCTTGGTTTACGAATCTCTAGCTATGGGATTCTAAAACACCAAGGATTGGATACAGCAGAATACTATCGAAGGGAATTATGTGTCAATAAGGAATCATTCGCTCTCAGTACTTAGAGAGAGAATGCTCTAGGAAGGATGTACGGAAGTCCCTGGCCAGGGCGGACGATAATATCGGGAAAGGAGTTTTCCGATATTTATCAGTGGCATCCAATCCAAGTGAGTCGACCGGTTAGGGTTTGACAGCACGCCATACCCTGAGTTGACTTGAGAGCATTGTACGAATGAAGGATTATATCCACGCGATAACTGTCGGCGGAAAGGTTCTAAGAGTGGGTTACTTAACCCCGATACGTTCCGGGTTCACGCGGTGTTGCTTGGCACCCAACGTGATCAGAGGCCCGGTCGAATTCGATGTGCGACATCAATTCGATTGATTAATTAATTAATAAAGAGTTATTAATTGATTAATAAAGCCAGTAAGAAGTTACCGGACTTATTGGGCTATTAACCGGACTGGTAATTGGGCCTAGATGGTCACACACAAATGATTGTCAAGGCGATGGATAAATAAGTGGGTTTTATACAAACCGGGGGTTTTTATGAAAAACCACGCTGTTAGTATATAGTGTAGCGAACGGGCTGAGCAGGCCAAGCTGCTGCTAACCCTAGCTGCCCCTCCTTTGTTTCTCTCTCTCTCTGGCGTCCCAGACAGATCCAGATCTGCTCTGTCGCTTCTCCGACTCCCGTTCGACGGGACATCGTCCGCGCGTTGCGGCAATCGTTCCGGCGACCGACGGAGATTTCGTGGGCTGCAAAGAACGAGGAACATGAGGATATCCGTCGCGAGGTGGATCACGTGGACTTCGCTAGAGGCTGGGCGCTTGCGCGGCTTGCAGTGTCGCACCGACGGAACCGAACGGTTGCAGATTCGAATCCGCACACAGTAAGAACTAATTATTCGATAATCTGGTTTTTTCGATTTTCGAAACGGGAAAAACGGATCACTGTTTTATTTTATTTTCCGCTGCGTGAGCGATCCGGAGAAACCCGAAAACCCAAGACCACCAGCCTATAATCGAGGATCCGATTACTAAATGGGAATTGAATCATTAAAAATTGGAGCCAAACATGGATCTCGATAAGTCTGGGAAATAAATGATAAACTAAGCTAAACATCCACATCACATCGAATTGTAAAGGAAGTGCAGAAATTAAAAATTATTACAATTCGAGTTGACTCAACAAATAATTACATATTCTAACTAAAAAGAAATAATTAAGCATACATGCTAGAAAAGAAAATAACAACTACATCGGGGCATACCCCGGAATAGTGGTTGCTGGCGGGCAATCCGAGACAACACTCTCCTCGCTACGCTTGCCTGGAACCCTCACATGAAAACCGCAGGGTGATCTCATCGAAATGGACTTAGTAGGGATCCTTCGATCTCCACCACCCACTCACACACCCACAAGTGCAATAACACAAATATAGACAATTTAAATAAATAAAGCAGTAAACACAATTCCCAGATTTCGATATAAAACACATGCATTCATAACAGTAACATGCACAACTCTGAAACTACTCCATCACGGAGTCCACAACTAGCGTCTCGGCTAAACATATAAACCACGCAGCCGAATGCGAAAAACACCGACCCGCTAAGACCAAATAGCAACACCTCGGATAGCGCCTTGACTATTCCGGCCTGACCGGCTCTAGGTGGTTATGTTTCCCCCAGTATGAGTAAAACTCAGAATGTACCACTCCCACACCAGTACTAGCTATACCCCGGGGTACAACAGGTGACCCTCTCTCTAGGCATCACCCCACCACTCCCACACCGGCGCAGTGTCACTCCCACATCGACACAGGGTGCCTAAGCACTAACAACTGTCACTCAAGGTCCACGATCGCATAAAACACAACACGGTGCGATCCGATCATGTAGAAATCCTCGTCTTCGAGTATGTTTTCAAGCATGCATTTATCCAAATTATCTAACAACGTAAACACATGTTAATTGCATGCTTTAATGAGATTCTATCTTGAATTGCGTCGCCTATGGCCAACGTCATTCAAGACCCTTAAACTGGTTCATGCGAAAACTGGCCTTGGAAGATGGCCTAAAACACGTCGTTCAAAAGAGTCGCCATTTAAATGGCGTCGCTGTCTCTAGATGTCATTCAATCCAGAGACAGAGTCCATTATCTGGGATAAATTGCGTCGTAGGTGGAAGCCGCCTTTTAAATGGCGTCGCTATCCTCAGACGCCATTTAACCCTCACAGACAGGTTCCCCTCCGGCCTTCCCCGAGTTACAAAACGGGATTTCTTCCCCAAATCGTACAAAAACGCATTAAAACAGGGAAGGAGGAGGAGAATCCAAATACCCGTTAAAAGCCCACCATTCCTAATTTTATGAAATTAGCGTTTTCACCCCAAAAATCCCCTAAACATGCTTGAAAGCGGGAAAACATGGTTTTAATCACAAATCACAATGGAGATCTTCACCCTACCGGTTACTCGAACTCCGCCTAGCTCCTAGCCGCTGTACCGCCATGCCACGAACCGCCGCCGGTACCGCCGTGGGCGTCGTTACTCCACCAGGACGTCGACCACCGTCCGAAGAGCAATACGCCGTAGAGGAAATGGTGGTGGTAGTGGTGGAAGTTAAGGGGGTTGATGGAGTGGAGGGAGAGGAGGAAAGGGGAGAGGAAAGGAAGGAGAAGGGGAAGGGGACGTCAGGGGTTCGGAGAGAAGGAGGAGGAGAGAGAAAGAAGTGGAGAGAATGAGGAAAAGGAGGGAGGGTTGGCGGGGTCAAACCGAAACTAACTAAAATGCGTCGTCCAAGACCGACGCCAATCAGACGACAAGATGGGGTCATACGCTGACATACTAAGGCCGTACTCTGAATGGCGTCATCCATTCAAGACACTATTTAGACGATAAGAGCACGGCCGTATCACCGTGGCCCAAAACCAGCCCACGTGGTGTCCACGTGGTACATTCTAAAATATGCAGAATTCTAAAAGACGTCGACCTGTGTGGACGCTATTTAGACTTTATTCTTATTTTAACGTTTAAATTTGAATTTTAATTAGTTGATTAATTAGCTAAAAGGCGTCTGTGAAGACTGACGCATTTTAGGTTTTCTAAGCTATTTCTACTTCTCTTCCGGATGTTTATCCTTATCTTAATTAGTGTAAAAGACGTCTACACATGTAGACGCATTTTAGCCAATAAAGATAAAGATAAGTTTTCCTGGATATTTATCCTTATCTTAATTAATCTGAAAGGCGTCAGCCATGGTGGACGCGTTTTAGATAATTACAGATAAAGATGAATTAATTAGTATTTATCTGTCGGTTAAGATAGATAAATCCTAGATTTTTCTATGTTAATCGCGAACGCAGAAGAAGCCTATAAATACCTTACATCTTGAAGAGTAAAAAATGTTGAGCCCCATTGAAAGAGAGAGAGTTGAAAGCCATTAAGGTTATTATAGCGAGTTGAAAATCGGAGCAACAACGTCGGAACGCCGGAGCGCTGCCATTTCCAGAAATCGGCGTCCTTTCAAGAATCTTCATTCTTTCAAGGCTTCAACCATTGGGCATAAGTGTTTCATTTCTGCATTTTTATTCTACATCTTCATTAATCTTTCATTTTTCATATTCACTTCATGCAACACACACCACAACATCATCTTTCAAAACCTATTTGATTAAGGGGTTTCAAAAGCCATTAAACAAGTAAGTTTGTTGTTCAATTGCATGCTTAAAATCATGATTAGTTTGGATATTGCTTCTATTTAAAGTTCTCATCATAATTTCCTTTCTCTTTTCTATTTCTGCTGCACTCAACAACAACAAGAGAATCAAAGGGGAAATCAAGCACAAAACCAGGCTTTAAACAAAAAATTCTATTTTATATTCGGCCCATGATGTCGGAACGAGGCTTAGAATAGACTACCAAGAATACCCGCCATCTTAGTAGGAGGCCGTCATAAAAAAAGTGGGAGATCCGTCCCGAAGAAAAGAAAAGAATAGAAAAAAACAAAAAGGGCAAAAGCCAAATGTCAAATCAAAAGGCCATTACATTACAAACGTTATATCAAGGCCATGAAACGAAATAAAAGGGAACGCAAGGTCGATAAATACCCCAGAAAGAAAATGACCGAACCCCAACGGATATTAGGGTAGGAAAGGGACATCTTTTCAAGTCTCCGGAACCTTCTCATGGGATTTCTAAACTTATTCATCTTTTCCTTCTAAAGAGATGTACTCCAAACTTAAGGGATGGCTTACATTGACTAAGGGTCGAAGTCAAATGGGATCACGAATGGAAACACAAATTCAAACACGATGGGTTTTAAGTTAAGTTGTTAAAGAACAATTTGGAGATTAAGTTAATAAATGAATTTGATCTTTTGATCTAAGTACCATGCTGATCTTTTAGTCAAAAATTCAAAAAAAAATACATATGTCAAAAATCCAAAAAAAAATACATATACCAAAAATTCAAAAAAAATACATATATCAAAAATTCAAAAAAAAATACATATGTCAAAAATTAAAAAAAAAAACATATGTCAAAAAAAAAAAAAAATACATATGTCAAAAATTCAAAAAAAATACATATGTCAAAAAGTCAAAAAAAATACATATGTCAAAATTAAAAAAAAAAGCATATATTTCAAAACCCCAAACAAAAATGAATATTTCAAAACAAGAAAAATATTTCAATTAGCATTTGCTTGTTGCATTTGGTGTGTTTCATTCCTTTTATTTTCAGTGAGCATCTGTCTGCTTGCATGTTGCATTTTGCTTAAGTTTGTTTATAATTCTCATTACCTTTGTTAATAAAGGCTATGCCCCTTGACCATTTATTGAAGAAAAAATTGATTGACCATTTATTTGGTCAGGCAAGGGGCTAAGCCTAAATAGATACTTAACCTGTTTGTTCAGTGTTGTACATGATACAAGACAAGCACAGGAACACAAGATTGGAGCCCAAAAGTTTCATGTATATTATCAAAAAAGTGTTTTGTACATGATACATGAAAAAAAAGAAGATACATGATCCCTCAAGGCTGACTCTCCCCTTCGCCCTCGTCGAGCTGACTCTGGGCCTCGTCAGGCGCATCCGGTGCTGGCCCTCGACTAGGAGGTGGAGGTGGTCCCATCGCACTCGGACCCGCCTGGCCAGAGGACATGGCGACACTGGCCGTGAAGGCACTGGTCAGACCACGCTCATGGGCACGCTGCCGAGCTCGTTGATACCGTTCCTCCACCATCTTGCGCTCATGCTCCGCAACTGACAGCCGACCCTGAAGACTCTCCAGTCGAAGACGGTCGTGGTCTCTCTCCTCAGTCACAACCTCCAAACGAATATGGAGGCGTGCAAGATCTCCAGTGGAGAGACGCGCTACCTGCTCCTCTAGAGCCCGGATCCGCGCAGCATCAGCCTCGGCACGAGCCGCTGCAGCACGAGAATGCTCTAGCTCTGCTTCAGCCCTCTGAAGAGCTTCCTGAAGCTCAGAAACCTGCAAAGGAAGATTTTATTAGTTCAAAGCAATCAAGTAATCAAGATCAAAAGTCAAAAGTTGAAGAGCTTACCCGAGCAGCACGGTCCTCCTCCTCGAGAGAAGCCCGGTGGATGGCAGAGGCGAGCTGACTCTGGAGGTCAGCCAGGGCAGCATCGTGCGCAACAGATGAGGATGACGAGGCTCCAAAAGAAGGGGGAGCCGCCTGGGTGTAGACGGCTCGCTGCACCGAAAGACAACTGTCAAGTAATTAATCGCCAAAACAATTAATTAATTAAAACAATCATTCACATGCATTCATACATACCAGATCGAACAACTCCTTTTGGACTTGTTCTAGCTGGGCCTCCGCATCATGTAGGCGGGCCCGGAGGTCGACGATGACCGCATCACGTGCATCCTGCATGTCATACATACATTCATTCACAAATATAAATCAAGATAATAATAAAATTAAAGACGCATGAATGCATACTTACATCGAGTGGTCGAAGGAGTCGAAGCTGATCGGCGTAGTGGGCCCGGTACTGCTGGAGGTAGCCCTCGCTACTCTCCGCACGGGACTCCACCCGTACGCCCCGATGGTGCCAGTCCTCGTATTGTTCCGAGAACTTGGCGCGCCAGTCGGTGAGGGCTTGCTTGCCCCTCATGCTCCTCCCCACACCCTCCGGGACTTCCTCGTCTATCCACTCCTGGTGGAGGCCCAGCGTCCTCATCACGAGCCGGAGGCGGAGGGGCTCGATCTCGTTGAGGCAATGCACCCACATTTGCCTCCCGAACCTCCTCCTGCCAGCCGTCACCCACGGTTGACCCTCCTCGCCCATACCAAGGTACGGGCGCCAGATCACCTGCATATAGGTTAGATGCATTCATAAATAAATTGCACTTAATGAATAAAAAATTACATTTAATGAAATTAAACAAGTTAAAAATTTACCAGTAGCTCGGGGTAATCTAGGAACTGACGGCGGAGGGCCGTCAGCTGGTGGTGCTGTGGAGCCGTGTCCGCGATCGGCTGCCAACGGCAGGCCAATGGGACGGCATCCGGTCGAGCAATCCGCGCTCTGCCGAGCGGGAAGTAGTAGTAACTCCACACCTGCATTCATGAACATATAGGTTAGAAAAAGCATCATATCATATTGCACTGCATATCATAAACTGATAATTAAACAAGTTAATACCTGAAGAAACGGCGAGAAGCCACTGATAGTGGTCTCACGGTCCGGCGTGACCGCGGATAGATCGGCAAAGAGGTGAGCCAGAAGGGCCGCACCCCAGGCATACTCTCCTAAGCTATCTAGGTCATCTAATAAATAAAGAAATCTACAGTGGATGTGGTCGCCCTTCGTACCGAAGAGCAACCGACCAAAGAAGAAAACTAAGAAGACCCTAAGCTGTCTATCTACCTCTTCCCCCTGACTCGGGTCGCTACAGTAGACGGAGGAAGATGACTCTGCTAGTCTATCCCTAAACTCCTCTCGGGTCTCGTCAGACCGACGCCGGGGTTCGTCTAGTCCTAAAGCTGCCTCTACTTCTACCCTAGGGACCATCCTAAACTCTCTGCCTAGGCTGGACACCTCTATCCCTAGAAGAGCCTCTGCTAATCCCTGATAGTTGGGGTAAGTAACCCCACTAACTGGTCGGCCCTCTACTCTGAGGCCAGTGATCCTGGCCACATCCTCTAGGGTGGGGACCATATGCCCCCACGGCATTAGGAAAGCACGGTTTTCCGCATGCCACCTCTCCCGCAACGCCTGCAGGAGGACCAAATCGAGCCAAAATGGCTCGATGTCTAGTACCTCGCCGAATCCCATCCGACGCAGGCGCGCCTTCTGGAAATCCGGGAGACCCCTATAGGCACCTATCACTAGGTCCCAGGAGATTCTAGCCCTCATCACTCCCTGCAAATAAAAACATAAAAACAAAGGTCAGTAATGAATAAAAACAGGAAAATCAATTCTGTTTTGAAAGGCGTCAGCCCATATGGACGTCTTTTAAAACACGTCAATAAGCCTTGACGCAATTCAAAATATTTATTCATAATTAAAAAGTTCGGAATTTATCTTGAAAGACGTCAGCCCATGGTGACGCCTTTTGAATGGTGTCACCTGGTCTGGACGCCTTTCAAGTCCAGATTCTGGGTTCTTTGAAGAACCCCGTTTTCCTCTTTTCTCTTCATCCACTCAAACCACAGGGATCTTACCGTGTGGAGGTCGCCCTCCTCTTCTTCTTCCACCGCCATGGGTGCCGGTGGAGGGAGTTCCTCCTCCAAAAAGGCCTCGGCTTCGGCTAGCATCGCCGGAACCTCCTCGGGAGCTTCTTCTTCTTGCCTTCGCCGTCTCTTGGCTAGGGTCTTTATTTTCCTGGATCCTTCACCACGCTCCATAGCTCGAGTAGAGGGGGTTTTTGAGGGAGAGATCGCCGGAGTTCGGTCGCCGGAGAGGAGAGAAAGAGAGATTTTGTGAAAAGTGAGGAAGAAAGGGGGCCTTCGCGGGTCTGTCAACGAAAAGGTTGACAGGCGTCGACTCAGACAGACGCGTTTTAGGGCGCATAAGTTGAGGCGGCAAGGACAGCTGTTTGAAATCGATTGAAAGACGTCCACACAAGTGGACGCGTTTCAAGATTCTGGTCAGAGCCGTACAGAGGAAAATGATGAAAGGCGTCTTTATGTGTTGACGCGTTTCAGGGAATTAATCATGGAATTAATGATAGAATCCTGGAGAAAGTAGGAGAGAGAGTTGAAAGGCGTCAACATTGGAAGACGCAATTTAAACTTTAAATCAGGTTTTGAGGATTAAATTGAATTTCTGGAAAAAGAATTATTGTTGAAAGGCGTCTTTCTGAGTGGACGCGTTTTTACATTTAACAGAATCCGAACTGTTGAATTTTCAGGAAAAATCCAATTTTTACTAAAGGAAAAATCATGTGCACATCACAGGAAGTTGAGGAAAAGTTTCAAGGCATGAAAAATACTTCTTTATTCAATAAAATTCTTTATTACATCATGAACAAAGAGAAAGAGGACATTTAAGGAAGAATTTCATGAAGACTTTTAAGGTAAGGAAATTTCAATCCTCTATCTCTATCTTTAGAGGATTTTACACGATAACTGAAGCCAAGGTTCCATAGAGTAGTAATGATTTGTATGGCTTCATAATCTTTGTCGGATTCCAAGTCACGCTTCTTGATTGGGAGTGTGGGAGAGAACTTAGGGAATTCACGACGGCCCAAGCTAAGTTGAGTAAGGCACCGATGTGGATTGTATAACACGAACTCGGTGGCTCCAATCAACTTAAGATCTGCTCCTGCTGCACGGTGCACCCAAACAGGTTTTCCAACAAGAGCGAGTGGAGACGAGTCGAATATGTCGGACGTCATGAGCTTTAAATACTCTCTCCAGTCGGTTCGGGTCTTGAGCTTTGGAACCTTGTTAACCATGTGCTCATTGAACTTTACAATGTTAGCAATGCAATGAATTGGGCTATTCAAGAAGATTTGAGATGGATTCAGAGGCCTTTTCTTGCTGTACTCAAACTTGAAGTGAAGTTCAACCCATAAAGCAAAGAGTAGCATGCATCCATAAGGAGGACGGCCCACAGATGCCGCAGAAAGCCCACTATAAAGATATGCCAAGAGTGCAGTGCTAATGGATTTACCTTCAAAGATTGCGCATATGACACTGACCTGATCATCTTCTAAGATGTTATCCTGCGCAGAGAAGAACAAGGCACCGGCAAGGCATGTAACTAAAGCTTTCGTTACATCCTCCGCTTCATCCTCCCTTAGATCATCAATTTCATATAGCGTCCACTCAGCTAGCTTTGTAAGATTGATCCCCTTTTTGGTGAGGTATCCTTTAGCTTCTGAAGGATCTTTCATAATCGATGTCAACAATTGTTGACCGGTGATTCTTTCTCTTGTCAAAGCTATCTTATCTTTGTTATCTTTGGTCTTTGGGAGACCTAAAAGAAGCTCCGCCTCCTCCAAAAGGATTGTGCACTCGAAGTCTTGGAAGAAGAACGTATGAGTTTGGGGATGCCACCACTCGATCAAGGCACCCATAGCCGCCCAATCTACGTTCGAACTTTTGTAATGTTTGGCAATTACTACAAGACCTTGAAGATTCCACTT
The DNA here is from genome assembly GCA_030544215.1 of Zantedeschia hybrid cultivar. Classification (NCBI taxonomy): domain Eukaryota; kingdom Viridiplantae; phylum Streptophyta; class Magnoliopsida; order Alismatales; family Araceae; genus Zantedeschia; species Zantedeschia hybrid cultivar. The sequence goes on from JARZZO010000015.1 coordinate 40,563,520, forward strand.
GGATATGAACACTTGCATGGAAAGCTTAACACTTTTTGCAAGTTTACGAATCCAAGGTAAGGAGGTAAACTTCCTTGGGCCAGGAAACATGGGATAATTCTGAAAACCAAAAGAAAAGACGAAGAAAACATGAAGAACATGAAGAAGAATTGAAGGGAAGTTGATTGAACTTACTTGAAGATTGAGATTCCTTCCATTGAGGTGATTCTCCACATCAGAAAACTTCTCCAAAGACATCTTCATCTTCTTGCTTGAAGAATTCATCCTCCCTTTTTCGGAATTCCTCCTTCTTGAAGCTTGGAAACCTTGGGAACTTTGAAGAAACCTTGAAACTTTGGGAGAAAACTCAACTTTGGATCTTTGGATTATAGTAGGATTGCTTGGGAACAACCTAAGGGTGTTTATATAGAAGGAATTGCGATCCTAGGAAGACTTTTCCGGATTGGAAAAGGGATGTTCATTGATAGAGTTGGAATCCGAATAGAGAACAGCCAGAAACCTGTTTCTGTGAGTGAAAGGCGTCGACGAGTACTGGCGCGTTTCAACATTAAATGGCGTCTGCGCGACATGACGCGTTTCAGCATTTCTGTTATTTATTCGAAATTCTGGGGTTTTTGGATGTTTAAATTGAATATTTGTTTGGAATTACTAACAATTTTGATTGCAGGAAATTCAAAGAAAACCTGAGTAAAGCTGGAAAATGTCAAGAAGATCCCACTGTGGGAGTCAAGAAGTCCTGACCGTGGCTAAAACGACGGTTATTTCTACCATTGTATTATTCCATGTAATTATTTTTCATTCGCATTATTATATGATAAATATTTACTAGAGCATATCAAGGACCTTGTGGTTTTGATGAAACTGGAATTTGAGTTCCCCTACAACAAAAACAGTGATAATTCCAGAGGATTCTTAATCGCACGGATAGGCCGTTTGATTGTTAATTAGTGAGGACGATGGTTCCATTTTTGTGAAACGGTGCGCGGATAAACGAGCTTCGGCTTAGCACTGGATTACAACAAGTGGTATCTTGACTCATTAATGACAATTTAACAATATTATCCTTGATTAATTTATATTTTATTTGACTTTATATTTTTCTTTTAGCCCAGCATGCATCATGTAGGACTTTCAAATCATTGTGATAAGGATTAATTATTGATTAAGTTTCAGACCATTAAATCAAATAACTTCAACATGATATGAAATATTCCATTCTGAATTGAGTATCTTGATTATCTTTGAGGTTCGCTTGAAGATATCCTTGGAATTCTATCCTTGATTGGATTCTTTATCCAATATTCTTGTTTTCTTTTAAGATCCATCATGGCTGCAGCACGTCCACATTGGCTGGCAAACGCTCCCCATGATGAAACCTACAATGTCTATGACCTGGGGTACTTCCCACTCCGAGGAGGTTGATCGACTTTATTTTATTTCCTTGTCTACCTCATCCAGACAAGATTAATTCCTTTGATTTCCTTGAACTATCTTCATTGATAATTTTGAGAAAAATTCCAATCATGTGATGTTAAGAGCGTGTCTCATCACACCTTGGCATCACCTTTTCAGTACATTCCATTCCATTTCACTCCCTTACAAAGACGATGCCAATGTGAGGCAGCTGTAGACACGCTAATTTTGACGTCATTTTGAGTAAATTTCATATCATATAATAATGCCTCAGAATGGTTTGATATTTAATCATTAATTAATTTTTATTGATATTTTTGAGTGTCGGGTTTAACAGACATGTTTAAGTTAATCAATTAAATTGATTTTAGCTCAAATTTCAGTTAAAATATGCAGAATTCTAAAAGACGTCGACCTGTGTGGACGCTATTTAGACTTTATTCTTATTTTAACGTTTAAATTTGAATTTTAATCAGTTGATTAATTAGCTAAAAGGCGTCTGTGAAGACTGACACATTTTAGGTTTCCTAAGCTATTTCTACTTCTCTTCCGGATGTTTATCCTTATCTTAATTAGTGTAAAAGACGTCTACACATGTAGACGCATTTTAGCCAATAAAGATAAAGATAAGTTTTCCTGGATATTTATCCTTATCTTAATTAATCTGAAAGGCGTCAGCCATGGTGGACGCGTTTTAGATAATTACAGATAAAGATGAATTAATTAGTATTTATCTGTCGGTTAAGATAGATAAATCCTAGATTTTTCTATGTTAATCGCGAACGCAGAAGAAGCCTATAAATACCTTACATCTTGAAGAGTAAAAAATGTTGAGCCCCATTGAAAGAGAGAGAGTTGAAAGCCATTAAGGTTATTATAGCGAGTTGAAAATCGGAGCAACAACGTCGGAACGCCGGAGAGCTGCCATTTCCAGAAATCGGCGTCCTTTCAAGAATCTTCATTCTTTCAAGGCTTCAACCATTGGGCATAAGTGTTTCATTTCTGCATGTTTATTCTACATCTTCATTAATCTTTCATTCTTCATATTCACTTTATGCAACACACACCACAACATCATCTTTCAAAACCTATTTGATTAAGGGGTTTCAAAAGCCATTAAACAAGTAAGTTTGCTGTTCAATTGCATGCTTAAAATCATGATTAGTTTGGATATTGCTTCTATTTAAAGTTCTCATCATAATTTCCTTTCTCTTTTATATTTCTGCTGCACTCAACAACAACAAGAAAATCAAAGGGGAAATCAAGCACAAAACCAGAAGGACTTCTGGACGATCCTCAACCTCAAACTCAACAGCAAGAACAAAAGAACAAAGAAAGGGCTCTCTTTCTTCAGCCGGCTGAAGGAGGGGAATCAAGGACTCGATATCTTCCGCGTTCAAACAAGTAGGCGATCAAAACTCCCTTTTGAAACTTTTAAGTCAAAAGTTTCTGGCGATCACTGCACTTAGTTGCTGTTTTTAATAGGTTAGTTTACACTAAACAACATAGATTTTTCATGTTAATCACACGAGCATTTTAAGCACCTACAGCTGCTGGCTCCCCGAGAGGAAGAACCGATGGATCGATTGCATACGATACCGGTCCCTCCTCGGCGTCTACCGAGCCCTCAGCGACGTCCGCCGGTCTCGCGGTAAGATCTGTCGTTCCCTCTCCGATACTTGTCAATTTCTTGGACCCTGTCACCAAGAGTCTGATCGTCCTCACCTCGAGCTCCTCGCCATTCGTTGATCCATAAAATAGGGATAAAAGAGACCCGATCATGAAGTAAAGGGAGAATCCCACCGGACCAGTGAGCAAATGTTGAGCGGGATGACATACCTGCTAGAAGAATGCCATGATGAAGCCTTTTCAACGGTCGGGGCCCTGGCAGTTCCACTTCCTCCTCCGACGGAGAGTGCGCGATCACTCCTGGGGAGGTTTCCACTACCGTCGCTTTCGCCCCCTCGGAGCTCTCTCTGGCACCCTCCTCAACGCCCTCGCCGGCGCTCTCCTCAGCACCCTCACTAGCACTCTCTCCATCACCTCCGCTGACATTAGAGATCCCTTCGTCACATGGGAGCCCGCTTCGTCTGGGCCACTCACCCCCTCATCGGGGAAGGTGGTTCTCCTCCAGCATACCTGTGCCAGAGGGAGCTGAGACTTGGGGGAACCCTTTGCTCCTCGAGGGTCAACTTGAGACCCTACCAGGATGGTGGCAACCACCTGTTTCCTTTCCCTCCAGTGCCAGTGCGGCTCCTCGGGGCCGGCCCCTACTATGTTCACCTTTTCGTAACCTGGCCCTGGGGATTCAGGGTACATAACAGGGTCGGAAGCTGTCGAGATTGGCTGGTCACCCCTCCGCTTGGACCGCCTCTCCACGTCAAGATGGATAAACTTGCGTGCCTTACCAGGCTCTTCTATCATCTCCTCAAGGGCCCGGTCGGATCCCTGGGGCTAAGCCACGGCAGGAGCCTCCCACCTCACTTGTTGGGGAGGCCGGACGGCGATCCTGAAACGAGAGCAGAATTACTAAACATCCCATGATAGAGAAGACGATAGAGCAGTGTAAGGTCTAGCTAGAAAATACACACCTGGGACCGCCATGCCACTCAAGCCCGCCAACTCCAATCAGTTCTCCGTCAACACCTCACTAATATCTACCAGAGGATCATCCCGAAGAGTCGCCACCTTCTTAGCATCCTCTATAGGGATCAGTGGCGGCAAGAGATCAAGAGAGGGACCACTAGTGAGGTCCCTAAAAACGACGGGGAACTACCAATGTCCCCCTTTCCGTTCGCTGACCCAGAAATAGCAGTCCTTCTAATGGGCTACTTTACTGAATTTAGCGAGTTAGAACAATGCCTCCCCCCGGGCTTCAAGCTGAACGAAACCTCGATTGCCAGCTTTCACCCTCCTCTTTGGCTATAAGGTGAGCTGTAGCATCACTGGTGATGGATCAGCACACCTGAGCTCCCTCGCTGGTATGAAAAATGCCATTATAAGGTGCCAAAAGTTGGGCATAATCTGCCCTGGTGCCAGGTGAAGATAGTTGAGCAGCCGCTCCACACACATGGCGACCGGCAAATGGAAGTCTGCATCAAACATGGTTTCGTAGGCCGTGAACGATCCCATCCTCCTACTAAAAATACACTCCCCAGGCTGCGGATCACTCAACTAATATTTCACCGGTATCTGGAACTTCATCCAGATCTCCTCCAGATGGCCCTCCGAATAGGTAGAAGGCCGCATCACCTCCCATTCTTCTTTAACCAACTTGGCATAGAACATATCTGTTGACGGCGGTGCTGCGTAGAGACTCAATAGGAGATGAACGACAGGAAAATAAAGAAGGAATGGAAGGGGGAAGAGCGGACCTGAACAACGGCGTCTGGGAAGTATTGCCTGAAAAGTTTGTTCCCTTTGGTCTGAGGCATGGTATATATCCTTGCTTGGCGACTCTTAGAAACGCCTGATCAAGAGGATCCCTTCGCTTCCCCCGGTCGGTGAAAAGATGTTTGCCTTGAGAAGACACGACCACCGAATTAGTGCTCGTTCGGAGACATGACACATGCCCTTTTCGAATTATAACTTCCCGCCCTCATCTGAAAAGACGAAATGTTTCCAGTCCGTATCATTTTCGCCAGCTCACTTGGCACTCGACTGCTTTGAAGGCCGTGCACCGCCCCTCGGAGTAGGTGTCTAGTGAGAGGGCCAGATTCAGTTCGGCCCATTTGTCAAGTGGGCAGGCCCGTTAGAAGACGCCCAAGAAACCTCTGGAATCCACCGGGCCCACAGCGGGGCGTTATGACCGTTTTCCCCCCCGTAGTTCATTATAATCCGTAATGGACTCCGGGGGGCTTGGAGAGATCCACTCCCCTTAGGAAAGTTCTTTCCTAATCCTGCACCGATCCTCTAATGGAGGAAATCCGTACTGAATATGGAGGGTGGAATCCTAGGAATCCCGTCCAGCCCGAGATCGGGATTGAGCTTAGCCCATTACGTCTTGCCTTCGGACTCTCCAACCTTTCCTGTAAGAAGGACCCTTTGGTAACCTTAGAAGGTATGCTCAGAACAATCCGTAAACTCCCTGCAACCATTAGCTATATTCGGTCCCGACTTAGGCATCAGAGGGGACTCCCCGAGATCGGAACCGGGGTCACCTCTAACCTAGCGTCTTTCTTGCAGGAAGCAACGAATAGGCTTTGGTGGTGTAGGAAGATTCTAGCCGTGAGATCAAGATCGGACAAATCTCTGACCCAACAAATACCAATTGGCCTATGCAACTTCTGCTATAATATAGTCTCCAACATTACTTTTAATAGGCTAACACCAATCCGCCCTCATATTAACTTGGAGCAACGGGGGGCTTTCATGAAAGGATGGTATATTGTTGGTAATGTGCCCTTAGCTAAAGAACTTCTCATCGACATTGACAAAAAGGTACATGGGCACAATGTGGTTCTGAAGATGGACATGGCCAAAGCATATGATCGAATTGAATGGGATTTCGTATTGTTTGTCCTAAACAAATTTGGTTTCTCCAACAGGTTTTGCTCCTTCATAGCTTGTTTGATTTCAAACTATTGGTTCTCTGTTCATTTTAATTGTGCTTTAAAGGGATATTTTAAATCCACCAGGGGATCCTCTTGTGCCTTTCCTTTTCATCATTATAGTAGAGGTCTTCAGCAGAGGTTTATCAAATTATTCTCCACTGGTCAACTAAGATATTTTCATGGCCCTAGGAATTGCATGCTTGTTTCCCATTTACTATATGCAGATGACATATTAATTTTCCCTCAATGGATCTGATGTTGCCGAGGCTATCACTGTCGGACCCAGAGATGGAATCCGAAAATCAACAGGAGACCGAGAGCCGGGGGGGGGGGGGGGGGGATCCGAGCTAAGAACGAGTCGGGGATGAAGGAAGAAGCTCCTACAGGAAGAAGGAACCAGTCAGGAAGGGTCCCGGGTCTTGGCCTCGGGGAACCCCCTCCAACGATTAAGTTAGCAAGGGACTTAATGAAAACTTTAGTATTGAGAGAGAGATGAAGGCTTAATAGCTTGTGTACCATTACTGTAGCGAATGGTGTTCCTTTTACAGCGGGGGATGAGGGTTCCTTTCTTGTGGTAGGCGATGTAGGACTATCTCTAGAAGTTTGAGATGAAATTTCAAGAATACCCCAAACGCCAGTAGGCCGAAGGCCCACAAGTAGTTGATTAAGTCAGGTTGGACCTGTCTTGGCCCAGTATGATCCTAGGCCGCCGAGAACAGACAAATGGCGCTCGGCCCATTTTTGAATTAGGACTGGGCCCAGCTTCCGGGCCCAATTGGGTTCTTTCCCCAACACATGGCCCCCTGCTTTCGGCATGCTTCAATAAGATAAGATGCTGAGAGTACATTCAAATCCTTGTGGAAATGTGCCTGAAGGTGCCATTCTTCGGAAGAATACCTAGGAGGGCGAGCAATTGCCCTTAGCCGAAGGTACGCGACCGAAGCACGCGGACCGAAGATGACTCTCGTCCGAAACCGAGGGTTTGTGACCAATCCTCACAGACTAAAGATGACTCTCGTCCGAAATCGAGGGTTTGTGACCAATCCTCGTGGACTAAAGATGACTCTCGTCCGAAATCAAGGGGTTGATCAAAGTACTAAAACGTTCTTGCGAGATCGGTGGTGCCAATTAAAGGCAGCAATAATCTTGAATTTCCCGCCGAGTAGCATTCAGTGTATGAAATTCGAGACACGTGGAAAGTATCCGAGTAGGTAGCCGAAGGGTCCGAAGATCTTGACCATCGACCGTTCCTATCTAGATTCCCGCCTGTCTTCTTTCTACACGAGGATCTAGGACACATGGCACTCATCCGGGGAGGTAGCTGAAAGGTCTCGGATTACTATCTGTCGATCGTCTCGTTTCGAATTTGCCGCCACTAGGCTCATCATTCGAAAGGATGGGACATGTAGCGTGCAACCGAGAGGGGGAGTACCGAGGGTCTCGCAATCTCGGCCATTAATCATTAATCAGGCCCCCTTTGGGGGTCCTATAAATACCTGCCCTCTCACTACAGGATTTCATTTGCTTCCTTCTTCTCCTGTAGTCTTGGTGGCGGAGCTTCTCCTGAGCGATCCCAAGAGTGCTTGTTAGCCTAAGTCGGCCGAGAGCGTCTACTCAAGCGTCGAGGAGTCGGAAAATGTCTAGTCGAGCACTAGGAAACTTCTTAGTCCGAGGGTAAGCCTCCGACTTGGCCTCGTCCTTCCGCGTTTCATGTCCAGTAGCTCTCTTTCTTGGAGCAATTCATCCTGCTCTTCTTCGAAACCACTCCTTCCTTGTCCTTCCATTCGTCTCCATTTTCTTTGAATTCCTTCGCATCTTCGATGGCGGACGAAGTCGCCTCGACCCCTGCTCCCTCTGAACTCGCCGGGACCTTGCAGCCTGAGTAGGCCGGGCCAAGCCACTGGCTGGCTGAGCAGGTCTCGGATCTAGCCCCCTAGCTCTACTGCGAAGCGGTGCTGGAGATGTGGGGGTGCTACGACATCCCTGACTGGATCCACCTCATAAGAGGCCACTGTGAGGGCTAATACCCCTCGGCCAAGCTGTTTCTCCATTTACGAGCATAGTTTCCAAGCCACCTCATAGAGTTGCTTTGTACATACAACTTGGCCCCGTCCCAGTTCTTTCCGAATTCTTGGCGGACCATGTATGGGTATCTTGCCCTTAGTAGGAAGTTAGGTCTTGCTCCTTCCGTAGACATTTTCCATTATCTCTTTAACGCAAAGCTCCAAGGGAAGTTCTCTTGGTACTGCTTTACCACCCGCTCCGGCCAGGGAATCTTCTCCGGGAAGCCCTCGTCCATCCATCATTGGAAGGAGGGCTTCTTCTTCGTAATCTTCCCCGAAGGAGATAAGAGCGTTTGGCCCTTCCCCATAGAGTGGAAACCCTTGGACGAAGGGGCTTCGGAAGCCCCCAAGCTAATCGGCGAGCAGCTTGCGGAGGCGCTGAAGATTTTCGACGAAGCTCCTGTTAATGTCAATGAGATTTTAAGTAAGAAAAAACGGTTGATCCAAATGGGGGCGTGGCCGAACCCTGAAAAGATGCCAGCCCGAGAAGCTCCTTATCTTCCTCTCGTTGGAGTGACAGGGGCGCCTGCCAAGACCGAGTCTCCTGGGGCTACCTCGGCACTAGGCGCAATCGATGTGCCTGGTGACGCATTCAACGTGCAGGACATGTCCAACGATGAGGACACGGCCGTCGTTGCCGAGGGTAAGCTGGTCTCACACTACCCTATAATCGTGATCATGACTTAGTTCAATGACTTAATCATTTTTCTTTGACTTCTTCAGAAATGTCAACCGTTCTCGGCTCACTAATGGACCGGATCCAACAACGGTCATCGGCCGGGCGTATAATGGCTTCGAATGCCATGCCGCAGCCCTCTCGGACACAACCTTCGAGCCCCGCCCCTGTCACCCAGACTGCCGCCTCCTTGGAGGGCCGCGCCACTACTGTGGCCATGGAGTGGGAGAAAGAGAAGGGCAAGTCCCTGGCTCGGGGTCGCGACCACTTCGAGTGAAAGAAGAGGAAGGCTAACAAGGAGGCAGCTCGCCAAGCAATGAAGATGGCAGCAAATGCAACGCGCCACTGTCGGCCAGCTCTCCTCCACCTCCGTCTCAGCCTGAGTCCATCTCGGCTGTCGGGACGTCAGTATCCTAGCCCTTCAGCCCGACTGAGACCCATATGTCCCGGGAGTACGGGCATGAGCTGTGGCACCCTGAGACGGGCATGTTTGCATACAACTCCCTGGAGGACTCTGCAGCTTGTCTGCGGCTTGCCCAGGGGAATATTATTCCTACGGCTGCCAACGAACTTAAGACAATTTCTACCGAGGGCCTCATGGCTCTATGTGTGCGCCACATTGTACAGATGAGAGGACTTCGGCTCAACAACTTAGGTTTCTACGTTTTTGTTGAAAGAAGCCTAATCTTTTAGTTATTCCTTTTAGTCCTCGGCCATTTGCGCGACTCTCGCTCGGCGCAACGCCCATGTTCAAGAACAGCTAAAGGAAGTGGATGCGGCGGCGGATCACCTAGCTGCCGAGAAGGTGGCCTCAGTGAAACGGGACTTGGAGAGCAATATTGATGCTCTTCTAGGGATGAACACTTGGTTGGGGAATGAATTGTCCCGGCAGAAGGAGGAAGCTCGCAAGGCGACCGAGGCTCAAGAAAGAACCGAGAGCGCGTTAACTGACGTGCTCGGGAAGTTGAGTCACTCCGCGCTCAATTGGCGAAGAAGGACGAGGTGCTCGTCGTCAAAGAGGATGCCCTCGCACGGCCTCAGAAAGGGCGCGAAGAAGAAAATGTACGGCTCACTGAGGACGTGGAGGCGGCCAGAAAAAATGAGGAGGTCGCTAAGAAGGCTGAAGACGATGTTCGTTCGGCTGTGGAGGTTTTCAAGGCCGGGCCATACTATACAAAGGCCCTCCTGGATGCCGGAGCCAACGCGGCCACGAACATGTTCGATCTCGGGATGGCTATTGCACAAAGGGCCTGCCCCGGGATGGACTTGACGGGATTCGGCTACCCCTCAGAATCTGAGGGGTACGAACTACTGGATTGGTGGCGCGGCCTAAAAGCCGAGAAGAGGCAGCTCAAGAGGTCGCGCCTTCATCAGAGCACGCTGCATCTCCTTTGACTCCCGTGACTCTAGGAAACTCCCTTCTTAGTTCGAACGAGGGGGAGTTGGCCGAATAATTTGTATTTTTTATACTTTTTGCAATCGGCGAGCCGGGGCATGTCTCGGCTTTTTTGTATCCGCCAATACCTTTTGTAATGCCTTCTAATATATTAAAGTTGCCCCCTTTTTAAGTACTATCTCAAATACTTTCTCGGAGTTTTAACTTTCATTCTTTATTTTTGGTCGAGAGCAACTTCTGGGACTTGGAAAAATATTCCCTTGGACATGATTTGTATAGGCTTCAGACTATGCTGCTCCCGATATCTTCCGTACGGCCAAAGCCTTGATACGGTTTACGCGGACTTGAATAGTGCCGCTCCCAGTACGGTTTGCATGGCCGAAGCCACTCTCGATACGGTTTACACGGACTTGAATAATGCCTCTCCCGGTACGGTTTGCATGGCCGAAGCCACCCCCGATACGGTTTACGCGGACTTGAATAGTACTGCTCCTGGTATCGTTTGCATGGCCGAAGCCACCCCCGATACGGTTTACACGGTCTTGGATAGTGCCGCTCCCGATACGGTTTGCATGGCCGAAGTCACTCCCGATACGGTTTATGCGGACTTGAATAGTGTCGCTCTCGGTACGGTTTGCATGGCCGAAGCCACTTGCGATACGGTTTACGCGGTCTTGGATAGTGCCGCTCCCGGTACGGTTTGCATGGCCGAAGCCACTCCCGATACGGTTTACGTGGATTTGAATAGTTTCGCTCCCAGTACGGTTCGCATGGCCGAAGCCACTCTCGATACAGTTTACGTAGACTTGAATAATGCCGCTCCCTGTACGGTTTAAATGGCCGAAGCCACCCCGATACGGTTTACACGGACTTGGATAGTGCCAGACACACTGCTTCAAATTCACTCAAATAATGCCCTTGTATTGACTATGATTTACATTTCAGACGAAATCTGAGAGAAGGTTTCATACAAAATAACGCCGAAGGTGTTCCACATTCCAGGTGCGAGGGATAGGCTGACCCGAGAGGGTTTACAGCCGATAAGCCCCTCGTCGAACGACTTCCTTCACTCGGTAAGGGCCTTCCCGGTTGGGGGATAGCTTTCTTGCGGCTTTGGCTGGCTTTGAGGCATGAGCATTCCGTAGCAATAGATCCCCGACTTCAAAGCTCTGAGGCCTCACTTGGGCATTATGATACCTAGCCATGCGTTGTTGAAACGCTGATGGCCGGATGCGAGCCAGATCTCTCATTTTCTTAATGAGATCAAGATGGTCTTTGATCGTTCAAACATGTGTGTCGTTAAACACTCGTAAAAACGTCAATCTAAATTAATCCAAACTCATATTTTTTTAGCAAATAGCGTGGTGAGCATGGGTCGAATCCACATGGAAATAAATTTTTAATTTTGAAAACTTAGATTTTAATTATCAAAAGAATGAAGACTAGAATGAACTAATTAATTACCTATTTAAACAGCGAACCAATTAACAAAAATATCAAAGAAAACAACAAAAAAAACTAATTATGTGAAATACTTCTAAAAAAACATAAAAAAAATAACTACATCCACATATAAAAAAATCTGAGTTAAAACTCATTCTTTCTTTTACTCTTAGCAACTTTAACAAAATTCCATCAATAAGCTAAAACAAGAAATAAAACTACAGAATTTCTACTTGAATATCCCAAGCAATAACTAAACCTAAACAAATAGCTGTCTAATAACAAACACAGAAAATGAATTAAATAACACTTTAGCAAATAGGGGCTCGGAGGGCTTCTGTGTGAAAAGCGGCGCACTGGACCGGTCGCAGGGATGCGCGACACACCGCGCCGGGCGGCTTGCTGATGCGAGCGTGGGCCCGTACGGCGAGTGCGGCAGGAGAGGCGCAGGGGTGCGCGGCACACCGCGCCGGGCGGCTTGCTGATGCGGGCGTGGGCCCGTACAGCGGGCGCGGCAGGCGAGGTGCAGGGGCGCGACGGCTTGCGCCAGGTGACTGAGAGAGGTGGTTTGCGCTGGGGCACAGGCGACGATGCCCTGCGGTGCGAACGCCGGCCAGCTGCCGCGTGGTGGGGTTGGCGGTGCGCTTCCTACCCACAAGGCATGGGCAACGATGCTAAGCGGAGTGAATCTGCTCATGGTGCCGCATATGCTGCGGCTGGCTGCGGCGGGCCCCTCTTGCAGCTGTGGCGAACCCAAGAGAGAGAGATGCAGAGACAAGGAGAAAAGGGAGAGAGAGAGAGAGAGGAAAAAGTGAGGAGGGAGAGAGACAGCGTCTGATAGAGAGAGAGAGAGGAGAAAAGTAAAGGGTGAGAGAGAGAGAAAAGCAGGGTGAGAGAGGGGGGATCTATGTGGGCAGAGGGAGAGAGAGAGAGAGAAGGTTCCGTAAAAGAGAAGGGGAGAAAAAAGGTTAGAGAGAGAGACCCAAGAGAAGAGGGTAAGAGAGAGACAATAAAAATGTAGGGTGGCTAGGGTTTTGGGTTTTTTTAAAAAACGAAAACAAAAACAAGAGTGAGAGAGAGGGTTCCCATGCGTGGGAGGGATCTCCCTTTAAAGGGGGAAAGAGAATTTTCAAAATAAAGAAAGGAGGGAAGGGGTGGCAGCTGGCCTCTCTTAGGGTAAGAATTAGGGCAACCCTTGTATTCTTGTGTCTTCTTTGCCCCTGTTTTATCTCATTTTACCAAAAATAACACATGTTTATGCTGAGATTCGAACTCCTGGCCTCCCCACAAGTCTCCAAGGCTTTAACCATTGCACCACCTTGCCTTCATGTCCTGTTATCATAAAAATAAATGTTAGTTAGGCATTTATCCTGAATATCACATTTATGAATTTATTTAATATCCCGATTTTGCTGAAAAACCGCAAATATACCATACTCCTTGATTCACATGAAATGACGATGTTTTTAAGTTGAAATTTGATGAAATCGGTACCTTGGAATTGGTACAAAATTATCTATCATTTCATGCTATTTTTCAGATAAAAATGCGAGTAGGATGTGTGTGACTGTCCTTAAATGATCAAAATATCAACTTATCAGTCTTTCATGGCCTCGTTGTTTCTTTCTACGTGGTATGCAAGGACCCTTGGAGAAGGTAGGCCGATTTTGACTGGGATGACCGCTTCTACTCCGTAAGCCATTTGGAAAGATGTTTCCCCGGTTAGGGCTCCGCTTGTCGTCCAATAGGCCCATAGCACGCTCGGCAATTCCTCAAACCCATCCTCCTTTGGCTTTGTCGGGACCGGTTTTCAACCCTTGTAAGATGCTTCGGTTAGTGACTTCGGCTTGACCATTCGTCTGCGGATGGGCTACCGAAGTGAATTTACACAAGATACCGAAGCTTTTGCAGTTGTCCTTGAACCAGTTGCTATCAAATTGCTTGCCATTGTTTTATATGATAGCCCGAGGGATACCATAATGGCAGATGATGGATTTCCATACAAAATTCTAGGCATTATTGTTAGTTATGGACGCAAGGGGTTCATCCTCGACCCACTTGGTGAAATAATCAACAACTACGATAAGAAATTTTCTTTGGCCAGTGGCCATGGGAAATGGGCCGAGAATATCAATTCCCCATTGGGCAAAAGGCCAAGGGTCAGATAGTGGTGTCAATATGGTTGCTGACTGATGGATGAGAGAGCTGAATCTCTGGCATTGATCACAGCAGCGGACGAGACTGGCTACGTCCTCGCAGAGGGTTGGCCACCAGTAACCTTGCCTTTTGAGTTTGTGCGCCAAGGCTCGGCCCCCTGCGTGTGCTCCGCAAACACCTTCGTGAACTTCCCGGAGGGCATAGTCGGCTTCAGCGGGGCCGAGACATCGGAGAAGTGATCGATCGAAAGACCTTTTATATAGAATTCCTTCCAATATGAGGAATTGAGAGGAGCGTAACCAAATACGCCTTGGAGAATAAAGGCCAATAAGGGAGTTATCCAGGTCTCGTCTTTTAAGATATCTGCTTGCATAACCACTTCAGTGTGATGGATGCTTGGAGCTGAGAACTCTTCGACGAGAACCATTCGGCCTCCTTCATCATGAGTGGAGGACAGCCGAGAGAGAGCATCGGCCCGAGTATTTTCAGATCGAGGAATCTGTAGAATGATGAAGAATTTGAATATAGATATGATAGTTTTTGTTACTTGTAGATAAGACACCATCAAGGCGTCTCGGGCCTCGTATTCGCCAGTGATCTGACTGACGACCAGTTGGTAGTCACTGAATGCCTCCAGTTCGAGCACGCCGAGCCTCCTTGCGGTCCGAATGCTTGATATTGAGGCTTCGTACTTGACCGCGTTGTTGGTAGCCAGGAAGGTGAAGTGGAGAGCATATTCCGCGAGTACCCCATCCGGAGATGTCAGGATCCATCCGGCATCACTGCCCGAGGAGCAGGCGGACCCATCCACGAATAGTTTCCATTTATTGATTGAATAGGGCGCTTGAGCCGAAGAAGTTTCGGCTTACAAAGAAGTCTGTGCGGGGACAGATGCTGCTCCTTTTGTAGGATGAGCCGTGGGTCCTTCGGAGGTTAACTCCGCAATGAAATTGGCCAAAGCTTGCACTTTGATCGTAGCTCGTAGCCTGTAAGAAATGTTGAACTCCCCCAATTCAATAGCCCACTTGGCTAGCCTTCCTGACACCTCTGGCCGAGAAAGAACTTGCTGCAGGGGGTTGATCAGTAAGTACTTTTACTAGATGCATGAGGAAGTAAGGCCGAAGCCTTCTAGCGGACGCGACTAAGGCCAGGGCTAGCTTCTCCAACGCCGGGTACCGAAATTCTTCTCCGTAAAGTGCTCAGTTGATGTAATAAATAGGCTTCTGAATGCCGTCTTCCTCCGAGACAAGGACAACGCTTAAAGCAGCTTCAGATGCGACAAGATATATAAATAGTTGCTCTCCTTCGATAGGTTTTAAGAGGATGGGAACTTCAAAGAGATAAGCCTTGAGCTATTCAAAGGTCGATTGGTACTCATCTGTCGATAAGAAGTTCGTCTTCTTCAGTAGCTTGAAGAAGGGAAAGCAACGGTCCGCCACCCTGGACATGAAGTGGCTTAGAGCTGCTACTCGTCCTCTTAGTCATTGTACCTCTCGGATGTTGGTTGGAGGGCGCATTTGAAGGATGGCCGAGATCTTTGCAGGGTTAACCTCTACTCCTCAGCGAGTAACCATATAGCCAAGAAACTTTCCGGAAGCCACGCTGAATGGACATTTTGCAGGATTCAACTTTATTTGGTACCTGTGTAGTGTAGAGAAGGTCTCGGCCAAATCGGCCAAATGGTTAGATGACATTCGGCTTTTTACCAGCATATCGTCAATGTATACTTCCGAGTATCCTTCGGCTCATATGGGATGGGTGCTGGACGAAGCGTTGTCCGGCTCCGTCGACAAGTGACTTGCGTCTGGAATATGGCCTTGTGGTCCATATGGCTAGCCATGAGCCGAGACCCCTTTAGGGGGAAATGCTCGCGACGGCCCTAGTTGCCCCTTTGAAAACTAAGCAGCCGGGCAGTATTATGGCTGGGGGGGTGTCGGCCTCGCCGGCTGATCCAGCATACCCATTTGCTGGGCGATGGCCGAGACCATGTTGCGTAGAGGGGCTAGAGAGGTAATGGTAGCTGTGAGGGTAGCTACCTGTTGTGAGAGTTCCTCTACCCGGTCACTCCTAGGAACGATGGGCTTAGGCACTGCCGGAAGGGTTGACCCCTGTGGGGGATTGGCTGGGACTCCTTCGGCGTGAAGGAATGACTGGGCAAGGGTTACCCTTACCTCCGTCTCATCTTGGCCGGATCATCTCGTCATTGGTCGATGAGACATGACTGCTTGTTTCCTACAGACGGCGCCAAGTGATGTTGCCGAGGCAATCATTGTCAGACTCCTGAGATGGAATCCGAAAATCAGCAAGTGACCGAGAGCCGGTGGGGATCCAAGCCGAGAACGAGTCAGGGATGAAGCCAGAAGCTCCTACAGGAAGAAGGAATCGGTAAGGAAGTGTAATGACCCGCCATCCTATGACCGGAGACCCGGTCACTAAATGGATGTCGGCCCATTAACTGCGGGTTCACACCCGGATCACACACAACACATCTGGAGGAGTAAGTGCTAAACAAGGCTAAATATAACAATCATACGGACTACAAAGGTAAGCAAGTGCGCAGGAAGGAAAATAACAATGTCCGTATACAATCCAACAATAATTACATGTCCAGCAATTAAATAAGTACAGGCAGAAGGAAGGTACAACAACATCGGGGCATACCCCGGAACTAAGACAGCTGCTGGTCCGCACACCAAGAAGACACCACGCTTCCGCTGCGCCACGAGGTCCACACCTGAAACCGCAGGGAGTGAGCCACACCAGAAATGGGCTCAGTAGGGATCATCCGATCCCCTGCCTCCCACTCACACACCCACAAGTGTAACAACAGGAATATACGGCAATTTAAGTAAAGCAGTAAACATAGCACCCAACTCTGATATGAAACGTACGATGAGTAGTGCAGCAAGAACCATTCTAAGCAACCCGAAGAACCCAACACAGAGTCACGTCTCACAGCCAAAGTCCACGAAGCGACTGAACCACACTGTCGACCGAAGTCAAACGTCGCCTCCCAACACTACCACCACTGCTCACGCCTGTCCACCCCTACAGTGTTCCGGGGCACTGTAGGGTGAGGTAGTGAGTCAAACTAGGACTAGCTGGAACCAGTGTACCGCCACTGCCAGCTACGTGTGCACACAAGCAGTCTAGATTACTGTCCTACCGTCCGGATTGCCTCCACGCTAGGCCTCAGCGCTTCAGGAGGGCCCTGGGGACCGGCGAACCCCCGTCAAGCCGAAGCTACAGGAACTACCCACAACCCTAACCTCCCGGGCTGCGTCAAGCCAAAGGGCTAAGGGTACCACTCGTAACCTTGATCAAAGGTCACATCAGGCCTAGTGGCTACAGGGGTAAAACAACTCCAACAGTACCACAACCAGCTCCACAGCAAGAAACGCGCCGGAAGCTGTCACGACAAACAGGGAAACCCCGACCCGCTGAGGCCAAGCAGCAACCCCTCGGATAGCGTACCAGCTACTCCGGTCCGACGGGCTCAAGGTGGTTCTGCTTCCCTCAGCCTAAGGTGAAACACAACATGTACCCCTTCTCCCACCGGTACGGCACAATGCCTCACAGACACCACGACCCTGTCCCCATCGGTCCATGGTGACAAACGTAAACCACAGTTATATTGATTCCACATTCGCATAAGCACACACCCACATATAACATTACGTAATTCCATTCACGCAAAAATCGTCAGTCTCAGTGTACAACGTAAAGCATGCATTGGAATCGTCCCACAATGAAACACATGATAAAACCAGGATTCATACAGTTCTGTCTTGAATCGCGTCGACTGAGGTCGACGCCATTCAAGCCCCTCAGACAGGTTCATTTAACAGTCAGATTATTCCTTGAAACGCGTCGTCATAGGGAGTCGCCTATTTAAAACGCGTCCAGGTCCACAAACGCCATTCACACCGAAATTCCAGATTTACAGACCCTCACTCGGGGTGATTTTCTGCCTAAATGGCGTCATGATGGCCCGACGTCCTTCCGAAAGGCGTCGTCCATCCATGACGTCATTTAGCGCCAGAACCCCTATCTCGCGAAACCTCGAACGGGGAGGTTTCTGCCCTAAAAGGCGTCGTACTGCCCTGACGCCCTTCTGAAAGGCGTCGACCAGGCACGACGCCGTTTAGCGCCAGAAACCTGGTTCCCTGGTTCGAACCAAGGGTTTCTCCCTTAACCCCAAATGCCCCGAAAAAGCCCCAAAACAGAAGGGGAAGGAAGAGGAATTCAACCACCACAAGCATGCTACAAATCCACGTTCACGAGCACGGCCATACCCACAAGAACACCCCCTAAACATGCTCAATCTAGCACAAAACACATCATGCCACGTCAAGGAAAACCACGAGCAACACATGCAAGGTTCGTCCCCCTACCGGTTCTTGAACTCCACCAAGCTCCGTGCCGCCGACCCGTCGCACCGCAGACCGCCGCCGGTACCCTAGAGGACGCCGCCACTCCGCCGGGACGTCGGCCGCCGTCCGGAGAAGGGAACGCCGCGAAGGAGGTGGTGGAGGTAGAGGTGAGAGGTAAGGAGGCTATGGAGTGATTGGAAGAGGAAGAAGAGGAAGGGAAGGGGGAAAGAGAGTCGGAGAGGGCGGAGAGGACGAGGAGAGAGAGAGTGAAGGCGAAAATGAGAGAAAGAAGGGGAGGCTCGCGGGGTCAATCTGAATCCCGCTAAAACGCGTCGATCGAGGCAGACGCCTATCAGTCTGACAGGACAGCCGTACTGACAGCGGTCTGAAACGCGTCGCCCACCGTGGACGCCGTTCAGACGACAGACAGGCCGTCCTGACAACGCTCTGGCGCCGCACCCTGACATCGCAGAGGTCACAGTCTGAATCGCGTCGACCAACATGGACGCCGTTCAGACGATGTGACCGGGGCCGTACTCTCGCGGCCCGAAACCCGCCCACGTGGCGCACACGTGGCACAACAACAAGCGGACCTAAATGGCGTCCACACACCCTGACGCCTTTTGAAAGGCGTCAAGCAGTGCTGACGCCATTCAGACAGAAATCTCAAGACCCTCATCAGGGTCCAAATCAGGGGATCCGGCCCGAACCCGACCCGAATACTGAACCTGAAACCTCAGTCCTTACAATCTCCCCCCCTTAAAAGAATTTCGTCCTCGAAATTTGCAACCGCTCAACGCAAAACTCAGCTAACCATCACGTGCCGGCACACCGATCACAACAATCATTCCCACCAATCACCCACACAGAGTTCCAACACATACACGTCAAGCTAACTAAGATTCTCAATTCTGAAAAAACTGATAGATTATAATAACCACACACTAGCAAGGCGCATAATGCACGAGAAGCGATTCTCCACCAAGCCCACGTACATACAAGTGCTACACGAGTTCACAACCACCTCTGAAAAAGACAAGATAAAAGTGCTTTTCTAGCACAACCTCTCGGACCTCCACAAAGAGATGCGACTCCATCACGTCTCGAATACTCACTAACCGCTCGGCTCCTGACCTGCCTGGTTCTTCTGGGGACAATTCCTCGCGAGATGTCCCTTCCGACCACAAGCGAAACAGCTACTAGTGATCAAGGGACATATCCGGTTGCCATGAAACCTGCTACATCGGGGACAACGATCTGCAGCGCCCCGCCTCGCCTCCTGCCGCCAGCCGACCTCTGTCTCCATCTGCTGAACCGAACCATCCTCATCCTCGTCATAAGGTACCTCCTGGAACTCGACCTCAAAGGAACTCGGACCACCTGACGAAAAGGCTGCCGATCTATCCCTGCTATGCTGCTTCCCTTGTGCTGAATGTTCCGATTCTCTCGCCGTATGTTGGAACTGCATTTCCATTGCTGCCGCGCACTGAACTGCTGATGCCAAATCCTTACAACAACGGGCCACCACAAACTCCCTCAGACCATGCCGAAGTCCATCCACAAATTTCTCCGTCCTAAGATCCTCACGCTCAGATATGTGTGGAGCGAATCTTCCCAGAGCTACAAATTTCATCTGATACTCTAGAACTGACATACCATCCTGCACCAATTCCATAAACTCCCTTTCCTTGGCCCTACGAACGTGCCTCGGAAAGTACTGTCCACTAAACTCTCTTACGAAGCCTTCCCAAGGAATCTCTCTCAAAGGCCTATCTGGAAACATCAACCCCTTGATGGTAACCCACCAATCATAAGCATCGCCCTTCAACAAGTAGGTTGCCAACAAGGTCTTGTCACTCTCAGCACATTCTAGAACATCAAACACCTTCTCCACTTCCTTAATCCACTGAGCTGCTGTATCTGGAACAGGTTGACCCGTGAAAGAAGGGGGCTTCAGCTTCAAGAACCGCTCCACCACCATGGATTGGCCACCTCGGGAACTGGACCCCTCACTTCCATCTCCCTGCTGATATCGAGACATAGCCCCAATCATAGCTTCCATAAAACGATCCACATTATGACCTTCTGCCCTCGAACCACCACCATCTGCTCTCGAATCACGAGCCAACGGAACTCTCCTCTTCGGCGCCATCACTACCCCACAACACGAAAATCGAACCAAAACACGTCAAAACCTATCAATCTACACCAGCAGCCATCGCCTGTACAGACTCGTACTTATTGTTGGACTATAATATCTAACCCAGTTCACCACATACTCGACCAGATTGGGCTCTGATACCATCTGTAACGACCCGCCATCCTATGACCGGAGACCCGGTCACTAAACGGATGTCGGCCCATTAACTGCGGGTTCACACCCGGATCTCACACAACACATCTGGAGGAGTAAGTGCTAAACAAGGCTAAATATAACAATCACACGGACTACGAAGGTAAGCAAGTGCGCAGGAAGGAAAATAACAATGTCCGTATACAGTCCAACAATAATTACATGTCCAGCAATTAAATAAGTACAGGCAGAAGGAAGGTACAACAACATCGGGGCATACCCCGGAACTAAGACAGCTGCTGGTCCGCACACCAAGAAGACACCACACTTCCGCTGCGCCACGAGGTCCACACCTGAAACCGCAGGGAGTGAGCCACACCAGAAATGGGCTCAGTTGGGATCATCCGATCCCCTGCCTCCCACTCACACACCCACAAGTGTAACAACAGGAATATACGGCAATTTAAGTAAAGCAGTAAACATAGCACCCAACTCTGATATGAAACGTACGATGAGTAGTGCAGCAAGAACCATTCTAAGCAACCCGAAGAACCCAACACAGAGTCACGTCTCACAGCCAAAGTCCACGAAGCGACTGAACCACACTGTCGACCGAAGTCAAACGTCGCCTCCCAACACTACCACCACTGCTCACGCCTGTCCACCCCTACAGTGTTCCGGGGCACTGTAGGGTGAGGTAGTGAGTCAAACTAGGACTAGCTGGAACCAGTGTACCGCCACTGCCAGCTACGTGTGCACACAAGCAGTCTAGATTACTGTCCTACCGTCCGGATTGCCTCCACGCTAGGCCTCAGCGCTTCAGGAGGGCCCTGGGGACCGGCGAACCCCCGTCAAGCCGAAGCTACAGGAACTACCCACAACCCTAACCTCCCGGCTGCGTCAGGCCAAAGGGCTAAGGGTACCACTCGTAACCTTGATCAAAGGTCACATCAGGCCCAGTGGCTACAGGGGTAAAACAACTCCAACAGTACCACAACCAGCTCCACAGCAAGAAACGCGCCGGAAGCTGTCACGACAAACAGGGAAACCCTGACCCGCTGAGGCCAAGCAGCAACCCCTCGGATAGCGTACCAGCTACTCCGGCCCGACGGGCTCAAGGTGGTTCTGCTTCCCTCAGCCTAAGGTGAAACACAACATGTACCCCTTCTCCCACCGGTACGGCACAATGCCTCACAGACACCACGACCCTGTCCCCATCGGTCCATGGTGACAAACGTAAACCACAGTTATATTGATTCCACATTCGCATAAGCACACACCCACATATAACATTACGTAATTCCATTCACGCAGAAATCGTCAGTCTCAGTGTACAACGTAAAGCATGCATTGGAATCGTCCCACAATGAAACACATGATAAAACCAGGATTCATACAGTTCTGTCTTGAATCGCGTCGACTGAGGTCGACGCCATTCAAGCCCCTCAGACAGGTTCATTTAACAGTCAGATTATTCCTTGAAACGCGTCGTCATAGGGAGTCGCCTATTTAAAACGCGTCCAGGTCCACAGACGCCATTCACACCGAAATTCCAGATTTACAGACCCTCACTCGGGGTGATTTTCTGCCTAAATGGCGTCATGATGGCCCGACGTCCTTCCAAAAGGCGTCGTCCATCCATGACGTCATTTAGCACCAGAACCCCTATCTCGCGAAACCTCGAACGGGGAGGTTCCTGCCCTAAAAGGCGTCGTTCTGCCCTGACGCCCTTCTGAAAGGCGTCGACCAGGCATGACGCCGTTTAGCGCCAGAAACCTGGTTCCCTGGTTCGAACCGAGGGTTTCTCCCTTAACCCCAAATGCCCCGAAAAAGCCCCAAAACAGAAGGGGAAGGAAGAGGAATTCAACCACCACAAGCATGCTACAAATCCACGTTCACGAGCACGGCCATACCCACAAGAACACCCCCTAAACATACTCAATCTAGCCCAAAACACATCATGCCACGTCAAGGAAAATCACGAGCAACACATGCAAGGTTCGTCCCCCTACCGGTTCTTGAACTCCACCAAGCTCCGTGCCGCCGACTCGTTGCACCGCAGACCGCCGCCGGTACCCTCGAAGACGCCGCCACTCCGCCGGGACGTCGGCTGCCGTCCGGAGAAGGGAACGCCGCGAAGGAGGTGGTGGAGGTAGAGATGAGAGGTAAGGAGGCTATGGAGTGATTGGAAGAGGAAGAAGAGGAAGGGAAGGGGAAAAGAGAGTCGGAGAGGGCGGAGAGGACGAGGAGAGAGAGAGTGAAGGCGAAAATGAGAGAAAGAAGGGGAGGCTCGCGGGGTCAATCTGAATCCCGCTAAAACGCGTCGATCGAGGCAGACGCCTATCAGTCTGACAGGACGGCCGTACTGACAGCGGTCTGAAACGCGTCGCCCACCATGGACGCCGTTCAGATGACAGGACAGGCCGTACTAACAACGCTCTGGCGCCGCACCCTGACATCGCAGAGGTCACAATCTGAATCGCGTCGACCAACATGGACGCCGTTCAGACGATGTGACCGGGGCCGTACTCTCGCGGCCCGAAACCCGCCCACGTGGCGCACACGTGGCACAACAACAAGCGGACCTAAATGGCGTCCACACACCCTGACACCTTTTGAAAGGCGTCGAGTAGTGCTGACTCCATTCAGACAGAAATCTCAAGACCCTCATCAGGGGATCCGGCCCGAACCCGACCCGAATACTGAACCCGAAACCTCAGTCCTTACAGGAAGGGTCTCGGGTCTTGTCCCTGGGGAACTCCCTCCGACGGTTAAGTTAGCAAGGGACTTAATGAAGACTTTAATATTGAGAGAGATATGGAGGCTTAATAGCTTGTGTACCTTTAATGCAGCAAATAGTGTTTCTTTTATAGCAGGGGATGATGGTTCCTTTCTTTTGGCAGGTGATGTAGGACTATCTTTAGAATTTTGAGATGAAATCTCGAGAATACCCCAAATGCCAGTAGGCCGAGGCCATAAGTAGTTGATTAAGTCGGGCCGGACCTGTCTCAGCCTAGTATGATCCTAGGCCGCCGAGAACAGACAAATGGCACTCGGCCCATTCTTGAATTTGGACTGGGCCCAACTTCCGGGCCCAATTGGGTTCTTGCCCCATCAGGATCAATTCATTGTGTCCGCAGATTTCTGTGATTTATTGTAGATTATGAGAAATGCTCTAACTAGCATGTGAATGTCGGTAAAAGCTACTTTATGGTCTCCAAAAAGGTTCCCATCAGATCTATTTGAAGGATAGAATCTCTCACTAGTTCTTCTAAACCAGCTACTTCCGTAACTTGCCTTGGCATCCCATTATGGATTGGACGTAAAAGATCATCTCAATTTAAGTTTCTAGTTGATAGGGTGGCAACTGTTAGTCTTAGGTGGCCTACAAGCCAATATGACTTTGTAATCTCATTCATTTATTAATAAAATGGCATTACATTCATTGTGTGTAAATCGTATTAATTGTCGTCTCATAATGAAGCCCGTGAATATGTGTAGTGGTGATCAGATTATGATGAGATCATACTAATGAGACTGATCACTTAAACACACATATTCTTAAAAGTTCCTAGTCGGAGGATATCCGAGAAGGACAATGGATATCCGGTTAGACTAGTACAGATTTCTCCTGCTTATAAAATGAGGGTGACTGATCTCATAGTCACTTGTGTGGAGATACTAAGGCGAATTTGTAGGTGCTCATTAGAGAATGAGTTCACTGAACTAATCCGACTAAATCGCTAGATGGTATTGTACCTCACTGTCAACCAGCTTGATTCTATTGTTGCAGTTGCATGGATGGTCCTCAGACCTGAGACACCAAGGACACCTTGGCGGTGGACTTCTATGCTTTGACCTTGGTTTATGAATCTCAGACCACTAGATTCTAAATAGCCAAGGATCGGGTTCAGTAAAATACCGTCGAACGGAATTGAGTGTCAATAAAGAATCATTTGCTCTCGGTACCTAGAGAGAGAATGCTCAAGGAAGGATGCGCGGAAGTCCCTAGCCAGGACGGACGATAATATCAGGAAAAGAGTTTTTCGATATTATTCGGCAGCATCCGATCCAAGTGAGTCGACCGATTAGGAATGAAGAATTATATCCACGCGATAACTGTCGGCAGAAAGGTTCTAAGAGTGGGTTACTTCACCCCAATACCTTCCGGGTTCCCACGGTGTTGCTTGGCACCCAACGTGATCGGAGGCCCGATTTTACTCGATGTGCGACATTAGTTCGATTGATTAATTAATTAATATGAGTTATTAATTGATTAATCAAGCCAGTGAGGAGTCACTAGGTTTATTGGGCCATTAACCAGACTGGTTATTGGGCCTCGCAAATGATTCTCAAGGCGATGGATAAATAATTGGGTTTTATATAAACTTGGGGGTTTTATGAAAAAACTGCGCGGTTAATATAAAATGTAGCGAACGGGCGGAGCAGGCCAGGCTATTGCTAACCCTAGCCACCCCCTCCTCTCTTCCTCTGTAAGGACTGAGGTTTCGGGTTC
The DNA here is from genome assembly GCA_030544215.1 of Zantedeschia hybrid cultivar. NCBI lineage: Eukaryota > Viridiplantae > Streptophyta > Magnoliopsida > Alismatales > Araceae > Zantedeschia > Zantedeschia hybrid cultivar. The sequence goes on from JARZZO010000015.1 coordinate 40,588,403, forward strand.
AGTATTCGGGTCGGGTTCGGGCCGGATCCCCTGGTTTGGACCCTAGGGGGGTCTTGAGAGTTTTGACTGAATGACGTCTGCACTGCTCGACGCCTTTCAAAAGGCGTCAGGTTGTGTGGACGCCATTTAAGTCTGCTTGCTGTTGTGCCACGTGGGCGCCACGTGGGCGGGTTTCGGGCCGCGAGAGTACGGCCCCTGTCTCGTCGTCTGAACGGCGTCTGTGATGCACGACGCGATTCAGCCTGCGACTCTGCGATGTCAGTGTACGGTGCCTGACATGTCGTCTGAACGGCGTCCGTGGTGGTCGAAGCATTTCAGAGCGCTGTCAGTACGGCCCGTCCTGTCACCTGATTGGCGTCTGTCTCTGTAGACGCGTTTTAGCCAGTTTCTGATTGACCCCGCGAGCCTCCCCTTCTTTCCCTCATTTTCGCCTCCACCCTCTCTCTCTTCGTCCTCTCCGCCCTCTCCGACCCTCTTTTCCCCTTTCCCTTCCTCTTCTTCCTCTTCCATCACTCCAACACCTCCCTACCTCTCACCTCTACCTCCACCACTTCCTTCGCGGCGTTCCATTCTCCGGACGGCGGCCGACGTCTCGGCGGAGTGGCGACGTCCTCGGGGGTACCGGCGGCGGTGTGCGGTGCAGAGGGACGGTGGCACGGAGCTTGGAGGAGTTCAAGAACCGGTAGGGGGACGAACCTTGCATGGACTGTGGTTGTCTTGCTCATGATTTCCTTGGAGTGGCATAATGTGTTTTGGATTAGAATGAGTATGTTTAGGGGATTTTCTTGTGGGAATGGCCGTGTTCGAGATCGTGGAATTGTAGAATGCTCGTGGTAGTTTGATTTCCCTTTTCTCCCCCTTTTGTTTTGGGCGTTTTGGGGTGTTTGGGGTTAAAGGGAGAAACCCTCGGGTTGAACCAGGGAACCAAGTTTCTGGCGCTAAACGGCGTTGTGCCTGGTCGACGCCTTTAAGAAGGACGTTGGGCCAGTCTGACGCCTTTTAGGCAGAAACCTCCCTGTTCGAGGTTTGGTGAGTATGGGGTTGTGGCGCTAAAAGACGTCATGTATGGACGGCGCTTTTTAGAAGGACGTCGGGCCATCATGACGCCATTTAGGCAGGAAAATTCCCCGACTGAGGCTTCTGCAACTTTGGAATTCTGGTGTGAATAACGTCTGTGGACTCTGACGCGTTTTATGCGTAGATGGAATTACATCATCTGTGTTATGTGTGTGTGTGCTTATGCGAATATGGAATCAGAATAACTGTGGTTTACGTATGTCACCTTGGGCCGATGGGGAAGGGCCATGGTGTCTGTGAGGCATTGTGCCATACCGGTGGGGGAGTGGTACATGTTGTGTTTTATCTTTGGCTGAGGGAAGCAGAACCACATTGAGCCCGTCGGGCCGGAGTAGCCGGTACGCTATCCGAGGGATTGCTGTTTGGTCTCAGCGGGTTGGGGTTTCCCTGGTTGTCGTGGCAGCTTCCGGCGCGTTTCTTGCTGTGGAGCTGGTTGTGGTACTGTTGGAGTTGTTTTACCCTTTTAGCCATTGGGCCTGATGTGACCTTTGATCAAGGTTACGAGTGGTACCCTTCGCCCTTTGGCCTGACGCAGCCCGGGAGGTTAGGGTTGTGGGTAGTTCCTGTAGCTTCGGCTTGACGGGGGTTCGCCGGTCCCCAGGGCCCTCCTGAAGCGCCGAGGCCTGGCGTGGAGGAAATCCGGTCGGTAGGACAGTAGTCTAGACTGCTTGTGTGCACACGTAGCTGGGCAGTGGTGGTTAACTGGTCCCAGCTAGTCCTAGTTTGACTCACTGCCTCACCCTACGGTGCCCCGGAACATGTAGTGGCGGACAGGCATGAGTGTTGGTGGTGTTGTGAGGCGACATTTGACTTCGGTCGACAGTGTGGTTCGGTCGCTTTGTGGACTTTGGCTGTGAGACGTGACTTGGTGTTGGGTTCTTCGGGTTACTTAGAACTGTTCCTGCTACACTGCTTATGCGTACGTTTCATATCAGGTTTGGGAGCTATGTTTACTGCTTTATTTAATTGCCATATTTCTATATTGTTGCACTTGTGGGTGTGTGAGTGGGAGGCTGGGGATCGGATGATCCCTACTGAGCCCAATTCTGGTGTGGCTCACTCCCTGCGGTTTCAGCTGTGGACCTCGTGGCGTGTGGCGGCGTGTGGTGTCTCCTTGGTGTGCGGGCCAGCAGCTGTCTCAGTTCCGGGGTATGCCCCGATGTTATTGTACTTTACTTCTGCCTGTACTTATTTAATTTGTTGGACCATGTAATTATTGTTGGACTGTATACGGACATTGTTATCTTCCTTCCTGCGCACTTGTAATATCTTTGTAGTCCGTGTGATTGCTATATTTAGCCTTGTTTAACGCTTACTCCTCCAGATGTGTTGTGTGAGATCCGGGTACGAACCCGCAGTTAATGGGCCGACATCCATTTAGTGATCGGGTCTCCGGTCATAGGATGGCGGGTCGTTACAGATGGTATCAGAGCCCAGTCTGGTCGAGTATGTGGTAAACTAGGTTAGATATTATAGTCCAACAATAAGTACGAGTCTGTACAGGCGATGGCTGCTGGTGTAGATTGGTAGGTTTTGACGTGTTTTGGTTCAATTTTCGTGTTTGTGGGGTAGTGATGGCACCGAAGAGGAGAGTTCCGTTGGCTCGTGGTTCGAGAGCAGATGATGGTGGTTCGAGGGTAGAAGGACATAATGTGGATCGTTTCATGGAAGCTATGATTGGGGCTATGTCTAGATACCAGCTGGGAGATGGAAGTGAGTGGTCCAATTCCCGAGGTGGCCAGTCTATGGTGATGGAGCGGTTCTTGAAGTTGAAGCCCCCTTCTTTCACGGGTCAACCAGTTCCAGATGCGGTAGCTCATTGGATTAAGGAGGTAGAGAAGGCATTTGATGTTCTTGAATGTGCTGAGAATGACAAGACCTTGTTGGCAACCTACTTGCTGAAGGACGATGCTTATGATTGGTGGGTTACCATCAAGGGGATGATGTTTCCAGATAGGTCCTTGAGAGAGATTCCTTGAGAAGGCTTTGTGAGAGAGTTTAGTCAACAGTACTTCCCGAGGCACGTTCGGAGGGCCAAGGAAAGGGAGTTTATGGAATTGGTGCAGGACGGTATGTCAATTCTAGAATATCAGATGAAATTTGTAGCCCTGGGGAGATTTGCTCCACACATATCTGAGCATGAGGATCTTAGGACAAAGAAATTTGTGGATGGACTTCGGCATGATCTGAGAGAATTTGTGGCAGCTCATTGTTGTAAGGATCTGGCATCAGCAGTTCGGTGCGCGGCAGCGGTGGAGATTCAATTTCAACAAATGGTGAAGGAGTCAGAGCAATCAGCGTAAGGGAAGCAGCAAGACAAGGATAGATCAGCAGTCTTTTCAGGCGGTTCGAATTCCTTTGAGCTCGAGTTCCAAGAGGTACCTTGTGACGAGGATGAAGATGGTTCGGTTCAGCAGATGCAGACGGAGGTCAGCTGGCAACAGGAAGCGAGGCGGGACGTTGCGGATCGTTGTCCCCGTTGTGGCAGGTACCATGGCAATCGGATATGCCCATTGATCACTGGTAGCTGTTTTGGCTGTGGTAGGAAGGGACATCTCGCGAGGAACTGTCCCCAGAAGAATAAGACAGGTCAGGAGCCGAGTGGTCAGTAGGAGCCCGGGGCGTTGAGTGGTGTTGCGTCTCTTGGTGGAGGTTCGAGATATCAGGCTAGAGGAGCGCTTTTGTCTTGTCTTATTCGGAGGTGATTGTAAACTCTTGTGGCACTTTTATGTACTTGGGTTTGGTGGAGAATCAGTTTTGTTATATGTGCCTTGCTAATGTATGGTTATTTTGATCTATCAGCTTTTTGTCAAAATTGAGAATCTTGGTTAGCTTGGTGTGAATTTCTTTGGCTAGTTACGTGGAGCCCAGTGTGTGTGAACGGTGAGAATGATCGTTGTGAATTGTGTTGCCGGTATGTGATGGTTAGCCGAGTTTATCGTGAGCGGTTACAAATTTCGAGGACAAAATTCTTTTAAGGGGGGGAGAATCTAAGGACTGAGGTTTCGGGTTCAGTATTCGGGTCGGGTTTGGGCCGGATCCCCTGGTTTGGACCCTAGGGGGGTCTTGAGAGTTTTGACTGAATGACGTCTGCACTGCTCGACGCCTTTCAAAAGGCGTCAGGTTGTGTGGACGCCATTTAAGTCTGCTTGCTGTTGTGCCACGTGGGCGCCACGTGGGCGGGTTTTGGGCCGCGAGAGTACGGCCCCTGTCTCGTCGTCTGAACGGTGTCCGTGATGCACGACGCGATTCAGACTGCGACTCTGCGATGTCAGTGTACGGTGCCTGACATGTCATCTGAACGGCGTCCGTGGTGGTCGACGCGTTTCAGAGCGCTGTCAGTACGGTCCGTCCTGTCACCTGATTGGCGTCTGTCTCTGTCGACGCGTTTTAGCCAATTTCCGATTGACCCCGCGAGCCTCCCCTTCTTTCCCTCATTTTCACCTCCACCCTCTCTCTCTTCGTCCTCTCCGCCCTCTCCGACCCTCTTTTCCCCTTTCCCTTCCTCTTCTTCCTGTTCCATCACTCCAACACCTCCCTACCTCTCACCTCTACCTCCACCACTTCCTTCGCGGCGTTCCATTCTCCGGACGGCGGCCGACGTCTCAGCGGAGTGGCGACGTCCTCGGGGGTACCGGAGGCGGTGTGCGGTGCGGAGGGACGGCGGCACGGAGCTTGGAGGAGTTCAAGAACCGGTAGGGGGACGAACCTTGTATGGACTGTGGTTGTCTTGCTCATGATTTCCTTGGCGTGGCATAATGTGTTTTGGGTTAGAATGAGCATGTTTAGGGGGTTTTCTTGTGGGAATGGCCGTGTTCGAGATCGTGGAATTATAGCATGCTCGTGATAGTTTGATTTCCCTTTTCTCCCCCTTCTGTTTTGGGCATTTTGGGGTGTTTGGGGTTAAGGAGAGAAACCCTCGGGTTGAACCAGGGAACCAGGTTTCTGGCGCTAAATGGCGTTGTGCCTGGTCGACGCCTTTAAGAAGGATGTTGGGCCAGTCTGACGCCTTTTAGGCAGAAACCTCCCTGTTCGAGGTTTGGTGAGTATGGGGTTCTGGCGCTAAAAGACGTCATGTATGGACGACGCTTTTTAGAAGGACGTCGGGCCATCATGACGCCATTTAGGCAGGAAAATCCTCCGACTGAGGCTTCTGCAACTTTGGAATTCTGGTGTGAATGACGTCTGTGGACTCTGACGCGTTTTAAACGGCGGCTTCCCAGGACGACGTGTTTTAGGGCATAATCTGATTTTAATGAACCTGTTTGAGGGGCTTGAATGGCGTCGACCTCGGTCGACGCGATTCAAGACAGAACTGCATTAACTCCTGTTATCAACACATGTTTCACGGTTGGATGGTTCAAATGCATGCTTTAAGTTGTACACTGAGACTGAGGATTTCTGCGTGGATGGAATTACATCATCTGTGTTATGTGTGTGTGTGTGCTTATGCGAATATGGAATCGGAATAACTGTGGTTTACGTATGTCACCTTGGGGTGATGGGGAAGGGCCATGGTGTCTGTGAGGCATTGTGCCGTACCGGTGGGGGAGTGGTACATGTTGTGTTTTATCTTTGGCTGAGGGAAGCAGAACCACCTTGATCCCGTCGGGCCGGAGTAGCCGGTGCGCTATCCGAGGGGTTGATGTTTGGTCTCAGCGGGTCGGGGTTTCCCTGGTTGTCGTGGCAGCTTCCGGCGCGTTTCTTGCTGTAGAGCTGGTTGTGGTACTGTTGGAGTTGTTTTACCCCTTTAGCCACTGGGCCTGATGTGACCTTTGATCAAGGTTACGAGTGGTACCCTTCGCCCTTTGGCCTGACGCAGCCCGGGAGGTTAGGGTTGTGGGTAGTTCCTGTAGCTTCGGCTTGACAGGGGTTCGCCGGTCCCCAGGGCCCTCTTGAAGCGCCGAGGCCTGGCGTGGAGGAAATCCGGTCGGTAGGACAGTAGTCTAGACTGCTTGTGTGCACACGTAGCTGGGCAGTGGTGGTTCACTGGTCCCAGCTAGTCCTAGTTTGACTCACTGCCTCACCCTACGGTGCCCCGGAACACTGTAGGGGCGGACAGGCGTGAGTGTTGGTGGTGTTGTGAGGCGACATTTGACTTCGGTCGATAGTGTGGTTCGGTCGCTTTGTGGACTTTGGCTGTGAGACGTGACTTGGTGTTGGGTTCTTCGGGTTACTTAGAACTGTTCCTGCTACACTGCTTATGCGTACGTTTCATATCAGGTTTGGGAGCTATGTTTACTGCTTTATTTAATTGCCATATTTCTGTATTGTTGCACTTGTGGGTGTGTGAGTGGGAGGCTGGGGATCGGATGATCCCTACTGAGCCCAATTCTGGTGTGGCTTACTCCCTGCGGTTTCAGCTGTGGACCTCGTGGCGTGTGGCGGCGTGTGGTGTCTCCTTGGTGTGCGGGCCAGCAGCTGTCTCAGTTCCGGGGTATGCCCCGATGTTATTGTACTTTACTTATGCCTGTACTTATTTAATTTGTTGGACCCTGTAATTATTGTTGGACTGTATACGGACATTGTTATCTTCCTTCCTGCGCACTTGTAATATCTTTGTAGTCCGTGTGATTGCTATATTTAGCCTTGTTTAACGCTTACTCCTCCAGATGTGTTGTGTGAGATCCGGGTACGAACCCGCAGTTAATGGGCCGACATCCATTTAGTGATTGGGTCTCCGGTCATAGGATGGCGGGTCGTTACATCCTCTCTCTCTCTAGCGCCCCAGACGAGCCCGGATCCCCGGGTCTGCTCCGCCGCTTATCCGACTCCCGTTCGACGGGAAATGGTCCGTGGGTTGCGGCGATCATTGCGGCGAACGGCAAAGGCTTCGTGGGCTGCAAAGATCTGGGAACCGTGAGGATATCCACCGCGAGGAGGATCGCGTGGACTTCATTAGAGGCCGGGCGCTTGCGCGGCTAGCGGTGTCACACCGACGGAGCCAATCGGTCGCGGATTCGAATCCGCGCACGGTAAGAATTGATAATCCGATTATCGATTTTGTTTTATTTGAAACGAGAAAAACAGATCACTGGTTTGATTTTAATTTCCGCTGCGTGAGCGATCCAGAGAAACGAGAGAACCCAACAGTGGTATTAGAGCTAGGTTCCACTATTTCTCGTCCTGTTTTGATCTCCGAATTAATTTTTCTTGTAATATTCTATGCATTAGAATTTGGTTACCTTGCTAGATCTATGTTCATATGATGGACACCATTAATGAGATTAATTTAGATTATGCAAAATCGGATTTTTTGGGGATTTTTTTGGTGTTCTTCATGAGATAAAGAACGACATTCATGCCTAAGCCATTTGAAGCTTCTTGGTGGGCGGGGAGGATGAACGACAAGCCCACAGGATCCTAGCTGGTCACCGTCGCGACCAACGCCGCCGCCGGGAATGGCCGATGGAGGGGCTAACAGGCGCCTTCTTCTTCTTCGTCTTTTTTCTGCATTTGAAAAACCGTGGAGAAAGAAGGGGTGCACGTGCACGGCCTTGCCACGAACCAGCCCGCCGAAGAGGAACCCGCCGACGCCGAAGGGGATCGCCGGTAGGGTTGTGCGTTGCTGGGGACGGGCCATCGGGGGGGGGCGCCTCTTCTTGCCGTCGGGCTGGGGTCGGGGGGGGGGGGGGAGTTCCCTCCTACGGCTAGGGTTTCTGCCCTAGCCACAGGAAGGGGACGAGCCCCTTGGGCTCGGGCCGGGACTGAGCTAGAGACCCGGCCCGAGCCCGCCCGGGCTCAAACTAGGAGCCCATCTGATGGTGCCCGCGTTCGAGCCCAGGGCCAGGCCAGGTTCGAGCCCCGGCAGAGCCGTAGCTCAGCCTCCATATTGAGTTATTTTCCCCTTTTTAATTAAAATCCCTAGGCCCAATAAATTTAGGAAAATTGATTTTTTTTAATTTTCAGAATTTCAAAATAGTTTTGAAACATAAGAATTTTAATCAATTTTATTTAATTGGGCTTTTAATGATTTTAAATCATTTTGACTAACAATTATTTGTTAATTAATTAAGTGTTAATTATTAGTTTAAATATTAAATTAATAATTAATCTTAATTAACTAATTTAATAGTTATATTAGTGGTTAATAATTATTATTCTAAGTTTTAGATTATTAATTATTATTTCTTCTAATTGTTAATTAATGAGAGTTAGCTATTAATTTAAGCGTTAAATTAATAATTAATTCTATTTTCTAATTTAAGTGTTAAATTAGTAGTCATTAATTTACTAATCTAAGAGTTAGATTAGCATTTATTGTTAATTAGAATCAATTGTTAATTTAAGTGTTAAGTTAATGATTAATTTTAAATTAAGTAATTTAAGAGTTAGATTGATAGTTATTAATTAATTAGTATTAGTTAATAATTTAAGTGTTAAATTAGTAATTAACATTAGTTAACTAATCTAAGAGTTAGATTAGTAGTTAATAATTAGTAAGAGTTAATTAATAATTTAAGTGTTAAATTTGTTAATTAACTTTTATGGACGAATCTAAGAGTTAGATTAGTAATTAATTATTAATAGTCTAATTGTTAGATTATTAATATGGTTTAATGTAAATGTTAGATTGTTTTAATTATTAGAAATGTTCTAATGGTATGGAATATTTTGGAATTATTGATTTGGAGTGTGTCCACATGTGATGTATATTTTATATGCTTTTAAATATGATTTAATTGCATGTTAAGTTAATTAAAAGAGTTTTAGAAATTCAAAAAGCCAATTTTGATTGGAACCTAGTTTTCTGTAAGTCAAAAATTATTTAACTTCTGAAACTCTTTTATTTTAACCATGTGATGAGCTTCTCATGTGTGGATTTGTTAAAACACACCGTGGTCATTGGTATGTACCTTTCAATTATTCATGTGATGAATGTCTTGTGTGGATCGTGGATAAATGATGGATACTTATTAATTGTTAATAAATAGAAGTTTGTGTACCTCTCCCTCTCACATACTCCGATATAATTTTTCCTCCCTCTCTCTTGTACTCGCCATAAGTTCTTCTTATGTTTATATATAAATTTAGATTTAAATGTAATCTGATCGAGGCAACCGAGGAAGGAGGGAGGGTGATCCACAGATGCAACCAGGAAGGCGATGTGATGGAGATCCGTTGCCTATGTGTTTGTAGGATAGTCCAATGTAAACGTTATGTTAGATTGTGTGTGCATTTTACTATTGGCTCCAGTCAAACCCATTATGCTATCTATGACTACACTAATGACATGTATGAGATGCATTGTTTTCTTTTGATGATGAATCAAAGTAGGTATAGTATTTAGTAAATATATACGATATATTTTTATACTATCACCTAGGAGATGTTGGGATCCGGGCGGGACGCAAAGAACCCAGCGGAAACGATGAATAAAATATCCCGCCCGATGCCCGCTGATCCGATTTGGAACGAAAAACTAAAACCGAAAACCGGGTTGTAATATGATTACCGTGCGCGGATTCGAATCCGCTTCCATCTCGGTTCCGTCGAGGCGATGCTACGAGCAGCACAAGCGTCCGGTCTCCAGCGATATCCACGCGATCCTCCACGGTGGTTCGTCCTTGCTCCCTCGTCCGTATCAGCTCGCTCGCTGAAGATCCGTCGCCGCAACGATTGCCGAAAACTTGCGGACGGGAATTCCCGACTTTCGGGAATCGCACGTGACGAAGACGGAGACAGTCTCGGCGCCTCGAACGGGGCACCCGAAAGAGGAGGAGAGAGATAGGGGGGATGACGGCCAGTAAGGGGAAACCCTGGAGCTTGGCCCAGGATTTCTCAACAGCGCGTATATATATATTAAGTCGGCACAACTTTTCATAAAAGTCCCCGAGTTAATATAAGTCTCACTTAAGTACCACCGACTGAGAATCTTATTGCGTGTGACCCTCTAGGCCCATTAACCAGTTCGATTTTCAGCCCGTTAAGTCCAATAATTAGTTATTGACTTATTGTAATTAATTAATATCTAAATATTAACTAATTACTTAACAGAATTGACATCGCATGTAAATTCGGTCGGACTTCCGATCAAGTTGGGTGCCAAACAACACTGCATGATCCCGGAAGGTAATGGGGTTCAGCAACCCACTCATGGAAACTGTCCGTCCACAGTTACCGTGTGGATATAATCCTTCGTTCGCACAATGCTCTCGAGTTAACCTAGGGTATGGTCAACTATTAAACCCTAGATGGTCAACTTACTTTAATCAGACTCCGTTGTACAATATCCGAAAACCTCTTTTCTGATATTGTTTTTGCTCTAGCCAGAGCCTATTGCGGATCTATTCTAGAGCATTCTCTCTCCAGTTACCTGAGAGCGAACGATCCTTTATTGAACGCACAATCACCTTCGAAAGTCTTCCGCTGGACCCGATCCTTGACTATTAGAGATCCCGTGGATAGGGATTCATAGGTCAAGGTCAAAGTCCAGAAGTCCACTGACAAGGTGTCTTTGGTGTCTCAAGTCCAAGGATCAACCACACCACTGTGACGATGAATCAAGCCGATTGACAGTCAGGTAAATTACCATACGGCGATTCATGTCGGATCAGTTCAGTGAACTCATTCCTCAATGAGCACCTACAGGTTTACCATTGTGTCTCCACACGAGTAACTAACGAGATCAGTCACCCTCATCATATGAGCTAGAATAACCTGTACTAGTCTTACCAGATGTTTGATGTCCTTCTCAAACATCCTATGACTAGGAACAATTGAGAATATGTGTTTATAAGTCATCAGTCTCATTATTATGATCTCATCATAATCTGATGACTATTGCACATATTCATGGACTTCATTATGCGCAATTATAAATATGCCAATCTACATAATGAATTTAATGCCATTGATTAGTAAACCAGATTGAAATAGGTGCCTTATGATTGGCTTAGAGGACACCTATATCCATCAGTAGAGACCAAGATAAAAGTTATCTAAAATACCCTCGCCTAAATTCTAAGCCATAACGTGAGTAGTTAAGAATTTACCGCGTGGTCCACCATTGTTATAGTCATAGGATTCTAATTATTTTAGGCAGGTTTGTTGTGCTACCACAAGGCCTGTTTAATTGTAAGGAGAGATTGTGGCTATGGCATTAGATGCCTATATGGTCGAGGTAGAAGAACCATGTAACTTTGTTGTGCTATCCATAAGGGCTACATGCGAATCTATGCTTGTCGTGTAACGATGGTTAGCTTAGACTAGAATTAGTGGCTTGTTGTGCTATCCACAAGGCCATTAAAAATCTGGGGATCAAAGATAGGATTAGATATTACAATGAGTTGCAAGTCTTATAAGATAGTGCTCTTTGATTCTTCTACAACTTTCTTGCACTATCCACAAGGTTGTACTGCAAATCATTGAGATTCTGGTCCTCACTAAGAGACTGACGGTGTCTCCCGTTCTGTATAGCTGAGGGTTATACAGTCCATCGAAATTAGTGGATTTAAAACTTGAATAAACGACCATATCTTGTTTTATAATTAATAACTGAACATATGCTAAAATAGATTTTATCTCCTGTAGGAAAATATGTTGTTGAATAACCCCCTCCGTGGCATACTTGATGCCAAACTTTTGACTAGCCTGAACAACTCGGAATGGCTCAGAAACCTGAAGAATGTCTTCAGATTTGAGTACATTGCCTACGTCCTTGGGGTTGATCCTCCTGCTGAATCGGCATTAGATGCCCCTGAGGCAGAAATGATCGCATACGATAATAGATCGAAGGACAAAGGCAAAGGAGTAGTAAAGGGTGACTGCTTCTACTGTAAGTAGGAAGGTCACTGGAAGAGGAACTGCAAGGAGTTCCTCAACGACAAAGCTCACGGAAAGGTGAAGCTGTCTGACGCTTCAGATATCTATATGATAGATATCAACTTGTCAGTTAGAGATTCAACATCTTGGATATTAGATACCCGATGTGCTTCTTATATCTGCCATGATGTGCAGATGCTAACAAGTAAGCGCAAGCTGAGAAAAGGCGAGGTGGAACGGAGGCTAGGAAATGGCGCAAAAGTTGCAGTAGTTGTTGTAGGGACAACAAATATCAGGCTTCCATCGAGAGACGTCTTATTATTAGAAGATTGTTATTATGTTCCTAGCATAATAAAGAACATAATATCAATATCTTGTTTGGACAAGATAGGATATAGGTTGTCTATTAAGAATATAAGTTGTTCGATTTATTATGGTAATAAATCAATAGCTTCGACATCTTTAGTCAACGGTCTATATCTCTTAGATGTTTCTTATTACAATCTTCATATTGATAATGCTCTTAAGAAGAGCAAGAATCCTATGAATCAAGCCTACATGTGGCATTGTAGACTTGGACACATTGGTGAAAGTAGGTTGTAAAAGTTGCATAAACATGGATATTTGAATGCATTTGATTATGAATCGTTTGCGACATGTGAGTCCTATCTTATGGGAAAGATGGCAAAATCTCCATTTACTGGATATGGAGAACGTGCCAAAGACATTTTGGAACTAATACATTCAGATGTATGTGGTCCAATGTCCACCCAAGCCAAAGGTGGCTTTTCATACCTCATCACATTCACCGATGACTTCTCAAGATTCGACTATGTATACTTAATGAAGTACAAGTCGGAAGTATTTAAGAAGTTCAAGAATGAAGTAGAGAAGCAGTTAGGAAAGAGTATTAAAGCTCTTCGATCAAATCGAGGCGAAAAATACTTGAGTACTAATTTCACACAATTCTTAAAGGATAATAGTTTCTTTTCTCAGCAAACCCGACCATATACACCACAGATGACTGGTGTATCTAAAAGGATGAATCGTACCTTGTTAGACATGGTGCACTCCATGATGAGCTTTACGGGTTTACCAGTATCCCTCTAGAGATATGCTCTAGTGTCAGCAACATACCTACTGAACAGAGTACCCAGCAAGTTTGTGGCCTCTACTCCATATGAGATATGGAAAGACAGAAAACTAGAATTTAAACATGTTAAAGTCTGGGGTTGTCCTACTCATATAAAGAGACATGATCCAGACAAGTTGGAATCACGAACTGATAAATGCAGGTTTGTGGGATATCCAAAGGAGACCTTTGGATACTATTTCTACCATCCTGGTGAGCAAAATGTGTTTGTCGCCAGGTTAGCTGTCATCTTGGAAGAGGAATACCTTCTCCAGGAGGGCAGTGGGAGTAAAATAGTATTGGAAGCGGTTCCAGATCTCCAAACAGCTACAAAATCATCGGATGAGATTTCAGTTCCTAAATTTATTCAGATACACACAGATGAGCCCCGTAGATATGGTAGAGTACTTAGACTATCCAAACGATATGTGGGACATATCGCTGAAGGAGAGTCTAAGGTAGACTATAATGAGGATGATGATCCTAAATCCTACCAGGAGGCTACAGAAGGCTCAGAAACCAGGAAATGGCGAGAAGCCATGAACTCAGAAATCCAGTCCATGTATACCAATCAAGTTTGAAACTTGGAGGACTTGTTCGAGGGTATTGTACCCATTAGATGCAAGTGGATCTTTAAGACAAAGATCGGTGCTGATGGACGGATCGACACTTATAAGGCAAGATTGGTGGCAAGGGGATATCGTCAAAGGCAAAGAATTGACTATAATGAGACTTTCTCACCAGTTGCCATGACAAAGTCGATCAGAGTTCTACTCGCCACAGCTGCACACTACGATTACGAGATTTGGTAGATGGATGTGAAGACTGCCTTCTTCAACGGTAACCTTGAGGAAGAGGTGTATATGATACAACCAGAAGGTTTCACATCCAAAGAGTTTTCAGGTAGAGTGTGCAAGCTTTAGAGGTCCATTTATGGACTGAAGTAAGCTTCCCAGAGCTGGAACATAAGATTTGACGAGGTTGTCAAATCTTATGACTTCATTAAGAATGAAGATGAGCCTTGTGTGTACAAGAAGACCAGTGGAAGTGCAGTCACTTTCCTAGTTCTTTACGTAGATGACATACTACTCATTAGGAATGACATTGCTATGATGTCATCGGTAAAGATCTAACTATCGAAAAACTTCTCTACGAAGGATTTGGGAGAAGCATCCTACGTATTGGGAATACGGATATATAGAGATAGATCAAAGAGGATGCTTAGAATGATCAAATCCTTGTACATATATACCATAGTCAAAATGTTTGGCATGAAAAATCTCAAGAGAGGTCTCATACCGATGAGACATTGAATTAATCTCTCAAAGGAGCAGTCTCCTAAGACTCCTGATGAGAGGGCATTAATGGATAGAGTACCCTATGCTTGTACCATATGATCTATCATGTATGACATGCTATATACACGGCCTGATATTGCACATGCTCTAAGTGTTACAAGCAGATTTCAAGCTGATCTTAGTGAAAAGCACTGGAAGGCAGTTAAATGTATCCTTAAGTACTTAAGAAGAACTAAGGATATGTTTTTTGTCTATGGAGGAGGTGACTTGAAACTGCGAGACTTTACTAACTCGAATTTCCAGTCAGATCTAGATGATAGCAAGTCTACATCTGGATTTGTGTTTACTTTAAACAGAGGCACAATGTGTTGGAAGACTTTCAAGCAAGCAACCGCTGTAGATTCGACGACTGAAGCTGAGTACATCGCTGCAGCTGAAGCCGCCAAGGAAGCAGTGTGATTCAAGAAATTCATCACCGACCTCGGCGTAGTTCCCAGTATCTCTGAACCTGTTCCGCTGTTGTGCGACAACAATGGAGCCATTGTACAAGCAAAAGAGCCACAACCTCATCAGAAATCAAAGCATATTCTAAGGCGCTTTCAACTAATTAGAGAAATCATTTCCAGAGGAGATGTAGTGGTGGAAAGAGTTCCATCTGTCGACAATGTAGCAAATCTACTGACAAAACCATTGGCTCAAAATGTGTTTGAGCATCACCTAGAGTCTATAGGTTTAGTACATAAAGGTGCTTAGCTTTAGTCTAAGTGGGAGATTGTTAGTCTTAGGTGGCCTACAAGCCAATATGACTTTGTAATCTCATTCATTTAATAATAAAATAACATTATATTCATTGTGTGAAAATCGTATTAATTATCGTCTCATAATGAAGTTCAGGAACATATGCGATGGTGATCAGATTATGATGAGACCATACTAAAGAGACTGATCACTTAAACACACATATTCTTAAAAGTCCCTAGTCGGAGGATATTCAAGAAGGACATTGGATATCCGATTAGAATAGTACAAATTTCTCCCGCTTATAAGATGAGGATGACTGATCTCATAGTCACTTGTGTGGAGACACTAAGGCGAATCTGTAAGTGCTCATTAGAGAATGAGTTCATTGAATTGATTCGTCTGAATCGCTGGATGGTATTGTACCTCATTGTCAACCAGCTTGATTATATTATTGTAGTCGCATAGATAATCCTCAGACCTGAGACACCAAGGACACCTTGTCGGTGGACTTCTGTGCTTTAACCTTGGTTTATGAATCTCTAACCACGGGATTCTAAATAGCCAAGGATCAGGTACAGCGGAATACCGTCGAAGGGAATTGAGTGTCAATAAGGAATCATTTGCTCTCGATACTTAGAGAGAGAATGCTCTAGGAAGGATGTGCGGAAGACCCTAGCTAGGACGGACGACAATATCGGGAAAAGAGTTTTTCGATATGATTTGGCAGCATCTGATCCAAGTGAGTCGACCGGTTAGGGTTTGATGGTTTACCATATCCTGAGTTGACTCAAGAGCATTGTATGAATGAAGGACTATATACACGCGGTAACTATCGGCAGAAAGGTTCCAAGAGTGGGTTACTTAACCCCAATACCTTCCGGGTTCACGCGGTGTTGCTTGGCAACCAACGTGATCGGAGGCTCGATCGAATTTGATGTGCGATACTAATTCGATTGATTAATTAATTAATATGAGCTATTAATTGATTAATCAGGCCAGTGAGGAGTCACTGGGCTTATTGAGCCATTAACCAGACTGGTTTTTGGGCCTAGAGGGTCACACACAAATGATTCTCAAGGTGATGGATAAATAAGTGGGTTTTATATAAACCGGGGGTTTTTATGAAAAAACCGCGCGGTTAATATAAAATGTAGCGAACGGGCTGAGCAGGCCAGGCTGCTGCTCACCCTAGCCGTCCCCTCCTCTCTTCCTCTCTCTCTCTCTCTGGCGCAGTCTGCTCCGCCGCTTCTCCGACTCCCGTTTGATGGGAAATCGTCCGCGTGTTGCGGCGATCGTTGCGACGAACGGCGAAGGCTTCGTAGGCTGTGAAGATCGAGGAACCGTGAGGATATCCACTACGAGGAGGATCGCGTGGACTTCGCTCTTAGGCTGGGCGCTTGCGCGGCTAGCGGTGTCACCCCGACGGAGCCAATCGGTCGCGGATTCGAATCTGCCATGGTAAAAATCGATAATCCGATTATCGATTTTGGTTTATTCGAAACGGGAAAAACAAATTGCTAGTTTGATTTTAATTTCCGTTGCATAAGTGATCTGGAAAAATGAGAGAACCCAACAGCAGCTAGATTGGAGGGGTCACAATCAAAGTTGCCATCTCATGTTGGCCGTCCGATTTTGATAAAATCAATCTTGACCTCTATTCCATATATGTTGCAAGTGCTCACTCTATTCCCCCTCCTATTATTAATAATATCAACAAACTGTATGCCAATTTTTTTTCGGAATGGGGCAGATGGGCAGCAAAGACGGCATTGGATCATATGGGAATGCATAACCAAACCTTTCTCTAAATGTGGGCTGGGGGTTCGATCTCTTATTGAGGTGCAAATGTGTATGATCACGAAGTACGTTTGGAACATCTTGCATGGTACCTCGCTCTGGGCCTTTACGGACTTTCTAAAGGACACATGGCTTGGGCATATACACCCTTAAAGGAGCTTTTACTTCAGCCTTGCAATGACCATATCTCTATTCAAGAGCCGCTGGCAAACTGCCATCATTATGTATGGTCCTACCTTCCTCTTCAACTGCCACACCTATCTCAAATACTGGCATTTCTCTTAAGCCAAAAACCTGATGTTTGCATATGGAAGTACTCTAAGGATGGTTCTTTCACCTCTAAATCAACTTTCTATGCTATAAGATCTACGGGTGTTTATATACCCTATCTAGGAAAAATATGGAATAATTGTACTCCACCTAGACCTACTTTATTTTGTTGGCTTTTGCTTAATGGGGTTGTGGCTGTTGATGAGATTGTTGCTGGACAAGGAATACCTATGGTGTCCCAGTGCTACTACTATTCTTCAAGGTACATTATAGAGACCATTGATCATTTGTTTGTCGAAGATGAGCGAGCTAAAGAATTATGGGATTGGTGCATGCCCTATTTGGAAACCAACTTTACCACAAATCGGAGTAAACATTCTCAAGTTAAAAACATTCTTGACAATTCTAATGTTAGGAATCCCCATGACTCCATTTCAATCACTATGGTGATTACGATAATTTAGGAAATTCGGAAAGCTAGATGCAGTGCAAAGTTTGAAGGTACTACTTTCAATACCAATCAGATTATCTCTAATATCATGTTTGCAGTAAGAACAACATTCCAAGACATGGCATTAAAAATTGAGCCTTTTGCTCAGTGCGAGTGCTCAAATTAGGTGTGTGATTATCATGAAAATTTTATGTTGTTTATGTGACAAATAAACCTATTAAAAACTAAGTGAATGTGATCGTCAGAAACTTTTAACTAAAAAGTTCCAAAAGAAAAGATTGATTGCCTACCTATTTTGGAATTAGGAGATGTTGAAGTTCTTGATTCCCCTCCTTCAGCCGGCTGAAGAAAGAGAGCCCTTTTGATTTTTGTTCTTGCTTTGGTTCTTTATCAGACTTTGAGGATCATCCAGATTTCCTTTTCTTTGTTGATTCTCTCCTCTTGATCTCCTTTTGTACCTTTAAACCTTGCAAAAAATAGAAAGAAAGAAAGAGGGAACAACAATAAGAACTCAAATAGATGTAGTATCTATTCTAGCAGAAATTCTAATTATGCAACTAAACAAATGAACTCACTTGTTTGATGGTCTTTTAAACCCCTTTAAAACATGGATTGGAAAATAATGCTAGTGAGTGTGTGTTGCATGGAGTGATGTGATGAAAATATGATGCTAATGTAATGAAAATATGACAAAGATGTAGAAATTAATTAAGAACTAAATTGAATAGTCCCTGGAAAGCCTTGGTTTTTGAAAGGATTTTGAATGGACGAAGAAGCGATGAAGAAAGGATGTAGCTTGCTTCAAGACTCCTAGAAATAGCAGCACCTCGATCCTTCAGCGTCTGGACGTCATCTCCAAGATTCTTTGCTCAATTTTCACTCAATTATCGCTATCATCACTAACTTTTCAATGACCAAGAGGTTGGGTATTTATAGTCTTTTCATCCGCGATTTAACATGGAATAATTTGAAGTTTATCCAACTAACAAATAGATAAACACAGATTAATCCATCATTATCTGTAATTATCTAAAATGCGTCGCCCATGAGATACGTCTTTTAGACTAATTAAGATAAGGATAAACATCCGGAAAAAGAGACAGAAACAGCTTAGGAGACCTAAATGACATCGTGCTGGGCAGACGTCTTTTAGCTAATTAATCAATTAATTAAAATTCAAACTTAAATATCAAAATAGGAATAAACTCTAAATGGCGTCTACACATGTCGCCGTCGTTTAGACTTTTTCACATATTTGATTAAAATTTGAGTTAGAATCAATTTAATTAATTAACTTACGTTATGTCTGTCTGACCCGATACTATTAAAAAAAATTAATAAAAATTAACTAATGATAAATATCAGACCATTCTGAAGCATTATTATATGATATAAAATTTACTCAAAATGAAGTCAAAATTAGCGTGTCTACAGCGCTGCCTCATCTTGGCATCATCTTTGCAAGGGAATGAAATGAAATGGAATGTACTGAAAAGGTGATGCCAAGGTGTGATGAGACACGCTCTCAACATCACATGATTGGAATTTTTCTCAAAATCATCAATGAAAATAACTCAAGGAGATCAATGGAATCAATCTTGTCTGGATGAAGACAAAGAAATAAAATAAGGTCGATCAACCTCCACAGATGGGGAAGTATCCCAAGTCATAGACACTGCAGGTTTCATCATGGGGAGCGATTGCCAACCAATGTGGACGTGCTGCAGCCATGATGGATCTTAAAAGAAAACAAGAAATATTGAATAAAGAGTCCAAGAAAGGATAGAATTTCAAAGATATCTTCAAGCGAACCTCAATGATAATCAAGATACTCAATTCAGAATGGAATATTTCATATCATGTTAGAATTATTTGATCAATGGTCTGAAACTTAATCAATAATTAATTCTTATCACAATGATATCAAAGTCCTACATGATGCATACTGGGCTAAAAGAAAAATATAAAGTCAAATAAAATATAAATTAATCAAGGATAATATTGTTAAATTGTCATTAATGAGTTAAGATACCAATTCTTGTAATTCAGTGCTAAGCCGAAGCTCGTTTATCGACGCACCGTTTCACAAAAGTGGAACTATCGTCCTTACTAATTAACAATTAAATGGCCTATCCATACAATTAAGAATTCTCTGGAATTATCACTATTTTTGTTGTAGGGGAACTCAAATTCCAGTTTCATCGAAACCACAAGATCCTTGACATACTTTAATAAATATTTAACATATAGTAATGATGATGTAAATGAAATAGTACAAGGGATAGAGATAACCATCTTTTTAGCCACGGTCGGGACTCATAAACTCCTACAGTGGGACCTTCTTGATATTCTCAGCTTTATTTGAATTTTCCTGAATTTCCTGCACTAAAAAAATTCATCAGTAACTTCAAGCAAATGTTTAATTAAACATCAAAAAATGGATAAACATTGATTTTTGAGTAAATAACAGAAAACCCTAAAATGCGTCGTGTCAAGCCGACGCCATTAATCCAACTAAAACGCGTCGCTGTTCAACGACGCCTTTTAAGTCGCAGAAACAGGTTCTGGCTGTGTTTAATCCGGATTCCAACTCTCTTCACACATGTATATGAAACTTTTAAGTTTATAGATTTCTGCACTTCAGCTTTGTGCCTTGTGTCTTTAACCTTGTGCCCTGTACATGTCTTAGCAAACATATTAAGTATCTGTTTAGGCTTAGCCCCTTGCCCGGTTAAGTAATCGGCTATTTAATCCTACCCTTGGTAGAAGAGTCAAGGGGTATAGCCTTTATTAACAAAGGTAATATTAATAATCAAACTGTAAGCAAAATGTAACATGCAAACAGATAGATGCTCAGTGAAAATAAAAGGAATGAAACACACCAGATGTAATAAGCATATGCTAATTGAATTTTTTTTTTTTTTTGTTTTGAAATTTTCATTTTTGTTTGGGTTTTGGAACATATATATATTTTTTGGATTTTTTAAATATGTGCTTGTTTTTGAATTTTGGAATATATATTTTTGGATTTTGAAATATGAATTTTTTTTGGATTTTGAAATATGTACTTTTTTTGGATTGCAAACTAAAAGACCAGCACGGTACTCAGATCAAAAGATCATATTCATTTATTAACTTAATTTCTAGATTGTTCTTCAATAATCTAACTTAAACCCATCGTGTTTGAACTTGTGTTTCCATTCGTGATCCCATTTGATGATTTGATCCTTAGTCAATCTAGGCCGTTCCTTAAGCTTGGAGTACGCCTCTTCAGTAAAGAAAGGAAGAATTGGTTTAGAAAGGCCACGAGAAAGTTCTGGAGACCTAAAAAGATGTTCCTTTCTTACCCTAATATCTATTAGGGTTCGGTCATTTTCTTTCCGGGGTATTTATCGACCTTGCATTCCCTTTTATTTCATTTCATGGCTTTGATGTAATGTTTGTAGTGTAATGGCCTTTTGATTTGACATTTGGCTTTTGCCTTTTGCTTTTGCTTTTCTTTTTCTTTTCTTGGGACAAATCTCCCCCATTTTTTTTATGACAGCCTCCTACTAAGATGGCGGGTATTCTTGGTAATCTATTCTAAGTCTCGTTCCGACATCATGGGCCGAGTGTAAAAACAGAATTTTATTTGAAAAGAATGATTTGCACTTTATACCCTCGGTGAAGCTTTCGGTATTCCTTAGGATTTAGCATTTCTTATTACTCACGAATCAAACGTGTCAGTGTGTGCAGAAATGTGTTTGAATTAAATTATTCAGACTAATAAGGGAATTTAAGTTTCTAAATTTTCTGATTCCATTGGTCTTTGCACCATGCTGATCGACTCTTTAACCTAAGGGTAGTATTTCTTAAGATACAGACCATTCCAGGGATGAGCTAACTCTTCCCCTTCTGCATTAACTAGACGGTAAGCGTTACCAGGAAAAGCATGTGATACAACGTATGGTCCTTCCCAATTGGGTTGGAGCTTAGAACGCGGACCACCAGATTTTACAAAGATTCTTTTGACGACCATTTCACCAACTTTGAACTTATGTTCAATGACTTTCTTTTGGTAAAAACGTGCTAGTCTATTTTGATAAACTCTTGCATGATTAGCAGCTGACCATCTTTTCTCGTCTAAGAGTTCTAATTGAGCAAGGAGTGTTGAACGGTGTTCATCAATGGAGAATTCCTTATTCAATTGTAGTCTTAATGACGGTAGAAGGATCTCGTATGGAACTACCGCCTCCATTCCAAATGTTAAGGAATAAGGAGTCTACCCAGTGGGCATGAGGATTGAAGTTCGGTAGGCCCATAGAGCCTCAATCAATTTTTCTGGTCAGTCTGTAAATTTATTAGACTTGCACGTCTTTTTGATGATTTTTATCAAAGCTTTGTTAGTTGCCTCTGCTTGGCCATTGCCTTGCGGATAATAAGGAGACGAATGATGCAATGCAATTTTGCACCTATTGCAGAGGTCTTTCAGTTCTTGTGACACGAACTGAGGTTCATTGTCGGTGACGATGGTGCTTAGAATTCCAAATTTGGTGATGATGTTCTTCATGATGAACTTGTAGACGGTTGATGCTTTGACTTCCGTATACGCTTCAGTTTCTGCCCACTTGGTAAAGTATTCTGTTGCGGTGAGGATGAAGGACTTTTGCTTAATGCCGGAATCAGGATTGCCAAGGGGTCCAATGATATCGAAAGCCTACATGGAGAAAGGCCAAGGGGAGGAAACATGATGGAGTGAAGATGCAGGAGAATGAATTTTACCGGCGTGAAATTGACACTTAGCACACCTACGGATATATCCTACACAATCTTCTTCCATGGTTGGCCAATAGAATCCTTGTCTAAGGATTTTCTTTGCTAACATTTGTCCATTAACATGGCCACCACAAACTCCAGCATGAGCTCCTTCCATAACCTTCCAAAGTTCATCTTCGTCTAAACATCTTAGAAGAACTCCATCAAAACCTCTTTTGTATAATGCTCACCCAATTATGGTGTATCTTTGAGCAACTCTCCTTATAGCTCTTTTCTCCTCAGCTATGGCTTCTTCAGGATAAGATTGATCTTCACAATATTTAGTTATTTCATAGTACCATGGTTTATGCTCATCATCTATCTCTTCTAACAGTTCCATTAACATAATCTCTCTCTTTTCCACAATATCTCCATCTCTGACCTTCTTCAACAGCTTCTCCTTAGTCCTAAGGAATGAAGGGTCTTTCACGGCGGGTGAAAGACGCCTGTGAACGATGATTGATTTGGATTGTCTGCTGATTGGAAAATTAAGAGAAGATGCAAGTGAGGTTAGAGCGTCACCTAAGATGTTCTGATTCCTAGGAACATAGACGAAGATCAATTTTGAGAAAAGCTTTGCATAAGTAGAAGTAAGTTCTTGATAAGGCTTGAGTTTGGAATCAAGAGTTCGATATTTGGTTAACACTTGGCGAAGAATCAATTGGCTATCACCTACAATTATGAGTTTGGTGGCACTATGGAGATGAGCAGTCTCGAGGCCAGCAAGGAGTGCCTCGTATTCAGCTATATTGTTAGTGACTTGAAAGTCAAGCTGAAAGGCTTGTGGAATGGTGACACCTTCAGGTGATAACAGAACAATGCCAATCCCCTTTCCATGGGAATTCAGAGCTCCGTCAAAATGCAGAGTCCACATATCATATTTGATTCGGTCTATGGACATCAGTTCCTCATCTGGAAACTCCGATCGGACTGGATCAAAACGAGGAAGGGGGTGATGAGCGAGATGTTCTGCTATGGCATAGCCTTTGATTGCTTTCTGTTGAATGTAAGTGATATCGAATTGAGATAGAAAGCTTTGCCATCGTACTAACCTATCAGTAAGGACAGATTTCTCAAGAAGAAACTTAATTGGATTCATTCTAGCGATGAGATGGACTTCATGAGCAAGAAAGTAATCCTTCAATTTTTGAACAACCCAGACCAATGCTGCGCATGTTTTCTCCATCGCTTTGTATCTTTGCTCAGCGGGGTTGAGAAGTTTAGAGAGATAGTAGGCTGCCCTTTCCTTTCCTTCTTCATCCTCTTGTGCTAAGACAGCCCCCACCGCATAATCTAGGACAGAAATGTATAGTATCAATGGTTTGCCCAGAGATGGTGGTCTCAAAACAAGAGGACTTGCCAAATAATTCTTCAATCCATCGAACGCCTCCTGACACTTATCGTCCCAATTGAATTTGACTCCCGGCTTGGTAAGCTCGTAGAACGGCTTACACCTTTGTGAGTGCTAGGATACAAAACGGCGAATAAATTGCAACCTCCCGATTAATCCTCTTAACTCTTTCAAGTTTTTGAGAGGTGGCATCTCTCTGATAGCCTTCACCTTGTTGGGATCAATCTCAATTCTCCGTTTACTGACGAGGAATCCAAGTAATTTCCCTGAGGATTCCCCGAATACACATTTCTTGGGGTTCATCTTTAGCTGGTATTCTCTTGATCTTTCTAATACTCTTGCCAAATCTTTGGCATGTTCAGCCTTAGTCTTAGATTTCACCAACAAGTCATCCACATATACTTCTAGATCCAACATTCTTTAATCCAAATGGCATGATGATATAACAATATGTTCCCCAAGGTGTAGTGAATGATGTCTTTTCTTGATCTTCTTCTGCTAATTTGATCTAATTATATCCTGAAAATCCATCCATAAATGATAAAGTTTCATAGCCAATAGTGTTATCGATGAGTATATCAATGTGAGGCAATGGAAAATCATCCTTAGGACGCCCGGTTTAAATCTCGGAAGTCAATACAAATCCTGAACTTCCCATCTTTCTTCATAACTGGGACTATGTTGGCCACCCATTGTGGATAAAGGACAACTCTAATGAATTTGACTTTATGTAACTTATCGACCTCTTCTTTCATCTTTAAAGCCATTTGTGGGTGGAATCACCTTAACTTCTGTTTGACTGGTCTAGCTCCATCCTTTAATGTCAACCTATGTTCTACTAAGGATGAGTCTAACCCCGGCATATCCTCATAACTCCAGGCGAAAGTGTCCTTATAATCCTTAAGAACTTGCACCATTGCCTTCTCATCCATTTCAAAAAGATTCTTACTAACGAGGACAACCTTAGGTTCGTCTTCAGTCCTTAGATTGATCTCTTTGGTGGGCTCTTCTACGGCAGCTGAGGGTTCATCAAATCTTTTTACTCCACTGGCATATGTCTCAGATGCGTCCTCATCATCTTTCTCATCTTCAACAATGGGGTCTTTTTCGTGTATCAATTCATACACCCAATATCCATCATTAACTAACTCATTATCTATACAATCTTCTGGCATCTGAATAGGATTCTCTAATAGCTGAGGGATCAAAGAGCAAGAAAGACATTTATAAGCTAAATCCTGGAGGTATCTATCTGGAATTTGTTTACCCTTAGATTTTCTAGACTTCCTAACCTGACTAACCTGCCTAGAACTAGACTCCCTAACTTCGCTCGACTCCCTATCCTAACCTAATGAGGACGAAGTAGAATGAAAATTATAGGATACAGGCGGAAATACAAGAGAACCCTCTCGAGGGGAGGGGCAGAGTAGATCTAGAAGAGAATCTTGACCGAATGACTCGCGCGATGGGGTACAATCGGACAAGTAAGAAGTTTCCTCAATGAGGATATGGGAGAAATTTGTTGCCAAATTGGCATTTTTTTTTTTTTTTGAGAAAAGATGAATTAATCATAAAAGAAGAGTGAAGGTGAATAGGAGGAGAATGGGATGGAGGAAGTGGCACCAAGGCCAAAGGATTTGGGGGATCATACAACAGTATGTCCTAGATTAAATCATAAATCCTCTCTGGATCGAGAGGAGGTTGGGGAATGAAGTCCCGTGGGGACAGAGTGATCATGACGGGCGGAGCCCATGGAATATCTTCAGTAATGACCCGCGACCAAGTCAGGGTCAGAAGCAGAGTGCAGAACAAGGTATGAAGTGTAAAAATGTGAGAAGGATAAGTCCCCCTCCAGAAAAGATCCGTGGTATAACCAGCTACATAGGGGTCATCTGGCTCCGCTTCATCTGTTTCTTCAGACAGCAATATTCTTTTATCAAAAATGGCACCAGGCCCTTCAATCAGTTCATCTATTTGTGGTGGCCACTTTGGTTCTGAGGGATCAAGAAATAGTTTATTCAATGCAATATACAGATCCCTTAAGTCAAACCATTTGTACCATTCACACTCAAGGTCTTGAAACTTCCTCCTTTTCATTGGCCGTAGAGCCTCCAAGGACTGGTACGTGAGCAACTCTGAACAATGTCTGGCCAGGTCCCTTCCATATATGTCATGGAGGTCAAAACAGGAAGTAATGACCACTGTGTTATCATGACTGATCACGGGCCCCTTGACAAAATGTGTGTATAGAGTCCATGTTAAGGGGTCCCAACCTTCTTTGCATGGTGTAGACATTATCTCCCATATTTTCTAGTTATTTTCATTTTCTTCCTGCTGAGTAATGTCATGTTTCACTTTTCTTGGCTTATAGCCCATGCCATTTCCAGGTGTCCTTCGGTTGTCCTTGATGGGTGTAGTTCTGCCTTGTAATTGCGTGCCCAAGCCCTTTCCAGGCTGATAACCACCCTTCATCATTATTTTCCATCCAGGGGTACTCATGCACTTCCCCCACTTTATGGCATTCAATGGATAAGGAGTAAGAGTGGCGGCCTTTAAAGGATCAACCACCGGATGGTAGACCTGTAATACCAACATAAAAGGTTGTCGGCCAGGTGAAGAAGTTGGCTTGATATTCAAGGAGTGAGTAGCAGCAA
The DNA here is from genome assembly GCA_030544215.1 of Zantedeschia hybrid cultivar. Taxonomy (NCBI): domain Eukaryota; kingdom Viridiplantae; phylum Streptophyta; class Magnoliopsida; order Alismatales; family Araceae; genus Zantedeschia; species Zantedeschia hybrid cultivar. The sequence continues at coordinate 40,614,732 of JARZZO010000015.1, forward strand.
GGATCGGCATGCTCGTAACTTTAATGATTCGTCCTTTGTAGGGAAATTTGAGGCACTGATGATTCGTAGAGGGAATCGTCTCAAGGGTTTTCATATAAGGATGACCCAGAATAGCATTCAGGAAAGGATCGATTTCCAAAATGTAAAATTCGACCTCGGTATGACATACTGGGCCTAACTCTACTTTTAAATAGACCATTCCCAAAGGGGAACGAGTGGAATTATCATAAGCTGTTACAGAGATAGGACTAGGCAGCCATTTTTCTTTGGGTACACCACACAATTCAAGGGTCTTCGGAGGCAAGACAATAATTGAAGCCCCTGTGTCGACCAGACATGCATCAACGGCCTTCTTTCAGATATTGACTGTAATACTCAGAGCCATACTCCTGGCTGCTGGCGGCGCTAGTTCCGATGCATGAAATGAGATAGAGGGCTGATCCCCCTGAGGAACTAGTAGTGCGGCGATCTTCTCTACTGGCACGTCTTCGTTGACCATCACTTTTTGTAGATGCTCCATCAGAGTCTCTTGATGGGTCTTTGATCTCTTTATCAATTCAAGCACAAAGATTCGTGCTGATGTTCTGTCAAGATGTTTCAACAGGTCATATTGAGTGCCTGGTGCACTCTCATCATTATGTGCTTCCTCCGGCGGCTGTGATGGGCCGTCTCTGACTGTTGATTGACGAAAGACTTTATTGAAGATCCTCCCACTCCGGAGTGCATGTTCTTCAGTTGTGGAAGAGCCGGGTGATAACTTAAGCACCGCAGAGTGAGTGGATGATGTAGATGGTGTGGAGGGTTGGTATACGGGTGATGGCGTGGGGTTAGTTGGTGGTGGTATGGTACGGATGAGGGGCTTAGATGGTTGGATGGTGGAAGGGTAATTGGTCGGTGCGGATGAAGTGGGGAATGGCATGCGGAGTGGGGGTTTAGATGGCTATATGGTATCTGGGTAAGCGGTGGTGGTAATGGGTGATGTAGGGAGTGGTACGCGGAGCAGTGGTTTGGATGGCATGAGGGGTGCGTAATTAGCTTGCGAGGGGTTGTTTAGTGGAGGCGTAGTGGTGTGGGGGATAATGGGTTTGAGGAAAGTGGGCGGTGGTAATAGGTTAGTGGGTTTAAGGAAAGTGGGTGGTGATGATGGGTTAGTGGGTGCGGGCGAGTGATATGCGGGTGTTGGTACTGGCGTGATGGTAATGGGTTGTGGTCTTGGTATATGGAGGGTGCGGCATGGTGGTTGTTCTGCGGTGCTCGGTGTATGGCCTGTTGAATAAATAAAGGAAGAATCCTCTATCTTCCACTGTTGCCCTCGATTAGCCTCAGACCTGCTATTTGTTAAAATGGCGGAAACTTGATTCTGGTTCTAGTGCTCCGGGAGTGGGTTTTGTGTTAGGAATCAGCAAGAACGCATCGGAAAATAAAATCGATTCCTGTGTATCGGCTGCTGGGATCGTAAAACGGACATTAAAATAAACGCGGGAAGAACGGTTCTTCACCTTTGCGGGGTTTCGAATCTCCCGTGGATGATGCCGACTCGGTAATCACGCACGCGCACGATCTATAGAGGTATCCACACGAGTTCCCGCAGCAGACGCGATTTCCTCCTCGACTTGAGTGCTCCGACCAGATCTCAAATCCACCATGCGCGGAGAGAGACAGATCTACTCCAAGAGAGAGAGAAAGAGAGAGAGAGAGGATAAAGAGAATCTAGGGTGTAAAATTCGTCCAACCAACTTTTTACCCCTCCCCCTTGGCCCTCCTTATATAGAAATACGGATAAGTACAAGGATTAATCCTCATCATTATCCAAGAGTTTGGCCTTGGATAATTCTCCATTAAATCTTCATGTTTATCCTGCGGCTTTTCATAAAAACCCAGATAAGCATGAAATTTAACGTCTCTCACCGTCTGACGAGAACTCTTATGTGTGTGACCCTCAAGGCCCATATATCAGTCCGGTTTCAGGCCTATTAAACTTAGAACTGTTTCTTGAGTTTAATATTTATTAATTAACATTTAAACATCATATGTTAAATGATTAATTTAATAAACAAGTGAATTATCATCTGATGATTAATTCACTTGGCCTTCTGATCATGAATAGCACCAAACACTACCTCATGATCCCAGAAGATATAAGGGATACTGTTCCCTTTAATTGAACCTTTCCGTCTGCAGATACCGCATAGATATAATCCTTTACTCATGCAATGTCCCAATAACGCAAGGGTATGGTTTTAAAGTCAAACCCTCTATCGCATTATCCAGATGGATTCCAGTACTCAGTTAATATCTAGAAAGACATCTCTTTCAATTGACCCTGGCCAGGGATTTCTGTGTACACATCCATAGGACATTCTCTCTCCAGTCTTATACCAAGAGTGAGTGAACCCTTGTTGTTCACTCAATTACCTTCGCAAGCTTTCCACTTTATCTGAGAGACCGACTATCGTGGACTTAATGGTTAAAGTTCACTAGTCAGAGAAACAAGATACAATGGTCCACAAACAAGGTATCATTGGTGACTCAGGTCAAAGGACCAACTGTGCTACTGCAACGATTGAATTCCCTGGTTGACTAATAGGTATAATTACCATCCAGGAAATCTTATTTGGGTCTGTTCAGTGAACTCATTCTCTAATGAGCACCCACATGTTTGTCTTAGTTTCACCACACGAGTGAATGTGAGATCATTCACCCTCATCACATGAGCAGACATAACTTGTGTCGATCTTATCGGATATTTAATATCCATCTCAAATATCCTATGATCGAGAACTGTTTAAGACAATTGACTAAGGATATTGATCTCACTATCATGATCTCATCATGATTCAATATCCCATACATTTGTCTACGGACCTTCACTACGATAGTTAATTTGCGAGAAGTATAAATGTAGAAATAATTGCCTTTATTAATAATTTGAACTAGAATGTACAATGATTGGCTTTGAGGCCACCCAATTCTAACATTCTCCCACTTGGACTATAGCCAATCACCCATGTGTCTAAGTCCCATAGACTTAAGGTGACGTTCTAAATTGTTTTGAGACAATGGCTTAGTCAAGGGATCTGCTACATTATCTTCAGATGAGACTTTCTCAACTACTATATCTCCTCGGGCGATGATCTCACGAATCAGATGAAATCGTCTCAGAATGTGCTTTGACTTCTGATGTGATCTTGACTCCTTCGCTTGAGCTATTGCCCTATTGTTGTCACACAATAATGGAACATGATCTGAAATGCTTGGAACTACTCCAAGTGCCGAGATGAACTTCTTCATCCAAACTGCCTCCTTGGCCGCTTCTTGGTAGGTTTGAGGATCATCATCCTCATTTAAGTGCACTTTTGGCTTGCCATGATCGATATGTCCAACATATCTTTCAGGCTGCTTAGGCACCCTACCTGATCTGCGAACCTTTTGTGTATCATCTTGAACAAGTTCTTGAGTCAATGGTTCAGTAGATGAACTAGTGTTGATTTGTGAGTCTAGAATTTCTTCCAGTTCTATCTTGCTCTTACTGTCTTCTTTTGAAAGATATTCTTTCTCTAAGAAGACAGCTCTTTTTGCGACAAACACCCTTTGATCACTGAGCTGATAGAAATAATATCCAAAAGTCTCTTTTGGATATCCCACAAATCTACATTTCTCTGTCCTGGAATCCAGTTTGTCTGGATCATGTCTTTTGACATGTGCAGGACATCCCCAGACTCTAACATGCTTAAAGTCTGGTTTCTTTCCTTTCCATATCTCATATGGAGTGGAAGATACTGACTTACTGAGAACTTTGTTCAACAGATATGCAGCAGTCAATAGTGCATATCCCTATAAAGAGATTGGAAGTTTGGCATAACTCATCATTGATCGTACCATATCTAATAGAGTACGATTTCTCCTTTACGATACACCATTTAATTGTGGTGTATAGGGAGGAGTCCACTGAGACAAAATACCATTATCCTTAAGATATTATGTGAATTATGTACTTAAGTATTCACCCCATCGATCTGATCGAAGAGTTTTGATACTCTTTCCAGTCTGGTTCTCAACTTCATTTTTAAACTCTTTAAATTTCTCAAAGACTTCTGACTTATATTTCATTAAATATATGTAGCCATATCTTGAGAAATCATCTATAAATGAAACAAAGTATGAGTAACCACCCATAGCATGAGTGGACATTGGACCACATACATCACTATGTATTAGTTCTAATAAGTCCTTAGCTCTTTCTCCATGTCCTGAGAATGGAGCTTTGGTCATTTTTCCCATGAGACAAGCTTCACAGGTTGCAAATGATTCACAATCAAATGGATCAAGATATCCATTCTTATGCAACCTAATGATCCTGTTCTCATTTATATGACCTAGCCTACAATGCCATAGGTACGATTTATTCACATCCTTATCTAATCGTTCAAGAGATTTATTTACCAGACAAACATCATAAGAAATATCAAGTAAACATAATCCATTCAATAAATATCCGGAAGCAAACAATTTGTCTCCTTGATAAATGGAACAACCTTTATTCTCTAGTTTCATAGAATATCCTTATCTGTCGAAACATGAAATAGATATGATATTCCTAATAATGGTCGGAACATAATAACAATCTATCAGTTCCAATGAGTCTCCTGACGGCATCTGAAGTCTTGCTGTCCCCACAGCTAACGCAGCATCTTTTGCTCTATTCCCGAGCCTCAGATCCACGTCTCCGCGGTTCAATCTTCTTTTACTTGTTAGCACCTGCAAGTTATTGCAGATATGAGAAACACATCCAATATCTAATACCCAGGATGTTGATTCTCTATAAGACAAGTTAAGATCGATCATGAGAATACCTGAAGCTTCACCAAGCTTCTCCTTTACTTTTTCTACTAGATAAATCTTACAGTTTCTCTTTCAATGACCTTCTTTATGACAGTGGAAACACTGACCTTTATCATTGACTTTAGCTTTGTCCTTTTGAACCCCCGGTTTGCTTTTCACTAGCTTCTTAGGCTTACCTTTCTTAAAGGTCTGTCCAGCTTTTCTTTTCTTGTTGGTCTTACCAACAAGCATTACATTTGGCTTATCTTTCTGGATAGTGCCTTCTGCTGTCTTCAACATGTTGAGCAGCTCAGCCAGTGTAACTTCAATTTTGTTCATATTGAAGTTGATAATGAATTGTGAAAATGAATCTGGAAGGGACTATAGGATGAAGTCGATGCTCAGGTCATTGTTCATAACAAACCCGAGCACTGCAAGCCTCTCAATCCATTCTATCATCTTGAGCACATGAGTTTGTACAGATGTGCCCTCGCTCATTCTGGTCCTGAACAATTTCTTAGATATCTCATATCTTTCTGTTCTGGATTATTCACCAAACAACTCTTGTAGGTGATTCAATATGGTCTTAGGTTCCATGTTATCATGCTGTCGCTGCAGTTCATTGTTCATTGAACCAAGCATATAACACTGGACTTTGACAGAGTCCTCCTTCTAATTTTCAAACATCATTAATTCATCTTTGTTAGCATTTTCACCGGGTTGCACTGGATCTGGTTGATCCAGGACATAGGCTAGCTTTTCACACCTGAGGACAATCTTCAGGTTGCGTAACCAGTCAATATAATTAGGTCCCGTGAGTTTGTTTGCAACGAAGGGGGTTAGGTGACGACATAACGACCTACATGGAAATATATAAAAATGAGCAGATAGTTCTTAAAATCAGATTTAGGACTTTTAATCTTGATTTAGGCTCCCACTATTTTTCGGCGATCTGTATGACCCTCTAATATACAGAACGGGAGATTCCTGTGATCTCCTAGTGGGGATCAGAATCCTTCGGGCATCATGCATGTGACCTTGTGGTAGCACAACAAATCACATCAAGTCCCTTAGGCAGTCAACTCTTGACAGTTGCAACATTTGCAATATCCGATCGATTTAACCCCTGAATCATAATGACCTTGTGGTAGCACAACAAATCAAATGATTCAGTTAAGTTTATCTATCATTACTTAGATAACATGAATTCATAGTGCAATCCTTGTGGTAGCACAACAAAACTACACTATTTGTCCATTTATCTTAATTACATCACATGTCGTAGACCTAAGTTAATTTCTAAATCAAATAGACCTTATGGTAGCACAACAAATCCATTTGAGATAAGAATTATCCTAAGATCTATAATGATGGTGGGTTACGTGGATTATTCTGAATATCTTACGTTTACAACTTAAATTTTAAAAGAGGGTTTTTGAGTTGATTTATAAAAAAATCGTGCTATCAATAGTATTTCGATTTGAAGTATCATTATACTTAATAGAAATATATGATAGCAAAGTCCGCAAACAACACATATATGCAGAAACATTAAATAGGGATGATCATGGACTGCTAAAGCTACTATGGAATCATCGGAGCCAAACGATGATCCATAATAGGATCCTAATGTGAAAACAGCAACACTGGTTCCATTTGATGCGAGTCCTTCCTCTAGAGGTGTCTTCAGAAGATCCGGTCCTCTAAGCTTAATCCGAAACATTTAAATATGAAATTCAGGACTCGCAGGTCCACAAATGTACATTTAAACACTAAGAAACCTTGATCTTATCAAGGGGAGTACAATCTTATAGGAAGGTAGAGAGTACACTTGGATTAAGAGAGAGGAGGACACGCAGGTCCTATTTAAAATACCAAATGAAATAAGCATCGCATTCATCCACATCATTCATCACATGAAAATACTAAGTCCATGATCATCCCACCATAAAACACATCACATGCATCACAATCATCACATAATTGCAGTCTGGTATTAAATTTTATAAATATAAAATTATAATACCAATTAGTTTTCGAAATAACATTTATTTCAACATAATCAATAATATTCAAAACATTATTGACAAATTAACTAACTAAACCATTCAGTTAATCTAAATCTTAATTCAAACAATTTGAACAGTAAAATGTAATCAAGTTATGCATAATATCAGTTTAAAACATTTTTAAACTAATTAATTTAACAGGAAAATTAATTATCTAAAACAATTTTAAATAATTAACTAACACCCTATTAACAATAAAGCCCTTTAATTGAATAACAGTTATTAAACACTTTAATAAGCTGTTAATAATCATAAAAATAATTAATAACAATTATTAATTATTCTTATAATTTTACTGTTTTAAAACAATTTTAAAACGGGCTTAAATGGGCTAATAAAGGGGTTATAAGGGGCTAAACAGTAATTAAAACATTTTTAATAACCATAAAAAAATGGGCCCAGCCCATTAGGGCCCAATTGGCCCGGACCCGGGCCCTGGCTCGGCCAGGGGCTCTGGCTCGGCCAGGGTCGAGTCCTAGCTCGGCCAGGGTCGAACCCTGGTCGAGCCAGGCACCGGACCTAGCTTAGCCAGGTCCTGGCCCTAGCCGGGTCCGGCCGAGCCGGTCCGAACCGGCTCGGGACCGGCCGGCCAGGCAGGTTCCTGCAACGCTAAAACCTTGAAGACAGCGGCGTCACCCTAGCTCCGGCGACACGCCCGGCGCCGGCAGGGCCGCCGGCGGTGGCCAAATCATCAGCCGGCCGAGCCCCCAAAGATCCCCAAAAATCTGATTTTCTGGATTTTAAATCCGATTTGGGGCTCGATTTTGTAGCTCTTCAAGGCCACCCCGGCGCCGGCAAATGTGTCGGATGTGTAGTGGTGACTATCACCTAATGATCCAGACATCCGGGCCGCCATCCCAACAGTTGGAAATCATAAACGAAGCCGCCGAAGTACCCCGGTTCATCATCTCATGAAGAACTCCGAAATTCTCAAATAAAATCCGAAAAATTACAGAAAAATAATCAAATTATTTGTGTTCATTATATGAACACTATTCCGTCATTTTAGTAGGATTAAACACAAGAACACGTACAATACGGGTTCTTCACGCATAACGAGAATAACACGCAAAACGATGCCGTTTTACGATCGAACCAACAACCTGGCTCTGATACCACTGTTAGGAATCGGCAAGAACGCAGCGGAAAATAAAATCGATTCCTATGTATCGGCTGCTGGGATCGTAAAACGGACATTAAAATAAACGCGGGAAGAACGGTTCTTCAACTTTGCGGGGTTTCGAATCTCCCGTGGATAATGCCGACTCGGTAATCGCGCACGCGCACGATATCTAGAGGTATCCACACGAGTTCCCGCAGCAGACGCGATTTCCTCCTCGACTTGAGTGCTCCGACCAGATCTCAAATCCACCATGCGCGGAGAGAGACAGATCTACTCCAAGAGAGAGAAGGAGAGAGAGAGAGGAGAAAGAGAATCTAGGGTGTAAAATTCGTCCAACCAACTTTTTACCCCTCCCCCTTGGCCCTCCTTATATAAAAATAAGGATAAGCACAAGGTTTAATCCTCATGATTATCTAAGAGTTTGGCCTTGGATAATTCTCCATTAAATCTTCATATTTATCCTGCGGATTTTCATAAAAACCCAGATAAGCATGAAATTTAACGTCTCTCACCGTCTGACGAGAACTCTTATGTGTGTGACCCTCAAGGCCCATATATCAGTCCGGTTTCAGGCCCATTAAACTTAGAACTGTTTCTTGAGTTTAATATTTATTAATTAACATTTAAACATCATATGTTTAATGATTAATTTAATAAACAAGTGAATTATCATCTGATGATTAATTCACTTGGCCTTCTGATCATGAACAGCACCAAACACTACCTCATGATCCCATAAGATATAAGGGATATTGTTCCCTTTAATTGAACCTTTCCGTCTGCAGATACCGCACATATATAATCCTTCACTCATGCAATGTCCCAATAACACAAGGGTATGGTTTTATAGTCAAACCCTCTATCGCATTATCCAGATGGATTCCAGTACTCAGTTAATATCTAGAAAGACATCTCTTTCAATTGACCCTGGCCAGGGATTTCTGTGTACACATCCATAGGACATTCTCTCTCCAGTCTTATACCAAGAGTGAGTGATCCATTGTTGTTCACTAAATTACCTTCGCAAGCTTCCCACTGTATCTGAGAGACCGACTATCGTGGACTTAATGGTTAAAGTTCACTAGTCAGAGAATCAAGATACAATGGTTCACAAACAAGGTATCATTGGTGACTCAGGTCAAAGGACCAACTGTGCTACTGCAACGATTGAATTCCCTGGTTGACTAATAGGTATAATTACCATCCAGGAATTCTTATTTGGGTCTGTTCAGTGAACTCATTCTCTAATGAGCACCCACATGTTTGTCTTAGTGTCACCACACGAGTGAATGTGAGATCATTCACCCTCATCACATGAGCAGACATAACTTGTGTCGATCTTATCGGATATTTAATGTCCATATCAAATATCCTATGATCGAGAACTGTTTTAAGACAATTGACTGAGGATATTGATCTCACTATCATGATCTCATCATGATTCAATATCCCATACATTTGTCTATGGACCTTCATTACGATAGTTAATTTGCGAGAACTATAAATGAAGAAATAATTGCCTTTATTAATAATTTGAACTAGAATGTACAATGATTGGTTTTGAGGCCACCCAATTCTAACATTTTTCACTATACCCATGTTTGGAGGTGCCGCTGCCTGCGCCGGTGCTCTTGGTTGTTGTTGCTGCCGTTGTTGTTGTGGTCTTCTCGCCTTCAAAGCGGATATGTACTTCTTCATTTCTTCCCAGTCGATGCCTCTCTGCTCGTTGAGATTATGAATATAATCTCAGAATTGGAAGCATGTGTCTATGGTGTGTCCAGGTTGTTTGTGGAAATAACAATACTTGGAAGTGTCGGCATTTTAGGGCCAAACAGTTTTTTCTCTTGGCAAAACCAGAGCATTGGTTGCCATTAAAGCACTAAAGATATCTGATAAGGACTCTGGAAGGATTAGATATTCTGTCCTTTTCGGGCCTGGAGGTTTGCTCTGCTGGTTATAATGAGCAGGAGGTGGTACATTGTGGTATGCCGGCAGTGCGCGCGGCTGGTACTGTTGCTGTTGTGGGAGCTGATACTACTGTTGTGGGGGCTGATACTGTAGTTGCCGTTGTGACTGCTGCTGTGGCTGCTGTTGTGGTTGCTGGTTCGGCTGCTGAGGCCACTGGTACTGAGGCTGCTGATACTATGGGTTCAGTTGCTGCTGTCTGTAACCCTGCTGGTTTGGCTGCTGTGGCCGCTGGTACTATGGTTGTTGATTCCTCAGGAATTAGGACAGATTGTTGTTCATACTACTAACCTGCTCATGGGAGAGCGCGCCCTCAGTGGTTGGACTTATGCTAGGAGAATTTAGCACGGCAGGCTTCCGAGGTGGAGGCCTGCTAGGTCGGTGAGGATCAAAGACACTAGAGAACGTAGCATCCTTGAAAGCATTCTGACAATAACGTTCTCTTTCATAGAGCTCTGCCATACTGGTCAAGTTGTTCAGGGCGAGGACTAACTTAAACTGAGGTGTAGCATTGGACATTAACATTTTTACTTGCTCTGACTCAGACAGATGATCTTTCACTTTTTCTGCCATGCCTCTCCATCTATCAGCAAAACTGATGAATTCCTCGTCGGGCTTCATTTTTTCTGCTATCAAATTAGTAATGGACAGGGAGGGGGCAACTCTATCTTGGTATCGTTGAATGAATTTTCATGATACGATACCGTAGTCCTCTACTTCAGCAGGTTCTAAAGAAAAGAACCACTCGAGGGCTGGTCCCTCCAAGGATTTTCTGAAGAAAAATGCCAACGACCTCTTATCATTTTGCTAGAAAGATGACTCATACATAAACTCCTTCAAATGAGTGAAGGGGTTTCCAGTACCGTTGTATTTTCAGTATACCGGCATCTCAGAAGGTGGCAAATGGAACACAGGCAGACTTGGCAGGTTAATTTCAGGTGCAGCTTTAACTCCCATCATCTTCTAAAGGTTGTTGAACTATTCATCCATACGCTCCATCTTTACAAGGAGAGCTTGTGTCGTTGGATCGACCTGGGGAGGAGGGGGAGGTGGAGGTACATGATAGGCCTGTTGCCTAGAATATGTAGGGCATGGGGGACAATAGAGCTGAGGTCCAGTAGAACTTCTGCCATACCCAAGGGCATTTTGGTAAGTAGGCGTCAGCGGCCTGACCGGTTGCCTCGAAGAAGAAAGTTGTGGCCCAGCTGGCCGAAAAGTTGAGACATGGAGGCCTTCCATGGCCTGGGGAATGAAGGAAGTATGATGAGGAGGAGGTTGAGGAATGACAGGGGGAGCCGCAGGATTCGGCTCAGCAGACTGTATGAGCGTCTTCCCTTTCAAAATAGACTGGATTGCCTCGAACTGTCGAGGATCCAGATGGAAGGCAAGAACTCCCAAAGCATTCACAAGATCCGAGGGATCAGAGGATGAGGGATCATTCGGGTTCATGCCCTCCTCAAAAATAGGATTAGGAATCGCATGCACATGCGGAGGAAGATCAGAATATTGATCATGAGCACAAGGAAGAGGGGTTTGTTGGTTTCCCTCATATCGAACTGGACAAGAATAGGGATTACGGGGGGCATTAGCATCTCCCCCGCTTTCAAAGTGGTAATTAGACTCAAGAGAGGCATTAGCATCTCCCTCGTAGTTGACTAGGGCATCTGGAGCCATGCTCAAATCCCTACCTGATCGAAGTAGCATGATATTAGATTTTTTTTCAAAGATTTGTAGACAAGTTGCACAGAGATTAAGCAAACAAGTGGATGTTTAACGTTATTTCAGGATTCCTTGTTGGATTATTTAGATTTAATTAATCACAAATTTACTTAAGGGGTAGGATCCTAGTTTCAGTTCAATTTCCATCGTTATACTCTATAGCTTTATCTCACAACGTTATGAAAATCTAACAAGGATTTCGATTGGTACAACCAGCCCGATGAACAAGGTGGAATACCTTGATTTTGGGGACTTACGAAGGTCTTTAATGCCAACCACTCTAGTCTGATCGAGGGACCGACCCAATCAGAGAGAGGTGAAGACGTCAAGAAGGGTGTTCCTAAGAGAAAAGGAGGGTGTTAGCCCCAGTGCGTATGACCTGTGGCCTGGATGACCTCTAATGCTTATTATGTAATGTGTAGTAGCAAGCAGATCAAAAATCTGAGAACAAAAAAAAAACAAGAAACTGCTTGAATCGCGTTGCTGTTGGTCGACGCTATTCAAACATAACCTTATTTTTTGCAGAAACTCAGGAAGCAAACAACAGAGATTTTTGCCTGAAAGGCGTCTGGGTTGGGTGACGTGTTATGAAACGCGTCGCTGTTCCTAGACGCTTTTCAGGTCGCAGAATCAATATTTTAGGAGGAATTTCTGGATCGATTCCTCCTCAAACAGACATGATGAAAGTAGTAAATAATCGGCTCATGCGATTCTTTTTTTATTTCAATTTTTTAACATGATGATTTATCATGTAAACAAGAAAACAATTAATCAATCACACATGCTTCTTATCACAAAAGATAGCTCTTCAGTCAATCAAACGGGAGGGCAAGATCTTGCCGCAAGGGTGTGCACGTGGTGCACGTGGGAATAACAACTAAACTAAAAACTCACCGATCGGTGAGGGCGTATCGAAAGACACAGGTGGTGCACCGTGGGTGCCCGATTGATAAAAGTAAGAACAAAGATTAAAAGATGGTGAGACCAAGTCCCACTGTGATCGCCAAAAAGCTGTGAGTACTCAAATTAGGTGTGTGATTATCATGAAAATTTTATGTTGTTTATGTGACAAATAAACCTATTAAAAACTAAGTGAATGTGATCGCGAGAAAATTTTAACTAAAAAGTTCCAAAAGAAAAGATTGATCGCCTACCTGTTTTGGAATTGGGAGATGTTCGAGTCCTTGATTCCCCTCCTTTAGCCGGCTGAAGAAAGATAGCCCTTTTGACTTTGTTCTTGCTTTGTCGGACTTTGAAGATCATCTAGATTTCCTTTTCTTTGTTGATTCTCTCCTCTTAATCTTCTTTTGTACCTTGCAACAAGCAAAGATAAAAGAAAATAATAAGAACTCAAGTAGAAGTAGTATCCATTCTAATGAAGATTCTGATCATACAACTTAATCAAAGAACTCAATTGTTTGATGGTCTTTTAAACCCCTTTAAAACATGGATTGGAAAATAATGCTAGTGAGTGTGTGTTGCATGGAGTGATGTGATGAATGAGATTTTGAACTAATATGATGAAAACCAACAGAGATTAATGAAAAGAACTGAATTGGATGGCCCCTGGAAAGCATTGGTCTTGAATGGATCTTGAAAGGACGAAGAATGGATGAAGAAATGATGCATACTTCAGGACTCTTGGAAGTAGCAACACCTCGATCCTTCAGCGTGTGGACGTCGTCGTTAAGGTTCTTTGCTCCAATTTCACTCAATTATCGCTATCATGACTAACTTTTCAATGACCAAGAGGTTGGGTGTTTATAGGCTTTTCATCCGCGATTTAACATGGAAGAATTTGAAATTTATCTAACTAACAAACAGATAAACACAGATTAATCCATGATTATCTGTAATTATCTAAAATGCGTCGCCCATGAGAGACGTCTTTTAGACTAATTAAGATAAGGATAAACATCTGTAAAAAGAGACAGAAACAGCTTAGGAGACCTAAATGGCTTCGTGCTTGGCAGACGTCGTTTAGCTAATTAATCAATTAATTAAAATTCAAACATAAATATCAAAATAGGAATAAACTCTAAATTGCGTCTATACCTGTCGACGTCGTTTAGACTTTTTCACATATTTGATTAAAATTTGAGTTAGAATCAATTTAATTAATTAACTTACGTTATGTCTGTCTGACCCGATACTATTTAGAAAGATTAATAAAAATTAACTAATGATTAAATATCAGACTATTCTAAGGCATTATTATATGATATGAAATTTACTCAAAATGATGTCAAAATTAGCGTGTCTACACTCAGCAGGCTACTATTATCTATTCCCTTGGCATCCCTATTCGCAGGCCTCAATCCCAGCATCTCATCCTTTTTTGGCAAAGACCCACTAAGGGACATGCTCTAAACATCCATGTATCTGCAAAAGGAAACTCAGGAGTAGGGGTGTCAATCGGGCGGGCCAGCGTGTGGCCCAGCTCAACCTAGCCCATGTTAAAGGAAATTGGGTTGGCCCAAATTATATAAATTGCGTTTGACTAAATTTGGGTTGACATTAATTAAATCTAGGTTGAGCTGGGCTGAACGAGCTGGCCTAGTTTAAATTATTGACTTTTATAATAATTCATACAAAAGGTAAGACACTTCTAACAAACCATTATAAACAGGGTCAGCCCAACCCAACCCAACCCACTCACTACTGAATTGACGTTGAATTTGAGTTGAATATGAGTTAAATTGGGGTAGAATTTTGGCTGGGCTAAAATTGGGCTGGGCTATTTTGAATTTGGGTTAGATTCAAATTATCACGTAATCCAGCCCAACCCATACAATTTACATCCCTACTCGCGAGTATTTATAGGTGGAGGATGTTTTAGAGGTTCCTACATGCATGTTCTTTTGGGTTATTTTAACTTCTATGGTGTTGGCTAAATCATAGCTGTTGTGGCACACACACTGTTGGATGGGATCTGCCTGGCTATTCAATATTGCATCTCTTTGGAAGCCATCTACTCTGATTCCATGGTGTTTGCTACTGTGCTGGAGTACTCTGATTGCCCTCCTTTAGATTGTGAATGCCCCTTTAATTCACTAGAGACCAACCCAGTTGCCGATGCTTTGGCGGGTTATGGAACTTCAAATCAATGTCATCAGGAGTTCTTCTCGTGGTCTGCACTTCCTAAGCAAGCCAGAGGGTGTGCTATCATTGATGCTACTGGACTTCCTGCCCTTCGAATTTGTTAATTTCATTGCTATTGTATTTATAGGTGTCTTGATGGAATGGAACTCTTTATCTATTTTCTTTTGATTCAGGGTATGCCTCGGTGACTATGTAATGTTTCATCCATATCAATAAAGTAGCCTTGGCTTGACTTGGTGGAGTGGGAACATTCCAATCCTTTGAAGTAGTGTGCACTCTCCCTATGTCAATTCCAAGTTGTTTTTTGCTTTAAAAAAAAAAAATTCTCACCAGTAAGAATGGAATTGGTCCAACAAGCATACATAGAATTTAGCTAAAGATTGTAATGGAGAGGTCCTCACGTGAAAGCCGAAGTCTTCGCAGTACAGTGACAACAAAAGCAAAATCATTCTCATTGTGCGGGAAGACTACCAGAGTTTTCCAAAAAGCTCCACATAACAAGTCCTATATTAGTATTTGGGTGTCCTACGGACCAATTCTAGGCCGGGTAGGCCCAATATGATGTACAATCTTGTTCGACATTATAAAGTGGTAGTTAGAACGTAAGTTTGTAATATTTGTATTAGTATACGTTGTCCCTAGGATATGTGGTTGTAAAGTCAATTCGAGATAGGATCTCAAATGTGGGTTTGACTATACATGGACACATACCTTAAACAATTATCGATTGGAGCGTAAATCGGCACACATGATGTAAGGACTGAGGTTTCGGGTTCGGTTTTCGGGTCGGTTTCGGGCCGGAACCCCTGGTTTGGACCCTGAGGGGTCTGGAGAATTTCTTCTGAATGACGTCTACCCTCCACGACGCCTTTCAAACAGCGTCTTGATAGGTGGACGCCATTTAGGCGATTTGCTGTGGTGCCACGTGGGCGAGTTTCGGGCCGCGAGAGTACGGCCCCTGTCTTGTCGTCTGAACGGCGTCCATGATGCATGACGCGATTCAGACTGCCACCCTGCGATGTCAGCGTACGGTGCCTGACATGTCAGCTAAACGGCGTCCGTGGTGGTCGACGCGTTTCAAACAGCTGTCAGTACGGCCTGTCCTGTCATCTGATAGGCGTCCTTCTTGCTCGACGCATTTTTAGGTAGTTTCTGATGACCCCCGCGAGCCCTCCTTTCTTTCCCTCATTTCTCACCTCTCACTCTCTCTCCTCTCCCTCTCCGCCTCCTCCGACCCCTCTCTTCCCCTCTCCCTTCCTCTTCTTCCTCTTCCATCACTCCAACGCCTCCCTACTTCTCACCTCTGCCACCACCACTTCCTTCGCGGCGTTCCATTCTCCGGACGGCGGCCGACGTCCCGGCAGAGTGGCGACGTTCTCGGGGTACCGGCGGCGGTCTACGGTGCGGCGGTTGGGCGACACGGAGCCAGGAGGAGTTCAAGTATCCGGTAGGGGGACGAACCTTGTATGTGTTGCTCGTGCTTTCCTAGGCGTGTTTTGATGTGTTTTGGGCTAGATTGAACATGTTTAGGGGGTGTTCTTGTGGGTTTGGCCGTGTTCATGTATGTGGTTTTGTAGTAGGTTTGTGGGGGGTGAACTTCTCTTTCTCCCCCTTCTGTTTTTGGAGGCTTTTCAGGGCAATTGGGGTTAAGGGGGGGAAACCCTCGGTTCGAACCAGGGAACCAGGTTTCTGGCGCTAAACGGCGTCGTGCCTGGTCGACGCCTTTCAAAAGGACGTCAAGGCAGTGCGACGCGTTTTAGGGCAGAAACCTCCCCGTTCGAGGTTTCACGAGTTAGGGGTTCTGGCGCTAAAAGACGTCATGGATGGACGACGCCTTTCAAAAGGGCGTCGGGCCATCATGACGCCATTTAGGCAGGACATCACCCCGACTGAGGGTCCGTCAACTCGGGATTCTGGGACTAAAAGACGTCATGGGTGGACGACGCTATTTGAATGGCGTCGGGCAACCATGATGCCTTTTAAGGCAGAAATCCCCTGGGTAATGTTTTCCTGAAATTCTGGATTTATCAGCTGAATAGCGTCGGAGGATGTCGACGCCTTTCAAAAGGCGACCGCTGGTGTCGACGCCTTTTAGGCCAGATTTCCGTGGCCTCTGTTTTATGAACCAGTTTAGGGAACTTGAATGGCGTCGGCCTTGGGCGACGCGATTCAGGACAGAATAACACTAATTCATGCCAGTAAAATGTATTCATACTGCTAGATAGTTGGTTAGTGCATGCTGTAGTATACTTGGTTTCTTCATGACTGGATGGCACTGCATTGTGTGTAGTGCGATCGCGGGCTTTTCACGTGACCGGATCGTACCGTGCCGGGTTTTGGTGTTTTCAGTTACTGTGGACCTAGAGTGACATTGTAGCACTTTATCACCCTGTGCTGGTGGGGGCGTGAGCACAGCGCCGGTGGGGGCGTGGGCGGGGTGACGCCTAGTGAGAGAGGGTCACCTGGTGAACCCCGGGGTCAGCTAGTACCGGTGTCGGAGTGGTACATTCGGAGAGTCACTCATGCTGAGGGAAGGAGTAACCACCTGAGCCAGTTGGGCCGGAGTAGCTAGCGTGCTATCCGAGGGGTTACTATTTGGTCTCAGCGGGTCGGTGTTTCCTACTTGTGCTTGTGTGGTTGGTGTTTCCCACTTGCGGAGGAGTGGTTGACGTGTTTTGCCGAGACGGGAGTTGTAGGCTCCTTGATAGAACGATTTTAGAAATATGCATGTTACATTCCGAAGGCACATGATTCATATCGAGATTTTAGGAGTAGTGTGTTACAGCTTTACTTGCCTTATTACCTGTACCTTTGTTACTGCACTTGTGGGTGTGTGTGTGGGAGGCAGGGGATCGGATGATCCCTACTGAGCCCAATTCTGGTGTGGCTCACCCCCTGCGTTTTCAGGTGTGGTCCTTGTGGCGTGTGACGGCGCGTGGCGTTCTCCTTGGTGTGCGGACCAGCAGCTATCTTAGTTTCCGGGGTATGCCCCGACGTTGTTGTACCTTATTTCTGCCTGTACTTATTTAATTTGTTGGACATGTAATTATTGTTGGACTGTATACGGACATTATCACTTTACTTCCTGCGCACTGTACCCCTTGTAGTCCGTGTGAATGTTATATTTAATATTGTTTAACGCTTACTCCTCCAGATGTGTGTATAAGATCCGGGTATGAACCTACAGTTAATGGGCCGACATCCATTTAGTGACCGGGTCTCCGGTCATAGGATGGCGGGTCGTTACAATTGGTATCAGAGCATGGTCTGGTCAAGTAAGCGGTAAACTGGGTTAGATATCGTAGTCCAACAATAAGTACGAGTATGTACAGGCGATGGCTGCGGGTGTAGAGTGAAAGGTTTTGACGTGTTTGTGTTGATTTTCGTGTTCGTGAGGTAGCGATGGCGCCGAGGAAGAGAGTTTCGTTGGCTCGTGGTAGGAGATCAGACGATGGTATTTCGAGGGCAGAAGGGCATAATGTGGATCGTTTCGTGGAGGCTATGATTGGAGCTATGGGTAGATACCAGCAAGGAGACGTTAGCGAGGGATCCAATTCCCGAGGTGACCAGTTCACGGTATTAGAGCAGTTTTCGAGGTTGGGGACCCCTACTTTCACAGGTCGACCAGTCCCAGACCAGGCAGCTCATTGGATTAAGGAAGTAGAGAAGGCGTTTGACGTTCTTGAATGTTCTGAGAATGATAAGACCTTGTTGGCAACCTATTTGTTGAAGGATAATGCATACGAGTGGTGGGTTACCGTCAAGACAAGGATGTTTACAAATAGATCCTTGAGAGAGATCCCTTGGGAGGTATTTGTGAGAGAGTTCAGTAGTCAGTACTTTCCGGGGCTCGTCCAGGAGGCCAAGGAAAGAGAATTTTTGGAATTGGTGCAGAATGACATGTCAGTTCTAGATTATCATACGAAGTTTGTGGCTCTTGGAGAATTCGTTCCACACTTATTTGAGCAGGAGAGCTATAGAACCGCGAGATTTGTAGATGGGCTCCGATTTGATCTAAGGACAATGGTGGCACCTCAGGGTTGTAGAGATCTGGCGTCAGCGGTTCGATGCGCGGCAGCGGTGGAGACTCAATTTCAGCAAATGGCGAAAGAGTTGGAGCGATCGGTACGAGGGAAGCAGCAAGGCAGGAGCAAATCAACGCCCCTCTCGTCAGGCGGTTCGAGTTCCTTTGAGTTCGGGTCCCAAGGGACGTCACGTGATGAAGATGAGGACGGTTCGGCCCAACAGATGCAGACTGAGGCTAGCAGGCAGCAGGGAAAGTGACATGATGCGGCAGATTATTGTTCCCGTTGTAGTAGGTATCACGGCAACCGGGTGTGTCCATTGGTCGCTGGTAGCTGTTTTGGCTGTGGCAGGAGGGGACATCTCGCGAGGAACTGTCCCCAGAAGAATAAGACGAGTCAAGGGCCGAGTGGTCAGTAGGAGCCCGGTACCTTATGTAGTGTGGTGTGCCCCTTTTGTGGAGATCCGAGGTGCGGGGATAGATGAACACTCTTATCTTGTCTTATGAGGTAGTGGTTGTGAACTCTTATGGCACTCTTTATGTATTTTGGGTCGTGGTGGTGATTTGGTATTGTAATGTGTACTTTGTAAGGTTATTATATAATGATGTTGGTCTATCAATTTTGGTGGAATCATGGCACATAATTGGTTTGGTATTGATTTGATTGATGGATTGTGTGTGGGGAGCCCCGTGTAAGAGTGTGATCGATGAGGGCATTAGTAGGATTTTACCGATGGTTGGTCCAGGGGTTTTCTTCGATAGCAACCCCCCTTATTGAGGTTGACGCGTAGGGGAGTTCGTCTCATGTGGACCGAGGAATGTGAGCGGAGTTTCATTAAGTTGAAGACTCGCCTCACTTGGGCTCCAGTGTTGGTACTTCTTTCAGGTTCCGGTGGATTTGTGGAGTATTCAGTTACAACACATCGAGATTTGGGTGCGTTTCTGATGCAACTTGGTAAGATTGTGGCCTATAGGCAGTTGAAGGAGTTTGAGGAGAACTATCCATCTATGACTTAGAGTTGGCAGCTGTGGTGTATGCAGTATAGATCTAGAGGCATTATTTATATGGGGATTATTTGAGCAACTGTGGAGTCTCCCTTTCGGATTCCACGTGAGGCTGACGGAGCTAGGTTGGCCAGCAGTGTATCATACCATAATTAAGACTTAGAGGACAGACGCAGAGTTACCGCAGATTCTCCAGAGTTTAGAGGTGGAATTGTGGGGCAGTAGTACAGTCAGGTTAGAGGTAGACTTAGTGATTTGACCGTGAAGGACGTGCGCAGGTGTTCCTTTTGAAGTCACACTGTTCTAGATAAATGATGCTTCCCGGATCGAGCAAAGCGTATCATTGTTGAGGTGGTCCAGTAGGAATAAGGATAGGACTGATTCTGTGGTTGAGTGCTTGTATTTTCAGCAGGTTAAGGTGGAATATCAGAGTGGCGCAGCGGTAGCGTGGTTGCAGTCCTTGCCGATCCCGGTGCGGAGACGGGAGCTTGCGACTTGAGGCATGTATTAGGATTGTTTTATCCCCTGGTGGTGGGAGCGTGATCTGGATTACCATTGAGCAACTGACTATGTCAGTACACTTCCTGGCTATCAGGAAGGACTGGTCAGTCGGTAAGTTGGCTGAGTTGTTGTGAGTCGGATCATCTCTTTCTGCTCGATGTGCCCTTATCCATCATGTCGGATCGGGCTTTGAGATTTACTTCTTAATTGTGGGAAGAGTCTTTGGAAGACTTTGAGTACGCGGTTAGCCTTCAGCCCGGCCTATCATCCCGAGTCTGATGAGCGGTTAGAGGGGGGCCTTTCGGATTTTTGAGGTTTTGCTCGTGGCATGTTGCCTAGACTGAGGAGGTTCTTGGGAGCAGCGTTGGTTTTCAGTGGGGTTTTGTGTACCATAGCAGTTACCACTCTAGCATTGGCTTGGCGCCTTATGAGGCATTGTTTAGATGGCTGTGTCGACCCCTTGTGAATCAGTCTGAGATTGGCTAGAGGCAGTTAGCAGGATCAGGGTTGGTATAGCAGGGTGCTTAGGTTGCCAGAGTTGTGCTATCATCGGTAAGAGACCGATTGAGTTTGAAGTTGGAGACCTCGTGTCTTTCCAAGTCTCGCCCTCCATGGGTGTGAAGAGATTTGAGAAGCAAGGTAAGTTGGGTCCGTGCTGTGCTAGACCTCTTCCCGTTCTTGCTCGAATTGAGGAAGATTACCAGCCAGCCTTGCTGTTCAGTCTTGCGGGAATGCACGATGCGTTTCGTGTTTCGTTGCAGAGGAGTGTTCTGGATCCGCCCCAGGTGCTAGAACTTTCAGGACTTGAGGTCGCTGAGGACTTGTCCTTTCCAGAGTGTCTAGTGTGTTTTGAGAATCACTAGTGACAGGTCCTCCGGAACAAGGTTGCATTTGTGGACTGAGTATCTTGACAGTATCGCTCCGGGAGCGAGGCGACCTGGGGGCGCGTGATTGAGATGCTGGGAAGCAGTTCCCTATCCTTTTTAGTAAGTTCCAATGCGAATTGGCAGCGGAGGCATTTTCACCCTCGTTACTTGTAACAGGCAATTTCGGGGACGAAATTCTTTTAAGGGGGGAGAATGTAAGGACTGAGGTTTCGGGTTCGGTTTTCGGGTCGGTTTCGGGCCGGAACCCCTGGTTTGGACCCTGAGGGGTCTGGAGAATTTCTTCTGAATGACGTCTACCCTCCACGACGCCTTTCAAATGGCGTCTTGATAGGTGGACGCCATTTAGGCGATTTGTTGTGGTGCCACGTGGGCGCCACGTGGGCGGGTTTCGGGCCGCGAGAGTACGGACACTGTCTTGTCGTCTGAACGGCGTCCATGATGGACGACGCGATTCAGACTGCCACCCTGCGATGTCAGCGTACGGTGCCTGACATGTCAGCTAAACGGCGTCCGTGGTGGTCGACGCGTTTCAAGCAGCTGTCAGTACAGCCTGTCCTGTCATCTGATAGGCGTCCTTCTTGCTCGACGCGTTTTTAGGTAGTTTCTGATGACCCCCGCGAGCCCTCCTTTCTTTCCCTCATTTCTCACCTCTCACTCTCTCTCCTCTCCCTCTCCGCCTCCTCCGACCCCTCTCTTCCCCTCTCCCTTCCTCTTCTTCCTCTTCCATCACTCCAACGCCTCCCTACTTCTCACCTCTGCCACCACCACTTCCTTCGCGGCGTTCCATTCTCCGGACGGCGGCCGACGTCCCGGCAGAGTGGCGACGTTCTCGGGGTACCGGCGGCGGTCTACGGTGCGGCGGTTGGGCGACACGGAGCCAGGAGGAGTTCAAGTATCCGGTAGGGGGACGAACCTTGTATGTGTTGCTCGTGCTTTCCTAGGCGTGTTTTGATGTGTTTTGGGCTAGATTGAACATGTTTAGGGGGTGTTCTTGTGGGTTTGGCCGTGTTCATGTATGTGGTTTTGTAGTAGGTTTGTGGGGGGTGAACTTCTCTTTCTCCCCCTTCTGTTTTTGGAGGCTTTTCGGGGCAATTGGGGTTAAGGGGGGGAAACCCTCGGTTCGAACCAGGGAACCAGGTTTCTGGCGCTAAACGGCGTCGTGCCTGGTCGACGCCTTTCAAAAGGACGTCAAGGCAGTGCGACGCGTTTTAGGGCAGAAACCTCCCCGTTCGAGGTTTCACGAGTTAGGGGTTCTGGCGCTAAAAGACGTCATGGATGGACGACGCCTTTCAAAAGGGCGTCGAGCCATCATGACGCCATTTAGGCAGGAAATCACACCGACTGAGGGTCCGTCAACTCGGGATTCTGGGACTAAAAGACGTCATGGGTGGACGACGCTATTTGAATGGCGTCGGGCAACCATGACGCCTTTTAAGGCAGAAATCCCCTGGGTAATGTTTTCCTGTAATTCTGGATTTATCAGCTGAATAGCGTCGGAGGATGTCGACGCCTTTCAAAAGGTGACCGCTGGTGTCGACGCCTTTTAGGCCAGATTTCCGTGGCCTCTGTTTTATGAACCAGTTTAGGGAACTTGAATGGCGTCGGCCTTGGGCGACGCGATTCAAGACAGAACAACACTAATTCATGCCAGTAAAATGTATTCATACTGCTAGATAGTTGGTTAGTGCATGCTGTAGTATACTTGGTTTCTTCATGACCGGATGGCACTGCGTTGTGTGTAGTGCGATCGCGGGATTTTCACGTGACCGGATCGTACCGTGCCGGGTTTTGGTGTTTTGAGTTACTGTGGACCTGGAGTGACATTGTAGCGCTTTATCACCCTGTGCTGGTGGGGGCGTGAGCACAGCGCCGGTGGGGGCGTGGGCGGGATGACGCCTAGTGAGAGAGGGTCACCTGCTGAACCCCGGGGTCAGCTAGTACCGGCGTCGGAGTGGTACATTCGGAGAGTCACTCATGCTGAGGGAAGGAGTAACCACCTGAGCCAGTTAGGCCGGAGTAGCTAGCGTGCTATCCGAGGGGTTACTGTTTGGTCTCAGCGGGTCGGTGTTTCCTACTTGTGCTTGTGTGGTTGGTGTTTCCCACTTGCGGAGGAGTGGTTGACGTGTTTTGCCGAGACGGGAGTTGTAGGCTCCTTGATAGAACGATTTTAGAAATATGCATGTTACATTCCGAAGGCACATGATTCATATCGAGATTTTAGGAGTAGTGTGTTACAGTCTTACTTGCCTTATTACATGTACCTTTGTTACTGCACTTGTGGGTGTGTGTGTGGGAGGCAGGGGATCGGATGATCCCTACTGAGCCCAATTCTGGTGTGGCTCACTCCCTGCGTTTTCAGGTGTGGTCCTTGTGGCGTGTGACGGCGCGTGGCGTTCTCCTTGGTGTGCGGACCAGCAGCTATCTTAGTTTCCGGGGTATGCCCCGACGTTGTTGTACCTTATTTTTGCCTGTACTTATTTAATTTGTTGGACATGTAATTATTGTTGGACTGTATACGGACATTATCACTTTACTTCCTGCGCACTGTACCCCTTGTAGTCCGTGTGAATGTTATATTTAATCTTGTTTAACGCTTACTCCTCCGGATGTGTGTATAAGATCCGGGTATGAACCTACAGTTAATGGGCCGACATCCATTTAGTGACCGGGTCTCCGGTCATAGGATGGCGGGTCGTTACACATGATGTGTAGATGATCAATCTCACGATCACAGGTGCGGGGCACCAACACATATGGGTGGGTGTTCATCCTGGGAGGATGTCCATTAAACTGATCCGCTCATAGATCTTCATATGGTTGATTATACCTAATGTCAACTGAAGATCCATCTGTCTCAGTAGTATCGTTGATCCTTTGACCTGAGACATTAAGTGGGTTTACGTGAGGACCGATATTGTAACGACCCGCCATCCTATGACCGGAGACCCGATCTGTAACGACCCGCCATCCTATGACCGGAGACCCGGTCACTAAATGGATGTCG
Organism: Zantedeschia hybrid cultivar; assembly: GCA_030544215.1. Classification (NCBI taxonomy): domain Eukaryota; kingdom Viridiplantae; phylum Streptophyta; class Magnoliopsida; order Alismatales; family Araceae; genus Zantedeschia; species Zantedeschia hybrid cultivar. Next base: position 40,638,952 of record JARZZO010000015.1, read on the forward strand.
GCCCATTAACTGCGGGTTCACACCCGGATCTCACACAACACGTCTGGAGGAGTAAGTGCTAAACGAGGCTAAATATAACAAACACACGGACTACAAGGGAAACAAGTGCGCAGGAAGGAAAATAACAATGTCCGTATACAGTCCAACAATAATTACATGTCCGACAATAAAAAAAAGTACAGGCAGAAGGAAAGTACAACAATATCGGGGCATACCCCGGAACTAAGACAGCTGCTGGTCCGCACACCAAGGAGCCACCATGCTACCGCTCGCCTCGAGGTCCACACCTGAAACCGCAGGGAGTGAGCCACACCAGAATTGGGCTCAGTAGGGATCATCCGATCCCCTGCCTCCCACTCACACACCCACAAGTGTAACAACAGGAATATATGGCAATTTAAGTAAAGCAGTAAACACAGCACCCAACTCTGATATGAAACGCACGGTAAGCAGTGTAACAAGAACCATTCTAAGTAACCCGAAGAACCCAACACAGAGTCACGACTCACAGTCAAAGTCCACGAAGCGACTAAACCACACTGTCGACCGAAGTCGAACGTCGCCTCCCAACACTACCACCACTACTCACGCCTGTCCACCCCTACTGTGTTCCGGGGCATTGTAGGGTGAGGCAGTGAGTCAAACTAGGACTAGCTGGAACCAGTGTACCGCCACTGCCAGCTACGTGTGCACACAAGCAGTCTAGACTACTGTCCTACCACCGGATTGCCTCCACGCTAGGCCTCAGCGCTTCAGGAGGGCCCTGGGGACCGGCGAACCCTCGTCAAGCCGAAGCTACAGGAACTACCCACAAACCCAACTCTCCCGGGCTGCGTCAGGCCAAGGGCTATAGGTACCACTCGTAACCTTGATCAAAGGTCACATCAGGCCCAATGGCTAAAGGGTAAACCAACTCCCACCAGAAACACCACCAGCTTCACAGCAAGAAACACGCCAGAAGCTGTCACGACAACCAAGGGAAACCCCGACCCACTGAGACCAAACAGCAACCCCTCGGATAGCACACCGGCTACTCCGGCCCGACGGGCTCAAGGTGGTTCTGCTTGTCTCAGCCAAGGGTAGAACACAACATGCACCACTCCACAGACACCATGACCCTGTCCCCATCGGTCCATGGTGACAACGTAAACCACAGTTAACACGATCCACATTCGCATAACACAAACACACATATAATCATGATTCCATTCGTACAGTAAACCTCAGTCTCAGTATATAGTTAAAGCACACACACACACACCGGTGATGTAATTCCACTTACGCAGAAGTCCTCCGTCTCAGTATACAACCCACAGCATGCATTAGAACCATCCCACCGTGAAACATGCACGAAATAACAGATTTAAGCATTCCTGTCTTGAATCGCGTCGACCGAGGTCGACGCCATTCAAGACCCTTAGACAGGTTTATTAAAAGCCAGATTATCCTTAAAACGCGTCCACCGTTGAAGTCGCCTTTTAAAACGCGTCTGGGTGTCCCGACGCCATTCAACCCAGAAATCCAGATTGCAGAACCCTTAAACGGGGGCATTTCCTGCCTAAATGGCGTCATGATGGCCCGACGTCCTTCTAAAAGGCGTCGTCCATCCATGACGTCATTTAGCGCAGAACCCCTAACTCAGAAAACCTCGCACAGGGAGGTTTCTGCCCTAAAACGCGTCGCACTGACCAGACGTCTTTCGGAAAGGCGTCGACCAGGCACGACGCCATTTAGTGCCAGAAACCAGGTTTCCTGGTTCAACCCGAGGGTTTCTCCCTTGAACCCCAAGTACCCCGAAAAGCCCCAAAACCAAAGGGGGAAGATGAGAACGTCAAGCACCACGATCATGCTATGAAACCACGTCCACAACACCGTCATTCTCCAAAGAATCCCCCTAAACATGCTCAATCTAACCCCAAACACGCCAAGAAGCAAACGAGCACACATGCAAGGTTTCGTCCCCCTACCGGTTCTCGAACGCCACCAAGCTCCGTGCCGCCGTCCCGCCGCACCGCACACCGCCGCCGGTACCCTCGAGGACGCCGCCACTCCGCCGGGACGTCGGCCGCCGTCCGGAGAAGGGAACGCCGCGAAGGAGGTGGTGGAGGTAGAGGTGAGAGGTAAGGTGGTGTTGGAGTGGTGGAAGAGGAAGAAGAGGAAGGGAAGGGAAAGAAGAGCGTCGGAGAGGGCGGAGGGGGTGAGGAGAGAGAGAGTGAAGGTGAGAATGAGGGAAAGAAGGGGAGGCTCGCGGGGTCAACCAGAATCCCGCTAAAACGCGTCGATCGAGGCAGACGCCAATCAGTCTGACAGGACGGCCGTACTGACAACGCTCTGAAACGCGTCGCCCACCGCGGACGCCGTTCAGATGACAAGACAGGCCGTAATGACAACGCTCTGGCGCCGTACCCTGACACCGCAGGTGTCGCAGTCTGAAACGCGTCGACCGAGCTGGACGCCGTTCAGACAAATCTGATAGGGGCCGTACTCTCGCGGCCCGAAACCCGCCCACGTGGCGCACACGTGGCACAACAACCAGCAGACCTAAATGGCGTCCACACACCCTGACGCCTTTTGAAAGGCGTCGAGCACTGTTGACGCCATTCAGCCAGAAATCTCAAGACCCCACCAGGGTCCAAACCAGGGGATCCGGCCCGAACCCGACCCGAATACAGAACCCGAAATCTCAGTCATTACACGATCACTAAATGGATGTCGGCCCATTAACTACGGGTTGACACCCGGATCTCACACAACACATCTGGAGGAGTAAGCGCTAAACAAGGCTAAATATAACAATCACACGGACTACAAAGATATAACAAGTGCGCAGGAGGGAAGATAACAATGTCCGTATACAGTCCAACAATAATTACATGGTCCAACAAATTAAAGAAGTACAGGCAGAAGCAAAGTACAACAACATCAGCGCATACCCCGGAACTGACACAGCTGCTGGTCCGCACACCAAGAAAACACCACCCGCTGCCAAGCGCCACGAGGTCCACACCTAAAACCGCAGGGAGTGAGCCACACCAAAATTGGGCTCAGTAGGGATCAACCGATCCCCTGCCTCCCACTCACACACCCACAAGTGTAACAACACAGATATATGACAATTAAATAAAGCAGTAAACATAGCACCCAACCTGATATGAAAGGCACGATAAGCAGTGTAGCAGGAACAGTTTTAAGCAACCCGAAGAACCCAACATAGAGTCACGACTCACAGCCAAAGTCCACAAAGCGACTGAACCACACTGTCGACCGAAGACAAACGTCGCCTCACAACATTACCACCACTACTCACGCCTGTCCGCCCCTACAGTGTTCCGGGGCACTGTAGGGTGAGGCAGTGAGTCAAACTAGGACTAGCTGGGACCAGTGTACCACCACTGCCCAGCTACGTGTGCACACAAGCAGTCTAGACTACTGTCCTACCGACCGGATTGCCTCCACGCTAGGCCTCAGCGCTTCAGGAGGGCCCTGGGGACCGGCGAACCCTCGTCAAGCCGAAGCTACAGGAACTACCCACAACCCTAACCTCCCGGGCTGCGTCAGGCCAAAGGGCTAAGGGTACCACTCGTAACCTTGATCAAAGGTCACATCAGGCCCAGTGGCTATAGGGGTAAAACAACTCCAACAGTACCACAACCAGCTCCACAGCAAGAAACGCGCCGGAAGCTGCCACAACAAACAGGGAAACCCCGACCCGCTGAGACCAAACAGCGACCCCTCGGATAGCACACCGGCTACTCCGGCACGACGGGCTCAAGGCGATCCTGCTTCCCTCAGCCAAAGGTAAAACACAACATGTACCCCTTCTCCCACCGGTACGGCACAATGCCTCACAGACACCATGACCCTGTCCCCATCGGTCCATAGTGACAAACGTAAACCACAGTTATTCCGATTCCATATTCGCATAAGCACACACACACACAACATGATTCCATTCACACAGTAATTTCCGTCTCGGCGTACAGCTTAAAGCATGCATTTGAACCATCCAACAGTGAAATATATGATAAATAACAGGAGTTAAGCATTCCTGTCTTGAATCGCGTCGACTGAGGTCGACGCCATTCATGACCCTCAAACTGGTTCCTTATAATCAGATTATTCCTTAAATCACGTCGACATAGGGAGTCGCCCTTTAAAACGCGTCAACGTCCACAGATGCCGTTCACCACAGAATTCCCGATTGCAGAACCCTCGATCGGGGTCATTTCTGCCTGAAAGGCGTCATGATGGCCCGACGTCCTTCTAAAAGGCGTCGTCCATACATGACGTCTTTTAGCGCCATAACCCCGTACTAATGAAACCTCGAACAGGGAGGTTTCTGCCCTAAAAGGCGTCGTACTGCCCTGACGTCCTTCTAAAAGGCGTCGACCAGGCACGACGCCGTTTAGCGCCAGAAACCTGGTTCTCTGGTTCGATCCGAGGGTCTCTCCCTTAACCCCAAACACCTCGAAAATGCCCCAAACAGAAGGAGGAGGAAAGGGAGATCAACTACCATAAGCATGCTACAATTCCACGATTTCGAACACGACCATTCCCAGAAGAAAACCTCTTAAACATGCTCGTTCTAACCCGAAACACATCATGCCACGCCAAGGAAAACATACACAAGACAATCACGATTCATGCAAGGTTCGTCCCCCTACCGGTTCTTGAACTCCACCAAGCTCCGTGCCGCCGACCCGCCGCACCGCAGACCGCCGCCGGTACCCTCGAGGACGCCGCCACTCCGCCGGGACGTCGGCCGCCGTCCGGAGAATGGAACGCCGCGAAGGAAGTGGTGGAGGTAGAGGTGAGAGGTAGGGAGGTGTTGGAGTGGTGGAAGAGGAAGGGAAGGGGAAAAGAGGGTCGGAGAGGGCGGAGAGAGAGAGAGTGAAGGCGAGAATGAGGGAAAGAAGGGGAGGCTCGCGGGGTCAATCTGGATCCAGCTAAAACGCGTCGATCGAGGTAGACGCCAATCAGTCTGACAGGACGGGCCGTACTGACAGCGGTCTGAAACGCGTCACCCTCCACGGACGCCGTTCAGACGACAGGGCAAGCCGTACTGACAACGCTCTGGCGCCGTACCCTGACATCGCAGAGGTCACAGTCTGAATCGCGTCGACCAACATGGACGCCGTTCAGACGATGTGACAGGGGCCATACCCTCGCAGTCCGAAATCCGCCCACGTGGCGCACACGTGGCACAACAACAAGCAGACCTAAATGGCGTCCACACAACCTGACGCCTTTTGAAAGGCGTCGAGCAGTGCTGACGTCATTTAGTCAGAAATCTCAAGACCCCCGCCAGGGTCCAAACCAGGGGATCCGGCCCGAACCCGACCCGAAAACTGAACCCGAAACCTCAGTCCTTACATTCTCCCCCCCTTAAAAGAATTTCGTCCACGAAATTTGCAACCTACTCAACGCAAATCTCGGCTAACCATCACGTGCCGGCACACTGAATACAATCAATCATTCTCACCAAACACACCCATGCTGGGCTCCACATAACTAGCCAAACACATTCATACCAAACTAACCAAGATTCTGGATTCTGATAAAAAGCTGAAAGATCAAAATAACCACACACTATCAAGGCACATCTTACAAAACCGATTCTCCACCAAACCCAAATACATAAAAGTGCCACAAGAGTTCTCAACCACCTCTGAATAAGACAAGATAAAAGTGTTCATCTAGCCCAATCGCTCGGACTTCCACTAAGAGACGCAACAGCACTCAACGTCTCGAACACCTACCGACCACTCGGCTCCTGACCTGCCTTATTCTTCTGGGGACAGTTCCTCACGAGATGTCCCTTCCTGCCACAGCCAAAACAGCTACCAGTGATCAAAGGACATATCCGATTACCATGAAACCTGCCACAACGGGGACAACGATCCGCAGCGTCCCGCCTCGCTTCCTGGTGCCAGCTGACCTCCGTCTGCATCTGCTGAACCGAACCATCTTCATCTTCATCACAAGGCATCTCCTGGAACTCGACCTCAAAGGAACTCGAACCACCTGACGAAAGGACCGCTGATCTATCCCTGCTCTGCTGCTTCCCCTGTGCTGAATGCTCCTATTCCTTTGCCGCGTGTTGGAACTGCATCTCCACCGCTGCTGCGCACCGAACTGCTGACGCCAGGTCCTTACAACAATGAGCTGCCACAAATTCCCTCAGATCATGCCGAAGTCCATCCACAAATTTCTCCATCCTAAGATCCTCACGCTCATATATGTGTGGAGCAAATCTTCCCAGAGCTACAAATTTCATCTGATATTCTAGAACTGACATACCATCCTGCACCAATTCCATAAACTCTCTTTCCTTGGCCCTACGAACGTGCCTCGGAAAGTACTGTCCACCAAACTCTCTCACAAAGTCTTCCCAAGGAATCTCTCTCAAGGACCTATCTGGAAACATCAACCCCTTGATGGTGACCCACCAATCATAAGCATCGTCCTTCAGCAAGTAGGTTGCCAACAAGGTCTTGTCACTCTCAGCGCATTCTAGAACATCAAACACCTTTTCCACTTCCTTAATCCAATGAGCTGCTGCATCTGGAACAGGTTGACCCGTGAAAGAAGGGGGCTTCAGCTTCAAGAACTGCTCCATCACCATGGATTGGCCACCTCGGGCATTGGACCCCTCGCTTCCATCTCCCTGCTGATATCTAGACATAGCCCCAATCATAGCTTCCATGAAATGATCCACATTATGTCCTTCTGCCCTCGAACCACCATCATCTGCTCTCGAACCACGAGCCAACGGAACTCTCCTCTTCGGTGCCATCACTACCCCACAAACACGAAAATCGAACCAAAACACGTCAAAACCTATCAATCTATACCAGCAGCCATCGCCTGTACAGACTCGTACTTATTGTTGGACTATAATATCTAACCTAGTTTACCACATACTCGACCAGATTGAGCTCTGATACCATCTGTAACGACCCGCCATCCTATGACCGGAGACCCGATCACTAAATGGATGTCGGCCTATTAACTACGGGTTGACACCCGGATCTCACACAACACATCTGGAGGAGTAAGCGCTAAACAAGGCTAAATATAACAATCATACGGACTACAAAGATATAACAAGTGCGCAGGAGGGAAGATAACAATGTCCGTATACAGTCCAACAACAATTACATAGTCCAACAAATTAAAGAAGTATAGGCAGAAGCAAAGTACAACAACATCGGGGCATACCCCGGAACTGAGACAGCTGCTGGTCCGCACACCAAGAAAACACCACCCGCTGCCAAGCGCCACGAGGTCCACACCTGAAACCGCAGGGAGTGAGCCACACCAGAATTGGGCTCAGTAGGGATCATCCGATCCCCTGCCTCCCACTCACACACCCACAAGTGTAACAACATAGATATATGACAATTAAATAAAGCAGTAAACATAGCACCCAACCTGATATGAAACGCACGATAAGCAGTGTAGCAGGAACAGTTCTAAGCAACCCGAAGAACCCAACACAGAGTCACGACTCACAGCCAAAGTCCACAAAGCGACTGAACCACACTGTCGACCGAAGTCAAACGTCGCCTCACAACACTACCACCACTACTCACGCCTGTCCGCCCCTACAGTGTTCCGGGGCACTGTAGGGTGAGGCAGTGAGTCAAACTAGGACTAGCTGGGACCAGTGTACCACCACTGCCCAGCTACGTGTGCACACAAGCAGTCTAGACTATTGTCCTACCGACCGGATTGCCTCCACGCTAGGCCTCAGCGCTTCAGGAGGGCCCTGGGGACCGGCGAACCCCCGTCAAGCCGAAGCTACAGGAACTACCCACAACCCTAACCTCCGGGCTGCGTCAGGCCAAAGGGCTAAGGGTACCACTCGTAACCTTGATCAAAGGTCACATCAGGCCCAGTGGCTACAGGGGTAAAACAACTCCAACAGTACCACAACCAGCTCCACAGCAAGAAACGCGCCGGAAGCTGCCACGACAAACAGGGAAACCCCGACCCGCTGAGACCAAACAGCGACCCCTCGGATAGCACACCGGCTACTCCGGCCCGACGGGCTCAAGGCGATCCTACTTCCCTCAGCCAAAGGTAAAACACAGCATGTACCCCTTCTCCCACCGGTACGGCACAATGCCTCACAGACACCATGACCCTGTCCCCATCGGTCCATGGTGACAAACGTAAACCACAATTATTCCGATTCCATATTCGCATAAGCACACACACACACAACATGATTCCATTCACACAGTAATTTCCGTCTCGGCGTCCAGCTTAAAGCATGCATTTGAACCATCCAACAGTGAAATATATGATAAATAACAGGAGTTAAGCATTCCTATCTTGAATCGCGTCGACCGAGGTCGACGCCATTCAAGACCCTCAAACCGGTTCCTTATAATCAGATTATTCCTTAAATCACGTCGACATAGGGAGTCGCCCTTTAAAACGCGTCAACGTCCACAGACGCCGTTCACCACAGAATTCTCGATTGCAGAACCCTCGATCGGGGTCATTTCTGCCTGAAAGGCGTCATGATGGCCCGACGTCCTTCTAAAAGGCGTCGTCCATACATGACGTCTTTTAGCGCCAGAACCCCGTACTCATGAAACCTCGAACAGGGAGGTTTCTGCCCTAAAAGGCGTCGTACTGCCCTGACGTCCTTCTAAAAGGCGTCGACCAGGCACGATGCCGTTTAGCGTCAGAAACCTGGTCCCTGGTTCGATCCGAGGGTCTCTCCCTTAACCCCAAACACCTCGAAAATGCCCCAAAACAGAAGGAGGAGGAAAGGGAGATCAACTACCATAAGCATGCTACAATTCCATGATTTCGAACACGACCATTCCCACAAGAAAACCTCTTAAACATGCTCGTTCTAACCCGAAACACATCATGCCACGCCAAGGAAAACATACACAAGACAATCACGATTCATGCAAGGTTCGTCCCCCTACCGGTTCTTGAACTCCACCAAGCTCCCTGCCGCCGACCCGCCGCACCGCAGACCGCCGCCGGTACCCTCGAGGATGCCGCCACTCCGCCGGGACGTCGGCCGCCGTCCGGAGAATGGAACGCCACGAAGGAAGTGGTGGAGGTAGAGGTGAGAGGTAGGGAGGTGTTGGAGTGGTGGAAGAGGAAGGGAAGGGGAAAAGAGGGTCGGAGAGGGCGGAGAGAGCGAAGAGAGAGAGAGTGAAGGCGAGAATGAGGGAAAGAAGGGGAGGCTCCAATCTGGATCCAGCTAAAACGCGTCGATCGAGGTAGACGCCAATCAGTCTGACAGGACGGGCCGAACTGACAGCGGTCTGAAACGCGTCACCCTCCACAGACGCTGTTCAGACGACAGGGCAGGCCGTACTGACAACGCTCTGGCGCCGTACCCTGACATCGTAGAGGTCACAGTCTGAATCGCGTCGACCAACATGGACGCCGTTCAGACGATGTGACAGGGGCCATACCCTCGCAGTCCGAAATCCGCCCACGTGGCGCACACGTGGCACAACAACAAGCAGACCTAAATGGCGTCCACACAACCTGACGCCTTTTGAAAGGCGTCGAGCAGTGCTGACGTCATTTAGTCAGAAATCTCAAGACCCCCGCTAGGGTCCAAACCAGGGGATCCGGCCCGAACCCGACCCGAAAACTGAACCCGAAACCTCAGTCCTTACAGATATGGTTGGATTCTTTGGTTAAGTAACTTTAACCATAATTCATGAAACACCAAATTATTAGCCATATCAGAATACATGCGAAGACTGTTAATGGTCAAGAAGGGGATCGCTCATTGTCAGGTATATCTTGGATAGTTAATGGGTCATGACATGGATGCTCCATTAAATCCCTTGTTAGGGTAGTTTCGGTTCGTTTGGAATGAACATGAAGTTATTAAGGAGGTCATGGTCAGACGATATGATCTCTAGTGGTTTGACAATAACCATACCACACGATCGTATCGGACTCATAGAATGAGCGAGGGATTATATCGAAACTAAAGACTGACAGGTGTCAGATAGGGTGGAGATGAACTTGGCGTCCTCTGGGATCACGCGGATTTGCTTGACCCAACATGATCAAAAGGTTCGGATTAAAATCAAATGGTTATTTAGAATAACTAGTTCAATTTACTTCTAATTAGATTAGAAGTTAATGGATCTTAAAACTGGAGTGACTTAGGGCCTAGAAGATCACACACAATTGATTCTCGCATGACTAGGTAGTATTGTGTGGAAACATATACTAAAGCGTAAGATTCTTTTGGGAAAAGAATCAATAAATGGCTTAAAAGTATATACAATAATACTAACGGCATATATACAATATATGTATTACTAGGCTTATTTGATGAATAGGCTAATAATATTTATATATAAAATAGATGCTCGTATGGGAGGCAGCTTAACTTGAGGCGGTTCAAGCAGCCGCTTAAACCCTCCTATATATAACCTTATGTTCCTCCAACGCAAACCACTTGAAGTCCATCCTAGGAAATAGAAAAAGGCACCATAACCTTTTTCCAAGTTTTTTCCCACATCCTTCCCATCCTCTGCCATCTGGGAGAAGGCTTTGGAGGTGGAGGTCTTGGGGTTGTGCGGCTGGGGGAGAAGGGCATTGTTGCTACGAGGGTCCGTGTGGATCAAGCTCTAGAGGTCGTACTCTTGTGTGGCTCTATTCTTCGAGGAACTCGACATCGAATTTCACAAAACAATGTGTCATATGCAAAGTGAAATTTATGTTATCTTCATAGATCTGTTTTGTTGCATCAATCGGAGCCCGAACCTATTTCTGGGATCCCGTTTTATTCATTCTTCCACTGCTAGCAGGATCCCGAGATTCCAAGCAAACCTAACAGCGGTATCAAAGCCAAGTTTTAGGCTTTAACCGATACAACTGCGTTGAATGATCTATGTTTTAACATTATGTTAGAATCATTCATCTATTCTTCAAATTTTTAGGTCCGGAAGATGCAATTTTTCTACAACCGGAGTAGGTGAACGGCGGGAAAGTCTGCCGTTCGACTCCTGGACAGGCGGGTTTCACCGCCGTCTACAGGAGTGGACGACGGGCTACGCTGCCGCCCACAAGGTAGTAGACGGCAGGCTAGGCCGCCGTCCACTCCTAGACAGCAGCCTAGGCCACCGTCTACATGGTTGTCGACAGCAGCCTAGTCCGCCGTCAGGTACAGTTTTTGGCACACCATGCCTATCCTCTTTAGCAGAGGAAACCACTTCCACGTGCGATGCACTGCACTAGCTTGGAAATTTTGAATTTTGAATTTTAAGAGGTCATTAAAATTCAATTTAGGGTTTTAAAATTATAGGATAATTTTCAAAATCAAGGTTGGAATTTTAGTGAAGGATAATCGAGGATAATCATTTATTTAAATTTGATTTTTAATATTTAATCATTAGATGATTAATTTGAATTTAAATTCCATGTTTATCTCAATTATGCAGATTAATTGAAGTCAATTTCAGAAAAAATTCAAAATTAAATTTTTGAATTTTTATTTTAAATTCATTTCTGAATCCTCTTAATATTTGGAATCATTCTATACATGGATTGTTACGATGATGCCCTGTTTCGGTCTATGTTTGGATTAATTTTAACGTTCCACTTCGATTTTAAAATTAATTAACACCAAAAGTTTTGAATTGCACAACCCATAGTTTCAATCTAAGCATAAGGAATATTTTCAAAATAACTCTTGTTTGATTGATGTGATTGTGTGGAATTGTGGGTGATCATGGACTTAGAAATTGGCTCAGTTCGTTGAGGCCTCCGAGCCACCCTTCTCTCTCTATTTAATTTCCAATGTAATTCCTGTAATTCTATCTTCCTCCAATGAATGTATTCGCCCTTGAGGGCTTCTGGAAATTATTGGCATGTAATTTATTTTCCCAGCCTGCGAATCGTGTAACTTTTGTAATTAATGTCGTTGACGGAGCTTGAAAGAATGGAGGACAGACTGCGAGGATGATCTTGCTGCTTGGAAAGTAGATTGGATATCTCTGTAGCTTTAATGTTAAGTCCATGATACCTAGCTTTATGTATTTGCATTGGATGTATTTATTTCATGCAAATTATTAGGTACTGTAAATATATATCTCGAATATATTTATTCTACCACTTAAGGTAAGACCAAGATAAAATAAAATGCCCTCTTTACAAAATATTAGAATTTAAACATGGCTCTAGGAGCCGACGTAGCCCTCCACCATTATAGGGTGACTGAATGCCATTACCTCATATATTTGTTGTGCTTTCCACAAGGTCCATGATCTAGTGGCAGGATTTTCAGCCCTAAGGCTTGGCTTCAATAAAGTGAGGGACTAAACTTGGCCTTGTTCTGCTTTCCACAAGGGTCATGTCAAAAACTCATTGTTGTGTAGTAATGGTAGTGCAATCTAACTGGGAGTATCTATTGTTGTGCTTTCTATAAGGGGATGACTACTCAGGGGCCGAAGGTTGGATATTGCATTAGATGCAAGTACTTGTTGACTGCCCAAGAGATGCGATGTGGCTTGTTGTGCTTCCCACAAGGTCATATCTCAGTCTTGTTGGGATTCCGACCCATTACGATGATCGTCATGACCTCCTGTTCCATATGATTGAGGGTCATGTAGTTCGATAGCAAAATAGTGGAGCTAACTAAGATAGAAAACCACATCTAAGTTAGAAACTTGAACACATGCTAAAATATTGTCTTTTATTTCCATCCAGATCACCATGTCACCGTCACATCCCCTTCATAATATCTTTGATACAAACAAGTTGATTGGACCCAACTATCAAGATTGGTTGCACAATCCAGAAATAGTCTTGACCGCCGAAAAGATTGTGTATGTGTTAGACACGATTCAACCTAAGCCTCCCATTGATGTCGAAGAGGGTGATCAAATAAATTACGCGATATGGTCGGAGGATTCTTCCCTTTCTCAATGTTACATATTGGCCTCTATGGCTCTTGAGCTGTAGAGGCAATTTGAAAAGACTAATTGTAGAGCTATACTTCTCCAGCTACGCCAGCTCTTTAGGGAGCAGAGTAGGATAGAGAGGTATGAGATGTCCAAAAAGCTTTTCATGACAAGGATGTCTGAGGGTGCTTCAGTACAAGCTCATGTACTGAAAATGATGGAGTGGATTGAGAGACTCAATGGGCTAGGATTCAAGTTGGATCTTCAACTTAGCATTGATCTCATTCTCTAGTCATTGCCTAAATCTTTTTCTCCCTTCATTATGAATTTTAACATGAATAGAATTGAGGTTTCTCTACTTGAACTTCTAAACATGTTAAAAAGTGCTGAAGGGATTATGCAGAAGGATAAACCATCATCTGTAATGGTTTTTGGTCGGACCGACAAGAAAAGGAAAACTACCTAGACACCCACCAACAAGAGGGGAAAGAAACAGACAAGAGGTAAAGAGATTGCCAAGGTAGGTAATGGCAAAGGCAAGAAGGATGAATAAGAAAGTAAATGTTTTTGGTGTGGACAGATTGGACACTTGAAATGGAATTGCAAGGCAATTCTGAATGAAAGTATTTTTGTCATTGACTTAAATTTGTCTTTTATGAGATCCATATCATGGGTATTGGATATTGGATGCGCATCTCATGTCTGCAATTCTTCGCAGATGCTAACAAATAAGAGAAGACTTGGCAAGAAAGATATGAAACTATGGATGGACAATGGAGCTTTGGTTGATACTAAAGCTATGGGAACTATTCGCCTTAGTTTACCTTAAGGGACAATTATGGAATTAAAAGAGTGTTATTTTGTTCCATAAATTATCAAGAACATTATTTCTATTTCCTGCTTGAACAATGTTCATTACTCATTGATAATAACTAGAATTGGGTGCTCTATCATTAATGATGGTTTGATCATTACTAATGGTTATTTGTTCAATAGATTATATGTATTAGATACATGTACTGATATTATGTAGGTTTTCAGTGATAAGACAGAAGAAGTGAATCCTGCATATCTTTGGCATTGCAGGCTTGTTCATGTGGGTGAGAAAAAGATCTCTTACCTATGTTCAAATGGATACTTGAATTTATTTAAATTCAAATCATTTGATACATGTGAGTCATGTCTCATGGGGAAGATGACCAAAGCTCCTTTTAGTAGACATGGTGAGAGGGCTGCTGACCTTCTCGAACTCATATACACAGATGTATGTGGATCTATGTCAACTGAAGCTAAAGGAGGACATCTCTACTTCATCTCTTTTATTGACGACCTCTCTACGTATGGCTATGTGTATTTGATGAGATATAAATCACAAGCTTTTAAGAAGTTTAAGGAATATAAGAATGAAGTAGAGAAGTATACTAGTCAGGGTTTCAAAACTCTTCGATCGGATTGAGGAGGTGAGTACTTAAATCATTTATTCACTTCTTACTTGAAGGACAATGGAATAATTTCTTAATGGACTCCACCGTATACACCACAACATAATGATGTATCCGAAAGGAGAAATAGGACCTTGTTAGACATAGTCTGTTCTATGGTGTCCTTATCAGGATTACTTTTATCTCTATGGGGTTTCAAGTAAGTCAGTTTCTACCACACCATATAAGATATGGAAGGGAAAGAAACCAAACTTTAATCACATTAAAGTTTGAAGGTGTCTTGTCCATGTGAAAAGGAATGACACAGATAAACTAGAGTTGAGAACAGACAAGTGTAAGTTTGTGGGATATCCAAAAGAGACTTTTGGATATTATTTTTATAACCTCTTATAGCAAAGGGTGTTAGTGGCTAAGAGAGCTATATTCATAGAAAAGGAATATCTCCTATAGAAAAACAGTGGGAGCCAGATAGAACTGGACGAGGTCCATGAACCACAAACTGGGGACACAGTCTCATTAGATGAGACACCACCTTTGGAACTTGCTAACCTTGAAACACAAACTTTACGAAGATCTGGTAGGGTGCCTGGAGAACCTGAGAGGTATGTTGGACATGTCTCTAACAGTTTGTCCAAGCTACAAATAAATGAGGATGATGATCTTTAGTCCTATCAGGAAGAAATTCATAATTCTAACTCCGAGAAATGGAAAGAGGCTATAGATTCAGAAATCCAATCCATGTATACCAACCAAGTTTGGAATTTGGTTAACATATCCTAAGGGAAAGTCCCTATCAGCTACAAATGATCTTCAAAAGGAAGATCGGAGCAGATAGACAAATTGACACTTATAAGGCTCGACTGGTGGCAAAGGGGTATCGTCAAAGACAAGAAATTGATTATGACGAAACTTTTTCACCAGTGGCAATGATAAAGACAATCAGAATCCTCTTTGCCATTGCAGCATACCTAGATTATGAGATCGGACAGATGGATGTGAAGACAACTTTCCTTGATGGAAACCTATCAGAAGAGGTGTACGTGGTATAGCCTGATGGATTCACATCTAAGCAGAATCCCAATAAGGTATGCAAGCTTTAGAAATTCATTTATGGATTGAAGCAGGCGTCTCGAAGTTGGAATTTAAGATTTGATATGGCTATCAAATCTTTCGACTTCATTCGAAATGAAGATGAATCCTGTGTTTACATGAAGTTTAGTGGGAGCTCAGTGACCTTCTTGGTCCTCTATGTTAATGACATCTTATTCAGTAATAATGATGTAAGGATGTTGACATCAGCTAAGTCTTGGTTATCCAAGACCTTCTTCATGAAGGATTTGGAAGAAGCATCCTATGTGCTAGGTATAAAGATCTATCATGATAGATCAAAAAGGATGCTGGGATTGTCCCAATCCATGTACGTAGATACTATACTCAGAAGATTTCAATTGAAAAATTCCAAAAGAGGTCTCATTTCTATGAGACATGAAATTTACCTATCTAAGGGCATGGCCCCTAAAACACCTGAGGAAGTAGCACACATGAGTCGAGTACCCAATGCCTTGGCGATAAGGTCAATCATATATGCTATGTACTCGCCCTAATGTGGCTAATGCTTTGAACATTGCCAGCATATATTAGAGCGATCTAGGCGAGGAGCATTGGAAAGTAGTAAAATGCATCCTTAAGTACCCGAGAAGGACTAAGGATCTTTTCTTACTATGTGGAGGAGAAGAGGACTTGCTACTGAGAGCATATACAGACTCTAGTTTTCAGTCAAATCCTGATGATAGCAAATCTATGTCTAGATTTGCATTCATACTAAACAGAGGGGCAGTCATTAGAGGAGTTCCAAATAGGAAACGACTGTAGATTCAACAACAGAGGCAGAGTATATAGCTACAGTTGAAACTGCCAAGGAGGCTGTCTGGTTGAAGAAATTCATCTCGGAACTTGACATAGTTCCCAGCATATTAGCTCCCATCTCATTATTTTGTAATAATAATGGGGCTGTCATCCAGGCGAAGGAACCTAGGTCTCACCAGAGGTCGAAGCATATTCTAAGACGTTTCCACTGGACTCAGGAGATTACTGCACGAGGAGATGTAGTGGTAGAATGTGTACCATAAGAAGACAATATTACAGATCCATTAACTAAGCCTTTGTCACATATTGTGTTTGAGCGTCATCGGGATAAGATAGGCCTTAAGACTGCGAGCAATTGGATGTAGTACAAGTGGGAGATTGTTGGTATTTGGGTGTCTTACGGACCAATTCTAGATCGGGTAGGCCCAGTATAATGTATACTCTTGTTCGACATTATAAAGTGGTAATTAGAGCGTAAATTTGTAATGTGTGTATTGCTTTACGTTGTCCCTAGGATATGTAGTCGTAAAGTCAATTCGAGATGAGATTTCAAATGTAGGTTTGACTACACATGGACACATACCGTAATCATTTCCGATTGGAGAGTAATCACTCTGGGACATTGATTACTCGTAAATTGGCACACATGATGTAAGGACTGAGGCTTTCGGATCCGGTTTTCGGGGTTGGACCCTGTAGTTCAGGCTCGACGCAGTTTAAACGGCGTCCAGCGATGCAGACGCGTTTTAGCCTGTGCCACGAGGGCTGGCTTTGGGCCGCGAGAGTACGGCCCTGACATGTCGTCTGAACGGCGTCTGTGAGGCACGACGCCTTTCAGACTGCGACTCTGGGTTGTCAGAGTACGGCGCCAGTCTTGTCGACTGAACGGCGTCTTTCATGGAAGACGCGTTTCAGACCTCTGTCAGAGCGTTGCAGAGTGCTGTTAGAGCAGCCGTCACATCGACTGATAGGCGTCCGTACATCTCGACGCGTTTCAGCCAGTCTCTGGTTAACCCTGCGAGCCCTCATTCTTTCCCTCATTTTCTCCTCCTTCTCTCTTTCTCTCCTTCCTTCCGGCGACTCCGGCAACGACCCTTCCTCCTCCCTCTTTTCCTCCCACCACTTCGTCCTTCCCTCCACTCCAACACTTCCCTACCTCTCACCTCTACCACCACCACTTCCTTCGCGGCGTTCCATTCTCCGGACGGCGGCCGACGTCCCAGCGGAGTGGCGGCGTCCTCGAGGGTACCAGCGGCGGTCTGCGGTGCGGCGGGTCGGAGGCACGGAGCTTGGAGGAGTTCAAGAACCGGTAGGGTGACGGTTCCCACAGTGTTGTGTTCTAAACCATGTTTTCCCCCGTTTAAAGCATGCTATGGACCGATGGTTTTGGGGTAGAATGAGCATGTTAGGGGGCTTTTCTTTGATGGGAATGGGAGTTTCTGTGGATGTGAATTCTTGATACTTTGGTGTACCCTCTTTCCCCTCTGTTTTTTGGGCTTTTTCGGGGTATTTGGGGTTAAGGGAGAAATCCTCGGATCGAACCAGGGAACCAGGTTTCTGGCGCTAAACGACGTCGTGCCTGGTCGACGCCTTTCAGAAGGACGTCAGGGCAGTACGACACCTTTTAGGACAGAAATCCCCTTGTTCGAGGTTTCAAGAGTCAGGGATTCTGGCGGTAAATGACGTCATGGATGAACGACGCCTTTCAGAAGGACGTCGGGACATCATGACGCCATTTAGGCAGGAAATCACCCCAACTGAGGGACTCAGTTCGAGGATTCTAGGACTAAAAGACGTCATGGGTGGGCGACGCGGTTTGGAATAGCGTCGAGCCACCATGACGCCTTTTAAGGCAGAAATCCCTCGATTAATGTTTTCTGGAATTCCTGAATTTTCGATGTGAACAGCGTCTGAGGATGTTGACGCCTTTTAAAAGGCGACCACTGGTGTCGACGCCTTTTAGGCCAGATTCTGAGGCCGGTATTTCATGAACCAGTTTAGGGTGCTTGAATGGTGTCGGCCTTGGGCGACGCGATTCAAGACAGAACCACACTAATCCATGCCAGTAAAATGTGTTTACACTGCTAGATAGTTGGTTAATGCATACTGTTCGTATACTCGATGTGATGGACCCTTCGTGACCGGATGGCACTACGTTGAGTGTCGTGCGACCGTGGACTTCCTCCGTAACCGGATCGCACCGTGCCGTGTTTTCTGTTTCAGTGGACCTAGAGTGACAGTTGTAGTGTTCTACACCCTGTGTCGGTGCGGAGGGACGCAGCGCTGACGGGAGCAATGGCGGGGTGACGCCTAGTAGAGAGGGTCACCTAGTGAACCCCGGGGTTAGCTAGCTTGTACCGGTGTCGGAGAGGTACCTTTGGAGTGTCACTCGTGCTGGGGGAAGGAGTAACCACCTGAGCCAGTTGGGCCGGAGTAGCCAGCGTGCTATCCGAGGGGTTACTGTTTGGTCTCAGCGGGCCGGTGTTTGCTGAGGGAAGGAGTGACCGCCGAGGTGGCCAGTGTGCCATCCAAGGGGTTACTGTTTGGTCTCAGCGGGTCGATGTTTCTCCCACTTTCGTTATGAAGTCGACGTGTTTTAAGGATACGCCGAATTACGGGTTTCCTGATAGAATGGAATTATGCATGTTAGTTATACTTTTAATGCATGTGATTCGTATTGAGATGTAGTTATGGAAATCACTGTCTCTTCATGGTTATTATATCCCTGCTATACTTTATACTTGTGGGTGTGTGAGTGTGGGCAGTGGGGATCGAAGGATCCCTACTGAGTCTTTTCGTTGAGACTCACCCCTGCGGCTTTCAGGTGAGGACTCCAGGCAGACCTAGCGAGGGTTGTGCGGCTGAGTGCTGAGCGTCGTCGACTGTTGTTCCGGGGTATGCCCCGATGTAGTTGTTATCTTTATTTCTGGCCTGTATGTATAATCATTTCTTTTCTGTTGGAGTATGTAATTATTTGCTGTATCGAGTCGCATTGTAATAACTTTTAATTTCTGTATTTTCCCTTCAATTCAATGCGATGCGAATGTTTAGTTTAGTTGATTATTTATTTCCCAGACTTACTCGGATCCTGGTTAGGTTACAAGTTAATGATTCGGTACCCATTTAGTAATCGGATCCCCGATTATAGGGTGGCGGGTCGTTACACATGATATGTAGATGATCAATCTCACGATCACAGGTGTGGGGCACCAGCACATATGGGTGGATGTTCATCTTGGGAGAATGTCCACTGAACTGATCCGCTGATGGATCTTCAGATGGTTGATTATACCTAATGTCAACTGAAGATCTATCTGTCTCAGTAGTATTGTTGATCCTTTAACCTGAAATATTAATTGGGTCTTATGTGAGGACCGGTATTGTTTGATTTTTTGGTTAACTTTAACCGTAAGTCATGAAACACCAAATTATTAGCCACATCGGAATATATGCGAAGACCATTAATGGTCAAGAAGGGGATCGCTCACTGTCAGGTATATTTGGATAGTTAATGGGTCATGACATTGACGCTCCACTAAATCCCTGGTCAGGGTAGTTTCGGTTCGTTTGGAATGAACTTGAAGTTATTAAGGAGGTCATAGTCAGACAACACGATCTCTAGTGGTTTGACAATAACCATACCACACGATCGTATTGGACTCATAGAATGAGCGAGGGATTATAGCGATACGGTAACTAAAGACTAACAGGTACCAAACAGGATGGAGATGAACCCGTCGTCCTCTAGGATCATGCAGATTTGCTTGACCCACCATAATCAAAAGGTCCGAATTAAGATTAAACGGTTATTGAGAATAACTGATTTAATTTACTTCTAATTAGATTAGAAGTTAATAGATCTTAAAACCAAAGTGACTATGGGCCTAGAGGATCACATACAATTGATTCTCGCAAAACAAGGTATTATTATATGGAAACATATACTAAAGCCTAAGATTCTTTTGAGAAAAGAATTAATAAACGGCTTAAAAGTACATATACAATAATACTAAGGGCATATATACAATACATGTATTATTATGCTTATTTGATGAACAGGCTAATAATATATATATATATATATATATAATAGATGCTCATATGGGAGGCGGTTTAACTTGAGGCAGTTCAAGCAGCCGCTTAAACCCTCCTATATATAACCTTCTATTCCTCCAACACAAACCACTTGAAGGCCGTCCTGGGAAATAGAAAAAGGCACCACAACCTTTTTCCAAGTTTTTTCCCACATCCTTCCCATCCTCTGCTGCCTAGGAGAAGGCTTTGGAGGTGGACGTCTTGGGGTTGTGCGGTTGGGGGATAAAGGCGCTATTACTGTGAGGGTCCGTGTGGATCAAGCTCTAGGGTCGTACACTTGTGCGGCTCTATTATTCGAGGAACTCAGCATCGAATTTCATAGAACGTGTTCCGTGCAAGGTGAAATTTATGTTATCTTCATAGATCTGTTTTGTTGCATCAATCGAAGCTCGAACCTATTTCTAGGATCCTGTTTTATTTGTTCTTCCGCTGCTAGCGGGATCCCTAGGTTCCGAGCGAACCTAACATCCCATGGGCCTTAGGTGGAACCCCAATGAGAGAAAGAGAGACCAGAAGAAGGATGCTTTGGAGAGAGAGAGAGAGAGAGAGAGAGAGAGAGAGAGAAACGCATTCTTAGATTTTTATCCCATCCTCTATGGCTCTATAAGGCGTGAATGAACTTTAGTAGGTGGAAATTTTAGGGAATAGAAATATGATATATAGAAGGTAGTTTTTAGTGTCTTCTGAAGTTTGAATACAAGGAAAAAAAATGTGCCTTCTGTTCCGCCTTCTTTAACGATTTGAAAAGGCGCCTATTTGTGCCTTCTTTTCTATTAGAAGGAAAAAAATAAGGCAAATGATTCTGCCTTCTTTGATGTTTTTAAAACGCACTTATTTGTTCCTTATATTCTAGTTAGAAGGGAAAAAGAAGGCAAAAGATTCCACCTTCTATAATACTTTAAAAGGCCCACATTTGTGCCCTCCTTTCTTATAATAAATATTAATTGCAAATTCGTGCGATGCACGGTATTTATGTGAAATTATTTAAAAAATATTAAATTTTATGTTAAGATAAAAATATCAAATTGATTTAAATAATTTCATCTTAATAAACTTTTAATTTTGAACAAACAATCAAATATAAAATAATTTTACATGAGAAATGTTGAACTTTTAATTTCGCTTAATAAGAACTCTAATATGTAGGCATCTCACTCGCATGCTAAAATGTAGTGCTAGCTAGGTGAGTTTAATGAAGATAAGATATCTCGGGAGATCCAAAGTAGTGTTGAAAAAAAAAATAGTAACATGTTGTACGTAACTAAATATAAACTTAATTTTGTATGAGGAATACGATGAAACCATAAGAGTGTGTAAATTAGGTAAAACATTATCCAAACACAATGCATGACTATGGTATTTTCACATAATAAAGATTTTAACAATATCGTTATTCAAAAACAAATCATTCATGAAGGATATTGTCGAGAAGGCTGACGTCAAGTAAAGGTATAGAAGTTATGCTTCTAAGCCTCAATTTGATTGCAGAATAGGTTACTGTGGAATTATTTATCTAGAATAGCTATACTAGAATAAGGGGTGCTTAGCTTTGATAATTTTGTGGGACCCACTAGCGGAATAAGAAGGATAAACAATTCTTGGGTCTAGGGTCGAATTGCTTATTCTCCGAATAAGCTATTCTGCACCGGTATAAGCCATTCCGTTTGTCAAAGCTAAATTAAGCTTATTCTCCGTTTATTCTTCCTTATTCTTCTCCTATTCTCCAATCAAAGTGGTTATGGGTTTTGAGTGGTCTTCTTTGCCAAATGGCTTACTGTTATATTAGTATACATAAAAACATTAATATTTACATATTACAACTAAAAATATTATAACTAAAAAAAATTATATGTGACTGTACATATTAAATATTATATGATATGGAAATTATTAACATATAAAAATTAACATAATAACTAATAAATATAAATAATACATGACAAAAAGTATATAACATATGAGTTAAATAAATTTATAAGATAAGTTAAATAAAATAGAGTAAGACAAATATTTAGAAATAATATTATTTTATATTTAATATTAATACATTTTTTTATTTTTTATTTTTTCGTAATATTTTTATGATAATATAAATAAATTAATATTTTTATTAGCAAATAATCTCCTCAATTTTAGGGGGTCACGGCCCCTGCTCCTTTGCATCTGCACAAGAGAGAGAGAGAGAGAGAGCTATTAATGAGTTATTTTGAAATGGGTGGAGGTGAGGGAAAGAGAGTTATAGCCATTAATGGGTTATTTTGAAATGGGTGGGGGTAAGAGTTATGACCATTAGTGAGTTGTTTTGAAATGGGTGGAGGTGATAAGGGGAAGGAATAATCATAAGAAAGTTATGGCTATTAATGACTTCTCATAAGAATTGTTTAATAATTTCTTTTGACTGGAAAGAATATGAGAGTGCCACATCAACTAGGTTAGAAACTCTATTTTATTAGTACAATATAGATAAAAGGCAAAGAATTCCACCTTCTATAAATTTAAAATTCAATTATTCTTTGTCTTTTTATTTCACATATTCACCTGTAATATACATCTGACGCGATGTACAATACACAATTATCCATTTCTCATCAATACTACCATATATCAATTACCATATTTGTCATCTAACCCATCAACCTTCCATCCATATGTTATGAAAGAGCAAAAGTTGACATTTGTTATATATGAGTACAAAATATTATAATTGTCACAAAATTAGATATCGTATAACATTGTTTTGAAATATACAAATACATTTGGAGAAAATTACATCAGCATGTAAATCTTCAAAATTTACTTCCACACTTTGGTGACCATCTTCATCTTCAAACACCTACATAAATAATATATATATATATATATATATATATATATATATATATTAATATGAGACTTTAAATAATAATAAAAAATATAAGATGTTTTATGTGAGTATAAAAGACTTGACAACATCTTTAAAGCTTTTACAATAATTTCACCGCGTAATACTTGCTGCAATGACCTTGCGTACTGTACGCACGGTCATTGAAGTGGGTAAATAATTTTTTCTTTTTTTTGATGTTTTTTTCTAGGTCCACCCCGAGGTGCCCTAACTGTTATGCCCCATGCTTTTACAACCCATAGATGAATTAAATTAATTTAAATTAAATCAATTAATTAACTATGAGTTAGTGAGTTTAAGTAAATTACTTTAGTCTATTTTTATTAACTGAATTATAAAAGTCCAATAGTCCAATTATACTACTAAAAATAGCCTACTAATTTAGTTTAAATTCTAAGTTGATATATTAGACAACAATATAGTAAAATAATGATAACTTTTTATAGAAAATTTTGATTAAGGCATAATTGATATCATTGTAAAGAAAATAAAAAGATCTATAACTTTGTAGAAGACCATTTTTACTAATTCAAATATTTTAGAGGTCAATAATATTAAAGATCAGTTTTAGAAAGGATTACTCATGGAGAACAAGTCTTAATCGAATTATGATTTGAATTAGAAAACAAAAGATGGTATAATTAATGTTAACTATAACCTAAAAAGTTATGTATAATATATTTGGCTTAAATTAAAAGTAAAACATAATAAATTTGAATATAATTAAGATTCTAATTAATGGGTCGAAAGTCATAATTGAAATCCTACTTGGACTAGGATTTTGTACATAGATTTATTTGACATAGTTTCTATGTTATAACCATAACTCCGTGTATAAAATTTTAAATTACGTAAGATAACTCCAATTAGAACTATGACTCAAAATTATAGAAGTTTTATGAAGAACACATGTTTAAAATAACTTGTTTCCTAATCGGAATCAAGACATCTTTAGACAGAAAGGAAATCTGCCAAATTTTCGAGTTTGGAGTACTTAGGACAGCAAGTCAGTAAATAGGCCAATAGTTTTGTATAGATATTAAAAAATAGTGAGATTAGTGGCATTGGAAATATAATAACAAGTTATAAAACTTTGTAGAAGAGAGTTTTTCTTAATTAGGACATTTAAGGGGCTGAATTTAAAGGTCTTCATAAACGAAAACTGCAGGTAGCGTGAACAGAGTCCGATTTGTACTAGGAAGTGACTTTAACATAGAGATTAAGTTATGGGGAGTAGAAGTTCGACTCCAGAAAATAAATGAGATATTGGTGGTTCTATTCGTAGGGTAAATAAGCATAAATAGAGCTTTGTGATCGTGCTCAAAGCACTATTGCATGCAGCTCTCTTCTAAGAGTAGGTTCATGTGGTGTTCTTGAGAGAATAGAGTTGTTCATGGTTATTTATTTTGGGAATTTGATTATAATCAATATTTTATGTTATTGGAGGCTTAGAGAACATGGAGAAAAGCTTAGAGAATGTGAAAAAGAGTTTAGAGGAAGAAGAAATCATAGATAGATAGCAAGGAGGCCATAGAAAAAGCAAGAGCCGGTCTTTCTTCAAGAGGTAGGTGGATAACTCTATGCATGATCTATTTTATATTGAAAAACTATATTATTTTTAAGAGCTTTCAAAAGCTAATAAATTAATAAGAAGTTTGATCTATATGTATGTCCAATACATTTCATAATTTTCTGAGTTCATTTGCTATTTATTCCGTAATATTAGTTTCAGATTATACAATCTGTCCATATAGTTTTGAAATCTCAAATTGTGCATCCTATACCTCATTTGATTCATATCCAAATCCTACCAAATTTTGTAGAAACCTTTGTTATAATATATTTAACTTCTTTGTATTGTTTGAGAATTTTATAATCCCATTTGATATTTAGTTTGCCCTCTGTTATGATTTCTTGGAATTCTATTTAAGTTAGATTTCTCGAATCAAAGTGATAATCCAAAATCATATCAAATCAATCCAGAAATTGATGAAACGTTGTCCACCCTTTACATATGACATTTTTCACATGTTCTCCAAGTTTGGTAATTTTCCAAACCTGTTTGATATTATTCAGCCTATTTGTTAATTTGTTAGTTCTAAAAATTATTTTAATTCTAAGAAACTTTCTTTGACTATTTATTCTATCCAGCAACCTATTTTGATCATTTTTACTCTGATTATTCATCTATATGACTATGTTGACTCTTTAAGTCATTATTTTGTATATAAAAGTATGTATTTTAACTCTTATATGTAAGTATCACTTAGCAAAATTAATTTCTAGATCTATGATCGTTATGAATTCTGTGAAAATGTATTTGTGCCATATTTGTTTGAGATATGCTTGGACATTGCCATATTGAGGAGATTGAGGCTCATTTCATAAGCGTCCGTGGATGAGTTCTGCCCGTGGGTAACGGAAAAGTCCCAGTGATTGTGTTTTGTTTGTAGTTATACGAGGTGGGACCATAGACTCCCACGGCTATGCATATGCCATGACCTTAGCATACTTGCCTATATACGCTAGTATTTGTTTGTTCGGCTCCTTATATAGTGGTTGGATATATGTCTATTTGATATGTTTGGATTTTATTTGTTTGACACATAAATATGAAATATAATTTGCTATTTAGATCCATTTGATTTAGCTTATGATCTGCTCAGTTTGTTCCTCTGATATCTACGCTCAGTGATTTTGATCTCAGCCTATTTGATTAAGAATCTATGTTCATTTTGATTACTATTCTCACAATATAAACTCTGATTTGATAAGCTACCATGCCATGACAAATTTGCTATATATTCAGTTCGATATGTGATTTGTTCAATTTATGGCTAGCATATTTGTTTAGTAAGATAATGTCACGCCCCGATCCGGTAATCCATAATATACAAGGCAATTACAGAGATGGACAAAGCGCAACAGGGGGAAAAGACCCCTCAGAACAAATAATTGGGAGGATACTATGTTTCAAATGGAAGCGTAGTATAAAAATTTGTAAGAGAAATCTAAATACTAAGGAAGTTCCACCATTCACAACATTATACCAAAGCGCTGCATAGTAGATTGTCATGTTTACATGTCAGGATCTTCATTGTACATTCCAACAAAAACAAAAGCATAAGTATATACATGGTTCAATCTTTTAGACTCGCCCAAAAAGAGATATCGTCTAATGCAAACCCTGAGTGACCCCACTTCAAACTCACTCTACTTCTCCCTCTGTCCAATCACCTGAAAAATAGGCGTGAGTACCAAATAAATGGTAACTCAGTAGGAAGATGAGGTTTCCCTCATAAAAATTTCCCAACCAAATAATTGAAGTAGAATATGTATATTGCATAAGAATATTAAACATAATAGAGAACAAAACTACTGCATAACATATATGTGCATCAGAATTGTATGCCAATAAGGAAATTAGGATATATGATTCATAATATCATACCACTCTGAACAAAGCTACACATGCTTATCAATATATGAATAGGGCCAGAATACAGAACAGAATACAAACCTTAATATTATTAAGTTGATTTACTGAAATGACATATAGATTGCAAGATATAAAATTTATTTTTTAAATCATAGGTTCCCACTTATTATAGAAGTGCCTGGACACAGATCCAACTGCCACTTTGAGCCAGAAACATAACACAGAAATTGAGCTCCTAGGTACGTACGGAGCTAAGTCATGGGCGTAGTGCTACCCTGAGGGTCGTCACCCCACCTTAACAAAGGATTTATACCCGCGGCCTTCGGGTAACAAAGCTAATGGGTTCTGGAGGTGGCTCCCACCTTTTTAGGTGTAGCATGCAGTCTCAAAATAAATAGGTCTTGGTGGGGATGTTGCCACCATTTCCCCAGAACTATTCTCATATAGCGACTATGTCTGATCAGCAGGCTTCATTAGCATTATGAGAATAAACTTAATGTTTATGTAACTACAATAATAGGACAAGTTGATATTGGTTGGGAAGATTTTCTCAAGGTGTTCAGGGCAAAGTTCTTTCCTGAACATGTGCAAGATCATATGGAGTTGGAATTTCTGAATTTGTAGTAAGGTTCGATGACAGTGGCATAATATGAGGCACGCTTTACTAAGTTTGCCAAGTATGCACCTCACTTATGCACAGATGAGAAGAGGAGTACCAAGAAGTTCGTTCATGGGCTTCGAGGTCCTATTCAAGATCGTATGTCTTTGTTTAATCATGAGACAATTGCAGCCGCCTATCGTGTGTTAGTATTAGATGGTCTCAAAGCCAATCCGATACTGTGTACATATTCAGATTATTAATAAATGGCAATAATTCATTGTGTGTAATTAATTCGATCTGTGTTTATCGTATCACGATGAAGTCCATGAACATGTGCAATAGTCTTTGGATTATGATGAGATCATAATTACGGGACCGAAGACTTATAAACACATGTTCTTAATTGTTCCTAGTCATAGGATGTTTGAGATAGGACATCGAACATCCGGATAGACTAGTATAGGTTACTTCAGCTCATATGATGAGGGTGACTGATCCCATAAGTCACTTGTGTGGAGACACTATGCTGAACCTATAGGTGCTCATTGGTGAATGAGTTCACTGAACTGATCCGACTATGAATCGCTGGATGGTAATAACCTCACTGTTAACCAGCTTGATTCAATTGTCACGGTTGCGTGGATGATCCTTGGACCTGAGACTCCAAGGATACCTTGTTGGTAGGTTTCTGAGCTTTGACCTTGACAAACGAATCCCTAACCATGGGATATCAATAAGTCAAGCGATCGGGTTCAGGGAAATGCCCTCGAAGGTAATTGTGTGTTCAATACGGGATCATCCGCTCTCGGTTGTTTGAGAGAGAATGTTCCGGGAATGATGCGCTTAAAGTCCCTGGCCAGGGTGGACTCTGTAATCGATAAGGAGTTATCGGATTCAGATTAGCGGCATCTGATTCAAGTGAATCGACCAAATAGGGTTTAACAGTAAACCATGCCCTAGGTCGATTCGGGAACATTGTACGGATGAAGGATTATATCCGCGCGCTAACCGATGACAGAAAGGTTCCAATAGAGGGTTGCGATAACCCCAGTTCCATCCAGGATCACGCGATGTTGCTTGGCATCCAACGTGATCGGCAGTCCGTCCGAATTTATTGTGGGACATTAAATTCGGCTGATTAATTGAATATAAGGATATTAATTAATTTAGTGAGTCAGTAAAGGGTTACTGGACTTAATGGGCTATTAACTAGACTGGTAATTGGGCCTAGAGGGTCACACGCAAATGGTTTTCAAGTCGATGGATAATCCGACAGGATTTCGGATAAGTCTGGGTTTTTGTGAAAAACTGCAAACTGACTTTTTATAAAAGAACGGATTCTACGTCCGGGGCCAGCAACCCTGACCTAGCCGTCATTCGTTCTTTCCCACTTTCTCTCTCCTCTGGGCAGCCGCAGCGAGCGAGGAAGGGAGGACAATCCATCGCGAGGAGAACCGCGTGGATACCGCTAGAGGTCGGGCATCTGCGCGACTTGCGGCA
The DNA here is from genome assembly GCA_030544215.1 of Zantedeschia hybrid cultivar. Classification (NCBI taxonomy): domain Eukaryota; kingdom Viridiplantae; phylum Streptophyta; class Magnoliopsida; order Alismatales; family Araceae; genus Zantedeschia; species Zantedeschia hybrid cultivar. The sequence continues at coordinate 40,667,684 of JARZZO010000015.1, forward strand.
TCGCTCCGAAGGAACCGGAAAACGGACGCGGATTCGATTCCGCGCAAGGTAAATCGATCTACATCGGTTTTTGTTTTAACGACCGAAACGGGACAGATCCGATCCCGAACTTCTTTATTCCGCTGCGTTTTAGGATCGGATCCCGACACAGCGATCCCAACAGTGGTATCAGAGCCAGGTTCCACTGTGTTTTCGCCGTTTCGGTCTCTAAAATTTATGGTTTTTGAATTTATTCCATGCTTAGATTTATGTTCTTGAAAGATTTATAAACATTAGATGATTACTGCGATGAGATCGTGATTTAAATCTGAAGAAAAATTTATTTTTGGGGGTTTTTCGTCGTGTTCTTCGTTGGACGAAGAACGGGGCGTTTTTGATGTGGTCGGATCCATAGAGATGGATTCTAAGGGGTTCTAATCGCTGTAGATCATGCCCAATGACCCTGGTCGAGTTGTTGGTGGCATGGGAAGCCGTGGAAGAGCGGCCATGAACCTTCTTCTTCCTCCCCACGGGTTTGAGAAACCTGCAAAAACAGATTTTTTGGGAGAGAAAGAGGGGCGAATAAACCCCTTTTCCGGGGCACCTCCGTGGCCACCACCGGTCACCGAAGCTCGCCGGTGGTATGGGCTTCGCCGGCGACAAGGTCCGGTCCCCGGTCGCCGCCGGGACCGGCGCCGGAGAGGAAGCCCAAAAGGGCACGGCGCCGTCGGGTTCCCTGCAACGCAGGGAACTCTCGGGCGGTTCGGCCGGGCGGCTAGGGTTTCCCTAGCCGCCGACCGAACCGGCCCGGCTGGGCCCTGGCTCGTGCCAGGCGGCCCGAGCCAGGCGCAGCAGGGTTCGGACCTGGGTCCGAGCCCTGGCTGCGCCCTGGCTCGGCCCTGGCCCGAGCCAGGGGCTCAGCAGGGCTGAGCCCTTTAAAGGGGGCCCAGTTGATTAAAATTTTTAGTTTTTAAAATTCTAGTTATAAAATTGGTTTAATAATTATCTGTAAAATATGATTTTACTGTTTTTTATTAAATTCAATTTTGATTGGGCCCTTATTAAGGTTTATTAATTAACAAAAGGTTGTTAATTAAATTAGTTCTAAATGTTAGATTAAACCTTATGCAATCTAATTGTTAGATTAACCCCATAAATATTTGAATTGTTCAAATTGAGCATGGAATATTTCTGAAGCCGTTAATTTTATATTTTAATGCATTTTTGATGTGTTATTGATTTGCTTGTTTAAATTGGATTTAAATTAGCATGCTTGCAATAAATACTAAAGTTTTCGAAAATTCCAAATAATCCAAATTTTGTTTGGTCCCTGGTTTTATGAAACCAAAATTATTATTTTTTTCGAAAATTTTAATTTAGCCATTTGATGCGCTATTCATGTGTGGTTTGTTTAATAAAACACATGGTGGTCATGGACGGGCATTACTTGTGGATGTGGAATGTGATTGTGTGGTTTATTGTGTATTAATAAATAGAGGTCTGCGAACCTCTCCCTCTCATATTCCATTGTACTTCTACCTTCCTCCTTGATGTAATCGCCATAAGGCTTCCTCTTCTGAATTATCATGTAATTGGGAATTACGATGTAATTTGATCGAGGTGGATGCACGCGGAGCGAGGATGATCCACAACTGCTGACCAGATGAAAATGAAGGAGTTCATTGCATTCACGGGTTTGCAGACACATGATATAAGTTGTTATATTGTGTGTATGTGTGCGTTTGACTGTCTGGCTCAAGTCAAACCGCAGTGCCGTCCATGACCACACTAATGACATGTATGTGATGCGTGTGCTTTATATTTGCTAGGTTATTAGTATTAATAAATATATTCGATATATTTAATACTATCACCTAGGATGAGACCAAATTAAATAAGTAAAACCTTCGTTACAAACTCTAAGCCGTAGCGCGAGTCATTGAGAATGTACCGCGTGGCTCTCCATCAATATGATTGATAGAACTTAATTCGGTGGTGGCAGATACTATGTGTTTACCCGAGGTCTGCCATTAACTGATGAGAGGACTGTTGATCATGGCATAAGATGCCTTTGGATAAGAGTAGAGGAACGATATAGTCATCCACGTGTTTACCCGGGAACTATGTTTCTACTTTACTCTGTCACGTATTGATGGTAAAGCTTAGACCGGGGATAATGGTCTACTGTGTTTACCCGGGACCATTAAACTTGGGAGCCGAAGTACGATCGGATATTGCAAGGAGTTGCAATTATCATGAGATGATTGCTCTGAGATAGCAGTATGATACTATGTGTTTACCCGAGGTCATACTGTGATGCTTGGAGATTCTGATCCCCACTAGGAGACAGTCGGCGTCTCCCGTTCTGTATATCTGAAGGTTATACAGTCCGTCGAAAATTAGTGGGAGTAAAACTAGATAATAAAAGACCATATCTTGTTTTAATTAATCTGAATATATGCTAATTATCGATTGATTATCTCCTGTAGGCGAGAATGTCTCACCATAACCCGTTGAGAGGCATACTTGATGCCAACCGTTTGACAGGCACCAATTACTCAGATTGGCTCAGAAACTTGAAGATAGTCCTCAGGTCTGAGCAGATTGCCTACGTCTTGGATACTGAACCTCCTGCTGAACCAGCATTAGATGCTCCAGAGGAGGAAATGATAGCGTATGAAAAATGGAAGGAGGATTCCACCATGGCCCAATGCTATATGTTAGCCTCTATGAGCAATGAGTTGCAGAGGCAACATGAAGAGATGGATGCTAGATCCATCATGCTCCATTTGAAGGAGCTCTTTGGTGAGCAGAGCAGAATCGAACGATATGAGATATCGAAGAATCTGTTCAAAGCTCAGATGGCAGAGGGAACTTCAGTACAGAATCATGTGCTGAAGATGATTGAGTGGGTGGAGAGGCTGGATGCTCTTGGGATTACACTTCCCAAGGAGATGCACACAGACCTTGTGTTGTCTTCACTTCCACCTTCATATGCTCAGTTCATCGTCAATTTCAACATGAACAAGATCCAGGCGACCTTAGCTGAACTGCTGAACATGTTAAAGACTGCTGAGGGGAACCTTGTGAAGGACAAACCCCAAGTCCTAATGGTTGGTAAGACCAACAGAAAAAGACTTGCAGTCCAAGCTTTTCGAAAGAATAAGAACAAGGTTCAGAGAAAGGCAAAGGTTGTCAAGAAAGACAAGGGTAAAAATGCTGAGAAAGGTGATTGCTTCTACTGTCACCAGAAAGGGCATTGGAAGAGGAATTGCAAGGAATACCTCAAGGACAAGGCTCAAGGAACTGTGAAGCAGCAGGACGCTTCAGGTATCTATATGATAGATGTAAACTTGTCAATAAGAGATTGTACATCATGGGTATTAGATACTGGATGTGTATCTCATATCTGCAATTCTGTACAGGCGCTGACAAGAAGACGTAAGCTGAGGACCGGAGAGGTGGAGCTGAGGCTAGGTAACGGCGCAAGGGTTGCGGCGATCGCTGTGGGGACACTGAAACTCAAGCTACCATCCGGAGACACATTTTTATTAGATGATTGTTATTATGTACCTAGCATAATAAGGAACATCATTTCTATTTCATGTTTAGATAGAATTGGATACAATTTAAATTTTGGGAACAATAGTTGTTCAATTTATTTCAGAAATAAATTAATAGCTTCAGCTATTTTGTCCAATGGATTGTATCTATTGAATGTGTCTCATGATAATTTACATATCGGTTCTTCGATTAAAAGAAGTAAGTATGAAATGAACAAAGCCTACTTATGGCATTGTAGGCTTGGACACATTGGTGAAAACAGACTCCAAAGGTTGCATAAAGATGGATATTTTGATCCATTTGATTATGAATCATATGCAACCTGTGAGTCATGTTTAATGGGTAAAATGCCTAAGTCTCCATTTAGTGGAACTGGAGAACGAGCCAAAGGCATATTAGAACTCATACATTCAGATGTATGTGGTCCTATGTCAACCCAAGCCATTGGTGGTTTCTCATACTTCATTATATTCACTGATGATTACTCAAGGTTTGGATATATATACTTATTGAAGTATAAATCTGAAGCCTTTGAGAAATTCAGAGAATTTAAGAATGAAGTAGAAAAACAAACAGGAAAGAGTATAAAAACCATCCGATCTGATCGGGGTGGTGAATACTTGAGTACTGAGTTCATTAAATACTTAAAGGATAATGGTATCCTTTCTCAGCTTACACCTCCTTATACACCTCAAATGAATGGTGTATCAGAAAGGAGAAATCGCACATTAATGGAAATGGTGCGATCCATGATGATCATGTCCAAATTACCAGTGTCCTTATGGGGATATGCACTTAGCTCGGCTATGTATATCCTGAATAAGGTACCCAGCAAATCTGTTGAGAACACTCCATATGAGATATGGAATGGAAGGAAACCAGACCTTAAACATGTTAAAGTCTGGGGATGTCCTGCTCATGTTAAAAGACATGACGCAGATAAGCTGGAATCCAGAACTGACAAATGCAGATTTATGGGATATCCAAAGGAAACTTATGGATATTACTTCTATCATCCTAGCGAACAAAAGGTGTTTGTGGCCAGGAGAGCTGTCTTTCTGGAAGAAGATTATATTCTCCAGAAAGACAGTGGGAGTAAAGTAATTCTGGAAGAAGTTCCAGACCCACAAACTGGCAATGGTTCATTAGATGAACCGTTAGTTTCTGAACCTGTTCAAAATGATACACAGGAACCTCGTAGGTCTGAAAGAGTACCTAAACCACCAGAAAGATATGTGGGACATATTAATTTGGATGGTTCAAGGATATTCTATAATGAGGATGATGATCCCAAGACTTACCAGGAGGCCATTGAAAGTTCAGAGGCCGGGAAATGGCGGGAAGCCATGAATTCTGAAATACAGTCCATGTACATCAACCAAGTTTGGAACTTGGTAGATTTACCCGATGGTATAGTACCTATCGGCTGCAAATGGATCTTTAAAAGAAAGATCGGTGCAGATGGACGTATTGAGACTTATAAGGCAAGATTAGTGGCAAAAGGCTATCGTCAAAGACAAGGCGTTGACTATGACGAAACTTTTTCACCCGTTGCTATGATTAAGTCCATCAGAATTCTTCTTGCCATTGCTGCCTACCATGATTATGAAATCTGGCAGATGGATGTGAAGACTGCCTTCCTCAATGGAAACCTTGAGGAGGAGGTGTATATGATACAACCAGAAGGATTCACATCCAAAGAATCTCCAGACATGGTATGCAAGTTGCAGATGTCCATTTATGGACTGAAACAAGCATCCCGAAGCTGGAACATAAGATTTGATGAGGCGATCAAATCTTATGGCTTCATTAAGAATGAAGATGAGCCCTGTGTATACAAGAAAAATAGTGGGAGCGCAATCACATTTCTGGTTCTTTACGTTGACGACATCCTACTCATTGGGAATGATGTAGGAATGATGTCATCCGTAAAGATATGGCTGTCAAAGAACTTCTCCATGAAGGATTTGGGAGAAGCATCTTACGTATTAGGAATACGGATCTATAGGGATAGATCAAAGAAGATGCTGGCTTTAACCCAATCCATGTACATAGAAACCATTGTCAAAAGGTTTGGCATGGAAAATTCCAAGAGAGGTCTCATACCGATGAGACATGGAATTTCACTCTCTAAAGGTCAGTCTCCCAAGACACCTGAAGAGAGGGCAGTGATGGATAAAGTCCCCTATGCTTCTGCCATAGGGTCCATCATGTATGCCATGCTATGTACCAGACCTGATGTAGCATATGCTCTAAGTGTTACGAGCAGACATCAGGCAGATCCAGGTGATGAACACTGGAAGGCTGTGAAATGCATCCTTAAGTACTTGAGAAGGACTAAGAATCTATTTCTAGTCTATGGAGGAGGAGACTTAAAGCTGCAAGGATATACTGACTCGAGTTTTCAGTCTGATCCTGACGACAGCAAGTCAACATCAGGTTTTATTTTCACACTCAACGGGGGAGCAGTGAGCTGGAAAAGTTCCAAGCAGGAAACCACTGCTGATTCGACAACGGAAGCCGAGTATATTGCTGCTGCTGAAGCCGCCAAGGAAGCTGTGTGGATGAAGAAATTCATCGGCGATCTTGGTGTGGTGGAAAGCATATCTGATCCCGTCCCACTGCTGTGTGACAACAATGGGGCGATTGCTCAAGCGAAAGAGCCGAGGTCTCATCAGAAGTCGAAGCACATTCTGCGGCGCTTTCATCTGATCAGAGAGATTATAGCTCGAGGAGATGTCGTGGTGGAAAGAGTTCCCTCAGCCGACAACATAGCAGATCCACTCACAAAGCCTTTGTCTCAAAATGTTTTTGAGCGTCACTTAGAGAATATGGGTATTCTGTATAAAAGTGATTGGCTTTAGCCCAAGTGGGAGATTGTTAGTATTAGATGGTCTCAAAGCCAATCCGATACTGTGTACATATTCAGATTATTAATAAATGGCAATAATTCATTGTGTGTAATTAATTCGATCTGTGTTTATCGTATCACGATGAAGTCCATGAACATGTGCAATAGTCTTTGGATTATGATGAGATCATAATTACGGGACCGAAGACTTATAAACACATGTTCTTAATTGTTCCTAGTCATAGGATGTTTGAGATAGGACATCGAACATCCGGATAGACTAGTATAGGTTACTTCAGCTCATATGACGAGGGTGACTGATCCCATAAGTCACTTGTGTGGAGACACTATGCTGAACCTATAGGTGCTCATTGGTGAATGAGTTCACTGAACTGATCCGACTATGAATCGCTGGATGGTAATAACCTCACTGTTAACCAGCTTGATTCAATTGTCACGGTTGCGTGGATGATCCTTGGACCTGAGACTCCAAGGATACCTTGTTGGTAGGTTTCTGAGCTTTGACCTTGACAAACGAATCCCTAACCATGGGATATCAATAAGTCAAGCGATCGGGTTCAGGGAAATGCCCTCGAAGGTAATTGTGTGTTCAATACGGGATCATCCGCTCTCGGTTGTTTGAGAGAGAATGTTCCGGGAATGATGCGCTTAAAGTCCCTGGCCAGGGCGGACTCTGTAATCGATAAGGAGTTATCGGATTCAGATTAGCGGCATCTGATTCAAGTGAATCGACCAAATAGGGTTTAACAGTAAACCATGCCCTAGGTCGATTCGGGAACATTGTACGGATGAAGGATTATATCCGCGCGCTAACCGATGACAGAAAGGTTCCAATAGAGGGTTGCGATAACCCCAGTTCCATCCAGGATCACGCGATGTTGCTTGGCATCCAACGTGATCGGCAGTCCGTCCGAATTTATTGTGGGACATTAAATTCGGCTGATTAATTGAATATAAGGATATTAATTAATTTAGTGAGTCAGTAAAGGGTTACTGGACTTAATGGGCTATTAACTGGACTGGTAATTGGGCCTAGAGGGTCACACGCAAATGGTTTTCAAGTCGATGGATAATCCGACAGGATTTCGGATAAGTCTGGGTTTTTGTGAAAAACTGCAAACTGACTTTTTATAAAAGAACGGATTCTACGTCCGGGGCCAGCAACCCTGACCTAGCCGTCATTCGTTCTTCCCCACTTTCTCTCTCCTCTGGGCAGCCGCAGCGAGCGAGGAAGGGAGGACAATCCATCGCGAGGAGAACCGCGTGGATACCGCTAGAGGTCGGGCATCTGCGCGACTTGCGGCATCGCTCCGAAGGAACCGGAAAACGGACGCGGATTCGATTCCGCGCAAGGTAAATCGATCTACATCGGTTTTTGTTTTAACGACCGAAACGGGACAGATCCGATCCCGAACTTCTTTATTCCGCTGCGTTTTAGGATCGGATCCCGACACAGCGATCCCAACATCGTGTTGAATGCATTACAGAAGGCAACATTGAAGCTATGCAAAAGAATCAGAGGGTACATCAGCACAGTAAGGAGAAACCATAGAGATTCCAAAGAGATCAGAGGAAGAAGTTTAAGATTGCCCCAAGAGATGCACCACCTATTCCAGCCATTCCACGAAGGGATCTTCCGATATGTAGTTATTGTGGTGTCAGACATGATGGACTTTGCATGAAGATGTCAAGCAAGTGTTTCCGTTGTGGTACTGCAGACCATATGGTGAAGAATTGTCCAAAGCCAATAAGAGCTGATGGGCCAAACGTGCTAGCTAGAGTTTATAATCTCACCACAGATGATGTGGAAAATTCTTGAGCAGTAGTAGGAGGTACAGTTTTTATTGCAAATTTATATGCTCGTGTTTTATTTGATCCAGGTTCTACAAATTCTTTTATATCTAGAAGATTTGTTGTTGTTCTACATAAGTTTTATCCTATTTATGATGTGGAGTCTTTACCTGTTAGTACCCCTATGGGTGAGGGCAGTACTTCTTAAATCATACGTGATGTAGATGTGGTGATTCAGAATAGATGCATACCAGCCAATCTCTACCTCCTAGATATGAATGACTTTGATGTTATTCCAAGGATGGATTGGCTCGAACATTATTATACTATGATGGATTGTCGGTCAAAGAAAGTAGTATTTCATATTCCAGGAGATAGAGAGTTTTGTTTTCAATGCCCTAAACATGCACTCACTAAGATTGTTGTGTCGGCAATTAAAACTGAGAAGTGGTTGATGCGAGGTTGTAAGGGTTATCTCATTAGTGTGGTGACTCATCCAAAGTCTGAGGCATCAAGAACTATTACTGACATTGAGGTGGTTCGTGAGTTTTTTGATGTCTTCCCAAATGAGCTTTCAGGATTACCTCCTTCTCGAGAGATCGAGTTCACTATTGAACTGATGCCTGGCACATAACCCATCTCTAAGGCTTCCTATAGGATGGCACCGGTTGAATTGATGGAGTTGAAGAAGCAATTGCAAGACTTATAGACAAAGGGTTTCATTCGTCCAAGTGTGTCTCTATGGTGAGCCCCAGTTTTATTTGTCAAGAAGAAGGATGGTACCTTAAGGTTGTGTGTTGATTATAAGAAGCTCAACCAAGCTACGGTCAAGAATAAATATCCATTGCCAAGGATAGATGATCTATTTGACCAGCTGCAAGCAGCTCAAGTTTTCTCTAAGATTGACCTTCGGACATGGTATCATCAGCTAAGGATCCAGAATGAGGATGTACCAAAGACAGCCTTCGGGAAGAGAGATGGACACTATGAGTTTTTATGATGCCTTTCGGACTCACTAATGCACTAGCAGCTTTTATGGATATAATGAATCGTGTTTTTAAACCTTATCTCGATGAGTTTGTTGTTGTGTTTATAGATGATGTGCTAGTGTATTCTTCAAGTAAAGAAGGCCATAAGGAACATTTGAGAGTAGTTCTCCAAACTCTTCGAGAGTACCAATTGTTTGCAAAGTTTAGTAAATGTGAATTTTGACTTGACAAGGTTAAGTTTTTAGGACGTGATTTCTAAAAATGGTATTGCAGTTGATCCTAAAAAGGTAAAGGTTGTACTTGATTGGGAAACTCCAAGAACCCCAACAGAAGTTAGAAGCTTTCTTGGTTTGGCAGGTTATTATCGCAAGTTCATTGAGGGATTCTCGAAGATTGCGGCACCAATGACTAAGTTGACATGAAAAAGGGTTAAGTTTGTATGGACCGATGCTTGTGGGAGTAGCTTCCAAGAGCTGAAGAGGAAGTTGACATGTGCTCTAGTCCTTACATTGCCAATGTAGATAGGTGGCTATGTTGTCTATATTGATGCATCTTAGTAAGGACTTGGGTGCGTATTGATGCAGAACAGGAAGGTCATAGCCTATACTTCTCGTCAGCTAAAAGAAAATGAGTTTAACTACCCCGCACATGATTTGGAACTTGCAGTAATAGTCCATGCTCTGAAGATTTGGCGGCATTACTTATATGGAGAATCTTTTGAAGTTTTTACATATCACCAAAGTTAGAAGTACATTTTCTCTCAGAATGAGTTAAATTTAAGGTAGAGAAGATGGTTAGAGTTCCTTAAAGACTATGAGTTCTCCCTTCAGTATCATCCAGGTAAGGCAAATGTGGTGGTAGATGCCCTTAGTAGGAAGAAAATGATGTCTTTACAATTGAGAAGGATGTGGTGGAATCTGGCGGAGGTGGCAAGGTTTGATCCAAGAATGATGCAAGACAGGTTCAACATATTTGTGGGTCAGTTGGTCATCCATTCAGCTCTTGTGGATCGATTTGTGGCAGCACAGAAAAATGATCAGCAAATACAGGATTTGATTGGAAAGCCAAATGTCACTCAAAGAGCTGATGGGGCAGTGATTTTCAAAGGCAGAATGATAGTTCCAACTATGTTGAGGCATGAAGTACTAGACACCGTTCACAGATCTAAGTACACTATTCACCCTAGTAGTACCAAGATGCACCAAGATTTAAAGAGAAGCTTCTGGTGGGTTGGCATGAAGAGGGATGTAACAGAATTTGTCTCCAAATGTCTCACATGCCAACAAGTTAAGGCTGAGCATCAAAAGCCAGCAGGTTATTTGCAGCCTCTAGAGATCCCACAGTGGAAGTGGGAGGACTTGACCATGGACTTTGTTGTAGGTATGCCACGAACTAGAAGGCGGCACGATGTTATTTGGGTAGTGGTTGATCGACTTACTAAATCAGCTCATTTTCTACCGATTAAATAGTCCCAGCCTGTAAAGAGCTTGGCAAAGTTGTACATTGATGAGATTGTAAAGCTCCATGGAATTCCCAAGACCATTGTATCTGATAGAGATTCAAGATTCAAATTACGAGTTTGGAAGAGCATGCAATTAGCTTTGGGAACTCAATTGAGATTTAGTTCAACATTTCATCCTCAAACGGATGGTCAATCAGAACGGACCATTCAAACATTTGAAGATATGCTCAGAGCGTGCAGTCTTGATTGGAAGGACAGTTGGGACCGTCACTTAGCTTTGGTAGAATTCACCTATAATAATAGTTACCATTCCAATATAGATATGGCTCCATTTGAGGCACTGTATGGTCGACCTTATAGATCCCCACTATGTTGGCATGAGGATAGTGATGATAGATTGGTGGGGCCAGAAGCAATTCAGGATTGCACTGAGAAGATCAAGGCCATCAGACAATAGTCAGTAGTAGCTCAGAATCGACAAATGCAATATGCTAATAACCGGAGGAGAGATCTAGAGTTTGTAGAGGGTGATCATGTGTTCTTAAAAGTCTCTCCTACTAGAGGTGTGATTCGGTTTGGTAAACGTGGGAAGCTGAACCCACGTTACATCGAGCCATTTCGGATTTTGGCTCGAGTGGGCAGAGTAGTAGTGTAATGACTGAGATTTCGGGTTCTGTATTCGGGTCGGGTTCGGGCCGGATCCCCTGGTTTGGACCCTGGAGGGGTCTTGAGATTTCTGGCTGAATGGCGTCAACAGTGCTCGACGCCTTTCAAAAGGCGTCAAGGTGTGTGGACGCCATTTAGGTCTGCTGGTTGTTGTGCCACGTGTGCGCCACGTGGGCGGGTTTCGGGCCGCGAGAGTACGGCCCCTGTCAGATTTGTCTGAACGGCGTCCACCTCGGTCGACGCGTTTCAGACTGCGACACCTGCGGTGTCAGGGTGCGACGCCAGAGCGTTGTCAGTACGGCCTGTCTTGTCGTCTGAACGGCGTCCGCGGTGGGCGACGCGTTTCAGAGCGGTGTCAGTACGGCCGTCCTGTCAGACTGATAGGCGTCTGCCTCGATCGACGCGTTTTAGCGGGATTCTGGTTGACCCCGCGAGCCTCCCCTTCTTTCCCTCACTTTCGCCTCTCCACTCTCTCTCTTCGCCCTCTCCGCTCCCTCCGCCCTCCTTCCTCCCTTCCCTCCCTCTTCTTCCTCTTCCACCACTCCATAGCTTCCCTACCTCTCACCTCTACCTCCACCACCTCCCTCGCGGCGTTCCCTTCTCCGGACGGCGGCCGACGTCCCGGCGGAGTGGCGGCGTCCTCGAGGATACCGGCGGCGGCGTGGGGCGAGACGGGTCGGCGGCGAGGAGCTTGGAGGAGTTCAAGAACCGGTAGGGGGACGAACCTTGCATGTGATGTTCGTGTGATTCTCAGCGCGACGTGGTGTTTGGGGGATAGATTGAGCATGCTTAGGGGGGGATTCCATGTGGGAATGACGGTGTTTGTGATCGTGTCTTCGTAAGCATGATTGTGTGGTCGAGCTTCTCTCCTTCCCCCTTTGATTTTGGGGTTTTCGGGGTGCTTCGGGTTCAAGGGAGAAACCCTCGGTTCGAACCAGGGAACCTGGTTTCTGGCGCTAAACGGCGTCGTCCCTGGTCGACGCCTTTCAAAGGGCGTCTAGGCCGTACGACGCCTTTTAGGGGCAGAAATCCCCCTGTTCGAAGCCTCATTAAAATAGAGTTCCTGACGCTAAATGACGTCATGGGTGGACGACGCCTTTTAGAAAGGACGTCGGGCCACCATGACGCCATTTAGGCAGGAAATCGCCCCGCTTGAATGTTGAAATTCTGGGTTTTTAATGTGAATGGCGTCGATGGTCGCGGACGCGTTTCAAAGGGCGTCTCCCTGTGAAGACGCGTTTCAAGGAATAATCTGACGTTTAACTGAACCTGTCTGAGGGACTTGAATGGCGTCGACCCCGGTCGACGCGATTCAAGACAGAAGTGTTATATTGCTGGTTTTAGCATGTGTTTCACTGTTGAAGGTTCTGAGGCATGTTTTATGTTGTACACTGGGATTGAGGACTTATGTACGAGTGGAATTACAGCATGTTAAATGTGTATGTGTGTGTGCCTGTACGAATATGGATTCGGAATGACCGTGGTCTCCGTTTGTCACCATGGGCTGATGGGAGAAGGGCCATGGTGTCTGTGAGGAGGGGTGCTTGTTGTGTTTTACCCTTGGCTGAGATAAGCAGAACCACCTTGAGCCCGCCGGGCCGGAGTAGCTGGTGTGCTATCCGAGGGGTTGCTGTTTGGTCTCAGCGGGTCGGGGTTTCCTTTGGTTGTCGTGACAGCTTCTGGCGTGTTTCTTACTGTGGAGCTGGTGGTGTTTCTGGTGGGAGTTGGTTTACCCTTTAGCCATTGGGCCTGATGTGACCTTTGATCAAGGTTACGAGTGGTACCTGTAGCCCTTGGCCTGACGCAGCCCGGGAGAGTTGGGTTTGTGGGTAGTTCCTGTAGCATCGGCTTGACGGGGGTTCGCCGGTCCCCAGGGCCCTCCTGAAGCGCTGAGGCCTAGCGTGGAGGCAATCCGGTGGTAGGACAGTAGTCTAGACTGCTTGTGTGCACACGTAGCTGGCAGTGGCGGTACACTGAGTCCAGCTAGTCCTAGTTTGGCTCACTGCCTCACCCTACAGTGCCCCGGAACACTGTAGGGGTGGACAGGCGTGAGTAGTGGTGGTAGTGTTAGGAGGCGACGTTCGACTTCGGTCGACAGTGTGGTTTAGTCGCTTCGTGGACTTTGACTGTGTGTCGTGACTCTGTGTTGGGTTCTTCGGGTAACTTAGAATGGTTCTTGTTACACTGCTTACCATGCGTTTCATATCAGAGTTGGGGGCTGTGTTTGCTGCTTTACTTAAATTGCCATATATTCCTATTGTTACACTTGTGGGTGTGTGAGTGGGAGGCAGGGGATCGGATGATCCCTACTGAGCCCATTTCTGGTGTGGCTCACTCCCTGCGGTTTTAGGTGTGGACCTCGCGGCGCGTGGAGGCGTGTGGTGCCTTCTTGGTGTGCGGACCAGCAGCTGTCTTAGTCCCGGGGTATGCCCCGATGTTGTTGTACTTCCTTCTGCCTGTACTTATTTAATTGTTGGACATGTAATTATTGTTGGACTGTATACGGACATTGTTATTTTCCTTCCTGCGCACTTGCTTCCCTTATAGTCCGTGTGTTGGTTATATTTAGCCTTGTTCAGCACTTACTCCTCCAGACGTGTTGTGTGAGATCCGGGTGTGAACCCGCAGTTAATGGGCCGACATCCATTTAGTGACCGGGTCTCCGGTCATAGGATGGCGGGTCGTTACAAGTAGCTTACCAATTAGCGTTGCCACCTGAGTTTGCTAGAGTTCATGATGTTTTTCATGTATCAATGTTGAGAAAGTATGTGTATGACCCAGCTAATGTTATTGATCACGCTGCATTGGAAATTAAAGCAGATTGGACATTTGAAGAAGAACCTATTCATGTTATGGATCGAAAGGTGCAAGAATTTAGGTCAAAGGACATTCCCATTGCCAAGGTGTTATGACGTCATCACTCAATGAAAGAGAATACCTAGGAATTGGAGGAGAAGATGCAGGCAAAGTATCCATAACTATTCAGGTGAGAATATTTCAATTTTGAGGACAAAATTATTTTGAGGAGAGAATATGTAACATTCGATTATTAGCATGTAATTAGTATAATTATGTTATTAATTAATTTTGAGCTAATACATTATGTAAGTTAAGATATGCACAAAGATTAAACTTGGTTGGTTAAATCCCATAAAATAATTAGATATGATCAATTGTGATAGAAAACTTAATGTAAATCACAATCGGATATAGATTAGAATGATTAATTGGAGATTAAGGGTAAGTATGCAATTATTAAAAGTATGATGACCATTTGATAAATAATTATTTTATATAATAGAAAACTAAAACTTATGGTTAGAAATTTGTCTTTTATTTATTAGTACTTATCCTAGAAATATTAGTATTATATTAGATAGTGGGGTGGTCATAATTAGTATTAACCTTGGTTAAAGTTAATGGGATAGTAAAGTTAGTTTAACCTTGGTTAAAGTTAGTGGGATGGTCAAAGTTAGTATTAACCATGGTTAGTGTTAGTGGGATGTTTAAGTTAATGTAACTTGGATAGTTAGAATTAATAAATTTTAAAGTCATTTAAGTAACCATGGTAAGACTAACTAAACCCATCCTATTTAAAGGACCTTAACTTGGGTTTTGACCTTGGTTTGGCATCTTCTCGGCAGCAAAACGTGGGGAGCAGTAAGGAAGGAATTAGAAAGCCATTCTTGAAGTGTTCTTGGTGTTCTTGAAGTGTTTTTGGTGTTCTTGAAAAAGGTAGGTTGCATGGGTGCTAGTTTCATAAGAGTTTAGCTTAGTTAATCATAAGAAATAAACAAATCTTTAATATATATTTTTTTATATCTTCAAATTATATGTTCTTGTGAAGTTATTAGGTGTGAAATAGTTGAATGATGTAGAAATTTAAATTTTTAAAAGTCTAGAATGGATTAAGCATAGTAGAAGTTAAATTTCTGCAACCCAGATTTTTCTACAACTCTTATGACAGCAGTGTAACCATCAAATGTTTATGATCTTATTTTGTATAGAAAACTTATGAAATTTTTATGACATAATATGACATGATTGGACATCTCCAGAAAAATCAGCATAAATTTTCATATTCATATGATGATACTTCTAGGTCATGAAAAAGACTATTATTTTTAGGTAAAGTTTTCTTAGTTCATTTGATAGCATGTTAGAACATGAATTTTAGTGATTTATATGTTTCACAAAATAATCTGAAATTTTTATGACATAATACTCATACTAGTTTAAATCTTCATAAAATGTTTCATGAATTTTTATGTTCATATGATAATGCTTCCAAGTCAGGTAATAGGATATAATTTGTAGATGTAGTTTTCGAACTTCATTTGATAGAATGTTAGAACGTGAATTTTAGTAATTTATAAGTTTCACAAAATAATCTGGAATTTTTATGGCATAGTACTCATACTAATATGATGCTTCCATGTCAAGTAACATAGTATAATTTGTAGATACAATTTTCAGATTTCATTTGAAAGCATGTTAGAAAGTGAATTTGAGTAATTTATATGTTTTACAAAATGATCTAAAATCTGTATGACATAATAGATGCATTATTATATATTTATAGAAAACGTTTTGATAATTGTTACATTCATATGATAATGGTTCTTGGTGTGTGTAGTAAGGTTCATATTCCACTCTGACATTTCAGTAAATCAGGGATAGTACCTTTATGTTTCATTTTCTGCTATCTTTGTGGAGGGTCATTTGAGCCCATAAATGTGGACAAATTACTTATGTAGGAGATTTGTGATTACTTATATGTGTTGTTTAAGTTTATAACAAGTTGTATTTAAATTCAGTTTAGAACATGATTTATTTACCTTTTAAATTATAATTTCGAGCTATTCCTAGTTCATGAACTTCTGAAAGAAAATCACTAAAGTGGTTAGTCATTTTCGTACGTATATATTATTGTAGTTACATAAACATTAAATTTATTCTCATAATGTTAATGAAGTCTACCAATCGGACAAAGCCGCTATGTGAGAATAGTTCTTGGGAAATAGTGGCAACATCCCCACCAGGACCTATTTATTTTGGGGCTGCGTGCTACACCTAAAAAGGTGGGAGCCACCTCCAGAACCCATTAGCTCTATTACTCGAAGGTCGCGGGTAGAAATCCTTTATTAAGGTGGGGTAACGACCCTTGGAGTAGCACTACACCCATGATTTAGCTCTGTACGTGCCTAAGAGCTCAGTTTCTGTGTTCTGTTTCTGGCTCATAGTGGCGGTTAGATGTGTATCCGGGCACTTCTATAGTAAGTGAGAACCTATGGTCTGAAAAATAAATTTTATATCTTGCAATCTATATGTCATTTCAGTAAATTAACTTAATAATCTTAAGTTTTGTATTCTATTTTATATTTTGGCCCTATTCATATATTGATAAGCTTGTGTAGCTTTGTTCAGAGTGGCATGATATTATGAATCATGTATCTCAATTTCCTTATTGGCATACAATTCTGATGCACGTATGTATTATGTAGTAGTTTTGTTCTCTGTTATGTTTAATATTCTTATGCAATGTACATATTCTGCTTCAATTATTTGGTTGGCAAATTCTTATAAAGGCAACCTCATCTGCCAACTGAGTTACAATTTCTTTGGTACTCACGCCTATTTTTCAAGTGATCGGATAGAGGGAGAAGCAGAGTGAGTTTGAAGTGCGGTCACTTAGGGTTCGCATAAGACGATATCTCTTTTTGGGCGAGCCTAAAGGATTGAACCATGTATATACTTATGCTTTTGTTTTTGTTGGAATGTACAATAAAGATCCTGACATATAAAAATGACAATCTACTATACAGCGCTTTGGTATAATGTTGTGAATGGTGGAACTTCCTTAGTATTTAGATTTCTCTTACAAATTTTTATACTACGCTTCCCCTTATTGCGCTTTGGCCATCTCTGTAATTACCTTGTATATTATGGATTACTGGACCGGGGCGTGACAGATAAGAATTCGATTATCCTATATATGCTATATGTTAGTTGATCTATTCATGTTATTAGAAAACACATTTGATTTGATAAGTTTATATCTGACCATATTTTATATCATGTTCTTATTTGAGATATATATTTAGAACTATGTGTGATCATATTTAGTATAATTGTATAATGTGATTTGTAAAATTCATTATATGTTAAGTCATGTGGATTGTTTGAAGCCTACTGAGTGGTTGTAGTCATAAATCCTATTGGTATTTTCAGAATCTGAAATTTGAGGAGACTTCTGATTAAGGCATTTGACATCTTCATGAGGTTATGTAGATTGAAATTTACAGTTTTCTTATATTTGATATAGTAGGGATAATGAGAGGTTAATGTATTTTCTTTTTTTGGTGAGATTGAGAATTTATGTAAAAATTGATAGATATTATAATTTGTGAATTTTGGTATTGACTATATTTGGATACTTTGGATTAGTTGATGGTTATGGCATTTATTTAAATCGTCTTGTATTTGTTTAACTCTCATATCTGTTTGTTATAGTAGAATTTATTCTGAGATTACACAGTCGGACTCCGATGTTAAGGAAAAAATAAACCGGATCCGGAATGTAACACTAACCGTCCGTACAGTACAATGCTTGATCGACGACCCAACAAAATCTGAAAAATAAAAAATCAACCTCCAATGAACAGTAAAAATGGCGCTCGATTTTTTATTTTACTATTCATTGGAGATCAATTGTTTATTTTTCAGATTTTTTTGGGTCGTCTGATCAGATATTGTACCGTACAAACGGTTAGGTCCCCTCGGGGCGGACCTAGAAGGAAATTAAAAAAAAGAATTATTTACCCATTGCAATGACCCTGCGTGTAGCACGCAGGGTCATTCCAGCAAGTATTACTCAAATTTCACCATATGCATCCCTATTTGTCATGACTTTCAAGCAACTAAATAGAAAAATAGCTAATGAGTGGTGATGCAGTAGCAAGAAGTTACATTTGAAAAAGGTTTGAATGAGGCAAACATATATGTACGATGATATGACAATGAAAAATTCTAACTATGACATGGTTTAATGCAGAATAATTAAGCAAAAAAGGAAAATAAATAGCTAGGGCGCAAGAAATCTGTAGAAATATGCATAAGACTAATTATCCTAATATATGTAATGTAACTTATAAAAAATAATGCTAGAATCTAGTATAAAGGCCTCCACCTAAGATGGAAGTGTTAGTTTAGGTGGCCTACAAGCCAATCTAACAATGTAAATCTCGTTCATTATTAATAAAATGGCATAATATTCATTATGTGTAAATCGCGTTAATTATTGTTTCATAATGAAGTCCGTGAATATGTGCTATGGTGATCAGATTATGATGAGATCATACTAATGAGACTGATCACTTAAACACACATATTCTTAATCGTTCCTAGTCGGAGGATATCCGAGAAGGACATCGGATATCCGGTTAGACTAGTACATATTACTCCTGCTCATACGATGAGGGTGACTGGTCTCATAAGTCACTTGTGTGGAGACACTAAGGCGAATCTGTAGGTACTCATTGGAGAATGAGTTCACTGAACTGATCCGACTGAATCGCTGGATGGTATTGTACCTTACTGTCAACCAGCTTGATTCTATTGTCGCAGTTGCGTGGATGGTCCTCGGACCTGAGACACCAAGGACACCTTGGCGGTGGACTTTTGTACTTTGACCTTGGTCTATGAATCTCTAGCCACGAGATTCTAATACGCCAAGGATTGGATGCAGCGGAATACCGTCGAAGGGAATTGTGTGTCAATAAGGAATCATTCGCTCTCGGTACTTAGAGAGAGAATGCTCTGGGAAGGATGCGCGGAAGTCCCTGGCCAGGGCGGACGATAATATCGGAAAAGGAGTTTTCCGATATTCATCAGCGGCATCCAATCCAAGTGAGTCGACCGGTTAGGGTTTGACAACTCGCCATACCCTGAGTTGACTCGAGAGCATTGTACGAATGAAGGATTATATTCACGCGGTAACTGTCGACGGAAAGGTTCCAAGAGTGGGTTACTTAACCCCAAATACCTTCCGGGTTCACGCGGTGTTGCTTGGCACCCAACGTGATCGGAGGCCCGGTCGAATTCGATGTGCGACATCAATTCGATTGATTAATTGATTAATAAAGGGTTATTAATTAATTAATAAAGCCAGTGAGGAGTCACTAGGCTTGTTGGGCCATTAACTGGACTGGTACTTGGGCCTAGAGGGTCACACGCACATGATTCTCAAGGCGATGGATAAATAAGTGGGTTTTATATAAACTGGGGGTTTTTGTGAAAAATCGCGCGGTTAGTATAAAACATAGCGAACGGGCTGAGCAGGCCAAGCTGCTGCTAACCCTGGCCGCCCCTCCTCAGTTTCTATCTTCCTCTGGAGTCCAGGCAGATCCAGATCTGCTCCGCCGCTTCTCCGAATCCCATTCGACGGGAAATCGTCCGCGCACTGCGGCGATCATTGCGGCGACCAGCGGAGGCTTCGCGGGCAGCGAAGAACGACGAACTCGAGGATATCCGTCGCGGGGAGGATCGCGTGGACTTCGCTAGAGGCCGGGCGCTTGCGCGGCTTGCGGTGTCACACCGACGGAACCGAACGACTGCGGATTCGAATCCGCACGCGGTGAGAACTTCGATAATCCGATTATCGTATTTTAGTTCTTCGAAACGGGAAACGGATCGCTGTAAAAATTTTATTTTCCGCTGCGTGAGCGATCCGGAGAAACCGAGAAAACCCAACAGTGGTATCAGAGCCAGGTTCCACTGTTTCTCGTCCCGTTTCGGTCTCCGAATTAATATTTCTTGAATTTATTCCATGCCTGGGTTCCGTTAATTGCAAGGTCCATGTTCATGTGATGAACAGAAAATAACTTGATTATTTTATTACTGTAATTTTCGGAATTTTGTTTGGGGATTTTTGGGGTTTCTTCATGTGATGAAGATCGAGGTTTTGCGGCTTCAATCGGGCCTTCCCATGCGATGGGTAGATGGCCGGAGGTCTGGGTGTGACCAGGGACCGTCTCGGGCATCACTAGAGTCCTAACCGGTGCCAGAGAGGCCGCTGAAGATGGCGGAATTCCCCTCTTTTTCCCTTCTTCACAGGTTGAAAAACCAGTTTTTATAACTTGATGATAGAGGCTTTGGCAACTTGTTTAGGCGCCGCCGGAGGGCCAGCCGGCGCCGGCAGTGTCGCCGGTGCCTGGGGCGACTTCGGCGGGCCCGGCGGGCCCCGGCGCCGGCCGCCGGACAGCCCTGCATCTTCATCCCGCCGCCGCCCTGCGTTTAGGGTTTCCTGCATAGAGGGGCGTCGGGCTTGAGGGGAAGAAGCCGGCCGGGCAGGTGTGCCCCAGGCCGGTCCGGTTCGACCGGGCCGCCACCATTGGCCTGGGTGGCTGAGCCAGGCCCGAGCCCTGGCTCGGCACAGGGCTGAGCCCTGGCTCCACCCCGGGTCCGAGCCATTAACCCCCTATTGGGCTGAGCCATTTTCCCCATTAAAACCCCAATTGAACCCATTTAAAATTATAAATAAAATTTGAACTATATTTTAAATTTTAAAATTGTTTTGAAATTTAATTTCATTGTTCAAATTCATTTAATTGGCCTTTTAAATAATGATTATTGAATCATTATGGATTAACTTTTAGTTGTTAATTTATTAATGTTAATTGAAAGTTTAATTGTTAAACTAATAATTAATATTAATTAAACTAATTTAAGGGTTAAATTAGTTATTAATAATTATTAATCTAACAGTTAGATTATTAATTATTATTTCAACTAATTGTTAATTAATTATTTAAGTTAGTTGTTAATTTAATTGTTAAATTAATAATTGACTTAAATGACTAATTTAAGTGTTAAATTAGTAGTTTTTAATGATTTTTGTTAGTTGTTAATTTAAGAGTTAAATTAATGATTAACATTAATCCTCTAATCTAATAGTTAGATTAGTAATGATTAACTAATTAAAGTTAATTATTAATTTAAGTATTAAGTTAATAATTAATTTTAAATTTACTAATCTAAGAGTTAGATTAGTAGTTAATCATTAATTGGAGTTAATTAATAGTTTAAGTGTTAAATTGTTAATTAACTTTGTTGAATTAATCTAAGAGTTAGATTAGTTTTTAATAGTCTAATTGTTAGATTATTAATGGGGTTTAATCTAAGTGTAAGATTATTAGAATTGTTCTAATTTGTATGGAATAATCTGGAATTATTAATTTGGAGTGTATGCGCATGTGATGTGTGTTTATTGCTTTTAAATTTGATTTAATTGCATGTTAAGTTAATAAAATGAGTTTTCAAAATTCAAACACCAATTTTGATTGGATCCCAGCTTTCTGAAAGCCAAAACTTATTTATTTTGAAAACTCATTTGTTTTAGCCATGTGATGTGCTGAATCATGTGTGGAATGTTTAAAACACACCGTGGTCATGGATATGCACTTAATTTATTATTCATGAGATGAATGGTTTGTGTGGATCGTGGATGTATGATGTTTATTAATTGTTAATAAATAGAGGTCTGCACACCTCTCTCTCTCATACTCCGATGTATTTCTACCTCCCTCTCTCTCTTGTACTCGCCATAAGGCTTTCTTCAATTTACCTGTTAATTCTAGAATTAACGTAATATGATCGAGGCAACCGAGGAAGGAGCGAGGACGATCCACAACTGCAACCAGGAAGGCGAAAAGATGGAGATCTCTTGCCTATGTGTTTGCAGATATCTAATGTAATTGTTGTGTTAGATTGTGTGTGAGTTTGACTGTTGGCTCCAGTCAAACCCACTGTGCTATCCATGACCACACTAATGACATGTATGAGATGCATTGTTGTTCTTTTGATTATGAATCAAAGCAGGTTATAGTATTTAGTAAATATATACGATATATTTATATACTATCACCTAGGAGAGACCAAGATAAAAGTTATCCAAATACCCTCAGATAAACTCTAAGCCGTAACGCGAGTAGTTAAGAACTTACCGCGTGGTCCACCATCGTTATAGTCATAGGATTCGAATCACTTTAGGTAGGTTTGTTGTGCTATCCACAAGGCCTGCTTAATTGGGAGGAGAAACTGTGGCTATGGCATTAGATGCCTATAGATCGGGGTAGAGGAACCATGTAGCTTTGTTGTGCTATCCACAAGGGCTGCTTGCAAATCTATGCTCGTCGCGTAATGATGGTTAGCTTAGACCAGAATTAGTGGTTTGTTGTGCTATCCACAAGGCCATTAAATCTCTGGGGACCGAAGCTGTGATCAGATATTGCAAGGAGTTGCAAGTCCCATGAGTTGGGTGCTCTCTGATTGTATTACAGTTTGTTGTGCTATCCACAAGGCTGTAGTGCAAGTCATTGAGATTCTGATCCCTACTAGGAGACTGTCGGCATCTCCCGTTCTGTATAACTGAGGGTTATACAGTCCGTCGAAAATTAGTGGGAATTAAACTTGAACTAAAGACCATGTCTTGTTTTAAACTTTAATAATTGAACATCTGCTAAATAGATTTTATTTATCTCCTGTAGGGAATTATGTCGTCGAATAACTCACTCCGTGGCATACTTGATGCCGTTTTGACTTACTTGATCTACTCAGATTGGTTCAGAAGCCTGAAGAATGTCTTCAGATCTGAACGCAATAACTTTGTCCCTGGAGCTGATCATCTTGCTAAATCGGCATTAGATGCCCCTGAAGCAGAGATGATAGCTAACGATAAAGGATCGAAGGACAAAGGTAAAAGAGTAGTGAAGGGTGACTGCTTCTATTATAAGCAGTATGATTACTGGAAGAGGAACATAAAGGAGTTCCTTAACGATAAAGCTCATGGGAGAGTGAAGCTGTCTGACGCTTCAGATATCTATATGATAGATATCAACTTATCAGTTAGAGATTCCACATCTTGGGTATTAGATACCGGATGTGCTTCTCATATCTGCCATGATGTGCAGATGCTGACAAGTAAGCGCAAGCTGAGACAAGGTGAGGTGGAATTGAGGCTAGGAAACGGCGCAAAAGTTGCGGCGATTGCTATTGGGACAGCAAACCTCAGGCTTCCATCGGGAGACACCTTACTATTGGAAGATTGTTATTATGTTCCTAGCATAATAAAGAACATCATATCAATATCTTGTTTGGACAAGATAGGATATCGGTTGACAATTGAGAATAGAAGTTGTTCGATTTATTATGGTAATAAATCAATAGCTTTGGCATCTTTAGTCAACAGTCTATATCTATTAGATGTTTCTCATTACAATCTTCAGATTGATAATGCTCTTAAGAAGAGCAAGAATTGTGTGAACCAGGCCTACATGTGGCATTGTAGACTTGGGCACATTGGCGAAAGTAGGTTGCAAAAGTTGCACAAGCATGGTTACTTAACAACATTCGATTATGAATCGTTTGCAACATGTGAATCCTGCCTTATGGGAAAGATGACGAAATCTCCATTTACAGGACATGGAGAACGTGCCAAGGACATTCTGGAACTAATACATTCGGATGTATGTGGTCCCATGTCCACCCAAGCCAAAGGTGGTTTTTCTTACTTCATCACGTTCACCGATGACTTCTCAAGATTCGGCTATGTGTACTTAATGAAGTATAAGTCGGAAGCATTTGAGAAGTTCAAGGAGTTCAAGAGTGAAGTGGAGAAGTAGTTAGGAAAGAGTATTAAAGCTCTTCGATCAGATCGAGGAGGAGAATACTTGAGTACTAATTTCACACAATTCTTAAAGGATAATGGTATCCTTTCTCAGCTAACCCCTCCATATACACCACAGATGAATGGTGTATCTGAAAGGAGGAACCGCACCTTGTTGGACATGGTGCGATCCATGATGAGCTTTTCGAGATTACCAGTGTCCCTCTGGGGGTATGCTCTAGAGTCAGCAGCATACCTACTGAACAGAGTACCCAGCAAGTCTGTGGCCTCTACTCCATATGAGATATGGAAAGGCAGGAAACCAGAATTTAAACATGTTAAAGTCTGGGGTTGTCCTACTCAAGTAAAGAGGCATGATCCAGACAAGCTGGAATCACGAACTGATAAATGCAGGTTTGTGGGATATCCAAAGGAAACCTTTGGATACTACTTTTACCATCCTGGTGAACAAAAGGTGTTTGTCGCCAGGAAAGCTATATTCCTGGAAGAGAAATACCTTATCTAGGAGGACAGTGGGAGTAAAATAGTACTGGAAGAGGTTCCAGATCCCCAAACAGCTGCATTATCATCAGATGAGATATCAGTTCCTGAACCTGTTCAGGTACACACAGATGAGCCTCGTAGATCTGGTAGAGTACCTAGACCACCCGAACGATATGTGGGACATATCGCTGAAGGTGAGTCTAAGGTACAATATAATGAGGATGATGATCCGAAAACCTACCAGGAGGCCATAGAAGGCCCAGAAGCCGAGAAATGGCGAGAAGCCATGAACTCAGAAATCCAGTCCATGTACACCAACCAAGTTTGGAACTTGGAGGACTTGCCCGAGGGTATTGTACCCATCGGATGCAAGTGGATCTTTAAGGGAAAGATCGGTGCTGATGGACGGATCGACACTTATAAGGCAAGGTTGGTGGCAAAGGGATATCGTCAAAGGCAAGGAATTGACTATGACGAGACTTTCTCACCAGTTGCCATGATAAAGTCGATCAGAGTTCTGCTCGCCATTGCTGCACATTTTGATTATGAAATCTGGCAGATAGATGTGAAGACTGCCTTCCTCAATGGTAACCTTGAGGAAGAGGTATATATGATACAACCAGAAGGTTTCACATCCAAAGAATCTCCAGATAAAGTGTGCAAGCTTCAGAGGTCCATTTATGGACTGAAGCAGGCTTCTCGGAGCTGGAACATAAGATTTGACGAGGCTGTCAAATCTTATGACTTCATTAAGAATGAAGATGAGCCTTGTGTGTACAAGAAGACCAGTGGGAGTGCATTCACTTTTCTAGTTCTTTACGTAGATGACATACTACTCATTGGGGATGATGTAACTATGATGTCATCAGTAAAGATTTGGCTGTCGAAAAACTTCTCCATGAAGGATTTGGGAGAAGCATCCTACGTATTGGGAATATGGATCTATAGAGATAGATCAAAGAGGATGCTTGGAATGACCCAATCCTTGTACATAGATACCATAGTCAAAAGGTTTGGCATGGAAAATTCCAAGAGAGGTTTCATACCGATGAGACATGGAATTAATCTCTCAAAGGAGCAGTCTCCTAAGACTCCTAATGAGAGGGCATTCATGGATAGAATACCCTATGCCTCTGCCATAGGATCTATCATGTATGCCATGCTATGTACACGGCCTGATGTTGCATTTGCTCTAAGTGTTACGAGCAGATTTCAAGCGGATCCAGGCGAAGAGCACTGGAAGGCAGTGAAATGTATCCTTAAGTACTTGAGAAGAACTAAGGATATGTTTCTTGTCTATGGAGGAGGTGACTTGAAACTGCGAGGCTTTACTGACTCGAGTTTCCAGTCAGATCCAAGGCTGCTATTTGCCACAGCTTCAGACAAGGTTAATCTGAAGTACCTGCCGCTATTGGAGGACCTTCAAGCGGCGAAGAAGATGGCGTGGGGAGCTACAATGCTGGGTCATCTTTTCTCCCATCTAGTGAGCTACCGCCAGGGCTCTGGCAACTTGGGTGGATTCACGCCCTTTCTTCAGGTAAGTTTCTTGGTTTGTGGATCTCCTTCCTTACTTATGTTGATTGGCACTGACTGTGTTGTCCTTTGCAGATCTGGGGTTACACCCGCTTCCCCATCGGCCGAGGGAATGTTTCTGCGGATCGTGAGGGATGGAACCCTCTTATGGCGCGGTGGGAGGTGATCCGGGATTATCGCCCAGTGATGTACCGCGTGGAGGACATCCGCGCCCAGCTCGACACATTTCCTCCTCATATGGTGAGTGATTTGAAATATATGTGCATCTGAACAAATGATTAGGTCTGACCTTTTGTTTCATTCAGGTGGTATGGATGCCATACGCAGAGGAGGACCTGGCCGATCATCCATGGGTGTCCCAGAGCCTCTCTCAGTTCCGGCGGGAGGTGCCCTTGCTGTGCGTGAACATTTGTGACGGCCTATTTGTCTGGATGGCCTACCGCACATGGGGATGGCATCAGCCTTTACTCGCCTATCCGACGTATCCTAATATGAACCGCGGTCGTCGCCGATCTTCTGCTATTGGTCAGGATTGGCGAGTAGTGAGGCGGGCTGAGATTGACGTGTGGCACCGCACTGGGGATGCCCTGCAGGAGGATAAATCCTTGCGGAACAGCTTCAGATACATGGGGGATTATGCCCGGCGGTACTCGAACCGCATGTTTCTGGATGCGCGGCGGGTATGTCACTCTAACTGCTCAGTCTATTGCACTTAAATTTTCCATGGACTAATCTTAGTGATATTCCTGCAACAGATGCCTGAAACTGAAGCCGTGCAGACCCTAAAGAATCAGAATGAGATTCTGGTTCTGCAGACGAGTGATCTGCTTGTCCAGATTAGGGAATTGGTAAGAAGTCTGATTTCTAAATTAGGGTGTGAGATTGTCCATCTTATCTTTATGAAAAACTCTTGTGATGCAGAGAGAGGCACTAGCCCGCCACGGGCTGCGAGGGGATCCAGGTGCGGGTTCGTCATCCCAGGGGCCAGCTGCCCCTGCTGATTGGGAGGCGAGACTGCAAGATGCTCTCCGCCGGGCGGAGGCCCGAGAGGCGGATTTGGCACAGCAAGTGAGACTTGTTTTGCTCTTGTGTTATAATGATTGAGCATGTCTGACCCTGAGTTTCTTTGCAGCGCCAGGAGTTGGAGACTGCCTTAGCGAGGGCGTAAGAGTTGGAAAGCCTTAATCAGCAGTTGAGAGACCAGGTTTTGGAAGAGCGGACAGCTCGGGCCAGGGCGAGAGAAGGACCCCACCCGGACGTGTACTGGGAGGGTAAGATGGCTGGCTTACGAGAGGAGCTGACGAGGTCGCAGACAGAGGTGCGGGAGCTTGATTTCAAGTACCGAACCCTGTGGGACCGAGTGATGAAGAAGAGGCGAGAGCGGGCTACGAGATCCAGCACGCAGAGTCCAAGAGCTCGTCCCCCCATTCCTGGCCCGTCAGCTGGCCAGGCTCCTGCTGGGAGCTCCGTCTTCAATGACCTCGACTCCCTTCTAGCTGAGGATGCGTGGAGAGCATTGCGACCCGCTGGCTCATCGGGGTCTATGCGTCCGGCGTCAGGGCATCGCCGTGCTCGTGAGGACGATGCTGAGAGCCATATGAGGCACCCCTCTCGAGATAGGAGAGATGACGAGGCAGAGGGAAGGAGGAAGGATTGATTGGGAGCTGATGCAGGGGTATGCCCCTGTGTCGTGATGATGTATGATTATGATGTTATGCTTGTATATTTCACTATTTATATCTGGGCACTTCTTTGTTCTGCTTTCTGTCCGTACCTGTTATTCTTGCATGCACAACATTGGGGAAACTGTTAGTAGTATCTGTTTTCGGCCCCTTGCCCAAAAAGAGCAACTACCTTTTCCCTAGCCTTCACATAGGGTCAAGGGGCCGTGTCCTACTAACCAGACAAATGGAAGAATATTGAAACTAATGCGGCAAGTAAATATGCAAATGCTGGTAGATATTAACAAATGAGATGTGTAATGAAAAACATGTTTTTTTTATTCCATCTACCTGGTGACTGCCCAGACTTAGCCTGGCCGAATGATGAAAGGGAAATGCACACTCAACTTCCCAGGTATCCTAAGCACGCATCTAGATTGATTTGGGCCTCTAGACTCCTCAAACTAACCTTGACCGGTTAAGACTCATACTGATGACAATACCATCATGCCATGCTTAGGCTCCCAGCTGCTTTCGACCACCAAGTTTACCCAAAAAGTTTTCGAGGTAAATAATTTGCCCGACCCGGGTCTCTTTCCTCACAATCTAGAAGGTATATGATGGAACACCTTGGAACCCTAACGGTCAACCGCACGACGCTGACCCGGAATCAGACGCCGTCGCACCAATTGGTGACGCGCATGCATTGACCTAAGCCCGAAGTTTTCGAGAGTACACATTGAGATTATGGTTAAGAAATTAGTTCACCAGAAACATCGACATTACTCTTCACCCATTTTAGACTCCTGTGATCATGTGAGCATGTGACGATTTTTGAAAAACGAACCGTTTTAAAATGATGTTCGTTCTTTAGACAGCTATCTCGTGCTAACCTTGAGGTGGAAAAGTGAAGAAATTTTGGAGATAAACCTCAAAGGAGGATTGACAAAACCGTTAAAAGGGCGAGCTGTGACAAAACGGACTCCTTTTGACCTCCTAGATGCCTCTATTTTGACTTTTCAGGCCTTTATTAGATTTCATGTTCTTTTTTGTATTTCTTTTCTGCTCTTGACATTTTGGGGTTATTTGATATTCCGCCTGCGGGGACACTGCCCTCTTCACGTGCTCTGGTCTTTTACATTTCAATTTTGGGCCCTTTTGAGGGGTTACATCTATCGGGTAGTGGAGGAACCGCAATTTGCTGAGCTCGATCGTTTAAGAGCGTCAACTGTCCTGATTGGTCGAGAGACGAAGAGCAAAGGTTGCATTTTGACAGTATACTAAAGACTTGGAACTCATTTTAAAGGGTTCTCTTTTGAAAAAACGTGTAAGTGTGTGCATCTCAGAATGATCATAGGGATCCATATGAAAGTAAAGTAGACACGTCCAAGGTTCTGGTGGACCAAAATCTTAGCCAAACCTTAATGTTAACCCGATCTATCATGCAACTAGACCTAGACAAGGGGGTTACATGGCAGTCACCAAACAGTTGGATTTTGTGTCTTTTCTGATTTATTTATTTTTTTGTCATTTTCATAGGAGTATGTACATATTTACAAATATTTTTGATGATTTTTTGATTTTTTTTGAGATTTTTTATTTTTGATTTTTTTTGTGTTTTCACGGATAAAACTTCTTCAGATATACCCCATTCCATGGGTGGGGTAGTTCCTCTCCTTTCTCATTGATTAAGCGGAAAGCGTTACCTGAGTATGCCTCCTTGATTACAAATGGACCTTCCCAATTTTCTTGCAATTTGCTCCTGAGACCAGGAATTTTGATCATTTTTCTTTTAAGTACCATCTTCCCAATTTCAAACTTTCTTTCGAGAACCTTCTTTGCATAGAATCTTGCGATCCTATTTCTGTAAACTTGAGCGTGGTTTGCCGCCATCATCCTTTTTTCGTCTAATAGTTCCAGTTGGGCTAACATGGTCTTACGACGCTCGGCGTCGCTAATTCCATTGTCCAACTGCACTCTTAGAGAAGGGAAGAGAATCTCATATGGAAGTACCGCATCTGTTCCGAATGTGAGTGAATAAGGTGTTTGTCCGGTAGGGGTTCGGACATAAGTACGGTATGCCCAAAGAGCTTCTACTAGGCGATCCGGCCAGTCTGAATAATTATGTGATCTGCAAGTTCTTTTAATGATTCGAATGAGAGTTTTATTGGTGGCTTCAGCTTGACCATTTCCTTGTGGGTAGTAAGGCGAAGAATGATGCAAATTGATGCCATACTTACTGCACATGTCCTGGAGCTCTTGGGAGATGAATTGTGGTCCATTGTCGGTGATGAGATCGCGCGGTGTCCCGAACCTGGCGAGGATGTTGCGCTTGATGAACTTCACCACCGTGGATGCTTTGATTTTTGCAAATGCTTCCGCTTCAGCCCATTTAGTGAAATATTCAGTGGCGGTTAGGATAAATGATTTCCTTTTTATTTCACCTGATCGATCCTCCAAAGGTCCTATAACGTCGAATGCCCACATGGCGAAGGGCCACGGGGAAATGACGGATTTGAGAGATGAGGAAGGTGCATGAACCTTGTTAGCATGTAACTGGCATTTTAAGCACCTCTGAACAAATATGGAACAATCGGCCTCCATTGAAGGCCAATAATAGGACATGAGGAGCTTCTGAGCTAAGGCACGACCATAGATATGACCGCCACAATCACTGGCATGAGCTGCCTCTATGACATGATGAATTTCGGTATCATACAGACACGGAAGAAGCACTCCGCTAAAGGATCTCCTGAAAAGGCGGCCGCCTAAGATAAGGTATCGCTGAGATGCACGGTGGATAGCCTTACGCTCAAAAGATGTGGCATAAGATGGGAATGACCTATCGCGGAGATAGTTCATGACATCAAAATACCACGGATTCCCATCATCCCAATCGGGGGTGAGTACATCCGTGATAGCAGAGATGTGCTCAGATGGACAGAGGAATTGCTGGAACCAGGGGTCCCGGAAGGAAGGCGAGTCTTGCTTGTGCAGAGTGATGGAGGCTAAACCTTTGGTGACAGGAATCTCTAAAGCTGAAGATAGGGAGGCAAGGGCATATGCTAGAATATTCTGAGACCTAGGCACATGCACATAGGTGATCCTTCTAAAATGCCTAGTTAGCGACTTCACTAACTCCTGATATGGCTTCAATTTTGAATCCCGGGTTTGGTACTTGCCCACGGTTTGGCGGAGGATTAGTTTAGAGTCTCCAATTATCCTCAATTCCAAGACATTAAGAACCAGCGCCAATTTTAAACCAGCTAAGAGAGCCTCATATTCAGTGACATTATTGGTCACTGAGAAGGAGAGTTGGCAAGCATGCAGAATACTTACCGCTTCTGGAGATACGAGGACCACTCCTATCCCACTGCCTTGAGAATTAAGTGCTCCGTCGAAATGAAGGACCCAGGATGGAGTATCATCCACTATTAGACCCAACTCCTCATCTGAGAATTCCTCGTTGACGGGTGAAAATGTGGGCAGTGGGTGATGAGCTAAGTGCTCGGAAATTGCTTTCCCTTTCACAGCCTTCTGATTTACATAGGTGATGTCGGATTGATTCAAGAAGGTCTGCCATCGCACTAGCCTATCTGTTACAACTGGCCGCTCTAGCAAATATTTGATCGAGTCCATTCTTGTTAGAAGTTTGACCTCGTGGGCGAGGAAGTAGTGCTTCAATTTCTGCACTACCCAGACGACGGCCGCACATGTCCTTTCCATGGCAGTGTATCACTTTTCGGCATCGTTAAAAAGCTTGGAAAGATAATACACTGCTCTTTCTTTCTTCTCGTCGTCCAGTTGGGCCAATACTGCACCAGCTGATTCTTCAGTGGTGGAGACATATAGCAATAGAGGCCGCCCCGGGATAGGAGCCATAAGGACTGGTGGATTGAGGAGGTAGCTCTTTAATTCATCGAAGGCCTTTTGACACTTATCGCTCCAAATGAACTTTGCCCCTCCTTTCAATAGATCGTAAAAGGGTTTGCATCTCACAGAGTGTTGAGATATGAACCGTCTGATGAATTGCAAACGGCCGATGAGACCCTTTATATCCTTGACATTCTTAGGTGGGGGCATTTCCACTATTGCCTTCACTTTGTCTGGATCAACCTCAATCCCTCTTCTGCTCACCATGATCCCTAGCAATTTTCCAGAAGAAACACCAAATACGTACTTTTTTGGGTTCATTTTCAGTTGGTGCTCCCTTGATCTCTGCATTACAGCCCTAAGGATTTGAGCATGTTGCTTCCTGGTTTTAGACTTCACCAAGATATCATCCACATAAACTTCCATGTCAATGTGAATCATGTCATGAAAGATTGCCATCATAGCCCTTTGGTAGGTGGCTCCAGCATTCTTAAGCCCAAATGGCATGACCATGTAGCAATAAGTTCCCCATGGAGTTATGAAAGATGTTTTCTCCTGGTCTTCCTCAGCTAGTCTGATCTGATTATACCCCGAAAAACCATCCATGACAGATAACATCTCAAATCCGGCCGTGTTATCAACCAGCAAGTCTATATGAGGTAGTGGGAAACCATCCTTTGGGCAAGCTTGATTAAGGTTGTGAAAGTCTATGCAAACTCTAACCTTTCCGTCCTTTTTTGCCAAAGGGACGATATTAGCTACCCATTTAGGGTAGAGCACTACCCGGGTGAACTTGGCCTTGTGTAGTTTGTCAACCTCTTCTTTTACTTTAAGTGCTAATTCCAGTTGTAGCCGTCTCAACTTTTGTTTCACGGGTTTGGCGTCAGGTTTGAGGATTAGCCAATGTTCCACCAGTTCTGTGTTTAATCCGGGCATGTCCTCGTATGACCAAGCGAACCCGTCACGGTGTTCTTGGAATACGGCTATTATGGACCCTTCTTCTTCTGGACTCAAACGGGCACTAATTAGCACTATCTTCGGATCCTCCTTTGTTCCAAGGTTGACTTCTTTAGTGGGTTCATCGATAGCTGATGAAGGTTCATCAAACCGTCTCATCCCACTCACAAGTGGTTCGACCAAGTCATCCACCTCTTCCTCTTCACTAAGCTCAAATACTCCCAGACCATCACTGCAAGACTCGTCTTTCACTAACTCCAATGGTTCGGAGATGACCCCTGTCTGAAGAAACTTATCCAACTTTTTCAGACCTTTGCACCTATTTGCTAATTCCTGAACTAAGAATGAAGGAACTTGCCTAGTCCTACAATTTCTAGACATGGAGGAAGCTATCCTAATTCCTAAATTGCTATGTACATGGCTTGGAGAATGTGTTAATTCTGTCCTGGATGGGACAATGGTAGACCCTTGGGACAAATATTTCATGACGGCGGGGTTGCCCCACCACGCAAGCTCCTCGAAAGTGACTTCCCCTCCCTCAGGATGGGAATTGGACTTTTTTTTTCGTGACCGAACGCCTGTAACATGAAACATTCAGAAGAAATGGCGTCGATCGGAGCTGAGAGCATCGGAACAGAAGGTGGGTGGAATAAGAAAGGAATGAACGTAGCTGGAGCTGGTTCATTCCAGGCCAAGAAAAGCCCTACCGGCGAGCTGCTTGATTCACAAAACAGGGAGGATATGCCAAAGTCTTCCTCTTGATTATCCTCATGATATTCTTGCACTTCTTCCTCTATCCTGGGCAATTCCTGCCGCTTTCTTACAAAATGATTCATGAGGGACCATGCCTTTGCTTCTTTTGGTGGTTCAGTAGACTTATAACCCAGGCCACATCCCCCACTGACAGGGTTCTCTGAGATGGGGTCACGGATTCCTTGTTCTTCTTCCCTAACCCGGAGCCTGAGCTATATCCCATCTTACTCATGAGCTGCCAACCTATGCCCGACCTAGTCCTTAGGTGAGAATTCACTGATAAAAGAACAGGCTCTTTGCCTTTCCTGGAAGTTATCATGGATGGAATTTGCTCTACTGTCACTGAGTCCAATGACTCAATGTAGGGAGTGCTTTTGACCTTCACAATCTTCCCGTTATACGGGAACTTATAGCACTGGTGGTTGGTGGACGGGACTCCCAAAGTTTGGTCCATCCAAGGTCTCCCTAGAATGGCATTGTAGATTGGCTTAACGTCCAAGATATAGAATTCTGAGATCATGGATACCGGGCCGATTTCTAGCTGCAGGAAGATCTTCCCATCTGCTGGTCTCTGGGAATTGTCATAAGCTGAGACCATCATAGAGGTTGACTCAACCTTCTCTGGATCTATCCCTATCCTTTTGAGGGTCTTAAGGGGACAGACATTGATGGAGGCACCGGTATCCAGTAGAATGGAATCTACTGAATGACCATTGAGGATAGCGGTTAAGCACAGAGGAAGGGATCGGCACTCAGGGGGGGCTAGATCCTTTTCTGGGAAGGAGATCATGGGAGTCTGAGTAACTGAGAGTATAGCATTAGTGACCCCACCACTAGGAAGATCCTCATTGACCGTGATTTGTTGTAGGAAATTAAACAACGTCTCCCTGTGTGTGGGAGACTTCCGGATAAGCTCGAGGATAGAGATCTTAGCGGGGGTCTTCTCTAAGTGCTGGAGGATGTCATACTCAGACTGGGCATTCCCCATGGTAGGGAGTGAGTTACCTTGAGAGTCCAAGGGCTGGCTCGGAGGAAAGATGCAATTCCTGAGCGTTACCCCTACCGAAATTGGATCTGCTTCCAATGGTGACCTAATGGGATTGAAGCCAATCATCGAACCCTGGTTCCTGGTTGGACAAAAGATAGATAGGGTGGGCCCCTCGGCTGTGATTGGAGGGATTTGAATGAGAGTGACCGGCTTGAGGGTTGCCGGTTGCTCTTTGGGACGGATTAGGACCAAAGGCTCATTAGGGAAAAGTGTGGAGACCTCCGGAGTAAACCCTTTAGTTTCACGCGACCAAGTGGGATCTTGGTGACTTATCCCGGTCCCTTCGTACTCCCAGTATTGCTCCCTGCGAACTGTTACGGGCTCCAAGTCTTTGATCAAAGTGTTGACCTTTCCTTGAGAGCTGGAGGATTCTTGACCTACTTGATGAGAAGGTAATGGGTCCTTCACAATTCCCAGTTCCTTCTTAGCCTTCAAAGCCTCAATGGATTTTCTCATGTCTTCCCAGTTTATCCGCCCTTCATCGTTCAAGTCATATACCCAATCCCTGAAGGTGAAGCAATTGTAGATGGTGTATACCGTGATCCTATGGTAGGGGCAATACCTGGACGTGTCCGTATTGCACGGGACACCTTCTCTTTGAGGTGGGAGTTGAATGGCGTTACAGGCTAGCAAAGCGTAAAAGATGTCTGCCAATGATTCCGGCAGAGGTGGATATGAAGCCTGCTTAGCCATAGGATGACTGTAATTAGTCGGGGGAGGAACAGCTGAATATTGCTTCTGGTTAGGCTGAGTGTCGGACTTGGGATGAGGATTGGTAACCCTGGTTGGCGGTGCCAGCATGCTGACCTGTTCATTGATGGTAACTCCTTCTGTGGTAGGAGCTGATGTGGTTTTCTTGTTCCTGCTTCTGTTTTCAAAGAATGAAGGCAGAGTGGAGTCTCGGATTTGGGACTGAACTACCCTAGCTCGATTGTATAGCTGAGCGAATGTCTGAAGTTCACTAAGCATAAGGATTGCTCGAAGCTGGGGGGTAGCATTGTTAACAAGCATGGTGACTGCTTGTGCTTCAGGGATAACGACTTCCACTCTAGAAGCCATAGCTCTCCACCTATTAGCAAAATGAGTGAAGTCTTCGTTAGACTTCATTTTTTCCATTACCAAATCAAACAAGGTGGGGGGCAAGGCTGCCATGTGGTTGAAGTGGGTAATAAACCTCTCAGAGACCATATCAAAGTTGATCAAGTCAGTGGCTGGTAGAGAAGAGAACCACCTCAAGGCCTCTCCCTCGAGAGACTTTTGGAAAAGGTGGACCAGGAGGACCCTATCGAAGAGCCACTGATGGGAATCCATGAGAAACCCGGACAAATGATGATGGGGGTCAGTAGTACCATCGTACTTCCTGTACTTAGGTACTTTAAACCCTGGTGGAAAATAGGCTGGGGGGAGCTTGCAGTAGCTCAAGAGAGAATGTGGCTGCCTGAGGTTGAGATTCTCGGCCATGAGTTGCTGTACACAGGTCTCAACCTCATTCTTATAAATGAAATCCTCCTGCTTGGGAGGTGTGACCTGGTTGATGGGATTGAATGGGATCGTGTGAGTGGGCATAGCTTGACTTGGCTGGGGTTTGCTAGAGGATCCTTGGAATTAGGTTTTCCGAGGAGTGGCATCTTGAATTTTGCCACGAGAAACTAACTGAATGAGTTGATCCGGAGTATAGCGTGATAGCACAACAATGAGTTCTGGATCTTCTCCAGGGTTTTGGAATGTCCTACTGGAAATCACTGGCTCATCTTCTCCCTGTGAGGTAGAAGATTCATCAGAATCCTTCCTCTGAAGGCCTTCTCTGGATGCTTGGAGCATCCCTATGAAGGTCTGTTGTGGGTCCTCTTCAATTTCAAACAAAGGGTTGTGTATAACATTGTTACCAAACTGGTCCATGTCATTATACACAGCGTTAACATACATTCGGTTCATTATGAAGTACAGATCCTAAATGATTTTATATTTCACTTGAAATGTTGACAATGTTTTATGAAAGTTGGTTTCTAACAAATCAAGTTTAACCCTTAACAACCCTTCACTTTTCCAAAGCTTGTTCCACCAAGATTCAATTAGGTATCTTTAGATTTTGAAACAATTCTCTCAGTGACACCTATAGGTGGATGGTTATAGATGGAAAGGTTGAGTTAATCTCTCACACAAAACCGAGGTTCCTACAGGGTGGTTTCAGGTACAACCTGCTCGGCGGCCAAGTGGGAATCCCTGGCTCGCGGAGACTGACGGAGGTTCCCAACAGGATAGGACTAGTCACACCCGAGTGGGAATCCTCAGGTGGAGAGTCAAATCGTGCGGGAGAGGTGACTAAAGATGTGATGCCGGCTCTTCCTTAAAAACCCCCGCGGAGAACACCCCAAAAAACCCAGAAAGCTAACAAACAGCAGGTCAGAGCACCTAACAATTCAACAAAATAGGCAGCAGCAAATCATACATGAACAGCAGTAGCGAGCAGAAAAGGACAAAGAACTGACCAGGAGTCGACGGCCAGGGGCTGGCCGTCCAAGGGGTCGGACGGCCAGGTGCCGGTCGTCCAATGGGGAGACGACGGCCAGGGACTGGCCGTCCAAGGGGTCGGACGGCCAGGTGTTGGCCGTCCAATGGGATGTTGACGGCTAGATGTTGGCCGTCCAATGGGTCAGACGGCCAGGGGCTGGCCATCCAGGGATCCAGGATCCTTACCTTTTCGCTTTGATCACAACGCGTGCAGCGGGCTACAGAGGTCCCACCGTGATCACCAGAGGGCTGTAGGCGCTCGGAACGTCCCCCGCCGCGGCTGCGGGCTTCAAAGTCGAGGGTCCCTCCCTTCGTCTTAGCACTGTGGCGATTTAAAGGGGGGTTAGGAATTAAGGTGTGATCGCCAGGAGCATTACCTTTCGGTCCCTGTGCTCCGCAGGGGTGTAGGAGGTGATCGCGTTCTGTGGGAGCGGGAAATGCTGGTTCCTCCTTCTCTTCCTCCGGCCGGTCAGAGGAAGAGAGTCCGGTACTCTGCACGCGGAAATGTGGTA
Organism: Zantedeschia hybrid cultivar; assembly: GCA_030544215.1. Taxonomy (NCBI): domain Eukaryota; kingdom Viridiplantae; phylum Streptophyta; class Magnoliopsida; order Alismatales; family Araceae; genus Zantedeschia; species Zantedeschia hybrid cultivar. The sequence continues at coordinate 40,705,023 of JARZZO010000015.1, forward strand.
AGGATCCCTGGAAAGAAAAGACAAGACAGAAAACAACCCGATTAGAACTATAATATGCAGAATCTATCCTTACAGATGTAAAAACTAGCTAAAATCAGAGGGAAACGCACCGGATGGGTGGTGGGGAGGGAAGGTGATCATATGTTATGGCCACCCACCTCCCGTTTTTTTTTTTTTGAAACCTCTGGTGGGTAGGGATTACTAGGTCATCTTATCATGCATGCATGTAAATGAGGGTGCTCGTGTGTGTGAAAAGTGAAATAATATGCCAAAAGTGAGAAAGAAGAGTGAGAGGGAGAGAGAATGCTACAGCATGGATAGAAATGATGATGCAATGAAATGAATAGGAAAGAGTAAAAAAGAAAAAAGGTTAGGAAGACAAGCCCATTTCGGAGTGCGGAGGGTTCTCCTTGAAGCTATCTCCTTGTGTGCCAACTTCGCCTGTGCCTCCACTCTAGGAAACTCCTCGTCAACCTCTCCGGACCTCTCACCAAAACCTCCTTCTTAACCCCCAAAGAAAGTCCTTAACCCCTCTTAACCTTCTTAACCTTCTTAACCCTTCTTAACCTTCTTAACCCCCCGCTCGAGAGGATGTTAGGGGGTTTAAATAGGTGAAGGGAAAATAGGGGAAAACAGGGGTCTAAATCCCCGTAAATCAACCTTCAGCCAATCGGGAGTGGTCAAGGGTCGGAGGTAGTGCGTGCGGCAGTCGCCGGAGTGGGGAGTGGTCGGAGTAGTGGGGGACGAGGGCGGCGAGTAGAGGAGATCGTGGGGAAGACGCGGTCAAGGGGGTGGTTAGGGAGTGGACGGCCAGGCAACATGCCTTCCACTCCCGTGGAAGGCCAGGTAGCTGGCCTTCCACGAAGTGGTGGAAGGCGGCCCGGTTGGCCTTCGAAGGGGGTGGAAGGCAAGGGGTGGCCTTCGAAGGAGGTGGAAGCAAGGGGTGGCCTTCGAAGGAAATGGAAGGCAAAGGGGTGGCCTTCGAAGGAGGTGGAAGGCAAGGGGTGGCCTTCGAAGGAGGTAGAAGGCAAGGGGGCTGGCCTTCGAAGGAGGTGGAAGGCAAGGGGTGGCCTTCCACGAAAAAGTGGTAAAAAGTGAAAAAGGTGGCCAAAAGGTGGAAGGCAAGGGGTGGCCTTCGAAGGAGGTGGAAGGCAGACTGGATAGCCTTCGAAGGGTGGTGGAAGGCGAGGGGTGGGCTTCCACGAAAAGGTGGCTAGAGTCGGGATTTGGTTAATGGGCTTAGTTGTTAGTGGGCTGAGATGGCTAAAATGAGGGGATTTTGGTGATAAAGGGCTAATGATGGAGGGGATTTATGACCAAAAGGGGTGGTCCAAAATCGGTATCTACAACTATGGCTACTTGGCGGTACCTGTAGCATTCGGGAGCTTCCCTCCCGTTATTGGTTGCCCGAATTTTCTCGGGGTGGTCTTCATGCAACCTGAGATTATATCTGATAAACCGCAAGCACAAGTAGTTAGCTGCTGCACTATTCATAGTCATGCTGTGTCATCTTCAAGACAATATCGGGGAAATACCCGAAAGGGTCAAAATCCCCAGTTCAATTCAAAGGCAGTCTCTGCACAATGGTATAGGACCAAAAAATCAATTCTTGTTGGGAGCCTGCGGATCTTTCTAGACGGCAGCAAAGTTGATACTTCCAAAGACCGACTGGTTCCAAATATTCCAGTTCAAAACTCATTCCAGGTCTTTGAAGACATGGACAAAGAAAGAATAAAAAATGAAAGAAAAGAAAAAGGAAAAGCTAAGATTCAGATGTCTGAAAAGCAAGAAAGAAATCCCAAACCAGCTTATTGTTATGGGACGTAATATTGTCAAAAGCCACTAGCAAAACAAATCTGGGTGCCCAAACATCAAGAAGATCAATATGCACAAGAAAAATCAAAGCCAATCTTTCAGTCACAAAGGCGGCAAATATGGAAACCAATTCAAAGGTAGTTGCCTCATGCTGAGTTGCCAAAAAGAAAGAAGTCAAGAGAAAGATATGAAAATGAAACATCTGTATTCCAAAGGCTGCAGCCGAAACCTCCTTCCGCAAGGAGATCAGCAGAATTCACCCAAGGAAACTTGATGATTTATTCATGCCATACTATCAACAAGTATGGGGTACTCCCTGAAGATCTAGAAGAAATCAGAGATTTAGCCTCAAGGCCGGGTCTAGTTACTCGAAGAATGCAAGCGGCAGCCATAGTTGCCCAAAATTTTTCTACCCTATTGGAAAACATTGATAAGGAAGCAGAGCTATCTGCAAATGTCATTGAAGCATCATGAGAAGCTCTTTCTGCACCAGCAGAGCAGCAGCTTCCACAGCAAAAAGAAGTAGAATCAAACATAACTCAGTTGTTATTACAAGAAATTGAGTTGTTGAAAAAGCAATTGAAAGAAAAAGATGCCCAAATACAGGGGGTAGGATGAGTTGGTAAAGAAGGAGGTGCTTCAACTTCCTCTTATCCTCGGGTGGCTAACCCTCCAGTTCCACCTCCTCCGTCTCAAAATCTTCTAAATATATCCATGCAGTCATCTAGGCCTGTGCCTATGAGTGAAACACCTGCATATATTCAAGTATCCAATAGTCAAGCTGCTCCTGCAACAGTATTGCAAGACAATTTGATCTCAAATTTGCCATTTCAAGTTTCACAAGTTCAGGGAGTTAATTTCTTCCCAAATCCAGCAGATCCTACTGTGGCTCAAAGGCTGATGCTAGAACAGCTCATTGATATGAAGCTGGTAGAAAGAGTGGAAGGTACCTCCACGGTATATGATGTGTACAAAGTACCATATCCGGTGCATCATGCTATGAAGAGGCTTCCACTGGGAATGACCAAAGTGCCCAAGTTTGAAAAGTTCAATGCTCAAGGAAATCCAAAAGAACACTTGGCATATTATAATGGGGCAATGGGAGACCTAGCCATTGATGAATATTATATGCTGAAATTTTTCAGGTCTTCGCTAACTGGGCTCGCATTTGAATGGTATTCTTCTCTTCGGCCTGGTTCTGTTGCAGGATGGGTCGACCTTCAGAAGCAATTTCAAGACAGATTTTATCTGGTGGAGAGAGAAATCACTCTATACTGTGAAACAAGAAAACAATGAAAATGCTTCTAAATTCATTGCTAGGTGGAGGAATCTTAGCATGAAATGCAAAAGACCATAATGTCAAGAAGACGCAGTGGTGATATGCAAAAGTACTCTGAAAAATGAAGTCCTTGAAAGGCTGGTAGCCATTGAAATCAAGTCTTTTGACAAATTGAATATTGTGGTATCAGAAGTTGAAAATTTTCTGAGCCGATCCAGAAGTGAACCAAGCAACAACAAAGAAAAATTTGATAGAAAAAATGCTCCACGCAAGTCAAATACAGTAGATTTATCTACGTTCATCACGGAGCAACAAAAGAAAGGTCCAGCCTTGCAGGCCGAAACCAGCAACAATAGAGAGAAAGAAGCCCGAGCCTTATCCTCTCTCAGAGACAGAATGAACAAGCCATATAGCTTCCTAAAAGACAAAACTCATGTTCTATTTGAATGGGCACAAAAATACAATCAGATTGTGTTACCACAGTCAAAGAGGCCAGAAGATGCCAAAAGATCTAATTATCCAAATTATTGTCCATATCACCAAATCATGGGACATCCTATTGAAGAATGCTATGTGTTCAAAGATGCAGTTGAAAAATTAATCCAGAAAGGTGTCCTGAAGATGGGAGATCATCTTGTCGATCCTCCGCAGCCTCATGCCTGGACAAAAGCAAATGTGGCATCTGTAAATGTGCATCATATGGTTCCTATTTACCAGTCATTAAGCTCAGAAACTGCAGAAAGAAGTACCCAAGCAACTTATGAGCAATTGGTACTTCAACCACTCCAAACATCTCAGTGGCAAACACTTAAAAAGAACTCAAGATCTCATATTAAGCAAAAATCATCAGAAGTATATATTCATGGAGGTATTCTACGACGGCCGACATATGTTCAACCTGTCCCTCCGCCAAATCTAGATAATATGATATCCGATATGTCGAAAATGGCTCTATCTGCGCCGGTCAAAGCTGCAGCTTCAGGCAAAAAATAATGTGTCTTTCCCTCAACATGAAACATCCCAATCAAATTTAAGCTACCTTGCTCCAGCAAACAGTATATGGAAATGGGTAGATCCTCGTACTGTAAGGAGGATTACCAACAGAAGAAGAAAAAGAGAAACACCAATACCAATTCTACCTAAGGGTAAAAATCCGCTGTCAAAGTTGCAACAGCTAATAGACAGCTTTGATGAATACGAACAGCCTCAAAGAAAGCCAACAAAGCTGAAGCATTATATCCCATGGGAGAAACTTCAAAATATGACAATGAAGCAAATACATGAAGAAGCCCTATTCTGGGAACATGAAGTCAAAAAGCCGAAGACTGATGATAATCAGGAAAATGGGAAAGAAGAGCAGGAAGGTATTTGCACTGTCATGTCTTGCAACACAATCTCAACAATAAATGAAAGTAAAGATGATGAGGAGGAAGAAATCTTCCTTGCTCCAAAAATGGAGGTGATGGAAAGCTCTACATCAACTCCAAATGAGCAACATGTCACCTGCTCTGGCAAAAAGTGGGGACAGAAGCCTCCATTAGCTACCACTCAAAAAATTATCCAGCGGCAAGGGGAAACACCATATGTTATCCCAGAACCAGAATTCAGAGGAATGGAATCCATACCTTTGTCAAAAAGAAATATTCAAATCCCACCTCCGCTCGGGTTGTATCCAGAAAATTCTGATCAAGAAAATCGGGTGTTACCCTCTTTATATGAATTCATAACAATTCAAAAGTCTGCAAAGAAAAGTAAACAAGTCCAGCATCAGCCGTCTGAAGAACAAGACCCTCAGGTTGCCTCTCTAGAAGTTCATGATAATGAAAAAGCAGAAAAGAAAGTCATCTGGTTACTAAAAAGGTTGTCATCTACATTTAATGTGTGGGAAGTTTTGTCACTCAGTGAGGAATTGCGAAAGGCTCTCATTGCAACTTTAAAAACTCCTCAAATTTATGAAGCTCATGCAGCAGAAATTCAAGAAATACCCTATGAGTCATTCACGGTTTCCATCACCTTCACTGAAGATGATATGTTACTGCCTACAAATGACCACAACAGGCCACTCTACATGAGGGGAAAGATAAATGGACAATCTGTCAATAGAATTCTGGTTGATCAAGGCTCTGCTGTCAGCATCATGCCTCTCAGAACTTTTCAGAAATTTCATTTTCATATGCACCTAAGAAGAGTGCAAGATTTCAAAATAGCTGGATTCGACCACAAGTCAGAAACACCAATTGGGGCAGCTGAATTTGAAATGGTCGTCGGTGACTTTCACTTCACAGTCTTCTTCCATATCATAAATTCTGATACCACATATAAAGCTTTGCTTGGGCGGCCATGGATACATCAATATTTTGTAGTGCCCTCCTCATTGCATCAAATTTCCTTGGGAAGGACAAATACAGCGAGTCTTCGCTAATCTCGAGCCTTTTGAGGTTCATGAATGTCATCTTATGGACGCCAACCTCTATATACCTCCACTACTAGAGGAAAAGGAAAAAGGAGAAACAAAAAAGCCTGATACCAGTCAGAGCAAGGAATGGTTTCCACCTCCACCAGATATTAGCTCTCTCAGTCTTGAAGACAAAAAAGCTACACCTTCAGCAAAGACAACCAAACAACCAGATGTACTCTCTATAGAAGTCATGGTCCCAATCGGACTAATACATCCTATTGAAGAGTATGAATGTCAGCTCGTAGAGCCTTTGAAGAAATTCGTGGTTCCTCACGAAGATGGACATAAAATAGTCTTTTATAGAGCTGATGAGCAGTTGGCTACTGAAGATAAAGATTGCTATATTCCCGATATAGAAGAAGAATTATGGGTTGACATCATGGGTCTCCCAGACATGACAAAGCACAGTGAGCAATTGGCTAAGGCTTAGTCAATTTCATTATATCAAACAAAAAAGGAATGGAGCAGGTTCTAACAGCTATGGTACCCTCCTAACATGTCCAAAGCATTGATGCAACATACACAACATCCAGGCTTGGGATATACCTTGCCGGAAGAAGAAACTCCTGAATTTTCAGTAAATATGACATCTATTTTGCTAGAAATACCAGAAATTGCACAAGCAATATATGATGACTATGATGAAGAGCAGCCCACGGGTTAGTCTATTCAAGAAAGTCAGCCAGAAGCTGATCAATCTCCTATTCTGGTATGTCAATGCTGGAAACATCTTGAAGAAGAAGACATCCAAATCGCAGAAGTCAAGGAAAATGATATCCCAAGTTCCGATATGGTTCAGAATATACCAGAAGAACAAGAAAATCCATCTATTACCCCCAAACCTCATGTTAACACAGGGCAAAGGGAAGATGAGCTCACTCAGCTTATAGAAAATCAACAGGCAAATTCTGCCCCAAATATTTTCACAGCAAATCAATCAAATGAAATTGACCAAGAAGTCAACAAAATTGAAGCAGAAATTGAAGAAGAAGTAAATGAAGAAGATCTAATGGAGCTCCAGCCAGCACCTCCAGAACTTGAAGATGGAGGGCAAGCTACGGTTGATGAACTCTTGGAAATCAATTTGGGCTCTGAAGAAGATCCAAGACCAACATATATAAGTGACTGCTCAGTCAAGAACAACAGCAAGCATATATTTCGTTTCTGAAGGAATTCCGGGATTGTTTTGCCTGGTCCTATAAAGAAATGCCTGGGTTAGATCCAGAAGTAGCTCAACATGAGCTGGCCATTGATCCAGCCATCAAGCCAATCAAACAAGCTCCAAGAAGAATGAGGCCGGAGCTGATAAACAAAATCAATGCTGAAGTCGACAAGTTAATTCATGTTGACTTCGTACAAGAAAATCAATATACAACATGGCTATCAAATATTGTTCTAGTCAAAAAGAAGAATGGACATATCAGAATCTGTGTAGACTTCAAAGATCTAAACAAGGCATGCCCAAAGGATGACTTCCCAGTGCCTCTAACAGAAATCATGGTCGATGCCACCACAGGACATGAAGCTTTGTCTTTTATGGATGGATCATTAGAATATAATCAAATTTGGATGGCTGACAAGGATAAGATCCATACTGCCTTTAGAACTCCTAAAGGAATCTTCCACTACAAAAGAATGCCCTTCGGCCTCAAGAATGCCGGTGCAATATACCAAAAAGCAATGACCAAGATATTTGATGAATTCCTTCATCAACAAGTTGAATGTTATATTGATGACCTAGTGGTCAAAATCAAGAAAAAGGAAGATCATATGCAAGATCTCCGCACCATATTTGAAAGGCTGAGGCAATATAGCTTGAAAATGAACCCTATGAAATGTGCCTTCGGGGTTTCAAGTGGCAAATTTCCGGGCTTTATTTTCAGATACAGGGGCATTGAAATAGACCTAGTCAAAATCAAAGCTATCCAGGAGCTTCCGCCTCCGAAGAATCTCAAAGAGCTGCAGTCCCTTCAGGGACGGCTCGCATACATTCGAAGTGTAAGGACTGAGGTTTCGGGTTCGGTATTCGGGTCGGGTTCGGGCCGGATCCCCTGGTTTCGACCCTGAGGGGTCTTGAGATTTCTGATTGAATGACGTCAGCACTGCTCGACGTCTTTCAAAAGACGTATGTCTGTGTAGACACCATTTAAGTCTGCTTTCTGTTGTGCCACGTGTGCGCCACGTGGGCGGGTTTTGGGCCGCGAGAGTATGGCCCCTGTCACATCGTCTGAACGGCGTCCATGATGGTCGACACAATTCAGACTGCGACCCCAGCGATGTTAGTGTACGGCGCCAGAGCGTTGTCAGTACGGCCTGTCCTGTCGTCTGAACGGCGTCCGTGGTGAGCGACGCGTTTCAGAGCGCTGTCAGTACGGCCCGTCCTGTCAGACTGATTGGCGTCTGTCTCGATCGACGCATTTTAGCCAGATTCAGATTGACCCCGCGAGCCTCCCCTTCTTTCCCTCATTCTTCGCCTCCACTCTCTCTCTCTTCGGTCTCTTCGCCCCCTCCGCCCTCCTTTCCCCTTTCCCTTCCTCTTCTTCCTCTCCCATCACTCCAACGCCTCCCTACCTCTCACCTCTACCTCCACCACTTCCTTCGCGGCGTTCCATTCTCTGGACGGCGGCCGACGTCCCGGCGGAGTGGCGGCGTCCTCGAGGGTACCGGCGGCGGTCTGCGGTGCGGCGGGTCGGTGGCACGGAGCTTGGAGGAGTTCAAGAACCGGTAGGGGGACGAACCTTGCATGGACTGTGGTTGTCTTGCTCGTAATTTCCTTGGTGTGGCATGATGTGTTTTGGGTTAGAATGAGCATGTTTAGGGGGTTTTTTTGTAGGAATGGCCGTGTTCGAGATCCTGGAATTATAGCATGCTTGTGGTAGTTTGATTTCCCTTTTCTCCCCCTTCTGTTTTGGGCGTTTTGGGGTGTTTGGGGTCAAGGGGAGAAACCCTCGGGTTGAACTAGGGAACCAGGTTTCTGGCGCTAAACGGCGTCGTGCCTGGTCGACGCCTTTTAGAAGGACGTCGGGCCAGTATGACGCTTTTTAGGCAGAAACCTCCCTGTTCGAGGTGTTGTGAGTTTGGGGTTCTGGCGCTAAATGACGTCATGCCTGGATGACGCCATTTCGAATGGCGACGTGCCAGCATGACGCCATTTAGGCAGGAAAATCCCCCGACTGAGGCTTCTGCAAATCTAAAATTCTGGGGTGAATGGTGTGTGTGGACTCTGACGTGTTTTAAAAGGGCGGCTTCCCATGTCGACGTGTTTTAAGGAATAATCTGGTTTTAATGAACCTGTTTTAGGGGCTTGAATTGCGTCGACCTCGGTCGACGCGATTCAAGACAGAACTGCTTAACTCCTGTTATTTAACACATGTTTCACGATTGGATGGTTCGAATGCATGCTTTAAGTTGTATATTGAACTGAGGACTTCTGCGTGAATGGAATTACATCATGTATGTGTGTGTGTTTATGCGGATATGGAATTGGAACTACTGTGGTTTACGTCTGTCACCATGGGCCAATGGGGGTGAGCCATGGTGTCTGTGAGGCATTGTGCCGTACCGGTGGAGGAGGGGTACATGTTGTGTTTTACCTTTGGCTGAGGGAAGCAGAACCACCTTCAGCCCGTCGGGCCGGAGTAGCCGGTGCGCTATCCGAGGGGTTGCTGTTTGGTCTCAGCGGGTCGGGGTTTCCCTGTTTGTCGTCGCAGCTTCCGGCGCGTTTCTTGCTGTGGAGCTGGTTGTGGTACTGTTGGAGTTGTTTTACCCCTGTAGCCACTGGGCCTGATGTGACCTTTGATCAAGGTTACGAGTGGTACCCTTCGCCCTTTGGCCTGATGCAGCCCGGGAGGTTAGGGTTGTGGGTAGTTCCTGTAGCTTCGGCTTGACGGGGGTTCGCCGGTCCCCAGGGCCCTCCTGAAGCGCCGAGGCCTGGCGTGGAGAAAATCCGGTCGGTAGGACAGTAGTCTAGATTGCTTGTGTGCACACGTAGCTGGGCAGTGGTGGTTCACTGGTCCCAGCTAGTCCTAGTTTGACTCACTGCCTCACCCTACGGTGCCCCGGAACACTGTAGGGGTGGACAGGCGTGAGTAGTGGTGGTAGTGTTGTGAGGCGACGTTTGACTTCGATCGACGGTGTGGTTCGGTCGCTTTGTGGACTTTGGCTGTGAGACGTGACTTTGTGTTGGGTTCTTCGGGTTGCTTAGAACTGTTCCTGCTACACTGCTTATGCATATGTTTCATATCAGATTTGGGTGCTATGTTTTCTGCTTTACTTAATTGCCATATATCCGTATTGTTGCACTTGTGGGTGTGTGAGTGGGAGGCAGGAGATCGCATGATCCCTACTGAGCCCAATTCTGGTGTGGCTCACTCCCTGCGGTTTCAGGTGTGGTCCTCGTGGCGTGTGGCAGCGTGTGGTGTCTTCTTGATGTGCGGACCAGCAGCTGTCTCAGTTCCGGGGTATGCCCCGATGTTGTTGTACTTTGCTTCTACCTGTACTTATTTAATTTGTTGGACCATGTAATTATTGTTGGATTGTATACGGACATTATTATCTTCCTTCCTGCGCACCTGTTATCTCTTTGTAGTCCGTGTGATTGTTATATTTAGCCTTGTTTAGCGCTTACTCCTCCAGATGTGTTGTGTGAGATCCGAGTGTGAACCCGCAGTTAATGGGCCGACATCCATTTAGTGATCGGGTCTCCGGTCATAGGATGGCGGGTCGTTACAGATTGTATCAGAGCCCAGTCTGGTCGAGTATGTGGTAAACTAGGTTAGATATTATAGTCCAACAATAAGTACGAGTCTGTACAGGCGATGGCTACTGGTGTAGATTGGTAGGTTTTGACGTGTTTTTGTTCGATTTTCGTGTTTGTGGGGTAGTGATGGCACCGAAGAGGAGAGTTCCGTTGGCTCGTGGTTCGAGAGCAGAAGATGATAGTTCGAGGGCAGAAGGACATAATGTGGATTGTTTCAGGGAAGCTATGATTGGGGCAACGTCTAGATACCAGCAAGGAGTTGGAAGTGAGGGATCCAATTCCCGAGACGGTCAGTCTACGATATTGGAGTAGTTCTTGAAGTTGAAGACCCCTTCTTTCACAGGTCGACCAGTTCCTGACGCGGAAGCTCATTGGATTAAGGAGGTAGAGAAGGCATTTGATATTCTCGAATGTGCTGAGGATGACAAGACCTTGTTGGCAACCTACTTGCTGAAGGACGATGCTATGATTGGTGGGTTACCATCAAGGGGATGATGTTTGCAGATAGGTCCTTGAGAGAGATCCCTTGGGAGATATTTCTGAGAGAGTTTAGTGGACAGTACTTTCCGAGGCACGTTCGGAAGACGAAGGAAATGGAGTTTATGGAATTGGTGCAGAATGATATGTCGGTTTTAGAATACCAAGCGAAGTTTGTGGCTCTTGGAAGATTCGTTCCACATATATCTGAGCATGAGGAATTTAGAACAGAGAGATTTGTGGGCGGGCTTCGGTATGATCTGAGGTCAATGGTGGCATCTCAGCATTATAGAGATCTGGCGTCAGCAGCACGATGCGCGGCAGCGGTGGAGACTCAATTCCAGCAAATGGCGAGAGAATTGGAGCGTTCGGCACGTGGGAAGCAGCAAGGCAGGAGCAGATCAACGATCTTTTCATCAAGCGGTCCAAGTTCCTTTGAGTTCAGGTCCCAAGAGATACCTTGTGGTGAGGGCAGAGACGGTTCGATTCATCAGATGCAGTCTGTGGCTAGCAGGCGGCAGGGAGCGAGGCGGGATGCGGTAGGTCATTGTTCCCATTGTGGTGGTCATCATGGCAGACAGACATGTCCATTGGTCACTAGTGGCTGTTTTGGCTGTGGTAAGAAGGGGCATTTTCTGAGAAACTGTCCCCAGAAGAATAAGGCAGTTCAGGAGCCGAGTGGTCAATCGGAGCCCGGGATGTTGAGTGGTGTTGCATCTCTTAGTGGAGGTCCGAGATGTTGGGCTAGATAAGCACGTTTGTCTTGTCTTATTCAGAAGTGGTTGTGAACTCTTGTGGCACTTTTATGTACTTGGGTTTGGTGGATTCTCAGTTTTGTAATATGTGCCTTGTTAGTATGTGGTTATTTTAATCTTTCAGCCTCTGTCAGAATTGAGAATCTTGGTTAGCTTGTTGTGGATTTGATTGGCTAGTTATGTGGAGCCCAGTGTGTGTGAACGGTGAGAATGATTGTTGTGAATCGCGTTGCCCGGTATGTGATGGTTAGCCGAGATTAGCGTTGGGCGGTTGCAAATTTCGAGGACGAAATTCTTTTAAGGGGGGGAGAATGTAAGGACTGAGGTTTCGGGTTCGGTATTCGGGTCGGGTTCGGGCCGGATCCCCTGGTTTCGACCCTGAGGGGTCTTGAGATTTCTGACTGAATGACGTCAGCACTGCTCGACGTCTTTCAAAAGACGTCTGTATGTGTAGACGCCATTTAAGTCTGCTTTCTGTTGTGCCACGTGTGCGCCACGTGGGCAGGTTTCGGGCCGCGAGAGTACGGCCCCTGTCACATCGTCTGAACGGCGTCCATGATGGTCGACGCGATTCAGACTGCGACCCCTGCGATGTTAGTGTACGGCGCCAGAGCGTTGTCAGTACGGCCTGTCCTGTCGTCTGAACGGCGTCCGTGGTGAGCGACGCGTTTCAGAGCGCTGTCAGTACGGCCCGTCCTGTCAAACTGATTGGCGTCTGTCTCGATCGACGCATTTTAGCCAGATTCAGATTGACCCCGCGAGCCTCCCCTTCTTTCCCTCATTCTTTGCCTCCACTCTCTCTCTCTTCGGTCTCTTCGCCCCCTCCACCCTCCTTTCCCCTTTCCCTTCCTCTTCTTCCTCTCCCATCACTCCAACGCCTCCCTACCTCTCACCTCTACCTCTACCACTTCCTTCGCGGCGTTCCATTCTCCGGACGGCGGCCGACGTCCCGGCGGAGTGGCGGCGTCCTCGAGGGTACCGGCGGCGGTCTGCGGTGCGGCGGGTCGGTGGCACGGAGCTTGGAGGAGTTCAAGAACCGGTAGGGGGACGAACCTTGCATGGACTGTGGTTGTCTTGCTCGTGATTTCCTTGGTGTGGCATGATGTGTTTTGGGTTAGAATGAGCATGTTTAGGGGGTTTTATTGTGGGAATGGCCGTGTTCGAGATCATGGAATTATAGCATGCTTGTGGTAGTTTGATTTCCCTTTTCTCCCCCTTCTGTTTTGGGCATTTTGGGGTGTTTGGGGGTCAAGGGGAGAAACCCTCGGGTTGAACCAGGGAACCAGGTTTCTGGCGCTAAACGGCGTCGTGCCTGGTCGACGCCTTTTAGAAGGACGTCGGGCCAGTGTGACGCCTTTTAGGCAGAAACCTCCCTGTTCGAGGTGTTGTGAGTTTGGGGTTCTGGCGCTAAATGACGTCATGCCTGGACGACGCCATTTCGAATGGCGCCGTGCCAGCAGGACGCCATTTAGGCAGGAAAATCCCCCGACTGAGGGTTCTGCAAATCTGAAATTCTGGGGTGAATGGCGTCTGTTGACTCTGACGCGTTTTAAAAGGGCAGCTTCCCATGTCGACGTGTTTTAAGGAATAATCTGGTTTTAATGAACTTGTTTTAGGGGCTTGAATGGCATCGACTTCGGTCGACGCGATTGAAGACAGAACTGCTTAACTCCTGTTATTTAACACATGTTTCACGATTGGTTGGTTCGAATGCATGCTTTAAGTTGTATACTGAACTGAGGACTTCTGCGTGAATGGAATTACATCATGTATGTGTGTGTGTTTATGCGGATATGGAATTGGAACTACTGTGGTTTACGTCTGTCACCATGGGCCAATGGGGGTGAGCCATGGTGTCTGTGAGGCATTGTGCCGTACCAGTGGAGGAGTGGTACATGTTGTGTTTTACCTTTGGCTGAGGGAAGCAGAACCACCTTGAGCCCGTCGGGCCGGAGTAGCCGGTGCGCTATCCGAGGGGTTGCTGTTTGGTCTCAGCGGGTCGGGGTTTCCCTGTTTGTCGTGGCAGTTTCCGGCGCGTTTCTTGCTGTGGAGCTGGTTGTGGTACTGTTGGAGTTGTTTTACCCCTGTAGCTACTGGGCCTGATGTGACCTTTGATCAAGGTTACGAGTGGTACCCTTCGCCCTTTGGCCTGACGCAGTCCGGGAGGTTAGGGTTGTGGGTAGTTCATGTAGCTTCGGCTTGACGGGGGTTCGCCGGTCCCCAGGGCCCTCCTGAAGCGCCGAGGCCTGGCGTGGAGGAAATCCGGTCGGTAGGACAGTAGTCTAGATTGCTTGTGTGCACATGTAGCTGGGCAGTGGTCGTTCACTGGTCCCAGCTAGTCCTAGTTTGACTCACTGCCTCACCCTACGGTGCCCCGGAACACTGTAGGGGTGGACAGGCGTGAGTAGTGGTGGTAGTGTTGTGAGGCGACGTTTGACTTCGATCGACGGTGTGGTTCGGTCGCTTTGTGGACTTTGGCTGTAAGACGTGACTTTGTGTTGGGTTCTTCGGGTTGCTTAGAACTGTTCCTGCTACACTGCTTATGCATATGTTTCATATCATATTTGGGTGCTTTGTTTACTGCTTTACTTAATTGCCATATATCCGTATTGTTGCACTTGTGGGTGTATGAGTGGGAGGCAGGGGATCGGATGATCCCTACTAAGTCCAATTCTGGTGTGGCTCATTCCCTGCGGTTTCAGGTGTGGACCTCGTGGCGTGTGGCGGCGTGTGGTGTCTTCTTGGTGTGCGGACCAGCAGCTGTCTCAGTTCCGGGGTATGCCCCGATGTTGTTGTACTTTGCTTCTGCCTGTACTTATTTAATTTGTTGGACCATGTAATTATTGTTGGACTGTATACGGACATTGTTATCTTCCTTCCTGCGCACCTGTTATCTCTTTGTAGTCCGTGTGATTGTTACATTTAGCCTTGTTTAGCGCTTACTCTTCCAGATGTGTTGTGTGAGATCCGGGTGTGAACCCGCAGTTAATGGGCCGACATCCATTTAGTGATCGGGTCTCCGGTCATAGGATGCGGGTCGTTACACGAAGGTTCATATCCAACCTAGCCGGACGGCGTGAACCCTTCTCTAAATTAATGAAGAAAGATGCCCCATTCCTATGGGATGATGAATGTCAAAATGCGCTTGAGAAAATCAAGCAATACCTTGCATCGCCACCTGTGCTGGGGGTACCTATCAAAGGCCAGTCATTAATCTTATATATCGCTGCCCAGAAGACTTCTCTAGGGGAAATACTGGCTCAAGACAATGAAGAAGGCAAAGTGCAAGCACTATATTACTTAAGCAGAAGGCTGATCGGGGCTGAACTCCGGTACTCACCTATCGAAAAGATATGCTTAGTCCTGGTCTTTGCAGCTAAAAGACTTAGGCACTATATGCTATCACATGAAATCCAGCTCATCTCTAGGGCTGATCCTCTCAAATATATCCTCAATCGACCAGCCTTGAAGGGTCGTTTGGGCAAATGGGCAGTCGTCCTCATGGAGTTCGACATCAAGTATGTCCCTCAGAAAGGCATCAAAGGTCAAGCCAATGCAGACTTCTTTGCAGCGCATCTAGTGCCAGAAGATTCACTGTTGGTCACCGACCTGCCAAATGAAGAAACATTGGAAGCTAACCATATAGAACAAAAGATATGGCAGCTATATTTTGACGGGTTCTCCCGTTCAGCAATTGCACAAGATGGTACATTCACTACAAAGACCGGGGTAGGCATTGTCCTGATATCTCCAGAAGGCGAAGTTCTGCATACCTCGTGTTCCTTAACTAAGCCATGCACCAACAATAAAGCTGAATATGAAGCTTTGATAGTTGGTCTGGAAGTTACTCTGGATATGGGCATTCAAATGATTCAAGTCCATGAGACTCAATGTTGATTATATTCCAAGTCCAAGGAATATATGATGTCAAAAAGCTCGAGTTGATTCGTTATCACAAAAGGGCCCTCAAGCTGATACAAAGATTATAATTCTTTGAAATCAACCATATCAACCACAGTGCAAATGCTCAAGCTGATGCTCTGGCTAAATTAGCAAGTTCTCTGGCGCTGCCGCCAGAGGGGTCCCTTGAAATATGGGTCAAGAACAGAGGATTGTTGCCAACTGTGTTGGGAGAAGAAACAGAAATGCAAACAGAAGCATGTGCAGTGGAAGAAGCCGATAAGCCTAATTGGAGGGAAACGCTTCTCGACTGGTTCAAGCATAAAATATTGCCAAGCACTCGAATCAAGCGTGCTAAACTGATCCGTATCAAGGATTCATATGAATACAAAGGGAACACTCTCTTTCGAGTGACATATGATGGCAAAAGAAAAGTTCTCCTCAGATGCCTGTCATCAAAAGAGGTAACTGAAGCCTTGAGGGAAATACATGCTGGGGTCTGTGGCGCTCACCAGTCCGGCCCCATGATGAAAAATCAACTCAAACAATTGGGCTACTACTGGCCCACAATGTTCGATGATTGTGCACAATATGCCAAATCATGTCACAACTGCTAGGAACATGGCCTAATTCCAAGAAAACCCCCGGTGCCCTTGCACCCTACAACACCATCATGGCCTTTTGCCGATGGACGTTGTCGGTCCATTCATACCCTCCTCAAGAGGTGCTAAATATATTCTGGCCGCCACGGATTATTTTTCCAGATGGGCCGAAGCAGTAGCATTAAGAGGAGTCACTGGGGCAGCCGTTGAAAGGTTCCTCTGCCAAAATATGTTGTTCCGATATGGTGCACCTAGTCGGATCATTTCAGATAATGGAACGTGCTTACGAAATCAAATCATATACAAGCTAGCTGTGAAATTTAAAATTGATTGGAGGACCTCTACAGTCTACAATCCACAAGCCAATGGGGTAGCAGAAGCCTTTAACAAGACTCTATGCAACCTTCTAGCAAAGACAGTCAATTCAATTAAGAAAGACTGGGAAGAAATAATGTATGAAGCATTATGGGCTTATAGAACCATATACAAGACTCCAACAGGCTGTTCTCCCTATTCCTTAGTATATGGGTTAGAGGCGGTCGTACCAATTGAATTGGAAGTCCCCTCTTTGCGCATTGCCTTAGAGCAGGGGCTTATTAAAGGAAATCAATCAAATGCAGAAAGGTGGCTCGAGGAGTTATTGGCCTTCGAAGGCGACAGACTTCGAGCCCAACAAAATATCCAGATATATCAAGATCGCATGGCTCAAGCATTTGATAGACTAGTCAAAGAAAGAGCCTTCAAGAAAGGAGACCTAGTTATGGTCAAAAGAAGAGAAGTCATGGCGTCAAATCCAAAAGGGAAGTTGACCAGTAATTGGATCGGCCCCTATGTCGTCAAAACTGTTTATGAAGGAGGAGCATATACCCTCACCAATTATAAGGGAGAAGTACAGTTTCCTCCCTTAAATGGCAAACATATGAAGCGCTATCATGCGCCACCTCCGTGCTTTCCAAGCGAAGGTTGAAAAAATATATGAAGCACTGTCTACTGTGTGAATATGATCACCATGAAGACAGTCAAAAGAAATCATCCAGTTCTCGGGATGTATTCCCCCGAGACTATAAATATTAAATGGCATGGTAAAATTAACCTGCCTATATGAGCCAAGGATATTGAAGAGGCTCCAAAAGGCTTTACGAAGCCGCCCCAACGCACCTCATGGGTTGCCAATGATGAAATGCCATTGAAAAAGAAAAAGTTGGCACGACTATCCCGCTAGCCGGGCAATGGTGCTGAGGGAAACCCGGTGCGAAGGGAGTATAAATCATTTCTCGCTTCCCGTTTTGTAACCGGTCGAAGTTTTCAGTCAATTCAATCTGAATCGATGATGTTTTCCGATTCTAAAATTGTTTGATATAAACATGCATATATATTGCAACCTTGTCTCTTCAATGAACAGGGGGCAAGAAGCTACAAAGAAATAGAGAAGATGGCCCGAGTCCTACTGGATCTTGCCATTCAAGTCCAGATTCAAATCCAAGCTCAAATTCAAGCACAAATTCAAATACAAGCTCAAATTCAAGCGCAAATTCAAATACAAGCTCAAAGTCAAGTATGGACTGGTCTGGGTGAGCAAGGCTCCGCCACTCAAGTTCAAAGCTCCAGTTCAAACTCGAGCAGAAGACCAAATTCAGAATTCAAGTTCAAAGTTCAAGAACCAAAACGCTAGCTTAGGAGCAAAATTCAAATTCGAATTCAAACCCAGAGCTCTGCCTGAAGGGAAAGCTGAAGTTCAAAGGCAAATTGGCTTGAGTCAACAAGACCCGCCGCTTAAATTCAAGCTCAAATACAAGTCTGAATTCAAAGCTCCGGTTCAAGCTCGAGCTCAAATTCAAGTTCAAAATCCAAGAGTAAAGCAAAGTTGAAAGCAAGAGAATGGCCTGGGTTCATTCGATCCCGCCATTCAAAATGTAAATTCAAAGCCCAAATTGAAGTTCAAATGCAAAAAACCAAGCCTAAATCCAGGCTCAAGTTCAAATGCAAATCGGCCCAAGTCAGCAAGACTCTGCCGCTCAAGTTCAAAATCAAATCCAAATGCAAATTGGCATGTGTCCTACTGGATTCCGCCATCCAAGCATAAAACAAGAAAGATGGCCTGGGCTCATTCGACCCCGCCATTCAAGCTCAAATTCAAATCGACCTGGGCCAACAAGACCCGCCGCACAAATCCAAGCTTAAATTCAAGTTCAAGATTCAAATACAAGCCGGCGTGGGTCCTACTAGACTCCACTGCCCAAGTTCAAAGCAAGTTCAAAACAAAGAAGGTGACCTGCTGCATTCAACACCGCCACTCAATTTTAAGCCTAAGGTCAAATCCAAGTGCAAGCAAAGCAAAGCAAAGTAAGTCGATTGGGGTCTTCAACGACTACGTCGCACCGGTGGCTGGCCCGGGTCCCTCGTGACTCTGTCATCCCCGAAAGACCGGGTCTCCGAGAGGAGTACTCCGTCAACAATCAAGCAAATTCAAAGCAAAGCAAAGTAAGTCGACCGGGGTATTCAACGACTACATCGCACTGGTGGCTGGCCCGGGTCCCTCGTGACTCTGTCATCCCCGAAAGACCGGGTCTCCGAGAGGAGTACTCCGTCACCAATCAAGCAAATTCAAATCAAAGCAAAGTAAGTCGACCGGGGTCTTCAACGACTACGTCACACCGGTGGCTCACCCGGGTCCCTCGTGACTCCATCATCCCCGAAAGACCGGGTCTCCGAGAGGAGTACTCCGTCACCAATCAAGCAAATTCAAATCAAAGCAAAGTAAGTTGACCGGGATCTTCAACGACTACGTCGCATCGGCAGATGGCCTGGGTCCCTCCTGACTCCGCCATCCCCGAAATTACTGGGTCTCTAAGAAGAGTACTCCGTACTCCCTATTTACCTCAGCTACAAACCTATGAGTCTGCTGTGGTAGTTAGGGTTCATCCATTCAAAATCACCCCTAGTTATCATGACCAAAAGCCTTTAAGCCCGTCATTAATAATTAGGGTCCTCATGACCTAGGTATCTAGGTTTGCATCACCCAAAACATCCCTGTCTACTTCGGGCTACAAACCTATGAGTCCGCTTGAAGTATTCTGGGTTCATGCATTTCAAATCATACCTATGTTACCACGACCAAAAACCTATGAGTCCGGCGTTGGTACTTAAGATTTGCATGGCGTAGACCCTTCCGGTCTATCGCCACCCTGCATAGTGGTTAAGATCCTTACGATCTTTGCCACCCCAATAAAGGCCTAGACCCTTACGGTTTGTGCCATTTTCAATAAACAAGTGATTGAGGTATTCATTGCCCCTCTCACTCTGTCCTTCCTTTTTTCAATAATCCCCATAACATTGTTAGTTATGGAAGCCAATAAACATTGCTAAGTCATTTTCATTTGAAATCTTTTCCTTTCAGCTTTGCAATTACCATGGATGCATACTTCACTCTACTTCATTTACAATAAGGGGAGAGAGAGGGATAAAAAAAAAAAAATAAGAGAAAAATCAAAAGGGGCTTAAAAATAGAGATGCCTCGCCGGACTTGATCGTATCTTCTGCGGTCAAGGGAAACAAGGGCTATATACTCGACTGTGGTGAAAACCTGAAAGGGCGCTACAGGCAAAATCGGGAACCCCGCCGTGTGAAAACCCGAAAGGGCGCACGGGCAAAAGCAAGAGGGGGCCGACTCTGGTGAAAATCCAAAAGGGCACTTGGGTCGGTAAAGTGAATATAAAAGAAAAAAAAAAAGAAGAGAAGAAATTCAAGCATGGCATTCATTGAAAGGAGGATATGATACAAAATTCTCTTTATATATGCCGAAAGTTTACAAGGAATGACTTTCATCCCAGTTTACATGGAAAAGCAAAAAGAAAATACACTTCCCAATTACAAAGTTCAGTTATAAACAACATCATGGATCCTCAAATAACATAGGCAGCAGTGGAAGTCCTTCCCCAACTTGAGTGTGCAACTCAGAAAGAGCTTCCTCTTCAGTCTGTAGTTTGGAAACTTCACTAGATAATGATTCAAGAAGGCCCTGGGAAACCATAAGATCATCTCGACGTCTGTGTAAATTGTTGCTTAAAGTTTCTAGTTCGGCTTTCGCAGCAGCAAGTTCATTCTATAAGCGCTGAATATTTTCTATCAACAAGCCTTCTTTCTGTTCAAAGCCGGCTATTTCTGCCTGTTGCTGTGAAATTTGAAGAGAAACAAGCTGCATCTGCAAGTTATATTCATGCCGCTGAAGAGACAAGGCTTGGCGTCGATCTTGTATAACTGAGTGAATATATTCTTGACGTTTAAAAAATTTCAAAGCAATGGAAGTGATAGGAAGCCATTCATCCAAAGAAGCTCCTGCCAGATAAATCCATGTAGTCATACTCTCAATTTGCTGGTGCAGAAGATCATATGATGAACTAGGCTGCCGGCGTATAATTTGTCATAAAAGTTTGATATTGGCGCCAAGGACATCAACACCCTGTATGCCTGAACCAGCAGGAATAGAAGGGATAGCAATGTGCACGGATTCATCCACTGAAGTCCAGTCCCTGACCGTTTGACGAGAAGAGGAAGACACTGAACTGGATGAAGGTTCGATAATAGAAGGGGCAGATGTTACAGCTACAATGCTTGATATGGCTGGGGGCAGGTCACTTTCTGTAAGTTTAGCTGCGGTCAGAGCAACTATAAAGGCAGAAGGTCCAGATAAAGTAATTGGCTCAGAAGAAATCTGTATAAGGGATGATGTGCATATATGAGTCACAATATTAATAAGCCAAAGGATATGTTCAGCAGAGTTTAATCTACAGGGGACAGGACGGGATACTATCACCTGTCGACTCGGTGAACTTGTTCCCAAGTCAACCCCGTCATGCTCTGAAGTAACCACAATATCCGCAAGCGCAGGAGCTGAAAGTTCCACAGTCTTGATATCCGAGAAGGTAATGACCTCTGTCGAAGTTATAACAGTTGGAACCATTGAAGTCTCTTCTGGTTCCGCATCTTCAGCAAAAACAACTCCTACCTCTTCAGAAGAAGAAACTGGCATGGAGGCCGATATTTCAAAATCTATGTCCCTTTCAGTCGGGACATGAGGAATTTCCATCCTTTCTGAATGAGCCGGGGATGCCTGATATTCAAAACATATACAAGTCAAGCTTAAATGATGGAAAAAGCAGAAAAGATGTGGTAAAGAGAAATTACCATAGCAGACGGCACTGTTTCAACATGGTGAGTCTTTGATATCAAGCCCTCAGTTGCTTCAAAACTTATTTGGTCAAAGTCAGAAATTCAGTAGTGATATGAAATCACTGTTGCTATAAGTCTCAGAAGGGCTACCTTGATCCTTCGGGGGCGACCAGATAGTTGTCACTGGCAAAGCTTCACTACTAACGTGTTCAGTAATATGGGAAGAAATAGAAGGTGAAGGAGGAATGTCACTTATTTCTTCCATACTGGAAGAAGTATCATCAGTTTCTTCTTTCCTTGTCTGAGCCAATAATCTCGAGGATTGGCGTTTGGGCAGAACAATCTTTTCAGGGGGGACAGATTCTTTAGGCCATTTGCGAAATCTTTTTGCAACTTGTTTGACCCTCCCTGTAAAGGAAACAAAAGGAAGTTGTTCATCATCAATGTCAAAATTTTGAAAGGCATAAATCAAAATCATAGTGCATACCACCCTTGGCTGGGGATGGAGAAACCAGGGCACTCGCCCACTTGGCAGTCTTTGCTATAAAAGCTTCAAATTTAGCAAGCACTGGCAAATTGACAGGAGGAAGAGGTTCAGGGGCAGGCTCTTGTCTCTTCTTTGTACGTGCCTCTTTGGCAGCGGCAACCGCCCTCCCTATAGCACTGACCTCCACAGGGGATGCAGGGGTTTATGTTTTAGAAGGCACAAGAGGAAAGAAAAAGGGTCTCTTTCCAATAGCCACTGCCCTCTGATGCTGCTGAGTCAGATATTTGGCCGCAGGCACTACAGAAATATGCAAAGAAGAAATCAATTTATATAAGCAGAGGCAAGGCACAAAGCTCACAAGAAATCAAGCACAAATGCATATACTTACAACAATCGCCTTCATAACAGTTTGATAAAGGCCAGTATTCATATATGGAAGACTTATCTCTAAGCGAAGCCTCCTTCACAATATATATAACATTATTCATTGTCTTTACTTGAGAAGCTAGGCTATTGAGATCAAAATGCTTTCTATCGCTCAAGCAAATGCCCAAGCGCAAAGCATCAAGTCCCCACCCATCTATATGATCCCAAGAAGTGGGTAATTTTGCATCCAACATACCCTGCGCAATGGAATCTTGGGATACACCACAATATTTCAAAAGGGCAAGTAGCCAGCTGGTGCCCTTGTAAAAATCAGGTTTCTCTTCCTTGTGTGGGACATAAAATCTCTGAATACCTGAGAGACCTTAGGAGCTGAGAATCTCTGCCATTGATATCTTCCTCTTCCGGGAAATCGATATCAGGATAATCTTCAGAGGTCACAGAGATATTAAATTGCTTCAAGAAAGTCCCTTTCAGCTCTTCGGTATCCAGCCTTGTCAACTGTGGATCTATCAAGGATAAAGAATCTCTGTGACGAGTCTTATAAGCTACCCGTCTCTCTACATACTTAGCAGCATTCTTATCATCTAAGAAGTGCAAATAATGGAACTCTATATCAAAAGGGATTTCCCTCTGGGTCTCCAAGATTTTCTTCTCAGCATTGGGTCCTCTCCTGGCTATAGATATTGGTGTGCATTCGCCACCATCTAACATATTCACATGTCATACGAGGAGCATGGACAGCATAAGGAATTCTGAAAGAAACATTTTCAAATCTGTGGAAATAATCCCACCATTCACGGGCCCTTTGTAGTCCGCTGGAGCCTAAAAGATGGCAAGAAGGAAGCTGAAATATATGATCACAAGAAGGAATGCACTGATCATATCCAAAATTCCGGCAAGTAGCCAGCTGGTGCCCTTGTAAAAATCAGGTTTCTCTTCCTTGTGTGGGACATAAAATCTCTGAATACCTGAGAGACTCTTAGGAGCTGAGAATCTCTGTCATTGATATCTTCCTCTTCCGGGAAATCGATATCAGGATAATCTTCAGAGGTCACAGAGATATTAAATTGCTTCAAGAAAGCCCCTTTCAGCTCTTCGGTATCCAGCCTTGTCAACTGTGGATCTATCACGGATAAAGAATCTCTGTGACGAGTCTTATAAGCTGCCCGTCTCTCTACATACTTAGCAGCATTCTTATCATCTAAGAAGTGCAAATAATGGAACTCTATATCAAAAGGGATTTCCCTCTGGGTCTCCAAGATTTTCTTCTCAACATTGGGTCCTCTCCTGGCTATAGATATTGGTGTGCATTCGCCACCATCTAACATATTCACATGTCACACGAGGAGCATGGACAGCAGAAGGAATTCTGAAAGAAACATTTTCAAATCTGTGGAAATAATCCCACCATTCACGGGCCCTCTGTAGTCCGCTGGAGCCTAAAAGATGGCGGTCAGGAAGCTGAAATATATGATCACAAGAAGGAATGCACTGATCATATCCAAAATTCCGGCCGAAACGGAAAGGATAATAGGGTTCTAAATGAACTACAGATCCCTTCCGGTATACCAAGACACTAGGTCTGATGGATAGAAGCCATGATCTGATCTAACTATCCAATGCAGATTTCTTCAGTAGCTGCTTGGTCTGTGAATGGGTGAACTCAACAGGGTTACCCTCGGCAAATACTTTAAAGGGGCTCATTGGAGGACGAGAATTGGCAGTATACTTCCAAAAACGTAAGTCCCCCTCAGTTTTTCGCCTGGTATTAGTCAAGATACCGCGAATCTCATAAAGTTGCTTCTGGGTATCTTCTCCATCAACACTGGCATATTCAATCATGCGTGGAAATATGTGAGGGGAAGCTAGGCTCTTCGGGGCAGACTCTGAAAAAATAGAAGCCACCCAGGCATTGAAGAAAGGAATGGGACCCACAACATTAAATTCTCGTGGTTTCTCCTACTTAGCCACTTGGCCAAGAGTTTTAAAAATCAGGCACAGAGTAACTAGAGCTAGAGACAGTTTAATTTCCCAGGCTAGTTCACAAGCTCCATAAAGAGTCTCAGGATGAATTACTCCCTCATCCCCCTGAGGAATAGCAAAATTCGAAAGCCAGTAGGCCAAGTATGCTGCCAGATGGGTATTCCAATCTAAGTCCAAGGGATTGGCATCTTTCTTGTGTTCTTCAAAGATGATATCAGGATATCCTTTTAGGTGCCTGGCTGTCTGCCCCATGAAGACTGGAGTCTTACCAGCCCCAGGAAAGTCTGTATATCGAATGTCAACATTATGAAAGAAACGGAGCCAGATAACTCCGTGGACTCGTATCCTCTCTCTGCGGGATCTCTTTTTTAGAGACTCTTTGCCAAAAGCTAGAATCATGTAAGCCTTGAGGAGGAATCTGTAAGACCTCTAGGTTGCATAGCGGCCCTTGCCGTCTGTTCTGTCCTTGACAATGTCGGGATGGCATATCTCTTCATAAGGCTCTCCATCAATGGGCAAGCCAGAAAGCTGATGTAAAGTCCATAAATCCAGAGATGTCTCTCCTTCCGGAGTATAAAAGGTATTGAACTCCTTCATGAATACCTCGATCATGTCACAACAAAGGCCTTTAAAGATCAGGTATCGGAATCGAGCGGCATATACACTACCGAGAAGATCCACTTGGCTCAGTAAATCATGGTAATGCTTCAAGACATAATCAGTGTACTCTACAAAATATTCTCTGAAACTGTGGCTGAATTTAAGCTTCAAGTCACCAAACCAGCCCATTGTTGCGTTCACTCTAAACCTCAAGGCTAAACAGTAAAAAATCAATGGCTCTTCTCTGAAACCCCATTTACATGGAGAAAGAAATAGCCCATGCCGCCTCTACTTCGAGTCTAGGATACCTCTATCATATCCCCACTTGGCAGGAATAAATGAAGGTGAGCGGGTCAGAATGCCGTCTTGAGGACGCATGATATTAGTCCCACTGGGCATGAGCATGTCTCTAGCATAACCCGGCTTGAACAAAGATTCACCGCGAGTTACAGTTCCCCTCAGGTTGTCTCGAAATTTCAAAATGGCATCCTTGGCATAAAAAGCCCTCCTTTCAGAACGCACTCCATTGACCTTGAAGTCAAGCAAGAAGTTGTACAAATGATGATCACTAGGAAAGTGGACTGGATAATCTTTGTCCCGTCTATATTTATAGAATCCTTCTGAAAAGACAAGCCTGCTCTCATCAACCTTGCTATCTGATTCATCGGCAAAGGGATGGTCCAAGACAGCAACCTCAAAAAATTGCAGTAGTTCACTATCCTCATCTATGCCTGCTGCAGGTGTCAAGTAAAAGGGACTTATCATAGGCCCACTCTCTTCAGCCATCATAGGAGTCTGTTCAGAAGACCCTGTTGGAGAAATTGGCACATCTTCGAAGACAGTCTCGGGCATCACAGCTTTGTCTTTCCCCCGAGAAGCCATTATACTAAAAAAGAAGAGACAACAAGTCAAATCAAATGCAAGAAGCCTTCCTCGAATAAGAAAATTATGTCGAAATTTCGGCAGCATCTCCTTTTAATGGAGGGCTGTTAAAATTTTATCGAGAGCCATCCGGGATAGACCGAGATGCTCCGAAAAGAAGAAGACCCATGTCAAAGACAGAGGGGTGTAGAAATGGCATTCCAGTAACCCACTTCCCGAGAGCCGAGGTACAACCGGGACTAGGTACTGAAGCCGCAGTCCCAGGGATTACTCCCATGGGAATTGCTAGGGTCAAACAGCAGGTACGCTGAAGAAGAGCCATCCGACTTGCAGTGCTACAGTAGTGAGTCTGCGCCTACTGTAGATGGAGGGATCCAAAGTCGATTTTCTGCAAAAAGAAGATAAAGAAAAAATTGTTAGAGCATCAAACAAGTGCAGAGGAGACCCTCTTCACTCTCCCTATGCCTAAATACATGGTGGCCAACGACACACAACCAGTCCCACCGGCTAAAAAGCCCAAGAAAGGCTTCGCCTTTTACCTGAAAAAACTTGGTGCGACAGCACCTCTTCTCCAACAGCAGCGGTGCTCTTCTCAAGACCCTGCGATGCAACCAACGAAGAAGAAGCAGGGAAGCACGGCCTACGGTTCTGAACCCGACGGCCTTCACACCCACAGGGGATGGCAACAACGCTCCCCAACAGAGTTCCAGCGTTGTCACCGGCCAAGGGAAGAGGAGGCGACCGGCAGGCCAAGCAAATGGCACCCCCCAAGTGGAGGAGGGCCAACGCACAGACGGCGGCAGCAACAGCTTCGTCAGCAATGGCGCTCCCCGACAGCTGCTGTGGCGCCGGCGACGACGGGAAGAAGGAGAGAAGCTCGACGGCGGCGATCTGCAGCGACAACGGCCTGCTCCCGCGACTCCGGCAGCTCCATCCACCGGTGATGGCTAGAGGAAGAAGAGGAAGGGTCGGGTGAGGCTCGGAATCCCCCAGCACAACAGCAAAGGCATCCCGCCCCCTCCCTTTTTATAACCGACCGGGCCGGTTCTTGAAGCCCTGGCCGGTCCAAGGCCCGAACCGGACCGAACCGGCGCAAACTCAAGGGCATATGCCCCCCTCTCCCAAACGTCACATAGATGGACCGGTTCGAAGCCAAGATGAAACCAAACCAGCGCAGACTCAAGGGGATCTGCCCCTTTCTCCCAAATTCAACATATATGGCCGGGTTTGGAGCCGAATTGAAGCTTGAACCAGCGCAGACTCAAAGGGCACATGCCCCATCCTCTAAATTCAAGAAATCCGGTTGGTTTAAAGCTCAAGTTAAACCTGGACTGGCACAGACTCAAATGGTATACTAACCTATGGTTGCCCGACGCTCGAGACCCGATCTGAGTTGGTCGAGGAAACAAATTCAAGAAGGAATCCTAGTGATTATAGCAGTCCTCAAGCAAAACAAGTCCTTAATGGGTGAATCAAGACCATTAAGTGGGGCCGCTTTTAAACTGTGAGCCGCTTAAATGGGATAAGTACGTGACAATGGGCCACGCATACAACTCACTTCGTCGCCTCCAGTCTCCGTACGTGAGCCGCATACGTGGGGGGCATTTGTTGTCACAAAAAAATTGAACAAGAAGAAGAACCTAAAGATCAACAAAGAAGGCCCAAATCAAAGAGAACTGAAAGGAAGAACCGAGCCCATTAATTCAAGCAAGAAAGGTCTAAGCAATTCTTCAAAGAAGGCCCAAGTGAAGAAAAGTTAATGGGCAGCTGTCATGCCCATTCTTGCAAGCCCAAAGAAGCCAAAAAGGGGTTACTTTCAGCCCAAATGATGAAGAAATCCAATGGGGCAGGCCTAGGCCCATTATCTCAAGCAAAAGAAGCCTAATAGGGCCAATTTAGGCCCAAAAAGTAAAGGCCAAAGCCCAATTTCGTGGCAGCCTTCAAAAGGGCCCAAATGGTCCCCCTATAGTCTATTCTTATCCTTTTGGCCCATGGTCAAATCTGCCCAAAGGAGGATAAGAAGAAAAGCAAGTGGTCCCCCCCTCAAGATTCTTTTAGAAGAGGGTAGGTGAAAAGCAAAAGGAGAAGCCAATCATGAGTCTCCAAGTGTTGTGGCCTCATTGGAGGGCTCTTAAGAGGGGTTTCTTATCCCTAATTTAAGGCTAATGGATGCCTAATCTACCCCCAAAAAGTAACCCAACTTTATCTATAAAAGAACCTCCATCTTCTACAAGAAAAAGTTGGAGGCAAAAATCCCAAAAAATAGAAAAGAGAAGAAGAAAGGTGAGAGAGCTTGGAGGAGCACGTCTCCCTCCTCCTTCCCCTCCATTTCCTGCATCCCAAGAGAGAAAAAAGGGTTAGAGAAGAAGAGAAAAAGAAAGGAAGAGTGCTAGAGAAGAAGAGAGCAAGATTATAGGCTTCAAGAGCCACTCTCCCTTCTTATCCCCTCTCCAAGGTAGAGTGGGGGTAAAGAAAGGGGTTATTTCTGTCTCCTTGCTTTCTTATAATGTTTTCCTTCATTTTGATGTTCATAGAAACTTCTATCTCCCCCTTGATGTTCATCCATGGTGATTGAAAGTAATAAAATGCAAAGTTCAGATTTTCTGAGTCTGTTTTGTGAATATGCTGGTTATCTTGATTTTATGTCATTTTTTCCTTCATAAGGTATGTGTTTTTCGTATGGGATGGTAGAGGGGCCTTTCTAGTTTATAGAAATAGTCTCCTCAAGCCTTAGAACCCCCTAAATATGGAGATATGACCCAAAATGTGCTTTGCTGTCCATATTTCCTGAAAACTGATTTTTTATTTATTTGTCTTTGGTTTTGGGGTTTTTCAAGATGGCTTGGCCTTCCATGACCCTCAGGATCACCTCCATGGATGATGTTCCCCCAAGGCCAAACATCAAGAGAAACCCTTAAGTTTCATATATGTTAAAGTTTGAATTTCTGTTTTCATGTTGGAGCCGAATGGGTTTTGTTTGGACCTTTTTCCTTTAATGGCTAAGGGTTTAGGCCGTAGAGGTTCTCAAGGAGGTTCCCTCACTAGTTGAGGATGGGTTTCTTTGGGTATAAACCCTCTAATATAGAGGCAAGAAGGAGAGATCCATGGAAAAGATAAAAGTATACCTAAGTTTCTCATATGTTCATATTCAAGTTTTCATGATATTTTCCTAAAGAAGTGCATCTAAAATATATTTTAAATAAATATTTTAGGCCTTGTACCTTTTATACCTTATTTTCTATCATTTGGGTTAGTTTTAAACCCATTTTTTACCGAAAATCCGGGTTTCAGCCTAAGTCTGGGGTTTGCAGGTACTACGGTGTTGAGTCTGCACCTCCCTGCGCAGACTCAGCGCCAGTTGCAGGTTTTGAGTTTGCGCCTCTTTCAAGTGGGTTTTTGGGCTTGAGGTGATTCTTTGATCCTCCCCCAAGATGTCCAAATGTTCCTTGGACCTAGGGTTGTCCCTTTGAAGCCCAAAGAAGGTCCTAAATGGATTGGACTTTGGGTTATGAAGCCCTTAATGTTTCAAATCGAAGTTTTGCCATATGTTTTAAGCTTTTAAATGTTTTCCAATGTTTTTCAAGGATGTCCCGATCTAAGGGTGCCAGCAATCTCATGTTGGGTAACCCATTAAGGGCCCTCATATAAAAAACATCATTCTTGTGTTCCCATTTCTATGGGTTCATTTCGATGATGTGTCCCGAAGTCCCAATGAGTTGGTGGAGTTCCTTGCTCCCCAAATATAGAAATGGAATGGGTGATTCCCGGTGGATAACCCTTTCATTTTGAAGGCATTAAGGGCACCCTTTGGGTGAGTGGTTAGATGCTCGACACGCCCCCCTTTATAGCCACCACCATGGTTCATGGCTAAATGTGATCCTCTAGGAAAATTGGTGGAGTTCCTTACTCCCCAAATGTAGAGATGCTTTGGATTTTTCTTTGTGGGTTTTTCTTACATCTTGAAGGCATTAAGGGCACCCTTTGGATGAGTGGTTGGATGCTCGGCATACCCCCTTTTTATAGCCATCCCTATGGTCCATTAACCATTACATATCTCTTTAAGGGAGTTGGTCCTTCGGGTCCCTTCATACCACGATCCTTCATGAAGATCTTAAACCTTTTCATTGGGTTTTCCTAATGAAAGGTTGAAATTCAACGTGGAATCACTATATTGAGCACTTTTAATGCTTTATAAAGTGACCCAAGAATAATGATATAAACATGAAGAAATCATGTCATTTGAAGAAATCCACACAAGAACCACTCTTTGAAAAGGCCTCATGTAGCCATACTCAACTTCTAAGATTTCTCAGTGTTCTCCTCCCCAAATTTGTGGTGATTCTTGAATCACTTCAAGTTTAAAGAGGTATAAACCTGAAATTATGCTCAGATTTTGAGTCTGCGCACCTATAACCATAGAAATTTGATTGGGAATGGGGTACAATTTATTTTCCTCGACTCTGGATTTCATATTCTAACTTTAATGGTTGAAACTAACCCCTTGATGGATTTAATTGCAGCTTGAACTATGCAGGAAACTCAAAACTCAAATTTCAGACTTGAGTCTACCCCACTGTTCTAAGTCTGCGCACCCTTGCGCAGACTCAACTCAAAATTATCAAAGAGGCCTTGCATGGGCTGATAGACTCATTTATGGTTCAAGTAACTCAAATAATTAAAGTTAATTCATTCAAAAAAGATTTAAGATAGCCATCTTCTATTTTAAATAAACACAAAATTTCAAACACAAATTGAGTCTGCACAACTTTCATAAGCTCATTTCAAAAGAAAAAAATCAACTAAACAATAAATCAAATTGCTCAAATCACTCACAATCAGATATCAAACACTCCATATCATTTAAATAAACATCCATTTATAAAAACGATTCAAATCCCCTCAAAATAAACCAAAATTACAAGTTCAGCTGAGTTTGCGCACCCCTTGCGCAGACTCAAACTCATTTTTCTTGTCTCCTTGATCCTTGAAGCTCCCTAGCTCTTTGAAACTCTTGGAATTTCCCTCAACCTCGGGAGGTTCCATCTTTTCAAGAATCTTGCTCAAATCCTCTTTGAACTAGAGTCTGCGCATCAATCCCAAGGCCAAAACCACGTCTCTTGGCCCCCAAATCATGTCCGCTGCTCCAAATCTATAAATAATTATCAAACAAAACATAAAATCAAGTTATCCCACCAAAAATCTAATAAAATAACTCAAAAAACAAAAAATGCACAGTTCAGATTTGAGTATGCGCATCCTGGCGCAGATTCAGCCCTGAAATTCACAAAAAATAAAAAATCAACCTTCTGACCACTAAAAGATGATCTAAAATCCTCTAAATAAAAACACCAAGTTTTTATTGAAAAAAATGTAAAAAATAACTAAAAACACTTTGGTGACAAATGAGTCTGCGCTACCCAGCGCAGACTCAACCCTGAAATCCCAAATTTGGTCTTTTTAACCTTAATTTCCCTCTAAATTAAATCCAAAAATTTACATAAAAACTTCATACTTTATATAAGTCAAAAACCTAAATAAAATCTCAAAACTCCTTTTACAAAAAATATAAAAAATACTAAACACTTTGATAAACAATGAGTCTGCGCTCTATAGCACAGACTCAACCTTAAATTCCTAAAATCTGGTATTTTGGCTTTTAAAATTCCATCAAACCAAATAAACTCTTAAGAATAAAACATATATTTTCCACAAATCAAAACCTAACAAAAAATTATAACTTTTCCCTAAAAATTACCTTAAAAACTAAAAAATAGACTTGTGACAGGTGAGTCTACGCTACCCTGCGCAGACTCAACCCCTAATTGCTAAAATCCAAATCTTTCAACTCTAATTCCTTTAAAATTGAATAAAAAAACCCCAAGATAAAAAAAAAATACTTTCTATAAATAAAAAATCAAATAAAACTCAAATTTTCCCTTTTGCAAAACATAAAAAATACCTAAAAGAAGCCTCACTTCAACCTTGCTCATTCTCTAAAAAACTACAAATTCAAAACATAAAAAGTATAAGTATTTGAAGTATCTTCCACTCAAATCAAATAAGAAAACATAAAAAACACTTTTTCATACCTTCCAAATCAAATCTAAAATCTCTTCACTGCAAAACTGAAAAAACACAATAAGAAATGTTTATTAGACTTCCTTGATAAAAAATGTCATCTACTTCAAGTAAAATGCCATAAAAAAGATCTTCAACCATCTCACAAATAAAAAATCAACATAAATACAAGCATTCTCATTGTTAAACAAATGACTCTGTGCATCCTTGCGCAGACTCAACTTTAAGCTAAAAAATGAGTTTTCTTCTCAAATAAAAACTGAAATTCATTCATTTGTCAAATGCAATCTTGTATATCTTTCTTATATCATTTCAAAAGGTGTTATTCTATTCTTCCGACGATTAATCAAGGGTTTTCCTTTTAGGAGAATGTAATTAACGCTATTCCATTTATGGGTAGCGGGATCGGGTCGAAGAACTACGCAATCATCTGATTGAGTTAGGTAGAGCGCATAAATAACAAATCTAAATAAAAAAATCAAGATCAAGTGCATTTTTTCCCTAAAATAAAAAATGTACGACACTAATAACTTTCCCGATGATACCCCGAATACACATTTCTTGAGATTTATCTTCAGCTGATATTCTCTTGATCTTTTTAAAACTTTCGCCAAAACTTTGGCATGCTCAACCTTAGTCTTAGATTTTACCAACAAATCATCCACATATACTTCTAGATCAATGTGCATCATGTCATGGAATATTGCCATCATAGCCCTCTAATAAGTGGCTCCAGCATTCTTGAATCCAAAAGACATGATGACATAACAATATGTTCCCCAAGGTGTGGTGAATGATGTTTTCACTTGATCATCTTCTGCCAACTTAATTTGATTATATCCCGAGAATCCATTCATAAATGACAATGTTTCATAGCCAGTTGTGTTGTCAATGAGTACATCAATATGAGGCAGTGGAAAGTCATCCTTAGGACATGCCCAGTTCAAATATCAGAAGTCAATATAGATTCTGACCTTCCCATCTTTTTTCATAACCGGGACTATATTGGCCACCCATTGCGGATAGAGGACAACTCTAATAAACTTGGCTTTATGCAGCTTATCGACCTCTTCCTTCATTTTCAAAGCCATTTGTGGGTGGAATCGCCTTAACTTTTGTTTAACCGGGCTAGCTCCATCCTTATTGTCAATCGATGTTCCACTAATATTGAGTCTAACCCTGGCATATCCTCATAGCTCCAGGCGAAGGTGTCCTTATAGTCTTTAAGAACTTGGACCACTGCCTCCTCATCTATTTCAGAAAGATTTTTACTGACGAGGACAACCTTAGGTTCGTCTATAGTTCCTAAATTAATCTCTTTGGTAGGTTCTTTTACGGCAGCTGAGGGTTCATCAAATCTTTTCACTCCACTGGCATACGCCTCAGCCGCATCATCGTCATCTTCCTCATCTTCAGTAATGGGGTCTTTCTCGTGTATTAACTCATACACCCCATATCCATCATTGACCGACTCATCAACTTCACAATCTTCTGACATCTGAATGGGATTTTCTAATAGCTGAGGGATCTGAAAACAAGAAAGGCATCCTAAAGCTAGATCCTGGAGGTATCTATCTGGGATTCGCTTACCCTTAGATTTCCTAGACTTACTAACCTGATTAACCTGCCTAGAACTAGACTCCCTTGTTAGAATTTGGTGGCCTCAAAGCCAATCATTGTACATTCTAGTTCAAGATTATTAATAAAGGCAATTATTTCTTCATTTAATAGTTCTCTCAAATGACTATCGTAATGAAGGTCCATAGACAAATGTATGGGATATTGAATCATGATGAGATCATGATAGTGAGATCAATATCCTAAGGTAATTGTCTTAAATAGTTCTCGATCATAGGATATTTGAGATGGACATTAAATATCCAATAAGATCGACACAAGTTATGTCTGCTCATATGATGAGGGTGAATGATCTCACATTCACTCGTGTGGTGACACTAAGACAAACAAGTGGGTGCTCATTAGAGAATGAGTTCACTGAACAGACCCAAATAAGAATTCCTGGATGGTAATTATACCTATTAGTCAACCAGGGAATTCAATCGTTGCAGTAGCACAGTTGGTCCTTTGACCTGAGTCACCAATGATACCTTGTTTGTAGACCATTGTATCTTGATTCTCTGACTTGTGGACTTTAACCATTAAGTCCACCATAATCGGTCTTTCAGATACAGTGGAAAGCTTGCGAAGGTAATTGAGTGAACAACAAGGGATCACTCACTCTTGGTATAAGACTGGAGAGAAAATGTCCCATGGATGTGTACACAGAAATCCCTGGCCATGGTCAAATGAAAGAGATGTCTTTCTAGATATTAACTGTGTACTGGAATCCATCTAGATAATGCAATAGAGGGTTTGACTATAAAACCATACCCTTGCGTTATCGGGACATTGCATGAGTGAAGGATTATATCTGTGCGGCATCGGCAGACGGAAAGGTTCAATTGAAGGGAACTGTATCCCTTATATCTTCTGGGATCATGAGGTAGTGTTTGGTGCTGTTCATGATCAGAAGGCCAAGTGAATTAATCATCGGATGATAATTTACTTGTTTATTAAATTAATCATTTAACATATAATGTTTATATGTTAATTAATAAATATTAAACTCAAGAAACAGTTCTAAGTTTAATGGGCCTGCAACCGGACTGATATATGGGCCTAGAGGGTCACACACATAAGAGTTCTCGTCAGACGGTGAGAGATGTTAAATTTCATGCTTATCTGGGTTTTTGTGAAAGCTGCAGGATAAACATGAAGATTTAATGGAGAATTATCCAAGGCCAAACTCTTGGATAATCATGAGGATTAACTCTTGTTCTTATCCTTATTTCTATATAAGGAGGACCAAGGGGAGTGGTAAAAAGTAAGTTGGACGAATTTTACTCCCCAGATTCTCTATCTCCTCTCTCTCTCTCCTTCTCTCTCTCTTGGAGTGGATCTGTCTCTCTCCGCGCATGGTGGATTTGAGATCTGGTCGGAGCACTCAAGTCGAAGAGGAAATCGTGTCTGCTGCGGGAACTCGTGTGGAGACCTCTAGAGATCGTGCGTGTGCGCGATTACCGAGTCGACATCATCTACGGGAGATTCGAAACCCCGCAAAGGTGAAGAACTGTTCTTCCCGCTTAGATTTTAATGTCCGTTTTACGACCCCAGCAATCGATACAATGGAATCATTTTTATTTCCGCTGCGTTCATGGCGATTCCTTACATCCCTAACTTCACTAAACTCCCTATCCTGACCTAATGAGGACGAAGAAGGATAAAAATCATGGAATACAGAATGTGATACAGGGGAGTCCTCCCGAGGGGAGGGGCATAGTAGATTTAGGAGAGAATCTTGCCCGAATGACCCACGCGATGGGGTACAATCGGACAAGTATGAGGTTTCCTCAACGAGGATTTGGGAGGAAGAAGTTGCCAAATTGGCGTCTTTTTTTTGGAATTATTTGAATTTATCATAGAACAGGAATAGATATGAATGGGAGAAGAATGAGATGGAGGAACTAGTACTAAGGCCTAAGGGTTGGGGGGATCATACAATAGTATGTCCCAGATTAAATCATAGATCCTCTCCAGATCGAGAGGAGGCTGAGGAATAAGGTCCTGTGGGGACAGAGCAACCATAATGGGCAGAGCCCATAGGATGTCTTCAGTGATGACCGGCGACCAAGTCGGGGTCAGGAGTAGGGTGCGGAATAGAGTGTGGAGCGTGAAGATATGAGAGGGATAGGTTCCTCTCCAGAGAAAATCAGTAGTGTAACCAGCTTCATAGGGGTCATATGGTTCCCCTTCGTCTGTTTCCTCGGACAGTAGAATTCTCTTATCAAAAGTGGCGCCAGGCACTTCAATCAGCTCGTCTATCAACGGCGGCCACTTCGGTTCTGAGGGATCAAGGAATAATCTGTTCAGTGCAATGTACAGATCCCTTAGGTCGAACCACCGGTATCATTCACATTATGGATGTTGGAATTTCCTCCTTTTCATCGGCCACAGAGCCTCCAAGGACTGGTATGTCAGTAATTCTAAGCAATGTCTGGCCAGGTCCCTTCCATAGATGTCATGAAGATCAAAATGGGAAGTGATGACCACCGTGTTATCATCACGGTTAATTACAGGTCCTTTGACGAAATGTGTATATAGGGTCCGCGTCAAGGGTTCCCAGCCTTCTTTACATGGGGTGGACATTGTTTCCCAGGCCTTCTGGCCATCTTCATCTTCTTGTTGTTGGATGATGTCATGCCGGACTCTTCTTGGCCTATAGTTCAGGCTATTACCGGATGTCCTTCGGTTGTCTTTAACGGGTATAGTTCTGCCTTGCAAATGTGTGCCCTGGCCCTTTCCAGGCTCATAGCCACCTTTCATCATAATTTTCCAACCAGGGGTACTCACGCACTTACTCCGCTTCATGGCATCAATTGGATAAGGAACAAGCATGGTGGCTTTCAAAGGATCGGCCACAGGACGATAAACCTGTAGTACCGACAACAGATGTTGTTGGCCAGGTAAAGGGGTCGGCCTAATATTCAAAGAATGAGTGGTAGCAAGAATTGGCATGCTCGTGACTTTAATAATGCGTTCCTTGTACAAAAATTTGAGGCATTGGTGATTTGTAGAAGGAATTGCCTCAAGGGACTTAATGTAAGGGCGGCCAAGGATACCCTTCAAAGAGTGGTCGATTTCCAAGATGTGGAAATCGACCTCAGTATGACAAATAGGGCCTAACTCTACCTTCAAATAAATCATTCCTAGAGGGGAACGGGTAGAATTATCATAGGCCGTAACAGAAATTGGAGAAGGCAGCCATTTCTCCCTGGGTATACCACACAGTTCAAGGGTCTTTGGTGATAAAACATTGATAAAAGCCCCTGTGTCAACCAGGCATGCATCTACGGCCTTCTTGCAGATGTTGACCGTAATGCTCAAAGCCATGCTTCTGGCTGCTGCTGGTGCTAGCTTCGAAGTATGGAATGAAATAGAGGGCTGATCCTCCTGAGGAACTAACAGTGCAGTGATCTTCTCCACCGGCACGTCTTCGTTGACCATTACCTTCTGCAGGTACTCCATCAAAGCTTCATGATGGGTCTTGGATCTCTTAATCAAGTCGAGTACGGAGATTCGTGCCGGTGTTCTGTCCAATTGTTTCAACAGGTCATACTGAGTGCCTGGTGCACTCTCATCATTATGTACTTCCTCTGGCGGCTGTGATGGGCCATCTCTGACCGTGGATTGAGGAAAGACCTTGTTGAAGATCCTCCTGCTCCAGAGCGTATGTTGCTCGTCAGTGGAAGGCACAGGTGATAGTTTGAGCACTGCTGGTTTGGTGGGTGGCTTGGACAGGGTGATGGGTTGGTAAACGGGTGATGGCGTGAGGTTGTTTGGTGGAGGCATGGTGCGAATGAGGGGTTTAGAGGGTTGGATGGTGGAGGGGTAAGTGGTTGGTGTGGGTGAAGTGGAGAATGGTATACGGAGCAGTGGTTTGGATGGTTGTATGGTACTGGGGTAAGTAGTTGTGGTAGGTGATGTGGGGAATGGTATGCGGAGTAATAGTTTAGATGGCATAAGGGATGTATAGTTGGCTTGCGGAGGGTAGTTTGATGGAGGCGTAGTGATGGAGGGGGTAATGAGTTTAATGGTGATGGGTTGCGGTTTGGGCATGCGGAGAATGTGGCTTGGCGGTTGCTCGACAGCGCTCGGGATGTGGCCTATTGAATAAATAGAGGAAAAGTCCTCTACCTTTCACTGTTGCCCTCTACTAGCCTCAGACCGGCTATTCATCAAGATGGGGGCAATCTAATTCTGGTGTTGATGCTCCGGCAACAGGTTCTGTACTATTCCCATATTCGGAGGTGATGCCGCCTGTGCTGGCGCTCTCTATTGTTGTTGTTGTTGTTGTTGTTGCTGTTGCTGTTGTGGTTGTTGTTGTTTTTGATGTTGTTGTTGATGTTGTTGTTGCTGCCGCTGAGGTCTTCTTACCTTCAAGGCGTATATGTATTTCCTCATCTCCTCCCAGTCAATGCCTCCATGTCCATTGAGATCGTGGATGTAATCTCGGAACTAGAAGTAGGCATCTACCGTATGCCTAAGTTGTCTATGAAAGACATAGTACCTGGAGGTATCGACGTTCTGGGGCCAGACAGTTTTCTCTCTAGGCAAGACTAAGGCATTGGCAGCCATCAGGGCATTAAAGATGTTCAATAGAGATTCTAGGAGTGTTGGATATGTTGTCCTTTTTGGTCTTGGAGGTTTCCTCTGCTGATTGTAATCACCTAGAGGAGGTACATTATGATATGCTTGCGGTGCGTGCGGCTGGTATTGTTTCTGTGGAGGCTGGTACTGCTGCTGTTGTGGCTGCTGGTACTGCTGGTCATGTGGCCGCTGGTTCGGTGGTCTATAACCTTGTTGGTTCGGTGGCCTTTGCCCTGCATACTACGGTGGTTGCTGGTTCCTCATGAACTGGGGCTAATTATTGTTCATGATGCTAACTTGCTCGTAGGAGAGCGTGCCCTCAGTTGTCGGACCCATGCTAGAAGAATTTGACATGGTAAGCTTCTGAGGTGGAGGTCTATTAGGTCGGTGAGGATCAAAGACGCTGGAGAAGGTTGCATCCTTGAAGGTGTTCTAGCAGTAACGCGCCCTCTCATATAGTACCGCCATACTAGTCATATTGTTCAATGTAAGGACCAGCTTGTACTGGGGGGTGGCATTGGAGATCATCATTTTGACCTGTTCGGATTTGGACATATGGTCCTTAATTTTCTCTGCCATACTCCTCCATCTATCGATGAAGGCGATCAAGTCCTCATCGGACTTCATCTTCTCAGCAACCAAATCAATTATGGATAGAGACGGTGTGACTATATCCTGGTATCGTTGAATGAATTTCCTTGATACGATACCATAATCCTCCACCTCAAATGGTTCTAACGAGAAGAACCATTCGAGGGCTGGTCCCTCTAATGATCTTCTGAACAGGAATGCCAACAACCTCTTATCGTTCTGCCAGAAGGAGGATTCGTACATGAACTCCTTCAGGTGGGTGAAGGGGTTACCAGTACGATTGTATTTCCTATACACTGGCATTTCAGAGGGTGGCAGGTGAAACACAGGTAGACTTAGAAGATTGATCTCAGGTGTAGCCTTGACTCCCATGACTCCCATCATCTTCTGGAAATTGTTGAACTGCTCATCCATGCATTCCATCTTCGCGAGCAGGGCTTGAGTCGCCGGATCAACTTGGGATGGAGGTGGTGGTGGTACATGATAAGCCTGCTACTTGGAATAAGTAGGGCAAGGTGGATAATAAGGTTGTGGTCTGGCAGCGCTTCCGCCATGCCTGAGGGCATTTTGGTAAGTTGGTGTTGGCGCTCTGGCCGGTTGCCTTGAAGAGGACAATTGCGGTCCGGATGGCCGGGAAGTTGAAATATGAAGGCCTTCCATGGCTTGATGAATAAAGGAAGTATGGTGGGGAGGAGGTTGAGGAACAATAAGGGGAACTGTGGGATTCAGTTCGGCAGAACGTAAGGGCATCTTTCCATTCACGATGAATTTGATCGCCTCGAGCTGTTGATGATCCAAATGAGAGGCCAAAACCCCCAGAGCGGTAACTAGATCAGAGGGATTTGTGGATGAGGGTTCATTTCCGTCTATGGCTCCCTCGAAGATAGGATTGGACATCGCATGCACATGCGGAGGAAGATCAACGCCAGAATTGTCTTGATCGTGGATGAAAGGAGGAGGGATATGGGGGTTTCCTTTATGCTCAGATAAGTAAGAATGAGGATCACGAGGGACATTAACATCTCCCCCGTTCTTAGGATGATAATCAGATTCATGAGGGGCATTAGCATCACCCTCATAGTTAACCAGAGCACCTGAAACCATGCTCAAATCTCTACCTGACCGAAGCAACATGGTATTAGATTTTTTTTGGCAAATAATTTAGACAAGTTGTGCAAAGATTAGACAAACAAGTAGATGTTTAACGTTGATTTATGATTCTTTGTTGGATTATTTCGATTCTTTTAACCACAAATTCACTCAATAGGTAGGATCTTAATTTCAATTTGGTTTCCATCGTTATATTCTAAGGCTCTTTCTCACAACGACATGAAAATCTAACCAGGACTTTAATTGGTACAACCAGCCCGATGAACAAGGAGGAATAACTTGATTTTGGGGACTTACGGAGTTCTTTAACATCAACCACTCTAGTCTTATCAAGGGACCGACCCAATCAGAGAGAGGTGAAGACGTCAAGAAATGTGTTCCTATGAGAAGGGAGGGTTTATCCTCAGTGCATATGACCTGTGTCCGGGATGGCCTCTAATGCTTAATACATAATAAGTAGATAGCAATCAAATCAAAGATCTAAGGACAGATGAACAAAACAAAAAGCTAGTTGAATCGCATCGCTGTAATCCAACGCTATTCACAACAGAACTTTATTTTATCCGCAGTACCTCAGGCAGCAGACAGCAAAAATATCAGCCTAAATGGCGTCGTGGGCGGGGCGACGCGGTTATAAAGTGCGTCGTTGTTCCAAGACGCTATTTAAGGTGCAGAAACAGCAAATACGAAGGAATTTTTGATCAATTCCCTCTCAACTTATCAAGATAAAGCAGTAAATGATCAGCTCATGTGAATTTTAATTATCAACAGGATAATTTATCATTTAAACAAAACAAAACTCAATCAATCACACATTCTTTCCAACACAATCACAACTTTCAAACAAACAACGAGAGGGTAAAATCTTGCCGCAAGGGTGTGCATGTGGAAATAACAATTAAACTAAAAACTCACTGATCGGTGAGAACGTGCTCGAGGGACACAAGTGGTGGACCGTGGGTGTCCGATTGATAAAAGCAAGAACAATAAACAGTAAAAGTTGGCGAGACTAAGTTCCACCGTGATCGCTAAAAAGCTGTGAGTGCTCAAATTGTGATGTGTGAAATCATGAATTTCATGTTGATTATGTGACAATGAAACCTATTAAAAACTAAGTGTGATCGCCAGAAAA
Source organism: Zantedeschia hybrid cultivar (assembly GCA_030544215.1). Classification (NCBI taxonomy): domain Eukaryota; kingdom Viridiplantae; phylum Streptophyta; class Magnoliopsida; order Alismatales; family Araceae; genus Zantedeschia; species Zantedeschia hybrid cultivar. Next base: position 40,745,694 of record JARZZO010000015.1, read on the forward strand.
CTTTTGACTAAAAAGCTTCAAAAGATAAAGGATGATCGCTTACCTGTTTTGAAGTTAGGAGATTGTTGAATTCTTGATTCCTTCTCTTCAGTCGGCTGAAGAAAAAGAGCCCTTCTAATGCTTCTATTCTTGCTTTGATTTGATGAATTTGGAGATCTTCCTTTCTACTCCAGTTCTTCTTTGGATAATGATCTCCACTTGATCTTCTTGATTTTGATGATTGTGCCTTGCAAAGAAAGAAAGGAAATTAATAAGAACTAATAGAGTGTAGAATCTATTCTAATCAGAATTTTAATCATGTAACTAAACATAATCACTCACTTGTTTTGTAGTCTTTTAAAACCCCTTTAGCATGTGGGTTGGAAATTATGAATGTTGTGAGTTTGTGAATAGCATGAAGTGATGATTACGAAATGAATTTATGATACTAATGATGATGAAAATAAGAAGAAGAATGAGTGAATGAGGTTAAATGGCCCTTGGAAGCCTTGGTCTTGAATGGACTTAAAGAATGAAGAAGGGATGAAGAGGATGAAGCTTGCTCTCCTTTGAAGGTTCCTGAAATTATTCACGCAGCGCTTCAATCCTTCTTTGATTCCTTCAGCGTTTTAACTCTTCGATTATTCCAGCTTTTTTTCTCTAACTTTTATCACTTCAAGGGCTTGGATATTTATAGACTTGAATTCAAGGCTCTTACGCGCATCCGCGGCCACTTATAGATCAACATGAAATAATTTGGAGCCAATCCAACCAAGAAACAGATAAACATAGGCTAATTCATCATTATCTATAATTACTTAAAACACGTCGTGTATGGGAGACGTCTTTTAACTTAATTAAGATAAAGATAAACTCGGGAAGAAGAAACCATTATCATTAGGAAACATAAATGGCGTCATGTTGGAAAGACGCCTTTCAGTTAATTAACAAATTTATTAAAAATCAAATTAAAAATCGAAGTAGAAATAAAACCCTAAATGGCATCTTATAAGGCCGACGTCTTTTAGGATAATTTTCATATTCGATTAAAAATCTGAATTAAAATTAATTTCATTAGCAAACTTAAATGGCGTCTGCCATTCCCGACATTATTTAGACAATTAATCCAATAAGATAATATAAATTAACTAATGATTAAATATCATACTATTTTGGGGTATTATTATATGATATGAAATTTACAAAAAATAATGTCAAAATTAGCGTGTCTACAATCGGAATCGGCATTTAGCACCAGAGGACGTGTTCTTGATCCATTTAGAAGCTCTTTGTCACCTAAGATAGTAGAAGCTCTTAGATACACTCAAGATTGGCTACGAGCAGCATCGGAACCACCAAGTGTTGAGGAGAGTTTAGTTGACATTGAGGAAATGGACAAAGGTAAGATATGCCCTTTTTAGTATATTCATTTCTTATCAAACATGGTATCTTTTTTTCCTTATATGTTAATTTTTATTATTTTTTCTTATTTTCAGATCTTTCAAGTATTACATTGGCACCTAATGTGATTGATGTTGTTTGATAACTAAGTGAGCTTCCATTATAAATGATATGATTTCGAATCTTCTATTTCTTATAATATGATTTTTCCTCCTTTGCATAGTTAGTAACAATGTTGACTTTGAGATGTTCTTGATTTTTTTCTCACTTGTTTAGTTAGTAATATTATTGACTTTTAAGATGTTCTTTTATGTGACTAGGTTTTGGAACAAATTGGAAGATGGTCTCAAGATGGATGACATGCTACATATGGATGATATGCCGAACATCTTTTATTTCCTTTTAGTAATGGATGGTTTACGACTATTTAGTTTATTTTGATCATGTACCACTAAACTTTGAATTTGGTTTATGACTATTTACTTTATTTTGGTCATGTACCACTTAAACTTTGAATTTGGTTTATGACTATTTACTTTATTTTGATAACTTAGATCATGGATGATAATTTTGTCAACATGGTGGACAAACAATGTGCTGGATTTGTTTAAAGTCATGGATGGATTTATGACTATTTGATTTATTTTGATGATGATTAAGTTAGTAGTTTATTTTGATCAATAGATGGAATTTATCCTCTTCTTAAAGGATGGCCTATTGACATTGATGAGGTCTTTTATGGGTTTGTAATTAGTTTTTTTATTGCTGTAACCATTCTTTATTTTATAGTTGTGGGCAGTTTTTTCAATGTTGAAATCACATTTTCTATCTTTATATGTTTAAATAATAGAATTTACCTTTCTATTTGTATAAATTTTTCATTGGAGGCCTAGTAAAGATATATCATGATCCATTTTGTAACTTAAAAAGTCCGTTTCTTAGTTTGAATTTATATAATTTTCACTCACCAAGTCATCATGTAATTGAAATCCCACTTTGTAGCTAGAGTCCCACTTGAGGCCCACTTTGAAGCCCAAACCGAACCAAACCGAATTACTTTGGTTTAATTTGGTTCGGTTTGAGATCTGTACGGTTTGGTTTGGTTTGCTTTGAGATTTAACTCGGTTTGGTTTGGTTTCATAAATTTTTTCTTCAAACCAAACCAAACCAAACCGTGAACACCCATAGTACTATCCACAAGGCTGTACTGCAACTCATTGAGATTCTGATCTCAACTAGAAGACTGTCGGCATCTCCCGTTCTGTATATCTAAGGGTTATACAGTCCGTCAAAAGTTAATGGAAGTTAAAACTTGATTAAAAGACCATATCTTGTTTTATATTTAATAACTGATCATCTACTAAAATAGATTTTATTCATCTCCTGTAAGAAAATAATGTCATGGAATAATCCACTACGTGGCATACTTGATGTCAATCTTTTGACAGGCCCGAACTACTCGGATTGGCTCAGAGACCTGAAGATTGTCTTTAGGTCTGAGCACATTGTCTACGTCCTTAGAGATGATCCTCCTGCTGAACTAGCATTAGATGGCCCTGAGACAGAGATGATTGCATATGATAAATGAAAGAGGAAGAGGTTAGAAGCTATTGGGATTCCTTTGTCTAATGAGATGCATACTGACCTTGCATTTGCCTCACTCCTTGCATTACATGCACCGTTCATTGTTGATCACAACATGAACAAGTGAATATGAAGAAGGAAAGATTAATGAATATGTAGAATGAAAATGCAGAATTGAAACACTTATGCCCAATGGGTTTGAAGCCTTGAAAGGATGAAGATCTTGAAAGGGACGCCGACTTCTGGAAATGGCAGCGCTCCGGCGTTCCGACGTTGTTGCTTCGATCTTCAACTCGCTATAATAACGCTATGGCTCAACTCAACTTAATTCAATTTCTACTTTTTTTTACTCTTTAAGGTGCAAGGTATTTATAGGCTTCTTCTGCGTTCGCGATTAACATAGAGAAATCTAGGATTTATCTATCTTAACCGACAGATAAATACTGATTAATTCATCTTTATCTGTAATTATCTAAAACGCGTCCACCATGGCTGACGTCTTTCAGATTAATTAAGAGAAGGATAAATATCCGGGAAAACTTATCTTTATCTTTATTAGCTAAAACGCGTCTACATGTGCAGACGTCTTTTACACTAATTAAGATAAGGATAAACATCCGGAAGAGAAGTTAAAATAGCTTAAGAAACCTAAAACGCGTCGACCTTCACAGACGCCTTTTAGCTAATAAATCAATTAATTAAAATTCAAATTTAAACGCTAAAACATGAATAAACTCTAAATCGCGTCCACATAGGTCGACGTCTTTTAGACTTCTTCATATTTTAACTGAAATTTGAACTAAAATCAATTTAATTGATTAACTTAAACATGTCTGTTAAACCCGACACTTAAAAATATTAATAAAAATTAATCAATGATTAATTATCAGACCATTATGAGGCATTATTATATGATATGAAATTTACTCAAAATGACGTCAAAATTAGCGTGTCTACAGCTGCCTCACCTTGGCATCGTCTTTGCAAGGGAGTGAAATGAAATGGAATATACTGAAAAGGTGATGCCAAGGTGTGATGAGACACGCTCTTAACATCACATGATTGGAATTTTTCTCAAAATTATCAATGAAGATAGTTCAAAGAGATCAATGGAATCAATCCTGTCTGGATGAGGTAGACAAGGAAATAAAATAAGGTTGATCAACCTCCTCGGAGTGGGAAGTACCCCAGGTCATAGACACTGTAGGTTTCATCATGGGGAGCGTTTGCCAGCCAATGTGGACGTGCTGCAGCCATGATGGATCTTAAAAGAAAACAAGAATATTGGATAAAGAATCCAAGAAAGGATAGAATTCCAATGATATCTTCAAGCGAACCTCAAAGATAATCAAAATACTCAATTCGGAATGGAATATTTCATATCATGTTTGAATTGTTTGATTTATTGGTCTGAAACTTAATCAGTAAGTAATCCTTATCACAATGATTTCAAAGTCCTACATGATGCATGCTGGGCTAAAAGAAAAATATAAAGTTAAATAAAATATAAATTAATCAAGGATAATATTGTCAAATTGTGATTAATGAGTCAAGATACCAATTCTTGTAATTCAGTGCTAAGCCGAAGCTCGTTTATCCACGCACCGTTTCACAAAAGTGAAACCATCGTCCCCACTAATTAACAATCAAACGGCCTATCCGTGCGATTAAAAATCCTCTGGAATTATCACTGTTTTTGTTGAAGGGGAACTCAAATTCCAGTTTCATCAAAAACACAAGGTCCTTGATATGCTCTAATAAATACTTAACATATAGTAATGCAAATGCATAATAATTACATGAAATAATACAAGGGTAGAAATAACAGTCTTTTTAGCCACGGTCAGAATTCTTGAACTCCCACAGTGAGATCTTCTTGATATTTTCTCAGCTTTACTCAGGTTTTCTTGAATTTCCTGCAATCAAAATTGTTAGTAATTCCAAACAAAATATTCAATTAAAACATGGAAAACATGGAATTTCGGGTAAATCATATAAAGAGCTGAAACGCGTCGTGTCGCGCAGACGCCATTCAACGTTGAAACGCGTCAGTGCTCCTCGACGCCTTTCACTCACAGAAACAGGTTTCTGGCTGTTCTCTATTCGGATTCCAACTCTATCAATGCACATCCCTTTTCCAATCCGGAAAAGTCTTCCTAGGATCGCAATGCTGTCTATATAAACACCCTTAGGTTGTTCCCAAACAATCCTACCACAATCCAAAGATCAAAAGTTGAGTTTTCTTCAAGGTTTCTTCAAAGTTCCAAGGTTTCCAAGCTTCAAGAAGGAAGAACTCCGAAAAAAGGAGGATGAATTCTTCAAGCAAGAAGATGAAGATGTTTTTGGAGAAGTTTTCTGATGTGGAGAATCACCTCAATGGAAGAAATCCCAATCTTCAAGTAAGTTCAATCAACTTCCTTTTCAATTCTCTTCATGTTCTTCATCATGTTCTTCATGTTCCTCATAATGTTCTTCGTCTTTTCTTTTGGTTTTCAGAACTATCCCATGTTTCCTGTCCCAAGGAAGTTTACCTCCTTACCTTGGATCCGTAAACTTGCAAAAAGTATCAAGCTTTCCATGCAAGTGTTCATATCCAAGTGGAATCTTCAAGGTCTTATAGTGCTTGCCAAACATTACAAGAGCTCGAACGTAGATTGGGCGGCTATGGGTGCCTTGATCGAGTGGTGGCATCCCCAAACTCATACGTTCTTCTTCCAAGACTTCGAGTGCACAATCCTTTTGGAAGAGGCGGAGCTTCTTTTAGGTCTCCCAAAGACCAAAGAGAACAAAGATAAGATAGCTTTGATGAAAGAGAGAATCACCGGTCAACAATTGTTGACATCTATTATGAAAGATCCTTCAGAAGCTAAAGGATGTCTTACTAAAAAGGGGATCAATCTTACCAAGCTAGCCGAGTGGACGCTGTACGAAATTGATGATCTAAGGGAGGATGAAGCGGAGGATGTAACAAAAGCTTTAGTTACATGCCTGGCCGGTGTCTTGTTCTTCCCTGCACAGGATAACATCTTAGAAGATGATCAAGTCAGTGCCATATGCGCAATCTTCGAAGGTAAATCCATTAGCACTGCACTCTTAGCATATCTTTATAGTGGGCTTTCTGCAACGTCTGTGGGCCGTCCTCCTTATGGATGCATGCTACTCTTCGCCTTATGGGTTGAACTTCACTTCAAGTTTGAGCATAGCAAGAAAAGGCCTCTGAATCCATCTCAAATCTACTTGAATAGCCCAATTCATTGCATAGCTAATATTGTAAAGTTCAATGAGCACATGGTTAACAAGGTTCCAAAACTCAAGACCCGAGCCGATTGGAGAGAGTACTTAAAACTCATGACGTCCGACATATTCGACTCGTCTCCACTTGCTCTGGTTGGAAAACCTGTGTGGGTGCGCCGTGCAGCAGGAGCGGATCTTAAGTTGATTGGAGCCACCGAGTTCGTGCTATACAATCCTCATCGGTGCCTTACTCAACTTAGCTTGGAACGTCGTGAATTCCCTGAGTTCTCTCCCACACTTCCGATCAAGAAGCGCGACTTGGAATCCGACGAAGATTATGAAGCCGTACAAATCATCACCACTCTATGGAACCTTGGCTTCAGTTACCGTGTAAAATCCTCTAAAGATAGAGATAGAGGATTGAAAGCTCCTTACCTTAAAAGTCTTCATGAAATTCTTCCTTAAATGTCCTCTTTCTCTTTGCTCATGATGTAATAAAGAATTTTATTGAATAAAGAAGTTTTCTCATGTCTCAAAACCTTTCCTCAACTTTCTGTGATGTGCACATGACTTTTCCTTTAGTAAAAACTTGATTTTTCCTGAACATTCAACAGTTCGGGTTCTGTAAAAAATGTAAAACGCGTCCATTCAGAAAGACGCCTTTCAACCATAATTTTTTTTCAGAAATTCAATTTAATCCTCAAAAACCCGATTTAAACCTTAAAACGCGTCTTCACACTTTGACGCCTTTCAAGCATAATTCTTTTCCAGAATTTCAATTTAATCCTCAAAAAACCCGATTTAAACCTTAAAACGCGTCTTCACACATTGACGCCTTTCAACTCTCTCTCATACTTTTTCCAGGATTCTGTCATTAATTCCATGATTAATTCTCTGAAACGCGTCAATCTAGTAAGACGCCTTTCAGTATTTTCCTCTGTACGGCTCTGACCAAAATGTTGAAAAGCGTCCACCTAGGTAGACGTCTTTCATTCAAATTCAAACTGCTGTCCTTGCCGCCTCAACTTTTGCGCTCTAAAACGCGTCAGCCTGAGTCGACGCCTTTCAGCCTTTCGTTAACAGGCCCGCGAAGGCCCCTCTCTTCCTCACTTTTCACCTTACCTTTCTCTCTCTTCACCGGCAGCGATCTCCGGCGATCTCGGTTTCTCTCCGTCAAAGCTCTCCCTTCTCAAGGCATGGAGCACGGTGAGGGATCAAGGAAGACGAAGACCCTAGCCAAGAGGCGGCGAAGGCAAGAAGAAGAAGCCCCCGAGGAGATTCCGGCCATGTTAGCCGAGGCAGCGGCTTTCTTGGAGGAAGAACTCCCTCTACCGGCACCTATGGCGGTGGAAGAAGAAGAGGAGGGCGACCTCCACACAGTAAGCTCCCTGTGGGTGTGATTGGATGAAGAAAAGACGGAGAACGGGGTTCTTCAAAGAACCCGAAATCTGGACTTGAAAGGCGTCCAGACCAGGTGACGCCATTCAAAAGGCGTCATCATGGGCTGACGTCTTTCAAGATAAATTCCGGATTTTTTAATTATGAATAAATATTTTGAATCGCGTCAAGTCATGTTGACGTGTTTTAAAAGACGTCCATGTGGGCTGACGCCTTTCAAAACAGAACTGTTTTTTCCTGTTTTTATTAATTACTGACCTTTTTTTTTATGTTTTTATTTGCAGGGAGTGATGAGGGCTAGGATTAGCTGGGACCTAGTGATAGGGGCATATAGAGGGCTCCCGGATTTCCAAAAGGCGCGCCTGCGTCGGATGGGATTCGGTGAAGTATTGGACATCGAGCCATTCTGGCTCGACTTAGTCCTCTTGCAGGTGTTGAAGGAGAGATGGCATGCGGAAAGCCGTGCTTTCCTAATGCCGTGGGGGCATATGGTCCCCACCCTAGAGGATGTGGCCAGGATCACTGGCCTCAGGGTAGAGGGCCGACCTGTGAGTGGGGTTACTTACCCCAACTATCAGGGACTAGCTGAGGCTCTATTAGGGATAGAGGTGTCTAGCCTAGGCAGAGAGTCTAGGATGGTCCCCAGGGTAGAAGTAGAGGTTGCATTAGGATTAGATGAGCCCCGGCGTCGGTCTGACGAGACCCGGGAGGAGTTTAGGGATAGACTAGCCGAGTCATCTTCCTCAGCCTACTGTAGTGACCCTAGTCAGGTAGAGGAGGTAGACAGACAGCTTAGGGTCTTCTTAGTTTTCTTCTTTGGTAGGTTGCTCTTCGGTACGAAGGGCGACCACATCCATTGTAGGTTTCTTTATTTACTAGATGATTTAGATAGCTTAGGAGATTATGCTTGGGGTGCGGCCCTTCTGGCCCATCTCTTTGCCGATCTATCCGCGGTCACGCCGGACCGTGAGACTACCATCAGCGGCTTCTCACCGTTTCTTCAGGTATTAACTTATTCAATTATTTGTGATATGCAGTGCAATATGATATGATGCTTTTTTCTAACCTATATGTTCATGAATGCAGGTGTGGAGCTACTACTACTTCCCGCTCGGCAGAGCGCGGATTGTTCATCCTGATGCCGTCCCTTTTACCTGCCGTTGGCAGCCGATTGTGGACACGGCTCCACAGCATCATCAGCTGACGGCCCTCCGCCGTCAGTTCCTGGACTACCCAGAACTCCTGGTAAACTTTTAACTTGTTCAATTTCATTAAATGCAATCTTTTTATTCATTAAATGCAAGTTATTTATGAATGTATCTAACCTATATGCAGGTGATCTGGCGCCCATTCTTGGGCATGAACGAGGAGGGTCAGCCGTGGGTGACGGCTGGCAGGAGGCGGTTCGGGAGGCAGATGTGGGTGCATTGCCTCAACGAGATCGAGCCCCTCCGCCTCCGGCTCGTGATGAGGACGTTGGGTCTCCACCTGGAGTGGATTGACGAGGAGGTCCCGGAGGGTGTGGGCAGGAGCATGAGGGGGAAGCAAGCCCTCACCGACTGGCGTGCCAAATTCCCGGAGCAGTACGAGGATTGGCACCGTCGGGGCGTACGGGTGGAGTCCCGTGCGGAGAGTAGCGAGGGCTACCTCCAGCAGTACCGGGCCCACTACGCCGATCAGCTTCGGCTCCTTCGACCACTCGATGTAAGTATGCATTCATGCGTTTTTAATTTTATTATTATCTTGATTTATATTTGTGAATGAATGTATGTATGACATGCAGGATGCGCGTGATGCGGTCATCGTCGACCTCCGGGCCTGCCTACATGATGCGGAGGCCCAGCTAGAACAAGTTCAGAAGGAACTATATGACCTAGTATGTATGAATGAATATGAATGCACGTTTTAATTAATTAATTGTTTTGGCGATTAATCACTGACAGTTGTCTTTCGGTGCAGCGAGCCGTCTACACTCAGGCGGCTCCTCCTACCTTCGGAGCGTCATCATCTTCATCATCCGCTGCTCATGATGCTGCTCTGGCTGACCTCCAGAGTCAGCTCGCCTCCGCCATCCACCGGGCTTCTCTCGCGGAGGAGGACCGTGCTGAGCTCTTCAACTTTTGACTTCTGAATTTGATTACTTGATTGCTTTGGACTAACAATGACTTCCTTTCAGGTCGCTGAGCTTCAGGAAGCCCTTCAGAGGGCTGAAGCGGAGATAGAGCACGCTCGTGCCGCAGCGGCTCGTGCTGAGGCTGATGCAGAGCGGATCCGGGCTCTGGAGGAGCAGGTGGCCCGTCTCTCGACTGGAGATCTTGCGCGCCTCCAGATTCGCCTGGAGGTTGTGACTGAGGAGAGAGACCGCGACCGCCTTCGACTGGAGAGTATGCAGGGTCGCTTGTCGGTCGCGGAACATGAGCGCAAAATGGTGGAGGAACGGTAACAGCGAGCTCGGCAACGTGCCCATGAGCGTGGTCTGACCAGCGCCTTCACTGCCAATGCTGCTGTATCCTCTGGCCAGGCGGGTTCGAGCGCGATGGGACCACCTCCACCTCCTAGTCGAGGGCCAGCACCGGATGCACCTGACGAGGCCCAGAGCCAGTTGGACGAGGGCAGAGGGGAGAGCCAGCCTTGAGGGCTCATGTATCTTTTCTTTTTTCTTCATGTATCATGTACAAAAACTCCTTTTGATAATGAAACTTTTGGCTCCAATCTTGTGTTCCTGTGCTTGTCTTGCATCCTGTACACACTTAACAAACAAGTTAAGTATCTATTTAGGCTTAGCCCCTTGCCTGACCAAATAAATGGTCAATCAATCTTTTCTTCAATAAATGGTCAAGGGGCATAGCCTTTATTAACAAAGGTAATGAGAATAATCAAACTTAAGCAAAATGCAACATACAAGCAGACAGATGCTTGCTGAAAATAAAAGGAATGAAACACAAATGCAACAAGCAGATGCTAATTGAAATATTTTTGTTGTTTTGAAATATTCATTTTTGTTTGGGGTTTTGAAATATATGTTTTTTTTTGAATTTTGACATATGTAATTTTTTTTTTGAATTTTTGATATATGTATTTTTTTGAATTTTTGATATATGTATTTTTTTGAATTTTGATATATGTGTTTTTTTTTTGAATTTTTGAAACATATGTGTATTTTTTTTTGAAATTTTGAAACATATGTGTATTTTTTTTTGAATTTTTGAAACATATGTGTATTTTTTTTGAATTTTTGATATATGTATATTTTTTTTGGGTTTTTGACTAAAAGATCAGCATGGTACTTGGATCAAAAGATCATATTCATTTATTAACTTAATTTCCAAATTGTTCTTTAACAACTTAACTTAAGACCCATCGTGTTTGAATTTGTTTCCATTCGTGATCCCATTTGATGATTTGACCCTTAGTCAATATAAGCCATTCCTTAAGTTTGAAGTACATCTCTTTAGAAAGAAAAGATGAATAAGTTTAGAGAGCCCATGAGAAGGTTCCGGAGACTTAAAAAGATGTTCCTTTCCTACCCTAATATCCGTTGGGGTTCGGTCATTTTCTTTCCGGGGTATTTATCGACCTTGCGTCCCTTTTATTTCATTTCATGGCCTTGATATAACGTTTGTAGTGTAATGGCCTTTTGATTTGACATTTGGCTTTTTGCCTTTTGTCTTTTGCTTTTCTTTTCTTTTCTTTTCTATGGGACGGATCTCCCCCATTTTTTTATGACGGCCTCCTACTAAGATGGCGGGTATTCTTGGTAGTCTATTCTAAGTCTCGTTCCGACATCATGGGCCGAGTTTAAAATATAATTTTTTGCTTTAAAAAGAATGATTTATACTTTACACTTTCGGTCAAGCTTTCGATATTCTTTAGGCCTTGTCATCTCTTATTACTCACAAATCAAACGTGTCAGTGTGTGCAGTAATGGGTTTGAAATTAAGTTGTCCAGACTAATAAGGAAATTTTAAGTTTATAAACTTTCTGATTCCACTGGTCTTTGTACCATACTGATCGACTCTTTAACCTAAGGGTAGTATTTCTTAAGATGTAAGCCATTCCATGCATGTTTTAGCTCTTCTCCTTCTGCATTAATAAGACGGTAAGCATTACCAAGAAAAGCGTGCGATACAACATAAGGTCCTTCCCAGTTGGGTTGGAGCTTGGAACGCGGACCACCAGGTTTTACAAAAATCCTTTTGACAACCATTTCACCGACTTTGAACTTACGTTCAATGACTTTCTTTTGATAAAAACGTGCTAGTCTATTTTGATAAACTTTTGCATGATTAGCAGCTGACCATCTTTTCTCGTCTAAAAGTTCCAATTGAGCAAGGAGTGCTGAACGATGTTCATCAATGGAGAATTCCTTATTCAATTGTACTCTTAATGACGGTATGAGGATCTCATATGGAACTACCGCCTCCATTCCAAATGTTATGGAATAAGGAGTTTGCCCAGTGGGCGTGCGGATTGAAGTTCGGTAGGCCCATAGAGCCTCAACCAATTTTTCTGGCCAATCTGCGAACTTATTAGATTTGCACGTCTTTTTGATGATTTTTATCAAAGTCTTATTTGTTGCCTCTGCTTGGCCATTGCCTTGCGGATAATAAGGAGATGAATGATGCAATGCAATTTTATACCTGTTACAGAGGTCCTTCAATTCTTGTGACACGAACTGCGGTCCGTTGTCGGTGACGATGGTGCTTGGAATTCCAAATCGGGTAATGATGTTCTTCATGATGAACTTGCAGACGGTTGATGCTTTGATCTCCACGTACGCTTCAGCTTCTGCCCACTTGGTGAAGTATTTCGTTGCCGTGAGAATGAAAGATTTTTGCCTGATGCCGGAATCTGGGTTACCAAGAGGTCCAATGATGTCGAAAGCCCACATGGAGAAAGGCCATGGGGAAGAAACAGGATGGAGTGAAGATGCAGGAGAATGAATTTTGTCGGCGTGAAGTTGACACTTATCTCACCTACGGACATATCCTACACAGTCTTCTTCCATGGTTGGCCAATAAAATCCTTGTCTAAGGATCTTCTTTGCTAGCATCTGTCCATTGACGTGGCCACCACAAACTCCACTATGAGCTCCTTCCATAACCTTCCAAAGCTCATCTTCGTCTAGACATCTCAGAAGAACTCCATCAAAACCTCTCTTATACAATGCTCCCCCAACTAGGGTGTATCGTTGAGCAATTCTCCTGATAGCTCTCTTCTCCTCAGTTGTAGCTTCCTCAGGATACGATTGATCTTCACAATATTTTGCAATTTCAAAATACCATGGCTTCTGTTCATCATCCATCTCTTCTAACAGCTCCATCAACATAATTTCTCTTTTCTCAATGATATCTCCGTCTCTGACTTTCTTCAGCAATTTCTCCTTAGTTCTAAGGAATGAAGGGTCTTTCACGGCGGGTGAAAGACGCCTATGAACTATGATTGATTCAGATTGTTTGCTGATTGGAAAATCAAGAGAAGATGCAAGTGAAGCTAGAGCGTCAGCTAAGATGTTTTGATTCCTAGGGACATGGATAAAGATCAATTTTGTGAAAAGCTTTGAATAAGCAGAAGTCAGTTCTTGATAAGGCTTGAGCTTGGGATCGAGAGTTCGATACTTGGTCAGCACTTGGCGAAGAATTAGTTGGCTATCACCTACAATCCTGAGTTTGGTGGCACCATGGAAATGAGCAGCCTCGAGACCAGCAAGGAGTGCCTCGTATTCAGCTATATTGTTTGTGACTGGAAAATCAAGCTGAAAGGCTTGCGGAATGGTGATACCTTCAGGTGATAACAGAACGATACCGATCCCTTTTCCATGAGAATTCAGAGCTCCGTCAAAATGCAGAGTCCACATATCATCTCTGATTTGATTTACAGACATCAGTTCCTCATCCGGAAACTCTGATCGCACTGGATCAAATCTAGGAAGGGGATGATGAGCGAGATGTTCTGCTATGGCATAGCCCTTGATCGCTTTCTGCTGAATATAAGTGATATCGAATTGAGATAGAAAGCTTTGCCATCGCGCCAACCTATCAGTAAGAACAGATTTCTCCAGAAGGAATTTGATCAGATTCATCCTAACGATGAGATGAACTTCATGGGCCAGAAAATAATGCTTTAATTTCTGCACAACCCAGACCAATGCTGCACATGCTTTCTCCATCGCCGTATATCTCTGTTCAGCGGGGTTGAGAAGTTTAGAGAGATAGTAGGCTGCCCTCTCCTTTCCTTCTTCATCTTCTTGTGCTAGGACAGCCCCCACTGCATCATCCAGGACTGAAATGTAAAGTATCAATGGTTTGCCTGGAGATGGTGGTCTCAAAACAGGAGGACTTGCTAAATAATTCTTTAATACATCGAACGCCTCCTGACACTTATCGTCCCAATCAAATTTGACTCCCGGCTTGGTAAGCTCGTAAAACGGCTTACACCTTTGTGAGTGCTGGGAGACAAAGCGGCGAATAAATTGTAACCTCCCGATTAATCCTCTCAACGCTTTCAAGTTTTTGGGAGGTGGCATTTCTCTGATAACCTTCGCCTTGTTGGGATCGATCTCAATTCCCCGTTTGCTGACGATGAATCCAAGCAATTTCCCTGAAGATACCCCGAATACACATTTCTTGAGGTTCATCTTTAACTGATATTCTCTCGATCTCTCTAATACCCTTGCCAAAACTTTGGCGTGCTCAGCCTTTGTTTTAGATTTAACTAGTAAGTCATCCACATATACTTTCAAATCTATGTGCATCATGTCATGAAATATTGCCATCATAGCCCTTTGATAAGTGGCTCCAGCATTCTTTAATCCAAATGGCATGACAACATAACAGTAGGTTCCCCAAGGTGTAGTGAATGACGTTTTCTCTTGATCCTCTTCTGCCAGCTTAATCTGATTATATCCTGAAAATCCGTCCATAAATGATAACGTCTCATAGCCAGCGGTGTTATCGATGAGTACATCAATATGAGGCAATGGAAAATCATCTTTAGGACACGCCCGGTTCAAATCGCGGAAGTCAATGCAAATTCTGACCTTCCCGTCCTTCTTCATAACCGGGACTATGTTAGCCACCCATTGTGGATAAAGGACAACTCTAATAAATTTGGCTTTATGCAACTTGTCGACCTCTTCCTTCATCTTTAGAGCCATTTGTGGGTGGAATCGCCTTAGTTTCTGTTTGACAGGGCTAGCTCCTTCCTTTAATGTCAACCTGTGTTCAACTAAAGATGAGTCTAACCCTAGCATATCTTCATAACTCCAGGCGAAAGTGTCCTTATAGTCCTTTAGCACTTGTACCATTGCCTTCTCATCCTCTGTAGAAAGATTTTTACTGACGAGGACAACCTTAGGTTCGTCTTCAGTCCCTAAATTGATTTCTTTGGTGGGCTCTTCTACGGCAGCTGAGGGTTCATCGAATCTCTTCACTCCACTGGCATATGCCTCAGCTGCGTCCTCGTCATCTTCATCTTCAATAATGGGGTCCTTTTCATATACTAATTCATATACCCCGTACCCATCATTGACTGACTCATCGTCCATGCAATCTTCTGGCATCTGAATTGGATTTTCTAAAAATTGAGGGATCAAAGAACAAGAAAAGCACTTATCAGCCAAGTCCTGGAGGTATCTATCTGGAATTTGCCTACCCTTAGGCTTCCTAGACTTCCTAACCTGACTAAAACTAGACTGCCTAACTTTACTAAACTCACTATCATAACCTAATGAAGATGAAACATGATAGGAATCTTAGGGTACAAGTGGAAATACAAGAGAATCCTCCCGAGGGGAGGGACAGAGTAAATCTAAGAGAGAATCTTGACCGAAGGACCCGCGCGACGGGGTGCAATCGGACAAGTAAGATGTTTCCTCGATGAGGATCTGGGAAGAATTTGTTGCCAAATTGGCGTTTTTTTTGGACAATGAAAGAATTAAACATAAAGCAGGAATGAATACAAATGGGAGGGGAATCGGATGGAGGAAGTGGCACCAAGGCCAAAGGATTAGGGGGATCATATAGTAATATGTCCCAGATCAGATTATACATCCTCTCTAGATCGAGAGGAGGTTGTGGTATAAGGTCCCGAGGGGACAGAGTAATCATAACGGGCAGAGCCCGTGGGATATCTTCAATTATGACCCGCGACCAAGTCGGGGTCAAGAGTAGTGTACGAAATAAAGTATGGAGCATGAAGACATGTGAAGGATATGTCCCCCTCCAGAGCAGATCTGTTGTGTAACCAGCTTCATAGGGGTCATCTGGCTCCTCTTCGTCAGTCTCTTCAGACAGCAGTATCCGCTTGTCAAATATGGCACCAGGGCTTTCAATCAGCTCATCAATCTGCGGCGGCCACTTAGGTTCTGCAAGATCCAGGAATAGTCTGTTCAGTGCAATATACAGGTCTCTCAGGTCGAACCATCTGTACCATTCACATTCGGGATCATGAAATTTCCTCCTTTTCATAGGCCGCAGAGCCTCCAAGGATTGGTACGTAAGTAGTTCGGAGCAATGTCAGGCCAAGTCCCTCCCATATATATCATGGAAGTCAAAACAGGAAGTGATGACTACCGTGTTGTCGTGGCTAAGTATGGACCCTTTCACAAAGTGCGTACACAGGGTCCATGTTAGGGGATCTCGGCCTTCTTTGAGTGGCGTAGACATTGCCTCCCAGATTTTTGGACCTTCTTCGACCAGATCTTGTTTCAGTTTTATTGACCTATAGCCCAGACCACTTCCAGATGTTGCTCGATGATTTCTGACAGGAGTGGTCCTGCCTTGTAACTGTGTGCCCAGACCTTTCCCAGGCTCATAGCCGTTCTTCATCATAATCCTCCATCCTGGGGTACTCATGCACTTCCCCCTTTTGATAGCATCTAATGGGTATGAAGAAATAGTGGCGACTTTCAGAGGATCAGCCACTGGACGGTAGACCTGTAATACCGACAGAAAAGGTTGTCGGCCAGGTAAGACAGCAGATTTAATGTTCAAGGTATGAGCAGCAGCAAGGATTGGCATGCTCGTCACTTTAATAATTCGTCCTTTGTAAGGGAATTTGAGGCATTGGTGATTCGTAGAGGGAATCGCCTCAAGAGTTTTGATATAAGGACGACCCAAAATGGCATTTATGGAAGGGTCGATTTCCAGGATGTGAAATTCGACCTCTGCATGACTTACAGGGCCCAGCTCCACTTTTAAATAGACCATTCCCAGAGGGGAACGGGTAGAATTGTCATATGTTGTCACTGAGATGGGGCTGGGCAGCCATTTCTCTTTGGCCACACCGCACAGCTCCAGGGTCTTCGGAGGTAAAACATTGATCGAAGCCCCTGTGTCGACCAGGCATGCATCCACGGCCTTCTTACAGATATTGACCGTGATGCTCAAAGCCATGCTTCTGGCTGCTGGCGGTGCTAGTTCCGAAGTATGAAATGTAATGGAGGGCTGATCCCCCTGAGGAACTAGTAGTGCTGCAATCTTCTCTACCGGCACGTCTTCATTGACCATCACCTTCTGCAGATATTCCATTAAAGCTTCTTGGTGACTCTTGGATCTCTTGATCAATTCCAGTATAGTGATCCGTGCCGGTGTCCGATCCAGATGTTTCAACAAGTCATATTGAGTGCCTGGTGCACTCTCTTCATTATGGGCTTCCTCAGTCGGTTGTGATGGGCCGTCTCTAACAGTGGACTGAGCAAAGACTTTGTTGAAAATCCTTCCACTCCGGAGCGCGTGTTCCTCAACCGTGGAGGATCCAGGTGACACCTTAAGTACCGCAGGGTTAGATGGTGCGGATGGCGTAGCGGGTTGGTATGCAGGTGATGGCGTAGGGCTAGGTGGTGATGGCGCGGTGCGGATTAAAGGCCTAGAGGGTTGGATGGTGGATGGGTAAGTGGTTGGCGAAGTGGGGAATGGTACGCGTAATAGCGGTCTAGATGGTAAGGGCATATCTGGGTAAGTGGTGGTGGTAGCGGGTGAAGTAGGAAATGGTACGCGTAATAATGGCCTGGATGGTAAGAGGGGCGCGTTATTGGTTTGCGGGGGGGGGTATATGATGGAGGCGTAGGACTGCGGGGCGTAATGGGTCTAAGGAAAGAGGGTAGTGGTAATGGGTTATTGGGTGCGGGTGAGTGATATGTGGGCGTGGGTAAAGGGGTGATGGTAATGGGTTGCGGTCTGGGTATGTGGATGGTGCGGCGTGGTGGTCGCTCTGCGGTACTTTGAACGTGACCCGTTGAACAAAGAGAGGAAGAGTCCTCTACTCTCCACTGCTGCCCACGACCAGCCTCAGACTGGCTGTCTGTTAGAATGGGAGCAACTTGGTTTTGGTTCTGGTGCTCCGGGAGTGGATTCTGCACTATGCCCATGTTGGGTGGTGCTGCTGCTTGTGCCGGTGGTCTTGCTTGCTGCTGCTGCTGCTGCGGTCTCCTCGCCTTCAGGGCTGATATGTACTTTTTCATTTCCTCCCAGTCTATGCCGCCCTGCTCATTGAGATCATGAATATAATCTCTGAACTGAAAGCAGGTGTCAATGATATGTCCAGGTTGCCTATGGAAGTAGCAATACCTGGACGTATCGGCATTTTGAGGCCAGACGGCCTTTTCCCTTGGCAAGACTAAGGCATTAGCTGCCATTACAGCACTGAAGATATCCGCCAAGGATTCTGGGAGGGCTGGGTATTCTGCCCTTTTCGGGCCTGGAGGTCTTCTCTGCTGGTTGTAGTCACCAGGAGGAGGGACATTGTGGTACGCCGGCGGTGCGCGCGGCTGGTACTGTGGCTGTTGCTGCTGATACTGCTGCTGCTGGGGCTGCTGGTACTGCTGTTGCCGTTGCGGCTGTTGCTGTAGCTGTTGTTGGTTCTGATTCGGCTGCTGGGGCCGCTGGTACTGCTGTTGGTAATGGGGGTTCTGCTGCTGCCTATACCCTTGCTGGCTCGACTGCGGTGGCCTCTGGTACTGCTGCTGGTTCCTCACAAACTGGGGCGAGTTATTGTTCATGGTACTGACTTGCTCGTGAGAGAGCGTGCCCTCAGTAGTTGGACCTGTGCTGGGAGAATTCGGCACTGCAGGCTTCCGAGGTGGAGGCCTGCTAGGTCTGTGAGGATCAAAGACGCTAGAGAACGTAGCGTCCTTGAAGGCATTCTGGCAGTACCGTGCTCTTTCATAGAGCTCTGCCATGTTAGTCAAATTGTTCAAGGAGAGGACTAGCTTGAACTGGAGCGTGGCGTTAGAAATTAACATTTTCACTTGTTCAGATTCGGACAAGTGATCCTTCACCTTTTCAGCCAGGCCCCGCCACCTGTCAGCAAAACTGACAAACTCCTCATCCGGTTTCATCTTTTCTGCAATAAGGTCCGTGATAGACAAGGAGGGTGCAACTCTGTCCTGGTATCGTTGGATAAATTTGCGTGAAACGATACCGTAATCCTCTACTTCGGAGGGTTCCAAAGAAAAGAACCACTCGAGGGCTGGTCCCTCTAGAGATCTCCTGAACAAGAAGGCCAACGACCTGTTGTCGTTCTGCCAGAAAGATGATTCGTACATGAACTCCTTCAGATGTGTGAAGGGGTTACCAGTACCGTTGTACTTCCGGTACACTGGCATTTCAGAGGGTGGCAGATGGAATACTGGCAGGCTCGGTAAATTTATTTCTGGCACAGCTTTAACCCCCATCATCTTCTGGAGGTTGTTGAACTGCTCATCCATGCGCTCCATCTTGGCCAGCAACGCTTGCGTGGTCAGATCTGCCTGGGGAGGAGGAGGAGGTGGAAGTACTTGATAGGCCTGCTGCCTAGAGTACGTTGGACAGGGAGGATAATAAGGAGGAGGTCCGGCAGAGCTTCCGCCATGCCCGAGGGCATTTTGATAAATAGGCGTTTGCGGTCTAGCCGGTTGCCTAGATGATGAAAGTTGCGGCCCAGCTGGCCGAGAAGTAAGATGAAGGCCTTCCATGGCCTGATGAATATAAGGAGGAGGAAGATGAGGTTGTTGAGTAACAACAGGGGGAGCCATAGGGTTCGGCTCAGCAGGCTGCATGGGTGCCTTCCCCTTCAAAATAGACTGGATCGCCTCGAACTGCTGAGGGTCCAGTCGGGAGGCAAGAACTCCCAGGGCGTTGACAAGATCCATAGGATCAGAGGATGAGGGATCATGCTGATTCATGTCCCCCTCTAGATCAGGATTAGGGATCGCATATTCATGCGGGGGAAGATCAGAATATCGATCCTGTGGATGAAAAAGAGGAGTCCGGACATTCCCATCATGTCGAACCGGAATGGGGACAGAATTACGGGAGGCATCAGCATCTCTCCCGTTCTCATAGTTGAAATCTGAATCGCGAGGGGCATTAGCATCTCCCTCGTAGTTGATGATGGCGTCTTGGGCCATACTCAAGTCCCTGCCTGATCGCAGCAACATGATATTAGATTCCCTTTTCAAAGATTTAATCAAACAAGTTGTACAGAGATTAATCAAACAAGTGGATGTTTAACGTGATTTTGGGGTTCCTTGTTGAGTTATTTGAATTGGATTAAACCACAATTTCGCTCAGGGAAGGATCCTAGTTTCAGTTTGATTTCCACCGTTATTCTCTAGGGTTTTCTCTCACAACGCTTTTGGAATCTAGCCGGGACTTCAATTGGTACAACCAGCCCGATGATCAAGGAGGAATACCTTGATTTTGGGGACTTATGGAGGTTTCAACGTCAACTTCTCTAGTCTGATCAAGGGACCAACCCAATCAGAGAGAGTTGCTGACGTCGAGTAATGTGTTCATAAGAAAAGGAGGGTTTTCGCCTCAATACGTATGTCCTGCGGCCTGGATGGCCTCTAATGCTTAGTAAATAATGGGTAGCTAGCACTCAAAACACAGAAATCTGGAAACTGAGAAATAATTAAGAAATTGTCTGAATCGCGTCGATGATAGTCGACGCTATTCAAAACAGAGCTTAATTCTTTCGCAGAAACAAATCTAAAAAATAACTAAGAAACTGTCTGAATAGCGTCGATGGTAGTCGACGCTATTCAACACAGAACTTAATTTTTTCGCAGAAACAGATGCAAACAGCAGAGAAAGTCTGAAGACTAAAAGGCGTCTAGGTGTGCTGACGCGGTTTTGAAACGCGTCAGTTCTCCTGGACGCTTTTTAGTTCGCAGAAACAGTTTTGCAGGAGGATTTTCTGGGTTGAATCCTCCTCAAACAGGGTAAAAAGCAGTAAACAATCGCCTCATGCAAAATTTTTTAGTTCCAGGTTTTAAACAGGATGATTTACTAACTAAACAACTAGAAAACCAATCAATCACACATCATTTTTATCACAAAAACAGCTTTTTGAACTAATCAAGGGGAGGGCAAGATCTTGCCACTGGGGTGTGCACGTGGTGCACGAGGGGTGTGACTTTTGGATACTACTTTTACCATTCTTGTGAACAAAAGGTGTTTATTGCCAAGAAAGCTATCTTCCTAGAAGAGGAATACCTTCTTTAAGAGGACAGTGAGAGTAAAATAGTACTGGAAGAGGTTTCCAGATCCCCTGTTGGATTTCTCGGGTTTCCCCGGATCTCCCGCGCAGCGGAAATAAAAATAAAACGGAGATCCGTTCCCATTTCGAAAAATCTAAAAACACGATAATCGGATTATTGGTTCTCACCGTGTGCGGATTTGAATCCGCAACTGTTCGGTTCCGTCGGTGCAACACCGCAAGCCACGCAAGCGCCCGGCCTCTAGCGAAGTCCATGGGATCCTCCTCGCGACGGATATCCTCACATTCCTCGCTCTTCGCAGCCCCCGAAACCTCCGCCGATTGCCGCAACGATCGCCGCAACACACGGACGATTTCCCGTCGAACGGGAATCGGAGAAGCGGCGGAGCAGATCTGGATCAGTCTGGGACGACAGAGAGAGAGAGAAACAGAGGAGGGGTGGCTAGGGTTAGCAGCAGGTTGGCCTGCTCAGCCCATTCGCTATATTTTATACTAACCACGCGATTTTTCATAAAAATCCCTAGTTTGTATAAAACCCACTTATTTATCCATCGCCTTGAGAATCATTTGCGTGTGACCCTCTAGGCCCAATTACCAATCCGATTAATAGCCCAATAAGCCCAGTGACTCCTCACTGGCTTTATTAATCAATTAATAACTCTTTATTAATTAATTAATCAATCGAATTGATGTTGCACATCAAATTCGACCGGGCCTCTGATCACATTGGGTGCCAAGCAACACCGCGTGAACTCGGAAGGTATCGAGGTTAAGCAACCCACTCTTAGAACCTTTCCGCCGACAGTTACTGCATGGATATAATCCTTCATTCGTACAATGCTCTCGAGTCAACTCAAGGTATGGCGTGCTGTCAAACCCTAACCGGTCGACTCACTTGGATTGGATGCCGCTGATAAATATCGAAAAACTCCTTTCCCGATATTATCGTCCGCCCTGGCCAAGGACTTCCGCGCATCCTTCCTAGAGCATTCTCTCTCTAAGTACCGAGAGCGAATGAGTCCTTATTGACACACAATTCCCTTCGATGGTATTCCGCTGTACCAAATCCTTGGCGTTTTAGAATCCCGTGGCTAGAGATTCGTAAACCAAAGTCAAAGCACAGAAGTCCACCAACAAGGTGTCCTTGGTGTCTCAGGTCCGAGGACCATCCACGTAATTGCGACAATAGAATCAAGCTGGTTGACAGTGAGGTACAATACCATCCAGCGATTTAGTCGGATCAGTTCAGTGAACTCATTCTCCAATGAGCACCTACATATTCGCCTAAGTCGTTCTCGGATATCCTCCGACTAGGAACGATTAAGAATATGTGTGTTTAAGTGACCAGTCTCATTAGTATGATCTCATCATAATCTGATCACTATATCACATATTCATAGACTTCATTATGAAACGATAATTAATGCGATTTACACATAATGAATATTATACCATTATATTAATAAATGAACGACATTTATATAGTCAGATTGGCTTGTAGGCCACTTAAAACTAACAATCTCCCACTTGGACTAAAGCCAATCACCTTTATACAATAAGCCTATAGACTCTAGGTGACGCTCAAACACAATTTGAGCCAACGGCTTTGTCAGTGGATCTGCTACATTGTCGACGGATGGAACTCTTTCCACTACTACATCTCCTCTGGATATGATCTCTCTGATAAGATGAAAGCGCCTCAAAATATGCTTTGATTTCTGATGAGACCGCGGCTCTTTCGCTTGCGCAATTGCTCCATTGTTGTCGCACAACAGCGAAACAGGCTCAGAGATGCTGGGAACTACGCCGAGGTCGGTAATGAATTTCTTCAACCACACTGCTTCCTTTGCGGCTTCAGCTGCAGCGATGTACTCAGCTTCAGTCGTCGGATGTGTAGTGGTTACTTGCTTGGAACTCTTCTAGCACATTGCGCCTCCATTCAAAGTAAATACGAATCCAGATGTAGACTTGCTATCATCTGGATTTGACTGGAAACTCCAGTCAATAAAGCCTCGCAGTTTCAAGTCACCTCCTCCATAGACAAGAAACATATCCTTAGTTCTTCTCAAGTACTTAAGGATACATTTCACTGCCTTCCAGTGCTCTTCGCCTGGATCAGCCTGAAATCTGCTCGTAACACTAAGAGCAAATGCTACATCAGGCCGTGTACATAGCATGGCATACATAATAGATCCTATGACAGAGG
Source organism: Zantedeschia hybrid cultivar (assembly GCA_030544215.1). NCBI lineage: Eukaryota > Viridiplantae > Streptophyta > Magnoliopsida > Alismatales > Araceae > Zantedeschia > Zantedeschia hybrid cultivar. The sequence continues at coordinate 40,768,978 of JARZZO010000015.1, forward strand.
GATAGGGTATTCTATCCATGAGTGCCCTCTCATCAGGAGTCTTACGAGACTGCTCCTTTGAGAGACTAATTCCATGTCTCATCGGTATGAGACCTCTCTTGGAATTTTCCATGCCAAACCTTTTGATTATGGTATATATGTACAAGGATTGGGTCATTCCAAGCATCCTCTTTGATCTATCTCTATAGATTCGTATTCTCAATACGTAGGATACTTCTCCCAAACCCTTCATGGAGAAGTTTCTTGACAGCCAAATCTTTACTGATGACATCATAGCTACATCATTCCCAATGAGTAGTATGTCATCTACGTAAAGAACTAAAAAGGTGACTGCGCTCCCACTGGCCTTCTTGTACAAACAAGGTTCATCGTCATTCTTAATGAAGTTATAAGACTGGATTTCTGAGTTTATGGCTTCTTGCCATTTCCCGGCTTCTGGACCTTCTATGGCCTCCTCGTAGGTTTTAGGATCATCATCCTCATTATATTCTACCTTAGACTCACCTTCAGTGATATGTCCTACATATCGTTCGGGCAGTCTAGATACTCTACTAGATCTACGAGGCTCATCTGTGTGTACCTGGACAGATTCAGGAACTGATATCTCGTTTGATGATAATGCAGCTGTTTGGGAATCTGGAACCTCTTCCAGTACTATTTTAGTCCCATTGTTCTCCTGGAGAAGGTATTCCTCTTCCAAGAAGACAACTTTCCTGGCGACAAACACCTTTTGTTCACAAGGATGGTAAAAATAGTATCCAAAAGTTTCCTTTAGATATCCCACAAATCTACATTTATCAGTTCGTGATTCCAGCTTGTCTGGATCATGCCTCTTTACATGAGCAGGACAACCCCAGACTTTAACATGTTTAAATTCTGGTTTCCTGCCTTTCCATATCTCATATAGAGTAGAGGCCACAGACTTGCTGGGTACTCTGCTCAGTAGGTATGCTGCTGACTCTAGAGCATACCCCCAGAGGGACACTGGTAATTCTGAAAAGCTCATCATGGATCGCACCAAGTCCAACAAGGTGCGATTCCTCATTTCTGATACACCATCCATCTGTAGTGTATATGGAGGGGTTAGCTGAGAAAGGATACCATTATCCTTTAAGAATTGCGTGAAATTAGTACTTAAGTATTCTCCTCCTCGATCTAATCGAAGAGCTTTAATACTCTTTCCTAACTGCTTCTCTACCTCATTCTTGAACTCCTTGAACTTCTCAAATGCTTCCGACTTGTACTTCATTAAGTACACAACCAAATCTTGAGAAGTCATCGGTGAACGTGATGAAGTATGAGTAGCCACCTTTGGCTTGGGTGGACATAGGACCACATACATCCTAATGTATTAGTTCCAAAATGTCCTTGGAACGTTCTCCATGTCCAGTAAATGGAGATCTTGCCATCTTTCCCATAAGACATGATTCACATGTTGCAAACGATTCATAATCGAATGTTGTTAAGTAACCATGCTTGTGCAACTTTTGCAACCTGCTTTCGCCAATGTGCCCAAGTCTACAATGTCACATATAGGCTTGGTTCACACAATTCTTGCTCTTTTTAAGAGCATTATCAATTTGAAGATTGTAATAAGAAACATCCAAAAGATATAGTCCGTTGACTAAAGATGCTGAAGCTATTGATTTATTACCATAATAAATCGAACAACTTCTATTTTCAATAGTCAACCTATATCTTATCTTGTCCAAACAAGACATTGATATGATGTTCTTTATTATGCTAGGAACATAATAACAATCTTTTAATAGTAAGGCGTCTCTTGATGGAAATCTGAGGTTTGCTGTCCCAACAGCAATTACCGCAATTTTTGCGCCGTTTCCTAGCCTCAATTCCACCTCACCTTGTCTCAGCTTGGGCTTACTTGTCAACATCTGCACATCATGGCAGATATGAGAAGCACATCCGGTATCTAATACCCAAGATGTGGAATCTCTAACTGACGAGTTAATATCTATCATATAGATATCTGAAGCTTCAAACAACTTCACCTTTCCATGAGCTTTATCGTTAAGGAACTCCTTGCAGTTCCTCTTCCAGTGACCATACTGCTTATAATAGAAGCAGTCACCCTTTACTACTCTTTTGCCTTTGTCCTTCGATCTTTTATCGTTAGTTATCATCATCTCGGCTTCAGGGGCATCCAATGCCGATTCAGCAGGAGGATTAGCTCTAAGGACAAAGTCAATATGTTCAGATCTGAAGACATTCTTCAAGTTTCTGAACCAATCCGAGTAGATCAAGTAAGTCAAAAGGGCATCAAGTATGCCACGGAATGGGTTATTCGACAACATAATTCCCTACAGGAGATAAGTAAAATCTATTTAGTAGATGTTCAATTTTTAAAATTTAAAACAAGACATTGTCTTTTCTTTAAGTTTAACTCCCACTAATTTTCGACGGACTATATAACCCTTAGTTATACAGAACGGGAGACGCCGATAGTCTCCTAGTGGGGATCAAAATCTCAATGACTTGCATTACAGCCTTGTGGATAGCACAACAAACTATAATACAATCAAAGAGCACCCAACTCATGGGACTTGCAACTCCTCGCAATATCTGATCATAGCTTCGGTCCCCAGAGATCTAATGGCCTTGTGGATAGCACAACAAACCACTAATTCTGGTCTAAGCTAACTATCGTTACACGACGAGTATAGATTTGCATACAGCCCTTGTGGATAGCACAATAAAGCTACATGGTTCCTCTACCCCGATCATATAGGCATCTAATGACATAGCCATAGTTTCTCCTCCCAATTAAGCAGGCCTTGTAGATAGCACAACAAACCTGCCTAAAGTGATTCGAATCCTATGATTATAATGATGGTGGACTACACGGTAAGTTCTTAACTACTCACGTTACGGCTTAGAGTTTATCTGAGAGTATTTAGATAACTTTTATCTTGGTCTCTCCTAAGTGATAGTATATAAATATATCGTATATATTTACTAAATATTGTACCTGCTTTGATTCATAATCAAACATAAAACATTGCATCTCATACATGTCATTAGTGTGGTCATGGATAGCACAGTGGGTTTGACTGGAGCCAACAGTTAAACGCACACACAATCTAACACAACAATTATATTAGATAACCTGTAAACACATAGGCAAAGGATCTACATCTATTCGCCTTCCTGGTTACAGCTGTGGATCGTCCTCGCTCCTTCCTCGGTTGCCTTGATCATATTACAATAAATTCTAGAATTTACAGGTAAATTGAAGAAGGCCTTATGGCGAGTACAAAAGAAAGGGAGGTAGAAAAACATCGGAGTATGAGAGAGGGAGAGATACGCAGATCTCTATTTATTAACAATTTAATAAACATCCATCATTCATCCACGAGCCACACAAACACATCATTCATCACACGAATAATTAAATAAGTACATATCCATGACCACGGTGTGTATTAATCATCCCACACATGATTCAGCGCATCACATGGCTAAAATAAAAGAGTTTTCAAAATATATAATTTTGGCTTTCAAAAACTGGGATCCAATCAAAATTGGTATTTGAATTTCGAAAACACTTTTAATCAATTTAACATGCAATCAAATCACATTTAAAAGCATAAAACACACATCACATGTGCACACACTCCAAATTAATAATTTCTTGATTATTCCATGTAAATCAGAACAATTCTAATAATCTAATATTTAGATTAAACCCCATTAATAATCTAACAATTAGACTATTAATCACTAATCTAACTCTTAGACTAGTTAATTAATTAATGTTAATAACTAATTTAACTATTAAACTAGTAATTAACACAAATTAATTATCAACTATTAATCTAACTCTTAGATTATTAGCTTAATATTAATTATTATATACTAATCTAACTCTTAGATCAGTAGATTAAAATTAATCATTAATTTAACATTTAAATTAATAATCAATTTTAATTAGTTATTGACTATTAATCTAACTCTTAGACTAATTAATGTTAATAACTAATTTAACGCTTAAACTAGTAATTAACACAAATTAATTATAAATTATTAATCTAACTCTTAGATTATTAGATTAATATTAATTATTAGTTTAACACTTAAACTAATAATTAATAACTTCTAATTAAACCATTATATTAGTTAATTAAAATTAATTATCAATTTAACACTTAAACTAACAATTAATTTCAGTTAACCAATATAGATCTACTAATTTAACATTTAAATTAGTCAATTAAAACTGATTATTAATTTAAATCTTAAATTAAAAACTAATCTTAATTAATTAACAACATTTTGTTAATTATGATTCCAAATCATTAATAGCCCAAATAATTAAATTTTGATAATAATTAAGAACTCAAAACAATTTTGAAATCAAATTAAAATCTAATTTATTTATTAAATGGGCAAATGGGGTTTAAATAGGGTTAATTGGGAAACAATCAGAAGATGGCTCAGCCACAAGGGCTGAGCCTAAGGGCTCGGGCCCTGGCCGAGCTAGGGCTCAGACCAGGCGCCCACAGTGGGCGCCTGGCTCGGACCGGGTCCGACCAGGCCCTAGACCCGGCCCAGCCGGTCTGACCGGCTCGGGACCGGGTCCTGCTGAGCGGTTCGCCCCCTCCTTCCTCCCCAAAACAGCAAACCCTAGAAGGGTTGCAGGTGCGTGGCCGGCTGGGCAGCGCCGCCGCCAGCGTTGCCCCCAGCGCCGGCGACGTGCCCGACGCCGGCTGGGCCGCCGGTGGTGGTCAAACAATAGTCGGCCAAGCCCCTTCAAGACCCCTAAAATCTGATTTTTCAGGATTTAAAACCAATTTGGGGCTCAATTTTGTAGCTCTCCAAGGCCACTCCAGCGCCGACAAACATATCGGATGTGCAGTGGTGACTATCACCTTAAGATCCGGGCATCCGGGTCGACATCCCAACGCTTGGGAAACCCGTATAAAGCCGCCGAAATGCCCCGGTTCATTATCTCATGAAGAACTACGAAAACCCCAAAATAATTCGAAAAATTACATAATAATAATAATTAAAATAATTATAAAATCTGTGTTCATCTCATGAACACGGATCCAGCAAAAAGATCGAATCTTCGCATGGAATGATACACAGAAGAATTAATTTCGGAACCTGAAACGGGACGAGAAACAGTGGAACCTAGCTCTGATACCACTGTTGGGTTTCTCGGGTTTCTCCGAATCTCCCGCGCAGCGGAAATAAAAATAAAACGGAGATCCGTTCCCGTTTCGAAAAATCTAAAAACAAGATAATTGGATTATCAGTTCTCACCGTGTGCGGATTCGAATCCGCAACCGTTCGGTTCCGTCGGTGCGACACCGCAAGCCGCGCAAGCGCCCGGCCTCTAGCGAAGTCCACGCGATCCTCCTCGCAACGGATATCCTCACGTTCCTCGTTCTTCGCAGCCCACGAAACCTTTGCCAGTCGCCGCAACGATCGCCGCAACGCGCGGACGATTTCCCATCAAACGAGAATCGGAGAAGCAGCGGAGCAGATCTGGATCTGTCTGGGACGCTAGAGAGAGAGAGAAACAGAGGAGGGGCAGCTAGGGTTAGCAGCAGCTTGGCCTGCTCAGCCCGTTCGCTATATTTTATACTAACCGCGCAGTTTTTCATAAAAACCCCCGGTTTGTATAAAACCTACTTATTTATCCATCGCCATGAGAATCATTTGCGTGTGACCCTCTAGGCCCAATTACTAGTCCGGTTAATGCCCAATAAGCCCAGTGACTCCTCACTGGCTTTATTAATCAATTAATAACTCTTTATTAATTAATTAATCAATCGAATTGATGTCGCACATCAAATTCGACCAGGCCTCCGATCACGTTGGGTGCCAAGCAACACCGCGTGAACCCAGAAGGTATCGAGGTTAAGCAACCCACTCTTGGAACCTTTCCGCCGAAAGTTACCGCGTGGATATAATCCTTCATTCGTACAATGCTCTCGAGTCAACTCAAGGTATGGCGTGCTGTCAAACCCTAACCGGTAGACTCACTTGGATTGGATGCCGCTGATAAATATCGGAAAACTCCTTTTCCGATATTATCGTCCGCCCTGGCCAGAGACTTCCGCGCATCCTTCCTAGAGCATTCTCTCTCTAAGTACCGAGAGCAAATGATTCCTTATTGACACACAATTCCCTTCGACGGTATTCCGCTGTACCTAATCTTTGGCGTTTTAGAATCCCGTGGCTAGAGATTCGTAAAACAAGGTCAAAGCACAGAAGTCCACCGACAAGGTGTCCTTGGTGTCTCAAGTCCGAGGACCATCCACGCAACTGCGACAATAGAATCAAGCTGGTTGACAGTGAGGTACAATACCATCCAGTGATTCAGTCGGATCAGTTCAGTGAACTCGTTCTCCAATGAGCACCTACAGATTCGCCTTAGTGTCTCCACACAAGTGACTTATGAGATCAGTCACCCTCATCATATGAGCAGGAGTAATCTGTACTAGTCTAACCGAATATCCGATGTCCTACTCGGATATCCTCCGATTAGGAACGATTAAGAATATGTGTGTTTAAGTGACCAGTCTCATTAGTATGATCTCATCATAATCTGATCACTATAGCACATATTCACGAACTTCATTATGAAACGATAATTAATGCGATTTACACATAATGAATATTATGCCATTATATTAATAAATGAACGAGATTTATATAGTCAGATTGGCATGTAGGCCACCTAAAACTAATATCCCCAAACAGCGGCAATATCATCTGATGAGCTATCAGTTCCTTAATCTATTCAAGTACAAACAGATGAGCCTCACAGATCTAGTAGAGTACCTAGACTACCCAAACGATATGTGAGACATATCGTTGAAGAAGAATCTAAAGTAGAATATAATGAAGATGATGATCCTAAAACCTATCATGAGGCCATAGAAGGCCTAAAAGCCGGGAAATGGCGAGAAACCATGAACTCTGAAATCTAGTCCATGTACACCAACCAAGTTTGGAACTTGGAAGACTTGCCCGAGGGTATTGTACCCATCGGGTGCAAGTGGATCTTTAAGAGAAAGATCGGTGCTGATGGACGAATCGACACTTATAAGGCAAGGTTGATAGCAAAGGGATATCGTCAAAGGCAAGGAATTAACTACGACGAGACTTTCTCACCAGTTGTCATAATAAAGTCTATCAGAGTTCTACTCGCCATAGCTGCACACTTTGATTACGAGATCTAGCAGATGGATGTGAAGACTACCTTCCTCAACGGTAATCTTAAGAAAGAGGCGTATATGATACAACCTGAAGTATTCACATCCGAACAATTTCCAGATAGAGTGTGCAAGTTTCAGAGGTCTATTTATGGACTAAAGCAGGCTTCCCGGAGCTAGAACATAAGATTTGACGAAGCTGTCAAGTCTTATGGCTTCATTAAGAATGAAGATAAGCCCAGTATGTACAAGAAGACCAGTGGGAGTGTAGTCACATTCTTAGTTCTTTACATACATGACATACTACTCATTGGGAATGATGTAGCTATGATCTTTACTGATGACATCATAGCTACATCATTCCCAATGATTAGTATGTCATCTACGTAAAGAACTAAGAAGGTGACTGCGCTCCCACTGGTCTTCTTGTACACACAAGACTTCTGTTCATTCTTAATAAAGTCATAAGACTTGACAGCCTCGTCAAATCTTATGCTCCAGTTCCGGGAGCCTGCTTCAGTCCATAAACGGACCGCTAAAACTTGCACACTTTATCTTGAAACTCTTTGGATGTGAAACCTTCAGGTTATATCATATACACCTCTTCCTCAAGGTTACCATTGAGGAAGGCAGTCTTCACGTCCATCTATCAGATCTCAAAATCGAAGTGTGCAGCTATGGCGAGTAGAACTCTGATCGATTGATCATGGAAACTGGTAAGAAAGTCTCGTCATAGTCAATTCCTTGCCTTTGATAATATCCCTTTGCCACCAACCTTGCATTATAAGTGTCGATCCGTCCATCAGCATCGATCTTTATCTTAAAGATCCACTTGCACTCGATGGGTACAATACCCTCAGGGAAGTCCTCCAAGTTCCAAACTTGGTTGGTGTACATAGACTGGATTTCAAGAGCTGATAGCTCATCTGATGATATTGTAGCTGTTTAGAGATCTGGAACTTCTTCTAGTACTATTTTACTCCCACTGCCCTCTTGGAGAAGGTATCCTCTTCCAGGAAGATAGCTTTCCTCGTGACAAACACCTTTTGTTCACTAAGATGGTAATAATAGTATCCAAAGGTCTCTTTTGGATATCCTACAAATCTGCATTTATCAGTTCGTGCTTCCAACTTGTCTAGATCATGCATTTTTACATGAGCAGGACAACCTAAGACTTTAACATATTTAAATTCTGGTTTTCGGCCTTTCCATATCTCATATGGAGTAGAGGTCACAGACTTGCTAAGTACTCTTTTAAGTAGGTATGTTGTTGACTCTAAAGTATACCCCTAGAGGAACACTAGTAAACTCGAAAAACTCATCATGGATCGCACCATGTCTAACAAGGTGTGATTCCTCCTTTCAGATACACCATTCATATGTGACGTATAAGGAGGGGTTAGCTTATAAAGGATACCATTATCCGTTAAGAATTATATGAAATCAGTACTCAAGTATTTTCCTCCATGATCTGATCGAAGAGTTTTAATACTCTTTCCTGTTTGCTTCTCTGCTTCATTCTTGAACTCCTTGAACTTCTCAAACACATCTGACTTGTACTTCGTTAGGTACACATAGTTGAATCTCGAGAAGTAGTCGGTGAATGTGATGAAGTACGGGAAGCCACCTTTGACTTGGGTGGACATGGGACCACATACATCTGAATGTATTAGTTCCAAAATGTCTTTGGTGCATTCCCTATGTCCAGTAAATGGAGATTTTGTCATCTCTCCTATAAGGTTGGACTCATATGTCGCAAACAATTCATAATCGAATGCATTTAAATAACTATGTTTGTGCAACTTTTGCAGTCCACTTTCACCAATGTGTCCAAGTCTACAATGCCACATGTAGGCTTGGTTCACATAATTCTTTTTCTTCTTAAGAGCATTATCAATGTGAAGACTGTAATAAGAAACATCTAAAAGATATAGACCGTTGACTAAAAGTGCCGAAGCAATTGATTTATTACCATAATAAATCGAACAACTTTTTTTCTCAATAGTCAACCTATATCCTATCTTGTCCAAACAAGATACTGAAATGATGTTCTTTATTATACTAGGAACATAATTACAATCTTCCAATGATAAGACGTCTTCCGATGGAAGGTTGAGATCTGTTGTCCGTACTACAACCGCCGCAACTTTTACGCCATTACCTAGCCTCAGTTCTACCTCGCCTTTTCACAGCTTGCGCTTACTTGTCAACATCTGCACATCGTGGTAGATATGAGAAGCACATCCACTATCTAATGCCTAAGATGTAGAATCTTTAACTTACAAGTTGATATCTATCATATAGATATCTAAAGCTTACAAAAGCTTTATCCTTCTATGAGCTTTATCGGAGAGGTACTCTTTGCAGTTTGCAAGGATTGAGATTTCGGATCCGGTTATCAGGCCAGTTTCGGTGTTGGACCCCTTGGTTTTGGCCCTTGTGCGGCAGAGGCATGGGTTCTTTTTCGCGTTTAGATTGCGAGACGCGGTTCAAACTGCGTCCGGTTATGGGGACGCGTTTTAGAATATGCCACGTGGGCTGGTTTTGGGCCGCGAGAGTACGACCCCGATCTTATGGTCTAAATAGCGTCTTGCATGGTCGACGCCATTCAAAGGTCTGTCAGTGTACGACCCTGTCGTGTCGTTTGATTGGCGTCGGTCTTGGACGACACGTTTTAGCTAGTTTCGGTTTGACCCTGCGAACCCTCCCTCCTTTCCCTCATTTCTCTCTCCGAACCATCCGTTCCCCCTTCCCCTTCTCCTTCCTTTCCTCTCCTCATTCCTCCTCTCCTTCCACTCCATCAACCTCCTAACGTCCACCACTACCACCACCATCTTCTCCGCGGCGCATTTCTCTCAGGACGACGGCCGACGTCCCGATGGAGTGACGACGTCTACAGCGATACCGGCGGCGACTTGGAGCTCGGAGGAGTTCAAGTAACCGGTAAGGTGACGATCCTCGCGGTATTTTGTTTAAAACCATGATTTTCCCGCTTTGAAGCATGCAATATGTGTGGATGATTCTGGAGTAGAAAGCATATTCTAAGGGGTTCTTTATGAAAATAATTGGGAGAGAAATCCCACTCTGTGACTCGGGGGAGGCCGGAGGGGTAACCTGTTTGCGGGTGCTAAATGGCGTCTGGGGACAGCGACACCATTTTAAAAGGCGGCTGCCACCCGAGACACGATTTAGCCCAGCTTGTTCCAAGACCAGTTCAGGAGATTCTGTCTCTGTATTGAATAGCGTCTGGGGACAGCGACACCATTTTAAATGGCAGTTGCCAAGGGCGACACGATTTAGGCCATCCTCCGAGGCCAGTTACCGTGTGAACTAGTTTAGGGGTCTTGAATGACGTCGGCCACGACGACGTGATTCAAGGCAGAACCTTATTAATTCATGCAATTAACATGTGTTTACATTGTCAGATAGTTTGGTTAAATGCATGCTTGAAAATGTACTTCAAAGACGAAGATTTCTACGTGATCGGATCGCACTGTGCTGTGTTTTGTGTGATCGTGGACCTAGAGTGACAGTTGTTAGCGCTTAGGCAGCCTGTGTCAGTGTAGGAGTGACACGGCGCCGGTGTGGGAGTGGTAGGGTGACGCCTAGAGAGAGGGTCACCTGGTGTACCCTGGGGTATAGCTAGTACCGGTGTGGGAGTGGTACATTCGGAGTGTCACTCGTACTGGGGAAAGTAGAACCACCTAGAGCTAGGTAGGCCGGAGTAGCCAGCACGCTATCCGAGGGGTTACTGTTTAGTCCTAGGGGGTCGGTGTTATTCGCGTTCGGCCGCGTGGTTTGCGTGTTTAGCCGAGATGCTGGTTGTGGACTCCATGGTGGGGTAGTTTCAGAGTTGTGAATGTTGCATTTACGAATGCACGTGTTTTATATCGGAATTTGGGAATCTTTGAGAGTTGTGTTTACTGCTTTATTTATTTAAATTGCCTATATTTGCGTTGTTGCACTTGTGAGTGCGTGAGTGGGTGGTGGGGATCGAAGGATCCCTACTGAATCTATTTTGATGAGACTCACCCCTGCGGTTTTCAGGTGAGGGTTTCAGGCAGGCGTAGCGTGGAGGGTGTTGTCCCGAGTTACGCGCCAACAGCCACCGTTCTGGGGTATGCCCCGATGTAGTTGTCATTTTCCTTTCAGACCTGTACGTTTAATTATTATTTTTCAGTTGGAATATGTAATTATTTGCTGAGTCGAGTCGAATTGTAATAATTTTTAATTCCAACACTTTCTATACAATTCGATGTGATGTGGAATGTTTACCTTAGTTTATCATTTATTTCCCAAACTTATCGAAATCCTAGTTTGTCTCCAAATTTTAATGATTCGGTACCCATTTAGTAATCGGATCCCCGATTATAGGGTGACAGGTCGTTACACAGTTCCTCTTCCAGTGACCATTCTACTTACAGTAGAAGCAGTCACCATTTTCTACTCCTTTGCCATTCTCCTTCTCCGACACAGACTTTAGCTTATTCAGTTTCTTGCTTTTACCTTTCTCAAAGGCAACTGCAACTTTCCTCCTTTTATTGGTCTCACCAATTAAGAGGATATTGGGCTTTTCCTTCACAAAGTTGCCCTCTGTAATTATGAGCATAGTATGAAGCTCAGCCAACAATGTCTGCAAATTGTTCATGTTGAAATCAACAATGAACAGTGCATATGATGCAGGGAGTGAGACAAGTGCGAAGTCAGTATGCATCTCATTGGGCAAAGGAATCCTAATAGCTTCTAACCTCTTCCTCTTCCATTTATCATATGCGATCATCTCTGCCTCAGGGGCTTTCAATGCTGGTTCAGCAGGAAGATCATCTCTAAGGACATAGGCAATGTGGTCAAACCTGAAGACATTCTTCAGATTTTTGAGCCAATCCGAGTAATTCGGGCCTATTAAAAGATTGGCATTAAGTATGTCACGGAGTGGGTTATTCAACGACATTATTTCCCTATAGGAGATAAATAAAATATATTTAGCAAATGTTCAATTATTAAATTTAAAACAAGACATGGTCTGTTAATCAAGTTTTTACTCCCAATAATATTCGACGAACTGTATAACCCTCAGATATACAGAACGGGAGACGCCGACAGTCTCTTAGTGGGAATCAGAATCTCAATGACTTGCAATACAGCCTTGTGGATAGCACAACAAGTTATAATGCGATCAAAGAGCACCCATCTTATGGGACTTGCAACTTCTTGCAATATTTGATCATATCTTCGATCCCTAGAGATTTAATGGTCATGTGGATATCACAACAAACCATTAATTCTGCATGTAGCCCTTGCCGATAGCACAACAAGGCTACATGGTTTCTCTACCCCGAGTAATAGGCATTTTATGTCATAGCCTTGTGGATAGTACAACAAACTTGCCTAAAGTAATTCGAATCCTATGACTATAACGATGGAGGACCATGCGGTAAGTTCTCAACTACTCACGTTACGGCTTAGAATTTAGCAAGGGTTTTTAGATAACTTTTATCTTGGTCTCACCCAGGTAATAGTATATAAATATATCATATACATATACTACATACTATACCTACTTTGATTCATAATAAAAAATAAAACAATACATCTCATACATGTCAAGTATGGTCATAGATAGCACAGTGGGTTTGACTGGAGCCAAAAGTCAAACGTACAAACAATCTAACATAACAATTATATTAGATAAACCTGCAAACACAAAGGCAAAGGATCTCCATCGAATCGCCTTCCTCGTTGCAGCTGTGGATCATCCTCACTCATTCCTCGGTCGCCTTGATCAGATTACAATTAAATTTTAAATTTATATGTAAATTGAAGAAGGCCTTATGGCGAGTACAAAAGAGAGGGAGGTAGAATTACATCGCTGTATGAGAGAGAGAGGTACGCGGACCTCTATTTATTAACAATTAATAAATATCTAATCATTCATCCACGATCCACATACATCATTACATGAAATATTTAAAAATACATATCCATGACCACGATGTGTTTTATTCATTCCATACAAGATAAGCGCATCATATGGCTAAAATAAAAGAGTTTCAAAAATTAATAATTTTGGCTTTCAAAAAACTGGGTTCCAATCAAAATTGGTATTTGAATTTTAAAAACTCATTTTATTATCTTAACTTACAATTAAATCAAATTTAAAAGCATATAACACACATCATATGTGCACACACTCCAAATTAATAATTCTAGAATTCTATGCGTATTAGAACATTTTTAAAAATAAAACAATCTATCATTTAGATTACACAATATTAATAATCTAACAATTAGACTATTAATAATTAATTATTAATCTAACTCTTAGATTAGTCAATTAAAATAAATTACTAATTTAACACTTAAATTAATAATCAACTCTAATTAATTATTAACTAATAATCTAACTCTTAGCTTATTTAATTAATGTTAATTACTAATTTAACACTTAAATTAATAATTAAAATTAATTAATTATTAACTAGATAAATTAATAATTTATAATCTAACATTTAGATTAATAATTATTAGCCACTAATCTAACTCTTAAATTAGTCAAATTAAGGATAAATATTAATTTAACACTTAAACTAATAACTAACTCTAATTAATTAACAACTAATTATTAATCAAAATAATTCAAATTCATTAAAAGCCCAATTAATTAAAATTGACCAATAATTTTAATTTCCAAAATATTTTTGAATTTTAAAATTAAAATCCAATTCACATGATATTTTAATGGGCTTAGGGTTTTAGGGTTTAATAGGAAATACGGGGTTTAATGGGTTAAGGTGCTCAGCCCCCAAGGGCCCTGGCTCAAGCCCTTGGCTGGGCCAGGCCCGATCCCCTCGCCGCCAGGCCCCTTCGACGACCCCTTTGCCGCCGGTGGGCGCACCGGTGACGAGCAAAACTTTGCCCGAGCCTCCTTTTTGAACCTTTCAAACGGTGGAGAAGGAAGGAGATGAGGCCGACCATTCACTGCCAGGGCACCCTCTCCAGCGTTGGCAATGAGCCCAAGGATGACCGGCGACCCTTCCTTGGGGATTTGGGATCCTGGTCCTCCCTCCTAACTCTTGGGAAGCCCGAACGAAGCCCCAAAAACACGTCGTTCTTCATCCTACGAAGAACACGAAAAACCCTCAAATAAAAATCCGACTTTTGCAGAAAAATAATTTAATTATATGTGTTCATCTTATGAGCACATTTCTATCATTACAATCGGATTAAGCGCATGGAATATTGCATGAAAAAATTAATCAAGAGATCGAAACGGATGAGAAAATAGTGGAACATGACTCTAATACCACTGTAAGGTTCTCTGATTTCTCGGGATTGCAAATGCAGTGGAAATAAATAATTTTATATTCTGCGATCCCTGTCCGTTTCGAATAAACAAAAATGATTTTCAGGTTATCGTTTATTACCTTGTGCGGAAACGAATCCGCGCCCAAACGGTTCCGTCAGTGTTACACCCGCCAGCCGCGCAAACGTTTAACGAAGTCCACGCGATCCTCCTCGAGGTGGATTTCTTTACGTTACTCGTTCCTCGCAGGTAGTTCGCTACAACGACTGCCTCAACGTGCGGTCGATTTTCCGTCGAATGAGAGTTAGAGAAGATGGCGGAGCTTTCTCTAAAGAATGGAGAGAGCAGGGGAGCCAGAGAGAGAGAGGGAGAGAGGGTGGGGTGGCTAGGGCTGAGCAGCATGTACAATATAAAAAATCTCTAGTACAATATAAAATCCACTTTAATCCATCGCCTTGAGAATCTTTTGTGTGTGACCTTGTAAGCTCACTTACCAGTCTGGTTAATGGCCAATAAGCCCAGTGACTTATCATTGACTTAATTAATCAATTAATAACTCATATTAATTAATTAATCAACAAAATTAATGTCGCACATTATATTCAGTCTGGTCTCCGATCACATTAGGTGTAACACCGTGTGAACCCGGAAGGTATTGGACTTAAGTAACCCACTATTGGAACCTTTCCGCCGACAATTACTGCGTGGATATAATCATTCATTCGTACAATGCTCTCGAGTCAATTCAAGGTATGGTGTACCGTTAAACCCTAACCGGTCGACTCACCTGGATCGGATGTTGTCGTATAATATCGGAAAACTCCTTTCTCAATATTATCATCCACCCTGGTTAGGGACTCCTGCGCATCCTTCTTAGAGCATTCTCTCTCTAAGTACCGAGAGCGAATGATTCCTTATTGACACTCAATTTTCTTCGACAGTATTCCACTGTGCCCGATCTTTGGCTATTTAGAATCCCGTGAATAGAGATCTGTAAACCAAAATCAAAGTACATAAGTCCACCGACAAGGTGTCCTTACTGTCTCAGGTCCCAAGACCATCAACGCAACTGCGACAATAGAATCAAACTGGTTGACAGTCAGGGACTATACCATATAGCGATTCAGTCGAATGAACTCATTCTCTAATAAGTACCTATAGATTCGTTTTAGTGTCTCCACACAAGTGACTATGAGATCAGTCACCCTCATCGTATGAGTAGGAGTAATATGTACTACTCTAACCAGATATTCGATGTCTTTTTCGGATATATTCCGACTATGAACTATTAAGAATATGTGTGTTTAAGTGATCAGTCTCATTAGTATGATCTCATCATAATCTGATCATTATCGCACATATTGACGAACTTCATTATGAGACGGTAAAAGAACGAATTACACATAATGAAATAATATCATTTTATTAATAAATGAACGAGATTTACATAGTCAGATTGACTTGTAGGCCACTTAAGACTAACAAGCAAGAGAGAGCTTGAGGAGGAGACTAGGGAACTTGTCTTTGATGAAATAGAAACCATCATTTATATGAGTATGCCGTTGTCTTACAAACATGTTGCAAAAAAGGGAGGTGGATGGACATCACACTCACATAAAGAAGAACAAAGGTGAAAATGTAGAACTAAGTGATCGGAACCAATTGAGAAGACAAAGATGATAATGTTTCAACAGGTTTTTGTTGAAATGGTAGAGAAGAAGACATAACCGGATAGTAAACATCTCCCTATAGACTACAAATGATTGGGGGTGACCAAGTAAAGTCAGTCATTAAGCCATGGCTGGACAAAGGTTTACCCATAGGAAACCTGATACTTGTTCATGAGCTCGTCTAACTCCTGGGCTATCATGGTACTTCAGTGAGTGCGGCCACCAGGCCATGCAACCAGATGAACTAGTCGAAGCCTCCCCTTCGAAACCCATTGGAGGATCAAGGGTCCGAGGGGAAGAAGTGGAAGAGGAGGAGGTATCGGATGGCACAAGTGGAGTTGTCGAGTTCCTTGACCAAGAGGACAAAGCAGAAAATGAAAAAGAAGAGAGGGAAAGCAACGGGCTAGGCATGGGCGAGGAAGGTTCTAGATTCATGCACTTACCAGGGCCACTCACTCCCCTCCCAAAAGAAATGCTGGCACCAACACACAGAACTTGAAGAAGGCTAACCCTAGGCACTGGTAGGAGGAAGGTGAGGAAGGAGGAGAGCCAGTTTCTCCCCTCCTAGCCTGCTTATGTAGAAGCAAAGGTCACGCCACCATGGCATGTCACACCCTAGCGGCTGTTCGAAAAGTTCCCATTACATTCGAAACAACAGGTCCTCGGAAAGGCACCAAGGGATGAATACCATGATAACGCCCAGACACCACTGGATGCCAACCTGCCTTCACGATAGCCCTCCAGTAGTTGGACAGGTAACAGGTGTCCCCAGGAAGCCATAACGTTGGCTCTCGAGATGTCAACGTGGGTCCCGCTCATGTTTCTTCATGGCAAGCCAACTACTTCTTGAAAACACATCTCTTTGTGTACAGAAATGAGCGAGGTCCAGACCACCGAGTGTGATCCAATAATTTGACCCCTCGCTAGGCCAAAGCTAGCTCAAGGCACTTGAGAACACATCAAGTATCGGCAGCCTGACTGGCCGACATCTCAAGATGTTAGACTACCAGCTAGGCAATGTCATTAAGACGAAAGGTGAAAATAAGGCAACCATTCATTTAGTGAAGATAGGAAAGTGCCCCTCGATCTTGCTTGGGATCAATGGCGCGATTCCCTCAATCACCATGGAGTGGACCACAATCATTCTGAGTTCGTGGCCCCTTATCGTGTGGAGTATACACTTTCTAACTCTGGAGCCACGCACTCCTTATATAATAAGACCCCCGCAAATTGAAGTGATGAAGACTCTGCTCCAAAAGTCCTAGTTACGTTCCTCTCTGGCACCAGTTATACTTGAGCATTTGAGAGTCTCCCCCCCCCCCCCCCAATCGGGGGGTCCATACTGAAGCTCGTCCTTCTTTGCTTGTAGGCCTATCTCGTCCGCATCGTTCTCCTCGTATCTCATTGTGTGGGTCAGGATCTGACGGTCCATGTCTGCGCACCAGATCTCGGCCACTACAATTACTAATGAAGAGATACATAGACGTTAACTATCTAACTGAACTTGGATGGTTGAACACATCTTTTGTGATGTCGATGCCACAAATGTACCTCTTCTCATCAACTTGATCATCTTTGGCCACATTAAACAGCTAGGTCTACTTTCTTCACGGTGCGGTGAGATGATTCAGCACTCCACTCGTTTCTTTGTTTCTTCTTGGCCTATTGTTGCCTTCTTAGGAGATTCCCTTATCCTCAAATAGAGTTGGAACCCTTGGGGCAGCCATGTGTTCTTGTAAAAAGAAAATGAACTCACTACTTGCTACCCGTGGACCCCGGATGATCACAATCAAACAAACTAGTTCCTTTCAGAATCAGGGGTAGGACCAAACATGAGGACTAGTTGCTTTCACATAGCCAATGAAACGAGTGATATGATGTCATGTCGTAAGCGTTTGGGCTCTTCTTAAAGGACCCATGCAGGTTGAGGAGAGCCAACGGCCAGTATTCTTCTACAGATCGAGTCGAGGCTCTCTGCCTGACCCAAGACCGGTCGGCTTTGGTCGGCTGGATAAGCTGATCACCTTTGCTGGATTCCTGTTAAGGTGTCATGTTTTGCATCTCCTGCCCCGTTGATACACAACGGTTCTCTGCTGATCGTTAGTAACGTTGAACACTGTCCGTCTGTTAGTTTCATACTATTTTATTTTGTTTCAGTAAGGTGGCGTCAAATTAAGGGCTCAAAATAAGAAGCCTGAGGCCATGTTTGGTTCCTATATTAGATAGTTTTATTAATATCAAATTAATTTGATGCTCCTACTAAAAGTGGATGTTTAGTTACCCTCTATCAATTTTGTTATTCATGTGTTAATAAAATATATTGCCATAAGAAATTTAGTATATATCGAAACTTGTATTAGAAACAATAAAGTTTAGACTTCTAAAGTTTAGACTTCTATAGCGGGGGATGAGGGTTCTATTGTGGCAAGCGATGTAAGACTATTTATAGGAGTTGAGATGAAATCTAGAGAATACGCCGAGAGTTAGTAGGCCGAGGGCCCATAAGCGGCTGATTGAGACGGGTCGACCCGTCTCGGCCCTTGACGCACTTGGGCCGCATTTGAGTGGTCCATATTCGCCATGCCGAGTGGGCCGGACACATGTCGGCCCAGTAAGCATCTGGGCTGAATTAAATTGGCTAAGTTCGGTGGTTGGGCCGGGTCCATCTCGGCCCAGTACGAACCTGCGCTGCCGATAGTGAATGAATGTCGCTCGGCCCATTCTTGAATTGGGACTGGGCCCAGTGATCAGGCTCAGTTGGGTTTTCCCCCATCACATGGCCCCCTACTCTTGACATGCTTTAGAAAGATAAAGTGTCGAGAGTATACTTGCCTCTTACAAATAATTCATGAAGGCGTGAGTTTGTTTCTGAAAGGATATAAAAATAAGCGAGACCGAGGGGTTGTGACCAATCCTCGTGGACCAAAGGTGACTCTCGTCCAAAACCGAGGGGTTGTGACTAATTCTCGCGGACCGAAGGTGACTCTCGTCCGAAACCGATGGGTTGTGACCAATCCTCGCGGACCGAAGGTGACTCTCGTCTGAAACCGAGGGGTTGTGACCAATCCTCGCAGATCGAAGGTGACTCTCGTCCGAAACCGAGGGGTTGTTTGAATATTTAAAAACCAGTGGCGCCAATTAAAGGCGACAATAATCTTGAATTTTCCGCCGAGCGGCTCGTTGTGCGAGAAATCTGAGACATGTGACAAGCATCCGATAAGGTTGCCGAAGGGTCCGAGGACCTGGACCGTTGATCATCCCAACCCAGATTACAGCCAATTGGCTCTTTTTACGATGATCTGGGACACGCGGCGCCCATCCGAGGGGGCAGCCGAAAGATCTCGGAATCCTGTCCGTTGATTACCTCATTTCAAATTTGCTGCCACTCAGCTCGTCACTTGGCTGGAAGGGACACACGTCGCGCATCTGAGAGGGGAATACCGAAGGGCCTCTAAATCGTGGCCGTTGATCTTTCATCAAGCCCCTATGGGGGATCCTATAAATAGTCGCTCCCTTGCTATAGAAGCCCATTTGTTGTTTCTACTCCTGAGGTCTCGGTAGCAGAGCTTCTCCCAAGCGATCCCGAGAGAGTCCTGTCAACCCTTGGCCAGCCAAGAGTTTCTAATCAAGCCTCAAGGAGCCCGGCAACGTCCCGTCGAGCGCTAGAATCTCTAGTATGAGGGTAAGCCTCTGACTTGGCCTCATCTTTCCATTTTTATATGTCCAGTAGTCCTACCTCTTGGAGCAGTTCTTCCTACTCCTTTCGAAGCCAATCCTTCCGTGCCCTTCCATTTCCTCTCCATTTTCTTTTAACTCTATTACTTCTGATATGGTGGACGAAGTAGCTTCAGTGCAGCGAAACTTGGAGGGCAACATCGACACCCTCCTCGGTATGAATGATCGGCTGGGGGTTACGCTGTCTCGACAGAAAGAGGCAGTGGGCCTGGAAGCCGAGGCAAGAAAAAAGACCAAGAGGGAATCGGCTGAGGTGCATGGGAAGTTTGACGTGCTCCAGGCCAAGCTGGCCGAGAAGGACGAAGCGTTTGCTCGCCTTCAGAAGGAGTGGGAGGAAGAAACTGCGTGCCTCACCGAAGCCCTAGAGGCGGCCAAAAATAAGGCTGAGGAGGCAGCCAGGAAGGCAGAAGAAGATGTCCATTTGGCCGTGGAGACTTTCAAGGTCGGGCCAGACTATACCAAGGCTCTACTGGTTGACGGAGCGTACGCGGCCGCCAACATGTTCAATCTCGGGATGGCCATCGCACAAAGGGCTTGTCCTGAGGTGGACCTGACGAGGTTCAGTTATCTCTCGGAATCAGAGGGGAACGAACTGCTGGCATGGTGGCGGGGCTTAAAGCCGAGAAGGTCTCAACCGCTGAAGATGTTGCGGCCTCTCCTAAGCACGCCGCATCCCCTTCTACTCCTGTGACCAGCCTCCTCAGTTCCGAAGAGGAGGACACAGCTAAGTAGATTTGTAGGCTTTTTGTACTTTTCTTCTTTTGTAATCGGCGAGCCAGGGCATGTCCCGGCTCCCTTTTTGTATTAGCTGACACCTTTCTATAATACTTCCTGATATATACAAAGATCTCTTTTCAAAACAATGTTGAACATTAGCCTGTTATTCTTCGGTTTTTGCTGAGAGCAATCTCTGGGAGTTTATATGGCTGAAGCCTATCCCGTTCGTATGGCCGAAGCTGCTTTTCTTGGGCTTTTGATTATGCCGCTCAGATCTTTTAGTAAGACCGAAATTAATTCGTCTAGGCTTTTGAATGTATCGATCCGATATCATTTAATCTGGCTGAAGCCAGTTCCGATAAAGTTTACATGGACTGAGTAACACCGCTCCCGGTACGGCTTGCATGGTCGAAGCCACTCCTGATACGGTTTATACGGACTGAGTAATGCCGCTTCCGGTACGGTTTGCATGGCCGAAGCCACTCCCGATACGGTTTACACGGACTTAGGGGAGAACCAGATACAGTGTTTCATAATTATGAGCTCAAATGATGCCCTTGTATTAATCATGATATATATTTGGACTAAAGGGGAGAGGAAGTTTTATACAAAATAACGCCGAAGGCGTTCCACATTCTAGGTGCGAGGGAGAAGTTGACCCGAGAGGGTTTCTAGCCGATAGGCCCCTCGTCGGATGACTTCCTTCACTCGGTAAGGGCCTTCTCAGTTGGAGGATAACTTTTCTGTGGCTTCGGCAGGCTTTGAAGCATGCGCATTTTGCAGCACCAGATCTCCGGCTTCAAAGTTCCGAGGCTTCACTCGGGCATTGTGATACTTAGCCATGTGTTGTTGATATACTGTTAGCCGGATGCGTGCCAGATCTCGTCTCTTCAATGAGATCAAGATGATCTTTCATGGCTTCGTCATTGCCTTCTGGATTGTAAGCGGGAGCCCTCGGTGAAGGCAGATCAATTTCGATTGGGATGATTGCTTCTACCCCGTAGGCTATTCGGAATGGAGTCTCATCGGTAGGGGCTCGGCTCGTTGTCCACTAGGCCCACAACACACTCGGCAACTCTTCCACCCATCGGCCTTTGGCTTTGCTGAAGCGGGTTTTCAACCCTTGCAAGATGCTTCGATTAGTGGCTTTGGCCTGACCGTTCGTCTGAGGGTGAGCCATCAAAGTGAACTTATGTAAAATACCGAAGCTCTTGCAGTTATCTCTGAACCGACAGCTATCAAATCGCTTGCCATTGTCTGATATAATGGCCCGAGGGATACTGTAGCATCAGATGATAGATTTCCATACAAAATTCCAAGCATTATTGTCTGTTATAGACGAGAGGGGCTCGACCTCAACCCATTTGGTAAAATAGTCAACAAGTACGATAAGAAACTTCCTTTGGCCAGTGGCCATGGGGAAGGGGCTGAGTGTAACGACCCGCCACCCTATAATCGGGGATCCAATTACTAAATGGGTATCGAATCATTAAAACTGGAGCCAAGCCAGGATTTCGATAAGTCTGGGAAATAAATGATAAACTAAACTAAATATTCCACATCACATCAAATTGTAAAGGAAGTGCAAGAATTAAAAATTATTACAATTCGACTTGACTCAGCAAATAATTACATATTCTAATTGAAAAGAAATAATTAAGCGTACATATCTGAAAAGAAAATAACAACTACATCGGGGCATACACCGAAACAGTGGCTGCTAGCGCATAACCTAAGACAACACCCTCCATGCTACGCCTGCTTGGAACCCTCACCTAAAAACCGCAGGGGTGAGTCTCATCGAAATGGACTCAGGGATCCTCCGATCCCCACCACCCACTTATGCACCCACAAGTGTACCAACACAAAGGCAATCTAAATAAATAAAGCAATAAACACAACTCCCAAAGATTCTCAAATTCCGATATAAAACACATGCATTTGTAAATGCAACATGTACAACTCTGAAACCACTCCACCACGGAGTCCACAACTAGCGTCTCGGCTAAACACACAAACCAAACGGCCGAATGCAGAAAAAATCGACCCTTGGGACCAAACAACAACCCCTCGGATAGTGCGCTAGCTACTCCGGCCTGTTTAGCTTTAGGTGGCTATGCTTCTCCCAGCACGAGTGACACTCCGAATGTACTACTCCCACACCGGTACTAGCTATACCCCGGGATACACTAGGTGACCCTCTTTCTAGGCGTCACCCCACCACTCTCACACCGGCGCCGTGTCACTCCCACACCGACAGATGGTGCCTAAGCGCTAACAACTCTCACTCTAGGTCCACAATCGCACAAAACGCAACACAGTGCGATCCGATCACGTAAAAATCCTCGTCTACGAAGTACGTTCCGAATATGCATTTAACCAAATTATCTAACAATGTAAACATATGTTAATTGCATGAATTAATGAGGTTCGGTCTTGAATCGCGTCGCCTATAGCCGACGTCATTTAAGAGTCCTAAACTGGTTCAAATTTCGCAAAGTAACTGGGAACAAGGATACTGGCCTGAATTGCGTCACCTATGGCCGAAGCTATTCAGCTCATTATCCAGCGTTGGTTGGCAATCAGAAGAAATGGACCATAAATGGCGTCGACTCAGGTCGACACCTCTCTCAAATAGAGTCGGCCTAAGTGGACGTGTTTTACGCACGAGACCAAGCCACACCGAAGGGTCTCTCTTCTCCCCAAAAACGCTCAAAAAACTCAAAAACACAAAGGAGACAAGGGGAGAAGTCTAATAACCAATTGATCACCTAAAACCCCATTTATAAAAATGCCTATTTTCCTTAAAAACCCCCTTAAAACATATTTTCTACCCAAAAATATCCACACATATCACATGCTTCAAAGCAGGAAAATTATGGTTTTAAACAAAGCACCACAAAGATCGTCACCCTACCAGTTACTTAAACTCCTCCTAACTCCTAGTCGTCGAATCGCAACTCCACAAGCCGTCGCCGGTACTGCCGTGGACGCCGTCACTCCACCGGGACGTCGACCACCGTCCGGAAAGAAATGCGTCGCGGAGGAGATGGTGGTGGTAGTGGTGAGGGTTAGGAGGTTGATGGAGTGGAGGAATGGGGAGAGGAAGGGAAGGAGAAGGGGAAGGGGGCGTCGGAGGTGTTCGGAGGGGAGGGGGAGGAGGGAGAGAGAGATGGAGAGAATGAGGAAAAAGAGGGAGGACTTCGGAGCGTCAAACGAAACTCACCTATAACTCGTCGTTCTAGGAAGACGTCGTTCAGACGACAGGACGCGGGTTGTATACTGGCAGATCTCTGAATGGCGTCTCCCATGGCCGGGCATCTGTGCGGCTGGTAGTGTCACACCGACAAAACCATTCAAACGCGGATTTGAATCTACACAAGGTGATAACTGATCACCAGATTTTGGTTTTGTTCATCGAAACGGATAAGGGATCACTGAAATTAATTTTATTTTATTCCGCGGTGTTTGCGATCTCGAGAAACCAAAGAACCCTACAACCGCATCACACGCGGCAGTAATAGTGGGTTCTCCCCACTCCACCTCATTGCCCGTGCATGCACAGGCGGCTTTCCACCCGACGTAGCCCCTGCCACGTGTCGACGCCCAGGCATGCTCCCACCTCCACCTGCGCCGTGCGGTGCCCCGAGAGGCGCCCTTGCCTACGGCCCACCCCAATGTCGTACCTACTGCGCTCTGTTCTCGCCGCCATGTGCCGAGCTCACTACACCGAAGTGCCCTAGCCACCCAGCAATCCTCCTGTCGCGCGGCGCTTTGCGGCAGCGCAATCCGCCATCCACTGCACCTCTACTCCTGCTATGCTAGTGTTTTCACTCTTTCTGTCAATTTATTTTTAGTGATTTCTCATAGAATATTTAATTCCTTATCATGTAGTTTTAATTCCTATTTAAATTATGTTGTACTCTCTTCAATTTGAAGGTAATAGTAAAATTATGTTCTTAGTTAATTTAACCTTCTTTTCTTACTCTCTCTTTCACCCTTCTATGTAGGGTTATTTAGATTTCTTTTTCTAGAATTAGTTTACTTCATTTGAATCGCATGGTTTTATTCGATGGTGTTAATTATTTAGTAGACTTCTAGTGATGATCTTTAGGATTATTTAGCTTTTCTACCTTAAGTTGGGTGCGTAGCTACTTCTAAACTAGAGCAGGTAAATCGATTGGTGTAACGACCCGCCACCCTATAATCGGGGATCCGATTACTAAATGGGTACCGAATCATTAATTTGGAACCAAACCAGGATCTAATCAAGTCTGGGAGATAAATAATAAACTAAGCTAAACATTTACATCGCATTGAACTGAAATAGAAGTGCAAGAATTAAAAATTATTACAATGCGACTCGATACAGTAAATAATTACATACTCCAACAGAAATGAAATAATTAAACGTACAGGCCAGAAATAAAATAACAACTACGTCGGGGCATACCCCGGAATAACTGCTGACGGTGCTCAACACACGGCCGCACTCTCCTCGCTAGGTCTGCTGAGAGTCATCACCTGAAAACCGTAGGGGGGTGAGTCTCAAAGACAAGACTCAGTAGGGATCCTTCGATCCCCACAGCCCACGCACACACCCACAAGTGCAAGGTACAGCTATCGGTAAAGTGATAAGCACAAGAGATACAATTCCTAATTCTTAACGTGAAATCACATGCAGTCGAAATATAATAAACATGCATATTCTAAACCAGCCGACTAGGGAACCCACAACTGTCGTCTCGATAGAACTCACTAACCACACAACAACGGTGGGAAAAACCTCGACCCGCTGAGACCAAGCAGTAACCCCTCGGATAGCACACTAGCTACTCCGGCCCAACTGGCTCAGGTGGTTACTCATTCCCTCAGCATGAGTGACTCTCCGAATGTACCACTCCGACACCGGTACTAGCTGACCCCGGGGTTTACCAGGTGACCCTCTCTCACTAGGCGTCACCCCGCCCACGCCCCCACCGGCGCTGTGCTCACGCCCCCACCAGCACAGGGTGATAAAGCGCTACAATGTCACTCCAGGTCCACAGTAACACAAAACACCATAACCCGGCACGGTACGATCCGGTCACGTGAAAAGCCCGCGATCGTACGACACCCACACAGTGCCATCCGGTCATGAAGAATCCATCATTATTGAGCGCACTAAAGCATGCATTAACCCACTATCTAGCAGTATGAACACGTTTTACTGGCATGATTTAGTGTTGTTCTGTCTTGAATCGCGTGACGCCATTCAAGCTCCATGTACTGGTTTATGTAAAATTACTGTCTTCAGAATCAGGCCCTAAAAGGCGTCGACACCAGTTGTCGCCTTTTGAAAGGCGTCGACATCCTCAGACGCCATTTAGCACAGAAATCCAGGAATTCCAGAAAACATTACCCAGGGGATTTCTGCCTTAAAAGGCGTCATGGCTACCCGACGCCATTCAAATTGCGTCGCCCATCCATGACGTCTTTTAGTCCCAGAATCTCCGAACTGGCAGACTCTCAGCAAGGCGATTCCTACCTAAAAGGCGTCGCGATGGCCCAACGCCCTTCCAAAAGGCGTCGCCCATGCACGACGTCTTTTAACCCCAGGAACCAGAGTCTGCATGAGCCCGAGGGCTCCCTTTCCAACCCCCAACAACCCCAAAATCACCCAAAAACGGAGGAGAAAGAGGGGCAATTCAATTCACAAGAAATCACATTCATAGGAATCCCCCATAACATCAAGAAGAATCCCTAAACATGCTTGTTCTACCCCCCAAAACCTAAGATCCATAACAAGCTCAAACGGGGAAAACATAGTTTGAACACAATACTAAGGGAACCGTCACCCTACCGGATACTTGAACGCCTCCGAGCTTCAAGCCGTCCACCCGTCTCGCCCCACGCCGCCGCCTGTACCGCCGTGGTCGTCCTTACTTCACCGTGACGTCGGCCGCCGTCCGGAGAGTAAAACGCCGCAGTGGAAGTGGAGGTGGTAGTGGTAGGAGCTAGGTACACTGCTGGCCTCACAGTTAAACTGACCAACACGGCTCTATCATCTTCACGTGGAATCCTAAAGGAAGATTCCACAACCTGCTCGAACAATTTCCATTCTTGAATCATGAGGTATGACATGACCGTCTTCCGACTCAAGGCGTCTGCCACTACATTCGCCTTGCCCGGATGGTAAGAAAGGTCAAAGTCATAATCCTTAATGAACTCCATCCACCTTCGTTGTCTCAAATTCAGGTCTCTCTAAGTGAACACATATTTCAGGCTCTTGTGATCGGTGAAAACCTGAAATTTCTCCCCATATAAATAATGCCTCCAGATCTTGAGTGCAAATACCACAGCTGCCAGCTCCAAATCATGGGTAGGATAGTTCTCTTCATGCTTCTTCAGCTGTCGAGAAGCATAAGCCACTACCCTGCCATGCTGCATTAGAACTGCGCCCAAACCTCGACGGGACGCATCAGAGTAAACCACAAATCCACCTGATCCAGATGGAAGCACCAGCACTGGGGCTGACGTGAGGCGGGTCTTTAACTCAATAAAACTCTGTTCACAATCCTCGGTCCACACAAAACGAACTCCCTTTCGAGTCAACCTCGACAATGGGGCTGCTATCGAAGAAAACCCCTGAACAAACTGCCTGTAATAACCGGCAAGCCCCAGAAAGCTCCTAATCTCAGTCACTGAAGTCGACCTACTCCAATCCATCACCGCCTCGATCTTGGCTGGATCCACTGCGATACCATTGCCAGAAATAACATGCCCAAGGAAGTGCACCTCGTCTAACCAAAACTCACACTTGCTAAACTTGGCGTAAAGTTGGTGCTCCCTCAGGACCTGCAATACTGCCCGAAGATGGGCGGCGTGCTCTTCCTCGGAAAAAGAATAGATCAGAATATCATCAATAAATACAACCACAAACTGGTCCAGGTAGGTCCTGAAGACTCGGTTCATCAGCTCCATAAAGGCCGCCGGAGCATTGGTCAAGTCAAAGGGCATAACCAAAAACTCATAATGTCCATACCGAGTTCTGAAAGCTATCTTACTAACATCAACATCCCGGATCCTCATCTGATAATATCCAGATCTCAAGTCGATCTTGGAAAATACCCTCGCGGACTGCAGCTGATCCATCAAATCATCGATCCTTGGAAGTAGGTACTTATTCTTTATCGTTACCTAGTTCAGCTGCCTATAATCAATGCACAATCTCAGAGAACCATCCTTCTTTCTAATAAACAGAACTGGAGCACCCTATGGAGATGTACTGGGACGAATGAAACCCTTATCCAGCAACTCCTGCAATTGCACCTTCAACTCAGCGAGTTCGGCTGGCGCCATCCGATACGGGGCCTTAGACAAGGGCGCCGTACCTGGTGCAAGCTCGATGGTAAATTCGACCTCTCGCTGAGGAGGAAGGCCAGGCAGCTCCTCAGGAAACACATCTATGAACTCACATACTACAGGTACCTCCCCAGGGCTGAGACTATCCCGGACATCAGAGACAACAACAGAGGCAAGGAAAGCCTCACAGCCACCAGCAAGCAACCTCCGTGCCTTAAAGGCAGAAATGAGAATACCTCGGGAAGAAAGCCTAATACCTTGGAAGAAGAAGGTCGGGATGTCCGGAATGGAGAATCGCACCCTCTTCCTGTGGCAGTCCACCTCCGCATAAAAGGCTTCCAACCAATCCATGCCCAGGATGATATCAAAGTCACGAATGGCAAGTACAACTAACTGGACAGGTAGCACATGACCCTCGATAGTCAAGGGAACATTCCTCAAACAATTATAAGATATCATGAAGTCTCCAGAAGGAACCTCCACCATCAAACCATCAGATAACTCATCAATGGGTGCAGAAAGAATATCTAGGAACTGCTCAGAAATGAAGGAATGCGAAGCACCCGAATCAATCAATACGTGTGCAGAGTTCCCAAGGACAGAAAGTGTACCTTCCACCAAGTTGGACGCGCGAGCCTCCCTCCTGGTGATAGCTAGCACTC
The DNA here is from genome assembly GCA_030544215.1 of Zantedeschia hybrid cultivar. Classification (NCBI taxonomy): domain Eukaryota; kingdom Viridiplantae; phylum Streptophyta; class Magnoliopsida; order Alismatales; family Araceae; genus Zantedeschia; species Zantedeschia hybrid cultivar. Next base: position 40,797,596 of record JARZZO010000015.1, read on the forward strand.
TCCCCTGGGTCCTCGGCTTCTTCTGATCACCTGAACCCTGTCCCTGACCATGCCCCTGCGGGCACTGCCTCGCCAAATGGCCCTGCTGGCCGCAAGTGAAACATCTCCTGGGGAGAGTGGGACACTGAGTCCCACCATGGGCACCCCCACAGTGCTGACAGACTGTCGGAAGCCTCTGAGCTGGCCCCGGCGGTGCACTGGATACTGACTAACTCTACTGACCCTGCCCGGGCCTGTTGCTGCCGCTGCTGCCACTACTGCTGCCACCACCCCTGAAGAATCTCCTGAATCGGGAGCCGAGTGACGATGATCCCGATCCGGATGAAGGGGCTGCTGCCGCTGCCTTACCCCTGCCACGAACTGGGCTCTGAGCAGCCACTCCTCTCTCCCGGGCCGACTGGCTCTGTTGAGCCTCCACTGCTGCCGCACATCTAACCGCAGAAGCCAAATCCGTGCAATAGTGAGACGCCACGAAGTTCCTCAGACTGAGCCTCAGTCCGTCCACGAACCTCTCAGTACGACGCTCCTCGTCCCCGGATATGAAAGGTACAAACCGACCCAGCGAAACAAACTTTGCCTGGTACTCGAGTACCGTCATACTCCCCTGCGTCAGATCCATAAACTCCCTCTCCTTGGCCCTCTGGACGTGTCTAGGGAAATATTGTGCATTGAACTCCTTAACAAAGGTCTCCAATGAAATTTCCCTAAGACTCCTGTCCTCATAAGACAAACTCTTCAATGTGGTCCACCAGTCATAGGCATTATCCTTCAGCATGAAGGTAGCCAACGGGGTCCTCTCTACTGCTGCACAGTCCATGGTATCAAAAGTCTTATCTATCTCTCTAAGCCAGTGAATGGCCTCATCAGGGTCGGGACGACCGGTGAAGTGAGGTGGCCTCAGCTTCAGAAACCTCTCAAGTGTGGCTGTGGACCCTCCCCGCGCACTGGAACTCTCACTAGGGTCTCGCGTCTGGTATCGAGCCATAGTGTCCATCATAGCCTCCATAAACTGCTCTACACTCGGCCTCCCGGCCTCGGATCCACTAGGGACGTCTCCCTGCTCTCGAATAACTGGCATCCTCCTTCTGGGAGCCATCTACTCGCCTACAATTACAAAATCAAAAAGTTCTAATTAGAGTCCTAAAGCCTATGCTACTGCCGTGCCTGTACGGGATAATGTATTTATTTGCCGAATTTACGATATTTAACCTAGTTATTTATTTATTTGCCATACCGTATGCTCTGATACCAACTGTAACAACCCGCCACCCTATAATCGGGGATCCGATTACTAAATGGGTACCGAATCATTAATTTGGAACCAAACCAGGATCTAATCAAGTCTGGGAGATAAATAATAAACTAAGCTAAACATTTACATCGCATTGAACTGAAATAGAAGTGCAGGAATTAAAAATTATTACAATGCGACTCGATACAGCAAATAATTACATACTCCAACAGAAAGGAAATAATTAAACGTACAGGCCAGAAATAAAATAACAACTACGTCGGGGCATACCCCGGAATAACTGCTGACGGTGCTCAACACACGGCCGCACTCTCCTCGCTAGGTCTGCTGAGAGTCCTCACCTGAAAACCGCAGGGAGGTGAGTCTCAAAGACAAGACTCAGTAGGGATCCTTCGATCCCCACAGCCCACGCACACACCCACAAGTGCAAGGTACAGCTATCAGTAAAGTGATAAGCACAAGAGATACAATTCTTAATTCTTAACGTGAAATCACATGCAGTCGAAATATAATAAACATGCATATTCTAAACCAGCCGACTAGGGAACCCACAACTGTCGTCTCGATAGAACTCGCTAACCACACAACAACGGTGGGAAAAACCTCGACCCGCTGAGACCAAGCAGTAACCCCTCGGATAGCACACTAGCTACTCCGGCCCAACTGGCTCAGGTGGTTACTCCTTCCCTCAGTATGAGTGACACTCCGAATGTACCACTCCGACACCGATACTAGCTGACCCCGGGGTTTACCAGGTGACCCTCTCTCACTAGGCGTCACCCCGCCCACGCCCCCACCGGCGCTGTGCTCACGCCCCCACCAGCACAGGGTGATAAAGCGCTACAATGTCACTCCAGGTCCACAGTAACACAAAACACCATAACCCGGCACGGTACGATCCGGTCACGTGAAAAGCCCGCGATCGCACGACACCCACGCAGTGCCATCCGGTCATGAAGAATCCATCATTATTGAGCGCACTAAAGCATGCATTAACCCACTATCTAGCAGTATGAACACGTTTTACTGGCATGATTTAGTGTTGTTCTGTCTTGAATCGCGTCGCCTAAGGCCGACGCCTTTCAAGCTCCATGTACTGGTTTATGTAAAATTACTGTCTTCAGAATCAGGCCCTAAAAGGCGTCGACACCAGTGGTCGCCTTTTGAAAGGCGTCGACATCCTCAGACGCCATTTAGCACATAAATCCAGGAATTCCAGAAAACATTACCAAGGGGATTTCTGTCTTAAAAGGCGTCATGGCTACCCGACGCCATTCAAATTGCATCGCCCATCCATGACGTCTTTTAGTCCCAGAATCCCCGAACTGGCAGTCTCTCAGCAAGGCGATTCCTGCCTAAAAGGCGCCGCGATGGCCCGACGCCCTTCCAAAAGGCGTCGCCCATGCACGACGTCTTTTAACCCCAGGAACCAGAGTCTGCATGAGCCCGAGGGCTCCCTTTCCAACCCCCAACAACCCCAAAATCACCCAAAAACGGAGGAGAAAGAGGGGCAATTCAATTCACAGGAAATCACATTCATAGAAATCCCCCATAACATCAAGAAGAATCCCTAAACATGCTTGTTCTACCCCCCAAAACCTAAGATCCATAACAAGCTCAAACGGGGAAAACATAGTTTGAACACAATACTAAGGGAACCGTCACCCTACCGGATACTTGAACGCCTCCGAGCTTCAAGCCGTCCACCCGTCTCGCCCCACGCCGCCGCCTGTACCGCCGTGGTCGTCCTTACTTCACCGTGACGTCGGCCGCCGTCCGGAGAGTAAAACGCCGCAGTGGAAGTGGAGGTGGTAGTGGTAGGAGCTAGGTAGAGGATGGAGTGGAGGGAAAGATGAAATGGTAGGAGGAAAAGAGGTAGGAGGAGGAATCGCCGCCGAGTTCGCCGGAAGGGAAGGTGAGAAAGAGAGAAGGAAAATGAGGGAAAGAAGGAAGGCTCGCGGGGTTAACCAGAGACTGGCTAAAACGCGTCGACATCAACGGACGCCTATCAGGTGACGTGACGGCTGTTCTGACAAGATTCTGAAACGCGTCGTCCGAGGCAGACGCCGTTCAGACGACTTGTCAGGGCCGTACTCTGACAATCCCAGAGTCGCAGTCTAAAAGGCGTCGACACACGTGGACGCCGTTCAGGCGACACGACAGGGCCGTACTCACGCGGCCCGAAGCCAGCCCACGTGGCACCCACGTGGCAGGACCTGAAATGCGTCTGCAACGGTGGACGCCGTTCAAAACGCGTCTCGATGTCCTGACGCGAATCGTCACAGAACCTCAGTCTTCACTAAGGTCAGAACTACAGGGTCCGACCCCGAAAACCGGATCCGAAAGTCACGATCCTTACAATTGGTCACCAATTTTCTAGTTTTAATCTAATCCTTTTTCAAATCTCTAAGGTTTAACTAAAATCCAATGCTTTCAAAGTTTTAAAATCTAGTTCTTTGTGGATCAACTTGGTTCTCACCACTTAACTATTTCCAAATTAATTGTGAGCCCAATTTTTTGAAGTTGGTTGTCGTGAGCATTTAACAACGCGCATCGCGTGCATATCAATCTTTGGCGTCATTACCAGAGAAATAGATTTTTAGTTTTGATAATTTTGAATTAATTGTATATATTCATGCTAACATATTTCTTTTTATTTTTGTAAGTGCATAAAAAAAATGTAAAAATTAAAAAAAAAAGAATAAAAATCTTCTTCCTAGTGATTTTATTCTAACTTGCCTTTCTTTTTAATTTTCTTTTAGTTAGTTTACTAACATAGTTAGCTTTCCATTAATTAAAAAAATTAGAAGAATCAAAAAATAAAAAAACCTTCATCTCAAGATTAGAAATTGTCCATATTTAGGTCATGCATCATTTAAGGCTGCATTTTTAGATAGTTTCTTTTCTTGTAAATTTTCTTTTTTGTTGAAGATTGCAGAGGATAAGGTAAGATCTCTAACCTTCCTTAAAATCATGTTCATGTATTTTCGTGGTTGTATAGAACCCTTTGTTTGAATTGGTTATACACTTCACTTGAAACTATCTTAAGGACAAGCTCATTAACAAGATAAGGTGAGAATTTCATCACCCTTCTTTGGCCCAAAAACAACTATCTCCTGCACTCTTACACTAACCCAAGCCCACTAAAATTGAGTAGAAATTAACCCTAAGGTTCACAAAGAAATTTGGGCCTAGCTTAAGTCCATATCACTTTTGAAGATCGATGTCTAAGACTAGAGGTCAAATGGCAAACACCTAAGCGGGCCTATGGTTATTTAATTAGGTCCCTGTGAGAGCAGGGGAGCCTCCCCACTACGCCCACCTCTTACCTGGCCGGTTGACAACTGTGAAGGTGGACTTAGATTGGACTACACTAATTTGTGAGAAATTCATCATTTAGGTTAATTTAACCATAGGAGTCATAGAAAGAATTGTGTGTTAACTTGTTTGGATAATTGAAAAAAAATCCAACATAGAGTGGACCCAAATAAACCAATTTCTTGGCTCATGTCAAAACTCTTTCAAATTCTGCACCCCACCTTCTTATCAGGAGAATTTCTCCAAGTGGGCCACCCCAACCCATTATCCTAATAAGTATCCAAATAAGGTCCAATTTTTCCTATCCACCCAAAAATAGGCCCATATTGCTCAAGGGTTATCCCTACCCAATTACAAGTCATATTCAAGATTCTACCATTCAAGTTGGGGAGCCCATCCTAATCTCTATCAGGAATATGAGTAAACCTAGGCCCAAAGCCCGCCTATCTAAGACATCTCAAATAGGGCCGCGTATCAAAACAACTCCCAAGAACAAGCCACCCACAGTCTCTTCTAACTGGGTAATGATCTATTATCCAATTTCTATAATGTACGATGGGAAAATCACTCTCATTCATCTTGGGAACCCACCAGGCCCTTCTTCAATGTCCTTTTGTCCAAAACTTCTAAGATTGGACCCAAATCCAACACAATTGTTATGACCAAGCCCATCTTAAAGGACAATCTACATATTCAATGTCCACTTATTCTTGTTAGGAATCGCCTAAAACATAGCAAAAAATTAAATGATTCCATGTGTATCGGTTGTTGTGATCGTAAAATGGACAATTAAAATTTAACGGGAAGAACTATTCTTCACCTATGCAGGGTTTCGAATCTCCCGTGCATTCGACTGATTCGATAATCGCGGACACGTACGATCTCTAGAGGTATCCACACGAGCTCCCAACGTAGATGCGATTTCCTCCTCGGCTTGAGTACCTCGACCCGATCTCAAATACACCATGCAGTTAAGAAGAGAGAGGGATCTACTTCAAGAGAGAGAGAAGGAGAGAGAGAGAGGAGAGAGAAACTCCAAGAAGAGGTTGTGTACGTCCAACTCTAACCACCCCTCCCCTTGGCCTCCTTATATAAGAAATAAGGATAAGCATAAGGATTAATTCTCATGATTATCCAAGAGCTTGGCCATAGATAATTCTCCATTAAATATTCATATATATCCTGTGGCTTTTCACAAAAACCCAAATAACCATAATATTTAGCATCTCTCACCATCTAACGAGAACTCTTATGCGTGTGACCCTCCAGGCCCATATATCAGTCCGGTTTCAGGCCCATTAAACTTAGATATAATTCTAAAGTTTAATATTTATTAATTATTATTTAAAAATCATATGTTAAATAATTAATTCAATAAATAAGTGGTTTATCATCTGATGATTAATCCACTTGACCTTCTGACCATGAACGGCACCAAACACTACCTCATGATCCCATAAGATATAAGGGATACTGTTCCCTTTATTTGAACCTTTCCGTCTGCAGATACCGCACAGATCCTTCACTCATCCAATGTCCAAATAATGCAAGGGTATGGTTTTACAGTCAAACCCTCTATCGCATTATTTAGATGGATTCCAGTACTCAGTTAATTCCTAGAAAGACATTTCTTTCAGTAGACCCTGGCCAGGGATTTCTGTGTACACATTCATAGGACATTCTCTCTCCAGTCTTATACTAAGAGTGAGTGATCTCCTGTTGTTCACTCAATTACCTTCGCAAGCTTTCCATTGTGTCTGAAAGACTGACTATCGTGGACTTAATGGTTAATGTCCACAAGTCAGAGAATCAAGACACAATGGTCTACAAGCAAGGTATCATTGGTGACTCAGGTCAAAGGACCAACTGCGCTACTACAACGATTGAATTCCCTGGTTGACTATTAGGTATAATGACCATCTATGAATTCTTATTCGGATCTATTCAGTGAACTCATTCTCTAATGAGCACCGACAAGTTTATCTTAGTGTCACCACACGAGTGAATGTGAGATCATTCACCTCATCGTATGAGCAGAAATAACTTGTGTCGATCTTATCGGATATTTAATGTTCATCTCAAATATCCTATGATCGAGAACTGTTTATAACAAGTGACTAAGAATATTGATCTCACTATCATGATCTCATCATGATTCAATATCCCATACATTTGTCTACAGACCTTCATTACGATAGTTAATTTGCGAGAACTATAAATGAAGAAATAACTGCCTTTTATTAATATTTCGAACTAGAATGTACAATGATTGGCTTTGAGGCCACCCAATTCTATCATTCTCCCACTTGGACTATAGCCAATCACCCATGTGTCTAAGTCCCATAGACTTAAGGTGACGTTCTAAATTGGTTTGCGACAACGGCGTAGTCAAGGGATCTGCTACATTATCTTCAGATGAGACTTTCTCAACCACTATATCTCCTCGGGCGATTATCTCACGGATCAGATGAAATCGTCTCAAAATGTGCTTCGACTTCTAATATGATCTTGGCTCCTTTGCTTACGCTATTGTCCCATTGTTGTCACACAATAATAGAACATGATTTGAAATGCTTGGGACCACTCCAAGTGCAGAGATGAACTTCTTCATCCAAACCGCCTCCTAGGCCGCTTCAGCTGCAGCAATGTTGTAAGGAATCGCCTAAAATGCAGTGGAAAAATAAAGTCGATTCCAATGTATCGGTTGCTGGGATCGTAAAACGGACAACTTAAAATTATGCGGGAAGAACAGTTCTTCACCTTTGCGGGGTTTCGAATCTCCCGTGGATTCGACCGATTCGGTAATCGCGCACGCGTACGATCTCCAGGGGTATCCACACGAGCTCCCGACGCAGACGCGATTTCCTCCTTGACATAAGTACTTCGACCCGATATCAAATCCACTATGCGCAGAGAGAGAGAGATCTACTTCAAGAGAGAGGAGAGAGAAACTCCAAGAAGTGGTTGTGTACGTCCAACTCTATCCACCCCTCCCCTTGGCCTCTTTATATAAGAAATAAAGATAAGCACAAGGATTAATTCTCATGATTATCCAAGAGCTTGGCCTTGGATAATTCTCCATTAAATATTCATGTTTATCCTGTAGCTTTTCATAAAAACCCAGATAACCATAATATTTAACATCTCTCACCGTCTGACGAGAACTCTTATGTGTGTGACCCTCCAGACCTATATATCAGTCCGGTTTCAGGCCCATTAAACTTAGAACTAATTCTAAAGTTTAATATTTATTAATTATTATTTAAACATCATATGTTAAATAATTAATTTAATAAATAAGTAGTTTATCATCTGATGATTAATCCACTTGGCCTTCTGACCATGAACGGCACCAAACACCACCTCATGATCCCAGAAGATATAAGGGATACTGATCCCTTTATTTGAACCTTTCCGTCTGCAGATACCGTACAGATAAAATCCTTCACTCATACAATGTCCCAATAACGCAAGGGTATGGTTTTACAGTCAAACCCTCTATCGCATTATTTAGATGGATTCCAGTACTCGGTTAATTTCTAGAAAGACATCTCTTTCATTTGACCCTAGCCAGGGATTTCTGTGTACACATCCATAGGACATTCTCTCTCCAGTCTTATACTAAGAGTGAGTGATCCCCTGTTGTTCACTCAATTACCTTCGCAAGCTTTCCACTGTATCTGAGAGACTGACTATCGTGGACTTAATGGTTAAAGTCCACAAGTCAGATAATCAAGACACAATGGTCTACAAACAAGGTATCATTGGTGACTCTGGTCAAAGGACTAACTGTGCTACTGCAACAATCAAATTCCCTGGTTGACTAATAAGTATTATTACCATCCAGGTATTCTTATTCGGATCAGTTCAGTGAACTCATTATCTAATGAGCACCCACAAGTTTGTCTTAGTGTCACCACACGAGTGAATGTGAGATCATTCACCCTCATCGTATGAGTAGAAATAACTTGTGTCGATCTTAACGGATATTTAATGTCCATCTCAAATATCCTATGATCGAGAACTGTTCAAGACAAGTGACTAAGAATATTGATCTCACTATCATGATCTCATCATGATTCAATATCTCATACATTTGTCTTTGGACCTTCATTACGACAGTTAATTTGCGAGAACTATAAATGAATAAATAATTGTCTTTATTAATAATCTGGACTAGAATGTACAATGATTGGTTTTGAGGCCACACAATTCTATCATTCTCCCACTTGGACTATAGCCAATCACCTATGTATCTAAGTCCCATAGACTTAAGGTGACGTTCTAAATTGTTTTGAGACAATGGCTTAGTCAAGGAATCTGCTACATTATCTTCGGATGAGACTTTACCAACTATTATATCTCCTCGGGCGATAATCTCATGAATCAAATGAAATTGTCTCAGAATGTGCTTCGACTTCTGATGCGATCTAGGCTCCTTTGTTTGAGTTATAGCCCCATTGTTGTCACACAATAATGGAATAGGATCTGAAATGCTAGGAACTACTCCAAGTGCAAAGATGAACTTCTTCATCCAAACTGCCTCCTTAGCCGCTTCAGCTGCAGCAATGTATTCTGCTTCGGTCATCGAATCTGCAGTTATTTCTTGTTTGGAACTTTTCCAACTTACTGCACCTCCATTTAACATGAACACAAATCTAGACATGGATTTGCTATCATCCATATCTGACTGGAAGCTCGAGTCAGTAAACCCTCGAAGTTCCAAGTCATTTCCTCCATAGACAAGAAATAGATCCTTAGTCCTTCTCAAGTATCTAAAGATATATTTCACCGTCTTCCAGTGTTCCTCACCTTGATCAGCCTGATATCTACTAGTGACACTTAATGGGTGTGCCACATCAGGTCTAGTACATAGCATTACATATATGATAGATCCTATTGCCGAAGCATAAGGAACTCTAACCATGTATGCTTTCTCATCAGGTGTCTTTGGAGACATTCTTTTAGAGAGATAAATTCCATGTCCCATCGGAACGAGACCACTCTTGGAATTTTCCATGCCAAACCTTTTGACTATGGTGTCTATGTGTAACGATCCGCCACCCTATAATCGGGGATCCGATTACTAAATGGGTACCGAATCATTAATTTGGAACCAAACCAGGATCTAAGTAAGTCTGGGAAATAAATAATAAACTAAGCTAAACATTCACATCGCATTGAATCGAAAGGAAAGAGCAGGAATTAAAGTTATTACAATGCGACTCGATACAGCAAATAATTACATACTCCAACAGAAAATAAATAATTATACATACAGGTTAGAAATAAAAATAACAACTACGTCGGGGCATACCCCGGAACAATAGCTGACGGCGCTCGACACACAGCCGCACACCCCTCGCTAGGTCTGCCTGGAGTCCTCACCTGAAAACCGCAGGGGTGAGTCTCAAAAAAAAAACTCAGTAGGGATCCTTCGATCCCCACTACCCACTCACACACCCACAAATGTAAAATACAGCTGAAGGTAAAGGAACAAGTACAGTGGTAATTACTACTCCTAAATCTCGATGTGAATCACATGCAGTCAAAATGTATTAAACATGCATATTTCTAAACCAGTCTACCAGGGAACCCACAACCAACGTCTCGATAGATCACGCCAACCACACAAACGAAGGTGGGGAAAACACCGACCCGCTGAGACCAAACAGTAACCCCTCGGATAGCACTCTAGCTACTCCGGCCCAACTGGCTCAGGTGGTTACTCCTTCCCTCAGCATGAGTGACACTCCGAAGGTACCACTCCCACACCGGTACTAGCTGACCCCGGGGTTCACCAGGTGACCCTCTCTCACTAGGCGTCACCCCGCCCACGCCCCAACCGGCGCTGTACTCCACCCACACCAGCACAGGGTGATAAAGCGCTACAACTGTCACTCCAGGTCCACAGTAACACAAAAACCGGTACGGTGCGATCCGGTCACGTTAGAAGTCCACGGTCGCACAACATACAACGCAGTGCCATCCGGTCACGAAGAGTTCATCATCATCGAGTATACTAAAGCATGCATTTAACCAACTATCTAGCAGTGTAAACACATTTTACTGGCATGGATTAGTGTGGTTCTGTCTTGAATTGCGTCATCCAAGGCCGACGCCATGCAAGCACCCTAAACTGGTTCATGAAATACCGGCCTCAGAATATGGCCTAAAAGGCGTCGCTACAAATGGCCGCCTTTTAAAAGGCGTCGACATCCTCAGACGCCATTCTCACAGAAATCCAGAATTAGCAGAAAACGTTAATCGGGGGATTTCTGCCTTAAAAGGCGTCATAGTGACCCGATGCTATTCCAAATCGCGTCGTACAGGCATGACGTCTTTCAGTGCCAGAATCCCCGAACTGACAGAGCCTTGGTAGGACGATTTCTGCCTAAAAGGCGTCATGATGGCCCGACGCCCTTCTGAAAGACGTCGTCCATGCACGACGTCTTTTAGCCCCATAAACCAGGTCCTGTCTCGTGCCCGAGGGCTCCCTTTTTACCCCAAAAACCCAAAATCACCCAAAACAAAGAAAAGAGAGGGAGGCAAATCAAACCATCATAAACTCACATTCATAGAAACCCTCATTCCCATCAAGAAAAGCTCCTAAACATGCTCATTCTACCCAAAAACCATAGATCCATAGCATGCTTCGAGCGGGAGAACATGGTTTTAAAATAAAACACTACGGGAATCGTCACCCAACCGGTTCCTTGAACTCCTCCAAGCTCCAAGCCGTCCACCCGTCTCGTCCCACGCCGCCGCCGGTACAGCCGAGGTCGTCGTCACTCCACTAGAACGTCGGCCGCCGTCCGGAGAGTAAACGCCACGGGGGAGGTGGTGGTGGTAGTGGTGGGAGCTAAGTGGTTGATGGAGTGGAGGGAGAGACGAAGTGGGGGGGAGGAAAAGAGGGAGGGGAAGGGGCGTCGCCAGAGTCGCCGGAGGAAGGGAGGAGAGAAAGAAAGAAGGAAGAAATTAGGAAAAGAAGGAGGGCTCGCGGGGTGAACTAGAGACTGGGTAAAACGCGTCGATATGGACGGACGCCTATCAGCTGACGTGACGGCTGCTCTGACAGAACTCTGAAACGCTCTGACATAAGTTTGAAACGCGTCGTCCAAACAAGACGCCGTTCAGACGACAAGATAGGCGCCGTACATTGACAACCCAGAGTTGCGGTCTGAAAGGCGTCGTCCCTCGCAGACGCCGTTCAGACGACACAACAGGGCCGTACTCTCGCGGCTTAAAGCCCGCCCACGTGGCACAAACTAAAATGCGTCTGCGACGATGGACGCCGTTTAAACCACGTCGAGTCGGCTCGACGCGAAACAGAACAGAGTCTAAGCCCCATTAGGGCCTGAACTACAGAGTCCGACCCCGAAATCCGGATCCGAAAACCTCAGTCCTTACACTATGTACACATATTGGGATAAGCCAAGCATCCTTTTGGAGCTATCTCTATAGATCCTTATTCTCAGAATATAGGATGCTTCTCCCAAATCTTTTATGGAGAAGTTTTTGGATAACCAAATCTTTACTGATGACAACATTCGTACATCATTCCCAATTAGTAGAATGTCATCAACGTAAAGTACCAAAAAGGTAACTGAGCTCCCACTGGTCTTTTTGTATACACAAGGTTCATCTTCATTCTTAATGAAGTCATAAGATTTGATTGCCTCATCAAATCTTAAGTTCTAAGTTCGGGATGCCTGCTTTAATCTATAAATGGATCTATGCAGCATGCATACCTTACTTGAATGTTTTTTGGAAGCGAATCCTTCAGGTTGTATCATATACACCTCTTCTTGAAGGTTCCTGTTAAGGAATGCTGTTTTAACATCCATTTGCCATATTTCATAATCATATAATGCAGCAACAGCAAGAAGTATTCTGATTGACTTAATCATGGCAACTAGAGAAAATGTTTCGTTATAGTCAATGCCTTGTCTTTGACGATACCCTTTCGCTACCAATCTTGCCTTGTATGTGTCAATCTGTCCATATGCCCCGATCTTTCTTTTAAAGATCTATTTACTGCCAATAGGTACTATACCTTCTGGCAGATTAACCAAGTTCCAAACTTGGTTGACATACATGGACTGAATTTCTGAATTCATTGCTTCTTGCCATTTCTCTGATTCTTGACTATCTATGGCTTCTTGGTAGGTTTGAGGATCATCATCCTCATTTAAGTGCACTTTTGATTTGCCGTTATCGATATGTCCGACATATCTTTCAGGCTGTTTAGGCACTCTACCAGATCTGCGAATTGCTTGTGTATTTTCTTGAACAAGTTCTTGAGTCAATGGCTCATTAGATGAGCCTGTATTGATTTGTGAGTCTGAAATTTCTTTCAGTTCTATCTTGCTCCCACTGTCTTCTTTTGAAAGATATTCTTTCTCTAAGAAGACAGCTCTTTTTGCAACAAACACCCTTTGATCGCTGGGCTGATAGAAATAATATCCAAAAGTCTCTTTTGGATATCCCACAAATATGCATTTTTCTGTCCTGGAATCTAGTTTATCTAGATCATGTCTTTTGACATGTGGAGGACAACCCCAGACTCTAACATGCTTAAAGTCTGGTTTCTTCCCTTTCCATATCTCATATGGAGTGGAAGATATTGACTTACTGGGAACTTTGTTCAACAGATATGCAGCAGTCATTAGTGCATATCCCCATAAAGAAATTGAAAGTTTAGCGTAATTCATCATGGATCGTACCATATCTAATAGAGTACGATTTCTCCTTTTCGATACACCATTCAATTATGGTGTGTAGGGAGGAGTCCACTGAGACAGAATACCATTATTCTTAAGATATTGTATGAATTCTATACTTAAATATTCACCCCCTCGATCTGATCGAAGAGTGTTAATACTCTTTCCAGTTTGATTCTCAACTTCATTTTTAAATTCTTTAAATTTCTCAAAGACTTCTGACTTATATTTTATTAAATATATGCAGCCATATCTTGAGAAATCATCAGTAAATGAAATGAAGTATGAGTAACCACCCATAGTATGAGTGGACATTGGACCATATAATGACTGGCATCCTCTTCTTGGGAGCAATCTAATCGCCTATAAACATAGAAATCGAAAAGTTCTAATTAGAGTCCTAAAACCTACACTACCGCTGTGCTTGTACGGGATAATGTAATTATTTGTCGAAATTACGATATTTAACCTAGTTATTCATTTATTTGCCAGACCGAATGCTCTGATACCAACTGTAATGACCCGCCACCCTATAATCGGAGATCCAATTACTAAATGGATACCAAATCATTAATTTAGAGCCAAACCAGGATCTTGATAAGTCTGAGAAATAAATAAGAAACTAAGCTAAACATTCACATCGCATTGAATTAAAAAGGAATTGCAGGAATTAAAAATTATTACATTGCGACTCGACTCAACAAATAATTACATACTCCAACAGAAAGGAAATAATTAAGCATACAGGCCAGAAAATGAAATGACAACTACATCGAAACAACGGCTGCTGGCGCGCGACCCAAAGCAACACTCTCCTCGCTACGCCTGCCTGGAACCCCCACCTGAAAATCGCAGGGGTGAGTCTCATTGAAAAGACTCAGTAGGGATCCTTCGATCCCCACCGCCCACTCACGCACCCACAAGTGCAGCAACACTAATATAGATAATTTAAGAAAGTAAAGCAGTAAACATAATTCCTAGATTTCGATATAAAACACATGCATTCGAAATATAACATGCACAATTCTGAAACCATTCTACCACGGAGCCCACAACCAGCGTCTCGGCAAAACACGCCAACTATACGGCCGAATGCGAGAAACTCCGACCCGCTGAGACCAAACAGCAACCCTTCGAATAGCGCGCTGGCTACTCCGGCCTGACAAGCTCCAGGTGGTTCTGCTTCCCCCAGCACGAGTGACACTCCAAATGTACCACTCCCACACCGGTATTAGCTATACCCCAGGATACACCAGGTGACCCTCTCTCTAGGCGTCACCCCGCCACTCCCACACCGGCGCCGTGTCACTCCCACACCGACATAGGGTGCCTAAGCGCTAACAACTGTCACTCTAGGCCCACGATCACACAAAACACAACACGGTGCGATTCGATCACATAGAATCCATCGTCATCAAGTACATTTCTAAGCATGCAATTAACTAAACTATCTAACAATGTTAACACGTGTTAATTGCAGGGATTAATGGAATTCTGGCTTGAATCGCGTCACCCAAGGCCGACATCATTCAAGCTTCCTAAACTGGTTCATGTGAAAACTGGCCTCAGAAGATGGCCTAAAACGCGTCGTCTATAGGGGTCGTCGTTTAAAAGGCGTCGCTGTCTCTAGTCGCCTGATAATGACAGAAACATAGACAGGCCTCGGGATGATCTGACTTAAAACGCGTCGGGCATGGAAGTCGCCGTTCAAAAGGCGTCGTTGTCCCTGGACGCTCATCAGTCCAGAGACAGAGTCTGTTATTTGGACTAAATCGCATCGCGGGTGGAAGCCGCCTTTTAAAAGACATCGCTATCCCCCGACGCTATTTAACCCTCACAGACAGGTTCTTCCTCCGCTATCTGCCAATCCACGAGGTGGAATTTCCTCCCCCAAATCGTGTAAAAACACTAAAAAAGTAGAGGAGGAGAAAAACCTAAATACCCATTAAAACACCCAAATTCTCATTACATGCAATTAGTATTTTCACCCCAAGAAAACCCCTAAACATGCTCCAAAGCAGGAAAAACATGGTTTTTAAACGAAATACAACGGGGATCGTCACCCTACCGATTACTCGAACTCCTCCAAGCTCCAAGCCGCCAACCCGCCTCGCCACACGCCGCTGTCGGTACCGCCGTGGTCACCGTTACTCCACCGGGACGTCGGCCGCCATCCGGAGAGAAATGCGCCGCGAAGGAAGTGGTGGTGGTAGTGGAGGAAGTTAGGAGGTTACTGGAGTGGAGGGAGAGGAGGAATGGGGAGAGGAAAGTAAGGAGAGGGGGAAGGGGTTCGCCGGAGGTCGGAGGGGAGAGAGGAGAGAAAAGAGAAAGGAGAGAATGAGGGAAAGGAGGGAGGATTCGTGGGGTCAAATAGAAGCTGAGAAAAACACGTGTCCAAGCCCGACGTCATTCAGATGACAAGACCGGGCCGTACTCTGACAAAGCAGGGTCATACTCTAAATGGCGGCGTCCATACAAGAGGCCATTCAGACGATAAGACCGGGGCCGTACTCTCAAACCCCAAGGCCAGCCCACGTGGCACCTACATGGTACAGCTTAAAACACGTCTACATAAATGGACGCCGTTTAAACCGCGTCGAGCAAGCTCGACGCGAAAAGGAAACTAAGTCTCAGCCCCACTAGAGCCCAATCTAAGGGATCCGACCCCGAAAACTGACCCGATAACCGGATCTGAAACCTCAATCCTTACACAAATGATTCATAATCAAATGGATTAAGATATCCATTCTTTTACAACTTAATGATCCTTTTCTCATTTATATGACCGAGCCTATAATGCCATAGGTATGATTTATTCACATCTTTATCTATTCGTTCAAGAGACTTATTTACTAGACAAACATCATATGAAAATATCGAGTAAATATATACCATTCATTAAATATCCAGAAGTAAACAATTTGTCTCCTTGATAAATGGAACAACCTTTATTCTCAAGTTTCATAGAATATCCTTGTTTATCTAAACATGAAATAGATATGATATTCTTAATTATAGTTGGAACATAATAACAATCTATTAGTTCCAATGAGTCTCCTGACGGCATCTAAAGTTTTGCTGTCCCCACAGCCAATGCAGCAACCTTTGCTCCATTTCCGAGTCTCAGATCCACGTCTCCGCGATTCAATCTTCTTTTACTTGTTAGCACCCGCAAGTTATTACAGATATGAGAAACACATCCAGTATCTAATACCCAAGATGTTGATTCTCTATAAGACAAGTTAAGATCAATCATGAGTATACTTGAAGCTTCACCAAGTTTCTCCTTCACTTTTTCTGCTAGGTAAACTTTGCAGTTTCTTTTCCAATGTCCTTCTTTATGGCAGTGGAAACACTGACCTTTATCGTTGACTTTAGTTTTGTCCTTTGAACCGCTGGTTTGCTTTTCACTGGCTTCTTTGGCTTACCTTTCTTAAAGGTTTGTCCAACTTTTCTTTTCTTATTGGTCTTACCAACAATTATGACATGTGGCTTATCTTTCTGGATAGTGCCTTCAGCTATCTCTAACATGTTGAGCAGCTCAGCCAAAGTAACCTCAATCTTGTTCATATTGAAGTTTATGATGAATTGTAAAAATGAATCTGGTAGGAACTGAAGGATTAAGTCGATGCTTAGGTCATTGTTCATAACAAAACCAAGCACTGCAAGCCTCTCAATCCATTCTATCATCTTGAGCACATGAGTTTGAACAGATGTGCCCTCGCTCATTCTGGTCCTGAACTGTTTCTTAGATATCTCATATCTTTTTGTTCTCCATTGTTCACCAAACAACTCTTGTAGGTGAGTCAGAATAGATTTGGCTTCCATGTTATCATGCTGTCGCTGTAGTTCATTATTTATTGAACCAAGCATATAACACTGAACTTTAACAAAGTCCTCTTTCCAGTTTTCAAACATCATTAATTCATCTTCGTTAGCATTTTCACCAGGTTGTTCAAGATCAGGTGATCCAAGACATAGGCTAGTTTTTCACACCTGAGGACAATCATCAGGTTGTGTAACCAATCAATGTAACTTGGTCCCGTGAGTTTGTTTGCATCAAGTATGCAACGAAGGGGGTTAGGTGATGACATAGCGACCTACAAGGAAATATAAAAATAAGCAGATAGTTCTTAAAATCAGATTTAGGACTTTTAATCCAGATTTATACTCCCACTATTTTTCGGCGATCTGTATGACCCTTTAATATATAGAACGGGAGATTTTGGTAATCTCCTAGTGAGGATCAGAATCCTTTGGGTATCATGTATGTGATCTTGTGGTAGCACAACAAATCACATCAAGTCCCTTAAGCAGCCAACTCTTGACAATTGCAACAATTGCAATATCCGTTCAAATTCAACCCATGAATCAGAATGATCTTGTGGTAGCACAACAAATCAAATGATTCAGTTAAGTTTATCCATCATTACTTAGATAACATGAATTCGTAGTGTAATCCTTGTGGTAGTACAACAAAACTACACTATTTGTCCATCTACCTTAATGACATCACATGTCGTAGACCTAAATTAATTTCTAAATCAAATAGACCTTGTGGTAGCACAACAAATCCATTTGAAATAAGAATTATCCTTAGATCTATAATGATGGTGGGTTACGTAGATTATTCTGAATATCTCACGTTTACAACTTAAAATTTTAAAAGAGGGTTTTAAGTTGATTTATAAAAATCGTGCTGATGGGGCAGAATCTGATTTGGCCCAGATCTAGAGGGCCAGCCCAGTGAAAAGGATACAACCCAATAGCATTCGGCCCAACAGCGGCCCTTGGCCCAACAGTGGCATTCGGCCCAGTAGCCGTATCCGGCCCATTCCGGCGGATTACTAGGCACTATGGCGGTTTATTAGCAACTTAAAACATAGTCCTATATCGGCTGCAACAACCAGATAACCCCCAATCCTCCGTTATAAATAGAAGGTTATTTATTACAAAGAGGAGACACAAAAAGACAAGCGTTAAAGCTTCTTCCTTCCTCCCTTCTGAATCGAATCTTCTTCAGAAGCTAACTTAACCGTCGGAGGGGGGTTCTCTTGGGCCGAAGCCCGGGACCCTCACTGACTGGTTCTTCTTTTTGCAGGGGCCTCGGTTCGAATCTTCGCCGACCTCTTCGTCCGGGTCGGCTTTGGCCACTGGACTCGGTTTCCTTCTTCTCATAGGGGTCTCGGCCTCATTCTTTACCAACCCCTTCATCTGGATCCCCCTCGGCAAATGGAGTCTCGACTACGCCCTCGACAAGTCTTCGTCCGCATCGCTCTTGGCTTCGCAGCTCCGGTCCTGTATTTCGTCCATGTCTCGGTCCAGATCCCTATCGGCTCTTTTCGGATTCTAATCTCGGAATCCGACAGTGATAGCTTCGGCTACATCACTTGGTAACGTATGTGGGAAGCCCGACAAAAGGTCATGTCTCATCGTCCGGTGACCAGATGATCCGGCCAAGATAAGGCGGAGACACGAGCGACTCCGGCGCAGACACTCCACGCCGAAGGTACTCCATCTGTTCTTCCGCAAGGTTCTATCCTTCCAGCAATACCGGAGTCCCTCGCTCCCAGGGACGACCGAGTGGAAGAACTCCAGCAGCAAGTGGCCACACTGGCCGCTACTGGCACCACTGCAGGATATGGTGTCTGCTATCGCTCAGCATATGGGGTTCCTGAATCAGCCCACACAGCAGGTACCGCCTCCTCCTCAATATTGTCCTGCTGCTCAGACTGCGAGGGGACTGCCAACACCCTCACAGGTGTTTCACGACGAAGCGGCTTCGGCGCGCAGCGAGCCAATCGGGCCGCAAGGCCGAGTTCCTCGCGCCAGTCATATTCTGACAGAGCCGGACAATGCTTCGTCCGGATTTCATCTAACCAAGGCCGAAGGGTGTTCGGCCAATACTTCAACCACCCCATATCTGAACTGGCGTTTGACAGCGATGAGGAAGGAAATGCAGCATATGGTATCCCAGCCGTATGGAGCACCTCTCGCCAGCACCATCCTGGAGCAGACTCCTTTCTCTCCAGAGCTTCTGGCTGTCGAAGTACCTTCCAACTTTAAATTACTGAAAGGGCCTCTGTATGATGGAATGACAGATCCAGTCTGCCATTGCAATAATTGCAATATCCGTTCAAATTCAACCCATGAATCAGAATGATCTTGTGGTAGCACAACAAATCAAATGATTCAGTTAAGTTTATCCATCATTACTTAGATAACATGAATTCGTAGTGTAATCCTTGTGGTAGTACAACAAAACTACACTATTTGTCCATCTACCTTAATGACATCACATGTCGTAGACCTAAATTAATTTCTAAATCAAATAGACCTTGTGATAGCACAACAAATCCATTTGAAATAAGAATTATCCTTAGATCTATAATGATGGTGGGTTACGTAGATTATTCTGAATATCTCACGTTTACAACTTAAAATTTTAAAAGAGGGTTTTAAGTTGATTTATAAAAATCGTGCTGATGGGGCAGAATCTGATTTGGCCCAGATCTAGAGGGCCAGCCCAGTGAAAAGGATACAACCCAATAGCATTCGGCCCAACAGCGGCCCTTGGCCCAACAGTGGCATTCGGCCCAGTAGCCGTATCCAGCCCATTCCGGCGGATTACTAGGCACTATGGCGGTTTATTAGCAACTTAAAACATAGTCCTATATCGGCTGCAACAACCAGATAACCCCCAATCCTCCGTTATAAATAGAAGGTTATTTATTACAAAGAGGAGACACAAAAAGACAAGCATTAAAGCTTCTTCCTTCCTCCCTTCTGAATCGAATCTTCTTCAGAAGCTAACTTAACCGTCGGAGGGGGGTTCTCTTGGGCCGAAGCCCGGGACCCTCACTGACTGGTTCTTCTTTTTGCAGCGGCCTCGGTTCGAATCTTCGCCGACCTCTTCGTCCGGGTCGGCTTTGGCCACTGGACTCGGTTTCCTTCTTCTCATAGGGGTCTCGGCCTCATTCTTTACCAACCCCTTCATCCGGATCCCCCTCGGCAAATGGAGTCTCGACTACGCCCTTGACAAGTCTTCGTCCGCATCGCTCTTGGCTTCGCAGCTCCGGTCCTGTATTTCGTCCACGTCTCGGTCCAGATCCCTATCGGCTCTTTTCGGATTCTAATCTCGGAATCCGACAGTGATAGCTTCGGCTACATCACTTGGTGCCGTATGTGGGAAGCCCGACAAAAGGTCATGTCTCATCGTCCGGTGACCAGATGATCCGGCCAAGATGAGGCGGAGACACGAGCGACTCCGGCGCAGACACTCCACGCCGAAGGTACTCCATATGTTCTTCCGCAAGGTTCTATCCTTCCAGCAATACCGGAGTCCCTCGCTCCCAGGGACGACCGAGTGGAAGAACTCCAGCAGCAAGTGGCCACACTGGCCGCTACTGGCACCACTGCAGGATATGGTGTCTGCTATCGCTCAGCATATGGGGTTCCTGAATCAGCCCACACAGCAGGTACCGCCTCCTCCTCAATATTGTCCTGCTGCTCAGACTGCGAGGGGACTGCCAACACCCTCACAGGTGTTTCACGACGAAGCGGCTTCGGCGCGCAGCGAGCCAATCGGGCCGCAAGGCCGAGTTCCTCGCGCCAGTCATATTCTGACAGAGCCGGACAATGCTTCGTCCGGATTTCATCTAACCAAGGCCGAAGGGTGTTCGGCCAATACTTCAACCACCCCATATCTGAACTGGCGTTTGACAGCGATGAGGAAGGAAATGCAGCATATGGTATCCCAGCCGTATGGAGCACCTCTCGCCAGCACCATCCTGGAGCAGACTCCTTTCTCTCCAGAGCTTCTGGCTGTCGAAGTACCTTCCAACTTTAAATTACTGAAAGGGTCTCTGTATGATGGAATGACAGATCCAGTCTGCCATTTCCAGAGGTTCAATTCTTACCTCTCCGTCCGAGGGGTTTCTGACGCAGTCCGCTGTCGTCTCTTCCCCCTTACCTTGGAAAAAACAGCCTTAACTTGGTTTAAAGCGTTGGCTCCCAATTCTATCATTCTTTAGTACAGTTAGGCCAACTGTTTATCGACCAATTTTATGATGCCACTCGGCAATGTAAAACTTCGGCCAGTCTGCTTGCCATTCGGCAAGGACCGACCGAGACCCTTCAAGAATATTTTACCAAGTTCCGGACCGAAATAGCCCAGATTCCAAACCTAGACAGTTCGATTGCGGTCTCGGCCATCATCAGCGGATGCACGGACGAGGGGCTTCTCAGCTCTATCGGAAAGCGCCATCCTCCCACCTTCCAGGACCTGGTGGCTCGGACCCATAAATATATCAACCGGGAGGCCCTAATGATGTCCAAGGGCAAAAGTTCTACCGAGACAGTATCGGCGATTACCCCTCCAGCAGCACGTCCTCGCCCGGAAGATCATGAACCCTCTCGCAAGCGATACCGGAGAGAAGAATGGGGCTGAGACAAACGCCGGGATCCGCAGCAACGATATCTGCCGTTACCTACTCCACCCTCCCGAACGCTCATGGAGGTGAAAGGTATACTTCGGCAGCCTGAGCGTATCAAAACTGATCCTCGCCGAAGGGACTCCCGAAAATATTGCGAGCATCATCGGGAAACTGGGCATTCGACTGACGAATGTCGACACCTTCGGGAGGAGATTGATCGCCTCATCCGAGAAGGCCGCCTGCCGCAGTACCGACGAGTGCAGCCTCAACAGCGGCAGAATCAAGACGCCCCCGAGACGACAAGGCAACGTCAACTCCAGGATAAGGAAGCACCACCTCAACCGAAAGTAACTTCGGCCCCAACAGAAGCATCACACCAACAACCCAGTGCCGGGCCAATTATGATGATATCCGGAGGACCGGAAGAGGGAGCAAGGCGTTGTCGAGCCGATGTAGCGACAGAAGTAGCATCGATCGATGCCAGGACGAAGCAATCTCGTCAAGAAGATATCGTCTTCGGCCAGGAGGATCTGACCGATGTTCAGGTCCCTCATGACGATGCCCTTGTTGTAAATGTTGTAATGAAAAGTTATGATGTTCATCGTATCTTTGTTGATAATGGAAGTGCTCCCAATATACTTTTTTATGATTGCTTCCTGAAAATGGGTTTGAATGAGGCTGATATAAAGCCTCACCGGGGGCCTCTGTTCGGCTTTAATGGTGCACCCTGCCGAGTGGAAGGCATCGTCCGGCTACCCGTTACCCTCGGTACAGCCCCAAAACAATTAACTATTGAGACGGATTTTGCCGTCGTGAAAATTGATTCGGCCTACAACACCATTTTTGACCGAAGGCTGATCGGAGGAATTGGAACTATGCCTTCGTCCTTCCATCAGAAGCTGAAATTCC
Source organism: Zantedeschia hybrid cultivar (assembly GCA_030544215.1). Taxonomy (NCBI): domain Eukaryota; kingdom Viridiplantae; phylum Streptophyta; class Magnoliopsida; order Alismatales; family Araceae; genus Zantedeschia; species Zantedeschia hybrid cultivar. The sequence continues at coordinate 40,820,233 of JARZZO010000015.1, forward strand.
GTACCAGTCATGGAGTCGGAGAGGCCAAGGGGAATCAAGAAGCTGTCCGACAGTGCTATATGATTTCGGTTAAAGGGAAGGTTGCGGCCGAATCGCTTTCCATCGAATCTTCTTGAAGGTTCCCATTAAGGAACGTTATTTTCACATCCATTTGCCATATTACTTAATCATAGAATGCAGCAATGACAAGAAGTATTCGAATTGACTTAACCATGGAAACTGGAAAAAAGTTTCGTCATAGTCAATGCCTTGTATTTGACGATACCTTTTCGCAACCAGCCTTGCCTTGTATGTGTCAATTTGTCCATCTGCCCCGATTTTTCTTTTAAAGATCCATTTACTACCAATAGGTACTATACCTTCTAGCAGATTAACCAAGTTCCAAACTTGGTTGGCATACATAGACTGAAGTTTTGAATTCATTGCCTCTTGTCATTTCTCTGATTCTTGACTATTCATGGCTTCTTGGTAGGTTTGAAGATCATCATCCTCATTTAAGTACACTATTGGTTTGTCGTCATCAATATGTCCAACATATCTTTCAGGCTGCTTAGGCACTCTACCAGATCTACGAACTTCTTGTGTATTATCTTGAACAAGTTCTTGAGTCAATGGCTCATTAGATGAGCCAGTATTGATTTGTAAGTCTAGAATTTCTTCCAATTCTATCTTGCTCCCACTGTCTTCTTTTGAAAGGTATTCTTTCTCTAAGAAGACAACTCTTTTTGCGACAAACATCTTTTGATCGCTGGGCTAATAGAAATAATATCCAAAAGGCTCTTTTGGATATCCCACAAACCTGCACTTTTCCGTCCTAGAATCCAGTTTATTTGGATCATGTCTTTTGACATGTACAGGACAACCCTAGACTCTGACATGCTTAAAGTCTGGTTATTTCCATATCTCACATAGAGTGGAAGATACTGACTTACTGGGAACTTTGTTTAACAGATATGCAGCAGTCATTAGTGCATATTCCCATAAAGAAATTGAAAGTTTAGCATAACTCATCATTGATCGTACCATATCTAATATAGAACGATTTCTTCTTTCCGATACACCATTCAACTGTGGTGTATAGGGAAGAGTCTATTGAGACAGAATACCATTATTCTTAAGGTATTGTATGAATTCTATACTTAAATTTTCACCCCCTCGATTTAATCGAAAAGTCTTGATACTATTTCCAATTTGATTCTCAACTTTATTTTTAAATTCTTTAAATTTCTCAAAGACTTCTTACTTAAATTTCATGAAATATATGCAGCCATATCTTGAGAAATCATCTGTAAATGAAACGAAATATGAGTAACCACAGATAGCATGAGTGGACCTTGGACCATATACATCACTATGTATTAGTTCCAATAGTTCCTTAGCTCTTTCTCCATGTCCAGAAAATCGAGCTTTGGTCATTTTTCCTATGAGACAAGCTTCACAAGCTGCAAATGATTCATAATCAAATGGATCAAGATATCTATTCTTTTGCAACTTAATGATCCTATTCTCATTTATATGACCGAGCCTACAATGCCATATGTATGATTTATTCACATCTTTATCTATTCATTCAAAAGACTTTTTTACTACACAAATATCATATGAAATATCGAGTAAATATAAATCATTCAATAAATATCCAGAAGCAAACAATTTGTCTCCTTGATAAATGGAACAACCTTTATTCTCAAGTTTTATAGAATATCCTTGTTTATCGAAATATGAAATAGATATGATATTCCTTATAATAGTTGGAACATAATAACATTCATTAAGTTCCAATAAGCCTCCTGACGGCATCTGAAGTCTTGCTGTCCCCACAGCTAACACAACAACCTTTGCTCCATTTTCAAGTCTCCCATGTCTCCGTGATTCAATCTTCTTTTACTTGTTAGCACCTGCAAGTTATTGTAGATATGAGAAATACATCCAGTATCTAATACCCAATATGTTGATTCTCTATAAGACAAGTTAAGATCAATCATGCCACGTGGGCGCCACGTGGGCGGATTTCGGGTCGCGAGAGTACGGCCCCTGTCTCGTCGTCTGAACGGCGTCCATGATGGACGACGCGATTCAGACTGCCACCCTGCGATGTCAGTGTACGGTGCCTGACATGTCAGCTGAACGGCGTCCGTAGTGGTCAACGCGTTTCAGACAGCTGTCAGTACGGCCCGTCCTGTCATCTAATAGGCGTCATTCTCGCTCGACGCGTTTTAGGCAGTTCTTGATTGACCCCGCGAGCCCTCCTTTCTTTCCCTCATTTCTCACCCTTCACTCTCTCTCCTCTCCCTCTCCGCCTCCTCCGATCCCACTCTTCCCCTTTCCCTTCCTCTTCTTCCTCTTCCACCACTCCAACGCCTCCCTGCCTCTCACCTCTACCACCACCACTTCCTTCGCGGCGTTCCATCCTCCGGACGGCGGCCGACGTCCCGGCGGAGTGGCGGCGTCCTCGAGGGTACCGGGGCGGTCTGCGGTGCGGCGGTTCGGCGACACGGAGCCAGGAGGAGTTCAAGTATCTGGTAGGGGGACGAACCTTGTATGTGTTGCTCGTGTTTTCTTAGGCGTATTGTGATGTATTTTGGGCTAGATTGAGCATGTTTAGGGGGTATTCTTGTCGGTATGGCCGTGTTTGTTAATGTGGTTTTGTAGCATATTTGAGTGGATCAACTTCTCTTCCTCCCCCTTTCCGTTTTGGGGCTTCTTCGGGGTATTTGGGGTTAAGGGAGAAACCCTCGGTTCGAACCAGGGAACCAGGTTTCTGGCGCTAAACGGCGTCGTGCCTGGTCGACGCCTTTCAGAAGGACGTCAGGGCAGTACGACGCCTTTTAGGGCAGAAACCTCCCTGTTCGAGGCCTCACGAGTTAGTGATTTCTGGCGCTAAATGACGTCATGGATGGACGACGCCTTTCAGAAGGACGTCGGGCCATCATGACGCCATTTAGGCAGGAAATCACCCCGACTGAGGGTCCGTCAGCTCGGGATTCTGGGACTAAAAGACGTCATGGGTGGGCGACGCGATTTGAATGGCGTCTGGTAACCATGACGCCTTTTAAGGCAGAAATCCCCTGAGTTATGTTTTCCTGAAATTCCTGGATTTCTTAGCTGAATGGCGTCTGAGGATGTCGACGCCTTTTAAAAGGCGACCGCTGGTGTCGACGCCTTTTAGGCCAGATTTCCGTAGGCCTCTGTTTTATGAACCAGTTTAGGGAGCTTGAATGGTGTCGGTCTTGGGTGACGCGATTCAGGACAGAACAACACTAATTCATGCCAGTAAAATGTGTTCATACTGCTAGATATTTGGTTAGTGCATGCTTTAGTGTACTCGGATTCTTCGGGACCGGATGGCACTGCGTTGTGTGCCGTGCGATCGCGGGCTTTTCACGTGACCGGATCGTACTGTGCCGGGTTTTGGTGGTTTTGTGTTGCTGTGGACTTGGAGTGACATTGTAGCGCTTTATCACCCTGTGCTGGTGGGGGCGTGAGTACAGCGCCGGTGGGGGCGTGGGCGGGGTGACGCCCGTTCTCGTAGTTGAAATCAGAATTGCGAGGGGCATTAGCGTCTCCCTCGTAGTTGATAATGGCGTCTTGGGCCATACTCAAATCTCTGCCTGATCGCAGCAACATAATATTAGATTTTCTTTTCAAAAAAATTAATCAAACAAGTTGTGCAGAGGTTAATCAAACAAGTGGATGCTTAACGTGATTTCAGGATTCCTTGTTGAGTTATTTGAATTGGATTAAACCACAATTTCGCTCAGGGAAGGATCCTAGTTTCAGTTTGATTTCCACCGTTATTCTCTAAGGTTTTTCTCTCACAACGCTCTCGGAATCTAGCCGGGACTTCAATTGGTACAACCAGCCCGATGATCAAGGAGGAATACCTTGATTTTGGGGACTTATGGAGGTCTCAACGTCAACTTCTCAAGTCTGATCAAGGGACCAACCCAATCAGAGAGAGTTGCTAACGTCGAGTAATGTGTTCCTAAGAAAAGGAGGGTTTTAGCCTCAATGCGTATGCCATGCGACCTGGATGGCCTCTAATGCTTAATAGAGTAATGTGTAGCTAGCACTCAACACAGAAATCTGGAAACTGAAAAATAATTAAGAAACTGTCTGAATCGCGTCGATGATAGTCGACGCTATTCAGAACAGAACTTAATTCTTTCGCAGAGAACAGATGCAAACAGCAGAGAAAACCTGGAAAATAACTAAAAACTGTATGAATAGCGTCTATGATGGTCGACGCTATTCAACACAGAAGTTAATTATTTCACAGAAACAGATATAAACGACAGAGATAATCTGGAGGCTAAAAGGCGTCCAGGTAACCTGACGCGGTTTTGAAACGCGTCGCTGTTCCTGGACGCTTTTCAGTTCGCAGAAACAGATTTCCAGAAGGATTTTCTGGGTCGAATCCTCCTTAAACAGGGAAAAATGCAATAAATAATCGACTCATGCAAAGATTTTTAGTTTCAGATTTTAAACAGGATGGTTTACTATCTAAACAACTAAGAAATCACGAAATCACACAGCATTTTATCACCAAAAACAGCTTTTTAAACTAATCAAAGGGGAGGCAAGATCTTGCCACTGGGGTGTGCACGTGGTGCACGGGGGAAATTAAACAAACTAAACACTCACCAATTGGTGAGGACGTGTCGAAAGACACAAGTGGTGCACCGTGGGTGCCCGGTATGATAATAGCAAGAACAAAAGAAATTAAAAGATGGCGAGACCAAGTCCCACCGTGATCGCCAAAAGAGCTGTAGGTGCTGAAAATTTGCTCATGTGATTAATGTGAAAAAACTATATTGTTTAGGGTAAATTAACCTATTAAAAAAAATGCAACTAAGGTGCTGTGATCGCCAGAAACTTTTAACTAAAAAGCTTCAAAAGAGTTTGATCGCTTACCTGTTCAAACGCGGAAGAATGAATCCTTGGTTCCCCTCCTTCAGCCGGCTGAAGAAAGAGAGCCTCTTCTTGTTCTTTTGTTCTTGCTGTTGAATGTTGAGGATCGTCCAGAAGTTCTCCTGGCTTCGTGCTTGATTTCCCTCTTTTTGATTTCTTGTTGTTCAGTTGTTGGATGCAGCAGAGACAGAAACACAGAAAAATAAAGAGGAAATAGTGATGAGAATCTAAATAGAAATAATAAAGTTAACTATGATTAGAAACATGTTTAAACAGCAACTCACTTGTTTTAAATGACTTTGAAACCCCTTTAGAACAGATGGGTTTTGGAGAATTAATGAGGTGGTGTGTGTTGCATGCAGTGAGTATGAGAGAATGAAACTAATGGATGAAAAATGAAATTCTAATATGAAAAACTTATGCCCAGTTGGAGAAGCCTTGAAGGATGAAGATCTTGAAGAAGGATGCCGACTTCTGGAAATGGCAGCGCTCCGGCGTTCCGACGTGGTTGCTCCGATCTTCAAATCGCTATAACGCTGAGGCTCAATAATTCTCTCTCTCTTTTTTTTTAACTCTTGAGATGCAAGGTATTTATAGGCATTTTCTGCGTTCGCGATTAACATAGAAAAATCTCGGATTTATCTACCTTAATCGACAGATAATTACTGATTAATTCATCTTTATCTGTAATTATCTAAAAAGCGTCCACTTTGGATGACGCCTTTCAGATTAAATTAAGATAAGGATAAATATCCGGGAAAACTTATCTTTATCTTTATTAGCTAAAACACGTCCACTTGTGTAGACGTCTTTTACCTTAATTAAGATAAGGATAAACATCCGGAAGAGAAGTTAAAACAGCTTAGGAAACCTAAATCGCGTCGTCCTTCACAGACGCCTTTTAGCTAATAAATCAATTAATTAAAATTCAAATTTAAACGGTAAAATACGAATAAACTCTAAATAACGTCCACATGGGTCGACGCCTTTTAGACTTTTTTCATATTTTAACTGAAATTTGAGCTAAAATCAATTTAATTGATTAACTTAAACATGTCTGTTAAACCCGACACTTAAAAAGATCAATAAAAATTAATTAATGATTAATTATCAGACCATTCTGAGGCATTATTATATGATATGAAATTTACTTAAAATGACGTCAAAATTAGCGTGTCTACAAGGATCACCTGGTGAACCCCGGGTCAGCTAGTACCGGTGTCGGAGTGGTACATTCGGAGAGTCACTCATGCTGAGGGAAGGAGTAACCACCTGAGCCAGTTGGGCCGGAGTAGCCAGCGTGCTGTCCGAGGGGTTACTGTTTGGTCTCAGCGGGTCGGTGTTTCCCACTTTCGGTTGTGTGGGCGGTGTTTCCTACTTGCGGCTGTGTGGTTGGTGTGTTTCCCCCTTTCGGAGGAGTGGTTGGCGTGTTCTGCCGAGACGTGAGTTGTAGGCTTCTTGATAGAATGATTTTAGAAATATGCATGTTACATTTCGAATGCATATGGTTCATATTGAGATTTTAGGAGTAGTATGCTACAGCTTTACTTGCCTTATTACCTGTACCTTTGTTACTGCACTTGTGGGTGTGTGTGTGGGAGGCAGGGGATCGGATGATCCCTACTGAGCCCAATTCTGGTGTGGCTCACTCCCTGCGTTTTCAGGTGTAGTCCTTGTGGCGTGCGACGGAGCGTGGCGTTCTCCTTGGTGTGCGGACCAGCAGCTATCTTAGTTTCCGGGGTATGCCCCGACGTTGTTGTACCTTATTTCTGCCTGTACTTAATTAATTTGTTGGACATGTAATTATTGTTGGACTGTGTACGGACATTATTATTTTACTTCCTGCGCACTGTACCCCTTGTAGTCCGTGTGAATGTTATATTTAATCTTGTTTAACGCTTACTCCTCCATATGTGTGTATAAGATCCGGTTATGAACCTACAATTAATGGGCCGACATCCATTTAGTGACCGGGTCTCCAGTCATAGGATGGCGGGTCGTTACAGTTAGTATCAGAGCTTAGTCTGGTCGAGTAAGTGGTAAACTGGGTTAGATATCGTAGTCCAACAATAAGTACGAGTCTGTACAGGCGATGGCTGCTGGTGTAGAGTGATAGGTTTTGACGTGTTTTTGTTGATTTTTTTGCGTTCGTGAGGTAGTGATGGCGCCGAGGAAGAGAGTTTCATTGGCTCGTAGTACGAGATCAAACGATGGTAGTTCGGGGGCAGAAGGGCATAATGTGGATCGTTTCGTGGAGGCTATGATAGGAGCTATGGGTAGATACCAGCAGGGAGACGGTAGCGAGGGATCCAATTCCCGAGGTGACCAGTTCACGGTATTAGAGCGGTTTTTGAGGTTGGAGACCCCTTCTTTCACAGGTCGACCAGTCCTAGACCAGGCAGCTCGTTGGATTAAGGAAGTGGAGAAGGCGTTTGACGTTCTTGAATGTGCTGAGAATGATAAGACCTTGTTGGCAACCTATTTGTTGAAGGATAATGCATACGAGTGGTGGGTTACCGTCAAGACAAGGATGTTTACAAATAGATCCTTGAGAGAGATCCCTTGGGAGGTATTTGTGAGAGAGTTCAGTAGACAGTACTTTCCGAGGCTCGTCCAAGAGGCCAAGGAAAGAGAATTTATGGAATTTGTGCAGAATGACATGTCAGTTCTAAATTATCATGCGAAGTTTGTGGCTCTTGGAGGATTCGTTCCACACTTATTTGAGCAGGAAAGATATAGAACCGAGAGATTTGTCGATGGACTCCGATATGATCTAAGGACAATGGTGGCACCTCAGTGTTGTAGAGATCTGGCGTCAGCGGTTCGATGCGCGGCAGCGGTGCAGACTCAATTTCAGCAAATGGCAAAAGAGTTGGAGCGATCGGTACGAGGGAAGCAGCAAGGCAAGAGCAAATCAACGGTCCTTTAGTCAGGCGGTTCGAGTTCCTTTGAGTTCGGGTCCCAAGGGACATCACGTGATGAAGATGAGGACGGTTCGGCCCAACATATGCAGACTGAGGCTAGCAGGCAGCAGGGAAAGAGACATGATGCGGCATATTATTGTCCCCGTTGTGGTAGGTATCACGGCAACCGGGTGTGTCCATTGGTCGCGGGTAGCTGTTTTGGTTGTGGCAGGAGGGGACATCTCGCGAGGAACTGTCCCCAGAAGAATAAGGCAAGTCAGGGGCCGAGTGGTCAGTAGGAGCCGGTACCTTATATAGTGTTGTGTGTTCTTTCTATGGAGATTCGAGATGCGGAGATAGATGGACACTCTTATCTTGTCTTATGAGGTAGTAGTTGTGAACTCTTATGGCACTCTTTATGCGTTTTGGGTTGTGGTAGTGATTTGGTATTGTAATGTGTACTTTGTAAGGTTATTATATAATGATGTTGGTCTATCAATGTTGGTGGAATCATGGAACATATTTAATTTGGTATTGAGCTATTTGACCGATTGTGTGTGGGGAGCCCCGTGTAAGAGTGTGATCGGTGAGGGCATTAGCAGGATTTTGCCGATGGTTGGTCCAAGGGTTTTTCTTCGATAGCAACCCCCCCTTGTTGAGGTTGACTCGTAGGGGAGTTCGTCTCACGTGGACCGAGGAGTGTGAGCGGAGTTTCATTAAGTTGAAGACTCGCCTCACTTGGGCTCCAGTGTTAGTACTTCTATTAGGTTCTGGTGGATTTGTGGGGTATTCAGTTACATCACATCGAGGTTTGGGTGCGTTTCTGATGCAACTTGGTAAGATTGTGGCCTATAGGCAGTTGAAGAAGCTTGAGGAGAACTATCCATCTATGACTCAGAGTTGGCGGCTGTGGTGTTTGCACTATAGATCTAGAGGCTTTGTTTGTATGGGGATTATTTGAGCAGACTGTGGAATCTCCCTTTTGGATTCCACGTGAGGCTGATGGAGCCAGGTTGGCCAGCAGTGTACCATACCGTAATTAAGACTTAGAGGACAGATGCAGAGTTACCGCAGATTCTCCAGAGTTCAGAGGTGGAATTGTGGGGCAGTAGTACAGTCAGGTTAGAGGTAGACTTTGTGATTTGGCCGTGAAGGACGTGCGCAGGTGTCCCTTTTGAAGGCACACTGTTCTAGATAAATGATGCTTCCCAGATCAAGTAAGACGTATCATTGTTAAAGTGGTCTAGTAGGAAGGAGGACAGAGTTGATTTTGTAATTGAATGCTTGAATTGTCGGTAGGTTAGGGTGGAATATCAGAGTGGCGCAGCGGTAGCGTGGTGGCAGTCCTTGCCGATCCCGGTGTGGAGACGGGAGCTTGCGACTTGAGGTGTGTATTAGGATTGTTTTATTCCCTGGTGGAAGGAGCGTGATCTGTATTACCATTAAGCAACTGACTACGTCAGCACACTTCCTGGCTGTCAGGGAGGACTGGTCAGTCGGTAAGTTGGCTGAGTTGTTTATGAGTCGGATCATCTCTTTCTGCTCTATGTTCCCTTATCCATCATGTCGGATCGGGCTTTGAGATTTACTTCTTAATCGTGGGAAGAGTCTTTGGAAGACTTTGAGTACGCGGTTAACCTTCAGCCCGGCCTATCATTCCGAGGCTGATGGGCGGTCAGAGGGGGGCCATTCAGATTTCAGAAGTTTTGCTCGTGGCATGTTGCCTGGACTGAGGAGGTTTTTGGGAGCAGCATTGGTTTCAGTGGGGTTATGTGTACCATAGCAGTTGCCACTCTAGCATTGGCAAGGCGCCTTATGAGGTATTGTTCAGATGACAGTGTCGATTCTTTGCGATCTAGTCTGAGATTGGCAAGAGACAGTTAGTAGGGTACAGCGATGTGCTTAGGTTGCCAGAGTTGTGCTATCATCAGTGAGAGACCGATTGAGTTTGAAATCGGGGACTTCGTGTTTTTCCAAGTCTCGCCCTCCATGGGTGTAAGGAGATTTGAGAAGCAAGGTAAGCTGGGTCCGCGCCGTGCTGGGCCTCTTCCCGTTCTTGCTCAAATCAGGGGAAGATCGCCAGCCAGCCTTGCCGTTCAATCTTGCGGGAGTACACGATGCGTTTCGTGTTTCGTTGCAGAGGAATGTTCTGGATCCGCCCCAGGTGTTGGAATCTTCAGGACTTGAAGTCGCCAATGACTTGTCCTTTCCAGTGTGTCTAAATGCGTTTTGAGAATCACTAGTGGCAGGTCCTCCGAAACAAAGTTGTATCCTTGGGTTGAGTGTGTTGACAGTATCGCTCCGGGAGCGAGGCGACCTGGGGGCGCGTGATTGAGATGCTGGGAAGCAGTTCCTTACCTTTTCTGGTAAGTTCCCATACGAATAGGCAGTAGAGGCATTTCGCCCTCGTTACTTATAGCAGGCTAGTTATGTGGAGCCCTGTGTGTGTAATTGGTGAGAATGATTGTTGTGATCTGTGTTGCCGGCATTTGTTGGTTAGCCGTGATTATCGTGTGAGCAGTTGCAATTTCGAGGACGAAATTCTTTTAAGGGGGGGAGAATGTAAGGACTGAGGTTTCGGGTTAAGTTTTCGGGTCGGTTTCGGACCGGGTCCCCCGAGTCGGGCCTTGAGGGGTCTGGAGAGTTTCTTCTGAAAGACGTCTACACTACACGACGCCTTTCAAACGGCGTCTTGATAGGTGGACGCCATTTAGATGTTTTGCTGTTATGCCACGTGGGCGCCACGTGGGCGGATTTCGGGCCGCGAGAGTACGGCCCCTGTCTCGTCGTCTGAATGGCGTCCATAATGGATGACGCGATTCAGACTGTCACCCTGCGATATCAGTGTACGGTGCCTGACATGTCAACTGAACGGCGTCCGTGGTGGTCGACGCGTTTCAGACAGCTGTCAATACGGCCCGTCCTGTCAACTGATAGGCGTCCTTCTCGCTCGACGCGTTTTAGGCAGTTCTTGATTGACCCCGCGAGCCCTCCTTTCTTTCCCTCATTTCTCACCCTTCACTCTCTCTCCTCTCCCTCTCCGCCTCCTCCGATCCCACTCTTCCCCTTTCCCTTCCTCTTCTTCCTCTTCCACCACTCCAACGCCTCCCTGCCTCTCATCTCTGCCACCACCACTTCCTTCGCGGCGTTCCATCCTCCGGACGACGGCCGACGTCCCGGCGGAGTGGCGGCGTCCTCGAGGGTACCGGCGGCAGTCTGCGGTGCGGCGGTTCGGCGACACGGAGCCAGGAGGAGTTCAAGTATCCGGTAGGGGGACGAACCTTGTATGTGTTGCTCGTGTTTTCTTAGGCGTATTGTGATGTATTTTGGGCTAGATTGAGCATGTTTAAGGGGTATTCTTGTGGGTATGGCCGTGTTTGTTAATGTGGTTTTGTAGCATGTTTGTGTGGATCAACTTCTCTTCCTCCCCCTTTCCGTTTTAGGGCTTCTTCGGGGTATTTGGGGTTAAGGGAGAAACCCTCGGTTCGAACCAGGGAACCATGTTTCTGTCGCTAAACGGCGTCGTGCCTGGTCGACGCCTTTCAGAAGGACGTCAGGGCAGTACGACGCCTTTTAGGGTAGAAACCTCCCTGTTCGAGGCCTCACGAGTTAGTGATTTCTGGCGCTAAATGACGTCATGGATGGACGACGCCTTTCAGAAGGACGTCGGGCCATCATGATGCCATTTAGGCAGGAAATCACCCCGACTAAGAGTCCGTCAGCTCGGGATTCTGGGACTAAAAGACGTCATGGGTGGGCGACGCGATTTGAATGGCGTCTGGTAACCATGACGCCTTTTAAGGCAGAAATCCCCTGAGTTATGTTTTCCTGAAATTCCTGGATTTCTTAGCTGAATGGCGTCTGAGGATGTCGACGCCTTTTAAAAGGCGACCGCTGGTGTCGACGCCTTTTAGGCCAGATTTCCGTAGGCCTCTGTTTTATGAACCAGTTTAGGGAGCTTGAATGGCGTCGGTCTTAGGCGACGCGATTCAGGACAGAACAACACTAATTCATGCCAGTAAAATGTGTTCATACTGCTAGATATTTGGTTAGTGCATGCTTTAGTGTACTCGGATTCTTCGGGACCGGATGGCACTGCGTTGTGTGCCGTGCGATCGCGGGCTTTTCACGTGACCGGATCGTACTGTGCCGGGTTTTGGTGGTTTTGTGTTGCTGTGGACTTGGAGTGACATTGTAGCGCTTTATCACCCTGTGCTGGTGGGGGCGTGAGCACAGCGCCGGTGGGGGCGTGGGCGGGGTGACGCCTAGTAAGAGAGGGTCACCAGGTGAACCCCGGGGTCAGCTAGTACCGGTATCGGAGTGGTACATTCGGAGAGTCACTCATGCTGAGGGAAGGAGTAACCACCTGAGCCAGTTGGGCCGGAGTAGCCAGCGTGCTATCCGAGGGGTTACTGTTTGGTCTCAGCGGGTCGGTGTTTCCCACTTTCGGTTGTGTGGGCGGTGTTTCCTACTTGCGGCTGTGTGGTTGGTGTGTTTCCCCCTTTCGGAGGAGTGGTTGGCGTGTTCTGCCGAGACGTGAGTTGTAGCCTTCTTGATAGAATGATTTTAGAAATATACATGTTACATTTCGAATGCATATGGTTCATATTGAGATTTTAGGAGTAGTATGCTACAGCTTTACTTGCCTTATTACCTGTACCTTTGTTACTGCACTTGTGGGTGTGTGTGTGGGAAGCAGGGGATCGGATGATTCCTACTGAGCCCAATTCTGGTGTGGCTCACTCCCTGCGTTTTCAGGTGTAGTCCTTGTGGCGTGCGACGGCGCGTGGCGTTCTCCTTGGTGTGCGGACCAGCAGCTATCTTAGTTTCCGGGGTATGCCCCGACGTTGTTGTAACTTATTTCTGCCTGTACTTAATTAATTTGTTGGACATGTAATTATTGTTGGACTGTGTACGGACATTATTATTTTACTTCCTGCGCACTGTACCCCTTGTAGTCCGTGTGAATGTTATATTTAATCTTGTTTAACGCTTACTCCTCCAGATGTGTGTATAAGATCCGGTTATGAACCTACAGTTAATGGGCCGACATCTATTTAGTGACCGGGTCTGCAGTCCTTGGATGGCGGGTCGTTACAATTTTTCGGCGATCTGTATGACCCTCTAATATACAGAACGAGATATTCCGGTGATCTCCTAGTGAGGATCAGAATCCTTCGGGTATTATGCATGTGATCTTGTGGTAGCACAATAAATCACATCAAGTCCCTTGGGCAGTCAACTCTTGACAATTACAACATTTGCAATATCCGATCAAATTTAACCCCTGAATCAAATGATCTTGTGGTAGCACAACAAACCAAACGATTCAGTTAAGTTCTACCATCATTACTCAGATAACATGAATTCATAGTGCAATCCTTGTGGTAGCACAACAAAATTACATTATTTGTCCATTTATCTATAAAAACATCTAATGTCTTAGACCTAGATTAATTTCTAAATCAAATAGACCTTATGATAGCACAACAAATCCATTTGAAATAAGAATTATCCTTAGATCTATAATGATGGTGGGTTATGTGGATTATTCTGAATATCTCACGTTTACAACTTAAATTTTGAAAGAGGGTTTTAAATTGATTTATAAAACTCGTGCTATTAATAATATTTCGATTTGAAGTATCATAATACTAGATAGAAATATCTATTTAACAGCATATTCCACAGATATCACATACATGCAGAAAGATAAATAAGGATGATCATGGATTACTTATGCTATTATGGAATCATCGGAGCCAACCGATGATCTATAATAAAATCCTAGTGTGAATTCAGCAACACTGGTTCCAATTGATGCGAGTCCTTCTTCCAGAGGTGTCTTCAGAAGAGACGGTCCTCAAAACTTAATCCGCAATATCTAAACATAAATTTAGAACTCGCAGGTCCATAAATGTACATTTAAATAATAAGAAACCTTGATCTTATCAAGGGGAGTACAAACTTAGAGGAAAAAGGAATGTACACTTAGATTAAGAGAGAGGACACGTAGGTCCTATTTAAAATACCAAATGAAACATGCATCGCATTCATTCACATCAATCATCATATGATAAAACTAAGTCTATGATTAATGAAATACATCACATGCATCATAATAATTATCACATAATTACTGTTGGTATTAAATATAAAATTATAATACCAATAAGTTTCAAAATAACAATTATTTCAATATTATCAAGAATATTCAAAGTATTATTGATAATCAAGATAACTAAACTAAACTCTCATTCAAACATTTTCAACAATTTTAATAAAATCAAGTTATGCACAGTAACATTATTAAACTTAATTGATTATCAGGAAAGTTAATTAATATAAAACAATTTTAAAAATTAACTATACCCTTTAATCAATTAAAACCCTTTGAATAAATTAACAGTTATTAAACAGTTTAATAATATGTTAATAATAATAAAAATAATTAATAACAGTTATTAATTATCCCCATAAAATTTAAACTTTAAAACAATTTTAAAATGGGCTTTAAAAGGTTTAAAAAGGGGCTAAAAAAAAGGGTTTAAAAGGGGGGTTTAAAGGGTTCGGGTAAGCTCCTGGGTCGACCGAGTCCGGACCCGGCCGAATCTGGCGCGGGTCGCGCGGGTCCGGGCGGGCCAGCCCGCTAGCCCACGCGCCAGTCACCCCCGCCGCCCAATTAGGGTTTTTGGCAGGGGGCGCCGCCTGGTTCGACCCCGACCGGTGGGGGGAGGCCAGCGCCGGCCAAGGCGATCAGCGGCGGGGCTCCAGCCGGCCACTACGGTGCCGGTGGACGTCGCCGGTGACCCCTAAGCACATCGCCGGACATGCCCCTCCATCCATGCAAGCGTAGAGAATAATAGCACCTGGTGCGTGAGCAGATCCACGGGAGGAAGCCGCCGCCGGCTTAGGCGGGGCCCGGGCATGCTCCGTCAGGAGCTGCCAACGCCGGCGGACGTCGCCGGTGACCCCTAAGCACGGCATGTGCTCTAACATGGCCGGTTCTTCACGTTGTTGTTTGTATGCCCACAGGAAAAAAAAATATTGCCGCTCTATGTTGCACAAGATGAGAAGCCCCAGTCCTCGCGCGAGATTAATCTGGTCATACCAGATAGTGGGATGAACCCAGGGACCATCCCTTTGGCTATCTTTTTAACAATATTATTATCCCTCTTCAACGGGCATGCGAATGAAGTATTTACTATCCAGCAGCCTCCCAGCACATCTAATAATCCTAACAGCGGTAGAGAATAATCCTAACAGCGGCAGAGAAGCCAGAAAATTCCTTTACATGCTCGGCTTTCCCAAAATAGGGAATGAAACAATGCTATGCAAGATTTGCCCGCATGGATATCCGTTATCATGAATAACAGAGAAAACTAAATCCCCTTTTAAATCCGGGATCCAATCCCTATAATTATCGACACTCTAAAAACTTGGGAATGATTCCCTGATATTTAAAGTAATTTTAGCCTAAGAACATGTACAATACATGTTTAGCGTGCATAACGAGAAATCAGCATGTAAAACGATGTTGTTTTACGATCGAACCAACAATCTGGCTCTGATACCACTGTTAGGAATCACCTAAAACACAGCGGAAAATTAAATGATTCTATGTGTATCGGTTGCTATGATCGTAAAATAGACAATTAAAATTTAACGAGAAGAACTGTTCTTCACCTTTGCGGGGTTTCGAATCTCCTGTGAATTCGACCGATTCGATAATCGTGCACGCGTACGATCTCTAGAGGTATCCACACGAGCTCCCGACGCAGACGCGATTTTCTCCTCGGCTTGAGTACTTTGACCCGATCTCAAATCCACCATGCAGTTAAGAAGAGAGAGGGATCTACTTTAAGAGAGAGAGAAGGAGTGAGAGAGAGAAGAGAGAGAAACTCCAAGAAGAGGTTGTGTACGTCCAACTCTAACCACCCCTCCCTTTGGCCTCCTTATATAAGAAATAAGGATAAGTACAAGGATTAATTCTCATGATTATCTAAGAGCTTGGCCTTGGATAATTCTCCATTAAATATTCATGTTTATCCTGCGGCTTTTCACAAAAACTCAGATAACCATAATATTTAAAATCTCTCACCGTCTTACGAGAACTCTTATGTTTGTGCCCTCCAGGCCCATATATCAGTCCGATTTCATGCCCATTAAACTTAGAACTAATTCTAAAGTTTAATATTTATTAATTATTATTTAAACATCATATGTTCAATAATTAATTCAATAAATAAATGGTTTATTATCTGATGATTCATCCACTTGACCTTCTGACCATGAACAGCACCAAACACTACCTCATGATCCCAAAAGATATAAGGGATATTGTTCCCTTTATTTGAATATTTCCGTCTGTAGATACCGCACAGATAAAATCCTTAACTCATCCAATGTCCTAATAACGCAAAGATATGATTTTACAATCAAACCCTCTATCGCATTATTTAGATGGATTCCAATACTCAGTTAATTTCTAGAAAGACATCTCTTTCAGTTGACCCTGGCCAGGTATTTCTGTGTACACATCCATAGGACATTCTCTCTCCAGTCTTATACCAAGAGTGAGTGATCCCCTGTTGTTCACTCAATTACCTTCGCAAGCTTTCCACTGTGTCTGAAAGACTGATTATCATGGACTTAATGGTTTAAGTCCACAAGTCAGAGAATCAAGACACAATGGTCTACAAGCAAGGTATCATTGGTGACTCAAGTCAAAGGACTAACTACGCTACTGCAATAATTGAATTCTCTGGTTGACTATTAGGTATAATGACCATCCATGAATTCTTATTCGGATCTATTCAATGAACTCATTCTCTAATGAGCACCCACAAGTTTATCTTAGTGTCACCACACGAGTGAATGTGAGATCATTCACCCTCATCGTATGAGCAGAAATAACTTGTGTCGATCTTATCGGATATTTAATATCCATCTCAAATATCCTATGATCGAGAACTGTTTAAGACAAGTGACTAAGAATATTGATCTCACTATCATGATCTCATCATGATTCAATATCCCATACATTTGTCTACGGACCTTCATTACGATAGTTAATTTGCAAGAACTATAAATGAAAAAATAATTGCCTTTTATTAATATTTTGAACTAGAATGTACAATGATTGGCTTTGAGGCCACCCAATTCTATTAATTCTCCCTCACCTTGCTTCCAACCTGATTATCCTCCATATTATGGGCCTCAGCAGTCCAATTATCAACCCATGTATCCACTTCCTCAGCAATCAAACTCATGTGGAGAGAAATAAATCATGCAACTTGAGCAACTGATCATGGCCAATCATCAATTCATAGACAAACTTCAGGCCCGATTAGAACAATTAATTAAAGCTGTACTAACTATACAGCCAGACCAAGTGCCTAACAAGCCCACTAGAAGTCATGAACAAATATCACCTGATTTTGACCAACAATTCAATAAATCTAAGATCTCTCACCCTGAAAAGGCCCGCATCATGTCTAATCTTAAAAATAGATATAGTCTTGAGGAGTCATATCATAAGAAAATAGGAAATGTTAGGACCAACTAATACGTAGATCTCAAAATCCCTAAGGCTGATCATCAAGAGGAGCCCGAGCCTAATTCTGCTATTGAGGAGGATCAAAAAGAAAAAGAGGAAGAGAAAATGAAGGAGTTTCTTGGAAAGCATAACTCCACAGTTTTTGAAAAATATAAGATTCAAGATTTTCATCAAAATGTGGAGGTTGTAAGTAGCAAAGATGAGGTTGAAGAGGAACTTGAGCCAGAAAATATCATGGAGGATAAATCTAGAATAGGTGAAGAGGAAGAAGAGAGAAGTCACCAGAAACTTCCAAGCCATTTCAGTTTCAAGTAATACGTAAAACTTCTTCTTCTCGGGCCCAAGAGGATAATGGTGGAAGTGAAGAAGAGCCCGTTAAGGATAAGTTGGGGAGAGATGAATAAGAGGAGGAGAAACCTGATGAGGAGCCAATCATGTACTACCTCATAGTTTCCCTCCCTAGTGTCTTAGAACCTAGGGCCAATAGCAACAAGAAGTTGGCCCAAGATGAGGAGATAGTGAAACCACTCAATCAAGTTCACATCAATATCCCTCTCCCCAATGCAATTCGAGATAGTGAAACCACTCAATCAAGTTCACATCAATATCCCTCTCCCCAACGCAATTCGGCATGTCACAACATGCACTAGGGTCCAAGAAGAATTTTTCACACAAGCATATGTGAAGGATATAGGTATCCCACTCATTCCATGTGACATTAAGGGCATTTTAGGTTTAGGAGAATTAAAGTCCATGTTAGTTGCTTTGCAATTCATTGATCGATCCATTAAGCAACTACGTGGCATGGTCAAAGATGATCTCATAAAAGTGGATGGGAGCCACTTGCCTGTTGATTTCCTCATCCTGGACACGGAATCATCCCTAACATTGAATTAATGCTCCAAGATCCTTGAAAAATTTTATCTTTTTCTTGGGGATTAAATCCATCAATCCATTCAAGGAAAGGAAGAAGGATACATTGTTGACATGGCCTATGAATCAAGTGCAATCAATCTCTCATTGACCATGTTGAAAGACTCTTCTCCTTTGAGGTTTAATGATAACACTCTGACTCATCAGACACATGCAATGCTTGGCCCACTTCAACAAACAAATTTTAAAATGCATGTACTGAAATTTGTGCCAATAGGCATTGGCTAGGGTGCACATTGTGTCTGGTTGAGGACGTTAAACTTTGGACTTATTGGAAAGCAACCCAATATTTTTAAGTTAATATAGTATGTTGTCTTTTTGTTTTCTTTATTGGTTTCAATAATTCAGGGGGCAGTTGACTTGAGCATAAAGTGGACAAAAACTCTTGATGCCCCAGGTTATATATCTCCTTTCCTAAATCTTTTTAGCTATAATTCCTTCATATCTTTTATGCCATTGAGGATAATGTCATTTAAGTTGAGGGGAAAGGCCATTGTGCATTTTTATAAAATCTTTTAATAAAAACAGACACTTTCATGATAAAAATCATGTCCATTTTTTTTTCAAAAATTGCTACATTTTTCACATCCTAATTGAACTTTCATGCGATCGTGCTTCATTAAGGAAGTCTAAAGTGAAAAGTTAGTAAGTTGGTAAAGTTTTAGAAGTTTAGAGCATTCCCCCTCCACAAGGAACGACGACATGGATGATTTTCACACACACACAGCAACTTGGGTGAGTGAAAGACCCTGAAAGTATATAATTATTGGAGTTGGCTTAAAGGGTTGAACTACATGTTCTTTTTTCTTTTTGAGTTGAACAAAAGAAAAGTCGGGATTCGTAATAGGGACCAATCTACTCAACATCCTAAGGAGGCGGTCACTTCAAAAAAGAGACAATTATAAGCATGCAAACTAAATGTAACAAAAATATACTTTGAAAGAGCTTAAGAAAGGTAGATAAAAGTACGCACCTCCCATTAGGCAAATTAGAGGGGGTGAAAAAAAGTACACACTCTCAAAGGTAAAGAGCACAAACAAATGAAAAAGCCACACTAAATCAAAAGTCCCTTATACTAAAATAAGACCAAGTTGTAAATAATGTTAAGTTGGGGCAAGAGTTGAAAAGCGATCCATGCCAAGTGATTAAGAGACTTATTTTTCTCTTCTCTCCAGATAGTTATGCCCCAAGGGTCGGCAAAGGTAAGGATATGCCAAAAAGGGTGAAAATAAACTCTAAGCATGCCAATTTTTATGCACAATCACCTATCGTGACCCTAAATGTAATGGGGGAAACGAGAACTTAGCTTAACTAATTGGTCACCATTGTTTGTGAAAGATAACCCTACAACTCATGGTAGTCTAAACTTTTCATCGTTTGCATTGCTGAGGGACTAGCAATGAGTAAGTTGGGGGTATGATGATTACATATTTTTTGACATTAACAGGAGAAAATTATGCATTACACTCATGATTTTATATGCAAAACCACATGGTATGATAGATAATTTAGTGCTCTTTTCAACGGTACTAACTTTATTGAATTCCAAATTAAAAAACATCATAATTTTATGTGAAAATTTGAGTGTTGGTGCATTTGTAGGTCTACGTACTCACTGCAAGACTTAACCTAATTGTTTGTGTGTGTAAGACATAAAAAGATTGTGGCTCAATTGGTTGGACCACTTGGCCATCACTGGAGTGGCCAGGGTTCGAATCCTAGCAAATACAATTAATTTTTACAGTCAAAGTAAGGACAGGGGTAGAAAGGAAAATTTATACCTAAAAGGATGCCCTAGAGGAATCCCCTTCGTCAAGGAACCCCAAAGAGGCTGGCGGCTCCCTTCCCTCTCTCCCACTTTCCATCTCTCTCTCTTTCTTTTTTTCTCTCTCCTCTCTCTTTTAAAAACTCCCACAACCGCACTCTTTCTTTCTCTCTTCACTCTCCTTTCTCTCTCCCTATTTTTCTCTCACTCTCTCTCGTAGGCTTCCTCTCTCTTTTTCCTTCTCTCCCCTCTAGTTCTCTCTCCTCTCTTCGAAAATCCTCTTTCTCTCCTATTCTCTCTTGGATCTCTCTTTTTCTCTCTCTACTGGTTCTCTATCCCCCCACCACCGAACCCTCTCTCTCTACTTTCATCTTTATGTTTTCATCTCTATCTCTTCCCTACACATGCATCTCTATTTCTCTCTCCCTCTGTCTCTTTCATGCATCGCTCTCTTCTCCTTTTCTCTCTCTTTCTATCACTCTCTCTCTCTCTCTTCTCTCTTTCTATCACTCTTTCTCTTCCTCTCTCACCCTCTATCTCTCCCCTCTCTCCCAGCTCTCTAACTCCCTCTCCTCGCCCCTCAGGCACCCACCCCACCCTCAGTGCCAGCACCCTGGGCCCAAGTGCGTCGCCCTCGGCCGCAACACAATCGGGCGTCACGCACCCCACCAACCCGCACTCGCCGCCAGCCGCATCACACGCGACAGCAGGAGCAGGTGCGTCTCGCTCCACCTCGTCGCCCGTGCATAGGCGGCTTCCCACCCGACGCAGCCCCTGCCACGCGTCGAAGCCCGCACGCATTCCCACCTTCACTTGTGCCATGCAGTGCCCCGAGAGGTGCCCTTGCCTACTGCCCGCCCCAGTGTCGTACTTGCTGCACCCTGTTCTAGCCGTCAGGTGCTAGGCTCACTGCACCGGAGTTCCCCAACCGCCCAGTAGTGCCCCATCTTGTGCAGCACTTTGTGCCAATGCAAGCCCGCCATCCACTGCACCGTTGCTCTTGCTGTAATTCTCTCTCTTTTTGTCAATTTAGTTTTAGTGATTTCTCATAGAATATTTAGTTCTTTATCAAGTAGTTTTAATTCCCATTTAGATTGTGTTGTATTCTCTACAGTTAGAAGGTAATAGTAAAATTGTGTTCTTAGTTAATTTAATTTTCTTTTCTTACTCTCTCTCTCTCTCTCTCTCCCCCTTCAAAGTAGGGTTATTTAGTTTTGTTTTTCTAGAATTAGTAGACTTCATTTGAATTGGATGGTTTTGTTCGATGGTGTTAATTATTTAGTAGAGTTCTAGCAATGATCTTTAGGATTAATTAGAAGTTGGGTGCGTAGTTACTTCTAAATTAGAGTAGGTAAATCGATTGGTCACCAATTTTCTAGTTTTAATCTAATCCTTTTTCAAATCTTTTATTTTTAATTAAAATCTAATATTTTCAAAGTTTCAAAATCTAGTTCTCCATGGATCGACTCGATTGTCACCACTTAACTATTTCCAAATTAATTGTGAGTCCGATTTTGTGAAGTTGGTTGCCGTGAGTGTTTAGCGACACGCATCACATGCATACCAGGAGCTGAGGGACCTTCCTGACCACTGCCCTTTGTGGGCTTTCCCAGGGACTATGGTCGACGTAGATCTTAAGAGTGTTGAGCCCAAAGGGCCATTGGGCCTTGCTTATTTGTCCAATATTAGCCTTTTGGATTTTGCCCCCTTCAATACTCATGAAGCCTAACAACACTTTCAAGAGACCTAGCTTTAGACTCAGAGTAGGGAGAATTTTGGACATTCATTGAGAAGGGCCTGGGTTGGACAAGGTGCTGCACTATAAATGAGACTGTTAACTTCGTTTAGTACATTGATGCAACAAGCATATTGAGAGAATGATGTAACTTATTATTTGCAAAGATGAGCTGTTCATTTCTCATTCACATTACTTTTGAGAGATCAAGTATTGACTATACCATTGGCTCATCAGACAATACGCAATGATATTGGCATTACTTGTTATTTTCCTTGTAGATTTTCCTATCTCTTATATATGTATTATGTTTGTCAAGTTGTTCCTACTGTTTTGTCTCTGAATCCAATGTGAGTTGGTTTGTAGTATATTGGGTTCAAAGGCCTTTACCTTTTCTTTTAGAAAGTAGGCTTCATTCCTATGGCTATATAATAGATATAGAGACATTTTTTCCTTCTACGAAGCTGAAGAGATGTTCCACCAAGATGTGGATCTCCACAATCCAACAATATGGCAATATTCTACTTCCAATAAACTAGTACTTTCATGGACTTAATGTTAAAAACAAATGCTTAGTTAAAGAAGGAAACTGAATCTGATACATTCCTATAAGCTATCAGATTTAAATTTTAAATTAGAAAACGAAAACAAGGGACGGTCCCCAGAAAATTTGATAGCCCGACATTCTTGTTCATAGTTTAAGTGCACCTCATCGAAATATTCGACTCCACAACCCATCCGTAAGGCCAAACGCTATTTTATTTCCAAGAAGCTAGTACTTACACTGACTCATGTTAAAGACATCTGCTCAGTTAAAGAAAGAAACTGAATATGATGCATTCTTATATGACTTCAGATTTCATATTTATATTTCAGAATGAGAATAATGGATGCTTTCCATGCAATTTGACGGTGTCGTTTCCTTGTTCATACTTTAAATGCACCTACATTTAAATATACAGCCTGTTAAAGACGAATGCTTCAATCATTATACCTTTTAAGCTTGATATAAATGCACCTTGTAAGCGATTTATGGCAGTATAAGGATGCTCAATTACCGAATGGTCAGCCATCATTTTTCTTTGCATTGGAGTCTTCTTCCTGTTCCTGGTCTTCCAATGTAGAGTTCCGTCTCTACTTCTGTATTCTCACTGTCATTTTCATAGGTAACAGTTTCGCTTAGCTTTGCTTCATGTTGTTGGACCTGGATAAGAGAGCAGCAACTTCAAGAAGACACAAATTTCTGGTTTTGTGCAGTTATATATTGTTGCCATCGAAAGTAGTACCAACCTTCTCATGTAATAATGAATTCTCCTCCATCAACATCTTCTCCTGAGTTAATGCACAAATCCATATTTAATCAGTATATCATGAGATTAATTTCTGCTAAGGAATGTCTGCTGTCTTTTGTTATATCAATTCAGAAAATAAACTTTCTTCTACCTTTTCCCTCAGCAATGTGATCTGCTCCGTGAGTAGTTCATTCTGAGAAAGAGACAAGAATGCAATGTAAGAAGGAGGGACTTCATATCCATTTTCTGTTTTGCCTTCTGGGTGACAGTGAGGACACAATGTTTTTTCTTATTTTCCAAAATGCCAGAGTTTCACTTGTGACTACCTTCCTTTCTCTAACATTCCGCAGGCTATGTTCCAACTGACCCTCCATTTCGTGCAACTCTTCAGCTGAACATGATCCCAGGTTTTCACCTAGCAGCTTCCTGCAATGTGTTAATCTTTACCCTCACTGATTATGTGGAACCTTGTCACAAAGAAATGTCATTCAAAATAAATGCCAACCTCTTACAGTCTTGAAGAAGCTCAATCTTCTTAATCATGCTGGCAGCCTCATTCTTCCACTCCTGTATCAAACAAATGCCTATCAAAACCTTCATTTCAGAAGTTGGTTGAATAAAGTGGGTTCATTCGAGAACTTTGATTCATGTAAAAAAAGATGAAAACAATGGATATTGGGGGAACAATGAATTCTGCTGCACATAGTGAATGGATAAGGGAACTCAGCAAACATGAAAGAAGTACCATTCAGGTAGGAATACAGTAAGAACTATTCAATTGTGTCTGAATGTGTAATATTCCGGAGGTGACTGACCACTAAAGGTGGACTGGATATGCACAGTACATGCTCACGATGACTCTCTGTGAGGTCTTTAGTGCTGCTAAATGATTTGCATGTTCTTGCCATAGCACATTAATGTCACCATGATTCTCACGATTATGGAAGTTATTTTCACATTTTACTCTTGAAAAGTAGCACAGAGACCCGAGGGAGAGAGAGAGGAGTGAGAAGTGTAGCCATGGCACTAAAATGTCTTCATTGTGGCAAAATGCTGCAGAGATGGCCAAGCCAAGTTTGTACTTTGTCTCTGTGGACAAATCTCCATGCGTTAAATAATACAAAAAACGAGCAGAAGCTTGCATAGAGGAAAACCACGACGAAGGGGAGAGGATCTTATACCTTCTCTCGACGTCATCGTGAGAAGAGGAGACGAACCTTGGAGGCCGAGAAGGAACCACGAGGAGGGCACTTTCCTTTGTTCCAAGCTCCAAGACCGAAACCAGCATGGTGATGGCTTCCTTGGAGTGCAGCCTTTGAGAGAATTCAGAGGAGGAAGAAAAACTTGGGAGAGGAGAAACCTGCAGCCACCCTTGCATTTCGCTCTCTATTTCTCAATTTAATTATCTCTTTCTCTCATGCAAATCGCAAAGGCAGGAGAGAGGGGAGTTGGTCAGTGCTCCATGCTTATGCTCTTTAAACTTCCAACGTGGGCAGCCCCCCTTTGTGGGCACAATAAATGGGCCCAACCCATTATAGTAACATCTCTCACTTGCCCACAAAGGGTAATCACCAAGAGTGTAACTCTTTCGACTGCTACCATCCAACTCTCATATAGGAAATAGAGCGTACGACCTCACTGGAGTAACATAATTAGGCGAGCAGTGATCCATTAAGTCATTGCCAAAATTAACAGAACATAGTACTATACAAAGTCTCGTGGTACCATAAACAACCTTATATTCACCTGATTTAACACTCCGAATCTCTCAGATAAATAACTAGCAGTGTTAAATCTCAAATGTCATGTAATCTAACTCTGTCTGCACACAGCTGACTGAGTTCTCTGTGTAATGATCCAAATAGCATGGACACAAATGTCTTTCCTATGTTCTTATGTCAATTCGATTAATCTCGGACACTTTCCTAACCATATCCCGCTGGACTGTATTAACTTTGGTCCTAAGGATCATGCTAAAGTAGTGACGTTGAGCCTCCTCTTCATGACATAGTTCTCAGGTCACATAGGGTACAGGTAGGATCAACAATATGATGTAAGAGCTTATATAATGATGAAGCAAAGATCCATTCATCATTCTTACTATCGATCGAATATAGCACATGTGGCATGAAATGTATATTATGGTGTTCTTCCACTTGTGTAGGTGTGTCACTTTTAAATTGTCATTAACACCATACGGATCTTAGTCTAGTCACTCCCACTGCAACTAACCTGAACGTTATGACACAGTGCTCTCACTTAGTACCTTGTCTCGAAACTCACATCCAGCTTTTCCAGCTTTTGTAGACTATATAGGATAGACTCATGTACTCCTATATTCAATCTTTAAAAATCTCATCTCAACTCTTATCCGAGGCAACATTACTTACAATATTTTAAGTATATCTTGCTCATTCTTCTTGCGCCATAAATACAAAATGTCTCACCTTACTCGCTATCTCAATGCCAAGGAATTACCCATGTGAGAAGATCAATTTAAGTCTAGTAACACTCATTAATGTATAAACAAGCATTCCATCAAAATACACTAAGTGAAAAAATGCACAATCATATTAATGCTAACAATAATTGTTCCTACATTATAGTTTATAGAAACCCATGGCACTTGCATGGGTCAAGAGAGCCTCTCTAGTGATCTATTTAGTCAGTAGGTCCACTGCCACATGGTCAATAGAAATGTACCGAAGAACTACTAACTCTCTTGCCAACAAATCTCGTATGAAGCGATCTCAAATGTCAATATGTTTAGTCCTCCCATTACACTTGGGGTCTTTAGCGTAGACCAGGACTGACGTACTATCAACATATGCATCAATATCATTCCCAACTAACAAGATGTCGTCAACATATAGGGATAGAATTAGAATCTTTTCTCCTATTCGTTTGACGTACATACAGTGGTCCTCCTCAATCATCTCAAAATCAAATGAGTTGATTCTCCTATGGAATCTTATATACCACTGTCAAGACGATTGCTTGAGGTCATAGATGGAACGTTTTAGGTGGCAACTTTGCATTCTTATCCCTTTACCTCAAAATCCTCTGGTTGAAATATGTAAATTTTCTCATTTAATTTTTCATTGAGAAATGCCATTTTAACATCCATTTGGAAGAGGTTTAGATCCAAATGTACGACAATAACTTGGATCAGGTGAACAAATGTGAATCTCACTACCAGGGAGAACATCTCATTAAAGTCTATACCCTCCTTCTAAGTATACCCCTTCGCCCCTAGTCGTATTTTGTATTTATTAATTAATCTATCTGCCTTGTGCTTAATTTTGAAAACTCATTTGCTTCCAATAACCTTGCACTCAGGTCGAAGGTCAACTAACTCGCAGACCTTATTCTTCCCCATAGATTCCATTTCATCTTACATGACAGCTTCTTATTCTTTCCTAAATAATGATGAATATGTCTTTATGACATTTTTAGGCTCTTTATCACTTGCAAGCTGACACATTACAATCTCCTCTTTAATCTCAAATCGACGACAAAGAGTGTGCCCACATTTGCTCCGACGCACTTGGGTAATGACATCTCCAGACTCTGGTGGAGCACTCCTACCAAGGAAAGGGTGCACTCCCAATAGCTTGATCATCTCTACTATCTCTAATGACCATATGGTCAGGAACTAATTCCCTCCCTTTGTTAGATGATGGTAAGAGAATACTTGTCCCATCCACTTCATGAGATCAAAGCTTTTTCCAGCGTCGTCAAGGTTAAGGTATTCTTTTTCTAAGAATACAACATCTCAAACCTCTTTTTCTGTCACTCCTTCATTTGGGTGTTGTCCATAAATGACATATCCCTGTGAGCTATCAGGATATCTAAAGATAAGCTTTCTAACTTTAAGGCCCAATTTTCCATACTTGTAAGAAATATCTTGGACATACCCTACTTACCCTTACAGTCATAAATTCTCTAAGTTGGACTTCTCACCATATCACAACTCACAAGGGATAGAAAGAACTGACTATGAAAGCATGTGATTAAGTATATAAGCAGCAGTCAATAAAGTGCCCCCCTAGAAAGATATTGGGAGGTTGGCATGCACCATCATCTACCTAACCGTGTCTATCAATATCCTATTCTTTCTTTCGACAACACTGTCTTGTTGCAGAGTATGTTGAATAGTAAGTTGTCTTTGAATTTGCTTTTCCTCACACAAATTCTGTAATGATCAAATAAATATTCGCGTCCTCGGCCCGCGTAAAGTTTATTTACACTCATGCATGTCTAATTCTCAATCTCAACTAAGAAGTATTTGAAACAATCTAATGCTTCATAATGGTGAGTGGTCAAATAAACATAATCATGTCGTGAATAATCATCTATGAAGGTAGGAAAATATAACGCCTCATAACGGGCCTTCGTACTCATAAGTCTGCAAATATCAGAATAGATAAGGTGTAATGATGTGGTGACCTTCTTAGCCTTTCTAAAAGGCTTTTAGCATATTTTTCCAATCAAACATGATTCACATACAGGTAGAGTGACCATAGCGAGTAAACCTAAAAGGCCTTGTCGAGCTAACCTGGTCATTCTATCATATCCTATGTATCCTAGATGAGCATGCCATGTCTCAGAACTAAGGTCTTTATGATTAACCACATACGATACAAAAGAAGTAAAACCATTCATATTAACATCAAATTTAAATATATCATTGCTTAACAATGCATGTCCATAATATCATTCAAATAAATGTCCATGTCACTGCCTACAAGTATAAGAGGAAATCCTAGAGATAACATAGATGAAGCTAATAATAGATTATGCTGAACTGCTGGCGCGTAGAGTACATCGTGCAATGTCAACACACGTCTAGTTCTCAGACTAAGCTTGTACACGCCAACTCTTAAGACTTCCTCATAGGTGTCGTTGCCCATATATACTCTTTGTGACCCCTTTGGAACTTGGCAATAATCTAGATATCCTTCTCGATCTCTTGTCACATGCTTGGTCAGTCTTGAATCATCAACCCACTCAAGATAACTTCGAGCGACTAAGACATGAGAACAAACATGTATAAAAAAAACTCGAGTTTAGGGAGATCTTTTTTTGGTTCAGCACATTCGCGAGCGACATGTCCCAACTTATCACAATTATAACACTACGCCTTGGACTTGTCTGTCTTCCTACCGCGCCTGCCCCTGTGATGGCGCTTCGGTGCCCACTCTACCTTGGACTCAAAGTTGGATGCAATGTAATGATCTTTGCGTTTAAGAAACTTCTTTGGACCCTTCCTACCTTGATGTTTGCCTCCCTTGGAGACAAGGCCAATGGCACAGATTGCTTCATCGTGCTCTACTTCCAACTCCATATGACAAGAAATATTAGAAAATTTTTTGATATTCTCATTGTTAGTGAGAATCTATTTTTATATGGACCCAAGAGTTTAACAATGATCGGATCATCGTTAGAACCTGATGCTCATTTATGAGATCATGATCCACTGCCTTCAAATCTATGATTATGCCTAACATCACTCTGAGATGTTCAGTCATGGTCTGGCGCGGATCCTGCGAGTAGACTCAAACTTAAGTACGAAAGCCCTCAACCATGTCGTTGATGTTCCACCAAATTGCAACTTCAACTGTTCTCACATCTCTTTAGTAGTTTGACATTTCTCAAACTCGCCAATAAGGTCGTCTTGCATGCTACTTTAACATGGTAAAGCACACACTATGATCCTTATTAAACCATTTCAGATATACCTCATGGCCTTGGCGGCGTTGTGCAGTGTTACCTTATTTAGATGGTGACATGCAAGTGGTTAAGTGTTCAAGCAACTCCTGTTCTTTCAGCATGTATTGGATCTTACAGTGCCATATGTCATAGTTTGTATCATTTAATTTATCATCCTTGGTCAAATCATCTACAATGTTCTTGGTGGCCATTATATATCACTATATAAAAAATATATATAGAGAGCTAGGTTGACATTCTTTACACATCTTAATTTACCTCCAAATATTCAAACTAATAAACATTAAGCTATCTTAATAATCATGATCGAAATTTAGATCTAGAATGCCAAAATTATCTCCCAACGATTTTAAGGTAACTCAACTTTATTAGAACGATTTTGAGCAACTTTTAAAATTAAAGGCACAATTTAACAACTCTCATTCTTGGCCAACTATTTCAAAATTGAATATCCATATTGTATTTCATAGAAATAGCATAAAATATCAATTATTCAAACTTCAGGTGGCACTAATTCATAATATTCCTCAGCAAAGAAAATTAGCTATATTCCATGATATTTTGCAATTCAAATATATCAAATTCATACTATCATCAACAGAACATTTGCATATGAATGATCATGTAAAAATGTTTAATTCTAGCTTACAACATGATCAGTAAAATAACACGATAGCAAATTTGGTTATGCAAATTAACTAAGTCAAAATTTGTATATTTATAGACCATTATTTAAAGAAGACCATTGTCACTAAACTAGTATGCACAATAGTTAAATGATTTCGTAAATATGCGTAGACTTAATTAATTAATCAACAATGTGAACAATGTCATTTGTTTGCAAGCATTATCTTTGACTTTATTGGCACAAAGAATATTCATTACTTTATTTTGTTTACTCGCATCAACATTAATATTAAATTATTCACATAACAAATAATTTATGCAAGTCAATTTTCTGATAATTATCACAAGTAAATAATGCAAATAAAGATAATCCAATAACTAACTTTGTTCAAGAAATGCTAAACTAATTACATTTAACTAAATGAAAACATTAACAACCTGGCATGGTTTTGAAGCAAAAACTAACATAAAACAATTTCTAAAATCTCCTAAAGACCACTTCAATTTCTCCACTCATCAGCATTTGGAGAAATTGAAATGGGTCTACATGAAAAATTACACAGTGGTTCGTAGGTCCAATCCAATGCGGCCCCTAACGTGGGCCAATCACTCTGTCGGTAGTCCCCTAAGGACCATGGCAATGCAGAAATGGTCCCCTTTGACCATCGCAAACCTTGCCGTAGCAGATCCATGAACGTATGTTATTAGCTCAAGCATTATCATATGGCTTGCATGAAGGAGTTAGTGTGTCTTAAACCAATCACATTAGATATAACAGACTTAATTCATGCATTCTTTATTCAATGATGAATGGTATTTCTCATATATATATCTCATATATATATATATATATATATCTATATATATATAATATGTGTGTGTGTTTATGTGTTTTATTGCTCGATATATATTTTGATGTACATAGACTTATACAATGAGGATTAAATCACAAGGAGTTGTGCTAATGAGATTAATCCTCTATAAATATAAATCCTAATATGTTCTCAATCATAGAATGAAAGAACTAGACATCGAGCATTCGGATAAACTGACACATGTTGTGTCTTCTCATATGATGAGAGTGGTTGATCTGATAACTACTTGTGTTGAGACACTAAGACAAATATGTGATAATCATTGGTGGAATGAGTTCACTGAACTGATCCACTTCAAAATTTCTAGATGGTCTTAACTGTCCTGTGACACCTTGTATGGGGACTACTATTTCCCAGCTCTTGATTAAGGATGCAGAATATCTGCGTCTAAATATTCAAGTGACCATAAGCAATGGAATCCATATGAAGGTGATTGAATTGTCAAAATAGAATTGCCTACAATTGTTTATGCTCAATTAAATCCCTGACCATGGTTAATGGGATTATCGGATAAGGAGTTTTCCAATAACATCTTATTGAGTGTGTGATCTATTTAGTGATTAAGGAGTTTGAGAGTTAACCATATTCCATTAACACTATTACACTTGTATAGACGAAGCATTAAATCCGTACAATAATCTGTTGACATACATGTGCTGATAGTGAGATGATGATCCTCGACATCTTTTAAGGTCATGAGGTATTGCTTGGCATCGTTCGTGATCAAAAGGTCCACTGAATGAATAATTATGTGATGATTAATCAATTCACTTGATCATGAGATGATAAACGAATTAAATTAATCTTAAAAGGTGTTTTAAGGTTAATGGGCCGGACACAAGACTAATTAATGAGAGTTTTATATATTACTTGGGTTTTTATAAAAAATTAGAGATAATATATATAATAGTGGGACTTAGGAAAAACCCTAACCAACACGTGGACTTCTTCCTAGCCGTCCCCTCTCTCTCCCTCTCTCTTGGTTGTCCCCTTCTCTCCCTCCTTTGGGTGGTGCTGGTGGTCATTGCATCAACATTGCGGAAGAGAAGGAGAAGCTGTCTACGCAAAGGTCTGTGTGGATACTGTGTCTAGAGGCCATGCACGTGTGTGGCCACCCACATCCCATAGATTCGACATCGACTTTTGGAGATCCCTCATCTCTACACGGTGAGAATCTGTTCTCACAGATTTGTGTTGTGTATTCTATTGAATCGGACAACTGATCATGAAATGTTTTACGGGATAATTTTTCTTGTGTTTATTTTCCCTATATTGTTGTGATCCCGTAAACTTAACAGTAGTATCAGAACCAGGTTCTGACTTGATTCAATCGAATTTTTGTAGAGATTCAAAAATTTTAATTTTTCATGCAATTTTTCATATTTTCGTTATTCCATGTATGATGAGGAGGATGGCATCCGCAATGGTGTTTGGGGGCACCTCCATGGTCGAGGAGGTTGCTGCAGTCATCGGCGAGGTAGGACGACACCACTGGGCCCATCCAGACTGCCTATAATGACGCAAGAGGTCGCAGTGGGCGGCAACACTACCAGTGCTTTAGAAGCACTGCGCAGTGCAGCAACACCTCAAGCGGTTGCTCTGGGCGGCGGCACCTGGGCTCCCCGCAAGGCCGGCACCGTCACATGCAGCGAAGGTCGCTGTGCGCGGCGGCCGGTGCCTGCGCCGAGCCGCCAGCACCGCTACTGCCTCACAGTTGCCCCCTAGCGCCCCTAAAACCCTAACGGGTAGAGGGGGCGGGGGGGTCGTGGGCCTACGCCGGTCTGCCTGGACCCAACGGCCAGGCCCGTGACTTACCCGCGCGCCAGATGCACGGGTGGGCCGGGCGGGCCACCAATTGGGCCGGCCGGTCTACGGGCCCTTTGGCCCCTTCTTAAATTATCTTTTTTTAAAAACATAGTTTTTAAATCTATTTTTATTTTAACACATATGTTTTAAATCTATAAAAAGAATTTTTATTTTTCCCCCTCATATGGGCACATTATAATAATGAAATGAAAACTATATTTATGAAAATGTTTCATAAATGATTGCACAAGGAATTTAAAGTTTTTCCGCTACTGGTGTATTTCACATGAGATGCGACTTGTTATTTTAATTGATGCCAAGATTTGATCATTTAGCCTGCCAAAAGTATTTGAAAAGAGATTAACCTTAAAATTATATTTTAAAAATATAATTATTTATCATTAATTATTTTAAAATAAGTGGTTATTTTTTATTTAATTAATTAATGATCAATAGTTGAAATCAATCATATATGCATTCATATTACATGTGATGTTTGTTATGAATTATTGGATCCTGATGATCATGGACTTCTAAAATGGGACTACTTAATCTATAGATAGATTTGTATGTGATAAATTTGATAATGGGATATGCTTACCTCCCTTTCTATCTCATATCCAATTTGTACATTCTATCTCCATTTGAATGGGCAAATGAGAATAATGAATTGAAAACTACATTTATGAAAATGTTTCATAAATGATTTTTGCACAAGGAATTTAAAGTTTTTTCGCTACTGGTGTATTTCACATGAGATGCGACTTGCAACTTGTCACTGATGTGGATAATATTGCTTTGATGTCCATTCCCACCCCGGATAAGGTAAAAGAAGTTGTTCTCTCTCTCTATACGGATAATGTCCCAGGTCCATATGATTTTTTTGGAGACTTTTTTACTTCTTGCCGGGATATAGTTGTTGATGATATTTTTACTACAGTCATTGAGTTCTTTAATGGAGGAGTCTTACCCAAGGATTACACTTCCACTCATTTGGCTTTGATTCCTAAGTGTGAGAATCCCACTTCTTTCAAGGAGTTTAGACCCATTAGCCTATGCAATTTCAATTACAAAATTCTTTCTCTGATTGTGTGTAAGAGGCTTTCTATTATATTGCATAGGCTAATTTCCCCCTTCTAAGGTGCTTTTATGAAAGGAAGGGATATTAGTGATAACATTTGTCTAGCTCAAGAGATGGTGCACAACATATCTAAAAGAAACAAGAGTCATAATGTTATCATTAAGCTAGATATGATGAAGGTTTATGATAGACTGGAATGGAACTTTCTGTTTGAAGTTCTCTCTAAGTTTGATTTTTTTGATGTTTGGATCAATTTGATCAAGAATTTGTTCACTCACTACTGGTTTTCAGTATCTTTAATGGACAGCTTGATGGCTATTTTAGTTCTTCTGGAGGACTTAGGCAAAGTGATCCTTTAGTCCCCAACTTATTCATTTTAGCGAAAGCTTTCAGCAGATGTTTGCACGGCTTATTCTCTAGAGGCTTGGTTACTCCATTCTCCACATTCAGAGATGGTCCAATCATTTCACACTTGTTATTTGCTGATGACAGTTATTTTCACTAATGGCTCTCAAGCTTCTCTTCAAAGGCTATTTCCTTTTATTAGTATTTATGAAAGGTGTTCTGGTCAGCTAGTGAATAAAGACAAAAGTTCCTTTTATGTGGCTCCTTCCACTATTACTTAAAGGATCAATCAGATTGTTGTAGCTACCCAGACTCCACATAAAAGGTTTCCAATTCTACACCTTGGGGCCCCTTTGTACAAGGGCCTTGCTAAAACCATTTACTTCCAACCTTTGCTTGACAAGGTGAGAAAAAAGCTGATTAATTGGAAAACTAAACTCTTATCTCCTGGTGGTAGATTGGTCTTGATTAAGCATGTTTTATTTTCTATTCCTATTCATATCCTTGCTTCCTTCTCCCCCCCTAAGATCATTCTTGAGGCTATGGAAAAGACTTTTGTTGCTTTCTTTTGGGGTTATTCTAATGTTGGTCAAAGGAAGCACTGGATTGCATGGAAGCACTTGGCCAGGCCTATTGATGAAGGTGGAATTGGGATTAGATCTTTATTTGATCTGAATACTACTTTGAAAGTGAAGTTATGTTGGAAAATTTACTCTCATAAGCATTGTTTGGAGTGAGTATATTCATAACACTTATATACATGATCAACATCTCTTCTTGCTCTTTGACTGGATCTCCACATTGGAGAATGATTTTTAGACACAGGCATTGGGTTTTGGACAATACTTGTTGGCAGATTGGGACTGGTATTATTTCCTTTTGGTATAACAATTGGACTGGACATAATCCTCTTAGGGATTTTATTTCTAATAATCAGTGGTATTCTATTCCTCAAACCCATCGTTGGACTGTTTACGGATTTATTTCTTATAGAGACGACTTTCTGCAGATGCTCCCTATGGATATTTCCTGTCTCATTATGAATATTGCTTATTGCTTATCTAACATTCAGTGACCTGATATACCTATTTGGAAGCCTGATTCTCATAGTTATTTCTGTTAGAATTAGGTGGCCCGCAAGCCAATCCGATACTATATATTATTTAGTTTATTAATAAAATGACAATATTTCATTGTGTGTAATTAATTCAATCTATATTTATCGTATCACGATGAAGTCCATGAACATGTACAATAGTCTTCGGATTATGATGAGATCATAATTAAGGGACCGAGGACTTATAAACTCATGTTCTTAATTGTTCCTAGTCGAAAAATATTTGAGAAGGACATCAAACATTCAGATAGACTAGTACAAGTTTCTTCAACTCATATATTGAGGGTGACTGATCTTATAAGTCACTCGTGTGGAGACATTAAGCTGGACCTGTAGGTGCTCATTGATAAATGAGTTCACTAAACTGATCCGACTATGAATCATTGGATGGTATATACCTCACTGTTAATCAGTTCGATTATTTTGTCACGGTTACGTAGATGATCTTTGGACCTGAGACACCAAAGATATCTTGTTGGTACGTCTCTGAGCTTTGACCTTTACTAACGAATCCATAACTATAGGTTATCAATAAGTCAAGTGATCGGATTCAAGTAGATGTCCTCGAAGGTAATAGGAGAGAGAATGTTTCAAGAATGATATGCTCAAGTTCCTAGCCAAGACGGACTCTGTATCAGATAAAGAGTTATCGGATATAGATTAGCGGCACCCAATTCAAGTGAATCGACCGGCTAGGCTTTAACAGTAAACCATACCCTAGGTCGATTCGGGAACATTGCACAAATGAAGGATTATATCCGCGCGGTAACCATTGACGGAAAGGCTCCCACGCAAATGATCGGAAGCCCGTCCCGATTCATTGTGGGAAGCCCGTCTGAATTCATTGTGGGACATTAAATTCGGCTGATTAAATAATATAAGAATATTAATTAAATCAGTGGGTCCGTAAAGAGTTACTGGACTTAATGGGCCATTGACTGGACTGGTATTTGGGCCTAGAGGGTCACACGCAAAAGGTTTTCAAGTGGATGGATATTTTGACAGGGTTTCAGATAAGTGTGTGTTTTTCTAAAAAACCGCAAGGCACTTATTATAAAAGACTGGGGCTAGGTCAGGGACCAACAACCCTGACCTAGCTGGCCCCCTCTTTCTCCTCTCTCTCTCTGGCGCCCCCCACCTCTTGCCAGCCTCGGAAGACTCCGCTCCGACTCCCGCCTGCTCCGTCTTCCCGTTCGACGGGAATCTTAATCCGCATGTCACGGAGAATTACGCATAGCCAGACGGGATCCGCGGATGCTGCTGCGAGCGAGGAAGCGAGGACGATTCACCAAAAGGAAGACCGCGTGGATACTGCTAGAGGTTGGGCACCTACGTGGCTTGCGGCAACACATCGACGGAACCGGACAAACGCGGATTCGAATCCATGCAAGGTAAATCTGATTTATCGTTTAAGGTTTTTGTAGATTGAAACGGGACGGATCCGATCCCGATTTAATTTTATCCGCTGTGTTTTGCTTGGATCTGACACAACGAACCTAACAGTGGTATCAGAGCCAGATTCCACTGTATTCTTCGCCGTTTCGGTCTCCGAATTGACATTTTATTATATTCCATGCAAGTTTTCTTTATTTTAATTGCATGAGCCATGTTCATTTGATGAACACGGTAAATTAACTGTAATTTATTTCATTAAAATCGGAATTTTCAAGTGTGCGTTTCGTGTTCTTCATGTGACGAAGAACGGGCACGAATCGACGTCTTCACGGGCTCCCCAATGGGTGGGGATTGGTCACCGGCACTTAGGATCCCCATTAGGGATCGCCGGCCGGCGTCGGAGAAGCCCACTGGCCGGGCCCCTTCTCCTCCTCCATCTTCCTGTACATTGGCAAAAGCTAAAGAGGGGGGGGGGGGGGGGGGGGGGGGGCGGTGGGTCGGGTTTGCCTAAAACTGGCCAAGGGGGTTTTTAGTGGAGGAACCACCGTCGACCAGGGATCATCGTCGCCGGTGCCCTTGGGTACCGGGCGGCCTCCCACGGGGGAGGGCCCCGCCGGCCGGCGCCTGCTGGGCAGGCTGTCGGCAGCGGGGCGCCTCCCCCCCCTTCACCCTGCGCAGCTAAGGTTTCCCTAGCTGCATCAGGTGGAGGGGGCGGGCCCACTGGGCCAAGCCAACCCGGCGATCGGCCCGGTCCAGGTGCCGGCTGGGCTTGGCCCAGGGGCCAGATCGGTCCCAGCCCGCCTAGGCCGGTTGACCCCTTTGACATGGCCCAATAAACCCCATATTCCCCTATATGCTACCCTTATTAAAACATAATTTAAATTTAATTTTGAAATCAGATTTTTAAATTAAACTGAGTTATGTTTTATATGATTTAGAGGCCAGTAAATAGATTTAAATAATGGGGACTGTTTTAACAAATTGTTGTTAAATAGATGATTAATATAATTGTTAGATTATAGGATATTAAAGTTAATTAATTTAATAGTTAAATTAATTTCTTTAATATCAATAATTTTTAATTTGCATGGAATATTAAAAATCTCTCAATTTGAAGTTTTTGCACATATTATGTGATTTAATTGCTTATTTAAATTCGATTTAAAATTAGCATGTTTAAAACAAAATAAAAACCTTTTCAAAAATACAAATCTAAATTTTGTTTGGTCCTTGGTTTATGAAACCAAAATATAATATATTTTCGAAAATTCGATTTCTTCAAGCCATGTGATGCGCTATTCATATGTGGTTTGTTTAATTTAAAAATTACACGGTGGTCATGGATAAGCACTTGATATTTCGCTTGTGGATGTGGATCGATAATATGTGTGTATGTGATTTATTAATTGATAATAAATAGAGGTCTGCGAACCTCTCCCTCTCTCATATTCTATTGTATCTCTACCTCCCTCCTTGATGTACTCGCCATAAGACTTTCTCTGTTAAATTATCATGTAATTGAGAATTTACGATGTAATTTGATCGAGGCGGCTGAACGTGGAGTGAGGATGATCCACAATTGTAACCAAGAAGGAAATGAAGGAGTTCATTCAACCTATGAGTTTGCAGACTCATAATATAACTGTTATATTGTGTTTATATGTGTTTGACTGTCTGGCTTAAGTCAAACTACTGTGCTATCCATGACCACACCATGACATGTATGTGATGCGTGTATTTTTCTTTTTATTACGAATCAAACGATTTAGGTTATTAGTATAAATAATATACTTGATATATTCAATACTATCACCTAGGATGAGACCAAAGTAAATAAATAAAACCTTCGTTATAAATTCTAAGTCGGAGCGCGAGTCATTGAGAATGTACCGCGTGGCTCTCCATCAATATAGTTTTTAGAACTTAATTCAGTGATGGCATTTTCTACGTGTTTACCCGAGATTTGCCATCATTTGATGAGAGGACTATTAACTATGGCATCAAATGCCTTAAGATTGAAATAGAGGAACGACATAGCTATCCACGTGTTTACCTGGGGGCTATATTCCTACTCTACTCCATCACGTATTGATGGTAACACTTAGACCAGGTATAATGGTCTACTGTGTTTATCCGGGACCATTAATAACCTGAGAGCCAAAATAAGATCGGATATCGCAAGGAGTTGCAATTACCATGAGTTGGTTGCTCTGAGATAGCAGTATGATACTGTATATACCCGAGGTCATACTGTGATACTTGGAGATTCTGATCTCCACTAGGAGACAGTCGGCGTCGCCCGTTCTATATATCTGAAGGTTATACAGTCTGATGAAAATTAGTGGGAGTAAAACTAGATAATAAAAGTCTATATCTTGTTTTGATTAATGAACTGAATTTTTGCTAATTAAAATTTGATTATCTCCTGTAGGCTAAGATGTCGCACCATAACCCGTTGCATGGCATACTGGATGCCAATCGTTTGACAGGCCCTAACTACTCAGACTGGCTCAGGAACCTGAAGATTGTCCTCAGGTCTGAGCAAATTGCTTATGTTCTGAGTGAAGAACCTCCTACTGAACCAGCATTAGATGCACCAGAAGAGGACATGTTGACATATAAGAAATGGAAGGAAGATTCTATCATGGCCCAATGCTACATGTTAGCCTCTATGAGCAATAAGTTATAGAGGCAGCATGAGGAGATGGATGGTAGATCTATCATGCTCCATTTGAAGGAGCTATTTAGTGAGCAGAGCAGAATCCAAAGATATGAAATATCTAAGAATCTGTTCAAGGCTCAAATGACAGAGAGATCTTCAGTACAGACTCATGTGCTGAAGATGATTGAATTGGTATATAGGCTAGATGCTCTTGAGGTCTTACTCCCAAAGGAGATGCATACCGACTTTGTGCTGTCTTCACTTCCACAATCATATGCTTAGTTCATTGTTAACTTTAATATGAATAAGATCCAGACCACTTTGGCTAAATTACTGAATATGTTGAAGACTGCAGAGGGGAACCTTGTGAAAGATAAACCCCAAGTCCTTACGGCTAGTAAGACCAGCCGAAAAAAGGTAGCAGTCCAAGCCTTTAGGAAAGGTAAAGGTAAGAACCAAAAGAAGCTGAAAGTTGTCAAAAAGGACAAGGGCAAGAGTGCTGAGAAGGATAATGCTTCTACTGTCATCAGAAGGGCCACTGAAAGAGGAATTGTAAAGAATACCTCAAGGACAAGGCTCAAGGAATTGTAAACAACAAGACGCTTCAAGTATCTATATGATAGATGTAAACTTGTCAATTAGAGATTATACAAGATACTAGATGTGTTTCTCATATCTGTAATTCTGTACAGGCATTGATAAGAAGGCGTAAGCTGAGAATCGGCGAGGTGAAGCTAAGAGTAGGTAACAGCACAAGAGTTGCGGCGATCGCTGTGGGAACAGTGAAGCTCAAGCTACCATCCGATGACACTTTTTTATTAGATGAATGTTATTATGTATCTAGCATAATAAATAATATTATTTCTATTTCATTTTTAGATAGAATTGGGTACACTTTATTTGTTAGGAACAATTCTTGTTTAATTTATTTCAAAAATAAATTAATAGTTTCTACTTCATTATCTAACGGATTGTACTTATTGAATGTGTCTCATGATAATCTAAATATCGATTCTTTAACTAAAAGAAATAAGTGTGAAGTGAATAAAGCCTACCTATGGCATTGTAGGCTTGGACACATTAGTGAAAATATACTCCAAAGACTGCATAAAAATGGATACTTAGATCCATTTGATTATGAATCATATGTAACATGTGAGTCATGTTTGATGGGTAAAATGGCTAAATCTCCATTTACTGGAACTGGAGAAGGAGCCAAAGACATACTGGAACTAATACATTCTGATGTATGTGGTCCTATGTCAACCCAAGCTATTGGTGGTTTCTCATACTTCATTACGTTCATTGATGATTTCTCAAGGTATGGCTTCATATACTTATTGAAGTATAAATCAGAAACTTTTGAAAAATTCAGAGAATTCAAGAATGAAATAGAGAAACAAACTGGAAAGAGTATTAAAACTATCTGATCTAATCGTGGTGGGGAATATTTGAGTACAGAGTTCACAAAATAGTTAAAGGATAATGGTATTCTTTCTCATCTTACACCTCCTTATACACCTCAAATGAATGATGTATCAGAAAGGAAGAACCGCACATTAATGGAAATGATGCGATCAATGATGAGCATGTCCAAATTACCAGTGTCCTTATAGGAATACTTAGCTCGGCTATATATATCCTAAACAACGTACCTAGCAAATCTGTTGCATCCACCCCATATGAGATATGGAATGGAAGGAAATCAGATCTTAAACATGTTAAAGTATAGGGATATCCTGCCCATATCAAAAGACATGATGCAAATAAGGTAGAGTCAAGAACTGATAAATGCAGATTTGTGAGATATCCGAAGCAAAATTAACGGATATTACTTTTATCATCATGTCAAACAAAAGGTGTTTGTAGCTAGGAGAGCTATCCTTTTGGAAGAAGATTATATGCTCCAAAAGAACAGTAGGAGTAAAGTAACTCTGGAAGAAATTCTAGACCCACAAACTGTCAATGGTTCATCAGATGAACTGTCAGTTTCTAAACCTGTTCAAAAAAGTATACAAGAACTTAGTAGGTCAGAAAGAGTACCTAAAC
Organism: Zantedeschia hybrid cultivar; assembly: GCA_030544215.1. Lineage (NCBI taxonomy): Eukaryota > Viridiplantae > Streptophyta > Magnoliopsida > Alismatales > Araceae > Zantedeschia > Zantedeschia hybrid cultivar. Next base: position 40,861,021 of record JARZZO010000015.1, read on the forward strand.
CACCCGAAAGATACATAGGACATCAATTTGGATGGTTCTAGGATACTCTATAATGAGAATGATGATCTTAATACTTACCAAGAGGCCATTGAAAGTCCAGAGGCCGAAAAATGACGAAAAACCATAAATTCTGAAATTCAGTCCATATACATCAACCAAGTTTGGAACTTGGTCGACTTGCCCGAAGGTATAGTACCTATCGGTTGCAAATTGATCTTTAAAGAAAAGATTGGTGTAGATGGACGAATTGAAACTTATAAGATAAGGTTAGTTACGAAGAGTTATCGTCAAAGGTAAGACATTGACTATGACGAGACCTTCTCACCCTTTGCCATGATTAAGTCTATCAGAATTCTTCTCGCTATTGTTGCGTACCATGATTATGAAATCTGACAGATGGATGTAAAGACGGCCTTCCTCAATGGAAACCTTGAGGAAGAGATGTATATGATACAATCAGAGAGCTTCACATCAAAGGAATATCCATATATAGTATGCAAGTTGCAAAGATCCATTTATGTACTGAAGCAAGTTTTCCGGAGCTAGAACATAAGATTTGATGAGGCGATCAAATCGTATGGCTTCATTAAGAATGAAGATGAATCTTGTGTATACAAGAAAAACAGTGGGAGCGCAATCACATTTCTAGTTCTTTACGTTGATGACATCCTACTCATTGGGAATGATGTAAGGATGATGTCATCGGTAAAGATTTGGCTATCCAAGAACTTCTCCATGAAGGATTTGGGAGAAGCATCTTACGTATTGAGAATACGGATCTATAGAGATAGATCAAAGAAAATGTTTACTTTAACCCAATCCATGTACATAGAAAACATTGTCAAAAGGTTTGGGATGAAAAATTCTAAGAGAAGTCTCATACCAATGAGACATAGAATTTATCTCTCTAAAGGACAGTCACCCAAGACTCCTGAGGAGAGGGCAATGATGGATAAGGTTCCCTATGCTTTAGCCATAGGTTCTATCATGTATGCCATGCTATGTACAAGACTTGATGTAGCATACGCTGTAAGTCTTACGAGCAGACATCAGGCGGATCTAAGTGATGGACACTGAAAGGCTGTGAAATATATCCTTAAGTACTTAAGAAGAACCAAGGATATGTTTCTGGTCTATAGAGGAGGAGACTTAAAGCTGCAAGGATATACTGACTCAAGTTTTCAGTCTGATCCGGATGACAGCAAGTCAACATCAGGATTTGTCTTTATACTTAACAGGGGAGCAGTGAGCTGGAAAGTTCCAAGCAAGAAATCACTATTGATTCGACAATAGAAGCTGAGTATGTTGCTGCTACTGAAGCCGCCAAGGAAGCAGTATAGATGAAGAAATTCATCGGCGATCTTGGTGTGGTGGAAAGCATCTATGATCCCGTCCCACTGCTGTGTAACAATAATGGAGCGATTGTTCAAGCAAAAAAGCCGAGGTTTCATCAGAAACTGAAGCACATTATGCGGCGCTTTCATCTGATCAGAGAGATTATAGCTAAAGGAGATGTCATGGTGGAAAGAGTTGCTTCAGCCGACAACATAGCAGATCCACTGACGAAGCCTCTATCTCAAAATGTATTTAAGCGTCACATAGAGACTATGGGTATTATGTACAAAAATGATTGGCTTTAGTTCAAGTGGGAGATTGTTAGTATTAGGTGGCCCGCAAGCCAGTTCGATACTGTATATTATTCAGTTTATTAATAAAATGGCAATATTTCATTGTGTGTAATTAATTCGATCTATATTTATCGTATCACGATGAAGTCCATGAACATGTGCAATAGTCTTCGGATTATGATGAGATCATAATTAAGGGACCGAGGACTTATAAACTCATGTTCTTAATTGTTTCTAGTCGAAAAATATTTGAGAAGGACATCAAACATTCAGATAAACTAGTACAAGTTTCTTTAACTCATATATTGAGGGTGACTGATCTTATAAGTCACTTGTGTGGAGACATTAAACTGGACCTGTAGGTGCTCATTGATAAATGAGTTCACTAAACTGATCCGACTATGAATCGTTGGATGGTATATACCTCACTGTTAATCAGTTCGATTCTTTTGTCACGGTTACGTAGATGATCCTTGGACCTGAGACACCAAAGATATCTTGTTGGTACGTCTCTGAACTTTGACCTTTACTAACGAATCCCTAACCATAGGATCAATAAGTCAAGTGATCGGATTCAAGTAGATGTCCTCGAAGGTAATAGGAGAGAGAATGTTTCAAGAATGATACGCTCAAGTTCCTAGCCAAGGCGGACTCTGTATCAGATAAAGAGTTATCGGATATAGATTAGCGGCACCCAATTCAAGTGAATCGACCGGCTAGGCTTTAACAGTAAACCATACCCTAGGTCGATTCGGGAACATTGCACAAATGAAGGATTATATCCGCGCGGTAACCATTGACGGAAAGGCTCCCACGCAAATGATCGGAAGCCCGTCCCGATTCATTGTAGGAAGCCCGTCTGAATTCATTGTGGGACATTAAATTCAGCTGATTAAACAATATGAGAATATTAATTAAATCAGTGGGTCCGTAAAGAGTTATTGGGCTTAATGGGCCATTGACTGGACTGGTATTTGGGCCTAGAGGTTTTCAAGTGGATGGATATTTTGACAGGGTTTCGGATAAGTGTGTGTTTTTCTAAAAAACCGCAAGGCACTTATTATAAAAGACTGGGGCTAGGTCAGGGACCAACAACCCTGACCTAGCCGGCCCCCTCTCTCTCCTCTCTCTATCTGGCGCCCCCCACCTCTTGCCAGCCTCGGAAGACTCCGCTCCGACTTCCGCCTACTCCGTCTTCCCTAACCATAGGTTATCAATAAGTCAAGTGATTGTGTTCAAGGAGATGTTCTCGAAGGTAATTATGTGTTCAATGTGGGATCATCCGCTCTTGGTAATAAGAGAGAGAATGTTCTGGGAATGATATGCTCAAGTCCCTAGCCAAGGCGGACTCTGTATCAGATAAAGTGTTATATGATATAAATTAGCGGCATCTAATCCAAGTGAATCGACTGGCTAGGGTTTAATAGTAAACCATACACTAGGTCCATTCGGGAGCATTGCACGGATGAAGGATTATATCCGCGCGGTAACCGTTGACGGAAAGGTTCCTATAGTGGGTTGCATAAACCCTAATGCCTTCTGAGATTACGCGGTGTTTCTAGGCACCTAACATGATCGGAAGCCCGTCCGAATTTCTTGTAGGACATTAAATTCAGCTGATTAATAAATATAAGGATATTAATTAAATCAGTGGGTCCGTAAAGAGTTACTGGGCTTAATGGGCCATTGATTTGACTGGTATTTGAGCCTAGAGGGTCACACGCAAAAGGTTTTCAAGTTGGTGAATATTTTGAAGGGGTTTCGGATAAGTGTAGATTTTTATGAAAAACCGCAAGGCACTTATTATAAAAGACTGGGGCTAGGTCAGGGGCCAGCAACCCTGACCTAGCCGCCTCCTCTCTCTCCTCTCTCTCTCTGGCACCCCCCACCTCTGGGCGGCCCCAAAAGACTCCGCTCCGACTCCCACCTGCTCCGTCTTCCTATTCGACAGGAATCTTAATCTGCATGTCGCGGAGAATTATGCGCAGCCAGACGGGATCCGCGAACGCTGTTGCGAGTAAGGAAGCGAGGATACTGGGCACTAAAAGGAAGACCGCGTGGATACCGCTAGAGGCCGGGCACCTGCGCGGCTTGCGGTATCATGCTGACGGAACCGGACGAACGCGGATTTGAATCCGCGCAAGGTAAATCTGATTTACCGTTTAAGATTTTTGTAGATCGAAACAGGACGGATCCGATCCTGATTTAATTTTATCTGTTGCGTTTTGTTCGGATCCGACACAGCGAACCTAACAATTTCACTGCTAAATCTGCCTAGAACATTGTGAGACATAGCAAGCCTGAGCTTTCCATTACTAAATAGATATGGCACTTTCTCTTACCCAATAAAATATCACTCTTTGTTTATAGAGCGCTTATTGATAGATTGCCTTTTGACTCAGTCATTCAGAGATATGGGATTTATATGGTTTCTAGATGTGCTTGTTGCATATATGCTTCTACTAAAACCAGGAATCATGTTCTTGCTACGGGTGATTTGCTATTCATTATTGGTCTTTTTTCAATATTATCTTTCATATTTAGGTCCAAATGAACTCCTTTGAGTATATGTTCTCTGTCTTTACTTCCAAGGCTTCCAGCACTACTCTGTATGGATTCTGCATGGGTATTATATCTTCCATTGTTGCTTGGACTATATGGAAGGCTAGATGTTCAGCCAGATTTGACCAATCTTCTTGCAGCAAAGATCATATCTTAAGACAGGCCATTCTTCTCATCAGAGACATTGCCTCTTTGTTTCATCCTAAGAGGGCATCATCATCTACTGAGAGAGCCTCTCTACAGGCTTTGGGCTTAACTTATAAGTTTTCTCCTACTCCTCCCTCTCTTGTTTATTAGATGCCTCTCCCAGATTCTATGTCAAGCTTAATACTGATGGTTGTTGTAGAGGCAATCCAAGTTTATCTGCAGGTGCTGCTATTCTCAGGGATGACAGAGGTTCTTTTATTTCAGCTTGTTGTAGCTATTTTGGTATTACTTGCAGTCTAATTTCAGAGATCAGGGCTATGCTTATTGGTTTACAGATGTGTTGTCAGTTGGAGATTTCTTCTATCGTACTTGAGTCTGATTGCAAGGTTTTGATTATGCTCCTTCTTCCTAATGGCAAGACTATTCCATGGATTCTTCATCCTTGGTGGGACATGCTCTGCTCGTTGAAGGACTCTATGCATATTCAGTTCCAGCATGTGGTTAGAGAGTGTAACAAGGCAGCTGATGCATTGGCAAACTTCTCATGCTCCTCTCATACTTCTCAAGCATTTTATTCAGCTACTCCTTTGCCTCCTGCTGTTAGAGGAGAGTTGACTATGGACAAGTCTGGATTTCCTCATTTTCATTTTTGATTGGTTACTGTACTTAGCGGGTCTGTTTTACTTTCTTTATTATTGTATCTCCCTATAGTAAGGTGGCATGTCCCCCCCATGTATTTTGAATTGATTTAATCAATATAAATCCAAGGGTCCTAGATAAGGTTCTGGGCTCTAAATTTTTTATTTTTTTTTAAAAAAAAAACTTAGTTTCGTAGGTAGTATAGCCCATTAAGTTAGAGAAAATTTTTTGGGTTCAAGTTCTCAGGACAGCAGGTCAGTATTTTGACAATAACTCTCAGTGTATAACTCAGATTTTGACCTAGTTAGTACAGTTGGAAAGAAATCAAAGAGGTCCACAACTTTGTAGAGGATCATTTTCACTGATTCCTTCATTTACTAAACCGACAAATTGAAAGTTCGGTTCGGAAAGAAAGAGTTACGGGAAAGGAGTCTGATTTGGAGTCAGGTTGTCTCTAATTCGTGGAAGGGAAGATTAGTCCAATCCAAAGGTGGTTTGTAGAGGTTGTTTTGAATCATAAGTTTAGTGTTAATTCTATATATATGTAGTTAAGGACGTGGTTAAACCTAGTTGTTGTTCTACATCGTGAAAGGTGAGTGTTGTGTTCTTGTTCTTGAAGAAAGCAAAGAAGATAAAGGTTGTTCTTGAGGATAGTTTATAATTTTGTGATTCTTTTACTTTCTAGGAGCATTCAAGGTCGAGAAGGCTAAGAAGTGGTGATTCTTATTGGGAGTCGAGATCTCTTGTCGGATTTCAGATTTGGGTTCTAGTATGAGAGGTAGGTGATGATTCCCCAAAATATAGATTATTTATATTAATATAAAAAAAATATTTTTATTTAAAAAGTGGTCAAAACAAAAGATTGGAATAATGTTATTTGTATTTATTATTCAAATTTTAAATTAAATAGGCGAATTGTTCATGAAATTTTGATTTTGCTACGCTCTATCTGGAAACGGCAACAACCCTGGTCGTCTATAGTACTGAATAGAAACATTTTAGGCCATCCAGTTTACTAAACCGCAGCATTGCTAGTTGTCTAGTATTCTGAACAACAACATTAATGGCCATCCAGTATACTGAAGTGTAGCCTATCTGGCCGGATTTTCTGAAACTTAATTTTTAATTTGCACGATCTTTAAATATTTATAACTTAGTTATTTATAATCTAAAGGATTTAAAATTTTGAGTATACGTCTGTTTTCATAGCATCTAATGAACTCCAAAATTTTATAATTTTTGAAAAATTAATTCTTATTTTTTAAACTTGCTATTTGAATTTTAAAAATACTCATTTGATCTCTGAAGTTAATAAAGTTTTGCAAGTATTGTACTTACATCCTAAACATCATGTTTTACCAATTGGGTGAATTTTAAAATCTGTTAACTAATATTCATCATATTTAATGAATTTTCAGTCCTGAAAAATAGATTTTGACATGTAAAAGTTATATTTCGTATTCAATTTTAAAAAAAAAATTCTTAGAAATATTTTTCATGAATATATAATCTGTTGGAACCCGTTTTTAAATTGCATAGTAGAACATCATGTTGCTTTAAAATATCTTGTTTTAATGAAAATGATATTATTTTTATATATGTATATCATTGCCTATATGATTAATGTTAATTTCAGATTATGAGAAATTTTGATTTCTGTAAGACATGTGCCATCTAATTTAATATATGTGATATGGACCATACCATCTTAAGGAGATTATGTGACCTGATTCTATTATAAGTGTTCTTGTTGGATAGTGTATTATGTGACCCAAGTGTACCAAGTGTAATGGGTAAAATCTACTTTAGCATGGTGTGGTGGTGGGATATGTATAATCCTCGATTTTGCGGTAGTCAAGAACCGCATATATATATATATATATATATATATATATATATATATATATATATATATATATGTGTCCTTATGTTATGGTTAGGATACTTATCCGATTAAGATAGAGAATTGTGATAATTGGCACATATATATGAATCATTTGAATTTGTTTTAAGGCATTATAAATTTATTTTATAATGTAAAATTTTCAAAAATATAGATTTTGAAATATATAACTTGATTACATACTACTAATTATATTTTGAGCCATATACTATGTGATATGTGCCTTCCTTTGTGTTAGAAGAATTATGTGATATATTTATGACTAAGAGTTTTTTTTCAAGTAAAGTAAGAAAGTTTGATATATGTGATATGAATTAGTGTGCTTGTTTCATATTATTAGAAAATGCATCTAATTTGATATGAGATATATATGAAATCTTATTTTATATTATTCTCTTATTTGATTTATATGTAGCATCGTGAATTGTTCATGATATGAATTAATTACCATGTGAATTTTAATAATTATATATTTAGTCTGTAAAGAGATAATGCCTACTGAGTTTTGTACTCTGTAAGTTTGTTGGATAATTTTTCAGAAGAGGTGGCTAGAGAGTTGGAATTTCATTATAACCACGAAGCGTAGGAGTTATTTGGAGCTTTTGGATTCTAGGTTAATTGTGAATTTATGAATCTTTTCATTTAGTATATTGATGTAATAAGAGTAATTTAGTCTATTATATAATTTGTGAAATCTTAGGGAGTTGAGAGAAGTTGATTATGTTATGTTGAGACAAGACTTTTGTGAATTGTATTGGTTTATTATTATTTAGAATTTGTGACGGATGGCTATTTGGTTTACCTTGTGGACATACATTCTCTCATTTCAGTTATGTATATGTTATGTTCCGTACATGTACCGTCTTCGAATTCCGCCGAAAGTCGGATATGACTGGACATGGGGTTCAGGACATTACATAATAAGTCCAGTAAATCCTTACTGACTTAAAGTAATTCATTTAATATCTCATATTAAATAATTACCTAATCGATTTATCATCTTATGATAATCGACCGGACTTCCGATTAAGTTGGGTGCCAAACAACACCGCATGATCATGGAAGACATTGACATTCAGCAACCCATTTAAGGAACCTTTCAATCATCAGTTACTGCATGGCTATAATCTTTCATTCGTATAATGCCCTCGAGTCAACCTAGAGTATGATCAACTATCAAACCCTAACCGGTCAACTCACTTAGATTAGATGATGCCTTACGATATCAGAAAACTCCTTTTCCAATATAGTATCTGGCCTAGCCAAGGGACTCCGATGCACCTTACGTAGAGCATTCTCTTTCTAATTATTAGGAGCAAAAAATCCCGTATTGAGCACTCAATCACTTTCGAAAGTATTCCGCTGGACCTGATCACTTGACTGATTTATACCCCACAGTTAGAGATCCATTAGCTAAGGTCAAAGCCCAGAAGTCCACCAACAATGTGTCATTGGTGTCATAAGTCCAGAGACCAACTACGCAACTGTGACATTGAATCAACTAGGGGACAGTCAGGTAAATTACTATCTAGTGATTCAAGTCGGATGAGTTCAGTGAACTCATTTACTAATGAGTACCTATAGGTTCTCCTTAGTGTCAACATACGAATGACTATAAGACCAGTCACTCTCATCAAATGAGCAAGACAAACATATACAAGTCTCACTGAATATTTGATGTCCTTCTCAAATATTTTGTGACTACGAACACTTAAGAATGTGTATTTATAAGTTGTCAATCTCATTATTATGATCTCATTATAATTTGACAGATATTGCACACATCCATAGACTTCATTATAAAAGGATTGAAAAAAAAGTGATTTAGATATAATGAATATAACGCTATTATTATTTAAATAATTAAACAAGCCAATATAATGTATGTGATTGGCTTATGAGCCATATTCAATACCAACAGTGGGCGCCAGGCACGCCCCATCCAGGGTCATGGCGCCCCCTCGCGCAGCGGGGTGGGCGCCAACCCCAGCGGGCCATCATCTTCCTCACCATCTGTGTCTTTATCTTCCTGATGTATCTTGGACTCGACATGGTCGCCGTCGCGCTCCTTCTCAGATGGTTAGTCGTGCTCCGAATGCGCACTGCAAAGCCGCCTAAGGCATGCACAATATTCTGACGCCATGAGCATGTAGGGAGAAGAAGGTAGAATAGGGACACCGCCTGACCTCGTCGTAGTCCGTCAGTTCTTCGGATTCCTTTTTCAGTTCTTCGTCGCTAAGAACTATCATGGGAGCCGATTGACTTGACGAGGCAGCTGCCTTCTTCATGATAAGCAATCACAACACCATGGTTTCACCAAAAACCTGACTTTGATACCAATGTTGATAAATCTCCATGCATTAAATAATACAAATAAACAACCGAAAGCCTGCACGAAGGAGAACCACGACAATGGGGTGGAGATCGTATACCTTCTCTAAACGTCGACGTAAGAAGAGGAGGTGAATCTCGGAGGCCGAAAAGGGAACTACGAGGAGGGTGTTAGTCTTAGGTGGCCTACAAGCCAATCTGACTATGTAAATCTCGTTCATTTATTAATATAATGGTATTATTTTATTTTGTGAAAATTCGTATTATTATCGTCTCATAATGAAGTCCATAAATATATGCGATAGTGATCAGATTATGATGAGATCATACTAATGAGACTAATCACTTAAACACGCATATTCTTAATAATTCCTAGTCAAAGGATATCCGAAAAGGACATCGGATATCAGGTTAGACTAGTGCAGATTACTCATGCTCATACAATGAGGGTGACTGATCTCATAGTCACTTGTATGGAGACATTAAGGTGAATTTGTAGGTACTCATTAGAGAATGAGTTCACTGAACTGATCCGACTGAATCGCTGGATGGTATAGTACTTCACTATCAACCAGCTTGATTCTATTGTCATAGTTGCGTGGATGATCCTTGGACCTAAGACACCAAGGACACCTTAGCGGTGGATTTCTGTGCTTTGACCTTAGTTTATGAATCTCTATCTACGGAATTCTAAACAGCCAAGGATCGGGTACAGTGAAATACCGTCGAAGGGAATTGAGTGTCAATAAGAAATCATTCGCTCTCGGTACTTAGAGAGAGAATGCTCTAGGAAAGATGCGCAGAAGTCCTTGGCCAGGGTGGACGATAATATCGGGAAAGGAGTTTTCCGATATTATACGGCAACATATGATCTAAGTGAGTCGACATGTTAGGATTTGACAGTACACCATATCCTGAGTTGACTCAAGAGTATTGTATGAATGAAGGATTATATCCACGTGGTAACTGTTGGCGGAAATGTTCAAAGAGTGGGTTGCTTAACCCCAATACCTACCGGGTTCACGCGGTATTGCTTGACACCCAACGTAATCAGAGGCCCAGCCGAATTTAATGTGCGACATTGATTCGGTTCATTAATTAATTAATCGAGTTAGTAAGGAGTCACTGGGCTTATTGGGCCATTAATCGGACTGATTGCTGGGCCTAGAGGGCTACACGCAAATGATTCTCAATGCGATGGATAATAAGTGGTTTTATATTAAACCGGGAGTTTTTATGAAAAACCGCGCGATTAATATAAAAGATAGCGAACGGGCTGAGTAGGCCAGGCAGCTGCTCAACCCTGGCCGCCCCCTCCTCTCTCCCTCTCTCTCTCTGGCACCCAAGGCCGGCCCTCTGCTGTAGGTCTGCTTCGCCGTCTTCTCCGACTCCTGTTCGACGGGAAATCGACCGCGCGTCGCGGTGGTCGTTGCGGCGAACGACAAAGGGTTCGTGGACTGCGACGAGCGAGGAACGTGAGGATATCCACCGCGAGGAGGATCACATGGACTTTGTTGGAGGCCGGGCATCTGCGTGGCTGGCAGTGTCACACTGACAGAACCAATCGGTCGCGGATTCGAATCCGCGCAAAGGTAATAATCCGATTAACGGTTATTCAGATTTTTAGTTTTATCAAAACGGAAAAATGAATCGCTGGTTTTATTTTAATTTCCGCTGCTTGAGCGATCTAGAGAAACGCGAGAACCTGAGAGTGGTATTAGAGCCAGGTTCCATTGTTTCTCGTCCCGTTTTAATCTCCAAATTAATAATTTTTGCTTTATTCTATGGATCGTTTTTAATTTTTCGCAAGGATAATAATCATGAGATGATTGCTGCGATTCAATTGCTTATTTCTGTGTAAAAATTAAAATTATTCAGGGTTTTTCGGAGTTCTTCATGCGATGAAGAACGGGGCTCTTTCCGACGCCGTTTGGAACATTTTGATATCCGGGAAGGATGATTGGCTAGCTTAGATGGTCCTAGGAATAAGGACGGTCATTAAGGCATCATAGCCGGTGCCGGAGTGGCCACGAGGGGCTACTAAATGGGGTTTTTCTTCCTCATATTTTTTATTTTCAGAAAATGAGAAAATGAAAAAGGGAGGGAGGATTGGCCAGCAGCTTCAAAGGGGGCATCTCCGACAACCCCGCCGGTGCTAGCAGGTCCAGACGGCACTGGGCTCTCGGCCGTTAAGAGGCGCCGGGCAGACCCGTCGCCACCATGCCCGCCGACGCCCTGCAACCTGCAACAAGATATGGGGTTAGGGTTTCGGGAGGTAAGGGAAGGGGGCCTGCGGGCCAGGCGGGCCGATCAGCCCCGACCCGGTCGGACTGGGCGAAGAGTGGGCGGTCCGGGCCGTTCCGGCCGTTCGAGCCCACCAATGGCCTAGTCCGAACCAAGTCCATTAGGATGAGCCCTAATGGGCCAATTTCCCTATTTCCTATTAAAACCCATTAAACCCCATAACCCTTATTAGCCCATTGGATATTATTAAATTGGATTTCAATTTAAAATTCAAAAATGTTTTGAAAAGTTTAAATTGTTAATCATTTTGTTTTATTGGGCATTTAATGATTATGTTGATTATTAATTGTTAACTACAATTAACATGATCATTGATTAATAATTAGAGTTAATTATTAATTTAATTGTTAAATTAATGATTCATATTAATTGACCAATTTAAGTGTTAAATTAGTAGTCATTGTTTAATTAGAGTTAATTGTTAATTTAAGTGTTAAATTAATAGTTAATTCTAATTAACTAATCTAAGGGTTATATTAGAATTATTAATTGATTAGTGTTAATTATTCATTTAAGAGTTAATTTAGTGATTAACATTAATTAATTAATCTAACAGTTAGATTAGCAGTTAATAATTATTAGTCTAAATATTAGATTATTAATTATTAAATCATCTAATTGATAATAAATTAGAGTTAGTTATTAATTTAAGTGTTAAATTAATAATTAATTTTAATTGACTAATTTAAGTGTTAAATTAGTAGTTATTAATTAATTATAGTTAATTATTAATTTAAGTGTTAAATTAGTAATTAATTTTAATTAACTAATCTAAGGGTTACATTATGACTTATTAACTAATTCATGTTAGTTATTAATTTAAATGTTAAATTAGTAATTAACATTAATTAACTAATCTAAGTGTTAGGTTAGTGGTTAATAATTTATTAGAATTTATTATTAATTTAAATGTTAAATTAGTAATTAACTTTAATGGACTAATCTAAAGAGTTAGATTAGTTATTGTTTATTAATAATCTAATTGTTAGATTATTAATATTGTTTAATCTAAGTGTTAGATTATTTTTAAAAAAAAATATTTCTAATTTGCATGGAATAATCTGAAATTATTAATTTGGAATATGTGCACATGTGATGTGTGTTTTATGCTTTTAAATTGGATTTAAGTACATGATTAAATTAATTAAAAGAATTTTCGAATTTCAAAAACCAATTTTGAATGGAACTCAGTTTTTTGAAAGTCAAATTTATTTAATTTTGAAATTCTTTTGATTTAACCATGTGATGTGCTTATCATGTGTGGATTGATTAAAACATACCGTGGTCATAGATATGCACTTATTTAATTATTCATGTGATGAATGATGTGTATGGATCATAGATGTATGGTTGAATAAATATTTATTAATTGTTAATAAATAAAGGTCTGTGTATCTCTCTCTTTCTCATACTCCGATGTAATTCTACCTCCCTCTCTTCTGTACTCACCATGAAGCCTTCTTCAACTTACATGTAAATTTAGAATTAAATGTAATCTGATCGAAGCAACCGAGAAAAGAGCGAGGACGATCTACAGCTGCAACCAAGAAGGCGATTCGATAAAGATTTTTTGCCTATGTGTTTGCAGGATTATCTAATATAATTATTGTATTAGATATTGTGTGTGTTTGACTGATGGCTCCAGTCAAACCCATTGTGCTATCCATGACCACACTAATGACATGTATGAGATGCATTGTTTTCTTTTGATTATGAATCAAAGCAGGTATAGTATTTAGTAAATATATATGATATATTTATATACTATCACCTAGGAAAGACCAAAATAAAAATTATCTAAATACCCTCATCTAATTCTAAGCCGTAATGTAAGTAGTTGAGAACTTACCGTGTGGTCTACCATCGTTATAGTCATAGGATTCAAATTACTTTAAGTAGGTTTATTGTGCTATCTACAAGGCCTATTTAATTGTAAGGAGAGATTATGGCTATGGCATTAGATGCTTATTAATCGGGGTAGAGGAACCATGTAGCTTTGTTGTGCTATTCACAACAGCTGCATGCAAATCTATGCTCGTCTCGTAATGATGGTTAGCTTAGACCAGAATTAATAGCTTGTTGTGCTATCTACAAGGCCATTAAATCTCTGAGAATCGAAGATATGATCAGATATTGCAAGGAGTTGCAAGTCCCATGAGATGGGTGCTCTTTGATTGTATTATAGCTTGTTGTGCTATCCACAAGACTGTACTGCAAGTCATTGAGATTTTGATCCCCACCAGGAGACTATCGGCGTCTCCCATTCTGTATAGCTGAAGGTTATACAGTCCGTCAAAAATTAGTGGGAGTTAAAACTTGATCAAAAGGCCAAGTCTTGTTTTAAAAAATTGAATAATTGAACATCTGCTAAAATAGATTTCATCTCCTGTAGGGAATTATGTTGTCGAATAACCCACTCGGTGGCATACTTGATGCCAATCTTTTGACTAACATGAACTACTCGGATTGGCTCAGAAACAAGACCTACGTCCTTGGAGTTGATCCTCCTGCTGAACCGGCATTAGATGCCCTTGAGGCAGAGATGATCGTGTATGATAAAAGATCGAAGGACAAAGACAAAGGAGTAGTAAAAGGTGATTGCTTTTACTATAAGCAGAATGGTCACTGGAAAGAGGAACTGCAAGAAGTTTCTCAACGATAAAGTTCATGAAAAATGAAGCTATCAGAAGCTTCAAATATCTATGTGATAGATATCATTAGTAAGAGATTCTACATCTTGGGTATTAAATACCAGATGTGCTTCTCATATCTGCCATGATATACAGATGCTGACAAATAAGCGCGAGTTGAGAAAAGACGAGGTGGAACTGAGGCTAAGAAATGGCGCAAACGTTGCGGCGGTTGCTGTAGAGACAACAAACCTTAGGTTTCCATCAGGAGACGTCTTATCATTAGAAGATTATTATTATGTTCCTAGCATAATAAAGAACATCATTTCTATATCTTGTTTAGACAAGATAGGATATAGGTTGACTATTAAGAACAAAAAGTTGTTCGATTTTTTATGGTAATAAATTAATAGTTTCGGCACCTTTAGTTAACGGTCTATATCTTTTAGATATTTCTTACTACAATCTTCACATTGATAATGCTCTTAAAAAGAGTAAGAATTGTGTGAACCAAGCTTACATGTGGCATTATAGACTTGGACATATTAGTGAAAGCAGATTGCAAAAGTTGCACAAACATGGATATTTAACTGCATTCAATTATGAATCGTTTGCGACTTGTAAATTCTGCCTTATGAGAAAAATGGTAAAATCTCTATTTACTGGATATGGAGATAGTGCTAAAGACATTTTGGAACTAATACATTCAGATGTTTGTGGTCCAATATCCACCCAAGCCAAAGGTGGCTTTTCATACTTCATCACGTTCACTGGCGACTTCTCAAGATTCGGCTATATGTACTTAATGAAGTATAAGTCGAAAGCGTTTGAGAAGTTCAAGAATGAGGTAGAGAAGTAGTCAGAAAAGAATATTAAAGCTTTTCAATCAGATCGAGAAGGAGAATACTTAAGTACTAATTTCACACAATTCTTAAAGGATAATGATATCCTTTCTCAGTTGACCCCTCCATATACACCACAGGTGAATGGTGTATCTGAAAGGAGTAATCGAATCTTATTTGATATGGTGCGATCGATGATGAGCTTTTCGGGATTACTAGTGTCCTTCTAAGGGTATGCTCTAGAGTCAGTAGCATACCTACTGGACAGAGTACCTAGTAAGTCTATGACCTCTACTCCATATGAGATATGGAAAGATAGAAAATTAGAATTTAAACATGTTAAAGTATGGGGTTATCCTGCTCATGTAAGAGGCATGATCCAGACAAGCTGGAATCAAGAACTGATAGATACAGGTTTGTGGGATATCTTAAGGAGACATTTGGATACTACTTTTACCATCCTGGTGAACAAAAGGTGTTTGTCGTCAAGAAAGTTGTCTTCCTGAAAGAAGTATACCTTCTTCAGGCGGACAGTGAGAGTAAAATAATACTGGAAGAGGTTTCAGATCCTCAAACAGATGCGATATCATCAGATGAGATATTAGTTCCGGAATCTATTCAAATACACACAGATGAGCCTCGCAGATCTGGTAGGATACCTAAACTACCTGAACGATATGTGGGACATATCGATGAAGGTAAATCTAAGGTGTAATATAATGAGGATGATGATCTTAAATCCTACCAGGAGGCCATAGAAGGCCTAGAAGCCGAGAAATGGCGATAAGCTATGAACTCCTAAATCCAGTCCATGTACACCAACCAAGTTTGGAACTTGGAGAACTTGTCCGAGGGTATTGTACCCATTAGACGCAAGTGGATCTTTAAGAGAAAGATTGGTGTTGATGGACGGATCAACACTTATAAAGCAAGGTTGGTGATAAAGGGATATCGTCAAAGGCAAGAAATTGACTATGACGAGACTTTTTCACCAGTTGCCATGATAAAGTCGATCATAGTTTTACTTGCCATAACTGCACATTTGGACTACGAAATCTGGTAGATGGATTATCAATGGTAACATTGAGGAAGAGATGTATATGATACAACCTGAAGGTTTCACATCCAGATAGTTTTCAGATAGAATGTGCAAGCTTCAGAGGTTCATTTATGGACTGAAGCAAATTTCTCGGAGCTGGAACATAAGATTTGACGAGTAAAACAGCCCTGCCATTGATTGCACCTAGCATGTTGACCTTGGCTCATCGAAGAGGATGCATGAGTCTTCCTCCTAATAGCCCCCTTGAGGTGGGTCGACCGGGGGCCCACTCCTTCGAGTGGAGTGTGAATTCTTTGGCCTAATCTGACCCCATGGAGAGGCAGGTCAAAATAAACTTGGAAGTCAACTTGGATACAAATTTAAAGGATACCCCTTGCCTTATGATTTTCTAGGGTTAAGATGAACTAAAGGATCTGGCTTAGACCCAAGTTTCTCGAAAGTAGGCTCTTTCCTTTAACTCCCCTAAAAAAGGGACTCGGGCGAGGTATTCTTTCTAATTGGAACAAGATCTAAAACCACCTCTGGACCACTATATAGGAACCCCCATGATCGACAGGCTAAGGTTACAATAACCAGCCTAGCCTCTTTCTGCTTCTTCCTGGTATCCCCTAGCTTTCTGACTTAAGCATTAGAGGGCAATCCCCAAGATCACCATCGGGGCCCGTAAAGGTATTCTCTTTTGCAAGAGCAGTTAAGTGCCTCCCTCTGATCACAGGCGAAGGGTCCTGATCATGGAGGCTGAGGTTTTCGTCCATCATCTTTTAGCGCCATTTGTAAAAAACGATTTCAAATGTCATGGCCAGAGGTGACTGCAGTAGGACATCCAAGCAGAAGGAGGTTGTAGGTGATGGAGCAGTCCTTCCTCCTACACCACCCCTGATCATCGACACATGTGTAGTACCGAGACCTAACAACACTGACCATAGCCGCCCTAAAAAGTTGTGCCATGTGGCCCGAGGCCCTGACCTGCAATTCTTGATCAGCCTCATCCATCGGTTGGAAGATAATGTCAACTACTTTAAAGGAGAGGTGCAGCGTAGAAGACATGGTAGGATGGAGAGCCCTCTGGGGAGTCGTGGGAACGAAGAAAATCCAGTACCCCCCTCCCCCTACCGCCGCCTCTACAAGATGGCCCTTTAGTCCCATGGTACTCTTTCTGATCACAATAGGATCGAAAATTGCCTCTGGACCACTATATAAGGACCCCCCTGATCGACAGGCCAAGGTACGCAACAACCAGCCTAGCCCCTTTCTGCTTCTTCCTAGTATCTCCCAGTTTTCTAACTTAAGCATCAAAGGCGGATCCCCTGGATCACTACTGGGGGCCCTTGACGGTATTCTCTTTTACAAGAGCAGTTGAGTTCCCCTCCCTCTGATCATAGGCGGAGGGTCTTGATCGTAGTGGACAAGGTTTCGGCCCATCATGTTCTTTATAGGATTACTTCATTATGTAGACAAACCTTCACCCATTTGATAGAGAATAGTAGCTCATTCTATTGGGGACAATCTTCACAAAAACATGGTTTCTATGGAAAGCCAGGTGCAACAAATGCTTCAATAAGCTTGATCATGTAATACTTGACCTAATAGGAGGCCCGTTAGCGACCCATTAGTAGTATTGGATTGGCTTATTAGTAGTATTAGGGCGAGTTTTGAGAGTCCCAGGCTAGGACCTTGAAACGCGTCACCTAATAGTGACATGATTTAGACTTTTAAAAGGTGTCCAGTCGAGCTGACACAATTCAGTTCAGTAACCCAGTCTGACTAAACTCATTAGTTTCCATCCGTAGGGAGATTACTCCGCATGGAACTCGTCTTAGAGGCCTTTATACAGTCCCCTTTTGTCCGCAAGACGCCTTTAGTGTATCTTCTAGCCTTAGGGAGAGATTTATAGAGGTTTAGAGCGGCTTGGAGAGTTTTCTTCACAACGTTTTGCAATGTTCTTGGAGGGCTAGGCAAAGAGGTTTCTCAAGAGGGCGTGTGCGTGTGTGGAGGTATTCTTCGCCTTGCCAAGGCGATCTTCTGTGAGTTCTAGTGCGTGAATTGAGAGGCAAGTGATGGCTAATCCCTCTTCCATAACTATTTTTATATGTATAAGATTCTATTTTTCAATCTGTTTTCTTAAATGCTATGATGATATGGTAAAAGATAGGTTAGATAGGACTAGTTGATGCATTTGAATCTCTGTGTTTGAGGTTATATGTTAATTCATAGGAATTCCATGCAGAAATTGTCAAGTTTTGATAAAATTTATTTCTCTACGTTGGAACGCATCCAGTACTGGTGACACGAATTGTAATAAACTCAATCCATGTAATCTTATGTTTTAATGTGTTTAATTCTAGTTATAGTGCTTGTTTAGTATAGTTTTGCATGTCAAGACCATCCACAACATGCTTAGATCGTTATTAGCATCATGATGAATATAAATTGAGATATATCGGTATATGTTCGGTTTTGAAGCACGCCTATCATGTAAATCACATTGAAAACTCTTGTGATTAATCTTAAAAAGTATCCATGACCATGTATGTTTCTTATTTAGAACATTCACAACATGTTTAGGCTGATATTCATGTATTCATGTGCACTATTTTGAAAGATTAATGATGTTCTAAATTTTAATTCTGAGAACTATTTTGGCAACCTGAAAGGCATTAGATAACTGTGACGTGATTCATGAATCACGTCATCTGTAAGTGATGCGATTCAAGGTGTCTGGAATAGATCTGTACATAAACTATTAGTGTACATGTTAATAATTATGATTTGAGCATTATTGTCCATAACATTGTTATAAAATGTTTTACATGCATGAATTATGATTTAAATGAATGGACCCTGCCAACTTAGGAGTAAGAACCGTCCAACCACAAAAAGTGTCCTTGTGAGAGAAGACTAAGAATAAGAAAGATGAAAGAACCCAAGGCAACGGGTTAAAGTCTTGGAAGTACATTTACGGTATGTCGATCCCACAATTTCACGATTGAAGGGGAATCATTTATGTGTACTTCTGTAGATGTTGAGGAGCATGCATCCTACGAAGAAGCAATGACCTCATCTGACTCAGAAAAGTGGATAACTGCAATGAGGGAAGAAATGAATTCAATGGCTAAGAACGAAGTATGAGAGTTGGTTGATCTACCACCTAAACGCAAGGCTATTGGGAACAAGTGGGTTCTTAAAGTCAAGCGTAAGGCTAATAGATTAATTGACAAGTATAAAGTCCGACTCGTGGCGAAAGGCTATGCCCAATTAGAGGGAATAGACTACGAAGATACATTCTCCCCAATTGTGAGATTCGCCTCTATTCTCCTTATCCTGGCTATCGTCGCACATCTAGACATGAATTGTTCCAGATGGATGTAAAGACAGCTTCTCTCAAGCGCAAACTGTGCCTCTTGAAACGTTCTATATATGGCCTCAAGCAATTGTCTAGACAGTGGTATTATTGGTTCCACCAAGCAATCATTTCAATTGGCTTCAGAATGACCGAAAAGGACCACTGTGTCTATGTTAAGAAAGTTAAGAAAAGTGTTATCATTCTCTCTTTATATGTTGACGATATATTACTAGCCGGAAATGACATGGAGTTAACCAAAATCACTCAAGAGTGTTTATCATCCACATTTGAGATGAAGGATTTAGGTGAGGCTGATTATATACTAAGAATAAAGATCCAGAGGGATCGATCCAAAAGACTTCTAAGTTTGTCTCAAAAGACTTTACATCAAGAAATCTTGGAGCGCTTCCGGATGCATAAAGCCAAGCCTGTGGATACTCCAATGGAGAGGGGTTCAGTACTTAACATTGAGCAATGTCCCAATACAGAGGAAGAGAAAGAACGAATGAAAGATGTCCCTTATGCCAATGCAGTCGATTGCCTCATGTATGCCATGATGTGCACTCGTCCCGACATTTGCTTTACAATTAGCATGGTTAGTAGATATCAAAATAATCCTAGAACTGCACATTAGCTAGCAGTGAAAAAGATTTTTAGATATCTGCGAGGTACTGAGAACCCGCACTGTACTATTATGCATTCGTACTTGGAGGAGGAGCAAGCATATGTCTCCTTGTCTACAATGGAGTCTGAGTACGTTGCTTGCACTGCTGCGGCCCAGGAAGCCATTTGGTTGAGGCGATTTTGGTGAGCTTGGATGTCACAGCACATGTAGGAGATGTTGTTGTGGTCTATTGCGACAATATGGCCACGATAGCCTACACGAAGGATCCCAAGTATCACGGAAAGTCAAAGCATATTGACACTCATTATCACTTTATCAGAGACATCATTGCGCAAGAGTTAGTGGTCCTTAGATATATATCTACTAGTGAGATACTTGCAAATCCTTTCACCAAACCTCTTGTGAGAATTGCGTTTCTCAAACATGTTGGAAGTTTAGGACTAAGAAGGGTCTAGTTGTTTTTGTACATGGACACCATTTTATGCAATAAAAATATGAGTATTTTCTTTGCATTATTAGTACACTTATATTTGTGAATGTGAATGTGTTGGCCACCAGGTTTTGATCGGTCCACTCACACGGACGATCGCCACGTCGCTATGAGAGCGAGCATAATGAGATAGACTCTGTAGACTTGACACTCAGTGGGAGTGTATATATTTTCTACGTTCAGTAGGAGCGTAATAAGAGTCGAAATCGCCTTAGCAAATGGCTAAGATGAGACTGATTGAAAACAATCAGACATGGGCTCTTCCATGTAGCATGTTGATAGCTGAATCTGATGAGAGTCATATGGGCAACCTAGATGCACTTAGTGAAGCGCAGGGTTACATGGTATATGAACGTGGCCATTCCAGCTCTGAGCTCCACCATAACATACTGATCATATTTTATATGCTATCTTTTTGACCTTCATAGGAGTGACTAAATAGATCCTTACTTCGTCACTGTTTGAAGTCTCTGCCTTTTTTATTATGCCCTTTGGGACTATGCACCTTGTCATGATGTAAACACTTGATGATGCTACTTTAACATGTTTTTCAAAGACCATGATACATGCGGTCTAGAGGAGCATGTCTAAGATAGCAGTTAAGTCGAAGCAGATTGACATGTGTGGTGTAGGAAAAACTGACTTGTATCACACCGATGTCGTTTTGACTCATTGCTGGCCAGCGGTTATGATGGATCTGTCCAATATGATCATGAGTATAGAAATATAGTTTATGAGAGGTTAAGGTGAAGATCTCAAAGGGATCAGATCCCCTTAACTTGGTGTGAGCTTGTGCTGTGGAGTATGAGACGAGATTTGGAGTTGCAGTGTTATGTTAGTATGGTGATGACTTAATATAACACTCCTCACTTACATATCCTTCTCGTTCGGTCGCACACGCCATTCTCCTGTATATTAGGTAGAGTTATAAGATGAGATATAATTGTGATATATCTAATGTGTCTGAGTGAGAGATGTTAAACGTATGGTAAACATCCACATTGAAAATCATTTTCAAAGTGGAAAAGGACTTGGAAGATAAGAGCCCCAATATGTGGAACTCTTTAGGAGTCTCTTCCTATATAAGAGAGCATATAGAGAGGAGGAGAATGTATGTGAACTCCTCCTCCTCTTCTCTCCCATAACTTCTCTCTCTCTTCCTTGGAAGAATCATCCGAGACTTCCGAGATCTGGCGCGTAGACTTCGCGAGTGACTCTGGTGGCCACTCTGCACCGACGAGAGGGCACTTCCATTCCACACCGCTGCAATGTCGTACACGCTACGAAGGTAATTTTTTTCCAACAATTGATTTTGAGTTAATGAAGTAATGAGCGTGGGCTACTTTTCAAAAACAAATAGATAAGCAAATGAACGTTGTAGACTGATCTCGGTGTATGGAAAGAATCTCAAGGTTGAAACCATATAAAATCAGCTGAGATGGAATCCATTCAAAGAGCAGCCGAAGATTGGAATAATGTTCAGTTTAAGAATTGAGGTGGGATCTATTGACGGCCTGTGTGACAGATTCTTCAAAGGACAAGTACTAGTACATTACCTGGTGATTGAATAGACAATATGTTTAACCTCAGTGTTCAAATTCACAATGTAATTGTGCACGTGAGTGAGCCTAAGTGAGAGATCATACTAATTAACTAGTCTCACATGAGGGTAGTGCAAAGGATAAATGCCGATATGGTGCCGGTGCCCTGCCAACTTTCGTCAATCATACTAACTAGTCTCACATGAGGGTAGTGCAAAGGATAAATGTCGATATGGTGGTGCCCTGCCCACTTTCATCAGGAACCTTATAAAAAAGCAAACATTCATATCCAGAAGATATGATTCTATCCCATGTTAACATATATAAATTTCAAGGAAACCTGTGGTGAATCCCATTTTAGATATGATCCCCTCCCATACCTACGCAACGTACGTAGCTCACCAGGGAAGAAAGAGCGTCGGTAACCAACATTGCAAAGAATAGGTGGACCCCAGAAATAGGTCCACTTCGAGACATCCACTAAGCTTATGCTACGAGAAATGGGGACTGTGTAACACTAAAGTTGAAGCTATATATGTGCGGCGAACATTAGCAAATTTGACAGAGGATATGAAAATGTAATTAAATGTGGTGGTGCAGTCGCAGAAACCTGTCTCTCTGTCGGGAAAAGTTTCATCGAGGTTAATAGGATTTTAAAAATGATTCTGAAAATCAGCCTACAAAAAAATATCGAATATAGAGGCAAGTTCATTTACAATCATCTTGCAAGCATTTTCGGAAATTCTCTAAATAAAATGATTTTTAGCAGATTACTACCAAAGAATCTTGCATATGCAGAAGATCTCCTGTAAACAAACAAAAAAAACTAGAAAATCATTGTATAAGTTTTTAAAAAAAAATCCTATCATCAACGAGAAAATCTCTTATGAAATACGTATGTACAAAGGACCTCCTACACAATCATTGTACACATAAAGACTTTCCTATCATCAAGTCTGCCTCAAACCCTAAAACCCTTAAGTGAAATAGAATATAAAGATGGCAAGGGTAGCCAGAGATGAATCAAACTTTACACCCACTATAGAACAGCTGCTTTATTTTGTTTTCCTTACTAGAAATTCATGCAGATCAGAGGTCTAACAAGTGCCGTCCAGAAAGGATATATTGGAGCCATGGTAGAGAGATTATTGTAATATCATGAACAATACCAACAAACTCAAATTCCAAACTAACATAGGATAACTTTACCAAAGATGACTATTACAAGAATATACTTAATTACAGGTGTTGTGAATAGGGCCCTTACCTGCATATTTTGATTTGTTGATATGTTGTTTGTGCTGACGTCCTTTGTCTGCTTCAGATATCGATCAATCGTCTTTGGCATGCTGAATTATAAAAGATATGGAAAAAAATGACAGACAATTGCAGCAGATGTAACTAATTATAGAAATTAGACATTTACAATATTTATTTTTTCTCACTTTCAGCTCAGGCACTTTATTAGTGGGCATTTTAGTTAATGTAGTAAATTATACAATTATAGTATATGGTGTCATACAGCGCAAATTGGACGAATGCCACTGCTGACGGTGAAGAACCATGGACAAACTAATGTTATTGGACATGATCATATCTAAGAAAAATTTCAATGATTACCATCCTGCAAACATAAAATACTACGAAAACAATTCAACAAGATGTCAAAAAGCAAAAAGAAAAAAATTTAGTTCTTATGAAACACAAAGTTAAACGTGAAAACAAAACTCAGTACAGGACAATCAGCATAACAGTCTAGAGGGCTCCTCAGTTAACAAGTATGGGCATAAATTGAAAGATTGCCTCTCTCTGTAACCTATCAAATTGCAGAATAAGAAATGCAAGTGGATCATCAACTGGAAATTGTGAAGGAAATCGGTAGTTGTAGTTAAGGCAGGCACAACTAAAAAATCATTGCATTATCTTGTTTTTCGAACTCCATTCAAGATGTAGTTAAAACTACTTTTGCCATTTTGTCTTTGTTCACATAAGGTGTTGCAAGAACAAGCTGAATCAGCGCACTTCCTATTTAAGTGCGCCATCAAGCACTTTAGTTGAGAATGGCTTGTCTGGCACAACATTTCTCTAAGTACTTTTAGGCTTTTATAGCTGTCGGCTATATAATTCTGGGGGGAGAGAACTAGACTTCTGAAGTCATTTATGTTGTTTTTTATGTTTTTGAGCAAAGCTCCAATTAGAACTTCACAAATTTTAGAAAAAAATGAGGTCACTACGAATGACTTGAATAGTGTAATTGCTTTGAGTTGGTTTGATCTAATGCTCAAAAACTTGGCATGGATCAGCCAACTAGAGGTAATTAGATTCAAGGTTCAAACATGCTGGCAAGGATTGCCAATGTGTGTTAGAATTTAACATGCCATACCAATTCTTTACCGCCGTTTCAATGCTTATCTGGCGTGACAGGCCTGGATAGGGCCAGTTCAATAGTGGTGAATTGGTGACTTTAGTAGCTGTTTCCTGGCCATTTCCAAATGGCCAGCAACATTTAGTAGAGTTTCTAAGAAGCTTATATGAAGCCCCTGGTCCAACCTAAGACACAACAAGTACCTCTAACCTCCACTTCCTTATTCTTTTCTTACGGTGTCCAGGAATCTCTCCACTGTAAGCATTCAAGACTTCCAGTTTGAATTAGTGGGTCGCCAACTACTTGTTAGTGCCCAAAAGGGAGGATCATTATAGCATTGTGCCTTAATCTGGTCATCAAATTGCAACCTTTGTGTACAAACATGCACATGGCATTGAGCCAATGAAGAGGTGCTGCCACCGGTGGCCGACAATGGGAAGGGAAGTTCAGAGCCTGGACCTAGAGGACCTACAAAGGCAAGTGGGGATGCTTAAGCAACAACAAGCTTAAAAGGATGAGCAAATTGCTAGGTTGGAGGAACAAGCTGGGACTATTGAGAACTTGTACTATAATCTTTTCTTGGGTCGAGAGTGACGTTGGAGGGAGGATCACCATTCTTGGAACTGCACCAAGTAGGATCATTTTGAGTTCTCTAGAAGCTTGCAAGTGGAGGACATCATCAACTACCTAATCACCATCGAAAATGTCTTCAAGTGCATAGGAGGTACATGGGAATTGACAGATTATGCTTTTACTTCGCAGGAATAACTCCACTAGGTTGGGAACAATATGACGACCATGGTCGGCCGGGTCGGTCCGGGTCGGATCGGATCGCCCGGTCCGCTCGGAAACCGGGCGGTCCGAACCGACCCCAAGCCCCGACCCAACGACCCCAGCCCGGGATCGCTGGGATCGGGTTGGGTCGGCCGGGTCGGCCGACTCGGGCCCAGGTCGGACCGGTCCGGCCGACCCGGGCCCCCAACGGCTAGTTCCGAACTAGCCGTTGGGAACCCATTCAAATGGGTTCCCAACGGTTAGAAGGGGCTTCTAAGCCCCTCCAAGTCCCTATAAAACCCCCTCCTACCCTTCTCTCCCTCATTCACACAAATTCTCATTTCTCTCTCTCTCTAAAACTTTTCTCTCTCTCTCTAAGCTCTCATACTCTCTTAAAGACTTAAAGCTCTCTTAACTTCTTTCTCTCCAAACTTCCAAAGCTCTCTAGAGTTCTAAACTCTAAAGGACGGACGGACGGACTACATCAAAAAAATTTCATCATATTATTTTTATTGCATTTTAATTTCTCTCTAACCTCTTTTTGTCTCTGTAGCTTTCTTTCTCATTGTCTCTCACTCTCCCTCGAGGTATGATATGAAATCTCACTCTCTTTCTCTATATTTTTTCTTATTTCTCACCATTTCTCTTTATGTAATTACTAATTATCTCTTTCCCTATTAATATATTTTTTATTTTTAAAGATGTCAATTTCTGAGCATAATGAGGCCACATCTGTCACCTCTCGTGGTGACCCGAGATGGAACCACCTCACGCAAGATCAAATGCAACTACTGCAGTCGGATTATTTCGGGTGGAGTTTTTCGTCTAAAGCAACATATTGGGAGTGTCAAAGGAGAAGTAAAGGCTTGTACTGCTGCACCACTAGAGGTAAAAAATCAATTCAAAAATTACCTACGACAAAGATAGTTGGAAAAAGGAGCAGCATCAATGATGAGAAGCCAAATTATGGAGGAAATGACACGGCCCTCAGGTCAAAGTATTCATATTCACCCTCCGGGAGATAGATCTCGGGAAGGAGACATAGACCCTACCAGAATGAGATCCACTGCATTTGAAGACTTTTCTCGAGGTATTCTTTGATTTAAAATTTTCAATTAATTATTTACTTGTTTATACTTCATCTCGATTAAATTAGTCTAATCATCTATTTTAATTTAAAGATGATATACGTCGAGCCATGGACGAAAATAGAAGATCTTTTGCTGATGAGGATGTGTATAGACGCACCGGTCGACACGTTGGGCAAGGGATTGGATCCGGACATGGATCCAACGAGGAGGAAATTCATGACTTGACTAGGGACAATGATCCTAGAGTGGGTCCTATAGATGCTTTCCTAACAAGACGGAGAGATAGACAACCATCAATCACAGCTGCTATGAAGAATATGAAGGTATGCAAGGAGAAGATTGGCCATGCTGTTTCGAGATGGTTTCTTTATAACAGTGTACCTGCCAATACTGCAAAGGGTCCTTATTGAGAGGACATGATTGAGACTATTGGAGATGTGCGTAAGGGTATTCCTGGACCAACCTCTAAGGAGATATACAACACTTATCTTCCTCAAGAGGTAAGTGATCTCCAAGAGTATATCAAGTCGTTCAAGCGAATTTGGGATGAAAGAGGCTGCACAATAATAACAGATGGCTGGACAGGTGAATACATTGAATTCGTTTAACATTTTTAGAATCTTAGATTAACAGATTATATTTTTTAGTTAATTTAGACATTCGCTAATATCTATAACATTATTTGAATAGGAATTACAAGAAGAAGTATGATTAACTTCCTTATATACTGTCAAGCTGGGACTGTATTTTGGAAGTCCGTAGATGCTAGTGGAAAGGTAAAGAATGCTGAATATCTTTTCAAGTTAATTGATGATATTGTGGAACAGGTGGGAGAAGATCGGGTTGTCCAAGTTGTAACAGATAATGCAGCGTCATATAAAGCTGCTGGCCATATGCTAATGGAGAAGAGGCCACATCTATATTGGCTTCCTTGCTCTGCTCATTCCATAGATTTGATGCTAGAAGATATTGGGAAAGATGTAAAAATTACTGAAACAGTGAAGTCAGCCCAATTCATCACATCATATATCTACAACCATAACTATGTGCTCACGTTGATGCGTGAACACACTGGACAGAGAGAGTTACTACGTCTTGGAGTAACTCGTTTCGCCTCCACATACATTTCCTTGGAGAGTATACAGTCACAAAAACGCCCCTTGAAGCAGATGATTTCAAGTAAAGGATGGGAGGATTGGATGACAAGACACGCGAAGCGTGATGCTAAAGACAAGGGGAAGCAGGTTGATGACTTGATTGAGAGTCGAGAGTATTTGAAGGATATAAAGATGATCTTGAACGTAGTTGAACCTCTTGTGCAGGTTCTGAAGATGGTGGATGGAGATAAGAAGGCCACAATGGGATATTTATATGAAGCTATGGACCGTGCAAAGGAAGACATTGCTAGGGCCAACAAAAATACATACAGAAAGTGGTGGGATATCATAGATGCAAGATGGGATAGGACACTCTACCATGACTTGCATGCGGCAGGTAACAAAATAAGTCAATCCATATTGGTTGCCATTTTATTTCCTATAAGTTTTATTTCATTTTTAATTTGTTTTTCAATTCTTTAGGTCATTTCTTCAACCCAAGATACCAATATAGTTCTGCTACTCAACATGCGCCCAATGATGAAGAAGTACTCCGTGGGACTCAAAATGTAATTCGGCGTTTGTTACATGATGAGGATCGAGCTATCATAGCATGCAACAAAATGCATCACTATAGGCTCCGGACATTATATTTTGATACTCATCGTGCTCAACGGGCAGTCATGTTGCTTTCACCAGGTATTTAGAATTTTACACATAACTAATATTTTCACAAAATTGTTATCAACTTATCATGCCTAGGCTTTATAAATTACAATACTAATTGTTAGTTGGATCATTATGGAATTACAACTGATTGGTGGATGGATCATGGGAAGGCTCCAGGTTATGAAGATCTTGCTTATGTTGCTATCCGTGTATTGAGCCAAACCACCTCCTCTTTTGGCTGTGAGAGGAACTGATCTACATTTAGCTTGATACACACCAAGCAAAGGAACCGATTAAGCTCAGCGAGATTGGAGCAATTGGTCTTTTGCCACTACAAAATGTGCTTGAAATTAAAGAATCTTCAAAAAATTCAAGAGAACCAAAGAGAAGAAGAACAATGGAGAGATGAAGTTGCTGGAAGACTGGTGCAAGCAGAACAACAAGTTAAGGAACCAATCGATCTAGACGAGATATTTGAGGAGCAGAACCCACTGAATGCATGGGTGGATGCAAGGAATGTTTTGAGTCCATCAAAATTTGATCCAAACGATCGGTCATAGGTAGAAGGACAATTAGATGGTGTCCCCTTGTCCGTTGAGTTTCAACTTCTACCTCCTTCAAAACGGCAAAAGAAATCCACCCCACAAAGTTCAGGTAAGGGTAAAGGTAAAATAACTCATGTTGATATTGCATATTAGAAACTATACAAGAAGATGAGTCAGACGAGACACCAGAGCCGAGCGACAAGGTCATTTACTAAACTTCAGACGACTCTACTTCGGCAACGACTACCCCTGACGATGACGATGATGATCCACATGGAAGTCAAGGTAGATCCTTGCAACAACGCTCATCTCGAAGATGTGGATCAAGTCAACATGGTGAAGCTCCTCCAATGATTTTCACAGGAGAGCAAGAATTTACGCATGCTACGCATGATGATGACCACTCCAGTAGGTTGGCTAAGGACACATCAGTAACAAATAAAGGTAAAGGAAAACAACAACAAGAGTTCCTAAAGAGAACATCCTCTCAAGAGCATTCGTCTGATGCATCCTCTCAAGTTCCATTAGAGGGTTATAGTCCTTATGGATATCCAGGTACATATTATCAACATCCACCACCCTATGATGCATTGAGTTAGGAGGATATCCCACTTATCCTCCAACTTCAGATGCTTCCTCTTATCAATCCTCAACCTCAGGAGGATCTTATCATAGGCCAAAGACACAAGGATGGATACCGGTGACAATAATCTACCCATTCACAGATGAGTATAACCGGTTTGTACAGGAATATGAACAATGTTACCAAGCTTATATGTCTTGGGCCGATTATGTGCAACATTTGTATAGCACCTACAATGTAAGGCTAGAATAAATGTATGTCTACTTGTTCTGTCACTTTGTGTGTGTGTTTTTTTTTTTACTATCATGTAATACTTAGGGGTAAGGTTTTATGTCCCCCCCATGTATTGTATTCAAGTTTTTTTCAAAGTTAATAAAAATTCAAGGGCTTACCCAAGATCCTAGATAAGTTTTGGGTAAATATAATTTTTTCTGATTTTTTGAATTTTTTTCTTATTTTTTGGACTTGTTTTTCTATTTTTTCCCTATTTTCTTCTATTTTTTCCCTTTTTTAAAACTGGATCGGCCAGTCCGGTCCGGCTCGGTCCAGACCGGTTCGAGATTGGGTCGGATCGGCCGATCCACTCGGTCAAGACCAGACCGATCCGAGTCCGACCCACGAGTTGGCCTACCTTGAATATGACAAGACCATAGTCACCAAGAGACAAGATGAAGAAGAGGCCCAATTTTTACCCCTTATTATATATAGAGCTTATAACAATGACCCCTTTCTTGCATGAGGAGGTAGATTAGTTGAGGACTTGAGGCTTACATGGAGTGCTACCAATTGGTTGTTAAAAATTTCCGAGTAAGGTCTCATGAGCAATCAGTGGCATTCTATGCCAATGGCCTATGACAATCCATCTAATGCATTATGGTGGTACAGCCTTGCTGGATTGTCTCTAAGGCATACCATAAAGCCTTAGTATTAGACAACCTATAGTAAACGGTGTAAATGGAAATTCATGATCCATAGGATGTAACACTCTCTGTATATTGTTTCATGTCTAGACAACCAAGGCATAAATCATCAAAGGGCCTAAATCCAACTAAGGGTGTAAATGGAAATTCATGATCCATGTTTTCAATCTCACTTTGACTCTTACAAGTGGAAATAGAAATATGATTTTTCCTTCTTTGTAAATAAAAAATAAAAAATGGATATTTTCAATGATGATTGGAAATGGAAATGGAAAACCATACTTGTATAACGTATTTTTGAGATTGTTGGTAACCTTTTGCATAATCTATTTCTCAATAGTATAAAGTTGCTAATTCTGCATTCATAATGCATTGTAGTAAGCTTAATTAATCCCATTAACACTGTCCCATTAGGAGAACCAATCCACTATTCTTGGATCACCGGAAACAATCTTTGTATTTTGGTCATAACTTTTAGTAGGATTGTCAGGTTCAGGCAAATTAAGGCCATTAGAAAGATAATTAAGTTAAAATAAAAATTTCATGAAGGATATTTTGATAGCTAAGTCATTTTAGAGGCTCATAACAGGTAATCATTGGACAAGTATCAGTTTTGGCAGAAATTAGGCCAAGTACTAGTACCAAATTGAATGACACTGAAGGAAAGTCCAAATCTTTAGATCAATTACTTTCTGTCATGATTTAAGAGACCGATGTAATTAGAAGCAACAAAATTCACTATAAATAGAGAGGAAATGTTTCCATCAGATTCTAGATTCAAAATTCACTTGTGAGAAGTGAGAGTTTCGACCTTTTAAATCTCAATTGGCGAAACTAGGGTTTCTACATGAAGTAGGAGGTGGTCTAACATCAAGCTACGTTTCAAGAGAAGGAGAGGACTCAGGAAGAAGAGGACAAGGATGAAGGTTGGACTTACCAAGAGAAACTATGAGACCCTAGAAGACCCTTTGATGAAGATGTAGTCATATGCCAAATGTAACCATGATCAGTTTGCAAATTCTAGTTTTTCTAGTTGTTTTATGAACTTCTAAATTATTCTAAAGCAATTGGAACTTAAAGTTTTCAAGCTTGGGTCAAGAACCAAGAGTTTCAAGGCAGTTCAAAGTTGTCTGTAACAGATTTGGTTGACTGAATTTGGTAATGATAGATCCAATTGTTGTTGAGCCCAATAGAGAAATTAGCCAAAATGGTCAATTGATTCCCTATATAAATCGATTGATTCAGTCAGAACCTGTATAATTTACTCAATTCGATGTCCGATCTTGCCAACAAGTTAATTACTATGATATTTAAGTATTTTATAACATGGAATGTAATTTTAGATATATGTGTCATGTTGAAATTTCTACTAAAATTATTTTTCATTGTTTAAAAACATGAAAAAAAGGGTTACTTTCTTAGTATAAAATTAATGAAAATTATGAATATTAATAAATAATCCATCAAAGATGATTTTTAATCCTTAGTCATATCTATACAACTTGTTAAACTTTATTTTGACTTATATTGATCTCTAGATTACTTTGCGCATTGAAAGGGCACTCTTTTTACACCTGTATGGATTAAATTAATACTAGATATGCTTGTTTTGAGTTGATCATGTAAAACCAGTATAGTGACATATTTTATCCCTAAAAGATATGTGAAACCCATATGTCAAAATTTATAAATGATAATGTCATCTTAAGTGGATTATATGGATAGATCTCAAGTAAGCATCTATTTAGGCAGGATCATTAATATACCATAAGAAACAAGAGTAAAATGCACAAGCCAAACTTTAGGTTGGTGTATGGTGGGACTGAGGGTCCTCAGTTCTGTGCAGTTATCTTAGACTATTTGCCTAGATATTTTGATACATGTTATGACCTCTTATGTTATAGTTTGGATGCGTATCAACTTATGTAAGGAATAGAAAATCTTTAGGCACATATCATTGTATGATTTGACTTTATCTTTATGTTAATAGTCTAATATGAAACATGCCTAATATATTAGCTATGATTTAGCCTTCTGCTTATGCCTTTATGCTTATGTTGTATAGTATGACCTATTTATGTATTAGAGGTCAACTATATGCAGGATCTTGATACTGTGCGCTTCCCTATTTAAGACTGCTGGGAGTGGATGCTATTTTAACGAGTGTTGTAGTGCCTTTGGTGCCTAAAATTCATGCGAAGGTCAGGCCTAGCGGTAGAAGAGAAGGATTGAAATAGAAAAAAAAACTAAAAAAACTAACAAAACTAAAAAATGGGCCGTCTAATCTAATGATCGAACGGGTGAGGATGCGCGAGTGCGGGCCCCCCCTGTTTCATGTGAGTGGAAGGGTGCGGAGGCAGTTTCTCCACCTCCACGTGCCTACATCCGTTCCCTCCTCTTTTTTTCTTTTTTCTTTCTTTTTAAAAAACTATACTGCAAGATTTAAAATTAAGGGTCTGTGATAAAGCCGGCTGTTAGTGGAGGAAATTCTGGTAAGGGATTGTATCACTTTCTAATGTATATATATAAATAGATAAATATATATGTATATATATTTATTTATACATATATACATATATTGTGTGTGCACGCGCGCGCGCACTAGCTAGATATATGTGACCTTAAAGCATGAAAATATGATCCTTAATTTGATGATATAGTAAGAGAACATGTGCTAATCAGATTTGAAACATATTCAAGGCATGTTGTGCTATGATATGTTTTCTATTGCTCTTTCCATATGCTATACTAGAATTTATTCAATCATTAGGCTATATGTTTATATACCATTTGATTTGTAACTTTATTATATAATAAGTCATGTGCAAGATTTAGATGCTACTAAGCTTAGAAGGGTGCTAACTAATAATTTGAGGAAATTTAGATTTGAAGTCCAAAGAATTAAGGTGTGCTTTGAATGTGATAGACTCCAAAGACAAGCTTGAATTGTCATAGTTGGAATACTTATTTGACTTTTATTTCATTGATGTAGTAGGTTTCTATACAGAGAAATATGTAATTTGGGATTCTGGGAGATGAGCTTATTAATATTTGACCAGGTTATGCTTAAAAATAATGGTATTGCCCATGAGATCTTGTTGTTTGTATTTAATGTGATGATAATGGCATTTGCTCATTTTGCCTCATGGATCATTTTATCTCTTATGTATGTATGTTGTGATGTGCTTATCCCACTGTTACCTACTATGAGTCTAATGTGAGTTGGCATATTAAACCAGAATGGAGAGCATGGAAAGTTAATATGCAAACAATTTAGATCACATTTACATGCATGGTTGGCTTATAGGTCAGACCTTGTCATTGAACCAATGATTCATGCAATGGCTTGAGTCTACAACATCAAATTCTCGCCTCCCATCATATCACCTAGGATTTTTTGAGGTGGAACTGAGCATTATCGAGTAGAAAGGAGCAAGGTGCACATGCTCACATGTGGTGGTGCGTCATAGTGCATTAGTGTACGTGCACAACCCCATTCTCCTTCTTTCTGTTTAATCCTTTAATCAAGACTGTTACGATGAATAACCCATATGAATCTAAGGCGCCCAAGGGCCTAGTAACTTGTGAGCCTATGAAGGGGCAACAATGTAAAAGAATCAGAAAGCCTAGGTTCTTGTTATATTTCGATATCAGTTTTGAATTAAGAAAACAGAAATTAAAAAAAAAAACACATATTTCTACCTCTGTTTTTGTCTTCAATAATTATTGATTTTTTTTTCAAAAATAAGAATGGAAATAAGTGTTTACATTTTTGTATCTTACCTATCTAAAGACCTACAACTAATTTGCTAACGCTTATTAAAAAAGTAAATAATGGAGAAGCTTTTATTTTTCAACTTTTCAAAAAGTACAGATTTTATTCATGAGATTTAAATGTTCAAAATCTCATTTGGGTGTAACTAAATTTTTGTCTATTTTTTGTAAAGTAATAAGGTAAATTCATCATGATAGAACTTATAATTTTAGTCAGTTTAAAAAAAGTTTTAAAATCTCATTCTTAATGAGATTAGGACATCCAATTTTAGTTAGCGATTATGTCTACTTTTTGGAAACTTTTGATTTTCTCTTATTCTATATAAGTGTATGCAATTGTATCTTGCATTAGTCTATTTTTGTAAAGTAATAAGGTATTTTCATCAAGATAGAACTTATAATTTTAATCAGTTTAAAAAAAGTTTTAAAATATCATTCTTAATGAGATTAGGACATCCAATTTTAGTTAGCGATCATGTCTACTTTTTGGAAACTTTTGGTTTTCTTTTATTCTATATGAGTGTATGCAAGTGTATGCAATTGTATCTTGCATTAGTCTAACTACAGAATTCGAATTTTCTTCTTCATTGAAACATAAATTTCTCTTAGCAATTTCTAGGGTTTAACGAATCCTTTAACTTCTCTCTTTGCATTTCTTTTTTTAAAGTTCTCCTTTTTCCTTTTACAACATACAAGATCAAGAGAGTTGCATCACATAGATGTTCTCATCTTCATGTCAAAAGTTAAAAAATGTGCCGTAACACATAAAAGTATTGTCTCATCTTCACGTTGCATGTTAGAAGATTGTTAGCATGAAATTTTGATTTTATGTATATTTTAACTCATTAAGTTGAGTTATTAAGGGTAAATTGAGTCAACGGTGAACCACAGTCAAATCACCTCCAATCTTTGTGAAATTTGAGCCACAAGGGTATTATTTGAATGCTCTTCTAAATAGCATTAAAGATGTCAAAGAGGAGCCTTGTGGAAAGAGAACTTTATTGGCTAGCCACTAATTTAAGTTAGGGGACTCAAAGTTGCAGAAGGCCATAGAGCCAAAGTTGCAGAAGGCCACAAAGTGCTCTAGTTGACTTGAAATTTGGGGGAAGATTATCATTTGGCATTCTCTAACATGTGCAAAATTGGGCTAAGATTACCTGAAAGGTACAAATCCAAAGGGGTTGGCCCCTACAAAGTAGTCTAATGACTTAAGTGAGCCATTAAAGGTGGAGCCTCAAAGCACCTCCAATTAAGCTGAAATATACCAATATTCAAAAAGCTCTTTCAAACCCCACTATCCATATCTCCCTTGACCTATCTGGTAGCTCATGAGGGGGCTTGATCGTCTCCCGTACTTGCTCTTCGATCACAGCCAAGTACGTCTGCCTCGAGATATTTTGGATCCTACAAACTTTTCCGACCCCTCTCTCTGTCAAAAACTTGAGCTTTTAATGTAAACTAGATGGGACGGCCCCGAACTGTCCTAAGGACCCTTTCCCCAGGACTGCGTCGTGTGACGAAGAGGCGCATGTTATCTCAAACATGACCGTCCAAGTGGACGTTAGAGGAGGGGTGCCTATCATCACTGAGATAACCACGTGGCTTTCGATCGACCGGTTGTTTTCTCCCCGTGTATTCGTTCGGTCGAATGATTAAAAGTTGTCGAAGAAGAGAATACTTACAGGATTCATGAGGTCAACAAGTACCTTCTTTACTCGTAGTCCTGTGATGTCAACTTCTATTACTAATGTATTATTGTGAGGGAGGGCTATACTTTGGAGGTCCTTATATGAGAAGGTTATTATTCGCTGGTCACTAAAGAACTGTCCTTCATTCTCCCAGGCTAGATGCTGGACTCCGGAAGAATAGGCATATTTCCTATTTCTGCTACTTTTACAAGTCGACCGGGTACTATCCTCCCCTAAGTAACGCAAGTTGTATCTTCTCTAGCTGGCCTGCTGATAATTTTTCTCGACTATGGCTCTTTGCAGTCATTTCCTATAAATAGTACCAAAAGATGATGGACCAAAATCTCATCCACCACGATCAAGGCTTTCAATCTCCGATCAGAGGGATGTCACTGGGTAGTCGCTGTAAAAAATAATACCGTTAGAGGAGTCCCCGACGGCAGCCTGGGAGAGCCCCTTCCGATGCCTAAGTCAAAAGACTGAGGATATTGGAGAGAAGACTGTAGAACCTTGGGTGGTAGAGATCATACGTGTACCCGTAGGGGTACAGAGCATTATATAGTAGTCAGGTCGGGAGCCCCTCCAAGGGGCGGTTCCTTATCCGATCGGAGAGAGTAGATCCCAAAGAATCCATTAGTCGTGTCCTATGTGAAGGGATAACTCCTCGTCTAGAAAGTCTTGTTCGAGGTGTATTCTCATATTCGACTCTGTTCCCGAGCCCATGTAGTTAGAGTCCTTGGATTTCTAGTCAAAACAGGGGGTTTCGTGTGGTTGAGAGAATCCTGATGAGGATTCGATTTCGCCTTTCATCCCAAAGCTTCTATCTTCATACCATGCTTGGTAGGCTGTGGGATTTAGTGAATCCATGGGTTTAGAGGGAGAAAATTTTCATGAGCCAGATCAACTGTGCTTTTGAGTTGGGCAAATTTTCCCTCCTTCATTCATTTACATTTCTTACCAAACATATCTTGATCTTAGAGTTTTAGTTCATTACTAATTATCAAAACGAAGTACTAAATTTTATAAAATGTGAATGAAGGCCTTCTTGTTGTTGTCATCACGTCCGGCATGGAAAGTGTAATATATATTGATCAAGCTACTTCATGGTTAAATAAAGCCACATACGGTTAAGTATACTCTTTGATGCAAATATAGTTTTAAGTTAATTCTCTATGTTAATGAATCATTTTTCAACATGATCTTCACCATCATCATGTTGAAGGACATGATTTTAAGGCCAAACCCACACTTGACATCAGCCGTCTGAAAAATCCGTTGTTTTCTGGTCAAGACAACTTTAGATAAGTGATGGTTAATTTCAAACACTTTATGAGATCAGTTCGTAGCTATGTAGAAAAAAGTTTCTCAACTATGCAATTTAACTTCATGCGGAGGTGGAGCAATGTAGAACAACTCAATGAATTTGTAAAAACGCAAGACAAAGTGGCACTAAAGGATGCAAGAATGCAGGTTAATATATATATACAAAATACACATATACGTATGCGTATATAACTACAACTATATATATATATAGAAAAGCAAGTGTGCCAAACTCTTCCGAGTGTGGCATGCTTCACTTAAAGATTCCTTATTAAACGCCCCAGAATTACACCAACAGATACTAACCCCGGCTTATGGAAGGTTAATAAATTTGTCCTCCCGAGATCAAGAACAATGGAAGTAGCAGGCTAGTATTCCTCTCTCTATATGTGTAACAACAAACACCAAAAATCTTCAGCATAATAGGACAACTTAGTAACTCTCAAGTTACTTCAAATCCTTTTGCCGAAGGGCTACCATCTAACACCCACGTTGGCCAGGCCAAAAGGTTACAACGTTTTGGCAAAGCTTCACGTATGTGAAGGCTTGTTTAATTTGCAGGATTAATAATGCTGGTGCAATTAAGGTTATCATTTCTTCTAAATATTCCACTAGCTAAATGAGAATGCATCAATCCTTAGGTCGCGCATTCTTAAAGAAGCCACTGATGTTTCACCCGGAACCATCATGTTGTGAGCCAAATGGAAAGGAGGTGTATGTATGTGCTCCCTTGTCCTCGGTGTAAACAGATGAAAGCCTATTCCATTCAAAGATACGGTTATTTACACCTACGATATATGCCAGGTCGTTCTCAACAGTACGGCAATGGGCAAAGGCAGCAGCACCAAGCCCTAGAGCGAAGAAATGCTAATGAAATAATGGTTAGATCTTCAAGACAAGACCGGAGGAACTTTATGCACGCCACAACGCCTGGCTTTGTCGACATCTCAATAGACTAACTTAGGGTTATGTATATAAATGACGTACATGGTACATGTACGGACCGTGAATAGTGTTTCCCGTGGGAATCCTTAATCGCCGTCATGTTTCCGATTCTAACGAGCTTCTGAGAAGGCCAAGGCTGCAGGTTTCTTTTGTGATGACCTATGCTTGACAGATCAAAACTTCTCACTGCCATGTGGGTTGGTGAAAGAGAGGGAGGGAGGGCAGCCAGGCAGGTCGACCGACGACAGTCGTGGTGGACGCAGCAGGGAGCCGCGCCGGGGACGGATCACAGCGGCCACATCTCTCCCTTCCCTTGGGACTATGGATCGAGACGTACGGTGGGGCACGGGAACCACGCGCCGCGCCCACAAGCTTTTAGTCGCGTCGATTAAGACGCCGCTGAGGTCCCCGCAATCGAGCTCGCCATTCCTGGCGAGGCCATGTTTGCACACAGGAGGAGGATATAATAGAGATGGGAATCGAGATCGTCTAGCCTTTGTTTTGTTTGGATCGTTCAACACCTCTAAATACATTAAAACGAACCGTACGTGTGTTATATATATTATTTTAAAAGTAAATGACTCATGCATGACAACTCATATATCTTCTCATTTTGATGTATCTTATACAGGTATTGAACGGTTCAAACGAACCAGGTACAAACCATTTCGTTCTTAAGGACGGTACGTACGGGCCTTAGAGAGCGGCGAGCGATGTAATGGCGCCATGGGATGATGCGTGGGCCGGTACGGAAAAGCTAACACCGAAAGTCGGGGCGCGGCGTAGATGGCCGAGATCACTACGTACAAGCGCTTGAAGCGACGCACAAGGGAGAAGTAATAACAGCGAGGGCAGCGAGCAGTACCTGTTGCTGGCGAATTCGTAGAGCTTGCCCCGAGGGGAGAAGACGACGAGGGCGACCTCGGCATCGCAGAGCACGGACAGCTCGAAGGCCTTCTTCAGAAGGCCGTTCCTGCGCTTGGAGAAGGTGACCTGCCGGCTGGTCGCGTTCTCTATCCTCCGCATCTGGGTCTTCCCCCTCACCATCTTTCCCCTCCTTTTCCACCTCTAGGTTCTAGACTTAAATCTGCAACAATAAGCATGGGCCGGTATCAGCTTCCGCAGATCTATAATTTAGACGCCGGTTCTTCTCTCTCCGACACCGTTAAAAGGGGCCAAAAGGAGAGTGGAGGAAGAAGGGGTCGTATCGTGGGATAGATCAAAGAAAAGGCGCGGAAGAAGAGTAGATAGATAGAAGAACCACTCTCTCTCTCTCTCTCTCTCTCTCACCTGGAGACCGGGCGGGCAGGCGACCGTCGCACACCAGAAATGGCAAGGGGAAAGAGGGAGACCAGGGCTTCCAGATTTCCTTTGTTTCCTTTACACTTCTATTCCTCCCAGACCCCCACCCCCCCTATTTCCTTTCCAGTTATGGCAGTGGCTCTTTTTTCTTGCCTACTCTTGTTCTAGGTGGGCCGGGGAGGGTTAAAAGGAGGATGGGGCGTGTGCGCAATTTGGGGGGTGGGGGTTGGGGAGGACAGAGAGAAGAAAGCCATACCCCAAAACTGCTTCCTCGGACTTCCCTGATTCGTTCGCCACTCACAATAGTAACCCTACCGGCCGGGATGTGCGTACATCCGTCGTCTCTATCCTTGGGAGAACCGTAATAAGCAGCCGGGCAAAAGGAGGAAAATGTGATAGGGCTATCGATCCTTTAAAAAATAATACAAGATTGGGCCCCATCAGTAGACAAAAGCATGAAAGAAGTTAATATAATTCTTTGTTTTTATAGAAAGGTTTCTCTAAAGTCACCAATCGAATCAAACATTACTTCCCAAACAAAAGGATACACTTTCATTCAAATGGGAGATTCCTTAAGTCCGACCATACGATTCGGACTCTGAACTCTTGCCGGCACCTTTTAACATAACTTTGACAGGCCTCTCGGTATCTTGAGATTAAGAGCCCGTTTGAAAATGCGGTCTTGCTCTTACATCTAATTTTAAATTACTTTTGATGAGGCAGAATCCGATTCGGCCCATTAAAACAAACACAAACCCAGTTCAGCCCAGCTGCAGCAATAGAAGGCCTTCAGGAAGCTTTCGGCCCATTAGCGGCCCAACAACCCTCGGCCCGTAAGCGTCACAGTCGTCCACGGCCCAACAGGCTTCGGCCCATCAGCGACCCACCAGCCTTCGGCCCGTAAGCGGCACATTAGCCATCGGCCCAGCAGGCTTCGGCCCATCAGCGGCCCAACCCCCTTCGGCCCAACAGTCGTGTTCGGTCCACTCCAGTGGAAGACTAGACACTATGGCGGTTTACCAATAAGTCCGGAACATAGTCCTATATCGACTTTCACCGTTAACCATCATCTATCCTCCGCTATAAATACACCGCTATTTATTGCCAAAGGTATGTCTCCGAGACCCTCAAGGACCATAGTCCAAAAAGCATTAAAGCTACTCTTTGCCTTCTGAATCGAATCATCTTCAGAAGCTAACTTAACCGTCGGAGAGGGTTCCTCAGGGCCGAAGCCGGGGACTCCTACTGACCGGTTTCTTCTTCTTTCCCTCCTGCAGGGGCTCGGTTCGAATCATCGCCGACCTTCCCGAGTCGGTCTCGGCCGCCGACCTCGGACTCCTCTCCCCGGTCTCGACGCCGTGCGCCGGCTGCCCCTCAACCGAGGGAGATTCGGTTCCGTGCTGCCCGCCCGTCAGCCGA
Organism: Zantedeschia hybrid cultivar; assembly: GCA_030544215.1. Classification (NCBI taxonomy): domain Eukaryota; kingdom Viridiplantae; phylum Streptophyta; class Magnoliopsida; order Alismatales; family Araceae; genus Zantedeschia; species Zantedeschia hybrid cultivar. The sequence continues at coordinate 40,901,561 of JARZZO010000015.1, forward strand.
AGGAACCTCGGCCCCACCTTCCGGAGACAAGCCAGCCTCCGACCAAGCGACTCTCGGTCTCGGATCTTCAACCGCGTCTCTGCCTCCGTCGCATTCCGGATCCCTGTCGGGCCTCTTACACCGATCCGACCCAGCTCCACGAGGTTACGCTGGGCGGAGTTGAGGGTGGGAGGATCGGAAAGGCCTGCGGCCAGCAGTGCCCACGTGGTAGGGAAGAGCCACACGCTCCTCTCATTCTCCGGAAGAGAAACTAGGATGAAATTCCTCTTCTAGCCGTGAATGGACGAAGACTTCTTAGAGAAAATGTCTCGGCCGAGACGAGGGACGAAGCTATACCACTCGGATCTCCCCTGCCTTTGAATTTTGAAGAGGTAGCGGAAGATGCTGACCGAGGGGATGGTCTGTGCATGGGCAAACACAGCCAAAAAGGCGTAGACTGTGCGCCAGGAATTGGGAAAAAATTGAGACGGGGCCAGCCCGTAGAAACAAAGGAGGTTGATGACGAAGGTGGAGAGAGGAAGACGAAAGCCCACCCGGAAGCTTTCTTCATAAATAGAAAAACTACCCGGGCGAGGAGTGTTGGCCCTGGTATGAGAACCAGGCCGATAGGCGGTCATCCAAGAAGGGACTTGGTAGTAAGAAGCGATATAGCTGACCCCTTCATCCGAAAGGGCGCAGGCTGCTTCCGAAGCAGTCTCGGGACGACGACGTCCCGAGGAGGAAGCCTGGTCCGGGGTATGACCCTCCTTGGACCCTTCGGCACCAGAGGCCTCGGCCTCTTCTGCCATGGCAGAAGCAAGGGAGTCCAGAGTAAGAGGAGATGACAGAGAAGACTTGGGGGAATGAGACGGGGTATACTCCTCGTCTGAAGAGGTAATCTCGCTCGAAGAAGGACTGCGGGGCATAAGGTCACGGTGATGAAGAAAGGAGATTGAGGCTTACCCTCAAAGGGAAAAAGATCTCTCCTGGATCAGACGCAGCCTCTCAAGCCAAAGCAGCTCCCCCAGCAACAGCTCCGGGCGATGGAGATCTTCCTACGACAGCCGGCGAGCTCGGAAACACCTCCAGAGGGCTAGCCTTTCGCCGGAGAAGAAGGAGAGCTCAGATGATCGCAGGGGAGCGCAGGCGCTGGAAGCAGGAAGAAGAACAGTGCCCTGCGAGGGGTTCCTATTTATAGGCGCTATTCGAAACCCTTCCCGCCGAAGCCAACGGCCGAGATCTTCCCCTTCGTCTCGCCGCCTCTCTCGGATGCCCGCCACGTGTCCCGTCCTTCGGTAATGATGACGGGCAGACTCCGGGAATTGAAGTAGAAAGATCAACGGCCGAAAGCGATCCGACCCTTCGGCTGATCACTCGGATGCCCGCCACGTGTTCCGATCCGCGTGCCGAGAAAGGAAGAGGCGGCAATCCGAGTGGGACCTCGGGTAGAGAGCCGAGGTAACCCGCGACCCGCGAGCGGTCAAGATCTTTTTGTGTTTTTAACGGGGCGGTCGGATACGCGACGCGTGTCCTGTGCTTCTCCGAGAAGCGACCGTTCTGACGGAAAAAGCGACACCCGTCCCGTCCATTTAATGGAGCCTGACACAAGTAAGAAGGCTCGGCCCTTCGCCCTCAGAGGTAAGGGCCTTCGTCGCTACATCCCGAATGAAGACGGATAAGTGACTGCTGACCCTCGGCCGACCGAGGGCATCCTCCTTAAAAAAAAAAAAAAAAAAAAAAAGAGAACAGAAAGCCTCGAATAAAACACATGTTACGTTATTTCTCAAAAGGCTTCGGGCTATACTCTCGCCCTCTCAGAACTGAAGAAGACAAGAGTGGGGGGCTATGTGATGAGACAGAATCCGATTCGGCCCATTAAAACAAGCTCAAACCCAGTTCAGCCCAGCTGCAGCAATAGAAGGCCTTCAGGAAGCCTTCGGCCCATTAGCGGCCCAACAGCCCTCGGCCCGTAAGCGGCACAGTCGCCCCCGGCCCAACAGGCTTCGGCCCGTGAGCGGCACATTAGCCCTCGGCCCAGCAGGCTTCGGCCCATCAGCGGCCCAACCCCCTTCGGCCCAATAGTCGTGTTCGGCCCACTCCGGTGGAGGACTAGGCACTATGGCGGTTTACCAATAAGTCTAGAACATAGTTCTATATCGGCTTTCACCGTTAACCTTCCTCTATCATCCGCTATAAATATACCGCTATTTATTGCTAAAGGTATGTCTATGAGACCCTCAAGGACCATAGTCCAAAAAGTATTAAAGCTACTCTTTGTCTTCTGAATCGAATCATCTTCAGAAGCTAACTTAACCGTCGGAGGGGGTTCCTCAGGACCGAAGTCCGGGACTCTTACTGACCGGTTTCTTCTTCTTTCCCTCCTGCAGGGGCTCGGTTCGAATCATCGCCGACCTTCTCGAGTCGGTCTCGGCCGTCGACCTCGGACTCCTCTCCCCGGTCTCGACGCCGTGCGCCGGCTGCCCCTCAACAGAGGGAGATTCGGTTCCGCGCTGTCCGCCCGTCAGCCGAAGGAACCTCGGCCCCACCTTCCGGAGACAAGCCAGCCTTCGACCAAGCGACTCTCGCCCTCGGATCCTCAACCGCGTCTCTGCCTCCGTCGCATTCCGGATCCCTGTCGGGCCTCTTACACCGATCCGACCCAGTTCCGGATCCAGAACTTCGGATTCCAACTTCGGAATCCGATCGTGATAGTTTCGACTACATCAACTTTTAAAAAATTTAAGATGAGAAGTACATCCTTGTGTCAAAAGTCCACTCATCCCTTCCTTTTTAAAATCGGATTACCTGTTTGGTGTTGAGTCTCTCTCCCTCCTCATTTCTTTAAATCTATTTGACTCCGAAATCAAGGTCAGTGGGACAATTTGGGACAAAATAAAAATTTTGTACACTCCATGCAAATTAAAAATTGAGACCCGTTATACTGTTTGAAAAAAATTATATCTATTGGAAGATTTTTAATCATTGAAATTCTTTTCCAAAAATCTTTCTAAACAAAGCCTAAATAGTATATAATTCTATTACTTAAGTAAAATAAGATAAAATAAAATATACAAAGATCGATAGAGAATAACAAAAATGATCTTAAATCGTGTAAGGGGTTATCAAAAATTTAAACCGCTTGGGTTATCCCAATCAATCTTTAATAAGTTTTATCGTATCACGTCAAATTAATATACCACATTTTCTTCTTATGTTCTAAACATATCAGCCTATTATGTTCTAAAGATATCAGGCTAATGGTCGATCACGACGTCTCTTAGCACCTTTTCGCAATCCTATCACGCTGGCCCCGTCTGGGTCGTGCTTTCCCTTGCCGTCGTGCGACTACGGCCGCATCGCACGGGGCAGGGCACGGAAACGTGCAAACCAAGGCAAACGCCGCTCCTTCTCCTTGCGAAACTACAGCTTGTCCGAAGAGACCCGTGCGCTTTTGCCCGAAACAGACCAAGCGACGAGGACCCATCTTGTTTTTATCCGAGAAGGAAATGGTGGGGGGGGGGGGGACAGTCCGAGAGAACGTGATGTGACTTTTCTTTATTTAAATTTATTTTGCATTTTTCATTCAGATCGCAGCACGAATGCTGCCCCGTTTTTAAGAGGGGCTGCGTTTGGCTCGTGTTCCTCCGGGCCCACTTTCTAAGAGGTTAGGAAAGTGTCCATGTCGTCCGTACAATCTCGTACTCTTTGCCCAGTCAAATGTCGACACGTGGAGGAAATCCCTTTTCAAGATGATGCGGCGCAGCACAACCAGATTTTCGTCCGGCCGCATCTAGGCGTTGAAACCGATTGCGCGGCGTAGGGGTCTAAATGTAGATTATTTAATGACAAAGATAAAAATATTTAACTGACAAGGATATAATAGAAAATCATACCACTAGTAACTTACTAAAAGGTCGAAAATAACAACACATCGTTAATTGCCAATCGTTTTTTACAAAGAAAACATTATTGTCAAAGAGAATATTATCCCTTTACTTTTAATGTTGAAGTTATGTTTGATCGTCAAAAATTCCAACATGGCCTAGTAAAAATTTATGTTACCCAGACGAACGGAGAACTTAGAGAGGTAAATGGGTTATCAAAAATTAATAACTAACTGACAGAAATGAAATTAAGTTGCAACAAGAAAGTAAAACATAGAAGGAATGAGAAACAAAGAGCAATTACACTGTGACACAAGATTTATACTTGTTCGATCTATTTAGAGTTACGTCTAATCCTCAAATAATCTTTTAGGAGTTTCACTAGTACACAGGCTACACACGGTACAAATCCCATAGTTTTACAACATAGACTATTAGGCACAGCTGGTCTTCTCTTCTATCAACAAGAGAGGTACGTAATCACTTGCAACATGCAAGTCTTCCCTTCTAAACCAATAAGAGGAAATCAATAAGTATCTATAAATAATGAATACAACAGTGCCTCTAAATAGGCAATTATAAATGAAGAACAAATTAACAGAAAAAGACTAAGAGAGAGAAGAGCAATGCCGTTGCAAATCTTGATATGTTGAAAAAGAATGCCCGAGAATTGTGATGAAGCACAACGGAGTGAAATTCTTTTAGGCTCTTCTTGCGCATTCTCTCTCATAGGAAGAAAACTTATTTGGACGTAGAAAGTGGAGTTCTTTTGAAACTTGAATTTTTTTGAATTTTCAATTCTTTTCTCACTTCTACTGAGTGCCTCAATACATAGATGGGCTTAAATCAAAGTCGTTGAGGCAAGCCTTCTATCTGTTGTCTCTAGTTGACTTCTGTTGAGTGTAACGTTAATCAGACTAAATCTAACATTAACCATAATGAGTGTAACGTAGACTAGGTTAGGTCTAATGTTATCCATACTTCAGTCTACTTTGAGAGAGCTTCGACAGACAAGGGTCACTCTCAGTTTGAAACTTCTGTAACGTCGTGCCGATCCAGTTTAGTCATGCCATCTTATTTCGAACCAGCGGACGCGTCACAGTGAGAACAATCCAAACATCTACTTATTTCAGAGTGAGTACATACAGACATACATAACACCATGAATCAACCATCATAACCCCAAATATATTTACTTAATAGAACTAGAATTTACATTAAGAATACTCATCCCAGATCTATAAAGATATCTAAATATTATATCTCTAGAGTTCTTATTATTTCATTTGAACTAGAAATAAACAAAACTTACTTCTAAATAGTAGCTTTCATCTTCTAACTCTAAGTCTCTTAATCCCACAACTCAACCTTTACCTCATTTTCCTAAAAAAATGTTAGTGAGTAAGCGTAAGTCACAACTAACTTAGTAAATTTATAATCTACAAACCACAGGTGTAGCAATCCGAAAGTTTGGATCACTATAAAATGATTTTGGGAGTCGCCACCCAAATAAGAGGTACGGGAACCTAAAAGATTTAGAAGAACATGCTAACAAATTTGACTTCAAGACTAAGTCTTAACATAGGTTATGGATTTGTGCTTCGGTTAAGTGTATGGAAGGGGTTAAGTACCCACACACCTCCAAGATTGATCTCTACTAATCCAACCAACTTTCTAACAAACGAATCTTACCAACTAGTGATAAGATCTCTTTTGTAAATACATCAACTTACTAACAAAACGAACCTTATGAACTTGTGATAAAATCTCCTTTATAAGAGGGGCACCAACTTATTAATAAAATGAACTTTACCAACTGGTGATAAGATCAATTTGTGAAAGACTAAAAAAAAAATGATAATCAAAAAAGAAAAGAAAAGAGAGGTAAGAGATTATGTCGCTAACTTCTACCGACTATCTCATACTTCAATAGTATTTAGATGGGTTAGAACTTGGACTCTATGACTTGGACTATGATCTATCTTCCTCTTGAATTTCTAAAACTTGTAAAAGGGGGTCCCTTTGCTCTTTCCCTAGCTTGGAGAAATGAGTGAGATGGAGTGTTCTATTTATAGGTGAATGGATGACATAGTAATCTTGATGATGTGGCAACATAAGCTTAAATCAAGGAAGATCAATGGATGAGAATGGTTGATGTAATTTAGATGAGACAAATCATTAATTTTTTAAAAGAAGTGAATAAAAAGTCCAAATAGAAGGACATGTAGACATGTTTAACTTTTGACTTTGATAGAATAAGATGTGATGTTTCATTAGTTCTTTAAAAGAAGTGACGGAAAAGTCCAAAGAAAAGAACATGTAGGCATATTTAGCTTTTGACTTGGATGGAAGATGATATGATTTTTCATTGATTTTTTAAAAGAAGTGAACGAAAAGTCCAAAGAAAATGACATATAGGCATGTTTAACTTTTGACTTGGATAGAAGATGATATGATTTTTCATTGGTTCTTTAAAAGAAGTGAAGGAAAAGTCCAAAGAGAAGGATATGTGGGCATGTTTAACTTTTGACTTAGATGAAGAAGATGCGATTTTTCATTGGTTCTTTAAAAAAAGTGAAGGAAAAGTCTAACATATCATATGTTTTATTTTGTCAGGACTTGATGGAATTGTAGATAGACTATTGGGCAATTATTGGACCATAGGGCCATTGGGTTATTGGGCTACAGTTGGGCCATAAAACCATTGAGCCAGTGGGCAACAATTGAGCCATGAGGCCATTGTGCTATTGTACTATAGTGGATGGAAGAGTTTACTTAGATATGTTGGACTTTTTGCATTTGAGCTATTCGAATGGGCTTGCAAATCTTGGATATGTCTATATGGATTTTCAACGTTGGACTCTTTTTAAATGGACATCTATTGAGTATTCGATATGTGTCCATCCAAAATAGGGTGTCTACAGTTGCCTCTCTTCAAGCGATATTGCGAAGCAACCGAAGGTTGAAGCTAGTAGATGCCCTTTTCAATTCACAAAATAGAATGTTGAAGTATCTTTACTAAGTGATGGCTATAAGCCTTTAAGCGCAACAAACCTTTTATATTTCCGCAATCAAGGTAGCTACTTATTGTCATGTTATAGGTTTCGTCGTTCCTTCAAAGGTATTATAATTTTCAAATCATGTGATTTACTATTCTTGTTCAAGAGAATGTCAATGGAGTTTCTTAGCTTTTAATATTTACCTTAAAAGTCTTTTATGAAAAGACATGTGGAGTCTTACAGATAGACGTATAGGCATTTTTTTTTGGAACAAAGAAGAGGAAAGAAGAGAATAACATGATGTACATACTTGACACACTGTCTGTTGGGTTTCTCGGGTTTTTCCGGATCGCTCACGCAGCGGAAAATAAAATAAAACAGCGATCCGTTTTCCCGTTTCCAAAAACTAAAATCGATTATCGGATAATCAAAGTTCTCATCGTGTGAGGATTCGAATCCGCAACCGTTCGGTTCCGTTGGTGCGACATCGCAAGCCGCGCAAGCGCCCGGCCTCTAGCGAAGTCCACGCGATCCTCCTCGCGACGTATATCCTCACGTTCCTCGTTCTTCGCAACCCACGAAACCTCCGCCGATCGCCGCAACACGCAGACGATTTCCCGTCGAACGGAATTCGGAGAAGTGGCGGAGCATATCTGGATCTGTCTGGACGCCAGAGAGAGAGTGAAACTGAGGAGGGGCGGCTAGGGTTAGCAGCAGCTTGGCCTGCTCAGCCCGTTCGCTATGTTTTATACTAACCGCGCGATTTTTCATAAAAATCCCCGGATTGTATAAAACCTACTTATTTATCCATCACCTTGAGAATCATGTGCGTGTGACCCTCTAGGCCCAAGTACCAGTCCAGTTAATGGCCCAACAAGCCTAGTGACTCCTCACTGACTTTATTAATCAATTAATAACCCTTTATTAATTAATTAATCAATCGAATTGATGTCGCACATCGAATTCGATCGGGCCTCCGATCACATTGGGTGCCAAACAACACCGCGTGAACCCGGAAGGTATTGGGGTTAAGTAACCCACTATTGGAACCTTTCCGCCAACAGTTACCACGTGGATATAATCCTTCATTTGTATAATGCTCTCGAGTCAACTCAGGGTATGGCGAGCTGTCAAACCCTAACCGGTCGACTCACTTGGATTGGATGCCGCTGATAAATATCGGAAAACTCCTTTCCCGATATTATCGTCCGCCCTGACCAGGGACTTCCGCGCATCCTTCCTAGAACATTCTCTCTCTAAGTACCGAGAGCGAATGATTCCTTATTAACACACAATTCCCTTCGACGGTATTCCGCTGTACCCAATCCTTGGCATATTAGAATCCCGTGGCTAGAGATTCGTAAACCAAGGTCAAAGTACAAAAGTCCACCGACAAGGTGTCCTTGGTGTCTCAGGTCCGAGGACCATCCACGCAACTGCGACAATAGAATCAAGCTGGTTGACAGTGAGGTACAAACCATCCAGCGATTCTGTCGGATCAGTTCAGTGAACTCATTCTCCAATGAGCACCTACAGATTCATCTTAGTGTCTCCACACAAGTGACTTATGAGATTAGTCACCCTCATCATATGAGTAGGAGTAATCTGTACTAATCTAACCGGATATCCGATGTCCTTCTCGGATATCCTCCGACTATGAACGATTAAGAATATGTGTGTTTAAGTGATCAATCTCATTAGTATGATATCATCATAATCTGATCACTATAGCATATATTCACGGACTTCATTATGAAACGATAATTAATGCGATTTACACATAATGAATATTATGCCATTATATTAATAAATGAACGAGATTTACATGGTCAGATTGACTTATAGGCCACCTAAAACTAACACTGTCTTGAAACCTCCTTGAGGTTAAATCCATCACCAGTGTAGGAGAGGAAGTGGACTTTTGATCAGGTTACTTTTTTTTTTATATATAAGATTACTTGTAGATTTTATTTCCTCAGAGCCTTTCTCATATGTCATCAAAAGATTATTCAAAATTGGCTATCATCAACGGTTCCACAAGTGCACTTTTGTTTCGTTTTTATTTTTTTTATTTTTTTAATTATTATTATTATTTGTGGGATTTTCGTCTTCTTCTTCTTCTTCTTCTTCTTGTTTTTTTGTTTTTGTTTTTGTTTTTATTATTATTTATTATTTATTTTTATTTTTTATTTTTTGTTTTTATTTTTTTGTCTAAGTTACTACAAAAAGAAAACATTTGAAATGACTCTTAAAATAAAAGTAAATTAGCAAAGGTGTATTTCATACATGTGCCTAAAATATAACTCATAAGAAATAATTCACTCTTCTTTATACTTGAGAATGATGATGAAAGTGTTCCTCATTACCAGTAAACCGACTAAAACATCATGACAGAGATGGGATTCGAAATGCATAATTGACGAAGACTCTACTTGTATTATGCTTATAGAATTCCTTGTTGATTATGTCTTCTATAGTTATTTGCTTGTATTTTCTCTTTTTCTTTCTTTCTGCCTCATGTTTTCTTTAATAGGTGTAGCGCCGGTTAAGGTTTTCATCGCACCTATATTGGTATATTGCGTCATTTTGGATTTTCATAGTAACCGATCCATGATTTTACTCACAGTGTTTGACACTCGCTGTGTCTATGGTTTTTAGCACTTTTACCCCTAGTGCCGTTTTGGGTTTTCACTAGGCCTACTGAGGTATCCGCTATTTTTACCTATGACACCTTTACAGATTTTCACCATGTCCTTTTCCGCTTTGGGCCCTCTATCCTTTTTTTTTTTTTTTTTTTTTTGAATGGACATAGAGTTGAGTGTTCCCTTGTTGCCCGTCAAAAGTAATGCATAACAGTTAACCTTTTCAAAATACTAATATAACTAAGTTTCAAAGGATTCTTTAAGATTTGATGGTCTTCACATCTCTTTCTTTCTTTGACTAGAGGAATAATATTTGGAGAGTTGATGACAAAAGTTTGTAAGATGTTGGAGAAACTTTCAACACTAGGACATTTTTCTTTTTCTTTTTTAATTTTTTTTCCCCTCTCTCTCTATTTTTTTTTTTTTTTTTTGACAAGGTACTTTTAAATGAGTTACATCAGAATGTACATATACGGAAGACGAGTTTGACGTATATATGTGCAAAAGAAAAGATACAAGATGTGGATGGGTTTGGGTGTGGCTGTTCATCTAAAACGTTAACTTATAAGTATTTTAAATAGAGTTAACTATCATGTATAGTACTTTTTGACATACGTGACATTGATGGGTTTATGATGTATTTCTCCATCTATGTCCATAAGTTGAAGTGCATATCCTGGATAAACGTCCTTTATGATGTAAAGACTCTTCCAATTTGACTGGAATTTACCTTTGATTTCAGGTGCCTACCTTTCTCTGAGAATTAAATCTCCTAATTTCAACTCTTTTGGACACACCTTTTTATCATATGCTCTGGCAATTCTTGTTCGATAACATTGTGCATGACAAATAGCTTTTAGCCTTTTTTCTTTAATAAAATTGAGCTGTTCATATCTTGCTCGAATCCACTCTGCTTCATCAAGCTTAACTTCCATGAGAACTCGGAGTGATGGAATCTCCATTTCAATTGTGAGAACTGCCTCCATCCCATATACTAATGAATAAGGTGTGGCCCTAATTGATGTTCTTATGGAGGTGCGATATACCCATAGTGCATAAGGGATCTTTTCATGCCAATCTCGATGTGTCACTACCGTCTTCTCAATTATGCGGACCAGAGTCTTGTTGACAGCTTCTACAGCTCCATTTGTCTGTGGAAAATATGGAGAAGACTGGTGGTGCTTGATTATGAATTTGTCACAAAAGTTTTTCATCTTTTCGAAGATGAAATTAGTGCCATTGTCAATAATGATTTCACCAGGTATTCCATAACGACATATAATTTGATTCTTCAAAAATTTGATAATATGAGAAGAAGTGATGAAAGAGTAAGATACAACTTCAACCCACTTTGTAAAATAATCAATAGCCACTAGTATGAATTTGTGTCCATTTGAAGACCTTGGATTGACTTTTCCCATGATATCTAGCCCCCACATAGAAAAGGGCCATGGTGTTGTGATATTATGGAGTTCTGATGCTGGTGCATGAATCAAATTAGCATGCATTTGACATTGATGACATCTTCTAACAAAATTGTAGCAGTCAGATTCTATAATAGTCCAGTAGTAATCTTGTCTGATGATTTTCTTAGCTAATATGTGACTATTCATATGCGGACCGCACATACCATTATGAATATATTCCATTACTTTTGAAGTTTCATGTTCATCAATGCATCTAAGGAGAATGTTATCATATGATCTTTTATATAAATGCCCACTACACAATATAAACTGTATGGCCAATCTCTGAATAATTCTACGGTCATTATATGATGCATTTGAAGGGAATGTTTTATCTTCTAAGTACTTTTTGATATCATGATACCATGGAATTCCATCTTTAGAAGACATCGACTCAATTTGAAGACAATAAGCTGGTTCTTCTTACTGGTCTATTTGAATCTGGATGACTCCTCCTCCTGAGATGCTTGTCCATGCTGCAAGAGTTGCAAAGGCATCTGCATATGCATTCCTAGCTCTTGACATATATGTAAACTCAATCTCCGCAAATTCTTTGGTCAATTTTTCAAGATGTTTAAGATAAGGGATGAGCTTTTCATCTCGTGCTTTCCATTCTCTTTTAACTTGACTTATGATGAGAAGAGAATCACTAAATACTTAAAGATGATTAACTCATCGATTAAGGGCCATCCAAAGACACCCTGTTGGTGGACTCCTGAGCATTGACCTTAGCTTGTAGATCCCTAACCATGGGGTCCCGATAAGTTAAGTGATCAAATTTAATGAAACACCTACGAAGTTGATTGAGTGTTTAATATAGGATCATCCGCTCTTGATACAGTTTTATGATATCGTATAGCCGCAACGAATCCGAGTGAGTTTATCAGTTAAGGTTTGACAGTTGACAATATACTAGTTGACTAGAGAATCTTGTGCTGACGAAGGATTATATCTAGATGGTAGCAGATGACTGAAAGGTTCCACAAGCAGGTTGTTGAACTCCATTACCTTCCGAGATCATTCAAAGTTGCTTGACACCTAACGTGATCAGAGGTCAGGCCGATTAATGTGTGCGACATTATTACGGTTGATTAATTAGTTAATATGAGATATTAACTTAATTAAATAAGTCAATAAAGTATTATAGGGCTTAATAGGCCATTAACTGGAATGATACTTAGTCTGGAGGGTCTCACGCACAGAGGTTCTCAGTTCGGAATATTTTAGCGAGTTTTATCAGGGGACTTTTTGTTAGTTTAGGTGGCCTACAAGCCAATCTAACAATGTAAATCTCGTTCATTATTAATAAAACGACATAATATTCATTATGTGTAAATCGCGTTAATTATCGTTTCATAATGAAGTCCGTGAATATGTGCTATGGTGATCAGATTATGATGAGATCATACTAATGAGACTGATCACTTAAACACACATATTCTTAATCGTTCCTAGTCGGAGGATATCCGAGAAGGACATCGGATATCCGGTTAGACTAGTACAGATTACTCCTGCTCATATGATGAGGCTGACTGGTCTCATAAGTCACTTGTGTGGAGACACTAAGGCGAATCTGTAGGTGCTCATTGGAGAATGAGTTCACTGAACTGATCCGACTGAATCGCTGGATGGTATTGTACCTCACTGTCAACCAGCTTGATTCTATTGTCGCAGTTGCGTGGATGGTCCTCGGACCTGAGACACCAAGGACACCTTGGCGGTGGACTTCTGTACTTTGACCTTGGTCTATGAATCTCTAGCCACGGGATTCTAATACGCCAAGGATTGGGTGCAGCGGAATACCGTCGAAGGGAATTGTGTGTCAATAAGGAATCATTCGCTCTCGGTACTTAGAGAGAGAATGCTCTAGGAAGGATGCGCGAAAGTCCCTGGCCAGGGAGGACGATAATATCGGGAAAGGAGTTTTCCGATATTCATCAGCGGCATCCAATCCAAGTGAGTCGACCGGTTAGGGTTTGACAGCTTGCCATACCCTGAGTTGACTCGAGAGCATTGTACGAATGAAGGATTATATCCACGCGGTAACTGTCGACGGAAAGGTTCCAAGAGTGGGTTACTTAACCCCAAATACCTTCCGGGTTCACGCGGTGTTGCTTGGCACCCAACGTGATCGGAGGCCCGGTTGAATTCGATGTGCGACATCAAGTCGATTGATTAATTGATTAATAAAGGGTTATTAATTAATTAATAAAGCCAGTGAGGAGTCACTGAGCTTGTTGGGCCATTAAATGGACTGGTACTTGGGCCTAGAGGGTCACACGCAAATGATTCTCAAGGCGATGGATAAATAAGTGGGTTTTATACAATCCGGGGATTTTTATGAAAAATCGCGCGGTTAGTATAAAACATAACGAACGGGCTGAGCAGGCCAAGCTGCTGCTAACCCTAGCCGCCCCTCCTCAGTTTTTGTCTTCCTCTGGAGTCCAGGCAGATCCAGATCTGCTCCGCCGCTTCTCCGAATCCCGTTCGACGGGAAATCGTCTGCGCACTGCGGCGATCATTGCGGCGACCAGCGGAGGCTTCGCGGGCTGCGAAGAACGACGAACTCGAGGATATCCGTCGCGGGGAGGATCGCGTGGACTTCGCTAGAGGTCGGGCGCTTGCGCGGCTTGCGGTGTCACACCGACGGAACCGAACGGCTGCGGATTCGAATCCGCACACGGTGAGAACTTCGATAATCCGATTATCGTATTTCAGTTCTTCGAAACGGGAAACGGATCGCTGTAAAATTTTTATTTTCCGCTGCGTGAGCGATCCGGAGAAACCGAGAAAACCCAACAGTGGTATCAGAGCAAGGTTCCACTGTTTCTCGTCCCGTTTCGGTTTTCGAAATTGATTTTTCTCGAGTTATTCCATGCGTTTAATCCGATTAAAATGACGGAATCGTGTTCATAAGATGAACACAAATAATTTGATTATTTTTCTGTGATTTTTCGGATTTTATTTGGGGTTTTCAAAGTTCTTCTTGAGATGATGAACCGGGGTACTTCGGCGACTTCGTACTCGATTCCCAAGCGTTGGGATGGCGGCCCGGATGTCTGGATCTCTTGGTGATAGTCACCACTACACATCGGGCATGATGGTCGGCTCCATGATGGCCTTGAAGAGATATAAAATCGTGCCCCAAATCGGATTTAAACCCTGTGAAAACCAAGTTTTTTGGGCGATTTTTGGGTGCTTAGCCGGCTCCTTCGGGGCCTCTCCGGAACCTTTGCCGGCGCCGGGCACGTCGCCGGCGCCGGGGACATCGCCGGCCGGTGCCGGGCGACGCCGGGGGCCGGCCGGCGGCGGCCTGCAACGACCCCAGCCGCCGGTTGCAGCAGGATTAGGGTTTCTGTTTTTTGGGGGTTCAGATTGAAGAAGACCGGCCGAGCCGCCCCACTTGGCCGGTCCCGACGCACCGGGCCGGCCCCGGTTGGACCGGGGCCACGGGCTGGCTGAGCCAGGGTGCCCGAGCCCTGGCTCGAGCCTAATAGGGGTCTGGCTTGACCCCGGGCTGGCTGAGCCAGGGTGCCCGAGCCCTGGCTCGAGCCCAATAGGGGTCTGGCTTGACCCAGGGCTGGCTGAGCCAGGGTGCCCGAGCCCTGGCTCGAGCCCAATAGGGGTCTGGCTTGACCCTGGCCCAGCCCCTTGGCTGAACCATCTTGACCCATTTAAACCCTAAATAAAACCCCTTTGACCCAATTAAATTCTAATTAGATTTTAAATTTAAAATTAAAATTGTTTTGAAATTAAATCTTTATCTAATTTTATTTTATTGGGTTATTAATGATTGTGAATCATTTTAATTACAATTAGATCTTAACTAATTATGGTTAATTATTAAGTTAAGTGTTAATTTAATAATTAACTATAGTTATCTAATTTTAAGTGTTAAAATTAATGGTTAATAATTATTAATCTAAATGTTAGATTATTAGTTATTAAAACACCTAATTGTTAATTAATAATTAGAGTTAGTTATTAATTTAAGTGTTAAATTAATAGTTAATTCTAATTGACTAATTTAATTGTTAAATTAGTAATTATCAGTTAATTATTGATTTTAAGTGTTAAGATTAATGATTAATTTCAAGTTAACTAATCTAAGTGTTAGATGAAAATTATTAATTAATTAGTGTTGATTAATAATTTAAATGTTAAATTACTAATTAACATTAATCAACTAATCTAAGAGTTAGATTAGTAGTTAATTAATAATTAGAGTTAATTAATAATTTAAGTGTTAAATTGTTAATTAATTTTGATGGATTAATCTAAGAGTTAGATTAATCTTTAATAGTCTAATTGTTAGATTATTAATGGGGTTTAATCTAAGTGTTAGATTATTAGAAATGTTCTAATTTGCATGGAATAATCTGGAATTATTAATTCGGAGTGTGTGCGCATGTGATGTGTGTTTATTGCTTTTAAATTTGATTTAATTGCATGTTAAGATAATAAATGAGTTTTTCGAAATTCAAATACCAATTTTGATTGGATCCCAGCTTTTTGAAAGCTAAAACTTATCTATTTTGAAAACTCATTTGTTTTAGCCATGTGATGCGCTGAATCATGTGTGGAATGTTTAAAACACACCGTGGTCATGGATATGCACTTAATTTATTATTCATGTGATGAATGGATTGTGTGGATCGTGGATGTATGTTTGATTATTAATTGTTAATAAATAGAGGTCTGCGCACCTCTCTCTCTCTCATACTCCAATGTATTTCTACCTCCCTCTCTCTCTTGTACTCGCCATAAGGCCTTCTTCAATTTACTTGTTAATTCTAGAATTAATGTAATATGATGGAGGCAACCGAGGAAGGAGCGAGGACGATCCACAGCTGCAACCAGGAAGGCGAAAAGATGGAGATCTCTTGCCTATGTGTTTGCAGGATATCTAATGTAATTGTTGTGTTAGATTGTGTGTGCGTTTGACTGTTGGCTCCAGTCAAACCCACTGTGCTATCCATGACCACACTAAAGACATGTATGTGATGCATTGATTTTCTTTTGATTATGAATCAAAGCAGGTTATAGTATTTAGTAAATATATACGATATATTTATATACTATCACCTAGGAAGAGACCAAGATAAAAGTTATCTAAATACCCTCAGATAAACTCTAAGCCGTAATGCGAGTAGTTAAGAACTTACCGCGTGGTCCACCATCGTTATAGTCATAGGATTCGAATCCCTTTACGCAGGTTTGTTGTGCTATCCACAAGGCCTGCTTAATTGGGAGGAGAAACTGAGGCTATGACATTAGATGCCTATAGATCGGGGTAGAGGAACCATGTAGCTTTGTTGTGCTATCCACAAGGGCTGCATGAAAATCTATGCTCGTCGCGTAATGATGGTTAGCTTAGACCAGAATTAGTGGTTTGTTGTGCTATCCACAAGGCCATTAAATCTCTGGGGACCGAAGCTATGGTTAGATATTGCAAGGAGTTGCAAGTCCCATGAGTTGGGTGCTCTCTGATTGTATTACAGTTTGTTGTGCTATCCACAAGGCTGTAGTGCAAGTCATTGAGATTCTGATCCCCACTAGGAGACTGTCGGCGTCTCCCGTTCTGTATAACTGGCGGTTATACAGTCCGTTGAAAATTAGTGGGAGTTAAACTTGAACAAAAGACCATGTCTTATTTTAAATTTTAATAATTGAACATCTGCTAAATAGATTTCACTAATCTCCTATAGGGAATTATGTCGTCGAATAACCCACTCCGTGGCATACTTGATGCCCTTTTGACTTACTTGATCTACTCGGATTGGTTCAGACTGAAGAATGTCTTCAGATCTGAGCACAATAACTTTGTCCCTGGAGCTGATCATCTTGCTGAATCGGCATTGGATGCCCCTGAAGTAGAGATGACAGCTAACGATAATAGATCAAAGGACAAAGGTAAAAGAGTAGTGAAAGGTGACTGCTTCTACTATAAGCAGTATGGTCACTGGAAGAGGAACTACAAGGAGTTCCTTAATGATAAAGCTCATGGAAGAGTGAAGCTGTCTGAAGCTTCAGATATCTATATGATAGATATCAACTTGTCAGTTAGAGATTCCACATCTTGGGTATTAGATACCGGATGTGCTTCTCATATCTGCCATGATGTGCAGATGCTGACAAGTAAGCGCAAGCTGAGACAAGGTGAGGTGGAATTGAGGCTAGGAAACGGCGTAAAAGTTGCGGCGATTGCTGTTGGGACAGCAAACCTCAAACTTCCATCGGGAGACACCTTACTATTAGAAGATTGTTATTATCTTCCTAGCATAACAAAGAACATCATATCAATATCTTGTTTGGACAAGATAGGATACAGGTGTTAGTTTACGTGGCCTACAAGCCAATCTAACAATGTAAATCTTGTTCATTATTAATAAAATGGCATAATATTCATTATGTGTAAATCGCGTTAATTATCGTTTCATAATGAAGTCCGTGAATATGTGCTATGGTGATCAGATTATGATGAGATCATACTAATGAGACTGATTACTTAAACACACATATTCTTAATCGTTCCTAGTCGGAGGATATCCGAGAAGGACATCAGATATCCGGTTATACTAGTACAGATTGCTCCTGCTCATATGATGAGGATGACTGGTCTCATAAGTCATTTGTGTGGAGACACTAAGGCGAATCTGTAGGTGCTCATTGGAGAATGAGTTCACTGAACTGATCCGACTGAATCGCTGGATGGTATTGTACCTCACTGTCAACCAGCTTGATTCTATTGTCGCAGTTGCGTGGATGGTCCTCGGACCTGAGATACTAAGGACACCTTGGCGGTGGACTTCTGTACTTTGACCTTGGTCTACGAATCTCTAGCCACGGGATTCTAATACGCCAAGGATTGGGTACAACGGAATACCGTCGAAGGGAATTGTGTGTCAATAAGGAATCATTCGCTCTCGGTACTTAGAGAGAGAATGCTCTAGGAAGGATGCGCGGAAGTCCCTGGCCAGGTCAAACGATAATATCAGGAAAGCAGTTTTCCGATATTCATCAGCGGCATCCAATCCAAGTGAGTCGACCGGTTAGGGTTTGACAGCTCGCCATACCCTGAGTTGACTCGAGAGCATTGTACGAATGAAGGATTATATCCACGCGGTAACTGTCGACGGAAAGGTTCCAAGAGTGGGTTACTTAACCCCAAATACCTTCCGGGTTCACGAGGTGTTGCTTGGCACCCAACGTGATCGGAGGCCCGGTCGAATTCGATGTGCGACATTAAGTCGATTGATTAATTGATTAATAAAGGGTTATTAATTAATTAATAAAGCCAGTGAGGAGTCACTGGGCTTGTTGGGCCATTAATTGGACTGGTACTTGGGCTTAGAGGGTCACACGCAAATGATTCTCAAGGCGATGGATAAATAAGTGGGTTTTATACAAACCGGGGGTTTTTGTGAAAAACCGCGCGGTTAGTATAAAACATAGCGAACGGGCTGAGCAGGCCAAGCTGCTGCTAACCCTAGCCTCCCCTCCTCAGTTTCTGTCTCCCTCTGGCGTCCAGGCAGATCCAGATCTGCCCCGCCGCTTCTCCGAATCCCGTTCGATGGGAAATCGTCCGCGCACTGCGACGATCATTGCGGCGACCAGCGGAGGCTTGACGGGCTGCGAAGAACGACGAACTCGAGGATATCCGTCGCGGGGAGGATCGCGTGGACTTCGCTAGAGGCCGGGCGCTTGCACGGCTTGCGGTGTCACACCGACGGAACCGAACGGCTGCGGATTCGAATCCGCACCCGGTGAGAACTTCGATAATCCGATTATCGTATTTCAGTTCTTCGAAACGGGAAACGGATTGCTGTAAAAATTTTATTTTCCGCTGCGTGAGCGATCCGGAGAAACCGAGAAAAACCAACAGTGGTATCAGAGCCAGGTTCCACTGTTTCTCGTCCCGTTTCGGTTTCCGAAATTAATTTTTCTTGTGTTATTCCATGCATTTAATCCGATTAAATTGATGGAATCGTGTTCATAAGATGAACACAAATAATTTGATTATTTTTCTGTGATTTTTCGGATTTTATTTGGGGGTTTTCGTAGTTGTTCATGTGATGATGAACCTGGGCTTTTCGGCGACTTCGTACACGAATCCCAAGCGTTGGGATGGTGGCCCGGATGCACGGATATTTTGGGGATAGTCACCACTACACATCCGACATATTTGCCGGCGCCAGGATGGTCTCAAAGAGCTGCAAAATCGAGCCCAAAGGTGGCCTTTAAACCTGAAAAAAATCTGATTTTTGGGGATTTTGTGGGGCTCGGCCGGCTGTTGCATTGACCACCGCCGGCGGCCCTGCCGGCGCCGGGCACGTCGCCGGCGCCGGGGGGCACCGCCGGCGGCGCCGTCGTCACCGGGGGGGGCCGCCGCCAGGAGTCGCCGCCGTCGGGCAGCAGGCTGGAGTTACTGCTGCGTTAGGGTTGCTGGGAGGAAGAAAGGGGCCCGGCCCGACCGGTTCGACCGGCCGGGTCGTGCTTGGGCCGGGCCCGAGCGTTGGGCCCTGGTCCAGGCGAGCCCAGGCCCTGGAGGGCTCGGACGAGATTGCCCCTTTTAGGGCTAGACCCATTTCCCACCCCTTTAACCCTTAATTAAATGATATAAACCCCTCTTAAATCCCTGTTTAAATATAATTAAGCCACTTTGACCTAATTGATATGAAATTAAATTTTAAATATGTGTTTCAAAATTGTTTTGGAAATCAAATTTTCTTTTATATTATTGAATTGGGTCATTAATGATTTTGGAATCATTTTAATTAACAATTGTTGTTAATTATTGAAGTTAGTTATTAATTTATGTAATAAATTAATAATTAATTTTAATTGATTAATTTAAGAGTTAAATTAATGATCATTAGTTAATTAGAATTGGTTGTTGATTTAAATGTTATATTAACAACTAATTTTAACTAACTAATTTAATGGTTTAATTTAGATTAATTACTTATTGGTTTAAGAGTTAAACTAATAATTAATTTCAAATCAATAATCTAAAAGTTAGATTGCTGGTTAATTGTTTATTAGTGTTAATTATAAATTTAAGAGTTAAATTGATAATTAACATTAATTAACTAACTAGTCTAAGAGTTAGATTAGTTAATAGTAACAAAATAGAGTTAATTATTAATTTATGTGATAAGTTAATGATTAATTTTGTTGGATTAATCTAAGAGTTAGATTAGTCACTAAATAGTCTAATTGTTAGATTATTAAAGGGGTTTAATCTAAGTGTTAGATTATTAGAAATGTTCTAATTTGCATGGAATAATCTGGAATTATTAATTTGGAGTGTGTGCGCATGTGATGTGTGTTTAATGCTTTTAAATTTAGATTTAATTGCATGTTAACTTAATAAAATGAGTTTTCAAAATTCAAACACCAATTTTGATTGGATCCCAGCTTTTTGAAAGCCAAAATTATTTATTTTGAAAACTCATTTGTTTTAGCCATGTGATGCGCTGAATCATGTGTGGAATGTTTAAAACACACCGTGGTCATGGATATGCACTTAATTTATTGTTCATGTGATGAATGGATTGTGTGGATCGTGGATGTATGTTTGATTATTAATTGTTAATAAATAGAGGTCTGCGCACCTCTTTCTCTCATACTCCGATGTATTTCTACCTTCCTCTCTCTCTTGTACTCGCCATAAGGCCTTCTTCAATTTACTTGTTAATTCTAGAATTAATGTAATATGATGGAGGCAACCGAGGAAGGAGCGAGGACGATCCACAGCTGCAACCAGGAAGGCGAAAAGATGGAGATCTCTTGCCTATGTGATTGCAGGGTATCTAATATAAATGTTATGATTAGATTGTGTGTGCGTTTGACTATTGGCTCCAGTCAAACCCACTGTGCTATCCATGACCACACTAAATGACATGTATGTGATGCATTGTTTATCTTTTGATTATGAATCAAAGCAGGTTATAGTATTTAGTAAATATATACGATATATTTATATACTATCACCTAGGAGAGACCAAGATAAAAAGTTATCTAAATACCCTCTGATAAACTCTAAGCCGTAACGCGAGTAGTTAAGAACTTACCGCGTGGTCCACCATCATTATAGTCATAGAATTCGAATCACTTTAGGCAGGTTTGTTGTGCTATCCACAAGGCCTGCTTAATTGGGAGGAGAAACTGTGGCTATGGCATTAGATGCCTATAGATCGGGGTAGAGGAACCATGTAGCTTTGTTGTGCTATCCACAAGGGTTGCATGCAAATCTATGCTCGTCGCGTAATGATGGTTAGCTTAGACCAGAATTAGTGGTTTGTTGTGCTATCCACAAGGCCATTAAATCTCTGGGGACCGAAGTCAAGATCAGATATTGCAAGGAGTTGCAAGTCCCATGAGTTGGGTGCTCTTTGATTGTATTACAGTTTGTTGTGCTATCCACAAGGCTGTAGTACAAGTCATTGAGATTCTGATCGCCACTAGGAGACTGTCGGCGTCTCCCGTTCTGTATAACTGAGGGTTACACAGTTCGTCGAAAATTAGTGGGAGTTAAACTTGAACAAAAGACCATGTCTTGTTTTAAACTTTAAATAATTGAACATCTGCTAAATAGATTTTACTTATCTCCTGTAGGGAATTATGTCGTCGAATAACTCACTCCGTGGCATACTTGATGCCGTTTTGACTTACCTGATCTACTCAGATTGGTTCAGAAGCCTGAAGAATGTCTTCAGATCTGAACGCAATAACTTTGTCCCTGGAGCTGATCCTCCTGCTGAATCGGCATTAGATGCTCCTGAAGCAGAGATGACAGCTAACGATAAAGGATCGAAGGACAAAGGTAAAAGAGTAGTGAAGGGTGATTGCTTCTATTATAAGCAGTATGGTCACTGGAAGAGGAACAGAAAGGAGTTCCTTCACGATAAAGCTCATGGAAGAGTGAAGCTATCTGACGCTTCAGATATCTATATGATAGATATCAACTTATCAGTTAGAGATTCCACATCTTGGGTATTAGATACCGGATGTGCTTCTCATATCTGCCATGATGTGCAGATGCTGACAAGTAAGCGCAAGCTAAGACAAGGTGAGGTGTAATTGAGGCTAGGAAACGGCGCAAAAGTTGCGGCGATTGCTGTTGGGACAGCAAACCTCAGGCTTCCATCGGGAGACACCTTACTACTGGAAGATTGTTATTATGTTCCTAGCATAATAAAGAACATCATATCAATATCTTGTTTGGACAAGATAGGATATAGGTTGACGATTGAGAATAGAAGTTGTTCGATTTATTATGGTAATAAATCAATAGCTTCGGCATCTTTAGTCAACGGTCTATATCTATTAGATGTTTCTTATTACAATCTTCAGATTGATAATGCTCTTAAGAAGAGCAAGAATTGTGTGAATCAGGCCTACATGTGGCATTGTAGACTTGGGCACATTGGCGAAAGCAGGTTGCAAAAGTTGCACAAGCATGGTTACTTAACAGCATTCGATTATGAATCGTTTGCAACATGTGAATCCTGCCTTATGGGAAAGATGGCAAAATCTCCATTTAGTGGACATGGAGAACGTGCCAAGGACATTTTGGAACTAATACATTCGGATGTATGTGGTCCCATGTCCACCCAAGCCAAAGGTGGTTTTTCTTACTTCATCACGTTCACCGATGACTTCTCAAGATTCGGCTATGTGTACTTAATGAAGTACAAGTCGGAAGCATTTGAGAAATTCAAGGAGTACAAGAATGAGGTGGAGAAGCAGTTAGGAAAGAGTATTAATGCTCTTCGATCAGATCGAGGAGGAGAATACTTGAGTACTAATTTCACACAATTCTTAAAGGATAATGGTATCCTTTCTCAGCTAACCCCTCCATATACACCACAGATGAATGGTGTATCAGAAATGAGGAATCGCACCTTGTTGGACATGGTGCGATCCATGATGAGCTTTTCGGGATTACCAGTGTCCCTCTGGGGGTATGCTCTAGAGTCAGCAGCATACCTACTGAACAGAGTACCCAGCAAGTCTGTGGCCTCTACTCCATATGAGATATGGAAAGGCAGGAAACCAGAATTTAAACATGTTAAAGTCTGGGGTTGTCCTGCTCATGTAAAGAGGCATGATCCAGACAAGCTGGAATCACGAACTGATAAATGTAGGTTTGTGGGATATCCAAAGGAAACCTTTGGATACTATTTTTACCATCCTGATGAACAAAAGGTGTTTGTCGCAAGGAAAGCTGTCTTCCTGGAAGAGGAATACCTTCTCCAGGAGGACAGTGGGAGTAAAATAGTACTGGAAGAGGTTCCAGATCCCCAAACAGCTGCATTATCATCAGATGAGATATCAGTTCCTGAATCTGTTCAGGTACACACAGATGAGCCTTGTAGATCTGGTAGAGTACCAAGACTACCCGAACGATATGTGGGACATATTGCTGAGGGTGAGTCTAAGGTAGCATATAATGAGGATGATGATCCTAAAACCTACCAAGAGGCCATAGAAGGCCCAGAATCCGGGAAATGGCGAGAAGCCATGAACTCAGAAATCCAGTTCATGTACACCAACCAAGTTTGGAACTTGGAGGACTTGCCCGAGGGTATTGTACCCATCGGTTGCAAGTGGATCTTTAAGAGAAAGATCGGTGCTGATGGACGGATCGACACTTATAAGGCAAGGTTGGTGGCAAAGGGATATCGTCAAAGGCAAAGAATTGACTATGGCGAGACTTTCTCACCAGTTGCCATGATAAAGTCGATCAGAGTTCTGCTCGCCATTGCTGCACATTTTGATTATGAAATCTGGCAGATGGATGTGAAGACTGCCTTCCTCAATGGTAACCTTGAGGAGGAGGTTTATATGATACAAATAGAAGGTTTCACATCCAAAGAATCTCCAGATAAAGTGTGCAAGCTTCAGAGGTCCATTTATGGACTGAAGCAGGCTTCCCGGAGCTGGAACATAAGATTTGACGAGGCTATCAAGTCTTATGACTTCATTAAGAATGAAGATGAGCCTTGTGTGTACAAGAAGACCAGTGGGAGTGCAGTCACTTTTCTAGTTCTTGTTGGGTTTTCTCGGTTTCTCCGGATCGCTCACGCAGCGGAAAAATAAAATTATTTACAGCGATCCGTTCCCGTTTCGGAGACTAAAATACGATAATCTAATTATCGAAATTCTCACCGTGTGCGGATTCGAATCCGCAGCCGTTCGGTTCTGTCGGTGTGACACCGCAAGCCGCGCAAGCGCCCGGCCTCTAGCGAAGTCCACGCGATCGTCCCCGCGACGGATATCCTCGAGTTCGTCGTTCTTCGCAGCCCGCGAAGCCTCCGCTAGTCGCCGCAATGATCGCCGCAGTGCGCGGACGATTTCCCGTCGAACGGGATTCGGAGAAGCGGCGGGGCAGATCTGGATCTGCCTGGATGCCAGAGGGAGACAGAAACTGAGGAGGGGCGGCCAGGGTTAGCAGCAGCTTGGCCTGCTCAGCCCGTTCACTATGTTTTATACTAACCGTGCGGTTTTTCACAAAAACCCCCGGTTTGTATAAAATCCACTTATTTATCCATCGCCTTGAGAATCATTTGCGTGTGACCCTCTAGGCCCAAGTACCAGTCCAGTTAATGGCCCAGTAAGCCCAGTGACTCCTCACTGGCTTTATTAATTAATTAATAACCCTTTATTAATCGATTAATCAATCGAATTGATGTCACACATCGAATTCGACCGGGCCCGATCACGTTGGGTGCCAAGCAACACCGCGTGAACCTGGAAGGTATTTGGGGTTAAGTAACCCACTCTTGGAACCTTTCCGTCGACAGTTACCTCGTGGATATAATCCTTCATTCGTACAAAGCTCTCGAGTCAACTCAGGGTATGGCGAGCTGTCAAACCCTAACCGGTCGACTCACTTGGATTGGATGCCGCTGATGAATATCGGAAAACTCCTTTTCCGATATTATCGTCCGCCCTGGCTAGGGACTTCCGCGCATCCTTCCCAGAGCATTCTCTCTCTAAGTACCGAGAGCGAATGATTCCTTTTTGACACACAGTTCCCTTCGACGGTATTCCACTGCACCCAATCCTTGGCGTATTAGAATCCCGTGGCTAGAGATTCGTAGACCAAGGTCAAAGTACAGAAGTCCACCGCCAAGGTGTCCTTGGTGTCTCAGGTCCGAGGACCATCCACGCAACTACGACAATAGAATCAAGCTAGTTGACAGTGAGGTACAATACCATCCAGCGATTCAGTCGGATCAGTTCAGTGAACTCATTCTCCAATGAGCACCTACAGATTCGCCTTAGTGTCTCCACACAAGTGACTTATGAGATCAGTCACCCTCATCATATGAGCAGGAGTAATCTGTACTAGTCTAACCGGATATCCGATGTCCTTCTCGGATATCCTCCAACTAGGAACAACTAAGAATATGTGTGTTTAAGTGATCAGTCTCATTAGTATGATCTCATCATAATCTGATCACCATAGCACATATTCACGGACTTCATTATGAAATGATAATTAACACAATTTACACATAATGAATATTATGTCATTTTATTAATAATGAATGAGATTTACATTGTTAGATTGGCTTGTAGGCCACCTAAACTAACAATCTCCCACTTGGACTAAAGCCAATCACCTTTATACAATAAGCCCATAGACTCTAGGTGACGCTCAAACACAATTTGAGCCAACGGCTTTGTCAGTGGATCTGCTACATTGTCGACTGATGGAACTCTTTCCACTACTACATCTCCTCTGGATATGATCTCTCTGATAAGGTGAAAACGCCTCAGAATATGCTTCGATTTCTGATGAGACCGGGGCTCTTTCGCTTGCGCAATCGCTCTATTG
This sequence comes from Zantedeschia hybrid cultivar, assembly GCA_030544215.1. Taxonomy (NCBI): domain Eukaryota; kingdom Viridiplantae; phylum Streptophyta; class Magnoliopsida; order Alismatales; family Araceae; genus Zantedeschia; species Zantedeschia hybrid cultivar. The sequence continues at coordinate 40,927,382 of JARZZO010000015.1, forward strand.
TTGTCGCACAACAGTGGAACAGGCTCAGAGATGCTGGGAACTACGCCGAGGTCGGTGATGAATTTCGTCAACCACACTGCTTCCTTGGTGGCTTCAGCTGCAGCGATGTACTCAGTTTCAGTCGTCAAATCTGCAGTGGTTACTTGCTTGGAACTCTTCCAGCACGCTGCCCCACCGTTCAAAGTAAACACGAATCCAGATGTTGACTTGCTATCATCTGGATCTGACTGGAAACTCGAGTCAGTAAAGCCTCGTAGTTTCAAGTCACCTCCTCCATAGACAAGAAACATATCCTTAGTTCTTCTCAAGTACTTAAGGATGCATTTCACTGCCTTCTAGTGCTCTTCGCCTGGATCAGCCTGAAATCTGCTCGTAACACTTAGAGCAAATGCAACATCAGGCCGTGTACATAGCATGGCATACATGATAGATCCTATGGCAAAGGCATAGGGTATTCTATCCATGAAAGCCCTCTCATTAGGAGTCTTAGGAGACTGCTCCTTTGAGAGATTGATTCCATATCTCATCGGTATGAAACCTCTCTTGGAATTTTCCATGCCAAACCTTTTGACTATGGTATCTATGTACAAGGATTGGGTCATTCTAAGCATCCTCTTTGATCTATCTCTATAGATCCGTATTCCCAATACGTAGGATGCTTCTCCCAAATCCTTCATGGAGAAGATTTTCGACAGCCAGATCTTTACTGATGACATCATAGCTACATCATTCCCAATGAGTAGTATGTCATCTACGTAAAGAACTAGAAAAGTGACTGCACTCCCACTAGTCTTCTTGTACACACAAGGCTCATCTTCATTCTTAATGAAGTCATAAGACTTGACAGCCTCGTCAAATCTTATGTTCCAGCTCCGGGAAACTTGCTTCAGTCCATAAATGGACCTCTGAAGCTTACACACTTTATCTGGAGATTCTTTGGATGTGAAACCTTCTGGTTGTATCATATACACCTCTTCCTCAAGATTACCATTGAGGAAGGCAGTCTTCACATCCATCTGCCAGATTTCGTAATCAAAATGTGCAGCAATGGCGAGCAGAACTCTGATCGACTTTATCATGGCAACTGGTGAGAACGTCTCGTCATAGTCAATTCATTGCCTTTGACGATATCCCTTTGCCACCAACCTTGCCTTATAAGTGTCGATCCGTCCATCAGCACCGATCTTTCTCTTAAAGATCCACTTGCAACCGATGGGTACAATACACTCGGGCAAGTCCTCCAAGTTCCAAACTTGGTTGGTGTACATGGACTGGATTTCTGAGTTCATGGCTTCTCGCCATTTCCCGGCTTCTGGGCCTTCTATGGCCTCCTGGTAGGTTTTAGGATCATCATCCTCATTATATGCTACCTTAGACTCACCTTCACCAATATGTCCCACATATCGTTCGGGTAGTCTAGGTACTCTACCAGATCTACGAGGCTCATCTGTGTGTACCTGAACAGATTCAGGAACTGATATCTCATCTGATGATAATGCAGCTGTTTGGAGATCTAGAACCTCTTCCAGTACTATTTTACTCCCACTGTTCTCCTGGATAAGGTATTCCTCTTCCAGAAAGACAGCTTTCCTGGCAACAAACACCTTTTGTTCATCAGGATGGTAAAAATAGTATCCAAAGGTTTCCTTTGGATATCCCACAAACCTACATTTATCAGTTCGTGATTCCAGCTTGTCTGGATCATGCCTCTTTACATGAGCAGGACAACCCTAGACTTTAACATGTTTAAATTCTGGTTTCCTGCCTTTCCATATCTCATATGGAGTAGAGGTCACAGACTTGCTGGGTACTCTGTTCAGTAGGTATGCTGCTGACTCTAGAGCATACCCCCAGAGGGACACTGGTAATCCCGAAAAGCTCATCATGGATCGCACCATGTCCAACAAGGTGCGATTCCTCATTTCTGATACACCATTCATCTGTGGTGTATATGGAGGGGTTAGCTGAGAAAGGATACCATTATCCTTTAAGAATTGTGTGAAATTAGTACTCAAGTATTCTCCTCCTCGATCTGATCGAAGAGCTTTAATACTCTTTCCTAACTGCTTCTCCACCTCATTCTTGTACTCCTTGAATTTCTCAAATGCTTCCGACTTGTACTTCATTAAGTACACATAGCCGAATCTTGAGAAGTCATCGGTGAACGTGATGAAGTAAGAAAAACCACCTTTGGCTTGGGTGGACATGGGACCACATACATCCGAATGTATTAGTTCCAAAATGTCCTTGGCACGTTCTCCATGTCCACTAAATGGAGATTTTGCCATCTTTCCCATAAGGCAGGATTCACATGTTGCAAACGATTCATAATCGAATGCTGTTAAGTAACCATGCTTGTGCAACTTTTGCAACCTGCTTTCGCCAATGTGCCCAAGTCTACAATGCCACATGTAGGCCTGATTCACACAATTCTTGCTCTTCTTAAGAGCATTATCAATCTGAAGATTGTAATAAGAAACATCTAATAGATATAGACCGTTGACTAAAGATGCCGAAGCTATTGATTTATTACCATAATAAATCGAACAACTTCTATTCTCAATCGTCAACCTATATCCTATCTTGTCCAAACAAGATATTGATATGATGTTCTTTATTATGCTAGGAACATAATAACAATCTTCCAGTAGTAAGGTGTCTCCCGATGGAAGCCTGAGGTTTGCTGTCCCAACAGCAATCGCCGCAACTTTTGCGCCGTTTCCTAGCCTCAATTACACCTCACCTTGTCTTAGCTTGCGCTTACTTGTCAGCATCTGCACATCATGGCAGATATGAGAAGCACATCCGGTATCTAATACCCAAGATGTGGAATCTCTAACTGATAAGTTGATATCTATCATATAGATATCTGAAGCGTCAGATAGCTTCACTCTTCCATGAGCTTTATCGTGAAGGAACTCCTTTATGTTCCTCTTCCAGTGACCATACTGCTTATAATAGAAGCAATCACCCTTCACTACTCTTTTACCTTTGTCATTCGATCCTTTATCGTTAGCTGTCATCTCTGCTTCAGGAGCATCTAATGCCGATTCAGCAGGAGGATCAGCTCCAGGGACAAAGTTATTGCGTTCAGATCTGAAGACATTCTTCAGGCTTCTGAACCAATCTGAGTAGATCAGGTAAGTCAAAACGGCATCAAGTATGCCACGGAGTGAGTTATTCGACGACATAATTCCCTACAGGAGATAAGTAAAATCTACTTAGCAGATGTTCAATTACTAAAATTTAAAACAAAACATGGTCTTTTGTTCAAGTTTAACTCCCACTAATTTTCGACGAACTGTATAACCCTCAGTTATACAGAACGGGAGACGCCGACAGTCTCCTAGTGGGGATCAGAATCTCAATGACTTGTACTACAGTCTTGTGGATAGCACAACAAACTGTAATACAATCAAAGAGCACCCAACTCATGGGACTTGCAACTCCTTGCAATATCTGATCATGGCTTCGGTCCCCAGAGATTTAATGGCCTTGTGGATAGCACAACAAACCACTAATTCTGGTCTAAGCTAACCATCATTACGCGACGAGCATAGATTTGCATGCAGCCCTTGTGGATAGCACAACAAAGCTACATGGTTCCTCTACCCCGATCTATAGGCATCTAATGCCATAGCCACAGTTTCTCCTCCCAATTAAGCAGGCCTTGTGGATAGCACAACAAACCTGCCTAAAGTGATTCGAATCCTATGACTATAACGATGGTGGACCACGCGGTGAGTTCTCAACTACTCGCGTTACGGCTTAGAGTTTATCTGAGGGTATTTGGATAACTTTTATCTTGGTCTCTCCTAGGTGATAGTATATAGATATATCGTATATATTTACTAAATACTATAACCTGCTTTGATTCATAATCAAAAGATAAACAATGCATCACATACATGTCTCTAGTGTGGTCATGGATAGCACAGTGGGTTGGACTGGAGCCAACAGTCAAACGCACACATAATCTAATCATAACATTTATATTAGATACCCTGCAATCACATAGGCAAGAGATCTGCATCTGTTCGCCTTCCTGGTTGCAGTTGTGGATCGTCCTCGCTCCTTGCTCGGTTGCCTCGATAATATTACATTAATTCTAGAATTAACAGGTAAATTGAAGAAGGCCTTATGGAGAGTACAAGAGAGAGAGGGAGGTAGAAATACATCGGAGTATGAGAGAGAGAGAGGTGCGCAGACCTCTATTTATTAACAATTAATAAACATCCATCATTCATCCACGATCCACACAAACCATTCATCACATGAATAATAAATTAAGTGCATCTCCATGACCACGGTGTGTTTTAAACATTCCACACATGATTCAGCGCATCAGATGGCTAAAACAAATGAGTTTTCAAAAATAGATAAATTTTGGCTTTCAAAAAGCTGGGATCCAATCAAAATTGGCATTTGAATTTCGAAAACTCATTTTATTAACTTATCATGCAATTAAATCTAAATTTAAAAGCATTAAACACACATCACATGCGCACACACTCCGAATTAATAATTCTAGATTATTCCATGCAAATTAGAACATTTCTAATAATCTAACACTTAGATTAAACCCCATCAATAATCTAACAATTAGACTATTTAAGATTAATCTAACTCTTAGATTAATCCATCAAAATTAATTAACAATTTAACACTTAAATTATTAATTAACTCTAACTATTAATTAACTAGTTAGCTAACTCTTAGATTAGTTAATTAATGTTAATTAGTAATTTAACATTTAAACTATTAATCAACACTGATTAATTAATAATTTTCATCTAACACTTAGATTAGTTAACTTGAAATTAATCATTAATCTTAACACTTAAAATCAACAATTAACTCTAATTAACTGATAATTACTAATTTAACAATTAAATTAGTCAATAAGAATTAATTATTAATTTAACACTTAAATTAATAACTAACTCTAAATAATAATTAACAATTAGATGTTTTAATAACTAATAATCTAACATTTAGATTAAAAATTATTAACCATTAATTTTAACACTTAAAATTAGATAACTACAGTTAATTATTAAATTAACACTTAACTTAATAATTAACCATAATTTGTTAAGAACTAATTGTAATTAAAATGATTCACAATCATTAATTAAAAAGCCCAATTAAATTTCAAAACAATTTTTAAATCAACTAAAATTAAAATCAAATTTTAATTCAATTTTTAAATGGGCATATGGGGTTTAATAAGGGTTTTATTGTGAACCGGGCTCAGCCAGATGGGCTGTCCGAGCCCTGGTTCGGCCAGGCTCGAGCCCTGGCCCAGCCAGGTTCGAGTCCTGGTCGAGCCAGGCACCGGCCATGGCCCAGCCAGGTGCTGGCCCTAGCTGGGTCCGGCCGAACCGGTCCGAACCAGCTCGGGACCGGCCGGCCTGGCTCCTTCCTCCACCCAGGCACCCGACGCCCTATTCTTCCTGCAGAAACCCTACATGGGTTGTAGGCCGCCGGCAGCCGCCCCCCCCCCCCCCCCCCCCGGCGCCGCCGGCCATGGCCGGGGATACCCCCGGTGCCGGTGGGCACGCTGGCGCCGGCATGTCGCCGGATAAGCCTCCCGAAGGAGCCGGTTCAGCCACTCCCAAAGGCCCTAAAAAATTGATTTTCAGGGTTTTATATCCGATTTGGGGCTTTTGCCGGCCATCACCAGCGGGTTCTCCGGCAACGGCCTTGCAACCCGTGATGCCCAGTGATGATCTCCAGAACATCCGAAGTGCCGATCCTCCATCCCAACACTTGGGGGCTCGAACAAAGCCGCAATAAATCCGGATCTTCATCACATGAAAAATCCGAAAACCCCAAAAAAAATTTCAAAAAATTGCAGAAAAATAATCTAATTAACTGTGCCCATCGTATGAACACAGATCCGACAATTAATCGAACATTGATGCATGGAATAACGCATGAAATATTAAGTTCGGAGACCGAAACGGGACGAGAAACAGTGGAACCTGGCTCTGATACCACTGTTGGGTTTTCTCGGTTTCTCCGGATCGCTCACGCAGCGGAAAAATAAAATTATTTACAGCGATCCGTTCCCGTTTCGGAGACTAAAATACGATAATCTAATTATCGAAATTCTCACCGTGTGCGGATTCGAATCCGCAGCCGTTCGGTTCTGTCGGTGTGACACCGTAAGCCGCGCAAGCGCCCGGCCTCTAGCGAAGTCCACGCGATCCTCCCCGCGACGGATATCCTCTAGTTCGTCTTTCTTCGCAGCCCTCGAAGCCTCCGCTGGTCGCCGCAATGATCGACGCAGTGCGCGGACGATTTCCCGTCGAACGGGATTCGGAGAAGCGGCGGGGCAGATCTGGATCTGCCTGGATGCCAGAGGGAGACAGAAGCTGAGGAGGGGCGGCCAGGGTTAGCAGCAGCTTGGCCTGCTCAGCCCGTTCGCTATGTTTTATACTAACCGCGCGGTTTTTCACAAAAACCCCCGGTTTGTATAAAACCCACTTATTTATCCATCGCCTTGAGAATCATTTGCGTGTGACCCTCTAGGCCCAAGTACCAGTCCAGTTAATGGCCCAGTAAGCCCAGTGACTCCTCACTGGCTTTATTAATTAATTAATAACACTTTATTAATCGATTAATCAATCGAATTGATGTCACACATCGAATTCGACCGGGCCTCCGATCACGTTGGGTGCCAAGCAACACCGCGTGAACCCGGAAGGTATTTGGGGTTAAGTAACACACTCTTGGAACCTTTCCATCGACAGTTACTGCGTGGATATAATCCTTCATTCGTACAATGCTCTCGAGTCAACTCAGGGTATGGCGAGCTGTCAAACCCTAACCGGTCGACTCACTTGGATTGGATGCCGCTGATGAATATCGGAAAACTCATTTTCCGATATTATCGTCCGCCCTGGCCAGGGACTTCCGCGCATCCTTCCCAGAGCATTCTCTCTCTAAGTACCGAGAGCGAATGATTCCTTATTGACACACAATTCCCTTCGACGGTATTCCACTGCACCTAATCCTTGGCGTATTAGAATCCCGTGGCTAGAGATTCGTAGACCAAGGTCAAAGTACAGAAGTCCACCGCCAAGGTGTCCTTGGTGTCTCAGGTCCGAGGACCATCCACGCAACTGCGACAATAGAATCAAGCTGGTTGACAGTGAGGTACAAACCATCCAGCGATTCAGTCGGATCAGTTCAGTGAACTCATTCTCCAATGAGCACCTACACATTCGCCTTAGTGTCTCCACACAAGTGACTTATGAGATCAGTCACCCTCGTCATATGAGTATGAGTAATTTGTGCTAGTCTAACCGGATATCCGATGTCCTTCTCGGATATCCTCCGACTAGGAACAATTAAGAATATGTGTGTTTAAGTGATCAGTCTCATTAGTATGATCTCATCATAATCTGATCACCATAGCACATATTCACGGACTTCATTATGAAATGATAATTAACGCAATTTACACATAATGAATATTATGCCATTTTATTAATAATGAACGAGATTTACATTGTTAGATTGGCTTGTAGGCCACCTAAACTAACAATTGTTCTTTACGTAGATGACATACTACTCATTGGGAATGATGTAGCTATGATGTCATCAGTAAAGGTCCGGCTGTCGAAAAACTTCTCCATGAAGGATTTGGGAGAAGCATCCTACGTATTGGGAATAAGGATCTATAGAGATAGATCAAAGAGGATGCTTGGAATGACCCAATCCTTGTACATAGACACCATAGTCAAAAGGTTTGGCATGGAAAATTCCAAGAGATGTCTCATACCGATGAGACATGGAATTAATCTCTCAAAGGAGCAGTCTCCTTAGACTCCTGATGAGAGGGCATTCATGGATAGAATACCCTATGCCTCTGCCATAGGATCTATCATGTATGCCATGCTATGTAAACGGCCTGATGTTGCATTTGCTCTAAGTGTTACGAGCAGATTTCAGGCTGATCCAGGCGAAGAGCACTGGAAGGCAGTGAAATGCATCCTTAAGTACTTGAGAAGAACTAAGGATATGTTTCTTGTCTATGGAGGAGGTTACTTGAAACTACGAGACTTTACTGACTCGAGTTTCCAGTCAGATCCAGATGATAGCAAGTCAACATCTGGATTCGTGTTTACATTGAACGGAGGGGCAGTGTGCTGGAAGAGTTCCAAGCAAGTAACCACTGCAGATTCGACGACTGAAGCTGAGTACATCACTGCAGCTGAAGCCGCCAAGGAAGCAGTGTGGTTGAAGAAATTCATCACCGACCTCGGCGTAGTTCCCAGCATCTCTGAGCCTGTTCCACTATTGTGCGACAACAATGGAGCGATTGCGCAAGCGAAAGAGCCACGGTCTCATCAGAAATCGAAGCATATTCTGAGGCGCTTTCACCTTATCAGAGAGATCATATCCAGAGGACTTGTAGTAGTGGAAAGAGTTCCATCCGTCGACAATGTAGCAGATCCACTGACAAAGCCGTTGGCTCAAATTGTGTTTGAGCGTCACCTAGAGTCTATGGGCTTATTGTATAAAGGTGATTGGCTTTAGTCCAAGTGGGAGATTGTTAGTTTAGGTGGCCTACAAGCCAATCTAACAATGTAAATCTCGTTCATTATTAATAAAATGGCATAATATTCATTATGTGTAAATCGCGTTAATTATCGTTTCATAATGAAGTCCGTGAATATGTGCTATGGTGATCAGATTATGATGAGATCATACTAATGAGACTGATCACTTAAACACACACATTCTTAATCGTTCCTAGTCGGAGGATATCCGAGAAGGACATCAGATATCCGGTTAGACTAGTACAGATTGCTCCTGCTCATATGATGAGGATGACTGGTCTCATAAGTCATTTGTGTGGAGACACTAAGGCGAATCTGTAGGTGCTCATTGGAGAATGAGTTCACTGAACTGATCCGACTGAATCGCTGGATGGTATTGTACCTCACTGTCAACCAGCTTGATTCTATTGTCGCAGTTGCGTGGATGGTCCTCGGACCTGAGACACCAAGGACACCTTGGCGGTGGACTTCTGTACTTTGACCTTGGTCTACGAATCTCTAGCCACGGGATTCTAATACGCCAAGGATTGGGTACAGCGGAATACCGTCGAAGGGAATTGTGTGTCAATAAGGAATCATTCGCTCTCGTTACTTAGAGAGAGAATGCTCTAGGAAGGATGCGCGGAAGTCCCTGGCCAGGGCGGACGATAATATCGGGAAAGCAGTTTTCCGATAATCATCAGCGGCATCCAATCCAAGTGAGTCGACCGGTTAGGGTTTGACAGCTCGCCATACCCTGAGTTGACTCGAGAGCATTGTACGAATGAAGGATTATATCCACGCGGTAACTGTCGACGGAAAGGTTCCAAGAGTGGGTTACTTAACTCCAAATACCTTCCGGGTTCACGCGGTGTTGCTTGGCACCCAACGTGATCGGAGGCCCGGTCGAATTCGATGTGCGACATCAATTCGATTGATTAATTGATTAATAAAGTGTTATTAATTAATTAATAAAGCCAGTGAGGAGTCACTGGGCTTGTTGGGCCATTAACTGGACTGGTACTTGGGCCTAGAGGGTCACACGCACATGATTCTCAAGGTGATGGATAAATAAGTGGGTTTTATACAAACCGGGGGTTTTTGTGAAAAACCGCGCGGTTAGTATAAAACATAGCGAACGGGTTGAGCAGGCCAAGCTGCTGCTAACCCTAGACGCCCCTCCTCAGTTTCTGTCTCCCTCTGGCGTCCAGACAGATCCAGATCTGCCCCGCCGCTTCTCCGAATCCCGTTCGACGGGAAATCGTCCGCGCACTGCGGCGATCATTGCGGCGACCAGCGGAGGCTTCGCGGGCTGCGAAGAACGACGAACTCGAGGATATCCGTCGCGGGGAGGATCGCGTGGACTTCGCTAGAGGCCGGGCGCTTGCGCGGCTTGCGGTGTCACACCGACGGAACCGAACGGCTGCAGATTCGAATCCGCACATGGTGAGAACTTCGATAATCCGATTATCGTATTTTAGTTCTTCGAAACAGGAAACGGATCGCTGTAAAAATTTTATTTTTCGCTGCGTGAGCGATCCGGAGAAACCGAGAAAACCCAACAATAGGTTGACTATTGAGAATAGAAGTTGTTCGATTTATTATGGTAATAAATCAATAGCTTCAGCATCTTTAGTCAACGGTCTATATTTATTAGATGTTTCTTATTACAATCTTCAAATTGATAATGCTCTTAAGAAGAGCAAGAATTGTGTGAATCAAGCCTACATGTGGCATTGTAGACTTGGGCACATTGGCGAAAGCAGGTTGCAAAAGTTGCATAAGCATGGTTATTTAACAGCATTCGATTATGAATCGTTTGCAACATGCGAATCCTGCCTTATGGGAAAGATGGCAAAATCTCCATTTATTGGAGATGGAGAACGTGCCAAGGACATTTTGGAACTAATACATTCGGATGTATGTGGTCCAATGTCCACCCAAGCCAAAGGTGGCTTTTCTTACTTCATTACGTTCACTGATGACTTCTCAAGATTCGGCTATGTGTACTTAATGAAGTACAAGTCGGAAGCATTTGAGAAGTTTAAGGAGTTCAAGAATGAGGTGGAGAAGCAGTTAGGAAAGAGTATTAAAGCTCTTCGATCAGATCGAGGAGGAGAATACTTGAGTACTAATTTCACACAATTCTTAAAGGATAATGGTATCCTTTCTCAGCTGACCCCTCCATATACACCACAGATGAACGGTGTATCAGAAAGGAGGAATCGCACCTTGTTGGACATGGTGCGATCCATGATGAGCTTTTCGGGATTACCAGTGTCCCTCTGGGGGTATGCTCTAGAGTCAGCAGCATACCTACTGAACAGAGTACCCAGCAAGTCTGTGGCCTCTACTCCATATGAGATATGGAAAGGCAGGAAACCAGAATTTAAACATGTTAAAGTCTGGGGTTGCCCTGCTCATGTAAAGAGGCATGATCCAGACAAGCTGGAATCACGAACTGATAAATGTAGGTTTGTGGGATATCCAAAGGAAACCTTTGGATACTATTTTTACCATCTTGATGAACAAAAGGTGTTTGTCGCCAGGAAAGCTGTCTTCCTGGAAGAGGAATACCTTCTCCAGGAAGACAGTGGGAGTAAAATAGTGCTGGAAGAGGTTCCAAAACCCCAAATAGCTGCATTATCATCAGATGAGATATCAGTTCCTAAATCTGTTCAGGTACACACAGATGAGCCTCGTAGATCTGGTAGAGTACCTAGACCACCCGAACGATATGTGGGACATATTGCTGATGGTGAGTCTATGGTACAATATAATGAGGATGATGATCCGAAAACCTACCAGGAGGCCATAGAAGGCCCAGAAGCCGGGAAATGGCGAGAAGCCATGAACTCAGAAATCCAGTCCATGTACACCAACCAAGTTTGGAACTTGGAGGACTTGCCCCAGGGTATTGTACCCATCGGTTGCTAGTGTATCTTTAAGAGAAAGATCGGTGCTGATGGACGGATCGACACTTATAAGGCAAGGTTGGTGGCAAAGGGATATCGTCAAAGGCAAGGAATTGACTATGACGAGACTTTCTCACCAGTTGCCATGATAAAGTCGATCAGAGTTCTGCTCGCCATTGCTGCACATTTTGATTACGAAATCTGGCAGATGGATGTGAAGACTGCCTTCCTCAATGGTAATCTTGAGGAAGAGGTGTATATGATACAACCAGAAGGTTTCACATCCAAAGAATCTCCAGATAAAGTGTGTAAGCTTCAGAGGTCCATTTATGGACTGAAGCAAGCTTCCCGGAGCTGGAACATAAGATTTGACGAGGCTGTCAAGTCTTATGACTTCATTAAGAATGAAGATGAGCCTTGTGTGTACAAGAAGACCAGTGGGAGTGCAGTAACTTTTCTAGTACTTTATGTTGATGACATACTACTCATTGGGAATGATGTAGCTATGATGTCATCAGTAAAGATCTGGCTGTCGAAAAACTTCTGCATGAAGGATTTGGGAGAAGCATCCTACGTATTAGGAATACGGATCTATAGAGATAGATCAAAGAGAATGCTTGGAATGACCCAATCCTTGTACATAGATACCATAGTCAAAAGGTTTGGCATGAAAAATTCCAAGAGAGGTTTCATACCGATGAGACATGGAATCAATCTCTCAAAGGAGCAGTCTCCTAAGACTCCTAATGAGAGGGCATTCATGGATAGAATATCCTATGCCTCTGCCATGTAGACACGCTAATTTTGACGTCATTTCGAGTAAATTTCATATCATATAATAATGCCTCATAATGGTCTGATATTTAATCATTGATTAATTTTTATCAATCTTTTTAAGTGTCGGGTTTAACAGACATGTTTAAGTTAATCAATTGAATTGATTTTAGCTCAAATTTCAGTTAAAATATGAAGGAGCCTAAAAGGCGTTGACCCATGCAGACACGATTTAGACTTTATTCCTATTTTAACGTTTAAATTTGAATTTTAATTAATTGATTAATTAGCTAAAAGGCGTCTGTGAAGGTCGACGCGTTTTTAGGTTTCCTAAGCTATTTTAACTTCTCTTCCGGATATTTATCCTTATCTTAATTAGGGTAAAAGACGTCTACACACGTGGACGCGTTTTAGCTAATAAAGATAAAGATAAGTTTTCCCGGATATTTATCCTTGTCTTAATTAATCTAAAAGGCGTCAGCAATGGTGGACGCGTTTTAGATAATTACAGATAAAGATGAATTAATCAGTGTTTATCTGTCGGTTAAGGTAGATAAATCCTAGATTTTTCTATGTTAATCGCGAACGCAGAAAATGCCTATAAATACCTTGCATCTCGAGGTTAAAAAAAAAAAAAGGAGAATTAAGTTGAGTTGAGCCATAGCGTTATAGCGATTTGAAGATCGGAGCAACCACGTCGGAACGTCGGAGCGCTGCCATTTACAGAAGTCGGCGTCCCTTTCAAGATCTTCATCCCTTCAAGGCTCCAACTGGACATAAGTTTTTCATTTCTGAATTTCATTTTTACATCTTCATTAGTTCCATTTTCATATTTACTTCATGCAACACACACCACAGCATTAATTTTCCAAAACCCATCTGTTTTAAGGGGTTTCAAAGCCATTTAAACAAGTGAGTTGCTGTTTAAGCATGTTTATAATCATGGTTAGTTTAGATATTACTTCTATTTAAATTCTCATCAGTGTTTCTTCATTTCTGTTTTCTTTCTCTGTCTCTGCTGCACTCAATAACAACAACAAGAGATCAAAAGGGGAGATCAAGCACCAAGCCAGAAGGACTTCCGGACGATCCTCAACCTCAAATTCAACAGCAAGAACAAAAGAACAAAGAAAGGGCTCTCTTTCTTCAGCCGGCTGAAGAAGGGGAACCAAGGACTCATTCTTCCGCGTTCAAACAGGTAGGCGATCAAATCTCTTTTGAAGCTTTTTAGTTAAAAGTTTCTGGCGATCACTGCACTTTAGTTGCTTTTTTTAATAGGTTAGTTTACACTAAACAATATAGTATTTTCATGTTAATCACACGAGCATTTTCAGCACCTACAGCTCTTTTGGCGATCACGATGGGACTTGGTCTCGCTGTCTTTTAGTTTCTTTTAGTTCTTGCTTTCATCATATCGGGCACCTACGGTGCACCATTTGTGTCTCTCGACACGTCCTCACCAATTGGTGAGTGTTTAGTTTAATTAATTTCCCTCGTGCACCACGTGCACACCCCAGTGGCAAGATCTTGCCTCCCCTTGATTAGTTCAAAAAAAGCTGTTTTTGTGATAAAATGATGTGTGATTGAGTGATTTCCTAGTTGTTTAGTTAGTAAATCATCCTGTTTAAAATCTGAAACTAAAAATCTTTGCATGAGTCGATTGTTTACTGCCTTTTACCCTGTTTGAGGAGGATTCGACCCAGAAAATCCTCCTGCAAATCTGTTTCCGCGAACTAAAAAGCGTCCAGGAACGTTGACGCGTTTCAAAACCGCGTCGGCACACCCAGACGCCTTTTAGTCTCCAGACTTTCTCTGCTGTTTGCATCTGTTTCTGCGAAATAATTAAGTTCTGTGTTGAATAGCGTCGACCACCATCGACGCGTTTCAGACAGTTTTTAGTTATTTTTCAGATCTGTTTCTGCGAAAGAATTAAGTTCTGTTTTGAATAGCGTCGACTATCATCGACGCGATTCAGACAGTTTCTTAATTATTTTTCAGTTTCCAGATTTCTGTGTTTTGAGTGCTAGCTACCCATTATTTTATTAAGCATTAGAGGCCATCCAGGTCGCAGGGCATACGCATTGAGGCGAAAACCCTCCTCTTCTTAGGAACACATTACTCGACGTCAGCAACTCTCTCTGATTGGGTTGGTCCCTTGATCAGACTAGAGAAGTTGACGTTGAGACCTCCATAAGTCCCCAAAATCAAGGTATTCCTCCTTGATCATCGGGCTGGTTGTACCAATTGAAGTCCCGGCTAGATTCCGAAAGCGTTGTGAGAGAAAACCCTAGAGAATAACGGTGGAAACCGAACTAAAACTAGGATCCTTTCCCTGAGCGAAATTGTGGTTTAATCCAATTCAAATAACTCAACAAGGAACCCTGAAATCACGATTAAGCATCCACTTGTTTGATTAATCTTTGTACAACTTGTTTGATTAAATCTTTGAAAAGGGAATCTAATATCATGTTGCTGCGATCAGGCAGAGATTTGAGTATGGCCCAAGACGCCATCATCAACTACGAGGGAGATGCTAATGCCCCTCGCGATTCAGACTTCAATTATGAGAACGGGAGAGATGCTGATGCCTCTCGTAATTCTGTCCCCATTCCAGTTCAAGATGACGGGAATGTCCGAACTCCTCTTTTTCATCCACACGATCAATATCATGATCTTCCTCCGCATGAATATGCGATCCCTAATCCTGATCTAGAGGGGGACATGAATCAGCATGATCCCTCATCCTCCGATCCTATGGATCTTGTCAACGCCTTGGGAGTTCTTGCCTCCCGACTGGACCCTCAGCAGTTCGAGGCGATCCAGTCTATTTTGAAGGGGAAGGCACCCATACAGCCTGCTGAGCCGAACCCTATGGCTCCCCCTGTTGTTACTCAACAACCTCCTCCTCCTTATATCCATCAGGCCATGGAAGGCCTTCATATTGCTTCTCGGCCAACTGGGCCACAACTTTCATCGTCTAGGCAACCGGCTAGACCGCAAACGCCTATTTATCAAAATGCCCTCGGGCATGGCGGAAGCTCTGCCGGACCTTTATTATCCTCCTTGTCCAACGTACTCTAGGCAGCAGGCCTATCAATTACTTCCACCTCCTCCTCCTCCCCAGGCAGATCTGACCACGCAGACGTTGCTGGCCAAGATGGAGCGCATGGATGAGCAGTTCAACAATCTCCAGAAGATGATGGGGGTTAAAGCTGTGCCAGAAATCAGTCTACCGAGCCTGCCAGTGTTCCATCTGCCACCCTCTGAAATGCCAGTGTATCGAAAGTATAACGGTACTGGTAACCCCTTCACGCACCTTAAGGAGTTCATGTACGAATCTTCTTTCTGGCAGAACGACAAGAGGTCGTTGGCTTTCTTGTTCAGGAGATCTCTAGAGGGACCAGCCCTCGAGTGGTTCTTTTCTCTGGAACCCTCCGAAGTAGAGGATTACGGTATCGTTTCACGCAAATTTATCCAACGATACCAGGACAGAGTTGCACCCTCCTTGTCTATCACGGACCTCATTGCAGAAAAGATGAAACCGGATGAGGAGTTTGTCAGTTTTGCTGACAAGTGGCGGGGCCTGGCTGAAAAAGTGAAAGATCACTTGTCTGAATCTGAACAAGTGAAAATGTTAATTTCTAACGCCACGCCCCAGTTCAAGCTAGTCCTCTCCTTGAACAATTTGACTAACATGGCAGAGCTCTATGAAAGAGCACGGTACTGCCAGAATGCCTTCAAGGACGCTACGTTCTCTAGCGTCTTTGATCCTCACAGACCTAGCAGGCCTCCACCTCGGAAGCTTGCAGTGCCAAATTCTCCTAGCACAGGTCCGACTACTGAGGGCACGCTCTCTCACGAGCAAGTCAGTACCATGAACAATAACTCGCCCCAGTTTGTGAGGAATCAGCAGCAGTACCTGAGGCCACCACAGCCGAGCCAACAGGGGTACAGGCAGCAGCAGAACCCCCATTACCAACAGCAGTACCAGCGGCCCCAGCAGCCGAATCAGAACCAGCAACAGCTACAGCAACAGCCGCAACGGCAACATCAGTATCAACAGCAGTATCAGTAGCCCCCTCAGCAGCAGTATCAGCAGCAACAACCACAGTACCAGCCGCGTGCACCGCCGGCGTACCGCAATGTCCCTCCTCCTGGTGACTACAACCAACAAAGGAGACCTCCAGGCCCGAAAAGGGCAGAGTACCCGGCCCTCCCAGAATCCTTGGCGGATATCTTCAGCGCTTTAATGGCAGCTAATGCCTTAGTTTTGCCGAGGGAAAAGGCCGTCTGGCCTCAAAATGCCGATACGTCTAGGTATTGCTACTTCCATAGGCAACCTGGGCATACCATTGACACCTGCTTCCAGTTTAGAGATTATATTCATCATCTCAATGAGCAGGGCGGCATAGACTGGGAGGAAATGAAAAAGTACATAACAGCCTTGAAGGCGAGAAGGCCGCAGCAGCAGCAGCAGCAAGCAAGACCACCGGCACAAGCAGCAGCACCACCCAACATGGGCATAGTGCAGAATCCACTCCCGGAGCACCAGAACCAAAACCAGGTTGCTCCCATTTTGACGAACAGCCAGTCTGAGGCTGGTCGTGGGCAGCAGTGGAGAGTAGAGGACTCTTCCTCTCTTTGTTCAACGGGTCACGTTCAAAGTACCGCAGAGCGACCACCACGCCGCACCATCCACATACCAAGGCCACAACCCGTTACTATCGCCCCTATATCCACACCCACATATCACTCACCCACGCCCAATAACCCATTACCACTACCCGCCTTCCTTAGACCCATTACGCCCCGCACCACTACGCCTCCATCATATAAGCCCCCGCAAACCAATAACGCACCCCTCCTACCATCTAGGCCATTATTACGCGTACCGTTTCCTACTTCACCCGCTACCACTACCGCCTATCCAGATATGCCCTTACCATCTAGACCGCTATTACGCGTACCATTCCCCACTTCGCCAACCACTTACACATCCACCATCCAACCCTCTAGGCCTCTAATCCGCACCGCGCCATCACCACCTAACCCTACGCCATCACCTACCTACCAACCCTCTACGCCATCCGCACCGTCCAACCCTGCGGTACTTAAAGTGTCACCCGGATCCTCCACGGTTGAGGAACACGCGCTCCGGAGTGTAAGGATTTTCAACAAGGTCTTCCCTCAGTCCACAGTCAGAGACGGCCCATCACAGCCGACTGAGGAAGCCCACAATGAAGAGAGTGCACCATGCACTCAATATGACTTGTTGAAACACCTGGATCGGACACCGGCACGGATCACTATACTCGAACTGATCAAAAGATCCAAGAGTCACCAAGAAGCTTTGATGGAATATCTGCAGAAGGTGATGGTCAATGAAGACGTACCGGTAGAGAAGATTGCAGCACTACTAGTTCCTCAGGGGGATCAGCCCTCCATTACATTTCATACATCGGAACTAGCACCGCCGGCAGCCAGAAGCATGGCTCTGAGTATCACGGTCAACATCTGTAAGAAGGTCGTAGATGCATGCCTGGTCGACACAGGGGCTTCGATCAATGTTCTACCTCCGAAGACCCTGGAGCTGTGCGGTGTGCCCAAAGAGAAATTGCTGCCCAGCCCCATCTCAGTGACAGCATATGACAATTCTACCCGTTCCCCTCTGGGAATGGTCTATTTAAAGGTGGAGCTGGGCCCTGTAAGTCATGCAGAGGTCGAATTTCACATCCTAGAAATCGACCCTTCCATAAATGCCATTTTAGGTCGTCCTTATATTAAAACTCTTGAGGCGATTCCCTCTACGAATCATCAATGCCTCAAATTTCCTTACAAAGGACGAATTATTAAAGTGACGAGCATGCCGATCTTTGCTGCTGCTCATTCCTTGAACATTAAATCTGCTGTTTTACCTGGCCGACAACCTTTTCTGTCGGTATTACAGGTCTACCGTCCAGTGGCTGATCCTCTGAAAGCCGCTACTATTTCTCTATATCCGTTAGATGCTATCAAAAGGGGGAAGTGCATGAGTACCCCAGGATGGAGGATCATGATGAAGAACAGCTACGAGCCTGGGAAAGGTCTGGGCACACAGTTGCAAGGCAGGACCACTCCTGTTAGAAATCATCGAGCAGCACCTGGAAGTGATCTGGGCTATAGGCCAATAAAACTGAAGCAAGATCCGGTTCAGAAAGCAGAGATCGAACAAGGTCCGAAAATCTGGGAGGCAATGTCTACACCACCCAAAGAAGGCCGAGATCCCTTAACATGGACCCTGTGTACGCACTTTGTGAAAGGGCCCATACTTAGCTATGACAACACGGTGGTCATTACTTCCTGTTTTGACTTCCATGATATATATGGGAGGGACTTGGCCAGACATTGCTCTGAACTGCTTACGTACCAATCCTTGGAGGCTCTGCGGCCTATGAAAATGAGGAAATTTCATGATCCCGAATGTGAATGGTACAGGTGGTTCGACCTCAGAGACCTGTATATTGCACTGAACAGACTATTTCTGGATCCTGCAGAACCTAAGTGGCCGCCGCAGATTGATGAACTGATTGAAAGCCCTGGTGCCATATTTGACAAGCGGATACTGCTATTTGAAGAAACCGATGAAGGGGAACCAGATGACCCCTATGAAGCTGGTTACACAACAGATCTGCTCTGGAGGGGGACATATCCTTCACATGTCTTCATGCTCCATACTTTATTTCGTACACTACTCTTGACCCCGACTTGGTCGCGGGTCATAGTTGAAGATATTCCACGGGCTCCGCCCGTCATGATTACTCTGTCCCCTCGGGACATTATACCACAACCTCCTCTCGATCTAGAGAGGTTGTATAATCTGATCTGGGACATATTACTATATGATCCCCCTAATCCTCTGGCCTTGGTGCCACTTCCTCCGTCTGATTCTCCTTCCATTTATATTCATTCCTGCTTTATGTTTAATTCTTTCATTGTCCAAAAAAAAAAAACGCCAATTTGGCAACAAATTCTTCCCAAATCCTCATCGAGGAAACATCTTACTTGTCCGATTGCACCCCGCCGCGCGGGTCCTTCGGTCAAGATTCTCTTCTAGATTTACTCTGTCCCTCCCCTCGGGAGGATTCTCTTGTATTTCCACTTGTATCCCAGGATTTTCATCCTGCTTCATCTTCGTTAGGGTATGATAGTGAAGTTAGGCAGTCTAGTAAGGTTAGGAAGTCTAGGAAGCCTAAGGGTAGGCAAATTCCGGATAGATACCTCCAGGATTTAGCTGATAAGTGCTCTTCTTGTTCTTTAATCCCTCAGCTTTTAGAAAATCCAATTCAGATGCCAGAAGATTGCATGGACGATGAGCCAGTCAATGATGGGTACGGGGTATATGAATTAGTACATGAAAAGGACCCCATTGAGGAAGATGACGAGGACGCGGCTGAGACATATGCCAGTGGAGTGAAGAGATTCGATGAACCCTCAGCTGCCGTAGAAGAACCCACCAAAGAAATCAATTTAGGGACTGAAGACGAACCTAAGGTTGTCCTCGTCAGTAAAAATCTTTCCACAGAGGATGAGAACGCAATGGTACAAGTACTCAAGGACTATAAGGACACTTTCGCCTGGAGTTATGAAGATATGACAGGGTTAGACTCATCATTAGTGGAACACAGGCTGACATTAAAGGAAGGAGCTAGCCCTGTCAAACAAAAATTAAGGCGATTCCACCCACAAATGGCTTTAAAGATGAAGGAAGAGGTCGATAAGTTACATAAAGCTAAATTTATTAGAGTTGTCCTTTATCCACAATGGGTGGCTAATATAGTCCCGGTCATGAAGAAGGACGGAATGGTCAGAATTTGCATTGACTTCCGCGATTTGAACCGGGCGTGTCCTAAAGATGATTTTCCATTGCCTCATATTGATGTACTCATCGATAACACTGCTGGCTATGAAACGTTATCATTTATGGATGGATTTTCAGGATATAATCAGATTAAGCTGGCAGAAGAGGATCAAGAGAAAACGTCATTCACTACACCTTGGGGAACATATTGTTATGTTGTCATGCCGTTTGGATTAAAGAATGCTGGAGCCACTTATCAGAGGGCCATGATGGCAATATTTCATGACATGATGCACATAGATCTGGAAGTGTATGTGGATGACTTATTGGTTAAATCGAAAACAAAGGCTGAGCACGCCAAAGTTTTGGCAAGGGTATTAGAGAGATCGAGAGAATATCAGTTAAAGATGAACCCCAAGAAATGTGTATTCGGGGTATCTTCAGGAAAATTGCTTGGATTTATCGTCAGCAAACGGGGAATTGAGATCGATCCTAACAAGGCGAAGGCTATTAGAGAAATGCCACCTCCTAAAAACTTGAAAGAATTGAGAGGATTAATCGGGAGGTTGCAATTTATTCGCCGTTTTGTCTCCCAGCACTGACAAAGGTGTAAGCCGTTTTACGAGCTTACCAAGCCGGGAGTCAAATTCGATTGGGACGATAAGTGTCAGGAGGCATTCAATGGATTAAAGAATTACTTAGCAAGTCCTCCTGTTTTGAGACCACCATCTCCAGGAAAACCATTGATACTTTACATTTCAGTCCTGGATGATGCAGTGGGGGCTGTCTTAGCACAAGAAGATGAAGAAGGAAAAGAGAGGGCAGCCTATTATCTCTCTAAACTTCTCAACTCCGCTGAACAGAGATATACGGCGATGGAGAAAACATGTGCAGCATTGGTCTGGGTTGTGCAGAAATTAAAACATTATTTTCTGGCCCATAAAGTCCATCTCATCGCTAGGATGAATCCGATCAAATTCCTCCTAGAGAAATCTGTTCTTACTGATAGGTTAGCGCGATGGCAAAGCTTTCTATCTCAATTTGACATCACTTACATTCAACAGAAAGCGATCAAGGGCTATGCCATAGCAGAACATCTCGCTCACCATCCCCTTCCTCGATTTGATCCAGTGCGATCAGAGTTTCCGGATGAGGAACTGATGTCCGTAAATCAAATCAGAGATGATATATGGACTCTGCATTTTGACGGAGCTCTGAATTCTCATGGAAAAGGGATCGGTATCGTTCTGTTATCACCTGAAGGTATCACCATTCCACAAGCCTTTCAGCTTGATTTTCCAGTTACTAACAATATAGCTGAATACGAGGCACTCCTTGCTGGTCTCGAGGCTGCTCATTTCCATGGTGCCACCAAACTCAGGATTGTAGGTGATAGCCAACTGATTCTTCGCCAAGTGCTGACCAAGTATTGAACTCTCGATCCCAAGCTCAAGCCTTATCAGGAGCTTACTTCTGCTTACTCAAAGCTTTTCACGAAATTGATCTTTGTCCATGTCCCTAGGAATCAAAACATCTTAGCTGACGCTCTAGCTTCACTTGCATCTTCTCTTGATTTTCCAATCAGCAAACAATCCGAATCAATCATAGTTCATAGGCGTCTTTCACCCGCCGTGAAAGACCCTTCATTCCTTAGAACTAAGGAGAAGTTGCTGAAGAAAGTCAGAGACGGAGATATCATTGAAAAAAGAGAAATCATGTTAATGGAGCTGTTAGAAGAGATGGATGATGAACAGAAGCCATGGTATTATGAAATTGCAAGATATTGTGAAGATCAATCGTATCCTGAGGAAGCTACAACTGAGGAGAAGAGAGCTATCAGGAGAATTGCTCAACGATACACTCTAGTTGGAGGAGCATTGTATAAGAGAGGTTTTGATGGAGTTCTTCTGAGATGTCTGGACGAAGATGAGCTTTGGAAGGTTATGGAAGGAGATCATAGTGGAGTTTGTGGTGGTCATGTCAATGGACAGATGCTAGCAAAGAAGATCCTTAGACAAGGATTCTATTGGCCAACCATGGAAGAAGATTGCGTAGGATATGTTCGTAGGTGTGCTAAGTGTCAACTTCACGCCGACAAAATTCATTCTCCTGCATCTTCACTCCATCCTGTTTCTTCCCCATGGCCTTTCTCCATGTGGGCTTTCGACATTATTGGACCCCTTGGTAATCCAGATTCCGGCATCAAGCAAAAATCTTTCATTCTCACGGCAACGGAATACTTCACCAAGTGGGCA
Organism: Zantedeschia hybrid cultivar; assembly: GCA_030544215.1. NCBI lineage: Eukaryota > Viridiplantae > Streptophyta > Magnoliopsida > Alismatales > Araceae > Zantedeschia > Zantedeschia hybrid cultivar. The sequence continues at coordinate 40,949,715 of JARZZO010000015.1, forward strand.
GAAGCTGAAGCGTACGTGGAGATCAAAGCATCAACCGTCTGCAAGTTCATCATGAAGAACATCATCACTCGATTTGGAATTCCAAGCACCATCGTCACTGACAACGGACCACAGTTCGTGTCACAGGAATTGAAGGACCTCTGTAACAGGTACAAAATTGCATTGCATCATTCGTCTCCTTATTATCCGCAAGGCAATGGCCAAGCAGAGGCAACAAATAAGACTTTGATAAAAATCATCAAAAAGACGTGCAAATCTAACAAATTCGCAGATTGGCCAGAAAAATTGGTTGAGGCTCTATGGGCCTACCGAACTTCAATCCGCACGCCTACTGGGCAAACTCCTTATTCCTTAACATTTGGAATGGAGGCGGTAGTTCCATATTAGATCCTCATACCGTCATTAAGAATACAATTGAATAAGGAATTTTCCATTGATGAACATCGTTCAGCACTCCTTGCTCAATTGGAACTTTTAGACGAGAAAAGATGGTCAGCTGCTAATCATGCAAAAGTTTATCAAAATAGACTAGCACGTTTTTATCAAAAGAAAGTCATTGAACGTAAGTTCAAAGTCGGTGAAATGGTTGTTAAAAGAATTTTTGTAAAACCTGGTGGTCCGCGTTCTAAGCTCCAACCCAACTGGGAAGGACCTTATGTTGTATCGCACGCTTTTCCTGGTAATGCTTATCGTCTTGTTAATGTAGAAGGAGAAGAGTTAAAACATCCCTGGAATGGTTTACATCTTAAGAAATACTACCCTTAGGCTAAAGAGTCGATCAGTATGGTACAAAGACCAGTGGAATCAGAAAATTTATAAACTCAAATTTCCTTATCAGTCTGTATAACTTAATTTCATGCCCATTACTACACACACTGACACGTTTGATTCGTGAGTAACAAGAGATGACAAGTCCTAAAGGATGTCGAAAGCTTGACCGAAAGTGTAAAGTACAAATCATTCTTTTTGAAGCAAAAATTCTGTTTTAAACTCGGCCCATGATGTCGGAACGAGACTTAGAATAGACTACCGAGAATACCCGCCATCTTAGTAAGAGGCCGTCATAAAAAAAAAGGGGGGAGATCCGTCCCGAAGCAGAAAGAAAAGAAAGAAAAGAAAAAAAGGCAAAAAGTCAAATGTCAAATCAAAAGGCCATTACATTACAAACGTTACATCAAGGCCATGAAATGAAACAAAAGGGAACGCAAGGTCGATAAATACCCCGGAAAGAAATGACCGAACCCCAACGGATATTAGGGTAGGAAAGGGACCTCTTTTTAAGTCTCCGGAACCTTCTCATGGGCTTTCTAAACTTATTCATCTTTTCTTTCTAAAGAAATGTACTCCAAACTTCGGGAATGGCTTAGATTGACTAAGGGTCAAATCATCAAATGGGATCACGAATGGAAACACAAACTCAAACACGATGGGTTTAAGTTGAGTTGTTAAAGAACAATTTGGGAATTAAGTTAATAAATGAATATGATCTTTTGATCTAAGTACCTTGCTGATCTTTTAGTCAAAAATCCAAAAAAATTACATAAGTCAAAAATCCAAAAAAATTACATAAGTCAAAAAAAAAAAAAATACATATGTCAAAAATCAAACAAAATACATAAGTCAAAAATCCAAACAAAAATACATGTTTCAAAAATTCAAAAAAATACATATGTCAAAATTAAAAAAAAAGCATATATTTCAAAACCCCAAACAAAAATGAATATTTCAAAACAACAAAAATATTTCAGTTAGCATCTGCTTGTTGCATTTTGTGTGTTTCATTCCTTTTATTTTCAGTGAGCATCTGTTTGCTTGTATGTTGCATTTTACTTAAGTCTGATTATTCTCATTACCTTTGTTAATAAAGGCTATGCCCCTTGACTATTTATTGAAGAAAAGATCGATTGACCATTCATTTGGTCATGCAAGGGGCTAAGCCTAAATAGATACTTAACCTGTTTGTTAAGTGTGTACAGGATGCAAGATAAACACAGGAACACAAGATTGGAGCCAAAAGTTTCATGTATATTATCAAAAGATTGTTTGTACATGATACATGAAGAAAAAGAAGATACATGAGCCCTCAAGGCTGGCTCTCCCCTCCACCCTCGTCCAATTGGCTCTGAGCCTCGTCAGGCGCATCCGGTGCTGGCTCTCGACTAGGAGGTGGAGGTGGTCTCATCGCACTCGGACCTGCATGCCCGGAAGATACAGCAGCACTGGCAGTAAAGGCGCTGGTCAGATCACGCTCATGGGCACGCTGCCGAGCTCGCTGATACCGCTCCTCCACACTCCGGCGCTCATGCTCTGCAATGCCAAGCTGAACCCGAAGAGCAGATATCTCGGCGTCCATCTTCTGTCGCTCCTGCCTCTCCCGCTCTCGCTCCTCGTTGATGAACCCCAGTCGAGACTGGAGGTGTGCAAATTCCCGAGGAAGATCTCCAGTGGAGAGACGAGCCACCTGCTCCTCCAGAGCTCGGATCTGCTCTGCATCAGCCTCGGCACGAGCCGCTGCAGCACGGGCATGCTCTATCTCCGCTTCAGCCCTCTGAAGGGCTTCCTGAAGTTCAGCAACCTGCAAAAGGAAGATTTTGTTAGTCCAAGGCAATCAAAATAATCAAGTAATCAATTTCAGAATTCAAAAGTTGAAGAACTTACCTGAGCAACACGATCCTCCTCCGCTAGAGAAGCCCGGTGAATGGCGGAGGCGAGCTGACTCTGGAGGTCAGCCAGGGCAGCATCATGAGTAGCGGACGAGGAAGACGAAGCTCCATGGGTAGGAGGAGCCGCCTGGGTGTAGACGGCTCGCTGCACCGGAAGACAACTATCAGTGGTTAATCGCCAAAACAATTAATTAATTAAAACATGCATTCATATTCATTCATACATACCAAGTCATATAACTCATTCTGGACTTGTTCTAGCTGGGCCTCCGCATCATGTAGGCGGGCCCGGAGGTCGACGATGACCGCATCACGCGCATCCTGCATGTCATACATACATTCATTCACAAATATAAATCAAGATAATAATAAAATTAAAGACGCATGAATGCATACTTACATCGAGTGGTCGAAGGAGCCGAAGCTGATCGGCGTAGTGGGCCCGGTACTGCTGGAGGTAGGCCTCGTTACTCTCCGCCCGTGACTCCAGTCTGACACCCCGGCGATGCCAGTCTTCATATTGCTCAGGAAATTTCGCTCGCCAATCAGTGAGGGCTTGCTTCCCCCTCATGCTCCTTCCTACACCCTCCGGGTCCTCCTCGTCAATCCACTCCTGGTGGAGACCCAGGATCCTCATCACTAGCCGGAGGCGGAGGGGCTCGATTTCATTGAGGCAATGTACCCACATCTGCCTCCCAAACCGCCTCCTGCCAGCCGTCACCCACGGCTGACCCTCCTCATTCATGCCCAGGTATGGGCGCCAAATCACCTGCATATAGGTTAGATGCATTCATAAATAACTTGCATTTAATGAACAAAAAAGATTACATTTAATAAAAATAAACAAGTTTAAAGTTTACCAAGAGTTCTGGATAATCCAGAAACTGACGGCGGAGGGCCGTTAGCTGGTGATGCTGTGGAGCCGTGTCCACAATCGGCTGCCAACGGCAGGCAAAAGGGACGGCGTTTGGACGAACAATCCGCGCTCTGCCGAGTGGGAAGTAGTAGTAACTCCACACCTACATTCATGAACATATAGGTTAGGAAAAACATCATACAATATTGCACTGCATATAACAAATAATTAAACAATTTAATACCTGAAGAAATGGCGAGAAGCCACTGATGGTAGTCTCACGGTCCGGCGTGACCGCGGATAGGTCGGCGAAAAGGTGAGCCAGAAGGACTGCACCCCAGGCATACTCTCCTAGGCTATCTAGGTCATCTAGCAAATAAAGAAACCTACAATGGATATGGTCGCCCTTCGTACCGAAGAGCAACCGACCGAAGAAGAAAACTAAGAAGACCCTGAGCTGTCTATCTACCTCCTCTACCTGACTAGGGTCACTACAGTAGACTGAGGAAGATGACTCGGCTAGTCTAATCCTAAACTCCTCCCGGGTCTCGTCAGACCGACGCCGGGGCTCGTCTAATCCTAGTGCAGCCTCTACCTCTACTCTAGGGACCATCCTAGACTCTCTACCTATGCTGGATACCTCTATCCCTAATAGAGCCTCAGCTAGTCCCTGATAGTTGGGGTAAGTAACCCCACTAACCGGTCGGCCCTCTACCCGGAGGCCAGTAATCCTGGCCACATCCTCTAGGGTGGGGATCATATGCCCCCACGGCATTAGGAAAGCACGGCTTTCCGCATGCCACCTCTCCCTCAAAACCTGCAAGAGGACTAGATCAAGCCAGAATGGCTCGATGTCCAGTACTTCACCGAATCCCATCTGACGCAGGCGCGCCTTTTGGAAATCCGGGAGCCCTCTGTAAGCCCCTATCACTAAGTCCCAACTAATTCTAGCCCTCATCACTCCCTGCAAATAAAAACATAAAAATAAGGGTCAGTAATTAATAAAAACAGGAAAATCAGTTCTGTTTTGAAAGGCGTCAGCCCACATGGACGTCTTTTAAAACACGTCAACATGACTTGACGCGATTCAAAATGTTTATTCCTATTTAAAAATCCGGAATTTATCTTGAAAGACGTCGACCCATGGTGACGCCTTTTGAATGGCGTCACCTGGTCTGGACGCCTTTCAAGCCCAGATTTCGGGTTCTTTGAAGAACCCCATTCTCTCTCTTTTCTTCATACAATCATGCCCACAGGGAGCTTACCGTGTGGAGGTCGCCTTCCTCTTCTTCTTCCACCGCCATAGGTGCCGGTGGAGGGAGTTCTTCCTCCAAGAAAGCCGCCGCCTCGGCTAGTAACGCCAGGATCTCCTCGGGAGCTTCTTCCTCTTGCCTTCGCCGCCTCTTAGCTAGGGTCTTAGTCTTCTTGGAACCTTCACCGCGCTCCATGGCTTGAGAAGAGGGAGATTTGAGGGAGAGGTCGCCGGTGATCGTCGCCAGAGAGAGGAGAGAAAGAGAAAAGTTTTGGAAAAGTGAGGAAGAAAGGGGGCCTTCGCGGGTCTGTTAACGAAAGGCTGAAAGGCGTCGACTCACGCTGACGCGTTTTAGGGCGCAAAAGTTGAGGCGGCAGGGACAGAGGTTTGAATTTGAATGAAAGACGTCCACCTAGGTAGACGCGTTTCAATTTTTTTGTCAGAGCCGTACAAAGGAAAATTATGAAAGGCGTCTTAGTGTGTTGACGCGTTTCAGAGAATTAATCATGGAATTAATGACAGAATCCTGGAAAAAGTAGGAGAGAGAGTTGAAAGGCGTCATTATGTGAAGACGCTTTTTAACGTTTAAATCGGGTTTTTGAGGATTAAATTGAATTTCTGGAAAAGAATTACGGTCTAAAGGCGTCATCATGTACATACGCGTTTTAACGTTTAAATCGGGTTTTTGAGGATTAAATTGAATTTCTGGAAAAGAATTATGGTTGAAAGGCGTCAGCTTAGGAAGACGCGTTTTAAGTTTTTCAGGATTAAATTGAATTTATAGTTAAAAGGCGTCTTTCTGACTGGACGCGTTTTACATTTTTACAGAACCCGAACTGTTCAATTTTCAGGAAAAATCTAGTTTTCTCTAAAGGAAAAATCATGTGCACATCACAGAAAGTTGAGGAAAGGTTTTGAGGCATAAAAAACTTCTTTATTCAATAAAATTCTTTATTACATCATGAATAAAAGAGAAAGAGGACATTCAAGGAAGAATTTCATGAAGACCTTTAAGGTAGGGAAATTTCAATCCTCTATCTCTATCTTTAGAGGATTTTACACGGTAACTGAAGCCAAGGTTCCATAGAGTGGTAATGATTTGTACGGCTTCATAATCTTCGTCGGATTCCAAGTCGCGCTTCTTGATCGAGAGTGTGGGAGAGAACTCGGGGAATTCACGACGGCCCAAGCTAAGTTGAGTAAGGCACCGATGTGGATTGTACAGCACGAATTCGGTGGCTCCGATCAACTTAAGGTCTGCTCCTGCTGCACGGCGCACCCACACAGGTTTTCCAACTAGAGCAAGTGGAGACGAGTCGAATATGTCGGACGTCATGAGCTTTAAATACTCTCTCCAATCGGCTCGGGTCTTGAGTTTTGGAACCTTGTTAACCATGTGCTCATTGAACTTTACAATATTAGCTATGCAATGAATTTGGCTATTCAAGTAAATCTGAGATGGATTCAAAGGCCTTTTCTTGCTGTGCTCAAACTTGAAGTGAAGTTCAACCCATAAGGCGAAGAGTAACATACATCCGTACGGAGGACGGCCCACAGACGCTGCAGAAAGCCCACTATAAAGATACGCTAAGAGTGCAGTGCTAATGGATTTACCTTCGAAGATTGCGCATATGGCACTAACTTGGTCATCTTCTAAGATGTTATCCTGCGCAGAAAAGAACAAGGCACCGGCTAGGCATGTAACTAAAGCTTTTGTTACATCCTCCGCTTCATCCTCTCTTAGATCATCAATTTCGTACAGCGTCCACTCGGCTAGCTTGGTGAGATTAATCCCCTTTTTAGTAAGACATCCTTTAGCTTCTGAAGGATCTTTCATAATAGATGTCAACAATTGTTGACCGGTGATTCTCTCTTTCATCAAAGCTATCTTCTCTTTGTTCTCTTTGGTCTTTGGGAGACCTAAAAGAAGCTCCGCCTCCTCCAAAAGAATCGTGCACTCGAAATCTTGGAAGAAAAACGTGTGAGTTTGGGGATGCCACCACTCGATCAAGGCACCCATAGCCGCCCAATCTACGTTCGCGCTCTTGTAATGTTTGGCAAGCACTACAAGACCTTGAAGATTCCACTTGGATATGAATACTTGCATGGAAAGCTTGATGCTTTTTGCAAGTTTACGGATCCAAGGTAAGGAAGTAAATTTCCTTGGGCCAGGAAACATGGGATAGTTCTGAAAACCAAAAGAAAAGACGAAGAACATGATGAGGAACGCGAAGAACATGATGAAGAACATGAAGAGAATTGAAAAAGAAGTTGATTAAACTTACTTGGAGATTGTGATTTCTTCCATTGAGGTGATTCTCCACATCAGAAAACTGCTCCAAAGACATCTTCATCTTCTTGCTTGAAGAATTCATACTCCCTTTTTTGGAGTTCCTCCTTCTTGAAGTTAGAAAACCTTGAAAACCTTGGAACTTTGAAGAAACCTTGAAGAAAACTCAACTTTTGATCTTTGGATTGTAGTGGGATTGCTTGGGAACGACCTAAGGGTGTTTATATAGACAACATTGCGATCCTAGGAAGACTTTTCCGGATTGGAAAAGGGATGTGCATTGATAGAGTTGGAATTCGAATAGAGAACAGCCAGAAACCTGTTTCTGTGAGTAAAAGGCGTCGAGGATAAGCGACGCGTTTCAACTTTAAAAGGCGTCTTCTCGACACGACGCGTTTCAGATCTTTATATGATTTATCCGAAATTCTATGGGTTTTGATGTTTAAATTGAATATTTATTGGAATTGCTAACAATTTTGGTTGCAGAAAATTCAAGAAAGCCTAAATAAAGCTAGAAAATATCGAGAAGATCTCACTGTGGGAGTCAAGAAGTCCTGACCGTGGCTAAAAAGACGGTTATTTCTACCCTTGTACTCTTTCATGTGATTATTTTGCATTCGCATTACTATATGATAAGTATTTATTAGAGCATGTCAAGGACCTTGTAATTTTGATGAAACTGGAATTTGAGTTCCCCTACAACAAAAACAGTGATAATTCCAGAGGATTCTTAATCGCACGGATAGGCCGTTGGATTGTTAATTAGTGAGGACGATGGTTCCACTTTTGTGAAACGGTGCGTGGATAAACGAGCTTCGGCTTAGCACTGAATTACAAGAATTGGTATCTTGACTCATTAATGGCAATTTGACAATATTATCCTTGATTAATTTATATTTTATTTGACTTTATATTTTTCTTTTAGCCCAGCATGCATCATGTAGGACTTTGAAATCATTGTGATAAGAATTAATTATTGATTAAGTTTCAGACCATTAAATCAAACAATTTCAACATGATATGAAATATTCTATTCTGAATTGAGTATCTTGATTATCTTTGAGGTTCGCTTGAAGATATCATTGGAATTCCATCCTTGATTGGATTCTTTATCCAATATTCTTGTTTTCTTTTAAGATCCATCATGGCTGCAGCACGTCCACATTGGCTGGCAAACGCTCCCCATGATGAAACCTACAGTGTCTACGACCTGGGGTACTTCCCACTCCGAGGAGGTTGATCGACCTTATTTTATTTCCTTGTCTACTTCATCTAGACAGGATTGATTCCTTTGATTTTTTTGAGCTATCTTCATTGATAATTTTGAGAAAAATTCCAATCATGTGATGTTAAGAGCGTGTCTCATCACACCTTGGCATCACCTTTTCAGTACATTCCATTCCATTTCACTCCCTTGCAAAGACGATGCCAAGGTGAGGCAGCTGTAGACACGCTAATTTTGACGTCATTTCGAGTAAATTTCATATCATATAATAATGCCTTATAATGGTCTGATATTTAATCATTGATTAATTTTTATTAATCTTTTTAAGTGTCGGGTTTAACAGACATATTTAAGTTAATCAATTGAATTGATTTTAGCTCAAATTTCAGTTAAAATATGAAGAAGCCTAAAAGGCGTCGACCCATGCAGACGCGATTTAGACTTTATTCCTGTTTTAACGTTTAAATTTGAATTTTAATTAATTGATTAATTAGCTAAAACGCGTCTGTGAAGGTCGACGCGTTTTTAGGTTTCCTAAGCTATTTTAACTTCTCTTCCGGATATTTATCCTTATCTTAATTAGGGTAAAAGACGTCTACACACGTGGACGCGTTTTAGCTAATAAAGATAAAGATAAGTTTTCCCGGATATTTATCCTTATCTTAATTAATCTAAAAGGCGTCAGCAATGGTGGACGCGTTTTAGATAATTACAGATAAAGATGAATTAATCAGTGTTTATCTGTCGGTTAAGGTAGATAAATCCTAGATTTTTCTATGTTAATCGCGAACGCAGAAAATGCCTATAAATACCTTGCATCTCGAGGTTAAAAAAAAAAAAGGAGAATTAAGTTGAGTTGTGCCATAGCGTTATAGCGATTTGAAGATCGGAGCAACCACGTCGGAACGCCGGAGCGCTGCCATTTCCAGAAGTCGGCGTCCTTTTCAAGATCTTCATCCTTTCAAGGCTCCAACTGGGCATAAGTTTTTCATTTCTGAATTTCATTTTTACATCTTCATTAGTTCCATTTTCATATTCACTTCATGCAACACACACCACAGCATTAATTTTCCAAAACCCATCTGTTTTAAGGGGTTTCAAAGCCATTTAAACAAGTGAGTTGCTGTTTAAGCATGTTTATAATCATGGTTAGTTTAGATATTACTTCTATTTAAATTCTCATCAGTGTTTCTTCATTTCTGTTTTCTTTCTCTGTCTCTGCTGCACTCAATAACAACAACAAGAGATCAAAAGGGGAGATCAAGCACCAAGCCAGAAGGACTTCCGGACGATCCTCAACCTCAAATTCAACAGCAAGAACAAAAGAACAAAGAAAGGGCTCTCTTTCTTCAGCCGGCTGAAGGAGGGGAACCAAGGACTCATTCTTCCGCGTTCAAACAGGTAGGCGATCAAATCTCTTTTGAAGCTTTTTAGTTAAAAGTTTCTGGCGATCACTGCACTTTAGTTGCTGTTTTTAATAGGTTAGTTTACACTAAACAACATAGTATTTTCATGTTAATCAAACGAGCATTTTCAGCACCTACATGCTATAGGATCTATCATGTATGCCATGCTATGTACACGGCCTGATGTTGCATTTGCTCTACGTGTTACGAGCAGATTTCAGGCTGATCCAGGCGAAGAGCACTGGAAGGCAGTGAAATGCATCCTTAAGTACTTGAGAAGAACTAACGATATGTTTCTTGTCAATGGAGGAGGTGACTTGAAACTGCGAGGCTTAACTGACTCGAGTTTCCAGTCAGATCCAGATGATAGCAAGTCAACATCTGGATTCGTGTTTACTTTGAACGGTGGGGCAGTGTGCTGGAAGAGTTCCAAGCAAGTAACCACTGCAGATTCGACGACTGAAGCTAAGTACATCGCTGCAACTGAAGCCGCCAAGGAAGCAGTGTGGTTGTTGAAGAAATTCATCACCGACCTCGGCGTAGTTCCCAGCATCTCTGAGCCTGTTCCACTGTTGTGCGACAACAATGGAGCGATTGCGCAAGCGAAAGAGCCACGGTCTCATCAGAAATCGAAGCATATTCTGAGGCGCTTTCACCTTATCAGAGAGATCATATCCAGAGGAGATGTAGTAGTGGAAAGAGTTCCATCCGTCGACAATGTAGCAGATCCACTGATAAAGCCGTTGGCTCAAATTGTGTTTGAGCGTCACCTAGAGTCTATGGGCTTATTGTATAAAGGTGATTGGCTTTAGTCCAAGTGGGAGATTGTTAGTTTAGGTGGCCTACAAGCCAATCTAACAATGTAAATCTCGTTCATTATTAATAAAACGGCATAATATTCATTATGTGTAAATCGCGTTAATTATCGTTTCATAATGAAGTCCGTGAATATGTGCTATGGTGATCAGATTATGATGAGATCATACTAATGAGATTGATCACTTAAACACACATATTCTTAATCGTTCCTAGTCGGAGGATATCCGAGAAGGACATCGGATATCCGGTTAGACTAGTACAGATTTCTCCTGCTCATATGATGAGGGTGACTGGTCTCATAAGTCACTTGTGTGGAGACACTAAGGCGAATCTGTAGGTGCTCATTGGAGAATGAGTTCACTGAACTGATCCGACTGAATCGCTGGATGGTATTGTACCTCACTGTCAACCAGCTTGATTCTATTGTCGCAGTTGCGTGGATGGTCCTCGGACCTGAGACACCAATGACACCTTGGCGGTGGACTTCTGTACTTTGACCTTGGTCTATGAATCTCTAGCCACGGGATTCTAATACGCCAAGGATTGGGTGCAGCGGAATACCGTCGAAGGGAATTGTGTGTCAATAAGGAATCATTCGCTCTCGGTACTTAAAGAGAGAATGCTATAGGAAGGATGCGCGAAAGTCCCTGGCCAGGGCGGACGATAATATCGGGAAAGGAGTTTTCCGATATTCATCAGCGGCATCCAATCCAAGTGAGTCGACCGGTTAGGGTTTGACAGCTTGCCATACCCTGAGTTGACTCGAGAGCATTGTACGAATGAAGGATTATATCCACGCGGTAACTGTCGACGGAAAGGTTCCAAGAGTGGGTTACTTAACCCCAAATACCTTCCGGGTTCACGCGGTGTTGCTTGGCACCCAACGTGATCGGAGGCCCGGTCGAATTCGATGTGCGACATCAATTCGATTGATTAATTGATTAATAAAGGGTTATTAATTAATTAATAAGGCCAGTGAGGAGTCACTGGGCTTATTGGGCCATTAACTGGACTGGTACTTGGGCCTAGAGGGTCACACGCAAAAGATTCTCAAGGCGATGGATAAATAAGTGGGTTTTATGCAAACCGGGGGTTTTTGTGAAAAACCGCGCGGTTAGTATAAAACATAGCGAACGGGCTGAGCAGGCCAAGCTGCTGCTAACCCTAGCCGCCCCTCCTCAGTTTCTGTCTTCCTCTGGAGTCCAGGCAGATCTAGATCTGCTCCGCCGCTTCTCCGAATCCCGTTCGACGGGAAATCGTTTGCGCACTGCGGCGATCGTTGCGGCGACCAGCGGAGGCTTCGCGGGCTGCGAAGAGCGACGAACTCGAGGATATCCGTCGCGGGGAGGATCGCGTGGACTTCGCTAGAGGCCGGGCGCTTGCGTGGCTTGCGGTGTCACACCGACGGAACCGAACGACTGCGGATTCGAATCCGCACACAGTGAGAACTTCGATAATCCGATTATCGTATTTCAGTTCTTCGAAACGGGAAACGGATCGCTGTAAAATTTTTATTTTCCGCTGCGTGAGCGATTCGGAGAAACCGAGAAAACCCAACTCTTTTATTAAAAGTTCTATACAGTTCATATAAATATAGTCATGAGAGAACCCTAGGCCAAGCTCTAGGATTCTTCTCTATTCTATCTGGCCCCCTCCCTCTCCTCCCATCCTGTGCGCCCCATAGTCGGTGCCCTAGGTCGCTGCCTCTCCGCCCTCTCTGCACCCCGTCATTCAAAAAATCCACCGCTTGCATGCGCGGGCACCATTGCTGCGTAGAAAGACCGGCGAGCGTATTGACACAGACAAAGGAGTGGGGACGAACCTGTGACAGGAGGACCGCATGGACACCACTCGAGGCCGGGCACTTGACCGATTGCCAGCATCACTACATCAGAACCGAGCGGTTACAGATTCGTATCCATGCAATGTGATGCTCGATCACCATAATTATATTTTTGTTCTTCGAAATGGACCGGTCTAGCAAGGATTGTTTAATTTAATTTTATTCTCCGCTGCGTTCTTTGATGTCCCGCCTAATTCCTTATAGTGGTATCAGAGCCAGGTTCACTATGTCGGTTTCAATTCACTAAATTAACTTTTTCTTAAAAGATTTTCATGCAAAGTTTGATTTTTTAGAAATATGTTCATGGGATGAACATTAAAGATTAGATCTGAAATATTTTGTGTAAAAGGCAATTTTATTTTGGATTTTGGGGTTGTTCTTTATGTGATGAAGAACTTCTTAATGGGGAGCCTATGAATGGGCACCGCTGGCCACCACCGGCATTGTTGGCCAGCACTAGCGCGGCCGATGTGATCGTCGGTGACTGCCAGTCACGCCGGCCCCATCTGGGGTGGCGGTGACTGTCGACTGCTGCCTCCTCCACCCCTCCTTATCATGTAATGAGCAGGGAGGCACTGGCCAAGGGGCACTGGCACGGCCAATGTCCTCGGCAGCACCGGCCACGTCGGCCCCATTTGGGGTGGCAGCGAGGCCAGGTAGCGTCACCTCGTCCACTCCCTGTTAGAGCAGGGGAGGGGATGGGGGGGGGGGGGGGGGCAGCAACTGCTAGGGCCCATGCCCTAGCCACATGCCTGCCCTAGGCACAGCTTGGGCCCTATGGGGCCAGGCCGCCTTGACTAGGCCTGGGCCTGGCAAGGCAGGGGCTAGCCTGGCTCGGGCCAAAGGGCCTGGGCAAAGGGCCTAACTGGCTGAGGGACCCAACTGGCCGAGCCAGGGCCTCCTTCCCCAAGCCCATTATCGCTCTTTCTAGCCCCATTTTAATTTACAATTATTTTTAAATTCTCTTTTAAATTTAAAATTATATTTTAAGATTAATGGGTTAATAAAGATGAGATCTTTATTATTTGATTAACAAATGTTGTTAATTCATAGTTTATTAATCTAATGGTTAGATTAATAGTTAACATTTTATGTGACTTAATTTGATAGTTAGATTAATGTAAATGTAAACTATTGGATTATTCTAATCTGCACGGAATATTCTGGAAATTATTAATTTAGCATATTTGCACATGTGATATGTGTTAATGTTTTAATTTAGAATTAAAAGCATGTTTAAAATTTGAAATTTTAAAAAATCAAATATTATACCAATTTTGATTAGAACATATGTTTTGTGAAAGTCCAGAATATATTATTTTCAAAAATTTTAGTCACTTGTGATGCGCCTTATCATGTGTAGATGGTTAAAAGTTAACTATGGTCATAGATATGCACTTTAATTTATAATGTCATGTGATGATGTATTTTATATGGATGTGGAATGCTTATGAGTTGATTAATTGTTAATTATTGAGGCCCGTATGCCTCCCTCTTTCTCTCTCTCTCTTTCCAATGCTATTCTACGTCCCTTCTCAAGTGTACTAGTCATAAGGTTTTCTTCATTGAAAATGTAAATTTTTTGATATTGTATTAATTTTAAATTTGTAGTATTAATTGTGATGGACGAGGAGTGAGGATGATTCACAATTACAACCAGGATGGTGGGGAGATGAGATCTTCCATCTATGTGATTGTTGTTTTACTTTCATATAAATGTTATATTAACATGTGTGTGATTGACTGTTTGGCTCCAGTCAAATCACTATGCTATCCATGACCTCATTAATAAACATGTATGATGATGCATGCATTCTTTATTTGATTTTTATTCTTATTATCTCGGTATAGTAGATATTAAATATATGTGATATATTTATATACTATCACTTGGGATGAGAACAACTTAAAATATTAAAAATCCATCGTCTTTAAACTTTAAGCCGTAGAACGAGTCATTGAGAATACACCGCGTGGCTCTCCATCATTATAGTTTTAGGATTCGATTCAGGTCTGGCAGATTTGTTATGCTATCCACAAGATTTGTTAAAATTTGATAAGAAACTAAAGCTATGGAATGATGATGCCTTAAATGGGCTAGAGGCACGTTATAGTCTTGTTGTGCTATCCACAAGGGTTACATCCTAATCTATCCCTATTGCGTAATGATGGTAAAGCTTAAACTAGACTTAATAGTTTGTTGTGCTATTAACAAGACTATTAGTGCTCTGAAGGCTGAAGTATAATCAGATATTGCAAGGAGTTGCAAGTACTAAGAGTTGGCTGTTCTTTGATCATAGTGTGATTTGTTGTGCTATCCATAAGGTCACACTATGAGTCATTGAGATTCTGATCCCTACTAGGAGACTATCGGCATTTCTCATTTTGTATATCTGAGGGTTATACAGTCCGTCGAAAATTAATGGGAGTTAAACTAGATAAAAGACAATATCTTGTTTCATTTAATAATTGGACATCTACTAATTTTAATTTTATCTCCTGTAAGGAAGAATGTCATCCTACAACCTGTTTCCTAGCATACTAGATGCCAATTGTTTTATAGGCCCAAACTACTTTGATTCGCTTAGAAAGAATATATCCGCGCGCTAACTGATGACGGAAAGGTTCTAATAGAGGGTTGCGATAACCCCAATGCCATCTAGGATCACGTGATGTTGCTTGGCATCTAATGTGATCGGAAGCTCGTCCGAATCTACTGTAGGACATTGTCGGCTGATTAATTAATATAAGGATATTCATTAATTTAGCGGGTCCGCAAAGAGTTACTGGGCTTAATGGGCCATTAACTGGGCTGGTATTTGGGCCTAGAGGGTCACACGCAAAAGGTTTTCAAGTCGATGGATAATTTGACAGGATTTCGGATAAGTATGGGTTTTTATGAAAAACCGCAAATATACTTATTATAAAAGAACGACTGCTAGGTTGGGGGCCAACAACCCTGACCTAGCCGCCACCCTCTCTCTCTCCTCTCTCCTAGGCACACGTCTCGAGGTCGGCCCTCTGGAGGCTCTACTTCGACTCCCGACAGCTACGCCTTTCGTCCGACGGGAGTTTTCGAATCGCATGTCGTGGCGGATTATGCGTAGCCAAACGAGATCCACGAACGCCGCATCGAGCGATGAGGGGAGGACGATCCATCGTGAGGAGAACCGCGTGGATATCGCTAGAGGCCAGGCACTTGCGCGGCTTACGGCATTGCTCCAACGGAATCGGAGAACGAACACATATTTGAATCCGTGCATGGTAAATAAGATTTGCCGGTTTAATTTTGTTGATCGAAATGGGACTGATATGATCCTAAATTATTTATTTTCGCTGCGTTTTCGGTCGGGTCTCGACACAGAGAATCCAAAAGTGGTATTAGAGCCAGGTTCCACTGTGTTCTTCGCCGTTTCGGTCTCTAAAAATTGTGGTTTTCAAGTTTATTCCATGCTTGAATCTATTTTCTTACAAGATTAATATTCATGAGATGTTCACCGTGATGAGATCGCGATTTTAATCTGTAGAAAAAAAATATGTATTTTTTTATTTGGGGATTTTCGTCATGTTCTTCGTTGGACGAAGAACAGTTTGTTCTTGAGGGATTCAGATCCATAAGATGGATCTTTGGGACAAGGATCATTGCAAACCATACCCACCGACTGCTGGACAAGATGCAAGGGGCGAGGGGAGCGGGGGGCGGCTGGCCATGGCCTTCCTTTTTCTTCCTCTTGTGTTTTTGAAACCACCATGAAAGAGGATTTGAAGGGAGGGAAAAAAAAAAAAATTTGGCCACCACAGACCTTCTCGGGCCTGCTCCGGTCCCCGGACGGCACCGACGATGTCGCCGTTGCCGGTGGATGGGCTCCGTACCTGGCTGGTGCCGGTGCCAGCGCCGGAAGGGACCCCCAATGGGGGGTAACCGCTGTCAGGTTCCCTGCCGTACAGGGAACCCTTGGGCGGCCCCTTGTCGGGCGGCTAGGGTTTCCTTAGCTGCGGACAGGGTCAAGCCCTACTGGACCCTAGCCCGAGCCAGGCGGCTCGAGCCAGGACCCAACAGGTCTTGGACCAGGCCTGCGGGCCTGGGTTCGAGACCCTGGCTCGGCCCTGGCCCGAGCCAGGGGCTCAGCTGGGCTAAACCCTTAAACCCCCCTTATTTTCTTATTATTGGGGCCCATTAATTTTAAAATAAATTTGTTTTTTTATTAAAATGTGATTTTGATAATAAAAATTTGAAATTATTAATTTTTGGGTCCTAATAAAAGGATTATGAATTTTTATGATTTATTAACAGATGTTGTTAATTCTAGTTATTAATCTAAGTCGTTAGATTAATCATCATATTTCATTGTTAAATTACACTATATATTTGAATTGTTCAAATGAAGCATGGAATATTCCTAAACCATTAATTTTAGATTTTATACACATATGATGTGTTTTTATTGCACGTTTAAATTTGATTTAATTAGCATGATCAAACTGATAATATTTTTCGAAAATTCTAATTCTCCAAATTTTGTTTGGTCCTTCGTTTATGAAACCAAAATTATTATTTATTTTCGAAAATTTTATCAAGCCATGAGATGTGCACTACATGTTTGGTTTGTTTAATTAAAACTACATGGTGGTCAAGGATGAACACTTAAAATTTAGCTTGTGGATGGTGATTAATGGAATCTGTGGATATTTAAATTATTAATTGTTAATAAATAAAGGTCTACGTACCTCTCCTTCTCCCATATTCCTTTGTAAATCTACCTCCCTCCTTCATGTATTCGCCATAAGGTTTCCTCTTTTAAATTATCATGTAATTATGAATTTATGATCGAGGTGGTTGAACGTAGAGCGAGGATGATCCACAACTGCAACCAAGAAGGATAAGAAAGAGTTCCTTATGAGTTTTTAAACTCATAATATAAAATGTTATATTGTGTATGTGTGTGTTTGACTGTCTGGCTCAAGTCAAACCACTGTGCTACCCATGACCACACTAATAACATGTATGTGATGCGTATGTTTTCTTTTGATTACGAATTACATAACCTAGGTTATTAGTATATGTAATATACTCGATATACTTAATACTATCACCTAGAATGAGACCAAACTGAATAAATAAAACGTTCGTAACAAATTCTAAGCCGGAGCGCGAGTCATTGAGAATGCACCACATGGCTCTCCATTAATATAATTAATAGAACTTAATTCAGTGGTTGCATATACTAAGTGTTTACCCGAGATTTGCCATCATCTGTTGAGAGGACTATTAATTATGGCATTAGATGCCTTTAGATAAGAATAGAGGAACGATATAGTTATCTACGTGTTTACTCGGGAGCTATATTTCTACTCTACTCTATCACGTATTAATAGTAAAGCTTAGATCAGGGATAATGGTCTACTGTGTTTTCCCGGGACCATTAATAACTTGGGAGCCGAAATATGATCGAATATTGCAAGGAGTTACAATTACCATGAGATGGTTGCTCTAAGAAAATAGTATAATACTATGTGTTTATCCGAGGTTATACTGTGACTCTTGGAGATTCTGATCCCCACTAGGAGACTGTCAGCATCTCCCGTTCTGTATACAAGAAGGTTATACAGTCCGACGAAAATTAGTGGGAGTAAAACTAGATAAACAAAGTCCATGTCTTGTTTTTATTAATCACTGAATATGTGCTAATTGTAATATGATTATCTCTTGTAGGCTACAATGTCACACCATAACCCGTTGCGTGGCATACTTGATGCCAATCGTTTGATAGGTCCGAACTATTCATACTGGCTCAGGAACCTGAAGATTGCCCTCTGGTCTGAGCAAATTGCTTGTATCCTGGATGATGAACCTCCTACTGGACCAGCATTAGATGCCCCAAAGGAGGACATGCTGACATATGAAAAATGGAAGGAAGATTCTACCATGGCCCAATGCTACATGCTGGCCTCTATGAGCAATGAGTTGTAGAGGCAGCATGAGGAGATGGATGCTAGATCCATCATGCTCCATTTGAAGGAGCTGTTTGGTGAGTAGAGCAGGATCGAGAGATATGAGATATCTAAGAATCTATTCAAATCTCAGATGACAGAAGGATCCTCAGTACATACTCATGTGCTAAAGATTATTGAATGGGTGGAAAGGCTAGATGCTCTTGGGGTCCCACTCCCCAAGGAGATGCATACTGACCTTGTGTTATCTTCACTTCCACAATTGTATGCACAGTTCATTGTTAACTTTAATATGAACAAGATCTAAACCACTTTGGCTGAATTACTGAACATGCTGAAGACTGCAAAGGGGAATCTTGTGAAAGATAAACCTCATGTTCTTATGGTTGGTAAGACCGGCAGGAAAAGACTAGCAGTCCAAGCCTTCAGGAAAGACAAAAGTAAGAATCAGAAGAAGCTAAAAGTTGTCAAAAAAAGACAAAAGCAAGAGTGCTGAGAAAGATGAATGCTTCTACTGTCATCAGAAGGGGCACTGGAAGAGGAATTGTAAAGAATACCTCAAGGACAAGGCTCAAGGAATTGTGAAGCAGTAGGACGTGTTAGGTATCTATATGATAGATGTAAACTTGTCAATTAAAGATTATACATCATGGGTATTAGATACTTGATGTGTTTCTCATATTTGCAATTTTGTGCAGGCATTGGCAATAAGGCGTAAGCTGAGAACTTGTGCGGTGGAGTTGAAGCTAGATAACGGCGCAAGAGTTGCAGTGATCGCTGTAGGGACAGTGGAGCTCAAGCTGCCATTCGGAGACACTTTTTCATTAGATGAATGTTATTATGTACCTAGCATAATAAGAAATATTATTTCTATTTCATGTCTAGATAGAATAGGATACAATTTACATATTGGGAACAATTGTTGTTCAATTTATTTTAGAAATAAATTAATAGCCTTTGCTATATTGTCAAATGGATTGTATCTTTTAAATGTGTCTTAGGAGAATTTAAACATTAGTTCTTTAACTAAAATAAAATGGTATGAAATAAACAAAGCCTACTTATGACATTGTAGGCTTGGTCACATTGGAGAAAACAGACTCCAAAAGTTGCATAAAGATGGATACTTAGATCCATTTGATTATGAATCATATGCGACCTATGAGTCATGTTTGATGGGTAAAATGGCTAAATCTCTATTTACTGGAACTAGAGAACGAGTCAAAGACTTATTGGAACTAATACATTCTGATGTATGTAGTCTTATGTCTACCCAAGCCATTGGTGGTTTTCGTACTTCATTACATTCACTGATGATTACTCAAGATTCGGATTCATATACTTATTAAAGTATAAATCTGAAGTCTTTGAGAAATTCAAAGAATTTAAGAATGAAGTAGAGAAACAAACTGGAAAGAGTATAAAAGCTATCTGATCTAATCGTGGTGGTGAATACTTGAGTACAGAGTTCATTAAATACCTAAAGGCTAATGGTATCCATTTTCAGCTTACACCGCCTTATACACGTGGGCGCCACGTGGGCTGGCTTTGGGCCGCGAGCATACGGCCCTGATCTTATCGTCTGAATGACGTCTTGTATGGACGAAGCCATTTAGAGTACGACCCTGGTTTGTCAGAGTACGGCCCGGTCTTGTCGTCTGAATGACGTCGGGCTTGGACGACGAGTTTTTTCCAATTTCTATTTGACCCCGCGAGCCCTCCCTCTTTTCCCTCATTCTCTCCTTTCCCTTCTCTCTCCTCTCTTCCCTCCGACCTCCGGCACCCCTTTCCCCCTCTCCTTCCTTTCCTCTCCCCATTCCTCCTCTCCCTCCACTCCATTAACCTCCCAACTTCCTCCACTACCACCACCACTTCCTCCGCGACGTATTTTTCTCCAGATGGCGGCCGACGTCCCGGTGGAGTAACGACATCCACGGCGGTACCGGCAGCGGCGTGTGGCGAGGCTGGTTGGCAGCTTGGAGCTAGGAGGAGTTCGAGTAATCGGTAGGGTGACGATCCCCGTTGTATTTTATTTAAAACCATGTTTTTTCTCGCTTTGGAGCATGTTTAGGGGGTTTTTGGGGTGAAAACACTAATTGCATAAAATGAGAAATTAGGGATTTTTAATGGGTATTTAGGTTCTTCTCCTCCTCCTCTACTTTGTGGTCTTTTGTATGATTTGGGGGAGGAAATCCCACCCCGTGGATTGGGAGATGGCGGAGGAAGAACCTGTCTGTGAGGGTTAAATGGCGTCGGGATACAGCGACGCCTTTTAGAAAGGCGACTTCCACCTGCGATGCGATTTAGCCCAAATAACATACTCTATCTCTAGATTGAGTAGCGTCCAGAGATAGCGACGCCTTTTGAACGGCGACTTTCGTGCACGACGCGTTTTAAGTCAGATCACCCCGAGGCCTGTCTCTGTTTCTGTTGTTATTAGACGACTAGGGACAGCGACGCCTTTTAAACGGCGGACCTTTTAAATGACGCAATTTAGGCCATATTCCGAGGCCCACTTTCACATGAACCAGTTTAGGAGGCTTGAATGACGTCGGCCTTGGGCGACGCGATTCAAGACAGAATCTCATTAATTCCTGCAATTAACATGTGTTTACATTGATAGATAGTCTGGTTAATTGCATGCTTGAAATCATGCTTAAGGAAGATGATTTCTACGTGATTGGATCGCACCGTGTTGCGTTTTATGCGATCGTGGACCTAGAGTGACCGTTGTTAGCGCTTAGGCACCCTGTGTCGTTGTGGGAGTGACATGGCGCCGGTGTGGGAGTGGTGGGGTGACGCCTAGAGAGAGGGTCACCTGATGTACCCCAGGGTATAGCTAGTACCGGTGTGGGAGTGGTACATTCGGAGTGTCACTCGTGCTGGGGGAAGTATGACCACCTTGAGCTGTGTCAGGTCGGAGTAGCCAGTGTGCCATCCGAGGGATTGTTGTTTGCTCTCAGCGGGTCGGTGTTTTCCACGTTCGGCCGTGTAACTTGTGTGTTTAGCCGAGACGCTACTTGTGGACTTTGTAGTAGTTTCAGAATCGTACATGTTACAGTTATAAATGCGTGCGTTTTACATCGAAATTGTGTTACTGCTTTATTTAGTTAAATTGCCTATATTTGTGTACTGGACTTGTAGGTGTATGAGTGGGTGGTGGGGATCGAAGGACCCCTACTGAGTCTTTTTCGATGAGACTCACCCCCTGCGGTTTTCAGGTGAGGGTTTCAGGCAGGTGTAGCGAGGAGAGTTCTGCCTTAGGTTGCGCGCCAGCAACCGCTGTTCCAGGGTATGCCCCGATGTAGTTGTTATTTCCTTTTATGGCCTGTACGCTTAATTATTTCTATTTCAGTTAGAGTATGTAATTATTTACTGAGTCGCGTCGAATTGTAATAACTTTTAATTTCTGCACTTCTTTTACAATTCGATGTGATGTGGATGTTTAATTTAGTTTATCATTTATTTCCCAGACTTATCGAGATCCTCATTTGGCTCCAAATTTAATGATTCGGCACCCATTTAGTAATCGGATCCCTGATTATAGGGTGGCGGGTCGTTACAGTTGGTATCAGAGCATTCGGTCTAGCAAATAGATGAATAACTAGGTTAAATATTGTAATTTCGGCAAATAATTACATTATCCCGTACAGGCACGGCAGTAGTGTAGGTTTTAGGATTTTAATTAGAACTTTTCGATTTTTGTGATTGTAGGCAATTAGATGGCTCCTAGGAAGAGGATGCCAGTTATTAGAGAGCGGGGAGATGTCCCTAGTGGATCTGAGGCCGGTAAGCCAAATATGGAGCGTTTCATGGAGGCTATGATGGACACGATGGCTAGATAGCAGACTCGAGACCCTAGTGAGAGTTTTAGTACTCAGGGAGGGCCTTCTGCTGCTCTGGAGAGATTCTTGAAGCTCAAGCCGCCTCATTTTACCGGTCGTCCCAACCCTGATGAGGTTGTTCATTGGTTGAGGGAGTTGGAGAAGACTTTTAATACCATTGATTGTGCGGCAGTTGAGAGGACTCCGTTGGCTACCTTCATGTTGAAGGATGATGCCTACGATTGGTGGACCACTTTGAAGAGTTTGTTATATGCGGATAGGAATCTCAAGGAGATTCCATGGGAGACATTTGTGAAGGAATTCAATGTGCAGTACTTCCCTAGGCATGTTCAGAAGGCCAAGGAGAGGGAATTTATGGAGTTGACCCAAGGAAGCATGACATTGCTTGAGTACCAAATGAAGTTTGTTTCACTTGGGAGGTTCGTGCCTTTTATTTCAGGAGACGAGGAGCGTCGAACTGAGAGGTTTTTAGATGGACTGAGGTCCAATTTGAAGAGTTTTGTGGCATCCCACTATTGTACGGATTTGGCATCGGCGGTTAGGTGTGCCGCGGCAGTAGAGGCACAGTATGATCAGTCAGCTCGGGAGAGGGGACTTACTACTCAGGGGCCAGTTCATGGCAGGGGAAAGCTCGACTTGTTCAAGCGGCGTCCGGCGGTGTGGACGCATTTTAGGCTGTACTACGTGGGCTGGCTTTGGGCCGCGAGAGTACGGCCCCGGTCTTATCGTCTGAATGTCATCTTGTATGGATGATGCCATTTAGAGTATGACCCAGGTTTGTCAGAGTACGGCCCGGTCTTGTCGTCTGAATGACGCTTTTCAAGTCGCAGAATCAATATTTTAGGAGGAATTTTTGGATCGATTCCTCCTCAAACAAATAGGATGAAAGCAGTAAATAATCAGCTCATGCGATTCTTTTTTATTTCAATTTTTTTTTTTTTTAACAGGATGATTTATCATGTAAACAACAAAACTTTCAATCAATCACACATGCTTCTTATCACAATCACAACTCCTCAATCAATCAAACGGGGAGGGCAAGATCTTGCCGCAAGGGTGTGCACGTGGGAATAACAACTAAACTAAAAACTCACCAATCGGTGAGGGCGTGTCGAGAGACACAGGTGGTGCACTGTGGGTGCCCGATTGATGAAAAACAATAACAAAGATTAAAAGATGGCGAGACCAAGTCCCACCATGATCGCCAAAAAGCTGTGAGTGCTCAAATTAGGTGTGTGATTATCATGAAAATTTTGTTGTTTACGTGACAAATAAACCTATTAAAAACTAAGTGAATGTGATCGCCAGAAACTTTTAACTAAAAAGTTCCAAAAGAAAATATTGATCGCCTACCTGTTTTGGAATTGGGAGATTTTTGAGTTCTTGATTCCCCTCCTTCAGCCGGCTGAAGAAAGAGAGCCCTTCTGACTTTGTTCTTGCTTTGGACGCTTATCGGACTTTGAAGATCATCCAGATTTCTTTTCCTTGTTGATTCTATCTTCTTTGTCTCCTTTTGTACCTTGCAAGAAAGTGAAAGAAAGAGAGAGAAAAAAACAATAAGAACTCAAATAGATGTAGTATCTATTCCAGTAGAAATTTTAATCATGCAACTTGAACAAAGAACTCACTTGTTTAATGGTCTTTTAAACCCCTTGAACAAATAGGTTTGAAATTATGCTAGTGAGTGTGTTGCATGGAGTGATATGATGAAAATATAATGCTGATGTGATGAAAAATATGAGAAAGATGAGAAATTAATAAAAAACTAAGTTGGATGGCCCTTGGGAAGCCTTAGTCTTGAATGGATCTTGAATGGACGAAGAAACGATGAACAAAGGATGTAGCTTGCTCTAAGACTCCTGGAAGTAGCACATCGATCCTTCAGCGTCTGGACGTCCTCGTTCCCAAGAATCGCTCAAAAGTATCACTAATCTTTCCAGAATTATCACTAACTTTTCAATGACTAAGGAGTTGGGTATTTATAGGCTTTACATCCGCGGTTATGATCAGATTAACATGAAGGAGTTTGAAGTTTATCCAACTAACAAATAGATAAACACAGATTAATTCATCTTTATCTGTAATTATCTAAAATGCGTCACCCATGGGAGACGTCTTTTAGACTAATTATGATAAGGATAAACATCCGGAAAAAGAGACAGAAACAGCTTAGGAAATCTAAATGGCGTCGTGCCTGGCAGACGTCTTTTAACTAATTAATCAATTAATTAAAATTCAAATTTAAATATCAAAATAGGAATAAACTCTAAATGGCGTCTACACATGTCGACGTCTTGTAGACTTTTTCATATTTGATTAAAATTTGAGTTAAAATCAATTTAATTAATTAACTTAAATTATGTCTGTCTGACTCGATACTATTTAGATAATTAATTCAGAAAGATTAATAAAAATTAACTAATGATTAAATATCAGACTATTTTGAGGCATTATTATATGATATGAAATTTACTCAAAATGATGTCAAAATTAACGTGTCTAAAGCTGCCTCACCTTGGCATCGTCTTTGCAAGGGAGTGAAATGAAATGGAATGTACTAAAAAAGTGATGCTAAGGCGTGATGAGACATGCTCTCAACATCACATGATTGGAATTTTTCTCAAAATCATCAATGAAGATAACTCAAGGAGATCAATGGAATCAATCATGTCTGGATGAAATAAATAAGGAAAATAAGGTCGATCAACCTCCACGATTGGGAAGTACCCTAGGTTACAAACCTGCAGGTTTCATCATGGGGAGTAATTGCCAGCCAATGTGGACGTGCTGCAGCCATGATGGATCTTTAAAAGAAAACAAGAATATCTGGGATAAAGAGTCCAAAAAAGGATAGAATTCTAAGGATATCTTCAAGCGAACCTCAAAGATAATCAAGATACTCAATTTAGAATGGAATATTTCATATCATGTTGGAATTATTTGATCAATGGTCTGAAACTTAATCAATAATTAATTCTTATCACAATGATTTCAAAGTTCTACATGATGCATGATGGGCTAAAAGAAAAATATAAAGTCAAATAAAATATAAAATAATCAAAGATAATATTATTAAATTGTCATTAATGAGTCAAGATATCAATTCTTGTAATTCAGTGCTAAGCCGAAGCTTGTTTATCCACGTACTGTTTTACAAAAGTGGAACCATCGTCCTCACTAATTAATAATCCAACGGCCTATGCGTGCGATCAAGAATTCTCTGGAATTATCACTGTTTTTGTTAAAGGGGGACTCAAATTCTAATTTCATCAAAACCATAAGGTCCTTGATATAATCTAATAAATATTTAACATATAGTAATGATGATGCAAATCAATTACATGAAAGAGTACAAAGGATAGTGATAACCGTCTTTTTAGCCACGGTCGGGACTCATAAACTCCCATAATGGGATCTTCTTGAAATTTTCAGCTTCATTTGGATTTTCTTGAATTTTTTGCGCTAAAAAATTCATCAGTAACTTCAAGCAAGTGTTTAATTAAGCATCAAAATATGGATAAATATTGAATTTCGGGTAAATAACAGAAAACCCTGAAACGTGTCGTGTCGCGCCGTCGCCATTAAGATTAACCAAAACGCGTTGCTGTTCAATGACGCCTTTTCAGTCGCAGAAACAGGTTCTGGCTAACTTCTATTTGGATTCTAACTCTTCCCTTGCTTATCCCTTCTCCAATCCGGAAAAGCCTTCCTAGAATCGCAATTCTCTCTATATAAACTTCATAAACTTATATCAAGGCATCCCTAACACAATCTAGAGATCAAAGCTAGAGATTTTTTTCAAGTTTTCAAGGATTTTCAAGGTTTCAAGGCTTCAAGAAGGAAAAGCTCAAGAACAAGATGGATCCTTCAAACAAGCGGGTGAAGAAGACGCTAGAGAGGCTCTCCGACGTGGAAAATCATTTAAGTGGAAGAGATCCTAACCTCTAAGTAAGTTAAATCTTCTTTTCTTTCAATCCTTCTTCTTCAATTTCCCTTTTTCCTCCATGTTCTTCAAGTTTCTTCAAGTTCTTCATAGCAATTTCTCCTTATATTTTATAAGCATATCCTTTATTTCCCGGCCCAAGGAAATTCACATCTCTTCCTTGGATTCGTAAGCTTGCTAAAAGTACCACTATTTCCATGCAATCCTTTGTTTCCAAGTGGAACATCCAAGGTCTAGTAGTCCATGCAAAGCATTACAAGAGTCCAAACGTGGACTGCGCGGTTATGGGTGCTTTGATTGGGTTATTACATCCTCAAACCCATACCTTCCTTTTTCCCGAATTTGAATGCACTATTCTTCCAGAGGAGGTTGAACTCCTATTAGGCCTTCCCAAAATCAAGTTGTACGGTGACAATGAAGTGATCTAGAATAAGATGGCTTTGATGAAGGAAAAGATCACCGGACAACAATTGTTGATGAAAATCATGAAGGACCCAAAAGAAGTTAAAGGGTGCCTCACCAAGAAAGGAATCAATCTTTCAAAGCTTGCAGAGTAGACTTTGTATGAAATTGAAGATCTTAGAGAGGATGACACTGAGAATGTGATGAAAGCGTTCACCACGTGCCTAGCTGGAGTTTTGTTCTTTCCTGCTCAAGACAACATACTTGAAGATGATTAAGTCAGTGCAATCTGAGAGATCTATGAGGGAAGACAGATAGGTACAATGATTCTATCCTATCTCTATAGTGGGCTTTCTGCAGCATCCACAGGTTAGCCTCCCTATAGTTGCATGCTACTCTTCGCTCTATGGGTTGAGTTGCACTTCAAATTTGAATATCACACTAGGAATTCAGCAAGACCGTCTCAAATATATCAGAATAGTCCTATCTTCTATATTTCCGACATTGTGAATTTCAATGAAAAGATGATCAATCGAGTGCCAAAACTCAAAACTCGAGCTGACTGGAGAGATTATCTGAGAAGAATGCCCACATATGGATTCGACTCTTTGCCACTTGCACTCGTAGGAAAGCCAATTCGAGTACGTCGTGCAGCGGGTGCAGTGCTTAAACTGATCGGGACTACTGAGTTCGTGTTGTATAATCCTCATCGCTGATATACTCAACTTAGCCTGCCTCGCTATGAATTTTTTGAGTTTTCCCATACATCTCTAATCAAGAAGCGTGCCTTGGAATCCGATGAAGACTATGAAGCTACTGAACTTATAGTCACACTATGGAATATTTGCTTCAATCATCGTATAAAATCCCCTCAAGAAACAGATAGAGGGTTATCTGTTCCATATATACTGGCACTTCGGGAATTTTTTCCTTGAATGTTCTCTTTTTTTCCTTTCTTTTATGATGTAATAAAGAATTTATTTCAATAAAGAATTGTTCCTTTATATCTTGATATCTATCCTCAATATTCTGTAATTTGTCCAAGATTTTTCCTTGAGTAAAAAACTGGATTTTTCCTTGAAATATTGCAATTCAGGTATACTTAATGCAAAATGCGTCTACTTAGAAAGACGCCTTTTAACCAGAATTTATTTTTCAAAAATCAGACATTAATCCTTAAAATCCCGAATTATGCTTAAAACGCGTCCATCAGTGTAGACGCCTTTCATCCAAAATCCTCTTCCAAAAATCAGAGATTAGTCCTTAAAATCCTGAATTATCCTTGAAACGCGTCCAGACATAAAGACGCCTTTTAGTCAAAATTCTTTTTTCCAAAAATCAAAGATTAATCCTTAAAATTCTGAATTATCCTTGAAACGCGTCCAGATGTCTAGACGCCTTTCAATTCTCTCTCTTACTTTTTTCCAAAATTCCGCCATTAATTCTGTGATTAATCCACTGAAATACGTCAGGAAGTGTGGACGCGTTTAATCATCATGCCTTGTACTGTTCTGACCAGAATTGGCGGTTTAAACTGAAACGCATCGTGGTATGTGGACGCCTTTTGGTCAATTTCAAACACCTGCCTTGCCGCCTCAGTTTATGCGCCCTGAATGGCGTCGCTGTTCCCCGACGCGTTTCAACCTTCTCTTAACAGAACCCGTGAAAGCCTCCTTTCTTCCTCATTCTCCCTTACTTTTCCTCTCTCCTCACTTTCACCGGCGATCTTCTACCCCTCTGGCGATCATCACTCACTCGAGCTCTCTTTTTTCTCCGCCACCGATGACCCTCTTCATCGGCCATCTCTGGTGATCACCGGCGAAGCTCAAGCCCTCTTCACACTCTCTCACACCCAAACTTTCTCCTTCTTTATTCTTCTTCTTAATCCGAACTCCCTTGAAGCCATGGAGCGAGGTGGATCTAGCAAGGCCAAAGTTATGGCGAAGAGGCGGCGTACGACTTCCCTTGCGGTCGTGCCGACGGAAGAGATCCATGAGGAGGTGTCGGCCGAGCTAGCGGCGGTGGCGGCGTTTTTGAAGGAGGAAGAGGCTCCTCCGGCGCCCGTAACCGAAGAAGAAGGAGGGGAGGGCGACCTCCACTTGATAAGCTCCTTGTGAGTGTGTTTATGTGTTGAATGGACATAGGGGAGGGGCCTTTTGGAAAGGTCCGCTTTCGGTCTTGAATGACGTCTAGACCAGGTGACGCCTTTCAAAGGGCGTCGCCATGGTTCGACGTCATTCTGGGCAAAACTTGATTAGAAAATGGAGTCAAATGACGTCAAAGGTAATGGACGCCTTTCAATAAGCGTCCATGTGGCTCGACGCCTTTCAATTTTTATTGATTTTCTATATGTATTAACTGATGGACTTCTTGTTTAATGCCGAAATCGGGATTGCCAAGGGGTCTAATGACATCGAAAGCCCACATGGATAAAGGCCATGGGGAGGAAACAGGGTGGAGTGAAGATGCAGGAGAATGAATCTTATCGGCGTGAAGTTGACACTTAGCACACCTATGGACATATCCTACACAATCTTCTTCCATGGTTGGCCAATAGAATCATTGTCTAAGGATTTTCTTTGCTAACATCTGTCCATTAACATGGCCACCACAAACTCCAACATGAGCTCCTTCCATAACTTTCCAAAGCTCATCTTCGTCTAAACATCTTAGAAGAACTCCATCAAAACCTCTTTTGTATAATGCTCCTCCAATTAGGGTGTATCTTTGAGCAACTCTCCTGATAGCTCTTTCTCCTCAGCTGTGGCTTTTGTTCATCATCCATCTCTTCTAACAGCTCCATTAACATAATCTCTCTCTTTTCCACAATATCTCCATCTCTGACATTCTTCAGCAGCTTTTCCTTAGTTCTAAGGAATGAAGGGTCTTTCACGGCCGGTGAAAGACGCCTATGAACGATGATTGATTCGGATTGTCTGCTGATTGGAAAAGTAAGAGAAGATGCTGTAGGTGCTGAAAATGCTCGTGTGATTAACATGAAAATGTTGTTTAGTGTAAACTAACCTATTAAAAATAGCAACTAAAGTGCAGTGATCGCCAGAAACTTTTAACTAAAAAGTTTCAAAAGAGATATGATCGCCTACCTGTTTGAACGCGGAAGAATGAGTCCTTGGTTCCCCTCCTTCAGCTGGCTGAAGAAAGAGAGCCCTTTCTTTGTTCTTTTGTTCTTGCTGTTGGATTTGAGGTTGAGGATCGTCCAGAAGTCCTTCCGGCTTTGTGCTTGATTTCCCCTTTTGATCTCTTGTTGTGGTTGAGTGCAGCAGAGACAAAGACAGAAAAATAAAGAAGAATGATGATGAGAATTTAAGTGGAAGTAATATCTAAACTAACCATGATTATAAACATGCTTAAACAGCAAACTCACTTGTTTAATTGGCTTTGAAACCCCTTAAATCAGATAGGTTTTAGAAGATTAATGCTGTGGTGTGTGTTGTATGAAGTGATTATGAAGAATGAAATGAATGAAGATGTAGAATGAAAATGCAGAATTGAAGCACTTATGCCCAATGGGTTTGAAGCCTTGAAAGGATGAAGATCTTGAAAGGGACGCCGACTTCTGGAAATGGCAGCGCTCCGGCGTTCCGACGTTGTTGCTTCGATCTTCAATTCGCTATAATAACGCTATGGCTCAACTCAACTCAATTCTCTCTCAACTTTTTTTTTACTCCCTTCAACATGTAAGGTATTTATAGGCATTTTCTGCGTTCGCGATTAACATAGAAAAATCTAGGATTTATCTACTTAACCGACAGATAAATACTGATTAATTCATCTTTATCTGTAATTATCTAAAACGCGTCCACCATGGCTGACGCCTTTCATATTAATTAAGATAAGGATAAATATCCGGGAAAACTTATCTTTATCTTTATTAGCTAAAACGCGTCCACCGGTGTAGACGTCTTTTACACTAATTAAGATAAGGATAAACATCCGGAAGAGAGGTTAAAATAACTTAGGAAACCTAAAACGCGTTGACCCTCACAGACGCCTTTTAGTTAATAAATCAATTGATTAAAATTCAAATTTAAACGTTAAAATAGGAATAAACTTTAAATGACGTCCACATATGTTGACGCGTTTTAGAATTCTGAATATTTTAACTGAAATTTGAGCTAAAATCAATTCAATTGATTAACTTAAACATGTCTGTTAAACCCGACACTCAAAAATATCAATAAAAATTAATCAGTGATTAAATATCAGACCATTATGAAGCATTATTATATGATATGAAATTTACTCAAAATGACGTCAAAATTAGCGTGTCTACAGCTGCCTCACCTTGGCATCATCTTTGCAAGGGAGTGAAATGAAATGGAATGTACTGAAAAGGTGATGCCAAGGTATGATGAGACACGCTCTTAACATCACATGATTGGAATTTTTCTCGAAATCATCAATGAAGATAGTTCAATGAAATCAATGGAATTAATCATGTCTGGATGAGGTAGACAAAGAAATAAAATAAGGTCGATCAACCTCCTCGGAGTGGGAAGTACCCCAGGTCGTAGACACTGTAGGTTTCATCATGGGGAGCGTTTGCCAGCCAATGTGGACGTGCTACAGCCATGATGGATCTTAAAAGAAAAACAAGAATTCCAAGGATATCTTCAAGCGAACCTCAAAGATAATCAAGATACTCAATTCATAATGGAATATTTCATATCATGTTTTGTTATTTGATTAATGGTCTGAAACATAATCAATAATTAATCCTTATCACAATGATTTCAAAGTCCTACATGATGCATGCTGGGCTAAAAGAAAAATATAAAGTCAAATAAAATATAAATTAATCAAGGATAATATTGTTAAATTGCCATTAATGAGTCAAGATACCAATTCTTGTAATCTAGTGCTAAGCCGAAGCTCGTTTATCCACGCACTGTTTCACAAAAGTGGAACCATCGTCCCCACTAATTAACAATCCAACGGCCTATCCGTGCGATTAAGAATCCTCTGGAATTATCACTGTTTTTGTTGAAGGGGAACTCAAATTCCAGTTTTATCAAAATCACAAGGTCCTTGATATGCTCTAATAAATATTTATCATATAATAATGCGAATACAAAATAATTACATGAAATAATACATGGGTAAAAATAACCGTCTTTTTAGCCACGGTCAGGACTTCTTGAACCCCACAGTGGGATCTTCTTGACATTTTCCAGCTTTACTCAGATTTTCTTTGAATTTTCTGAAACGCGTCGTGTCGCACAGACGCCATTCAATGTTGAAACGCGTCAGTGCTCCTCGACGCCTTTCACTCACAGAAACAGGTTTCTTCTCTACTCGGATTCCAACTCTCTTCATGCCTTGTGTCCTGTATATGACTTGAACAAACATGTTAAGTATCTGTTTAGGCTTAGCCCCTTGCCTGGTTAAGTAACCGACTACTTAATCCTATCCTTGATAGAAAGGTCAAGGGGCATAGCCTTTATTAACAAAGGTAATGAGAATAATCGAACTTAAGCAAAATGCAACATACAAATAGACAGATGCTCACTGAAAACAAAAGAATGAAACATACCAAATGTAACAAGCAAATGCTAATTGAAATATTTTTGTTGTTTTGAAATATTCTTTTTTGTTTGGGGTTTTTGAAATATATGCCTTTTTTTTGAATTTTGACATATGTATTTTTTTTTGAATTTTTTGACATATGTATTTTTTTTGAATTTTTTGATGTATGTATTTTTTTTTGAATTTTTGATGTATGTATTTTTTTTGAATTTTTGATGTATGTATTTTTTTTGAATTTTTGATGTATGTATTTTTTTGAATTTTTGAAACATATGTATATTTTTGGGGTTTTTTGACTAAAAGATCAGCATGGTACTTGGATCAAAAGATCATATTCATTTATTAACTTAATTTCCAAATTGTTCTTTAACAACTTAACTTAAGACCCATCGTGTTTGAATTTGTTTCCATTCGTGATCCCATTTGATGATTTGACCCTTAGTCAATGTAAGCCATTCCTTAAGTTTGAAGTACATCTCTTTATAAAGAAAAGATGAATAAGTTTAGAAAGCCCATGAGAAGGTTCCGGAGACTTAAAAAGATGTCCCTTTCCTACCCTAATATCCGTTGGGGTTCGGTCATTTTCCTTTCCGGGGTATTTATCGACCTTGCGTTCCCTTTTGTTTCATTTCATGGCCTTGATAACGTTTGTAGTGTAATGGCCTTTTGATTTGACATTTGGCTTTTTGCCTTTTGTCTTTTGCTTTTCTTTTCTTCTTCTTTTCTTTTCTTTTCTTTGGGACGGATCTCTCCCTTTTTTTTATGACGGCCTCCTACTAAGATGGCGGGTATTCTTGGTAGTCTATTCTAAGTCTCGTTCCGACATCATGGGCCGAGTTTAAAACAGAATTTTTACTTTAAAACGAATGATTTGTACTTTACACTTCCGGTCAAGCTTCCGATATTCTTTAGGACTTGTCATCTCTTGTTACTCACGAATCAAACGTGTTAGTGTGTGCAGTAATGGGCTTGAAATTAAGTTATCCAGACTTATAAGGAAATTTGAGTTTATAAACTTTCTGATTCCACTGGTCTTTGTACCATACTGATCGACTTTTTAACCTAAGGGTAGTATTTCTTAAGATGTAAACCATTCCAGGGATGTTTTAGCTCTTCTCCTTCTGCATTAACAAGACGATAAGCATTACCAGGAAAAGCGTACGATACAACATAAGGTCCTTCCCAGTTGGGTTGGAGCTTAGAACGCGGACCACCAGGTTTTACAAAAATCCTTTTGACAACTATTTCACCGACTTTGAACTTACGTTCAATGAATTTCTTTTGGTAAAAATGTGCTAGTCTATTTTGATAAACTTTTGCATGATTAGCAGCTGACCATCTTTTCTCGTCTAAAAGTTCCAATTGAGCAAGGAGTGCTGAACGATGTTCATCAATGGAAAATTCCTTATTCAATTGTACTCTTAATGACGGTATGAGGATCTCATATGGAACTACCGCCTCCATTCCAAATGTCAAGGAATAAGGAGTTTGTCCAGTAGGTGTGCGGATTGAAGTTCGGTAGGCCCATAGAGCATCAACCAACTTTTCTGGCCAATCTGCAAATTTATTAGATTTGCACGTCTTTTTGATGATTTTTATCAAAGTCTTATTTGTTGCCTCTGCTTGGCCATTGCCTTGCGGATAATAAGGAGATGAATGATGCAATGCAATTTTATACATGTTACAGAGGTCCTTCAATTCCTGTGACACGAACTGCGGTCCGTTGTCGGTGACGATGGTGCTTGGAATTCCGAATCGGGTGATGATGTTCTTCATGATGAACTTGCAGACGGTTGATGCTTTGATCTCCACGTACGCTTCAGCTTCTGCCCACTTGGTGAAATATTCCGTTGCCGTGAGAATAAAAGATTTTTGCTTGATGCCGGAATCTGGGTTACCAAGAGGTCCAATAATGTCGAAAGCCCACATGGAGAAAGGCCATGGGGAAGAAACAGGGTGGAGTGAAGATGCAGGAGAATGAATTTTGTCGGCACGAAGTTGACACTTAGCACACCTACGGACATATCCTACACAGTCTTCTTCCATGGTTGGCCAGTAAAATCCTTGTCTAAGGATCTTCTTTGCTAGCATCTGTCCATTGACATGGCCACCACAAACTCCACTATGAGCTCCTTCCATAACCTTCCAAAGCTCATCTTCGTCTAGACATCTCAGAAGAACTCCATCAAAACCTCTCTTATACAATGCTCCCCCAACTAGGGTGTATCGTTGAGCAACTCTCCTGATAGCTCTTTTCTCCTCAGTTGTAGCTTCCTCAGGATACGATTGATCTTCACAATATTTTGCGATTTCATAATACCATGGCTTCTGTTCATCATCCGTCTCTTCTAACAGCTCCATCAACATGATTTCTCTTTTCTCAATGATATCTCCGTCTCTGACTTTCTTCAGTAATTTCTCCTTAGTTTTAAGAAATGAAGGATCTTTCACGGCGGGTGAAAGACGCCTATGAACTATGATTGATTCAGATTGTTTGCTGATTGGAAAATCAAGAGAAGATGCAAGTGAAGCTAGAGCGTCAGCTAAGATGTTTTGATTTCTAGGGACATGGACAAAAATCAATTTCGTGAAAAGCTTTGAGTAAGCAGAAGTAAGTTCTTGATAAGGCTTGAGCTTGGGATCGAGAGTTCGATACTTGGTCAGCACTTGGCGAAGAATTAGTTGGCTATCACCTACAATCCTGAGTTTGGTGGCACCATGGAAATGAGCAGCCTCGAGGCCAGCAAGAAGTGCCTCGTATTCAACTATATTGTTTGTGACTGGAAAATCAAGCTGAAAGGCTTGTGGAATGGTTATACCTTCAGGTGATAACAGAACGATACCGATCCCTTTTTCATGAGAATTCAGAGCTCCGTCAAAATGCAGAGTCCACATATCATCTCTGATTTGATTTACGGACATCAATTCCTCATCCGGAAACTCTGATCGTACTGGATCAAATCTAGGAAGGGGATGATGAGCGAGATGTTCTGCTATGGCATAGCCCTTGATCGCTTTCTGTTGAATGTAGATGATGTCAAATTGAGATAGAAAGCTTTGCCATCGCGCTAACCTATCAGTAAGAACAGATTTCTCCAGAAGGAATTTGATCGGATTCATCCTAGCGATGAGATGGACTTTATGGGCCATAAAATAATACTTCAATTTCTGCACAACCCAGACCAATGCTGCACATGTTTTCTCCATCGCCGTATATCTTTGTTCAGCGGGGTTGAGAAGTTTAGAGAGATAGTAGGCTGCCCTCTCTTTTCCTTCTTCATCTTCTTGTGCTAGGACAGCCCCCACTGCATCATCCAGGACTGAAATATAAAGTATCAATGGTTTGCCTGGAGATGGTGGTCTCAAAACAGGAGGACTTGCTAAATAGTTCTTTAATCCATCGAATGCCTCCTGACACTTATCGTCCCAATCAAATTTGACTCCCGGCTTGGTAAGCTCGTAAAACGGCTTACACCTTTGTGAGTACTGGGAGACAAAACGGCGAATAAATTGCAACCTCCCGATTAATCCTCTTAACTCCTTCAAATTTTTGGGAGGGGGCATTTCTCTGATAGCCTTCGCCTTGTTAGGATCGATCTCAATTCTCCGTTTGCTGACGATAAATCCAAGCAATTTCCCTGAAGATACCCCGAATACACATTTCTTGGGGTTCATCTTTAACTGATATTCTCTCGATCTCTCCAATACCTTTGCCAAAACTTTGGCATACTCAGCCTTTGTTCTAGATTTAACTAATAAGTCATCCACGTACACTTCCAGATCTATGTGCATCATGTCATGAAATATTGCCATCATGGCCCTCTGATAAGTGGCTCCAACATTCTTTAACCCAAATGGCATGACAACATAACAGTATGTTCCCCAAGGTGTAGTGAATGACGTCTTCTCTTGATCCTCTTCTGCCAGCTTAATCTGATTATATCCTGAAAATCCATCCATAAATGATAACGTCTCATAGCCAGCAGTGTTATCGATGAGTACATCAATATGAGGCAATGGAAAATCATCTTTAGGACACGCCCGGTTCAAATCGCGGAAGTCAATTCAAATTCTGACCTTCCCGTCCTTCTTCATAACCGGGACTATGTTAGCCACCAATTGTGGATAAAGGACAACTCTAATAAATTTAGCTTTATGTAATTTGTCGACCTCTTCCTTCATTTTCAGAGCCATTTGTGGGTGGAATCGCCTTAATTTCTGTTTGACAGGGTTAGCTCCTTCCTTTAACGTCAACCTGTGTTCAACTAAAGATGAGTCTAACCCCGGCATATCTTCATAACTCCAGGCGAAAGTGTCCTTATAGTCTTTAAGTACTTGTACCATTGCCTTCTCATCCTCTGTAGAAAGATTTTTACTGACGAGGACAACCTTAGGTTCGTCTTCAGTCCCTAAATTAATTTCTTTGGTGGGCTCTTCTACGGCAGCTGAGGGTTCATCAAATCTCTTCACTCCACTGGCATATGCCTCAGCCGCGTCCTCGTCATCTTCCTCATCAACAATGGGGTCCTTTTCATGTACTAATTCATATACCCCGTACCCATCGTTGACTGACTCATCGTCCATACAATCTTCTGGCATCTGAATTGGATTTTCTAAAAATTGAGGGATCAAAGAATAAGAAAAGCACTTATCAGCTAAGTCCTGGAGGTATCTATCTGGAATTCGCCTACCCTTAGGCTTCCTAGACTTCCTAACTTGACTAACCTGACTAAAATTAGACTGCCTAACTTCACTGTCATAACCTAACGAAGACGAAGTAGGATGAAAATCCTGGGATACAAGTGGAGATACAAGAGAATCCTCTCGAGGGGAGGGACATAGTATATCTAAGAGAGAATCTTGACCGAAGGACCCGCGCGACGGGGTGCAATCGGACAAGTAAGATGTTTCCTCGATGAGGATCTGGTAAGAATTTGTTGCCAAATTGGCGTTTTTTTTTAGACAATGAAAGAATTAAACATAAAGCAGGAGTGAATGCAAATGGGAGGAGAATCAGACGGAGGAAGTGGCACCAAGGCCAAAGGATTAGGGGGATCATATAGTAATATGTCCCAGATCAGATTATACAACCTCTCTAGATCGAGAGGAGGTTGCGGTATAATGTCCCGAGGGGACAAAGTAATCATGACGGGCGGAGCCCGTGGAATATCTTCAATTATGACCCGCGACCAAGTCGGGGTCAAGAGTAGTGTACGAAAAAGAGTATGGAGCATGAAGACATGTGAAGGATATGTCCCCCTCCAGAGCAGAACTGTTGTGTAACCAGCTTCATAGGGGTCATCTGGCTCCCCTTCGTCAGTTTCTTCAGACAGCAGTATCCGCTTGTCAAATATGGCACCAGGGCTTTCAATCAGTTCATCAATCTGCGGCGGCCACTTAGGTTCTGCAGGATCCAGGAATAGTCTGTTCAGTGCAATATAGAGGTCCCTCAGATCGAACCACCTGTACCATTCACATTCAGGATCATGGAATTTCCTCCTTTTCATAGGCCGCAGAGCCTCCAAGGATTGGTACGTAAGTAGTTCAGAGCAATGTCTGGCCAAGTCCCTCCCATATATATCATGGAGGTCAAAACAAGAAGTAATGACCACCGTGTTGTCGTGGCTAAGTATGGGCCCTTTCACAAAGTGCGTACACAGGGTCCATGTTAGGGGATCTCGGCCTTCTTTGGGTGGTGTAGACATTGCCTCCCAGATTTTCGGACCATCTTCGATCTCTGCTTTCTGAGCCGGATCTTGTTTCAGTTTTATTGGCCTATAGTCCAGACCACTTCCAGGTGCTGCTCGATGATTTCTGACAGGAGTGGTCCTGCCTTGCAACTGTGTGCCCAGACCTTTCCCAGGCTCGTAGCCGTTCTTCATCATGATCCTCCATCCTGGGGTACTCATGCACTTCCCCCTCTTGATAGCATCTAACGGATATGGAGAAATAGTAGCGGCTTTCAGAGGATCAGCCACTGACGGTAGACCTGTAATACCGACAGAAAAGGTTGTCGGCCAGGTAAAACAGCAGATTTAATGTTCAAGGTATGAGCAGCAGCAAGGATCGGCATGCTCGTCACTTTAATTATTCGTCCTTTATAAGGGAATTTGAGGCATTGATGATTCGTAGAGGGAATCGCCTCAAGAGTTTTGATATAAGGACGACCTAAAATGACATTTATGGAAGGGTCAATTTCCAAGATGTAAAATTCGACCTCTGCATGACTTACAGGGCCCAGCTCCACCTTTAAATAGACCATTCCCAGAGGGGAACGGGTAGAATTGTCATATGCTGTTACTGAGATGGGGCTGGGCAGCCATTTTTCTTTGGGCACACCGCACAGCTCCAGGGTCTTCGGAGGTAGAACATTGATCGAAGCCCCTGTGTCGACCATGCATGCATCCACGGCCTTCTTACAGATATTGACCGTGATACTCAGAGCCATGCTTCTGGCTGCCGGCGGTGCTAGTTCCGATGTATGAAATGTAATGGAGGGCTGATCCCCCGGAGGAACTAGTAGTGCTGCAATCTTCTCTACCGGCACGTCTTCATTGACCATCACCTTATGTAGATATTCCATTAAAGCTTCTTGGTGAATCTTGGATCTTTTGATTAATTCTAGTATAGTGATCCGTGCCGGTGTCCGATCCAGGTGTTTCAACAAGTCATATTGAGTGCCTGGTGCACTCTCTTCATTATGGGCTTCCTCAGTCGGCTGTGATGGGCCGTCTCTGACTGTGGACTGAGGAAAGACCTTGTTGAAAATCTTTCCACTCCGGAGTGCGTGTTCATCAACCGTGGAGGATCCGGGTGACACCTTAAGTACCGCAGGGTTGGATGGTGCGGATGGCGCAGAGGGTTGGTATGTAGGTGATGGCATAGGGCTAGGTGGTGATGGCGCGGTGCGGATTAAAGGCCTAGAGGGTTGGATGGTGGATGTGTAAGTGGTTGGCGAAGTGGGGAATGGTACGCGTAATAGCGGTCTAGATGGTAAAGGCATATCTGGATAGGCGGTGGTGGTAGTGGGTGAAGTAGGAAATGGTATGCGTAATAATGGCCTAGATGGTAGAAGGGGCGCATTATTGGTTTGCGGGGGGTTATATGATGGAGGTGTAGGAGTGCGGGGTGTAATGGGTCTAAGGAAGGTGGGTAGTGGTAATGGGTTATTGGGTGCGGGTGAGTGATATGTAGGTGTGGGTAGAGGGGTGATGGTAACGGGTTGTGGTCTGGGTATGTGGATGGTGCGGCGTGGTGGTCGCTCTGCGGTACTTTGAACGTGACCCGTTGAACAAAGAGAGGAAGAGTCCTCTATTCTCCACTGCTGCCCACGACCAGCCTCAGACTGGCTGTTCGTCAAAATGGGAGCAACCTGGTTTTGGTTCTGGTGCTCCGGGAGTGGATTCTGCACTATGCCCATGTTGGGTGGTGCTGCTGCTTGTGCCGGTGGTCTTGCTTGCTGCTGTTGCTGCTGCGGTCTCCTCGCTTTCAGGGCAGATATGTACTTTTTCATCTCCTCCCAGTCTATGCCGCCTTGCTCATTGAGATCATGAATATAATCTCTGAATTGGAAGCAGGTGTCAATGGTATGCCCAGGTTGCCTATGGAAGTAGCAATACCTGGACGTATCGGCATTTTGAGGCCAGACGGCCTTTTCCCTTGGCAAAACTAAGGCATTGGCTGCCATTAAAGCACTGAAGATATCCGCCAAGGATTCTGGGAGGGCCGGGTATTCTGCCCTTTTCGGGCCTGGAGGTCTTCTCTGCTGGTTGTAGTCACCAGGAGGAGGGACATTGTGGTACGCCGGCGGTGCGCGCGGCTGGTACTGTGGCTGTTGCTGCTGCTGATATTGCTGCTGAGGGGGCTGCTGGTACTGCTGTTGCCGTTGCGGCTGTTGTTGTAGCTGTTGCTGGTTCTGATTCGGCTGCTGGGGCCGCTGGTACTGCTGTTGGTAATGGGGGTTCTGCTACTTCCTATACCCTTGTTGGCTCGGCTGCGGTGGCCTCTGGTACTGCTGCTGGTTCCTCACAAACTAGGGCGAGTTGTTGTTCATGGTACTGACTTGCTCGTGAGAGAGCGTGCCTTCAGTAGTCGGACCTGTGCTAGGAGAATTCGGCACTGCAGGCTTCCGAGGTGGAGGCCTGCTAGGTCTGTGAGGATCAAAGACGCTAGAGAACGTAGCGTCCTTGAAGGCATTCTGGCAGTACCGTGCTCTTTCATAGAGCTCTGCCATGTTAGTCAAATTGTTCAAGGAGAGGACTAGCTTGAACTGGGGCGTGGCGTTAGAAATTAACATTTTCACTTGTTCAGATTCGGACAAGTGATCCTTCACCTTTTCAGCCAGGCCCCGCCACCTGTCAGCAAAACTGACAAACTCCTCATCCGGTTTCATTTTTTCTGCAATGAGGTCCGTGATAGACAAGGAGGGTGCAACTCTGTCCTGGTATCGTTGGATAAATTTGCGTGAAACGATACCGTAATCCTCTACTTCGGAGGGTTCCAGAGAAAAGAACCACTCGAGGGCTAGTCCCTCTAGAGATCTCCTGAACAAGAAGGCCAATGACCTCTTATCATTCTGCCAGAAAGATGATTCGTACATGAACTCCTTCAGATGTGTGAAGGGGTTACCAGTACCGTTGTACTTTCGATACACTGGCATTTCAGAGGGTGGCAGATGGAATACTGGCAGACTCGGTAAATTGATTTCTGGCACAGCTTTAACCCCCATCATCTTCTGGAGGTTGTTGAACTGCTCATCCATGCGCTCCATCTTGGCCAGCAACGCTTGCGTGGTCAAATCTGCCTGGGGAGGAGGAGGAGGTGGAAGTACTTGATAGGCCTGTTGCCTAGAGTACGTTGGACAAGGAGGATAATAAGGAGGAGGTCCGGCAGAGCTTCCGCCATGCCCGAGGGCATTTTGATAAATAGGCGTTTGCGGTCTAGCCGGTTGCCTAGATGATGAAAGTTGTGGCCCAGTTGGCCGAGAAGCAATATGAAGGCCTTCCATGGCCTGATGGATATAAGGAGGAGGAGGAGGAGGTTGTTGAGTAACAACAGGGGGAGCCATAGGGTTTGGCTCAGCAGGCTGCATGGGTGCCTTCCCCTTCAAGATAGACTGGATCGCCTCGAACTGCTGAGGGTCCAGTCGGGAGGCAAGAACTCCCAGGGCATTGACGAGATCCACAGGATCAGAGGATGAGGGATCATGCTGATTCATGTCCCCCTCTAGATCGGGATTAGGGATCGCATATTCATGCGGGGGAAGATCAGAATATCGATCCTGTGGATGAAAAAGAGGAGTCCGGACATTCCCATCATGTCGAACCGGAATGGGGACAGAATTACGGGAGGCATCAACATCTCTCCCGTTCTCATAGTTGAAATCTGAATCGCGAGGGGCATTAGCATCTCCCTCGTAGTTGATGATGGCGTCTTGGGCCATACTCAAGTCCCTGCCTGATCGCAGCAACATGATATTAGATTCCCTTTTCAAAGATTTAATCAAACAAGTTGTACAAAGATTAATCAAACAAGTGGATGCTTAACGTGATTTTAGGGTTCCTTGTTAAGTTATTTGAATTGGATTAAACCACAATTTCACTCAGGGAAAGGATCCTAGTTTCAGTTCAGTTTCCACCGTTGTTCTCTAGGGTTTTCTCTCACAACGCTTTCGGAATCTAGCCGGGACTTCAATTGGTACAACCAGCCCGATGATCAAGGAGGAATACCTTGATTTTGAGGACTTATGGAGGTCTCAATGTCAACTTCTCTAGTCTGATCAAGGGACCAACCCAATCAGAGAGAGTTGTTGACGTCGAGTAATGTGTTCCTAAGAAGATGAGGGTTTTCGCCTCAATGCGTATGCCCTGCGGCCTGGATGGCCTCTAATGCTTAATAAATAATGGGTAGCTAGCACTCAAAACACAGAAATCTGGAAACTGAAAAATAATTAAGAAACTGTCTGAATCGCGTCGATGGTGGTCGACGCTATTCAAAATAGAACTTAATTCTTTCGCAGAAACAGATCTGAAAAATAACTAAGAAACTGTCTGAATCGCGTCGATGGTGGTCGACGCTATTCAACACAGAACTTAATTTTTCGCAGAAACAGATGCAAACAGCAGAGAAAGTCTGAAGACTAAAAGGCGTCTTGGTGTGCTGACGCGGTTTTGAAACGCGTCAGTGCTCCTGGACGCTTTTTAGTTCGCAGAAATAGTTTTGCTGGAGGATTTTCTGGGTTGAATCTTCCTCAAACAAGGTAAAAAGCAGTAAACAATCGACTCAAGTAAAGATTTTTAGTTTCAGATTTTAAACAGGATGATTTACTAACTAAACAACTAGGAAATCTATCAATCACACATCATTTTTATCACAAAAACAGCTTTTTGAACTAATCAAGGGGAGGGCGAGATCTTGCCACTGGGGTGTGCACGTGGTGCACGAGGGAAATTAATTAAACTAAACACTCACCAATTGGTGAGGAC
Source organism: Zantedeschia hybrid cultivar (assembly GCA_030544215.1). Lineage (NCBI taxonomy): Eukaryota > Viridiplantae > Streptophyta > Magnoliopsida > Alismatales > Araceae > Zantedeschia > Zantedeschia hybrid cultivar. The sequence continues at coordinate 40,992,242 of JARZZO010000015.1, forward strand.
GTGCCGAGAGACACAAATGGTGCACCGTGGGTGCCCGGTATGATGATAGCAAGAACAAAAAGAAACTAAAAGACGGCGAGACCAAGTCCCACCGTGATCGCCAAAAGAGCTGTAGGTGCTGAAAATGCTCGTGTGATTAACATGAAAAAAGCTATGTTGTTTAGTGTAAACTAACCTATTAAAAACAGCAACTAAAGTGCAGTGATCGCCAGAAACTTTTAACTAAAAAGTTTCAAAAGAGATATGATCGCCTACCTGTTTGAACGCGGAAGAATGAGTCCTTGGTTCCCCTCCTTCAGCCGGCTGAAGAAAGAGAGCCCTTTCTTTGTTCTTTTGTTCTTGCTGTTGTATTTGAGGTTGAGGATCGTCCAGAAGTCCTTCCGGCTTTGTGCTTGATTTCCCCTTTTGATCTCTTGTTGTGGTTAAGTGCAGCAGAGACAAAGACAGAAAAATAAAGAAGAATGATGATGAGAATTTAAATGGAAGTAATATTTAAACTAACCATGATTATAAACATGCTTAAACAACAAACTCACTTGTTTAATTGGCTTTGAAACCCCTTAAATCAGATAGGTTTTAGAAGATTAATGCTGTGGTGTGTGTTGTATGAAGTGATTATGAAGAATGAAATGAATGAAGATGTAGAATGAAAATGCAGAATTGAAACACTTATGCCCAATGGGTTTGAAGCCTTGAAAGGATGAAGATCTTGAAAGGGACGCCGACTTCTGGAAATGGTAGCGCTCCGGCGTTCCGACGTTGTTGCTTCGATCTTCAATTCGCTATAATAACGCTATGGCTCAACTCAACTCAATTCTCTCTCAACTTTTTTTTTACTCCCTTCAACATGTAAGGTATTTATAGGCATTTTCTGCGTTCGCGATTAACATAGAAAAATCTAGGATTTATCTACTTAACCGACAGATAAATACTGATTAATTCATCTTTATCTGTAATTATCTAAAACGCGTCCACCATGGCTGACGCCTTTCATATTAATTAAGATAAGGATAAATATCCGGGAAAACTTATCTTTATCTTTATTAGCTAAAACGCGTCCACCGGTGTAGACGTCTTTTACACTAATTAAGATAAGGATAAACATCCGGAAGAGAGGTTAAAATAACTTAGGAAACCTAAAACGCGTTGACCCTCACAGACGCCTTTTAGTTAATAAATCAATTGATTAAAATTCAAATTTAAACGTTAAAATAGGAATAAATTCTAAATGACGTCCACATATGTTGACACGTTTTAGAATTCTGAATATTTTAACTGAAATTTGAGCTATAATCAATTCAATTGATTAACTTAAACATGTCTGTTAAACCCGACACTCAAAAATATCAATAAAAATTAATCAGTGATTAAATATCAGACCATTATGAGGCATTATTATATGATATGAAATTTACTCAAAATGACGTCAAAATTAGCGTGTCTACAGATGCAAGTGAGGTTAGAGCGTCAGCTAAGATGTTCTGATTCCTAAGAACATGGACGAAGATCAATTTTGTGAAAAGTTTTGCATAAGCAGAGGTGAGCTCTTGATAAGGCTTGAGCTTGGGATCAAGAGTGATGGATATAGGTGTCCTCTAAGCCAATCATAAGGCACCTATTTCAATCTGATTCACTGATAAATGACATTAAATTCATTATGTAGATTGGCATATTTATAATTGTGCATAATGAAGTCCATGAATATGTGCAATAGTCATCAGATTATGATGAGATCATAATAATGAGACTGATGACTTATAAACACATATTCTCAATTGTTCCTAGTCGTAGGATGTTTGAGAAGGACATCAAACATCCGGTTAGACTAGTACAGGTTATTCCAGCTCATATGATGAGGGTGACTGATCTCGTTAGTTACTAGTGTGGAGACACAATGGTAAACCTGTAGGTGCTCATTGGGGAATGAGTTTACTGAACTTATCCGACATGAATTGCAGAATGGTAATTTACCTGACTGTCAATCGGCTTGATTCATCGTCACAGTGGCGTGGTTGATCCTTAGACTTGAGACACCAAAGACACCTTGTTGGTGGACTTCTGGACTTTGACCTTGACCTACGAATCCCTATCCACGGGATCTCTAATAGTCAAGGATCTGGTCCAGCGGAAGACCTTCAAAGGTGATTGTGTGTTCAATAAAGGATCGTTCCCTCTCAGGTAACTGGAGAGAGAATGCTCTAGAATAGATCCGCAGGAGTCTCTGGCCAGAGCAGAAACAATATCAGAAAAGGGGTTTTCTGATATTGTACAATGGAGTCTGATTCAAGTGAGTTGACCATCTAGGGTTTGACAGTTGACCATGTTAGTTTTAGGTGGCCTACAAGCCAATCTGACTATGTAAATCTCGTTCATTTATTAATATAATGGCATAATATTCATTATGTGTAAATCGCATTAATTCTTGTTTCATAATGAAGTCCGTGAATATGTGCTATAGTGATCAGATTATGATGAGATCATACTAATGAGACTGATCACTTAAACACACATATTCTTAATTGTTCCTAGTCGGAGGATATCTGAGAAGGACATCGGATATCCGGTTAGACTAGTACATATTACTCCCGCTCATATGATGAGGGTGAGTGATCTCATAAGTCATTTGTGTGGAGACACTAAGGTTAATCTGTAGCTGCTCATTGGAGAATGAGTTCACTGAACTGATCCGACTGAATCGCTGGATGGTATTGTACTTCACTGTCAACCAGCTTGATTCTATTGTCGCAGTTGCGTGGATGGTCCTTGGACCTGAGACACCAAGGACACCTTGTCGGTGGACTTCTGTGCTTTGACCTTGGTTTACGAATCTCTAGCCACGGGATTCTAATACGCCAAGGATTGGGTATAGCGGAATACCGTCGAAGGGAATTGTGTGTCAATTGTAAGGAATCGCCATGAACGCAGCGGAAATAAAAAAATGATTCCATTGTATCGGTTGCTGGGGTCGTAAAACGGACATTAAAATTATCGCGGGAAGAACGGTTCTTCACCTTTGCGGGGTTTCGAATCTCCCGTGGATGATGCCGACTCGGTAATCGCGCACGCGCACGATCTCTAGAGGTATCCACACGAGTTCCCGCAGCAGACGTGATTTCCTCCTCGACTTGAGTGCTCCGACCAGATCTCAAATCCACCATGTGCGGAGAGAGACAGTTCCACTCCAAGAGAGAGAGAAGGAGAGAGAGAGAGGAGAAAGAGAATCTGGGGTGTAAAATTCGTCCAACCAACTTTTTACCCTTCCCCTTTGGCCCTCCTTATATAGAAATAAGGATAAGCACAAGAGTTAATCCTCATGATTAGCCAAGAGTTTGGCCTTGGATAATTCTCCATTAAATCTTCATGTTTATCCTGCAGCTTTTCATAAAAACCCAGATAAGCATGAAATTTAACATCTCTCACCGTCTGACGAGAACTCTTATGTGTGTGACCCTCTAGGCCTATATATCAGTCCGGTTGCAGGCCCATTAAACTTAGAACTGTTTCTTGAGTTTAATATTTATTAATTAACATTTAAACATCATATGTTAAATGATTAATTTAATAAACAAGTGAATTATCATCTGATGATCAAATCACTTGGCCTTCTGATCATGAACAACACCAAACACTACCTCATGATCCCAGAAGATATAAGGGATACTGTTCCCTTCAATTGAACCTTTCCGTCTGCCGATACCACACAGATATAATCCTTCACTCATGCAATGTCCCAATAACGCAAGGGTATGGTTTTATAGTCAAACCCTCTATCGCATTATCCAGATGGATTCCAGTACACAGTTAATATCTAGAAAGACATCTCTTTCAATTGACTCTGGCCATGGATTTCTGTGTACACATCCATGGGACATTCTCTCTCCAGTCTTATTACAAGAGTGAGTGATCCCTTGTTGTTCACTCAATTACCTTCGCAAGCTTTCCACTGTATCTGAAAGACCGATTATGGTGGACTTAATGGTTAAAGTCCACGAGTCAGAGAATCAAGATACAATGGTCTACAAACAAGGTATCATTGGTGACTCAGGTCAAAGGACCAACTGTGCTACTGCAACGATTGAATTCCCTGGTTGACTAATAGGTATAATTACCATCCAGGAATTCTTATTTGGGTCTGTTCAGTGAACTCATTCTCTAATGAGCACCCACTTGTTTGTCTTAGTGTCACCACACGAGTGAATGTGAGATCATTCACCCTCATCATATGAGCAGACATAACTTGTGTCGATCTTATCGGATATTTAATGTCCATCTCAAATATCCTATGATCGAGAACTGTTTAAGACAATTGACTGAGGATATTGATCTCACTATCATGATCTCATCATGATTCAATATCCCATACATTTGTTTATGGACCTTCATTACGATAGTTAACTTGCGAGAACTATTAAATGAAGAAATGATTGCCTTTATTAATAATCTGAACTAGAATGTACAATGATTGGCTTTGAGGCCACCCAATTCTAACATCAATAAGGAATCATTCGCTCTCGGTACTTAGAGAGAGAATGCTCTAGGAAGGATGCGCGAAAGTCCTTGGCCAGGGCAGACGATAATATCGGGAAAGGAGTTTTCCGATATTTATCAGCGGCATCCAATCCAAGTGAGTCGACCGGTTAGGGTTTGACAGCTCGCCATACCCTGAGTTGACTCGAGAGCATTGTACGAATGAAGGATTATATCCACGCGGTAACTGTCGGCGGAAAGGTTCCAAGAGTGGGTTACTTAACCCCAAATACCTTCCGGGTTCACGCGGTCTTGCTTGGCACCCAACGTGATCGGAGGCCCGATCGAATTCGATGTGCGACATCAATTCGATTGATTAATTAATTAATAAAGGTTTATTAATTGATTAATAAAGCCCGTGAGGAGTCACTGGGCTTGTTGGGCCATTAACTGGACTGGTACTTGGGCCTAGAGGGTCACACGCAAATGATTCTCAAGGCGATAGATAAATAAGTGGGTTTTATACAAACTGGGGGTTTTTATGAAAAACCGCACGGTTAGTATAAAACATAGCGAACGGGCTGAGCAGGCCAAGCTACTGCTAACCCTAGCCGCCCCTCCTCAGTTTCTCTCTCTCTCTCTGGCGTCCAGACAGATCCAGATCTGCTCCGCTGCTTCTCCGAATCCCGTTCGACGAGAAATCGTCCGCACGTTGCGGCGTTCGTTGCGGCGACCGGCGGAGGTTTCGTGGGCTGCGAAGAACGAGGAACGCGAGGATATCCTTCGCGAGGAGGATCGCGTGGACTTCGTTAGAGGCCGGGCGCTTGCGCGGCTTGCGGTGTCCCACCGACGGAACCGAACGGTTGCGGATTCGAATCCGCACAAGGTGAGAACTTCGATAATCCGATTATCGTATTTTAGTTTTTTGAAACGGGAACAGATCGCTGTAAATATTTTATTTTCCGTTGCGTGAGCGATCCGGAGAAACCCGAGAAAACCCAACAGTAGTATCAGAGCCAGGTTCCACTGTTTCTCGTCCCGTTTCGGTCTCCGAAAATTAATTCTTCCATGATATTATTCCATGCATCGTTTTGATTTTATGCGAAGTTAATAATCATGTGATGATTTCCGCGATTCGATCGCTTAATTTTGCATAAAATTAATTATTATTTTGAGGTTCTTCGTGTTCTTCGTGAGACGAAGAACGACGAGATTTTGAAGCTTTAATCCGGTGTCCACATGGGATGGGGAGGTGGCCAGAGATCCTGGTATGACCAGGGATCCCTCCGGTCACCAACGGCACCAGTGGCCGATGCCGGAGAGCCGCTGGAAGTGGCCGGATTTTTCCTGCACTTCCTTACCCTTGAAAAACCAGATTTTAGGGGTTTTTAATGGGGCTCGGCTGCTTGCAAAGGGCATCTCCGGCGAGCCCACCGGCGCCGGGCACGTCGTCGGCGGGCCGGACGGTGCCGTTCAGCCGGTCACCGGCCGCCGCCGCTTGCTCCCCGCCGCCGGCCGTCTCTTGAACCCTTCTAGGGTTTCTGCAGCCATAGGGCGTCGGGTGTGGGGAAAGGGGAGGCCGGCCCAGCCCCTGAACCGGTTCGACCGGGTTCAGGCCGGGCTGGGTCCAGGGCTTGGCCGAGTCAGGCCCGAGCCAGGCGCCTGCCTGGTTCAAGCCCTGGCTCGACCAGGGTCCGAGCCCCTGGCTCAGCCAATGTGGTTGAGCCCTGGCCTATTTTAAACCCCAATAAATCCCCAAATTGCCCATTTGAAATTCAGTTAAAATTTGAATTAATTTTAAAATTTTCAAAATTGTTTTGAGGATTAAAATTATTATTCAATTTTAATTTAATTGGGCATTTATTAATGATTTTGAATCATTAAGTTGATTAAGGATTTATTAATTAGCAATTAGTTGTGGATTAATTGAGGTTAATATTAGTTTAAATGTTAAACTAATTATTGACCTTAATTTGTCTAATTTTAAGAGTTAAAATTAGTGATTAATGATTATTAATCTAATTTTTAGATTATTAGTTATTAACATATCTAATTGTTAATTATTTAGAGTTAGTTATTAATTTAAGAGTTAAATTAATAGTTAATTCTAATGACTGATTTAAATGTTAAATTAGCAGTCCTTAATTAATTATTGTTAGTCATTAATTTAATAGTTAAATTAATGATAACTTTAATTATCTAATCTAAGAGTTAGATTAATTAATTATTAATTAGTTAGTGTTAATTATTGGTTTAAGAGTTAAATTAATAATTAACATTAATTGACTAATCTAAGTGTTAGATTAGTAGTTAATAATTAATTTAGTTGATTATTAATTTAAATGTTAAATTATTAATTAACTTAGTTGGATTAATCTAAGAGTTAGATTAGTCTTTAAATAGTCTAATTGTTAGATTATTAATGGGGTTTAATCTAAGTGTTAGATTATTAGAAATGTTCTAATTTGCATGGAATAATCTGGAATTATTAATTTGGAGTGTGTGCGCATGTGATGTGTGTTTAATGCTTTTAAATTCTGATTTAATTGCATGTTAAGTTAATTAAAAGTGTTTTCGAAATTCAAATACCAATTTTGATTGGATCCCAGCTTTTTGAAAGCCAAAATTATTTATTTTGAAAACTCTTTTATTTTAGCCATGTGATGCGTTGAATCATGTGTGAGATGTTTAAAACACACCGTGGTCATGGATATGTACTTAATTAATTATTCATGTGATGAATGGATTGTGTGGATCGTGGATGTATGATTGTTTATTAATTGTTAATGAATGGAGGTCTGCGTGCCTCTCTCTCTCTCATACTCCGATATACTTCTACCTCCCTCTCTCTCTTGTACTCGCCATAAGGCCTTCTTCAATTTACTTGTAATTCTAGAATTAATGTAATCTGATCGAGGCAACCGAGGAAGGAGCGAGGACGATCCATAGCTACAACCAGAAAGGTGAAAAGATGGAGATCTCTTGCCTATGTGTTTGCAGGATATCTAATATAATTGTTGTGTTAGATTGTGTGTGCGTTTGACTGTTGGCTCCAGTCAAACCCACTATGCTATCCATGACCACACTAATGACATGTATGAGATGCATTGATTTCTTTTGATTTTGAATCAAAGCAGGTTATAGTATTTAGCAAATATATACGATATATTTATATACTATCACCTAAGAGAGACCATATCTAAATACCCTCAGATAAACTATAAGCCGTAACGTGAGTAGTTAAGAACTTACCGCGTGGTCCACCATCGTTATAGTCATAGGATTCGAATCACTTTAGGCAGGTTTGTTGTGTTATCCACAAGGCCTGCTTAATTGGGAGGAGAAACTGTGGCTATGGCATTAGATGCCTAGATGATCGGGGTAGAGGAACCATGTAGCTTTGTTGTGCTATCCACAAGGGCTGCATGCAAATCTATACTCGTCGCGTAACGATGGTTAGCTTAGACCAGAATTAGTGGTTTGTTGTGCTATCCACAAGGCCATTAAATCTCTGGGGACCGAAGCCATGATCAGATATTGCAAGGAGTTGCAAATCCCATGAGTTGGGTGCTCTCTGATTGTATTACAGTTTGTTGTGCTATCCACAAGGTTGTAGTGCAAGTCATTGAGATTTTGATCCCCACTAGGAGACTGTCGGCGTCTCCCGTTCTGTATAAGTGAGGGTTATACAGTCCGTCGAAAATTAGTGGGAGTTAAACTTGAACAAAAGACCATGTCTTGTTTTAAATTTTAATAATTGAGCATCTGCTAAATAGATTTTACTTATCTCCTGTAGAGAATTATGTTGTCGAATAACCCACTCCATGGCATACTTGATGCCCTTTTGACTTATCTGATCTACTCGGATTGGTTTAGAAACTTGAAGAATGTCTTTAGATCTGAGCACAATAACTTTATCCCAGGAGCTGATCCTCCTGCTGAATCGGCATTGGATGCCCCTGAAGCAGAGATGATAGCTAACGATGGAAGATCGAAGGACAAAGGCAAAAGAGTAGTGAAGGGTGACTGCTTCTACTATAAGCAGTATGGTCACTGGAAGAGGAACTGCAAGGAGTTCCTTAATGATAAAGCTCATGAAAAGATGAAGCTATATGAAGCTTCAGATATCTATATGATAGATATCAACTTATTAGTTAGAGATTCCACATCTTAGGTATTAGATACCGGATGTGCTTCTCATATCTGTCATGATGTTCAGATGCTGACAAGTAAGCGCAAGCTGAGACAAGGTGAGGTGGAATTGAGGCTAGGAAACGGCGCAAAAGTTGTTGCGATTGCTGTTGGGACAACAAACCTCAGGCTTCCATCGGGAGACACCTTACTTTTAGAGGATTGTTATTATGTTCCTATCACAATAAAGAACATCATATCAGTATCTTGTTTGGACAAGATAGGATATAGGTTGACTATTGAGAATAGAAGTTGTTCGATTTATTATAGTAATAAATCAATAGCTTCAGCATCTTTAGTCAACGGTCTATATCTATTAGATGTTTCTTATTACAATCTTCATATTGATAATGCTCTTAAGAAGAGCAAGAATTGTGTGAACTAGGCCTACATGTGGCATTCTAGACTTGAGCACATTGGCGAAAGCAGGTTGCAAAAGTTGCATAAGCATGGTTATTAAAAAACATTTGATTATGAATCGTTTGCAACATGTGAATCCTGCCTTATGGGAAAGATGGAAAAATCTCCATTTACTGGACATGGAGAACGAGCCAAGGACATTCTGGAACTAATACATTCGGATGTACGTGGTCCCATGTCCACCCAAGCCAAAGGTGGCTTTTCATACTTCATCACGTTCACCGATGACTTCTCAAGATTCGGCTATGTGTACTTAATGAAGTACAAGTCGGAAGCATTTGAGAAGTTCAAGGAGTTCAAGAATGAGGTAGAGAAGCAGTTAGGAAAGAGTATTAAAGCTCTTCGATCAGATCGAGGAGGAGAATACTTGAGTACTAACTTCACACAATTCTTAAAGGATAATGGTATCCTTTCTCAGCTGACCCCTCCATATACACCACAGATGAATGGTGTATCAGAAAGGAGGAATGGCACCTTGTTGGACATGGTGCGATCCATGATGAGCTTTTCGGGATTACCAGTGTCCCTCTAGGGGTATGCTCTAGAGTCAGCAGCATACCTACTGAACAGAGTATCCAGCAAGTCTGTGGCCTCTACTCCATATGAGATATGGAAAGGCAGGAAACCAGAATTTAAACATGTTAAAGTCTGGGGTTGTCCTGCTCATGTAAGGAGGCATGATCCAGACAAGCTGGAATCATGAACTGATAAATACAGGTTTGTGGGATATCCAAAGGAAACCTTTAGATACTATTTTTACCATCCTGGTGAACAAAAGGTGTTTGTCGCCAGGAAAGCTGTCTTCCTAGAAGAGGAATACCTTCTCCAGGAGAACAGTGGGAGTAAAATAGTACTGGAAGAGGTTCCAGATCCCCAAACAGATGCATTATCATCAGATGAGATATTAGTTCTTGAATCTGTTCAGGTACACACAGATGAGCCTCGTAGATCTGGTAGAGTACCTGGAGTGCCCGAACGATATGTGGGACATATTGCTGAAGGTGAGTCTAAGGTACAATATAATGAGGATGATGATCCTAAAAGCTACCAGGAGGCCATAGAAGGCCCAGAAGCCGGGAAATGGCGAGAAGCCATAAACTCAGAAATCCAGTCCATGTACACTAACCAAGTTTGGAACTTGGAGGACTTGCCCGAGGGTATTGTACCCATCGGTTGCAAGTGGATCTTTAAGAGAAAGATCGGTGCTGATGGACGAATCGACACTTATAAGGCAAGGTTGGTGGCAAAGGGATATCGTCAAAGGCAAGGAATTGACTATGACGAGACTTTCTCATCAGTTGCCATGATAAAGTCGATCAGAGTTCTACTCGCCATTGCTGCACATTTTGATTATGAAATCTGGCAGATGGATGTGAAGACTGCCTTCCTCAATGGTAACATTGAGGAGGAGGTGTATATGATACAACCAGAAGGTTTCACATCCAAAGAACCTCCAGATAAACTGTGCAGGCTTCAGAGGTCATCAGTAAAGATCTGGCTGTCGAAAAACTTCTCCATGAAGGATTTGGGAGAAGCATCCTACGTATTGGGAATACGGATCTATAGAGATAGATCAAAGAGGATGCTTGGAATGACTCAATCCTTTTACATAGATACCATAGTCAAAAGGTTTGGCATGGAAAATTCCAAGAGAGGTCTCATACCGATGACACATGGAATTAGTCTCTCAAAGGAGCAGTCTCCTAAGACTCATGATGAGAGGGCATTCATGGATAGAATACCCTATGCCTCTGCCATAGGATCTATCATGTATGCCATGCTATGTACACGGCCTGATGTTGCATTTGCTCTAAGTGTTACGAGCAAATTTCAGGCTGATCCAGGCGAAGAGCACTGGAAGGCAGTGAAATGCATCCTTAAGTACTTGAGAAGAACTAAGGATATGTTTCTTGTCTATGGAGGAGGTGACTTGAAACTACGAGGCTTTACAGACTCGAGTTTCCAGTCAGATCAAGATGATAGCAAGTCTACATCTGGATTCTTGTTTACTTTGAACGGAGGCGCAGTGTGCTGGAAGAGTTCCAAGCAAGTAACCACTGCAGATTCGACGATTGAAGCTGAGTACATCGCTGCAGCTGAAGCCGCCAAGGAAGCAGTGTGGTTGTTGAAGAAATTCATCACCGACCTCGGCGTAGTTCCCAGCATCTCTGAGCCTGTTCCACTGTTGTGCGACAACAATGGAGCGATTGCGCAAGCGAAAGAGCCACGGTCTCATCAGAAATCGAAGCATATTCTGAGGCGCTTTCACCTTATCAGAGAGATCATATCCAGAGGAGATGTAGTAGTGGAAAGAGTTCCATCCGTCGACAATGTAGCAGATCCACTGATAAAGCCGTTGGCTCAAATTGTGTTTGAGCGTCACCTAGAGTCTATGGGCTTATTGTATAAAGGTGATTGGCTTTAGTCCAAGTGGGAGATTGTTAGTTTAGGTGGCCTACAAGCCAATCTAACAATGTAAATCTCGTTCATTATTAATAAAACGGCATAATATTCATTATGTGTAAATCGCGTTAATTATCGTTTCATAATGAAGTCCGTGAATATGTGCTATGGTGATCAGATTATGATGAGATAATACTAATGAGACTGATCACTTAAACACACATATTCTTAATCGTTCCTAGTCGGAGGATATCCGAGAAGGACATCGGATATCCGGTTAGACTAGTACAGATTACTCCTGCTCATATGATGAGGGTGACTGATCTCATAAGTCACTTGTGTGGAGATACTAAGGCGAATCTGTAGGTGCTCATTAGAGAATGAGTTCACTGAACTAATCCGACTGAATCGCTGGATGGTATTGTACCTCACTGTCAACCAGCTTGATTCTATTGTCGTAGTTGCGTGGATGGTCTTTGGACCTGAGACACCAAGGACACCTTGTCGGTGGAATTCTGTGCTTTGACCTTGGTTTACGAATCTCTAGCCACGGGATTCTAATACGCCAAGGATTGGGTACAACGGAATACCGTCGAAGGGAATCGTGTGTCAATAAGGAATCATTCGCTCTCGGTACTTAGAGAGAGAATGCTCTAGGAAGGATGCGCGAAAGTCCCTGGCCAGGGCGGACGATAATATCGGGAAAGGAGTTTTCCGATATTTATCAGCGGCATCCAATCCAAGTGAGTCGACCGGTTAGGGTTTGACAGCTCGCCATACCCTGAGTTGACTCGAGAGTGTTGTATGAATGAAGGATTATATCCACGCGGTAACTGTCGGCAAAAAGGTTCCAAGAGTAGGTTGTTTAACCCCAAATACCTTCCGGGTTCACGTGGTGTTGCTTGGCACCCAACGTGATCGAAGGCCCGGTCGAATTCGATGTGCGACATCAATTCGATTGATTAATTAATTAATAAAGGGTTATTAATTGATTAGTAAAGCCAGTGAGGAGTCACTGGGCTTGTTGGGCCATTAACTGGACTGGTACTTGGGCCTAGAGGGTCACACGCAAATGATTCTCAAGGCGATGGATAAATAAGTGGGTTTTATACAAACTGGGGGTTTTTATGAAAAACCGCGCGGTTAGTATAAAATATAGCGAACGGGCTGAGCAGGTAAAGCTGCTGCTAACCCTAGCCGCCCCTCCTCAGTTTTTCTCTCTCTCTGGCGTCCAGACAGATCCAGATCTGCTCCGCTGCTTCTCCGAATCCCGTTCGACGGGAAATCGTCCGCGCGTTGCGGCGATCGTTGCGGCGACCGGCGGAAGTTTCGTGGGCTGCGAAGAACGAGGAACGCGAGGATATCCGTTGTGAGGAGGATCGCGTGGACTTCGCTAGAGGCCGGGCGCTTGCGCGGCTTGCGGTGTCGCACCGACGGAACCGAACGGTTGCGGATTCGAATCCGCACAAGGTGAGAACTTCGATTATCCGATAATCGATTTTAGATTTTTCGAAACGGGAAAACGGGTCGTTGTAAATTTTATTTTCCGTTGCGTGAGCGATTCGGAGAAACCGAGAAAACCCAACAGGCCATACCCTAGGTTAAGTTGAGAGCATTGTGCGAACGAAGGATTATAGCCACGTGGTAACTATGGGCGGACAGGTTTCATGAGTGGGTTGCTGAACCCCATTACCTTCCAGGATCATGCGGTGTTGCTTGGCATCCAACTTGATCAAAAGTCCGACCGAATTTACATGCGATGATACTTCGGTTGAGTAATTAGTTAATATCTAGATATTCATTAATTATAATAAGTCAATAACTAGTTATTGGACTTAACAGGCTGAAAACCGGACTGGTAAATAGGCCTAGAGGGTCACACGCAATAAGATTCTCAGTCTGTGGTACATAAGTGGGATTTATATTAAACTTTTGTGAAAAGTCGCGCCGACTTAATATATATACGCGCTGTTGAGAAACCCTGGGCCAAGCTCCAGGATTTCCCCTTGCTGGCCGTCATCCCTCCTTTCTCTCTCCTCCTCTGGGCGTCCCGTTCGAGGCGCCAGAACAGTTTCCGTCTCCGCTGTGTGTGATTCCCGAAAGTCGGAAATTCCCGTCGGCGGGATTTCAGCAATCGTTGCGGCGACGGATCTTCAGCGAGCGAGCTGATACGGATGAGGGATCGAGGACAAACCACCGTGGAGGATCGCGTGGATACCGCTGGAGGCCGGACGCTTGTGCGGCTCGCGGCATCACTTCGACGGAACCGAGACGGAAGTGGAATCGAATCCGCGCACGGTAATCGGATTACTTCCCGTTGTTTTTGTTTTTAGTTTCTCGTTCCGAATCGGATCAGCGGGTATCGGGCGGGATTTATTTTTGTTCTTTGTTTCCGCTGCGTTCTTCGCGTCCCGCCCGGATCCCAACAGTGGTATCAGAGCTAGGTTCCGCTCTGATCCTCTCCGGAACGATTAAATTAATCTTCTAAAATTAATTTCCATGCTCGAGTCGTTTTTCTTTCACAGAAGATGTTCATCGGATGAGCATATTAATTTAAGATTAATTTTCTGTGAAGAAAATAGATTAATTTTGGGATTTTCAGAGTTCTTCATGAGATGACGATCAGGAGCTTTTCAGCGAGTTCGTACGGGCTTCCCAAGCGTTGGGATGGCGGGCCGAGACCCTGGATCCCCATAGGATAGTTACCACTATCAACCGGACATCATTGCCGGCGTCGGAATGCCCCTGGAGGGCTGCGAAATCAAGCTCCAAATCGGTTTCAAAACCTGAAAAATTAGATTTTTGGGAGTTGAAATAGGAGGTATTAGCTGGCCCCTTTTGGACTTCTTAGGAAGCCTTGCCGGCGCCGGGCTCGTCACCGGCGCCGGGGGCATCGCCGTCCGGGCCGGGAGACGCTGGAGCCGGCCGGCAGCGGCGCTGGCACCCCCCCCTTCACCGGCGCCATGAAACCTGCAAACGCTTAGGGTTTGCAGGAAGGCGTCGGGTTGCAAAAGGGGGGGCAGTTCAGACCGGCCTGGGTCTGAGCCCGGCTGAACCTGGTCCGGGGGATGGGCTGGTCCGCCCAGCGCCCCTAGTTCGAGCCCTGGCCGAGCCAGGGGCTCGAACCAGATGCAGATTGGCCCAGGCCCGAGCCGATGGCTGCCTAGCTCGAACCATGCCCGAGCCCTTGAGGCCCAATGGGCCAAAAGTCCATTTAAATCCCTATCCTAAACCCCATACCCCTTATTTAATGAATCCAGACCCTATTTAACTTAAAAATTGAAATAAAATTTTATTTAAAATATGTTTTAAATTGAAATTTACATTTTTAAGTTAAAGGGTTCATTAAGATGTGATCTTAATTTAAATTAACAATTGTTGTTAATTTACATTTCTTTAAGTTGTTAAAGGGTTTTAAAATTTAGATATGATCTAAATATTTAATTGACAAGTGTTAATCAATTAACTCTTTAAACTTTGAATTAAAGAGTATTATTTAAGATGAGATCCTAAATAATATTAACAAGTGCTGTTAATTAACTCTTAATTAAGTGTTAAAGGATTATTTAAGATGTGATCTTAAACAAAATTAACATAATTTGTTGATTTACCTTTAATTAAAGTATTTAAAGGGGTTAAAATTTAAGATTGTGATCTAAATTGTAATTAACAAGTGTCGTTAATTTAATTAAGTTGTGACTTCAAAATTAATCAACAAATGATGTTAATTATTTAAGTGATTAGATTATTTTAATTTCTTAGAAATTGTTGTTAGGAAATTATTTTAAAAATTAAGAGGCACTTAATAATAGTTGTTAAGTGATTAATTAACTAATTATAATAGTTATAATTAAGTTGATTTTTCTTGAGTAATAAACCTTAATAAAAGTTATTAAGGATTAATTAAGTCTTAATAATAGTTATTAAGATCATTAATTAGTTTACACAAGTATCTCTTAATTATTGGTTTTAATGATCTAATCTACTTGGAATTTAATCTTTTATAAATGTTATTAAATGATTAAATTAAGTCTAAGATGTTAGACTATTTTAATTAGAAATGTTCTAATTATTGTTTCTTAATAATTGTTATTGAGAATATGAAGGGGTTTATTAACAAGGAGTTGTTAAGGGTTTAATAATTAGAATTATAAATTCTTTTATAGGTGTTATTTAGGAATTTTTAATTCTATCTAAATGTTAGATTGTTTCGCATTAATAATTGTTATTAATGTGATTTAATATTAATCTAAGTGTTGGATTAATTAATTTAGAATTGTTCTAAATTTTGCATGGAATATTTTAGAATTTTAATTTTAGTTTTGTGTGCATATGTTGATGTGTTTGATGCTTTAAATTAGATTTATTGCATGTTAGAAAATGAGATTTTCGAAAATTCAAATTATCTAATTTTGATTGGTACCCAGGTTTTAAGAAAGCCAAATTATTATATTTTCAAAATTTTAGCCTTCATGTGATGCGCTTTATCATGTGTGGATGGTTAAAATTTGTGATGGTCATGGACATGCACTTAGTTAAATTTCATATCATGTGATGGTGTGTGATTATGTGGATTGTTATGGAATGTGATGTTCATTAATTAAGTGTTAATTAATGAGGCATGCGTGTCTCCCTCTCTTTCTCATTCCATTGTAATTCTATCTCCCTTCGTCATTGTACTCGGCCATAAGGCTTTCTCTTACAATTTATTTGTATTTGAAATTGTTTCAAAATTAATAGTATTTGTAATTGATCGCGCCGGCCGAGAAAAGGCGATGATGATCCACAAATGCAACCAGGAAGGCGACAAGAGATGAGATCACCAGTGTGTTTGCATGTTTAGATTATATAAATATTATATAATTTTGGTGATTAATTGTTTGGCTCCAGTTAATCATCGTGCTATCCATGACCACATAATGAACATGTATGGATGATGCATGCTTTTAGTTATTGATTATGAATCGATTGCTAATATCTAGGTATAGTTAAATATATTCGATATATTTATAAACTATCACCTAGGATGTAATGACTGAGATTTCAGGTTCTTTATTCGGGTCGGGTTCGGGCCGGATCCCCTGGTTTGGACCCTGGAGGGGTCTTGAGATTTCTGGCTGAATGGCGTCAACAGTGCTCGACGCCTTTCAAAAGGCGTCAGGGTGTGTGGACGCCATTTAGGTCTGCTGGTTGTTGTGCCACGTGTGCGCCACGTGGGCGGGTTTCGGGCCGCGAGAGTACGGCCCCTGTCAGATTTGTCTGAACGGCGTCCAGATTGGTCGATGCGTTTCAGACTGCGACACCTGCGGTGTCAGGGTACGGCGCCAGAGCGTTGCCAGTACGGCCTGTCTTGTCGTCTGAACGGCGTCCGCGGTGGGCGAAGCGTTTCAGAGCGGTGTCAGTACGGCCGTCCTGTCAGACTGATTGGCGTCTGTCTCGATCGACGCATTTTAGCGGGATTCTGGTTGACCCCGCGAGCCTCCCCTTCTTTCCCTCATTCTCACGTTCACACTCTCTCTCCTCACCCCCCTCCGCCCTCTCCGACGCTCCTCTTCCCCTTTCCTTCCTCTTCTTCCTCTTCCAACCACTCCATAGCCTCCTTACCTCTCACCTCTACCTCCACCACCTCCTTCGCGGTGTTCCCTTCTCCGGACGGCGGCTGACGTCCCGGCGGAGTGGCGGCGTCCTCGAGGGTACCGGCGGCGGTGTGCGGTGCGGCGGGACGGCGGCACGGAGCTTGGCGGAGTTCGAGAACCGGTAGGGGGACGAAACCTTGCATGTGTTACTCGTTTGCTTCTTGGCATGATGTGGCGTGTGTGGGGCTAGATTGAGCATGTTTAGGGGGGTTTCCTTGTGGGAATAGCGGTGTCTGTGATCGTGGAGTCATAGCATGATTATGTGGTTGAGCTCCTCTTCCTTCCCTTTTGGTTTTGGGGCTTTGCGGGGTGCCCGGGGTTCAAGGGTGAAGCCCTCGGGTTGAACCAGGAGACCTGGTTTCTGGCGCTAAATAGCGTCGTACCTGGTCGACGCCTTTCCGAAAGACGTCGGGTCAGTACGACGCGTTTTAGGGCAGAAACCTCCCTGTGCGAGGTTTCCTGAGTTAGGGGTTCTGCGCTAAATGACGTCATGGATGGACGACGCCTTTTAGAAGGACGTCGGGCCATCATGACGCCATTTAGGCAGGAAATGCCCCCGTTTAAGAGTTCTGCAATCTGGATTTCTGGGTTGAATGGCGTCGGGACACCCAGACGCATTTTAAAAGGCGACTTCACCGGTGGACGCGTTTTAAGGATAATCTGGCTTTTAATAAACCGGTCTAAGGGTCTTGAATGGCGTCGACCTCGGTCGACGCGATTCAAGACAGGAATGCTTAAATCTGTTATTTCGTGCATGTTTCATGGTGGGATGGTTCTAATGCATGCTGTGGGTTGTATACTGAGACGGAGGACTTCTGCGTAAGTGGAATTACATCACCGGTGTGTGTGCTTTAACTATATACTGAGACTGAGGTTTACTGTACGAATGGAATCATGATTATATATGTGTTTGTGTTATGCGAATGTGGATCGTGTTTACTGTGGTTTACGTTGTCACCATGGACCGATGGGGACAGGGTCATGGTGTCTGTGGAGTGGTGCATGTTGTGTTTTACCCTTGGCTGAGACAAGCAGAACCACCTTGAGCCCGTCGGGCCGGAGCAGCTGGTGTGCTATCCGAGGGGTTGCTGTTTGGTCTCAGCGGGTCGGGGTTTCCCTTGGTTGTCGTGACAGCTTCTGGCGTGTTTCCTGCTGTGGAGCTGGTGGTGTTACTGGTGGGTGTTGGTTTACCCATTAGCCATTGGGCCTGATGTGACCTTTGATCAAGGTTACGAGTGGTACCTATAGCCCTTGGCCTGACGCAGCCCGGGAGAGTTGGGTTTGTGGGTAGTTCCTGTAGCTTCGGCTTGACGGGGGTTCACCGGTCCCCAGGGCCCTCCTGAAGCGCTGAGGCCTAGCGTGGAGGCAATCCAGTGGTAGGACAGTAGTCTAGACTGCTTGTGTGCACACGTAGCTGGCAGTGGCGGTACACTGAGTCCAGCTAGTCCTAGTTTGGCTCACTGCCTCACCCTACAGTGCCCCGGAACACTGTAGGGGTGGACAGGCGTGAGCAGTGGTGGTAGTGTTGGGAGGCGACGTTCGACTTCGGTCGACAGTGTGGTTTAGTCGCTTCGTGGACTTTGACTGTGAGTCGTGACTCTGTGTTGGGTTCTTCGGGTTACTTAGAATGGTTCTTGTTACACTGCTTACCGTACGTATCATATCAGAGTTGGGTACTGTGTTTACTGCTTTACTTAGTTTGCCATATATTCCTGTTGTTACACTTGTGGGTGTGTGAGTAGGAGGCAGGGGATCGGATGATCCCTATTGAGCCCATTTCTGGTGTGGCTCACTCCCTGCGGTTTCAGGTGTGGACCTCGCGGCGCGTGGAGGCGTGTGGTGCCTTCTTGGTGTGCGGACCAGCAGCTGTTTTAGTTCCGGGGTATGCCCCGATGTTGTTGTACTTCCTTCTGCCTGTACTTATTTAATTGTTGGACATGTAATTATTGTTGGACTGTATACGGACATTGATATTTTTCCTTCCTGCGCACTTGCTTACTTTGTAGTCCGTGAGATTGTCATATTTAATCTTGTTTAGCACTTACTCCTCCAGACGTGTTGTGTGAGATCCGGGTGTGAACCCGTAGTTGATGGGCCGACATCCATTTAGTGACCGGGTCTCCGGTCATAGGATGGCGGGTCGTTACATAGGATGAGACCAACTTAATATAAACAAAACCTTCAACATAAAGTCTAAGCCGGAGCGCGAGTCATTGAGAATGTACCGCGTGGCTCTCCATCAATATAGTTTTTAGAACTTGATTCAGTGATGACAGTTTCTACGTGTTTACCCGAGATCTGCCACCATCTGATGAAAGGACTATTAACTATGACATTATGATGCCTTGAGATTGGAATAGAGGAACGGTGTAGCTATCCTCGCGTTTACTCGGGAACTGCATTCTTACTCTACTCTGTCACGTATTGATGGTAAAGCTTATACCAGGTATAATGGTCTACTGCGTTTACCCGGGACCATTAAAGACCTGGGAGCCGGAATAAGATCGGATATTGCAAGGAGTTGCAATTACCATGAGATGGTTGCTCTAAGATAATGGTATGATACTATGTGTTTACCCGAGGTCATACTGTGATTCTTGGAGATTATGATCCTCACTAGAAGACCGTCGGAGTCTTCCGTTCTGTATACCTGAAGGTTATACAGTCCGTCGAAAAATAGTGGGAAATAATTCAAGATAAAAGACCATAATTGAATTATCAAAACTATTTGCTTAAATCACGTTATTTCTATCGATTCACTAAAATGTCGTCTATTCGAGAAGTTGGCATATTGGATGCCAATACTTCTCATACTCAGACTGACCAAAAAACTCTGAAGAATGTCTTCAGGGCCAAGTGAAAGTCACTATCCTAATCAGACATTATGAATCCTCTTACTTGGATAGACCAAGGTGAAGAGGTACTCATGGTATGCCTTATTGAAAGGAAATGATTGTCATGAAATCTCTTATTTGGATAGACCAAGATGAAGAGATATTTATGATGTGCCTTTGAGAAAAGCAAGTGGTAAGATTTTAAACGATGGAATCCACACCTAAAAAGGATAAAGAAAAGTCAGCTGAGATAGAGAAGTAGCAGTTCTCTCACTGCAACCAATATAAGGATACTAGTAAAGGCAAAATGAATATGAAACTTGAAAGAAGTCTCATATATTCTTGTTATCAACTTTTGCATGTCTATTGGAGAATTAGCGTATCCAATATGAGATATTGGAAATGATTCTCAGAGCTATGATAGTGTGCAGACTTAGACAAGTAAAAAGAAATCGAGAAGATGTAAGTGTTGAGTTAGACTCAACTATTGTTCATGATATTCATAGATTACTGTTAGACAGTAAATCTTTGTATATCTATAGGAGTCCAATATGAAACTAAATAATTGTTATTTAGTTGCATAAGAAATCAAGAATAACATTGATTGAAAAGAATAATAGTTGTTCGAATCAGTCAATGCACTATAGATTCTTGAAGTGACATTTCATGTGATGAATGTTCACAAGTCTCCTATAGAAATGAACTGTGTGAATCATGAGTATCTATGGTATTGTACATAGGGTTGTACAATAAGAAATTATTGATGCTGATGCATATTGATGTAAACAGCTCAAATGCCAAAGATAATCACTACTATTGACTTACCTTATAGTTTACTCTTGGAATGATTCGACTGTATGTACTTACTAAAGTACAGGACGAATGCATCTGAAGATTAAGGTATAAGATCAATATGAAGTATTAGAATTTTTGATTTGATCAAAGAAACTAATACTTAGGTATATGATTCACATAAATCATTAAGAGGATAATTGTATCCTCGCTCGATTAATCCTCATTGTGCATCATAGCAATATGATAGAATGAGGAATTGCACCTTATTAAGATATGGTGCAATGCACAACAAGATTTGCCTAATTCTTATCCTTGTGAACATGAGTATGAACATTAGATGTCCATACTTTACAGATGGTTCCAAATAAGTCAGTGTATATCCATATAAGATATGGAAACCAAATAATTCATATGAGATGTGAATTATGAACAAACCTGATTTAAAAGTCAGGTATTACCGTGGTGTGAATTTGTGAATGTCTAAAGAGTTTGGACATTACAATTATTGGCCAGGCGATAATGAGATAATTATCGTCCTGAAAGCTGTCTTCCGTGAAGAGGAATATGTTCTCAAAAAAGACAGTTGGAGCTGATAAAACTAGAAGATGTTCTAGATTCACAAGTTAACATAAGATTATTAGATAATCTTTAGTTGTTTGGAACTACTCATGACACACATAAGATAGCTTCGTAGAATTTTTTTTGAGATTCTCTCAATGACTAGAAAGATATGTTTGACATATCTAATTTAGCAAGATGAGAGGAGCTCAAAATAGATTATGATCTAAAATCTATAATAATGATGCTCTATGTCATTACAACTTTGAGATTGATAAGTTTATTAGAATTCTACTTATCTATACTGTGAGATGATGACAGTTGGATATTAAAAGCGCTCTCTCAATGTGATTGGGGTAAAGATGTATATGATACACCTTTAAAATTTTTAGAATGTCTAGGAAGCAAGTTATGATTTCAAAGATCATTTTGAATCAAACTGAAGCTTCCTAAGTTATAATAAAAGTTTTGACTTAATGGTCAAATACTATGTGATCATTAAGAATGATCACGGATTGTGTGTGTTCAGAAAGGACAGTGGGAGTACGGTCGCTTTATTAATACTTTATGATAATAACATCAAAGTCATTAAGAATGACTTCAAGATGTTACTATTAGTGAAAGCATTATTAACCATATTTTCCTCCATAATAAGTTCAGTTATAATATCCCACGTATTGGAATACGAATATATTAAGATAGATCGGTGGGGATATTATATGGACCTGTATGTCAAGATGTTTGACATAAATTTCATAACAAATCTCAATTGTCGAGATATGGAATTTATTCCTTTAAGGAAAAGATTCCTTACCTTAAAAGATACAGGAGTGAAATGCACCATTAAGCGCTTGAGAAGTGCTAAGGATGCATTCACGTATATGGAGAGGATGATTTGAAACTATGTGGTCACACTAACTCAAATTTCAAGTCAAATAATAGATTCAACCTTCTAGTAGAATGGAATGGATTGGAATGGTTCCAATCTAGAACTCGATATTAAGGAGACGACATAAACAAATGATACTGTTATTAGAACATTATGGGTGAAAAAGTTCATCCCTGAACTAGATGTAGTTCTAAAAGGTCTCTGATACCATCCTATCGTTGTAGGACAATAGTGGGAGCGATGAATTATGTGACCGAGCCATGGTCTCTTTAGAAGTTGCAGAACATTCTGAGGCTCTTTCACAGGTTCAGAGACAAAGGATTAAGAGGAAATAACGTAATGGAAAAATATTCCATCTGTAGATAATTTAGCAGATCTCTGACCAAGTCTTAGTCACAGAATTTATGTGAGCATCACTTAGATTTGATGGAGATCAAATGCGAAAGTGATTGGCTTGAGTTTAAGTGGGAGATTGATGGATATAGGTGTCCACTAAGCCAATCATAAGGCACCTATTTCAATCTGGTTCACTGATAAATGGCATTAAATTCATTATGTAGATTGACATATTTATAATTGTGCATAATGAAGTCCATGAATATGTGCAATAGTCATCAGATTATGATGAGATCATAATAATGAGACTGATGACTTATAAACACATATTCTCAATTGTTCCTAGTCGTAGGATGTTTGAGAAGGACATCAAACATCCGGTTAGACTAGTACAGGTTATTCCAGCTCATATGACGAGGGTGACTGATCTCGTTAGTTATTAGTGTGGAGACACAATGGTAAACCTGTAGGTGCTCATTGGGGAATGAGTTCACTGAATTGATCCGACATGAATCGCCGAATGGTAATTTACCTGACTGTCAATCGGCTTGATTCATCGTCATAGTGGCGTAGTTGATCCTTGGACTTGAGACACCAAAGACACCTTGTTGGTGGACTTCTGGACTTTGACCTTGACCTACGAATCCCTATACACGGGATCTCTAATAGTCAAGGATCGGGTCCAGCGGAAGACCTTCGAAGGTGATTGTATGTTCAATAAAGGATCGTTTACTTTCAGGTAACTGGAGAGAGAATGCTCTAGAATAGATCCGCAGGAGTCTCTGGCCAGAGCAGAAACAATATCAGAAAAGAGGTTTTTTGATATTGTACAGTAGAGTCTGATTCAAGTGAGTTGACCATCTAGGGTTTGACAGTTGACCATACCCTAGGTTAACTTGAGAGCATTGTGCGAACGAAGGATTATAGCCACGTGGTAACTGTGGACGGACAGGTTCCATGAGTGGTTTGCTGAACCCCATTACCTTCCGGGATCATACGGTGTTGCTTGGCACCCAACTTGATCGAAAGTCCGACCGAATTTAGATGAGATGATAATTCAGTTGAGTAATTAGTTAATATCTAGATATTAATTAATTATAATAAGTCAATAACTAGTTATTGGACTTAACGGGCTAAAAACCGGACTGGTAAATGGGCCTAGAGGGTTACACGCAATAATATTCTCAGTCGGTGGTACATAAGTGGGATTTATATTAACTCGGGGACTTTTGTGAAAAGTCTCGCCGACTTAATATATATACGCGCTGTTGAGAAACCCTGGGCCAAGCTCCAGGATTTTCCCTTGCTGGCCGTCATCCCTCCTTTCTCTCACCTCCTCTGGGCGTCCCGTTCGAGGCGCCAGAACAGTTTCCGTCTCCGCCGCGTGTGATTCCCGAAAGTCGGAAATTCCCGTCGGCGGGATTTCAGCAATCGTTGCGGCGACAGATCTTCAGCGAGCGAGCTGATACGGACGAGGTATCAAGGACGAACCACCGCGGAGGATCGCGTGGATATCGCTGGAGGCCGGACGCTTGTGCGGCTTGTGGCATCGCCTCGATGGAACCGAGACGGAAGCGGATTCGAATCCGCGCACGGTAATCGGATTACTTCCCGTTGTTTTCGTTTTTAGTTTTTCGTTCCGAATCGGATCAACAGGTATCGGGCGAGATTTATTTTTGTTCTTCGTTTTTCGCTGCGTTCTTCGCGTCCCGCCCGGATCCCAACAAAGAGTTCGATATTTGGTTAACATCTGGCGAAGAATCAATTGGCTATCACCTACAATTCTGAGTTTGGTGGCACCATGGAGATGAGTAGCCTCGAGGCCAGCAAGGAGTGCCTCGTAATCAGCTATATTGTTAGTGACTGGAAAGTCATACTGAAAGGCTTGTGGAATGGTGACACCTTCAGATGATAACAGAACAATGTCGATACCCTTTCCATGGGAATTCAGAGCTTCGTCAAAATGCAGGGTCCACATATCATCTCTGATTTGGTCTATGGACATCCGTTCCTCATCCGGAAACTCCGATCGGACTGGCGAGGAAGGGGGTGATGAGCGAGATGTTCTGCTATGGCATAGCCTTTGATCGCTTTCTGTTGAATGTAAGTGATATCGAATTGAGATAGAAAGCTTTGCCATCGTGCTAACTTATCAGTAAGGACGGATTTCTCAAGGAGAAACTTAATCGGATTCATTCTAGCAATAAGATGGACTTCATGGGCTAGAAAATAATGCTTCAATTTCTGAATAACCCAGACAAATGCTGCACATGTTTTCTCCATCGTTGTGTATCTTTGTTCAGCGGGGTTGAGAAGTTTAGAGAGATAGTAGGCTGTCCTCTCCTTTCCTTCTTCATCCTCTTGTGCTAGGACAGCCCCCACTGCCTCATCCAGGACAGAAATATATAGTATCAACGGTTTGCTCGGAGATGGTGGTCTCAAAACAGGAGGACTTGCCAAATAATTTTTCAATCCATCGAACGCCTTCTGGCACTTATCGTCCCAATCGAATTTGACTCATGGCTTGGTAAGCTCGTAGAACGGCTTACACCTTTATGAGTGCTGGGAGACAAAACAGTGAATAAATTGCAACCTCTCGATCAATCCTCTCAACTCTTTCAAGTTTTTGGGAGGTGGCATCTCTCTAATAGCCTTTGCCTTGTTGGGATCGATCTCAATTCCCCGTTTACTGACAATGAATCCAAGTAATTTCCCTGAGGATACCCTGAATACATATTTCTTGGGGTTCATTTTTAACTGATATTCTCTTGATCTTTCTAACACTCTTACTAAAACTTTGGCATGCTCAGCCTTAGTCTTAGGTTTCACTAACAAGTCATCCACATACACTTCTAGATCTATATGCATCATGTCGTGCAATATTGCCATCATAGCCCTTTGATAAGTGGCTCCAGCGTTCTTTAATCCAAAAGGCATGACGACATAACAATATGTTCCCTAAGGTGTAGTGAATGATGCCTTTTGTTGATCCTCTTCTGCCAATTTAATCTGATTGTATCCTGAAAATCCATCCATAAATGATAAAGTTTCATAGCCAGCAGTATTATCGATGAGTACATCAATATGAGGCAATGGAAAATCATCCTTAGGGTACGCTCGGTTCAAATATCGGAAGTCAATACAAATTCTGACCTTCCCATCTTTCTTCATAACCGGGACTATGTTGGCCACCCATTGTAGATAGAGGACAACTCTAATAAATTTGGCTTTATGTAACTTGTCGACCTCTTCCTTCATCTTCAAAGCCATTTGTGGGTGGAATCGCCTTAACTTCTGTTTGACCGGGCTAGCTCCATCCTTTAATGTCAACTTGTGTTCCACTAGCGACGAGTCTAACCCTGGCATATCCTCATAACTCCAAGTGAAGGTTTCCTTATAATCCTTAAGAACTTGCACCATTGCCGTCTCATCCATTTCAGGAAGATTCTTGCTAACGAGGACAAGCTTAGGTTTGTCTTCAGTCCCTAAATTGATCTCTTTGGTAGGCTCTTCTACGGCAGCTGAGGGTTCATCGAATCTTTTTACTCCACTGGCGTATGCCTCAGCCGTGTCTTCGTCATCTTCTTCATCTTCAACAGTAGGGTCCTTTTCGTGTATCAATTCATACACCCCATATCCATCATTAACCGATTCATCATCTACACAATCTTCTGGCATCTTGATAGGATTCTCTAATAGCTGAGGGATCATAGATCTTGAAAGGCATTTATCAGCTAATTCCTGGAGGTATCTATCTGGAATTTGTTTACCCTTAGATTTTCTAGACTTCCTAACCTGGCTAACTTGCCTAAAACTAGACTCCCTATCTTCGCTAGACTCCCTATCCTGACCTAATGAGGACGAAGCAGAATGAAAATTATAGGATACATGCGGAAATACAGGGAAATCCTCCTAAGGGGAGGGGCAGAGTAGGTCTAGAAGAGAATCTTGACCGAAAGACCCGCGCGATGGAGTTCAATCGGACAAGTAGGAAGTTTCCTCAATGAGGATCTGAGAGAAATTTGTTGCCAAATTGGCATTTTTTTTTTGGAGAAAAGATGAATTAATCATAAAACAAGAATGAAAGTGAATAGAAGGAGAATGGGATGAAGTGGCACCAAGGCCAAAGGATTGGGGGGATCATACAGTAGTAGTATGTCCCAGATCAAATCATAAATCCTCTCTGGATCGAGAGGAGGTTGAGGAATGAAGTCCCGTGGAGACAGGGTGATTATGATGGGTGGAGCCTATGGAATATCTTCAGTAATGACCCGCGACCAAGTCGGGGTCAGAAGCAAAGTGCGGAACAAGGTATGAAATGTAAAAATGTGAGAATGATAAGTCTCCCTCCAGAGAAGATCCGTAGTATAACCAGCTTCATAGGGGTCATCTGGCTCCCCTTCATCTGTTTCCTCAGACAACAATATTCTTTTATCAAAAATGGCACCAGGCCCTTCAATCAGTTCATTTATTTGTGGTGGCCACTTAGGCTCTGAGGGATCAAAAAATAGTCCATTCAATGCGATATACAGATCCCTTAAGTCAAACCATCTGTATCATTCACACTCAGGGTCTTGAAACTTCCTCCTTTTCATTGGCCGCAGAGCCTCCAAGGACTGGTACGTGAGCAACTCTGAACAATGTCTGGCCAGGTCCCTTCCATATATATCATAGAGGTCAAAACAGGAAGTGATGACCACCGTGTTGTCATGACTGATCACGGGCCCCTTAACAAAATGTGTGTATAGAGTCCATGTTAAGCGGTCTCGACCTTCTTTGCATGGTGTAGGCATTGTCTCCCATATCTTCTGGCCATCTTCATTTTCTTCCTGTTGAGTAATGTCCTGCTTCACTTTTCTTGGCCTATAGCCTAGGCCATTTCCAGGTATCCTTCGGTTGTCCATGATGGGCGTAGTTCTGCCTTGTAATTGTGTGCCTAGGCCCTTTTCAGGCTGATAACTACCTTTCATCATTATTTTCCATCTAGGGGTACTCATGCACTTCCCCCGCATTATGGCATCCAGTGGATAAGGAGTAAGAGTGGCCGCCTTTAAAGGATCAGCCACCGGATGGTAGACTTGTAATACCGACAGAAAAGGTTGTCGGCCAGATGAAGAAGTTGGTTTGATATTCAAAGAGTGAGCAACAGCAAGGATCGACATTCTCGTAACTTTAATGATTCGTCTTTTGTATGGAAATTTGAGGCACTGATGATTCGTAGAGGGAATCGCCTCGATGGTTTTTATATAAGGACGACCCAAAATAGCATTCAAGGAAGGATCGATTTCCAAAATGTGAAATTCGACCTCAGCATGACATATATGGCCTAACTCTACTTTTAAATAAACCATTCCCAGAAGGGAATGGGTGGAATTATCATAAGCTGTTACAGAGATAGGGTTAGGCAGCCATTTTTCTTTGGGTACACCACACAATTCAAAGGTCTTTGGAGGCAGGACATTAATTGAAGCTCCCGTGTCGACCAGATATGCATTTACGGCCTTCTTGCAGATATTGACCGTAATACTTAGAGCCATGCTTCTGGTTGCTGGTGGTGCTAGTTCTGATGTATGAAATAAGATAGAGGGGTGATCCCCCTGTGGAACTAGTAGTGCGGCGATCTTCTCTACCAGCACGTCTTCGTTGACCATCACTTTTTGTAGATACTCCATCAGAGCTTCCTGATGGGTCTTCGATCTCTTTATCAATTCAAACACAGAGATTAGTGCCGGTGTTCTGTCAAGATGTTTCAAAAGGTCATATTGAGTGCTTGGTGCACTCTCATCATTATGTGTTTCCTCCGACGGCTGTGATGGGCCGTCTCTGATTGTTGATTGAGGAAAGACCTTATTGAAGATCCTCCCACTCCGGAGTGCATGTTCTTTAGTTGTGGAAGGGCCAGGTGATAACTTGAGTACCGCAGGGTTAGTAGATGGTGTGGAGGGTTGGTATACGGGTGATGGCGTGGGGTTAGTTGATGGTGGCATGGTACGGATGAGAGGCCTAGATGGTTGGATGGTGTAAGGTTAATTGGTCAGTGCGGATGAAGTGGGGAATGGCATGCGGAGTAGGGGTTTGGATGGTTGTATGGTGTTTGGGTAAGCGGTGGCGGTAGTAGGTGATGTTGGGAATGGTATGCGGAGCAGTGGTCTGGATGGCCTGAGGGGTGCGTGATTAGCTTGTGGGGGGTTGTTTAATGGAGGCGTAGTGGCGTGGGGGATAATGGGTTTGAGAAAAGTTGGCGGTGGTGATGGGTTAGTGGGTTTAAGGAAAGTGGGCGGTGGTGATGGGTTAGTAGGTGCGGGTAAGTGACATGCGGGTGTTGGTATAGGCATGATGGTAACGGGTTGTGGTCTAGGTATATGGAGGGTGCGGCGTGGTGGTTGTTCTGCGGTGCTCGGAGTGTGGCATGTTGAATAAATAGAGGAAGAGTCCTCTATCCTCCACTATTGCCCTTGGTTAGCCTCAGACCGACTATTTGTTAAAATGGGGGCAACTTGATTATGGTTCTGGTGCTCCGGGAGTGGGTTTTGCACTATACCCATATTTGGCGGCGCCGCTGCCTGCGCTGGCGCTCTTGGTTGTTGTTGTTGTTGTTGTTGTTGTTGTGGTCTTCTCGCCTTCAAGGCGGATATATACTTCTTCATTTCTTCCCAATCAATGCCTCCCTACTTGTTGAGATCATGAATATAATCTCGGAATTGGAAGCAGGTATCTATGGAATGTCCAGGTTGTCGGTGGAAATAACAATACCTAGAAGTGTCGGCATTTTGGGGCCAAACTGTTTTTTCTGTTGGCAGAACCAAAGCATTGGCTGCCATTAAAGCACTAAAGATATCTGACAAGGACTCCAGAAGAACTGGATATTCTGCCCTATTCGGGCCTGGGGGCTTTCTTTGCTGGTTATAATCAACAGGAGGAGGTACATTGTGGTATGCCGGCGGTGCACGCGGCTAGTACTGCTGCTATTGTGGGGGCTGATACTGCTGCTGTGGGGGCTGATACTGTAGTTGCCGTTGTGGCTGCTATTGTAGTTGCTGGTTCGGCTGCTGAGGCCGCTGGTACTGTGGGTTCGGTTGCTGCTATCCGTAACCCTGCTGGTTTGGCTGCTGTGGCCGCTAGTACTGTGGTTGCTGATTCCTCACGAATTGGGGCGGATTGTTGTTCATGCTACTAACCTGCTCATGGGAGAGCGTGCCCTCAATGGTTGGACCTGTGCTAGGAGAATTTGGCACGGCAGGCTTCCGAGGTGGAGGCCTACTAGGTCGGTAAAGATCAAAGACACTAGAGAACGTAGCATCCTTGAAAGCATTTTGACAATAACGTGCTCTTTCATAGAGCTCTGCCATGCTGGTCAAATTGTTCAGGGCGAGGACTAACTTAAACTGAGGTGTAGCATTGTAGATTAACATTTTTACTTGCTCTGACTCAGACAGATGATCTTTCACTTTTTCTGCCATGCCCCTCCATCTATCAGCAAAACTGACGAATTCCTCGTCGGGCTTCATTTTTTCTACTATCAAATCAGTAATGGACAGGGAGGGGGCAACTCTATCCTGGTATCGTTGAATGAACTTTCGTAATACGATACCGTAGTCCTCTACTTCAACAGGTTCTAAAGAAAAGAACCACTCGAGGGCTAGTCCCTCCAAGGATTTCCTGAACAAAAATGCCAACGACCTCTTGTCGTTTTGCCAGAAAGATGACTCATACATAAACTCCTTCAAATGAGTGAAGGGGTTACCAGTACCATTGTATTTTCGGTATACCGGCATCTCAGAGGGTGGCAAATGAAATACATGCATACTTGGCAGGTTAATCTCAGGTGCAACTTTAATTCCCATCATCTTCTAAAGGTTGTTGAACTATTCATCCATACGCTCCATCTTTGCAAGCAGAGCTTGTGTCATTGGATCAACCTAGGGAGGAGGGGGAGATGGAGGTACATGATAGGCATGTTGCCTAGAGTATGTAGGGCATGGGGGACAATAGAGCTGAGGTCCGGCAGAGTTTCCGCCATGCCTGAGGGCATTTTGGTAAGTAGGCAACAGTGGCCTGACCGGTTGCCTCGAGGAAGAAAGTTGTGGCCCAGCTGGCAGAGAGGTTGAGACTTGATGGCCTTCCATAGCCTGGGGAATGAATGAAGCATGATAGGGAGGTGGTTGAGGAATAACAGGGGGAGCCGCAGGATTCGGCTCGGCAGACTACATGGGCGCCTTCCCCTTCAAGATAGACTGGATTGCCTCGAACTGTCGAGGATCCAGACGGGAGGCAAGAACTCCCAAGGCGTTCACTAGATCCGAGGGATCGGAGGATGAGGGATCATTTGGGTTCATGCCCCCTTCGAAAACAGGATTAGAAACCGCATGCACATGCAGAGGAAGATCAGAACATTGATCATGAGCATAAGGAAGAGGGGTTTGTTGGTTTTCCTCGTATCGAACTGAACAAGAATAGAGATTATAGGGGGCATCAGCATCTCCCCTACTTTCAAAGTGGTAATCAGACTCAAGAGGGGCATTAGCATCTCCCTTGTAGTTGACTAGGGCATCTGGAGCCATGCTCAAATCCCTACCTGATTGAAGTAGCATGATATTAGATTTTTTTTTTCAAAGATTTGCAGACGAGTTGCATGGAGATTAAGCAAACAAGTGGATGTTTAACGTTATTTCAAGATTCCTTGTTAGGTTATTTGGATTCAATTAATCACAAATTCACTTAATGGGTAGGATCCTAGTTTCAGTTCAATTTCCACTGTTATACTCTATGGCTTTCTCTGTCAACATTATGAAAATCTAACCAGGATTTCGATTGGTACAACCAGCCCGATGAACAAGGAAGAATACCTTGATTTTGGGGACTTATGAAGGTCTTTAACGCTAACCACTCTAGTCTGATCGAGGGACCGACCCAATCAGAGAGAGTTGAAGACGTCAAGAAAGGTGTTCCTAAGAGAAAAGGGGGGTGTTAGCCCCAATGCGTATGACCTGTGGTCTGGATGGCCTCTAATGCGTAATACGTAATGTATTAGTAGCAAACAGATCAGAAATCTGAGAACTGAAGAAAAACAAGAAATTGCCTGAATCGCGTTGCTGTTGATCGACGTTATTCAAACAGAACCTTATTTTTTCGCAGAATCTCAGGCAGCAAATAGCAGAGAATTTGGCCTAAAAGGCGTTTGGGTTGAGCGACGCGATATGAAACGCGTCGCTGTTCCTGAATGCTTTTCAAGTCGCAGAATCAATATTTCAGGAGGAATTTATGGATCGATTCCTCCTCAAACAAACATGATGAAAGCAGTAAATAATCAGCTCATGCGATTCTTTTTTATTTCAATTTTTTTTTTTTTTAACAGGATGATTTTTCATGTAAACAACAAAACATTCAATCAATCACACATGATTCTTATCACAATCACAACTCCTCAATCAATCAAACGGGGAGGGCAAGATCTTGCTGCAAGGGTGTGCACGTGGGAATAACAACTAAACTAAAAACTCACCGATCGGTGAGGGCGTGTCAAGAGACATAGGTGGTGCACCGTGGGTGCCTGATTGATGAAAAGAAAGAACAAAGATTAAAAGATGGCGAGACCAAGTCCCACCGTGATCGCCAAAAAGCTGTGAGTGCTCAAATTAGGTGTGTGATTATCATGAAAATTTTGTTGTTTACGTGACAAATAAACCTATTAAAAATTAAGTGAATGTGATCGCTAGAAACTTTTAACTAAAAAGTTCCAAAAGAAAAGATTGATCGCCTACCTGTTTTGGAATTAGGAGATTTTTGAGTTCTTGATTCCCCTCCTTCAGCCAGTTGAAGAAAGAGAGCCCTTCTGACTTTGTTCTTACTTTGGACGCTTATCGGACTTTGAGGATCATGTAGATTCCTTTTTCTTGTTGATTCTCTCTTCTTTATCTCCTTTTGTACCTTGCAAGAAAGTTAAAGAAAGAGAGAGATAAAAACAATAAGAACTCAAATAGATGTAGTATCTATTCCAGTAGAAATTTTAATCATGCAACTTGAACAAAGAACTCACTTGTTTGATGGTCATTTAAACCCCTTGAACAAATAGGTTTGAAATTATGCTAGTGAGTGTGTTGCATGGAGTGATATGATGAAAATATGATGCTGATGTGATGAAAAATATGAAAAAGATGAGAAATTAATTAAAAACTAAGTTGGATGGCCCCTGGGAAGCCTTAGTCTTGAATGGATCTTGAATGGACGAAGAAACGATGAAGAAAGGATGTAGCTTGCTCTAAGACTCATGGAAGTAGCACCTCGATCCTTCAGTGTCTAGACGTCGTCGTTCCCAAGAATCGCTCAAAATTATCACTAATCTTTCAAGAATTATCACTAACTTTACAATGACTCAGGGGTTGGGTATTTATAGGCTTTACATCCGCGATTATGATCAGATTAACATGAAGGAGTTTGAAGTTTATCCAACTAACAAATAGATAAACACAGATTAATTCATTTTTATCTGTAATTATCTAAAACGCGTCGCCTATGGGAGACGTCATTTAGACTAATTAAGATAAGGATAAACATCCGGAAAAAGGGACAGAAACAGCTTAGGAAACCTAAATGGTGTCGTGCCTGGCAGACGTTTTTTAGCTAATTAATCAATTAATTAAAATTCAAATTTAAATATCAAAATAGGAATAAACTTTAAATAGCGTCTACACTTGTCGACGTCTTTTAGACTTTTTCATATTTGATTAAAATTTGAGATAAAATTAATTTAATTAATTAACTTAAATTATGTCTGTCTGACCCGATACTATTTAGATAATTAATTCAGAAAGATTAATAAAAATTAACTAATGATTAAATATCAGACCATTCTGAGGCATTATTATATGATATGAAATTTACTCAAAATGATGTCAAAATTAGCGTGTCTACACCCCCCCCCCCCTCTTTCCCCCACCCGAAAACCCTAATTCCATTACAGGTTGCAGGTGGGAGGTGGGCGGTAGATCACGTTGGATGCCAAGCAACATCGCGTGACCTTAGATGGCACTGGGGTTATCGCAACCCTCTATTGGAACCTTTCCGTTAACGGTTACTGCGCGGATATAATCCGTCATCCGTTCAATGTTCCCGAATCGACCTAGGGTATGGTTTACTGTTAAACCCTAGCCGATTGATTCACTTGAATCAGATGTCGCTAATCTATATCAGATAACTCTTTATCTGATACAGAGTTCGCCCTGGCCAGGGACTTAAGCACATCATTCCCAGAACATTCTCTCTCAAGCTACCGAGAGCGGATGATCCCGTATTGAACACAATTTCCTTGAACCCGATCACTTGACTTATTGATAACCCATGGTTAGGGATTTGTTAGTTAAGGTCAAAGTTCAGAAACCTATCAATAAGATATCTTTGGCATCTCAGGTCCAAAGGTCATCTACGCAACCGTGACAAAAGAATCGAGCTGGTTAACAATGAGGTACTTACTATCCAGAGATTCATAGTCGGATCAGTTCAGTGAACTCATTCGCCAATAAGCACCGACATGTCCAGCATAGTGTCTCCACACAAGTGACTTATGGGATCAGTCACCCTCATCATATGAGCTGAAGTAACCTATACTAGTCTATCCGGATGTTTGATGTCCTTCTCAAACATCCTATGACTAGGAACAATTAAGAACATGTGTTTATAAATCTTCGGTCCCGTAATTATGATCTCATCATAATCTAAAGATTATTGCACATGTTCATAGACTTCATCGTGATAGGATAAACATGGATCGAATTAATTACACACAATGAATTAATGCCATTTATTAATAAACTGAATAAATACATAGTATCGGATTGGCTTTGAGACCATCTAATACTAACAATTTCCCACTTGGGCTAAAGCCAATCCCTTTTATACAGAATACACATATTCTCTAAGTGACGCTCAAAGACATTTTAAGACAAAGGCTTTGTCAGTGGATCTACTATGTTGTCGGCTGAAAGAACTTTTTCCACCACGACATCTCCTCGAGCTATAATCTCCCTGATCAGATGAAAGCACCGCAGAATGTGCTTCGACTTCTGATGAGACCTCGGCTCTTTCGCTTGAGCAATCGCTCCATTGTTGTCACACAGCAGTGGGACGGGACCAGATATGCTTTCCACCACACCAAGATCGCCGATGAATTTTTTCATCCATATAGCTTCCTTGGCGGCTTCAGCGGCAACAATATACTCGGCTTCTGTTGTCGAATCAGCAGTGGTTTCCTACTTGGAACTTTTCTAGCTCACTGCTCCCCTCGTTGCGTGTGAAAACAAAACCTGATGTTGATTTGCATTCATCAGGATTAAACTGAAAACTCGAGTCAGTGTATCCTTGCAGCTTCAAGTCTCCTCCTCCATAGACTAGAAATAAATCCTTAGTTCTTCTCAAGTACTTAAGGATGTATTTCACAACCTTCCAGTGTTCATCACCTAGATCCACCTGATGACTGCTCGTAACACTTAGAGCATATGCTACATCAGGTCTAGTACATAGCATGGCATACATGATGGAGCCTTAGGGAACCTTATCCATCACGGCCCTCTCTTCAGGTGTCTTGGGAGACTGACCTTTAGAAAGTGAAATCCCATGTCTCATCGGTATGAGACATCTCTTGGAACTTTTCATGCCAAACCTTTTGACAATGGTTTCTATGTACATGGATTGGGTTAAAGCAAGCATCTTCTTTGATCTATCTCTATAGATCCGTATTCCTAATACGTAAGATGCTTCTTCCAAATCCTTCATAGAGAAGTTCTTTGACAGCCAAATCTTTACCGTTGACATCATTCCTGTATTATTCCCAATGAGTAGGATGTCGTCAACGTAAAGAATCAGAAATGTGATTGCGCTCCCACTATTTTTTTTGTACACATATGGCTCATCTTCATTCTTAATGTAGCCATAAGATTTGATCGCCTCATCAAATCTTATGTTCCAACTTTGTGAAGGTTACTTCAGTCCATAAATGGACGTCTGCAACTTACATACCATGTCTGGAGATTCTTTGGATGTGAATCCTTCTGGTTGTGTCATATACACCTCCTCCTCAAGGTTTCCATTGAGGAAGATAGTCTTCACATCTATCTGCCAGATTTCATAATCATGGTAGGCAGCAATGGCAAGAAGAATTCTAATAGACTTAATCATGGCAACGGGTGAAAAGATTTCGTCATAGTCAACACCTTGTCTTTGACGATAGCCTTTCGCCACTAATCTTGCTTTATAAGTCTCTATACGTCCATATGCACCGTTCTTTCTTTTAAAGATCAATTTGCAGCCGATAGGTACTTTACCATCGGGTAAATCTTCCAAGTTCCAAACTTGGTTGATGTATATGGACTGTATTTCAGAATTCATGGCTTACCGCCATTTCCCGGCCTCTGGACTTTCAATGGCCTCCTGATAAGTCTTAGGATCATCATCCTCATTATAAAGTATCCTTGAACCATCCAAATTAATATGTCCCACATATCTTTTCGGTGGTTTAGATACTCTTTCAGACCTACGAGGTTCCTATGTATCATTTTGAATAGGTTCAGAAACTGACAGTTCATCTGATGAACTATTACCAGTTTTTGGGTCTGGAATTTCTTCCAGAGTTGCTTTACTCCCACTGTCCTTCTGGATAATACAATCTTCTTCCAGAAAGACAACTCTCCTAGCCACAAACACCTTTTGTTCGCCAGGATGATAAAAGTAATATCCATAAGTTTCCTTCTGCATTTGTCAGTTCTGGACTCCAGCTTATCTGCGTCATGTCTTTTAACATGAGCAGGACATCCCCAGACTTTAACATGTTTAAGGTCTGGTTTCCTTCCATTCCATATATCATATGGAGTGGTTTCATCAGATTTGCTGGGTACTTTATTCAGGATATACATAGCCGAACTAAGTGCATATCCCCATAAGGACACTGGTAATTTGGACATGCTCATCATGGATCGCACCATTTCCATTAATGTGTGATTTCTCCTTTCTGATACACCATTCATCTGAGGTGTATAAGGAGGTGTAAGCTGAGAAAGGATACCATTATCCTTTAAGTATTTAATGAACTCTATACTCAAGTAGTCACCACACCAATCGGATCGGATGGTTTTTATACTCTTTCCAGTTGGTTTCTCCACTTCATTCTTAAATTCTCTGAATTTCTCAAAGGCTTCAGATTTATACTTCATTAAGTATATGTATCCAAACCTTGAGTGATCATCGATGAATGTAATGAAGTATAAGAAATCACCAATGGCTTGGGTAGACATAGGACCACATACATCTGAATGTATAAGTTCTAATATGTCTTTGGCTCATTCTCCAGTTCCACTAAATGGAGACTTAGACATTTTACCCATTAAACATGACTCACAGGTTGCAGGCCAAGTTGCTGCTAACCGTAGCCGCCGCCTCCTCTGTTTCTCTCTCTCTCTGGCGCCCCAGGCCAGATCCGGATCCCCGGATCTGGCTCTGCCGCTTCTTCTACTCCCGTTCGACGGAAAATCGTCCGCGCGTTGTGGCGATCGTTGGGGCGACCGGTGGAGGTTTCGTGGCTACGAAGAACGAGGAATGTGAGGATATCCGTCGTGAGGAGGATTGCATGGACTCCGCTAGAGGCCGGGCGCTTGCGCGGCTTGCAGCGTCGCACCGACGAAACCGAACGGTTGCGGATTCGAATCCGCACACGGTAAGACATCAATTATCTGATAATCCGTTTTTTCCAATTTTCGAAATGGGAACGGATCTCTGTTTTGTTTTTATTTCCGCTGCGCGGGAGATCCGAAGAAACCCGAGAACCCAACAGTAGTATCAGATTCGGAGATACCCAAGACTGTCGATGCCTCCCGTTCTATATAACTGAGGGTCATACAGTCTGTCGAAAATTAGTAGGAGTTAAAACTTGAACAAAAGACCATGTCTTGTTTTATATTTAATAATTGAACATCTGCTAAGAGGATATTACATATCTCCTGTAAGGAATTATGTCGTCGAATAACCCACTCTGTGGCATACTTGATGTCAAATGTTTGACTATCCTGAACTACTCGGATTGGTTCAAAAACTTGAAAAATGTCTTCAGATCTGAGCAGATTGCCTATGCCCTTAATGCTAATCCTCCTACTGAATTGGCATTAGATGCCCCTGAAGCAGAGATGATAGCTAACGATAAAAGATCGAAGGACAAAGACAAAGAAGTAGTTAAAGGTGACTGCTTTTACTGTAACCAGCATGGTCACTGGAAGAGGAACTGCATGAAGTTCCTTATTGAAAAAGCTCATTGAAAGGTGAAGCTGTCTGAAGCTTCATATCTATATGATAGATATCAACTTGTCAGTTAGAGATTCCACATCTTAGGTATTGGATATAGAATGTACTTCTCATATCTGTCATGTAACAACCCGCCACCCTATAATCGGAAACTCGATTACTAAATGGGTATCGGATCATTATCTACAGGTTCACACCCGGATCTCATACGACACGTCTAGAGAAGTAAGCGTTAAACAGGGCTAAATATAACAATCTCACAGACTTCGAGGAAAGTACAGGTGTACAGGAAGGAAATTAATAATGTCCGTACATAGTCCAACAATAATTACATGGTCCAAAGAATTAAATAAGTACAGGCAGAAGCAAAGTACAACAACATCGGGGCATACCCCGAAACTGAGATAGTTGCTGGTCCGCACACCAAGAAGAACACCACACGTTGCCACTCGCCAAGAAGTCCACACCTGAAACCGCAGGGAGTAAGCCACACCAGAATTGGGCTCAGTAGGGATCATCCGATCCTCGCCTCCCACACCCACACCCACAAGTATAATAATACAAAATGAAGGCAATTTAAGTAAAGCAGTAAACACAGCTCCCAAAACCCGATATGAAACATATGTATTTGTAATGCAACAGGCACAGCTCTAAGCGGTTCAAGTAACCCAACTCATCACCATAATTCGTAACCAAGGATCCGGCTAAACGATCAAACCACACTATCGACCGCATACAAACGTCGCCTCACAACACCACCAACACCTATGCCTGTCCACCCCTATGATGTTCCGGGCACCGTAGGGTGAGGGAGTGAGTCAAACTAGGACTAACTGAGACTAGTGAACCACCACCGCCCAGTTACATCTGCACACAAGCAGTCTAGACCACTGTCCTATTGACCGGACTTCCCTCAACGCCAGGCCTCGGCGCTTCAAGAGGGCCCTGGGGACCGGCGTAACCCCCCTCAAGCCGAAGCTATAGGGACTACCCGTAACCCTAACCTCCCTGGTCACATCAGGCCAAAGGGCGAAGGGTACCACTCGTAACCTCGATATCTCAGGTTCCATCAGGCCCTGTGGTGAAAGGGTAAACTCCAGCAGCACCACACCTGGCTCCATAGTAAGAAACATGCCGGAAACTGCCACGACAAACTAGGAAAACACCGACTCGCTGAGACCAAATAGTAACCCCTCGGATAGCGCGCTGGCTACTCCGGCCCGACTGGATCTAGGTGGTTATGCTTCCCCCAGCCATAGGTGAAACACTAACATGTACCCCTCTCACAACGGTACGACAACATTGCCACACAGACACCGTGTCCCTCCCACACCGACACAAGGTGTCAAACGCAAACCACAATTATTCTAGCTCCACAATCGCATAAACACACACACAATGCGATCCTGATCATACAGAAATCATCAGCCTCGATGTATGATTTAAAGCATGCACTTTAATTGAACTATCTAATAATGTAAACACATATTAATATCATGAATTAATGTGATTCTGTCTTGATTCACGTCTCCCGTGGCCGACGTCATTCAAGCAACCTAAACTTGTTCATATAAAATCGGCCTAAAACGCATCGCCCTTCGCAGCCGCCTTTCAAAAGGCGTCGTTGTTCCTAGTCGCCTAATCATGACAAAAACATATTCAGGCCTCTGAGCGGTTTGAACTAAAACGCGTCGTCCTGGGAAGCCGCCGTTTGAAAGGCGTCGTTGTCCCCGGACGCCATTTAAAGCAGAACTATATTCCCTCACAGAAACCGCTTCCGGGACAATTCTAGCCGAAATGACGTCGTCCTAGTCCATCACCATTTTAAATGGCGTCGCCCTAGCCCGACGCCAATTAGAGCCCAAAATCTGGTTTCATGAAACTTTGCCCGAACCTTAAAATAGTGATTCTTCTACCCCAAAATCACCCCAAAAATACCCAAAAATAGGAAATGAAGGGAGGAATCCAATTTATCACATGAAACATACTAATTCCCATTTCATAAAAATGACCATTTTCATTAAAAAGCCCCTTAACATGCTCATTCTATCCAAATATCCATACACTTATCATGCTTCAAAGCGGGAAACACGGATGATAAAATCTAATGACATGCAAGGATCGTCCTCCTACCAGTCACTTGAACTCCTCCTAGCTCTGTACCACCGAACCGCCGCACCGCAAACCGCCGTCGGTACCGCCGTGGACGCCGTCACTCCGCCGGGACGTCGGCCGCCGCCCGGAGAATGAAGTGCCGCGGAGGAGGTGGTGGTGGTAATGGTGAGAGGTAGAGAGGTGGCGGAGTGGTAGAAGAGGAAGAAGGGGGAGGGGAAAGGAAAGAGGGAAACGGAGGGGGTCGGAGAGAGGGATGAGAGAGAGTGAAAAGGAGAGAATGAGAGAAAGGAGGGGAGGCTCGCGGGGTCAAACTGAAACAGGTTAAAACGCGTCGTGCTAGACAGATGCCTATCAGTTGACATGACGGGGCCGTACTCTGACAAAATGTCTGAAACGTGTCGTCCATCCAAGACGCCGTTCAGACGACAAGACCGGGGCCATACTCTAGCGGCCCAAAGCCAGCCCACGTAGCACAACAGCAATCCAGCTAAATGACGTCTACACAGCAAGACGCCATTCTAAAGGCATCGTACACCCCAGACGTCATTTAGAAGGCACACCCCCGACCCATCAGGGCCCAAACCAGGGGGGTCCGGCCTGAAACCGACCTGATAACTGTACCTGAAACCTCAATCCTTACATACTCCCCCCCTTAAAAGAATTTCGTCCTCGAAATTGTAACCGCTCAAACGATAACCACAGTCAAAAATTCCACACCGGTAACACGGATTACATCAATCACCCTCACTGATCACACTCTTACATGGGGCTCCGTATAACCGGTCGATCTCATCAATCACTAAGTTAACTATGTACTACAATTCTGCCAGAACTGATAGACCGATATAACCATACATTAACCTTACGAGGCACATATTACAAAATTGATTCTCCACCATGTCCAAAATACATAAAAAGTGCCATAAGAGTTCACAACCACTACCTAATAAGACAAGATAAAAGTGCCCATCTAGCCCAACATCTCGGACCTCTTCTAAGAGAACACACAACACCACTCTAGGTCCCGGGCTTCTACTGACCACTCGGCTCCTGACCTGTCTTATTCTTCTGGGGACAATTCCTCACAAGATGTCCCTTTCTACCACAGCCAAAACAACTACCAGTGACCAATGGACATATCCGATTGCCATGTTGCCTACCACAATGGGGACAATGATCCACCGCATTCTGTCTCGCTTCCTACTGTCCGCTAGCCACAGTCTGCATCTGCCGAACCGAACCGTCTTCATCCTCGTCATAAAGCATCCCTTGGAACCAGAACCCAAAGGAACTCGAATCGTTTGTCGAAAGGACCGTTGATTTGTTCTTGCCTTGTTGCTTCCTTCGTGCTGACCGCTCCAACTCTTTTGCCATTTGTTGGAACTGAGTCTCCACTACTGCTGCACACCGAACTGTTGATGCAAGATCACTACAACAATGAGATGCCACCATTCCTCTCAGATCGTACCGGAGTCCATCCACAAATCTCTCCGTTCGACGTTCCTCATACTCAGATATGTGTGGAACGAACCTTCCGAGGGCTACAAACTTCATCTGATATTCCAGAACTGACATATCATTATGTACCAATTCCATAAACTCCCTTTCCTTGGCCTTCCGAACGTGCCTTGGAAAGTACTGTCCACTAAACTCTCTCACGAATACCTCCCAAAGAATCTCTCTCAAGGACCTATCTGAAAACATCATTCTCTTGATGGTAACCCACCAATCATAAGCATCATCTTTCAAAAAGTAGGTTGCCAACAAGGTCTTGTCATTCTCAGCACATACAAGAATATCGAATGCCTTCTCCACCTCCCTAATCCAATGAGCTGCCTCGTCTGGGACAGGTTGTCCCGTGAAAGAAGGGGTCTTCAACTTCAAGAACCGCTCCATCACCATGGACTGACCACCTCGGGAATTGGATCCCTCACCACCATCTCCCGGTTGGTATCTAGACATTGCCCCAATCATAGCATCCATTAAACGATCCACATTATGCCCTTCTGCCCCCGAACTACCATTGTCAGCTCCTGTACTACGAACCAACGGAACTCTTCTCTTCGGTGCCATCACTACTCCATAAACACAAAAATCAAAACAGGCACTGTGAGTGCTTAAAATGCTAGTGTGATTATCATGAAAAATCTATGTTGTTTAAGTGCAAAATAATGCCTATTAAAAGAAAACTACGTGAAGTGATCGCCAGAAACTTTTGACTTAAAAGTTCCAAAAGAAGTTTTGATCGCCTACCTGTTTAAACGCGGAAGATATTGAGCTCTTGATTCCCCTCCTTCAGCCGGCTGAAGAAAGAGAGCCCTTCCTTTTCCTTTTGTTCTTGCTGTTGAGTTTGAATTTGAGAAGTTGAGGATCGTCCAAAGATTCTTGTGACTTTGTACTTGATTTACTCCTTTGCTCCGTCAAGAAAAAATAGAAATGGAAACGAAGAAATGATGATGAGAACTTAAGCAACAATAGAATCCATTCTTATCAAGCTCTTAAGCATGCAACTAAACAACAAACTTACTTGTTGAATGGCTTTTGAAACCCCTTAATTAAATAGGTTTTGAAAAGAATGCAGGTGTTATGTGTTGCATGGAGTGGTGATGAAGAATGAGAGATTAATGAAATGAAAATGAAAATG
This sequence comes from Zantedeschia hybrid cultivar, assembly GCA_030544215.1. NCBI lineage: Eukaryota > Viridiplantae > Streptophyta > Magnoliopsida > Alismatales > Araceae > Zantedeschia > Zantedeschia hybrid cultivar. The sequence goes on from JARZZO010000015.1 coordinate 41,034,812, forward strand.
AAAATGCAGCAATGAAACACTTATGCCGATTTGGATGAAGCCTTGAATTGGATGAAGAATGGACGCCGACTTCTGGAAACAGCAGCTGTAACGACCCGCCATCCTATGACCGGAGACCCGATCACTAAATGGATGTCGGCCCATTAACTGCGGGTTCACACCCGGATCTCACACAACACATCTGGAGGATTAAGCGCTAAACAAGGCTAAATATAACAATCACACGGACTACAAAGATGTAACATGTGCGCAGGAAGGAAGATAACAATGTCCGTATACAGTCCAACAATAATTACATGGTCCAACAAATTAAATAAGTACCGGCAGAAGTAAAGTACAACAACATCGGGGCATACTCCGGAACTGAGACAGCTGCTGGTCCGCACACCAAGAAGACACCACCCGCCGCCAAGCGCCACGAGGTCCACACCTGAAACCGCAGGAAGTGAGCCACACCAGAATTGGGCTCAGTAGGGATCATCCGATCCCCTGCCTCCCACTCACACACCCACAAGTGCAACAACACAGATATATGACAATTAAACAAAGCAGTAAACATAGCACTCAACCTGATATGAAACGTACGATAAGCAGTGTAGCAGGAACAGTTCTAAGCAACCCGAAGAACCCAACACAGAGTCACGTCTCACAGCCAAAGTCCACAAAGCGACTGAACCACACTGTCGACCGAAGTCAAACGTCGCCTCACAACACTACCACCACTACTCACGCCTGTCCGCCCCTGCAGTGTTCCGGGGCACTGTAGGGTGAGGAAGTGAGTCAAACTAGGACTAGCTGGGACCAGTGTACCACCACTGCCCAGCTACGTGTGCACACAAGCAGTCTAGACTATTGTCCTACCGACCGGATTGCCTCCACGCTAGGCCTCAGCGCTTCAGGAGGGCCCTGGGGACCGGCGAACCCCCGTCAAGCCGAAGCTACAAGAACTACTCACAACCCTAACCTCCCGGGCTGCGTTAGGCCAAAGGGCTAAGGGTACCACTCGTAACCTTGATCAAAGGTCACATCAGGCCCAGTGGCTACAGGGGTAAAAAAACTCAAACAGTACCACAACCAGCTCCACAGCAAGAAACGCGCCGGAAGCTGCCACGACAAACAGGGAAAACCCCGACCCGCAGAGACCAAACAGCAACCCCTCGGATAGCACACCGGCTAATTCGGCCCGACGGGCTCAAGGTGGTTCTGCTTCCCTCAGCCAAAGGTAAAGCACAACATGTACCCCTCCTCCCACCGGTACGGCACAATGCCTCACAGACACCATGACCCTGTCCCCATCGGTCCATGGTGACAAACGTAAACCACAGTTATTCCAATTCCATATTCGCATAAGCACATACACACATATAGCATGATTCCATTCGCACAGTAAACCTCCGTACCAGCGTACAACTTAAAGCATGCATCTGAACCATCCAACAGTGAAACATATGTTAAAAACCAGGGTTTATACAGTTCTGTCTTGAATCGCGTCGACCGAGGTCGACGCCATTCAAGCTCCTCAAACAGGTTCATTAAAAGCCAGATTATTCCTTAAAACGCATCCACCTGGGAAGTTGCCGTTTGAAACGCGTCAGAGCTCTCAGACGCCATTCACACCGAAATTCCAGATTTGCAGAAGCCTCAGTCGGGGTGATTTCCTGCCTAAATGGCGTCATGATGTCCCGACGTCCTTCTGAAAGGCGTCGTCCATCCATGACGTTATTTAGCGCCAGAACCCTTAACTCGTGAAACCTCGAAGAGGGAGGTTTCTGCCCTAAAAGGCGTCGTACTGCCCTGACATCCTTCTAAAAGGCGTCGACCAAGCACGACGCCGTTTAGCGCCAGAAACCTGGTTCCCTGGTTCAACCCGAGGGTTTCTCCTTTAACCCTAAACACCCCGAAAATGCCCCAAAACAGAAGGGGGAAGATAGGGAAATCAACTACTTCCAGCATGCTACAAATCCACGTTCACGAGCACGGCCATTCCCACAAGAAAACCCCCTAAACATGCTCATTCCAACCCAAAACATAACATGCCACGCCAAGGAAATCACGAGCAACACATTCACAGTCCATGCAAGGTTTGTCCCCCTACCGGTTCTTGAACTCCTCCAAGCTCCGTGCCGCCGACCCGCCGCACCGCAGACCGCCGCCGGTACCCCCGAGGACGCCGCCACTCCGCCGGGACGTCGGCCGCCGTCCGGAGAATGGAACGCCGCGAAGGAAGTGGTGGTGGTAGAGGTGAGAGGTAGGGAGGTGTTGGAGTGGTGGAAGAGGAAGAAGAGGAAGGGAAGGGGAAAAGAGGGTCGGAGAGGGCGGAGAGAGCGAAGAGAGAGAGGGTGGAGGCGAAAATGATGGAAAGAAGGGGAGGCTCGCTGGGTCAATCTGAATCTAGCTAAAACGCGTCGATCGAGGCAGACGCCAATCAGTCTGACAGGACGGGCCATACTGACAGCGGTCTGAAACGTGTCACTCTCCACGGACGCCGTTCAGACGACAGGACAGGCCGTACTGACAACGCTCTGGCGCCGTACCCAGACATCGCAGAGGTCACAGTCTGAATCGCGTCGACCAATATGGATGCCGTTTAGACGATGTGGTAGGGGCCGTACTCTCGCGGCCCGAAACCCACCCACGTGGCGCACACGTGGCACAACAACAAGCAGACCTAAATGGCGTCCACACAACCTGACGCCTTTTGAAAGGCGTCGAGCAGTGTTGACGTCATTCAGTCAGAAATCTCAAGACCCCTCAGGGTCCAAACCAGGGGATCCGCCTCGAACCCGACCCGAATACAGAACCCGAAACCTCAGTCCTTACATGCTCCCCCCCTTAAAAGAATTTCGTCCTCGAAATTTGCAACCGCTCAACGCAAAACTCGCCTAACCGTCACATGCCGGCACACCGATCACAACAATCATTCTCAGAAATCACACACACAAGGCTCCACATAATTAGCCAATCACATTCACACCAAGCTAACCAAGATTCTCGATTCTGACAAAAAGCTGAAAGATCAAAATAACCACACACTAGCAAGGCACATCTTACAAAACCGATTCTCCACCAAACCCAAATACATAAAAGTGCCACAAGAGTTCTCAACCACCTCTGAATAAGACAAGATAAAAGTGTTCATCTAGCCCAACCGCTCGGACTTCCACTAAGAGACGCAACAGCACTCAACGTCTCGAACACCTATTGACCACTCGGCTCCTGACCTGCCTTATTCTTCTGGGGACAGTTCCTCGCGAGATGTCCCTTCCTGCCATAGCCAAAACAACTACCAGTGATCAAAGGACATATCCGATTACCATGAAACCTGCCACAACGGGGACAACGATCCGCAGCGTCCCGCCTCGCTTCCTGTTGCCAGCTGACCTCCGTCTGCATCTGCTAAACCGAACCATCTTCATCTTCATCACAAGGCACCTCCTGGAACTCGACCTCAAAGGAACTCGAACCACCTGACGAAAAGACCGCTGATCTATCCCTGCTTTGCTGCTTCCCTTGTGCTGAATGCTCCGACTCCTTCGCCGTGTGTTGGAACTGCATCTCCACCGCTGCCGCGCACCGAACTGCTGACGCCAGATCATTACAACAATGAGCTGCCACAAATTCCCTCAGATCATACCGAAGTCCATCCACAAATTTCTCCGTCCTAAGATCCTCACGCTCAGATATGTGTGGAGCAAATCTTCCCAGAGCTACAAATTTCATCTGATATTCTAGAACTGACATACCATCCTGCACCAATTCCATAAACTCCCTTTCCTTGGCCCTACGAACGTGCCTCGGAAAGTATTGCCCGCCAAACTCTCTTACAAAGCCTTCCCAAGGAATCTCTCTCAAGGACCTATCTGGAAACATCAACCCCTTGATGGTGACCCACCAATCATAAGCATCGTCCTTCAGCAAGTAGGTTGCCAACAAGGTCTTGTCACTCTCAGCACATTCTAGAACATCAAACGCCTTCTCCACTTCCTTAATCCAATGAGCTGCCGCATCTGGAACAGGCTGACCCGTGAAAGAAGGGGGCTTCAACTTCAAGAACCGCTCCATCACCATGGATTGGCCACCTCGGGAATTGGACCCCTCACTTCCATCTCCCTGCTGGTATCTAGACATAGCCCCAATCATAGCTTCCCTGAATCGATCCACATTATGTCCTTCTGCCCTCGAACCACTATCATCTGCTCTCGAACCACGAGCCAACGGAATTCTCCTCTTCGGTGCCATTACTATCCCACAACACGCAAATCGAACCAAAACACGTCAAAACCTATCAATCTATACCAGCAGCCATCGCCTGTACAGACTCGTACTTATTGTTGGACTATAATATCTAACCCAGTTTACCACATACTCGACCAGATTGAGCTCTGATACCAACTGTAACGACCCGCCATCCTATGACCGGAGACCCGATCACTAAATGGATGTCGGCCCATTAACTGCGGGTTCACACCCGGATCTCACACAACACATCTGGAGGAGTAAGCGCTAAACAAGGCTAAATATAACAATCACATGGACTACAAAGATGTAACATGTGCGCAGGAAGGAAGATAACAATGTCCGTATACAGTCCAACAATAATTACATGGTCCAACAAATTAAATAAGTACCGGCAGAAGTAAAGTACAACAACATCGGGGCATACCCCGGAACTGAGACAGCTGCTGGTCCGCACACCAAGAAGACACCACCCGCTGCCAAGCGCCACGAGGTCCACACCTGTAACCGCAGGGAGTGAGCCACACCAGAATTGGGCTCAGTAGGTGTAAGGACTGAGGTTTTGGGTTCAGTATTCGGGTCGGGTTCGGGCCGGATCCCCTGGTATGGACCCTGAGGAGGGTCTTGAGATTTCTGACTGAATGGCGTCAGCACTGCTCGACGCCTTTCAAAAGGCGTCAGGTTGCGTGGACGCCATTTAGGTCTGCTGGTTGTTGCGCCACGTTGGCGGGTTTCGGGCCGCGAGGGTACGGCCCCGGTCACATCGTCTGAACGACGTCCATGTTGGTCGACGTGATTCAGACTGTGACCTCTGCGATGTCAGGGTGCGGCTCCAGAGCGTTGTCAGTACGGCCTGTCTTGTCGTCTGAACGGCGTCCACGGTGGGCGACGCGTTTCAGAGCGCTGTCAGTACGGCCAACCTGTCAGACTGATAGGCGTCGACCTCGATCGACGCATTTTAGCGGGATTCAGATTAACTCCGCGAGCCTCCCCTTCCTTCCCTCATTCTCGCCTTCACTCTCTCTCTCTCTTTGCCCTCTCCGCCCTCTCCGACTCTCTTCTTCCCCTTCCCTTCCTCTTCTTCCTCTTCCAATCACTCCATAGCCTCCTTGCCTCTCACCTCTACCTCCACTACCTCTTTCACGGCATTCCCTTCTCCGGACGGCGGCCGACGTCCCGGCGGAGTGGCGGCGTCCTCGAGGGTACCGGCGGCGGTCTGCGGTGCGGCGGGTCGGCGGCGAGGAGCTTGGAAGAGTTCAAGAACCGGTAGGGGGACGAAACTTGCATGTGTTGCTCGTGTTTTCTTTGACGTGACATGGCGTGTTCGGGCTAGATTGAGCATGTTTAGGGGGTTTCCTTGTGGGAATGGCTGCGCTTGTGATCGTGGATTCGTAGTATGCTTGTGTTAGATGAATTCCTCTTCCTCCCCTTCTTGTTTTGGGGCTTTTCGGGGTGTTTGGGGTTAAGGAAGAAACCCTCGGTTCGAACCAGGGAAACAGGTTTCTGGCGCTAAACGGCGTCGTGCCTGGTCGACGCCTTTCAGAAGGGCGTCAGGGCAGTACGATGCCTTTTTGGGCAGAAACCTCCCTGTTCGAGGTTTCGCGAAATAGGGGTACTGGCGCTAAATGACGTCATGGATGGAGTACGCCTTTCAGAAGGGCGTCGAGACATCATGATGCCATTTAGACAGGAAATCACCCCGAGTGAGGGTATGTAAATCTGGAATTTCGAGGTGAATGGCGTCTGTGGACGTGGACGCGTTTTAAAGGGCGACTCCCTATGACGACGCGTTTCAAGGAATATTCTGACTGTTAAATGAACCTGTCTGAGGGGCTTGAATGGCGTCGACCTCGGTCGACGCTATTCAAGACAGAAAAGTATAAATCCTGGTTTCATCATGTGTTTCACTGTGGGACGATTTCTAATGCATGCTTTATGTTGTACACTGAGACTGAGGACTCCTGTGTGAATGGAATCATGTTGTGTGTGTGTGTACTTATGCGAGTATGGAATCGGAATAATTGTGGTTTACGTTTGTCACCATGGACCGATGGGGACAAGGTCATAGTGTCTGTGAGGCATTGTGCCGTACCGGTGGGAGAAGGGGTACATGTTGTGTTTTACCTTTGGCTGAGGGAAGCAGGATCGCCTTGAGCCTGACGGGCCGGTGTAGCCGGTGTGCTATCTGAGGGGTCATTGTTCGTCCTCGGCGGGTCGGGGTTTCCCTGTTTGTCGTGACAGCTTCCGGCGCGTTTCTTGCTGTGGAGCTGGTTGTGGTACTGTTGGAGTTGGCTTACCCTTTAGCCACTGGGCCTGATGTGACCTTTGATCAAGGTTACGAGTGGTACCCTTAGCCCTTTGGCCTGACGCAACCCGGGAGATTTGGGTTGTGGGTAGTTCCTGTAGCTTCGGCTTGACGGGGGTTCGCCGGTCCCCAGGGCCTTCCTGAAGCGCTGAGGCCTAGCGTGGAGGCAATCCGGACGGTAGGACAGTAGTCTAGACTGCTTGTGTGCACACGTAGCTGGCAGTGGCGGTACACTGGTTCCAGCTAGTCCTAGTTTGACTCACTGCCTCACTCTACAGTGCCCCGGAACACTGTAGGGGTGGACAGGCGTGAGCTGTGGTGGTAGTGTTGGGAGGCGACGTGTGACTTCGGTCGACAGTGTGGTTCAGTCGCTTCGTGGACTTTGGCTGTGAGTCGTGACTCTGTGTTGGGTTCTTCGGGTTTCTAGAATGGTTCTTGCTACACTGCTTATCATACGTTTCATATCAGAGTTGGGTGCTATGTTTACTGCTTTACTTAAATTGCCATATACTCCTGTTGTTTCACTTGTGGGTGTGTGAGTGGGAGGCGGGGGATCAGATGATCCCTACTGAGCCCATTTCTGGTGTGGCTCACTCCCTGTGGTTTCAGGTGTGGACCTCGTGGCGAGCGGAAGCGTGGTGTCTTCTTGGTGTGCGGGCCAGCAGCTGTCTTAGTTCCGGGGTATGCCCCGATGTTGTTGTACTTTCTTCTGCCTGTACTTATTTAATTGTTGGACATGTAATTATTGTTGGCCTGTATACGGACATTGTTATTTTCCTTCCTGCGCACTTGCTTACCTTTGTAGTCCGTAAAATTGTTATATTTAGCCTTGTTTAGCACTTACTCCTCCAGATGTGTTGTGTGAAATCCGGGTGTGAACCCGCAGTTAATGGGCCGACATCCATTTAGTGACCGGGTCTCCGGTCATAGGATGGCGGGTCGTTACAGTAGGGATCATCCGATCCCCTGCCTCCCACTCACACACCCACAAGTGTAACAACACAGATATATGACAATTAAATAAACCAGTAAACATAGCACTCAACCTGATATGAAACGTACGATAAGCAGTGTAGCAGGAACAGTTCTAAGCAACCCGAAGAACCCAACACAGAGTCACGTCTCACAGCCAAAGTCCACAAAGCGACTGAACCACACTGTGGACCGAAGTCAAACGTCGCCTCACAACACTACCACCACTACCCACGCCTGTCCGCCCCTGCAGTGTTCCGGGGCACTGTAGGGTGAGGCAGTGAGTCAAACTAGGACTAGCTGGGACCAGTGTACCACCACTGCCCATCTACGTGTGCACACAAGCAGTCTAGACTACTGTCCTACCGACCGGATTGCCTCCACGCTAGGCCTCAGCGCTTCAGTAGGGCCCTGGTGACCGGCGAAGTCCCGTCAAGCCGAAGCTACAGGAACTACTCACAACTCTAACCTCCCGGGCTGCGTCAGGCCAAAGGGCTAAGGGTACCACTCGTAACCTTGATCAAAGGTCACATCAGGCCCAGTGGCTACAGGGGTAAAAAAACTCCAACAGTACTACAACCAGCTCCACAGCAAGAAACGCGCCGGAAGCTGCCATGACAAACAGGGAAAACCCCGACCCGCTGAGACCAAATAGCAACCCCTCGGATACCACACCGGCTACTCCGGCCCGACGGGCTCAAGGTGGTTCTGCTTCCCTCAGCCAAAGGTAAAACACAACATGTACCCCTCCTCCCACCGGTACGGCACAATGCCTCACAGACACCATGACCCTGTCCCCATCGGTCCATGGTGACAAACGTAAACCACAGTTATTCCAATTCCATATTCGCATAAGCACATACACACATATAACATGATTCCATTCGCACAGTAAACCTCCGTCTCAGCGTACAGCTTAAAGCATGCATCTGAACCATCCAACAGTGAAACATATGTTAAAAATCAGGGTTTATGCAGTTCTGTCTTGAATCGCGTCGACCGAGGTCGACGCCATTCAAGCTCCTCAAACAGGTTCATTAAAAGCCAGATTATTCCTTAAAACGCGTCCACCTGGGAAGCCGCTGTTTGAAACGCGTCAGAGCTCTCAGACGCCATTCACACCGAAATTCCAGATTTGCAGAAGCCTCAGTCGGGGTGATTTCCTGCCTAAATTGCGTCATGATGTCCCGACGTCCTTCTGAAAGGCGTCGTCCATCCATGACGTCATTTAGCGCCAGAACCCTTAACTCGTGAAACCTCGAAGAGGGAGGTTTCTGCCCTAAAAGGCGTCGTACTGCCCTGACGTCCTTCTAAAAGGCGTCGACCAAGCACGACGCCGTTTAGCGCCAGAAACCTGGTTCCCTGGTTCAACCCGTAAGTTTCTCCTTTAACCCCAAACACCCCGAAAATGCCCCAAAACAGAAGGGGGAAGATAGGGAAATCAACTACTTCCAGCATGCTACAAATCCACGTTCACGAGCACGGCCATTCCCACAAGAAAACCCCCTAAACATGCTCATTCCAACCCAAAACATAACATGCCACACCAAGGAAATCACGAGCAACACATTCACAGTCCTTGCAAGGTTCGTCCCCCTACCGGTTCTTGAACTCCTCCAAGCTCCGTGCCGCCGACCCGCCGCACCGCAGACCGCCACCGGTACCCCCGAGGACACCGCCACTCTGCCGGAACGTCGGCCGCCGTCCGGAGAATGGAACTCCGCGAAGGAAGTGGTGGTGGTAGAGGTGAGAGGTAGAGAGGTGTTGGAGTGGTGGAAGAGGTAGAAGAGGAAGGGAAGGGGAAAAGAGGGTCGGAGAGGGCGGAGAGAGCGAAGAGAGAGAGGGTGGAGGCGAAAATGAGGGAAAGAAGGGGAGGCTCGCGGGGTCAATCTGAATCTAGCTAAAACGCGTCGATCGAGGCAGACGCCAATCAGTCTGACAGGATGGGCCGTACTGACAGCGGTCTGAAACGCGTCACTCTCCACGGACGCCGTTCAGACGACAGGACAGGCCGTACTTACAACGCTCTGGCGCCGTACCCAGACATCGCAGAGGTCACAGTCTGAATCGCGTCGACCAATATGGACGCCGTTCAGACGATGTGACAGGGGCCGTACTCTCGCGGCCCGAAACCCAACCACGTGGCGCACACGTGGCACAACAACAAGCAGACCTAAATGGCGTCCACACAACCTGACGCCTTTTGAAAGGCGTCGAGCAGTGTTGACGTCATTCAGTCAGAAATCTCAAGACCCCTCAGGGTCCAAACCAGGGGATCCGGCCCGAACCCGACCCGAATACAGAACCCGAAATCTCAGTCCTTACAGCAGCGCTCCGGCGTTTGGACGTCGTTGCTCCGATCTTCAATCACTAACTCTGATTCTAACTTCTCTCTCTTTTTTTTTAATAATGCTCAACTTCGTTACCCATTGAAGATGTAAAGTATTTATAGACTTCTTCTGCGTCCGCGGATTTACATGGAAAAATCTAGGATTTATCCATCTTAACCAACAGATAAATACAGATTAATTCATCTTTATCTGTAATTATCTAAAAAGCGTCCACATTGGCTGACGCCTTTCAGATTAATTAAGATAAGGATAAACATCCGAGAAAACTTATCTTTATCTGTATTAGCTAAAACGCGTCTACATGTGTAGACGTCTTTTACACTAATTAAAATAAGGATAAACATTCAGAAGAGAAGTTGAAATAGCTTAGGAAACCTAAAACGCATCAGGACTTACAGACGCCTTTTAGCTAATTAACCAACTGATTAAAATTCAAATTTAAACGTTAAAATAAGAATAATGTCTAAATGGCGTCCACACAAGCAGACGTCTTTTCAGTTTCTTCATATTTTAACTGAAATTCGAGTTAAAACCAATTTAATTGATTAACTTAAACATGTCTGTTAAACCCGATACTTAAAAAGATCAATAAAAATTAATCAATGATTAAATATCAGACCATTCTGAGGCATTATTATATAATATGAAATTTACTCGGAATGACGTCAAAATTAGCGTGTCTACAGCTGCCTCACCTTGGCATCGTCTTTGCAAGGGGGTGAAATGAAATGTAATGTACTGAAAAGGTGATGCCAAGGTGTGCTGAGACACGCTCTTAACATCACATGATTGGAATTTTTCTCAAAATCATTAATGAAGATAGTTCAAAGAGATCAATGGAATCAATCCTGTCTGGATGAAGTAGACAAGGAAATAAAATAAAATTGATCAACCTCCTCGGAGTGGGAAGTACCCCAGGTCGTAGACACTGTAGGTTTCATCATGGGGAGCGTTTGCCAGCCAATGTGGACGTGCTGCAGCCATGATGGATCTTAAAAGAAAACAAGAAATATTGGATAAAGAATCCAAGAAAGGATAGAATTCCAAGGATATCTTCAAGCGAACCTCAAAGATAATCAAGATACTCAATTCAGAATGGAATATTTCATATCATGTTGGGATTATTTGATTTAATGGTCTGAAACTTAATCAATAATTAATCCTTATTACAATGATTTCAAAATCCTACACGATGCATGCTGGGCTAAAAGAAAAATATAAAGTCAAATAAAATATAAATTAATCAAGGATAATATTGTTAAATTGTCATTAATGAGTCAAGATACCAATTCTTGTAATCCAGTGCTAAGCCGAAGCTCGTTTATCCACGTACCGTTTTACAAAAGTGGAACCAACATTCCCACTAATGAACAATCTAACGGCCTATCCGTGCGATTAAGAATCCTCTGGAATTATCACTGTTTTTGTTGAAGGGGAACTCAAATTCCAGTTTCATCAAAACCACAAGGTCCTTGATATGCTCTAATAAATATTTAACATATAATAATGACAATGCAAAATAATTACATGAAAGAAGTACAAGGGTAGAAATAACCGTCTTTTTAGTCACGGTCGGGACTTCATAAACTCCCATAATGGGATCTTCTTGATATTTCCAGCTTTACTCAGGTTTTCTTGAATTTTCTGCAATCAAAATTATTAGTAATTCCAAATAAATATTCAATTTAAACATCAAAAACCACAGAATTTCGGATAAATCACAGAAAGGATGAAACGCGTCATGTCGAGCAGACGCCATTCAATGGTGAAACGCGGCGATTTTCCTCGACGCCTTTTAGTCACAGAAACAGGTTTCTGGTTGTTCTCTACTCGAATTCCAACTCTACCAATGCACATCCCTTTTTCAATCCGGAAAAGTCTTCCTAGGATCGCAATCCCTTCTATATAAACACCCTTAGGTTGTTCCCAAGCAATCCTACCATAATCCAAAGATCCTAGGTTGAGTTTTCTTCCAAAGTTTCAAGGTTTCTTCAAAGTTTCCAAAGTTTCTAAGCTTCAAGAAGGAAGAACTCCGAAAAAGAGGATGGATTCTTCAAACAAGAGGATAAAGATGTCCCTAGAGAAGTTCTCCGACGTGGAGAATCACCTCAATGGAAGAGATCCTAATCTTCAAGTAAGTTAAATCAACTTCCCTTCAATTCTTGTTCTTGTTCTTCATGTTCTTCATCTTGTTCTTCATGTTCTTCCTTTTGTTTTCAGAATTATCCCATGTTTCCTGGCCCGAGGAAGTTCACTTCCCTACCTTGGATTCGTAAACTTGCAAAAAGTGTTAAGCTTTCCATGCAAGTTTTCATATCCAAGTGGAATCTTCAAGGTCTTGTAGTACTTGCCAAAAATTACAAGAGTTCGAACGTAGATTGGGCGGCTATGGGTGCCTTGATCGAGTGGTGGCATCCCCAAACTCATACGTTCTTCTTCCAAGACTTCGAGTGCACGATCCTTTTGGAGGAGGCATAGCTTCTATTGGGTTTCCCAAAGACCAAAGATAACAAAGATAAGATGGCTTTAACAAGAGAGAGAATCACCGGTCAACAATTGTTGACATCAATCATGAAGGATCCTTCAGAAGCTAAATGATGCCTTACCAAGAAGGGGATCAATCTTGCAAAGCTCGCTGAGTGGACTCTATATGAAATTGATGATCTAAGTGAGGATGAAGCGGAGGATGTGACGAAAGCTTTCGTTACATGCCTTGCCGGTACCTTGTTCTTCCCTGCGTAGGATAATATATTAGAAGATGACCAAGTTAGTGCCATCTGCGCAATCTTCGAAGGTAAATCCATTAGCACTGCACTCTTGGCATATCTTTATAGCGGGCTTTCTGCGGCATCTGTGGGTCGTCCTTCCTATGGGTGCATGTTACTTTTTGCCTTATGGGTTGAACTTCACTTTAATTTTGAGTACAACAAGAAGAGGCCTCTGAATCCATCTCAAATCTTCTTGAATAGTCCAATTCATTGCATTGCTAATATTGTAAAGTTCAGTGAGCACATGGTCAAAAAGGTTCCAAAGCTCAAGACCCGGGCCGACTGGAGAGAGTATTTGAAGCTCATGACATCCGACATATTTGACTCATCTCCGTTCGCTCTTGTTGGAAAGCCTATTTGGGTGCGCCGTGCAGCAGGAGCGGATCTCAAGTTGATTGGAGCCACCGAGTTCGTGTTATACAACCCACACCGGTACCTTACTCAACTTAGCTTGGGCCGTCGTGAATTCCCTGAGTTCTCTCTCACATCCCCAATCAAGAAACGTGACTTGGAATCCGACGAAGATTATGAATCCATACAAATCATCACTACTTTGTGGAACCTTGGCTTTAGTTACCGTGTAAAATCCTCTAAAGATAGAGATAGAGGATTAAAATTTTCTTACCTTAAAAGTCTTCATGAAATTCTTCCTTAAATGTCCTTTTTCTTTTTTTTTTTTTTTTTTTCCGATGTAATAAAGGATTTCATTGAATAAAGAATGATTTTTCATGCCTTGAAATCTTTCCTTAACTTTCTGTGATGTGCCCATGATTTTTCCTTTAGTAAAAACTGGATTTTTCCTGAAACTTTGACAATTCGGGTTCTGTAAAATGCAAAACGCGTCCACTCAGAAAGACGCCTTTCAACCATAATTCATTTTCCAGAAATTCAATTTAATCCTCAAAAACCTGATTAAAGCTTAAATTGCGTCTTCAACAATTGACGCCTTTCAACTCTCTCTCCTACTTTTTCGAGGATTCTGCCATTAATTCCGTGATTAATTGCTTTAAAAGCGTCTACAAGAACAGACGCCTTTTATCATCATCCTCTGTACGGCTCTGACCAGAATTGGCGGTAATCTGAAACGCGTCAGCCCACATAGACACCTTTCAATCAGTTTCAAACACCTGTCCTTGCCGCCTCAACTTATGCGCCCTAAAACGCGTCTGTCTGAATCGACGCCTTTTACCTTTTCGTTTATAGACCCGCGAAGGCCCCCCTTTCTTCCTCACTTTTCCCAAAACTCTCTCTCTCTCCTCCTCTCTGGCGACCTCCGAGCTCCGGCGATCTCCCTCTCTTTCTCCCTCAAAACTCCCTCTATTGATCATGGAACGTAGTGAGGGCTCTAAGAAGATGAAGACCCTAGCCAAGAGGCAGTGAAGGCACGAAGAAGAAGCCCCGAGGAGGTTCCGGCGGTGCTAGCCGAAGCCGCGGCGTTTTTGGAGGAGGAAATCCCTCCACCGGCGCCTATAGCAATGGAGGAAGAAGAGGAGGGAGACCTCCACACGGTAAGCCTCCTATGGTTGGAATGTGATGAGAAAAAGAGGGGAGAAAGGGGTTCTTCAAAGAACCCGGAATCGGGTCTTGAAAGGCGTCCAGACCAGGTGACGCCATTCAAAAGGCGTCACACTGGGCTGACGTTTTTCAAGACTAATTATGAATTTTTAATTAGGCAAAAAATAAATTTGAATTGCGTCAGTGCATGTTGACGTGTTTTGAAAAACGTCTATATGTGCTGACGCCTTTCAAAACAGAACTGTTTTTCCTGTTTTTATTCATTACTGACCCTATTTTTTTTATGTTTTTATTTGCAGGGAGTGATGAGGTCTAGGATTAGTTGGGACCTAGTGATAGGTGCCTACAGGGGTCTCCCGAACTTCCAGAAGGCGTGCCTGCGCCGGATGGGATTCGGTGAGGTACTAGATATCGAGCCATTTTGGCTCGATTTGGTCTTGCTGCAGGCGCTTAGAGAGCGTTGGCACGCAGAGAGTCGGGCATTCCTAATGCCCTGTGGACATATGATCCCCACTTTAGAGGATGTGGCCAGGATTACTGGCCTCAGGGTAGAGGGCCGACCTGTGAGTGGGTGACTTACCCCAACTACCAGGGATTAGCAGAGGCTCTACTAGGGATAGAGGTATCTAGCATAGGTAGGGAGTCCAGGATGGTCCCTAGGATAGAAGTAGAGGCAGCCTTAGGATTAGATGAGCCCCGGCGTCGGTCTGACGAGACCCGGGAGGAGTTTAGGGATAGGTTAGCTGAGTCATCTTCCGCCGTCTACTGTAGCGATCCTAGTCGGGGGGAGGGAGGAGGTAGATAGGCAGTTGAGGGTCTTTTTAGGTTTCTTCTTTGGTCGGTTGCTCTTCAGTACGAAGGGCGACCACATTCACTGTAGATTCCTTTACTTGTTAGATGATTTAGATAGCTTAGGGGAGTACGCCTGGGGTGCGGCCCTTCTGGCCCACCTCTTCGCCGATTTGTCTGCGGTCACGCCGGACCGTGAGACCACTGTCAGCGGCTTCTCGTCGTTCCTCCAGGTATTAAGTTATCTTATTATTTGTTTATACAATGCAATATGATATGATGCTTTTTCCTAACTTATATGTTCATGAATGCAGGTGTGGAGCTACCATTACTTCCCGCTCGGCAGAGCGCGGATCGCGAGACCCAGCGCCGTCCCGTTGGCCTGCCGTTGGCAGCCAATTGTGGATACGGCCCCACAGCACCACCGGCTGACGGCCCTCTGCCGTCAGTTCCTTGATTACCCAGAGTTACTGGTAAGTTTTTAACTTGTTCAATTAAATGCAAATTATTTATGAATGCATCTAATCTATGTGCAGGTAATCTAGCGCCCGTACCTTGGTATGGGCGAGGAGGGTCAGCCGTGGGTGACGGCTGGCAGGAGGAGGTTCGGGAGGCAAATGTGGGTGCATTGCCTCAACGAAATCGAGCCCCTCCGCCTCCGGCTCGTGATGAGGACGCTGGGCCTCCACCAGGAGTGGATTGACGAGGAGGTCCCGGAGGACGTCGGGAGGAGCATGAGGGGCAAGAAAGCCCTCACAGACTGGCGTGCCAAGTTCCCAGAGCAGTACGAGGACTGGCACCGCCGAGGCTTACGGGTGGAGTCCCGGGCAGAGAGTAGCGAGGCCTACCTCCAGCAATACCGGGCCCACTACGCCGATCAGCTTCGGCTCCTCCAACCACTTAATGTAAGTATGCATTTATGCATCTTTAATTTTATTATTATCTTGATTTATATTTGTGAATGAATGTATGTGTGACATGCAGGATGCACGTGATGCGGTCATCATCGACCTCCGGGCCCGCCTACATAATGCGGAGGCCCAGCTAGAACAAGTCCAGAAAGAGTTATTTGACCTGGTATGTATGTATGCTTATGAATGCATGTTTTAATTAATTAATTGTTTTGGCGATTGACACTGACGGTTGTCTTTTGGTGCAGCGAGCCGTCTACACCCAGGCGGCTCCCCCTTCCTTCGGAGCTTCATCTTCTTCCTCTGCTGCTCATGATGCCGCTCTGGCTGACCTTCAGAGTCAACTCGCCTCTGCCATCCATCGAGCTTCTCTTGCAGAGGAGGACCGGGTTGCTCGGGTAAGTTCTTTGACTTTTCGAATTTGATTTTGATTACTTGATTGTCTTGAACTAACAATGACTTCCTTTCAGGTTGCTGAGCTCCAGGAAGCCCTTTAGAGGGATGAAGCAGAGCTGGAGCGTTCTCGTGCGGCAGCTGCTCGTGCTGAAGCCGATGCGGCGCGGATCCGGTCTCTGGAGGAGCAGGTGGCCCGACTCTCGACTGGAGATCTTGCGCGCCTCCAGATTCGCTTGGAGGTCGTGACCGAGGAGAGAGATCGCGACCGCCTTCGACTAGAGAGTCTTCAGGGTCGGCTGTCAGTTGCAGAGCACGAGCGCAAGATGGTGGAGGAACGGTATCAGCGAGCCCAGCAGCGTGCCCATGAGCGTGGTTTGACCAGTGCTTTCACGGCCAGTGTCGCCATGTCTTCCGGCCAGGCAGGGCCGAGCGCGATGGGACCACTTCCACCTCCCAGCCGAGGACCAGCACCGGATGCACCAGACGAGGCCCAGAGCCAGCTCGATGAGGGCGGAGGGGAGAGCCAGCCTTGAGGGCTTATGTATCTTCTTTTCTTTTCATGTATCATGTACAAAAAATCTTTTGATGATATACATGAAACTTTTGGCTCCAACCTTGTGTTCCTGTGTTTATCTTGTATCCTGTACATCACTTAACAAACAGGTTAAGTATCTATTTAGGCTTAGCCCCTTGCCTGACCAAATAAATGGTCAATTAATTTTTCCTTCAATAAATGGTCAAGGGGCATAGCCTTTATTAACAAAGGTAGTGTGAATGATCAAACTTAAGCAAAATGCAACATGCAAGCAAACAGATGCTCGCTGAAAATAAAAGGAATGAGACATACCAAGTGCAATAAGCAAATGCTAAATGAAATATTTTTTGTTGTTTTGAAATATTCATTTTTGTTTGGGTTTTGAAATATATGCTTTTTTTCGGATTTTGGACATATATATTTTTTTGGATTTTTGACATATGTATTTTTTTTGGATTTTTGACATATGTATTTTTTTTTATTTTTGACATATGTATTTTTTTTTTTACTTTTTGACTAAAAGATCAGCATGGTACTTAGATCAAAAGATCATATTCATTTATTAACTTAATTCCCAAATTGTTCTTTAACAACTTAACTTAAACCCATCGTGTTTGAACTTGTGTTTCCATTCGTGATCCCATTTGATGTTTTGACCCTTAGTCAATCTAAGCCATTCCTTAAGTTTGGAGTACGCCTCTTTAGAAAGAAAAAGAATAGGTTTAGAAAGCCCATGAGAAGGTTTCGGAGACCTAAAAAGATGTTCCTTTCCTACCCTAATATCCGTTGGGGTTCGGTCATTTCTTTTCGGGGTATTTATCGACCTTGCGTTCCCTTTCGTTTCATTTCATAGCCTTGATGTAACGTTTGTAATGTGATGGCATTTTGATTTGACATTTGGATTTTGCCTTTTTGCTTTTGCTTTTTCTATTCTTTTCTTTTCTTCAGGACGGATCTCCCCCATTTTTTTTATGACGGCCTCCTACTAAGATGGTGGGTATTCTCGGTAGTCTATTCTAAGCCTCGTTCCGACATCATGGGCCGAGTATAAAACAAAATTTTTGCTTTAAAATGAATGATTTGTACTTTACCCTTTCGGTCAAGCTTCGGTATTCTTTAGGACTTGGCATCTCTTGTTACTCACGAATCAAACGTGTCAGTGTGTGTAGTAATGTATTTGAAGTTAAGTTATCCAGACTAATAAAGAAATTCGAGTTTATAAATTTTCTGATTCCACTGGTCTTTGTACCATACTGATCGACTCTTTAACCTAAGGGTAGTATTTCTTAAGATGTAAGCCATTCCAGGGATGATTTAGCTCTTCTCCTTCTACATTAACAAGACGATAATGATTACCAGGAAAAGCGTGCGATACAACATAAGGTCCCTCCCAGTTGGGTTGGAGCTTAGAACGCGGACCACCAGGTTTTACAAAAATCCTTTTGACGACTATTTCACCGACTTTGAACTTACGTTCAATGACTTTCTTTTGATAAAAACGTGCTAGTCTATTTTGATAAACTTTTGCATGATTAGCAGCTGACCATCTTTTCTCGTCTAAAAGTTCCAATTGAGCAAGGAGTGATGAACGATGTTCATCAATAGAGAATTCCTTATTCAATTGTACTCTTAATGACGGTATGAGGATCTCATATGGAACTACCGCCTCCATTCCAAATGTTAAGGAATAAGGAGTATGCCCAGTGGGCGTGCGGATTGAAGTCGGTAGGCCCATAGAGCCTCAACCAATTTTTCTTGCCAGTCTGCGAATTTGTTAGATTTGCACGTCTTTTTGATGATTTTTATTAAAGTCTTATTAGTTGCCTCTGCTTGGCCATTGCCTTGCGGATAATAAGGAGACGAATGATGCAATGCAATTCTATACCTGTTACAGAGGTCCTTCAATTCTTGTGACACGAACTGTGGTCCGTTGTCCATGACGATGGTGCTTGGAATTCCAAATCGGGTGATGATGTTCTTCATGATGAACTTGCAGACGGTTGATGCTTTGATCTCCACGTACGCTTCAGCTTCTGCCCACTTGGTGAAGTATTCCGTTGCCGTGAGAATGAAAGATTTTTACTTGATGCCGGAATTTGGATTGCCAAGGGGTCCAATAATGTCGAAAGCCCACATGGAGAAAGGCCATGGGGAAGAAACATGATGGAGTGAAGATGCAGGAGAATGAATTTTGTCGGCGTGAAGTTGACACTTAGCACACCTACGGACATATCCTACACAGTCTTCTTCCATTGTTGTCCAATAAAATCCTTGTCTAAGGATCTTCTTTGCTAGCATCTGTCCATTGACATGGCCACCACAAACTCCACTATGAGCTCCTTCCATAACCTTCCAAAGCTCATCTTCGTCTAGACATCTCAGAAGAACTCCATCAAAACCTCTCTTGTACAGTGCTCCCCTAACTAGGGTGTATCGTTGAGTAACTCTCCTGATAGCTCTCTTCTCTTCAGTTGTAGCTTCCTCAGGATACGACTGATCTTCACAATATTTGGCAATTTCATAATACCATGGCTTCTGTTCATCATCCATCTCTTCTAACAGCTCCATCAACATGATTTCTCTCTTTTCAACAATATCTCCGTCTCTGACTTTCTTCAGCAACTTCTCCTTAGTTCTAAGGAATGAAGGGTCTTTCACGGCGGGTGAAAGACGCCTATGAACTATGATTGATTCGGATCGCTTGCTGATTGAAAAATCAAGAGAAGATGCAAGTGAAGCTAGAGCGTCAGCTAAGATGTTCTGATTCCTAGGGACATGGACAAAGATTAGTTTCGTGAAAAGCTTTGAGTAAGCATAAGTAAGTTCCTGATAAGGCTTGAGCTTGGGATCAAGAGTTCGATACTTGGTCAGCACTTGGCGGAGAATCAGTTGGCTATCACCTACAATCCTGAGTTTGGTGGCACCATGGAAATGAGCAGCCTCGAGGCCAGCAAGAAGTGCCTCGTATTCAGCTATATTGTTGGTGACTGGAAAGTCAAGCTGAAAGACTTGTGGAATGGTGACACCTTCAGGTGATAACAGAACGATACCGATCCCCTTTCCATGAGAATTCAGAGCTCCGTCAAAATGCAGAGTCCACATATCATCTCTGATCTGATTTACGGACATCAGTTCCTCATCTGGAAACTCTGATCGCATTGGATCAAATCGAGGAAGGGGATGATGAGCGAGATGTTCTGCTATGGCATAGCCCTTGATTGCTTTCTGCTGAATATAAATGATATCGAATTGAGATAGAAAGCTTTGCCATCGTGCTAACCTATCAGTAAGAACAGATTTCTCCAAAAGGAATTTGATCGGATTCATCCTAGCGATGAGATGGACTTCATGGGCCAGAAAATAATGTTTTAATTTCTGCACAACCCAGACCAATGCTGCACATGTTTTCTCCATCGCCGTATATCTCTGTTCAGCGGGGTTGAGAAGTTTAGAGAGATAGTAGGCCGCCCTTTCTTTTCCTTCTTCATCCTCTTGTGCTAGAACAACCCCCACTGCATTATCCAGGACTGAAATGTAAAGTATCAATGGTTTGCCTGGAGATGGTGGTCTCAAAACAGGAGGACTTGCCAAATAGTTCTTTAATCTATCGAATTCCTCCTGACACTTATCGACCCAATCGAATTTGACTCCCGGCTTGGTAAGCTCGTAAAACGGCTTACACCTTTGTGAGTGCTGGGAGACAAAATGACGAATAAATTGCAACCTCCCGATTAATCCTCTCAGCTCTTTCAAGTTTTTGGGAGGTGGCATTTCTCTAATAGCCTTCGCCTTGTTGGGATCGATCTCAATTCCCCGTTTGCTGACAATAAATCCAAGCAATTTTCCTGAAGATACCCCAAATACACATTTCTTTGGGTTCATCTTTAACTGATACTCTCTCGATCTCTCTAATACCCTTGCCAAAACTTTGGCGTGCTCAGCCTTTGTCTTCGATTTAACCAATAAATCATCCACATACACTTCCAGATCTATGTGCATCATGTCATGAAATATAGCCATCATAGCCCTCTGATAAGTGGCTCCAGCATTCTTCAATCCAAATGGCATGACGACATAACAGTATGTTCCCCAAGGTGTAGTGAATGACGTTTTCTCTTGATCTTCTTCTGCTAGCTTAATCTGATTGTACCTTGAAAATCCGTCCATAAACGATAAAGTTTCATAGCCAGCGGTGTTATCAATGAGTACGTCAATATGAGGCAATGTAAAATCATCTTTAGGACACGCCCGGTTCAAATCGCGGAAGTCAATGCAAATTCTGACCTTCCCGTCCTTCTTCATAACCGGGACTATATTGGCCACCCACTGTGGATAAAGGACAACTCTAATAAATTTAGCTTTATGTAATTTGTCAACCTCTTCCTTCATCTTTAGAGCCATTTGTGGGTGGAATCGCCTTAATTTCTGTTTGACAGGGCTAGCTCCTTCCTTTAACGTTAATCTGTGTTCAACTAAAGATGAATCTAACCCTGGCATATCTTCATAACTCCAGGCGAAAGTGTCCTTGTAGTCTTTAAGTACTTGTACCATTGCCTTCTCATCCTCTGTAGAAAGATTTTTGCTGACGAGGACAACCTTAGGTTCATCTTCAGTCCCTAAATTGATTTCTTTGGTGGGCTCTTCTACGGTAGCTGAGGGTTCATCTAATCTCTTCATTCCACTGGCATATGCCTCAGCTACGTCCTCGTCATCTTCCTCATTTTCAATAATGGGGTCCTTTTCATGCACTAACTCATACACCCCATACCCATCATTGACTGACTCATCATTCATACAGTCTTCTGGCATCTGAATTGGATTTTCTAAAAACTAAGGGATTAATGTAAGGACTGAGGTTTCGGGTTCAGTTTTCGGGTCGGGTTCGGGCAGGATCCCCTGGTTTGGACCCTGGCGGGGGTGTTGAGATTTCTGACTAAATGACGTCAGCACTACTCGACGCCTTTCAAAAGGTGTCAGGTTGTGTGGACGCCATTTAGGTCTGCTTGTTGTTGTGCCACGTGTGCGCCACGTGGGCGGATTTCGGACTGCGAGGGTACGGCCCCTGTCACATCGTCTGAACGGCGTCCATGTTGGTCGACGCGATTCAGACTGTGACCTCTGCGATGTCAGGGTACGGCGCCAGAGCGTTGTCAGTACGGCCTGTCCTGTCGTCTGAACGGCGTCCGTGGAGGGTGACGCGTTTCAGATCGCTGTCAGTACGGCCCGTCCTGTCAGACTGATTGGCGTCTGCCTCGATCGACGCATTTTAGCTGGATCCAGATTGACCCCGCGAGCCTCTCCTTCTTTCCCTCATTCTCGCCTTCACTCTCTCTCTCTCTTTGCTCTCTCCGCCCTCTCCGACCCTCTTTTCCCCTTCCCTTCCTCTTCTTCCTCTTCCACCACTCCAACACCTCCCTACCTCTCACCTCTACCTCCACCACTTCCTTCGCGGCGTTCCATTCTCCGGACGGCGGCTGACGTCCCGGCGGAGTGGCGGCGTCTTCGAGGGTACCGGCGGCGGTCTGCGGTGCAGCGGGTCGGCGGCACGGAGCTTGGTGGAGTTCAAGAACCGATAGGGGGACGAACCTTGCATGAATCGTGATTGTCTTGTGTATGTTTTCCTTGGCGTGGCATGATGTGTTTCGGGTTAGAACGAGCATGTTTAAGAGGTTTTCTTGTGGGAATGGTCGTGTTTGAAATCGTGGAATTGTAGCATGCTTATGGTAGTTGATCTCCCTTTCCTCCTCCTTTTGTTTTGGGGCATTTTCAGTTATTTTGGGTTAAGGGAGAGACCCTTGGATCGAACCAGGGAACCAGGTTTCTGGCGCTAAACGGCGTCGTGCCTGGTCGACGCCTTTTAGAAGGACGTCAGGGCAGTACGACGCCTTTTAGGGTAGAAACCTCCCTGTTCGAGGTTTCATGAGTACGGGGTTCTGGCGCTAAAAGACGTCATGTATGGACGACGCCTTTTAGAAGGACGTCGGGCCATCATGACGCCTTTCAGGCAGAAATGACCCCGATCGAGGGTTCTGCAATCGGGAATTCTGTGGTGAATGGCGTCTGTGGACGTTCATGCGTTTTAAAGGGCGACTCCCTATGTCGACGTGATTTAAGGAATAATTTGATTATAAGGAACCAGTTTGAGGGTCTTGAATGGCGTCGACCTCGGTCGACGCGATTCAAGACAGGAATGCTTAACTCCTGTTATTTATCATATATTTCACTGTTGGATGGTTCAAATGCATGCTTTAAGCTGTACGCCGAGACGGAAATTACTGTGTGAATTGAATCATGTTGTGTGTGTGTGTGCTTATGCGAATATGGAATCGGAATAACTGTGGTTTACGTTTGTCACCATGGACCGATGGGGACAGGGTCATGGTGTCTGTGAGGCATTGTGCCGTACCGGTGGGAGAAGGGGTACATGTTGTGTTTTACCTTTGGCTGAGGGAAGCAGGATCGCCTTGAGCCCGTCGGGCCGGAGTAGCCGGTGTGCTATCCGAGGGGTCGCTGTTTGGTCTCTGCGGGTCGGGGTTTCCCTGTTTGTCGTGGCAGCTTCCGGCGCGTTTCTTGCTGTGGAGCTGGTTGTGGTACTGTTGGAGTTGTTTTACCCCTGTAGCCACTGGGCCTGATGTGACCTTTGATCAAGGTTACGAGTGGTACCCTTAGCCCTTTGGCCTGACGCAGCCCGGGAGGTTAGGGTTGTGGGTAGTTCCTGTAGCTTCGGCTTGACGGGGGTTCGCCGGTCCCCAGGGCCCTCCTGAAGCGCTGAGGCCTAGCGTGGAGGCAATCCGGTCGGTAGGACAGTAGTCTAGACTGCTTGTGTGCACACGTAGCTGGGCTGTGGTGGTACACTGGTCCCAGCTAGTCCTAGTTTGACTCACTGCCTCACCCTACAGTGCCTCGGAACACTGTAGGGGCGGACAGGCTTGAGTAGTGGTGGTAGTGTTGTGAGGCGACGTTTGACTTCGGTCGACAGTGTGGTTCAGTCGCTTTGTGGACTTTGGCTGTGAGTCGTGACTCTGTGTTGGGTTCTTCGGATTGCTTAGAACTGTTCCTGCTACACTACTTATCGTGCGTTTCATATCAGGTTGGGTGCTATGTTTACTGCTTTATTTAATTGTCATATATCTGTGTTGTTACACTTGTGGGTGTGTGAGTGGGAGGCAGGGGATCGGATGATCCCTACTGAGCCCAATTCTGGTGTGGCTCACTCCCTGCGGTTTCAGGTGTGGACCTCGTGGCGCTTGGCAGCGGGTGGTGTTTTCTTGGTGTGCGGACCAACAGCTGTCTCAGTTCCGGGGTATGCCCCGATGTTGTTGTACTTTGATTCTGCCTGTACTTCTTTAATTTGTTGGACCATGTAATTATTGTTGGACTGTATACGGACATTGTTATCTTCCCTCCTGCGCACTTATTATATCTTTGTAGTCCGTGTGATTGTTATATTTAGCCTTGTTTAGCGCTTACTCCTCCAGATGTGTTGTGTGAGATCCGGGTGTCAACCCGTAGTTAATGGGCCGACATCCATTTAGTGATCGGGTCTCCGGTCATAGGATGGCGGGTCGTTACAATTAAAGAGCAAGAAAAGCATCTATCAGCTAAGTCATGGAAGTATCTATCTGGAATTCGCCTACCCTTAGACTTCCTAACTTGACTAACCTGCCTAGAACTAGACTGCCTAACTTCACTAAACTCCCTATCATAACCTAATGAAGATGAAGCAGGATATAAATCCTGGGATACAAGTGGAAATACAGAAGAATCCTCCCGAGGGGAGGGGCAGACTAGATCTAAGAGAGAATCTTGACCGAAGGACCCGCGCAATGGGGGGTGATCGGACAAGTAAGAGGTTTCCTCGATGAGGATCTTGGAAGAATTTGTTGCCAAATTGGCGTTTTTTTTTTGGATAGCGGAGGAATTAAACATAAAATAGGAATGGATACAAATAGAAGGGGAATTAGACGGAGGAAGTGGCACCAAGGCCAGAGGATTAGGGGGATCATATAGCAATATGTCCCAGATCAAATCATACATCCTCTCTAGATCGAGAGGAGGTTGTGGAATAAGGTCCTGAGGGGACAGAGTAATCATAACGGGCAGAGCCCGTGGAATATCTTCAATAATGACCCGCGACCAAGTCGGGGTCAAGAGCAATGTGCGAAACAGAGTATGGAGCATGAAAACACGAGAAGGATATGTCCCCCTCCAGAGCAGATCTGTAGTGTAACCAGCTTCATAGGGGTCATCTGTCTCCCCTTCGTCGGTCTCTTCAGACAGCAATATCCGCTTATCAAAGATGGCACCAGGGCTTTCAATCAGCTCATCAATCTACGGCGGCCACTTAGGTTCTGCCGGATCTAGAAACAGTCTGTTCAGTGCAATGTAAGGTCTCTCAGATCGAACCACTTGTACCATTCGCATTCAGGATCATGGAATTTTCTCCTTTTCATAGGCCGCAGAGCCTCCAAGGATTGGTACGTAAGTAGTTCTGAGCAATGCCTGGCCAAGTCCCTCCCATATATGTCATGGAGGTCAAAACATGAAGTAATGACCACCGTGTTGTCATGGCTAAGTATGGGCCCCTTCACAAAGTGTGTATACAGGGTCCATGTTAGGGGATCTCGGCCTTCCTTGGGTGGTGTAGACATTGTCTCCCAGATTTTTTGACCTTCTTCATTCTCTGCTTGCTGAACCAGATCTTGTTTAAGTTTTCTTGGCATGTAGCCCAGACCACTTCCAGGTGCTGCTCGATGATCTTTAACAGGAGTGGTCCTGCCTTGCAACTGTGTGCCCAGACCTTTTCCAGGCTGGTAGCCGTTCTTCATCATAATTCTCCATCCTGGGGTACTCATGCACTTCCCCCTTTTTATGGCATCTAACGGGTAAGGAGAAATGGTGGCGGCTTTCAAAGGATCAGCCACTGGATGATAGACCTGTAATACCGACAGAAAAGGTTGTCGGCCAGTTAAAACAGTAGATTTAATATTCAAAGTATGAGCAGTAGCAAGGATCGGCATGCTCGTCACTTTAATAATTCGTCCTGTGAAAGAGAATTTGAGGCATTGGTGATTCGTATAAGGAATCACCTCAAGAGTTTTAATGTAAGGACGACCCAAAATGACATTTATAGAAGGATCGATTTCCATAATGTGAAATTCGACCTCTGCATGACTTACAGGGCCTAGCTCCACTTTCAAATAAACCATTCTCAAAGGGGAACGGGTAGAATTGTCATATGCTGTCACAGAGATGGGGCTAGGCAGCCATTTTTCTTTGGGCACACCGCACAGCTCCAGGGTCTTCGGAGGTAAGACATTGATCGAAGCCCCTGTATCTACCAGGCATGCATCCACGGCCTTCTTACAGATGTTGACCGTGATGCTCAGAGCCATGCTTCTGGCTGCTGGCGGTACTAGTTCCGATGTGTGAAATGTAATGGAGGCCTGATCCCCCTGAGGAACTAGTAGTGCTGCAATTTTTTCTACCGGTACGTCCTCGTTGACCATCACCTTTTGTAGATATTCCATTAAGGCTTCTTGGTGACTCTTCGACCTTTTGATCAGTTCAAGTACGGTGATCCGTGCCGGTGTTCTGTCCAGATGTTTCAACAAATCATATTGAGTGCCTGGTGCACTCTCTTCATTATGGGCTTCCTCAGTCGGCTGTGATGGGCCGTCTCTAACTGTGGACTGAGGAAAGACTTTGTTGAAAATCCTTCCACTTCAGAGCGCATGTTCCTCAACCGTGGAGGATCCGGGTGACACCTTGAGTACCGCAGGGTTGGATGGTGCGGATGATGTAGAGGGCTGGTATGTAGGTGATGGCATAGGGTTAGGTGGTGATGGCGCGGTGCGGATTAAAGGCCTAGAGGGTTGGATGGTGGATGGGTAAGTGGTTGGTGAAGTGGGGAATGGCACGCGTAATAGCGGTCTGGATGGTAAGGGGGTATCTGGGTAGGTGGTAGTGGTAGCGGGCGAAGTAGGGAATGGTATGCGGAGTAATGGCCTAGATGGTAGAAGGGGCGCGTGATTGGTTTGCGGGGGATTATATGGTAGCGGTGTAGTGGTGTGGGGCGTAATGGGCTTGAGGAAAGCGGGTAGTGTTAATGAGTTATTGGGTGCGGGTGAGTAATATGTGGGTGTCGTTAGAGGGGTGATGGTAATGGGTTGTGGCCTAGGTATGTGGATGGTGCGGCGTGGTGGTCATTCTGCGGTACTTGGAATATGACCCGTCGAATAAAGAGAGGAAGAGTCCTCTATTCTCCACTGTTGCCCACGGTCAGCCTCAGACTGGCTGCTTGTCAAGATAGGGGCAACTTGGTTTTGGTTCGGATGCTCCGGGAGTGGATTCTGCACTATGCCCATGTTGGGTGGTGGTGCTGCTTGTGCTGGTGGTCTTGCTTGTAGCTGCTGCTGCTGCTGTGGTCTTTTTGCCTTCAGGGCTGATATATACTTTTTCATCTCCTCCCAGTCTATGCCACCCTGCTCGTTGAGATCATGAATATAATCTCTAAACTGGAAGCAGGTGTCGATGGTATGCCCAGGTTGCCTATGGAAGTAGCAATACCTGGACGTGTCGGCATTTTGAGGCCAGACGACCTTTTCCCTTGGCAAAACTAAGGCATTAGCTGCCATTAGAGCACTGAAGATATATGCTAAGGATTCTGGGAGGGCCGGGTATTCTGCCCTTTTAGGGCCTGGAGGTCTTCTCTGCTGATTATAGTCAGCAGGAGGAGGGACATTATGGTATGCGGGCGGTGCGCGCGGCTGATATTGCTGTTGTTGTTGGTATTGTTGTTGTTGGGTCTGCTGGTACTGCTGTTGCCATTGCGGCGGCTGCTGTTGCTATTGCTGGTTCTGGTTCGGCTGCTGGGGCCGCTGATACTGTTGCTGATAATGGGGGTTCTGCTGCTGCCTGTACCCCTGCTGGTTTGGCTGCGGTGGCCTCTAGTACTGCTGCTGGTTCCTCACGAACTGGGGCTAGTTATTATTCATGCTACTAACTTGCTTGTGAGAGAGCGTGCCCTCAGTAGTCGGACCTGTGCTGGGAGAGTTTGGCACTGCAGGCTTCCGAGGTGGAGGCCTGCTAGGTCTGTGAGGATCAAAGACGCTAGAGAACGTAGCGTCCTTGAAGGCATTTTGGCAGTACCGTGCTCTTTCATAGAGCTCTGCCATGTTGGTCAGATTGTTCAGGGAGAGGACTAGTTTGAACTGGGGCGTGGCATTGGAAATTAACATCTTCACTTGCTCAGATTCGGACAAGTGATCCTTCACCTTTTCGGCCAGGCCCCGCCACCTATCAGCAAAACTGACAAACTCCTCATCAGGTTTCATTTTTTCTGCAATGAGGTCAGTGATGGACAAGGAGGGTGCAACTCTGTCTTGGTACCGTTGAATAAATTTCCGTGAAACGATACCGTAGTCCTCTACTTCGGAGGGTTCCAAGGAAAAGAACCACTCGAGGGCTGGTCCCTCTAGAGATCTCCTGAACAAAAAGGCCAACGACCTCTTATCGTTCTGCCAGAAAGACGATTCGTACATAAACTCCTTCAAATGTGTGAAGGGGTTACCAGTACCGTTGTACTTCCGGTACAATGGCATCTCAGAGGGTGGTAGGTGGAATACCGGCAGGCTCGACAAATTGATCTCTGGCGCAGCTTTAACCCCCATCATCTTCTGGAGGTTGTTGAATTGCTCATCCATGCGCTCCATTTTGGCTAGCAACGCTTGCGTGGTTAGATCTGCCTAGGGAGGAGGAGGAGGTGGAGGTACTTGATAGGCCTGCTGCCTAGAGTACGTTGGACAGGGGGGACAATAAAGGGGAGGTCCGACAGAGCTTCCACCATGCCCGAGGGCATTTTAATAAGCAGGCGTTTGCGGTCTAGCCGGTTGCCTAGAGGATGAAATCTGCGGCCCAGTTGGCCGAGAAGTAATATGGAGGCCTTCCACGGCCTGATGGATGTAAGGAGGATGAAGAGGAGGTTGTTGAGTGACAACAGGGGGAGCCACAGGGTTCGGCTCAGCAGGCTGCGTGGGTGCCTTCTCCTTCAGAATAGATTGGATCGCCTCGAACTGCTGAGGGTCCAGTCAGGAGGCAAGAACTCCCAAAGCGTTGACGAGATCCGAAGGATCAGAGGATGAGGGATCATTCTGATTCATGTCCCCCTCAAGATTGGGATTAGGAATCGCATATTCATGCGGGGGAAGATCAGGATATCGATCATGGGGATGAAAGAGAGGTGTCCGGACATTCCCATCTTGTTGATATGGAATGGGGACAGAATTACGGGAGGCATCAGCATCTCTCCCGTTCTCCTAGTTGTAGTCCGAATCGCGAGGGGCATTAGCATATCCCTCGTAGTTGATGATGGCGTCTTGAGCCATACTCAAGTCCCTGCCTGATCGCAGCAGCATGATGTTAGATTATTTTTTCAAAGATTTGACAAACAAGTTGCACAGAGATTAATCAATCAAGTGGATGCTTAACGTGATTTTAAGATTCCTTGTTGAGTTATTTGGATTCAATTAAACCACAAATTCGCTCAGGGAAAAGGATCCTGTTTCAGTTCAATATCCACCGTTATTCTCTATGGCTTTCTCTCACAACGCTTTATGGAATCTAACCGGGACTTCAACTGGTACAACCAGCCCGATGATCAAGGAGGAGTACCTTGATTTTGGGGACTTATGGAGGCCTCAACGTCAACTTCTCTAGTCTGATCAAGGGACCAACCCAATCAGAGAGAGTTGCTGACGTCAAGTAGTGTGTTCCTAAGAAAATGAGGGTATTCTGTGTTCCTAAGAAAATGAGGGTATTCGCCTCAATGCGTATGACCTATGGCCTGGATGGCCTCTAATGCTTAATAATAATGGGTAGTTAGCACTCAAGTCACAAAAATCTGAGAACTGGGGAAAAATTAAAAAACTGTCTGAATTGCGTCGAGTTCAGTCGACGCTATTCAAACAAAATCTTAATTTTTAGCAGAGACTGAGATTGCAGACAGCAGAGAAAGGAGACTGAAAGGCGTCTGGGTTTATTGACGCAGTTTGAAACACGTCAGTGCTCCTAGACGCTTTTCAAGTCGCAGAAACAGTTTTGTAGGAGGAATTTCTGGGTTGATTCCTCCTCAAATAGGATAAAAGCAATAAATAATCAATTCATGCAGATTTTTTTTAGTTCCAGATTTTAACAGGATGATTTTACTAACTAAACAAGTAAGATGCCAATCAATCACACAACATTTTCATCACAAAAATAGCTTTTTCAATTAATCAACGGGAGGGCAAAATTTTGCCACTGGGGTGTGCACGTGGTGCACGAGGGAAATTAACTAAACTAAAACACTCACCACTTGGTGAGGACGTGTCAAGAGACACAAGTGGTGCACCGTGGGTGCCCGATTGATGATAGCAAGAACAAAAGAATTAAAAGATGGCGCGACCAAGTCCCACCGTGATCGCCAAAAAAGCTGTGAGTGATTAAAATGCTAGTGTGATTATCATGAAAAATCTATGTTGTTTAAGTGCAAAATAATGCCTATTAAAAGAAAACTACGTGAAGTGATCGCCAGAAACTTTTGACTTAAAAGTTCCAAAAGAAGTTTTGATCGCCTACTTGTTTAAATGCGGAAGATATTGAGCTCTTGATTCCCCTCCTTCAGCCGGCTGAAGAAAGAGAGCCCTTCCTTTTCCTTTTGTTCTTGCTGTTGAGTTTGAATTTGAGAAGTTGAGGATCGTCCAGAGATTCTTGTGACTTTGTGCTTGATTTACTCCTTTGTTCCGTCAAGAAAAATAGAAATGGAAACGAAGAAATGATGATGAGAACTTAAGCAACAATAGAATCCATTCTTATCAAGCTCTTAAGCATGCAACTAAACAACAAACTTACTTGTTGAATAGCTTTTGAAACCCCTTAATTAAATAGGTTTTGAAAAGAATGCAGGTGTTGTGTGTAGCATGGAGTGGTGATGAAGAATGAGAGATTAATGAAATGAAAATGAAAATGCAGTAATGAAACACTCATGCCGATTTGGATGAAGCCTTGAATTGGATGAAGAATGGACGCCGACTTCTGGAAACAGCAGCGCTTCGGCGTTTGGACGTCGTTTCTCCGATCTTCAATCACTAACTCTGATTATAACTTCTCTCTTTTGTTTTTTAATAATACTCAACTTCGTTACCCATTGAAGATGTAAAGTATTTATAGACTTCTTCTGCGTCCGCGGATTTACATGGAAAAATCTAGGATTTATCCATCTTAACCAACAGATAAATACAGATTAATTCATCTTTATCTGTAATTATCTAAAAAGCGTCCACATTGGCTGACGCCTTTCAGATTAATTAAGATAAGGATAAACATCCGAGAAAACTTATCTTTATCTGTATTAGCTAAAACGCGTCTACATGTGTAGACGTCTTTTACACTAATTAAGATAAGGATAAACATCCGGAAGAGAAGTTGAAATAGCTTAGGAAACCTAAAACGCGTCAGGACTTACATACGCCTTTAAGCTAATTAACCAACTAATTAAAATTCAAATTTAAACGTTAAAATAAGAATAATGTCTAAATGGCGTCCACACAAGCAGACGTCTTTTCAGTTTCTTCATATTTTAACTGAAATTCGAGTTAAAACCAATTTAATTGATTAACTTAAACATGTATGTTAAACCCGATACTTAAAAAGATCAATAAAAATTAATCAATGATTAAATATCAGACCATTCTGAGGCATTATTATATAATATGAAATTTACTCGGAATGACGTCAAAATTAGCGTGTCTACAAGCGCGTCAAAACCTATTAATCTATACCAGCAGCCATCGCCCGTCCAGACTCGTACTTATTATTGGACTATGACATCTAACCTAGTTTATCACATACTCGACCAGACTGAGCTCTGATACCATGTGTAACAACCCGCCACCCTATAATCGGAAGCCCGATTACTAAATGGGTATCGGATCATTATCTACAGATTCACACCCGAATCTCATACGACACGTCTGGAGAAGTAGGCATTAAACAAGGCTAAATATAACAATCTCACGGACTTCAAGGAAAGTACAGGTGCGCAGGAAGGAAATTAATAATGTCCGTACATAGTCCAACAATAATTACATGGTCCAAAGAGTTAAATAAGTACAGGCAGAAGCAAAGTATAACAACATCGGGGCATACCTCGGAACAGAGATAGCTGTTGGTCCGCACACCAAGAAGAACACCACACGCCGCCACTCGCCAAGAAGTCCACACCTGAAAAAGCAGGGAGTGAGCCACACCAGAATTGGGCTCAGTAGGGATCATCCGATCCCCGCCTCCCATACACACACACGAGTGCAGTAATACAGAAAAGAAGGCAATTTGATTAAAGCAGTAAACACAGTTCCTAAATATCGATATGAGACATATGTATCCATAATGCAACATGCACAATTCTAAGCAATTCAAGTAACCTAACTCAATACTACAGTTCGTAACCAAGGATCCTGCTAAACACTCAAACCACACTGTCGACCGCATACAAACGTCGCCTCACGACACCACCAACACCTACGCCTGTCCACCCCTACGATGTTCCGGGCATCGTACGGTGAGGCAATGAGTCAAACTAGGACTAACTGGGACTAGTGAACCACCACCGCCCAGTTACGTGTGTACACAAGCAGTCTAGACCACTGTCCTATCGACCGGACTTCTCTCAACGCCAGGCCTCGGCGCTTCAAGAAGGCCCTGGGGAGTGGCGAAACCCCCCTCAAGCCGAAGCTATAGGGACTACCCGTAACCCTAACCTCCCGGGTCACATCAGGCCAAAGGGCGAAGGGTACAACTCGTAACCTCGATATCTCAGGTTACATCAGGCCCAGTGGCGAAAGGGTAAACTCCAGCAGCACCACACCCGGCTCCACAGTAAGAATCACGTCGGAAACTGCCACGACAAACTAGGAAAACACCGACCCGCTGAGACCAAACAGTAACCCCTCGGATAGCACGTTGGCTACTCCGGCCCGACTGGCTCTAGGTGGTTCTGCTTCCCCCAGCCATAGGTGAAACACTAACATGTACCCCTCCTACAATGGTACGGCAACATTTCCACACAGACATCGTGTCCCTCCCACACCGACACAAGGTGTCAAACGCAAACCACAATTATTCTAGCTCCATAATAGCATAAACACACACACACGATGCGATCCCGATCATACAGAAATCGTTGGCCTCGATGTATGATTTAAAGCATGCACTTTAATCGAACTATCTAACAATGTAAACACATGTTAATATCATGAATTAATGTGATTTTGTCTTGAATCGCGTCGCCTGTGGCCGACGTCATTCAAGCATCCTAAACTGGTTCATATAAAATCGGCCTAAAACGCGTCGCCCTTCGTAGCCACCTTTCAAAAGGCGTCGTTGTTCCTACTTGCCTAATCATGACAGAAACATATTCAGGCCTTTGGGCGGTCTGAACTAAAACGCGTCGTCCTGGAAAGCCGCTGTTTGAAAGGCGTCACTGTCCCCGGACGCCATTTAAAACAGAACTTTATTCCCTTACAGAAATCGCTTCTGGGACAATTCTGGCCTAAATGGCGCCGTCCTAACCCGTCACCATTTTAAATGGCGTTGCCCTACCCCGACGCCATTTAGAGCCCAAAATCTGGTTTCATGAAACTTCGCCTGAACCTTAAAACATGGTTTCTTCTACCCCAAAATCACCCCAAAAATACCCAAAAATAGGAAATGAAGGGGGGAATCCAATTTACCACATGAAACATACTAATTCCCATTTCATAAAAATGACCATTTTCATTAAAAAGCCCCTTAACATGCTCATTCTACCCAAATCTCCATACACGTATCATGCTTCAAAGCGGGAAACACGGATGATACAACCCAATTACATGCAAGGATCGTCCCCCTACCGGTCACTTGAACTCCTCCTAGCTCTGTACCGCCGAACCGCAGCACCGCAAACCGCCGCCAGTACTGCCGTGGACGCCGTCACTCCGCCGGGACGTCGGCCGTTGCCTGGAGAATGAAGTGCCGCGGAGGAGGTGGTGGTGGTAGTGGTGTGGGAGAGAGAGGTGGTGGAGTGGTGGAAGAGGAAGAAGGGGGAGGGGAAAGGAAAGAGGGAAACAGAGGGGGTCGAAGAGAGGGATGAGAGAGAGTGAGAAGGAGAGAATAGGAGAAAGGAGGGGAGGCTCGTGGGGTCAAACTGAAACTGGTTAAAACGTGTCGTGCTAGACAGACGCCAATCAGCTGACATGATGGGGCTGTACTCTGACAGAATGTCTGAAACGCGTCGTCCATCCAAGACGCCGTTCAGACGACAAGACCGGGGCCGTACTCTCGTGGCCCAAAGCCAGCCCACGTGGCACAACAGCAACCCAGCTAAATGGCATCCACACAGCAAGACGCCATTCTAAAGGCGTCGTGCACCCCATACGTCATTTAGATGGCACACCCCAGACCCATCAGGGCCCAAACCAGGGGGGTCCGGCCCGAAACCGACCCGATAACTGTACCCGAAACCTCCATCCTTACATGTCATGATGCATAGATGCAGACAAGTAAGCACAAGCTGAGACAAGGCGAGGTGGAATTGAGGCTAGAAAACGGTGCAAAAGTTGCGTCGATTGCTGTTGGGACAGCAAACCTCAGGCATCCATCAGGAGACGCCTTACTATTAGAAGATTGTTATAATATTCCTAGCATAATAAAGAACAATGGGTACCGAATCATTAATTTGGAACCAAACCAGGATCTAAGTAAGTCTGGGAAATAAATGATAAACTAAGCTAAACATTCACATCGCATTGAATTGAAAGGAAAATGCAGAAATTAAAAGTTATTACAATGCGACTCGATACAGCAAATAATTACATACTCCAACAGAAGAGAATTAATTAAACATATAGGCCAGAAATAAAATAACAACTACATCGGGGCATACCTCGGAACAACAGCCGTCGACGCTCAACACACAGCCGCACACTCCCCGCTAGGTCTGCCGGGAGTCCTCACCTGAAAACCGCAGGGATGAGTCTCAAAGACAAGACTTAGTAGGGATCCTTCGATCCCCACTGCCCACGTACACACCCACAAGTGAAGAATACAGCTGACGGTAAAGTAACAAGCATAGTGGTAATTACTATTCCTAGATCTCAATGCGAATCACATGCAATCGAAATGTATTAAACATGCATAATTCTAAACCAGACGACTAGGGAACCCACAACCGCCGTCTCGATAGAACACGCCAACCATACAAACAACAGTGGGGAAAACATCGACCCGCTGAGACCAAGCAGTAACCCCTCGGATAGCACTCTAGCTACTCCGGCCCAACTGGCTCAGGTGGTTACTCCTTCCCTCAGCATGAGTGACACTCCGAAAGTACCACACCCACAACGGTACTAGCTGACCCCGGGGTTCACCAGGTGACCCTCTCTCACTAGGCGTCACCCCGCCCACGCCCCCACCGGCGCTGTGCTCCACCCACACCAGCACAGGGTGATAAAGCACTACAACTATCACTCTAGGTCCACAGTAACACAAAACCCGGCACAGTACGATCCGGTCACGTGAAAAGCCCGCGATCGCACGATACACAACGCAGTGCCATCCGGTCATGAAGAATCCATCATTATCGAGTGCACTAAAGCATGCATTAACCAACTATCTAGTAATATGAACACATTTTACTGGCATGAATTAGTGTAGTTCTGTCTTGAATCGCGTCGCCCAAGGCCGACGCCATTCAAGCTGTAACGACCCGCCACCCTATAATCGGAGATCCGATTACTAAATGGGTACCGAATCATTAATTTGGGACCAAACCAGGATCTAGTAAGTCTGGGAAATAAATAATAAACTAAGCTAAACATTCACATCGCATTGAATTGAAATGAAAGTGCAGGAAATTAAAATTATTACAATGCGACTCGATTAAGGCAAATAATTACATACTCCAGCTGAAAGAAAATAATTAAACATACAGGCCAGAAATAAATAACAACTACATCGGGGCATACCCCGGAACAACTGCCGAAGATGCACAACACACGGCCGCACACGCCGCTCTAAGTCTGCTGGGAGTCCTCACCTGAAAACCGCAGGGGTGAGTCTCAAGAACAAGACTCAGTAGGGATCCTTCGATCCCCACTGCCCACGCACACACCCACAAGTGTAAAGTACAGCTAACGGTGAAGTAACAAGTGTAGTGGCAGGTACAATATCTAATTCTCTACGTGAGAACACATGCAATCGAAGCATAATGAACATGCACATTCTAAACCAGCCGCTAGAGAATCCACAACTGTAGTTCCGATAGAACTCGCCGACCGTACAAACAACGGTGGGAAAAACCTCGACCCGCCGGGACCAAGGAGTAGCCCCTCGGATAGCACGCTCGCTACTCCGGCCCAAATGGCTCAGGTGACTACCCCTTCCCCCAGCATGAGTGACTCTCCGAATGTACCACTCCGACACCGGTACTAGCTGACCCCGGGGTTCACCAGGTGACCCTCTCTCACTAGGCGTCACCCCGCCCACGCCCCCACCGGCGTTGTGCTCACGCCCCCACCAGCATAGGGTGATAAAGTGCTACAATGT
Source organism: Zantedeschia hybrid cultivar (assembly GCA_030544215.1). NCBI lineage: Eukaryota > Viridiplantae > Streptophyta > Magnoliopsida > Alismatales > Araceae > Zantedeschia > Zantedeschia hybrid cultivar. The sequence goes on from JARZZO010000015.1 coordinate 41,071,210, forward strand.
CACTCCAGGTCCACAGTAACTGAAAACCCAACACAGTGCGATCCGGTCACGTGAAAAGGCCGCGATTGCATAACACACATAGAATCATCCGATCGTGAGGAATCCATCTCTATTGGGTGCACTAAAACATGTGCTAACCGTCTATCTAGCAGTATGAACACGTTTTACTGGCATGCATTAGTGAGATTCTGGCTTGAATCGCGTCGACCGAGGTTGACGCCATTCAAGCTCCAAACACAGGTTTAAATAAATCAGTCTTCAGAATCTGGCCTTAAAAGGCGTCGACCCCCTTGGTCGCCTTTTAAAAAGGCGTCAACATCCTTAGACGCCATTGAACACCGAAATCCGGAATTCCCAAGGCCTTATCCCAGGGATTTCTGCGGTTAAAACGCGTCATGGATGCACGACGCCGTTCAAAAACGCGTCGCTTACCCATGACGTGTTTCAGCCACAGAAACCTCAACCTGGCAGACTGTCTGTCAGTCAATTCCTGTCTAAAAGGCGTCGTGATGGCTTGACGCCTTTCAAAAAGGCGTCGTCCATGCACGACGTCTTTCAATCCCAGGAACCAGGAACACCCTATACCCGAGGGCTCCTTTTCCAACCCAAAATAACCCCAAACTGGAGGGAAACGAAGAGCAAGATAATTTAAAGGCAAACACCCCCGTAAAGAACCTAAACATGCTCATTCTACCCCCCAAAACCGAAGATCTACCACATGCATATCGAGGGGAACAAGGTTTAAACACAACGTCACGGGGAACGTCACCCTACCGGACACTCGGACTCCTCCAAACTTCACGCCGTTCACCCTTCTCGCCCCACGCCGCCGCCGGTACCGCCGTGGTCGTCCTTGCTCCACCGTGACGTCGGCCGCCGTCCGGAGAGTAGAACGCCGCAGTGGAAGTGGAGGTGGTAGTGGTACGGGTTAGGTGGAGGATGGAGTGGAGGGAGAGTCACAATGGTGGGAGGAAAAGAGGGAAGAGGAGGAGTTCGCCGCCGGTCGCCGGAGAAGGAGAGGAGAAGGAGAGTAGGGGAAAATGAGGGAAAGAAGGAGGGCTCACGGGGTTAACCAGGAACTGGCTAAAACGCGTCGACATCTACGGACGCCTATCAGGTGACAAGACGGCCGCTCTGACAAGATTCTGAAACGCGTCGTCCTACATAGACGCCATTCAGACAACTTGTCAGGGCCGTACTCTGACACATCCAGAGTCGCAGTCTGAAAGGCGTCGTCCTTAGCAGACGCCGTTCAGACGACCTGACAGGGCCGTACTCACGCGGCCCAAGGCCATCCCCCCGCGGCACCCACGTGGCAGCACCTGAAACGCGTCTGTCAAGGTGGACGCCGTTTAAAACGCGTCATCAGGTCCTGACGCGATTCAACTCAGAACTTCCGCCCCCTCGCAGGGACTAGAACAACAGGGTCTGACCCGAAAACCGGATCCGAAAGTCTCGGTCATTACAATCTCCCCCCGTTAAAGAAATTTCGTCCTCGAAATTGACTGCTAGAATTTAACAAGGTCAAAACAAGGATACAAGTTTACAATGAAACTCACGCGAAGAGGTAAGGGAACTGCTCCCGCATCTCGTCCTCTCGCTCCCAGGTTGCCTCACCTCCGGAGCGGTACTGCCAAATTACTTTGATCAGTGGTATAACCTTGTTCCGCAAAACCTGCTCTTTGCGATCCTCAATACGAACCGGGTACTCTGGAAATGACAGGTCCTCAGCGACCTCCAACTCTGAAAAGTCCAACACATGGGACGGATCCTGAACATATTTCCTCAACAAGGACACATGGAACACATCGTGCACTCCTGCCAGATTGGGCGGCAAGGCCAATTGATACGCGGTCTCCCCGATTTGAGCAAGAATGGGAAAGGGTCCAATAAAACGCGGACTCAGCTTGCCTCGTTTCCCGAATCTCATCACACCCTTGGAGGGTGAGACTCGGAGAAACACATGGTCCCCAACCTCAAACTCAAGTGGTCTCCGTCGGATGTCGGCATAACTCTTCTGTCTACTCTGAGCTGCGGTCAACCTCTGTTGGACTGTCCTGGCGACCTCAGCACACTGCTGCACCAACTCAGGTCCTGCAATCTGCCTCTCACCGATCTCCGACCAACACACCGGTGATCGACACGGCCGCCCATATAAGGCCTCATAAGGCGCCATGCCGATACTAGAATGGTAGCTGTTGTTGTAGGCAAATTCCACAGTGGACAAATGCTGTTCCCACGAACCTCCCCAGTCTAGGCAACACGCCCTGAGCATATCCTCCAAGGTCCGAATAGTCCTCTCCGACTGTCCGTCAGTCTCGGGTTGGTAGGCGGAGCTGAAAGCCAACTGAGTGCCCAATGCCTGCTGAAAGCTCTTCCAGAATCTGGAAGTAAACCTTGGATCTCGATCCGATACAATAGACAAAGGCACCCCGTGCAGAGAGATGATCCGGTCTACAAACAACTTTGCCAGTTTGCCGACCGACCAGTCCTTCCTAATGGCTAGGAAGTGTGCCGACTTGGTCAGCCGATCAACGATGACCCAGATGGCGTCTCTTCTGCTAGGGGATGCGGGCAATCCCATCACAAAGTCCATCGTCACATGCTCCCATTTCCACTCAGGAATCGGCAAAGGTTGCAACAACCCTCCAGGTCTCTGATGCTCGGCTTTAACCTGCTGACATGTCATGCATCTAGCCACGTACTCAACCACATCTCTCTTCATACCGGGCCACCAGAAGTGCCTCCTCAAACAGTGATACATCTTTGTCGTCCCGGGATGCACTGCATACCTCGATCGGTGCGCCTCATCAAGAACACATCTGCGCACATCTTCCTCAGTCGGAACATAGAGTCTGCCTCTGAATCTGACGGTACCATCATCCCATAACTCAACCTCAGATCTCTGGAGAATCTGGGGTAACTCCGCATCTGCCCTCTGAGCCTCAATCACAGCATGGTACACAGCCGGTCTCACAGTCAAACTGACTAGCACAGCTCTGCCATCTTCACGTGGAACCCTAAAGGAAGATTCCACCACCTGCTCAAATAATTTCCACTCCCGAACCATAAGGTATGACATGACCGTCTTCCGACTCAAAGCGTCTGCCACCACATTCGCCTTGCCCGGATGATAGGAAAGGTCAAAGTCATAATCTTTAATAAACTCCATCCACCTTCGCTGCCTCAGGTTCAGGTCTCTCTGAGTGAACACATATTTCAGGCTCTTGTGATCTGTAAAAATCTGAAATTTCTCCCCATACAAGTAATGCCTCCAGATCTTCAGTGCAAACACCACAGCTGCAAGCTCCAAATCATGAGTAGGATAGTTTTCTTCATGCCTCTTCAGCTGTCGAGAAGCATAAGCAACTACCCTGCCAAGCTGCATAAGGACTGCTCCCAATCCTCGACGGGACGCATCCGAGTAAACCACAAATCCACCCGACCCAGATGGAAGTACTAGCACTGGGGCTGACGTGAGACGAGTTTTTAGCTCAATAAAACTCTGCTCACAATCCTCAGTCCACACGGAACGAACTCCCTTTCGAGTCAGCCTCGACAAGGGGGCCGCTATCGAAGAAAATCCCTGAACAAACCGTCTGTAATATCCGGCAAGCCCCAGAAAGCTCCTGATCTCGGTCACTGAAGTCGGCCTGTTCCAGTCCATCACTGCCTCTATCTTCGCTGGGTCTACTGCGATACCTTCACCAGAAATAACGTGCCCAAGGAAGTGCACCTCGTTCAGCCAAAATTCACATTTGCTGAACTTGGCATAAAGTTGGTGCTCCCTCAGAACCTGCAACACTGCCCGAAGATGAGTAGCGTGCTCTTCCTCAGAGGAAGAATAGATCAGAATGTCATCAACAAACACAACCACAAACTGGTCCAGGTAGGTCCTGAAGACTCGGTTCATCAGATCCATAAAAGCTGCCGGAGCATTGGTTAAGCCAAAGGGCATAACCAGAAACTCATAGTGCCCATACCGAGTCCTGAACGCCGTCTTACTAACATCCACATCTCTGATTCTCATCTGATAGTATCCAGATCTCAGATCGATCTTGGAAAACACCCTCGCGGTCTGCAGCTGATCCATCAAGTCATCGATTCTAGGAAGCGGGTACTTATTCTTTATCGTCACCTGGTTCAGCTGCCTATAATCGATGCACAATCTCAAAGAACCATCCTTCTTCCTGACAAACAGAACTGGAGCACCCCATGGAGATGTACTGGGACGAATAAAACCCTTGTCCAACAATTCCTGCAACTGCGCCTTCAACTCAGCGAGTTCGGCTGGCGCCATCCGATACGGGGCCTTAGACAAGGGTGCTGTACCTGGTGCAAGCTCGATGGTGAACTCAACCTCACGCTGTGGAGGAAGGCCAGGCAGCTCTTCGGGAAAAACATCTACGAAATCACAAACAATAGGCACCTCCCAAGGACTGGGACTAACACGACTATCAGAAACAACCACAGAGGCTAGGAAAGCCTCGCAGCCACCAGCAAGCAACCTCTGTGCCTTAAAGGCGGAAATAAGAATGCCTCGGGAAGAAAGCCTAATACCTTGGAAGAAGAAGGTCGGGGTGTCCGGAATAGAGAAGCGCACCCTCTTCCTGTGGCAGTCCACCTCTGCATAGTAGGCTTCCAACCAATCCATACCCAGTATAATATCAAAGTCACGAATAGCAAGTACGACCAACTGGGCAGGTAGCACATGACCCTCAATGGTCAAGGGAACACTCCTCAGACAATTATAGGATATCATGAAGTCTCCAGAAGGAACTTCCACCATCAGACCATCAGATAATTCATCAACGGGTGCAGAAAGAATATCTAGAAACTGCTCAGAAATAAAAGAATGCGAAGCACCCGAATCAATCAACACGTGTGCAGAGTTCCCAAGGACAGAAAGTGTACCTTCCACCAAGTTGGACGCGCGAGCCTCCCTCCTGGTGATAGCTAACACTCTCCCCTGGGTCCTCGGCTTCTTCTGCTCACCTGAACCATGTCCCTGACTATACCCCTGCGGGCACTGCCTCGCCAGATGGCCCTGCTGGCCGCAAGTAAAACACCTCCTGGGAAGAGTGGGACACTGAGTCCCGCCATGGGCACTACCACACTGCTGACAAACTGCCGGGAGCCTCTGAGCTGGCTCCTGTTGTGCGCTGGACACAGTCTGACTCTGCTGCCCCTGTCTGGGCCGACTGCTGCCGCTGCTGCCGCTACTGCTGCCACCGCCCCTGAAGAATCTCCTGAATCGGGAGCCGAGAGAAGATGATCCCGATCCGACTGAAGGAGCTGGTGCCGCTGCTTTACCCCTGCCCCGAGATGGTCCCTGGACAGTCTGCCCTCTCTCCCGGGCCGATTGGATCTGCTGAGCCTCTACAGCTGCTGCTCGCCTAACTGCTGACGCCAAGTCTGTACAACAATGGGACGCCACGAAGTTCCTCAAACTGAGCCTAAGCCCATCCACAAACCTCTCCGTGCGACGTTCCTCGTCCTGAGATATGAAAGGCACGAACCGCCCCAGCGAAAAAAACTTCGCCTCGTACTCAAGCACCGTCATGCTCCCCTGTGTCAGATCCATAAACTCTCTCTCCTTGGCTCGCTGGACATGTCTAGGGAAATATTGTGCGTTAAACTCCTTAACAAAGGTCTCCCAAGATATTTCCCTAAGACTCCTGTCCCCATACGACAAGCTTTTCAGCGTGGTCCACCAGTCATAGGCGCTATCCTTCAGCATGAAGGTAGCCAGTGGGGTCCTCTCTACTGCCGCACAGTCCATAGTATCAAAAGTCTTCTCAATCTCTCTAAGCCAGTGGATGGCCTCGTCAGGGTCGGGACGACCGGTGAAGTGAGGTGGCCTCAGCTTCAAGAACCTCTCCAGTGTAGCTGTGGTCCCTCCCCGAGTACTAGAACCCTCGCTAGGATCTCGAGACTGATACCTAGCCATAGTATCCATCATCGCCTCCATGAACTGCTCAACACTCGGTCTCCCGGCCTCGGACCCACCAGGGACATCTCCCTGCTCTCGGATAACTGGCATCCTCCTTCTGGGAGCCATCTACTCGCCTACAATTACAAAATCAAAAAGTTCTAATTAGAATCCTAAAACCTATGCTACCGACGTGCCTGTACGGGATAATGTATTTATTTGCCGAATTTACAACATTTAACCTAGTTATTTATTTATTTGCCAGACCGTATGCTCTGATACCAACTGTAACGACCCGCCACCCTATAATCGGAGATCCGATTACTAAATGGGTACCGAATCATTAATTTGGGACCAAACCAGGATCTAGTAAGTCTGGGAAATAAATAATAAACTAAGCTAAACATTCACATCGCATTGAATTGAAATGAAAGTGCAGGAAATTAAAATTATTACAATGCGACTCGATTAAGGCAAATAATTACATACTCCAGCTGAAAGAAAATAATTAAACATACAGGCCAGAAATAAATAACAACTACATCGGGGCATACCCCGGAACAACTGCCGAAGATGCACAACACACGGCCGCACACGCCGCTCTAAGTCTGCTGGGAGTCCTCACCTGAAAACCGCAGGGGTGAGTCTCAAGAACAAGACTCAGTAGGGATCCTTCGATCCCCACTGCCCACGCACACACCCACAAGTGTAAAGTACAGCTAACGGTGAAGTAACAAGTGTAGTGGCAGGTACAATATCTAATTCTCTACGTGAGAACACATGCAATCGAAGCATAATGAACATGCACATTCTAAACCAGCCGCTAGAGAATCCACAACTGTAGTTCCGATAGAACTCGCCGACCGTACAAACAACGGTGGGAAAAACCTCGACCCGCCGGGACCAAGGAGTAGCCCCTCGGATATCACGCTCGCTACTCCGGCCCAAATGGCTCAGGTGACTACCCCTTCCCCCAGCATGAGTGACTCTCCGAATATACCACTCCGACACCGGTACTAGCTGACCCCGGGGTTCACCAGGTGACCCTCTCTCACTAGGCGTCACCCCGCCCACGCCCCCACCGGCGTTGTGCTCACGCCCCCACCAGCATAGGGTGATAAAGTGCTACAATGTCACTCCAGGTCCACAGTAACTGAAAACCCAACACAGGGCGATCCGGTCACGTGAAAAGGCCGCGATTGCATAACACACATAGAATCATCCGATCGTGAGGAATCCATCTCTATTGGGTGCACTAAAACATGTGCTAACCGTCTATCTAGCAGTATGAACACGTTTTACTGGCATGCATTAGTGAGATTCTGGCTTGAATCGCGTCGACCGAGGTTGACGCCATTCAAGCTCCAAACACAGGTTTAAATAAATCAGTCTTCAGAATCTGGCCTTAAAAGGCGTCGACCCCCTTGGTCGCCTTTTAAAAAGGCGTCAACATCCTTAGACGCCATTCAACACCGAAATCCGGAATTCCCAAGGCCTTATCCCAGGGATTTCTGCGGTTAAAACGCGTCATGGATGCACGACGCCGTTCAAAAACGCGTCGCTTACCCATGACGTGTTTCAGCCACAGAAACCTCAACCTGGCAGACTGTCTGTCAGTCAATTCCTGTCTAAAAGGCGTCGTGATGGCTTGACGCCTTTCAAAAAGGCGTCGTCCATGCACGACGTCTTTCAATCCCAGGAACCAGGAACACCCTATACCCGAGGGCTCCTTTTCCAACCCAAAATAACCCCAAACTGGAGGGAAACGAAGAGCAAGATAATTTAAAGGCAAACACCCCCGTAAAGAACCTAAACATGCTCATTCTACCCCCCAAAACCGAAGATCTACCACATGCATATCGAGGGGAACAAGGTTTAAACACAACGTCACGGGGAACGTCACCCTACCGGACACTCGGACTCCTCCAAACTTCACGCCGTTCACCCTTCTCGCCCCACGCCGCCGCCGGTACCGCCGTGGTCGTCCTTGCTCCACCGTGACGTCGGCCGCCGTCCGGAGAGTAGAACGCCGTAGTGGAAGTGGAGGTGGTAGTGGTACGGGTTAGGTGGAGGATGGAGTGGAGGGAGAGTCACAATGGTGGGAGGAAAAGAGGGAAGAGGAGGAGTTCGCCGCCGGTCGCCGGAGAAGGAGAGGAGAAGGAGAGTAGGGGAAAATGAGGGAAAGAAGGAGGGCTCACGGGGTTAACCAGGAACTGGCTAAAACGCGTCGACATCTACGGACGCCTATCAGGTGACAAGATGGCCGCTCTGACAAGATTCTGAAACGCGTCGTCCTACATAGACGCCATTCAGACAACTTGTCAGGGCCGTACTCTGACACATCCAGAGTCGCAGTCTGAAAGGCGTCGTCCTTAGCAGACGCCGTTCAGACGACCTGACAGGGCCGTACTCACGCGGCCCAAGGCCATCCCCCCGCGGCACCCACGTGGCAGCACCTGAAACGCGTCTGTCAAGGTGGACGCCGTTTAAAACGCGTCATCAGGTCCTGACGCGATTCAACTCAGAACTTCCGCCCCCTCGCAGGGACTAGAACAACAGGGTCTGACCCGAAAACCGGATCCGAAAGTCTCGGTCATTACACAAGCTCCCTGTACTGGTTCATAAAACACCGGCCTCTGAATCTGGCCTAAAAGGCGTTGACACCAGCGGTCGCCTTTTGAAAGGCGTCAACATCCTCAGACGCCATTAGCACAGAAATCCAGGATTTGCAGAAAACATTAATCAGGGGATTTCTGCATAAAAAGGCGTCATGGTTACCCGACGCTTTTACGAATCGCGTCGCCCACCCATGACGTCTTTTAGTCCCAGAATCCCTGAACCGACAGAACCTCAGTAAAGCAGTTCCTGTCTAAAAGGGGTCATGACGGCCCGACGCCCTTCAAAAAGGCGTCGTCCATGCACGACGTCTTTCAACCCCAGGAACCAGATCTGTCATGAGCCCGAGGGCTCCCCTTTCCATCCCCAAAAACCCCAAAATCACCCGAAACGGAGGAGAAAGAGAGGCAAACCCAAACATCACGAATCCATATTCATAGAAATCCCCCATTTCAACAAGAAGAGCTCCTAAACATGCTTGTTCTACCCCCAAAACCATAGATCTAAAACATGCTTCAAGAGGGAGAATCATGGTTTGAACATAGAACACTATGGGAATCGTCACCCTACCGGTTACTTGAATTCCTCCAAGCTTCAAGCCGTCCACCCGACTCGTCCCACGCCGCCGCCGGTACCGCCGTGGTCGTCCTTACTCCACCGTGACGTCGGTCGCCGTCCGGAGAGTAAAACGCCGCAGTGGAAGTGGAGGTGGTAGTGGTGGGAGCTAGGTGGGTGATGGAGTGGAGGAAAGGATGAAGTGGTGGGAGGAAAAGAGGGAGGAGAAGGGGCTGCCGTCGGGATCGCCGGAAGGGAGGAGAGAAAGAGAGGAGGAAGAAAATGAGGGAAAGAAGGAGGGCTCGCGGGGTTAACCAGAGACTGGCTAAAACACGTCGACATAGACAGATGCGTATCAGGTGACGTGACGGCCGCTCTGACAGGACTCTGAAATGCGTCGTTCTACACAGACGCCGTTCAGGAGACATGTCAGGGCCGTACTCTGACAATTCCAGAGTCGCAGTCTGAAAGGCGTCGTCCCATGCAGACGCCATTCAGACGACACGACAGGGCCGTACTCTCGCGGCCCAAAGCCAACCCACGTGGCACCCACGTGGCAGAACCTAAAACGCGTCTACAACGGTGGACGCCGTTTAAACCCCGTCGAGCCCGCTCGACGCAAAACATCACAGAGTCTCTGCCCCACTGGAGCCTGAACTACAGGGTCCGACCCCGAAAACCGGATCCGAAAGCCTCAGTCCTTACATTCTCTCCCCCTTAAAGGAATTTCGCCCCCGAAATTACCTGCTAGAATTATCAAGTCAAAACATAGAGATACAAGCTCCAAGATAACTTACGAGAAAAGGTAAGGAAACTGCTCCCGCATCTCGTCCTCACGCTCCCAGGTTGCCTCGCCCCCGGAGCGGTACTGCCAAATTACCTTAACCAAAGGCACAACCTTGTTCCGCAGGACCTGTTCTCTGCGATCCTCAACACGAACTGGAAACTCTGGAAAGGACAGGTCCTCAGCGACCTCCAACTCTGAAAAATCTAAAACATAGGACGGATCCTGAACATACTTTCTCAGCAAGGAAACATGGAACACATCGTGCACCCCTGCAAGATTGGGCGGCAAGGCCAGCTGATACGCGGTTTCCCCAATTCGAGCAAGAATGGGAAAAGGTCCAATATATCGCAGACTCAGCTTGCCTCGCTTCTCGAATCAAATCACACCCTTGGAGGGTGAGACTCGGAGAAACACGTGGTCCCCAACCTCAAACTCAAGCGGTCTCCGTCGGACGTCAGCATAACTCTTCTACCTACTCTGAGCTGCGGTCAACCTCTGCCGAACTATCCTGGCAATCTCAGCACACTGCTGTACTAACTCTGGTCCCGCTATCTGACTTTCACCAATCTCGGACCAACACACCGGAGATCGACACGGTCGCCCATACAAAGCCTCGTAAGGCGCCATGCCGATACTGGAATGGTAACTGTTGTTGTAGGCAAACTCCACTGTAGACAAATGTTGCTCCCAAGAACCTCCCCAGTCTAAGCAACATGCCCTAAGCATATCCTCCAGAGTCTGAATGGTCCTCTCCGACTGCCCATCAGTCTCGGGATGGTAGGTCGAACTGAAAGCCAACTGAGTGCCCAAGGCCTTCTGAAAACTCTTCCAGAACCTGGAAGTAAACCTCGGATCTCTGTCTGATACGATGGACAAAGGTACCCTGTGCAGAGAGATGATCCGGTCTACAAACAACTTAGCCAGCTTACCGACTGACCAGTCCTTCCTAATAGCCAGGAAGTGTGCCGACTTGGTCAGCCGATCAACAATAACCCAGATAGCGTCTTTCCTGCCAGGGGATGCAGGTAATCCCATCACAAAGTCCATAGTCACGTGCTCCCATTTCCATTCTGGAATCGGCAAGGGCTGCAACAACCCTCCAGGTCTCTGATGCTCGGCTTTAACCTGCTGACAAGTCATGCATCTACCCACATACTCAGCCACATCTTTCTTCATACCAGGCCACCAGAAGTGCCTCCTCAAACAATGATACATCTTGGTTGTCCCGGGATGCACTGCATATCTAGAACGGTGCACCTTATCAAGTACGCACCTGCGCACGTCCTCCTCGGTCGGAACATAAAGTCTACCTCTGAACCTGACAGTACCGTCATCCCACAACTCCACCTCTGACCTCTGGAGAATCTGTGGTAACCTCAATCACAGCATGATACACTGCTGGTCTCACAGTCAAGCTGACCAACACGGCTCTATCATCTCCACGTGGAACCCTAAAGGAAGATTCCACAACCTGCTCGAACAATTTCCATTCTTGAATCATAAGGTATGACATGACCGTTTTCCGACTCAAGGCGTCTGCCACTACATTCGCCTTGCCCGGATGATAAGAAAGGTCAAAGTCATAATCCTTAATGAACTCTATCCACCTTCGCTGTCTCAAATTCAGGTCTCTCTGAGCGAACACATACTTCAGGCTCTTGTGATCAGTAAAAACCTGAAATTTCTCTCCGTATAAGTAATGTCTCCAAATCTTAAGTGCAAATACTACAGCTGCTAGTTCCAAATCATAGGTAGGATAGTTCTCGTCATGCTTCTTCAGCTGTCGAGAAACATAAGCCACTACCCTGCCATGCTGCATTAGAACAGCACCCAAACCTCAACGGGACGCGTCTGAGTAAACCACAAACCCACTTGACCCAGATGGAAGCACCAACACTGGGGCTGACGTGAGGCGAGTTTTTAACTCAATGAAACTCCGCTCACACTCCTCGGTCCATACAAAACGAACTCCCTTTCGAGTCAACCTCGACAAGGGGGCCGCTATCGAAGAAAACCCCTGAACAAACCGCTTGTAATAACCTGCTAGCCCCAAAAAGCTTCTGATCTCAGTCACTGAAGTTGGCCTGCTCCAATCCATCACTGCCTTGATCTTGGCTAGATCCACTGCAATGCCCTCACCAGAAATGACATGCCCAAGGAAGTGTACCTTGTCTAGCCAGAATTCACACTTGCTAAACTTGGCGTAGAGTTGGTGCTCTCTCAGGACCTGCAACACCACTCGAAGATGAGTGGCGTGCTCTTCATCAGAAGAAGAATATATTAAAATATCATCAACAAATACCACCATAAACTGGTCCAGGTAGGTCCTGAAGACTCGGTTCATCAGATCCATAAAGGCCGCCGGAGCATTGGTCAAGCCGAAAGGCATAACCAAAAACTCATAATGTCCATACCGAGTCCTAAAAGCCGTCTTACTGACATCAACATCCCGGATCCTCATCTGATAATATCTAGATCTCAGGTCAATCTTGGAAAACACCTTCACAGACTGCAGCTGATCCATCAGATCATCGATCCTTGGAAGTGGATACTTATTCTTTATCATCACCTGGTTCAGCTGCCTATAATCAATGCACAATCTCAGAGAACCATCCTTCTTCCTGACAAAAAGAACTGGAGCACCCCACAGAGAAGTACTGGGATGGATGAAACCCTTATCCAGCAACTCCTGCAACTGCGCCTTCAACTCAGCGAGTTCGGCTGGCGCCATCCGATACGGGGCCTTAGACAAGGGCGCCGTACCTGGTGCAAGCTCGATGGTAAACTCGACCTCTCGCTGAGGAGGAAGGCCAGACAGCTCCTCAGGAAACACATCTACGAAGTCACACACTACTGGCACCTCCCATGGACTGGGACTATCACGGACATCAGAAACAACAACAGAGGCAAGGAAGGCCTCACAACCACCAGCAAGCAACCTCCGAGCCTTAAAGGCAGAAATGAGAATACCTCGAGAAGAGAGCCTAATACCTTGTAAATAAAAGGTCGGGATGTCCGGAATAGAGAAACGCACCCTCTTCCTGTGGCAGTCCACCTCAGCATAAAAAGCTTCCAACCAATCCATGCCCATGATTATATCAAAGTCACGAATGGCAAGTACAACCAACTGGGCAGGTAGCTCATGACCCTCAATGGTCAAGGGAACATCCCTCAAACAATTATAAGATAACATGAAATCTCCAGAAGGAACCTCTACCATCAATCCTTCAGATAGCTCATCAACGGGTGCAGAAAGAATATCCATGAACTGCTCAGAAATGAAAGAATGCGAAGCACCCGAATCGATCAACACATGTGCAGAGTTCCCAAGGATAGAAAGTGTACCTTCCACCAAGTTGGACGTGCGAGCCTCCCTCCTGGTGATAGGTAGAACTCTCCCCTGGGTCCTCGGCTTCTTCTGATCACCTGAACCCTCTCCTTGACCATGCCCCTACGGGCACTGCCTCGCCAAATGGCCCTGCTGGCCGCAAGTGAAACACCTCCTAGGAAGAGTAGGACACTGAGTCCCGCCATGGGCGCCACCACAGTGCTGACAAACTGCCGGAAGCCTCTGAGCTGGCTCCTACTGTGCACTGGATACTGACTGGCTCTGCTGACCCTGCCTGGGCCTGCTGCTACCGCTGCTGCCACTACTGCTGCCACCACCTCGAAAGAATCTCCTGAATCGGGAACCGAGTGACGACGATCCCGACCCGGACGAAGGGGCCGCTGTCGTTGCCTTACCCTTGCCACGAACTGGTCCCTGGGCAGTCAGTCCTCTCTCCCGGGCTGACTGGCTCTGCTGTGCCTCCACTGCTGCTGCACACCTAACTGCTGATGCCAAGTCTGTACAACAGTGAGATGCCATAAAGTTCCTCAGACTGAGCCTCAGCCCATCCACAAACCTCTCAGTACGTCGCTCCTCGTCCCCTGAGATAAAGGGCACAAACCTCCCAAGCGAAATAAACTTCGCCTGGTACTCGAGTACTGTCATACTCCCTTGAGTCAGCTCCATAAATTCCCTTTCCTTGGCCCTCTGGACATGCCTAGGGAAATACTGCGCATTGAATTCCTTTACAAAAGTCTCCCATGAAATCTCCCTGAGACTCCTATCCTCATATGACAAACTCTTCAAAGTGGTCCACCAATCATAGGCGCTATCCTTCAACATGAAGGTAGCCAACGGAGTCCTCTCCACTGCTGCACAATCCATAGTATCGAAAGTCTTCTCTATCTCCCTAAGCCAGTGAACGGCCTCATCAGGGTCGGGACGACCGGTGAAGTGAGGTGGCCTCAGCTTCAGGAATCTCTCAAGTGTAGCTGTAGACCCTCCCCGAGTACTGGAACTCTCACTAGGGTCTCGGGTCTGGTATCTAGCCATAGTGTCCATCATAGCCTCCATAAACTGCTCTACACTCGGCCTCCCGGCCTCAGATCCACTAGGGACATCTCCCCGCTCTCGAATAACCGGCATCCTCTTCCTAGGAGCCATCTAATCGCCTACAGACACAAAATCGAAAAGTTCTAATTAGAATCCTAAAACCTATACTACCGTCGTGCCTGTACGGGATAATGTAATTATTTGCCGGACTCACGACATTTAACCTAGTTATTCATTTATTTGCCAGACCGAATGCTCTGATACCAACTGTAACGACCCGCCACCCTATAATCGGGGATCCGATTACTAAATGGATACCGAATCATTAATTTGGAACCAAACCAGGATCTAAGTAAGTCTGGGAAATAAATGATAAACTAAGCTAAACATTCACATCGCATTGAATTGAAAGGAAAATGCAGAAATTAAAAGTTATTACAATGCGACTCGATACAGCAAATAATTACATACTCCAACAAAAGAGAATTAATTAAACATACAGGCAAGAAATAAAATAACAACTACATCGGGGCATACCCCGGAACAACAGCCGTCGGCGCTCAATACACAGCCGCACACTCTCCGCTAGGTCTGCCGGAAGTCCTCACCTGAAAACCACAGGGATGAGTCTCAAAGACAAGACTTAGTAGGGATCCTTCGATCCCCACTGCCCACGTACACACCCACAAGTGAAGAATACAGCTGACGGTAAAGTAACAAGCATAGTGGTAATTACTATTCCTAGATCTCAATGAGAATCACATGCAATCGAAATGTATTAAATATGCATAATTCTAAACCAGACGACTAGGGAACCCACAACCGCCGTCTCGATAGAACACGTCAACCACACAAAAACAACAGTGGGGAAAACATCGACCCGCTGAGACCAAGCAGTAACCCCTCGGATATCACTCTAGCTACTCCGGCCCAACTGGCTCAGGTGGTTACTCCTTCCCTCAGCATGAGTGACACTCCGAAAGTATCACACCCACACCGGTACTAGCTGACCCCGGGGTTCACCAGGTGACCCTCTCTCACTAGGCGTCACCCCGCCCACGCCCCCACCGGCGCTGTGCTCCACCCACACCAGCACAGGGTGATAAAGTGCTACAACTGTCACTCCAGGTCCACAGTAACACAAAACCCGGCACAGTACGATCCGGTCACGTGAAAAGCCCGCGATCGAACGACACACAACGCACTGCCATCCGGTCATGAAGAATCCATCATTATCGAGTGCACTAAAGCATGCATTAACCAACTATCTAGCAGTATGAACACATTTTACTGGCAAGAATTAGTGTAGTTCTGTCTTGAATCGCGTCGCCCAAGGCCGACGCCATTCAAGCTCCCTGTACTGGTTCATAAAACACCGGCCTCAGAATCTGGCCTAAAAGGCGTCGACACCAGCGGTCGCCTTTTGAAAGGCGTCAACATCCTCAGACGCCATTAGCACAGAAATCCAGGATTTGCAGAAAACATTAATCAGGGGATTTCTGCCTAAAAAGGCGTCATGGTTACCCGACGCTTTTACGAATCGCGTCGCCCACCCATGACGTCTTTTAGTCCCAGAATCTCTGAACCGACAGAACCTCAGTAAAGCAGTTCCTGTCTAAAAGGCGTCATGACGGCCCGACGCCCTTCAAAAAGGCGTCGTCCATGCACGACGTCTTTCAACCCCAGGAACCAGATCTGTCATGAGCCCGAGGGCTCCCCTTTCCATCCCCAAAAACCCCAAAATCACCCGAAACGGAGGAGAAAGAGAGGCAAACCCAAACATCACGAATCCATATTCATAGAAATCCCCCATTTCAACAAGAAGAGCTCCTAAACATGCTTGTTCTACCCCCAAAACCATAGATCTAAAACATGCTTTAAGAGAGAGAATCATGGTTTGAATATAGAACACTATGGGAATCGTCACCCTACCGGTTACATGAACTCCTCCAAGCTTCAAGCCGTCCACCCGACTCGTCCCACGCCGCCGCCGGTACCGCCGTGGTCGTCCTTACTCCACCGTGACGTCGGCCGCCGTCCGGAGAGTAAAACGCCGCAGTGGAAGTGGAGGTGGTAGTGGTGGGAGCTAGGTGGGTGATGGAGTGGAGGAAAGGATGAAGTGGTGGGAGGAAAAGAGGGAGGAGAAGGGTCTGCCGTCGGGATCGCCGGAAGGGAGGAGAGAAAGAGAGGAGGAAGAAAATGAGGGAAAGAAGGAGGGCTCGCGGGGTTAACCAGAGACTGGCTAAAACGCGTCGACATGGACAAACGCCTATCAGGTGACGTGACGGCCGCACTGACAGGACTCTGAAATGCGTCGTTCTACACAGACGCCGTTCAGGAGACATGTCAGGGCCGTACTCTGACAATTCCAGAGTCGCAGTCTGAAAGGCGTCGTCCCATGCGGACGCCGTTCAGACGACATGACAGGTCCGTACTCTCGCGGCCCAAAGCTAGCCCACGTGGCACCCACGTGGCAGAACCTAAAACGCGTCTGCAACGGTGGACGCCGTTTAAACCGGAGCCGAAAGCCTCAGTCCTTACAAAAGCTATCTTCCTAGAAGAGGAATACCTTCTCCAGGAGGACACTGGGAGTAAAATAGTACTGGAAAAGGTTCCAGATCTCCAAACAGCTGCACTATCATCTAATGAGATATCAGTTCATGAATTTGTTCAGGTATGCACCGGTGATATTCTTGTATATTACGTAGACTACCCGAACGATATGCAGGACATATCACAGAAGATGAGTCTAAGGTTGAATATAATGAGGATGATGATCCTAAAACCTACCAGGAGGCCATAGAAGGCCCAGAAGCCGGGTAATGGCGAGAAGCCATGAACTAAGAAATCCAGTCCATATACACCAAGCAAGTTTGGAACTTGGAGGACTTGCCTGAGGGTATTGTACCCATCGGATGCAAGTGGATCTTTAAGTGAAAGATCGGTACTGATGGACGGATTAACACTTATAAGGCAAGGTTGGTGGCAAAGGATATCGTCAAAGGCAAGGAATTGACTATGACGAGACTTTCTCATCAGTTGCCATGATAAAGTCGATCAGGGTTCTACTCGCTATAGCTGCACACTACGATTACGAGATCTGGCAGATGGATGCGAAGACTGTCTTCCTCAACGGTAACCTTGAGGAAGAGGTGTATATGATACAACTGGAATGCTTTACATCCAAAAAATCTATAGATAAAGTGTGCAAGCTTCAGAGGTCCATTTATGGACTGAAGCAAGCTTCCCAGAGCTGGAACACAAGATTTGACGAGGTTGTCAAGTCTTATAACTTCATTAAGAATGAAGATGAGCCTTGTGTGTACAAGCAGACCAGTGGAAGCGCAGTCACCTTCTTAGTTCTTTACATAGATGACATACTATCCATTGGGAATGATGTAGCTATGATGTCATCAGTAAAGATCTAGTTATCGAAAAACTTCTCCATGAAGGATTTGGGAGAAGCATCCTATGTATTAGGAATACGGATCTATAGAGATAGATCAAAGAGGATGATTGGAATGACCCAATCCTTGTACACATATACCATAGTCAAAAGGTTTGGCATGGAAAATTCCAAGAGAGGTCTCATACCGATGAGACATGGAATTAGTCTCTCAAAGGAACAGTCTCCTAAGACTCCTGGTGAGAGGGCACTCATAGATAGAGTACCCTATTCTTCTGCCATAGGATCTATCATGTATGCCATGCTATGTACACGGCCTGATGTTAGATTTGCTCTAAGTGTTACGAGCAGATTTCAGACTGATCCAGGCGAAGACTACTGGACGGCAGTGAAATGTATCCTTAAGTACTTGAGAAGAACTAAGGATATATTTCTTGTCTATGGAGGAGGTGACTTGAAACTGCGAGGCTTTACTGACTCGAGTTTTCAGTTAGATCCAGATGATAGTAAGTCTACATCTAGATTCATGTTTACTTTGAACGGAGGAGCAGTGTGCGGGAAGAGTTCCAAGCAAGCAACCACTGCAGATTCGACGACCGAAGCTGAGTACATTGCTGCAGCTGAAGCTACTAAGAAAGCAATATGGTTGAATAAATTCATCACCGACCTCGGCGTAGTTCCCAGGATCTTTGAACCTGTTACGTTGTTGTGCGACAACAACGGAGCGATTGCACAAGCGAAAGAGCCGCGGTCTCATCAGAAATCGAAGCATATTCTGAGGCGCTTTCATCTTATCAGAGAGATCATATCCAGAGGAGATGTAGTAGTGGAAAGAGTTCCATCCGTCAACACTGTAGCAGATCTATTGACAAAGCCGTTGACTCAAATTGTGTTTGAGCGTCACCTACAGTCTATAGGCTTACTGTATAAAGGTGATTGACTTTAGTCCAAGTAGGAGATTGTTAGTCTTAGGTGGCCTACAAGCCAGTGTGACTATGTAAATCTCGTTCATTTATTAATATAATGGCATAATATTCATTGTGTGTAAATCATATTAATTATCGTCTCATAATGAAGTTCGTGAATATGTGTGATAGTGATCAGATTATGATGAGATCATACTAATGAGACTGATCTCTTAAACACACATATTCTTAATCGTTCATAGTCGGAGGATATCCGAGAAGGACATCGGATATCTGGTTAGAGTAGTACAGATTACTCCTGCTCATGTGATGAGGGTGAGTGATCTCATAAGTCACTTGTGTGGAGACACTAAGGTGAATCTGTAAGTGCTCATTGGAGAATGAGTTCACTGAACTGATCCGACTGAATCGCTGGATGGTATTGTACCTCACTGTCAACCAGCTTGATTCTATTGTCGCAGTTGCATGGATGGTCCTCGGACCTGAGACACCAAGGACACCTTGTCGGTAGACTTCTGTGCTTTGACCTTGGTTTATGAATCTCTAACCACGGGATCCTAAACAGCTAAGGATTGGGTACAGCAGAATACCGTCGAAGGGAATTAAGTATCAATAAGGAATCATTCGCTCTCAGTACGATGAGAGAGAATGCTCTAGGAAGGGTGCGCGAAAGTCCCTGGCCTGGGCCAACGATAATTTTGGGCAAGGAGTTTTCCAATATTCATCAGCGGCATCCAATCCAAGTGAGTCGACCGGTTAGGGTTTGACAGCACGCCATACCCTGAGTTGACTCGAGAGCATTGTATGAATGAAGGATTATATCCATATGGTAACTGTCGGCGGAAAGGTTCCAAGAGTGGGTTACTTAACCCCGATACCTTCCAGGTTCATGCGGTGTTGCTTAGCACCCAACGTGATCAGAGGCCCGATCGAATACGATGTGCGACATCAATTCGATTGATTAATTAATTAATAAAGAGTTATTAATTGATTAATAAAGCCAGTGAGGAGTCACTGGGTTTATTGGGCTATTAACTGGACTGGTAATTGGGCCTAGAGGGTCACACGCAAAAGATTCTCAAGGCGATGGATGAATAAGTGGGTTTTATATAAACCGGGGGTTTTTAGGAAAACCGCGCGGTTAGTATAAAATATAGCGAGCGGGCTGAGCAGGCCAAGCTGCTGCTAACCCTAGCCGCCCCTCCTCTGTTTCTCTCTCTGTCTGGCGCCCCAGGCCAGATCCAGATCCCCAGATCTGCTCCGCCGCTTCTCCGACTCCTGTTTGACGGGAAATCGTCCGCGCGTTGCGGCGATCGGTGGAGGTTTTGTGGCTGCGAAGAACGAGGAACGTGAGGATATCCGTCGCGAGGAGGATCGCGTGGACTCCGCTAGAGGCCGGGCGCTTGCGCAGCTTGCGGTGTCGCACCGTCGGAACCGAACGGTTGCGGATTCGAATCCGCACATGGTATGACTTTGATAATCAGATTATCGTAATTTTAGTTTTTCGAAACGGGAACGGATCCCCATTTTTATTTTATTTCCGCTGCACGGGAGATCCGGAGAAACCCGAGAGTCCAACAGTGGTTTCAGAGCCAGGTTCCACTATTTCTCGTCCCATTTCGGTTTCGATTTGATATTTCTACTATTTATTCCATGCAAGTATTAATTAATGAATCCTTGTTCATACGATGAACTAAAATAATACGATTATCTTGATTCTATTATTTTCGAAATTTTATTGGGGTTTAATCGTGTTCTTCATGGGACGAAGAACGACGGGTTTACGGCGGCTTCAATCAGCCTTCCCAAGCGTTGGGATGGAGGTCGGGACCTCAGATTATGTTGGTATGATCCTCTATCATCACCGGACTCCTTGTCGGTGCCGGAGTGGCCGTAGCAGGTGGCCGAGAAGGACGGCCTATCTTCTTCTTCCTCTTCATTTTTTTCAGAAAAACCAGTTTTGGGGGTAGATCTAGGGGCTCGGGCAGCTTGTTTTGGCACCGCCGGAGGGCTAGCCGGCGCCGGCAACGTCGCCAGTGCCGGGGGCGACGCCAACGGGACCGGCGGGGCCCGGCGTTGGCCGCCGGGCGGCCCTGCATCTCCTTCCCTGCCGCCAACCTGCAACTCCATTGTGTTAGGGTTTCGGGAGTGAGCATGGGGAAGATAGAAGGGAACCGGTTCTTAGGACCGGGCTCGAGCCGATCTGACCGGCTGGACCGGCCTCGAGTCGGGCCGGGGCCACCAGCGCCAGGTTCGATAATCTAATTATCGGGATTTTAGATTTTCGAAATGGGAATGAATCTTCATTTTATTTTTATTTCCGCTGCGGGGGAGATCTGGAGTGTTGGGTTCTTGGGATTCTCCGGATCTCCCGGACAGTGGAAATAAAATAAAAACGAAGATCCGCTCCCGTTTCGAAAAACTAAAATTACGATAATCGGATTATCGAAGTCTTACTGTATGCGGATTCGAATCCGCAACCGTTCAGTTCCGTCTGTGTGACACTGCAAGCCGCGCAAGCGCCGGCCTCTAGCGGAGTCCACGCGATCCTCGTCGCTACAGATATCCTCACGTTCCTCGTTCTTTGTAGCCACGAAACCTCCACTGGTCGACGCAACGATCGCCGTAACGCGCGGACGATTTCCTGTCAAACGGGAGTCCGTGAAGCGGCGGAGCAGATCCGGGGATCCGGATATGGCCTGGGGTACCAGAGAGAGAGAGAAACAGAGGAGGGGCGGCTAGGGTTAGCAGCAGCTTGGCCTGCTCAGCCCGTTCGCTATATTTTATACTAACCGCGTGGTTTTTCATAAAAACCCCCGATTTATATAAAACCTACTTATTTATCCATCGCCTTGTGAATCTTTTGCGTATGACCCTCTAGGCCTAATAACCAGTCCGGTTTATGACCCAATAAGCCCAGTGACTCCTCACTAGCCTGATTAATCAATTAATAACTCATATTAATTAATTAATCAACCGAATCAATGTCGCACATCGAATTCGGTCTGGCCTCCGATCACGTTGGGTGCCAAGCAACACTGTGTGAACCCGGAAGGTATCGGGGTTAAGAAACCCACTCTTGGAACTGGTCCGTCAACAGTTGTCATGTGGATATAATCCTTCATTCGTACAATGCTCTCGAGTTGACTCAGGGTATGGTGTACTGTCAAACCCTAACCGATCTCACTTGGATTGGATGCCGCTGATGAATATCGGAAAACTCCTTTCCTGATATTATCGTCCGCCCTGGCCAGGGACTTTCGCGCATCCCTCATGGAGCATTCTCTCTCTAAGTACAGAGAGCGAATGATTCCTTATTGACACTCAATTTCCTTTGACGGTATTCCGCTGTACCCGATCCTTGGCTGTTTAGAATCCCGTGATTAGAGATTCCTAAACCAAGGTCAAAGCACATAAGTCCACCGACAAGGTGTCCTTGGTGTCTCAGGTCCGAGGACCATCCACGCAACTGCGACAATAGAATGTAGCTGGTTGACAGTGAGGTACAATACCATCCAGCGATTCAATCGGATCAGTTCAGTGAACTCATTCTATAATGAGCACCTACAGATTCTCCTTAGTATCTCCACACAGGTGACTTATGAGATCAGTCACCCTCATCATATGAGCGGGAATAATCTGTACTAGTCTAATCGGATATCCGATGTCCTTCTTGGATATCCTCCAACTAGGAACGATTAAGAATATGTGTGTTTAAGTGATCAGTCTCACTAGTATGATCTCATCATAATCTGATTACTATCGCACATATTCATGGACTTCATTATGAGACGATAATAACGAATTATACATAATGAATATAATGCTATTATATATTAATAAATGAACGAGATTACAAAGTCATATTGGCTTGTAGGCCACGGGAGACTAACAATCTCCCACTTGGACTAAAGCCAATCACCTTTATGCACCAATCTTATAGACTCTAGGTGACGCTCAAACACATTTTTAGCTAACGGCTTTGTCAATGGATCTACTACATTGTTGACAGATGGAACTCTTTCCACCACTACATCTCCTCTTGATAGGATCTCTCTGATAAGATGAAAGCGCCTCATAATATGCTTCAATTTCTGATGAGACCGCGGCTCTTTCGCTTGCGCAATCGCTCCATTGTTGTCGTAGAATAGCGGAACAGGTTCAGAGATGCTGGGAACTACGCCGAGGTCGGTAATGAATTTCTTGAACCATACTGCTTCCTTGACGGCTTCAGCTGCAGCCATGTACTAAGCTTCAATCGTCGAATGTGCAGTGGTTGCTTGCTTTGAACTCTTCCAACACACGGCGCCTCCGTTTAATGTAAACACAAATCCAAATGTAGACTTGCTATCATCTGGATTTGACTGGAAAGTCGAGTCAGTAAAGCCTCGCAGTTTCAAGTCACCTCCTCTATAGACAAGAAACATATCCTTAGTTCTTCTCAAGTACTTAAGGATACATTTCACTGCCTTCTAGTGCTTTTCGCCTGGATCAGCCTGAAATCTACTCGTAACACTTTGAATAAATGCAACATCAGGCCGTGTACATATCATGGCATACATTATAGATCCTATGGCAGAGGCATATGGTACTCTATCTATGAATGCCCTCTCATCAGGAGTCTTAGGAGACTGCTCCTTTGAGAGATTAATTACATGTCTCATCGGTATGCGACCTATCTTAGAATTTTCCATGCCAAACCTTTTGGCTATGGTATCTATATACAAGGATTGGGTCATTCCAAGCATTCTCTTTGATTTATCTCTATAGATCCATATTCCTAATACATAGGATGCTTCTCGCAAATCCTTCATGGAGAAGTTTTTCGACAACCAAATCTTTACTGATGACATCATAGCTACATCATTCCCAATGAGTAGTATGTCGTTTACGTAAAAAACTAAGAAGGTGACTGCACTCCCACTGGTCTTCTTGTATACATAAGGCTCATCTTCATTCTTAATGAAGTCATAAGACTTGACAGCCTAGTCAAATCTTATGTTCCAGCTCTGGGAAGCCTGCTTCAGTCTATAAATGGACCTCTGAAGCTTGCACACTTTATTCGGAGTTTCTTTGGATGTGAAACCTTTTGGTTGTATCATATACACCTCTTCCTCAAGGTTACCGTTGAGGAAGGCAATCTTCACATCTATCTGTCAGACTTCATAATCAAAATGTGCAGCAATGGCGAGTATAACTCTGATCGACTTTATCATGGCAACTGGTGAGAAAGTCTCGTCATAGTTAATTCCTTGCCTTTGACGATATCCCTTTGCCACCAACCTTGACTTATAAGTATCGAACCGTCTATCAGCACCGGTCTTTCTCTTAAAGATCCACTTGCATCTGATGGTTACAATACCCTCAGGCAAGTCCTCCAAGTTTCAAAATTGGTTGGTGTACATGGACTGGATTTCTAAGTTCATGGCTTCTCGCCATCTCCCGGCTTTTGGGCCTTCTATGGCCTCCTAATAGGTTCTAGGATCATCATCCTCATTATATTCTACCTTAGACTCACCTTCAGCGATATGTCCTTCATATCGTTCGGGTAGTCTAGGGAATCTACCAAATCTACGAGGCTCATATGTGTGTACCTGAACAGATTCAGGAACTGATATCTCATCTGATGATAATACAGCTGTTTGGGGATCTAGAACTTTTTCCATTACTATTTTACTCCCATTGTCCTCCTGGAGAAGGTATTCCTCTTCCAGGAAGATAGTTTTCCTGGCGACAAACACCTTTTGTTCACCAGGATGGTAAAAGTAGTATCCAAAGGTTTCCTTTGGATATCCCACAAATCTACATTTATCAGTTCATGATTCTAGCTTGTCTGGATCATGCTTCTTTACATGAGCAGGACAATCCCAGACTTTAACATATTTAAATTTTGGTTTCCTGTCTTTCCATATCTCATATGGAGTAGAGGCTACAAACTTGCTAGGTACTCTGTTCAGTAGGTATGCTGCTGACTCTAGAGCATACCTCCAGAGGGACACTGGTAATCCTGAAAATCTCATCATGGATCGCACCATGTCTAACTAGGTACGATTCCTCCTT
This sequence comes from Zantedeschia hybrid cultivar, assembly GCA_030544215.1. Classification (NCBI taxonomy): domain Eukaryota; kingdom Viridiplantae; phylum Streptophyta; class Magnoliopsida; order Alismatales; family Araceae; genus Zantedeschia; species Zantedeschia hybrid cultivar. Next base: position 41,095,873 of record JARZZO010000015.1, read on the forward strand.
TCTGATACACTATTCATCTGTGGTTTATATGGAGGGGTCAACTGAGAGCGGATACCATTTTCTTTTAAGAATTGTGTGAAATTAGTACTTAAGTATTCTCCTCCCCGATCTGATCGAAGAGCTTTAATACTCTTTCCTAACTGCTTCTCTACCTCATTCTTAAACTCCTTGAACTTCTCAAATGCTTCCGACTTGTACTTCATTAAGTCCACATAGCCGAATCTTAAGAAGTCGTCGGTGAAAGTGATGAAGTACGAAAAGTCACCTTTAGCTTAGGTGGACATGGGACCACATACATCTGAATGCATTATTTCCAAAACGTCCTTGGCACGTTCTCCATGTCCAGTAAATGGAGAGTTTACCATCTTTCCCATAAGGCAGGACTCACATGTCGCAAACAATTCATAATCGAATGTTGTTAAATAACCATGTCGGTGCAACTTTTGCAGCCTGCTTTCACCAATATGACCAAGTCTACAATGCCACATGTAGGCTTGGTTTACACAATTCTTGCTCTTCTTAAGAGCACTATTAATGTGAGGATTATAATAAGAAACATCTAATAGATATAAACCGTTGACTAAAGATGCCGAAGCTATTGATTTATTACCATAATAAATCGAACAACTTCTATTCTTAATAGACAACCTATATCCTATCTTGTCCAAACAAGATACTGATATGATGTTCTTTATTATGCTAGGAACATAATAACAATCTTCCAATGATAAGACGTCTCCTAATGGAAGCATGAGGTTTGCTGTCCCTACAGCAATCGCCGCAACTATTGCGCCGTTTCCTAGCCTCAATTTCACCTCGCCTTTTCTCAGCTTGCGCTTACTTGTCAGCATCTGCGCATCATAGCAAATATGAGAAGCACATCTAGTATCCAATACCCAAGATGTGGAATCTCTAACTGACAAGTTGATATCTATGATATAGATATTTGAAGCTTCTGATAGTTTCACTTTTCTATGAGCTTTATTGTTGAGGAACTCCTTGCAGTTCCTCTTCTAGTGACCATTTTGTTTACAGTAGAAACAATCACCCTTTACTACACTTTTTCCTTTGTCCTTCGATCTTTTATCGTTAGCTATCATCTCTGCTTCATGGGCATCTAATGCCGATTCAGCAGGAGGATCAACATCAAGGGCGTAGGCAATCTGCTCAGATCCGAAGACATTCTTCAAGTGTCTGAGCCAATCCAAGTAGATCAGGTAAGTCAAAAGGGCATCAAGTATGTCACGGAGTGGGTTATTTGATGACATTATTCCCTACCGGAGATAGATAAAATATATTCAACAGATGTTCAATTATTAATTTTTAAAACAAGACATGGTCTTTTAATCAAGTTTTAACTCCCACTAATTTTCAACAAACTGTATAACCCTCTGTTATATAGAACGGGAGACGCCGACAGTCTCTTAGTGGGGATCAGAATCTCAATAACTTGCATTACAACCTTGTGGATAGCATAAGAAACCTGTAAAACAATCACAGAGCACCCATCTCATGGGACTTGTAACTCTTTGCAATATACGATCACATCTTCGATCCCCAGAGATTTAATGGCCTTGTGGATAGCACAACAAAGCATTAATTCTGGTCTAAGCTAACCATCGTTACGCAACGAGAATAGATTTGCATGCAGCCCTTGTGGATAGTACAACAAAGCTACATGGTTCCTCTACCCCGATCATATAGGCATCTAATGTCATAGCCACAGTTTCTCCTCACAATTAAACAGGCGTTGTGGTAACACAACAAACCTGCCTAAAGTGATTCGAATCCTATGACTATAACGATGGTGGACTATGCGGTAAGTTCTTAATTACTCACGTTACGGCTCAGAGTTTAGACGAGGATATTTAGAAAACTTTTATCTTGGTCTCTTTTAGGTGATAGTATAAATATATCGTATATATTTAATAAATACTATACATGCTTTGATTCATAATCAAAATAAAACAATGCATCACATACATGTCAAGTGTGATCATGGATAGCACAGTGAGTTTGACTGGAGCCAACAGTCAAACAAACACACAATCTAATATAAGATCTATATTAGACTACCCTGCAAACACATAGGCAAAGTATCTCCATCACATTGCCTTCCTGGTTGCATCTGTGGATCATCCTCGCTCCTTCCTCGGTTGCCTCGATCATATTACAATAAATTCACAATTTACATGTAAATAGAAGAAGGCCTTATGGCGAGTACAAGAGAGAGGGAGGTAGAATTACATCGGAGTATGAAAGAGAGAGAGAGAGGTGCGCAAACTTCTATTTATTAATAATTTAATAACCATCTATCATTCATCCATGAACCACACACACATCATTCATCACATGAATAATTAAAATTGCATATCTATGACCACGGTGTGTTTTATACAATCCACATAAGATAAGCACATCACATGGCTAAAACAAAAGAATTTTTCAAAACAAATCATTTTGGCTTTCAGAAAGCTGGGTTCCAATCAAAATTGGCTTTTGAATTTTGAAAACTCTTTTAATAACTTAAGCATGCAATTAAATCAAATTTAAAAGCATTAAATCATACATCACATGTGCAAGTACTCCAAATTAATAATTCTAGATTATTCTATGCAAATTAGAACATTTCTAATAATTAAACAATCTAACATTTAGATTAAACCATATTAACAATCTAACAATTAGACTATTAATAATTAATTACTAATCTAACTCTTAGATTAGTCCACTAAAGTTAATTATTAATTTAACACTTAAATTTTTAATTAACTCTAATTATTAATTAACTACTAATGTAACTCTTAGATTAGTTAATTAATGTTAATTACTAATTTAACACTTAAATTATTAATCAACACTAATTAATTAATAATAATCATCTAACACTTAGATTAGTTAATGTAAAATTAATCATTAATCTTAACGCTTAAATTAACAATTAACTCTAATCAACTAACAATTACTAATCTAACTCTTAAATTAGATAATTAATGTTATCATTAATTTAACTATTAATGAAATCCGTGAATATGTGCTATAGTGATCAGATTATGATGAGATCATACTAGTGAGACTGATCACTTAAACACATATTCTTAATCATTCCTAGTCGGAGGATATCCGAGAAGGACATCGGATATCCAGTTAGACTAGTACATATTACTCCTCCTCATATGATGAGGGTGACTGATCTCATAAGTCACTTGTGTGGAGACACTAAGGCGAATCTGTAGGTGCTCATTGGAGAATGAGTTCACTGAACTGATCTGACTGAATCGCTAGATGGTATTGTACCTCACTGTGAACCAGCTTGATTCTATTGTCGCAGTTGCGTGGATGGGCCTCGGACCTGAGACACCAAGGACACCTTGTCGATGGACTTCTGTGCTTTGACCTTGGTTTACGAATCTTTAGCCACAGGATTCTAAAACGCCAAGGATTGGGTACAGCGAAATACCGTCGAAGGGAATTGTGTGTCAATAAGGAATCATTCGCTCTCGATACTTAGAGAGAGAATGCTCTAAGAAGGATGCGGGGAAGTCCCTAGCCAGGGCGGATGATAATATCGGGAAATCAGTTTTCCGATATTTATCAGTGGCATCCAATCCAAGTGAGTCGACCGGTTAGGGTTTGACAGCACGCCATACCCTGAGTTGACTGTAGAGCATTGTACGAATGAAGGATTATATCCATGCGGTAACTGTCGGCGGAAAGGTTCCAAGAGTGGGTTGCTTAACCCCATACCTTCCGGGTTCACGCGGTGTTGCTTGGCACCCAACGTGATCGGAGGCCCAGTCGAATTTGATGTGCGACATCAATTCGATTGATTAATTAATTAATAAAGGGTTATTAATTGATTAATAAAGGCAGTGAGGAGTCATTGGGCTTGTTGGGCTATTAACTGGACTGGTAATTGGGCCTAGAGGGTCACACGCAATTGATTCTCAAGGCGATGGATAAATAAGTGGGTTTTATATAAACCAGGGGTTTTTATGAAAAACCGCGCGGTTAGTATAAACCATAGTGAACGGGCTGAGCAGGCCAAGTTGCTGCTAACTCTAGCCTTCCCTCCTCTGTTTCTCTCTCTCTCTGGCGTCCAGACAGATCCAGATCTGCTCCCCCGCTTCTCCGAATCCCGTTCGACGGGAAATCGTCCGCGCGTTGCGGCAATCATTGCGGCGACCGGCGGAGGTTTCGTGGGTTGCGAAGAACGAGGAACGTGAGGATATCCGTCGCGAGGAGGATCGCGTGGACTTCGCTAGAGGCCGGACACTTGCGCGGCTTGCGGTGTCTCACCGACGGAACCGAACGGTTGCGGATTCGAATCCGCACACGATGAGAATCGATTATTCGATAATCGTAGTTTTTAGTTTTTTGAAACGGGAACGCATCTCCGTTTTTATTTTATTTTCCGCTGCACGTGAGATCCGGAGAAACTCGAGAACCCAACAATGGTATTAGAGCCAGGTTCCACTGTTTCTCATCCCGTTTTGGTCTCCGAAATTAATATTTCATGTGTTATTCCGTGCCAAATATTCGATTAATTGTCGGATCTGTGTTCATGTGATGGGCACAGTTAATTAGATTATTTTTCTGCAATTTTTCGAATTTTACTTTGGGATTTTCGGTGTTCTTCATGAGATGATGAACCGGGGCTTTTCGGCGGCTTCGTAAGCGATTCCCAAGCGTTGGGATGGCGGCCGGATGCCTGGATCTCTATGTGATAGTCACCACAGCACATCGGGTATCTTTGTTGGCGTCGGAGTGCCCTTGGAGGGCTACAAAATCAAGCCCCAAATTTGGGTTTTGAAACCCTGAAAAACCAGAAAAAATCCCACTGTTTTGGGGCATGGCCGGCAGCCCGTTTGGGCTTCTCCGGTGCCCCTGCCGGCGCCGGGGAGCCCGCCGGCGCCGGGGGCACTGCCAGCGGGGCCGGGTGGCTCCGGTGGCCCGGCCACCGGAGCCCAGCTGCTCCTCCCCGCCGCCGCCTGCAACTTCTAAGGTTAAGGGGGGCGTCGGGTGCAGCAGGTTGGGTGGGAAGCCGGCCTGAGCCGGTTTGCAGGCGGGCCGGTTGGACCGGCCTGGTCCAGCATTGGACTGAGCCCATAGGAGCCTGTGCCGGCTAGGTCCCAAGCTGGTTCGAGCCATGGCTTGACCCTGGCCGAGCCACGGGCTCGGGCCAGGAGAGCCTAGCTGGCTTAGCCAGTTTGACTATTAAATCCCCTAATTACTCATCCACATTAATCCCCTATAACTCAATTAAAATGCAATTAGATTTTAAATTTAATTTTCAAAGTGTAACTGAGACAAGGTGAGGTGGAATTGAGGCTAGGAAACGACGCAAAAGTTGCGGTGATTGCTGTTGGGACAACAAACCTCAGACTTCCATCAGGAGACGCCTTACTATTAAAAGATTGTTATTATGTTCCTAGCATAATAAAGAACATTATATCAGTGTCTTGTTTGGACAAGATAGGATATAGGTTGACTATTGAAAATACAAGTAGTTCGATTTATTATGATAATAAATCAATAGCTTCAGCATCTTTAGTCAACGGTATATATCTCTTAGATGTTTCTTATTACAATCTTCAAATTGATAATGTTCTTAAGAAGAGTAAGAATTGTGTGAACCAAGCCTATATGTGGCATTGTAGACTTGGGCACATTGGCGAAAGCAGGTTGCAAAAGTTGCACAAGTATGGTTACTGAACATCATTCGATTATGAATCGTTTGCAACATGTGAATCCTACCTTATGGGAAAGATGGCAAAATCTCCATTTACTGGACATGGAGAACATGCCAAGGACATTCTAGAACTAATACATTCGGATGTATGTGGTCCCATGTCCACCCAAGCCAAAGGTGGCTACTCATACTTCATCACGTTCACCGATGACTTCTCTAGATTCGGCTATGTGTACTTAATGAAGTACAAGTCGGAAGCATTTGAGAAGTTCAAGGAGTTCAAGAATGGGGTAGAGAAGTAGTTAGGAAAGAGTATTAAAGTTCGTCGATCAGATCGAGGAGGAGAATACCTGAGTACTAATTTCACACAATTCTTAAAGGATAATGGTATCCGTTCTCAGCTAACCCCTCCATATACACCACAGATGAATGGTGTATCAGAAAGGAGGAATTGCACCCTGTTAGACATGGTGCGATCCATAATGAGCTTTTCGGGATTACCAATGTCCTTCTAGGGTACGCTTTAGAGTCAGCAGCATACCTACTGAACAGAGTACCCAGCAAGTATGTGGCCTCTACTCCATATGAGATATGGAAAGGCAGAAACCAGAATTTAAACATGTTAAAGTCTGGGGTTGCCCTGTTCATGTAAAGAGGCATGATCCAGACAAGCTAGAATCACAAACTGATAAATGCAGGTTTGTGGGATATCCAAAGGAAACCTTTGGATACTATTTTTACCATCCTGGTGAACAAAAGGTGTTTGTCGTCAGGAAAGCTGTCTTCCTGGAAGAGGAATACCTTCTCCAGGAGAACAGTGTGTGAAAAATAGTACTGGAAGAGGTTCCAGATCCCCAAACAGCTGCATTATCATCAGATGAGATATTAGTTCCTGAATCTGTTCAGGTACACACAGATGAGCCTCGTAGATCTGGTAGATTATCTAGACTACCCGAACGATATGTGGGACATATCACTGAAGGTGAGTCTAAGGTAGAATATAATGAGGATGATGATCCTAAAACCTATCAGGAGGCCATAGAAGGCCCAGAAGCCGGGAAATGGCGAGAAGTCATGAACTCAGAAATCCAGTCTATGTATACCAACCAAGTTTGTAACTTGGAGGACTTGCCCGAGGGTATTGTACCCATCAGTTGCAAGTGGATCTTTAAGAGAAATATCGGTGTTGATGGACAGATCGACACTTATAAGGCAAGGTTGGTGGCAAAGGGATATCGTCAAAGGCAAGGAATTGACTATGATGAGACTTTCTCACCAGTTGCCATGATAAAGTCGATCAGAGTTCTACTCGCCATTGCTGCACATTTTGATTATGAAATCTGGCAGATGGATGTGAAAACTGCCTTCCTCAATAGTAATCTTGAGGAAGAGGTGTATATGATACAACCAGAAGGTTTTACATCCAAAGAATCTCCATATAAAGTGTGCAAGCTTCAGAGGTCCATTTATGGACTGAAGCAGGCTTCCCGGAGCTGGAACATAAGATTTGACGAGGCTGTCAAGTCTTATGACTTCATTAAGAATGAAGATGAACCTTGTGTGTACAAGAAGACCAGTAGGAGTGCAGTCACTTTTCTAGTTCTTTACATAGATGACATACTACTCATTGGGAATGATGTAGCTATGATGTCATCAGTAAAGATCTGGCTGTCGAAAAACTTCTCCATGAAGGATTTGGAGAAGCATCCTACATATTGGGAATACAGATCTATAGAGATAGATCAAATAGGATGCTTGGAATGACCCAATCCTTATACATAGATACCATAGTCAAAAGGTTTGGCATGGAAAATTCCAAGAGAGGTCTCATACCAATGAGACATGGAATTAATCTCTCAAAGGAGCAGTCTCCTAAGACTCCTGATGAGAGGGCATTCATGGATAGAATACCCTATGCCTCTGCCATAAGATCTATCATGTATGCCATGCTATGTACACGGCCTGATGTTGCATTTGCTCTAAGTGTTACGAGCAGATTTCAGGCTGATCCAGGCGAAGAGCACTGGAAAGCAGTGAAATGTATCCTTAAGTACTTGAGAAGAACTAAAGATATGTTTCTTGTCTATGGTGGAGGTGACTTGAAACTGCGAGGCTTTACTGACTCGAGTTTCCAGTCAGATCCAGATGATAGCAAGTCTACATCTGGATTCGTGTTTACTTTGAACGGTGGCACAGTGTACTGGAAGAGTTCCAAGCAAGTAACCATTACAGATTCGATGACTGAAGCTGAGTACATCGCTGCAGCTGAAGCCGCCAAGGAAGCAGTGTGGTTGAAGAAATTCATCACCGACCTTAGCGTAGTTCCCAGTATCTCTGAACCAGTTCTGTTGTTGTGCGACAACAATGGAGCGATTGCGCTAGCGAAAGAGCAGCGGTCTCATCAGAAATCGAAGCATATTCTGAGGCGCTTTCATCTTATCAGAGAGATCATATCCAGAGGAGATGTTGTAGTGGAAAGAGTTCCATCCGTCGACAATGAAGCAGATCCACTAAGAAAGCCGTTGGCTCAAATTGTGTTTGAGCGTCACCTAGAGTCTATAGGCTTTTTGTATAAAGGTGATTGACTTTAGTCCAAGTGGGAGATTGTTAGTTTTAGGTGGCCTACAAGCCAATCTGACTATGTAAATCTCGTTCATTTATTAATATAATGGCATAATATTCATTGTGTGTAAATCGCATTAATTATCGTTTCATAATGAAGTCCGTGAATATGTGCTATAGTGATTAGATTATAATGAGATCATACTAGTGAGACTGATCACTTAAACACACACATTCTTAATCGTTCCTAGTAGGAGGATATCCGAGAAGGACATCGGATATCCTGTTAGACTAGTACAGATTACTTCTGCTCATATGATGAGGGTGACTGATCTCATAAGCCACTTGTGTGGAGACACTAAGGCGAATTTGTAGGTGCTCATTGGAGAATAAGTTCACTGAACTGATCCGACTGAATCGCTGGATGGTATTGTACCTCACTGTCAACTAGCTTGATTATATTGTCACAGTTGCGTGGATGGTCCTCGGACCTGAGACACCAAGGACACCTTGTCGGTAGACTTCTGTGCTTTGAACTTGGTTTACGAATCTCTAGCCACAGGATTCTAAAGCGTCAAGGATTGGGTACAGCGGAATACCGTCGAAGGGAATTGTGTGTCAATAGGGAATCATTCGCTCTCGGTACTTAGAGAGAGAATGCTCTAAGAAGGATGTGCGGAAATCCCTGGCCAGGGCGGACGATAATATCGGGAAAGGTGTTTTCCGATATTTATCGGCGGCATCCAATCCAAGTGTGTCGACCGGTTAGGGTTTGACAACACGCCATACCCTGAGTTGACTCGAGAGCATTGTATGAATGAATGATTATTTCCATGTGGTAACTGTCGGTGGAAAGGTTCCAAGAGTAGGTTACTTAACCTCGATACCTTCCAGGTTCATGTGGTGTTGCTTGGCACCCAATGTGATCAGAGGCCCGATCGAATACGATGTGCGACATCAATTCGATTGATTAATTAATTAATAAAGGGTTATTAATTGATTAATAAAGCCAGTGAGGAGTCACACGCAAATGATTCTCAAGGCGATGGATAAATAAGTGGGTTTTATATAAATCGGGGGTTTTTATGAAAAACCGCGCGGTTAGTATTAAACATAGTGAACGGGCTGAGCAGGCCAAGCTGCTGCTAACCCTAGCCGCCCCTCCTCTGTTTCTCTTTCTCTCTGGCGTCCAGACAGATCCAGATCTGCTCCGCCGCTTCTCTGAATCCTGTTCGACGGGAAATCGTCCGCGCGTTGCGGTGATCGTTGCGGCGACCGGGGGAGATTTCGTGGGCTGCGAAGAACAAGGAACGTGAGGATATCCGTCGCGAGGAGGATCGCGTGGACTTCGCTAGAGGCTGGGCACTTGCGCGGCTTGCGGTGTCGCACCGACGGAACTGAACGGTTGCGGATTCGAATCCGCACATGGTGAGAATCGATTATCCGATAATCGTAGGTTTTAGTTTTTCGAAACGGGAACGCATCTCCGTTTTTATTTTATTTTCCGCTGCGCGTGAGATCCGGAGAAGCCCAAGAACCCAACACATGGTTTACTCAGATGCATCTCGTCAAGGTTTGGGTGCGGTTCTGTTGCAGCATGATAAGGTTGTGGCCTATGCTTTTAGGCAGCTGAAAAAGCATGAAGAGAACTACCCCACTCATGACTTAGAGTTGGCAGCTGTGGTATTTGCACTAAAGATATGGCGGCACTAATTATATGGGGAGAAGTTCCAGTTCTGTACTGATCATAAGAGCCTGAAGTATGTGTTTACACAGAAAGATTTGAACTTGAGGCAGCGCAGGTAGATGGAGTTTATCAAGGATTATGATCTTGACCTTTCTTATTATCCGGATGATTAAGTGTTAAATTGATCATTTAAGGGCAATCATATGCATCATACTCATATTTTTATCTGCAAAATAGCGTGAAATGATAGATAATTGTGTACCAAGTCCAACGGTAACAATTTTGTCAAATTCTGACTTAAAAACATCGTCATTTCATGTGATTAAAGGAGTATAGCGCATTTGCGGTTTTTCGACAAAACCGAGACGAAATGAATAAATATGATGATATTTTTATGATAATGTATTAATTTATATTTATTTTATGTGAACAGTACATGCCGATGATGCAATGCAGTTGGTGGAGTTTTTGGAAATTTGGAGGAGGTCTAATGTTCGGATTTTAACTAAAGCAGGGGTAAAAATGCAATTGGATGTCCTAATATTGCTCTAATTCCTTCTTTCTCTGGAGTTTCCCAAAACCCTCTATTTCCTTCCTTCTCTCCAATTTCTCAACCACATCCCTTTCTTTCTTTATTTTAAAACCCTCTCTCTCTTTTTAAAGGAAACCTTTTCAAACCCGCAGCCCTCCATCTCTCTGTCGGATTCGTCTCTCTCCCCGCAACCCTCTCTTTCCTTCCCCAATTCCGACTCTCTCTTCCTCTCTATAAATTCTCCCACGACCCTCTCTTCTTCCTCTCCAATTTTCCTTCCAATTCCTATTCAACTCCAATTCCCAGTAGCCTCTGTTCTCTCTCGTTTTTTTTATTTTCCCAGCAACCTCTGTTCTTTCCCTTCTCTCCGGTTCTCTCTCTCTTTCACGGTCCTCTCTCCTCTTCGTCGCCTTCAACCCAGCCGGATCTCCCGCAGCTCTCCGTCCCTCTGCTCTTTCTCCCTCGGTCTCTTCCTCTTCTCAATTTTTCGTCCAGCCCGCAGCCCTCTCTTCCTCTCTCTCTTCTATTCTTTCTCCACGCAGCTCCTTCCTCCACGCACACCAGCGCCAGCCTGCGGTGAAGCCCAACTAGCTGATCCTCCACGTGCTGCACCCGCCTGAGCATGCATGCACGCGTCTGCAAGGTAAAACCAGCAAGCTCTCCACGCAGCAGCTCCTCCACGATCTGCAGCACCAGCTCCTCCACGCCTGCGCGTCGGCGTTTAAGGTCCTCAGCACTTGTCCACGCGTCGCATGCAAGCTGAACCAGCAGGCGTTCCCACTGGACCTTCACCTTTAGCAGCTACGTTCACGCATCATCCAGTAGTTCCACACGCAAGCCAACACCTCCACGACCTCTAGCAAGCTGCACGCGCCGGCCGTGAGCATCCCGGCTCTCTCCTCCTGCATGCGGTGAAACCTCCACCAACCAGAACATGTGGTGAAGCCAGCAGCTTCACGGCCTCCTTCAGCTTCTCCACGCAGTAGCTATCAAGATCCTGCCAGCAGCAGCTCCAGCAGCCGGCCAGCTTCTCCACCCGGCTGCCAAGCACCTCCACATTCTGCAGCATCCAGCTTCCTTCTCTCCCCCACCCGGCCAACAGCAACCCTCCAGTAGGCACGTAGCATGCATGCAAGTCCAAGCTGAAGCCAGCCAGCAACTTCACGGTTTCCTCCCGCGCAGCAAGCTCCAGGTTGCCTCCTGCACCTTCACCAGTCGGCAGCTACACAGCAACACCACATGTTCAAGCATCAGCTGGACCACTGCACCACCCTCCTCAGGACGGTTCACTGCGCCGGCAAACCCACAGATTGTTGTTGTGTTGTTCTTTCTATTCCCCCCACTAGCATAGTATTGGTTATTTAATTAGGGGTAGTTGTTAGTTATTTGATGTTTAGGTATTGTTTAATTAGTTATTGGTTATTTAATTAGGGTTAATTCTTGATTAGTTGTTGTTTAATTAGTTATTAGTTGTTTAATTAAGTTATTTGACTCATAATGATTAATAGTTTACACAATTAAACAATAGTTTGTTTTTGTTGTTATAGTTTTTAGTTGTGCTTATTATTTTTTTTATATATGTGTTTATGTTTAATTTCTGAAAAAGAAAAGAAAAGAAAAGATTTGTTTAATTAAAGTAATTATATTTTTTAAGTAGCATTAGTTAATTAAGTTTTAGTTTAATTAAGTAATTAGTTACTCCAATTCTCATCTATTTTTAGATTAACTAAATTCCAAAGTTTTCGAAATTAAAATCTTAACTCCCTGTGGATCGACTCGGACTCACCACTATTAATTTTCAAAATCTGATTTGAGTGAGCCGGATAAATTTAGATTGAACGTTTTCATGAGTGTTTAACGACGCACAATTTGGAACGATCAATTTTTGGTGCCGTTGCCGGGGAGTTAGATTTTTAATTTTGATTATCTTGGATTTAGTGTAATTATTCTTTAGCTAACCTTATTTTTCTTATTTTTGCAGGTATATTGAAAAAAAAAAAAAAAAAAGGAAAGCGAAATCATGGTCAGTGTGTTCCAACATTCTATGTTTCAATTTCCTTACTTTAGTTAGTTTCCTTTTCTGTAGTTTCTAGTTTAGATAGGTTTCCATTAACTAAAAAAAAAAAAGAAACAAAAAGAGGAACATCCAAATTTAAAAATCTTCATTGCCAAGATTAGAAACTTTCCATGCTAGGCATTCATCATCCTAGGAAAGCATGAGTTAGTTTCCTTTCACAGTTATTTCCATAAATTGTTGAAGATTGCGGGGGAAAGGTACGTGTTTCAATATTAGCAAGTCATTCATGATTGCATCAACACACCTTGCATTGATTTGTTGCCTTGTATTGCATTCAAAAAGACTTTAAGGGCAGCAACTTTAACCACATAAGGTAGGGATTTGATCACCCTTCCTTAGCCCACAAATCACCTTCCTTACATTGGCATTTCCTAATCCAATTAAAAGCAAGTCGAAAGAGAATCTAGGGTTTACACCGTGAGTGGTTTAAATCTTGGGTTGCCTTCATTTTTGGCAACGGTGTCTAGGCTAGAGGTTAAAAAGGCAAACGTCTAAACGGGCAAGTGGTTTTCTAATTAGGTCCCTACGAAAGCAGGGAGAGCCTCCCACTACCCTACCTCTTACCTGGCCGTTGATTGATTGTGGTTGTGACTCGAGGTGGACTCCATTCACCTTGTAAGAAAATTCACATAGAGAGTCTAGGTTAACATTAGATCATTAGGATAATTTGTTTGTCAAAATTGATTGCATTTAAAAATAAAAAAAAAACAAGAAATAGAAAACAAAATTCAAATCCATCCTCTCTCTATCAATCCTAGTGCATGCAAGGTAGGAGATCTCAAAATCCTAACCTTCTAGGACCACTTGCTGAAATAGAAAGAATCTTACATCAAAGAAGTCCACCACAAGATCCAATGGCTGATAATCAGGACCCACCAAACCAAATGAAGGACTATTTCATTCCAAATTGATATCAACCTTCATCATGTATTCATCTTCCTCAGAATCCAGCCAATCAATATGAAATCAAATCTAGCACCATTCAGATGCTCCCATCCTTTTATGAGAATACTAATGAAGATCCTTATAAGCATCTGGATGAATTTCTAGAAATATGTTCCACGGTGAAGATCCAGAATTTCACCGATGATGGCCTTAAATTGACCTTATTTCCCTTTTCATTAAAGGACAAGGCTAAATATTGGTTGGGAACTATAGGAAGGCCCATTAGGACATGGGAAGAAATACAGAAAGAATTTCTCAAGAAGTTCTATCCCATCGGGCGGACCAATACCATGAGAAGGGCCATCATGAGTTTTACCAAAACTCCCGGGGAATTGATCCATGAATCTTGGAAAAGACTGAAAGAATTGCTTAGAAAATGCCCTCATCATGGGCTTTCAAAATGGCAAATTGTTCAAGCATTCTATGAAGGATTGTCTGAACAGTTCAGACAGATGGTGGATGCTTCATGTGGAGGGGCATTTATGATGAAAAATGAAGATGAGGCCTATGATTTGTTTGAGATGTTAAGTGAAAATTCCATCAATCATGCCTCATTATCATCTTATGAAAGGTCTGTTGGGTCATCTAAACGGACTGGAATGTATGAACTTAAGGCCCGTGGAGAGCCCGAATCTAGAATGGACATAAATCTGATTAATCAGAAATTGGATAAGGTAGACATCTTGGCCCAGAAATTAGACCAACTCTTGGCCTTAAACAAGCAACAGCCTACTTACCCAATACAATCTAATCCATATGAAGGCCCATCTTCTACTAATCATGACATTTGCGCCTTATGCGCAAGTCCAACCCATCAAGTGAATGAATGCCCAACTGCGGCCCAACTTCCACCATTCATTCAAGAACAAGTTCAGGCTGCCCAGGGATTCTCCAGACCCAATAATGATCCATTCTCAAATACTTACAATCCTAGCTGGAGAAACCACCTTAATTTCTCTTGGAAGAGTCAGCAGGCCCCATTACCAATGTCCAATCCTCCCATGCATCAAGCCCAAAAGCCACAAAATTCATTTCAACAGCAATCTAATTTCTATGGAAATGTTCAGGCTAGGGGATCTCAAGCCCAATTTTCTCAACCGACCCAGTATCAATCAGGTCAACCGGCCCCGTATCAATCAGGTCAACCGGCCCAATATCAATCAGGTCAACCGGCCCACTACCACTCATTCCAATCAGGACAGCCAACCCAATACCATCCTCCACCCACTTACCAACAACCTCCTTAGCCCAACTTTGATGACAAATTCACTCAACTCCAACAACTGATTTTGACCCAGCAACAATCCATTGCTAAGTTGGGAAGTCAAATGGGCCAACTAGCTGAGGCCACGATGCGAAGAGAAGTAGGTCAACTTCCTAGTCAACCCATTGTCAATCCAAGGAATCAACCTCCGGGTTTTCCGCAGCAATCGGGCCTTTTACCTCAGCCTGGCCCGTTACCACAACCTAAAGGGCCACAATTGGAGAATGCTAAAGCCATTTCAGCCCTTAGGAGTGGGAGAAGTTTAGAAAAACCACATGCAGATGGAGAGTTAGCCAAAGGTTCTATTGATGGGCCTCAGGAAATTGAAAGTGAGAGTGAAGATGAACCCATCATGGAGAAGTTGGAGGAGGATCTGAAAGGAAAAGGGAAGATAGATGAAGGCCCAAGTTCGTATCAACCTCGGGTGCCATTTCCAAATGCCTTGTTAGCTAAGCCCAATGCCAGGAAGAAATTGGCCCAGAACGAGGAATTGTTGGATTTATTCAAACAAGTCCAAATTAATATTCCACTCCTCGATGCTATCAAGCATGTGCCAGCTTATGCTAAGTTTCTCAAGGAATTATGTACTCCACGAAGAGAATCTAAAATGGCACCTGAAAATGTTCGGCTTTCCGAGGATGTTAGTGCAATTGTGATGAATCATTTACCCAAGAAGTTAAAGGATCTTGGAGCACCTCTAATTTCATGTGACTTAGCTGGAGTTACATTTGATAGAGCTTTATTGGATCTAGGTGCTAATGTGAATCTATTGCCAACAACCATTTATGAGATATTTGATATTGGAGAATTAAAGCCCACACCCATCATCTTGCAGTTGGCTGATAGGTCTGTGAAAACTCCACGGGGATTAATTAAGGATGTTATTGTGAAGGTTCATGATTGTTATTTTCCCGTGGATTTTCTTATTCTAGATATGGCATTACCTGAGGAACTTATTCACACTCCGATCATCCTAGGTCGTCCATTCTTAGCCACTGCCAAAGCTAATATAAATTGTGAAACTGGCATAATGGACATTTCATTTGGGGGTCAAAAGGTCCAGATTAATGTCTTCAAAGCATCTCAATACCCAGATCATGAAAAAGAATGCCATACTATTGATGTCTTGGATAATCTGGTTGAAGAAAATGAGATGTCCACATATGGCCTTTTGGAGGAAGCCAACACTTTAAAGGACTCTCCTGGCCCATTAACATCTTGGCCCAAGATTGAACCTTTACCAGCCTTACAGTCTGAGCCCGCTTTGCCATCTTTAGAGGACCCTCCTGAGCTTGAACTCAAACCATTACCTGAGTCTCTCAATTATATCTTTTTGGGCCCAGACCAAACTCTCCCGGTCATCATTGCGGCAAATCTCACATCGCCGCAGGAGACCCAATTAACCGAGGTCCTCAAAGACCACAAGGGTGCTATTGGATGGTCGGTGGCAGATTTAAAGGGAATTAGCCCGTCCATTTGCATGCATCACATCTATATGGAAGAGAATTCTAAGCCCAGTCGGGAGATGCAAAGGCGGCTTAACCCCAATATGAAAGAAGTGGTGAAGAAGGAAGTTGTGAAATGGCTGGATGCGGGTATCATTTACCCAATATCAGACAGTAAATGGGTCAGCCCAACCCAAGTGGTACCCAAGAAATCTGGATTAACGGTTATCAAGAATGATCATGGAGAAGAGGTACCCACTAGGCTCACCACGGGATGGAGAGTGTGCATTGATTACCAAAAGCTGAATCTCATGACTAAGAAGGATCACTTTCCACTCCCATTCATGGATCAGATTCTGGAAAAGTTATCGGGCCAGAAGTACTTCTGCTTCTTAGATGGGTACTCCGGGTACAATCAAGTGGTTATTTACCCGGAAGATCGAGAAAAAATCACCTTTACGTGCCCTTATGGCACGTTTGCTTTTAGGAGAATGCCATTTGGATTATGCAACGCACCAGCCACATTTCAACGATGCATGATGGCTATATTCTCCGATATGGTGGGAGAATGCCTCGAAGTTTTCATGGATGATTTCTCAATCTTCGGGGATTCTTTTGAAAATTACTTGGAAAATCTTAAACAAGTGCTAGCACGATGCATAGACACCAATCTGATACTTAGCTGGGAAAAGAGCCATTTTATGGTTCGAGAGGGCATTGTTCTAGGCCACATTATGTCTGAAAGGGGGATAGAGGTAGATAAAGCTAAGATCGATCTCATATCCAATCTTCCTCCTCCCACCTCGGTCAGACAGATCCGTTCATTCCTTGGCTATGCCGGTTTCTATCGCCGGTTTATCCACAATTTCTCTCAAATTGCCCGGCCTCTAACTCTTCTCCTAGCTAAGGATGTCCCTTTCCAAATGGATGAATCTTGCGTCAAGGCATTCAATTCTCTGAAGGAATCTTTGACCAAAGCCCCGATTCTTCAATCTCCAGATTGGTCTTTACCCTTCGAAATCATGTGTGATGCCTCGGATTATGCTATCGGTGCAGTTTTGGGACAAAGAATCAACAAGTGTCCCGTGGTGATCTATTATGCAAGTCGCACCCTTGCCGATGCTCAAATGAATTATACCACTACAGAAAAGGAATTATTAGCTGTGGTTTTTGTCCTAGAAAAATTCAGATCTTATCTTTTAGGGGCAAAAGTCATAATCTATTCTGATCACTCAGCTCTAAAATACATGTTGACCAAGAAGGATGCAAAGCCTAGACTTATTAGATGGATCTTACTCCTTCAGGAATTTGATTTGGAAATTCAGGATAAGAAGGGTTCTGAGAATGTGGTAGCTGACCACCTATCCCGAATTCCGATCTCTGAAAGTACACCAATTACTGATTCCTTTCCTGATGAGCATCTACTGACCATTTCTCACACTGTTGCACCTTGGTATGCTCATATTGTCAATTACAAGGTGACTAATCAGCTTCCGGAAGGATGGACTAAAAGTGAAAAAGACAAATTCTTTTCTCAGGAAAAATATTATTTCTGGGAGGATCCTGAATTATTCAAATTATGTCCTGATCAAATCATTAGGCGATGTGTTCCTGAAGAAGAACAACAGAGTATTCTCAACTTCTGTCATAATTTGGCTTGTGGGGGCCATTTCTCAGAAAAGAAAACTGCAGCCAAAGTCCTGCAAAGTGGTTTTTACTGGCCCACACTTTTCAAAGATGCCCATCAATTTAGCAAAACTTGCCTCCGATGTCAGGCTGTAGGAAATATGGCGAAAAGGGATATGATGCCACTCAACCCAATCTTGGTGGTTGAAGTCTTTGATGTTTGGGGAATTGACTTTATGGGACCTTTTCCACCCTTTTTTGGACATACATATATTTTGGTAGCAGTGGATTATGTTTCAAAATAGATTGAAGCAGTAGCCACTCGAACCAATGATTATAAAGTGGTCATTAAATTCTTTCAGAAGAATATATTTTCTCGGTTCGGGTGGCCTAAAGCTATCATAAGTGATGGGGGAACGCACTTCACGAATTACCAGTTTCGGGCTTTGCTTAAGAAATATGGGATTAATCACAAAGTAGCTACCCCTTATCATCCCCAAACCAGTGGCCAAGTGGAAGTTTCCAATAGAGAGATTAAGAATATTCTGCAAAAGTCCGTTAGGCCCGATAGAAAAGATTGGTCTGAAAGATTGGATGATGCTTTATGGGCCTATCAAACCGCTTACAAAACTCGTATTGGCATGTCTCCTTATCGCCTGGTTTTTGGAAAAGCGTGCCACCTTCCAGTGGAATTGGAACATAGGGCTTATTGGGCCATCAAAAAGGTCAATCTGGACCTAGCCCAACCTGGTTCCCACCGAACCTTACAACTGAGTAAGCTGGAAGAGTTGCGCAACGAGGCCTATGAAAATTCAAAGATCTATAAAGCCAAAACTAAAGCTTTTCATGATAAACATATTGTGAGAGAATCCTTTCTTCCAAATCAGAAAGTTTGGCTATTTAATTCTAGGCTTCGCCTATTTCCTGGAAAACTGAAATCCAGATGGGATGGACCCTTCGTGGTCGTTAAAGCCTTCGATCATGGAGCCGTTAAAATTCTGAATCCTAAGAGCGGGAACACTTTCACTGTTAATGGTCAACGGTTGAAACCATTCATTGAAAATCTTCAAAATGCACCACCTGAGTCCATAGAACTGAGTGATCTACATTAATTGAACTTCCGTCTGGCTGAAGACGATAAACTTAGCGCTTGTTGGGAGGCAACCCAATATTTTCAGCTTTTGTATTTCCTTCCTTTTAGGTCCCTGAGCAGCAGTCGTCGTGGGTATGTCGCAGCCTCTTCATTACAGGTTGTTTCGCTCCTTCACAAATTCTCTTCTGGCTGCATGTTTTTCATATCTTTTATGCCATTGACGACAATGTCAATCAAGTTGGGGGGTGGGACAATCAATTTGACATGCATTTATTGGAAAATCTTTTGAAGAAAACTGATATTTTTTTTCACTAAAAAATAGTCAAATTTTTAAAACTTCTTTTCACATCCTATGAAAATTGCATGAAAATCGTGTTTCATTAAGTAAATCTTAAACAAATCAGTTTTTGGTGGTCACATTGGTTAAAGAACCTTCAAAGTTTAAATATCCCACTTCACAAAAATTCACAGCAGGATGATTTTCACACACACACAGCAACTTAGAATAAATGAAAGATCTTAAAAGTATAGACTTGCTGGAATTAACCTTAAGGATAAGACTACTTATTCTAATTTTTCTTTTGGGTTGAACGAAAGGAATGTGTAGGATCCGTAATAGGGGACTGTCCCACTCAGCACTCTAAACGAGGCGGTCATTTAAAGTGGACAGCTCAAAGACTAAAGGCAATAAAAGGTATTAAAAGAGTTAAAGGAAGGTAGGTGGCAAAAAGTACGCACCTCCCCTCAGGCAATTCAAAGAGAGTGGCAAAAAGTACGCACTCTCAAAAGAAAAAGTACAATGAAATGAAAAAGCCACGCTAAAAAGTCCATCGTACCAAAAACATGACCCAGTCGCGAAAAGTGCTGAGTTGGGACGGGAACTGAAAATCGGTCCTCACTGACTGATCGGGAAATCTTTTATGCTCTTCTCCTCCCTAGGTAGTCTTATCTAAAGGGTAGTAAAGGCAAGAATATACCAGAAAGGTCGGAAACGAGTTCTAAGCGTGCCAATTTTCATGCACAATCACCTGTCGTGAATCAAAATATTGTAGGATATGAAAACTTTTAGCTTAACCAATCGGCTACCACTTAAATTGATTGTAAAAGATACTACAAATGAAGCATGATAATTCATTGTTTGTTCTAACTTTTCCTTATTTGCATTGCTAAGGGACTAGCAATGAGTAAGTTGGGGGGTGTGATAAAGTGTTAAATTGATCATTTAAGGGCAATCATATGCATCATACTCATGTTTTTATCTGCAAAATAGCATGAAATGATAGATAATTGTGTACCAAGTCCAACGGTACGAATTTCGTCAAATTCTGACTTAAAAACATCGTCATTTCATGTGATTAAAGGAGTATAGCGCATTTGCGGTTTTTCGACAAAACCGAGACGAAATGAATAAATATGATGATATTTTTATGATAATGTGCTAATTTATATTTATTTTATGTGAACAGGACATGCCGATGATGCAGTGCAGCTGGTGGAGTTTCTGGAAATTTGGGGGAGGTCTAATGTTCGGATTTTAACTAAAGCAGGGGTAAAAATGCAATTGGATGTCCTAATATTGCTCTGATTCCTTCTTTCTCTGGCGTTTCCCAAAACCCTCTATTTCCTTCCTTCTCTCCAATTTCTCAACCACATCCCTTTCTTTCTTTATTTTAAAACCCTCTCTCTCTTTTTAAAGGAAACCTTTTCAAACCCGTAGCCCTCCTCCTCTCTGTCGGATTCGTCTCTCTCCCCGCAACCCTCTCTTTCCTTCCCCAATTCCGACTCTCTCTTCCTCTCTATAAATTCTCCCACGACCCTTTCTTCTTCCTCTCCAATTTTCCTTCCAATTCCCAGCAGCCTCTGTTCTCTCTCGTTTTTTTTATTTTCCCAGCAGCCTCTGTTCTTTCCCTTCTCTCCGGTTCTCTCTCTCTTTTACGGTCCTCTCTCCTCTCCGTCACCTTCAACCCAGCCGGATCTCCTGCAGCTCTCCGTCCCTTTGCTCTTTCTCCTTCGGTCTCTTCCTCTTCTCAATTTTTCCTCCAGCCCGCAGCCCTCTCTTCCTCTCTCTCTTCTATTCTTTCTCCACACAGCTCCTTCCTCCACGCACACCAGCGCCAGCCTGCGGTGAAGCCCAACCAGCTGATCCTCCACGTGCTGCACCCGCCTTAGCATGCATGCACGCATCTGCAAGGTGAAACCAGCAAGCTCTCCATGCAGCAGCTCCTCCACGATCTGCAGCACCAGCTCCTCCACGCCTGCGCATCGGGGTTTAAGGTCCTCAGCACCTGTCCACGCGTCGCATGCAAGCTGAACCAGCAGGCATTCCCGCTGGACCTTCACCTTCAGCAGCTACGTTCACGCATCATCCAGCAGTTCCACACGCAAGCCAACGCCTCCACGACCTCCAGCAAGCTGCACGCGCCGGCCGTGAGCATCCCGGCTCTCTCCTCCTGCATGCGGTGAAGCCTCCACCAACCAGAACACGTGGTGAAGCCAGCAGCTTCACGGCCTCCTTCAGCTTCTCCACGCAGCAGCTATCAAGATCCTGCCAGCAGCAGCTCCAGCAGGCGGCCAGCTTCTCCACCCGGCTGCCAAGCACCTCCACGTTCTGCAGCACCCAGCTTCCTTCTCTCCCCCACCCGGCCAACAGCAACCCTCCAGCAGCCACGTAGCATGCATGCAAGTCCAAGCTGAAGCCAGCCAGCAACTTCATGGTTTCCTCCCGTGCAGCAAGCTCCAGGTTGCCTCCTGCACCTTCACCAATCGGCAGCTACACAGCAACACCACCTGTTCAAGCATCAGCTGGACCACTGCACCACCCTCCTCAGGACGGTTCACTGCGCCGGCAAACCCACAGATTGCTGTTGTGTTGTTCTTTTTATTCCCCCCACTAGCATAGTATTGGTTATTTAATTAGGGGTAGTTGTTAGTTATTTGATGTTTAGGTATTGTTTAATTAGTTATTGGTTATTTAATTAGGGTTAATTCTTGATTAGTTGTTGTTTAATTAGTTATTAGTTGTTTAATTAAGTTATTTGACTCATGATGATTAATAGTTTACACAATTAAACAATAGTTTGTTTTTGTTGTTATAATTTTTAGTTGTGCTTATTATTATTTTTATATATGTGTTTGTGTTTAATTTCTGAAAAAGAAAAGAAAAAAAAAAGATTTGTTTAATTAAAGTAATTATATTTTTTAAGTAGCATTAGTTAATTGAGTTTTAGTTTAATTAAGTAATTAGTTACTCAAATTCTCATCTATTTTTAGATTAACTAAATTCCAAAGTTTTCGAAATTAAAATCTTAACTCCCTGTGGATCGACTCGGACTCACCACTATTAATTTTCAAAATCTGATTTGAGTGAGCCGGATAAATTTAGATTGAACGTTTTCATGAGTGTTTAACGACGCACAATTTGGAACGATCACCGGACAAGGTGAACGTGGTGGCAGACACCTTGAGTCGGAAGACGGTCGTATCACATCTTATGATTCAGGAATGGAGGTTATATGAGCAGGTTGTGGAATCTTCCTTTAGGATTCCTCGAGAGGTTGATAAAGCCGTGTTGGCCAGCTTGACCGTGAGGCCAGCGGTGTACCATTCTGCGATCGAGGCTTAGAGGGCGAATGCAGAGTTACCACATGTTCTCCAGATATCAGAGGTAGAGTTGTGGGATGACGGCACGGTCAGATTTAGAGGCAAACTCTATATTCCAGGAAGAGGTGCGCAGGAATGTCCTAGATGAGGCGCACCATTCTAGATATGCAATGCATCCCAGAACGACTAAGATATATCATTGTTTGAGGAGATTCTTTTGGTGGCCTGGTATGAAGAAGGACGTGGCTGAGTATGTGGCAAGGTGCCTGACTTGTCAGCAGGTTAAGGCAGAGCATCAGAGACTAGGAGGTTTGTTGCAGCCATTATCGATCCCGGAATGGAAATGGGAACATGTGAGTATGGACTTTGTGATGGGATTGCCAGTGTCACCCGGTAGGAGAGATACGATCTAGGTCATTGTTGATCGATTGACCAAGTCGACGTACTTTCTAGCTATTAGAAAGGACTGATCAGTCGGTAAGTTGGCTAGGATGTTTGTGGACCGGATCATCTCTCTGCATGGGGTGCCCTTGTCCATCGTGTCAGATCGGGATCCGAGGTTTACTTCTAGATTCTAGAGGGGTTTTCAGAAGGCCTTGGGTACGCAGTTAGCTTTCAGCTCGGCTTACCATCCTGAGACTGATAGACAGTCAGAGAGGACCATTTAGACTTTGGAGGATAAGTTGAGGGCTTGTTGTCTAGATTGGGGAGGTTCTTGGGAGTAGCACTTATCTACGGTGGAGTTTGCTTATAACAACAATTATCATTCTAGTATCGGCACGACGCCATATGAGGCATTGTACGGGCGGCCGTGTCGATCTCCTATGAATTGGTCTGAGATTGGCGAGAGTTAGATAGCAGGGCCAGAGTTGGTGCAACAGTGTGCTGAGGTTGCCAGAATGGTGCAGCAAAGGTTGACTACAGCTTAGAGCAGGCAAAAGGGTTATGCAGATGTCTGCAGGAGGCCACTCGAGTTTGAGGTTGGAGACCACGTGTTCCTTCGAGTCTCACCCTCCAAGGATGTGATGAGATTCGAGAAGCGAGGTAAGCTGAGTCCGCCTTTTCCCATTCATGCTCGAATTAGGGAAACGGTGTATCAGCTAGCCTTGCCACCTAGTCTCGCAGGAGTTCACGACGTGTTCCACGTTTCTTTATTGAGGAAGTATGTTCAGGATCCATCTCATGTCTTAGACTTTTCGGAGTTGGAGGTCGCTGAGGACTTGTCCTTTCTGGAATTTCCAGTGTGTATTGGGGATCGCAAAGAGCAAGTCCTTCGGAACAAGGTAGTTCCTCTGGTCAAGGTGATTTGGCAGCATCACTCTAGAGGCGAGGCGACATGGGAGCATGAGGATGAGATGCGAGAATAGTTTCCCTATCTTTTCATTGTAAGTTCTCTTGTAAGCTTGTACCATCCTTTTCGTTCCTGTTATTTGTATAGTAGAAACTTCGGGGACGAAATTCCTTTAATGGGGGGAGAATGTAAGGACTGAGGTTTCGAATCCGGTTATCGGGTCGGTTTCGGTGTCGGACTCCTTGGTTTGGGCCCTTGTGGGGCTGGGGCATGGGCGTTGGCCTAGGGGGACGCCATTTAGGAGCCATGCGGGGGTGCCGCGTGGGGGTGCGTGTGTACGGCCCCAATCGTGTCGTCTGAATGGTGTCTTACATAGATGATGCGATTCAGACATCTGCCAGTGTACGACCCCGTCCTGTCACCTGATTGGGGTCATTCTAGAATGACGTGTTTTAGCAAGTTTCGGTTGACGCTTCGAAGCCCTCCCTCCTTTCCCTCATTCTCTCCACTCTTCTCTCTCTCCCCCCCCTTCCTCCGATCGGCTCCGACCCCCCTCCTTCCCTTCCTCTCCCCATTCCTCCTCTGTCTCCACTCCATCAACCTCATAACTCCCACCACTACCACCTGTTAGTATTAGATGGTCTCAAAGCCAATCCGATACTATGTACTGATTCAGATTATTAATGGCAATGATTCATTGTGTGTAATTAATTCGATCTATATTTATCGTATCACGATGAAGTCTATGAACATGTGCAACAGTCGTTGGATTATGATGAGATCATAATTACGGGATCGAAGACTTATAAACACATGTTCTTCATTGTTCCTAGTCATAGGATGTTTGAGATAGGACATCGAACATCCGGATAGACTAGTATAGGTTACTTCAGCTCATATGATGAGGGTGACTAATCCCATAAGTCACTTGTGTGGAGACACTATGCAGGACCTGTAGGTGCTCATTGGCGAATGAGTTCACTGAACTGATCCGACTATGAATCGCTGGATGGTAAACACCTCACTGTTAACCAGCTCGATTCTTTTGTCACGGTTGCGTGGATGATCCTTGGACCTGAGACGCCAAAGATATCTTGTTGGTAGGTTTCTGAACTTTGACCTTGACTAACGAATCCCTAACCATGGGTTATCAATAAGTCAAGTGATCGGGTTCAGGGAAATGCCTTCGAAGGTAATTGTGTGTTCAATACGGGATCATCCGCTCTCAGTAGTTTGAGAGAGAATGTTCCGGGAATAATGCGCTTAAAGTCCCTGGCCAGGGTGGACTCTGTGTTCGATAAGGAGTTATCGGATTCAGATTAGCGGCATCTGATTCAAGTGAATGGACCGAATAAGGTTTAATAGTAAACCATACCCTAGGTTGATTCGAGAACATTATACGGATGAAGGATTATATCTGCGTACTAACCGATGACAGAAAGGTTCTAATAGAGGGTTGCGATAACCCCAGTGCTATCCAAGATCACGCGATGTTGCTTGGCATCCAACGTGATCGGAAGTCCGTCCGAATTTATTGTGGGACATTAAATTCGATTGATTAATTGAATATAAGGATATTAATTAATTCAGTAGGTCAGTAAAGGGTTACTGGGCTTAATGGGCTATTAACTGGACTGGTATTTGGGCTTAGAGGGTTACACGCAATTGGTTTTCAAGTCGATGGATAATCCGACAGACTTATTATAAAAGAACGGATACTACGTCGGGGGCCAGCAACCCTAACCTAGCCGTCGTTCTATCTCTATCCTCTCTTCCAGATGCACGACACGATGTTGGCACTCTGGAGGCTCCGCTTCAATTCCCGACCGCTCCGCCTTCCGTCCGACGGGAGATTCACAATTCGCATGTCGCGGCGGATTACGCGAAGCCAAACGGGATCCACGAACGTCAAATCGAGAGAGGAAGCGAGGACAATCCATCGCGAGGAGAACCGCATGGATACCGCTAGAGGTCGGGTATCTGTGCGACTTGCGGCATCACTCCAACGGAACCGAAAAATGGACGCGGATTCGAATCCGCGCAAGGTAAATCTGATTTACTCCGGTTTTATTTTGTTAATCGAAACGGGACAGATCCGATCCCGAAATAATTTTATTCCGCTGCGTTTTCGGTCGGATCCCGACACAGCGAACCCAATAGTGGTATCAGAACCAGGTTATCACTGTGTTCTTCGCCGTTTCGAATTCTAAAATTTAATTTTTCAATTATATTCCATGCATATTTTTCGATTCTGTTGGAGAAATAATATTCATAAGATGGATGTGATTAATTAGATTAATTTTATTTATGCAAAAATTGTATTTTTGGGTTTCTCGTGTTCTTCGTTGGACGAAGAACGTGGTTCAGTGGGGTATTCGGATAATCACATGTGTTGCGATGTATCTGGGTTGGATTCTGGTATGACCATAGGTTCCCACCGATTGTCACAGTAATCACCTCAGGCGCCAACGTGGTGTTGCCGGCGGTGATCGGCCGGTGATGGCCTTCCAATCCCCTCGATTCAAAGGTAGGTTTTTAGGAGGTTTTGGGCACCTCCTTTGGGGTTGGGTGCCAACACAGGTGCCGTCCGGCGCCGGCGAGGTGACCGGCGACGGTCCGGTGCCCTCCCGGCGCCGGGGCGGTCGCCGGCTGCCACCCACCCCCCCTTCCCCCACGGTTCCTGCTTGCAGGCGCCGCTGTCGGGGGGGAAGGGGAGAGGCCTTGGTTCGGGCCATGCAGCTAGGGTTTCCTAGCCCGCATGGTCCGACCGGACCGGGCCGGGCTCAGACCGCGTCTGAGCCCTGAGCCCCCGGCTTGGGGCCGGGCACCCCTGGTCCGAACCAGGGTGCCCTGGTCCGAGCCCTAGGCTCAGCTGAGCTGAGCCTCGACCAGGGGGGGGGAGGGGGGGGCTGAACCACCTTGTTTTTTTTTTCTTTGGGTTTTTTATTTTAAATTGTTTTTAAAACTTTTAAAATTTCAAAATTGTTTTGAAATTGAAGTTTTATTAAATTTAATTTTATGGAAACTCAGAACATTTTTTTATTATTATTATCCTGATTAACAAATGTTGTTAATAGTTATGGTTAATTATTGATTTAAATGTTAAATAATTAATTAACTTTAACTTTATGATCTAATTGTTAGATTCATATGAGATAATAGTAAATAACATATGTTGATTAATCTAATTGTTAGATTAATTTAAAATTAGCGTGGAATATTTTAGAAAGTTATATTTTGAAATTTTAATATACATTTGATGTATGTTGACTACTTGTTTAAATCTGATTTAAATAAGCATGCATAAATTGATTTTCGAAAATTTTAAATTCTCCAAAATTTTGTTTGGTCCTTGATTTTATGAAACCTAAAATTATTATTATTTTCGAAAATCTTATTTTAGCCATTTGATGTGCTATATCATGTGTGGATTGTTTAATTAAAACACAGTGGTCATGGATGTGCATTAATTTGTGGATGTGGAATCTGATTGTGTGGTTTATTATTTGTTAATAAATAGAGGTCTGCGAACCTCTCCCTCTCATATTCCAATGTATTTCTACCTCCCTCCTTGATGTAATCGCCATAAGGCTTCCTCTTTCTATAAATTATCTTGTAATTGCGAATTATGAAGTAATTTGATCGAGGTGGCTGCGCGCGGAGCGAGGATGATCCACAACTGCAACCAAATGAAGATGAAGGAGTTCATCAAATCTATAAGTTTTCATACTCATGATATAAACTATTATATTGTGTATGTGTGTGCGTTTGACTGTCTGGCTCAAGTCAAACTACAGTGCCGTCCATGACCACACTAATGACATGTATGCGATGCGTGTGTTTTAAACTTGCTAGGTTATTAGTATTTATAATATATTCGATATATTTAATATTATCACCTAGGATGAGACCAAACTAAATAAGTAAAACCTTCGTAACAAACTCTAAGCCGTAGCGCGAGTCATTGAGAATGCACCGCGTGGCTCTCCATCAATATGATTAATAGAACTTAATTCAGTGATGGCAGATACTATGTGTTTACCCGAGGTCTACCATTGTATGTTGAGAGGATTGTTGATCATGGCATTAGATGCCTTTGGATAAGAGTAGAGGAATGATATAGTCATCCACGTGTTTACCCGGGAACTATATTTCTACTCTACTTTATCACATATTGATGGCAATGCTTAGGCCGGGGATAATGGTCTACTGTGTTTACCCGGGACCATTAATAACCTGGGAGCCGAAATATGATCGGATATCGCAAGGAGTTGCAATTATCATGAGATGATTGCTCTGAGATAGCAGTATGATACTATGTGTTTACCTGAGATCATACCGTGATGCTTGGAGATTCTGATCCCCACTAGGAGACAGTCGGCATCTCCCGTTCTGTATATCTGAAGGTTATACAGTCCGTTGAAAATTAGTGGGAGTAAAACTAGATAATAAAAAACCATATCTTATTTTAGTTAATCTGAATATCTGCTAATTATCATTTGATTATCTCCTGTAGGCTAGAATGTCGCACCATAACCCGTTGCGAGGCATACTTGATGCCAACCGTTTGACAGGCACCAACTACTCAGATTGGCTCAGGAACCTGAAGATTGTCTTCAGGTCTGAGCAGATTGCCTACGTCTTGGATAATGAACCTCCTTCTGAACCAGCATTAGATGCCCTAGAGGAGGAAATGATAGCATATGAAAAATGGAAGGAAGATTCCACCAAAGCCCAATACTACATGTTAGCCTCTATGAGCAATGAGTTGCAGAGCCAACATGAAGAGATGGATGCTAGATCCATCATGCTCCATTTGAAGGAGCTATTTGGTGAGCAGTGCATAATCGAACTGTTAGTTTAGGTGGCCTACAAGCCAATCTAACAATGTAAATCTCGTTCATTATTAATAAAATGGCATAATATTCATTATGTGTAAATCGCGTTAATTATCGTTTTATAATGAAGTCCGTGAATATGTGCTATGGTGATCAGATTATGATGAGATCATACTAATGAGATTGATCACTTAAACACACATATTCTTAATCGTTCCTAGTCGGAGGATATCCGAGAAGGACATCGGATATCCGGTTAGACTAGTACAGATTACTCCTGCTTATATGATGAGGATGACTGGTCTCATAAGTCATTTGTGTGGAGACACTAAGGTGAATCTGTAGGTGCTCATTGGAGAATGAGTTCACTGAACTGATCCGACTGAATCGCTGGATGGTATTGTACCTCACTGTCAACCAGCTTGATTCTATTGTCGCAGTTGCGTGGA
Organism: Zantedeschia hybrid cultivar; assembly: GCA_030544215.1. Classification (NCBI taxonomy): domain Eukaryota; kingdom Viridiplantae; phylum Streptophyta; class Magnoliopsida; order Alismatales; family Araceae; genus Zantedeschia; species Zantedeschia hybrid cultivar. Next base: position 41,124,974 of record JARZZO010000015.1, read on the forward strand.
TGGTCCTCGGACCTGAGACACTAAGGACACCTTGGCAGTGGACTTCTGTACTTTGACCTTGGTCTACGAATCTCTAGCCACGGGATTCTAATACGCCAAGGATTGGGTGCAGCGGAATACCGTCGAAGGGAATTGTGTGTCAATAAGGAATCATTCGCTCTCGGTACTTAGAGAGAGAATGCTCTAGGAAGGATGCGCAGAAGTCCCTGGCCAGGGCGGACGATAATATCGGAAAAGGAGTTTGACGATAATATCAGAAAAGGAGTTTTCCGATATTCATCAGCGGCATCCAATCCAAGTGAGTCAACCGGTTAGGGTTTGATAGCTCGCTGATAAAGTGTTAAATTGGTCATTTAAGGGCAACCATATGCATCATACTCATGTTTTTATCTGCAAAATAGCATGAAATGATAGATAATTGTGTAACAAGTCCAACGGTACCAATTTCATCAAATTCTGATTTAAAAACATCGTCATTTCATGTGATCAAAGGAGTGTAGCGCATTTGCGGTTTTTCGACAAAACCGAGATGAAATAAATAAATATGATGATATTTTTATGATAATGCGCTAAATTATATTTATTTGATGTGAACAGGACATGCCGAGGATGCAGTGCAGCTGGAGGAGTTTCCGGAAATTTGGGAGTGGTCCGGTGTGCGGTTTTCAACTAAAACAGGGGTTAAAATACAAAGTGACTCCTTCCTTCGCTGGAGTTTCCTTAAACCCACTGTTTCCTTTTTCTCCCCAATTTTCCAAACTCCAGTCCGACTTCTTCTCCAGTTTCCTTCCCACGCCTATCTTCCTCCCTATATTAATATATCCTCCCTTCCCACACACGTCTCTCTCGCAGATTTCCTCTCTCTCGTTTTCTTTCCTCCACTCTCCGCAGCCCTCGCCTCTTGCTCTTCCTCTCCGGTTTCCCTTCCTCCCTCCTTGGTTCCTCTCTGTTTCCCTCCACGGTTTCCTCCCCCTCTGTCTCCTTCTCTCCCTCTCCTCTTCCCCAGCAACCGAGTCCTCCTCCTCCTCCGTAACCTCTCTCTCCCACGTTTAAGCTCTCTCCTACGGTTTCTTTCTTCTCCTTCTCTTTCTGGTTTATTTTTCCTCTCTCCTCTGTTCTCTCCTTCCCCGTCTCTCTATCTCTTCTCTCCCACACAATCTCTGTCTCCCCCTTCTCTCTCTGTTCCTCTCCTTCTTCCAGCAGCCAGTTGAAGCCCGGTCTCCTCCACGCCTTCCAATCTGCGGTGAAGCCCAGCTGTCCAGCTCCGTGCACCGCATCTCCACGCGCCCCAGCGGCAGCAACTCCAGCAGCTCTTCCACAACCTGCAGCACCCGGCTACCTCCTCCTACTCCCAACAAGCGAATCTGCACGCGTTGTTCTGCAAGCCGGTGAAGCCCACGCTGCAGCCAGCGGCAAAGCTTCCAGCATCTGCCTCTTCACGCGTGCAACAGGCCACCGCAACTGGCAGCTCCTTCCTCCACAGCAACCAGCATCCACGTTTCTTCCAGCTCTTCAACCCAGCAGCACCTCGGCAGCAGCAGCTTCTTCCAAGCAGCTGCACGCGCCAACCAGCAGCAACCTGCACGCAAGCTCCAAGCCCTCCAACGCCTCCCAGCTTCACCAGCAAAGTTCTTCCTGCTTCTTCCACCTTCCTGCCTCTCCACGTTCACAGCAGCAACAGCCAACAGCTGCTCGTGCAGCAACACCCCAGCCAGCAAGTAGCAGGGCTTGAAGCCTCCAGCACCTGCCCACGCACCCCGGCAGCAGCAGCTCCAAGCTCCCCCACGCACCAGTTGCTGCCCCTCTCAACAACCCTTCTACATGCAGCAAGTCCCAGCAACCCAGTGGCAGCATAATTCCAGCAGCTCCTCAGCTGGTTCTCTCCTCCAGCAAGCAGCAGCTTCCTCCACGTGTAACCAGCAGCCCCTGCAAGTGGCAACAGCAGCAAGAGGTTCTAGCTGCCGGTCCACTGCACCAGAGTTTCCAGTTGGTCCATTGCGCGAGCAGCCCACTTATCCCTATTTTAATCTATTTTCTTTCTCTTCCCCCATTAGTTTAGAATTAGTTTAATTGTTTAGAGATAATTAATTGATATTTTGATTATTTAGTTTAATTTTATTGAACAATTAAATTCTGTAATTTATTTCATAATTTCTAGTTAATTCATGTTTTTCATGTTGTTAAATTTTAATGCTTTGTCATAGATTTTAATTGTGCTTATTTTTTTTAGAGTTTGTGTTTAATTTCTGAAAAGAAAAGCAAGAAAAAGATTTGTTTAATTTAAATGATTATAATTTTAGGTAACATTAGTTAGTTTAATTCGAGTTTAAGTAAGTAATTAGTTTCCTTAAATTCCCACTTATTTTTAGATTAACTAAAGTCCAAAGTTTTCAAAATTAGAATTTTAATTCCTTGTGGATCGACTCGGACTCACCACTATTAAATTTACAAATTTTGATTTGAGTGAGCCGGATAAATTTAGATTGAACGTTTTCATGTGTTTAACGACGCACAATTCGAAACGATCACTCGCCATACCCTGAGTTGACTCGAGAGCATTGTACGAATGAAGGATTAAATCCACGCGGTAACTGTCGACGGAAAGGTTCCAAGAGTGGGTTACTTAACCCCAAATACCTTCTGGGTTCACGCGGTGTTGGTTGGCACCCAACGTGATCGGAGGCCCGGTCGAATTCGATGTGCGACATCAATTCGATTGATTAATTGATTAATAAAGGGTTATTAATTAATTAATAAAGCCAGTGAGGAGTCACTGGGCTTGTTGGGCCATTAACTGGACTGGTACTTGGGCCTAGAGGGTCACACGCAAATGATTCTCAAGGCGATGGATAAATAAGTGGGTTTTATACAAACCGGGGGTTTTTGTGAAAAACCGCGCGGTTAGTATAAAACATAGCGAACGGGCTGAGCAGGCCAAGCTGCTGCTAACCCTGGCCGCCCCTCCTCAGTTTCTGTCTTCCTCTGGACTCCAGGCAGATCCAGATCTGCTCCGCCGCTTCTCCGAATCCCGTTCGACGGGAAATCGTCTGCGCACTGCGGCGATCATTGCGGCGACCAGTGGAGGCTTCGCGGGCTGCGAAGAACGACGAACTCGAGGATATCCGTCGCGGGGAGGATCGCGTGGACTTCGCTAGAGGCCGGGCGCTTGCGCAGCTTGCGGTGTCACACCGACGGAACCAAATGGATGCGGATTCGAATCCGCACACGGTGAGAACTTCGATAATCCGATTATCGTATTTTAGATTCCGAAACGGGAACGGATCGCTGTAAATATTTTGTTTTTCCGCTGCGTGAGCGATCCGGAGAAACCAAGAAATCCCAACACGAACGATATTAGATATCGAAGAATCTGTTCAAGGCTCAAATGGCAGAGGGAACTTCAGTATAGAATCACGTGTTGAAGATGATTGAGTGGGTGGAGAGGCTGAATGCTCTTGGGATTTCACTTCCTAAGGAGATGCACCAACTACTCAGATTGGCTCAGGAACTTGAAGATTGTCCTCAAGTCTGAGCAAATTGCCTACGTGTTGGATAATGAACCTCCTTCTGAACCAGCATTAGATACCCCAGAGGAGGAAATGATAGCATATGAAAAATGGAAGGAAGATTCCACTATGGCCCAATGCTACATGTTAGCCTCTATGAGCAATGAGTTGCAGAGGCAACTGAAATGATAGCACCAACTACTCAGATTGGCTCAGGAGCTTGAAGATTGTCCTCAGGTCTGAGCAGATTGCCTACGTCTTAGATAATGAACCTCCTTCTGAACCAGCATTAGATGCCCCAGAGGAGGAAATGATAGCATATGAAAAATGGAAGGAAGATTCCACTATGACCCAATGCTACATGTTAGCCTCTATGAGCAATGAGTTGCAGAGGCAACATGAAGAGATGGATGCTAGATCCATCATGCTCCATTTGAATGAGCTATTTGGTGAGCAGAGCAGAATCGAACGATATCAGATATCGAAGAATCTGTTCATGACTCAAATGGCAGAGGGAACTTCAGTACAGAATCACGTGCTGAAGATGATTGAGTGGGTGGAGAGGCTGGATGCTCTTGCGATTACACTTCCTAAGGAGATGCACCAACTACTCAAATTGGCTCAGGAACCTGAAGATTGTCCTCAGGTCTGAGCAAATTGCCTACGTGTTGGATAATGAACCTCCTTCTGAACCAGCATTAGATACCCCAGAGGAGGAAATGATAGCATATGAAAAATGGAAGGAAGATTCCACCATGGCCCAATGCTACATGTTAGCCTCTATGAGCAATGAGTTGCAGAGGCAACTGAAATGATAGCACCAACTACTCAGATTGGCTCAGGAGCCTGAAGATTGTCCTCAGGTCTGAGCAGATTGCCTACGTCTTAGATAATGAACCTCCTTCTGAACCAGCATTAGATGCCCTAGAGGAGGAAATGATAGCATATGAAAAATGGAAGGAAGATTCCACCATGACCCAATGCTACATGTTAGCCTCTATGAGCAATGAGTTGCAAAGGCAACATGAAGAGATGGATGCTAGATCCATCATGCTCCATTTGAAGGAGCTATTTGGTGAGCAGAGCAGAATCGAACGATATCAGATATCGAAGAATCTGTTCATGGCTCAAATGGCAGAGGGAACTTCAGTACAGAATCACGTGCTGAAGATGATTGAGTGGGTGGATGCTCTTGGGATTACACTTCCTAAGGAGATGCACATAGACCTCGTGTTATCTTCACTTCCACAATCATATGCTCTGTTTATCGTTAATTTTAACTGAACTATTGAACATGTTAAAGACTGCTGAAGGGAACCTTGTGAGAGATAAACCCCAAGTCCTCATAGTTGGTAAGACCAACAGAAAAAGACTTGCAGTCTAAGCTTTTCGAAAGAATAAGAACAAGGTTCAGAGAAAGGCAAAGGTTGTCAAGAAAGATAAAGGTAAAACTGCTGAGAAAGGTGATTGCTTCTACTGTCACCAAAAGGGCCACTGGAAGAGGAATTGCAAAGAATACCTTAAGGACAAGGCTTAAGGAATTGTGAAGTAGCAGGACGCTTCAAGTATCTATATGATAGATGTAAATTTGTCAATAAGAGATTGTACATCATGGGTATTAGATACTAGATGTGTATCTCATATCTGCAATTCTATACAGGCACTGACAAGAAGACGTAAGCTGAGAACCGGCGAGGTGGAGCTGAAGCTAGGTAACGGCACAAGAGTTGCGGCGATCGCTGTGGGGATAGTGAAGCTCAAGCTACCATCTGGAGACACATTTTCATTAGATGAATGTTATTATGTACCTAGCATAATAAGGAACATCATTTCTATTTCATGTTTAGATAGAATTAGATACAATTTAAATTTTGGGAACAATAGTTGTTCAATTTATTTTGGAAATAAATTAATAGCTTCTGCTATATTATCCAATGGTTTGTATCTATTAAATGTATCTCATGAAAATTTACATATCGATTCTTCAATTAAAAGAAGTAACTATGAAATGAACAAAGCCTACTTGTGGCATTGTAAGCTTGGACACATTGGTGAAAACAGACTCCAAAGGATGCATAAAGATGGATACTTGGATCCATTTGATTATGAATCATATGCAACCTGTGAGTCATGTTTAATGGGTAAAATGGCTAAGTCTCCATTTAGTAGAACTGGAGAACGAGCCAAAGACATATTAGAACTCATACATTCAGATGTATGCGGCCCTATGTCAACCCAAGCCATTGGTGGTTTCTCATACTTCATTACATTCACTGATGATTACTCAAGGTTTGGATACATATACTTATTGAAGTATAAATTTGAAGCCTTTGAGAAATTCAGAGAATTTAATAATGAAGTAGAAAAACAAATAGGAAAAAGTATAAAAACCATCCGATCCGATCGGGGTGGTGAATACTTGAGTACAGAGTTCATTAAATACTTAAAGGATAATAGTATCATTTCTCAGCTTACACCTCCATATACACCTCAAATGAATGGTGTATCAGAAAGGAGAAATCGTACATTAATGGAAATTGTGCGATCTATGATGAGCATGTCTAAATTACCAGTGTCCTTATGGGGATATGCACTCAGCTCGGCTATGTATATCCTGAACAAGGTACCGAACAAATCTGTTGAAACCACTCCATATGAGATATGGAATGGAAGAAAATCAGACCTTAAACATGTTAAAGTCTGGGGATGTCTTGCTCATGTTAAAAGACATGACGTAGATAAGCTGGAGTCAAGAACTGACAAATGCATATTTGTGGGATATCCAAAGGAAACTTATGGATATTACTTTTATCATCCTAGCGAACAAAATGTGTTTGTGGCCAGGAGAGCTGTCTTTCTGGAAGAAGATTTTATTCTCCAGAAGGATAGTGGGAGTAAAGTAATTCTGGAAGAAATTCCAGACCCACAAACTGGTAATGGTTCATCAGATGAACCGTTAGTTTCTGAACCCGTTCAAAATGATACACAGGAACCTCGTAGGTCTGAAAGAGTATCTAAACCACCAGAAAGATATGTGGGACATATTAATTTGGATGGTTCAAGGATACCCTATAATGAGGATGATGATCCTAAGACTTACCAGGAGGCCATTAGAAGTCCAGAGGCCGGGAAATGGCGGGAAGCCATGAATTCTGAAATATAGTCCATGTACATCAACCAAGTTTGGAACTTGGAAGATTAACCCGATGGTATAGTACCTATCGGCTACAAATGGATCTTTAAAAGAAAGATCGGTGCAGATGGACGTATTGAGACTTATAAAGCAAGATTACTAGCAAAAGGCTATTGTCAAAAACAAGGTGTTGACTATGACGAAACATTTTCACCCGTTGCTATGATTAAGTCTATCAGAATTCTTCTCGCCATTGCTGCCTACCATGATTATGAAATCTGGCATATGGATGTGAACACTGCCTTCCTCAATGGAAACCTTGAGGAGGAGGTGTATATGATACAACCAGAAGGATTCACATCCAAAGAATCTCCATACTTGGTATGCATGTTGCAGAGGTCCATTTATGGATTGAAGCAAGCTTCTCGAAGCTGGAACATAAGATTCGATGAGGCGATCAAATCTTATGGCTTCATTAAGAATGAAGATGAGCCATACGTATACAAGAAAAACAGTAGGAGCGCAATCACATTTCTGATTCTTTACGTTGACGACATCTTACTCATTGGGAATGATGTCATCAGTAAAGATATGGCTGTCAAAGAACTTCTCTATGAAGGATTTGGGAGAAGCATTTTACGTATTAGGAATACGGATCTATAGAGATAGATCAAAGAAGATGCTTGCTTTAACCCAATCCATATACATAGAAACCATTGTCAAAAGGTTTGGCATGGAAAATTCCAAGAGAGGTCTCATACCGATGAGACATGGAATTTCACTCTCTAAAGGTCAGTCTCCCAAGACACCTGAAGAGAGGGCTATGATGGATAAACTCCCCTATGCTTCTGCCATAGGGTCCATCATATATGCCATGCTATGTACCAGACCTAATGTAGCATATACTCTAAGTGTTACGAGCAGACATCAGGCAGATCCAGGTGATGAACACTGGAAGGCTATGAAATGCATCCTTAAGTACTTGAGAAGGACTAAGGATCTATTTTTTTTCAGTCTGATCCTGACGATAGCAAGTCTACATCAGGTTTTGTTTTCACACTCAACGGGAGAGCAGTAAGCTGGAAAAGTTCCAAGCAGGAAACCACTGCTGATTCGACAACGGAAGCCGAGTATATTGCTGCTGCTGAAGCTGCCAAGGAAGCTGCATGGATGAAGAAATTCATGGGCGATCTTGGTGTGGTGGAAAGCATATTTGGTCATGTCCCACTCTTGTGTGACAACGATGGGGCGATTGTTCAAGCGAAAGAGTCGAGGTCTCATTAAAAGTCGAAGCACATTCTGCGGCGCTTTCATCTGATCAGAGAGATTATAGCTCGAGGAGATGTCGTTGTGGAATGAGTTCCTTCAGCCGACAACATAGCAGATCCACTTACAAAGCCTTTGTCTCAAAATGTCTTTGAGCGTCACTTAGAGAATATGGGTATTCTGTATAAAAGTGATTGACTTTAGTCCAAGTAGGAGATTGTAAGTATTAGATGGTCTCAAAGCCAATCCGATACTATGTACTGATTCAGATTATTAATGGCAATAATTCATTGTGTGTAATTAATTCGATCTATGTTTATTGTATCACGATGAAGTCCATGAACATGTGCAATAGTCGTCGGATTATGATGAGATCATAACTACAGGACTGAAGACTTATAAACACATGTTCTTAATTATTCCTAGTCATAGGATATTCATAGGATATTTGAGATAGGACATCGAACATCCGGATAGACTAGTATAGGTTACTTCAGCTTATATGATGAGGGTGACTGATCCCATAAGTCACTTGTGTGGAGACACTATGCTGGACCTGTAGGTGCTCTTTGGCGAATGAGTTCACTGAACTGATCCGACTATGAATCGCTGGATGGTAAACACCTTACTGTTAACCAGCTCGATTCTTTTGTCACAGTTGCGTGGATGATCCTTGGACCTGAGACGCCAAAGATATCTTGTTGGTAGGTTTCTGAACTTTGACCTTGACTAATGAATCCCTAACTATAGGTTATCAATAAGTCAAGTGATCGGGTTCAGGGAAATGCCTTCGAAGGTAATTGTGTGTTCAATATGGGATCATCCGCTCTCGGTAGTTTGAGAGAAAATGTTTCGGGAATGATGTGCTTAAAGTCCCTGGCCAGGGCGGACTCTGTGTTCGATAAGGAGTTATCGGATTCAGATTAGCGGTATCTGATTCAAGTGAATCAACCGAATAGGGTTTAATAGTAAACCATACCCTAGGTCGATTCGGGAACATTGTACGGATGAAGGATTATATCCGTGCGCTAACCGATGACGGAAAGGTTCCAATAGAGGGTTGCGATAACCCCAGTGCCATCCAGGATCATGCGATGTTGCTTGGCATCCAACGTAATCGGAAGTCCGTCCGAATTTATTGTGGGACATTAAATTCATCTGATTAATTGAATATAAGGATGTTAATTAATTCAGTGGGTCAGTAAAGGGTTACTGGGCTTAATGGGCTATTAACTGGACTGGTATTTGGGCCTAGAGGGTCACACGCAAATGGTTTTCAAGTCGATGGATTATTCGACAGGATTTTGGATAAGTTTGGGTTTTTACGAAAAATCGTAAACTGACTTATTATAAAAGAACGGATACTACGTCGGGGGCTAGCAACCCTAACCTAGCCGTCGTTCTATCTTTATCCTCTCTTCCAGATGCACGACACAAGGCTGGCCCTCTGGAGGCTCCGCTTCGATTCCCGACCGCTCCGCCTTCCGTCCGACGGGAGATTCGCAATCCGCATGTCACGGCGGATTACGCGAAGCCAGACGGGATCCACGAACGTCGAATTGAGCGAGGACGATCCATCGCGGGGAGAACCGCGTGGATACTGCTAGAGGTCAGGCATCTGCGTGACTTGCGGCATCGCTCCAACGGAACCGGAAAACGAACCCGGATTCGAATCCACGCAAGGTAAATCCAATTTACTCCGGTTTTATTTTGTTAATCGAAACGGGACGGATCCGATCCCGAAATAATTTTATTCCGTTGCATTTTCGGTCGGATCCCGACACAGCGAACCCAACACCACCACCATCTCCTCTGCAATGCATTTCTCTCTGGACGACGGCGGACGTCCCGATGGAGTGATGGCGTCCACGGCGGTACCGACGGCGGCTCGTGGCGTGGCAGTTCGGCGGCTCGTGGCGTGGTAGTTCGGCGGCTAGGAGCAGGAGGAGTTCAGGTAACCGGTAGGGTGACGATCTCCATTGTGTTTTGTTTAAAATCATGATTTTCCCGCTTTGAAGCATATGATGTGTATGGATATTTTTGAGTAGAAAGCATGTTTAAGGGGGTTTTTAAGGAAAATAGGCATTTTTATAAATGCGGTCTTAGGTGATTAATTGGTTATTAGACTTCTCCCCTTGCCTCCTTTGTGTTTTTGAGTTTTTGAACGTTTTGGGGGAGAAGAGAGACCCTTCGGTCTGGCTCGGTTTCGGGCGTAAAACATGTCCACTCAGGCCGACGCTATTTGATATAGGCGTCGACCTGAGTTGACGCCATTTACGGCCCATTTCTTCAGGTTGCTGAGGCCAACGCGGGATAAAGAGCTGAATAGCGTCGTCCTTGGGCGACGCCATTCAGGCCAATATCACTGACCCCAGTTACTCTGTGAAATTTGAACTAGTTTAGGGATCTTGAATGACGTCGGCCACAGGCGACGTGATTCAAGACAGAACCTCATTAATCCCTGAAATTAACATGTGTTTACATTATTAGATAATTTGGTTAAATGCATGTTCAAAACCGTACTTCGAGAATGAAGGTTTTTTCATGTAACCGGATTGCACTGTATTGTATTTTGTGCGATCGTGGACTTAGAGTGATAGTTGTTAGCGCTTAGGCACCCTGTGTCGGTGTGGGAGTGACGCAACGCTGGTGTGGGAGTGATGGGGTGACGCCTAGAGAGAGGGTCACCTGGTGTACCCCGGGGTATAACTAGTACCGGTGTGAGAGTGGTACATTCGGAGTGTCACTCGTAGCTGGGGGAAGCATAACCACCTAGAGCTAGACATGCCCAAGTAGCTAGCGCGCTATTCGAGGGGTTGTTGTTTGGTTCCAGCGGGTTAGTATTTTCTGCGTTCGGCCGTGCGGTTTGTGTGTTTAGTCGAGACGCTGATTGTGGACTCCGTGGTGGAGTGGTTTCAGAGTTGTGCATGTTGCATTTACAAATGCATGTGTTTTATATCGGAATTGGGGAATGTTTGGGAATTGCGTTTACTGCTTTACTTATATAATTGCCTATATTTGTATTGTTGCAGTTGTGGGTGTGTGAGTGGGTGGTGGGGATCGAATGATCCCTACTGAGTCCATTTCGATGAGACTCACCCCTGCGATTTTCAGGTGAGGGTTATAGGCAGGCGTAGCGTGGAGGGTGCCGTCTTGGGTTGCGCGCTAGCAACCACTTTCCCGAGGTATGCCCCGATGTAGTTGTTATTTCCTTTTTAGGCCTATACGCTTAATTATTCCTTTTCAGTTAGAATATGTAATTATTTGCTGAGTTGAAGCGAATTGTAATAATTTTTAATTCCTGCACTTCCTTTGTAATTCGATGTGATGTGGGATGTTTAGCTTAATTTATCATTTATTTCCCAGACTCATCGAGATCCTGGTTTGGCTCCGAATTTTAATAATTCAGTATTCATTTAGTAATTAGATCCTCGATTATAGGGTGGCGGGTCGTTACAACGAGGTTATACTGACTCGAGCTTCTAGTCTAATCTAGATGATAGCAAGTCTACTTCTTGATTTGTATTCACATTAAACAAGGGTATAGTGAGTTGGAAGAGTTCCAAACAAGAAGCCATTGTAAATTCGGTGACGAAGGCTGAGTATATTATTGCAACTGAAGTTGCTAAGGAAGCAATCTAGATGAAGAAATTCATCAGCGACCTTGGTGTGATGCTGAGCACCTCTGATCCCATCGCACTACTGTGTGACAACCATGGGGTGATTGCACAAGTGAAAGAGCCGCAGTCTCATCAAAAGTCGAAGCACATTCTGAGGCGGTTTTATCTGATCAGAGATCATTGCTTGAGAAGGTGACGTGGTGGAAATAGTTCCCTCCATCGACAACATAGCAGATCCACTAAGGAAGCCATTGACTCAGTATTTGAGCATCACCTAGAGTCTATGAGTATTCAGTATAAGGGTGATTTGCTTTAGTCTAAGTTGAAGATTGTTAGTATTAGGTGGCCTATAAGTCAATCAGATACTATGTATAGTCATGTTCATTTATTAATAATCAATTATGGCTTTATATTCATTATATGTAATGCATTTATTAACGTCTCATTATAAAGTTTGTGAATGTATGTAAGAGTCTTTAGATTATGATAAAATCATAATAATGAGATTGATGACTTATAAATGCATATCCTCAATTATTCTTAGTTGAAGGATATTTGAGAATGACATTAAATATCTTATGAGACTAGTATAGGTCACTCCAACTCTTGTGATGAGGATGACTGGTCTCATAGTCACTTGTTTGGAGACACTATGGTGGACCTATAGATGTTTATTAGTGAATGAGTTTACTAAACTTTTATGTTCTGCACCTTTACAATATATTAATGAATTCAATTAACTTAAGTTAGGCCAATCAACTAATTATTATAGCCTATTAGTGAATTTAAACAATTTAATCTAATATAATTAGCTCATTAGTAAAGGTCTATTAGTGCATTTAATTAAATTAAAATAGCCCATTAACTTAGTTAAAAATCTGGGTTTTGATGCACTGGACAACAACACAATAAAATAATGATAACTCTCTGTACAAAACTCGGATTGAGGCATGATTGGTACTATTAGAAAGAGAAAAAATAAACATATGTAACTTTATAGAATATTATTATATTAATTCATATGTTTAAAGGATTAAAAGTAATGATGCTCAATTTTAGAAATGGCTACCTATAGAAAATAAGTCCTAATCGGACTAGGATTTGAATTAGGAAACAAAAGAAAGTATAATTAAAGTTAACAACAACCTAAAAACTATTATAAAAGGTATTTGAGTTGGATTAGAAGTAGAACGTAATAAATTTGAGTATGTTTAGGACTCCAAGCCGCGAGTAGAAAGTCATAATTGAAATCCTACTCAAACTAGGATTCTGCGCACAAATTTACTTGATATGGTCCTAGTAGTTTAAGTATAACTTCACGTAAACAATTCTATATTCAATGAGACAACCTCATTAGAAAGAAAGCTCAACATTATACAAATTTTGTGAATAGCATATTTCCAAAATATGTCGTTTACTAGTTTGAATTTGAAGGTCTTTAGATAGGAACATAATCTGCCAAAAATCTAGAAGAGTTGTATTTCGGGTTGGAAGTTTATCTATGTAGGGAAGATCTCTCTTAAGGCAACTCTAACCTGAAAAGGGTAGGAGTTTGATAATGATTGGGATAGAGGACAATACTATTTATAATCACCCAAGTTTATGCACCCCATACTCTAGCAGCAACTTTGCTTGAAGAGTCTAGTTTTTATGTCGTTCTTAAGAGCAAAAGAGAGGGAAGGCGACTATCCTACAAGGGGTGATTCTTCAACGTGATAAGGCTCTTTTGGGACCTAGAAGGTGTGGAGAAGAGCTTTCTTGAAGGTGTGGAGAAGGTCATGGAACTTGCTTGGAGAAACTCTAGGATCCACTAAGAACCGAACTTTCTTCAAGAGGTAGGCAGATAACCCTAAGCAATATTTATTTTGTATTAAAAATATATTATTTTTTAAAAAATTCAATTACTAATCAATTTTTAAGAGTATTTATATATATTTCTATTTCATTACTATAAAATTTTAAATATTTATGGTCTTATTTACTATTTATTCCATGATTATTCTCTCAGCATATGTAATGTGTCCATTCAATTTTTTTTGTTTCCCACTGTGTTCACCTGAGTTATAGATGTTTATTCTCCTTGGTACGATGTCTAATTGAGTTTAAATTTTAATATAAGCTTGTCTTGGATGTTTTCTTAATGCCCAATGAATTTTAGAATTTTATAAATTTGTTTAATATTTATTCCATTATGTCCTTATCGGACTATGCAATCTATCTGGACAATTTTGAAATCCCAACTTTATATCTCACTCGATTAATGTCTAAATCATGCTAAACTTTGTAGAGATCTTTATTATATTGTATTTGATATCTCTGTTAAGTTTGAGAATTTTATGATCCTGTTTGATATTAAATTTACTCTTTGTTTTGATTTGCTAAAATTCTATTAAAGTTGACTTTTTGGAATCAATATCCAAAATCATGTCAAATCAACCTATAAAATCATGAAACTTTGCCAAAACTTTTAGTGTGATCCTATTAGTGTATTCACTATATTTTATTATTTTATGAATCTATTTGGTATTTGTCTTGATTATTCTTACTATTCTATGTTCCAAAATTTGATGTCCATGTCAAAAAATTATGAGATTAATTCTGAAAATTCAAGAGAATTATTAATATATTCAAAAATAAATTCTGACCCTATTTAATCAAATTTAACTTAATTTGCACTTTATTATCATACTACACTTTATTATGGCACTATATATGGCTTTATATGAATAAAGAATACTAAATCTGTTTGACTCAGTTTGAACATCAAATTCCTATGCATTTACATCTCTGATCTCTTTAAGATATGTTTAATATGAGTATATAAAATATATATGTATGGATAATGTCACCATAGGAGAGTTTTGGACGAACCTTATAAGTATTCACAGGGTAGGTCAGAACCCACGGACAATAGGTATATGGGTGGGATATCCACAATTTTGCGCAGTAGCTAAGACCTTTGTGCCACTTGCTTAGGTGAATTAGTATTTGTGTAGGTTGCTCGTTATGTTGTGGTTGGATGCATGTCCGGTATATTGAAGTGAAATTATGATAACTAATATGTTCTCTGATATGATCATCTAATTTGACTTATACTATAAAGTTTGATATCATCTTCCATACTCATATGCTATCTAAATCACTTATTTGGTCAGCCATGTTCATACTTGATTAGTTATGTATATCATCTTTTGATTAGTCTCTTAATCAGCCTTTGTCCCTTTAAATTCGATAATCATGCTCTATCATGATTAGCCTTTTATTTATGATCTTATGACTCTATATGATCTATGATATGTGAATTTTGAATCATGAAAATATAATTACATTAACATGTTGTTAGTCATGTGAGAATTTGATATGTGTTATGTGAACCTCTTATGGATTAGAGGTTATTTGTTCGATAAATGCACTGACTAGAGAATTATGATATAAATTATGAAATTTGTTATTCGAACATCCTGATTTGACTATATGATCATCTTATTTCAGAACTAAGTATTTGTATTATAAAATGTTCATATGATGATATTTGACAAATATGATATGCTTCGTATCATTTCATTGTTGTACTATATGTAAAAAGTGATCCAATTATCATGCTTAGTATAATTATATAATGTTATTTTCAAAGTTACTATATGTTAAGTCATGTGGATAATTTGAGGCCTATTGAGTGATGGACTCATAAATCCGACCAAACATTTTTTAGAAAAAATTGATTTAGGATCAGACTAGATGGGAAGTCAAGCATGTTAGACCTTTGAAAGAGTTTTTTAAAGTTTATTTTTCAATTTAGTAATTTGATGTAGTAGGACTAGTTATGAGAAATTTAATGCAATTTTCTTTATTTGGTGAGACCATAGTTGAGATATTATTTGATGAATATTTTAATTTGTGGACTTTGGTATTTGGCTATTTATTTGGACTATATGATTGTAATGACATTTATTTAAATTATCTTCTGATATGTTTATCTCTCATATATGTTTGCAAAGTTGATGTTGCGTACTCAGAGACCGATGTGAGTCGATGTATGAAATTGGATTTTAGTGGACCTATAGGTACTCATTGGTGAATGAGTTCACTAAACTGATCTAATCTAAATCACTAGATAGTAATTCACCTGACTATCAGCTAGTTCGATTCAGTGCCATAGTTGTGTGGTTGGTCCTTCGACATGAGACACTAAAGACACCTTGTCGATGGACTCTTGAGCTTTGACTTCAGCTTGTGGATCCCTAACCATGGGATCCTGATCAGTTAAGCAACCGGGTTTAGTAGAATATCTTCGAAGGTGATTAAGTGTTTAATATGAGAGCACCGGCTCTTGGTAAAATAAGAGAGAGAATGTTTCGGGAAGTCCCTAGCCAAGGTAGATACTTTATCAAAAAAAGGAGTTCCTGATATCGTACAGCGATATCGAATCCAAGTGAGTTTGTCGGTTAGGGTTTGACAGTTGGCCATACCCTAAGTTGACTCGGGAACATTATGCAAATGAAGGATTATATCCGTATAATAACTAATGACTGAACGATTCCTCAAACGGGTTGTTGAACGGCATTACCATCTGGGATCATGGGGTGTTGCTTGGCACCCAAGGTGATCGAAGGCCAGGCCAATTAATATGTGCGACATTAATGTGGTTGATTAATTAGCTAATATGAGATATTAACTTAATTAAATAAGTCAATAACATGTTACTGGGCTCAATGGGCCATTAACTAGACTGGTACTTGGGCCTGGAGGGTCACACACACAAAGCTTCTTAGTTTAAGATATTTTAGTGGGTTTTATATTTAATAGGGGACTTTTATGAAAAGTTGCACACGGTTAATATAAATAATAGCCATGAGAGAACCCTGGGCCAACCTCTCGGATTCTACTCTATTCTTCCCGCCCCCTATCTCTCCTCCCATGCCGTGCGCCCCGAGTTGTTGCCTCTTAACCATCTCTGCTTCTTGTCGTTTGAAAACTCCACTGCCTGCATGTTGCGGGCACCATCGCGGTGTAGAAACACCAGTGACCGTGTTGATGTAGATGAGGGAGCTAGGAGATCCCGCAATAGGAGGACCGAAAGAATACCACTAGAGGTCGGGCATCTGCACAACTGACGGAGTCACTCCATCAGAATCGAGCGGTCCTTGATCTAAATAAGTGCAAGGTGATGCTCGATCACTACAATTTTATTTTTGTTCTTCAAAACAGAACATTTTGGCGAGAATTATTTAATTTATTTTTATTCTCCACTGCATTCGTTGATTTCCCTCTCGATTCCTTACATCAACCTGCTGCTCTAGCAGCAGGACTAGCTCCCAGATTCATAGTGGTAGTACCCCAAGATGAACCTACTGAACTCACACTTAAGATTGAGTTAGAGGAGAGTATTCCATTGTCTCGAATGCTTGGCACACTATAGAATAAGAGGAAACAACCTACTACTGCATCAGGTGAGCCTAAAGGGAAAAGACAATAGAGGAAGTCCAAAGATACCCCTTACGTTCCTCCAGACCTTCTTCAAGTTCAATTTCTAGATACGTCCACACTCATCAAGTATCTTTTATTTAAAGACATCTTTGCAACTACATCCAAGTGTCGGTTATTATACATAGATTATCTAGAAAGGGATGCCAGACAAACTGTTCTATGGCTTCCAACTCTACCTCTGGACGAGTACATAGAGCAGTACATAGGATAACAAGACATGAAGTTGGGAAAGTTAGAGTTAAATCTAAATTCCAAAGAGAAGAGCAATGGCACCAATCCTATCTGACTCCATACTCTAAGTACCTTGATAACAATTATGCCAGAGTAAGGCAAGGTCTACCTCCTTAGAGACCGTGGGAGTGGATGGATGCAGAGCATGAGCTCAATACAGGGATGCAGTTCAAAAGGAATACAAAAGATTTCTAAGATTCAAAGACCAACGTAGGGCAATCACCAAAGAAGAGCTTACATTAACCCAATTTTAGTACACTGTCAGAATTGAGCGAGGAAGATAGAGAGGAGCCAGACTTGATCTTCCCTTCCATATTGACCCAAACACCATTCCATTTTGTGTAAAGTTTCCAGCTTTACATCTACTAATGATGGATACATAAGAAGGGATACATATCATGCAGCTTTATAGAAACACCAAAGCCAAAAACTAAGCTAAATTTGGCACAAGTTTGTCATTTCCTTAGTTCCTCAAGCTAGGACACATCAAAGGGTTTATCTCTCCAAAGACACTTATAAAGGTATACTCACAAGCAAAGAGATACTCTGAAGAGAAGTGGATCAAAGCCTATCCTGAAACTCATTAGATGCTATTGAAAATCAATAAAGAAAGAGGTCCAAACAATGAAAGGCCACAGACCATGTGACATTTTGAATACAAACGGTCGATTGCTCACTCTATAGATAGTTACATCAACTGGAAGCACAAGTACTTAACTTTATATAATATGAAGAGGGACTTGACAAATCACAACCTTGAGTGTCCATTCAACATTAATGGATTCCTAAAGTATGCAAAGAATCCAGTTCCCGCTCTTCTCATACTCAAAGTGACTCCAGCTGAGTACCAGTCCAAGATGAGAAGGGCATATGAGCAGTACTGGTAGCAACAACTTGCAGTAGGCCATCAAATTGACCTTACTCCTAAAACCTTCCTAGCATGATCCAAATTCTTTGAATAGAAAACTTGGGAAATCATCACAACTCATGTCCGCTTTGTCCCTTGATAAAAATGTATGCCCGGAAAACCAATCACGTGAGATGTCGTTGTATCATTTCATGTAATTATCTCATTCTTATTAATAATAAATCACAGTTCTTCATTTTGTCTTATCATTTCATGTGCGTTTATCATTTTATGTGATGAAGTCCTACAACATATGTGACGATGACTGAATTATAATGAGATAATGATAATAAGATCAGTTATCTAGATGTATATGTTCAAATTATTTCTTGTAAGGACCTACACAATTATACCTACATGAAAAGTTTACTTACAATTTTAGGGAATTTATGGGACCATTGAATGATAATAAGTTTTAACAACCGATAAACAAGTATAATAAGTATATACGCAAATATTGAAAAAGTATAAACACAATTTTGGAAAATTCATGTCCTGTAATGCAATAAATAATTTTCATAAGGTCTTAAGTTTAATTTGTAAGGCTTCTAGTAGTGTACTCAAGTTATCAAAAAGAAGTTAAATTCGGTGAAGAAAGTGTTGAATGAGGATATGAAGCCAATTACAAAAGATACAGGGACTTAAATGTAAAAGTACTAAAGGATGCTACTAAAGGTTAAGAATACTGGTAAAGGATATTGGTAAGGTAGCTTGGCCCCCAAGAAACCCATGCCACCTCACCCTGACACTTGTCGCAACCTTGTTAATCCTTATCCTAAAGGGACACATGTCCCACATCTAAAGGATCTTAAAAGGGACACTTGTCCCCATCCAAAGCCATGCCATCCTTATAAATAGGGGGGTAGCCCCTTCCATCTCCCCATCTCTTCTCCTCCCTCCTTGCCCACGTTTTAGAGAGAGAGAGTGGAGAGAAAGAGAGAGAGAGGTAGAAAGGAAGAGAGGAAGGAAGAAAGAGAGGGAGAAAGGAGGAAAGAAAGGTTTAGAGCGGGAACGAGAGCCGTTTGGGGTTCTTTGCACGTGTAGGAGGAGCAGGTGGTTGCTGTGTCCAAGAGAGCTTCTGTCTTAAAAGAAAGTACATGGTTCTTTCTTCATGGTTATTTTCTTATCGCAAATAGCATGTTTTCAAACACGTATTTTCCTATAAATTTAAGTAGATGTTATTAAGCCGTTATGCTGCCAAAATGGCATAAGAACCTAAATGGACTCCTAACCCATGCTAAATCCCATGCTATAAGTCTCCCATGTTAAAATCGAACATGCTTACGGACAGTGCTACCTTAGGAGTCCATGCGTCCGAATCATACAAGCATCCTTGTGAGGCGGACATTAAGTAAAAGATGCAACCCGAGGTAAACGGGTAAATCCTGGGTATGGTTCTCCTGGTCCAGGTGGGATGGGTGGGTCCGCCTGCTACGCAGTGGAAGCGCCAGTGGACATTTGCCTTACCATTGGCTGTACTTCATGCTAACCTCCTCATGTTGTGGTTTGGATGCATGTCCGTTAAATAAGTGAAAAGATTCATATTGTCCGTATGTTATATATGTTTATGACTTCATGCTATATCATGATCTTTTAACCATGCCCCTTATACTATGCCATGCCCGTATTATGTTTGTATTTATGCTATGTCATGCTATACCATGATTTTGTGACTATGCCATGATTCGCCATGATCCCTATATTAGCTGAAGCTTGTTATGTTATATTCTATCATGACATGATTATATGATATTATCATGTTGTCTTTCTACATTTTTATTTATGATAAGCCATGTAGTGGTATCATGTACTTGTTGAGTCGGTAAACTCACCTACACTATTTAACCCCTTTCAGGAGAGGACCTTCCTGGGGCAAACGAAGAATCTCTACGATCTTAGTCTACTTGAGCAGAGCTTATTTTTGTAAGTCCAGTCCCTATGTAAACTTACAAGTTGTACCCTGGACTTGATGTACTGCAATGTATTGTATATAACATCAATATGAAGTGTTTTATTTAATTACATGCAAAGTGCTCAACCTTAACTGTACAAGTCATATTCGGGTTGTTCCCGCTGTTAACGAGTCCCTTTGGTCGAAGTACGTTGGTATGACTGAACCGGCCGATAGGGGGTCGTCACATTTCTTGTCATAAGATCTCTAAGACGGACGCTAAGAATCCGAATAGACCAGTGCACGTGATACTTATTCATATAATGAGGGTGAGTGATCTCATAGTCACTAGTGAGTTGACAGTATTGTACATGTGCATATACTCATTAGTAGAATGAGTTCACTGAACTGGTCCCACTAAGAATTCCCGAATGGTCGTCCTATTGGCTATCAATCGGGGTATTCTACAGTTACAATAACATAGTTGGATCTTAGAACTGAGTCACCAAGGATGTCTTGCTTGAGTGACATTGAGTATTTGATTATTGACTTAAGGATTTCAAGTTTGTGATCCAGTATAGTCACATATTCGGGCTTAATGGGATTCTCACGTAGGTAATTGAGTTAACAACATTGAATCATTCACTCTTAGTATGTCATCGGAGAGAGAATGCCCTATGGAACAGTACTTGAAAATCCCTAACCAGGGTTTGAGTATTAAATGGAAAAGGTGTTTTCTATTTAATTTAATATTGAGTACAAGGTTCCATTAGGTTAACACATATCAGGATTTGATAGTTAAATGATACCCTGGTCTGAGAAGGACATTGCATGGATGAGGATCTATAGCTATGTGGTATTTGTGAAGGAAAGGCTACGATTAGTGGGTTGCATATATCCGATGCCTTTTGGGTTCATGAGGTGTAGCTTTATGCCATTTATGATCGAAAAGCCTGAAGAATTTATAACGCAATGACGGATTATTGATTATGTGATAATCAGATTAAAATTTATTATAAGATAATAAATAATAATTAGTTAAGTCAAATAAGTTGTTATTGACTTAATGGGTTGAAAATCAAACAGACAGTTTGGTCTAAAAGGTCATACATAAAAGAGTTCTCGTGGCTCTAGAGATGATTTAAGTTTATATAAGCTTCTGGATTTTTGTAAAAAATGTAAGGAGTCTATAAATAGTTGCGACGCTGGTGGTCGATGGCAAGCCAGGCCGCCACTCATGTTGCTGCTACACGAAGGGGGTAGGGGAGGGGAGCCCTAAATGGGTAGAGAAGAAGAGGGGCCGAGCCCCTCTTCATGGGTCCTCTGGAGCTGCCTGCGGATTCGGGACCCGAACTGGATCCGCATTGCTATTTAGTCCCCTTTTAGGACCTATTTTATCCCATTTAACCCATTTAAAAGGGAATTAAATTCTTTTGAAGTTCTAAAAATTATTTAAAATTGTTTTAAAGTATTTTAATGACATTAAGAGATTTATAAAATTCTTTTTCACAAGTTAACAAATTTTAAATTGATTAAAACTTTGTTAACTTAGGTTTTTGTTAATTGTTAACTTAAGTCTTTATTAATTGTTATTCGAATTATATTTTAATTAAACGATTAATTATTTTAGTCTGAAACTCAACGTGTCATGACGGGAAATATATTATTATCTTAATTTAGGCTTTGTTTATGTCTTAACTAAAATTGTTCGTTAAAAGTAAATGTTTTTTAATTTTAATGCGAATACAATTAATATTTTTGAAATAATAATTATTTCAACATTAACTATGTGATAGTCAACACTCAACTCATGTGATGTAGTTGTGTGTGCAGACGGCTAATCTTGGACTAAATTATCCATGTGATGATATGTGAATGAATGCATTAAATGGTTAATGGTGCGATTTATTTACTCGAGCTTCCCGTCCGCCTCTCTCTATAAAATCCAAATTGTAATTTCTATCTTCCACCAGATATTGGTGATTCCAGCCCCGTATTATGGCTTGAAGACACTTCTAGTTATGTTATTTTGAGTATCTTTTGTTTGTTTTACGCTTATAAAGAACACTTTTAGGCCCACTTGTGGCCCATTTCTTTGCTTTGTTATTTTAGTGAGTTACCATGGGCATTTTAGTCTTTAATGTCCATCTACGATATAAGAGTCTTTGTCATTTTGTTTAAAGGACGTAAGAGTCATGTGTTTTTATGAGCTCTCTATAAATAGAGGCTCATCCCTCCTGTAATGGACAGTATGAATGAAAATTTTCAGTTTCGGAATATTTGTGAAGAGAAGCCATGTGTGAGTGTGAAACTTCCAAAAGGGGGTAGTGAGAAGCCTTCTTCCTCACCCATAACCCCCACCTTCTTCCCCTACTTTCTCTCTCCCTAGTTAGGCACGTTTTCGTTAGGATCCGGGTGGGACACGAAGAACACAACATAATATTAAACAAAAAATCATCATGCCCATGCCCGTCGATCCGTTTAGGAACAAAAATGGTAAAACCGAAAAATCGGGTGTTATCAAATCACAGTGTGCAGATTCGAATTTGTGTCCATGTTGGTTCCGTCGAGGCGATGCCGCTAACTGCACAAGCGTCCGGCCTCCAGCAATATCCACGTGATCTTCTGCGGCAGTTCATCCTTGCTCCCTCATCCAGATCAGCACGCTCATTGAAGATCCTTCGCCGCATCGATGTCCGGAACACGCGGACGGTGAATTCGTGACATTCGGGAACTGGGTTTGACAGAGACGGGAAGCACCCGGCACCCTAAAAGTGGTGCCTAGAGGAGGAGGAGAGAGAGAGGGGGGCGGCCAATAGGGAGACACTCCTGGAGCTTGGCCCAGGGTTTCTATACGGCCTATATATATATTAAGTCGGCGCGACTTTTCACAAAAGTCCCTGAATTAATATAAAGCCCACTATAAGACCACAGACTGAGAATCTTTATGTGTGCGACCCTTTAGGACCATTTACCAGTCTGATTTTCAGCCCGTTAAGTTCAATAACACTTTATTGACTAATAGTAATTAATTAATATCTCATATTTAACTAATTACTTAACCGAATTAACATCTCATATAAATTCGGACGGACTTCTGATCAAGTTGGGTGCTAAGCAACATCGCATGATCCCGTAAGGTAATGGGGTTCAACAATCCACTCATGGAACCTATCCATCCACAGTTACCGCATGGCTATAATCCTTCATTCGCACAATACTCTGGAGTCAACCTAGGGCATGGTCAACTGTCAAACCCTAGACAGTCAACTCATTTAGATCAGACTTCGCTGTACAATATCAGAAAACACCTTTTTTGATATTGTGTCCGCTCTGGCTAGAGACTCTTGCGGATCTATCCTATAGCATTCTCTCTCCAGTTGCGTGAAAGCGAATGATCCTATATTGAACATACAATCACCTTCGAAGGTCTTCCGTTGGACCTGATCTTTAACTATTGGAGATCCCATAGATAGGGATTTGTAAGCCAAGGTCAAAATCCATAAGTCCACCAACAAGATGTCTTTGGTGTCTCAAGTCCAAAGATCAACCACACCACTGCGACGATGAATTAAGCCGGTTGACAGTCAAGTAAGACTACTATAGTGTCTCAACATAAGTGACTAATGAGATGGGTACGCTCATCATATGAGTTGGAATAACCTGTACTAGTCTTACGGGGTGTTTGATGTCCTACTCAAACATCCTATGACTAGGAACAATTAAGAACATGTATTTATAATTCATCTATCGCATTATTATGATCTCATCATAATCTGATAACTATTGTATCATATTCAAGGACTTCATTATAAGCAATGATAAACATGCCAATCTACATAATGAAATAAGTGCCAGTTATTAGTAAACCAGATTGCAATAGGTGCCTAATGATTGATTTTGAGGACACCTATATCCAACAGTTTTGGCCCTCTCTCTCTCCTTCCCCTTCTCCTAGATCAGACCATGCCGCTCCCATTTCTTCCTTCCCAAACATAGAGCACCCCATCCCTATCCTTACTTCTCTTGCTAACAAACCACCCCCATCTCTTTCTTTCACCATTTTTCCTAGCAGACCATGCCCATCTCTTCTTCCTTTCTAAATTTGATCCTAAAATCAACATCCTTTGTTTAGATCTCGAAGTTCACTTCTATTATGAGATTTTATTCAAAGGCAGTTTCTTTGTCATCTACAAAATAGATAGGTGAGTTTCTCTGGCAGCATCTTCTTTAACAGGATCAAGAGTGGTATAAGGCGACCTCTCAATCACAATGATAGTGACGTCCTCGTCTTCCATGCTTGGTTGAGAATTCTGAAGCATTTCTAACGAGGATGAAGAGTCTGTTTGGCTTTCGATAGTTATGAAACGCCCTTTGATCATCTGCAGTTATAACATGTGTCTCTTTGGCTTCCGAGAGTTACAAAACTCTTTAGTTTCCAGAATTTTAGTGTGAGTCTCTTCATCTCTGTAACGACCCGCCACCCTATAATCGGGGATCCGATTACTAAATGGGTACCAAATCATTAATTTGGAGCCAAACCAGAATCTTGATAAGTCTGAGAAATAAATAATAAACTAAGCTAAACATTCACATCACATTGAATTAAAAAGAAAGTGCAAGAATTAAAAATTATTACAATGCGACTCGACTCAGCAAATAATTACATACTCCGACTAAAAGGAAATAATTAAGCATATAGGCTAGAAAATAAAATAACAACTACATCGGGGCATACCTCGGAACAGCGGCTGCTGGCGCGCGACCCAAAGCAACAGTCTCCTCACTACGCCTGCCTGGAACCTTCACCTGAAAATTGCAGGGGTGAGTCTCATTGAAACGACTCAGTAGGGATCCTTCGATCCCCACCGCCCACTCACGCACCCACAAGTGCAGCAACACAAATATAGATAATTTAAGCAAGTAAAGCAGTAAACACAATTTCTAGATTTTGATATAAAATACATGCATTCGAAATATAACATGCACAGTTCTGAAATCATTCTACCACGGAGCCCACAACCAGCGTCTCGGCAAAACAAGCCAACCACACGATCGAACGCAGGAAACACCGACCTGCTGAGACCAAACAGCAACCCCTTGGATAGCGCGCTGGCTATTCCGGCCTGACAGGCTCCAGGTGGTTCTGCTTCCCCCAGCACGAGTGACACTCCGAATGTACCACTCCCACACCAGTACTAGCTATACCCCGAGATACACCAGGTGACCCTCTCTCTAGGCGTCACCCCGCCACTCCCACACCGGCTCCGTGTCACTCCCACACCGACACAGGGTGCCTAAGCGCTAACAACTGTCACTCTAGGTGTTAGTTTTAGGTGGCCTCCAAGCCAATCTGACTATGTAAATCTCAT
This sequence comes from Zantedeschia hybrid cultivar, assembly GCA_030544215.1. Classification (NCBI taxonomy): domain Eukaryota; kingdom Viridiplantae; phylum Streptophyta; class Magnoliopsida; order Alismatales; family Araceae; genus Zantedeschia; species Zantedeschia hybrid cultivar. The sequence continues at coordinate 41,150,387 of JARZZO010000015.1, forward strand.
TCATTTATTAATATAATGGCATAATATTCATTTTGTGAAAATTGCATTAATTATCGTTTCATAATGAAGTCCGTGAATATGTGTTATAGTGATCATATTATGATGAGATCATAGAAATGAGACTGATCACTTAAACACACATATTCTTAATTGTTCCTAGGATATCTGAGAAGGACATTGAATATCCAGTTAGACTAGTACAGATTACTCCTGCTCATATGATGAGGGTGACTGATCTCATAAGTCACTTGTGTGGAGACACTAAGGCGAATCTGTAGGTGCTCATTGGAGAATGAGTTCACTAAACTGATCCGATTGGATCGCTGGATGGTATTGTACCTCACTGTCAACCAGCTTGATTCTATTGTCGCAGTTGCGTGGATGGTCCTCGGACCTGAGACACCAAGGACACCTTGTCGGTGGACTTATGTGCTTTGATCTTGTTTTACGAATCTCTAGCCACGGGATTCTAAAACGCCAAGGATTGGGTATTGCAGAATATCGTTGAAGGGAATTGTGTGTCAATAAGGAATCATTCGCTCTCGGTACATAGAGAGAGAATGCTCTAGGAAGGATGCGCGGAAGTCCCTGGCCAGGGTGGACGATAATATCGAGAAAGGAAGTTTTCCGATATTTATCAGCGGCATCCGATCTAAGTGAGTCGACCGGTTAGGGTTTGATAGCACACCATACCCTGAGTTGACTCAAGAGCATTGTACGAATGAAGGATTATATCCACGCGGTAACTGTCAGCGGAAAGGTTCTAAGAGTGGGTTGCTTAACCCCGATACCTTCCGGGTTCACGCGGTGTTTCTTGGCACCCAACGTGATCAGAGGCCCAGTCGAATTCGATGTGCGACATCAATTCGATTGATTAATTAATTAATTAAGGGTTATTAATTGATTAATAAAGCGAGTGAGGAGTCACTGGGCTTATTAGGCAATTAACCGGACTAGTAATTGGGCCTAGAGGGTCACACGCAAATGATTTTCAAGGCGATGGATAAATAAGTGGGTTTTATATAAACTTGGGGTTTTTATGAAAAACCGCGCGGTTAGTATAAAACATAGCGAACAGGCTGAGCGGGCCAAACTGCTGCTAACCCTAGCCACCCCTCCTCTGTTTCTCTCTCTCTCTGGCGTCCCAGACAGATCCAGATCTGCTCCGCCGCTTCTCTGACTCCCGTTCGACGGGAAATCGTCCGCGCGTTGCGACAATCGTTGCGGCGACCGGCGGAGGTTTCATGGGCTGCGAAGAACGAGGAACGTGAGGATATCCATCGCGAGGAGGATCGCGTGGACTCTGCTAGAGGCCGGGCGCTTGCGCGGCTTGCGGTGTCATACCGACGGAACTGAACGGTTGCGGATTCAAATCCGCACACGGTAATACCTTGATAATCTGATTATCGGTTTTATTTATTCGAAACGGGAAAAACGGATTGCTGTTTTTTATTTTATTTTTCGCTGCGTGAGTGATCCGGAGAAATCCGAGAACCCAACAGTGGTATCAGAGCCAGGTTCCACTGTTTCTCGTCTCGTTTCGGTCTCCGAAATTAAAATTTCTATGTATTATTTCATGCTCAAATTCTAATATTTGCTAGATTAATGTTCATATGATGAACTAAAGTTAATTAGATTAATTCTATTCTGCAAAATTCGAATTTTTTTTTATGTTCTTCGTTTGACGAAGAACGGTGGCCATTTGGGCTACGGGATTGCATCCCAAAGCATTGGGGAGGCATGGCCAACAGCCTGGATCATCCGAGGGGTTGATGGGCACCATCGGGCTGAATGGGCATCGCCGGAGAGGCCGTAGGAAGGGCCCCCTCAATCTTCACCTTCCCCTTGGTTTTAAGGAAAACCAGAAAACCCAATTTTTTTTTTTAAGGGGTCGGGCAACAGCCCTTTTTTGGCTCTTCGCTGCAGGGCTACCGGCGCCGGGGCACTCACCGGCGCCGGGGCACTCACCGGCGCCGGAGGCGATGCCGGTGAGGCCAGGGACGTCGGCCGCCGGTCGCCGGGAGGCCCTGCTTCTCCCCTTGCGCTGCCTTGAACCTGCTTGCAGGTTTGGGTTTAGGGTTAGGTGGAAGAAGCCGGGCCGGTCCTTGGCTGGTCGAACCAGGACTCCAACCAGACATCCTATTTGGCTCAGCCCCTTAACCATTAAATCCTTCTATTTTCTATAAAACCCCCTGTGCCCTATTAATTATAATTGAATTTTAATTTTAAAAGTTCAAAAGTGTTTTGAAAATTAAATTACTATTCAATTATATTTAAATTGGGTTTTAATGATTTTAGAATCATTATTATTAACAATTGTTGTTAATAATTAAAGTTAGTTATTAATTTAAATGTTAAATTAATAATTAATTTTAAATGATTAATTTAAGAGTTAAATCAATGAGTATTAGTTAAATGGAATTGATTGTTAATTTAAATGTTAAGTTAACAATTGATTTTTGCTAACTAACTGAATGGTTTAATTAGAAGTTAGTTATTAATTTATGTTGATGTTAATGGATAGTTTAAAAGTTAAATTAATGATTAACATCAATAAATTGATATAAAAGTTATATTGGTTTTAAATAATTAATTCGTGTTAATTACTAGTTTAAGAATTAAATTAGTTATTAACATTAATTAATTTATTAGTCTAAGAGTTAGATTAATAGTTAATAACTAATTAGAATTAATTATTAATTTAAATGTTAAATTAAAAATTAATTTTAATCTACTGATCTAAGAGTTAGATTAATATATAATATTAATAGTCTAATTGTTGGATTATTAATGTGATTTGATCTAAGTGTTAGATTATTTAATTTTAGAAATGTTCTAATTTGCATGGAATAATCTGAAAATTATTAATTTGGAGTGTGTGCACATGTGATGAAATTCAAATGAGTTTTCGAAATTCAAATACCAATTTTGATTGGAACCCAGATTCCTGAAAGCCAAAACTTATTTATTTTGAAAACTCTTTTATTTTAGGCATGTGATGCGCTGAATCACGTGTGGAATGTTTAAAACACACCGTGGTCATGGATATGCACTTATTAAATTATTCATGTGATGAATGATGTGTTTCTGTGGATCGTGGATGAATGATGGATGTTTATTAATTGTTAATAAATAGAGATATGCGTATCTCTCCCTCTCTCATTCTCTGATGTATTTCTACCACCCTCTCTCTTGTACTCGCCATAAGGCTCTCTTCTAATTACATGTAAATTTTAGAATTTATTATAATATGATCGAGACAACTAAGGAAGGGGCGAGGACGATCCACAGATGCAACCAAGAAGGCGATATGAGGGAGATCTCTTGCCTATGTGTTTGCAGGTTTATCTAATGTAAATGTCATGTTAGATTGTGTATGCATTTGATTGTGGGCTCCAGTCAAACCCACTGTGCTATCCATGACCACAATAGACATGTATGTGATGCATTATTTTTCTTTTGATTATGAATCAAAGCAGGTATAGTATTTAGTAAATATATACGATATATTTATATACTATCACCTAGGAGAGACTAAGATAAAAGTTATCTAAATACCTTCAGATAAACTCTAAGCCGTAACCCGAGTAGTTAAGAACTTACTGTATGGTCCACCGTCGTTATAGTCATAGGATTCGAATCACTTTAGACAGGTTTGTTGTGCTATCCACAAGGCCTGTTTAATTGGGAGGAGAAACTATGCCTATGGCATTAGATGCCTATATGATCGGGGTAGATGAACCATGTAGCTTTGTTGTGCTATCCACAAGGGCTGCATGCAAATCTATGTTCGTAGCGTAACGATGGTTAGCTTAGACCAGAATTAGTGGTTTGTTGTGCTATCCACAAGGCCATTAAATCTCTGGGGACCGAAGTTATGATCAGATATGGCAAGGAGTTGCAAGTCCCATGAGTTGGATGCTCTTTGATTGTATTATAGTTTGTTGTACTATCTACAAGGTTGTACTGCAAGTCATTGAGATTCTGATCCCCACTAAGAGACTGTCGGCGTCTCCCGTTCTGTATAACTGAGGGTTACATAGTCCGTCGAAAATTAGTGGGAGTTAAAACTTGAACAAAAGACCATGTCTTGTTTTATCTTTAATAATTGAATATCTGCTAAATAGATTTTACTTATCTCCTGTAGGAAATTATGTCGTCGAATAACCCACTCTGCGGCATACTTGATGCCCTTTTGACTTACCTGATCTACTCGGATTGGTTCAGAAACCTGAATAATGTCTTCAGATCTGAGCACAATAACTTTGTCCTTGGAGCTGATCCTCCTACTGAATCGGCATTAGATGCCCCTGAAACAGATATGATAGCTAACGATAAAAGATCGAAGGACAAAGAGAAAGGAGTAGTAAAGGGTGATTGCTTCTACTATAAGCAGTATGGTCATTGGAAGAGGAACTGCAAGGAGTTCCTTAACGATAAAGCTCACGGAAAGGTGAAGCTGTCTGAAGCTTCAGATATCTATATGATAGCTATCAACTTGTCAGTTAGAGATTCAACATCTTGGGTATTGGATACTGGATGTGTTTCTCATATCTGTCATGATGCACAGATGCTGACAAGTCAGCACAAGCTGAGACAAGGCGAGGTGGAATTGAAGCTAGGAAACGACGCAAAAGTTGCGGCGGTTGCTGTTGGGACAGCAAACCTCAAGCTTCCATCAGGAGACGCCTTACTATTAGAAGATTGTTATTATGTTCCTAGCATAATAAAGAACATCATGTCAGTATCTTGTTTGGACAAGATAGCACATAGGTTGACTATTGAGAATAGAAGTTGTTCGATTTGTTATGATAATAAATCAATAGCTTCGGCATTTTTGGTCAACAGTCTATATCTCTTATATGTTTCTTATTACAATCTTCAAATTGATAATGCTCTTAAGAAGAGTAAGAATTGTGTGAACCAAGCCTACATGTGGCATTGTAGACTTGGGCATATTGGCGAAAGCAGGTTGCAAAGGTTGCACAAGCATGGTTATTTAATAGCATTCGATTACAAATCGTTTGCGACATATGAATCCTGCCTTATTGGAAAGATGGCAAAATCTCCGTTTACTAGACATGGAGAACGTGCCAAGGACATTGTGGAACTAATACATTCGGATGTATGTGGTCCCATGTCCACCCAAACCAAAGGTGGCTTCGCATACTTCATCACGTTCACCGACGACCTCTCAAAATTCGGCTATGTGTACTTAATGAAGTACAAGTCGGAAGCATTTGAGAAGTTTAAGGAGTTCAAGAATGAAGTAGAGAAGCAGTTAGGAAAGAGTATTAAAGCTCTTCGATCAGATCGAAGAGGAGAATACTTGAGTACTAATTTTACACAATTCTTAAAGGATAATGGTATCCTCTCTCAGCTAACCCTTCCAGATACACCACAGATGAATGGTGTATCGGAAAGGAGGAATCGCACCTTGTTGGACATGGTGCGATCCATGATGAACTTTTTGGGATTACCAGTGTCCTTCTGAGGGTATACTCTAGAGCTAGCAGTATACCTACTGAATAGAGTACCCAACAAGTCTGTGGCCTCTACTCTATATGAGATATGGAAAGGCAAGAAACCAGAATTTAAACATGTTAAAGTCTGGGGTTGTCCTGCTCATGTAAAGAGGCATGATCTAGACAAGCTGGAATCACGAATTGATAAATGCAGGTTTGTGGGATATCCAAAGGAAACTTTTGGATACTATTTTTACCATCCTGGTGAACAAAAGGTGTTTGTCGCCAGGAAAACTGTCTTCCTGGAAGAGGAATACCTTCTCCAGTAGGACAGTGGGAGTAAAATAGTACTGGAAGAGGTTCCAGAACCCCAAACAACTGCATTATCATCAGATGAGATATCAGTTCCTGAATCTATTCAAGTATACACACATGAGCCTCGTAGATCTAGTAGATTATCTAGACTACCCGAATGATATGTGTGACATATCGCTGAAGGTGAGTCTAAGGTAGAATATAATGAGGATGATGATCCTAAAACCTACTAGGAGGCCATAGAAGGCCGAAAAAGCCGGGAAATGGCAAGAAGCCATGAACTCAGAAATCCAGTCCATGTACACCAACCAACTTTGAAACTTGGAGGACTTGCCCGAGGGTATTGTACCCAACGGTTGCAAGTGGATCTTTAAGAGAAATATTGGTGCTGATGGACGGATCGACACTTATAAGGCAAGGTTGCTGGTAAAGGGATATCGTCAAAGGCAAGGAATTGACTATGACGAGACTTTCTCACTAGTTGTCATGATAAAGTCAATCAGAGTTCTACTCGCCATTGCTGTACACTTTGATTATGATATCTGGCAAATGGATGTAAAGACTACCTTCCTCAACGGTAACCTTGAGGAAGAAGTGTATATGATACAACCAAAATGTTTCACATCCAAAGAATCTCCAGATAAAGTGTGCAAGCTTCAGAGGTCCATTTATGCACTGAAGCAAGCTTCCCGGAGCTAGAACATAAGATTTGACGAGGCTGTCAACTCTTATGACTTCATTAAGAATGAAGATGAGCCTTGTGTGTACAAGAAGACCAGTGGGAGCGCAGTCACCTTCTTAGTTCTTTACGTAGATGACATACTACTCATTGGGAATGATGTAGCTATGATGTCATCAGTAAAGATCTAGCTGTCGAGAAACTTCACCATGAAGGATTTGTGAGAAGCATCCTACGTATTGGGAATACGGATCTATAGAGATAGATCAAAGAGGATACTTGGAATGACCCAATCTTTGTACATAGATACCATAGTCAAAAGGTTTGGCATGGAAAATTCCAAAAGAGGTCTCATACTGATGAGACATGGAATTAGTCTCTCAAAGGAGCAGTCTCCTAAGACTCCTAATGAGAGGGCATTCATGGATAGAATACCTTATGCCTTTGCCATAGGATCTATCATGTATGCCATGCTATGTTCACGACCTGATGTTGCATTTGCTCTAAGTGTTAGGAGCAGATTTCCGGCTGATCCAGGCGAAGAGCACTGGAAGGCAGTGAAATGTATCCTTAAGTACTTGAGAAAAACTAAGGATATGTTTCTTGTTTATGGAGGAGGTGACTTGAAACTACGAGGCTTTACTGGCTCGAGTTTCCAGTCAGATCCAGATGATAGCAAGTCTACATTTGGATTCATGTTTACTTTGAATGGAGGCACAGTGTGCTGGAAGAGTTCCAAGCAAGTGACCACTGCAGATTCGACGTCTGAAGCTGAGTACATCGCTGCAATTGAAGCCGCCAAGGAAGCAGTGTGGTTGAAGAAATTCATCACCGACTTCGGCGTAGTTCCCAGCATCTCTTAGCCTGTTCCACTGTTGTGCGAGAACAATGGAGCGATTGCGCAAGCGAAAGAGCCGCCGTCTCATCAGAAATCAAAGCATATTCTGAGACGCTTTCACCTTATTAGAGAGATCATATCCAGAGGAGATGTAGTAGTGGAAAGAGTTCCATCCGTCGACAATGTAGCAAATCCACTGACAAAGCTGTTGGCTTAAATTGTGTTTGAGCGTCACCTAGAGTCTATAGGCTTATTGTATAAAGGTGATTGGCTTTAGTCCAAGTGGGAGATTGTTAGTTTTAGGTGGCCTACAAGCCAATCTGACTATGTAAATCTCGTTCATTTATTAATATAATGGCATAATATTCATTATGTGTAAATCACATTAATTATCGTTTCATAATGAAGTCCGTGAATATGTGCTATAGTGATTAGATTATGATGAGATCATACTAATGAGACTGATCACTTAAAAACACATATTCTTAATTGTTCATAGTCGGAGGATATCTGAGAAGGACATCAGATATCCGGTTAGACTAGTAGAAATTACTCCTGCTCATATGATGAGGGTGACTGATCTCATAAGTCACTTGTGTGGAGACACTAAGACGAATCTGTAGGTGCTCATTGGAGAATGAGTTTACTGAACTGATCCGACTGAATCGTTGGATGGTCTTGTACCTCAATGTCAACCAGCTTGATTCTATTGTCAAAGTTGCGTGGATGGTCCTCGGACCTGAGACACCAAGGACACCTTGTCGGTGGACTTCTGTGCTCTGACCTTGGTTTACGAATCTCTAGCTACGGGATTCTAAAACGCCAAGGATTGGGTACAACGGAATACTGTCGAAGGAAATTGTGTGTAAATAAGGAATCATTCGCTCTCGGTACATACAGGGAGAATGCTCTAGGAAGGATGCGCAGAAGTCCCTAGCCAGGGCGGACAATAATATCAGGAAAGGAGTTTTCCGATATTTATCAGCGGCATCCGATCCAAGTGAGTCGACCGGTTAGGGTTTGACAGCACACCATACCCTGAGTTGACTCGAGAGCACTGTAATTAGGCTATTAACTGGACTAGAAATTGGGCCTAGATGGTCACACGCAAATGATTCTCAAGGCGATGGATAAATAAGTGGGTTTTATATAAACCGGGGGTTTTTGTGAAAAAACGCGCGGTTAGTATAAAACATAGCGAACGGGCTGAGCAGGCCAAGTTGCTGCTAACCCTAGCCGCCCCTCCTCTGTTTCTCTCTCTCTCTGGCGTCCCAGATAGATCCAGATCTGCTCCACCGCTTCTCCGGCTCCCGTTCGACGGGAAATCGTCCGCGCGTTGCGGCAATTGTTGCGGCAACCGGCAGAGGTTTCGTGGGCTGCGAAGAACGAGGAACGTGAGGATATCCGTCGCAAGGAGGATCGCGTGGACTCCGCTAGAGGCCGGGTGCTTGCGCGGCTTGCGGTGTCGCACCGACGGAACCGAACGGTTGCGGATTCAAATCCGCACACGGTAAGTCCTTGATAATCTGATTATCGATTTTATTTATTCAAAACGGGAAAAACATATCGCTGTTTTTTATTTTATTTTCCGCTGCGTGAGCGATGCGAAGAAATCCGAGAACCCAACACTAGGCCCACGATTGCACAAAACACAACACGGTGCAATCCGATCACATAGAATCCATCGTCATCGAGTACATTTCTAATCATGCAATTAACTAAACTATCTAACAATGTAAACACGTGTTAATTGTAGGGATTAATGGAGTTCTGGCTTGAATCGCGTCGCCCAAGGGCGACGTCATTCAAGCTTCCTAAACTTGTTCATGTGAAATCTGGCCTCGGAAAAAGGCGTAAAAAACGTCGTTCAACAAGGTCGCCGTTTAAAAGGCGTCGCTGTCCCTAGTCGCCTGATAATGACAGAAATAGAGACATACCTCAGGGTGATCTAACTTAAAATGCGTCGAGTATGGAAGTCGCCGTTAAAAAGGCGTCGCTGTCCCTAGACGCTCATCAGTCTAGAGATAGAGTATGTTATTGGGCTAAATCGCGTCGCAGGTGGAAGTCGCCTTTCTAAAAGACGTCGCTGTCCCCCGACACCATTTAACCCTCACAGACAGGTTCTTCCTCAGCCAACTAAAAATCCATGGGGTGGGATTTCCTCCCCCAAATCGTCTAAAAACACAATAAAAGTGGAGAAGGAGGAGAAGAAACTAAATATCTATTAAAACACCCAAATTCTCATTACATGCAATTAGTATTTTCACCCCAAGAAAACCCCTAAACATTCTCCAAAGCAGGAAAATCATGGTTTTTAAACGAAATACAATGGGGATTGTCACCCTATCGGTTACTCGAACTCCTAACTCCAAGCCGCCAACCCGCCTTGCCACACGCCGCCGCCGGTATCGCCGTGGACGCCGTTACTCCATCGGGACGTCGGCCGCCGTCCGGAGAGAAAAACGTCGCGGAGGAGATGGTGGTGGTAGTGGTGGGAGTTAGGAGGTTGATGGAGTGGAGGGAGAGATGGAATGGAGTGAGGAAAGCAAGGAGAGGGGGAAGGGGTTCGTCGGAGATCGGAGGGAAGAGAGTAGAGAGAAGAGAAAGGAGAGAATGAGGGAAAGGAGGGAGGGTTCGTGGGGTCAAATAGAAACTGAGAAAAACGCATTGTCCAAGTCCGACGTCATTTAGATGACAAGACCGGGCCGTACTCTGACAAAGCAGGGTCGTACTCTAAATGGCGTCGTCCATACAAGACGCCATTCATACGATAAGACTGGGGCCGTACACTCGCGCCCCAAGGCCAACCCACGTGGCGCCCACGTGGCACAACCTAAAACACATCCACATTGATGGACGTTGTTTAAACCGCGTCGAGCTTGACTAAGTCTCAGTCCCACCAGGGCCCAAACTAAGGGATCCGACCCCGATAACCGGATCCGAAACCTCAATCCTTACATTCTCCCCCCTTTAAAAGAATTTTGTCCCCGAAATTGTTGCTAAAAGTAACCAGATCGAAAAATAATGGTACAAGCTTACCAGAAAACGTACGGGAAAAGGTAGGGAAACTACTCCCGCATTTCATCCTCTCGTTCCCAGGTAGCCTTGCCTCCTGAGCGATGCTGCCAAATCACCTTAACGAGAGGAACAACCTTGTTCCGCAGGACCTGTTCCCTGCGATCTTCAATACGTACTGGAAATTCTGGAAAGGACAAGTCCTCAACGACTTCCAACTCTGAAAAGTCCAACAAATGAGATGGATCCTGAACATATTTCCTCAGCAAAGAAACACGGAACACATAGTGCACTCCTGCAAGACTGGGTGGCAAGGCTAGCTGATACGTCGTTTCCCCAATTCGAGCATGAATGGGAAAAGGCCTAACATATCGCGGACTCAGCTTACCTCGCTTCCCGAATCTCATCACACCCTTGGAGGGTAAGAATCGGAGAAACACGTGGTCCCCAACCTCAAACTCAAGCGGTCTCCTACGGACGTCTGCATAACTCTTTTGTCTACTCTGAGCTGTAGTCAACCTCTGATGTACCACTCTGGCAACCTCAACACACTGCTGAACCAACTCTGGCCCAGCTATTTGCCTCTCGCCAATCTCAGACCAATTTGTAGGAGATCGACACAGCCGCCCGAACAATGCCTCGTAAGGCGCCATGCCGATACTAGAATGATAACTATTATTGTAAGCAAACTCCACTGTAGACAAGTGCTGCTCCCAAGAACCTCCCCAGTCTAGGCAACATGCCCTGAGCATATCCTCCAGTGTCTGAATGGTCCTCTCCGACTGCCCATCAGTTTCGGGATGGTAAGCCGAGCTGAAGGCTAACTGCGTGCCCAAGGCCTTCTAAAAACTCTTCCAGAATCTAGAAGTAAATCTCAGATCCCGGTCTGACACGATGGATAAAGGCACCCCGTGCAGAGAGATGATCCGGTCCACGAACAACTTAGCCAACTTACCGACTGACCAGTCCTTCCTAATAGCCAGAAAGTGTGCCGACTTGGTCAATCGATCAACAATGACCCATATCGCGTCTCTTCTGCCAGGGGATACAGGTAATCCCATCACAAAGTCCATAGTCACGTGTTCCCATTTCCATTCTGGGATCGGCAAAGGCTGCAACGATTCTCCTGGTCTGTAGTGGTCTGCCTTAACTTGCTGGCAAGTCAGACACCTTGCCACATAATCAGCCACGTCCTTCTTCATACCAGGCCACCAAAAGTGCCTTCTCAAACAATGATACATATTAGTCGTTCTGAGATGCACTGCATATCTAGAATGATGCGCCTCATCTAGGACACTCCTGCGCACGACTTCCTCGACTGGGACATAAAGTCTGCCTCTAAATCTGACTGTACCATCATCCCACAACTCCACCTCTGGTGTCTGGAGAACCTACGGTAACTCTACATCTGCCCTCTGAGCCTCGATTACAGCATGGTACACTACTGGCCTCACAGTTAAGCTGGCCAACACGGCTCTATCAGCCTCTCGCGAAATCTTAAAGGAAGATTCCATAACCTGCTTAAATAACCTCCATTCGTGAACCATAAGATATGATACGACCGTCTTCCGACTCAAGGCGTCTGCCACCACATTTGCTTTGCCCAGATGATATGAAAGGTCGAGATCATAATCTTTGATGAACTCCATCCACCTGCGCTGCCTTAAGTTCAGATCCCTCTGCGTGAATACATATTTCAGGCTCTTGTGATCGGTAAAAACCTGAAATTTCTCTCCATACAAATAGTGCCGCTAGATCTTTAGGGCGAATACCACAGCTGCCAACTCCAAGTCATGGGTGGGATAGTTCTCCTCATGCTTCTTCAGCTGCCTAGAAGCATAGGCCACGACCTTACCATGCTACATCAGAACCGCACCCAAACCTTGACGAGATGCATCTAAATAAACCACAAATCCATCGGAACCTGATGGAAGCACCAGTACTAGAGCCGAAGTGAGACGAGTCTTCAACTCAATGAAACACCGCTCACATTCCTCGGTCCACACGAAACGGACTCCCTTACGAGTCAACCTCGACAAGGCGGTCGCTATCAAAGAAAAACCCTGGACAAACCGTCTGTAATATCTTGCTAACCCCAAGAAGCTCCTGATCTCAGTTACTATTGTCGATCTGCTCAAGTCCATCACTGCCTCAATCTTGGCTGGATCCACTGCAATGCCATCTCCAGAAATGACATGCCCCAGGAAGTGCACCTTATCTAGTCAGAATTCACACTTACTAAACTTGGCATAGAGTTGGTGCTCTCTCAGAACCTGCAATACCACCTGAAGGTGTATGGCATGCTCTTCCTCAGAAGAAGAGTATACCAAAATATCATCTACAAATACCACCACAAACTGATCCAGGTAGGCCCTGAAGACCCAGTTCATGAAATCCATAAAAGCCGCCGGAGCATTGGTCAAGCCAAAAGGCATAACCAAAAAATCATAATGTCCATATCCAGTCCTAAAGGCCAACTTACTAACATCAACCTCACGGATCCTCAACTGATAATACCTTGATCTCAAGTCAATCTTTGAAAACACCTTCGCAGACTGCAACTGATCCATCAGATCATCGATCCTCGGAAGTGGGTACTTGTTCTTTATCTTCACCTGGTTCAGCTGTCTATAATCAATTCCCAAGGACAGAAAGTGTACCTTCCACCTAGTTGGACGCACGAGCCTCCTTCCTGGTGTTAGCTAGAACTCTCCCCTGGGTCCTCGGCTTCTTTTGATCACCTGGTCTCTGCCCCTGACCATGCCCCTACGGGCAATACCTTGCCAAATGGCCCTACTGGCCACATGTGTAACACCTCCTAGAACATGTAGGACACTGAGTCCCACCATGAGTACCACTGCAATGTCGACAAGCTGCCAGAAGCCTCTAAGCTGCCTCCTGCTGAGCACTAGACACCGACTGACTCTGCTGGCTCTGCCTGGGTTTGCTACTACCGCTGCTACTGCCACCGCCTCGAAAGAACCTCCTGAATCTGGAGCCGAGTGAAGACGATCTTGATCCGGACAAAGGATCTGCTGCTGCTACTGTCTTTCCCCTGCCATGAACTGGCCCCTGAGTAGTCAGTCCCCTCTCCCGAGCTGACTGATCATGCTGTGCCTCTACTGCCGCGGCACACCTAACCGCCGATACCAAATCTGTACAACAGTGGGATCCCACAAAACTCCTCAAATTGGACCTCAGTCCATCCACAAACCTCTCGTCCGGTGCTCCTCGTCTCCTGAAATAAAAGGCACGAACGTCCCAAGCGAAACAAACTTCATCTAGTACTCAAGCACTGTCATGCTTCCTTGGGTCAACTCCATAAATTCCCTCTCCTTGGCCCTCTTGACATGCCTAGGGAAGTATTCCGCGTTGAATTCCTTTACAAAAGTCTCCCATGGGATCTCCTTGAGATTCCTATCCGCATATGACAAACTCTTCAAAGTGGTCCACCAGTCGTAGGCATCATCCTTCAACATGAAGGTAGCCAACGAAGTCCTCTCGACTGCCGCACAATCCATGGTATTAAAAGTCTTCTCCAACTCCCTCAACCAATGAACAACCTCATTAGGATCGGGACGACCGATAAAATGAGGCAGCTTCAGCTTCAAGAATCTCTCCAGAGCAGCTGAAGGCCCCACCCGAGCACTAGAACTCTCACTAGGGTCTCGGGTCTGGTATCTAGCCATCATGTCCATCATAGCCTCAATGAAACGCTCCATACTCTGCCTACCGGCCTCAGATCCACTAAGGACATCTCCCCGCTCTCTAATGACTGGCATCCTCTTCCTAGGAGCCATCTAATCGCCTACAATCACAAAAATCGAAAAGTTCTAATTAGAATCCTAAAACCTACACTACCGCCGTGCCTGTACGGGATAATGTAATTATTTGCCGAAATTACGATATTTAATCTAGTCATTCATTTATTTGCCAGACCGAATGCTCTGATACCAATTGTAACGACCCGCCACCCTATAATCGGGGATCCGATTACTAAATGGGTACCGAATCATTAATTTGGAGCTAAACCAGAATCTTGATAAGTCTGGGAAATAAATAATAAACTAAGCTAAACATTTACATCGCATTGAATTAAAAAGGAAGTACAAGAATTAAAAATTATTACAATGCGACTCGACTCAGCAAATAATTACATACTCCGACTGAAAGGAAATAATTAAGCATACAGGCCAGAAAATAAAATAACAACTACATCGGGGCATATCCCGGAACAGCGGCTGCTGGCGCGCGACCCAAAGCAACACTCTCCTCGCTATGCCTGCCTGGAACCCTCACCTGAAAACCGCATGGGTGAGTCTTATTGAAAAGACTCAGTAGGGATCCTTCGATCCCCACCGCCCACTCACGCACCCACAAGGGCAACAACACAAATATAGATAATTTAAGCAAGTAAACCAGTAAACACAATTTCTAGATTTAGATATAAAACACATGCATTCGAAATATAATATGCACAATTCTGAAATCATTCTACCACGGAGCCCACAACCAGCGTCTCGGCAAAACACGCTAACCACACAACCGAACGCAGGAAACACCGACCCGCTGAGACCAAACAGCAACCCCTCGGATAGCGTGCTGGCTACTCCGGCCTGATAGGCTCCAGGTGGTTCTGCTTCCCCCAGCACGAGTGACACTCCGAATGTACCACTCCCACACCGGTACTAGCTATACCCCGGGATACACCAGGTGACCCTCTCTCTAGGCGTCACCCCGCCACTCCCACATCGGCGTCGTGTCACTCCCACACTGACACAGGGTGCCTAAGCACTAACAACTGTTACTTTAGGCCCATGATCGCACAAAACAAAATACGGTGCGGTCCGATCACATAGAATCCATCGTCATCAAGTACACTTCTAATTATGCAATTAACTAAACTATCTAACAATGTAAACACGTGTTAATTGCAGGGATTAATGGAATTCTAGCTTGAATCGCGTTGCCCAAGGCCGACGTCATTCAAGCTTCCTAAATTGGTTCATGTGAAATCTGACTTCGGAAAAGGGCCTAAAAGGCGTCGTTCAACAAGGTCGCCGTTTAAAAAGCGTCGTTGTCCCTAGTCGCCTGATAACGACAGAAACATAGACAGACCTCAGGGTGATCTAACTTAAAACGCGTCGAGCATGGAAGTCGCCGTTAAAAAGGCGTCGCTGTCCCTGGACGCTCATTAGTCCAGAGATAGAGTCTGTTATTTGGGCTAGATCGTGTCGCAGGTAGAAGCCGCCTTTCTAAAAGGCGTCGCTGTCCCCCGACGCCATTTAACCCTCACAGACAGGTTCTTCCTCCGCCATCTCCCAATCCACGGGGTGAGATTTCCTCCTCCAAATCGTGTAAAAACGTAATAAAAGTGGAGAAGGAGGAGAAGAACCTAAATACCCATTAAAACACCCAAATTCTCATTACATGCAATTAGTATTTTCACCTCAAGAAAATCCCTAAACATGCTCCAAAGCGGGAAAAACATGATTTTTAAACGAAATACAACATGGATCGTCACCCTACCGGTTACTTGAACTCCTCCTAGCTCCAAGCTGCCAACCTGCCTCGCCACATGCCGCCGCTGGTACCACCGTGGACGCTGTTACTCCACTAGGACGTCGGCCGCCGTCCGGAGAGAAAAACGCCGCAGAGGAGATGGTGGTGGTAGTGGTGGGAGTTAGGAGGTTGATGGAGTGGAGGGAGAGATGGAATGGAGGGAGGAAAGCAAGGAGAGGGGGTTCGCCGGAGATCGGAAGGAAGAGAGGAGAGAGAAGAGAAAGGAGAGAATGAGGGAAAGGAGGGAGGGTTCGCGGGGTCAAACAGAAACTGGGGAAATGCGTCATCCAAGCCCAACGTCATTTAGATGACAAGACCTGGCCGTACTCTGACAAAGCAGGGTCGTACTCTAAAGGGTGTCATCCATACATGACGCTATTCAGACTATAAGACTAGGGCCGTACTCTCGCGCCCCAAGGCCAGCCCACGTGGCACAACCTAAAACACGTCCACATTGATGGACGCCGTTTAAACCGGAAACTAAGTCTCAGCCCCACTAGGGCCCAAACTAAGGGATCTGACCCTGAAAATTGATCCGATAACCGGATCCGAAACCTCAATCCTTACATTCTCCCCTCCCCAAATTCTGCCTTGTGATTCCCCTTCTTGAGTCCACCCCTCCTGCGTGAGATGTTTGGCGTTGGTTGTAATAATGTTTTTGCAAGCAATCTTCACCAGTGTTGTGCATACAACGAGGTGCATCTTTACATGCGTCCACGTCTCCAACTAGGTCTGATTTTCACAAACCAGCAGGGTACGTGACTATCCTTTCTCATGTGTTACTTGTTTGCCTAGTATTCGTTTTTATCGTTGTGCGCCATGAGAGAATGAACGCCAAATCCACTAGTGTATCGCTGTTGGAAGAGAGTATTTGTGAGAACCTACGCTCCAAGAGCGTCAAATATGATCGCTTAATTGTGGTTATACCAAAATCCGAAGGTCGAGACGCAACTTCTCCTAGCCCATTTATCTTTAAGTGGTCTAAACTGCACAGCGTGCTTAACTGCTTGGTCTTCCTAAGTTCACCACGTAAACTAAATTGAGTCGCTGAGTAAGCCAGTTAATCGCTTAGAGGGTCGAGTTGCTGATTGATCTTACTTGCAATAGGTATGTTATGATCAGTCAAAGCCTAACTGTTTAAGAACTTCTTCGTAGAGGACTTGGGTGAAGAATCCTATGTATTGGGGATTAAGATCTATAGAGATAGATCAAAGAAGATGCTAGGCTTGTCCCAGTCCATGTACATAGACGTCATTGTCAAAAAGATTGGCTTGGAGAACTCCAAAAGAGGTCTCATACTGATGAGACACGAAGTTTAACTCTCTATGGAGATGTCCCCTAAAACTCCTGAAGAGAGAGAGCATATGATTAGGTTTCCCTATGTCTTTGCCATAGGGTCTATTATGTATACCATGCTATGTACAAAGCATGATGTAGCACATGTCCTAAGTGTTAGGAGCAGGTATCAGGCAGATGCAGGTGAGCAAGACTGGATGGCCATTGATGTAGGAAACAAACAAGATGTGTAGTGCTAAAAAAGGGTGTGTGTTCATCATATTATCATGTGTTCACTATGATTAACAATATGAAAATAATTGTGATTGCTAGAAATCGAGGATTTCAAAGGAAAGGTGATCGCTTACTAACCTTGCAAACTGGGAGAATATGGAGTTCTTTTGTTCTTCTCTTCCGGCCGGCCGAAAGAAAAGAGCCTTCTCTTTCTTTATTCTTGTTTTTCTTTTGTACCTTGCACAAAAAATCAAATAAACAATAAAACTATGATTATAACTAAAATAGTATAGTATCTATTCTAATTAAGAATCTAAACATGCAACTAAACTAAAAGAACTCACTTTTTGTGTTCTTTTAAACCCCTTTGAGGAGTTTAAGTTTGGAAATTATGAAGTGAGTATGTGTGACGAGTTGATGCAATGAAGAACTGTATGAAAAAGAAACAAGAAAGAAACTAGAGAGGAAATCGGTTGGTTTGACCCTTTGAGAGCCTTGATCTTCTTGAGCTTCAATGGAGGAAAAAGATGAAGAAACAAGAACTCCTTCTTGTTATCTATGTTTTTACTCCTTTGAGAACCTTCAAACACCTTGTAGAATGCTCCGAATTCTCCAAATACCAACTTTTTTCAAAGGTCAATGTCCATATGTATTTATAAGAAGTAACTTTAAGGTTATTTGGCCTTCAAAGGGACTCTCCCGTAGCTCAGACTTGCTATAGACGATCATAAAGGGAATTGGAAACCCTTCCAACCTCCGGAACATGATTATCTAGGCCAAATCTTGCTTATCAGGAAACTTTTAAAACGCGTTGCTGAAGGGGGACGCCTTTTAGTTCATTAATACGGCCAAAATATAAATAAATCTGGAAAGGAAAACCGAAAATAATTAGGAAATATTAAACGCGTTGTGTACACGCGACGTGGTTTAGATAAATTAGGAAATTAACCAGAATTATAAATAGTAAACCTAAGCGGATTAGGACTTAAACGGCATCGTGTAAGGGAGACGCTATTTAGTTAAATCCTCAAATTTATAATTTTCAATTCCGATTTGATTTCTGGCAAGAATCTAAATGGCGTCATGTATATACGACGTGATTTAACAAATTTCGAGAAAATCAATAAAAATTAATTAATGATTAAATATCAGACCATTCTGGGGCATTATCATTATGACATGAAATTTACCCAATATGATGTAAAAATTAGCGTGTCTACAGCTGCCCCACCTTGGCATTGACTTTGTAAGATAGTGAAATGTACTGAAAAAGTGATGCCAAGGTGTGATGTGACACGTTCTTAACATAATATGATGGGAATCTTTCTCAAAACAATCAATGAAGATAACTCAAAGAGGTCAATGGAATCAATCTTATCTGGATGAGGGAAACAAAGGAAATAAAAGGTCGATCAACTTCCGCATTGGGAAGTACCCTAGGTTACAAACCTTGCAAGTTTCGTCATAAAGAGCGGTTACCAGCCAACGTAGAAGTGCTGCAACCATGACAGATCTTAAAAGGAAACAAGAAATGTTGGGTGAAAAATCCAAGATAGAATAGAATTCCAAAGATATCTTCAAGCGACCCTCAAAGATAATCAAGATACTCAATTCAGAATGGAATATTTCATATCACGTTGGGATTTATTAGTTCAATGGTCTGAAATTTAATCAGGAATTAATCTTTATCACAATTATATCAAAGTCTTACATGATGCATGCTAGGCTAAAAGAGAAAATATAAAGTGAAATAAAATATAAATTAATCAAGAATAATATTGTTAAATCGTCATTAATGAGTCAAGATACCGATTCTTGTAATTCAGTGTTAAACCGAAGCTCGTTTATCCACGTACCGTTTCACAAAAGTGGAACCATCGTCCCCATTAATTAACAATATAACGGCCTATCCGTGTGATTAAGAATCCTCTAGAATTATCACCGTTTTTGTTGAAGGGAAACTCAAACTCCAGTTTCATCAAAACTACAAGGTCCTTGATATATCTAATAAATATTTATCATAAAGTAATGCGAATGCAAATCAATTACATAAAAGAGTACAGGGTAGAAATAACCTTCTTTTTAGTCACGACTGGGACTCATAAACTCTCATAGTGGGATCTTAGTGGAATTGTCAGCTTCATTTTCACCTCTTGGTATTTCCTGCACTCAACATTTCGTTAGTAACTTCAAGTAAATTATATATTATGGAATCATGGATTTTCAGTAAAGTAACAAAAATTCAGAAACCTATTTAAAATGCGTCGCTGTTCACAGACGTCATTTAAATTACGTCGCACCCTCGAGATGCCATTTAACTTACAGAAACTCCTCTCCTTTCTGACTCCAATCCGAACTCTGCTTGCCTTAACGCACATTCCTCTTCTAATTCGGAAGGGGCTTCCAATCTTGCAAATCACTCTATAAAACTCTCCTTTCTTCATATCAAAGCATTACAACAAGCAATCAAGAGGGAAAGGTAGAGATTTCTCTTTAAGACTTAAGGGAAAGAGGTGAAGAACAAGGAGTCAAGAAAAATCAATTCAAGGAAGATAGATTCTATACAAGATTCTTCAAACAAGAGGATGAGAAAGGCGATTAAAAAGCTTTCTGAGGTAAATGATCATCTAAGTGGGCGAGATCCTAACTTACAAGTAAGTTATTCTCTCCTCTAATCAATTCTTACTATGCAACTTTCTACATTATCTCTATATTCCAATTTTCTATCCAGGGATATCCTTTCTTCCCCGATCCAAGAAGATTTTCTTCACTTCCATGGGTCCAAAAGCTAGTTAACAAGATCAATCTCTCCATGCAATCCTATATCTCCAAGTGGCATAATCCAAGGATTGATAATCCATGCCAAACATTACAAGAGCACAAACATGGATTGGGTTGCGATGGGTGCTTTAATCGAATTGTGGCATCCACAAACTCATACTTTCCACTTTGTCATGTTCGAAGCCACTATCCTCTTAAAAGAAGCCGAACTCTTATTGGGCCTTCCTAATCTTAAAGTCAACAATGATGATCCTGATTTGAGTGAGATGATATTCATGAGGGAAAGAATCATAGGTCAACAATTATTGGAAAATATTATGAAGCACCCTAAGGATATTCAAGGTTGTCTTACAAAGAAAGGGATCAATCTTGCTAAATTAGCTGAATGGACTTTGAAGAAGATTGAAGATTTCAAGGATGAAGATACAGAGAAGGTGATGAAGGCATTCACCACATGCTTAGCTGGAGCACTACTATTCCCTGCCCAAGACAATGTTCTAGAAGATGATCAAATTTGTGCAATCAATGGAATTTTCGAAGGAAAGCAGATTAGTACAGCGGTTCTAGCCTACCTCTACAGTGGGCTCTCTGCAGCTTCTACGGGCCAACCTCCTTATGACAGCATGCTCCTCTTGGCTCTATGGGTGGAGTTCCACTTCAAGTTCAACCATAATGAGGAGAAGGTTCCAAGGATATCTCAAACATATCAACGCAATCCTATCTTCCATATTGCCAACATTGTGAAGTTCAATGATAACATGACCAATCGAGTGCCCAACCTCAAGACTCGAGCTGACTGACACACTTACTTCAAGACTATGCCCAAAACTAAATTCGAATCCACGCCACTTCCTCTCATGGAAAAGGCGGTTCGAGTACGCCGTGGTGCTGGTACAGAGCTCCGACTGATCTAGGCGACCGAGTTCATCCTTTATAATCCACATCAGTGTCATCCTCAGCTTGGCATGCCTCACTATGAGTTTCTAGAAATATCTTCTCTCTCTCCAATCAAGAAGCGGGCATTAGGAACTGATGAAGACTTTGAGGCGACAGAACTTATTGCAACTCTTTGGAACATCGGATTCACCCGTTGTGTGAAAACTCCTCATGAAGCCAATAAGGAACTGTGGAAATCATATGTAAAGGAGCTTAAGAAAGTTCGACCTTGAAAGCTCTCGCTTTTCTTCCAATTTGATGTACTTCTTATTTTATTTCAATGAAGATTCCTTCCCTTATACAATAGAAATTCTCCTTTAATGCTTCGCAATTTTTCTGTAATTTTTCCTTGAATGAAACTGTGATTTTTTCTTAAAATATGGAGGTTCGGGTTCAGGTAATTTAAATCGCGTCGACTCAGAAAGACGCTTTTAAATCTTAACCAATTTCTAAATTTAAAAATCCATCCTTAAAAGAACCCTGAATCGCATCCGGTCAGTAAGATGCCTTTCTATTTTCTCTCTCCTATTTTCCAGAGATCTCCAGCAATTAATCCACTAAATAGCGTCGTCCTTAAAAGACGCGAATAACAATTCTTTCCAATTCTCCGTGGTACTGCCCTGAGCAGAAGAGGCATTAAAATCAAAAAGGCGTCGCCCAAAGGGGATGCGTTTCACTTATTTCAAAAATTCCTATTGCCGCCTCAGTTTGTGCGCCACTAAATGGCGTCGCTATCCTAAGATGCGATTTAAACAATCCAAATAGGAGCTTGCGAGTCGGAGCCCCTTTCTTCCTTATTCTCTCTTCCTCCTGTTAGTTTTTGGTGGCCTACAAGCCAATCTGACTATGTAAATCTCGTTCATTTATTAATATAATGGCATAATATTCATTATGTGTAAATCGCATTAATTATCGTTTCATAATGAAGTCTGTGAATATGTGCTATAGTGATCAGATTATGATGAGATCATACTAATGAGACTGATCACTTAAGCAAACATATTCTTAATCGTTCCTAGTCGGAGGATATCCGAGAAGGACATCGGATATCCCGTTAGACTAGTACAGATTACTCCTGCTCATATGATGAGGGTGACTGATCTCATAAGTCACTTGTGTGGAGACACTAAGGCGAATCTGTAGGTGCTCATTGGAGAATGAGTTCACTGAACTGATCCGACTGAATCGCTGGATGGTATTGTACCTCACTGTCAACCAGCTTGATTCTATTGTCGCAGTTGCGTGGATGGTCCTCGGACCTAAGACACCAAGGACACCTTGTCGGTGGACTTTTGTGCTTTGACCTTGGTATACGAATCTCTAGCCACGGGATTCTAATACGCCAAGGATTGGGTACAACGGAATACCGTCGAAGGGAATTGTGTGTCAATAAGGAATCATTCGCTCTCGGTACTTAGAGAGAGAATGCTCTAGGAAGGATGCAGCGGAAGTCCCTGGCCAGGGCGGACGATAATATCGGGAAAGGAGTTTTCCGATATTCATCAGCGGCATCCAATCCAAGTGAGTCGACCGGTTAGGGTTTGACAGCTCGCCATACCCTGAGTTGACTCGAGAGCATTGTATGAATGAAGGATTATATCCATGCGGTAACTGTTGGCGGAAAGGTTCCAAGAGTGGGTTACTTAACCCCAATACCTTCCGGGTTCACGCGGTGTTGCTTGGCACCCAACGTGATCGGAGGCCCGGTCGAATTCGATGTGCGACATCAATTTGATTGATTAATTAATTAATAAAGGATTATTAATTGATTAATAAAACCAGTGAGGAGTCACTGGGCTTGTTGGGCCATTAACTGGACTGGTACTTGGGCCTAGAGGGTTACACGCAAATGATTCTTAAGGCAATGGATAAATAAGTGGGTTTTATACGAACCGGGGGTTTTTATGAAAAACCGAGCGGTTAGTATAAAACATAGCGAACGGGTTGAGCAAGCCAAGCTGCTGCTAACCCTAGCAGCCCCTCCTCTGTTTCTCTTCTGGCGTCCAGACAGATCTAGATCTGCTCCGCCGCTTCTCCGAATCCCGTTCGACGGAAAATCGTCCGCGCGTTGCGGCAATCGTTGCAGCGACCAGCGGAGGTTTCGTGTGCTGCGAAGAAAGAGGAACGTGAGGATATCCGTCGCGAGGAGGATAGCGTGGACTTCGCTAGAGGTCGGGCACTTGCGTGGCTTGCGGTGTCGCACCGACGGAATTGAACGGTTGCGGATTCGAATCCGCACACGGTGAGAACTTCGATTATTCGATAATCGATTTTTGTTTTTCGAAACGGAAAAATGGATCGCTATTTTATTTTATTTTCCGCTGCGTGAGCGATCCGGAGAAACCCGAGAAATCCCAACAGTGGTATCAGAGCCAGGTTCCACTGTTTCTTATCCCGTTTCGATCTCCAAATTAATTTTTTCATGAGTTATTCCATGCGTTTAATCCGATTAAAATGACCGAATAGTGTTCATAAGATGAACACAAATAATTAGATTATTTTTCTATGATTTTTCGGATTTTATTTGGGGGTTTTGTGTTCTTCGTGGGACGATGAACGGGGTGTTTTCGACGGCTTCGTAAGCGAATCCCAGTCGTTGGGATGGCGGCCCGGATGCCCTGATCTCTTGGTGATAGTCACCACAACACATCCGGTATGTTTGCCGGCGCCAGAGTGACTTTGAAGAGCTGCAAAAATCGAGCCCTAATTCGGGTTTAGAAACCCTGCAAAACCAATTTTTGGGGCTCGGTTTGGGGCCTCTTATGCCTTCTCCGGCGACCCTGCCAGCGTCAGGCTCGCCGCCGGCGCCGGGGGCATCGCCGGCCGTAGCCGGGCGATGCCGGGGCCGGCCGGTGGCGGTGCCAGAACCCCCCCCTTTGCTGCCTCCTACAACCCTTTAGGGTTTCCTGCAGCAAGGAGAATGGGGCGTCGGGTGGAAGGGGAGCCGGTCCAGCACTCGGCCGGACCGGCCGGACCGAGCCTGGCTCGGCTGGCTTGGACTAGCCAGGGTTCGAGCCACTGGCCGAGCCAAGCCTCAAGGCTGGCTCGAACCAGTTGCCCATTTCCCCTATTGGGCTGAGCCCTTCCCCTTTACCCTCTTAACCCCTTAACCACCTATTAGCTGTTATTAATTAAAATTGAATCTGAATTTAAAATTTGAAATTGTTTTAAATTTTAAATTAGAATTTAGTTTTAGTTAATTATTAAATTAATGATTTTGAATCATTTTAATATTAACAATTAGGTTGATTAACTAAGGGTTAAATATTAATTTAATTGTTAAATTAATAATTAACCTTAATTTAACTAATTTGAATGTTAAATCAGTTATTTATAGTTATTAGTCTAATTGTTAGATTATTAACTATTATTTCATCTAATTGTTAATTAATTATTTGAGTTAGTTGTTAATTTAATTGTTGAATTAATAATTGACTTAAATGACTAATTTAAGTGTTAAATTAGTAGTCTTTAATTATTATTGTTAGTTATTAATTTAAGGGTTAAATTAATGATTAACATTAATCTTCTAATCTAATAGTTAGATTAGTAATTATTAATTAATTAAAGTTAATTATTAATTTAAGTGTTAAGTTAATAATTGATTCAAAATTAACTAATGTAAGAGTTAGATTAGTAGTTAATTAATAATTAGAGTTAATTAATAATTTAAGTGTTAAATTTTTAATTAACTTTGATGGACTAGTCTAAGAGTTAGATTAGTTATTAATAGTCTAATTGTTAGATTATTAATAGGGTTTAATCTAAGTGTTAGATTATTAGAATTGTTATAATTTGTATGGAATAATCTTGAATTATTAATTCAGAGTGTGTGCGCATGTGATGTGTGATTATTGCTTTTAAATTTTGATTTGATAGCATGTTAAATTAATTAAAAGTGTTTTCGAAATTCAAATGCCAATTTTGATTGGATCCCAACTTTTTGAAAGCCAAAATTATTTATTTTGAAAACTCTTTTATTTTAGCCATGTGATGCGCTGAATCATGTGTGGAATGTTTAAAACACACCGTGGTCATGGATATGCACTTATTAAATTATTCATGTGATGAATGATGTGTTTCTGTAGATCGTGGATGAATGATGAATGTTTATTAATTGTTAATAAATAGAGATCTGCGTATCTCTCTCTCTCTCATTCTCTGATGTATTTCTACCACCCTCTCTCTTGTACTCGCCATAAGGCTCTCTTCTAATTACATGTAATTCTAAAATTAATGTAATATGATCGAGGCCACCGAAGAATGAGTGAGGACGATCCACAGCTACAACCAGGAAGGCGAAAAGATGGAGATCTCTTGCCTATGTGTTTGCAGGATATCTAATATAATTGTTGTGTTAGATTGTGTGTGCATTTGACTGTTGGCTCCAATCAAACCCACTGTGCTATCCATGACCACACTAGACATGTATGTGATGCATTGTTTTTCTTTTGATTATGAATCAAAGTAGGTATAGTATTTAGTAAATATATACGATATATTTATATACTATCACCTAGGAGAGACCAAGATAAAAGTTATCTAAATACCCTCAGATAAACTCTAAGCCGTAACGCGAGTAGTTAAGAACTTACTACGTGGTCCACCATCGTTATAATCCTAGGATTCGAATCACTTTAGACAGGTTTGTTGTGCTATCCACAATGCCTGTTTAATTGGGAGGAGAAACTATGGCTATGGCATTAGATGCCTATATGATCGGGGTAGAGGAACTATGTAGCTTTGTTGTACTATCCATAAGGGCTGCATGCAAATCTATGCTCGTCGCGTAATGATAGTTAGCTTAGACCAGGATTAATGGTTTGTTGTGCTATCCACAAGGCCATTAAATCTCTAGGGACCGAAGCTATGATCAGATATTGCAAGGAGTTGCAAGTCCCATGAGTTGGGTGCTCTCTGATTGTATTACAGTTTGTTGTGCTATCCACAA
The DNA here is from genome assembly GCA_030544215.1 of Zantedeschia hybrid cultivar. Taxonomy (NCBI): domain Eukaryota; kingdom Viridiplantae; phylum Streptophyta; class Magnoliopsida; order Alismatales; family Araceae; genus Zantedeschia; species Zantedeschia hybrid cultivar. Next base: position 41,176,438 of record JARZZO010000015.1, read on the forward strand.
GGCTGTAGTGAAAGTCATTGAGATTCTGATCCCCACTAGGAGACTGTCGGCGACTCTCGTTTTGTATAACTGAGGGTTATACAGTCCGTCGAAAATTAGTGGGAGTTAAACTTGAACAAAAGACCATGTCTTGTTTTAAATTTTAATAATTGAACATCTGCTAAATAGATTTTACTTATCTCCTGTAGGGAATTATGTCGTCGAATAACCCACTCCGTAGCATACTTGATGCCCTTTTGACTTACCTAATCTACTCGGATTGGTTTAGAAACCTGAAGAATGTCTTCAGATCTGAGCACAATAACTTTGTTCCTGGAGCTTATCCTCCTGCTGAATTGGCATTGGATGCCCCTGAAGCAGAGATGATAGCTAACGATAAAAGATCGTAGGACAAAGGCAAAAGAGTAGTGAAGGGTGACTGCTTCTACTATAAGCAGTATGGTCATTGGAAGAGGAACTGCAAGGAGTTCCTTAACGATAAAGCTCATAGAAAGGTGAAGTTGTCTGAAGCTTCAGATATCTATATGATAGATATCAACTTGTCAGTCAGAGATTCCACATCTAGGGTATTGGATACCGGATGTGCTTCTCATATCTGTCATGATGAACAGATACTGACAAGTAAGCGCAAGCTGAGACAAGGCGAGGTGGAATTGAGGTTGGAAAACGGCGCAAAAGTTGCGGCGATTGCCGTTGGGACAGCAAACCTTAGGCTTCGGGAGACGCCTTACTATTAGAAGATTGTTATTATGTTCCTAGCATAATAAAGAACATCATATCAATATCTTGTTTGGACAAGATAGGATATAGGTTGACTATTGAGAATAGAAGTTGTTCGATTTATTATGGTAATAAATCAATAGCTTCAACATCTTTAGTCAACGGTCTATATCTCTTAGATGTTTCTTATTACAATCTTCAAATTGATAATGCTCTTAAGAAGAGCAAGAATTGTGTGAACCAGGCCTACATGTGGCATTGTAGACTTGGGCACATTGGCGAAAGCAGGTTGCAAATATTGCACAGCATGGTTACTTAACTGCATTCGATTACGAATCGTTTGCAACATGTGAATCTTGCCTTATGGGAAAGATGGCAAAATCCCCATTTACTGGACATGGAGAACGTACCAAGGACATTCTGGAACTAATACATTCGAATGGATGTGGTCTCATGTCCACCTAAGCCAAAGGTGGCTTTTCATACTTCATCACGTTCACCGATGACTTCTCAAGATTCGGCTATGTGTACTTAATGAAGTACAAGTCGGAAGCATTTGAGAAGTTCAAAGAGTTCAATAATGAGATAGAGAAGCAGTTAGGAAAGAGTATTAAAGCTCTTCGATCAGATCGAGGAGGAGAATACTTGAGTACTAATTTCACACAATTCTTAAAGGATAATGGTATCCTTTCTCAGCTAACCCCTCCATATACACCACAAATGAATGGTGTATCAGAAAGGAGGAATCGCACCATGTTGGACATGGTGCGATCCATGATGAGCTTTTCGGGATTACCAGTATCCCTCTGGGGGTATGTTCTAGAGTCAGCAGCATACCTACTGAACAGAGTACCCAGCAAGTCTGTGGCCTCTACTCCATATGAGATATGGAAAGGCAGGAAACCAGAATTTAAATATGTTAAAGTCTGAGGTTGTCCTACTCATGTAAAGAGGTATGATCCAGACAAGCTAGAATCACGAACTGATAAATGCAGTTTTGTGGGATATCCAAAGGAAACCTTTGGATACTATTTTTACCATCCTGGTGAACAAAAGGTGTTTGTCGCTAGGAAAGCTGTCTTCCTGGAGGAGGAATACCTTCTCTAGGAGAACAGTGGGAGTAAAATAGTACTGGAAGAGGTTCCAAATCCCCAAGCAGCTGCATTATCATCAGATGAGATATCAGTTCCTGAATATGTTCATATACACACAGATGAGCCTCGTAGATCTGGTAGAGTACCTAGACTGCCAGAACGATATGTGGGACATATCGCTGAAGGTGAGTCTAAGGTAGAATATAATGAGGATGATGATCCTAAAATCTACCTGGAGGCCATAGAAGGCCCAGAAGCCGGGAAATGGCGAGAAGCCATGAACTCAGAAATCCAGTCCATGTACACCAACCAAGTTTGGAACTTGGAGGACTTGCCCGAGGGTATTGTACCCATCGGTTGCAAGTGGATCTTTAAGAGAAAGATCGGTGCTGATGGACGGATCAACACTTATAAGGCAAGGTTGGTGGTAAAGGGATATCGTCAAAGGCAAGGAATTGACTATGACGAGACTTTCTCACCAGTTGCCATGATAAAGTCGATCAGAGTTCTACTCGCCATTATTGCACATTTTGATTATGAAATCTGGCAGATGGATGTGAAGACTGCCTTCCTCAATGGTAACCTTAAGGAAGAGGTGTATATGTTACAACCAGAAGGTTTCACATCCAAAGAATCTCCAGATAAAGTATGCAAGCTTCGGAAGTCCATTTATGGACTGAAGCAAGCTTCTCGGAGTTGGAACATAAGATTTGACGAGGCTATCAAGTCTTATGACTTCATTAAGAATGAAGATGAGCCTTGTGTGTACAAGAAGACCAGTGGGAGTGCAGTCACTTTTCTAGTTCTTTACGTAGATGACATACTACTCATTGGGAATGATGTAGCTATGATGTCATCAGTAAAGATCTGGCTGTCGAAAAACTTCTCTATGAAGGATTTGGGAGAAGCATCCTACGTATTAGGAATACAGATCTATAGAGATAGATCAAAGAGGATGCTTGGAATGGCCCAATCCTTGTACATAGATACCATAGTTAAAAGGTTTGGCGTGGAAAATTCCAAAAGAGGTCTCATACCGATGAGATATGGAATTAGTGTCTAAAAGGAGCAGTCTCTTAAGACTCCTAATGAGAGGGCATTCATGGATAGAATACCCTATGCCTCTGCCATAGGATCTATCATGTATGCCATGCTATGTACACGGCCTGATGTTACATTTGCTCTAAGTGTTAGGAGCAGATTTCAGGCTGATCCAGGCGAAGAGCACTGGAAGGCAGTGAAATGTATCCTTAAGTACTTGACAAGAACTAAGGATATGTTTCTTGTTTATGAAGGAGGTGACTTGAAACTACGAGGCTTTATTGACTCGAGTTTCCAGTCAGATCCAGATGATAGCAAGTCTACATCTGAATTCGTGTTTACGTTGAACGGAGGCGCAGTGTGCTGGAAGAGTTCCAAGCAAGTAAACACTGTAGATTCGACGACTGAAGCTGAGCACATTGCTGCAACTGAAGCTTTCAAGTAAATAGTGTGGTTGAAGAAGTTCATCACCGACCTTGACATAGTTCCCAGTATCCTTGATCATGTTCCGCTGTTGTGTGACGACAATGGGACTATTGCACAAGTGAAAGAGCCATGGTCTCATCAGAAATCGAAAGATGTTCTGAGGCGCTTCCATCTTATCCAGAGGAGATGTACTAGTAGAAAGAGTTCCATCCGTCGACAATGTAGCAGATCCACTGACAAAGCCGTTAGCTCAAATTGTGTTTGAGCGTCACCTAGAGTCTATAGGCTTATTGTATAAAGGTGATTGGCTTTATTCCAAGTGGGAGATTGTTAGTTTTAGGTGGCCTACAAGCCAATCTAACTATTTAAATCTCGTTCATTTATTAATACAATGGCATAATATTCATTATGTGTAAATCGCATTAATTATCATTTCTTAATGAAGTCCGTGAATATGTGCTATAGTGATCATATTATGATGAGATCATACTAATGAGACTGATCACTTAAACACACATATTCTTAATCGTTCCTAGTCGGATGATATCCGAGAAAGACATCGGATATCCGGTTAGACTAGTACATATTACTCCTGCTCATATGATGAGGGTGACTGATCTCATAAGTCACTTGTGTGGAGACACTAAGGCGAATCTGTAGGTGCTCATTGGAGAATGAGTTCACTAAACTGATCCGACTGAATCGTTGGATGGTATTGTACCTCACTGTCAACCAGCTTGATTCTATTATTGCAGTTGCGTGGTTGGTCCTTGGACCTGAGACACCAAGGACACCTTGTCGCTGGACTTCTGTGCTTTGACCTTGGTATACGAATCTCTAGCCACGGGATTCTAATACGCCAAGGATTGGGTAAAGCGGAATACCGTCGAAGGGAATTGTGTGTCAATAAGGAATCATTCGCTCTCGGTACTTAGAGAGAGAATGCTCTAGGAAGGATGCACGGAAATCCCTAGCTAGGGCGGACGATCATATCGGGAAAGGAGTTTTCCGATATTCATCAACGGCATCCAATCCAAGTGAGTCGACCGATTAGGGTTTGACAGCTCGCCATACCCTGAGTTGACTCGAAAGCATTGTACGAATGAAGGATTATATCCACGCGGTAACTGTCGGCGGAAAGGTTCCAAGAGTGGGTTACTTAACCCCAATACCTTCCGGGTTCATGCGGTGTTGCTTGGCATCCAACGTGATCGGAGGCCCGGTCGAATTCGATGTGCGACATCAATTCGATTGATTAATTAATTAATAAAGAGTTATTAATTGATTAATAAAGCCAGTGAGGAGTCACTGGGCCTGTTGGGCCATTAACTGGACTGGTACTTGGGCCTAGAGGGTCACACGCAAATGATTCTCAAGGCGATGGATAAATAAGTGGGTTTTATACCAACTGGGGGTTTTTATGAAAAATCGCACGATTTGTATAAAACATAGTGAACGGGCTGAGCATGCCAAGCTGCTGCTAACCCTAGCCACCCCTTCTTCTAATCCTCTGTTTCTCTCTCTCTCTGGCGTCCAGACAGATCTAGATCTACTCCGCCGCTTCTTTGAATCCCGTTCGACGGGAAATCATCCGCACGTTGCGGCGATCGTTGCGGTGACCGGCGGAGGTTTCGTGGGCTGCGAAGAATGAGGAACGTGAGGATATCTGTCGCAAGGAGGATCGCGTGGACTTAGCTAGAGGCCGGGCACTTGCGCGGCTTGCGGTGTCGCACCGACGGAACCGAACGGTTGCAGATTCGAATCCGCACACGGTGAGAACTTTGATTATCCGATAATCGATTTTTGTTTTTCGAAACGGGAAAACGGATCGCTGTTTTATTTTATTTTATGCAGCGTGAGCAATCCGGAGAAACCCGAGAAATCCCAACACCTCCTTCTCTCTCTTCTTCCTTCTTTCTCTTCGGCGACCAGCGAGCCCCTTTCTTCTCCGGTCATCTCCCTCAGCTCTGGCAGGCTCCCTCAACTCCAGCGAGCTCCCTTAACTCCGGCCTCTCTCTTTTTCAAGCTTTCTCGTGATCTCTCTCTCTTTAGCTCTCACGAGCCCTCTCTCTCTAGCCCTTCATTTCCCTTTCTCGTTCCCTGCCATGGAGCGAGGAGGACCCAGTGACGTGGGTGGGAAGCGGCAACGACTCGCCGTTGAGGTGGTAGAGACGGGCGAGGAAGAATAAATGGCAGTGGAACTAGCGGAGGTGGCGGCCTTTATGGAGGCCAAGGAAGCTCCTCCCGAGGTTCCGATGGGCGAGGCAGAGGAAGCACCGGCTGAGGAGGCCGGTCCATGTCTGGTAAGACTCGAAAACGCCCTCCTTGCACTTTAAATTCCAATTTTGGGGGGAGAAAAAGGGCCCGGCCACAGGTTCTTGAAACCTGTGGTGAAAGGCATCTGGAGACAGGGATGCCTTTTGAAACGCATCCCTGTACCCAGACGCGATTCAAACAGGTGATTAATTCTCCAAGTTATTTTAAAAGAAAGACTATTAGTGTTCTAATGGTGATTATGATTGAAAATTGCAGGGCACGATGGGGACCAGGATCTCTTGGGACTTGGTGGTGGCCGCCTACCAGGGTCTCCAGGACTTCCAAAAGGTGCGGCTGGCGGGGATGGGGTTCCGAGAGATGCGAGAAATAGAACTCTTCTAGATCGACCTGGTATTGCTCTAGGTCCTGAGAGTGAGATGGCACGTTGAGAGCAGGGCATTTCTAATGCCCTGGGGACACATGGTCCCCAGTCTCGCGGACGTGTGCCGGATCACTGGCGTTAGAGTAGAAGGCCGAGCGGTGAGCGAGATCACATATCCCGACTACCACGGGCTGGCTCAGGAGCTGCTGGGCCTAGAGTGCATAGGATTAGAGGGCCGAGAGTCTCGGACCCTCCTCAAGATAGCTGTGGAGGGATCCCTAGGACTAGAGGTGCCTAGGCAGCAGCCTGATGAGGCTCGAGCTGAGTTGAGATCTAGACTGGCCAGGGCGGCTAGCACAGTATACTGTTAGGATCCTAGCGATAGGGTAGTTGCAAATAGGGATCTTAGGAGATTCTTAGTCTTCTACTTCGGTAGGCTTCTCTTCGGGACAAAGGGCGACTACATCCATTGTCGCTTCCTGAATCTCTTGGTAGATCTTGACTGTTTAGGCGAGTATGCTTGGGGTGCGGCCCTTCTGGCCTATCTCTTCACTGACCTCTCCGCCGTCACACCTGACTAGGAGACCACCTTCAGCGGCTTCGCGCCGTTTCTTCAGGTACTTGGTTTCTTTTATCTTTGTTCATTTCATTAAATGCTTATTATGCAATGCATGTGATCCTAACTACATGTTTTTTTATGCAGGTGTGGATGTATTTTTATTTCCCTCTGGGCCGAGCGAGGCCATCTGTACGACCGGCAGCGGTCCCACTTGCCCGGCGCTGGCGTCCGGTAGTGGACACGGCGCCGCAGCATCACCAGTTGACAGCCCTCCGCCGTCAATTTCTTGACTACCCAGAGTTGTTGGTAAGTTTTAAAATTCTTTTCTAGTTTATTTTAGTTATCTGATTGTTAAACTGTTTAATTAATAAATTGTTTTGTTAAAGTGTTGTTAACTTATTATTTGTTTAATTTACATATTTGATCGATGATTATTGAAATGCAATGGATTAACCTATATGAATGCAAGTTATCTGGCGTCCATATATGGGTATGGACGATGCCAGACAACCGTTGGTGGAGCAGGGCCGAGGCAGGTTTGGGCGCCAGGTGTGGCTGCATGTAATGAACGAGATCGCCCTCCTGCGTTTGAGGCTGGCGATGCGGACGTTGGGTCTACATCAGGAGTGGGTGGAGGAGGAGATCTTGGAGGGGATCGGGAGGTCGATGCGGGGGAAGCAGGCCCGTACAGATTGGGGTGCCAAGTTCCCAAATCAGCGGGATGTCTGGCACCGATATGGAGTCACGGTGGAGTCGCAGGCGGTGAGTAGTGATGCTTACCTGCAGCGCTACCGGGCCCTTTACGCGGCCCACCTCCAGCTTCTCTGACCTCTCGATGTGAGTATTATGATATGTATGCTTACGCATGCTTCTTTCATTTTATTAATTATCTTGTTTATATTTGTGGATGTATGACATGTTATGAAAAATGCAAGATGCTCGGGATGCCACCATCATCACACTCCGTGGCCACCTTCACGACGCTGAGGCCCAGTTAGAGCGGGTCCAGAAAGAGTTAGATGAGCTGGTAAGTGCTATGCATGAATGACATGGATGTTATGAATGTTCTATTTAATTGTTAAATTGTTTTGACACTTGTACACTAACGGTGGTCCCCCTTTCGTACAATGTGCCACTTATACCTACGCGGCGACCCCCTCACCTTCTGCTGCTGCCGGTCCTTCCTCCTTTTTGGCTGCCCATGAAGCCGCTATGGCTGACTTGCGGAGTCAGCTAGCTTCTGCCATCCGCCAAGCTACCCAGGCTGAGGAGGATGCTGCTGCTCGGGTAAGTCTTCAACTTGCTTCCTTCATCTCAACATTGACTTGTTTTCTTGTTTGGCTGACGATGTCTTCTATTGCAGGTCCAAGAGCTCTGCGTGGCTCTTGGGGAGAGGGATGCAAAGCTGGCGCAGGCCCGCAGCTCAGCAGCCCAGGTTGCAGAGCTGGAGGAGAAACTGGCTAGACTCTCCATGGGCGACCTCCCACGTGAGCTTGCATGCCTCTAGGTTTGGCTAGAGATCTTGACGGAGAGGGATCGCAACCGGTCCCGGTTGGAGAGTCTTCAGGGGCGGCTTTCGGTGGTGGATCATGAGCGCCAAAGCATCGAGGCTCACTACCAGCGTGTGCGTCAGCGGGCGTTGGAGCGAGGACAGGCGAGTGCCTTTACCACCAGTATAGCAGTCTCTTCTGGCCAGGCAGGGCCGAGCATCATGGGACCACCGCTGCCGCCAGCTCGAGGACCAGACGTCCAGGATGAGGCGCAGAGCCAGCTGGACGAGGGGGCAGGGGAGAGCCAGCCATGAGGGCTGCCACCATGTATTTTCTTTCGTTTTGGAGTCCTACGGATGGACTTTCATGTTGTACAAACTCTTTGTGATATATGAACGTACTTTCTTCAATGCTGATAATAAGGAAATGAATGATGCAATGCAATTTTATACCTGTTGCAGAGGTCTTTCAGCTCTTGTGATATGAACTGTGGTCCATTGTCGGTGACGATGGTGCTTGGGATTCCAAATCTGGTGATGATGTTCCTCATGATGAACTTGCAGACCGTTCATGATTTGATCTCCGTGTATGCTTCGGCTTCCGCCCACTTGGTAAAATATTCTGTTGCCGTGAGGATGAAAGATTTTTGCTTGGTGGCAGAATCAAGATTACCAAGGAGACCAATGATGTTGAATGCCCATATGGAGAAAGGCTATGGGGATGAAATAGGGTGGAGTGAAGATGCGGGGGAATGGATCTTATCAGTATGAAGCTAACACTTAGCACACCTACGGACATATCCTACGCAATCTTCTTCCATGGTTGGCCAATAATATCCTTGTCTAAGGATTTTCTTTGATAGCATCTGTCCGTTAACATGGCCACCACAAACCCCAGCGTGAGCTCCTTCCATGATCTTCCGAAGCTCATCTTCAGCTAAACATCTTAAGAGAACATCTAAATCCACGTTTATATAAAGTTCCTCCAACTATGGTGTATCTCTAAGCAACTCTCCTGATAACTCTTTTCTCCTCAGTAGTGGCTTTTTCGGGGTATGACTGATTTTCACAGTACTTAGCAATTTTATAATACCATGGTTTATCCTTATCTTCCATTTCTTCTTGCCAGTCTAGCAGCATAATTTCTCTCTTTTCCACAATATCCCCATTTCTAACCTTCTTCAACAACTTCTCTTTAACTTTAAGGAAAGAAAGGTCTTTCACGGCAGGAGAAAGACGCCTATGGACAGTAATCGACTCATATTGCCTGTTGATCGGGAAATTTAGAGAAGATGCGAGAGAAGCCAAAGCGTCAGCTAGAATGTTCTGATTCCGAGGCACATGGACAAAGATCAATTTGGTGAAAAGCTTGGCATAAGCTGAAGTGACTTCCTGATAGGGCTTGAGTTTAGGATAGAGGGTACGATACTTGGTGAGTTTAGGATAGAGGGTACGATACTTGGTAAGTACTTGGCGAAGAATTAATTGACTATCACCCACAATTCTCAGTTTGGTGGCACCATGGAGATGAGCGGCCTCGAGACCAACAAGGAGAGCCTTATATTCAGCTATGTTGTTGGTGACATAGAAGTCAAGTTGAAAGGCTTGTGGGATGGTGACACCTTTAGGTGATAGGAGAACAATGCCAATACCCTTACCGTGAGAGTTCAGAGCTCCGTCAAAATGCAGAGTCCATATATCGTCATTGATTTTGTTTATGGAAATCAGTTCCTCATCCAGAAACTCTGATCGGACTGGATCAAACCGAGGAAGAGGGTGATGAGCAAGATGTTCTATTATGGCATAGCCTTTAATCGCTTTCTGCTGAATGTAAGTGATATCGAATTGGGAAAGAAAGCTCTGCCATCATGCCAACCTATCAGTGAGGATGGATTTCTCAAGAAGAAACTTAATGGGATTCATCCTAGCGATGAGATGAACTTCATGAGCCAGAAAATAGTGCTTCAAGTTCTAGACCACCCACACAGTGCTGCACATGTTTTCTCCATCGCTGTATACCTCTATTCAGCAGGGTTGAGAAGCTTTGAGAGATAATAGGCTGCCCTCTCCTTTCCTTCTTCATCCTCTTGTGCCAGGACAGCCCCCACTGCATCATCCAAGATAGAAATATATAGAATTAAAGATTTGTCCGGAGATGGTGGTCTCAAAACAGGAGGACTTGCTAAATAATTCTTCAATCCATCAAATGCCTCATGACACTTATTGTCCCAATCAAATTTGACTCCTGGTTTAGTAAGCTCGTAAAATGGCTTACACCTTTTGCGAGTGTTGGGAGACAAATCAGCGAATAAATTGCAACCTCCCGATTAATCCTCTTAATTCCTTCAAGTTCTTGGGAGGTGGCATCTCTCTGATAGCCTTTGCCTTGTTGGGATCGATCTCAATGCCCCGCTTGTTGACAATGAATCCAAGTAACTTCCCTGAGGATACCCCAAATACACATTTCTTGGGGTTCATCTTCAACTGATACTCTCTTGACCTCTCCAGAACCTTTGCCAGAATTTCAACATGTTTAGCTTTCGTCTTAGATTTCACTAGTAGATCATCCACATACACGTCTAAGTTAATATGCATCATGTCATGGAATATCGCCATCATGGCTCTCTGATAAGTGTCTCCAACATTTTTCAATCCAAATGGCATAACGACATAGCAATAGGTTCCCCAGGGTGTGGTGAATGATGTTTTCTCTTGATCCTCTTCTGCCAATTTAATCTGGTTATACTTTGAGAATCCATCTATAAATGATAGAGTTTTATAGCCAGCGGTGTTGTCAATGAGTATATCTATGTGAGGCAGTAGGAAATCGTTTTTAGGACATGCCCGGTTCAAATCTCGGAAGTCAATACAGATTCTGATCTTCCCATCCTTTTCCATGTTCCACTAGTGATGAGTCTAACCCCGGCATATCTTCGTAACTCCAGGCGAAGGTGTCCTTACAATCCTTGAGAACTCGGACCACTGCCTCTTCATCCACTTCAGACAGATTATTGCTGACAAGGACAACCTTAGGTTCATCTTCAGTTCCTAGATTGATCTCTTTAGTACGCTCTTCTACAGCAGTTGAGGGTTCATCAAATCTCTTCACTCCACTAGCATATGCCTCAGCTGCGTCCTCGTCGTCTTCTCCTTCTTCATTAATGGGGTCTTTCTCATGTAACAACTCATATACCCCATATCCATCATTGACTAACTCATCAACTCCACATTCTTCTGGCATCTATATTGGATTTTCTAATGGTTGAGGAATTTGATAGCAAGAAAGGCATCTTAAAGCTAACTCCTGGAGGTATCTATCTGGAACTCGTCTACCTTTAGACTTCATAAGCTTCCTAACCTGATTAACCTGCCTAGACTCCTTAACTTCACTAGACTCCCTATTTTGACCTAATGAGGATGAAGAAAGATAAAAATCAAGGGGTACAAGTGAGAGCATAGGTGAATCCTCCCGCCGGGAGGGGAAGAGCAGATCTAGAAGGGAATCTTGCCTGAATGACCCATGAGATGGGGTATAGTCGGACAAGTAGGATGTTTCCTCAATGAGGATTTGGGAGGAAGAAGTTGCCAAATCTACGTTTTTTTTTTTTGTGAATTATTTGAGTTTAACATATAGCAAGAATGGATGTGGATAGGGGGAGAAGGAAATGACGGAGGTACCGACACCAGTGCCCAGGGATCAGGGGGATCATACAATATTATGTCCCAAATCAGATCATAGATCCTCTCAAGGTTAAGAGAAATCTGAGGGATGAGATCCTGAGGGGATAAAGAAATAGTGATGGGCGGAGCCCGTGGAATGTCTTCGGTAATGACCTGTAGAGTGCAGAACAAAGTATGGAGTGTGAGAATGTGATGGGGATAGGTTCCCCTTCATAGAAGATTAGTGGTATAACCATCTTCATAGGGGTCATCTGGCTCCCCCTCATTTGTTTCTTCTGCCAGCAAAATCCTTTTGTCAAAGATGGCCCTGGGCCTCTCGATCAGTTCATCTATCAGTGGCGGCCACTTTGGTTTTGATGGGTTCAAGAATAGCCTATTTAGTGCAACATACAAGTCCCATATGTCAAACCAGCGTTACCATTCACATTCCGGATCTTGCGTCTTCCCCTTTTTCATTGGTCGCAGAGCCTCTAGAGACTGGTATGTCAGTAGTGGAGAATAGTGTCTAGCCAGGTTCTTCCTATATACATCATGCAGGTCAAAATAAGAGGTGATCACTACTGTGTTATTGTGGCCATGTTGAATAACGGGCCCTTTAACAAAATGGGTGGACAAGGTCCAAGCCAAGGGATCCCGATTCTCTTTATAGGAGGTAATCATGGTTTTCCATGTTTTCTGACCATCTTCACCTTCTTGTTGTTCCACAATACTATGCCTCACCTTCTCCGGCCTGTAGCCTAGGCCGCTGCCAAGTACCCTTCTCTCATCTGTCACTGGTTTAATTCTTCCTTGCAGCCGGGTACCCAGACCCTTTCTAGGTTGATATCCTACTTTCAGCATGATGTTCTAGCCTGGGGTATTCATGAACTTCTTCCGCTTTACGGCATCGATCGGGTAAGATGTAGGTATAGTATGCTCAAGAGGATCTACCGAAAGGGTATATGTTTCGCATAAGGAAATGGCTGGCCTCTGGAGGGCGGGATTGAGATTTATATTCAGCGAGTGGGTTGCAGCAAGGATAGGCATACTAGTAACTTTGATGATACCTCCTTTGTGGAGGAACTTGAGGCATTGGTGGTTCGTTGATGGAATTGCCTCAAGTGACTTGATGTAAGGACGACCGAGTATGCCTTTCAGTGAAGGGTCAATCTCGAAGATATGAAATTCAACTTTACCGTGGCATGCAGGGCCTAACTCTATCTTCAAATAGACCATCCCCATAGGGGAATGAGTAGAGTTATCATAGGCTGTAATAGAAATGGGAGAAGGCAGCCATTTTTCTTTCGGGACTCCACAGAGCTCTAGGGTTCTCGGTGGCAACACATTGATAGAGGCCCCGGTGTCTACTAAACAGGTATCCACAACCTTTCTACATATGTTGACAGTTATACTTAATGCCATGCTCCTTGCTGCTAGCGGTGCTAGTTCAGAAGTATGGAAAGATATAGAGGACTGATCCCCCTGTGGTACCAACAATGCGGTGATCTTTTCCACTAGCACATCTTCGCTGACCATTACCCGTTGTAGGTATTCCATTAGGGCTTCTTGATAGACCTTAGATCTCTTGATTAGCTCTAATATGGAGATGCGTGCCGGTGTTCTATCCAGCTGTTTCAACAAATCATAATAGGTACCAAGTATACTCTCTTCATTCTGGATTTCTTCTACTGGCTGTGACGGGCCATCTCGCACCATAGATTGAGGGAACACTTTGTTGAATATTCGACCGCTTCGGAGCGTATGTTCTTCAATAGCGGAAGCTCCAAGCGTTATCTTGAGCACTGCCGTGTTGAGGAGTGGTTTGGAAGGCGTAATGGCTTGGTAAGGAGATGTTGGTGGAGGTAAGGGAACTCGGATGAGTGGTTTGGAGGGTTGGGGGTGTATGGGCAGGTGACGGTGATGGATTATTTGGTGGGGGTATTGTGTGGATGAGTGGTTTAGAGGGTTGTAGGGTATTGGGGTGAGTGGTTGTTGTAGGTGATGTAGGGAATGGCATACGGAGTAGTGGTTTGGATGGCATGAGGGGTGTATAATTGGTTTACAGAGGGTTGTTTGGTGAGGATGCGGTAGCGGGGTGTGGAATGGGTTTAATGGTGATAGATTGTGGTTTGGGTATGTGGAGAATGCGGCAAGACGATTGCTCGGCTGTGCTTGACATGTGACTTGCTACATAGATAGAGGACGAATCATCCACTTTCTATTGTTGCTCTCTACTAGCCTCTGACTGGCTACCTGTCAAAATGGGGGCAATTTGGTTTTGATGTTCCGGCAACGGGTTCTACACTATGCCCATATTCTATGGTGCGGCTTGTTGTACCGGGGCCCTTTGGACTGGCTGTTGCTACTGTGGTGGCTGTGGCTGTTGTTGCTGCTGCTATGGTCTTTTCGCCTTCAAGGCGGCTATGTACTTTTTCATCTCTTCCCAATCAATCCCTCCTTGATCATTGAGGTCATGAATATAATCCCGAAAGTGAAAGCAAGCATCTACTGTGTGTCCCGGTTAACGATGGAACACACAGTAATGGGACATGTCAACATTTGATGGCCAAACGGCCCTTCCTTTGGCAATACTAAGGCACTGGCTGCTATGAGGGTGTTGAATATATTTGTGAGGGATTCTGGTAATTGGGGGTATACCGACCTTCTGGGACCAGAGGGTATCCTCTGCTGTGTATAGTCATTAGGAGGAGGAACATGAGTGTAATTCGGCAGCTGCCGAGGTGGATTATATACTTGTTGGTGAGAATGCTGCGGTGCCGACTGAAGCTGCTGAGTAGGAGGCTTGTAACGCTGTTGGTTTTGAGGCCTGGGTGACTGATATTGCTGCTGATTCCTCATAAACTGGGTTGACTATTATTCATTATACTGACCTGTTCATGAGACATTGTATCCTCGGTGGTTGGGCCCATAGAAGGATTGGGGATAATAGACTTCCGAGGTGGAGGTATATTGGGTCGATGATGATCGAAGACACTAGCAAAGGTGGAATCTTTGAATGCATTCTAGGCATAACGTGCTCTCTCATATAGATCTGTCATGGTAGTCAAGTTATTCAAGGTCAGCACCAGCTTGTACTATGGAGTGGCGTTGGCAACCATCATCTTTACCAATTCTTGTTTGGACAAATGATCTCTTATCTTTTCAGCCATCCCTCGCCACCTATCAATGAACACTATGAAGTCTTCATCTGGGTTCATCTTCTCATTGAATAAGTCAGTGATGGACAAGGTAGGTGCCACCCTATCTTTGTATCTTTGCAGGAACCTCTTCGACACCATTTCGAAGTTCTCTAACTCACTTGGGTCTAGAGAGAAGAACCACTCCAAGGCCGATCCTTCCAACGACCTTCTGAAGAGGAATGCCAATGCTTTTTTATCATGCTGCCAAAATGATGATTCATACAGAAATTCTTTAATGTGAAGGAAAAGGATTGCCTATGCCATTGTACTTTCTGTAAATTGGCATTTCAGAAGGTAAGAGATGGAATACTAGCAAATCAGGAATAGAGAGTTCAGGAGCGTCCTTGCTGTCCATATTCTTTTCAAGATTCTTGAACTGCTTGTCCATCTGGGACAACTTGTTAAGTAGGAGTTGGGTGGTAGAATCTGCTGGTGGAGGTGGTGGTTGTTGAAAAGACTACCTCCGTGAATAAGCAGGAATGCGGGGACAGTAAGGTTGTGAACTGGTAGTGTTCCCACCATGCCCAAAGGCATTCTGATAGATTGGGGTTTGCGGCTTGACAGGATGCCGTGAACCAGACTGTTGAGGACTTCTGTGCCGGGGAGTGGAAATACGGAGACCTTCCATGGCCTGAGTAGGAGCTTGATAAGCAGCAGGGTAAATCGCAGGGCTTGGCTCGGAAGGATGCAGAGGAGCTTTCCCTTTTAAGATTGATTGGAAGGTGTCAAATTGACGGGGATCCACATGATTAGACAGAGCTCCCATGAGAGTAGCAAGAACAGAAGGATGATCGGCAGAGGACCTACTCTGGTCTTGGGCTCTTTCAACGGTAGGATTAGAGACGGCATGAATATGTGAATGATTGCCCAAATCTGGGTGATATTAACCATAGATCGAATCATCATGATACTGAGGGGAATGAGCATCTCCCTCGTGGACAGCTTGGAATTGATCGGGATAATCAAAGATATAAGCGTCCCTTTCATCTTTAGAATAGGATGTACCATGAACTTAAGGGGCATAGGCATCTCCCTCATACTCAACCAGATCCTCTTGTTCAAAGGCAACCATGCCGACGGTTCTAACTTAACGTAGCATCATTGTATTGAGATGACAATTATTTCAATCAAGTTTACATAGATTAACAACCAAGTGGATGCTTACGCTGTTTTGAGAGTTACTTGTTAGGTTAATTGAATTTTTAAACTCAAATTCTCTTAATGGGTAAGATCCTAGTTTCAATTCAATTTCCACCATTATGCTCTACGGCTTCACTCACAACGATATGACCAACTACCTTGGATTTCAAATGGTACGACCGACCCGATGAACAAAGAGGAATTCTTTGCTTTTGGGGACTTACAGAGGTCTTAACACCAACCACTCTAATTTGATCGAGGGACCGACCCAGTCAGAGAGAGGTGAGGATGACAAGAGAGGTGTTCCTAGAGGAGGGGGGTGAGCCCCGATGCAAATGACTTGTGGCCTGGATGGCCTCTAATGTAGAATATGTAAATATACGTAGCAAGAAGATCAATGATCCGAGTGATAATGACCAACATGGATGAGAGCTTGAATCGTGTCGCTGTTCACCGACGCTATTCAAAACAGTAATCCCTCCTGTTCACAGTAGCTCGGGCAGTAGGAGAGAGAAAGGGTGCACTAAATCGCGTCTTGTGAGGGCGACGCGCTTAATGAAACACGTCTCCCTATACAGACGTGCTTCAGGTTCCAAAAGCGACAAATAAGAAGCAAGATTAGGGGCAATCCACTCTCCAAATAACAAGATAACTAAGAAATCAACTGCTCATGCGATGATAATGTGAACATATAGACTAATCATGCAACACATGGATATCAATCTGAACAAACACACTTTCTAATACCACTTCTTAAGGCAATCAAGGGAGGGCAAAATTTTGCCACAAGAGGGTGTGCACGAGGTGCACGTGGGGATAAAAGTCAAATAACCAACCAACAAACCATCAAACGTGTCCGAGGAACACAAGCGGTGCACCGAGGGTGCCCAATGGAATTAACAAGAGTAAAATAAAAGAAACGGCAAGACAGGTCCTACTGTGATCACCAAAAAGCTGTAGTGCTAAAAAAGGGTGTGTGTTTATCATGCTATCATGTGTTCACTATGATTAACAATATGAAAAGAATTGATCGCCAGAAACCGAGGGTTTCAAAGGAAAGGTGATCGCTTACTAACCTTGCAAACTGGGAGAATATGGGGTTCTTTTGTTCTTCTCTTTCGACCGGCCGAAAGAAAAGAGCCTTGTCTTTCTTTACTATTGTTTTTCTTTTGTACCTTGCACAAAAAATCAAATAAACAATAAAACTATGATTATAACTAAAATAGTGTAGTATCTATTCTAATTAAGAATCTAAACATGCAACTAAACTAAAAGAACTCACTTTTTGTGTTCTTTTAAACACCTTTGAGGAGTGTAGGTGTAAGGATTGAGGTTTTCGGATCCGGTTATCGGGTCAGTTTTCGGGGTCGGATCCCTTAGTTCGGGCCCTGATGGGGTTGAGACTCAGTTTTGTTTCGCGTCGAGCCAGATTCGACACCGTTTAAATGGCGTCCAGCAATGTAGACGCATTTTAGGCTGTGCCACGTGGGCTGGTGTAAGGACTGAGGTTTCGGGTTCAGTATTCGGGTCGGGCTCGGGCCGGATCCCCTGGTTTCGACCCTAAGGGGCCTTGTGAATCCTAACTGAATGACGTCTGCACTGCTCGACGCCTTTCAAAAGGCGTCAGGTTGTGTGGATGCCATTTAGGTCTGCTTGCTGTTGTGCCACGTGTGCGCCACGTGGGCGGGTTTCGGGCCGCGAGAGCACGGCCCCTGTCACATCTTCTGAATGGCGTCCATGACGGTTGACGCGATTCAGACTGCGACCCCTGCGATGTCAGTGTGCGGTGCCAGAGCGTTGTCAGTACGGCCTGTCCTGTCGTCTGAACGGCGTCCGTGGTGAGCGACGCATTTCAGAGCGCTGTCAGTACGGCCCGTCCTGTCAGACTGATTGGCGTCTGTCTCGATTGACGCGTTTTAGCCAGATTCAGATTGACCCCGCGAGCCTCCCCTTCTTTCCCTCATTCTTCGCCTCCACCCTCACTCTCTCCACCCCCTCCGCCCTCCTTTCTCCCTTCCCTTCCTCTTCTTCCTCTTCCATCACTCCAATATTACCTCTCACCTCTACCTCCACCACATCCTTCGCGGCGTTCCATTCTCCGGACGGCGGCCGACGTCCCGGCGGAGTGGCGGCGTCCTCGAGGGTACCGGCGGCGGTCTGCGGTGCGGCGGGTCGGCGGCACGGAGCTTGGAGGAGTTCAAGAACTGGTAGGGGGACGAACCTTGCATGAATAGTGATTATCTTGCTTATGGTTTCCTTGGCATGGCATGATATGTTTTGGGTTAGACTGAGCATGTTTAGGGGGTTTTTCTTGTGGGAATGGCCGTGTTAGGGATTGTGGAATTGTAGCATGCTTGTGGTAGTTGATTTCCCTTTCCTCCCCCTTCTATTTTGGGCATTTTCGGGGTGTTTGGGGTTAAAGGAGGAACCCTCGGATCGAACCAGGGAACCAGGTTTCTGGCGCTAAACGGCGTCGTGCCTGGTCGACGCCTTTTAGAAGGACGTCAGGGTAGTACGAAGCCTTTTAGGGCAGAAACCTCCCTGTTCGAGGTTTCGTTGTACGGGGTTCTGGCGTTAAAAGACGTCATGTATGGATGACGCCTTTTGGAAGGACGTCGGACCATCATGACACCTTTTAAGCAGGAAATCACCCCGACTGAGGCTTCTGCAATCTGAAATTCTGGGGTGAATGGCGTCTGTGGACTCTGACGCGTTTTAAAGGGGGCTTTCCATGTCGACGTGGTTTAAGGAATAATCTGGTTTTAATGAACCTATTTTAGGGGCTTGAATGGCGTCGACCTCGGTCGACGCGGTTCAAGACAGAACTGCTTAACTCCTATTATTTAACACATGTTTCACGATTGGATGGTTCGAATGCATGCTTTAAGTTGTACACTGAGACTGAGGACTTCTGCGTGAATGGAATTACATCATGTATGTGTGTGTGTTTATGCGGATATGGAAATGGAACTACTGTGGTCTGCGTTTGTCACCATGGGCCAATGGGGGTGAGCCATGGTGTCTGTGAGGCATTGTGCCGTACCGGTGGAGGAGGGGTATATGTTGTGTTTTACCTTTGGCTGAGGGAAGCAGAACCACCTTGAGCCCGTCGGGCCGGAGTAGGCGGTGTGCTATCCGAGGGGTTGTTGTTTGGTCTCAGCGGGTCGGGGTTTCCCTGTTTGTCGTGGCAGCTTCCGGTGCGTTTCTTGCTATGGAGCTGGTTGTGGTACTGCTGGAGTTGTTTTACCCCTGTAGACATTGGGCCTGATGTGACCTTTGATCAAGGTTACGAGTGGTACCCTTCGCCCTTTGGCCTGACGCAGCCCGGGAGGTTAGGGTTGTGGGTAGGTCCTGTAGCTTCGGTTTGACGGGGGTTCGCCGGTCCCCAGGGCCCTCCTGAAGCGCCGAGGCCTGGCATGGAGGAAATCCGGTCGGTAGGACAGTAGTCTAGACCGCTTGTGTGCACACGTAGCTGGGCAGTGGTGGTCCACTGGTCCCAGTTAGTCCTAGTTTGACTCACTGCCTCACCCTACAGTGCCCCGGAACACTGTAGGGGTGGACAGGCGTGAGTAGTGGTGGTAGTGTTGTGAGGCGACGTTTGACTTCGATTGACAGTGTGGTTCGGTCGCTTTGTGGACTTTGGCTGTGAGATGTAACTTTGTGTTGGGTTCCTTGGGTTTCTTAGAATTGTTCCTGCTACACTGCTTATGCGTATGTTTCATATCAGATTTGGGTGCTATGTTTACTGCTTTACTTAATTGCCATATATCTGTATTGTTGCACTTGTGGGTGTGTGAGTGGGAGGCAGGGGATCGGATGATCCCTACTGAGCCCAATTCTGGTGTGGCTCACTCCCTGCGGTTTCAGGTGTGGACCTCGTGGCGTGTGGCGGCGTATGGTGTCTTCTTGGTGTGCGGACCAGCAGCTGTCTCAGTTCCGGGGTATGCCCCGATGTTGTTGTACTTTACTTCTGCCTGTACTTATTTAATTGTTGGACCGTGTAATTATTGTTGGACTGTATACGGACATTGTTATCTTCCTTCCTGCGCACTTGTTATATCTTTGTAGTCCGTGTGATTGTTATATTTAGCCTTGTTTAGCGCTTACTCCTCCAGATGTGTTGTGTGAGATCCGGGTGTGAACCCGCAGTTAATGGGCCGACATCCATTTAGTGATCGGGTCTCCGGTCATAGGATGGCGGGTCGTTACAGCTGGCCTTGGGTCGTGAGAGTACGACCCCGGTCATATCGTTTAAATGGCGTCTTGGATGGACGACACTTTTTAGAGTACGACCCTGGCTTGTCAGTGTACGGCTCGGTCTTATCATCTGAAAGACGTCTGGATTGCACGACGCGTTTTACTCAACTTCTGGTTGACCCCGCGAACCCTCTTTCCTTTCCCTCATTTCCTCCTCCCTCTTCTCTCTCCTCTCTTCCTCCGGCGAGCAGGCGGCTCCTTTTCACCCCCCCCCCCTCCTTCCTTTTTCTCCCACCATTTCATCTCTCCCTCCACTCCATCGACCTCCTAACTCCCACCACTACCACCACCATCTCCTCCGCGGAGTTTTTCCTCTCCGGACGACGGCCGACGTCCCGGTGGAGTAACGGCGTCCACGGCGGTACCGGCGGCAGCGTAGGGCGAGGCGAGTAGGCGGCTTGGAGCTTGGAGGAGTCCAAGTAACCGGTAGGGTAACGATCCCCATTGTATTTCATTTCAAAACCATGTTTTCCCGCTTTGAAGCATGTTTACGGGTTTTCTTGGGGTGAAAACACTAATTGGATGTAACGAGAATTTGGGTGTTTTAATGGGTAATTAGGTTCTTCTCCTCCTTGTCTACGTTTTTGTGTTTTTATATGATTTGGGGGAGGAAATACCACCCTGTGGATTGGGGGATGGCAGAGGAAGAACCTGTCTTTGAGGGTTAAATGGCGTCGGGGGACAGCGACGCCTTTTAGAAAGGCGGCTCCTACCCACGACGCGATTTAGCCCAAATAATAGACTCTGTCTCTGGACTGATGAGTGTCCAGGGACAGCGACGCATTTCAAAAAGGCGACTTGCATGGGCGACGCGTTTTAAGTGAAAATCACCCTGTCTCTGCTTCTGTCGCTATCAGGCGACGAGGGACAGCGACGCCTTTTAAAAGGCGGCTGCATGTGACGACGCGTTTTAGGCCATTTCCGAGGCCATATTTCACATGAACCAGTTTAGGAGGCTTGAATGACATCAGCCTTGGGCGACGTGATTCAAGACAGAATCACATTAATTCATGCTATTAACATATCTTCACACTGTTAGATGGTTTGGTTAAATGCATGCTTGCTATCGTACTTGAGGATTAGGATTTTTACGTGATCGGATCCTACTGTGTTGTGTTTCGTGCGACCGTGGACCTAGAGTGACAATTGTAGTGCTTAGCACCCTGTGTCCGTGTGGGAGGGACACAGCGCCGGTGTGGGAGTGGTGGGGTGACGCCTAGAGAGAGGGTCACCTGGTGTACCCCGGGGTTCGCTAGTACCGGTGTAGGAGTGGTACCTGTGTAGTGTCACTCGTGCTGGGGGAAGCAGAAACCACCTAGAGCCAATTGGGCCGGAGTAGCTAGCGTGTTATCCGAGGGGTTACTGTTTGGTCTCAGCGGGTCGGTGTTTCCCGCGTTCGGCTGTGTGGTTGGCGTGTTTTGCCGAGACGCTAGTTGTAGGCTCCCTGGTAGAATGGTTTTAGAGTTGTGTATGTTATATCTCGAATGCATGTGTTTTATATCGAAATTTAAGAATTGTGTTACATATTTACTCGCCTATTCTACCTGTATCTGTGTTACTGCACTTGTGGGTGCGTGAGTGGGCGGTGGGGATCGAAGGATCCCTACTGAGTCTTTTCGTTGAGACTCATCCCTGCGGTTTTCAGGTGAGGGTTCCAGGCAGGCTTAGCGAGGAGAGTACTGCTTTGGGTTGCGCGCCAGCAGCCGTTGTTCCGGAGTATGCCCCGACGTGGTTGTTATTTTATTTTCTGGCCTGTACGCTTAATTATTTCTTTTCAGTTGGAGTATGTAATTATTTACTGTGTCGAGTCGCATTGTAATAACTTTTAATTCTTGCACTTCCTTTTCAATTCAATGCGATGTGAATGTTTAGCCTAGTTTATTATTTATTTTCCAGACTTCTCTAGATCCTAGTTTGGCTTCAAATTAATGATTCAGTACCCATTTAGTAATCGGATCCCCGATTATAGGGTGGCGGTTCGTTACAATTGGTATCAGAGCATTCAGTCTGGCAAATAAATAAATAACTAGGTTCAAGATTGTAATTCCGACAAATAATTTCATTTTCCCGTACAGGCACGGCGGTAGTATAGGTTTTAGGATTCCAATTAGAACTTTTTGATTTTTGTGATTGTAGGCGACTAGATGGCTCCTAGGAAGAGGATGCTAGTTATTAAAGAGCGGGGAGATGTCCCTCGTGGATCTGAGGCCGGTAGGCCTAGTATGGAGCATTTCATGGAGGCTATGATGGACACGATGGCTAGATACCAGACCTGAGACCCTAGTGAGAGTTCCAGTGCTCGGGGAGGGTCTTCAGCTATACTGGAGAAATTCTTGAAGCTGAGGCCGCCTCATTTCACCGGTCGTCCCGACCCTGATGAGGCTGTTCATTGGTTGAGGGCGATGGAGAAGACTTTTGACACTATGGATTGTGCGGCGGTTGAGAGGACTCCGTTGGCTACCTTCATGTTGAAGGATGATGCCTATGATTGGTGGACCACTTTGAAGAGTTTGTCATATGCGGATAGGAGTCTCAGGGAGATTCCATGGGGGACTTTTGTGAAGGAATTCAATGCACAGTACTTCCCTAGGCATGTTCAGAGGGCCAAGGAGAGGGAATTTATGGAGCTGACCCAAGGAAGCATGACAATACTTGAATACCAGGCGAAGTTTGTTTCGCTTGGGAGGTTTGTGCCTTTTATCTCAGGAGACGAGGAGCGTCGGACTGAGAGGTTTGTGGATGGACTGAGGTCCAATCTGAGGAGTTTTGTGTCATCCCACTGTTGTACAGATTTGGCATCGGCGGTTAGGTGTGCCGCGGCAGTAGAGGCACAGCATGATCAGTCAGCCCAGGAGAGGGGACTGACTACTCAGGGGCTGGTTCGTGGCAGGGGAAAGACAGCCTCAGCAGCTCCTTCGTTCGGATCAGGATCGTCTTCGCTTAGCTACAGATTCACGAGGTTCTTTCGAGGCAGTGGCAGCAGTGGTAGCAGCAGACCCAGGCGGAGCCAGTAGAGTCAATCGGTGTCCAGTGCTCAGCAGGAGATAGCTCAGAGGCTTCCGGCAGCTTGTCGGCATTGCGGTGGCACTCACGGTGGGACTCAGTGTCCTGCTTTTTCTGGGAGGTGTTACACTTGTGGCCAGCAGGGCCATTTGGCGAGGTATTGCCCGCAGGGGCATGGTCAGGGGCAGGGACCAGGTGATCAGAAGAAGCCGAGGACCCAGGGGAGAGTTCTAGCTATCACCAGGAAGGAGGCTCGCACATCCAACTTGGTGGAAGGTACAATTTCTGTCCTTGGGAACTCCGCCCGTGTGTTAATTGATTCGGGTGCTTCGCATTCTTTCATTTCTGAGCAATTCATAGATGTTCTTTCTGCACCTGTTGATGAGATATCTGATGGATTGATGGTAGAGGTTCCTTCTAGGGATTACATGTTGTCTTATAACTATTTGAGTCAAGTTCCCTTGACCATTGAGGGCCATGAGTTACCTGTCCAGTTAGTTGTGCTTGCCATTCGCGACTTTGATGTCATCTTGGGCATGGACTGGTTGAAGGCTTATTATGCCGAGGTGGACTGCCACAGGAAGAGGGTGCGCTTCTCCATTCCGGACATCCCAACCTTCTACTTCCAAGGTATTAGACTCTCTTCTTGAGGTATTCTAATTTCTGCCTTTAAGGCCCAGAGGTTGCTTGTTGGTGGTTGTGAGGCCTTCCTTGCCTCTGTTGTTTTAGCTGATGTTAGCGGTAGTCCCAGTCCTTGGGAGGTGCCCGTAGTTTGTGACTTTATAGATGTGTTTCCTGAGGAGTTGCCTGGCCTTCCTCCTCAGCGAGAGGTTGAGTTTACTATTGAGCTTGCACCGGGTACGGCGCCCCTGTCTAAGGCCCCATACCGGATGGCGCCAGCCGAACTCGCTGAGTTGAAGGCGCAGTTGCAGGAACTACTGGATAAGGGTTTCATTCGTCCTAGTACTTCTCCATGGGGTGCTCCAGTTCTATTTGTCAAGAACAAGGATGGTTCTCTGAGGTTGTGTATTGATTATAGACAGCTGAACCAGGTGACGATAAAGAACAAGTACCCACTTCCGAGGATCGACGATCTGATGGATCAGTTGCAGTCTGTGAAGGTGTTTTCAAAGATTGACTTGAGATCAGGGTATTATCAGATGAGGATCCGTGAGGTTGATGTTAGTAAAACGGCCTTTAGGACTCGGTATGGATATTATGAGTTTTTGGTTATGCCATTTGGCTTGACCAATGCTTCGGCGGCTTTTATGGATTTGATTAATCGGGTCTTCAGGGCCTGTCTGGATCAGTTTGTGGTGGTATTTGTAGATGATATTTTGATATACTCTTCTTCTGAGGAAGAGCATGCCACACATCTTCAGGTGGTATTGCAGGTTCTGAGAGAGTACCAACTCTATGTCAAGTTTAGAAAATGTGAATTCTGGCTAGACAAGGTGCACTTCCTGGGGCATATCATTTCTGGTAATGGCATTGCAGTGGATCCAGCCAAGATCGAGGCAGTAATGGATTGGAGCAGACCAACAATAGTAACAGAGATCAGGAGCTTCTTGGGGCTAGCAGGTTTTTACAGATGGTTTGTCCAGGGTTTTTCTTCGATAGCGGCCCCCTTGTCGAGGTTGACTTGTAAGGGAGTTCGTTTCGTGTGGACTGAGGAGTGCGAGCGGAGTTTCATTGAGTTGAAGACTCGCCTCACTTCGGCTCCAGTGTTGGTGCTTCCATCAGGTTCCGGTGGATTTGTGGTTTATTTAGATGCATTACGTCGAGGTTTGAGTGCAGTTCTGATGCAACATGGTAAGGTTGTAGCCTATGCTTCTAGGCAACTGAAGAAGCATGAGGAGAACTATCTCACTCATGACTTAGAGTTGGCAGCTGTGGTATTTGCATTGAAGATCTGGCAGCACTATTTGTATGGAGAGAAATTTCAGGTTTTTACTGATCACAAGAGCCTGAAGTATGTATTCACGCAGAAGGATCTGAACTTGAGGCAGTGCAGGTGGATGGAATTTATCAAGGATTATGACCTCAACCTTTCTTATCATCCGGGCAAGGCGAATGTGATGGCAGATGCCTTGAGTCGGAAGACGGTTGTATCATATCTCATGGTTTGAGAATGGATGTTATTTGAGCAGGTTGTGGAATCTTCCTTTCGAGTTCCGCGAGAGGCTGATAGAGCCGTATTGGCTAGCTTAACTGTGAGGCCAGCAGTGTACCATGCCGTAATTGAGGCTCAGAGGGTAGATGCAGAGTTACCGCAGATTCTCCAGAGACCAGAGGTGGAATTATGGGATGATGGTACAGTCAGATTTAGGGGCAGACTTTATGTTCCGGCCGAGGAGGACGTGCGCAGGCGTGTCCTGGACGAGGCACACCATTCAAGATATGCAGTGCATCCCGAAACGACTAAGATGTATCATTGTTTGAGGAGGCACTTTTGGTGGCCCGGTATGACGAAGGATGTAGCTGATTATGTGGCTAGGTGCATGACTTGTCAGTAGGTTAAGGTAGAACATTTGAGACCAAGAGGGTTGTTGCAGCCTTTGCCGATCCCGGAGTGGAAATGGGAGCATGTGACTATGGACTTTGTGATGGGATTACCTGTATCCCCTGGCAGAAGAGACACGATCTACATCATTGTTGATCGATTGACCAAGTCGGCACACTTCCTGGCTATTAGGATGGACTGGTCAGTCGGTAAGTTGGCTAAGCTGTTTGTGGATCGGATCATCTCTCTGCACGTAGTTCGCCTTCAGCTCGGCCTATCATCCCGAGACTGATGGGAAGTCGGAGAGGACCATTCAGACTCTGGAGGATATGCTCAGGGCATGTTGCCTAGACTGGGGAGGTTCTTGGGAGCAGCACTTGTCTACAGTGGAGTTTGCTTACAACAACAATTATCATTCTAGTATCGTCATAGCACCTTATGAGGCACTGTACGGGCGACCGTGTCGATCCCCTGTGAATTGGTCCGAGATTGGCGAGAGGCAGATAGCAGGACCAGAGCTGGTACAGCAGTGTGCTGAGGTTGCCAGAGTGGTACAGCAGAGATTGATTGGAGTTCAGAGCAGACAGAAGAGTTATGCAGACATCCGTAGGAGACCACTTGAGTTTGAGGTTAGGGACCACGTGTTTCTCCGAGTCTCATCTTCCAAGGGTGTGATGAGATTCGAGAAGCGAGGCAAACTGAGTCCGCGAGATATTAGGCCTTTTCCCATTGTTGCTCGAATTGGGGAAGCGGCGTATCAGTTAGCCTTGCCGCCCAATCTTGCAGAGGTGCACGATGTGTTCCATATTTCTTTGATGAGGAGATATGTTCAGGATCCATCTCATGTTTTAGATTTTTCAGAATTGGAAGTCGCTGAGGACTTGCCCTTTCCAGAGTTCTCAGTACGTATTGAGGATCGTAGGGAACAGGTCCTTCGGAACAAGGTTGTACCTCTGGTTAAGGTGATTTGGCAGTATCGCTCCGGGGGCGAGGCGACTTGGGAGCGCGAGGATGAGATGCGGGAACAGTTTCCCTACCTTTTCTTGTATGTTCTCTTGTGAGCTTTTATTTTTGATGTTTCGCCCTCGTTAATTGTGGCAGGCAATTTCGGGGACGAAATTCTTTTAAGGGGAGGAGAATGTAGGATTGAGGTTTTCGGATCAGGTTATCGGGTCAGTTTTCGAGGTCGGATCCCTTAGTTCGGATCCTGATGGGGCTGAGACTCAGTTCTGTTTCGCGTTGAGCCTGGCTCGACGCGGTTTAAATGGCGTCGAGTAATGTAGACGCATTTTAGGCTGTGCCACGTGGGCTGGCCTTGGGTCGCGAGAGTACGACCCCGGTCATATCGTCTGAATGGCGTCTTGGATGGACGACGCTTTTCAGAGTACGACCCTGGCTTGTCAGTGTACGGCCCGGTCTTGTCATCTGAAAGACGTCGGGAATGCATGACGCGTTTTACCCAGCTTTTGGTTGACCCCGCGAACCCTCCTTCCTTTCCCTCATTTCCTCCTCCCTCTTCTCTCTCCTCTCTTCCTCCGGCGAGCAGGCGGCTCCTTCCCCCCCCCCCTCCTTCCTTTTTCTCCCACCATTTCATCTCTCCCTCCACTCCATCGACCTCCTAACTCCCACCACTACCACCACCATCTCCTCTGCGGCGTTTTTCCTCTCCGGACGGCGGCCGACGTCCCGGTGGAGTAACGGCGTCC
Source organism: Zantedeschia hybrid cultivar (assembly GCA_030544215.1). Classification (NCBI taxonomy): domain Eukaryota; kingdom Viridiplantae; phylum Streptophyta; class Magnoliopsida; order Alismatales; family Araceae; genus Zantedeschia; species Zantedeschia hybrid cultivar. The sequence continues at coordinate 41,203,874 of JARZZO010000015.1, forward strand.
ACGGTGGTACCGGCGGCAACGTAGGGCGAGGCGAGCAGGTGGCTTGAAGCTTGGAGGAGTCCAAGTAACCGGTAGGGTGACGATCCCCATTGTATTTCATTTCAAAACCATGTTTTCCCGCTTTGAAGCATGTTTACGGGTTTTCTTGGGGTGAAAACTGTTAGTATTAGATGGTCTCAAAGCCAATCCGATACTATGTACTTATTTAGATTATTAATAAATGGCAATAATTCATTGTGTGTAATTAATTCGATCTATGTTTATCGTATCACGATGAAGTCTCTGAACATGTGCAACAGTCTTCGGATTATGATGAGATCATAATTACCGGACCGAAGACTTATAAACACATGTTCTTAATTATTCCTGGTCATAGGATGTTTGAGATAGGACATCGAACATCCGGATAGACTAGTATAGGTTACTTCAGCTCATATGATGAGGGTGACTGATCCCATAAGTCACTTGTGTGGAGACACTATGCTGAACCTATAGGTGCTCATTGGTGAATGAGTTCACTGAATTGATCCGACTATGAATTGCTGGATGGTAATCACCTCACTGTTAACCAGCTCGATTCATTTGTCACGGTTGCGTGGATGATCCTTGGACCTGAGACTCCAAAGATATCTTGTTGGTAGGTTTCTGAGCTTTAACCTTAACGAACGAATCCCTAACCATGGGTTATCAATAAGTCAAGCGATTGGGATCAGGGAAATGCCCTCGAAGGTAATTGTGTGTTCAATACGGGATCATCCGCTCTCGGTAGTTTGAGAGAGAATGTTCTGGGAATGATGCGCTTAAAGTCCCTGGCTAGGGTGGACTCTGTACTCTGTAATCGATAAGGAGTTATCGGATTCAGATTAGCGGCATCTGATTCAAGTAAATCAACCAAATAGGGTTTAACAGTAAACCATGCCCTAGGTCGATTCGGGAACATTGTACGGATGAAGGATTATATCCGCGCACTAACCGATGACAGAAAGGTTCCAATAGAGGGTTGCAATAACCCCAGTGCCATCCAGGATCACGCGATGTTGCTTGGCATCCAACGTGATCGGCAGTCCGTCCGAATTTATTGTGGGACATTAAATTCGGCTGATTAATTGAATATAAAGATATTAATTAATTCAGTGGGTCAGTAAAGGGTTACTGGACTTAATTGGCTATTAACTGGACTGGTATTTGGGCCTAGAGGGTCACACGCAAATGGTTTTCAAGTCGATGGATAATCCGACAGAATTTCGGATAAGTCTGGGTTTTTATGAAAAACCGCAAACTGACTTATTATAAAAGAACGGATTCTACGTCCGGGGCCAGCAACCCTGACCTAGTCGTCATCCGTGCTTTCTCTCTCTTCTGGGCGTGCGGTTCCCGACTGCTCCAGCTTCCGTCTACGGGAGATTCAGAATCCGCATCTCGCGGCGGATTACGCGCAGCCAGACGGGATCTACGAACGCCGCAGTGAGCGAGGAAGTGAGGATGATCCATCGCGAGGAGAACCACACGGATACCGCTAAAGGTAGGGCATCTGCGCGACTTGCGGCATCGCTCCTACGGAACTGGAAAACGAACGCGGATTCGAATCCGCGCAAGGTGAACTCGATTTTCTCCGGTTTTATTTTAACGATCGAAACGGGATGGATCCGATCCCGAACATATTATTCCGCTGCGTTTTTTGGTCGGATCTCGACACAACGATCCCATCAGTGGTATCAGAGCCAGGCTCCACTGTGTTTTCGCCGTTTCGATCTTCATATTTGATAATTTTATAATTTGATTCCATACCCAGTTTTAATTTTAATTACATGCAAAGCGTTCATGCGATGAACTCTGTGAATTAATTTTTTTTTTTTTTTTTTGCATCAAAAATCGTTTTTTTGTGTACCCTTTTTCATGTTCTTCGTCCAACGAAGAACGGTCGTGGACCGGCAGGTTTAAGGGCACCCCAAAGGTTGGGGATGCCTCACCGAAGCATGGGAACACCACCCATGGGGTTTTCGGTCGCCGGAGTACCATGGCTGGCCTTCCTCCTCTCCTTTTTCTCCCTGGAATATGCAGGAAAAGGGGGGGGGGGAAGATTTCGGATTTTCATTGAAAAAGGGGGGGGTTTTGGGGTGACCGCCGGCTGCCAGGGCCACCGGCGCTGTTTCCGGGACACCTGGCCGCCGGGGGGGGCCAACCCAGTGCCGGTCGCCGCCTGCGGGGCAGGCCGGTGGCGGCTGGGGGCCGCCCCCTTTCTTCCCTGCGACGCAGCTAGGTTTTCCCTAGCTACGTCGGGCAGGGAAGGAAAAGGGGCGGGCCGGGCCGGGCCCTAGGCCCGGGCCAACCGGTGCCCAACCGGGCCAGCCCGCCCCTTGGGGCGGGTCTGGGCTCGGTCTGAGCGCCGGTTGGGCCTGGTCCAGTGACCGGACCGGCCCAGTTCGCCATGCCCCTTTATTTATTTATTTTTAAAGGGAAAAAACCAATTTTATCCCATTTAAATGCCATTTTAAATTACAGAATTCGGTTTAAATTTAAAATGAGATTTTTCATTTAATCATATTCTATTTTTTATATGATTATGGCATATAAATATGATTATTGGATTATATTGACAATTTTTGTTAATATTTTCTTTTTATTCTAAATGTTAGAATAAATGACATTAAATGAAGTTGATTTAATTGTTAAACTCAAATTTAATGTCATTAATAATTCAAGGGCATGGAATATTATAAAATTTTCAATTGTAGTCATTTTACATTTATTTTATTGATGTGCATTTATTTGCTTGTTTAAATTGGATTTAAATTAGCATGCTTCAACTAAATACTAAATTTTTCGAAAATTCCAAATTGTCCAAAATTTTGTTTGGTCCCTGGTTTTATGAAACCTGAAATTATTATTATTTTCGAAAATTTTATTTAGCCATTTGATGTGCTATTTCATGTGTGGTTTGTTTAACTAAAACACATGGTGGTCATGGACGAGCATTTTTGTGAATATGGAATGTGATTGTGTGGTTTATTGTTTATTAATAAATAGAGGTCTGCGAACCTCTCCCTCTCATATTCCATTGTAATTCTACCTTCCTCCTTGATGTAATCGCCATAAGGTTTCCTCATTTAAATTATCATGTAATTGAGAATTACGATGTAATTTGATCGAGGCAGCTGCGCGCGGGCGAGGATGATCCACAACTGCCGACTAGATGAAAATGAAGGAGTTCATTGAATCCATAGGTTTGCAGACTCATAATATAAGTTGTTATATTGTGTATGTGTGTGCGTTTGACTGTCTGGCTCAAGTCAAACCACAGTGCCGTCCATGACCACACTAATGACATGTATGTGATGCGTGTGCTTTATCTTTGCTAGGTTATTAGTATTTATAATATATTCGATATATTTAATACTATCACCTAGGATGAGACCAAACTAAATAAGTAAAACCTTTGTTACAAACTCTAAGCCGTAGCGCGAGTCATTCAGAATGTACCGCGTGGCTCTCCATCAATATGATTAATAGAACTTAATTCGGTGGTGGCAGATACTATGTGTTTACCCGAGGTTTGCCATTAACTGATGAGAGAACTATTGATCATGGCATTAGATGCCTTTGGATAAGAGTAGAGGAACGATATAGTTATCCACGTGTTTACCCGGGAACTATATTTCTACTTTACTCTGTCATGTATTGATGGTAAAGCTTAGACCGGGGATAATGGTCTACTGTGTTTACCCGGGACCATTAAACTTGGGAGCCGAAATATGATCAGATATTGCAAGGAGTTGCAATTATCATGAGATGATTGCTCTGAGATAGCGGTATGATACTACGTGCTTACTCGAGGTCATACTGTGATGCTTGGAGATTCTGATCCCCACTAGGAGACAGTCGGCGTCTCCCGTTCTGTATATCTGAAGGTTATACAGTCCGTCGAAAATTAGTGGGAGTAAGATTAGATAATAAAAGACCATATCTTGTTTTAGTTAATCTGAATATTTGCTAATTATCAATTGATTATCTTCTGTAGGCGAGAATGTCGCACCATAACCCGTTGCGAGGCATACTTGATGCCAACCGTTTGATAGGCACCAATTACTCAGACTGGCTCAGAAACCTGAAGATAGTCCTCAGGTCTGAGCAGATTGCCTAAGTCTTGGATAATGAACCTCCTGCTGAACCAGCATTGGATGCTCCAGAGGAGGAAATGATAGCGTATGAAAAATGGAAGGAAGATTCCACCATGGCCCAATGCTACATGTTAGCCTCGATGAGCAATGAGTTGCAGAGGCAACATGAAGAGATGGATGCTAGATCCATCATGCTCCATTTGAAGGAGCTATTTGGTGAGCAGAGCATAATCGAACGATATGAGATATCGAAGAATCTGTTCAAGGCTCAGATGGCAGAGGGAACTTCAGTACATAATCACGTGCTGAAGATGATTGAGTGGGTGGAGAGGCTGGATGTGCTATTATTGTTTCATAATGAAGTCCGTGAATATGTGCTATAGTGATCAGATTATGATGAGATCATACTAATGAGACTGATCACTTAAACACACATATTCTTAATTGTTCATGGTCGGAGGATATCCGAGAAGGACATCGGATATCCAGTTAGACTAGTACAGATTACTCCTACTCATATGATGAGGGTGACTGATCTCATAAGTCACTTGTGTGGAGACACTAAGGCGAATATGTAGGTGCTCATTGGAGAATGAGTTCACTGAACTGATCCAACTGAATCGCTGGATGGTATTGTACCTCACTGTCAACCAGCTTGATTCTTTTGTCGCAGTTGCGTGGATGGTCCTCGGACCTGAGACACCAAGGACACCTTGTCGGTGGACTTCTGTGCTTTAACCTTGGTTTACGAATCTCTAGCCACGGGATTCTAATACGCCAAGGATTGGGTACAGCTGAATACCGTCGAAGGGAATTATGTGTCAATAAGGAATCATTCGCTCTCGGTACTTAGAGGGAGAATGCTCTAGGAAGGATGCGCGGAAGTCCCTGGCCAGGGCGGACGATAATATCGGGAAAGGAGTTTTCCGATATTCATCAGCGGCATCCAATCCAAGTGAGTCGACCGGTTAGGGTTTGACAGCTCACCATACTCTGAGTTGACTCGAGAGCATTCTACGAATGAAGGATTATATCCACGCGGTAATTGTCGGCGGAAAGATTCCAAGAGTGGGTTACTTAACCCCAATACCTTCCGGGTTCACGCGGTGTTGCTTGGCACCGAACGTGATCGGAGGCCCGGTCGAATTCGATGTTCGACATCAATTCGATTGATTAATTAATTAATGAAGGGTTATTAATTGATTAATAAAGTCAGTGAGGAGTCACTAGGCTTGTTGGGCCATTAACTGGACTGGTACTTGGGCCTAGAGGGTCACACGCAAATGATTCTCAAGGCGATGGATAAATAAGTGGGTTTTATATAAATCGGGAGTTTTTATGAAAAACCGCGCGGTTAGTATAAAACATAGTGAACGGGCTGAGCAGGCCAAGGTGCTGCTAACCCTAGTTGCCCCTCCTCTGTTTCTCTCCCTCTCTGGCGTCTAGACAGATCCAGATCTGCTCCGCCGCTTCTCCGAATCCCGTTCGACGGGAAATCGTCCGCGTGTTGCGACAACCGGTGGAGGTTTCGTGGGCTGCGAAGAACGAGGAACGTGAGGATATCCGTCGCGAGGAGGATCGCGTAGACTTCGCTAGTGGCCGAGCACTTGCGCGGCTTGCGGTGTCGCACCGACGGAACCGAACGGTTGCGGATTCGAATCTGCACACGATGAGAATCGATTATCCGATAATCGTAGTTTTTAGTTTTTCGAAACGGCAACAGATCGCTGTTTAATATTTTATTTTCCGCTGCGTGAGTGATCTGGAGAAACCCGAGAAATCCCAACAGTAGCCAATGGAGGCTTCCGTCCCCACTTTTTGCCAGAGCGGGTGACATGTTGCTCATTTGGAGTTGATGTAGAGCTTTCTATCACTTCCATTTTTGGAGCAAGGAAGATTTCTTCCTCCTCATCATCTTCACTTTCATCTATTGTTGATATTGTGTTGCAAGACATGACAGTGCAAGTGCCTTCCTGCTCTTCTTTTTCGTTTTCTTGACTATCATCAGTCTTCGGCTTTTTGACTTCATGTTCCCAGAATAGGGCTTCTTCATATATTTGCTTCATTGTCATATTTTGGAGTTTCTCCCATGGGATATAATGCTTCAGCTTTGTTGGCTTTCTTTAAGGCTGTTCGTATTCATCCAAGCTGTCTATTAGTTGTTGCAACTTTGACAGCGGATCTTTACCCTTAGGTAGAATTGGTATTAATGTTTCTTTTTTTCTTCTTCTGTTGGTAACCCTCTGTTAGTATTAGATGGTCTCAAAGCCAATCCGATACTATGTACTTATTCAGATTATTAATAAATGGAAATAATTTATTCTGTGTAATTAATTCGATCTGTGTTTATCGTATCACGATGAAGTCCATGAACATATGCAATAGTCTTCGGATTATGATGAGATCATAATTACGGGACTGAAGACTTATAAACACATGTTCTTAATTGTTCCTAGTCATAGGATGTTTGAGATAGGACATCGAACATTCGGATAGACTAGTATAGGTTACTTCAGCTCATATGATGAGGGTGACTGATCCGGGAACATTGTACGGATGAAGGATTATATGCGCGCTAACCGATGACAGAAAGGTTCCAATAGAGGGTTGCGATAACCCCAGTGCCATCCAGGATCACGCGATGTTGCTTGGCATCCAACGTGATCGGCAGTTTGTCCGAATTTATTGTGGGACATTAAATTCGGCTGATTAATTGAATATAAGGATATTAATTAATTCAGTGGGTCAGTAAAGGGTTACTGGACTTAATGGGCTATTAACTGGACTGGTATTTGGGCCTAGAGGGTCACACGCAAATGGTTTTCAAGTCGATGGATAATCCGACAGGATTTTGGATAAGTCTGGGTTTTTATGAAAAACTGCAAACTGACTTATTATAAAAGAACGGATTCTACGTCCGAGGCCAGCAACCCTGACCTAGCGGTCATTCGTTCTTTCTCCCTTTCTCTCTCTTCTGGGCGTGCGGTTCCCGACTGCTCCGGCTTCCGTCTAACGGGAGATTCAAAATCCGCATGTCGCGGAGGATTACGCGCAGCCAGACGGGATCTACGAATGCCGCAGCGAGCGAGGAAGTGAGGACGATCCATCGCGAGGAGAACCGCATCGATACTGCTAGAGATCGGGCATCTGCGCGACTTGCGGCATCGCTCCGACGGAACCGGAAAACGAACGCGGAATCGAATCCGCGCAAGGTAAATCCGATTTACTCCGGTCTTGTTTTGTTCATCGAAACGGGACAAATCCGATCCCGAATATTTTATTCCGCTGCGTTTTTCGGTCGGATCTCGACACAACGATCCCAACAGTGGTATTAGAGCCAGGTTATCACTGTGTTCTTCTCCGTTTCGGATTCCGAAATTTAATTTTCTAGTTATATTCCATGCATATTTTACGATTTTGTTGGAGAAATAATATTCATGAGATGGATAAAATTAATTAGATGAATTTTATTTCTGCAAAAATCATTATTTTTGGTCTCTCGCGTTCTTCGTGGGACGAAGAACAAAGTTTGTGGGGGTGATGTTTGGATAATCACATGTGATGCGAATCTGCTGGGAAGGATTTTTGGTATGACCAAATGATCCCACAGATCACTACCAACATCATCTTCAGCTCCGACAGGGGCTTACCGGCAATGACCGGCCGAAATAGTGCTTCCCGGCAACTAGGTTTGGCAGAGCTTTTTGGGGGGTTCCGGGCACCCCTTTTTGGGGTTGGAAGGCACCACAGGCGCCATCCGGCGCCGGCGAGGTGACCGGCGGCGATCTGGTGCCCTCCCAGCGCCGGGGCGGTCGTCGGCCGCCGTCTCCCCCTCTCCCCCCCCCGGTTTCCTGCAACCAGGTGCGCCGGAATTGGGGGAGAGGGCTCGGGCCCGTGCGACCGAACCGGGCCGGCCGGGGGTCGAACCGGGTTGAACCGCCCGCCCTGCCCTGGTCCAAGCCCAGGGGGGCCCTGGTCCGAGCCCATGGCTCAGCTGGGCTGAGCCCTGGTTAGGCCAGGGTGGGCTGGTTCGAGCCCTGGGGCCCCTGGTCCGAGCCCATGGCTCCGCTGGGCTGAGCCCTGGTTCGGCCAGGGGTGGGCTGAGCCACCTAGGTGTTTTTTAAAACCTGTTTAATTAGTTTAAATTGTTTTAAAACTTTATATTTTCAAAATTGTTTTGAAATTAATTTTTTTATTCAATTTAACCTTTTGAGACCCATTGCAATTGATTAACATCATTATCTTAATTGAAGTTTATAGTTATAATTAATTATTAATTTAAATGTTGAATTGATGATTATTTATAACTAGATAATCTAAATGTTAGATTTTAATAAGATAATGATTAATCTAGTTGTTTAATGACTTTATTAATCTAATAGTTAGATTAATCTTGTCATATTTGCATGGAACATTCTAGATATTTAAATTTTGGAATTTTAATGCATATGATGTGTTATCATGCTTGTTTAAATCCGATTTAAGTTAAGCATGCATAAATTGTTTTTCGAAAATTTCTAAATCCAATTTTGATTGGTCCCTGGTTTTATGAAACCAAAATTATTAATTATTTTCGAAAATTTTAATTAGCCATTTGATGTGCAATTCATGTGTGGTTTGTTTAACTAAAACACATGGTGGTCATGGACGAGTATTAATTGTGGATGTGGAATGTTATTGCGTGGTTTATTGTTTATTAATAAATAGAGGTCTGCGAACCTCTCCCTCTCATATTCCATTGTACTTCTACCTTCCTCCTTGATGTAATCGCCATAAGGCTTCCTTATTTAAATTATCATGTAATTGAGAATTATGATGTAATTTGATCGAGGTGGCTGCGCGCGGAGCGAGGATGATCCACAACTGCCGACCAGATGAAAATGAAAGAGTTCATTGAATCCATGGGTTTGCAGACTCATGATATAAGTTGTTATATTGTGTATGTGTGTGCGTTTGACTGTCTGGCTCAAGTCAAACCACAGTGCCGTCCATGACCACACTAATGACATGTATGTGATGCGTGTGCTTAATATTTGCTAGGTTATTAGTATTTATATATATTCGATATATTTAATACTATCACCTAGGATGAGACCAAACTAAATAAGTAAAACCTTCGTTACAAACTCTAAGCCGTAGCGCGAGTCATTGAGAATGCACCGCGTGGCTCTCCATCAATATGATCAATAGAACTTAATTCAATGATGGCAGATACTATGTGTTTACCCGAGGTCTGCCATTGTCTGTTGAGAGGACTGTTGATCATGACATAAGATGCCTTTGGATAAGAGTAGAGGAACGATATAGTCATCCACGTGTTTACCCGAGAACTATATTTCTACTTTACTCTGTCACGTATTGATGGTAAAGTTTAGACCGGGGATAATGGTCTACTGTGTTTACCCGGGACCATTAAACTTTGGAGCCAAAGTATGATCGGATATTGCAAGGAGTTGCAATTATCATGAGATGATTGCTCTGAGATAGCGGTATGATACTACGTGTTTACCCGAGGTCATACTGTGATCCTTGGAGATTCTGATCCCCACTAGGAGACAGTCGGCGTCTCCCGTTCTGTATATCTGAAGGTTATACAGTCCGTCGAAAATTAGTGGGAGTAAAACTAGATAATAAAAGACCATATCTTGTTTAGTTAATCTGAATATCTGCTAATTATCAATTGATTATCTCCTGTAGGAGAGCATGTCGCACCATAATCCATTGCGAGGCATACTTGATGCCAACCATTTTACAGGCACCAATTACTCAGACTGGCTCAGAAACCTGAAGATAGTCCTCAGGTCTGAGCAGATTGCCTACGTCTTGGATAATGAACCTCCTGCTGAACTAGGATTGGATGCTCCAGAGGAGGAAATGATAGTGTATGAAAAATGGAAGGAAGATTCCACCATGGCCCAATGCTACATGTTAGCCTCGATGAGCAATGCGTTGCAGAGGCAACATGAAGAGATGGATGCTAGATCCATCATGCTCCATTTGAAGGAGCTATTTGGTGAGCAGAGCAGAATCGAACGATATGAGATATCGAAGAATCTGTTCAAGGCTCAGATGGCAGAGGGAACTTCAGTACATAATCACGTGCTGAAGATGATTGAGTGGGTGGAGAGGCTGGATGTAACGACCTGCCATCCTATAATCGGGAATCCGATTACTAAATGGATGTCGGACCATTAACTGCGGGTTCGCACCCAGATCTCACACAACACATCTGGATGAGTAGGCGTTAAACAAGGCTAAATATAACAATCACACGGACTACAAGGAGATTACAAGCGCGCAGGAAGGAAAATAACAATGTCCGTATACAGTCCAACAATAATTACATAGTCCAAAGAATTAAATAAGTACAGGCAGAAGTAAAGTACAACAACATCGGGGCATACCCCGGAACTGAGATAGCTGCTGGTCCGCACCCCAAAGAGACACCATACGCCGCCACACGCCACGAGGTCCACACCTGAAACCGCAGGGAGTGAGCCACACCAGAATTGGGCTCAGTAGGGATCATCCGATCCCCTGCCTCCCACTCACACACCCACAAGTGCAACAATACAGATATATGGCAATTAAGTAAAGCAGTAAACACAGCTCCCAAAACCTGATATGAAACGTACGCATAAGCAATGCAACAGACACAATTCTAAGTAATCTGAATAACCCAACACAATGCCACAACTCATAACCAAGGGTCCAACTAAGCGACCAAACCACACTGTCGACCGCAGACAAACGCCACCTCACAACACCACCAACGCTCACGCCTGTCCGCCCCTACAGTGTTCCGGTCACCGTAGGGTGAGGCAGTGAGCCAAACTAGGACTAGCTGGGGACCAGTGAACCACCATTGCCCAGCTATGTGTGCACACAAGCAGTCTAGACTACTGTCCTACCGATCGGACTTCCTCCACGCCAGGGCTCGGCGCTTTAGGAGGGCCCTGGGGACCGGCGAAACCCCCGTCAAGCCGAAGCTATAGGGACTACCCACAACCCTAACCTCCCGGGCTGCATCAGGCCAAAGGGCGAAGGGTACCACTCGCAACCTTGATATCACAGGTCACATCAGGCCCAGTGGCTAAAGCGGTAAAACAACTTCAACAGTACCACACCCAGCTCCACAGCAAGAAACGCGCCGGAAGCTGCCACGACAAACAGGAAAACCCCGACCCGCTAAGACCAAACAACAACCCCTCGGATAGCGCACTGGCTACTCCGGCCCGACGGGCTCAAGGTGGTTCTGTTTCCCTCAGTCATAGATGAAGACACAACATGTACCCCTTCCCCACCGGTACGGCAACCATGCCTCACAGACACCAAGGCTCTCCCACTTCGGTACAAGGTGACACACGTAAACAACAGTTGTTCCAATTCCACAATCGCATAAGCACGCACACACATGATATAATTCCACTCACACAGAAATCCTCAGGCTTGATGTACAACTTACGGCATGCATTCGTTGAACTATCTATCAGTGAAACACGTGTTAATAACAAGACTTAATGAAGTTCTGCCTTGAATCGCGTCGCCCATGGCCGACGCCATTCAAACCCCCCTAAACTGGTTCATTTAAATCCAGCCTCAGAATCTTGCCTAAAAGGCGTCGTCCTGGGAAGTCGTCTTTTAGAAAGGTGTCGCTGTCCTCAGACGCCATTCACAATAGAACCCGAAACTTGCAGGAACCTCTGTTGGGGTGATTTCTGCCTAAATGGGGTTGTGCTGGCCCGTCGCCATTCTAAATGGCGTCGTCCAGGCGCGACGTCATTTAGCGCCAGAGCCCCCAAACTGACAGAACCTCAATCAGGGCGATTTCTGCCTAAATGGCGTCGTGCTGTCCGTCGCCATTTGAAATGGCGTCGTCCAGGCACGACGTCATTTAGTGCCAGAAACCTGGTTCTGTAACTCTACCCGAGGGTCCCCCTTTCCCCCCCAAATACCTTAAAAACACACCAAAACAGAAGAGGAAGTAGGGGAAACCGAACTACCATGTGAAACTCACAAATCCACATTCATAAACACGACCATTCTACTAAGAAAACCCTCTTAACATGCTCATTCTACCCCAAACACATCATGCTTCACAATGAGAATCACGGATAAAGACAACCACAATCCATGCAAGGTTCGTCCCCCTACCGGTTCTTGAACTCCTCTTGACTTCGCCAAACCGTCGCACGGCAGACCGCCGCCGGTACCCCGAAGACGTCGCCACTCCGCCGGGACGTCGGCCGCCGCTCGGAGAATGGAACGCCGCAAATGAAGTGGTGGTGGTAGTGGTGAGAGGTAGAGAGGTAGTGGAGTGGTGGAAGAGGAAGGGAGGGAAAGGAAAGGGAAGGAGGGACCGGAGGGTGGAGAGAGCGAGGAGAGAGAGTGAGAGGGTGAGAATGAGAGAAAGAAGGGAAGGCTCGCGGGGTCAATCCGAAACAAGGTAAAACGCGTCGTGCGAAACAGACGCCTATCAGATGATAGGACGGGCCGTACTGACAGAAGCTCTGAAACGCGTCGCTCACCGCAGACGCCGTTCAGATGACAAGACCGGCACCGTACATTGACATCGCAGGGTCACAGTCTGAATGGCGTCGTCCATCCAGGACGCCATTCAGACGACACGACAGGGACCGTACTCTCGCGGCCCGAAACCCGCCCACGTGGCGCAACAGCAACATACCTAAATGGCGTCCACCCAGTAAGATGCCGTTTGAAAGGCGTCGTGCAGGACAGACGTCATTCAGAAGAAATTCTAAAAACCCCTCAAGGTCCAAACCGGGGGATCCGACCCGAAACCGACCCGAATACTGAACCCGAAACCTCAGTCCTTACAGTGGATGCTCTTGGGATTACACTTCCCAAGGAGATGCACACAGACCTCGTGTTGTCTTCACTTCCACCGTCATATGTTCAGTTCATCGTTAACTTTAACATGAACAAAATCCAGGCCACCTTAGCTGAACTGTTGAACATGTTAAAGACTGCTGAGGGGAACCTTGTGAAGGAGAAACCCCAAGTCCTCATAGTTGGTAAGACCAATAAAAAAAGACTTGCAGTCCCAGCTTTTCCAAAGAATAAGAACAAGGTTCAGAGAAAGGCAAAGGTTACCAAGAAAGACAAAGGTAAAAGTGCTGAGAAAGGTGATTGCTTCTACTGTTACTAGAAAGGGCATTGGAAGAGGAATTGCAAAGAATACCTCAAGGACAAGGCTCAAGGAACTGTGAAGCACCAGGACGCTTCAGGTATCTATATGATAGATGTAAACTTGTCAATAAGAGATTGTACATCATGGGTATTAGATACTAGATGTGTATCTCATATCTGCAATTCTGTACAGGCACTAACAAGAAAGTGTAAGCTAAGGACCGGCGAGGTGGAGCTGAGGCTAGGTAATGGCGCAAGAGTTGCGGTGATCGTTGTGGGGACAGTGAAGCTCAAGCTACCATATGGAGACACATTTTTATTAGATAAATGTTATTATGTACCTAGCATAATAAGGAACATCGTTTCTATTTCATGCTTAGATAGAATTGGATACAATTTAAATTTTGGGAACAATAGTTGTTCAATTTATTTCGGAAATAAATTAATAGCTTCTGCTATTTTGTCCAATGGTTTGTATCTATTGAATGTGTCTCATGATAATTTACACATCGGTTCTTCAATTAAAAGAAGTAAGTATGAAATGAACAAAGCCTACTTGTGGCATTGTAGGTTTGGACACATTGGTGAAAACAGACTCCAAAGGATGCATAAAGATGGATACTTGGATCCATTTGATTATGAATCATATGCAACCTGTGAGTCATATTTAATGGGTAAAATGGCTAAGTCTCCATTTAGTGGAACTGGAGAACGAGCCAAAGACATATTAGAACTCATACATTTAGATGTATGTGGTCCTATGTCAACCCAAGCCATTGGTGGTTTCTCATACTTCATTACATTCACTGATGATTACTCAAGGTTTGGATATATATACTTATTGAAGTATAAATCTGAAGCCTTTTAGAAATTCAGAGAATTTAATAATGAAGTAGAAAAACAAACAGGAAGGAGTATAAAAACCATCCGATCTGATCGAGGTGGTGAATACTTAAGTACAGAGTTCATTAAATACTTAAAGGATAATGGTATCCTTTCTCAGTTTACACCTCCTTATACACCTCAGATGAATGGTGTATCAGAAAGGATAAATCGCACATTAATGGAAATGGTGCGATCCATGATGAGCATGTCCAAATTACCAGTGTCCTTATGGGGATATGCACTTAGCTCAGCTATGTATATCCTGAACAAGGTACCCAGCAAATTGGTTGCGACCACTCCATATGAGATATGGAATGGAAGGAAACCAGACCTTAAACATATTAAAGTCTGGGGATGTCCTGCTCATGTTAAAAGACATGACGCAGATAAGCTGGAATCAAGAACTGACAAATGCAGATTTGTGGGATATCCAAAGGAAACTTATGGATATTACTTTTATCTTCTTGGCGAGCAAAAGGTGTTTGTAGCCAGGAGAGTTGTCTTTCTGGAAGAAGATTATATTCTCCAAAAGGACAGTGGGAGTAAAGTAATTATGGAAGAAATTCCAGACCCACAAACTGGCAATGGTTCATCAGATGAACCGTCAGTCTCTGAACCTGTTCAAAATGATACATAGGAACCTCGTAGGTCTGAAAGAGTACCTAAACCACCAGAAAGATATGTGGGACATATTAATTTGGATGGTTCAACGATACTCTATAATGAGGATGATGATCCTAAGACTTACTAGGAGGCCATTGAAAGTCTAGAGGCCGAGAAATGGCGGGAAGCCATGAATTCTGAAATACAGTCCATGTACATCAACCAAGTTTGGAACTTGATAGATTTACCCGATGGTATAGTACCTATCGGTTGCAAATGGATCTTTAAAAGAAAGATCGGTGCAGATGGACGTATTGAGACTAATAAAGCAAGATTAGTGGCAAAAAGCTATCGTCAAAGACAAGGTGTTGACTATAACGAAACCTTTTCACCCGTTGCTATGATTAAGTCCATCAGAATTCTTCTCGCCATTACTGCCTACCATGATTATGAAATCTGGCAGATGGATGTGAAGACTGTCTTCCTCAATAGAAACCTTGAGGAGGAGGTGTATATGATACAACCAGAATGATTCATATCCAAAGAATCTCCAGACATGGTATGCAAGTTGCAGAGGTCCATTTATGGACTGAAGCAAGCATCCCGAAGCTGGAACATAAAATTTGATGAGGCAATCAAATCTTATGGTTTCATTAAGAATGAAGATGAGCCCTGTGTATACAAGAAAAATAGTGGGAGCACAATCACATTTCTGGTTCTTTACGTTGACGACATCCTACTCATTGGGAATGATGTAAGAATGATGTCATCGGTAAAGATATGGCTGTCCAAGAACTTCTCCATGAAGGATTTGGGAGAAGCATCTTACGTATTGGGAATACGGATCTATAGAGATAGATCAAAGAAGATGCTAGCTTTAACCCAATCCATGTACATAGAAACTATTGTCAAAAGATTTGGCATGGAAAATTCCTAGAGTGGTCTCATACCGATGAGACACGGAATTTCACTCTCTAAAGGTCAGTCTCCCAAGACACCTGAAGAGAGGGCAGTGATGGATAAAGTCCCCTATGCTTCTGTCATACGGTCCATCATGTATGCCATGCTATGTACCAGACCTGATGTAGCATATGCTCTAAGTGTTACGAGCAGACATCAGGCAGATCCAAGTGATGAACACTGGAAGGCTGTGAAATGTATCCTTAAGTACTTGAAAAGGACTAAGGATCTATTTCTAGTCTATGGAGGAGGGGACTTAAAGCTGCAAGGATACACTAACTCGAGTTTTCAGTCTGATCCTGACGACAACAAGTCAACATCAGGTTTTGTTTTTACACTCAACGGGGGAGCAGTGAGCGGGAAAAGTTCCAAGCAGGAAACCACTGCTGATTCGAGAACGGAAGCCGAGTATATTGCTGCTGCTGAAGCCGCCAAGGAAGCTGTATAGATGAAGAAATTCATCGGCGATCTTGGTGTGGTGGAAAGCATATCTGGTCCCGTCCCACTGCTGTGTGACAACAATGCGGCGATTGCTCAAGCGAAAGAGCCGAGGTCTCATCAGAAGTCAAAGCACATTTTGCGGCGCTTTCATCTGATCAGAGAGATTATAGCTCGAGGAGATGTCGTGATGGAAAGAGTTCTCTCAGCCGACAACATAGCAGATCCACTTACAAAGCCTTTGTCTCAAAATGTTTTTGAGTGTCACTTAGAGAATATGGGTATTCTATATAAAAGTGATTGGCTTTAGTCCAAGTGGGAGATTGTTAGTATTAGATGGTCTCAAAGCCAATTCGATACTATGTACTTACTCAGATTATTAATAAATGGCAATAATTCATTGTGTGTAATTAATTCGATCTGTGTTTATCGTATCACAATGAAGTCCATAAACATGTGTAACAATCTTCGGATTATGATGAGATCATAATTACGGGACCGAAGACTTATAAACATATGTTCTTAATTGTTCCTAGTCATAGGATGCTTGAGATAGGACATCGAACATTCGGATCGACTAGTATAGGTTACTTCAGCTCATATGATGAGGGTGATTGATCCCATAAGTCACTCGTGTGGTGACACTATGCTGAACCTATAGGTGCTCATTGGTGAATGAGTTCACTGAACTGATCCGACTATGAATCGCTGGATGGTAATCACCTCACTGTTAACCAGCTCAATTCATTTGTCACGGTTGCGTGGATGATCCTTGGACCTGAGACTCCAAAGATATCTTGTTGGTAGGTTTCTGAGCTTTGACCTTGACGAACGAATCCCGAACCATGGGTTATCAATAAGTCAAGCGATTGGGATCAGGGAAATGCCCTCGAAGGTAATTGTGTGTTCAATACGGGATCATCCGCTCTCGGTAGTTTGAGAGAGAATGTTCCGGGAATGATGCGCTTAAAGTCCCTGGCCAGGGCAGACTCTATAATCGATAAGGAGTTATCGGATTCTGATTAGCGGCATCTAATTCAAGTGAATCGACCAAATAGGGTTTAACAGTAAACCATGCCCTAGGTTGATTCGGGAACATTGTACGGATGAAGGATTATATGCGCGCTAACCGATGACAGAAAGGTTCCAATAGAGGGTTGCGATAACCCCAGTGCCATCCAGGATCACGCGATGTTGCTTGGCATCCAACGTGATCGGCAGTTTGTCCGAATTTATTGTGGGACATTAAATTCGGCTGATTAATTGAATATAAGGATATTAATTAATTCAGTGGGTCAGTAAAGGGTTACTGGACTTAATGGGCTATTAACTGGACTGGTATTTGGGCCTAGAGGGTCACACGCAAATGGTTTTCAAGTCGATGGATAATCCGACAGGATTTTGGATAAGTCTGGGTTTTTATGAAAAACTGCAAACTGACTTATTATAAAAGAACGGATTCTACGTCCGAGGCCAGCAACCCTGACCTAGCGGTCATTCGTTCTTTCTCCCTTTCTCTCTCTTCTGGGCGTGCGGTTCCCGACTGCTCCGGCTTCCGTCTAACGGGAGATTCAAAATCCGCATGTCGCGGAGGATTACGCGCAGCCAGACGGGATCTACGAACGCCGCAGCGAGCGAGGAAGCGAGGATGATCCATCGCGAGGAGAACCGCGTGGATACTGCTAGAGGTCGGGCATCTGCGTGACTTGCGCCATCGCTCCAACGGAACCGGCGGCTCTCACCCACGATGCGATTTAGCCGAAATAACAGACTCTGTCTCTGGACTGATGAGCATCCAGGGACAGCGACGCCTTTCAAAAAGGCGACTTGCATAGGTGACGCGTTTTAAGTGAAAATCACCCTGTAACCTGTCTCTGCTTCTGTCGCTATCAGGCAACGAGGGACAGCGACGCCTTTTAAAAGGTGGCTGCATGTGACGACGCGTATTAGGCCATTTCCGAGGCCAAATTTCATATGAACCAGTTTAGGAGGCTTGAATGACGTCGGCCTTGGGCGACGCGATTCAAGACAGAATCACATTAATTCATGCTATTAACATATCTTCACACTATTTGATGGTTTGGTTAAATGCATGCTTGAAATCATACTCGAGGATTAGGATTTTTACGTGATCGGATCGCACTGTGTTGTGTTTCGTGCGACCGTGGACCTAGGGTGACAGTTGTAGCGCTTAGCACCCTGTGTCGGTGTGGGAGGGACACAGCGCCGGTGTGGGAGTGGTGGGGTGACGCCTAGAGAGAGTGTCACCTGGTGTATCCCGGGGTTAGCTAGTACCGGTGTAGGAGTGGTACCGTGGAGTGTCACTCGTGCTGGGGGAAGCAGAAACCACCTAGAGCCAGTTGGACTAGAGTAGCTAGCGTGCTATCCGAGGGGTTACTGTTTGGTCTCAGCAGGTCGGTGTTTCCCGCGTTCGGCTGTGTAGTTGGCGTGTTTTGCCGAGACGCTAGTTATAGGCTCCCTGGTAGAATGGTTTCAGAGTTGTGTATGTTATATCTCGTATGCATGTGTTTTATATCGAAATTTAGGAATTGTGTTACATCTTTACTTGCTTATTCTACTTGTATCTGTGTTACTGCACTTGTGGGTGTGTGAGTGGGCGGTGGGGATCGAAGGATCCCTACTGAGTCTTTTCGTTGAGACTCACCCCTGCGGTTTTCAGGTGAGGGTTCCAGGCAGGCTTGGTGAGGAGAGTGCTGCTTTGGGCTGTGCGCCAGCAGCCGTTGTTCCATGGTATGCCCCGACGTAGTTGTTATTTTATTTTCTGGCCTGTACGCTTAATTATTTCTTTTCAGTTGGAGTATGTAATTATTTGTTGTGTCGAGTCACATTGTAATAACTTTTAATTCTTGCACTTCCTTTTCAATTCAATGCTATATGAATGTTTAGCTTAGTTTATTATTTATTTCCCATACTTATCTAGATCCTGGTTTGGCTCCAAATTAATGATTCGGTACCCATTTAGTAATCGGATCCCCGATTATAGGGTGGCGGGTCATTACAGTAGGTTTGGCAATTATGAAGTGAGTGTGTGTGACGAGTTGATGCAATGAAGAACTGTATGAAAAGAAAACCAGAAAGAAACTAGAGAGGAAATCGGTTGGTTTGGCCCCTTGAAAGCCTTGATCTTCTTGAGCTTCAATAGAGGAAGAAGATGAAGAAACAAGAACTCCTTCTTGTTATCCACATTTTTCTCCTTTGAGGACCTTCAAACACCTTGTAGAAAGCTCTGAATTCTCCAAGTACCAACTTTTTTCAAAGGTCAATGTCCATATGTATTTATAAGAAGTGACTTTAGGGTATTTGACCTTCAAAGGGACTCTCCCGCAGCTCGGACTTGCTCTGGACGATGATAAAGGGAATTGGAAACCCTACCAACCTCTAGAGCAGGATTATCTCGGCCAAATCTTGCTTATCAGGAAACTCTTAAAACGCGTCGCTGAAGGGGGATGCCTTTTAGTTCATTAATACGGCCAAAATAGAAATAAATCCGGAAAGGAAAACCGAAAATAATTAGGAAATATTAAACACGTCGTGTACACGCGACGTGGTTAGATAAATTAGGAAATTAACCAGAATTAGAAATAGTAAATCTAAGCGGATTAGGACTTAAACGACGTCGTGTAAGGGAGACACTATTCAGTTAAATCCTCTTAAATTTACAATTTTCATTTCCGAATTGATTTTCGCCAAGAATCTAAATGGCGTCGTGTATACACGACGTGATTCAACAAATTTTGAGAAAATTGATAAAAAATAATTAATGATTAAATATTAGACCATTATGGGACATTATCATTGTGACATGAAATTTACTCAATATGATGTAAAAATTAGCGTGTCTACAAGATGACCTCTAAGTAGATGGATCAGTGAGTTATAAACCTAGCACTCGACTACCTCGTAGATTTGGGTGATTCACACTCCTGATCAGTAATCGTCGAGGAGTTTTTGTGGTGGTCAGAAGACTTTCTAGCCTGTGGATATGGCCCACTAGAGGGGCAAGAGGGACAAAGTAGTTGTTGAACTACCTCACAGTGTGTATAGTCAAGTAAGATACGAAGGAAAGAGAACTAATGAGGAGAGGGGTGCAGCACTTAAAAAGCCGATCTACAAGATCGACTCCGCTCAGAGACATGGTCGCACGGGCATGCGTGCAGTGACAAGGTGCAGAAATTTGGGGAAGCTTCGACCTGCTGGTTACAACCAAACCACAAACGACTATGCAGGGATGGTGGACTTCGAGAGGGGATGTTCATAGAACTACAGTAGTTAAGCCCTACGTAGGGGGGGTGAACGTAAAGAGGGGGAAGATGGTGTGGATGTCGAGAGCTTCTACTCATTGTAGGAACTAGGAGTTGCGGTTGTGGGATGGAAGACGCCACTCGCTAGCACTCGTAGGGACATTGCTGATAGATATAGGTGGCTTCTAAGCCAATCATAAGGCACCTATTTCAATCTGGTTCACTAATAAATGTCATTAAATTCATTATGTAGATTGGCATATTTATAATTGCACATAATGAAGTCCATGAATGTGTACAATAGTCATCGGGTTATGATGAGATCATAATAATGAGACTGATGACTTATAAACACATATTCTTAATTGTTCCTAGTCGTAGGATGTTTGAGAAGGACATCAAACATCCGGTAAGACTACTACAGGTTATTCCAACTCATATGATGAGGGTGACTAATCTCGTTAGTCACTTGTATGGAGACACAATGGTAAACTTGTAGGTGCTCATTAGGGAATGAGTTTACTGAACTGATCCGACATGAATCACCGAATGGTAATTTATCATATTATCAACCAGCTTGATTCACCGTCACAGTGGCGTAGTTGATCCTTGGACTTGAGACACCAAAGACACCTTATCGGTGGACTTCTAGACTTTGACCTTGACCTACGAATCCCTATCTACGGGATATCTAATAGTCAAGGATTGGGTCCCGCGGAAGACCGTCGAAGGTGATTATGTGTTCAATAAAGGATCGTTCGCTCTTAGGTAACTGGAGAGAGAATGTTCTGGAATAAATCTGCAGAAGTCTCTGGCCAGAGCAGACACAATATCTGAAAAGGTGTTTTCGAATATTGTACAGCGGAGTCTAATTCAAGTGAGTTGACCTTCTAGGGTTTGACAGTTGACCTGTTAGTCTTAGGTGTCCTACAAGCCAATCTGACTATGTAAATCCCATTCATTTACTAATAAAATGTCATAATATTCATTATGTATAATTTGTTTTAAGTATCGTCTCATAATGAAGTCTGTGAATGTGTGCGATAGTGATCAGATTATGATGAGATCATAATAATGAGACTGATCACTTAAACACACATATTCTTAATAGTTCCTAGTCTGAGGATATCCGAGAAGGACATCGGATATCCGGTTAGATTAGTACAGATTACTCCTGCTCATAAGATGAGGGTGACTGATCTCATAGTCACTTGTGTGGGACACTAAGGTGAATCTATAGGTGCTCATTAGAGAATGAGTTCTCGAAACTGATCCGACTGAATCACTGGATGGTATTGTACCTCACTGTCAACTAGCTTGATTCTATTGTCGCAGTTGCGTGGATGGTCCTCGGATCTGAAACACCCAGGACACCTTGTTGGTGGACTTCTGTGCTTTGACCTTAGTTTATGAATCTCTAACCACGGGATTCTAAACAGCCAAGGATCGGATACAGCGGAATACCGTCGAATGGAATTAAGTGTCAATAAGAAATCATTTGTTCTCGGTACTTAGAGAGAATGCTCTAGGAAGGATGCGCGAAAGTCCCTGGCCAGGGCAGACGATAATATCGGAAAAAGAGTTTTCCGATATTATTCGGCAGCATTCGATCCAAGTGAGTCGACCGGTTAGGGTTTGACGGTTTACCAAACCCTGAGTTGACTCGAGAGCATTGTACGAATGAAGGATTATATCCACGCGGTAACTGTCGGCGAAAAGGTTCCAAGAGTGGGTTCCTTAACCCCGATACCTTCCTAATTCACGCGGTGTTGCTTAGCACCCAACGTAATTAGAGACCCGATCAAATTTGATGTGTGACATTGATTCGATTGATTAATTAATTAATATGTGTTATTAATTGACTAATCAAGCCAGTGAGGAGTCACTGGGCTTATTGGGCCATTAACTGGACTGGTTATTGGTCCTAGAGGGTCACACGCAAATGATTCTCAAGGCGATGGATAAATAAGTGGGTTTTATATTAACCGAGAATTTTTATGAAAAACCGCGCGGTTAGTATAAAATATAGCGTATGGGCTGAGCAGGCCAAGCTGCTAATAACCCTAGCCGCCCCCTCCTCTCTTCCTCTCTATCTCTGGCGCCCCAGACGAGCCTGGATCCCCGGGTCTGTTCCCCCGCTTCTCCGACTCTTGTTCGACGGGAAATCGTGTGCGCGTTGCAGCGAACGGCGGAGGCTTTGTGGGCTGCGAAGAACGAGGAATCGTGAGGAGGATCACGTGGATTTCGCTAGAGGCCGGGCGCTTGCGCGGCTTGTGGTGTCACACCGACGGAACTGATTGGTCGTGAATTCGAATCCGCGCACGGTAAGAATCGATAATCCGATTATCGGTTTTGTATTTACAAAACGGGAGAACAGATCATAGTATTTTATTTTAATTTCCGTTGCGTGAGCGATCCGGAGACACCCGAGAACCCAACGTGACCATACCCTAGGTTAACTCGAGAGCATTGTGCGAACGAAGGATTATAGCCACGTGGTAACTGTGGACGGAAAGGTTCCATGAGTGGGTTGCTGAACCTAGTACCTTCTGGGATCATGCGGTGTTGCTTGGCACCCAACTTGATAGGAAGTCCGACCGAATTTACATGAGATGTTAATTCGGTTAAGTAATTAGTTAATATCTATATATTAATTAATTACAATAAGTCAATAACTATTTATTGGACTTAACGGGGTGAAAACTGGACTGGTTAATGGGCCTAGAGGGTCATACGCAAATAGATTCTCAATCGGTGTTGTTTAAGTTGGATTTATATTAGGTCGGGGACTTTTGTGAAAAGTCGCGCCGACTTAATATATACGGGCTGTTGAGAAACCCTGGGCCAAGCTCCAGGCTTTCCCCAAGCCGCCCCTCTTTCTCTCTCCTCCTCCTCTTGGCGCCCCTCCCGAGGTGCCGGGACAGTCTCTGTCTCTGCCACGCGCGATTCCTGAAAGTCGGGAATTCCCTTCCGCGGGTTTTTCAGACGTTGTTGCGGCGACGGATCTTCAACGAGCGAGTTGATACGGACGAGAGAGCGAGGACGAACCACCGCGGAGGATTGCATGGATACCACTAGAGGCCGGACACTTGTGCGGCTCGCGGCATCGCCTCAACGGAACCGAGATGGAAGCGGATTTGAATCCGCGCACGGTAATCTGATTACATCCTGATTTACGGTTTATGCTTTTCGTTCCGAATCGAATCAGCGGACATCGGGTAGGATAATTTTGATTGTTTCCACTGCGTTTGTCGCGTCTCGCGCGGATTCCAACAGTGGTTTCAGAGTCAGGTTCTGCTCTGATCCGCTTCGGCACGACTTAATTAGGATTCTAAATTAATTCCATGCTCGATTTCTTTTTCTTTCATGGAAATTGTTCATCGGATGAACAATAGATAATCATATTATTTTTCCAATGAAGAAAACGAATTTTAATTTTGGGGTTTTAATTGTGTCTTCATAAAGATGGAGAACTGATTTTTGTGCTCTTCGAAGTACCTTCGATGGAGTTTGTCCACCTCTATGGTGGAGACCGGTATGACCGGTGGCCTTTGCAAACTCCCTTGGACACTTGCTAGGCGGTGGTAATCGGCGGTGAGCCCCCTTCTCTTTGATTTTTACAAATCTTGGAAGAATAGAAAAGGAGGGCCAACCCTTTATAACCACATTTTTTAGGGTCTTTTGGGGGTTACCGTTGGCACAAGGCTCGCCGGCCGGCGACTATCGGTGCCGGTAAGGAAGGGGGTGACCCCCCCCCCCCCCCCCCCGGCCACCTCCAGCCACCGTTACTGCCAGCACTGGCGGCGGCGTCACCCTAACCGCCATTTAAAACCTGCAACAAGGAAGAAAAGGGATGAAAACCCTAGCCAGCCGAGCCCGGCGCTAGGCCATGGACCGGCCGATCCCGAGCCGGATCAACCGGCTCTGGGCCGGGCTCGGACTAGGCGCGCCCTGGTCAAGGGCTGGCCAAGCCCAGGTCCGAGACAATGGCCTGCCTGGCTCGAGCCATGCCCGAGCCCAGGGTCCGAGCCAAGCCAGGCCTGTGGCCCGGGCCCAGGTCCTACAAGCCCATTTACTCCCCAAACCATATAACCCCTTATTATGAAAAACCCTACCCCTATTAACTGAAAATTAAATTAATAATAGTTTAAAATTTGTTTTAAATAGTTTAAAACTTGTTTTACACTTTAATTTATAATTTTTAGTTAATAATAGGATGTTTTTTAAGATGCGATCTTAATAATAATTAACAAATATTTTTAATTTATATATTTTCTTTAAGATGTGATCTTAAAACTTATTAACAAATGCTATTAATGTTAATTTAACATATAAGTGATTAGTGGGGTCACTTGAGATCTTAAATTAAGTATTAACAAGTGTTGTTAATTATTTTAAGATCATGACCTTAAATATAATTAACAAATGTTGTTAATTTTTTATTTAAGTTAAACAATTAGATATATTTAATTTCTTAAACAATTGTTGTTATGAAATTCATGTTTTAATTAAAGGACACTTAATAAAAGGTTATTAAGTGATTAATTAACTTTTTATAATTGTTATAGTAGGGTTAATTATTTTATGAGAATAAACCTTGATAAAAGTTATTAATAATTAATTATGTCTTAATAATAGTTATTAAGATAATTAATTAATTTTATCTTGGATCTTTTAATTAAAGTTTTAAAGATCTGATCTAATTAAAATGATCTCTTAATAAAAGTTATTAAGAAATTAAAATTAAGTCTAATTGTTAGACTAATAACATTTAAAAATGTTCTAATAATAATTGTTATTGAGAAATATTATTTAATAAAAGGGTTCTTAACAATTACTTGTTAAGGAATTATAATGGGATTATAAATTCTTTTATAAGAGTTATTTAGGAATTTTTAATTCTATCTATATGTTAGATTGTTTCGCATTAATAATTGTTATTAATGTGATTTAAAATTAATCTAAGTGTTAGATTAATTAATTTTAGAATTGTTCTAAATAATACATGGAATATTTTAGAATTATAATTTTATCTTTGTATATACATGTTGATATGTTTGATGTTTTAAATTAGATCAAAATACATGATTAGAAAATAAGATTTTCGAAAATTCAAATTATCCAATTTTGATTGCTACCCAGATTTTAAGAAAATCAAAATTATTATAATTCAAAATTTTGGCTTTCATGTGATGTGTTTTATTATGTGTAGATGGTTAAAATTTGAAGTGGTCATGGACATGCACTTGGTCAATTTCATATCATGTGATGGTGTGATTGTGTGGATTATCTTAGAATGTTTTATATTAGTTAATTAAATGTTAATTAATGAAGCCTGCGTGCCTCCCTCTCTCTCTCATTCCAATGTAATTCCATCTCCATCTATTATTCTACTCGGCCATAAGGCTTTCTCTTACAATTAATTTGTGCTTGAAAATTATTTCAAATTTCATTTTATAATGTAATTGATCGTGTTGGCTGAGAAGAGGCGAGGATGATCCACAAGTGCAATCAGGAAGGCGAAAGGAGATGAGATCACTGGAACCTATGTGTTTGCATGTTTTAATAATATAATCGTTATATTGTTGTAGTGATTAATTGTTTGGCTGTAGTTAATCACCGTGCTGTCCATGACCACATAATGAACATGTATGGATGATGCATGCCTTTTAGTTTTTTATTATGAATCGATTGCTAATATCTAGGTATAGTTATATATATACGATATATTTATAAACTATCACTTAGGATGAGACCAACATATAAACAAAACCTTTAACATAAAGTCTAAGCCGGAGAACGAATCATTGAGAATGCACCGCGTGGCTCTCCATCAATATAGTTTTTAGAACTTGATTCAATGATGGTAGTTTCTATGTGTTTGCCAGAGATCTGCCACCATCTGATGAAAATACTATTAACTATGGGATCATGATGCCTTGAGATCGGAATAGAGGAACGGTGTAGCTATCCTTACGTTTACCCGGGAGCTACATTCTTACTCTACTCTGTCTCGTATTGATGGTAAAGTTTAGACCAGGGATAATGGTCTACTGTGTTTACCCGAGACCATTAAATACCTCGGAGCTGAAATAAGATCGGATATTGCAAGGAATTACAATTACTATGAGATGGTTGCTATAAGATAATGATACGATACTATGTGTTTACCCGTGCGCATACTATGATTCTTGAAGATTCTGATCCTTACTAGGAGACTGTCGGAGTCTTCCGTTCTGTATACCTGAAGGTTATACAGTCCGTCGAAAAATGGTAGAAAATAATTCAAGATAAAATACCATAATTGAATTATAAGAACTATTTGCTTAAATCACGTTATTTCCTTCGTTCACTTAAATGTCGTATATTAATTCAAGATTTTGACATATTGGATGCCAATACTTCTCAGATTCAGATTGACTAAAAAACTCTGAAGAATATCTTCAAAGCCAATTAAAAGTCACTATCCTAATCAGATATCATGAATCCTCTTACTTGGATAGACCAAAGTGAAGAAGTACTTATGGTATGTATTTTTGAAAGGCAATGGTTGTTATGAAATCTCTTATTTGGATAGACCAAGAAGAAGAGGTATTCATGATGTGCCTTTGATAAGGTTAGAAGTAAGATCTCAAATGGTCGAACCCACACTTGAAAAGGATAAAGGCAAGTCAGCTGAAAGAGAAATGTAGCAGTTCTCCCACTGCAACCAATATAAGGATATTGGTGAAGGCAAAACGAATATGAAACTTGAAAGAAGTTTCAGATATTCTTATTATCAACCTTTTCATATATATTGGAGAATTAGTGTATCCAATTTACGATATTGGAAATAATTCTTAAATTTGCAATAATATGCAGACTTAGACAAGTAAAAGGAAATCGAGAAAATATAAGTGTTGAGTTAGACTCAACAATTGTTTAACATATGCATAGGTTACTATCAAACAGTAAATCCTTGTATATCTATAGGAGTCTGATATGAAACTGAATAATTGTTATTTAGTTCCATAAGACATCAAGAATTATAAAAGTGAATAACATTGACTGATAAGGAACAATAGTTGTTCGATAAGATTTTAAAATCAGTCAATGCAATATAGATTCTTGGTGTGACATTTCATGTGATGAATGTTCACAAGTCTCCTATAGAAATGAACTATGTGAATCATGATCTATGGTGTTGTACACTAAGTTGTGCAATAAGAAATTATTGGTGCTAATACATATTGATGTAAATTGCCCAATATCTTTTTAAGATCAAAGATAATCATTTCTATTGACTTATCTTAATAGTTTACTCTTGGAAAGATTCGACTGTATGCACTTACTGAAGTACAAGTCGAATGTATGTGAGAGATTAAGATATAAGATCAAGATTAAGTGACAAATAGGAAAGAGTATTATAATACTTTGATTTGATCAAAGAAATTAATATTTAAGTATATGATTCACACAAATCATTAAAATGATAATTGTATCATCGCTCGATTGATCCTTATTATACATCATAGTAATATGATAGAATGAGGAATTACACCTTATTAAGATATGGTACAATACATAATAAGATTTGCCTAATTCTTATATCTTTTTGAACATGAGTATGGATATTAGATGTCCATACTTTATAAATAGTTCTAAGTAAGTCAGTGTGTGTCCATATAAGATATGAAAATCAAATAATTCATATGAGATGTGAATTATAAACAAACCTGATTTTAAAGTCAAGTTATACCCTAGTGTAAATTTGTGAGGTGTCCAAATATTTTAGACATTACTTTTATTGGCCAGGCGACAATGGAATAATTATCATCCTTAAAAGCTGTCTTCTATGAAGAGGAACATGTCTTCAGAGAAGACAGTGGGAGCTGATAAAACTAGAAGATATTCTAGACCCACAAATTAATACAAGATTATTCGATAATCTTTAGTTATTTGGAACCACTCATAACACACATTAGAGAGCTTCATAGATTTTTTGAGATTCTCTCAGTAACTTGTCGTACATTTTTTAGTGAAAAATGCACTTGATCTTGATTTTTTGATTTAGATTTAGATTTGTATTTGTGCGCTCTACCTGACTCAATCAGATGATTGCGTAGTTCTTCGACCCGATCCTGCTATCCATAAATGGAATAGTGTTAATTACATCGTCCTAAGAAGAAAATCCTTGATTAATCGTCGGAAGAATAGAATAACACCCTTTAAAATGATATAAGTAAGATATACAAGATTGCATTTGAAAAATGAATGAATTTCAGTTTTTGTTTGAGAAGAAAACTCATTTTTTAGTTTAGAGTTGAGTCTGCGTAAGACTTGATTTATTGATTTTTAGTGATGGATGATGATGAGAGACATTTTTTAGTCTTTTTGGATTGATTTATGTGGATGCATTGAAGATTTGTTGAATTTTTTATGTTTGGTAGTGAACATGAAGTTGAGTCTGCGTAAGGATGCGCAGACTTATTTGTTACCAATGAGAATGCTTGTATTTATTTTGATTTTTTGATTTGTGAGAGGAGTGGAAACCTTTTTTATGGTGTTTTGATTGAAGTGGAAGACATTTTTGTCAAGGAAGTCTAATAAACATTTCTTTTGAATTTATAATTTTTTGAAGGATAAGCAAGATGTGCAAATTCAATTGAAATGAGATTTCTTTTAGGTATTTTTTATGTTTTGCAAAAATGC
Source organism: Zantedeschia hybrid cultivar (assembly GCA_030544215.1). Lineage (NCBI taxonomy): Eukaryota > Viridiplantae > Streptophyta > Magnoliopsida > Alismatales > Araceae > Zantedeschia > Zantedeschia hybrid cultivar. The sequence goes on from JARZZO010000015.1 coordinate 41,232,981, forward strand.
AAATTTGAGTTTTATTCGATTTTTTATTTACATGAAGTGTAGAGTTTTATCTTGGAGTTTTTTATTTAATTTTAAAGGAATTGAGGTTGAAAAAATTGGATTTTACCAATTGGGGGTTGAAAAAATTTCAATGAAAAAGTTATCATTTTTGTTTGGATTTTTATTTGTGGAAAATATAGGGTTTATTCTCAAGATTTTGATTTGATTTGAAGGGAATTTATTGGCCAAAATACGAGATTTTAAGAATTTAGGGTTGAATCTGTGCTATGGAGCGCAGACTCATTGCTTATCAAAGTGTTTAAACATTTTTTATATTTTTTGCAAAATGAGTTTTAAGATTTTATTTAGGTTTTTATGTAAATGTTTGGGTTTAATTTGGAGGGAAATTAATGTCAAAAAGGCCAATTTTGGAAATTCAGGGTTGAGTCTGCGCAGGATAGCGCAGACTCATTTGTCACCAATTTGTTTTGAGTTGCTTTTCGCATTTTTTTCAAGAACAACTTGGTGGTTTTATTTTATTTCCTGATAGATAAGAATAAACTTGATTTTTAGAGAGTTTTAGATCATCTTTTAGTGGTCGGGAAGTTGATTTTTTATTTTTTGTGAATTTCAGGGTTAAGCCTGTACCAGGATGCGCAGACTCAAGTCTGAACTGTGGATTTTTTGTTTATGAGTTATTTTATTGGAATTTTGTTGGGATAACTTGATTTTATGTTTTGTTTGGTGATGATTTACAGATTTGGAGCTGCGGGCATGATTTGGGGGCCAAGAGATGAGGTTTTGGCCTTGAGATTGATGCGCAGACTCAAGTTTAAAGAGGATTTTGAGTAAGATTCTTAAAAAAGATGGAATCTCCTGAGGTTGAGGGGAATTCCAAGATTTTCAAAATACTGGGGAGCTTCAAAGATCAAGGAGTCAAGAAAAATGGGTTTGAGTCTGCGCAAGGGGTGCGCAGACTCAGCTGAACTTGTGATTTTTGTTTATTTTGAAGGAATTTGAATCCTTTTTGTAAATGGATGTTTATTTAAATGACATGGAGTATTTGATATATGATTTGCAAGTGATTTGAGAAATTTGATTTATCGTTTAGTTGATTTTTTCATTTGAAATAAGCTTATGAAAGGTGTGCAGACTCAACTTAAGTTTGGAATTGTGTTTATTTGAAATGAAAGATGGCTATCTTAAACCTTTTTTTGAATGAATTAACTTTAATTATTTGAGTTATTTGAACCATAAATGAGGTTATCAGTGCATGCAAGGCATCTTTGACAGTTTTGAGTTGAGTTTGCGTAAGGGTGCGCAGACTCAGAATAGTGGTGTAGACTCAAGTCTGAAAATTGATTTTTTGAGTTTCCTGCACAGTTCAGGCTGCAATTAAATCCATCAAGGGGTTAGTTTAAACCATTAAAGTTAGAATATGAAATCCGGAGTCGAGGAAAGCAGATTGTACCCCATTCCCGATCGAATTTCCATGGTTATAGGTGCACAGACTCAAAATCTGAGCATAATTTTAGGTTTATACCTCTTTCAACTTGAAGTGATTCAAGAATCACCACAAATTTGAGGAGGATAACACTGAGAAATCTCAGAAGTTGAGTATGACTACATAAAGCCTTTTCAAGGAGTAGTTCTTGTATGGATTTCTTCAAATGACATGATTTCTTCATGTTTATCCCATTCTTCTTAGATCACTTTATAAAGCATTGAAAATGCTTAATATAATGATTCCAAGTTGAATTTAAACCTTTCATTAAGAAAACCCAATCAAAGGTTTAGGATCTTCGTGAAAGATCATGGCATGAAGGGACCCGAAGGACCAACTCCCTTAAAGGGATATGTAATGGCTAATGGACCATAGGGATGGCTGTAAATAGGTGCGTGCCGAGTATCCAACCACTCACCCAAAGGGTGCCCTTAATGCCTTCAAGATGTAAGAAAGACCCACAAGGGGTAATACAAAGCATCTCTACATTTGGGGAGCAAGGAACTCCACCAATTTCCCTAAAAGATCACATGTAGCCATGAACTATAGAGGTGGCTATAAAGGGGGGCGTGCCGAGCATCTAACCACTCACCCAAAGAGTGCCCTTAATGCCTTCAAAGTGAAAGGGTTATCCAGAGGGAATCACCCATTCCACTTCTACATTTAGAGAGCAAGGAACTACACCAACCCATTGGGACTTCGGGACATATCATCTAAATGAACCCATAGAAATGGAAACACAAGAATGATGTTTTTTGTATGAGGGCCCTTGATGGGTTACCCAACATTGGATTGTTGGCACCCTTAGATTGGGACATCTTTGAGAAACATCGGAAGAAACTTAAAATCTTAAAACATAGGGCAAAATTTTGGTTTGAAACATTAAGAACTTAACAACCCAAAGTCCAAGCCGTTTAGGACCTTCATTGGGCCTCAAAAGGACAGCCCTAGGTCCAAGGAACCTTTGGAAAACTTGGGGGAGGATCAAAGAATCACCTCAAGCCCAAAAATCAAGTTGAAAGAGGCGCAGACTCAAAAACCTGCACCTGGCGCTGAGTCTGCAGGGAGACGCAGACTCATGAATAGTAGCCGTAGACTCAACACTGTAGCTCTGCAGACCGCAGACTCAGGCTAAAATCCAGATTTTCGGTGAAAAATGGGTTTAAATATAACCCAAATGATGGAAAATAAAGTATAAAAGATACAAGAACTAAAATATTTATTTAAAATATATTTTAGATGCATTTATTTAGGAAAATATCATGAAAACTTGAATATAAACGTATGAGAAACTTAGGTATATTTTTATCTTTTCCATGGATCTCTCCTTCTTGGCTCCATGTTAGAGGGTTTATACCCAAAGAATCTCATCTTCAACTAGTGAGAGAACCTCCTTGAGAACCTTTAGGGCCTAAACCCTTAGCCATTAAAGGAAAAAATCCAAACAAAACCCATTCGGTTCCAACATGAAAATAGAAATTCAAACTTTAATATATATGAAACTTAGGAGATTTCTCTTGATGTTTGGTCTTAGGAGAACATCATTCATGGAGGGGATGTGCTCCTAAGAGTCATGGAAGGCTAAGCCACCTTGAAAAACCCCAAAACCAAAGACAAATAAATGAAAAATCAGTTTTCAGGAAATCTGGACAGCAAAGCACATTTCGGGTCATATCTCCATATTCAGGGGATTCTAAGGCTTGAGGAGACCATTTTTATAAACTAGAAAGGCCCCTCTACCATCCCCACACGAAAAACACATACCTTATGAAGGAAAAAATAATATAAAAGTAAGATAACCAGCAGATTCACAAAATAGACACACGAAATCTGAACTTTGCATTTCATTGGTTTCAATCACCATGGATGAACATCAAGGGGGAGATAGAAGTTTCTATGAATATCAAACTGAAAAAAAAAAAACATTATAAGAAAGCAAAGAGACAGAAATAAACCCCTTCTTCACCCCCACTCTACCTTGGAGAGGGATGAGAAGGGAGAATGGCTCTTGAAGCCTACAATCTTGCTCTCTTCTTCTCTAGCACTCTTCCTTTCTTTTTATCTTCTTCTCTAACTCTTTTTTTCTCTCTTGGGATGCAGGAAATGGAGGGGAAGTAGGAGGGAGACGTGCTCCTCCAAGCTCTCTCACTTTTCTTCTTCTCTTTTCTCTTTTTTGGGATTTTTGTCTCCAACTTTTTCTTGTAGAAGATGGGGATTCTTTTATAGATAAAGTTGGGTTACTTTTTGGGAGTAGATTAGACATCCATTAGCCTTAAATTAAGGATAAGAAACCCCTCTTAAGAGCCCTCCAATGAGGCCACAACACTTGGAGAATCATGATTGGCTTCTCTTTTTGCTTTTCACCTACCCTCTTCTAGAAGAATCTTGAGGGGGGGACCACTTGCTTTTCTTCTTATCCTCCTTTGGGCAGATTTGAACATGGGCCAAAGGGATAAGAATAGGCCATGGGGGGGACCATTTGGGCCCTTTTAAAGGCTGCCACGAAATTGGGCTTTGGCCTTTACTTTTTGGGCCCAAATTGGCCCTATTGGGCTTCTTTTGCTTGAGATAATGGGGCCGGGCCTGCCCCCTTGGATTTCTTTATGATTTGGGTTGAAAGTAACCCCTTTTTGACTTCTTTGGGCTAGCAAGAATGGGCATGACTGCTGTCCATTAACTTTTCTTCACTTGGGCCTTCTTTGAAAAATTGCTTGGACCTCCTTTGCTTGAGATAATGGGTCTGGTTGTGCCATTGGATTTCTTCACCATTTGGGCCATAGAGTGGCCCCTTTTTTAATTCATTTGGCTTGCAAAATAGGCATGACTGCTGTCCATTAACCTTCTCTTTACTTGGAAAAAATTGTTTGGATTTTTCTCTTTGCTCTATTTTTAGTGACAACAAATGCCCCCCATACATACGGCTCACGCACGGACACCGGAGGCGATGAAGGGAGTTGTATGCGTAGCCCATTGTCACATACTTTTCTCATTTAAGCGGCTCACGGTTCAAGACTGGCCCCACTTATAGATCTTCATTCACCTATTGAGGATTTGTTTGACTGGGACTGCTGCAATCACTAGGATTTCTTCTTGAATTTGTTCCGCGACCGACTCAGATCGGGTCTCGAACTTCGGGCAACCATAGGTTAGTATACCCTTTGAGTCTGCGCCAGTCCAGGTTTAACTTGGGCTTTAAACCGACCGGATTTTTTGAATTTAGAGGATGGGGCATGTGCCCTTTGAGTCTACGCTGGTTCGGGCTTCAATTCCGCTCCAATCCTGGCCATATATATCGAGTCTGAGAGAAGGGGGCAGATCCCCTCGAGTCTGCGCCGGTTCAATTCAACTTGGCCCTTAAACCGGACCATGTATGTGGAGTTTGGAAGAGGGGGGCATATGCCCTTGAGTCTGCACCGGTTCAGTCCGGTTCGGACCTTGGACCGGCCAGGGCTTCAAAACCGACCCGGTCGGTTATAAAAAGAGAAGGGGGCGGGCCTTTCTCCTTGCTTTTTGCTTTTCTGCTGGGGGATTTCGAGCCTCACCCGACTCTTCCTCTTCTTCCTCTTGCCATCGTCGGTGGACGAAGCTGTTGGAGCCGGGGGAGCGGGCGTTGCCGCCGCAGATCGCCGTCGTTGAGCTCTTCATCCTCTTCGTTCTTGCCTATGACCGAAGCCACAAGGGTCTTCGGGGGGTGCCACCGCCGCTGTCTACGCGTTGGCCTTACGCCGCTTGGGGGGGGGTGCCGTTTGCTTGGCACGCCGGTCGCCTTCTTTCCCCCTTGCCGGTGACAAACGCTGCAACCCTGTTGTGTGTGAGGCCTGCTGGGTTTGAAACCACAGATCAGCTTTCCTTGCTTCTTCTTCGTTGGCTGCATCGCAGGGGCTTGAGGAGAGCACCACTACTGTTGGAGAAGAGGTGCTGTTGCACTAGGGTTTTTCAGGTAAAAGGCGAAGCCTTTCTTTGGTTTTTTGGCCAGTGGGACTAGTTGTGTGTCATTGGCCGCTATGGATTTGGGCATAGGGAGAATGAAAGAGGTCTCCTCTGCGCTTGTATCATCTTCTAACATTTCTTTGTCTTTTCCTTGCAGGAAACCGACTCTGAGCTCGTCAATCTACAGTAGGTGTAGACTCATTACTGTAGCGATTGCATGTCGGGTGGATCAGCGTGTCGCTGTTTGACTTTGGCAGTTCCCATGGGAGCAATCCCTGGGGCTGCGGCTTCAGTGCCTAGTCCCGGTTGTAGCTCGGCTCTCGGGAATTGGGTCACTGGAATGCCATTTCTACACCCCTCTGTCTCTGACATGGGTCTTCTTCTTATCGGAGCATCTCGGTCTGTCCTGGATGGCTCTCGATAAAATTTTAACAGCCCTCCGTTACGGGGAGATGCTGCCGAAATTTCGACAGAATTTTCTTTTTCGATAAGGGCTTTTTGCATTTGATTTTGACTTGTTGTCCCTTCTTTTTCAGTATATTGGCTTCTCGGAGGAAAGACAAAGTTGTGATGCCCGAGACTGTCTCCGAAGATGTGCCAGTTTCTCCGACAGGGTCTTCTGAACAAACTCCTACGATGGCTGAGGAGAGTGGGCCTGTGATAAGTCCCTTTTACTTGACACCTACAGCAGGCATAGATGAGGACAGTGAACTACAACAATTTTTTGAGGTTGCTATCTTGGACCATCCCTTTGCCGATGAATCAGATGGCAAGGTTGATGAGAGCAGACTTGTCTTTTCGGAATGATTCTATAAATATAGACATGACAAAGATTATCCAGTTCACTTTCCCAGTGATCAGCATTTGTGCAACTTCTTGCTTGACTTCAAGGTCCATGGAGTGCATTCTGAAAGGAGGGCTTTTTATGCCAAGGATGCCATTTTGAAATTTCGAGACAACTTGAGGGGAACTGTAACCCGTGGCGAATCTTTGTTCAAGTCGGGTTATGCTAGAGACATGCTCATGTCCGGTGGGACTAACATCATGCGTCCTCAGGACGACATTCTGACCCGCTTACCTTCATTTATTCCTACCAAGTGGGGCTATGACAGAGGTATCCTAGACTCGAAACAGAGGCGGCATGGGCTATTTCTTTCTCCATGTAAATGGGGCTTTAGAGAAGAGCCATTGATTTTTTACTGTATAGCCATGAGGTTTAGATTGAAGGCCGCAATGAGCTGGTTTGGCGACTTGAAGCTTAAATTTGGCCACAGTTTCAGAGAATATTTTGTAGAGTATACTGATTATGTCTTGAAACATTACCATGATTTGCTGAGCCTAGTGGATCTTCTTGGTAGTGTGTATGCCGCTCGATTCCGATACCCGATCTTTAAAGGCCTTTGTTGTGGCATGATCGAGGTATTCATGAAGGAGTTCAATACCTTTTATACTCCGGAAGGAGAGACATCTCTAGATTTATAGACTTTACATCAGCTTTCTGGCATGCTCATTGACGAAGAGCCTTATGAAGAAATATGCCATCCCGACATTGTCAAGGACAGAACAGATGACAAGGGCCGCTATGCAACCTAGAGGTCTTACAGATTCCTCCTCAAGGCTTACATGATTTTGGCTTTTGGTGAAGAGTCACTAAAAAAGAGATCCTGCAGAGAGAGGACACGAGTCCGCGGAGTTGTCTGGCTCCATTTCTTTCATAATGTTGACATTCGATGTACATACTCCAGTCTTCATGGGGCAGACAGCCAGGCACCAAAAGGGATATCCTGATATCATCTTTGAGGAACACAAGAAAGATGCCAATCCCTTGGACTTGGATAGGAATACCCATCTGGCAGCATACTTGGCCTACTGGCTTTTGAATTTTGCTATTCCTCAGGGGGATGAGGGAGTAATTTGTCCTGAGACTCTTTATGGAGCTTGTGAACTAGCCTGGGGAATTAAACTATCTCTAGCTCCAGTTACTCTAGCCAAGTGGTTGAGCAGGAGAAACCACGAGAATTTAATGTTGTGGGTCCCATTCATTTCTTCAATGCCTAGGTGGCTTCGATTTTTTCAGAGTCTGTCCCGAAGAGCCTGGCTTCCCCTCGCATATTTCCACGCATGATTGAATATGCAAGTGTTGATGGAGGGGATACCCAGAAGCAACTTTATGAGATTCGCGATATTTTGACTGACACCAGGCGAAAAACTGAAGGAGACTTACGTTTTTGGAAGCACACTGCCAATTCTCGTCCTCTAGTGAGCCCCTTTAAAGTATTTACCGAGGTAATCCTGTTGAGTTCACCCATTCTCAGACCAAGCAACTACTGAGGAAATCTACATTGGATAGTCAGATTAGATCATGGCTTCTATCCATCAGACCTAGTGTCTTGGTATACCGGAAGGGATCTGTAGTTCATTTAGAACCCTATTATCCTTTCCGTTTCGGCCGGAATTTTGGATATGATCAGTGCATTCCTTCTTGTGATCACATATTTCAGCTTCTTGACCGCCTTCTTTTGGGCTCCAGCGGACTGTAGAGGGCCCGTGAATGGTGGGATTATTTCCACCGATTTGAAAATGTTTCTTTCAGAATTCCTTCTGCTGTCCATGCTCCTCTTGTGACATGTGAATATGTTATATGGTGGCGAATGCGCACCAATATCTATAGCCAGGAGAGGACCCAATGCTGGAGCAATGCTGAGAAGAAAATCTTGGAGACCCAGCGGGAAATCCCTTTTGATATAGAGTTCCATTATCTGCACTTCTTAGACGACAAGAATGCTGCTAAATATGCAGAGAGACGGGCAGCTTATAAGGCTCGTCACAGAGATTCTCCACCCTTGATTGATCCAGAGTTGACAAGGCTGGATACCGAAGAGCTGAAGGGGGCTTTCTTGAAGCAATTTAATATTTCTGTGACCTCTGAAGATTATCCCGATATCGATTATCCGGAAGAGGAAGATATCAGTGGTAGAGATTCTCAGCAAGCTCCTAGGAGTCTCTCAGATATTCAGAGATTTTATGTCCCGCACAAGGAAGAGAAACCTGATTTTTACAAGGGAACCAGTTGGCTACTTGCCCTTTTGAAATATTGTGGTGTATCCTAGGATTCCACTACGCAGGGCATGTTGGATGCAAAACTACCTGCTTCTTGGGATCATATAGATGGGTGGGGACTTGATGCTTTGCGCTTAGGCATTTGCTTGAGCGATAAAAAGCATTATGATCTCAGTAGCCTAGCTTCTCAAGCAAAGACGATGAATGATGTCATATATATTGTGAAGGAGGCTTCGCTTAGAGATTAGTCTTCCATATATGAATACTGGCCTTTATCAAACTATTATGAAGGCGATTGCTATAAGTATATGTATTTGTGCTTGACTTCTTTTGAGCTTTACGCCTTTTTTCTGCTTATATAAATTGATTTCTGCTTTTGCATATTTCTGTAGTACCTGCGGCTAAATATCTGACTCAGTAGCATCGGAGGGCAGTGGCTATTGCAAAGAGACCATCTTTCTTTCTTCTTGTGCCTTCTAAAGCATCAACCCCCGCATCCCCTGTGGAGGTCAGTGCTATAGGGAGGGCGGTTGCCGCTGCCAAAGAGGTACGTACAAAGAAGAGACAAGAGCCTGCCCCTGAAGCTCTTCCTCCTATCAATTTGCCGGTGCTTGCTGAATTTGAAGCTTTTATAGCAAAAACTGCCAAGCGGGCGAGTGCCCTAGTTTCTCCATCCCCAGCCAAGGGTGGTATGCATTATGCTTTTGATTTATGCCTTTCAGAATTTTGACATTGATGATGAACAACTTCCTTTTGTTTCCTTTACAGGGAGGGTTAAGCAAGTTGCAAAAAGATTTCGCAAAGGGCCCAAAGAGTCTGTCTCTACTAAAAAGATTGTCCTGCCCAAGCGCCAATCCTCGAGATTATTTTCTCAGACAAGGAAAGAAGAAACTAATGATACTTCTTCCAGTGTGGAAGAAATAAGCGGCATTCCTCCTTCACCTTCTATTTCTTCCTATACTACTGAACACATTAGTAGTGAAGCTTTGCCAGAAACAACTATCTGGTCGCTCCCGAAGGATCAAGCTAACCCTTCTGAGACTTATAACAATAGTGATTTCATTTCACTACTGAATTTCTGACTTTGACCATATAGGTTTTGAAGCAACTGAGGGCTTGATATCAAAGACTCATCATGTTGAAACAGTGCAGTCTGTTATGGTAATTTCTTTTTACCACATCTTTTCTGCTTTTTCCATCATTTAAACTTGACTTGTAGATATTTTGAATATCAGGCATCCCCGGCTCATGCAGAAAGGATGAAAATTCCTCATGTCCCGACTAAAAGGGACATGGACTTTGAAATATCGGCCTCCATGCCAGTTTCTTCTTCTGAAGAGGCAAAAGTTGCTTTTGCTGAAGATGCAGAACCATAAGAGACTTCAATGGTTCCCACTGTCATAACTTCGACAGAGGTCATTACCTTCTTGGCTATCATGACCGTGGAACTTTAAGTTCCTGATCTTGCGAATATTGTGGCTACTTCAGAGCATGTCGGGGTTGACTCGGGAACAAGTTCACCGAGTCAACAGGTGATAGTATCCCGTCCTGTCCCCTGTAGATTAAACTCTGCTGAACATATTCTTCGGCTTATTGATATTGTGACTCATATATGCACATCATCCCTTGTACAGATTTCTTCTGAGCCAATTACTTTAGCCGGACCATCCGCCTTTATAATTGCTCTGCCCGCAGCTAAACTTATAGAAAGTGACCTGCCCCCAGCCATATCAAGCATTGTAGTTGTCACATCTGCCCCTTCTATTAGCGAACCTTCATCCAGTTCAGTGTCTTCCTCTTCCCGTCAAATGGTCATAGACTGGACTTCTGATCGTTTCGAATTGTGCGTCGTTAAACACATGAAAACGTTCAATCTAAATTTATCCGGCTCATTCAAATCAAATTTTGAAAATTAACAGTGGTGAGTCCGAGTCGATCCACAGGGAGTTAGAATTTTAACTTTGAAAACTTTGGACTTTAGTTAATATAAAAATAAGTGAAAATTTAAATAAACTAATTACTTAATTAAACCAAAACACAATTAACTAATGTAACCTAAAAACATAATTGCTTGAATTAAACAAATTATTTTTTCTTTTCTTTTCTTTTTTTTAGAAGTTAAACACAAACATTTATATATATAAAAAAATTAACCACACTAAAATCTACTACAAAGATATGGAAATTTAACTACGTGTAAAACATGAATTAACTAAAAATTATGAAACAAACTACAAAGTTTAATTGTTTCTTAAACTAAACAATAAAAATATTAAATAACAATTTAGTTATTCCTAAGTAATTAACCTAATTCTAAACTAATAAAAAGAAAAACAAGCAGACTGCCGGTGCAATGGTCCGACTGTGGGGGTATGGCGCAATGGTCCAGCTGCTAAAACCGCTTGCTGCTGTTGATGGCTGGAGGGGTTTGCATGTAGGATGTGTTGTGCGTTGGATGAAGGAAGCAGCTGCTATGCGTGGCTGTAGGAGGAGTTGCTGGAAGGAGTTGTTGCTGCTGGAGGTGGAGCTGCTGGACGGTAGGCACGTGGAGAGCAGGAGGGGACTGGTGCAGCTGCTGGCGGTGCTTCAGGCGCAGCAGGCCTCAGTTTGTGTGCGCTGGTGGACGGTGCAGCATGCATGCATGGGGCTTGCTGGCGCGTGGATGTGCAGCGCCGGCGCTTGCTGGTGCACTGGACAGGTACTTTGCTGCCTGCGTGAAGAAGCTGCTACGGGCGTGCATGGGCTTCCCCGCAGAGTGGGGTGCGCTGGAGAAAGCCGTTGCTGGTGTGCGTGGAAGAGGCGACCGGGTGCTGCGTGGACAGGGAGGAGAGACGGCGAGAGAGAAAACCGAGGAGGGAGAGGAAGAAGGAGAATGCGTGGAAGAAAGAGAGGGGTTGTGCGGTTGAGAAAGAATAAGGGAGAGAGGGAGGAAGAGAGGCTACCGGGAAGGAAAACTAGAGAGAGAGAGTACGGGAGAGAAACTAGCGAGAAAACTAAACGAGAGAGGAAGAGAAAGAATGCTGGGAAGAGAAAACTCGAGAGAGAGAGGGTAGGGTCCGGAGAGAGGGATAGAAAATAGAAAAGAGAGGGCTGCGGGAAGGAGAGTTGGAAAAGGAGGAGGAGAGGGCTGCAAATCTGGAGAGGAAGAGAAAGAGGAGAGGAGAAGCTGTGTGAGAGAAAAGTTACGGAGGAGGAGGAGGGACTCGGAATATATGGGAGAGAAGAAGAGAGAGAGAGAGAGCGTGTGGGAGAGTTTTTGGAAAGGGAGAAGTTGGAAAACAAAACGGAAAGAGGAAGAGAGAGTCTGAATTGGGGAAGGAAAGAGGTTAAAGGAGAGGAAAAGGAAACTCGAGAAGAATTATGATTCAAATTTCTAAAACGAGAGAGAGAGAGATGATTTTTAAAATAAAGGAAGGGATGTGTTTAGGAAATTGGAGAGACGGAAGGAAAGTGTGGGTTTTGGGAAACTCCAGCGAAGGAAGGAATCAAATTGTATTTTTACCCCTATTTTAGTTGAAATCCGCACACTAGACCTCCCCCAAATTTCCGGAAACTCCTCCAGCTGCACTGCATCATCGGCGTGTCCTGTTCACATCAAATAAATATAATTTAGCGCATTATCATAAAAATATCATCATATTTATTCATTTCGTCTCGGTTTTGTCGAAAAACCGCAAATGCGCTACACTCCTTTGATCACATGAAATGACGATGTTTTTAAGTCAGAATTTGATGAAATTGGTACCGTTGGACTTGTTACACAATTATCTATCATTTCATGCTCTTTTGCATATAAAAACATGAGTATGATGCATATGGTTGCCCTTAAATGATCAATTTAACACTTTATCACACCTCCCAACTTACCCATTGCTAGTCCCTTAGCAATGCAAATACGGAAATGTTAGGACAATTAATGAATTATCATGCTTCATTTGTAGTATCTTTCACAATCAATTTAAGTGGTAGCCGTTTGGTTGAGCTAAAAAGTTTTCATATCCCACAATATTTTGATTCAGACAGGTGATTGTGCATGAAATTTGACACACTTAGAACTCGTTTCCGACCTTTCTGGTATATTCTTACCTTTACTACCCTTTAGATAAGACTACTTGGGGAGGGAAAGAGAATAAAAGATTTTCCGATCAGTCAGTGAGGACCGTTTTTCAGTTCCCGTCCCAACTCAGCAGTTTTCACGACTTGGTCATATTTTTGGTACGATGGACTTTTTAGCGTGGCGTTTCTTCATTTTATTGTACTTTTGCTTTTGAGAGTGCGTACTTTTTGCCACTCTCTTTGAATTGCCTGAGGGGAGGTGCGTACTTTTTGCCACCTACCTTCCTTTAGCTCTTTTATCGCCTTCTATTGCCTTTAGTGTTTACAGCTGTCTATTTTAAATGACCGCCTCTTTTAGAGTGCTGAGTGGGGCAGTCCCATATTACGGATCCTACACATTCCTTTCGTTCAACCCAAAAGAAAAATTAGAATAAGTAGTCTTATCCTTGAAGTTAATTCCAGCAATTCTATACTCTTAAGATCTTCCATTTATTCTAAGTTGCCGTGTGTGTGTGAAAATCATCCTGCCGTGGACTTTTGTAAAATGGGATATTTAAACTTTAAAGACTCTTTAACCAATGTGACTAACAGAAAACTGATTTGTTTAAGATTTACTTAATGAAACATGATTTTCATGCAATTTTCCTCGGATGTGAAAAGAAGTTTTGGAAAAAAAATTGACCATTTTTCAGTGAAAGATATCAGTTTTCTTCAAAAGATTTTCAATAAATGCATATCAAATTGATTGCCCCACCCCCCAACTTGATTGACATTGTCCTCAATGGCATAAAAGATATGGAAAACACGCAGCTAAAAGAGAATTTGTAAAGGAGCGAAACAACCTGTAATGACGAGGATGCGACATACCCACGGGGATTGCTGCTCAGGGACCTAAAAGGAGAAGAAATACCAAAAACTGAAGTAAAATATTGGGTTGCCTCCCAACAAGCGCTAAGTTTATCGTCTTCAGCCAGACGGAAGTTCAGTTAGTGTGGATCACTCAGTTCTATGGATTCAGGTGGCTCATTTTGAAGATTTTCAATGAATGGTTTCAACCGTTGACCATTAACCGTAAAAGTGTTCCCACTTTTGGGGTTCAGAATTTTAACGGCTCCATGATCGAAGGCTTTAACGACCACGAATGGTCCATCCCATCTGGATTTCAGTTTGCCAGGAAATAAGCGGAGCCTAGAGTTAAATAGCTAAAGTTTCTGATTTGGAAGAAAGGATTTTCTCACAATATGTTTATCATGAAAAGTTTTAGTTTTGGCTTTATAAATCTTTGAATTTTCATAGGCCTCGTTGCGCAACTCTTCCAGCTCACTCAGTTGTAAGGTTCGGTGGGAACCAGCTTGGGCTAGGTCTAGATTGACTTGTTTAATGGCCCAATAAACCCTATGTTCCAATTCCACCGGAAGGTGGCACGCTTTTCCAAAAACCAGGCGATAAAGAGACATGCCAATAGGAGTTTTGTAAGCGGTCCGATAGGCCCATAGAGCATCATCCAATCTTTCAGACCAATCTTTTCTATCGGGCCTAATGGACTTTTGCCGAATATTCTTGATCTCCCTATTGGAAACTTCCACTTGGCCACTGGTTTGGGGGTGATAAGGGGTAGCTACTTTGTGATTAATCCCATATTTCTTAAGCAAAGCCCGAAATTGGTAATTCGTGAAATGTGTTCCCCCATCACTTATGATAGCTTTAGGCCACCCGAACTGAGAAAAGATATTCTTCTGGACGAATTTAATGACCACTTTATGATCATTGGTTCGGGTGGCTACTGCTTCAATCCATTTTGAGACATAATCCACCGCTACCAGAATATATGTATGTCCAAAAGAGGGTGGAAAAGGTCCCATAAAGTCAATCCCCCAAACATCAAAGACTTCAACCACCAGGATTGGGTTGAGTGGCATCATATCCCTTTTCGCCATATTTCCTACAGCCTGACATCGGATGCAAGTTTTGCTAAATTGATGGGCATCTTTGAAAAGTGTGGGCCAGTAAAAACCACTTTGCAGGACTTTGGCTGCAGTTTTCTTTCCTGAGAAGTGGCCCCCACAGGCCAGATTATGGCAGAAGTTAAGAACACTCTGTTGTTCTTCTTTGGGAACACATCGCCTAATGATTTGATCAGGACAAAATTTGAATAAGTCAGGATCCTCCCAGAAATAATATTTTGCCTGAGAAAAGAATTTGTCCTTTTCACTTTTAGTCCATCCTTCCGGAAGCTGATTAGTCACCTTGTAATTGACAATATGAGCATACCAAGGTGCAACATTGTGAGAAATGGTCAGTAGATGCTCATCAGGAAAGGAATCAGTGATTGGTGTACTTTCAGATATCGGAATTCGGGATAGGTGGTCAGCTACCACATTCTCAGAACCCTTCTTATCCCGCATTTCCAAATCGAATTCTTGAAGGAGTAAGATCCATCTAATAAGCCTAGGCTTTGCATCCTTCTTGGCCAACAGGTATTTCAGAGCTGAGTGATCAGAATAGATTATGACTTTTGCCCCTAAAAGATAAGATCTAAATTTTTCTAGGGCAAAAACCACAGCCAACAATTCCTTTTCTGTGGTGGTATAATTCATTTGAGCATCTGTAAGGGTGCGACTTGCATAATATATCACCACGGGACATTTGTTGATTCTTTGTCCCAAAACTGCACCGATAGCATAATCAGAGGCATCACACATGATTTCGAAGGGTAAAGACCAATCTAGAGATTGAAGAATCAGGGCTTTGGTCAAAGATTCCTTCAGAGAATTAAATGCCTTGATGCGAGATTCATCCATTTGGAACGGGACATCCTTAGCTAAGAGAAGAGTTAGGGGCCGGGCAATTTGAGAGAAATTGTGGATAAACCAGCGATAGAAACCGGC
Source organism: Zantedeschia hybrid cultivar (assembly GCA_030544215.1). Taxonomy (NCBI): domain Eukaryota; kingdom Viridiplantae; phylum Streptophyta; class Magnoliopsida; order Alismatales; family Araceae; genus Zantedeschia; species Zantedeschia hybrid cultivar. The sequence continues at coordinate 41,248,398 of JARZZO010000015.1, forward strand.
ATGGCCAAGGAATGAATGGATCTGTCTGACCGAGGTTGGAGGAGGAAGATTAGATATGAGATCGATCTTAGCTTTATCTACCTCTATCCCCCTTTCAGACACAATGTGGCCTAAAACAATGCCCTTTCGAACCATGAAGTGGCTCTTTTCCCAACTAAGTATCAGGTTGGTGTCTATGCATCTTGCTAGCACCTGTTTAAGATTTTCCATGCAATTTTCAAAAGAATCCCCGAAGATTGAGAAATCATCCATGAAAACTTCGAGGAATTCGCCCACCATATCGGAGAAGATGGCCATCATGCACCGTTGAAATGTGGCTGGTGCGTTGCATAATCCAAATGGCATTCTCCTAAAAGCAAACGTGCCATAAGGGCACGTGAAGGTGGTCTTTTCTTGATCTTTCGGGTAAATAGCCACTTGATTGTACCCGGAGTAACCATCTAAGAAGCAAAAGTACTTCTGGCCCGATAACTTCTCAAGAATCTGATCCATGAATGGGAGCGGAAAATGATCCTTCTTAGTCATTAGATTTAGCTTTCGGTAATCAATGCACACTCTCCATCCCGTGGTAAGCCTAGTGGGTACCTCTTCTCCATGATCATTCTTGATAACCGTTAATCCAGATTTCTTAGGTACCACTTGAGTTGGGCTGACCCATTTACTGTCTGATATTGGGTAAATAATACCCGCATCCAGCCATTTCACAACTTCCTTCTTCACCACTTCTTTCATATTTGGGTTAAGCCGCCTTTGCATCTCCCGACTGGGCTTAGAATTCTCTTCCATATAGATGTGATGCATGCAAATGGACGGACTTATTCCTTTCAAATCGGCCACCGACCATCCAATAGCACCTTCGTGGTCTTTGAGGACCTCGGTTAATTGGGCCTCCTGCGGCGATGTGAGATTTTCCGCAATGATGACCGGGAGAGTTTGGTACGGGCCCAAAAAGATATACTTGAGAGACTCAGGTAATAGTTTGAGTTCAAGCTCAGGAGGGTCCTCTAAAGATGGCAAAGCGGGCTCAGATTGTAACGCTGGTAAAGGTTCAACCTTGGGCCAAGATGTTGATGGGCCAGGAGAGTCTTTTAGAGTGTTGGCTTCCTCCAAAAGGTCATATGTGGACATCTCATTTTCTTCAACCAGATTATCCAATATATCAATAGTGTGGCATTCTTTTTCATGATCTGGGTATTGAGATGCTTTGAAGACATTAATCTGGACCTTTTGACCTCCGAATGAAATGTCCATTATGCCGGTTTCACAATTTATATTAGCTTTGGCAGTGGCTAAGAATGGACGACCTAGGATGATCGACGTGTGAATGAGTTCCTCAGGTAATGCCATATCCAGAATAAGAAAATCCACGGGAAAGTAGCAATCATGAACCTTTACAATAACATCCTCAATTAATCCCCGTGGAGTTTTCACAGTCCTATTAGCTAACTGCAAGATGATGGATGTGGGCTTTAATTCTCCAATATCAAATTTTTCATAAATAGCTGTTGGCAATAGATTTACACTCGCACCTAGATCCAATAAAGCTCTATCAAATGTAACTCCAGCTAAGTCACATGAAATTAGAGGTGCTCCAGGATCCTTTAACTTCGTGGGTAAATGATTCATCACAATTGCACTAACATCCTCAGAAAGCCGAACCTTTTCGGGTGCCATTCTAGATTCTCTTCGTGGAGTACATAATTCTTTGAGAAACTTAGCATAAGCTGGCACGTGCTTAATGGCATCAAGGAGTGGAATATTAATTTGGACTTGTTTGAACAAATCCAACAACTCCTCATTCTGGGCCAGTTTCTTCCTGGTATTGGGCTTAGCTAACAAGGCATTAGGAAATGGCACCCTAGGTTTATAAGAACTTGGGCCTTCATCACTCTTCCCTTTTCCTTTCAGATCCTCCTCCAACTTCTCTATGATGGGTTCATCTTCACTCTCACTTTCAATTTCCTGAGGCCCATCAGTGGAACCTTTAGCTAACTCTCCATCTGTATGTGGTTTTTCTAAACTTCTCCCACTCCTAAGGGCTGAAATGGCTTTACCATTCTCAAATTGTGGCCCTTTAGGTTGTGGTACCGGGACAGGCTGAGGTAAAAGGCCCGATTGCTGTGGAAAACCCGGAGGTTGATTCCTTGGATTGGCAACGGGTTGACTAGGAAGTTGGCCTACTTCTCTTCTCATCGCGGCCTCAGCTAGTTGGCCCATTTGACTTTCCAACTTAGCAATGGATTGTTGCTGGGTCAAAATCAGTTGTTGGAGTTGAGTGAATTTATCATCAAAGTTGGGCTGAGGAGGTTGCTGGTAAGTGAGTGGAGGATGGTATTGGGTTGGCTGTCCTGATTGGAATGAGTGGTAGTGGGCCGGTTGACTTGATTGATACGGGGCCGGTTGACCTGATTGATACTGGGCCGGTTGAGAAAACTGGGCTTGAGATCCTCTAGCCTGAACATTTCCATAGAAATGAGATTGTTGTTGGAATGAATTCTGTGGCTTTTGGGCTTGATGCATGGGAGGATGGGACATTGGTAATGGGGCCTGCTGATTCTTCCAAGAGAAATTAGGGTGATTTCTCCAACCAGGATTGTAAGTATTTGAGAATGGATCATTATTGGGCCTGGAGAATCCCTGGGCAGCCTAAACTTGTTCTTGAATGAATGGTGGAAGTTGGGCCGCAGTTGGGCATTCATTCACTTGATGGGTTGGACTTGCGCATAAGGCACAAATGTCATGATTAGCAGAGGATGGGCCTTCATATGGACTAGAGTGTGTTGGGTAAGTAGGCTCTTGCTTGTTTAAGGCCAGGAGTTGGTCTAGTTTCTGGGTCAAGATGTCTACCTTATCCAATTTCTGATTAATCAGATTTATGTCCATTCTAGATTCGGGTTCTCCACGGGCCTTAAGTTCATACATTCCAGTCCGTTTAGATGGCCCAACAGACCTTTCATAAGATGATAATGAGGCATGATTGATGGAATTTTCACTTAACATCTCAAACAGATCATAGGCCTCATCTTCATTTTTCATCATAAACGCCCCTCCACATGAAGCATCCACCATCTGTCTGAACTGTTCAGACAATCCTTCATAGAATGCTTGGACAATTTGCCATTTTGAAAGCCCATGATGAGGGCATTTTCTAAGCAATTCTTTCAGTCTTTCCCAAGATTCATGGATCAATTGCCCGGGAGTTTGGGTAAAACTCGTGATGGCTCGTCTCATGGTATTGGTCCGCCCGATGGGATAGAACTTCGTGAGAAATTCTTTCTGCATTTCTTCCCATGTCCTAATGGGCCTTCCTATGGTTCCCAACCAATATTTAGCCTTGTCCTTTAATGAAAAGGGAAATAAGGTCAATTTAAGGCCATCATCGGTGAAATTCTGGATCTTCACCGTGGAACAGATTTCTAGGAATTCATCCAGATGCTTATAAGGATCTTTATTAGTATTCCCATAAAAGGATGGGAGCATCTGAATGGTGCTAGATTTGATTTCATATTGATTGGCTGGATTCTGAGGAAGATGACTACAAGATGAAGGTTGATATCGATTTGGAACGAAATAGTCCTTCATTTGCTTTGGTGGGTCTTGATTATCAGCCATTGGATCTTGTGGTGGATTTCTGTGATGTAAGATTCTTTCTATTTCAGCAAGTGGTCCTAGAAGGTTAGGATTTTGAGATCTCCTACTTTGCATACACTAGGACTGATAGAGAGAGGATTTTGTTTTCTATTTCTTTTTCTTTTTTTTAAATGCAAACAATTTTGACAAATAAATTATCCTAATGATCTAATGTTAACCTAGACTCTCTATGTGAATTTTCTTACAAGGTGAATGGAGTCCACCTCGAGTCACAACTACAATCAGTCAACGGCCAGGTAAGAGGTGGGGTAGTGGGAGGCTCCCCCTACTTTCGTAGGGACCTAATTAGAGAACCACTTTTCCGCTTGGACGTTTGCCTTTTTACCTCTAGCCTGGACACCGTTTCCAAAAATGGAGGCAACTCGAGATTTAAACCACTCACGGTGTAAACCCTAGATTCTCTTTCGACTTGCTTTTAGTTGGATTAGGAAATGCCAATGCAAGGAAGGTGATTTGTGGGCTAAGGAAGGGTGATCAAATCCCTACCTTATGTGGTTAAAGTTGCTGCCCTTAGAGTCGTTTTGAATGCAATACAAGGCAACAAATCAATGCAAGGTGTGTTGATGCAATCATGAATGACTTGCTAATATTGAAACACGTACCTTTCCCCCGCAATCTTCAACAATTTATGGAAATAACTGTGAAAGGAAACTAATTCATGCTTTCCTAGGATGATGAATGCCTAGCATGGAAAGTTTCTAATCTTGGCAATGAAGATTTTTAAATTTGGATGTTCCTCTTTTTGTTTCTTTTTTTTTTTTAGTTAATGGAAACCTATCTAAACTAGAAACTACAAAAAAGGAAACTAACTAAAGTAAGGAAATTGAAACATAGAAAGTTGGAACACACTGACCATGATTTCGCTTTCCTTTTATTTTTTTTTTATTTTTTTTTTTCAATTTTCCTGCAAAAATAAGAAAAATAAGGTTAGAGACTAATTACACTAACTCCAAGATAATCAAAATTAAAAATCTAACTCCCCGGCAACGGCGCCAAAAATTGATCGTTTCGAATTGTGCGTCGTTAAACACATGAAAACGTTCAATCTAAATTTATCCGGCTCATTCAAATCAAATTTTGAAAATTAACAGTGGTGAGTCCGAGTCGATCCACAGGGAGTTAGAATTTGAACTTTGAAAACTTTGGACTTTAATTAATATAAAAATAAGTGAAAATTTAAATAAACTAATTACTTAATTAAACCAAAACACAATTAACTAATGTAACCTAAAAACATAATTGCTTGAATTAAACAAATTCTTTTTTTTTTTTCTTTTCTTTTTTTTAGAAGTTAAACACAAACATTTATATATATAAAAAAATTAACCACACTAAAATCTACTACAAAGATACGGAAATTTAACTACGTGTAAAACATGAATTAACTAAAAATTATGAAACAAACTACAAAGTTTAATTGTTTCTTAAACTAAATAATAAAAATATTAAATAACAATTTAGTTATTCCTAAGTAATTAACCTAATTCTAAACTAATAAAAAGAAAAACAAGCAGACTGCCGGTGCAATGGTCCGACTGTGGGGGTATGGCGCAATAGTCCAGCTGCTAAAACCGCTTGCTGTTGTTGATGGCTGGAGGGGTTTGCATGCATGATGTGCTATGCGTTGGATGAAGGAAGCAGCTGCTATGCGTGGCTGCAGGAGGAGCTGCTGGAAGGAGTTGTTGTCGCTGGAGGTGGAGCTGCTGGACGGTAGGCACGTGGAGAGCAGGAGGGGGCTGGTGCAGTTGCTGGCGGTGCTTCAGGCGCAGCATGCCTCAGTTTGGGTGCGCTAGTGGACGGTGCAGCATGCATGCATGGGGCTTGCTGGCGCGTGGATGTGCAGCGCCGGCGCTTGCTGGTGCACTGGACAGGTACTTTGCTGCCTGCGTGAAGAAGCTGCTACGGGCGTGCATGGGCTTCCCCGCAGAGTGGGGTGCGCTGGAGAAAGCCGTTGCTGGTGTGCGTGGAAGAGGCAACCGGGTGCTGCGTGGATAGGGAGGAGAGACGGCGAGAGAGAAAACCGAGGAGGGAGAGGAAGAAGGAGAGTGCGTGGGAGAAAGAGAGGGGTTGTGCGGTTGAGAAAGAATAAGGGAGAGAGGGAGGAAGAGAGGCTACCGGGAAGGAAAACTAGAGAGAGAGAGTACGGGAGAGAAACTAGCGAGAAAACTAAACGAGAGAGGAAGAGAAAGAATGCTGGGAAGAGAAAACTCGAGAGAGAGAGGGTAGGGTCCGGAGAGAGGGATAGAAAATAGAAGAGAGAGGGCTGCGGGAAGGAGAGTTGGAAAAGGAGGAGGAGAGGGCTGCGAATCTGGAGAGGAAGAGAAAGAGGAGAGGAGAAGCTGTGTGAGAGAAAAGTTACGGAGGAGGAGGAGGGACTCGGAATATATGGGAGAGAAGAAGAGAGAGAGAGAGAGCGTGTGGGAGAGTTTTTGGAAAGGGAGAAGTTGGAAAACAAAACGGAAAGAGAAAGAGAGAGTCTGAATTGGGGAAGGAAAGAGGTTAAAGGAGAGGAAAAGGAAACTGGAGAAGAATTAGGATTCAAATTTCTAAAACGAGGGAGAGAGAGGATTTTTAAAATAAAATAAGGGATGTGTTTAGGAAATTGGAGAGACGGAAGGAAAGTGTGGGTTTTGGGAAACTCCAGCGAAGGAAGGAATCAAATTGTATTTTTACCCCTATTTTAGTTGAAATCCGCACACTAGACCTCCCCCAAATTTCCGGAAACTCCTCCAGCTGCACTGCATCATCGGCGTGTCCTGTTCACATCAAATAAATATAATTTAGCGCATTATCTTAAAAATATCATCATATTTATTCATTTCGTCTCGGTTTTGTCGAAAAACCGCAAATGCGCTACACTCCTTTGATCACATGAAATGACGATGTTTTTAAGTCAGAATTTGATGAAATTGGTACCGTTGGACTTGTTACACAATTATCTATCATTTCATGCTCTTTTGCATATAAAAACATGAGTATGATGCATATGGTTGCCCTTAAATGATCAATTTAACACTTTATCAACTTCAGTGGATGAATCTGTGAATATTGCTATCCCTTCTATTCCTGCTAGTTCAGGCATATAGGGTATTGACGTCCTTGGCGCCAATATCAAGCTTTTACGACAAATAATACGTCGGCAGCCTAGTTCATTATATGATCTTCTTCACCAGAAAATTGAGAGCATGACTACATGGATTCATCTAGCAGGAGCTTCTTTGGATGAGTGGCTTCCTATTGCTTCCACTGCTTTGAAATTTTTTAAGCGTTAAGAATATATTCAATCATTTATATCGACACCAAGCCTTGTCTCTTCAGCGGCATGAATATAACTTGCAGATGCAGCCTGTGTCTCTTCAAATTTCACAACAACAAGCATAAATAGCTAGCTTTGAATAGAAAGAAGGCTTGTTGGTGGAAAATATTCAGCGCTTAGAGAATGAACTTGCTGCTACGAAAGCCGAACTGGAAACTTTAAGGAACAGTTTACACAGAGGTCAAGATGATCTTCTGGTTTCCCAAGGCCTTCTTGAATCATTATCTAGTGAAGTTTCCAAGCTGCAGACTGAAGCGGAAGCTCTTTCTGAGTTGCATACTGAAGTTGGAGAAGGACTTCCTCTGTTGTCCATGTTACTTGAGGATCCATGATATTGTTTATAAATGAACTTTGTAATTGGGAAGGGTATTTCTTTTTGCTTTTCCATGTAAACTTGGATGGAAGTCATTCCTTGTAAACTTTCGGCACATTATAAAGAGAATTTTGTATCATATCCCCCTTTCAATGAATGCCATGTTTGAATTTCTTTTCTTTTTTTCACTTTACCGACCCAAGTGCCCTTTCGGATTTTCACCGGAGTCTGCCCCCTCTTGCTTTTGCCTATGCGCCCTTTCGGGTTTTCACACGGCGGGGTTCCAGATTTTGCTTGTAGCGCCCTTTCGGGTTTTCACCACAGTCGGGTATATAGCCCTTGTTTCCCTTGACCGCAAAAGGTACGATCAAGTCCGGCGAGGCATATCTATTTTTTAAGCCCCTTTTGATTTTTCTCTCATTTTTTTTATCCCTCTCTCTCCCCTTGTTGTAAATGAAGTAGAGTGAAGTATGCATCCATGGTAACTGCTAAGCTAAAAGGAAAAGATTTCAAATGAAGATGACTTAACAATGTTTATTGGCTTCCATAACTAACAATGTTATGGGGATTATTGAAGCTTAAAAAGGAAGGACAGAGTGAGAGGGGCAATGAATACCTCAATCACTTGTTTATTGAAAATGGCACAAACCATAAGGGTCTGAGCCTGTATTGGGGTGGCAAAGATCGTAAGGATCTTAACCGCTATGCAGGGTGGCAATAGACCGGAAGGGTCTACGCCATGCAAATCCTAAGTACCAACGACGGACTCATAGGTTTTTTGGTCGTGGAAACATAGGTATGATTTGAAATGCATGAACCCAGAATACTTCAAGTGGACTCATAGGTTTGTAGTCCGAAGTAGATAGGAGTGTTTGAATGAGGCAAACCAAGATACCTAGGTCATGAGGACCCTAATTATCAGTGACGGGCTTAAAGGCTTTTGGTCATGATAACTAGGGATGATTTTGAATGGATGAACCATAACTACCACAGCAGACTCATAGATTTGTAGCTGAGGTAGATAGGGAGTACGGAGTACTCTTCTCAGAGACCCAGTAATTTCGGGGATGGCGGAGTCACGAGAGACCCAGGCCATCAGCTGGTGCGATGTAGTCGTTGAAGACCCTGGTTGGCTTACTTTGCTTTGATTTGAATTTGCTTGATTGGTGACGGAGTACTCCTCTCGGAGACCCGGTCTTTCGGGGATGACGGAGTCACGAGGGACCCGGGCCAGCCACCGGTGCGACGTAGTCATTGAAGACCCCGGTCGACTTCCTTCATTCGTACAATGCTCTCGAGTCAACTCAGGGTATGGCGAGCTGTCAAACCCTAACCGGTCGACTCACTTGGATTGGATGCCGCTGATGAATATCGGAAAACTCCTTTTCCGATAATATCGTCCGCCCTGGCCAGGGACTTCCGCGCATCCTTCCTAGAGCATTCTCTCTCTAAGTACCGAGAGTGAATGATTCCTTATTGACACACAATTCCCTTCGACGGTATTCCGCTGCACCCAATCCTTGGCGTATTAGAATCCCGTGGCTAGAGATTCGTAGACCAAGGTCAAAGTACAGAAGTCCACCGCCAAGGTGTCCTTGGTGTCTCAGGTCCGAGGACCATCCACGCAACTGCGACAATAGAATCAAGCTGGTTGACAGTGAGGTACAATACCATCCAGCGATTCAGTCGGATCAGTTCAGTAAACTCATTCTCCAATGAGCACCTACAGATTCGCCTTAGTGTCTCCACACAAGTGACTTATGAGACCAGTCACCCTCATCATATGAGCAGGAGTAATCTGTATTAGTCTAACCGGATATCCGATGTCCTTTTCGGATATCCTCCGACTAGGAACGATTAAGAATATGTGTGTTTAAGTGATCAGTCTTATTAGTATGATCTCATCATAATCTGATCACCATATCACATATTCACGGACTTCATTATGAAACGATAATTAACGCGATTTACATATAATGAATATTATACCATTTTATTAATAATGAACGAGATTTACATTATTAGATTGGCTTGTAGGCCACCTAAACTAACAATCTCCCACTTGGACTAAAGCCAATCACCTTTATACAATAAGCCCATAGACTCTAGGTGACGCTCAAACACAATTTGAGCCAACGGCTTTGTCAGTGGATCTGCTACATTGTCGACGGATGGAACTCTTTCCACTACTACATCTCCTTTGGATATGATCTCTTTGATAAGGTAAAAGCACCTCAGAATATGCTTCGATTTCGGATGAGACCGCGGCTCTTTCGCTTGTGCAATCGCTCCATTGTTGTCGCACAACAGTGGAACATGCTCAGAGATGCTAGGAACGACGCCGAAGTCGGTGATGAATTTCTTCAACCACACTGCTTCCTTGGCGGCTTAAGCTGCAGCGATGTACTCAGCTTCAGTCGTCGAATCTGCAGTGGTTACTTGCTTGGAACTCTTCCAGCACACTGCCCCTCCGTTCAATGTAAACACGAATCCCGATGTAGACTTTCTATCATCTGGATCCGACTGGAAATTCGAGTCAGTATAGCCTCGCAGTTTCAAGTCACCTCCTCCATATACAAGAAACATATCCTTAGTTCTTCTCAAGTACTTAAGGATGCATTTCACTGCCTTCCAGTGCTCTTCGCCTGGATCAGCCTGAAATCTGCTCGTAACACTTAGAGCAAATGCAACATCAGGCCGTGTACATAGCATGGCGTACATGATAGATCCTATGGCAGAGGCATAGGGTATTCTATCCATGAATGCCCTATCATCAGGAGTCTTAGGAGACTGCTCCTTTGAGAGATTGATTCCATGTCTCATCGGTATGAAACCTCTCTTGTAATTTTCCATGCCAAACCTTTTGACTATGGTATCTATGTACAAGGATTGGGTCATTCCAAGCATCCTCTTTGATCTATCTCTATAGATCCGTATTCCCAATACGTAGGATGCTTCTCCCAAATCCTTCATGGAGAAGTTTTTCGATAGCCAGATCTTTACTGATGACATCATAGCTACATCATTCCCAATGAGTAGTATGTCATCTACGTAAAGGACTAGAAAAGTGACTGCACTCCCACTGGTCTTCTTGTACACACAAGGCTCATCTTCATTCTTAATGAAGTCATAAGACTTGACAGCCTCGTCAAATCTTATGTTCCAGCTCCGGGAAGCTTGCTTCAGTCCATAAATGGACCTCTGAAGCTTGCACACTTTATCTGGAGATTCTTTGGATGTGAAACCTTCTGGTTGTATCATATATACCTCTTCATCAAGGTTACCATTGAGGAAGGCAGTCTTCACATCCATCTGCCAGATTTCATAATCAAAATGTGCAGCAATGGCGAGCAGAACTCTGATCGACTTTATCATGGCTACTGGTGAGAAAGTTTCGTCATAGTCAATTCCTTGCCTTTGACGATATCCCTTTGCCACCAACCTTTCCTTATAAGTGTCGATCCGTCCATCAGCACCGATCTTTCTCTTAAAGATCCACTTTCAACCGATGGGTACAATACCCCTAGGTAAGTCCTCCAAGTTCCAAACTTGGTTGGTGTACGTGGACTGGATTTCTGAGTTCATGGCTTCTTGCCATTTCTCGGCTTCTGGGCCTGCTATGGCCTCCTGGTAGGTTTTTGGATCATCATCCTCATTATATTGTACCTTAGACTTACCTTCAGCAATATGTCCCACATATCGTTCGGGTAGTCTAGGTACTCTACCAGATCTACAAGGTTCATCTGTGTGTACCTGAACAGATTCAGTAACTGATATCTCATCTGATGATAATGTAGCTGTTTGGGGATCTGGAACCTCTTCCAGTACTATTTTACTCCCACTATCCTCCTGGAGAAGGTATTCCTCTTCCAAGAAGACAGCTTTCCTGGCGACAAACACCTTTTGTTCACCAGGATGAAAAAATTAGTATCCAAAGGTTTCCTTTAGATATCCCACAAACTTATATTTATCAGTTCGTGATTCCAGCTTGTCTGGATCATGCCTCTTTACATGAGCAGGACAATCCCAGACTTTAACATGTTTAAATTCTGATTTCCTGCCTTTCTATATCTCATATGGAGTAGAGGCTACAGACTTGCTGGGTACTCTGTTCAGTAGGTATGCTGCTGACTCTAGAGCATATCCCCAGAGGGACACTGGTAATCCTTAAAAGCTCATCATGGATCGCACCAGGTCCAACAAGGTGCGATTCCTCCTTTTCGATACACCATTCATCTGTGGTGTATATGGAGGGGTCAGCTGAGAAAGGATACCATTACCCTTTAAGAATTGTGTGAAATTAGTACTCAAGTATTCTCCTCCTCGATCTGATCGAAGAGCTTTAATACTCTTTCCTAATTGCTTCTCCACCTCATTCTTGAACTCCTTGAACTTCTCAAATGCTTCCGACTTGTACTTCATTAAGTACACATAGTCGAATCTTGAGAAGTCATCGGTGAATGTGATGAAGTAAGAAAAGCCACATTTGGCTTGGGTGGACATTGGACCACATACATCCGAATGTATTAGTTCCAAAATGTCCTTGGCACGTTCTCCATGTCCAATAAATGGAGATTTTGCCATCTTTCCTATAAGGCAGGATTCGCATGTTGCAAACGATTCATAATCGAATGATGTTAAGTAACCATGCTTGTGCAACTTTTGCAACCTGCTTTCGCCAATGTGTCCAAGTCTACAATGCCACATGTAGGCCTGGTTCACACAATTCTTGCTCTTCGTAAGAGCATTATCAATTTGAAGATTGTAATAAGAAACATCTAATAGATATAGACCGTTGACTAAAGATGCCGAAGCTATTGATTTATTACCATAATAAATCGAACAACTTCTATTCTCAATTGTCAACCTATATCCTATCTTGTCTAAACAAGATATTGATATGATGCTCTTTATTATGCTAGGAACATAATAACAATCTTCTAAAAGTAAGGTGTCTCCCGATGGAGGCCTGAGGTTTGCTGTCCCAACAGCAATCGCAGCAACTTTTGCGCCGTTTCCTAGCCTCAATTCCACCTCACCTTGTCTCAGCTTGCGCTTACTTGTCAGCATCTGCACATCATGGCAGATATGAGAAGCACATCCGGTATCTAATACCCAAGATGTGGAATCTCTAACTGACAAGTTGATATCTATCATATAGATATCTGAAGCTTCAGACAACTTCACTTTTCCATGAGCTTTATCGTTAAGGAACTCCTTGCAGTTCCTCTTCCAGTGACCATACTGCTTATAGTATAAGCAGTCACCCTTCACTACTCTTTTATCTTTGTCTTTCGATCCTTTATCGTTAGCTATCATCCCTGCTTCAGGGGCATCCAATGCCGATTCAGCAGGAGGATCAACTCCAGGGACAAAGTTATTGTGCTCAGATCTGAAGACATTCTTCAGTCTGAACCAATCCGAGTAGATCAGGTAAGTCAAAAGGGCATCAAGTATGCCACGGAGTAGGTTATTTGACGACATAATTCCCTACAGGAGATAAATAAAATCTATTTAGCAGATATTCAATTATTAAAGTTTAAAGCAAGACATGGTCTTTTGTTCAAGTTTAACTCCCACTAATTTTCGACGGACTGTATAACCCTCAGTTATAAAGAACGGGAGACGCTGACAGTCTCCTAGTGGGGATCAGAATCTCAATGACTTGCACTACAGCCTTGTGGATAGCACAACAAACTGTAATACAATCAGAGAGCACCCAACTCATGGGACTTGCAACTCCTTGCAATATCTGATCGTAGCTTCGGTCCCCAGAGATTTAATGGCCTTGTGGATAGCACAACAAACCACTAATTCTGGTCTAAGCTAACCATCATTACGCGACGAGCATAGATTTGCATGCAGCCCTTGTGGATAGCACAACAAAGCTACATGGTTCCTCTACCCCGATCTATAGGCATCTAATGCCATAGCCACAGTTTCTCCTCCCAATTAAGCAGGCCTTGTGGATAGCACAACAAACCTGCCTAAAGTGATTCGAATCCTATGACTATAACGATGGTAGACCACGCGGTAAGTTCTTAACTACTCGCGTTACGGCTTAGAGTTTATCTGAGGGTATTTAGATAACTTTTATCTTGGTCTCTCCTAGGTGATAGTATATAAATATATCGTATATATTTACTAAATACTATAACCTACTTTGATTCATAATCAAAAGATAAACAATGCATCACATACATGTCATTAGTGTGGTCATGGATAGCACAGTGGGTTTGACTGGAGCCAACAGTCAAACGCACACACAATCTAACACAACAATTATATTAGATAATCTGCAAGCATATAGGCAAGAGATCTCCATCTTATCGCCTTCCTGGTTGCAGTTGTGGATCGTCCTTGCTCCTTCCTCGGTTGCCTCGATCAAATTACATTAATTCTAGAATTACATGTAATTAGAAGAGGGCCTTATGGCGAGTACAAGAGAGAGAGGGAGGTAGAAATACATCGGAGTATGAGAGAGAGAGAGGTGCGCAGACCTCTATTTATTAACAATTAATAAACATTCATCATTCATCTACGATCCACACAAACACATCATTCATCACATGAACAATTAAAAGTGCATATCCATGACCACGATGTGTTTTAGACATCCACACATGATTCAGCGCATCACATGGCTAAAACAAATGAGTTTTCAAAAATAGATAAATTTTGGCTTTCAAAAAGCTGGGATCCAATCAAAATTGGCATTTGAATTTTGAAAAACTCATTTTATTAACTTAACATGCAATTAAATCTAATTTAAAAGTAATAAACACACATCACATGCGCACACACTCCAAATTAATAATTCCAGATTATTCCATGCATATTTAGAACATTTCTAATAATCTAACACTTAGATTGAACCCCATTAATAATCTAACAATTAGACTATTAATTACTAATTTAACTCTTAAATTAGCTAATTAAAATTAATCATTAATTTAACACTTAAATTAATAATCAACTTTAATTAGTTATTAACAATTAATCTAACTCTTAGACTAATTAATTAATGTTAATAACTATTTTAACTCTTAAACTAGTTATTAACACAAATTTTTCATTTAACCAGTAATCTAACACTTAGATTATTAGATTAATATTAATTATTAGTTTAACACTTAAACTAATAACTAATAACTTCTAATTAAACCTTCATATTAGTTAATTAAAACTAATTATCAAATTAACATTTAAAATGATAATTAATTCCACTTAACTAATGAATGTTAACTTAACACTTAAGTTAGACAATTAAAATTAATTATTAATTTAACATTTAAATTAATAACCAATTCCAATTATTAACAACACTTTGTTAATTGAATGATTCATAATCATTATTGCCCAATTAAAATTAAGAATTAAATAATAATTTCATATTCCAAAACAATTTTGAATTTATAATTAATATATAATTCTCAATTATAATTTTTAATGGGCTAAGGTTTAATAGAAATGGGGTTTTAAAATAGGAAAAACAAAGGATTGGGGCTCAGCCCACTAGGGCCAACTAGCTCGAGCCATTGTCGAGCCTGGGCTCGGTCAGGGCCCGAGCCAGGGTCGCTGGGCTCAAGCCAGGGGCGCCTTTCACCTGCAACCCGACGCCCATTTGCTGCAGAAACCCTAGCCGGCGGCGGCTGGGAGTTGCAGGCGGCGCCGGCGGTCGCCCACGGCCCTGCCCGGCTCCGGCCGGCGATTCCCCGGCGCCGGCGGTTCCCCCGGCGCCGGCAGGGCCGCCGGAGAGGCCTGAAAAAGAGCCGGCCAACCCCAAAAGTCCCCCAAAAACTAGTTTTTCGCAGGGATTTAAAACCATTTTAGGGTTTAAATTAATGGCCCTCCAAGGGCACTCCGGTGGCGGTCTTGGTGACCGGTGGATAGAGGTGACTATCCTTTATAGATCCGGAGTCTCGGCCGGCCATCCCAATGCTTGGGAGGCCGATTAAAGCCGCCGTAAACACGCCGTTCTTCGTCTCACGAAGAACACGAAAAACCCCCAAAATAATCTCGAAAAATTGAAAGAAAATAATCATATTAACTGTGTTCATCGCATGAACACGGATCCAACAATTATTCGAAGTTACAGCATGGAATAACTCATGAAAAAATTAATTTAGAGATCCGAAATGGGACGAGAAACAGTGGAACCTGGCTATGATACCACTGTTGGGATTTTCTCGGTTTATTCGGATCGCTGACGCAGCGGAAAACAAAAATATTTACAGCGATCCGTTCCCGTTTCGACATCTAAAATACAAGATAATCGGATTATCTGTTCTCATCGTGTGCGGATTCGAATCCGCAGCCGTTTGGTTCCGTCGGTGTGACACCGCAAGCCGCGCAAGCGCCCGGCCTCTAGTGAAGTCCACGCGATCCTCCCCGCGACGGATATCCTCGAGTTCGTCGTTCTTCGCAGCCCACGAAGCCTCCGTCGGTCGCCGCAATGATCGCCGCAGCGCGCGGACGATTTCCCGTCGAACGGGATTCAGAGAAGTGGCGGAGCAGATCTGGATCTGCCTGGGCGTCAGAGAAAGACAGAAACTGAGGAGGGGCGGCTAGGGTTAGCAGCAGCTTGGCCTGCTCAGCCCGTTCACTATGTTTTATACTAACCGCGCGGTTTTTCACAAAAACCCCCGGTTTGTATAAAACCCACTTATTTATCCATCGCCTTGAGAATCATTTGCGTGTGACCCTCTAGGCCCAAGTACCAGTCCAGTTAATGGCCCAGTAAGCCCAGTGACTCCTCACTGGCTTTATTAATTAATAAATAACCCTTTATTAATCAATTAATCAATCGAATTGATGTCGCACATCGAATTCGACCGGGCCTCTGATCACGTTGGGTGCCAAGCAACACCGCGTGAACCCGGAAGGTATTTGGGGTTAAGTAACCCACTCTTGGAACTTTTTCGCCGACAGTTACCGCGTGAATATAATCCTTCATTCGTACAATGCTCTGGAGTCAACTCAGGGTATGGCGAGCTGTCAAACCCTAACCGGTCGACTCACTTGGATTGGATGCCGCTGATGAATATCGGAAAACTCCTTTTCCGATATTATCGTCCGCCCTGGCCAGGGACTTCCGCGCATCCTTCCTAGAGCATTCTCTCTCTAAGTACCGAGAGTGAATGATTCCTTATTGACACACAATTCCCTTCGACGGTATTCCGCTGCACCCAATCCTTGGCGTATTAGAATCCCGTGGCTAGAGATTCGTAGACCAAGGTCAAATTACAGAAGTCCACCGCCAAGGTGTCCTTGGTGTCTCAGGTCCGAGGACCATCTACGCAACTGCGACAATAGAATCAAGCTGGTTGACAGTGAGGTACAATACCATCCAGCGATTCAGTCGGATCAGTTCAGTAAACTCATTCTCCAATGAGCACCTACAGATTCGCCTTAGTGTCTCCACACAAGTTACTTATGAGACCAGTCACCCTCATCATATGAGCAGGAGTAATCTGTACTAGTCTAACCGGATATCCGATGTCCTTTTCGGATATCCTCCGACTAGGAACGATTAAGAATATGTGTGTTTAAGTGATCAGTCTCATTAGTATGATCTCATCATAATCTGATCACCATAGCACATATTCACGGACTTCATTATGAAACGATAATTAACGCGATTTACACATAATGAATATTATGCCATTTTATTAATAATGAACGAGATTTACATTGTTAGATTGGCTTGTAGGCCACCTAAACTAACAGGTTTTATATAAACCGGAGGTTTTTATGAAAAACCGCGCGGTTAGTATAAAACATAGCGAACGGGCTGAGCAGGCCAAGCTATTGCTAACCCTAGCCGCCCCTCCTCTATTTCTCTCTCTATCTGGCGTCCAGACAGATCCAGATCTGCTCCGCCGCTTCTCTGAATCCCATTCGACGGGAAATCATCCGCGCATTGTGGCGACCGGCAGAGGTTTCGTGGGCTGCAAAGAACGAAGAACGTGAGGATATCCGTCGCGAGGAGGATCGCGTGGACTTCGCTAGAGGCCGGGCACTTGCATGGCTTGCGGTGTCGCACCGACGGAACCGAACGATTGCGGATTCGAATCCGCACACGGTGAGAATCGATTATCCGATAATCGTAGTTTTTAGTTTTTCGAAACGGCAACGGATCGCTGTTTAATATTTTATTTTCCGCTGCGTGAGCGATCCGGAGAAACCCGAGAAATCCCAACAGTGGTATCAGAGGCAGGTTCCACTGTTTCTCGTCCCGTTTCGGATCTTTAAATTAATTTTTCATGAGTTATTCCATGCGTTTAATTCGATTAAAGTGACGGAATAGTGTTCATAAGATGAACACAAATAATTTGATTTTTTTTCTGTGATTTTTTGGATTTTATTTGGGGTTTTCGGAGTTCTTCATGAGATGATGAACCGGGGTACTTTAGCGGCTTCGTACATGCCTCCCAAGCGTTGGGATGGTGGGTTAGATCTCTGGATCTCTTGGTGATAGTCACCACTACACACCGGGCATGATAGCCGACGCCATGGTGGCCTTGAAGAGCTACAAAATCGAGCCCCAAATCGGATTTAAAATCCTGAAAAACAAATTTTTGGGGGTTTTGAATGGGCTTGGCCGGGTGTTGTTTGACCACCGCCGGCGGCCCAACCGGCGCCGGGGGCAACGCTAGCCGGGGCCGGCGGCGCCTGGGGCTCGCCGGCGGCGGCGCTACCCAGCCGCCCTCCTACCTGCGACCTGGAAAGGGGGCTAGGGTTTCGGGTGGGAGATTAGGGGCGACGGTTTGAGCGTGGACCAGACCGACCGGTCCGACCGGTCAGTCAGACCTGGTTCTAGGCCGAACTGGGCCCCTACTTGGCTGGCGCTAGGGCCCGAGCTCATTGCAGGGTTGCTCGGGCCTAGCCCGAGCCTTGGCTCAGCCAACTGGCTGAGCCCTTTTCCCCTCTATCCCTTAAATCCCTGCACCTGTATTGCCCATTTAAATTAGAAATTAAATTGAAGTTTGATTTAAAATTTTAAAATTGTTTTGAAGTTTTAAATTAGTACTCAATATTATTTTATATTGGGCTATTATGATTATGAATGATTAGCTTTAACAAATTGTTGTTAATTAACAAAGTTAATTGTTAATTTAAATGTTAAATTAATAATTAATTTTTATATGACTAATTTAAGTGTTAAATTAGCAGTCTTTAATTATTATTGTTAGTTATTAATTTAAGAGTTAAATTAATGATTAACATTAATCATTTAACCTAATTGTTAGATTAATAATTATTAATTAATTAAATTTAATTGTTAATTTAAGTGTTAAGTTAACAATTAATTAACTAATCTAATTGTTAGATTGTAGTCATTGATTAATTAGTGTTAATTAATAATTTAAGTGTTAAATTAGTAATTAACATTAATTAACTAATGTAAGAGTTAGATTAATAGTTAATTAATAATTAGAGTTAATTAATAATTTAAGTGTTAAATTATTAATTAACTTTGTTGGACTAGTCTAAGAGTTAGATTAGTCATTAATAGTCTAATTGTTAGATTATTAGTGGGGTTTAATCTAAGTGTTAGATTATTAGAAATGTTCTAATTTGCATGGAATAATCTGGAATTATTAATTTGGAGTGTGTACGCATGTGATGTGTGTTTAATGCTTTTAAATTTTGATTTAATTGTATGTTAATTCAATAAAATGAGTTTTCGAAATTCAAATACCAATTTTGATTGGATCCCAGCTTTTTGAAAGCCAAAGTTATCTATTTTTGAAATACACTTTTATTTTAGCCATGTGATGCGCTGAATCATGTGTGGGATGTTTAAAACACACCGTGGTCACGGATATGCACTTAATTTATTATTCATGTGATGAATGGATTGTGTGGATCGTAGATGTATGATTGTTTATTAATTGTTAATAAATAGAGGTCTGCGCACCTCTCTCTCTCATACTCCGATGTATTTCTACCTCCCTCACTCTTGTACTCGCCATAAGGCCTTCTTCAATTTACTTGTAAATTCTAGAATTTATTGTAATATGATCGAGGCAACCGAGGAAGGAGCGAGGGCGATCTACAGCTGCAACCAGGAAGGCGAAAAGATGAAGATCTCTTGCCTATGTGTTTGCAGGTCATCTAATATAATTGTTGTAACGACCCGCCATCCTATGACCGGAGACCCGGTCACTAAATAGATGTCGGCCCATTAACTGCGGGTTCACACCCGGATCTCACACAACACGTCTGGAGGAGTAAGTGCTAAACAAGGCTAAATATAACAAACACACGGACTATAAGGGAAGCAAGTGCGCAGGAAGGAAAATAACAATGTCCGTATACAGTCCAACAATAATTACATGTCCAACAATTAAATAAGTACAGGCAGAAGGAAGTACAACAACATCGGGGCATACCCCGGAACTAAGACAGCTGCTGGTCCGCACACCAAGGAGACTCCACGCTACCGCTCGCCTCGAGGTCCACACCTGAAACCGCAGGGAGTGAGCCACACCAGAATCGGGCTCAGTAGGGATCATCCGATCCCCTGCCTCCCACTCACACACCCACAAGTGAAACAACAGGAATATATGGCAATTAAGTAAAACAGTAAACATAGCATCCAACTCTGATATGAAACGCACGATAAGCAGTGTAGCAAGAACCATTCTAAGCAACCCGAAGAACCCAACACAGAGTAACGTCTCACAGCCAAAGTCCACGAAGCGACTGAACCACACTGTCGACCGAAGTCAAACGTCGCCTCCCAACACTACCACCACTACTCACGCCTGTCCACCCCTACAGTGTTCCGGGGCACTGTAGGGTGAGGCATTGAGTCAAACTAGGACTAGCTGGAACCAGTGTACCGCCACTGCCAGCTACGTGTGCACACAAGCAGTCTAGACTACTTTCATACCGTCCGGATTGCCTCCACGCTAGGCCTCAGCGCTTCAGGAGGGCCCTGGGGACCGGCGAACCCCCGTCAAGCCGAAGCTACAGGAACTACCCACAAACCCAAATCTCCCGGGCTGCGTCAGGCCAAAGGGCTAAGGGTACCACTCGTAACCTTGATCAAAGGTCACATCAGGCCCAGTGGCTAAAGGGTAAACCAACTCCCACCAGTACCACAACCAGCTCCACAGTAAGAAACGCGCCGGAAGCTGCCACGACAAACAAGGGAAACTCCGACCCGCTGAGGACAAACAACGACCCCTCGGATAGCACACCGGCTACTCCGGCCCGTCGGGCTCAAGGCGATCCTGCTTACCTCAGCCAAAGGTAAAACACAACATGTACCCCTTCTCCCACCGGTACAGCTCACAGACACCATGACCCTGTCCCCATCGGTCCATGGTGACAAACGTAAACCACAGTCATTCCGATTCCATATTCGCATACGCACACACACATACAACATGATTCCCTTCACACAGGAGTCCTCAGTCTCAACATACAACGTGAAGCATGCAATTGAAATCATCCCACGGTGAAGCACATGGTGAAAATCAGGTTACACATCTCTGTCTTGAATCGCGTCGACCGAGGTCGACGCCATTCAAGTCCCTCGGACAGGTTCATTTAACAGACAGAAAATTCCCTGAAACGCGTCGTCATAGGGAATCGCCTATCTAAAACGCGTCCAGGTCCACAGACGCCATTCACACATAAATTCCATATTTACAGACCCTCACAAGGGGTGATTTTCCTGTCTAAATGGCGTCATGATGGCCCGACGCCCTTCTGAAAGGCGTCGTCCATCCATGACGTCATTTAGCTTTAGAACCCCTAACACAGGAAACCTTAAACAGGGAGGTTTCTGCCCTAAAAGGCGTCGTACGGCCCTGACGTCTTTCTAAAAAGCGTCAACCAGGCACGACGCCGTTTAGCGCCAGAAACCAGGTTTCCTGGTTCAACCCGAGGGTTTCTCCCTTGAACCCCAAGCACCCCGAAAAGCCCCAAAACCAAAAGGGGGAAGATGAGAACGTCAAGCACCACGATCATGCTATGAAACCACGTCCACAAACACCGCCATTCCCACAAGGAATCCCCCTAAACATGCTCAATTTAACCCCAAACACGCCACATCACGCCAAGAAACAAACGAACACACATGCAAGGTTTCGTCCCCCTACCGGTTCTTGAACTCCGCCGAGCTCCGTGCCGCCGTCCCGCCGCACCGCACGCCGCCGCCGGTACCCTCGAGGACGCCGCCACTCCGCCGGGACGTCGGTCGCCGTCCGGAGAGTGGAACACCGTGAAGGAAGTGGTGGAGGTAGAGGTGAGAGGTAAGGTGGTGTTGGAGTGGTGGAAGAGGAAGAAGAGGAAGGGAAGGGGAAGAAGAGCGTCGGAGAGGGCGCAGAGAGCGAAGAGAGAGAGAGTGAAGGAGAGAATGAGGGAAAGAAGGGAAGGCTCGCGGGGTCAACCAGAATCCCGCTAAAACGCGTCGATCGAGGCATACGCCTATCAGTTTGACAGGACGGCCGTACTGACAGCGGTCTGAAACGCGTCGCCCACCGTGGACGCCGTTCAGACGACAGGACAGGCCGTACTGACAACGCTCTGGCGCCGCACCCTGACATCGCAGAGGTCACAGTCTGAATCGCGTCGGCCAACCTGGACGCCGTTCAGACGATGTGACCGGGGCCGTACTCTCTCGGCCCGAAACCCACCCACGTGGCGCACACGTGGCACAACAACCTGCAAACCTAAATGGCGTCCACACAACCTGACGCCTTTTGAAAGGCGTCGAGCAGTGCTGACGCCATTCAGCTAGGAATCTCAAGACCCCTCACAGGGTCCAAACCAAGGGATCCGACCCAAACCCGATCCGAAAACAGAACCCGAAATCTCAATCCTTACAATTGTTGTGTTAGATTGTGTGTGCGTTTGACTGTTGGCTCCAGTCAAACCCACTGTGCTATCCATGACCACACTAATGACATGTATGAGATGCATTGCTTTCTTTTGCTTATGAATCAAAGCAGGTTATAGTATTTAGTAAATATATACAATATAATTATACTATCACTTAGGAGAGACCAAGATAAAAGCTATCTAAATATCCTCAGATAAACTCTAAGCCGTAACATGAGTAGTTAAGAACTTACCGCGTGGTCCACCATCATTATAGTCATAGGATTCGAATCACTTTAGGCAGGTTTGTTGTGCTATCCACAAGGCCTGCTTAATTGGGAGGAGAAACTGTGGCTATGGCATTAGATGCCTATATGATCGGGGCAGAGGAACCATATAGCTTTGTTGTGCTATCCACAAGGGCTGCATGCAAATCTATGCTCGTCGCGTAACGATGGTTAGCTTAGACCAGAATTAATGGTTTGTTGTGCTATCCACAAGGCCATTAAATCTCTGGGGACCGAAGCTATGATTAGATATTGCAAGGAGTTGCAAGTCCCATGAGTTGGGTGCTCTTTGATTGTATTACAGTTTGTTGTGCTATCCACAAGGCTGTAGTGCAAGTCATTGAGATTCTGATCCCCACTAGGAGACTGCCGGCGTCTCCCGTTCTGTATAACTGAGGGTTATATAGTCCGTCGAAAATTAGTGGGAGTTAAACTTGAACAAAAGACCATGTCTTATTTAAAATTTTAATAATTGAACATCTGCTAAATAAATTTTACTTATCTCCTGTAGGGAATTATGTCGTCGAATAACCCAATCCACGGCATACTTGATGCCCTTTTGACTTACCTGATCTACTCGGATTGGTTCAGACACCTGAAGAATGTCTTCATATCTGAGCACAATAACTTTGTCCCTGGAGCTGATCCCCCTGCTGAATCGACATTGGATGCCCCTAAAGCAGAGATGTTAGCTAACGATAAAAGATCGAAGGACAAAGGCAAAAGAGTAGTGAAGGGTGACTGCTTCTACTATAAGCAGTATGCTCACTGGAAGAGGAACTGCAAGGAGTTCCTTCATGATAAAGCTCATGGAAGAGTGAAGCTGTCTGAAGCTTTAGATATCTATATGATAGATATCAACTTGTCAGTTAGAGATTCCACATCTTATGTATTAGATACCGGATGTGCTTCTCATATCTGTCATGATGTACAGATGCTGACAAGTAAGCGCAAGCTGAGACAAGGTGAGGTGGAATTGAGGCTAGGAAACGGCGCAAAAGTTGTGGTGATTGCTGTTGGGACAACAAACCTCAAGCTTCCATCGGGAGACACCTTACTATTAGAAAATTGTTATTATGTTCCTAGCATAATAAAGAACATCATATCAATATCTTGTTTGGACAAGATAGGATATAGGTTGACTATTGAGAATAGAAGTTGTTCGATTTATTATGGTAATCAATCAATAGCTTCAGCATCTTTAGTCAACGGTCTATATCTATTAGATGTTTCTTATTACAATCTTCAAATTGATAATGCTCTTAAGAAGAGCAAGAATTGTGTGAACCAGGCCTACATGTGGCATTGTAGACTTGGGCACATTGGTGAAAGCAGGTTGCAAAAGTTGCACAAACATGGTTACTTAACAACATTCGATTATGAATCGTTTGCAACATGCGAATCCTGCCTTATGGGAAAGATGGCAAAATCTCCATTTACTGGACATGAAGAACGTGCCAAGGACATTCTGGAACTAATACATTCGGATGTATGTGGTCCCATGTCCACCCAAGCCAAAGGTGGTTTTTCATACTTCATCACGTTCACCGATGACTTCTCAAGATTCGACTATGTGTACTTAATGAAGTACAAGTCGGAAGCATTTGAAAAGTCCAAGGAGTTCAAGAATGAGGTAGAAAAGCAGTTAAGAAAGAGTATTAAAGCTCTTCGATCAGATCGAGGAGGAGAATACTTGAGTACTAATTTCACACAATTCTTAAAGGGTAATGGTATCCTTTCTCAGCTGACCCCTCCATATACACCACAGATGAATGGTGTATCGAAAAGGAGGAATCGCACCTTGTTGGACCTGGTGCGATCCATGATGAGCTTTTAAGGATTACCAGTGTCCCTCTGGGGATATGCTCTAGAGTCAGCAGAATACCTACTGAACAGAGTACCCAGCAAGTCTGTAGCCTCTACTCCATATGAGATATAGAAAGGCAGGAAATCAGAATTTAAACATGTTAAAGTCTGGGATTGTCCTGCTCATGTAAAGAGGCATGATCCAGACAAGCTGGAATCACGAACTGATAAATATAAGTTTGTGGGATATCTAAAGGAAACCTTTGGATACTAATTTTTTCATCCTGGTGAACAAAAGGTGTTTGTCGCCAGGAAAGCTGTCTTCTTGGAAGAGGAATACCTTCTCCAGGAGGATAGTGGGAGTAAAATAGTACTGGAAGAGGTTCCAGATCCTCAAACAGCTACATTATCATCAGATGAGATATCAGTTACTGAATCTGTTCAGGTACACACAGATGAACCTTGTAGATCTGGTAGAGTACCTAGACTACCCGAACGATATGTGGGACATATTGCTGAAGGTAAGTCTAAGGTACAATATAATGAGGATGATGATCCAAAAACCTACCAGGAGGCCATAGCAGGCCCAGAAGCCGAGAAATGGCAAGAAGCCATGAACTCAGAAATCCAGTCCACGTATACCAACCAAGTTTGGAACTTGGAGGACTTACCTAGGGGTATTGTACCCATCGGTTGCAAGTGGATCTTTAAGAGAAATATCGGTGCTGATGGACGGATCGACACTTATAAGGCAAGGTTGGTGGCAAAGGGATATTGTCAAAGGCAAGGAATTGACTATGACGAGACTTTCTCACCAGTTGCCATGATAAAGTCGATCAGAGTTCTGCTCGCCATTGCTGCACACTTTAATTATGAAATCTGGCAGATTGATGTAAAACTGCCTTCCTCAATGGTAACCTTGAGGAAGAGATGTATATGATACAACCAGAAGATTTCACATCTAAAGAATCTCCAGCTAAAGTGTGCAAACTTCAGAGGTCCATTTATGGACTGAAGCAAGCTTCCCGGAGCTGGAACATAAGATTTGACGAGGTTGTCAAGTCTTTTGACTTCATTAAGAATGAAGATGAGCCTTGTGTGTACAAGAAGAACAGTGGGAGTGCAGTCACTTTTCTAGTTCTTTACGTAGATGACATACTACTAATTGGGAATGATGTAGCTATGATGTCATCAGTAAAGATCTGGCTGTCGAAAAACTTCTCCATGAAGGAGTTTGGAGAAGCATCCTACGTATTGGGAGTCCGGATCTATAGAGATAGATCAAAGAGGATGCTTGGAATGACCCAATCCGTGTACATAGATACCATAGTCAAAAGGTTTGGCATGGAAAATTCCAAGAGAGGTCTCATACCGATGAGACATGGAATTAGTCTCTCAAAGGAGCAATCTCCTAAGACTCCTGATGAGAGGGCATTCATGGATAGAATATCCTATGCCTCTGCCATAGGATCTATCATGTATGCCATGCTATGTACACGGCCTGATGTTGCATTTGATCTAAGTGTTACGAGCAGATTTCAGGCTGATCCAGGCGAAGAGCACTGGAAGGCAGTGAAATGCATCCTTAAGTACTTGAGAAGAACTAAGGATATGTTTCTTGTATATGGAGGAGGTGACTTGAAACTGCGAGGCTATACTGACTCGAATTTCCAGTCGGATCCAGATGATAGAAAGTCTACATCGGGATTCGTGTTTACATTGAACGGAGGGGCAGTGTGCTGGAAGAGTTCCAAGCAAGTAACCACTGCAGATTCGACGACTGAAGCTGAGTACATCGCTGCAGCTTAAGCCGCCAAGGAAGCAGTGTGGTTGAAGAAATTCATCACCGACTTCGGCGTCGTTCCTAGCATCTCTGAGCATGTTCCACTGTTGTGCGACAACAATGGAGCGATTGCACAAGCGAAAGAGCCGCGGTCTCATCCGAAATCGAAGCATATTCTGAGGTGCTTTTACCTTATCAAAGAGATCATATCCAAAGGAGATGTAGTAGTGGAAAGAGTTCCATCCGTCGACAATGTAGCAGATCCACTGACAAAGCCGTTGGCTCAAATTGTGTTTGAGCGTCACCTAGAGTCTATAGGCTTATTGTATAAAGGTGATTGGCTTTAGTCCAAGTGGGAGATTGTTAGTTTTAGGTGGCCTACAAGCCAATCTGACTATGTAAATCTCGTTCATTTATTAATAAAATGGCATAATATTCATTATATATAAATCGCATTAATTATTGTTTCATAATGAAGTCCGTGAATATGTGCTATAGTGATCAGATTATGATGAGATCATACTAATGAGACTGATCACTTAAACACACATATTCTTAATTGTTCATGGTCGGAGGATATCCGAAAAGGACATCGGATATCCAGTTAGACTAGTACAGATTACTCCTACTCATATGATGAGGGTGACTGATCTCATAAGTCACTTGTGTGGAGACACTAAGGCGAATATGTAGGTGCTCATTGGAGAATGAGTTCACTGAACTGATCCAACTGAATCACTGGATGGTATTGTACCTCACTGTCAACCAGCTTGATTCTATTGTCGCAGTTGCGTGGATGGTCCTCGGACCTGAGACACCAAGGACACCTTGTCGGTGGACTTCTGTGCTTTAACCTTGGTTTACGAATCTCTAGCCACGGGATTCTAATACGCCAAGGATTGGGTACAGCGGAATACCGTCGAAGGGAATTATGTGTCAATAAGGAATCATTCGCTCTCGGTACTTAGAGGGAGAATGCTCTAGGAAGGATGCGCGGAAGTCCCTGGCCAGGGCGGACGATAATATCGGGAAAGGAGTTTTCCGATATTCATTAGCGGCATCCAATCCAAGTGAGTCGACCGGTTAGGGTTTGACAGCTCGCCATACTCTGAGTTGACTCAAGAGCATTCTACGAATGAAGGATTATATCCACGCGGTAACTGTCGGCGGAAAGATTCCAAGAGTGGGTTACTTAACCCCAATACCTTCCGGGTTCACGCGGTGTTGCTTGGCACCGAACGTGATCGGAGGCCCGGTCGAATTCGATGTTCGACATCAATTCGATTGATTAATTAATTAATGAAGGGTTATTAATTGATTAATAAAGTCAGTGAGGAGTCACTAGGCTTGTTGGGCCATTAACTGGACTGGTACTTGGGCCTAGAGGGTCACACGCAAATGATTCTCAAGGCGATGGATAAATAAGTGGGTTTTATATAAACCGGGGGTTTTTATGAAAAACCGCGCGGTTAGTATAAAACATAGTGAACGGGCTGAGCAGGCCAAGCTGCTGCTAACCCTAGTTGCCCCTCCTCTGTTTCTCTCCCTCTCTGGCGTCTAGACAGATCCAGATCTGCTCCGCCGCTTCTCCGAATCCCGTTCGACGGGAAATCGTCCTCGTGTTGCGACAACCGGTGGAGGTTTCGTGGGCTGCGAAGAACGAGGAACGTGAGGATATTCGTCGCGAGGAGGATCGCGTGGACTTCGCTAGAGGCCGAGCACTTGCGTGGCTTGCGGTGTCGCACCGACGGAACCGAACGGTTGCGGATTCGAATCTGCACACGATGAGAATCGATTATCCGATAATCGTAGTTTTTAGTTTTTCGAAACGGCAACAGATCGCTATTTAATATTTTATTTTCCGCTGCGTGAGCGATCCGGAGAAACCCGAGAAATCCCAACAGTAGCCAATGGAGGCTTCCGTCCCCACTTTTTGCCAGAGCGGGTGACATGTTGCTCATTTGGAGTTGATGTAGAGCTTTCTATCACTTCCATTTTTGGAGCAAGGAAGATTTCTTCCTCCTCATCATCTTCACTTTCATCTATTGTTGATATTGTGTTGCAAGACATGACAGTGCAAGTGCCTTCCTGCTCTTCTTTTTCGTTTTCTTGACTATCATCAGTCTTCGGCTTTTTGACTTCATGTTCCTAGAATAGGGCTTCTTCATATATTTGCTTCATTGTCATATTTTGGAGTTTCTCCCATGGGATATAATGCTTCAGCTTTGTTGGCTTTCTTTAAGGCTGTTCGTATTCATCCAAGCTGTCTATTAGTTGTTGCAACTTTGACAGCGGATCTTTACCCTTAGGTAGAATTGGTATTAATGTTTCTCTTTTTCTTCTTCTGTTGGTAACCCTCTGTTAGTATTAGATGGTCTCAAAGCCAATCCGATACTATGTACTTATTCAGATTATTAATAAATGGAAATAATTTATTGTGTGTAATTAATTCGATCTGTGTTTATCGTATCACGATGAAGTCCATGAACATATGCAATAGTCTTCGGATTATGATGAGATCATAATTACGGGACTGAAGACTTATAAACACATGTTCTTAATTGTTCCTACTCATAGGATGTTTGAGATAGGACATCGAACATTCGGATAGACTAGTATAGGTTACTTCAGCTCATATGATGAGGGTGACTGATCCCATAAGTCACTTGTGTGGAGACACTATGCTGGACCTATAGGTGCTCATTGGTGAATGAGTTCACTGAACTGATCCGACTATGAATCGCTGGATGGTAATCACCTCACTGTTAACCAGCTCGATTCATTTGTCACGGTTGCATGGATGATCCTTGGACCTGAGACTCCAAAGATATCTTGTTGGTGGGTTTATGAGCTTTGACCTTGACTAACGAATCCCTAACCATGGGTTATCAATAAGTCAAGCGATCGGGTTCAGAGAAATGCCCTCGAAGGTAATTGTGTGTTCAATACGGGATCATCCGCTCTCGGAAGTTTGAGAGAGAATGTTCCGGGAATGATGCGCTTAAAGTCCCTGGCCAGGGCGGACTCTGTAATCGATAAGGAGTTATCAGATTCAGATTAGCAGCATCTGATTCAAGCGAATCAACAAAATAGGGTTTAACAGTAAACCATGCCCTAGGTCGATTCGGGAACATTGCACGGATGAAGGATTATATCCGCGCGCTAATCGATGACAGAAAGGTTCTAATAGAGGGTTGCGATAACCCCAGTGCCATCCAGGATCACGCGATGTTGATTGGCATCCAACGTAATCGGCAGTCCGTCCGAATTTATTGTGGGACATTAAATTCGGCTGATTAATTGAATATAAGGATATTAATTAATTCAATGGGTCAGTAAAGGGTTACTGGACTTAATGGGCTATTAACTGGACTTGCATTTGGGCCTAGAGGGTCACACGCAAATGGTTTTCAAGTCGAGGGATAATCCGACAGGATTTCGGATAAGTCTGGATTTTTATGAAAAACCGCAAACTGACTTATTATAAAAGAACGGATTCTACGTCCGGGGACAGCAACCCTGACCTAGCCGTCATTCGTTCTTTCTCCCTTTCTCTCTCTTCTGGGCGTGCGGTTCCCGACTGCTCCGGCTTCCGTCTGACGGGAGATTCAAAATCCGCATGTCGCGGCGGATTACGCGCAGCCAGACGGGATCTACGAATGCCGCAGTGAGCGAGGAAGTGAGGACGATCCATCGCGAGCAGAACCGCATCGATACTGCTAGAGATCGGGCATCTGCGCGACTTGCGGCATCGCTCCGACGAAACCGAAAAACGAACGCGGAATCGAATCCGCGCAAGGTAAATCCGATTTACTCCGGTCTTGTTTTGTTCATCGAAACGGGACAAATCCGATCCCGAATATTTTATTCCGCTGCGTTTTTCGGTCGGATCTCGACACAACGATCCCAACAGTGGTATTAGAGCCAGGTTATCACTGTGTTCTTCTCCGTTTCGGATTCCGAAATTTAATTTTCTAGTTATATTCCATGCATATTTTACGATTTTGTTGGAGAAATAATATTCATGAGATGGATAAAAGTAATTAGATGAATTTTATTTCTGCAAAAATCGTTATTTTTGGTCTCTCGCGTTCTTCGTGGGACGAAGAACAAAGTTTTTGGGGGTGATGTTTGGATAATCACATGTGATGCGAATATGCTGGGAAGGATTTTTGGTATGACCAAATGATCCCACAGATCACTACCAACATCATCTTCAGCTCCGACAGGGGCTTACCGGCAATGACCGGCCGAAATAGTGCTTCCCGGCAACTAGGTTTGGCAGAGCTTTTTGGGGGGTTCCGGGCACCCCTTTTTGGGGTTGGAAGGCACCACAGGCGCCATCCGGCGCCGGCGAGGTGACCGGCGGCGATCTGGTGCCCTCCCAGGGCCGGGGCGGTCGCCGGCCGCCGTCTCCCCCTCTCCCCCCCGCGGTTTCCTGCAACCAGGTGCGCCGGAATTGGGGGAGAGGGCTCGGGCCCGTGCGACCGAACCAGGCCGGCCGGGGGTCGAACCGGGTTGAATCGCCCACCCTGCCCTGGTCCAAGCCCAGGGGGGCCCTGGTCCGAGCCCATGGCTCAGCTGGGCTGAGCCCTGGTTAGGCCAGGGTGGGCTGGTTCGAGCCCTGGGGCCCCTGGTCCGAGCCCATGGCTCCGCTGGGCTGAGCCCTGGTTCGGCCAGGGGTGGGCTGAGCCACCTAGGTGTTTTTTAAAACCTGTTTAATTAGTTTAAATTGTTTTAAAACTTTATATTTTCAAAATTGTTTTGAAATTAAATTTTTTATTCAATTTAACCTTTTGAGACCCATTGCAATTGATTAACATCATTATCTTAATTGAAGTTTATAGTTATAATTAATTATTAATTTAAATGTTGAATTGATGATTATTTATAACTAGATAATCTAAATGTTAGATTTTAATAAGATAATGATTAATCTAGTTGTTTAATGACTTTATTAATCTAATAGTTAGATTAATCTTGTCATATTTGCATGGAACATTCTAGATATTTAAATTTTGGAATTTTAATGCATATGATGTGTTATCATGCTTGTTTAAATTCGATTTAAGTTAAGCATGCATAAATTGTTTTTCGAAAATTTCTAAATCCAATTTTGATTGG
This sequence comes from Zantedeschia hybrid cultivar, assembly GCA_030544215.1. Lineage (NCBI taxonomy): Eukaryota > Viridiplantae > Streptophyta > Magnoliopsida > Alismatales > Araceae > Zantedeschia > Zantedeschia hybrid cultivar. Next base: position 41,279,516 of record JARZZO010000015.1, read on the forward strand.
TCCCTGGTTTTATGAAACCAAAATTATTAATTATTTTCGAAAATTTTAATTAGCCATTTGATGTGCAATTCATGTGTGGTTTGTTTAACTAAAACACATGGTGGTCATGGACGAGTATTAATTGTGGATGTGGAATGTTATTGCGTGGTTTATTGTTTATTAATAAATAGAGGTCTGCGAACCTCTCCCTCTCATATTCCATTGTACTTCTACCTTCCTCCTTCATGTAATCGCCATAAGGCTTCCTTATTTAAATTATCATGTAATTGAGAATTATGATGTAATTTGATCGAGGTGGCTGCGCGCGGAGCGAGGATGATCCACAACTGCCGACCAGATGAAAATGAAAGAGTTCATTGAATCCATGGGTTTGCAGACTCATGATATAAGTTGTTATATTGTGTATGTGTGTGCGTTTGACTGTCTGGCTCAAGTCAAACCACAGTGCCGTCCATGACCACACTAATGACATGTATGTGATGCGTGTGCTTAATATTTGCTAGGTTATTAGTATTTATATATATTCGATATATTTAATACTATCACCTAGGATGAGACCAAACTAAATAAGTAAAACCTTCGTTACAAACTCTAAGCCGTAGCGCGAGTCATTGAGAATGCACCGCGTGGTTCTCCATCAATATGATCAATAGAACTTAATTCAATGATGGCAGATACTATGTGTTTACCCGAGGTCTGCCATTGTCTGTTGAGAGGACTGTTGATCATGACATAAGATGCCTTTGGATAAGAGTAGAGGAACGATATAGTCATCCACGTGTTTACCCGGGAACTATATTTCTACTTTACTCTGTCACGTATTGATGGTAAAGTTTAGACCGGGGATAATGGTCTACTGTGTTTACCCGGGACCATTAAACTTTGGAGCCAAAGTATGATCGGATATTGCAAGGAGTTGCAATTATCATGAGATGATTGCTCTGAGATAGCGGTATGATACTACGTGTTTACCCGAGGTCATACTGTGATCCTTGGAGATTCTGATCCCCACTAGGAGACAGTCGGCGTCTCCCGTTCTGTATATCTGAAGGTTATACAGTCCGTCGAAAATTAGTGGGAGTAAAACTAGATAATAAAAGACCATATCTTGTTTAGTTAATCTGAATATCTGCTAATTATCAATTGATTATCTCCTGTAGGCGAGCATGTCGCACCATAATCCATTGCGAGGCATACTTGATGCCAACCATTTTACAGGCACCAATTACTCAGACTGGCTCAGAAACCTGAAGATAGTCCTCAGGTCTGAGCAGATTGCCTACGTCTTGGATAATGAACCTCCTGCTGAACTAGGATTGGATGCTCCAGAGGAGGAAATGATAGTGTATGAAAAATGGAAGGAAGATTCCACCATGGCCCAATGCTACATGTTAGCCTCGATGAGCAATGCGTTGCAGAGGCAACATGAAGAGATGGATGCTAGATCCATCATGCTCCATTTGAAGGAGCTATTTGGTGAGCAGAGCAGAATCGAACGATATGAGATATCGAAGAATCTGTTCAAGGCTCAGATGGCAGAGGGAACTTCAGTACAGAATCACGTGCTGAAGATGATTGACTGGGTGGAGAGGCTGGATGCTCTTGGGATTACACTTCCCAAGGAGATGCACACAGACCTCGTGTTGTCTTCACTTCCACCATCATATGCTCAGTTCATCGTTAATTTTAACATGAACAAGATCCAGGTCACCTTAGCTGAACTGCTGAACATGTTAAAGACTGCTGAGGGGAACCTTGTAAAGGATAAACCCCAAGTCCTCATGGTTGATAATACCAACAGAAAAAGGCTTGCAGTCCAAGCTTTTCGAAAGAATAAGAACAAGGTTCAGAGAAAGGCAAAGGTTGCCAAGAAAGACAAAGTAAAAGTGCTGAGAAAGGTGATTGCTTCTACTATCACCAGAAAGGGCATTGGAAGAGGAATTGCAAAGAATACCTCAAGGACAAGGCTCAAGGAACTATGAAGCAGCAGGACACTTCAGGTATCTATATGATAAATGTAAACTTGTCAATAAGAGATTGTACATCATGGGTATTGGATACTAGATGTGTATCTCATATCTGCAATTCTGTGCAGGCACTGACAAGAAGGCGTAAGCTGAGGACCGGCGAGGTGGAGCTGAGACTAGGTAACGGCGCAAGAGTTGCGGTGATGCTGTGGGGACAGTGAAGCTCAAGCTACCATCTGGAGACACATTTTTATTAGATGAATGTTATTATGTACCTAACATAATAAGGAACATCATTTCTATTTCATGTTTATATAGAATTGGATACAATTTACATTTTGGGAACAATAGTTGTTCAATTTATTTTGGAAATAAATTATTAGCTTCTGCTATTTTATCCAATGGTTTGTATCTATTAAATGTGTCTCATGATAATTTACACATCGGTTCTTCAATTAAAAGAAGTAAGTATGAAATGAATAAATCCTACTTGTGGCATTGTAGGCTTGGACACATTGGTGAAAACAGACTCCAAAGGATGCATAAAGATGGATATTTGGCTCCATTTGATTATGAATCATATGTAACCTGTGAGTCATGTTTAATGGGTAAAATGGCTAAGTCTCCATTTAGTGGAACTGTAGAACGAGCCAAAGGCATATTAGAACTCATACATTCAGATGTATGTGGTCCTATGTTAACCCAAGCCATTGGTGGTTTCTCATACTTCATTACATTCACTGATGATTACTTAAGGTTTGGATATGTATACTTATTGAAGTATAAATCTAAAGCCTTTGAGAAATTCAGAGAATTTAAAAATGAAGTAGAAAAACAAACAGGAAAGAGTATAAAAACCATCCAATCCGATCGGGGTGGTGAATACTTGAGTACAGAGTTCATTAAATACTTAAAGGATAATGGTATCCTTTCTCAACTTACACCTCCTTATACACCTCAGATGAATAGTGTATCAGAAAGGAGAAATCGCACATTAATGGAAATGGTGCGATCCATGATGAGTATGTCCAAATTGCAAGTGTCCTTATGGGGATATGCACTTAGCTCGGCTATGTATATCCTAAACATGGTACCCAACAAATCTGTTGAAACCACTCCATATGAGATATGGAATGGAAGGAAACTAGACCTTAAACATGTTAAAGTTTGGGGAGGTCCTGCTCATGTTAAAAGACATGACGCAGATAAGCTAGAATCCAGAACTGACAAATGCAGATTTGTGGGATATCCAAAGGAAACTTATGGATATTACTTTTATCTTCCTGGCGAACAAAAGGTGTTTGTAGCCAGGAGAGCTGTCTTTCTGGAAGAAGATTATATTCTCCAGAAGGACAGTGGGAGTAAAGTAATACTGGAAGAAATTCCAGACTCACAAACTGGCAATGGTTCATCAGATGAACCTGTTCAAAATGATACATAAGAACCTCGTAGGTCTGAAAGAGTACCTAAACCACCAGAAAGATATGTGGGACATATTAATTTGGACGGTTCAAGGATACTCTATAATGAGGATGATGATCCTAAGACTTACCAGGAGGCCATTGAAAGTCCAGAGGCCGGAAAATGGCGGGAAGCCATGAATTCTGAAATACAGTCCATGTACATCAACCAAGCTTGGAACTTGGTGGATTTACCTTATGGTATAGTACCTATCGGCTGCAAATGGATCTTTAAAAGAAAGATCGGTGCAGATGGACGTATTGAGACTTATAAAACAAGATTAGTGGCGAAAGGCTATCGTCAAAGACAAGGTGTTGACTATGACGAAATCTTTTCACCCTTTGCTATGATTAAGTCCATCAGATTTCTTCTCGCCATTGCTGCCTATCATGATTATGAAATCTGGCAGATGGATGTGAAGACTGCCTTCCTCAATGGAAACCTTGAGGAGGAGGTATATATGATACAACCAGAAGGATTCACATCCAAAGAATCTCCAGACATGGTATGCAAGTTGCAGAGGTCCATTTATGGACTGAAGCAAGCTTTCCGAAGCTGGAACATAAGATTTGATGATGCGATCAAATCTTATAGCTTCATTAAGAATGAAGATGAGCCCTGTGTATACAAGAAAAACAATGGGAGCGCAATCACATTTCTGGTTCTTTACGTTGACGACATCCTACTCATAGGGAATGATGTAGGAATGATGTCATCAGTAAAGATATGGCTGTCAAAGAACTTCTCCATGAAGGATTTGGGAGAAGTATCTTACATATTAGGAATACAGATCTATAGAGATAGATCAATGAAGATGCTAGTTTTAACCCAATCCATGTACATAGAAACCATTGTCAAAAGGTTTGGCATAGAAAATTCTAAGAGAGGTTTTATACCGGTGAGACATTGAATTTCACTCTCTAAAAGTCAGTCTCCTAAGACACTTGAAGAGAGGGCTGTGATGGATAAAGTCCCCTATGCTTCTGCCATAGGGTCCATCATGTATGCCATGCTATGTATCAGACCTGATGTAGCATATGCTCTAAGTGTTACGAGCAGACATCAGGCAGATCCAGGTGATGAACACTGGAAGGCTGTGAAATGCATCCTTAAGTACTTGAGAAGGACTAAGGATCTATTTCTAGTCAATGGAGGAGGGGACTTAAAGCTACAAGGATACATTGACTCGAGTTTTCAATCTGATCCTGACGACAACAGGTCAACATCCAGTTTTGTTTTCACACTTAACGGGGGAGTAGTGAGCTGGAAGAGTTCCAAGCAGGAAACCACTGCTGATTCGACAACGGAAGCCGAGTATATTGCTGCTGCTGAAGCCGCTAAGGAAGCTGTATGGATGAAGAAATTCATCGGCGACCATGGTGTAGTGGAAAGCATATCTGGTCCCGTCCCACTGTTGTGTGACAACAATGGGGCGATTGCTCAAGCGAAAGAGCCGAGGTCTCATCAGAAGTCGAAGCACATTCTGCAGTGCTTTCATCTGATCAGAGATATTATAGCTCGAGGAGATGTCGTGGTGGAAAGAGTTCCCTCAGCCGACAACATAGCAGATCCACTTACAAAGACTTTGTCTCAAAATGTTTTTAAGTGTCACTTAGAGAATATGGGTATTCTGTATAAAAGTGATTGGCTTTAGTCCAAGTGGGAGATTATTAGTATTAAATGGTCTCAAAGCCAATCCGATACTATGTACTTATTCAGATTATTAATAAATGGCAATAATTCATTGTGTGTAATTAATTCGATCTATGTTTATCGTATCACGATGAGGTCCATGAACATATACAATAGTCTTCGGATTATGATGAGATCATAATTACGGGACTGAAGACTTATAAACACATGTTCTTAATTGTTCCTAGTCATAGGATGTTTGAGATAGGACATCGAACATTCGGATAGACTAGTATAGGTTACTTCAGCTCATATGATGAGGGTGACTGATCCCATAAGTCACTTGTGTGGAGACACTATGCTGGACGTATAGGTGCTCATTGGTGAATGAGTTCACTGAACTGATCCGACTATGAATCGCTGGATGGTAATCACCTCACTGTTAACCAGCTCGATTCATTTGTCACGGTTGCGTGAATGATCCTTGGACCTGAGACTCCAAAGATATCTTGTTGGTAGGTTTCTGAGCTTTGACCTTGACTAACGAATCCCTAACCATGGGCTATCAATAAGTCAAGCGATCGGGTTCAGGGAAATGCCCTCGAAGGTAATTGTGTGTTCAATACGGGATCATCTGCTCTCGGTAATTTGAGAGAGAATGTTCCGGGAATGATGCGCTTAAAGTCCCTGGCCAGGGCGGACTCTGTAATCGATAAGGAGTTATCGGATTCAGATTAGCAGCATCTGATTGAAGTGAATCGACCAAATAGGGTTTAACAGTAAACCATGCCCTAGGTCGATTCGGGAACATTGCACGGATGAAGGATTATATCCGCGCGCTAACCGATGACAGAAAGGTTCCAATAGAGGGTTGCGATAACCCAAGTGCCATCCAGGTTCACGCGATGTTGCTTGGCATCCAAAGTGATCGGCAGTCCGTCCGAATTTATTGTGGGACATTAAATTCGGTTGATTAATTGAATATAAGGATATTAATTAATTCAGTGGGTCAGTAAAGGGTTACTGGACTTAATGGGCTATTAACTGGACTAGCATTTGGGCCTAGGGGGTCACACGCAAATGGTTTTCAAGTCGATGGATAATCTGACAGGATTTCGAATAAGTCTGGGTTTTTATGAAAAACCGCAAACTGACTTATTATAAAAGAACATATTCTACGTCCGGGGCCAGCAACCCTGACCTAGCCGTCATTCATTCTTTCTCCCTTTCTCTCTCTTCTGGGCGTGCGGTTCCCGACTGCTCCGGCTTCCGTCCGACGGGAGATTCAGAGTCCGCATTTCGCGGCGGATTACGCGCAGCCAGACGGGATCTACGAATGCCGTAGCAAGCAAGGAAGCGAGGAAGATCCATCGCGAGGGGAACCGCGTGGATACCGCTAGAGGTCGGGCATCTGCACGACTTGCAGCATCGCTCCGATGGAACCGGAAAACGAACGCGGATTCGAATCCGCGCAAGGTAAATCCGATTTACTCCGGTCTTGTTTTGTTCATCGAAACGGGACAGATCCGATCCCGAATATTTTATTCCGCTGCGTTTTTCGGTCGGATCTCGACACAGCGATCCCAACACCCTCCTTATAGTACGAGGATCTACCCATTTCCATATACTGCTGGCTGGAGCAGGGTAGCTTGAACTTCATTGGGATGTCTCCTACAAAGGGGAGGACACACATTGTTTTTTGCCTGAAGTTGCAGCTTCGACATGTGCAGATAAAGCCATTTTAGACATATCAGATATCGTATTATCCAGATTTGGTGGAGGGACGGGTTGAACATATGTCGGCCGTCGTGGAATACCTCCATGAATATATACTTCTGATGATTTTTGCTTGATATGAGGTCTTGACTTATTTTTAACTGTCTGCCACTGATATGCTTGGAGTGGTTGAAGTACCAGTTGCTCAAAAGTGGCTTGTGTACTTCTTTCTGCAGTTTCTGAGCTTAATGGCTAGTAAATGCGAACCATATAATGCACATTTATAGATGCCACATTTGCTTTTGTCCAGGCATGAGGTTGCGGAGGATCGACAAGATGATCTCCCATCTTCAGGACACGTTTTTGAATTAATTTTTCAACTGCATCTTTGAACACATAACATTCTTCAATAGGATGTCCCATGATTTGGTGATATAGACAATAATTTGGATCATTAGATCTTTTGGCATCTTCCGGCCTCTTCGACTGTGGTAACACAATCTGATTTTATTTTCGTGCCCATTCAAATAGAACACGAGTTTTGTCTTTCGGGAAGCTGTATGGCCTGTTCATTCTGTCTCTGAGAGAAGATAAGGCTCGGACTTCTTTCTCTCTATTGTTGTTGGTTTCGGCCTACGTGACTGGACCTTTCTTTTGTTGCTCCGTGATGAACGTAGATTAATCTACTGTATTTGACTCACGTGGAGCATTTCCTCTATCAAATTTTCCTTTGTTGTTTGCTTGGTTCACTTCTGGATCGGCGCAGAAAACTTTCAACTTCTGATACCACATTATTCAATTTGTCAAAAGATTTGATTTCAATGGCTACCAGCCTTTCAAGGACTTCATTTTTCAGATTACTTTTGCATATCACCACTGCATCTTCTTGACATGGTGGTCTTTTGCATTTCATGCTAAGATTCCTCCACCTAGCAATGAATTTGGAAGCATTTTTATTGTTTTCTTATTTCACAGTATATAGCTCTGCCAGAGTGATTTCTCTGTCTACCAGATAAAATCTGTCTTGAAATTGCTTCTGAAGGTCAGCCACCCAGCAATAGATCCAGGCCGAAGAGAAGAATATCATTCAAATGCAAGTCCAGTTAGCGAAGACCCAAAAAATTTCAGCATATAAGATTCATCAGTGGCTAGGTCTCCCATTGCCCTATTATAATATGCCAAGTGTTCTTTTGGGTTTCCTTGGCCATTGAATTTTTCAAACTTGGGCACTTTGGTCATTCCCAGCGGAAGCCTCTTCATGGCATGATGCACCGGATATGGTACTTTATACAAATCATATACCGTGGAGGTACCTTCCACTCTTTCTGCCAGCTTCATATCAATGAGCTGTTCTAGCATCAGCCTTTGAGCCACAGCAGGATCTACTGGATTTGGGAAGAAATTAACTCCATGAACTTGGGAGGCTTGAAATGGCAAATTTGAGATCAAATTGTCTTGCAATATTGTTGCAGGAGTAGCTTGACTATTGGATACTTGAATATATGCAGGTGTTTCATTCATAGGCACAAGCCTAGACAACCGCATGGATATATTTAGAAGATTTTGAGACAGAGGAAGTGGAACTGGAGGGTTAGCCACCCGAGGATAAGAGGAAGTTGAAGCACCTCCTTCTTTACCAGCCCAGCATGCCCCCTGTATTTGGGCATCTTTTTCTTTCAATTGCTTTTTCAACAACTCAATTTCTTGCAATAACAACTGAGTTATGCTTGGTTCTGCTTCTTTTTGCTGATTGATTTGCTGTGGAAGCTGCTACTCTGCTGGTGCAGAAAGAGCTTCTCCTGATGCTTCAATGACATTTGCAGATAGCTCTGCTTCTTCATCAATGTTTTCCAATAGGGTAGGAAAATTTTGGGCAACTAGGGCTGCCGTTTGCATTCTTCGGGTAACTAGACCCGGCCTTGAGGCTAAATCTCTGATTTCTTCTGGATCTTCAGGGAGTACCCCATACTTGTTGATAGTATAACATGAATAAATCATCAGGCTTCCTTGGGTGAATTCTGCTGATCTCCTTGCGGAAGGAGGTTTCGGCTGCAACCTTTGGAATACAGATGTTTTTTAAGGCTTTTTTGATTTTTCATTTTCGTATCTTTCTCTTGACTTCTTTCTTTTTGGCAACTCAACATGAGGCAGCTGCCTTTGAATTGGTTTCCATATTTGCCGCCTTTGTGACTGAATTATTGGCTTTGATTTTTCTTGTGCATATTGATCTTCTTGATGTTTGGGCACCCAGATTTGTTTTGCTGGTGTCTTTTGACAATATTTCGTCCCATAACAATAAGCTAGTTTGGGGTTTCTTTCTTGCTTTTCTGACATATGAATCTTAGCTTTTCCTTTTTCTTTTCTTTCATTTTTCATTCTTTCTCTGTCCATGTCTTCAAAGACCTAGAATGAATTTTGAACTGGAATATTTGTAACCGGTCGGTCTTTGGAGGTATAAACTTTGCTGCCATGTAGAAAGTTCCGCAGGCTCCCAACAAGAATTGATTTTTGGTTCTAGACCATTGTGCAGAGACTGCCTTTGATTTGAGCTGGGGATTTTGACCTTTCGGATATTTTCCTGGTATTGTCTTGAAGATGATGCATCATGACTGTGAATAGTGCAGTAGCTGACTACTTGCGCTTGGGATTTATCAAATATAATCTCAGGTTGCATGAAGACCACCCCGAGAAAATTCGAAAAACCAATAACGGGAGGGAAGCTCCCGAATGCCACAGGTACCGCCAGGTAGCCATAGCGAGCATGGTTCTCGACCACCAGAGGGCCGAAGAAAACTTTCGATTCTATTGAATCTCTTGTAATATAACAAAGAGATAATCAATAACTTCAAAGAATGGGTGTTATCCTTATTCTTCCGACGAGAAAATGAAGGGAGGACAAGTCCCACCGGGCGTGCCAAAAGAGATTGTCGTATATTTTTTAGGGAAAAATGCACTTGATCTTGATTTTTTGATTTAGATTTAGATTTGTATTTGTGTGCTCCACCTCACTCAATCAGATGATTGCGTAGTTCTTCGACCCGATCCCGCTATCCATAAATAGAATAGCGTTAATTACATCCTCCTAAGAAGAAAACCCTTGATTAATCGTCGGAAGAATATAATAACACCCTTTAAAATGACATAAGATATACAAGATTGCATTTGAAAAATGAATAAATTTCAGTTTTTATTTGAGAAGAAAACTCATTTTTTAGTTTAGAGTTGAGTTTGCGCAAGACTTGATTTATTGATTTTTATTTATGGATAATGATGATAGACATTTTTTAGACTTTTTGGATTGATTTTTGTGGATGCATTGAAGATTTATTGAATTTTTGATGTTTGGAAGTGAATATGAAGTTGATTCTGCGCAAGGATGCGCAGACTCATTTGTTACCAATGAGAATGCTTGTATTTATTTTGATTTTTTGATTTGTGAGAGGAGTGGAAACCTTTTTTATGGTGTTTTTATTGAAGTGGAAGACATTTTTTGTCAAGGAAGGTTAATAAACATTTCTTATTGTGTTTTTTCAGATTTGAAGTGAAGAGACTTTGGATTTGATTTGGAAAATATGGAAAAATGCTTTTTATGTTTTCTTATTTGGTTTGAGTAAAAAATTCTTGATGGATTTATAATTTTTTATGTTTTGAATTTATAAGTTTTTGAAGGATAAGGAAGATGTGCAAATTCAATTGAAATGAGATTTCTTTTAGGTATTTTTTATGTTTTGCAAAAGTGCAAATTTGAGTTTTATTTGATTTTTTATTTACAGGAAGTGTAGAGTTTTATCTTGGAGTTTTTTATTTAATTTTAAAGGAATTGAGGTTGAAAAAATTGGATTTTACCAATTGGGGGTTGAGTCTGCGCAGGGTAGAGCAGACTCATTTGTCGCAAGCCTATTTTTTCAATTTTTTAGGTAATTTCAAGGAAAAAGTTATCATTTTTATTTGGATTTTGATTTGTGGAAAATATAGGGTTTATTCTCAAGATTTTGATTTGATTTGAGGGGAATTTAATGGCCAAAATACGAGATTTTAAGAATTTAGGGTTGAATTTGCGCTATAGAGCGCAGACTCATTGTTTATCAAAGTGTTTAAACATTTTTTATATTTTTTGCAAAAGGAGTTTTAAGATTTTATTTAGGTTTTTGACTTATATAAAGTATAAAGTTTTTATGTAAATGTTTGGGTTTAATTTGGAGGGAAATTAATGTCAAAAAGGCCAATTTAGGAAATTCAGGGTTGAGTCTGCGTAGGGTAGCGCAGACTCATTTGTCACCAATTTGTTTTGAGTTGTTTTTGGCATTTTTTTCAAGAACAACTTAGTGTTTTTATTTTATTTACTGATAGATAAGAATAAACTTGACTTTTTGAGAGTTTTAGATCATCTTTTAGTGGTCGGGAAGTTGATTTTTTATTTTTTGTGAATTTTAGGGTTGAGTCTGTGCCAGGATGCGCAGACTCAAGTCTGAACTGTGGGTTTTTTGTCTATGAGTTTTTTTATTGGATTTTTGGTGGGATAACTTGATTTTATGTTTTGTTTGGTGATGATTTACGGATTTGGAGCTGCGGGCATGATGTGGGGGCCAAGAGATAAGGTTTTGGCCTTGAGATTGATGCGTAGACTCAAGTTTAAAGAGGATTTTGAGCAAGATTCTTAAAAAAGATGGAATCTCCTGAGGTTGAGGGGAATTCCAATATTTTCAAAATGCTGGGGAGCTTCAAAAATCAAGGAGTCAAGAAAAATTGGTTTGAGTCTATGCAAGGGGTGCGCAGACTCAGTTGAACTTGTGATTTTTGTTTATTTTAAAGGAATTTGGATCCTTTTTGTAAATGGATGTTTATTTAAATGACATGGAGTATTTGATATATGATTTGCAAGTGATTTGAGAAATTTGATTTATCGTTTAGTTGATTTTTTCATTTGAATTAAGCTTATGAAAGGTGTGCAGACTCAACTTAAGTTTGGAATTTTGTGTTTATTTGAAATGAAAGATGGCTATCTTAAACTTTTTTTTGAATGAATTAACTTTAATTATTTGAGTTATTTGAACCATAAATGAGGTTATCAGTACATGCAAGGCATCTTTGACAGTTTTGAGTTGAGTTTGCGCAAGGGTGCGCAGACTCAGAACATTGGTGTAGACTCAAGTCTGAAAATTGATTTTTTGAGTTTCCTGCACAGTTCAAGCTACAATTAAATCTATCAAGGTGTTAGTGTAAACCATTAAAGTTAGAATATGAAATCCGGAGTCGAGGAAAGCAGATTGTACCCCATTCCCAATCGAATTTCCATGGTTATAGATGCGCAGACTCAAAATCTGAGCATAATTTCAGGTTTATACCTCTTTCAACTTGAAGTGATTCAAGAATCACCACAAATTTGAGGAGGATAACACTGAGAAATCTCAGAAGTTGAGTATGGCTACATAAAGCCTTTTCAAGGAGTAGTTCTTGTATGGATTTCTTCAAATGACATGATTTCTTCATGTTTATCCCATTATTCTTAGATCACTTTATAAAGCATTGAAAATACTTAATATAATGATTCCAAGTTGAATTTCATCCTTTAATTAAGAAAACTCAATCAAAGGTTTAGGATCTTCGTGAAAGATCATGGTATGAAGGGACCCGAAGGACCAACTCCCTTAAAGGGATATGTAATGGCTAATGGACCATAGGGATGGCTGTAAATGGGGGTGTGCTGAGCATCCAACCACTCACCCAAAGGGTGCCCTTAATGCCTTCAAGATGTAAGAAAGACCCACAAGGGGTAATCCAAAGTATCTCTACATTTGGGGAGCAAGGAACTCCACCAATTTCCCTAGAAGATCACATGTAGCCATGAACTATGGAGGTGGCTATAAAGGGGGGCGTGCCGAGCATCCAACAACTCACCCAAAGGGTGCCCTTAATGCCTTCAAAATGAAAGGGTTATCCACAGGGAATCACCCATTCCATTTCTACATTTAGGGAGTAAGGAACTCCACCAACCCATTGGGACTTCGGGACATATCATCTAAATGAACCCATAGAAATGGGAACACAAGAATGATGTTTTTTGTATGAGGGCCCTTGATGGGTTACCCTACATTGGATTGTTGGCACCCTTATATTAGGACATCCTTGAGAAATATCGGAAGAAACTTAAAATCTTAAAACATAGGGCAAAATTTCGGTTTGAAACATTAAGAGCTTAACAACCCAAAGTCCAAGCCGTTTAGGACCTTCATTGGGCCTCAAAAAGACAGCCCTAGGTCCAAGGAACCTTTGGAAAACTTGGGGGAGGATCAAAGAATCACCTCAAGCCTAAAAATCAAGTTGAAAGAGGCGCAGACTCAAAAACCTGCACCTGGCGCTGAGTCTGCAGGGAGACGCAGACTCATGAATAGTAGCCGTAGACTCAACACTGTAGCTCTGCAGACCGCAGACTCAGGCTAAAATCCAGATTTTCGGTGAAAAATGGGTTTAAATATAACCCAAATGATGGAAAATAAAGTATAAAAGATACAAGACCTAAAATATTTATTTAAAATATATTTTAGATGCATTTATTTAGGAAAATATCATGAAAACTTGAATATAAACATATGAGAAACTTAGGTATATTTTTATCTTTTCCATGGATCTCTCCTTCTTGGCTCCATGTTAGTGGGTTTATACCCAAAGAAGCTCATCTTCAACTAGTGATGGAACCTCCTTGAGAACTTCTAGGGCCTAAACCCTTAGCCATTAAAGGAAAAAATCCAAACAAAACCCATTCGGTTCCAACATGAAAACATAAATTCAAACTTTAATATATATGAAACTTAGGGGATTTCTCTTGATGTTTGGCCTTGTGAGAACATCATCTATGGAGGGGATGTGCTCCTAAGAGTCATGGAAAGCCAAGCCACCTTGAAAAACCCCAAAACCAAAGACAAATAAATGAAAAATCAGTTTTCAGGAAATCTGGACAGCAAAGCACATTTCGGGTCATATCTCCATATTCAGGGGGTTCTAAGGCTTGAGGAGACCATTTCTATAAACTAGAAAGGCCCCTCTACCATACCCACACGAAAAACACATACCTTATGAAAGAAAAAATAATATAAAAGTAAGATAACCAGCAGATTCACAAAATAGACACACGAAATCTGAACTTTGCATTTCATTGCTTTCAATCACCATGGATGAACATCAAGGGGGAGATAGAAGTTTCTATGAATATCAAACTGAAAAAAAAAAAACATTATAAGAAAGCAAAGAGACAGAAATAAACCCTTTCTTCACCCCCACTCTACCTTGGAGAGGGGATGAGAAGGGAGAATGGCTCTTGAAGCCTACAATCTTGCTCTCTTCTTCTCTAGCACTCTTCCTTTCTTTTTCTCTTCTTCTCTAACTCTTTTTTTCTCTCTTGAGATGCAGGAAATGGAGGGGAAGGAGGAGGGAGACATGCTCCTCCAAGCTCTCTCACTTTTCTTCTTCTCTTTTCTCTTTTTTGGGATTTTTGTCTCCAACTTTTTCTTGTAGAAGATGGGGGTTCTTTTATAGATAAAGTTGGGTTACTTTTTTGGGGTAGATTAAGCATCCATTAGCCTTAAATTAGGGATAAGAAACCCCTCTTAAGAGTCCTCCAATGAGGCCACAACACTTGGAGAATCATGATTGGCTTCTCTTTTTGCTTTTCACCTACTCTCTTCTAGAAGAATCTTGAGGGGGGTACCTCTTGCTTTTCTTCTTATCCTCCTTTGGGCAGATTTGAACATGAGCCAAAGGGATAAGAATAGGTCATGAGGGGGACCATTTGGGCCCTTTTAAAGGCTGCCACGAAATTGGGCTTTGGCCTTTACTTTTTGGGCCCAAATTGGCCCTATTGGGCTTCTTTTGCTTGAGATAATGGGGCCGGGCCTGCCCCCTTGGATTTCTTCATCATTTGGGTTGAAAGTAACCCCTTTTTGACTTCTTTGGGCTTGCAAGAATGGGCATGACTGTTGTCCATTAACTTTTCTTCACTTGGGCCTTCTTTGAAAAATTGCTTGGACCTCCTTTGCTTGAGATAATGGGCCCGGTTGTGCCATTGGATTTCTTCACCATTTGGGCCTTAGAGTGGCCCCTTTTTTAATTCATTTGGCTTGCAAAATAGGTATAACTGTTGTCCATTAACCTTCTCTTTACTTGGAAAAAATTGTTTGGATTTTTCTCTTTGCTCATTTTTTAGTGACAACAAATGCCCCCCATGCATACGGCTCACGCACGGAGACCGGAGGCGATGAAGTGAGTTGTATGCATGGCCCATTGTCACATACTTTTCTCATTTAAGTGGCTCACGGTTCAGGACCGGCCCCACTTATAGATCTTCATTCACCTATTGAGGATTTGTTTGACTGGGACTGGTGCAATCACTAGGATTCCTTCTTGAATTTGTTCCCCGACCGACTCAGATCGGGTCTCGAACTTAGGGCAACTATAGGTTAGTATACCCTTTGATTTTGCGCCAGTCTAGGTTTAACTTGGGCTTTAAACCGACCAGATTTCTTGAATTTAGAGGATGGGGCATGTGCCCTTTGAGTCTACGCTGGTTCGGGCTTCAATTCGGCTCCAAACTTGGCCATATATATCGAGTTTGAGAGAAGGGGGCAGATCCCCTCGAGTCTGCGCCGGTTCAGTTCAACTTGGCCCTTAAACCGGACCATGTATGTGGAGTTTGAAAGAGGGGGGCATATGCCCTTGAGTCTGCGCCGGTTCAGTCCGGTTCGGACCTTGGACTGGCCAGGGCTTCAAAACCGACCCGGTCGGTTATAAAAAGTGAAGGGGGCGGGCCTTTCTCCTTGCTTTTTGCTTTCTGCTGGGGGATTCCGAGCCTCACTCGACTCTTCCTCTTCTTCCTCTTGCCATCGCTGGTGGACGAAGCTGCAGGAGCCGCGGGAGCGGGCCGTTGCCGCCGCAGATCGCTGTCGTTGAGCTCTTCATCCTCTTCGTTCTTGCCTATGACCGAAGCCACAAGGGTCTTCGGGGGGTGCCACCGCCGCTGTCTGCGCGTTGGCCTTCCGCCGCTTGGGGGGGGGGGGTGTCGTTTGCTTGGCACGCCGGTCGCCTTCTTTCCCCCTTGCCGGTGACAAACGCTGTAACCCTGTTGGGGAGCATTATCGCCCTCGCCTGTAGGTGTGAGACCTGCCGGGTTTGAAACCACAGACCGGCTTTCCTTGCTTCTTCTTCGTTGGCTGCATCGTAGGGGCTTAAGGAGAGCACCACTACTGTTGGAGAAGAGGTGCTGTCGCACCAGGGTTTTTCATGTAAAAGGCGAAGCCTTTCTTTGGTTTTTTGGCCGGTGGGACTCGTTGTGTGTCGTTGGCCGCCATGGATTTGGGCATAGGGAGAATGAAAGAGGTCTCCTCTGCGCTTGTATCATCTTCTAACATTTCTTTGTCTTTTCCTTCCAGGAAATCGACTATGAGCTCGTCGATCTACAGTAGGCGTAGACTCATTACTGTAGCAATTGCAGGTCGGGTGGATCAGCGTGTCGCTGTTTGACTTTGGCAGTTCCCATGGGAGCAATCCCTGGGGCTGCGGCTTCCGTGCCTAGTCCCGGTTGTAGCTCGGCTCTCGGGAATTGGGTCACTGGAATGCCATTTCTACACCCCTCTGTCTTTGACATGGGTCTTCTTCTTATCGGAGCATCTCGGTCTGTCCTGGATGGCTCTCGATAAAATTTTAACAGCCCTCCGTTAAGGGGAGATGCTGCCAAAATTTCGACAGAATTTTCTTTTTCGATAAGGGCTTTTTGCATTTGATTTTGAGTTGTTGTCCCTTCTTTTCAGTATAATGGCTTCTCGGAGGAAAGACAAAGCTGTGATGTCCGAGGCTGTCTCCGAAGATGTGCCAGTTTCTCCTACAAGGTCTTCTGAACAAACTCCTACGATGGCTGAGGAGAGTGGGCCTGTGATAAGTCTCTTTTACTTGACACCTGCAGCAGGCATAGATGAGGATAGTGAACTACAACAATTTTTTGAGGTTGCTGTCTTGGACCATCCCTTTGCCGATGAATCAGATGGCAAGGTTGATGAGAGCAGACTTGTCTTTTCGGAAGGATTCTATAAATATAGACGGGACAAAGATTATCCAGTTTACTTTCCCAGTGATCAGCATTTGTAAAACTTCTTGCTTGACTTCAAGGTCCATGGAGTACGTTCTGAAAGGAGGGCTTTTTATGCCGAGGATGCCATTTTGAAATTTCGAGACAACCTGAGGGGAATCGTAACCCGTGGCGAATCTTTGTTCAAGCCGGGTTATGCTAGAGACATGCTCATGCCCAGTGGGACTAACATCATGCGTCCTCAGGACGGCATTCTGACCCGCTCACCTTCATTTATTCCTGCCAAGTGGGGCTATGACAGAGGTATCCCAGACTCGAAACAGAGGCGGCATGGGCTATTTCTTTTCCATGTAAATGGGGCTTCAGAGAAGAGCCATTGATTTTTGACTGTTTAGCCATGAGGTTTAGATTGAAGGCGCAATGGGCTAGTTTGGCGACTTGAAGCTTAAATCCGGCCATAGTTTCAGAGAATATTTTGTAGAGTATACTGATTATGTCTTGAAACATTACCATGATTTGCTGAGCCGCTCGATTCCGATACCCGATCTTTAAAATCCTTTGCTGTGGCATGATCGAGGTATTCATGAAGGAGTTCAATACCTTTTATACTCCGGAAGGAGAGACATCTCTGGATTTATGGACTTTACATCAGCTTTCTGGCATGCCCATTGACGAAGAGCCTTATGAAGAAATATGCCATCCCGACATTGTCAAGGACAGAACAGACGGCAAGGGCCGCTATGCAACCTGGAGGTCTTACAGATTCCTCCTCAAGGCTTACATGATTCTGGCTTTTGGTGAAGAGTCACTGAAAAAGAGATCCCGCAGAGAGAGGACACGAGTCCGCGGAGTTGTCTGGCTCCGTTTCTTTCATAATGTTGACATTCGATGTACAAACTTTCCTGGGGCTGGTGAGACTCCAGTCTTCATGGGGCAGACAGCCAGGCACCAAAAGGAATATCCTGATATCATCTTTGAGGAACACAAGAAAGATGCCAATCCCTTGGACTTGGATAGGAATACCCATCTGGCAGCATAGTTGGCCTACTGGCTTTCGAATTTTGCTATTCCTCAGGGGGATGAGGGAGTAATTCGTCCTGAGACTCTTTATGGAGCTTGTAAACTAGCCTGGGGAATTAAACTATCTCTAGCTCCAGTTACTCTACGCCTGATTTTCAAAACTCTTGGCCAAGTGGTTGAGCAGGAGAAACCACGAGAATTTAATGTTGTGGGTCCCATTCATTTCTTCAATGCCTGGGTGGCTTCTATTTTTTCAGAGTCTGTCCCGAAGAGCCTGGCTTCCCCTCGCATATTTCCACGCATGATTGAATATGCAAGTGTTGATGGAGGGGATACCCAGAAGCAACTTTATGATATTCGCGATATTTTGACTAACACCAGGCCAAAAACTGAAGGAGACTTACGTTTTTGGAAGCACACTGCCAATTCTCGTCCTCCAGTGAGCCCCTTTAAAGTATTTACCGAGGTAATCCTGTTGAGTTCACCCATTCTCAGACCAAGCACCTACTGAGGAAATATGCATTGGATAGTCAGATTAGATCACGGCTTCTATCCATTAGACCTAGTGTCTTGGTATACCGGAAGGGATCTGTAGTTCATTTAGAACCCTATTATCCTTTCCGTTTCGGCCGGAATTTTCGATATGATCAGTGCATTCCTTCTTGTGATCACATATTTCAGCTTCCTGACCGCCATCTTTTGGGCTCCAGCGGACTGCAGAGGGCCCGTGAATGGTGAGATTATTTCCACCGATTTGAAAATGTTTCTTTCAGAATTCCTTCTATTGTCCATGCCCCTCGTGTGACATGTGAATATGTTATATGGTGGCGAATGCGCACCAATATCTATAGCCAGGAGAGGACCCAATGCTGGAGCAATGTTGAGAAGAAAATCTTGGAGACCCAGCGTGAAATCCCTTTTGATATAGAATTCCATTATCTGCACTTCTTAGACGACAAGAATGCTGCTAAATATGCAGAGAGACGGGCAGCTTATAAGGCTCGTCACAGAGATTCTCTACCCTTGATTGATCCAGAGTTGACAAGGCTGGATACCGAAGAGCTGAAGGGGGCTTTCTTGAAGCAATTTAATATTTCTGTGACCTCTGAAGATTATCCCGATATCGATTTCCTGGAAGAGGAAGATATCAGCAGTAGAGATTCTCAGCAAGCTCCTAGGAGTCTCTCAGATATTTAGAGATTTTATGTCCCGCACAAGGAAGAGAAACCTGATTTTTACAAGGGCACCAGTTGGCTACTTGCCTTTTGAAATATTGTGGTGTATCCAAGGATCCCACTACACAGGGCATGTTGGATGCAAAACTACCCGCTTCTTGGGATCATATAGATGGGTGGGGACTTGATGCTTTGCGCTTAGGCATTTACTTGAGCGATAAAAAGCATTATGATCTCAGTAGCCTAACTTCTCAAGCAAAGACGATGAATGATGTCATATATATTGTGAAGGAGGCTTCGCTTAGAGATAAGTCTTCCATATATGAATACTGGCCTTTATCAAACTGTTATGAAGGCGATTGCTGTAAGTATATGTATTTGTGCTTGACTTCTTTTGAGCTTTACGCCTTTTCTCTGCTTATATAAATTGATTTCTGCTTTTGCATATTTCTGTAGTACCTGCGGCTAAATATCTGACTCAGTAGCATCGGAGGGCAGCGGCTATTGCAAAGAGACCATCTTTCTTTCCTCTTGTGCCTTCTAAAGCATCAACCCCCGCAGCCCCTGTGGAGGTCAGTGCTATAGGGAGGGCGGTTGCCGCTGCCAAAGAGGCACGTACAAAGAAGAGACAAGAGCCTGCCCCTGAACCTCTTCCTCCTGTCAATTTGGCAATGCTTGTTGAATTTGAAGCTTTTATAGCAAAAACTGCCAAGCGGGCGAGTGCCCTAGTTTCTCCATCCCCAGCCAAGGGTGGTATGCATTATGCTTTTGATTTATGCCTTTCAGAATTCTGACATTGATGATGAACAACTTCCTTTTGTTTCCTTTACAGGGAGGGTTAAGCAAGTTGCAAAAAGATTTCGCAAAGGGCCCAAAGAGTATGTCCCCCCTGAAAATATTGTCCTGCCCGAGCGCCAATCCTCGAGATTATTTTCTCAGACAAGGAAAGAAGAAACTGATGATACTTCTTCCAGTGTGGAAGAAATAAGCGGCATTCCTCCTTCACCTTCTATTTCTTCCTATACTACTGAACACATTAGTAGTGAAGCTTTGCCAGAAACAACTATCTGGTCGCCCTCGAAGGATCAAGCTAACCCTTCTGAGACTTATAGCAATAGTGATTTCATTTCACTACTGAATTTTTGACTTTGACCATATAGGTTTTGAAGCAACTGAGGGCTTGATATCAAAGACTCATCATGTTGAAACAGTGCAGTCTGCTATGGTAATTTCTTTTTACCGCATCTTTTCTGCTTTTTCCATCATTTAAACTTGACTTGTATATATTTTGAATATCAGGCATCCCCGGCTCATGCGGAAAGGATGAAAATTCCTCATGTCCCGACTGAAAGGGACATGGACTTTGAAATATTGGCCTCCATGCCAGTTTCTTCGTCTGAAGAGGCGAAAGTTGTTTTTGCTGAAGATGCAGAACCATAAGAGACTTCAATGGTTCCCACTGTCATAACTTCGACAGAGGTCATTACCTTCTCGGCTATCAAGACCATGGAACTTTCAACTCCTGATTTTGCGGATATTGTGGCTACTTCAGAGCATGTCGGGGTTGACTCGGGAACAAGTTCATCGAGTCAACAGGTGATAGTATCCCGTCCTGTCCCCTGTAGATTAAACTCTGTTGAACATATTCTTCGGCTTATTGATATTGTGACCCATATATGCACATTATCCCTTGTACAGATTTCTTCTGAGCCAATTACTTTAGCCGGACCTTCCGCCTTTATAATTGCTCTGCCCGCAGCTAAACTTACAAAAAGTGACCTGCCCCCAGCCATATCAAGCATTGTAGCTGTCACATCTGCCCCTTCTATTACCGAACCTTCATCCAGTTCAGTGTCTTCCTCTTCCCGTCAAACGGTCATAGACTGGACTTCAGTGGATGAATCTGTGCATATTGCTATTCCTTCTATTCTTGCTGGTTCAGGCATATAGGGTATTGACGTCCTTGGCGCCAATATCAAGCTTTTACGACAAATAATATGTCGGCAGCCTAGTTCATCATATGATCTTCTTCACCAGCAAATTGAGAGCATGACTACATGGATTCATCTAGCAGGAGCTTCTTTGAATGAGTGGCTTCCTATTGCTTCCACTGCTTTGAAATTTTTTAAGCGTTAAGAATATATTCAATCATTTATACAAGATCGACGCCAAGCCTTGTCTCTTCAGCGGCATGAATATAACTTGCAGATGCAGCCTGTGTCTCTTCAAATTTCACAACAACAAGCATAAATAGCTAGCTTTGAACAGAAAGAAGGCTTGTTGGTGGAAAATATTCAGCGCTTAGAGAATGAACTTGCTGCTGCGAAAGCCGAACTGGAAACTTTAAGGAACAGTTTACACAGACGTCAAGATGATCTTCTGGTTTCCCAAGGCCTTCTTGAATCATTATCTAGTGAAGTTCCCAAGCTGCAGACTGAAGCGGAAGCTCTTTCTGAGTTGCATACTGAAGTTGGAGAAGGACTTCCTCTGCTGTCCATGTTACTTGAGGATCCATGATGTTGTTTATAAATGAACTTTGTAATTGGGAAGGGTATTTCTTTTTGCTTTTCTATGTAAACTGGGATGGAAGTCATTCCTTGTAAACTTTCGGCACATTATAAAGAGAATTTTGTATCATATCCCCCTTTCAATGAATGCCATGTTTGAATTTCTTTTTTTTATTCACTTTACCGATCCAAGTGCCCTTTCGGATTTTCACCGGAGTCGGCCCCCTCTTGCTTTTGCCTATGCGCCCTTTCGGGTTTTCACACGGCGGGGTTCCAGATTTTGCCTGTAGCGCCCTTTCGGGTTTTCACCACAACCGAGTATATAGCCCTTGTTTCCCTTGACCGCAGAAGGTACGATCAAGTCCGACGAGGCATCTCTATTTTTTAAGCCCCTTTTGATTTTTCTCTCTTTTTTTTTTATCCCTCTCTCTCCCCTTGTTGTAAATGAAGTAGAGTGAAGTATGCATCCATGGTAACTACTAAGCTAAAAGGAAAAGATTTCAAATGAAGATGACTTAACGATGTTTATTGGCTTCCATAACTAACAATGTTATGGGGATTATTGAAGCTTAAAAAGGAAGGACAGAGTGAGAGGGGCAATGAATACCTCAATCACTTGTTTATTGAAAATGGCACAAACCGTAAGGGTCTGAGCCTTTATTGGGGTGGCAAAGATCGTAAGGATCTTAACCGCTATGCAGGGTGGCAATAGACTGGAAGGGTCTAGGCCATGCAAATCCTAAGTACCAATGACGGTCTCATAGGTTTTTTGGTCATGGTAACATAGGTATAATTTGAAATGCATGAACCCAGAATACTTCAAGCGGACTCATAGGTTTGTAGCCCGAAGTAGACATGGGTGTTTGAATGATGCAAACCAAGATACCTAGGTCATGAGGACCCTAATTATCAGTGACGGGCTTAAAGGCTTTTGGTCATGATAACTAGGGGTGATTTTGAATGGATGAACCCTAACTACTACAGCAAACTCATAGGTTTGTAGCTGAGGTAGATAGGGAGTACGGAGTACTCTTCTCAGAGACCCAGTAATTTCGGGGATGGTAGAGTCACGAGGGACCCAGGCCATCAGCCGGTGCGATGTAGTCGTTGAAGACCCCGGTCGGCTTACTTTGCTTTGATTTGAATTTGCTTGATTGGTGACGGAGTACTCCTCTCGGAGACCCGGTCTTTCGGGGATGATGGAGTCACGAGGGACCCGGGCCAGCCACCGGTGCAACGTAGTCATTGAAGACCCCGGTCGACTTACTTTGCTTTGCTTTGAATTTACTTGATTAGTGACGGAGTACTCCTCTCGGAGACCCAGTCTTTCGGGGATGACGGAGTCACGAGGGACCCGGGCCAGCCACCGGTATGATGTAGTCGTTGAAGACGCCGGTCGACTTACTTTGCTTTGATTTGAATTTGCTTGATTGGTGATGGAGTACTCCTCTCGGAGACCCGGTCTTTCGGGGATGTCGGAATCACGAGGGACCCAGGCCAGCCACCGGTGCGACGTATTCGTTGAAGACCCCAGTCGACTTACTTTGCTTTGATTTGAATTTGCTTGCACTTGGATTTGAATTGGGGCTTAAAATTGAGTGGCGATGCTGAATGCACCAGGCCACCTTCTTTGTTTCGAACTTACTTTGAACTTGGGCAGTAGAGTCTAGTAGGACCCATGCCAGCTTGTATTTGAATATTGAACTTGAATTTAAGCTTGGATTTGTGCGGCGGGTCCTGTTGACCCAAGCCAATTTGAACTTGGTCTTGAATTTAAACTTGAATTTTTAACTTGAGCTTCAATTTAAGCGGCGGGTCCTGTTGACTCAAGCCGATTTGAATTTAAACTTGAATTTGAGCTTTGAATGCTAACATTTGAACTTGAGCCCGAGGTTGAACTGGAGCTTTGAATTTGGACTTGTATTTGAGCCTGAATTTAAGCGGCAGGTCCTGTTGACCCAAGCTGATTTGAATTTGAGCTTTGAATGGAGGGGTTGAATAAACCCGGACCATCTTCTTTGTTTTGACCTTGGATGGCGGAATCAAATGAAACTGGGCCATCTTCTTGCTTTCAAGTTTACTTGAAACTTGGATTTTGATCTTGAATTTAAGCAGCGGGTCCCGTTGACCCAGGCTGTCTTACACTTGAATTTGTGCTTACTCTTTGGCTGGGGCTTTGAACTTGCACTTAAACTTGCATTTCAAGCTCGAGCTTGATCTGGAGCTTTGAATTTGGACTTGTATTTGAGCTTAAATTTAAGCGGCGGGTCTTGTTGACTCAAGCCAATTTGCCTTTGTACTTCAGCTTGCCCTTCAGGCGGAGCTCTGGGTTTGAATTCGAATTTGAATTTTGCTCCTAAGCTGACGCTTTGGTTCTTGAACTTTGAACTTGAATTATGAATTTGATTTTATGCTCGAGTTTGAACTATAGCTTTGAACTTGAGTGGCGGAGCCTTGCTGACCCAGGCCAGTCTATACTTGACTTTTGAGCTTGTATTTGAATTTGTGCTTGAATTTGAGCTTGGATTTGAATTTAGACTTGAATGGCAAGGTCCAGTAGGACTCGGGCCATCTTCTCTATTTC
Organism: Zantedeschia hybrid cultivar; assembly: GCA_030544215.1. Taxonomy (NCBI): domain Eukaryota; kingdom Viridiplantae; phylum Streptophyta; class Magnoliopsida; order Alismatales; family Araceae; genus Zantedeschia; species Zantedeschia hybrid cultivar. The sequence continues at coordinate 41,303,653 of JARZZO010000015.1, forward strand.
TTTGTAGCTTCTTGCCCCCTGTTCGTTGAAGAGACAAGATTGCAATACATATGCATGTTTATATCAAACAATTTCAGAATCGGAAAACATCATCGATTCAGATTAATTTGATTGAAAATTTTGACCGGTTATAAAACGGGAAGCGGGAAATGATTTATACTCCCTCCGCACCGAGTTTGCCTCAGCACCATTGTCCGACTAGCGGGATAGTCGTGCCAACTTTTTTTTTCTTTCTTTTTCAATGGCATTTCATCATTGGCAACCCATGAGGTGCTTTGGGGCGGCTTCGTAAAGCCTTTTGGAGCCTCTTCAATGTCCTTGGCTCATATAGGCAGGTTAATTTTACCATGCCATTTAAGATTTATAGTCTCGGGGGAATACATCCCGAGAACTGGATGATTTCTTTTGACTGTCTTCATGGTGATCATATTCACACTGTAGACAGTGCTTCATATATTCTTTCAATCTTCGCTTGGAAAGTATGGAGGTGGCGCATGATATCGCTTCATATGTTTGCCATTTAAGGGAGGAAACTATACTTCTCCCTTATGATTAGTGAGGGTATATGCTCCTCCTTTATAAACAATTTTGACAACATAGGGGCCGATCCAATTACTGGTCAACTTCCCTTTTGGATTTGATGCCATGACTTCTCTTCTTTTGACCATAACTAGGTCTCCTTTCTTGAAGGCTCTTTCTTTGATTAGTTTATCAAATGCTCGAGCCATGCGAGCTTGATATATCTGGATATTTTGTTGAGCTCGAAGTCTGTCACCTTCCAAGGCTAATAACTCCTCGAGCCGCCTTTCTGTATTTGATTGATTTCCTTTGATAAGTCCCTGCTCTAAGGCAATACGCAAAGAGGGGACTTCCAATTCAATTGGTACGACTGCCTCTGACCCATATACTAAGGAATAGGGAGAACAACATGTTGGAGTTTTGTATATGGTTCTATAAGCCCATAATGCTTCATACATTCTTTCTTCCCAGTCTTTCTTAGTTGAATTGATTGTCTTTGCTAGAAGGTTGCATAAAGTCTTGTTAAAGGCTTCTGCTAACCCATTGGCTTGTGGATTGTAGACTGTGGTGGTTCTCCAATCAATTTTGAATTTCGCAGCTAGCTTGTATATGATTTGATTTCGGAAGCACGTTCCATTATCTGAAATGATCCGACTGGGTGCACCATATCGGAACAACATATTTTGGCAGAGGAACCTTTCAACGGCTGCCCCGGTGACTTCTGTTAATGCTACTACTTCGGCCCATCTGGAAAAATAATCCGTGGCGGCCAGAATAAATTTAGCACCTCTTGAGGAGGGTATGAATGGACCGACAACGTCCATGCCCCATTCGGCAAAAGGCCATGATGGTGCTGTAGGGTGCAAGGGCACCGGAGGTTTTCTTGGAATTGGGCCATGTTCCTGGCATTTGTGACATGATTTGGCATATTGCGCACAATCATCGAAGATTGTGGGCCAGTAGTAGCCCAATTGTTTGAGTTGATTTTTCATCATGGGGCCAGAGTGGTGAGCACCACAAACCCCGGCATGTATTTCCCTTAAGGCTTCAGCTATCTCCTTTGGTGACAGGCATCTGAGGAGAACTTTTCTTTTGCCATCATATGTTACTCGAAAGAGAGTGTCTCCTTTGTATTCATATGAATCCTTAATACGGATCAGTTTAGCACGCTTGATTCAGGTGCTTGACAATATTTTATGCTTAAACCAGTCGAGAAGCATTTCCCTCCAATCAGGCTTATCGGCTTCTTCCACTGCACATACTTCTGTTTGCATTTCTTTTTCTTCTCCCAACACAATTGGTAACAATCTTCTGTTCTTGACCTATATTTCAAGGGACCCCTCTGGCGGCAGAGCCAGAGAACTTGCTAATTTAGCCAGAGCATCAGCTTGAGCATTTGGTTGATATGATTGATTTCAAAGAAATAGAATCTTTGTATCAACTTGAGGGCCCTTTTGTGATAAGAAATCAACTCGGGCTTTTTGACATCATATATTCCTTGGACATGGTATATAATCAACATTGACTCTCCATGGACTTGAATCATTTGAATGCCCATATCCAGAGCAACTTTCAGGCTAGCTATCAAAGCTTCATATTCAGCTTCATTGTTGGTGCATGGCTTAGTTAAGGAACACGAGGTATGCAGAACCTCGCCTTCTGGAGATATCAGGACAATGCCTGCCCCAGCATTTGTAGTGAATGTACCATCTTGTGCAATTGCTGAACGGGAGGCCCCGTCAAAATATAGCTGCCATGTCTTTTGTTCTATATGGTTAGCTTCTAATGTTTCTTCATCTGGCAGGTCGGTGACCAACGGTGAATCTTCCGGCACTGGATGTGCCACAAAGAAGTATGCAATGGCTTGACCTTTGATGACTTTCTGAGGGACATATTTAATGTCGAACTCCATAAGGAGGACTGCCCATTTGCCCAAACGACCTTTCAAGGTTGGTCAATTGAGGATATATTTGATAGGATCAGCCCTAGACATGAGCTGGATTTCATGTGATAGCATATAGTGCCTAAGTCTTTTAGCTACAAAGACTAGGGCCAAGCATATCTTTTCGATAGGTGAGTACTGGAGTTTAGCCCCGATTAGCCTTCTGCTTAAGTAATATAGTGCTTGCTCTTTGCCTTCTTCATTGTCTTGTGCCAGCATTGCTCCCAAAGAAGTCTCCTGAGCAGTGATATATAAGATTAATGGCTGGCCTTTGATAGGTGCCCCCAGCACAGGTGGCGATGTAAGGTATTGCTTGATTTTCTTAAGCGCATTTTGACATTCATCATCCCATATGAATGGGGCATCTTTCTTCATTAATTTAGAGAAGGGTTCACACCGTCCGGCTAGGTTGGATATGAACCTTCGAATGTATATGAGCCGTCCCTGAAGGGACTGCAGCTCTTTGAGATTCTTCGGAGGCGAAAGCTCCTATTTTGCTTTGATTTTGGTTGGGTCTATTTCAATGCCCCTGTATCTGACAATAAAACCCAGAAATTTGCCACTTGAAACCCCGAAGGCACACTTCATGGGGTTCATTTTCAAGTTGTATTGCCTCAGCCTTTCAAATATGGTGCGGAGATCTTGCATATAATCTTCCTTTTTCTTGGTTTTAACAACTAGGTCATCAATATAACATTCAACTTGTTAATGAAGGAATTCATCAAATATCTTACTCATTGCTCTTCGGTATGTTGCACCGGCGTTCTTGAGGCCGAAAGGCATTCTTTAGTAGTGGAAGATTTCTTTAGGAGTTCTAAAGGCAGTATGGATCTTATCCTTGTCAGCCATCCATATTTGATTATATCTCGACGATCCATCCATAAAAGACAAAGCTTCATGTCCTGTGGTGGCATCGACCATGATTTCGGTAACAGGCACTGGGAAGTCATCCTTTGGGCATGCCTTGTTTAGATCTCTGAAGTCTACACAGATTCTGATTTATCCATTCTTCTTTTTGACTGGAACAATATTTGCCAACCATGTTGTATATTGATTTTCTTGTACGAAGCCAACATCAATTAACTTGTCGACTTCAACATTGATTTTGTTTATCAGCTCTGGCCTCATTCTTCTCGGAGCTTGTTTGATTGGCTCGATAGTTGGATCAATGGCCACCTCATATTGAGCTACTTTTGGATCTAATCCAGGCATTTCTTTATAGGACCAGGCAAAACAATCTCGAAATTCCTTCAGAAGCGAAATATATGCCTGTTGTTGTTCTTGACTGAGCAATGCACTTATATATGTTGGTCTTGGGTCTTCATCAGAGCCCGAATTGATTTCAAGGAGTTCATCAACGGTGGCTTGCCCTCCATCTTCAAGTTATGGAGGTGCTGGCTGGAGCTCCATTAGATCTTCTTCATTTACTTCTTCTTCAATTTCTGTTTCAATTTCGTTGACTTCTTGGTCAATTTCATTTGATTGATTTGCTGTGAAAATATTTGGGGCAGGATCTGCCTGTTGATTTTCTATAAGCTGAGTGAGCTCATCTTCCCTTTGACCTGTGTTAACATGGGGTTCAGGGGTGATAGGTGGATTTTCTTGTTCTTCTGGTATATTCTGAACCATATTGGAATTTGGGATATCACTTTCTTTGATTTCTGCGACTTAGATGTCTTCTTCTTCAAGATGTTTCCAGCATTGACATGTCGGAATAGGAGATTAATCAGCTTTTGGCTGGCTTTCTTGAATAGACTGACCCGTGGGCTGCTCTTCATCATAGTCATCATATATTGCTTGTGCAATTTCTGATATTTCTGGCAAAATAGATGTCATATTTACTGATAATTCAGGAGTTTCTTCTTCCGGCAAGGTATAAACCAAGCCTGGATATTGTGTATGTTGCCTCAATGCTTTGGACATGTTAGGAGGGTACCATAGCTGTTGGAACCTGCTCCATTCCTTTTTTGTTTGATATAATGAAATTGACTGAGCCTTAGCTAATTCCTTAGTATGCTTTGTCATGTCTAGGAGACCCATGATGTCAACCCATAATTCTTCTTCTATATCGGGAATATAGCAATCTTTGTCTTCAGTAGCCGACTGCTCATCAGCTCTGTAAAAGATTGTTTTATGTCCATCTTCGTGAGGAACCACGAATGTTTTCAAAGGCTCTACGAGCTGACATTCATACTCTTCCATGGGATGTATTAGTCCGACTGGGACCATGACTTCTATAGAGAGTACATCTTGCTGTTTGGTTGTCTTTGCCGAAGAACTTTTCAGAATTGTAGCTTCTATGTCTTCAAGACTGAGAGAGCTAATATCTAGTGGAGGTGGAAACCATTCCTTGCTCCGACTTGTATCAGGCTTTTCTGTTTCTTCTTTTTCCTCCAGGGTGGAGGTATATAGAGCCGCTGTATTTGTCCTGCCCTGGGAAATTTGATGCATTGATGCAATGAGGAGGGCACCACAAAATATTGATGTATCCATGGCCGCCCAAGCAAAGCTTTGTATGTGGTATCAGAATTTATGATATGGAAGAGGACTGTAAGAATTTATGATATCCAAGAGCCGCTGTATCCGTCCCCACCTTTTTCCAGAGCAGGTGACATGTTGCTCATTTGGAGTTGATGTAGAGCTTTCCATCACTTCCATTTTTGGAGTAAGGAAGATTTCTTCCTCCTCATCATCTTCACTTTCATCTATTGTTGATATTGTGTTGCAAGACATGACAGTGCAAGTGCCTTCCTGCTCTTCTTTTTCGTTTTCTTGACTATCATCAGTCTTCGGCTTTTTGACTTCATGTTCCCAGAATAGGGCTTCTTCATATATTTGCTTCATTGTCATATTTTGGAGTTTCTCCCATGGGATATAGTGCTTCAGCTTTGTTGGCTTTCTTTAAGGCTGTTCGTATTCATCCAAGTTGTCTATTAGTTGTTGCAACTTTGACAGCGGATCTTTACCCTTAGGTAGAATTGGTATTGATGTTTCTCTTTTTCTTCTTCTGTTGGTAACCCTCTGTTAGTATTAGATGGTCTCAAAGCCAATCCGATACTATGTACTTATTCAGATTATTAATAAATGGCAATAATTCAGTGTGTGTAATTAATTCGATCTGTGTTTATCGTATCATGATGAAGTCCATGAACATATACAATAGTCTTCGGATTATGATGAGATCATAATTACGGGACCGAAGACTTATAAACACATGTTCTTAATTGTTCCTAGTCATAGGATGTTTGAGATAGGACATCGAACATCCGGATAGACTAGTATAGGTTACTTCAGCTCATATGATGAGGGTGACTGATCCCATAAGTCACTTGTGTGGAGACACTATGCTGGACCTATAGGTGCTCATTGGTGAATGAGTTCACTGAACTGATCTGACTATGAATCGCTGTATGGTAATCACCCCACTGTTAACCAGATCGATTCATTTGTCACGGTTGCGTGGATGATCCTTGGACCTGAGACTCCAAAGATATCTTGTTGGTAGGTTTATGAGCTTTGACGTTGACTAACGAATCCCTAACCATGGGTTATCAATAAGTCAAGCGATGCCCTCGAAGGTAATTATGTGTTCAATACGGGATCATCCGCTCTCGGTAGTTTGAAAGAGAATGTTCCGGGAATGATGCGCTTAAAGTCCCTGGCTAGGGCGGACTCTGTAATCGATAAGGAGTTATCGGATTCAGATTAGCAGCATCTGATTCAAGTGAATCGACCAAATAGGGTTTAACAGTAAACCATGCCCTAGTTCGATTCGGGAATATTGCACGGATGAAGGATTATATTCGCACGCTAACCGATGACAGAAAGGTTCCAATAGACGGTTGCGATAACCCAAGTGCCATCCAGGATCACGCGATGTTGCTTGGCATCCAACGTAATCGGCAGTCCGTCCGAATTTATTGTGGGACATTAAATTCGGTTGATTAATTGAATATAAGGATATTAATTAATTCAGTGGGTCAGTAAAGGGTTACTGGACTTAATAGACTATTAATTGGACTGGCATTTGGGCCTAGAGGGTCACACGCAAATGGTTTTCAAGTCGATGGATAATCCGAAAGGATTTCGGATAAGTCTGGGTTTTTATGAAAAACTGCAAACTCACTTATTATAAAAGAACGGATTCTACGTCCGGGGCCAGCAACCCTGACCTAGCCGTCATTCGTTCTTTCTCCCTTTCTCTCTCTTCTGGGCGTGCGTTTCCCGACTGCTTCGGCTTCCGTCCGACGAGAGATTCAGAATCCGCATGTCTTGGCGGATTACGCGCAGCCAGACGGGATCTACGAACACCGCAGCGAGCGAGGAAGCGAGGACGATCCATCGCGAGGATAACCACGTGGATACCGCTAGAGGTCGGGTATCTGCGCGACTTGCGGCATCGCTCCGACGGAACCGGAAAACGAACGCGGATTCGAATCCGCGCAAGGTAAATCCGATTTACTCCAATCTTGTTTTGTTCATCGAAACGGGACAGATCCGATCCCGAATATTTTATTCCGCTGCATTTTTCGGTCAGATCTCGACACATCGATCCCAACAGTGGTATCAGAGCCAAATTTTCACTGTGTTCTTCGCCGTTTCGGATTCCGAAATTTAATTTTCTAGTTATATTCCATGCATATTTTACGATTTTGTTGGAGAAATAATATTCATGAGATGGATAAAATTAATTAGATTAATTTTATTTCTGCTAAAATCGTTATTTTTCGTCTCTCGCGTTCTTCGTGGGACGAAGAACAAAGTTTGTGGCGGTGATGTTTGGATAATCACATGTGATGCGAATCTGCTGGGAAGGATTTTTGGTATGACCAAATGATCCCACAGATCACTGCCAACATCATCTTCGGCTCTGGCGGGGGGTTACCGGCGATGACCGGCCGGAATAGTGCTTCCCGGCACCTAGGTTTGACAGAGCTTTTTGGGGGGTTCCGGGCACCCCTTTTTGGGGTTGGAAGGCACCACAGGCACCGTCCGGCACCGGCGAGGTGACCGGCGGCGGTCCGGTGCCCTCCCGGCGCCGGGGCGGTCGCCAGCCGCCGCCTCCCCCCCCTTCCCCCCCGCGGTTTCCTGCAACCAGGTGCGTCGGAATAGGGGGAGAAGGGCTCGGGCCCATGCGGCCGAACCATGCAGGCCGGGGGTCAAACCGGGTTGACACGCCCGCCCCGCCCTGGTCCGAGCCCATGGCTCAGCTGGGCTGAGCCCTGGTTCGGCCAGGGTGGGCTGGTTCGAGCCCTGGGGCCCCTGGTCCGAGCCCATGGCTCCGCTGGGCTAAGCCCTGGTTTGGCCAGGGGTGGGCTGAGCCACCTAGGTGTTTTTTAAAACCTGTTTAATTAGTTTAAATTGATTTAAAACTTTATATTTTCAAAATTGTTTTGAAATTAAATTTTTTATTCAATTTAACCTTTTGAGACCCATTGCAATTGATTAACATCATTATCTTAATTGAAGTTTATAGTTATAATTAATTATTAATTTAAATGTTGAATTGATGATTATTTATAACTAGATAATTTAAATGTTAGATTTTAATAAGATAATGATTAATATAGTTGTTTAATGACTTTATTAATCTAATAGTTAGATTAATCTTGTCATACTTGCATGGAACATTCTAGATATTTAAATTTTGGAATTTTAATGTATATGATGTGTTATCATGCTTGTTTAAATTCGATTTAAGTTAAGCATGCATAAATTGTTTTTCAAAAATTTCGAAATCCAATTTTGATTGGTCCCTATTTTTATGAAACCAAAATTATTAATTATGTTCGAAAATTTTAATTAGCCATTTGATGTGCAATTCATGTGTGGTTTGTTTAACTAAAACACATGGTGGTCATGGACGAGTATCAATTGTGGATGTGGAATGTGATTGCGTGGTTTATTGTTTATTAATAAATAGAGGTCTGCGAACCTCTCCCTCTCATATTCCATTGTACTTCTACCTTCCTCCTTGATGTAATCGCCATAAGGCTTCCTCATTTAAATTATCATGTAATTGAGAATTATGATGTAATTTGATTGAGGCGGCTGCGCGCGGAGCGAGGATGATCCACAACTGCCGACCAGATGAAAATGAAGGAGTTCATGGAATCCATGGGTTTGCAGACTCATGATATAAGTTGTTATATTGTGTATGTGTGTGCGTTTGACTGTCTGGCTCAAGTCAAACCACAGTGCCGTCCATGACCACACTAATGACATGTATGTGATGCGTGTGCTTAATATTTGCTAGGTTATTAGTATTTATATATATTCGATATATTTAATACTATCACCTAGGATGAGACCAAACTAAATAAGTAAAACCTTCGTTACAAACTCTAAGCCGTAGCGCGAGTCATTGAGAATGCACCGCGTGGCTCTCCATCAATATGATCAATAGAACTTAATTCAGTGATGGCAGATACTATGTGTTTACCCGAGGTCTGCCATTGTATGTTGAGAGGACTGTTGATCATGGCATAAGATGCCTTTGGATAAGAGTAGAGGAACGATATAGTCATCCACGTGTTTACCCGGGAACTATATTTCTACTTTACTCTGTCACGTATTGATGGTAAAGCTTAGACCGGAGATAATGGTCTATTGTGTTTACCCGGGACCATTAAACTTGCGAGCCGAAGTATGATCGGATATTGCAAAGAGTTGCAATTATCATGAGATGATTGCTCTGAGATAGCGGTGTGATACTACGTGTTTAACCGAGGTCATACTGTGATGCTTGGAGATTCTGATCCCCACTAGGAGACAGTCGACATCTCCCGTTCTGTATATCTGAAGGTTATACAGTCCGTCGAAAATTAGTGGGAGTAAAACTAGATAATAAAAGACCATATCTTGTTTTAGTTAATCTGAATATCTGCTAATTATCAATTGATTATCTCCTGTAGGCGAGAATGTCGCACCATAATCCGTTGTGAGGCACACTTGATGTCAACCGTTTGACAGGCACCAATTACTCAGACTGGCTTAGAAACCTGAAGATAGTCCTCAAGTCTGAGCAGATTGCCTACGTCTTGGATAATGAACTGTTAGTTTTAGGTGGCCTACAAGCCAATCTGACTATGTAAATCTCGTTCATTTATTAATAAAATGGCATAATATTCATTATGAGTAAATCACATTAATTATCGTTTCATAATGAAGTCCGTGGATATGTGCTATAGTGATCAGATTATGATGAGATCATACTAATGAGACTGATCACTTAAACACACATATTCTTAATCGTTCCTAGTCGGAGGATATCCGAGAAGGACATCAGATATCCGGTTAGACTAGTACAGATTACTCCTGCTCATATGATGAGGGTGCATGGTCTCATAAGTCACTTGTGTGGAGACACTAAGGCGAATATGTAGGTGCTCATTGGAGAATGAGTTCGCTGAACTGATCCAACTGAATCGCTGGATGGTATTGTACCTCATTGTCAACCAGCTTAATTCTATTGTCGCAGTTGCGTGGATGGTCCTCGAACCTGAGACACCAAGGACACCTTGTCGGTGGACTTCTGTGCTTTGACCTTAGTTTACGAATCTCTAGCCACGGGATTCTAATACGCCAAGGATTGGGTACAGCGGAATACCATCGAAGGGAATTATGTGTCAATAAGGAATCATTCGCTCTCGGTACTTAGAGGGAGAATGCTCTAGGAAGGATGCGCGGAAGTCCCTGGCCAGGGCGGACGATAATATCGGGAAAGGAGTTTTCCGATATTCATCAGCGGCATCCAATCCAAGTGAGTCGACCGGTTAGGGTTTGACAGCTCGCCATACCCTGAGTTGACTCGAGAGCATTGTACGAATGAAGGATTATATCCACGCGGTAACTGTCGGCGGAAAGGTTCCAAGAGTGGGTTACTTAACCCCAATATCTTCCGGGTTCACGCGGTGTTGCTTGGCACCCAACGTGATCGGAGGCCCGGTCGAATTCGATGTGCGACATCAATTCGATTGATTAATTAATTAATAAAGGGTTATTAATTGATTAATAAAGCTAGTGAGGAGTCACTGGACTTGTTGGGCCATTAACTCGACTGGTACTTGGGCCTAGAGGGTCACACGCACATGATTCTCAAGGTGGTGGATAAATAAGTGGGTTTTATATAAACCGGGGGTTTTTATGAAAAATTGCGCGGTTAGTATATAACATAGCGAACGGGCTGAGCAGGCCAAGCTGCTGCTAACCCTAGCCTCCCCTCCTCAGTTTCTCTCTCTCTCTGGCGTCCAGACAGATCCAGATCTGCTCCGCCGCTTCTCCGAATCTCGTTTGACGGGAAATCATCCGCGCGTTGCGGCAATCGTTAAGGTAGAACATCAGAGACCAGGAGGGTTGTTGCAGCCTTTGCCGATCCCGGAATGGAAATGCGTGCGCGTGACTATGGACTTTGTGCTGGGATTACCTGTATCCCCTGGCATGAGAGACGCAATCTGGGTTATTGTTGATCGGCTGACCAAGTCGGCACACTTCCTGGCTATTAGGAAGGACTGGTCAGTCGGTAAGTTGGCTAAGTTGTTTGTAGATCGGATCATCTCTCTGCACGGGGTGCCTTTATCCATCGTATCAGATCGGGATCCGAGGTTTACTTCCAGGTTCTGGAAGAGTTTTCAGAAGGCTTTGGGCACGCAGTTGGCCTTCAGTTCGGCCTATCATCCCGAGACTGATGGATAGTCGGAGAGGACCATTCAGACACTGGAGGATATGCTTAGGGCATGTTGCTTAGACTGGGGAGGTTCTTGGGAGCAACATTTGCCTACTGTGGAGTTTGCCTACAACAACAGTTATCATTCTAGCATCGGCATGGCGCCTTACGAGGCTTTGTACGGGTGACCGTGTCGATCTCCTCTGTGTTGGTCCGAGATTGGTGAGAGGCAGATTGCAGGGCCAGAGTTAGTTCAGCAGTGTGCTGAGGTTGCCAGGATGGTACGGCAGAAATTGACCGCAGCTCAGAGCAGGTAAAAGAGTTATGCTGATATCCGGAGGAGACCGCTTGAGTTTGAGGTTTGAGACCACGTGTTTCTCCGAGTCTCACCCTCCAAGGGTGTGATGAGATTCGGGAAGCAAGGCAAGCTGAGTCCGCGATATATTGGGCCTTTTCCCATTCTTGCTCGAATTGGGGAAACCGCGTATTAGTTGGCCTTGCCACCTAGTCTTGCAGGGGTGCACGATGTGTTCCATGTTTCTTTGCTGAGAAGATATGTTCAGGATCCATCCCATGTCTTAGATTTTTCAGAGTTGGTGATTGCTGAGGACTTGTCCTTCCCAGAGTTTCCAGTTCGTATTGAGGATCGCAGAGAGCAGGTCCTTCAGAACAAGGTTGTGCCTTTGGTTAAGGTAATTTGGCAGTACCACTCCGGGGGCGAGGCAACCTAGGAGCGTGAGGACGAGATACGGGAGCAGTTTCCTTACCTTTTCTCGTAAGTTATCTTGTAAAGCTTGTATCTTTATGTTTCAACCTCGTTAATTCTAGCAGGCAATTTCGGGGACAAAATTCTTTTAAGGGGGGGGAGAATGTAAGGACTGAGGTTTTCGGATCCAGTTTTCGGGATCGGAACCTGTAGTTCAGGCCCTAGTGGGGCTGAGACTCTGTTCTGTTTCGTGTCGAGCCTGCGAGACGCAGTTTAAACGGCGTCCAGCATTGCAGACGCGTTTTAATTTGTGCCACATGGGTGCCACGTGGGCTGGCTTTGGGCCGCGAGAGTACGGCCCTGTCGTGTCGTCTGAATGACGTCCGCAAGGGACAACGCCTTTCAGACTGCGACCCTGGGTTGTCAGTGTACGGCGCTAGTCTTGTCGTCTGAACGGCGTCTTGAATGGACGACGCATTTCAGACTTCTGTCAGAGCGGCCCGTCATGTTGACTGATAGGCGTCCGTACATATCGACGCGTTTTAGCCAGTTTCTGGTTACCCCGCGGACCTTCCCTCCTTTCCCTCATTCTCACCCTCAACTCTCTCTCCTCACCCTCTCCACCCTCCGACTCTCCCCACTCTTCCCCTTCCTTTTTCCCCTTCTTCCTCTTCCACCTCTCCACCTCTCACCACTGCCACCACCACTTTCTTCGCGGCGTTCCATTCTCCGGACGGCGGCCGACGTCCCAGCAGAGTAGCGGCGTCCTCGGAGTACCGGCAGCGGTTTGCGGTACGACGGTTTGGCGGCGGAGCTAGGAGGAGTTCAAGAATCGGTAGGGTGACGATTCCCGTAGTGTTTTATTTTAAAACCATGCTTTCCCGCTTAAAGCATGCTACGGATCTATGGTTTTTGGGTAGAATGGGCATGTTAGGGGCTTTTTCTTGATGGGAATGGGAGTTTCTGTGAATGTGGTTTTGTGATGGTTTAGATTGCCCCTCTTCCTCCTCCGTTTGGTTTGATTTTGGGGCATTTGGGGGTGAAAAGGGAGCCCTCGGACTGGGGACAGAACTCGGCTTCTGGCGCTAAAAGACGTCATGTATGGACGACGCCTTTTTCGAAGGACATCGGGACATCATGACGCCTTTTAGGCAGAAATTGTTCCACCGAGTCTCTGTCAGTTCGGGAATCTGGCGCTAAAAGACGTCATGTATGGACGGCGCCTTTTAGAAGGACGTCGAGCCATCATGACGCCATTTAGGCAGGAAATCACCCCGACCGAGGTCTCTGCAATCTCGGAATTTGTTGTGAATGGCGTCTGAGGACGTAGACGCCTTTTGAAAAGGCGGCTTCCCAGGATGACGCGTTTTAGGCTAGGTTCTGAGGCCGAGATTTTATGAACCAGTTTAGGATGCTTGAATAGCGTCGGCCTTGGGCGACGCGATTCAAAACAGAACCACACTAATCCATGCCAGTAAAATGTATTTACACTATTAGATAGTCGGTTAAATGCATGCCTTAAATCTACTCGATAATGATGGATTTATTCGTGACCGGATCACACTGTACCGTATTTTGTGTTACTGTGGACCTAGAGTGACAGTTGTAGCGCTTTATCACCCTGTGCTGGTGTGGGTGGAGCACAGTGCCGGTGGGAGCAGTGGCGGGGTGACGCCTAGTGAGAGAGGGTCACCTGGTGAACCCCGGGCTTAGCTAGTACCGGTGTCGGAGTGGTACCTGTGGAGTGTCACTCGTGCTGGGGGAAGGAGTAACCACCTGAGCCAATTGGGCCGGAGTAGCTAGCGTGCTATCCGAGGGGTTACTGTTTGGTCTCAGCGGGTCGGTGTTTCCCACTTTCGTTGTGTGGCTGACGTGTTTTGAGGATACGCTGGTTACGGGTTCCCCGGTAACTTGGAATTATGCATGTTAAATATACTTCGAATGCATGCGATTCATATCGAGATTTAGGTGTAATAATTACTGCTTTACTTGGTTACTGTATCTCTAGCTGTACCTTGCACTTGTGGGTGTGTGTGTGGGCAGCGGGGATCGAAGGATCCCTACTGAGTCTTTTCGTTGAGACTCACCCCTGCGGTTTTCAGGTGAGGGTTCCAGGCAGACTTAGCGAGGTGTATACTGCTGTGAGTTGCGCACCGCCAACTGTTGTTCTGGGGTATGCCCCGACGTAGTTGTTATCTTTACTTCTGGCCTGTATGCTAATTATCCATTTTCTGTTGGAGTATGTAATTATTTGCTGTATCGAGTCGCATTGTAATAACTTTTAATTTCTGTACTTTCCTTTCAATCCAATGTGATGTGAATGTTTAGCTTAGTTTATTATTTATTTCCCAGACTTACTTAGATCCTGGTTTGGTTCCAAATTGATGATTCGGTACCCATTTAGTAATCGGATCCCCGATTATAGGGTGGCAGGTCGTTACAAAAGACGAAAGAGTAGTAAAGGGTGACGGCTTCTATTATAAGCAGTATGGTCACTGGAAAAGGAACTGCAAAGAGTTTCTTCATGATAAAGCTAATGGAAAGGTGAAGTTGTCTGAAGCTTCAGATATCTATATGATAGATATCAACCTGTCAGTTAGAGATTCCACATCTTGGGTATTAGATACCGGATGTGCTTCTCATATCTGTCATGATGCACAAATGCTGACAAGTAAGCGCAAGCTGAGACAAGGCGAGGTGGAATTGAGGCTAGGAAACGGCGCAAAAGTTGCGGCGATTGCTGTTAGGACAGCAAACCTCAGGCTTCCATCAGGAGACGCCTTACTTTTAGAAGATTGTTATTATGTTCCTAGCATAATAAAGAACATCATATCAATATCTTGTTTAGACTAGATAGGATATAGGTTGACTATTGAGAATGGAAGTTGTTCGATTTATTATGGTAATAAATCAATAGCTTCAACATCTTTAGTCAATGGTCTATATCTCTTAGATGTTTCTTATTACAATCTTCAAATTGATAATGCTTTTAAGAAGAGCAAGAATTGTGTGAACCAAGCCTACATGTGGCATTGTAGACTTGGGCACATTGGCGAAAGCAGGTTGCAAAAGTTGTATAAGCATGGTTATTTAACAACATTTGATTATGAATCGTTTGCAACATGTGAATCCTGCCTTATGGGAAAGATGGCAAAATCTCCATTTACTGGACATGGAGAACGTGCCAAAGACATTTTGGAACTAATACATTCAGATGTATGTGGTCCAATGTCCACCCAAGCCAAAGGTGGCTTTTCTTACTTCATGACGTTCACCGATGACTTCTCAAGATTCGGCTATGTGTACTTAATGAAGTACAAGTCGGAAGCATTTGAGAAGTTCAAGGAGTTCAAGAATGAGGTAGAGAAGCAATTAGGAAAGAGTATTAAAGCTCTTCGATCAGATCGAGGAGGAGAATACTTGAGTACTAATTTCACACAATTTTTTAAGGATAATGGTATCCTTTCTCAGCTGACCCGTCCATATACACCACAGATGAATGGTGTATCAGAAAGGAGGAATCGTACCTTGTTGGACATGGTTTTTAGGATTACCAGTGTCTCTCTGGGGGTATGCTCTAGAGTCAGCAGCATACCTACTGAACAGAGTACCCAGCAAGTCTGTAGCCTCTACTCCATATGAGATATGGAAAGGCAGGAAACCAGAATTTAAACATGTTAAAGTCTGGGGTTGTCCTGCTCATGTAAAGAGACATGATCCAGACAAGTTGGAATCACGAACTGATAAATGTAGGTTTGTGGGATATCCAAAGGAAACCTTTGGATACTATTTTTTCCATCCTGGTGAACAAAAGGTGTTTGTCGCCAGGAAAGTTGTCTTCTTGGAAGAGGAATACCTTCTCCAGGAGGATAGTGGGAGTAAAATAGTACTGGAAGAGGTTCTAGATCCCCAAACAGCTACATTATCATCAGATGAGATATCAGTTCCTTAATCTGTTCAGGCATTTTGATTATGAAATCTGGCAGATGGATGTAAAGACTGCCTTCCTCAATAGTAACCTTGAGAAAGAGGTGTATATGATACAACCAGAAGGTTTCACATCTAAAGAATTTCCAGATAAAGTGTGCAAGCTTCAGAGGTCCATTTATGGACTGAAGCAGGCTTCCCGGAGCTGGAACATAAGATTTGACGAGGCTGTCAAGTCTTATGACTTCATTAAGGATGAAGATGAACCTTGTGTGTACAAGAAGACCAGTGGGAGTGCAGTCACTTTTCTAGTTCTTTACGTAGATGACATACTACTCATTGGGAATGATGTAACTATGATGTCATCAGTAAAGTTCTGACTGTCGAAAAACTTCTCTATGAAGGATTTTGGAGAAGCATCCTACGTATTGGGAATACAGATCTATAGAGACAGATCAAAGAGGATGCTTGGAATGACCCAATCCTTGTACATAAATACCATAGTAAAAAGGTTTGGCATGGAAAATTCCAAGAGAGGTCTCATACCGATGAGACATGGAATTAGTCTCTCAAAGGAGCAGTCTCCTAAGACTCCTGATAAGAGGCAATTCATGGATAGAATACCCTATGCCTATGCCATAGGATCTATCATGTATTGCATGCTATGTACACGGCCTGATGTTGCATTTACTCTAAGTGTTACGAGCAAATTTCAGGCTGATCCAGGCGAAGAGCACTGGAAGGCAGTGAAATGTATCCTTAAGTACTTGAGAAGAACTAAGTATATGTTTCTTGTCTATGGAGGAGGTGACTTGAAACTACAAGGCTTTACTGTCTCGAGTTACCAGTCAGATCCAGATGATAGCAACTCAACATCTGGATTCGTGTTTACTTTGAATGGGGGCGCAGTGTGCTGGAAGAGTTCCAAGCAAGTTACCACTGCAGATTCGACGACTGAAGCTGAGTACATCGCTGCAGCTGAAGCCGCCAATGAAGCAGTGTGGTTGAAGAAATTCATCACCGACCTCGGCGTAGTTCCCAGCATCTCTGAGTCTGTTCCACTGTTGTGCGACAACAATTGAGCCATTGCGCAAGCGAAAGAGTCACGGTCTCATTAGAAATCGAAGCATATTCTGAGGCGCTTTCACCTTATCAGAGAGATCATATCCAGAGGAGATGTAGTAGTGGAAAGAGTTCCATCCGTCGACAATGTAGCATATCCACTGACAAAGCCATTAGCTCAAATTGTGTTTGAGCGTCACCTAGAGTCTATAGGCTTATTCTATAAAGGTGATTGGCTTTAGTCCAAGTGGGAGATTGTTAGTTTTAGGTGGCCTACAAGCCAATCTGACTATGTAAATCTCGTTCATTTATTAATAAAATGGCTTAATATTCATTATGAGTAAATCGCATTAATTATCGTTTCATAATGAAGTCCGTGGATATGTGCTATAATGATCAGATTATGATGAGATCATACTAATGAGACTGATCGCTTAAACACACATATTCATAATCGTTCCTAGTCGGAGGATATCCGAGAAGGACATCGGATATCCGGTTAGACTAGTACAGATTACTCCTGCTCATATGATGAGGGTGATTGGTCTCATAAGTCACTTGTGTGGAGACACTAAGGCGAATCTGTAGGTGCTCATTGGAGAATGAGTTCACTGAACTGATCCGACTGAATCGCTGGATGGTATTGTACCTCATTGTCAACCAGCTTGATTCTATTGTCGCAGTTGCGTGGATGGTCCTCGAACCTGAGACACCAAGGACACCTTGTTGGTGGACTTCTGTGCTTTGACCTTGGTTTACGAATCTCTAGCCACGGGATTCTAATACGCCAAGGATTGGGTACAGTGGAATACCGTCGAAGGGAATTGTGTGTCAATAAGGAATCATTCGCTCTCGGTACTTAGAGGGAGAATGCTCTAGGAAGGATGCGCGGAAGTCCCTGGCTAGGGCGGACGATAATATCGGGAAAGGTGTTTTTCGATATTCATCAGCGGCATCCAATCTAAGTGAGTCGACCGGTTAGGGTTTGATAGCTCGCCATGCCCTGAGTTCACTCGAGAGCATTGTACGAATGAAGGATTATATCCACGCGGTAACTGTCGGTGGAAAGGTTCCAAGAGTGGGTTACTTAACCCCAATACCTTACGGGTTCACGCGGTGTTGCTTGGCACCCAACGTGATCGTAGGCCCGGTCGAATTCGATGTGCGACATCAATTCGATTGATTAATTAATTAATAAAGGGTTATTAATTGATTAATAAATCCAGTGAGGAGTCACTGGGCTTGTTGGGCCATTAACTCGACTGGTACTTGGGCCTAGAGGGTCACTCGCACATGATTCTCAAGGCGATGGATAAATAAGTGGGTTTTATATAAACCGGGGGTTTTTATGGAAAACCGCGTGGTTAGTATAAAACATAGCAAACGGGCTGAGCAGGCTAAGCTGCTGCTAACCCTAGCCGCCCCTCCTCAGTTTCTCTCTCTCTCTGGCATCTAGACAGATCCAGATCTGCTCCGCCGCTTCTCCGAATCCTGTTCGACGGGAAATTGTCCGCACGTTGCGGCAATCGTTGCGGCGACCGGCGGAGGTTTCGTGGGCTACGAAGAACGAGGAATGCGAGGATATCCGTCTCGGGGAGGATCGTGTGGACATCGCTAGAGGCCAGGCGTTTGCGCGGCTTGCGGTGTCGCAACGACGGAACCGAACGGTTGCGGATTCAAATCCGCATACGGTGAGAATCGATTATCCGATAATCGTAGTTTTAGTTTTTCGAAACGGGAAAACGGATCGCTGTTTTATTTTATTTTCCGCTGCGTGAGCGATCCGGAGAAACCCGAGAAACCCAACATGAACCTCCTGCTGAACCAGCATTGGATGCTCCAAAGGAGGAAATGATAGCGTATGAAAAATGGAAGGAAGATTCCACCATGACCCAATGCTACATGTTAGCATCGATGAGCAATGGGTTGCAGAGGCAACATAAAGAGATGGATGCTAGATCCATCATACTCCATTTGAAGGAGCTATTTGGTAAGCAGAGCAGAATCGAACGATATGAGATATCGAAGAATCTGTTCAAGGCTCAGATGGCAGAGGGAACTTCAGTACAGAATCACGTGTTGAAGATGATTGAATGGGTGGAGAGGCTGGATGCTCTTGGGATTTCACTTCCCAAGGAGATGCACACAGACCTCGTGTTGTCTTCACTTCCACCGTCATATGCTCAGTTCATGTTAATTTTAACATGAACAAGATCCAGGCCACCTTAGTTGAGCTGCTGAACATGTTAAAGACTACTGAGGGGAACCTTGTGAAGGATAAACCCCAAGTCCTCATGGTTGGTAAGACCAACAGAAAAAGGCTTGCAGTCCAAACTTTTCGAAAGAATAAGAACAAGGTTAAGAGAAAGGCAAAGGTTGCCAAGAAAGACAAAGGTAAAAGTGCTGAGAAAGGTGATTGCTTCTACTGTCACCAGAAAGGGCATTGGAAGAGGAATTGCAAAGAATACCTCAAGGATAAGGCTCAAGGAACTGTGAAGCAGCAGGACGTTTCATGTATCTATATGATAGATGTAAACTTGTTAATAAGAGATTGTACATCATGGGTATTAGATACTAGATGTGTATCTCATATCTGCAGTTTTGTGCAGGCACTGACAAGAAGGCGTAAGCTGAGGACCGGCGAGGTGGAGCTGAGACTAGGTAACGGCGCAAGAGTTGCGGCGATCGCTGTGGGGACAGTGAAGCTCAAGCTACCATCTGGAGACACATTTTTATTAGATGAATGTTATTATGTACCTAGCATAATAAGGAACATCATTTCTATTTTATGTTTAGATAGAATTGGATACAATTTACATTTTGGGAACAATAGTTATTCAATTTATTTTGAAAATAAATTAATAGCTTATGCTATTTTATCCAATGGTTTGTATCTGTTAAATGTGTCTCATGATAATTTACACATCGGTTCTTCAATTAAAAGAAATAAGTATGAAATGAACAAAGCCTACTTGTGGCATTGTAGGCTTGGACACATTGGTGAAAACAGACTCTAAAGGATGCATAAAGATGGATATTTGGATCTATTTGATTATAAATCATATGCAACCTGTGAGTCATGTTTAATGGGTAAAATGGCTAAGTCTCCATTTAGTGGAACTGGAGAACGAGCCAAAGGCATACTAGAACTCATGCATTCAGATGTATGTGGTCCTATGTCAACCCAAGCCATTGGTGGTTTCTCATACTTCATTACATTCACTGATGATTACTCAAGATTTGGATATGTATACTTATTGAAGTATAAATCTGAAGCCTTTGAGAAATTCAGAGAATTTAAAAATGAAGTAGAAAAACAAACAGGAAAGAGTATAAAAACCATCCGATCCGATCGGGGTGGTGAATACTTGAGTACAAAGTTCATTAAATACTTAAAGGATAATGGTATCCTTTCTCAGCTTACACCTCCTTATACACCTCAGATGAATGGTGTATCAGAAAGGAGAAATCGCACATTAATGGAAATGGTGCGATCCATGATGAGCATGTCCAAATTGCCAGTGTCCTTATGGGGATGTGCACTTAGCTCGGCTATGTATATTCTGAACGAGGTACCCAGCAAATCTGTTGAAACCACTCCATATGAGATATGGAATGGAAGGAAACTAGACCTTCAACATGTTAAAGTCTGGGGATGTCCTGCTCATGTTAAAAGACATGATGGAGATAAGCTGGAATCCAGAACTGACAAATGCAGATTTGTTGGATATCCAAAGGAAACTTATGGATATTACTTTTATCTTCCTGGCAAACAAAAGGTGTTTGTGGCCAGGAGAGCTGTCTTTCTGGAAGAAGATTATATTCTCCAGAAGGACAGTGGGAGTAAAGTAACACTGGAAGAAATTCCAGACCCACAAACTGGCAATGGTTCATCAGATGAACCGTCAGTTTCTGAACCTGTTCAAAATGATACACAGGAACCTCGTAGGTCTGAAAGAGTACCTAAACCACCAGAAAGATATGTGGGACATATTAATTTGGATGGTTCAAGGATACTCTATACTGAGGATGATGATCCTAAGACTTACCAGGAGGCCATTGAAAGTCCAGAGGCCGGGAAATGGCGAGAAGCCATGAATTCTGAAATACAGTCCATGTACATCAACCAAGTTTGGAACTTGGTGGATTTACCCGATGGTAGAGTATCTATCGGCTGCAAATGGATCTTTAAAAGAAAGATCGGTGCAGATGGACGTATTGAGACTTATAAAGCAAGATTAGTGGCGAAAGGCTATCGTCAAAGACAAGGTGTTGACTATGACGAAGCCTTTTCACCTGTTGCTATGATTAAGTCCATCAGAATTCTTCTCGCCATTGCTACCTACCATGATTATGAAATCTGGCAGATGGATGTGAAGACTGTCTTCTTCAATATAAACCCTGAGGAGGAGGTGTATATGATACAACTAAAAGGATTCACATCCAAAGAATCTCCAGACATAGTATGCAAGTTGTAGAGGTCCATTTATGGACTAAAGCAAGCTTCCCGAAGCTGGAACATAAGATTTGATGAGGCGATGAAATCTTATGGCTTCATTAAGAATGAAGATGAGCCATGTGTATACAAGAAAAACAGTAGGAGCGCAATCACATTTCTGGTTCTTTACGTTGACGACATCCTACTAATTGGGAATGATGTAGGAATGATGTCATCAGTAAAGATATGGCTGTCAAAGAACTTCTTCATGAAGGATTTGGGAGAAGCATCTTACGTATTAGGAATACGGATCTATAGAGATAGATCAAAGAAGATGCTAGATTTAACCCAATCCATGTACATAGAAACTATTGTCAAAAGGTTTGGCATGAAAAATTCCAAGAGATATTTTATACCGATGAGACATGGAATTTCACTCTCTAAAGGTCAGTCTCCTAAGACACCTGAAGAGAGGGCTGTGATGGATAAAGTCCCCTATGTTTCTGCCATAGGGTCCATCATGTATGCCATGCTATTTACCAGACCTGATGTAGCATATGCTATAAGTGTTACGAGCAGACATCAGGCAGATCCAGGTGATGAACACTGGAAGGCTGTGAAATGCATCCTTAAGTACTTGAGAAGGACTAAGGATCTATTTCTATTCTATGGAGGAGGGGACTTAAAGCTGCAAGGATACACTGACTCGAGTTTTCAGTCTGATCCTGACGGCAGCAAGTCAACATCAGGTTGTTTTCACACTCAACGGGGGAGCAGTGAGCTGGAAGAGTTCCAAGCTGGAAACCACTGCTGATTAGACAACGGAAGCCGAGTATATTGCTACTGCTGAAGCCGCCAAGGAAGTTGTATGGATGAAGAAATTCATCGGCGATCTTGGTGTGGTGGAAAGCATATCTGGTCCCGTCCCACTGATGTGTGACAACAATGGGGCGATTGCTCAAGCGAAAGAGCTGAGGTCTCATCAGAAGTCGAAGCACATTCTGCGGCTCTTTCATCTGATTAGAGAGATTATAGCTCGAGGAGATGTCGTGGTGGAAAGAGTTCCCTCAGCCGACAACATAGCAGATCCACTTACAAAGACTTTGTCTCAAAATGTTTTTGAGCGTCACTTAGAGAATATGGATATTCTGTATAAAAGTGATTGGCTTTAGTCCAAGTGGGAGATTGTTAGTATTAGATGGTCTCAAAGTCAATCCGATACTATGTACTTATTCAGATTATTAATAAATGACAATAATTCATTGTGTGTAATTAATTCGATCTGTGTTTATTGTATCACGATGAAGTCCATGAACATATGCAATAGTCTTCGGATTATGATGAGATCATAATTACGGGACCGAAGACTTATAAACACATGTTCTTAATTATTCCTAGTCATAGGATGTTTGAGATAGGACATCGAACATCCGGATAGACTAGTATAGGTTACTTCAGCTCATATGATGAGGGTGACTGATCCCATAAGTCACTTGTGTGGAGACACTATGCTGGACGTATAGGTGCTCATTGGTGAATGAGTTCACTGAACTGATCCGACTATGAATCGCTGGATGGTAATCACCTCACTGTTAACCAGCTCAATTCATTTGTTACGGTTGCGTGGATGATCTTTGGACCTGAGACTCCAAAGATAGCTTGTTGGTAGGTTTCTGAGCTTTGACCTTGACTAACGAATCGCTAACCATGGGTTATCAATAAGTCAAGCGATCGGGTTCAGGGAAATGCCCTCGAAGGTAATTGTGTGTTCAATACGGGATCATCCACTCTCGGTAGTTTGAGAGAGAATGTTCCGGGAACGATGCGGCTAAAGTCCTTGGCCAGGGCGGACTCTGTAATCGATAAGGAGTTATCGGATTCAGATTAGCAGCATCTGATTCAAGTGAATCGACCAAATAGGTTTTAACAGTAAACCATACCCTAGGTCGATTCGAGAACATTGCACGGATGAAGGATTATATCCGCGCGCTAACCGATGACAGAAAGGTTCCAATAGAGGGTTGCGATAACCCCAGTGCCATCCAGGATCACGCGATGTTGCTTCGCATCCAACGTGATCGGCAGTCCGTCCGAATTTATTGTGGGACATTAAATTCAGCTGATTAATTGAATATAAGGATATTAATTAATTCAG
The DNA here is from genome assembly GCA_030544215.1 of Zantedeschia hybrid cultivar. Taxonomy (NCBI): domain Eukaryota; kingdom Viridiplantae; phylum Streptophyta; class Magnoliopsida; order Alismatales; family Araceae; genus Zantedeschia; species Zantedeschia hybrid cultivar. The sequence continues at coordinate 41,327,067 of JARZZO010000015.1, forward strand.
TGGGTCAGTAAAGGGTTACTGGACTTAATGGGCTATTAATTGGACTGGCATTTGGGCCTAGAGGGTCACACGCAAATGGTTTTCAAGTCGATGGATAATCCGACAGGATTTCAGATAAGTCTGGGTTTTTATGAAAAACCGCAAACTGACTTATTATAAAAGAACGCATTCTACGTCCGGGGCCAGCAACCCTAACCTAGCCGTCATTCGTTCTTTCTCCCTTTCTCTCTCTTCTAGGCGTGCGGTTCCCGACTGCTCCGGCTTCCGTCCGACGGGAGATTCAGAATCCGCATGTCGCGGCGGATTACGCGCAGCTAGACGGGATCTACGAACGCCGCAGCGAGCGAGGAAGCGAGGACGATCCATCGCGAGAAGAACCGCGTTGATACCGCTAGAGGTCGGGCATCTGCGCGACTTGCGGCATCGCTCCGACGGAACCGGAAAACGAACGCGGATTCGAATCCGCGCAAGGTAAATCCGATTTACTCCAGTCTTGTTTTGTTCATCGAAATGGGACAGATCCGATCCCGAATATTTTATTCCGCTGCGTTTTTTGGTCGGATCTCGACACAGCGATCCCAACACCCTCCTTACAGTACGAGGATCTACCCATTTCTGTATACTGCTTGCTGGAGCAGGGTAACTTGAACTTGATTGAGATGTCCCCTACTAAGGGGAGGACACACATTGTTTTTTGCCGGAAGTTGCAGCTTCGACTGGTGCAGATAAAGCCGTTTTAGACATATCGGATATCATATTATCCAGATTTGGTGGAGGGACGGGTTGAACATATGTTGGTCATCGTGGAATACCTCCATAAATATATACTTCTGATGATTTTTTCTTGATATGAGATCTTGACTTCTTTTTAACTGTCTGCCACTGATATGCTTGGAGTGGTTGAAGTACCAGTTGCTCAAAAGTGGCTTGTGTACTTCTTTCTGCAGTTTCTGAGCTTAATGGCTGGTAAATGCGAACCATATGATGCACATTTACAGATGCCACATTTGCTTTTGTCCAGGCATAAGGCTGCAGAGGATCGACAAGATGATCTCCCATCTTCAGGACACACCTTTCTGAATTAATTTTTCAACTGCATCTTTGAACACATAACATTCTTCAATAGGATGTCCCATGATTTGGTGACATAGACAATAATTTGGATCATTAGATCTTTTGGAATCTTTCGGCCTCTTCGACTGTGGTAACACAATCTGATTGTATTTTCGTGCCCATTCAAATAGAACATGAGTTTCGTCTTTCGGAAAGTTGTATGGCTTGTTCATTCTGTCTCTGAGAGAAGATAAGGCTCGGACTTCTTTCTCTCTATTGTTGTTGGTTTCGGCCTGCGTGACTGGACCTTTCTTTTGTTGCTCCATGATGAACGTAGATAAATCTACTGTATTTGACTCACATGGAGCATTTCTTCTATCAAATTTTCCTTTATTGTTGCTTGGTTCACTTCTGGATCGGCTCAGAAAACTTTCAACTTCTGATACCACATTATTCAATTTGTCAAAAGATTTGATTTCAATGGCTACCAGCCTTTCAAGGACTTCATTTTTCAGATTACTTTTGCATATCACCACTACATCTTCTTGACATGGTGGTCTTTTGTATTTCATGCTAGGATTCCTCCTCCTAGCAATGAATTTGGAAGCATTTTCATTGTTTTCTTGTTTCACAGTATATAGCTATGCCAAAGTGATTTCTCTGTCTACCAGATAAAATTTGTCTTGAAATTGCTTCTGAAGGTCGGCCCACCCAGCAATAGATCCAGGCTGAAGAGAAGAATATCATTCAAATGCGAGTCCAGTTAGCGAAGACCCGAAAAATTTCAGCATATAAGATTCATCAGTGGCTAGGTGTCCCATTGCCCTATTATAATATGCCAAGTGTTCTTTTGGGTTTCCTTGGCCGTTGAATTTTTCAAACTTGGGCACTTTGGTCATTCCCAGCGGAAGCCTCTTCATGGCATGATGCACCGGATATGGTACTTTATACACATCATATACTGTGGAGGTACCTTCCACTCTTTCTGCCAGCTTCATATCAATGAGCTGTTCTAGCATCAGCCTTTGAGCCACAGCAGGATCTGCTGGATTTGGGAAGAAATTAACTCCCTGAACTTGGGAGGCTTGAAATGGCAAATTTGAGATCAAATTGTCTTGCAATACTGTTGCAGGAGTAGCTTGACTATTGGAGACTTGAATATATGCAGGTGTTTCATTCATAGGCACAGGCCTAGACGACCGCATGGATATATTTAAAAGATTTTGAGACGGAGGAAGTGGAACTGGAGGGTTAGCCACCCGAGGATAAGAGGAAGTTGAAGCACCTCCTTCTTTACCAGCCCAGCCTGCCCCCTGTATTTGGGCATCTTTTTCTTTCAATTGCTTTTTCAACAACTCAATTTCTTGCAATAACAACTGAGTTATGCTTGGTTCTGCTTCTTTTTGCTGATTGATTTGCTGTGGAAGCTGCTGCTCTGCTGGTGCAGAAAGAGCTTCTCCTGATGCTTCAATGACATTTGCAGATAGCTCTGCTTCTTCATCAATATTTTCCAATAGGGTAGGAAAATTTTGGGCAACTAGGGCTGCCGCTTGCATTCTTTGGGTAACTAGACCCGGCCATGAGGCTAAATCTCTGATTTCTTCTGGATCTTCAGGGAGTATCCCATACTTGTTGATAGTATGACATGAATAAATCATCAGGCTTCCTTGGGTGAATTTTACTGATCTCCTTGTGGAAGGAGGTTTCGGCTGCAGCCTTTGGAATACAGATGTTTTTTAAGGCTTTTTTTATTTTTCATTTTCGTATCTTTCTCTTGACTTCTTTCTTTTTGGCAACTCAGCATGAGGCAGCTGCCTTTGAATTGGTTTCCATATTTGCCGCCTTTGTGACTAAATGAGTGGCTTTGATTTTTCTTGTGCATATTGATCTTCTTGATGTTTGGGCACCCAGATTTGTTTTGCTGGTGGCTTTTGACAATATTTCGTCTCATAACAATAAGCTGGTTTGGGGTTTCTTTCTTGCTTTTCTGACATCTGAATCTTAGCTTTTCCTTTTTCTTTTCTTTCATTTTTCATTCTTTCTCTGTCCATGTCTTCAAAGACCTGGAATGAATTTTGAACTATAATATTTGGAACCAGTCGGTCTTTGGAGGTATCAACTTTGCTGCCATCTAGAAAGATCCGTAGGCTCCCAATAAGAATTGATTTTTGGTTCTAGACCATTGTGCAGAGACTGCCTTTGATTTGAGCTGGGGATTTTGACCTTTTCGGATATTCTTCCGGTATTGTCTTGAAGATGATGCAGCATGACTGTGAATAGTGCAGCAGCTGACTACTTGCGCTTGGGATTTATCAGATATAATCTCAGGTTGCATGACGACCACCCCGAGAAAATTCGGAAAACCAATAATGGGAGGGAAGCTCCTGAATGCCACAGGTACTTCCAGGTAGCCATAGCGAGCGTGGTTCTCGACCACCAGAGGGCCGAAGAAAACTTTCGTTTCCATTGAGTCTCCTATAATATAACAAAGAGATAATTAACAACTTCAAAGAATGGGTGTTGTCCTTATTCTTTCGACGAGAAAATGAAGGGAGGACAAGTCCCACCTGGCGTGCCAAAAGAGATTGTCGTACATTTTTTCGGGAAAAACGCACTTGATCTTGATTTTTTGATTTAGATTTAGATTTGTATTTGTGCGCTCTACCTGACTTAATCAGATGATTGCGTAGTACTTCGACCCGATCCCGCTATCCATAAATAGAATAGCGTTAATTACATCCTCCTAAGAGTAAAACTCTTGATTAATCGTCGGAAGAATAGAATAACACCCTTTAAATTGATATAAGTAAGATATACAAGATTGCATTTGAAAAATGAATGAATTTCAATTTTTATTTGAGAACAAAACTCATTTTTTAGTTTAGAGTTGAGTCTGCGCAAGACTTGATTTATTGATTTTTATTTATGGATAATGATGGGAGACATTTTTTAGACTTTTTGGATTGATTTATATGGATGCATTGAAGATTTGTTGAATTTTTTATGTTTAGGAGTGAATATGAAGTTGAGTCTGCGCAAGGATGCGCAGACTCATTTGTTACCAATGAGAATGCTTGTATTTATTTTGATTTTTTGATTTGTGAGAGGAGTGGAAACCTTTTTTATGGTGTTTTGATTGAAGTGGAAGACATTTTTTGTCAAGGAAGTCTAATAAACATTTCTTATTGTGTTTTTTCAAATTTGAAGTGAAGAGACTTTGGATTTGATTTGGAAAATATGGAAAAATTCTTTTTATGTTTTCTTATTTGGTTTGAGTAAAAAATTCTTCAAGGATTTATATTTTTTATGTTTTGAATTTATAAGTTTTTGAAGGATAAGCAAGATGTGTAAATTCAATTGAAATGAGATTTCTTTTAGGTATTTTTTATGTTCTGCAAAAGGGCAAATTTGAGTTTTATTTGATTTTTTATTTACCTAAAGTGTAGAGTTTTATCTTGGAGTTTTTTATTTAATTTTAAAGGAATTCAGGTTGAAAAAATTAGATTTTACCAATTGGGGGTTGAGTCTGCGCAGGGTAGCGCAGACTCATTTGTCACAAGTCTATTTTTTCAATTTTTTAGGTAATTTCAAAGAAAAAGTTATCATTTTTGTTTGGGTTTTGATTTGTGGAAAATATAGGGTTTATTATCAATATTTTGATTTTATTTGAGAGGAATTTAATGGCCAAAATACCAGATTTTAAGAATTTAGGGTTGAATCTGCGCTATAGAGCGCAGAGTCATTGTTTATCAAAGTGTTTAAACATTTTTTATATTTTTTGCAAAAGGAGTTTTAAGATTTTATTTAGGTTTTTGAATTATATAAAGTATAAAGTTTTTATGTAAATTTTTGGATTTAATTTGGAGGGAAATTAAGGTCAAAAAGGCCAATTTTGGAAATTCAGGGTTGAGTCTGCGCAGGGTAGCGCATACTCATTTGTCACCAATTTATTTTGAGTTGTTTTTTGCATTTTTTCAAGAACAACTTGGTGTTTTTATTTGATTTCCTGATAGATAAGAATAAACTTGATTTTTATAGAGTTTTAGATCATCTTTTAGTGGTCGGGAAGTTGATTTTTTATTTTTTATGAATTTCTGGGTTGAGTTTGCGCCAGGATGCGCAGACTCAAGTCTGAACTGTGGATTTTTTGTTTATGAGTTATTTTATTGGATTTTTGGTGGGATAACTTGATTTTCTATTTTGTTTCTTTACGATTTACATATTTGGAGCTGCGGGCATGATTTGGGGGACCAAGAGATGAGGCTTTGACCTTGAGATTGATGCGCAGACTCAAGTTTAAAGAGGATTTTGAGCAAGATTCTTTAAAAAGATAGAATCTCCTGAGGTTGAGGGGAATTCCAAGATTTTCAAAATGCTGGGTAGCTTCAAAGATCAAGGAGTCAAGAAAAATGGGTTTGAATCTGCGCAAGGGGTGCGCAGACTCAGCTGAACTTGTGATTTTTGTTTATTTTGAAGGGATTTGGATCTTTTTTATAAATGGATGTTTATTTAAATGACATGGAGTATTTGATATATGATTTGCAAGTGATTTGAGCAATTTGATTTATCGTTTAGTTGACTTTTTCATTTGAAATGAGCTTATGAAAGGTGTGCAAACGCAACTTAAGTTTGGAATTTTGTGTTTATTTAAAATTGAAGATGGCTATCTTAAACCTTTTTTTGAATGAATTAACTTTAATTATTTGAGTTATTTGAACCATAAATGAGGTTATCAGTACATGCAAGGTGTAAGGATTGAGATTTCGAGTTCAGTTTTCGAGTCGGTTTCGGGCCGGATGTAGACACGCTAATTTTGACGTCATTTCGAGTAAATTTCATATCATATAATAATGCCTCAAAATGGTTTGATATTTAATCATTGGTTAATTTTTATGGATCTTTTTAAGTTAATTATCTAAAAAGTGTCGGGTCAGACGGATATGATTTAAGTTAATCAATTCAATTGATTTTAACTCAAATTTTAGTTAAAATATGAAGAAGTATAAAAGACGTCGACCTGTGTGGACGCCATTTAGACTTTATTCTAATTTTGATGTTTAAATTTTGATTTTAATTAATTGATTAATTAGCTAAAAGACGTCTGCACGGCATGACGCCATTTAGGTTTCCTAAATTGTTTCTGCTCCAGATGTTTATCCTTATCTTAATCAGTATAAAATGCGTCTACAAGTGGCGACACGTTTTATCTAATTACAGATAAAGATAAGTTTTTCCCGGATGTTTATCTTTATCCTAATCAGTCTGAAAGGCGTCTTCCATGGGCGATGCCTTTAAGATAATTACAGATAAAGATGAATTAATATGTATTTATCTGTTGGTTAAGATGGATAAATCCCAAATTTCTTCGTGTAAATTCGCGGATGCAGAAGAAGTCTATAAATACCCTTCTCTTGAATGGGTGACAAAGTTAGTGATTGAAGCGATATCGAACTGATAATCGAACTGAAAATTGAAGCAGCGTCGTCCAAACGCTGAAGTGCTGCTGTTTCCAGAAGTCGGCATCCATTCTTCATTCACTCTTCATCCAATCAAGATCAAGGCTTCCAGAGGCCATTCATCACTAAACTATCAATTCATTTATGCATTCTTTTTCATATTTTCACTCCATTAGTCTTACATTCTTCATCACATCACTTCATGCAACACACACAACACCAACATTATTTTTCAAAACCTATTTGTTAAAGGGGTTTAAAAGACCACTCAACAAGTGAGTTTTCTGTTTAGTTGCATGTTTAAAATCTCTTCTAGAATGGATACTACCTTTTCTTAAGTTCTCATCATCGTTATTTCTTTTCTATTTCTTGCAAGGTACAAAGAAGAATCAAAGGGGAGGAAATCAACAAGCAAACAACAAGGACTCTGGACGATCCTCAACTTCAACAGCAATCAAAGCAAGAACAAAGACAAGAAAGTGCTCTCTTTCTTCAGCCGGCTGAAGGAGGGGAACCAAGAGCTCAACATCTCCCACGTTCAAACAGGTAGGTGATCAAACTCTTTCTTTTGAAACTTTTAAGTCAAAAGTTTCTGGCGATCACTTCACTTAGTTTCTTTTAATAGGTTTGTTTTTGCACTTAAACAACGTAGTTTTTTCATGATAATCACACCCTCATTTTAAGCACTCACAGCATTTTTTGGCGATCACGGTGGGACTTGGTCTCGCCATCTTTTAGTTCTTTGTTCTTACTGTTATCAATCGGGCACCCACGGTGCACCACTTGTGTCTCTCGACACGTCCTCACCAATTGGTGAGTGTTTTTAGTTTAGTTAATTTCCTACGTGCACCACGTGCACACCCCTGCGGCAAGATCTTGCCCTCCCTGTTGATTAGTTGAAAAGCTGTTTTTTTGTGATGAAATGTTGTGTGATTGACTGATATCTTAGTTGTTTAGTTGAAAAAATCATCCTGTTAAAACCTGAAACTAAAAAAATCTTGCATGAGCTGATTATTTATCGTTTTTATCCTGTTTGAGGAAGAATCAATACAGAAATTCCTCCTGAAAAACTGAACCTGCGACTTGAAAAGCGTCCAGGAGAATTGACACATTTCAAATAGCGTCGGTTAACCCAGACGCCTTTCAGTCTCATTTCTCTGTTGTCTGCTATATGAGCTTCTGCGAAAAATTAAGGCTCTGTTTGAATAGCGTCGACCACCATCGACGCGATTCAAGCAGTTTCTTACCTTTTCTTCAGTTCTTAGATTTTTGTGATCTGTGTGCTAATTACCCATTATGTATTAAGCATTAGAGGCCATCCAGGCTAAAGGTCATACGCATTGAGGCTAACACCCTCCTTTCCTTAGGAACACTCTTCTTGACGTCATCAACTCTCTCTGATTGGGTCAGTCCCTCAATCAGACTAGAGTAGTTGGCGTTAAGGCCTCAGTAAGTCCCCAAAATCAAGGTACTCCTCCTTGATCATCGGGCTGGTTGTACCAGTTGAAGTCCCGGTTAGATTCCATAAACGTTGTGAGAGAAAGCCATAGAATATAACGGTGGACATTGAACTGAAACTAGGATCCCATCCCTTGAGAGAATTTGTGGTTTAATTAAATCCAAATAACTCAACAAGGAATCCTAAAATCACGCTAAACATCCACTTGTTTGTTTAAATCTCTGTACAACTTGTTTGCCAATCCTTGAAAAAAAATCTAACATCATGCTGCTCCGATCGGGCAGGGACTTGAGCATGGCTCCAGATGCCATTGTCAACTACGAGGGAGATGCTAATGCCCCTCGCGATTCTGATTACAATTTTGAGAGCGGGAGAGATGCTGATGCCTCCCGTAATCCTGTCCCTGTTCCAGTTCGACATGATGGGAATGTCCGAACCCCTCTTTTTCATCCTCATGATCAATATTCTGATCCTCCCCCGCATGAGTATGCGGTTCCCAATCCCATTTTTGAGGGAGACATGAATCAGAATGATCCCTCGTCTTCTGATCCTTCTGATCTGGTAAATGCTTTGGGAGTTCTTGCCTCCCGTCTGGATCCTCAGCAGTTCGAGGCGATCCAGTCCATTCTGAAAGGGAAGGCACCCATGCAGCCTGCCGAGCCAAACCCTGCGGCTCCCCCTGCCTTCCCTCAGCAACCTCCTCATCATCCTCCTTACATTCATCAGGCCATGGAAGGCCTCCATATCACTTCTCGGCCAGCTGGGCCGCAACTTTCACATTCCAGGCAACCGGCCAGACCGCTGACGCCCGCTTACCAAAATGCCCTCGGGTATGGCGGAAGCTCTGCCGGACCTCCTCTTTACTATCCTCTTTGTCCGACGTACTCTAGGCAACAGGCCTATCAAGTACCTCCACCTCCCCCTCCTCCCGAGGCTGATTCGACAACGCAAGCGTTGCTGGCTAAAATGGAGCGCATGGACGAACAATTCAACAACCTCCAGAAGATGATGGGGGTCAAAGCTGCACCGGAAATCAACTTACCAAGCCTGCCAGTGTTCCATTTGCCACCCTCCGAGATGCCAGTGTACCGGAAGTACAACGGTACTGGTAACCCCTTCACCCACTTGAAGGAGTTCATGTACGAATCATCCTTTTGGCAAAACGACAAGAGGTCGTTGGCCTTTTTGTTTAGGAGATCTTTAGAGGGACTATGTAACGACCCGCCATCCTATGACCGGAGACCCGGTCACTAAATGGATGTCGGCCCATTAACTGTAGGTTCATACCAGGATCTTATTTGCACATCTGGAGGAGTAAGCGTTAAACAAGATTAAATATAACATTCACACGGACTACAAAGGGGTACAGTGCGCAGGAAGTAAAGTAACAATGTCCGTACACAGTCCAACAATAATTACATGTCCAACAAATTAATTAAGTACAGGCAGAAATAAAGTATAACAACATCGGGGCATACCCCGGGAACTGAGATAGCTGCTGGTCCGCACACCAAGGAGAACACCACGCGCCGCCACACGCCACAAGGTCTACACCTGAAAACGCAGGGAGTGAGCCACACCAAAATTGGGCTCAGTAGGGATCATCCGATCCCTCGCCTCCCACTCACACACCCACAAGTGCAGTAGCAAAGATACAAGTAATAAAGCAAGTAAAGCTGTAACACGCTACTCCTAAAATCTCGATATGAATCATGTGCCTTCGGAATGTAACATGCATATTTCTAAAATCATTCTATCAAGGAGCCTACAACTCCCGTCTCGGCAAAACACGTCAACCACTCCTCCGAAAGTAGGAAACACCAACCACACAGCCGTAAGTGGGAAACACCGTCCACACAAGCACAATTAGGAAACACCGACCCGCTGAGACCAAACAGTAACCCCTCGGATAGCACGCTAGCTACTCCGGCCCAACTGGCTCAGGTGGTTACTCCTTCCCTCAGCATGAGTGACTCTCCGAATGTACCACTCCGACACCGGTACTAGCTGACCCCGGGGTTCACCAGGTGACCCTCTCTCACTAGGCGTCACCCCGCCCACGCCCCCACCGGCGCTGTGCTCACGCCTCCACCAGCACAGGGTGATAAAGCGCTACAATGTCACTCCAGGTCCACAGTAACTCAAAACACCAAAACCCGGCACAGTACGATCCGGTCACGTGAAAAGCCCGCGATCGCACTACACACAACGCAGTGCCATCCGATCATAAAGAAACCAAGTATGCTAGAGCATGCACTAACCAACTATCTAGCAGTATGTACATTTTACTGGCATGAATTAGTGTTGTTCTGCCTTGAATCGCGTCGCCCAAGGCCGACGCCATTCAAGTTCCCTAAACTGGTTCGTAAAACAGAGGCCACGGGAATCTGGCCTAAAAGGCGTCGACACCAGCAGTCGCCTTTTGAAAGGCGTCGACATCCCCCGACGCCATTCAGCTGATAAATCCAGAATTTCAGGAAAACATTACCCAGGGGATTTCTTCCTTAAAAGGCGTCATGGTTACCTGACGCCATTCAAATCGCGTCGTCCACCCATGACGTCTTTTAGTTCCAGAATCCCGAGTTGACAGACCCTCAGTCGGGGTGATTTCCTGCCTAAATGGCGTCATGATGGCCCGACGTCCTTTTGAAAGGCGTCGTCCATCCATGACGTCATTTAGCGCCATAACCCCTAACTCGGGAAACCTCGAACGGGGAGGTTTCTGCCCTAAAACGCGTCGTACTGCCTTGACGTCCTTTTGAAAGGCGTCGACCAGGCATGACGCCGTTTAGCGCCAGAAACCTGGTTCCCTGGTTCGAACCGAGGGTTTCTCCCTTAACCCCAATTGCCCCGAAAAGCCTCCAAAACAGAAGGGGGAGAAAGAGAAGTTCACCCCCCACAAACCTACTACAAAACCACATACAGGAACACGGCCATACCCACAAGAACACCCCCCCTAAACATGCTCAATCTAGCCCAAAACACATCAAAACATGCCTAGGAAAGCACGAGCAACACATACAAGGTTCGTCCCCCTACCGGATACTTGAACTCCTCCTGGCTCCGTGTCGCCCAACCGCCGCGCCGCAGACCGCCGCCGGTACCCCCGAGAACGTCGCCACTCCGCCGGGACGTCGGCCGCCGTCCGGAGAATGGAACGCCGCGAAGGAAGTGGTGGTGGCAGAGGTGAGAGGTAGGGAGGCGTTGGAGTGGTGGAAGAGGAAGAAGAGGAAGGGAAAGGGAAAGAGAAGGGTCGGAGGAGGCGGAGAGGGAGAGGAGAGAGAGCGAGAGGTGAGAAATGAGGGAAAGAAAGGAGGGCTCGCGGGGGTCATCAGAAACTACCTAAAACGCGTCGAGCGAGAAGGACGCCTATCAGATGACAGGACGGGCCGTACTGACAACTGTCTGAAACGCGTCGACCACCATGGACGCCGTTCAGCTGACATGTCAGGCACCGTACACTGACACCGCAGGGTGGCAGTCTGAATCGCGTCGTCCATCATGGACGCCGTTCAGACGACAAGACAGGGGCCGTACTCTCGCGGCCCGAAACCCACCCACGTGGCGCCCACGTGGCACAACAGCAAATCGCCTAAATGGCGTCCACCTATCAAGACGCCGTTTGAAAGGCGTCGTGATGTGTAGACGTCATTCAGAAGAAATTCTCTAGACCCCGCAAGGTCCGACCCAGGGGATCCGGCCCGAAACCGACACGAAAACCGAATCCGAAACCTCAGTCCTTACATTCTCCCCCCCTTAAAAGAATTTCGTCCCCGAAATTGCCTGCTACAAGTAACGAGGGCGAAAACGCCTCCACTGCCAACTCGCATGGGGACTTACCAAAAGGATAGGGAACTGCTTCTCAGCATCTGAATCACACGCCCCCAGGTCGCCTCGCTCCCGGAGCGATACTGTCAAAATACTCAGTCCACAGATGCAACCTTGTTCCGGAGGACTTGTCACTAGTGATTCTCAAAACGCACTACACTCTGGAAAGGACAAGTCCTCAGCGACCTCAAGTCCTGAAAGTTCTAACACCTGGGGCGGATCCAGAACACTCCTCTGCAACGAAACACGAAACGCATCGTGCACTCCCGCACGACTGAACGGCAAGGCTGGCTGGTAATCTTCCTCAATTCGAGCAAGAACGGGAAGAGGCCCAGCACGGCACGGACCCAGCTTACCTTGCTTCTCAAATCTCTTCACACCCATGGAGGGCGAGACTTGGAAAGACACGAGGTCCCCGACTTCAAACCCAATCGGTCTCTTACCGATGATAGCACAACTCTGGCAACCTAAGCACACTGCCATACCAACCCTGATCCTGCTTACTGCCTCTTGCCAATCTCAGACTAGATCACAGGGGATCGACACAGCCATCTAAACAATGTCTCATAAGGCGCCATGCCAAAGCTAGAGTGGTAACTGCCATGGTGCACAAGACCCCACTGAAAACAAACGCTGCTCCCAAGAACCTCCTCAGTCTAGGCAACATGTCACGAGCAAAACCTCTCAAATCCGAATGGCCCCCCTCTGACCGCCCATCAGCCTCAGGATGATAGGCCGGGCTGAAGGTTAACCGCGTACTCAAAGTCTTCCAAAGACTCTCCCCACAATTAAGAAGTAAATCTCAAGCCCGATCCGACATGATGGACAAGGGCACATCGAGCAGAAAGAGATGATCCGACTCACAAACAACTCAGTCAACTTACCGACTGACCAGTCCTTCCTGATAACCAGGAAGTGTACTGACGTAGTCAGTAGTTCAATGGTAATCCAAATCACGCTCCCTCCACCAGGGAATAAAACAATCCTAACACATGCCTCAAGTCGCAAGCTCCCATCTCCACACCGGGATCGGCAAGGACTGCAACCACGCTACCGCTGCGCCACTCTGATATTCTACCCTAACCTGCCGACAATTCGAGCATTCAATCACAGAATCACCCCTGTCCTCCTTCTCACTAAACCACCTCAACAATGATACGCCTTACTCGATCCGGGAAGCATCATTTATTCTAGAACAGTGTGCCACCAAAAGGGACACCCGCGCACGTCCTTCTCGGTCAAATCACAAAGTCTACCTCTAACCTGACTGTACTACTACCCTACAATTCCACCTCTGAACTCTGGAGAATCTGCGGTAACTCTGCATCTGTCCTCTAAGTCTTAATTACGGTATGGTCCACTGCTGGCCAACCTGGCTCCATCAGCCTCACGTGGAATCCGAAAGGGAGATTCCACAGTTGCTCAAATAATCCCCATACAAACAATGCCTCTAGATCTATGGTGCAAACATCACAGCTGCCAACTCTAAGTCATAGATGAATAGTTCTCCTCAAGCTTCTTCAACTGCCTATAGGCCACAATCTTACCAAGTTGCATCAGAAACGCGCCCAAACCTCGATGTGATGTAACTGAATACCCCACAAATTCATCGGAACCTGATAAAAGTACCAACACTGGAGCCCAAGTGAGGCGAGTCTTCAACTTAATGAAACTCCGCCCACACTCCTCAATCCACGTGAGACGAACTCCCCTACGAGTCAATCTCAACAAGGGGGGTTGCTATCGAAGAAAACTCCTGGACCAAACATCGGTAAAATCCTGCTAATGCTCTCAACGATCACACTCTTACACGGGGCTCCCCACTCACAATCCACCAATCAAATCAATATTAAACTAATTATGTGCCATGATTTCACCAAGATTGATAGACCAACATCATTATACAATAACCTTACAAGGTACACATTACAATACCAAATCACCACCACGACCCAAAATACATAAAGAGTGCCACAAGAGTTCACAACCACTACCTCATAAGACGAAATAAGAGTGTTCATCTATCCCCGCACCTCGGATCTCCACAAAAAGGGCACACAACACTACATAAGGTACCGGGCTCCTACTGACCACTCGGCCCCTGACTCGTCTTATTCTTCTGGGGACAGTTCCTCGCGAGATGTCCCCTCCTGCCACAGCCAAAACAGCTACCAGCGACCAATGGACACACCCGGTTGCCGTGATACCTACCACAACGGGGACAATAATCCGCCGCATCATGACTCTTTCCCTGCTGCCTGTTAGCCTCAATATGCATCTGTTGAGCCGAACCGTCCTCATCTTCATCAAGTGACGTCCCTCGGGACCCGAACTCAAAGGAACTCGAACCGCCTGACGAAAGGACTGTTGATTTGCTCTTGCCTTGCTGCTTCCCTCGTACCGATCGCTCCAACTCTTTTGCCATTTGCTGAAATTGAGTCTCCACCGCTGCCGCGCATCGAACCGCTGACGCCAGATCTCTACAACCCTGAGGTGCCACCATCGTCCTTAGATCATATCGGAGTCCATCTACAAATCTCTCGGTTCTATATCTCTCCTGCCCAGACAAGTGTGGAATGAATCCTCCAAGAGCCACAAACTTTGCATGATAATCTAGAACAGACATGTCATTTTGCACCAATTCCATAAACTCTCTTTCCTTGGCCTCCTGGACGTGCCTCGGAAAGTACTGTCCACTAAACTCTCTCACAAATGCCTCCCAAGGGATCTCTCTCAAAGATCTATTTGCAAACATCCTTGTCTTGATGGTAACCCACCATTCGTATGCATTATCCTTCAACAAATAGGTTGCCAACAAGGTCTTGTCATTCTCAGCACATTCAAGAACGTCAAACGCCTTCTCCATCTCCTTAATCCAACGAGCTGCCTCGTCTGGGACTGGTCGACCTGTGAAAGAAGGGGTCTCCAACCTCAAAAGCCGCTCTAACACCGTGAACTGGTCACCTCGGGAATTGGATCCCTTACTACCGTCTCCCTGCTGGTACCTACCCATAGCTCCAATCATAGCCTCTACGAAACGATCCACATTATGCCCTTCTGCCCCCGAACTACCATCGTCTGATCTCGTACCACGAGCCAACAAAACTCTCTTCCTCGGCGCCATCGCTACCTCACGAACACGAAAATCAACACAAACACGTCAAAACCTATCACTCTACACCAGCAGCCATCGCCTGTACAGACTCCTACTTATTGTTGGACTACGATATCTAACCCAGTTTACCGCTTACTCGACCAGACTAGGCTCTGATACCAACTGTAACGACCCGCCATCCTATGACCGGAGACCCGGTCACTAAATGGATGTCGGCCCATTAACTGTAGGTTCATACCAGGATCTTATTTGCACATCTGGAGGAGTAAGCGTTAAACAAGATTAAATATAACATTCACACGGACTACAAAGGGGTACAGTGCGCAGGAAGTAAAGTAACAATGTCCGTACACAGTCCAACAATAATTACATGTCCAACAAATTAATTAAGTACAGGCAGAAATAAAGTATAACAACATCGGGGCATACCCCGGGAACTGAGATAACTGCTGGTCCGCACACCAAGGAGAACACCACGCGCCGCCACACGCCACAAGGTCTACACCTGAAAACGCAGGGAGTGAGCCACACCAAAATTGGGCTCAGTAGGGATCATCCGATCCCTCGCCTCCCACTCACACACCCACAAGTGCAGTAGCAAAGATACAGGTAATAAAGCAAGTAAAGCTGTAACACGCTACTCCTAAAATCTCGATATGAATCGTGTGCCTTCGGAATGTAACATGCATATTTCTAAAATCATTCTATCAAGGAGCCTACAACTCCCGTCTCGGCAAAACACGTCAACCACTCCTCCGAAAGTAGGAAACACCAACCACACAGCCGTAAGTGGGAAACACCGTCCACACAAGCACAAGTAGGAAACACCGACCCGCTGAGACCAAACAGTAACCCCTCGGATAGCACGCTAGCTACTCCGACCCAACTGGCTCAGGTGGTTACTCCTTCCCTCAGCATGAGTGACTCTCCGAATGTACCACTCCGACACCGGTACTAGTTGACCCCGGGGTTCACCAGGTGACCCTCTCTCACTAGGCGTCACCCCGCCCACGCCCCCACCGGCGCTGTGCTCACGCCCCCACCAGCACAGGGTGATAAAGCGCTACAATGTCACTCCAGGTCCACAGTAACTCAAAACACCAAAACCCGGCACAGTACGATCCGGTCACGTGAAAAGCCTGCGATCGCACTACACACAACGCAGTGCCATCCGATCATAAAGAAACCAAGTATGCTAGAGCATGCACTAACCAACTATCTAGCAGTATGTACATTTTACTGGCATGAATTAGTGTTGTTCTGCCTTGAATCGCGTCGCCCAAGGCCGACGCCATTCAAGTTCCCTAAACTGGTTCATAAAACAGAGGCCACGGGAATCTGGCCTAAAAGGCGTCGACACCAGTAGTCGCCTTTTGAAAGGCGTCGACATCCTCCGACGCCATTCAGCTGATAAATCCAGAATTTCAGGAAAACATTACCCAGGGGATTTCTTCCTTAAAAGGCGTCATGGTTACCTGACGCCATTCAAATCGCGTCGTCCACCCATGACGTCTTTTAGTTCCAGAATCCCGAGTTGACAGACCCTCAGTCGGGGTGATTTCCTGCCTAAATGGCGTCATGATGGCCCGACGTCCTTTTGAAAGGCGTCGTCCATCCATGACGTCATTTAGCGCCAGAACCCCTAACTCGGGAAACCTCGAACGGGGAGGTTTCTGCCCTAAAACGCGTCGTATTGCCTTGACGTCCTTTTGAAAGGCGTCGACCAGGCACGACGCCGTTTAGCGCCAGAAACCTGGTTCCCTGGTTCGAACCGAGGGTTTCTCCCTCAACCCCAATTCCCCGAAAAGCCTCCAAAACAGAAGGGGGAGAAAGAGAAGTTCACCCCCCACAAACCTACTACAAAACCACATACAGGAACACGGCCATACCCACAAGAACACCCCCCCTAAACATTCTCAATCTAGCCCAAAACACATCAAAACATGCCTAGGAAAGCACGAGCAACACATACAAGGTTCGTCCCCCTACCGGATACTTGAACTCCTCCTGGCTCCGTGTCGCCCAACCGCCGCGCCGCAGACCGCCGACGGTACCCCCGAGAACGTCGCCACTCCGCCGGGACGTCGGCCGCCGTCCGGAGAATGGAACGCCGCGAAGGAAGTGGTGGTGGCAGAGGTGAGAGGTTGGGAGGTGTTGGAGTGGTGGAAGAGGAAGAAGAGGAAGGGAAAGGGAAAGAGAAGGGTCGGAGGAGGCGGAGAGGGAGAGGAGAGAGAGCGAGAGGTGAGAAATGAGGGAAAGAAAGGAGGGATCGCGGGGGTCATCAGAAACTACCTAAAATGCGTCGAGCGAGAAGGACGCCTATCAGATGACAGGACGGGCCGTACTGACAGCTGTCTGAAACGCGTCGACCACCATGGACGCCGTTCAGCTGACATGTCAGGCACCGTACACTGACACCGCAGGGTGGCAGTCTGAATCGCGTCGTCCATCATGGACGCCGTTCAGACAACAAGACAAGGGCCGTACTCTCGCGGCCCAAAACCCGCCCACGTGGCACAACAGCAAATCGCCTAAATGGCGTCCACCTATCAAGACGCCGTTTGAAAGGCGTCGTGATGTGTAGACGTCATTCAGAAGAAATTCTCTAGACCCCGCAAGGTCCGACCCAGGGGATCCGGCCCGAAACCGACCCGAAAACCGAACCCGAAACCTCAGTCCTTACAGACTAGCCCTCGAGTGGTTCTTTTCCTTGGAACCTCCGAAGTAGAGGACTATGGTATCGTTTTCCGAAAATTCATTCTACGATACCAGGACAGAGTTGCCCCCTCCTTGTCCATCACTGACGTAATAGCAGAGAAGATGAAACCCGATGAGGAGTTCGTCAGTTTTGCCGACAGATGGCGAGGCTTGGCCGAGAAAGTGAAAGATCACTTGTCCGAGTCGAAGCAAGTGAAGATGCTGATTTCCAATGCCACGCCCCAGTTCAAACTAGTCCTCTCCCTGAACAATCTGACCAGCATGGCAAAGCTCTATGAAAGAGCGCGGTACTGTCAGAATGCCTTCAAGGACGCTACGTTCTCTAGCGTCTTTGATCCTCACAGACCTAGCAGGCCTCCACCTCGGAAGCCTGCAGTGCCGAATTATCCTAGCACAGGTCCAACTATTAAGGGCACGCTCTCTCATAAGCAAGTCAATAGTATGAACAACAATTCTCCCCAATTCGTGAGGAGTCAACAACAGTACCAGAGGCCACCGCAGCCGAACCAGCAGGGGTACAGGCAGCAGCCGAACCCTCAATATCAGCAGCCCCAATATCAGCGGCCTCAACAGCCGAACCAGCAACAACAACAGCTACAGCCACAGCAGCCGCCGCAACGGCAATTGCAGTACCAGCCACTACAACAACAACAGTATCAGCAACAACAGCAGTATCAGCCGCGCGCACCGCCAGCATATCATAACGTCCCTCCTCCTGCTGACTACAACCACCAGCGAAGACCTCCAGGCCCTAAGAGGGCAGAATACCCAGTCCTCCCAGAGTCCTTGGCAGACATTTTCAGTGCTCTAATGGTAGCTAATGCCTTAGTCCTGCCAAGAGAAAAGGCGACCTGGCCCCAGAATGCCGACACGTCTAGGTATTGCTATTTTCATAGGCAACCTGGGCATACTATTGACACCTGCTTCCAATTTAGAGATTACATTCATGATCTCAACGAGCACGGCGGCATAGACTGGGAAGAAATGAAAAAATACATATCAGCCTTAAAAGCAAGAAGACCACCACAGCAGCAGCAGCAGCAGCAAGTGAGAGCACCAGCACAAGCAGCACCACCACCGAACATGGGCATAGTGCAGAACCCGCTTCCGGAGCATCAAAACCAAAACCAAGTTTCCCCTATTCTGACAAATAGCCGGTCTGAGGCTAACCGGGGGCAACAGTGGAGGATAGAGGACTCTTCTTCTATCTATTCAACGGGTTACGTTCCGAGTACCGCAGAACAACCACCATGCCGCACCATCCATATACCTAGACCACAACCCATTACCATTACCCCTACACCAACACCCGCATATCACTCACCCATACCTACTAACCCATTACCACCACCCGCTTTCCTTAAACCCATTACACCCCACGCCACCACGCCTCCACTAAATAACCCCCCGCAAACCAACTACGCACCCCTCCTACCATCTAGACCCCTACTCCGCATACCATTCCCTACTTCACCCACTACCACTACCGCTTACCCAGATACCATCCAACCATCCAGACCATTACTACGCGTACCATTCCCCACTTCGTCCACACCAACCACATACCCATCCCCCATCCAACCGTCTAGACCTTTAATCCGCACCACGCCACCACCACCTAACCCCACACCATCACCTACATACCAACACTCCACCCCATCCGCACCATCCAACCCTGCGGTACTCAAAGTATCACCCGGACCTTCCACGGCTGAGGAACATGCGCTCCGGAGTGGGAGAATCTTTAACAAAGTCTTTCCTCAGTCAACAGTTAGAGACGGCCCATCACAGCCGACAGAGGAAGCACACAATGAAGAGAGTGCACTAGGCACTCAATATGATCTGCTGAAGCACCTTGACCGGACACCGGCACGAATCTCCATGCTTGAACTGATTAAAAGATCAAAGACTCACCAAGAAGCTCTGATGGAATATTTGCAGAAGGTGATGGTCAACGAGGACGTGCCGGTGGAAAAGATGCAGCACTATTAGTTCCTCAGGGGGATCAGCCCTCCATTTCATTTCATACATCGGAACTAGCACCGCCAACAGCCAGAAGCATGGCTCTGAGCATTACGGTCAATATTTGCAAAAAGGCCGTAGATGCATGTCTGGTAGACATAGGGGCTTCAATCAATGTTTTACCTCCGAAGACCCTGGAACTGTGTGGTGTGCCCAAGGAAAAATGGCTGCCTAGCCCCATCTCCGTTACAGCATATGATAACTCCACCCGTTCCCCTCTGGGAATGGTTTATTTGAAAGTAGAGCTAGGCCCTGTAAGTCATGCTGAGGTCGAGTTTCACATTCTAGAAATCGACCCTTCTTTAAACGCCATTTTGGGTCATCCTTATATAAAAACTCTCGAGGAGATTCCCTCTACGAATCATCAATGCCTCAAATTCCCCTTTAAAGGACGAATCGTTAAGGTTACGAGCATGCCGATCCTTGCTGCTGCTCATACTTTGAATGTCAAATCCACTTCTTTACCTGGCCGACAACCTTTTCTGTCGGTATTACAGGTTTACCATCCAGTGGCTGATCCTCTAAAAACTGCCACTATTTCTCCTTACCCGTTAAATGCCATAAAAAGGGGGAAGTGCATGAGTACCCTAGGATAGAGAATAATGATGAAGAATGGTTATCAGTCTGGAAGAGGTCTGGGCACACAATTACAAGGCAGGACCACTCCTGTCAAAGATCACCGAGGAGCATCTGGAAGCGGCCTGGGTTATAGGCCGAGAAAAATGAAGCAGGATATTGTTCAGCAAGCAGAGAATGAAGGCGGCCAGAAAGTCTGGGAGACGATGTCTACACCGCCCAAGGAAGGTCGAGACCCCCTAACATAGACCCTATACACTCATTTTGTAAAAAGGCCCATAATAAGCCATGACAACACGGTGGTCATTACTTCATATTTTGACCTCCACGATATATATGGGAGAGACTTGGCTAGACACTGCTCAGAACTACTCACATACCAATCCTTGGAGGCTCTGCGGCCTATGAAGAGGAGAAAATTCCAAGATCCTGAATGTGAATGGTACAGGTGGTTCGATCTAAGAGACCTCTACATCGCACTGAACATACTGTTTCTAGATCCTGCAGAACCCAAGTGGCCGCCACAGATCGATGAGCTGATCGAAGGTCCTGACGCTATTTTTGACAAGAGGATATTGCTGTCAGAACAGACTGATGAAGGGGAGCCAGATGACCCCTATAAAGCTAGCTACACCACGGATCTGCTTTGGAGGGGGATTTATCCTTCTAATGTTTTCATGCTTCACACCTTGTTTCTGTAACGACCCGCCACCCTATAATCGGGGATCCGATTACTAAATGGGTACCGAATCATTAATTTGGAACCAAACCAGGATCTAATCAAGTCTGGGAGATAAATAATAAACTAAGCTAAACATTCACATCGTATTGAACAGAAGTAAAAGTGCAGGAATTAAAATTATTACAATGCGACTCGATACAGCAAATAATTACATATTCCAACAGAAAAGAAATAATTAAACGTACAGGCCAGAAATAAAAATCACAACTACGTCGGGGCATACCCCGGAACAACTGCTGACGGTGCTCAACTCACGGCTGCACTCTCCTCGCTAGGTCTGCTGAGAGTCCTCAACTGAAAACCGCAGGAGGGGTGAGTCTCAAAGACAAGACTCAGTAGGGATCCTTCGATCCCCACTGCCCACGCACACACCCACAAGTGCAAGGTACAGCTAACGGTAAAGTGATAAGCACAAGAGGTATAATTCCTAATTCCTAACGTGAAATCACATGCAATCGTAATATAATAAACATGCATAAATTAAACTAGCCGATTAGGAAATCCACAACTGTCGTCTCAATAGAACTCGCCAACCACACAACAACGGTGGAGAAACCTCGACCCGCTGAGACCAAACAGTAACCCCTCGGATAGCACACTAGCTACTCCGGCCCAACCGGCTCAGGTGGCTACTCCTTCCCTCAGCATGAGTGACTCTCCGAATGTACCACTCCAACACCGGTACTAGCTGACCCCGGGGTTCACCAGGTGACCCTCTCTCACTAGGCGTCACCCCGCCCACGCCCCCACCGGCGCTGTGCTCACGCCCCCACCAGCACAGGGTGATAAAGCCCTACAATGTCACTCCAGGTCCACAGTAACACAAAACCCAACAAGTACGATCTGGTCACGTGAAAAGTCCGCGATCGCATAACATACATGTAGCATCGTCCGGTTATGAAGAATCTATCTCTACCGGGTACACTAAAACATGCACTGATCATCCGTCTAACAGTATGAACACATTTTACTAGCATGAATTAGTGAGGTTCTGTCTTGAATCGCGTCGACCAAGGTCCACGCCATTCAAGCTCCATGTTCAGGTTTATGTAAAACAGTCTTCAGAATCAGGCCCTAAAAGGCGTTGACAACAGTAGTCGCCTTTTAAAAGGCGTCGACATCCTCAGACGCCATTCAACACAGAAATCCGGAAATTCCAAGGCCCTTACTCAGGGGATTTCTGCCTTTAAAAGGCGTCATGGTTAACCGACGCCATTCGAAAACGCGTCGTTCATCCATGACGTCTTTTAGTCCCAGAATCCCCGAACTGGCAGAGTCTCTGTCAGGCGATTCCTGTCTAAAAGGCGTCGTGATGGCTCGACGCCCTTCAAAAAGGCGTCGTCCATGCACGACATGTTTCAGCCACAGGAACCAGAGTCGCCTGAGCCCGAGGGCTCCCATTCCAACCCCAAACAACCCCAAAATTCACCCAAAAACGGAGAGAAAAGAGGAATAATACTATCCATAGGCAACACATTCATGGAAATCCCCCATGTTATCAAAAGAACTCCTAAACATGCTCATTCTACCCCCCAAAACCAAAGATCCAAACAAGCTTAAACGGGGTAAACATGGTCTAAAATGCGATGCTAAGGGGAACCGTCACCCTACCGGATACTTGAACGCCTCCGAGCTTCAAGCCGTCCACCCGACTCGCCCTACGCCGCCGCCGATACCGCCGTGGTCGTCCTTGCTCCTCCGTGACGTCGGCCGCCGTCCGGAGAGTAGAACGCTGCAGTGGAAGTGGAGGTGGTTGTGGTAGGAGCTAGGTAGAGGATGGAGTGGAGGGAGAGATGAAACGGTGGGAGGAAAAGAGGGAGGAGGAGGGATCGCCGCCGAGTTCGCCGGAAGGGGAAAGAGAGGAAGAGAGGAGAAAATGAGGGAAAGAAGGAGGGCTCGCGGGGTTAACCAGAGACTGGCTAAAACGCGTCGACATCCACGGACGCCATTCAGTTGATGTGACAGCCGCTCTGACAAGACTCTGAAACGCGTCGTTCAAGGCAGACGCCGTTCAGACGATATGTCAGGGCCGTACTCTGACAAACTCAGAGTTGCAGCCTGAAAGGCGTCGACACACGTGGACGCCGTTCAGATCGACAAGACAGGGCCGTACCCTCGCGGCCCGAAGCCAGCCCACGTGGCACCCACGTGGCAGAACTTAAAATGCGTCTGCGACGGTAGACGCCGTTTAAAACGCGTCTCGATGTCCTGACGCGAATCAACTCAGAACCTCCGCCCTCCCTAAGGTTAGAACTACAAGGTCCGATCCCGAAAACCGGTTCCGAAGGTCACAATCCTTACAATCTCCCCCCCTTAAAAGAATTTTTTCCCCGAAATTGACTGCTTAGAATTAACAAAGTCAAACAGGGATACAAGTTCACAAGGAAACTTACGAAAATAGGTAAGGGAACTGCTCCCGCATCTCATCCTCACGCTCCCAGGTTGCCTCACCTCCGGAGCGGTACTGCCAAATCACCTTGACCAATGGTACAATTTTGTTCCGCAGGACCTGTTCTCTGCGATCCTCAATACGAACCGGATATTCTTGAAAAGACAGGTCCTCAGCGACCTCCAACTCTGAAAAATCCAAGACGTGGGACGGATCCTGAACATACTTTCTCAGTAAAGAAACATGGAACACATCGTGCACCCCTGCAAGACTGGGTGGCAAGGCCAGCTGATACGCGGTTTTCCCAATCCGAGCAAGGATGGGAAAAGGCCCAATATATCGCGGACTCAGCTTGCCTCGCTTCCCGAATCTCATCACACCCTTGGAGGGTGAGACTCGGAGAAACACGTGGTCCCCAGCTTCAAACTCAAGTGGTCTCCGTCAGATGTTAGCATAACTCTTCTGCCTACTCTGCGCTGCGGTCAACCTCTGCCGAACTAACCTGGCAATCTCAGCACACTGCTGTACTAACTCGGGTCCTGCTATCTGCCTTTCACCGATCTCGGACCAACATACTGGAGATCGACACGGTCGTCCATACAAAGCCTCGTAAGGCGCCATGCCGATACTAGAATGATAACTGTTATTATAGGCAAATTCCACTGTGGACAAATACTGCTCCCAAGAACCTCCCCAGTCTAGACAACAAGCTCTGAGCATATCTTCCAAGGTCTGAATAGTCCTCTCCGACTGTCCGTCAGTCTCGGGATGGTAGGCTGAGCTGAAAGCCAACTGAGTGCCTAGTGCCTGCTGAAAGCTCTTCCAGAATCTGGAAGTAAACCTTGGGTCTCGATCTGATACAATAGACAAAGGTACCCCGTGCAGAGAGATGATCCGGTCAACAAACAACTTTGCTAGCTTGCCGACTGACCAGTCCTTCCTAATAGCTTGGAAGTGTGCCGACTTGGTCAGCCGATCCACGATGACCCAGATGGCATCTCTCTTGCTAGGGGATGTAGGCAATCCCATCACGAAGCCCATAGTCACATGCTCCCATTTCCACTCTGGAATCGGAAAGGGCTGTAGCAATCCACCCGGTCTCTGATGCTCGGCCTTAACCTGCTGACAAGTCATGCATCTGGACATATTCAGCCACATCTTTCTTCATACCGGGCCACCAGAAGTGCCTCCTCAAACAATGATACATCTTAGTCGTCCCCGGATGCACTGCATATCTCGAACGGTGCGCCTCATCAAGAACACATCTGCGCACGTCCTCCTCAGTCGGAACATAAAGTCTACCTCTGAACCTGACAGTACCGTCGTCCCACAACTCTACCTCTGACCTCTGGAGGATCTGTAGTAGCTCAACATCTGCCCTCTGAGCCTCGATTACCGCATGATACACAGCTGGTCTCACAGTCAAACTGACCAGCACGGCTCTGTCATCTTCACGTGGAACCCTAAAGGAAGATTCCACCACCTGCTCGAATAATTTCCACTCCTGAATCATAAGGTACGACATGACTGTCTTCCGACTCAAAGCGTCTGCCACTACATTCGCTTTGCCCGGATGATAAGAAAGGTCAAAGTCATAATCTTTAATGAACTCCATCCACCTTCGCTGCCTCAAATTCAGGTCCCTCTGGGTGAATACATATTTCAAACTCTTGTGATCCGTGAAAACTTGGAATTTCTCCCCATATAAATAATGCCTTCAGATCTTGAGTGCAAATACCACAGCTGCCAGCTCCAAATCATGAGTAGGATAGTTCTCTTCATGCTTCTTCAGCTGTCGAGAAGCATAAGCCACTACCCTGTCATGCTGCATTAAAACTGCGCCCAAACCTCGACGGGACGCATCAGAATAAACCACAAATCCACCTGATCCAGATGGAAGCACCAATACAGGGGCTGATGTGAGACGGGTCTTTAACTCAATAAAACTCCGCTCACAATCCTCGGTCCACACAAAGCGAACTCCCTTTCGAGTCAACCTCGACAAGGGGGCTGCTATCGAAGAAAATCCCCGAACAAACCGCCTATAATAACCGGTAAGCCCCAGAAAGCTCCTGATCTCAGTTACTGAAGTCGGCCTGTTCCAATCCATCACCGCCTCGATCTTGGCTGGATCCACTGCGATACCATTGCCAGAAATAACATGCCCAAGGAAATGCACCTCGTCTAGCCAAAACTCACACTTGCTGAACTTGGCATAAAGTCGATGCTCCCTCAGGACCTGCAATACAGCCCGAAGATGGGTGGCATGCTCTTCCTCAGAAGAAGAATAGATCAGAATATCATCAATAAACACAACCACAAATTGATCCAGGTAAGTCCTGAAGACTCGGTTCATCAGCTCCATAAAGGCCGCCGGAGCATTGGTTAAGCCAAAGGGCATAACCAAAAACTCATAATGTCCATACCGAGTTCTGAAGGCCGTCTTGCTAACATCAACATCCCGGATCCTCATCTGATAATATCCGGATCTCAAGTCGATCATAGAAAATACCTTCGCGGACTGTAGTTGATCCATCAAATCATCAATCCTTGGAAGTGGGTACTTATTCTTTATTGTTACCTGGTTCAGCTGCCTATAGTCAATGCACAACCTCAGAGAACCATCTTTCTTTCTAACGAACAGGACTGGAGCACCCCATGGAGATGTACTGGGGCGAATGAAACCCTTATTCAGCAGCTCCTGCAACTGTGCCTTTAACTCAGCGAGTTCAGCTTGCGCTATCCGATACGGGGCCTTAGACAAGGGCGCCGTGCCTGGTGCAAGCTCGATGGTAAATTCGACCTCGCGCTGAGGAGGGAGGCCAGGGAGCTCCTCAGGAAATACATCGATGAACTCACACACAACAGGTACCTCCCCAGGGCTGAGACTAACCCGGACATCAGAGACAATAACAGAGGCAAGGAAAGCCTCACAGCCACCAGCAAGCAACCTCCGTGCCTTAAAGGCAGAAATAAGAATACCTCGGGAAGAAAGCCTAATACCTTGGAAGAAGAAGGTCGGGATGTCCGGAATGGAGAATCACACCCTCTTCCTGTGGCAGTCCACCTCTGCATAAAAGGCTTCCAACCAATCCATACCCAGGATGACATCAAAGTCTCGAATGGCAAGCACAACCAACTGGGCAGGGAGCACATGACCCTCAATGGTCAAGGGAACATTCCTCAAGCAGTTATAAGATATCAAATAGTCTCCAGAAGGAACCTCCACCATCAAACCATCAGATAACTCAACAACGGGCACAGAAAGGATATCTAAGAACTGCTCAGAAATAAAAGAATGCGAAGCACCCGAATCAATCAATACGTGCGCAGAGTTCCCAAGGACAGAAAGTGTACCTTCCACCAAGTTGGACGCGCGAGCCTCCCTCCTGGTGATAGCTAGCACTCTCCCCTAGGTCCTCGGCTTCTTCTGCTCACCTGAACCATGTCCCTGACCATACCCCTGCGGGCACTGCCTCGCCAATTGGCCCCGCTGGCCGCAAGCGAAACATCTCCTGGGAAGAGTGGGACACTGAGTCCCACCATGGGTACCCCCACAGTGCTGACAGACTGCCGGAAGCCTCTGAGCTGGCCCCTGCAGTGCACTGGATACAGACTGACTCTGCTGACCCTGCCCGGGCTTGTTGCTGCCGCTACTGCCACTACTGCTGCCACCACCCCTGAAGAATCTCCTGAATCGGGAGCCGAGTGACGATGATCCCGATCCAGCAGAAGGGGCCGCTGCCGCTGCCTTACCCCTGCCACGAACTGGGCTCTGAGCAGCCAGTCCTCTCTCCCGGGCCGACTGGCTCTGTTGAGCCTCCACTGCTGCCGCACATCTAACCGCAGAAGCCAGATCCGTGCAACAGTGAGACGCCACGAAGTTCCTCAAACTGAGCCTCAGTCCATCCACGAACCTCTCAGTACGACGCTCCTCATCCCCAGATATGAAAGGCACGAACCGACCTAGCGAAACAAACTTCGTTTGGTACTCAAGTACTGTCATGCTCCCCTGCGTCAGATCTATGAACCCCCTCTCCTTGGCCCTCTGGACATGTCTAGGGAAATACTGTGCGTTGAATTCCTTAACAAATGTCTCCCATGGAATTTCCCTAAGACTCCTGTCCTCGTAGGACAAACTCTTCAAGGTGGACCACCAGTCATAGGCGCTATCCTTCAGCATGAAGGTAGCTAACGGGGTCCGCTCTACTGCAGCACAATCCATGGTGTCAAAAGTCTTCTCTATCTCTCTAAGCCAGTGGATGGCCTCGTCAGGGTCGGGACGACCGGTGAAGTGAGGTGGCCTCAGCTTCAGAAACCGCTCAAGTGTAGCTGTGGACCCTCCCCGCGCACTGGAACTCTCACTAGGGTCTCGTGTCTGATATCGAGCCATAGTGTCCATCATCGCCTCCATGAACTGCTCAACACTCGGCCTCCCGGCCTCGGACCCACTAGGGACATCTCCCTGTTCTCGAATAACTGGCATCCTCCTTCTGGGAGCCATCTATTCGCCTACAATAACAAAATCAAAAAGTTCTAATTAGATTCCTAAAGCCTATGCTACCGCCGTGCCTGTACGGGATAATGTATTTATTTGCCGAATTTATGATATTTAACCTAGTTATTTATTTATTTGCCAGACCGTATGCTCTGATACCAACTGTAACGACCCGCCACCCTATAATCGGGGATCCGATTACTAAATGGGTACCGAATCATTAATTTGGAACCAAACCAGGATCTAATCAAGTCTGGGAGATAAATAATAAACTAAGCTAAACATTCACATCGCATTGAACAGAAGTAAAAGTGCAGGAATTAAAATTATTACAATGCGACTCGATACAGCAAATAATTACATATTCCAACATAAAAGAAATAATTAAACGTACAGGCCAGAAATAAAAATCACAACTACGTCGGGGCATACCCCGGAACAACTGCTGACGGTGCTCAACTCACGGCTGCACTCTCCTCGCTAGGTCTGCTGAGAGTCCTCACCTGAAAACCGCAGGAGGGGTGAGTCTCAAAGACAAGACTCAGTAGGGATCCTTCGATCCCCACTGCCCACGCACACACCCACAAGTGCAAGGTACAGCTAACGGTAAAGTGATAAGCACAAGAGGTATAATTCCTAATTCCTAACGTGAAATCACATGCAATCGTAATATAATAAACATGCATAAATTAAACTAGCCGATTAGGAAATCCACAACTGTCGTCTCGATAGAACTCACCAACCACACAACAACGGTGGAGAAACCTCGACCCGCTGAGACCAAACAGTAACCCCTCGGATAGCACACTAGCTACTCCGGCCCAACCGGCTCAGGTGGCTACTCCTTCCCTCAGCATGAGTGACTCTCCGAATGTACCACTCCGACACCGGTACTAGGTGACCCCGGGGTTCACCAGGTGACCCTCTCTCACTAGGCGTCACCCCGCCCACGCCCCCACCGGCGCTGTGCTCACGCCCCCACCAGCACAGGATGATAAAGCGCTACAATGTCACTCCAGGTCCACAGTAACACAAAACCCAACAAGTACGATCCGGTCACGTGAAAAGTCCGCGATCGCATAACATACATGTAGCATCATCCGGTTATGAAGAATCTATCTCTACCGGGTACACTAAAACATGCACTAATCATCCGTCTAACAGTATGAACACATTTTACTGGCATGAATTAGTTAGGTTCTGTCTTGAATCTCGTCGACCAAGGTCGACGCCATTCAAGCTCCATGTTCAGGTTTATGTAAAACGGTTTTCAGAATCAGGCCCTAAAAGGCGTTGACACCAGTAGTCGCCTTTTAAAAGGCGTCGACATCCTCAGACGCCATTCAACACAGAAATCCGGAAATTCCAAGGCCCTTACTCAGGGGATTTCTGCCTTTAAAAGGTGTCATGGTTAACCGACGCCATTCGAAAACGCGTCGTTCATCCATGACGTCTTTTAGGCCCAGAATCCCCGAACTGGCAGAGTCTCTGTCAGGCGATTCCTGTCTAAAAGGCGTCGTGATGGCTCGACGCCCTTCAAAAAGGCGTCGTCCATGCACGACATGTTTCAGCCACAGGAACCAGAGTCGCCTGAGCCCGAGGGCTCCCATTCCAACCCCAAACAACCCCAAAATTCACCCAAAAACGGAGAGAAAAGAGGAATAATACTATCCATAGGCAACACATTCATGGAAATCCCCCATGTTATCAAAAGAACTCCTAAACATGCTCATTCTACCCCCCAAAACCAAAGATCCAAACAAGCTTAAACGGGGTAAACATGGTCTAAAATGCGATGCTAAGGGGAACCGTCACCCTACCGGATACTTGAACGCCTCTGAGCTTCAAGCCGTCCACCCGACTCGCCCTACGCCGCCGCCGATACCGCCGTGGTCGTCCTTGCTCCTCCGTGACGTCGGCCGCCGTCCGGAGAGTAGAACGCTGCAGTGGAAGTGGAGGTGGTTGTGGTAGGAGCTAGGTAGAGGATGGAGTGGAGGGAGAGATGAAACGGTGGGAGGAAAAGAGGGAGAAGGAGGGATCGCCGCCGAGTTCGCCGGAAGGGGAAAGAGAGGAAGAGAGGAGAAAATGAGGGAAAGAAGGAGGGCTCGCGGGGTTAACCAGAGACTGGCTAAAACGCGTCGACATCCACGGACGCCATTCAGTTGATGTGACAGCCGCTCTGACAAGACTCTGAAACGCGTCGTTCAAGGCAGACGCCGTTAAGACGATATGTCAGGGCCGTACTCTGACAAACTCAGAGTTGCAGCCTGAAAGGCGTCGACACACGTGGACGCCGTTCAGATCGACAAGACAGGGCCGTACCCTCGCGGCCCGAAGCCAGCCCACGTGGCAGAACTTAAAATGCGTCTGCGATGGTAGACGCCGTTTAAAACGCGTCTCGATGTCCTGACGCGAATCAACTCAGAACCTCTGCCCTCCCTAAGGTTAGAACTACAAGGTCCGATCCCGAAAACCGGTTCCGAAGGTCACGATCTTTACAGTTTCGCACCTTGCTCTTGACCCCGACTTGGTCGCGGGTCATCATTGAAGACATTCCACGGGCCCCGCCTGTTATGATTACTCTGTCCCCCCGAGACCTCATTCCACCACCTCCTCTCGATCTAGAGAGGATGTATGATTTAATCTGGGACATACTGTTGTATGATCCCCCTAATCCTTTTGCCTTGGTGCCACTTCCTCCATCTAATTTCCCTTCTATTCATGTTCATTCCTGTTTTATGCTTAACTCCTCTATTGTCCAAAAAAAAAAAGCCAATTTGGCAACAAATTCTTCTCAGATCCTCATTGAGGAAACCTCTTACTTGGCCGATTACATCCCATCGCGCGGGTCTTTCGGTCAAGATTCTCTTCTAAATCTACTATGCCCCTCCCCTCGGGAGGATTCTCCTGTATTTCCATCTGTATCCCATGATTTTCATTCTGTTTTATCTTCATTAGGTCATAATAGCGAATCTAGTAAAGTTAGACAGTCTAGCTCTAGGCAAGTTAATCAGGTTAGGGAGTCTAGAAAGTCTAAGGGTAGGCAGATTCCAGATAGATACCTCCAGGACTTAGCTAATAGATGCTTTTCTTGCTCTTTAATCCCTCAGTTATTAGAAGATCCCATTCAGATGCCAGAAGACTGTATAGACGATGAGTTAGTCAATGATGGATATGGGGTGTATGAGTTGATACATTAAAAAGACCCCATTGTCGAAGATGAGGAAGATGACGAGGACGCAGCTGAGGCATATGCCAGTGGAGTGAAGAGATTCGACGAACCCTCAGTTGCCGTAGAAGAGCCCACCAGAGAAATCAATTTAGGGACTGAAGACGAACCTAAGGTTGTCCTCGTCAGCCAGAATCTTTCTATAGAAGATGAGAAGGCAATGGTACAAGTACTTAAGGACTATAAGGACACTTTCGCCTGGAGTTATGAAGATATGTCGGGGTTAGACTCATCTTTAGTTGAACATAGATTGACATTAAAGGAAGGAGCTGGCCGGGTCAAATTGAAGTTAAGGCGATTCCACCCACAAATGGTTCTAAAGATGAAGGAAGAGGTTGACAAATTACATAAAGCCAAATTTATTAGAGTTGTCCTCTATCCACAATGGGTGGCCAACATAGTCCCGGTTATGAAGAAAGATGGGAAGGTCAGAATTTGCATTGACTTCCGAGATTTAAACCGGGCGTGTCCTAAAGATGATTTTCCATTGCCTC
The DNA here is from genome assembly GCA_030544215.1 of Zantedeschia hybrid cultivar. Classification (NCBI taxonomy): domain Eukaryota; kingdom Viridiplantae; phylum Streptophyta; class Magnoliopsida; order Alismatales; family Araceae; genus Zantedeschia; species Zantedeschia hybrid cultivar. The sequence goes on from JARZZO010000015.1 coordinate 41,358,646, forward strand.
ATATCGACGTACTCATTGATAACACTGCTGGCTATGAGACTTTATCATTTATGGATGGATTTTCAGGATACAATCAGATCAAGTTAGCAGAAGAAGATCAGGAGAAGACATCATTCACTACACCTTGGGGAATATACTGCTATGTTGTCATGCCATTTGGGTTAAAGAATGCTGGAGCCACTCATCAGAGGGCTATGATGGCAATATTTCATGACATGATGCACATAGATCTAGAAGTGTATGTGGATGACTTGTTGGTTAAATCTAAGACGAAGGCTGAGCATGCCAAAGTTTTGGCTAGAGTGTTAGAGATATCAAGGGAGTATCAGCTGAAGATGAACCCCAAGAAATATGTATTCGGGGTATCTTCAGGGAAATTACTTGGGTTCATTGTCAGCAAACGGAGAATTGAGATCGATCCCAACAAGGCAAAGGCTATCAGAGAGATGCCACCTCCCAAGAACTTGAAGGAGTTAAGAGGATTAATCGGGAGGTTGCAATTTATTCGCCGTTTTGTCTCCCAGCACTCACAAAGGTGTAAGCCGTTCTACGAGCTTACCAAGCCGGGAGTCAAATTCGATTGGGACGATAAGTGTAAGGAGGCATTCGATGGATTAAAGAATTATTTGGCAAGTCCTCCTTTTTTGAGACCACCATCTCCAGGCAAACCATTGATACTTTACATTTCTATCATGGATGATGCAGTGGGGGTTGTCCTAGCACAAGAGGATGAAGAAGGAAAGGAGAGGGCAGCCTACTATCTCTCCAAACTTCTCAACCCCGCTGAACAGAGATATACAGCGATGGAGAAAACATGTGCAGCATTGGTTTGGGTTGTTCAGAAATTGAAGCATTATTTTCTAGCCCATGAAGTCCATCTCATCGCTAGGATGAATCCGATCAAGTTTCTTCTGGAGAAATCTGTTCTTACTGATAGGTTAGCGCGATGGCAAAGCTTTCTATCTCAATTCGATATCACTTACATTCAGCAGAAAGCGATCAAAGGCTATGCCATAGCAGAACATCTCGCTCATCATCCCCTTCCTCGTTTTGATCCAGTCCAATCAGAGTTTCCAGATGAGGAACTGATGTCCCTAGACCAAATCAGAGATGATATGTTGACTCTGCATTTTGACGGAGCTCTGAATTCCCATGGAAAGGGTATTGGCATTGTTCTGTTATCACCCGAAGGTATCACCATTCCACAAGCATTTCAGCTTGACTTTCCAGTCACCAACAATATAGCTGAATATGAGGCGCTCCTTGCTGGCCTCGAGGCCGCTCATTCCCATGGTGTTACCAAACTCAGGATTGTGGGTGATAGCCAATTGATTCTTCGCCAAGTGTTAACCAAGTATCGAACCCTTGATCCCAAACTCAAGCCTTATCAAGAACTTACTTCTGCTTATTCAAAACTTTTCACCAAATTGATCTTCGTCCATGTTCCTAGGAATCAGAACATCTTAGCTGACGCTCTAGCCTCACTTGCATCTTCTCTTGATTTTCCAATCAGTAGGCAATATGAATCAATCATAGTTCATAGGCGTCTTTCATCCGCTGTGAAAGACCCTTCATTTCTGAGAACCAAGGAAAAGTTGCTGAAGTAGGTCAGAGATGGAGATATGGTGAAAAAGAGAGAAATCATGTTGATGGAGCTGTTAGAAGAGATGGATGATGAACAGAAGCCATGGTATTATGAAATCGCCAAATATTGTGAAGATCAATCATATCCTGAAGAAGCCACAGCTGAGGAGAAAATGGCTATCAGGAGAGTTGCTCAACGATACACCCTAGTTGGGGGAGCACTGTACAAAAGGGGTTTTGATGGAGTACTTCTGAGATGTCTGGACGAAGATGAGCTTTGGAAGGTTATGAAAGGAGCTCACGCTAGAGTTTGTGGTGGCCATGTTAATGGACAAATGCTAGCAAAGAAGATCCTTAGATAGGGATTTTATTGGCCAACCATGGAAGAAGACTGTGTAAGATATGTCCGTAGGTGTGCTAAGTGTCAACTTTACGCCGACAAAATTCCTTCTCCTGCATCTTCACTCCATCATGTTTCTTCCCCATGGCCTTTCTCTATGTGGGCTTTCGATATCATTGGTCCCCTTGGCAATCCTGATTCTGGCATCAAGCAAAAATCTTTCATCCTCACGGCAACGGAATACTTCACCAAGTGGGCAGAAGTTGAAGCATACACGGAAGTCAAAGCATCAACCGTCTGCAAGTTCATCATGAAGAATATCATCACCAGATTTGGAATTTCAAGCACTATCGTCACCGACAATGGACCACAGTTCGTGTCACAAGAATTGAAGGACCTTTGCAACAGGTACAAAATTGCATTATATCATTCGTCTCCTTATTATCCGCAAGACAATGGTCAAGCAGAGGCAACTAACAAGAGTTTGATAAAAATCATCAAAAAGACGTGCAAATCTAACAAATTCACAGACTGGCCAGAAAAATTAGTTAAGGTTCTATGGGCCTACCGAACTTCAATCCGCACGCCCACTGGGCAAACTCCTTATTCCTTAACATTTGGAATGGAGGCGGTAGTTCCATACAAGATCCTTATACCGTCATTAAGAGTACAATTGAACAAGGAATTTTCTATTAATGAACACCGTTCAACACTCCTTGCTCAATTGGAACTCTTAGACGAGAGAAGATGGTCAGCTGCTAATCGTGCAAGAGTTTATCAAAATAGACTAGCACGTTTTTATCAAAAGAAAGTCATTGAACGTAAGTTCAAAGTTGGTGAAATGGTCGTCAAAAGGATTTTTGTAAAACCTGGTGGTCCACGTTCTAAGCTCCAACCCAACTGAGAAGGACCTTATGTTGTATCGCACGCTTTTCCTGGTAATGCTTATCGTCTTGTCAATGCAGAAGGAGAAGAGCTAACTCACCCCTGGAACGGTTTGCATCTTAAGAAATACTACCCTTAGGTTAAAGAGTCGATCAGCATGGTACAAAGACCAGTGGAATCAGAAAATTTATAAACTCAAATTTCCTTATCAGTCTGGATAATTTAATTCCAAACACATTACTGCACACACTGGCACGTTTGATTCGTGAGTAACAAGAGATGCCAAGTCCTAAGGAATACCGAAAGCTCGACTGAAAGTGTAAAGTACAAATCATTTTTTTTAAGCAAAATTATGTTTTTACACTCGGCCCATGATGTCGGAACGAGGCTTAGAATAGACTACCAAGAATACCCGCCATCTTAGTAGGAGGCCGTCATAAAAAAAAGGGGAGATCCGTCCCAAAGAAAAGAAAAGAAAAGCAAAGCAAAAGGCAAAAGCCAAACACTAAATTAAAAGGCCAATACATTACAAACGTTACATTAAGGCCATGAAATGAAATAAAAGGGAACGCAAGGTCGATAAATACCCCAGAAAGAAAATGACCGAACCCCAACAGATATTAGGGTAAGAAAGGAACATCTTTTTAGGTCTCCGGAACCTTCTCGTAGGCTTTCAAAACCAATTCTTCCTTTCTTTCTAAAGAGGCGTACTCCAAACTTGAGGAACGACCAAGATTGACTGAAGGGATAAATCATCAAATGGGATCACGAATGGAAACACAAGATCAAACACAATAGGTTTAAGTTAAATTATTAAAGAACAATTTGGGAATTAAGTTCATAAATGTATATGATCTTTTGATCTGAGTACCATGCTAGTCTTTAGTTTACACCATATTACAAAAAAAAAAAAAATCCAAAAAAATACACATTTCAAAAAAAAAAAATTCCAAAAAATTCATATTTCAAAAGTCCAAAAAAAAATACATATGATCAAAAAAAAATACATACTTCAAAATCCAAAGAAAATACATACCCTAAAATTAAAAAAAAAATACATATTTCAAAAATCCAAAAAAATACATATTTCAAAACCCAAACAAAAGTGAACATTTCAAAACAAACAAATTTTTTTCAATTAGCATTTGCTTATTGCATGTTTCATTCCTTTTATTTTCAGTGAGCATCTGTCTGCTTGTATATTGCATCTTTGCTTACAGTTCAATTACCTTTTTTGATAAAGGCTATGCCCCTTGACTCTCCACTAAGAAAGAAATCGATTGACCGTTCACTCGGTCAGGCAAGGGGCTAAGCCTAAATAGATACTGAACCTGTTTGTTAAGTGACATGCAGGACACAAGGCAAGCACATGGAATGCAAGGTTGGAAGCCAAAAGTTTCATGTATATCATTAAAAGATGTTTTGTACATGATACACAAAAGAAAAGAAAATACATGAGCCCTCAAGGCTGGCTCTCCCCTCCGCCCTCATCAAGCTGACTATGAGCCTCGTCGGGCGCATCCGGTGCTGGTCCTCGGCTGGGAGGTGGAGGTGGTCCCATCGCACTCGGCCCTGCCTGGCCGGACGACATGGCGACGCTAGCAGTGAAAGCGCTCACCAAACCACGATCGGCAGCCCGCTGCGGGGCTCGCTGATACCTCTCCTCCACCATCTTGCGCTCGTGCTCAGCTACCGACAAGCGACCCTGAAGACTCTCCAATTGGAGGCGGTCGCGGTCTCTCTCCTCAGTCAGGATCTCCAGGCGAACCTGGAGTCGTGCAAGATCCCCGGTGGAGAGACGAGCCACCTGCTCCTCCAAAGCTTGAATCCGCGCAGCGTCAACTTCAGCACGGGCAGCTGCTGCACGAGAGTGCTCCAGCTCCGCTTCAGCCCTCAGAGGGGCTTCCTGAAGCTCAGCAACCTGCAGGAGAAGTCATTGTTAGTCCAAGGCAATCAAGTAATCACAATCAGGTTCAAAAGTCAAAGGGAAAGAACTTACCCGAGCAGCGCGATCCTCCTCTGAAAGGGAAGCTCGGTGGATGGCGGAGGCAAGCTGGCTCTGGAGGTTTGCCAGAGCAGCCTCATGAGCAGCAGAGGAAGAGGACGATGATGCTCCATATGTAGGGGGAGCCGTCTGGGTGTAGACGGCTCGCTGCACCAAAAGACAAACTGTCAGTGGTTAATCGCCAAAACAATTAATTAATCAAAACATTCATTCATACATACCAGGTCGAACAACTCCTTTTGGACCTGCTCTAGCTGGGCCTCCGCATCATGTAAACGGGCCCGGAGGTCGATGATGACCGCATCACGTGCATCCTGCATATCACACATACATACATTCATTCACAAATATAAATCAAGATAATAATAAAATAAAAGACGCATAAATGCATACTTACATCGAGTGGTCAGAGGAGCCGAAGCTGATCGGCGTAGTGGGCCCGGTACTGCTGGAGGTAGGCCTCGCTACTCTCCGCACGGGACTCCACCCTAACGCCATGGCGGTGCCAGTCCTCGTACTGCTCCGGGAACTTGGCACGCCAGTCAGTGAGGGCTTGCTTGCCCCTCATGCTCCTCCCGACGCCCTCCGGGACCTCCTCGTCAATCCACTCTTGGTGGAGGCCTAGGGTCCTCATCACGAGCCGAAGGCAGAGGGGCTCGATCTCGTTCAAGCAGTGCAGCCACATCTGCCTGCCGAACCTCCTCCTGTCAGCCGTCACCCACGGCTGGCCCTCCTCGCCCATGCCCAAGTATGGGCGCCAGATCACCTACATATAAGTTAGATGCATTCATATAAATAACTTGCATTTAATGAATGAAAAAATTGCATTTAATGAACAAAACTGAACAAATTAAAGACTTATCAACAACTCGGGGTAATCGAGGAACTGACGGCGGAGGGCCGTCAGCTGGTGGTGCTGTGGCACTATGTCCACAATTGGCTGCCAACGGCAGGCCAATGGGACAGCACCCGGTCGTGCAATCCTCGCTCGACCGAGCGGAAGGTAATGATAGCTCCATACCTGCATATACAAACATATAGGTTAGTAAAGCATCATATCACATTGCATATCATAAACAAATAATAAAATGAGTTAATACCTGTAGGAACGGCGAGAAGCCGCTGACGGTGGTCTCACAGTCCGATGTGACCGCGGAAAGATCAGCAAAGAGATGGGCCAAAAGGGCCGCACCCCAGGCATACTCCCCTAGACTCTCTAAGTCATCTAATAGATACAAAAACCTACAATGGATATGGTCACCCTTCGTGCCGAAGAGTAACCGACCGAAGAAGAAAACTAAGAAGACTCTGAGCTATCTATCCGCCTCCTCCCCCTAACTCGGGTCGGTACAGTAAACAAGGGAGGATGACTCTGCTAATCTATCCCTAAACTCTGCCCGGAACTCATCTGATCGCCGCCGGGGCTCATCTAACCGAGGGCAGCCTCTACCTCTACCCTGGGGACCATCCTGGACTCTCTGCCTAGGTCGGACACTTCTATACCTAATAGGGCCTCTGCCAATCCCTGGTAGTTGGGGTAAGTCACCCCACTTACCGGTCGGCCCTCTACCCTGAGGCCAGTGATCCTGGCCACATCCTCTAAGGTCGGGACCATATGGCCCCATGGCATTAGGAAAGCCCTGCTTTCCGCATGCCACCTCTCCCGCAGCGCCTGCAGGAGGACTAGATCGAGCCAGAACGGCTCAATATCTAGGACCTCGCCGAATCCCATCTTGCGCAGGCGCGCCTTCTGGAAATCCGGGAGTCCCCGGTACGCCCCTATCACCAGGTCCCAGCTGATCCTGGACCTCATCACCCCCTGCAGATGAAGAACAAAAAATTAGGGTTAGTAATAATAATAATAAAAAAACAGAGTTCAAGCATTTCTGGTTTGAAAGGTGTCAAGACATCTGGATGTCTTTTGAAATGCGTCCACATGTACTGACACAAATTAAACTTATTTTCTGCCTAATTAAAAATGGAAATTTAGCCTTGAAAGGCGTCGGCCCAGGGTGACGCCTTTTGAATGGCGTCACCTGGTCTGGACGCCTTTCAAGACCCGATTCCGGGTTCTTGAAGAACCCCGTTTTTTCCCTCCTTTTCCTCACTCTATTCATTCCATAGAGGACTTACCGAGTGGAGGTCGCCCTCCCCTTCTTCTTCTATGGCCACGGGCGCCGGAGGACCCTCCTCCTCTCCAAAAACGCCGCCGCCTCGGCGAGTACCGCCGGCACTCCCTCGGGGGCTTCTTCCACGGGAGCCGCCGTTCGCCGCCTCTTGGCTAGGGCTTTGGTTTTTCGGGAGCCTTCACCGCGTTCCATGGAGTTGAAAGAAGGAGTTTTGAGGAAGAAAGGAGTAAGAAATTGCCGGAGAGATCGCCGGAGCTCGAGGAGAGAGAAAGCAAGGGAGAAAGTGAGGAAGAAAGGGGGCCTTCGCGGGTCTGTAAACGAAAGGTTAAAAGGCGTCGACTGAAGTAGATGCGTTTTAGGGCGCATAAGCTGAGGCGGAAAGGCCAGCTGTTTAAAATTGAGTGAAAGGCGTCCAACTGGGATGACGCGTTTCAGGTTACCGCCAATTCTGGTCAGAACTGTACGCACCATGATGATGAAAGGCGTCTTTACATCCAAACACGTTTTCGGGGATTAATCACAGAATTAATGGCAGAGTCCTGGAAAAAGTAGGAGAGAGAGAGTTGAAAGGCGTCTGTACTTGTAGACGCATTTTAAGGTTAAATTGGGATTTTGAGGATTAATTATGGTTGAAAGGCGTCTGGACTGGTAGACGCATTTTAAGGTTAAATTGGGATTTTGACATGAATTATGGTTGAAAGGCGTTGTGGCTGGTAGACGCAATTTAATGTTAAATCGGGATTTTGAGGATTAATCTGAATTTTGGAAATTGAATTATCTTTAAAAGGCGTCTTTCTGAGTGGACGCGTTTTACATTTAACAAACCCGAACTGACAGATTTTAAGGAAAAATCCAATTTTTGCTAAGGGAAAAATCATGAACACATCACAGGAAGTTGAAGGAAGATTTCAAGGCATGAAAAATAATTCTTTATTCAATGAAATCTTTTATTACATCAAAAAGAAAAAAGAAAAGAAAAGAAGATGCTTAAGGAAGAATTTCATGAAGTCCTTGAATGTATGGAAATTTTAATCATCTATCTCTATTTTTAGAGGATTTTACACGATAACTGAAGCCAAGGTTCCACAAAGTAGTGATAAGTTCTGTGGCTTCATAATCTTCGTCGGATTCCAAAGCACGCCTCTTGATCGGGGATGTAAGGGAGAACTCAGGGAATTCATGACGATTCAAGCTAAGTTGAGTAAGGCACCGATGAGGATTGTATAACACGAACTCGGTGGCCCCAATCAACTTGAGATCTACTCCCGCTGCACGGCGTACTCTGATGGGCTTTCCAATAAGAGCGAGTGGAGAAGAATCAAACATATTCCACGACATACATCTCAAATGCTCTCTCCAGTCGGCACGGGTCTTGAGCTTTGGGACTTTGTTGACCATGCACTCGTTGAACTTCACGATGTTGGCAATACAGTGGATCGGACTATTCATGTAAATTTGAGACGGTCTTGGTGACACCCTCGTGCAATACTCGAATTTGAAGTGTAGTTCAACCCACAGAGCAAAGAGTAACATGCACCCGTAAGGAGGACGACCCGTGGACGCCGCAGAAAGCCCACTGTAGAGATAAGCCAAGAGTGCAGTACTAATGGATTTCCCCTCAAAGATCGTGCAGATAGCACTAACCTGATCATCTTCCAAGATGTTGTCCTGCGCAGGGAAGAATAGAGCACCGGCAAGGCATGTGACGAAAGCTTTCGTCGCATCTTCAGATTCGTCCTCCCTTAGATCATCGATCTCGTACAGAGTCCACTCAACGAGCTTTGCGAGGTTGATCCCTTTGTTGGTAAGGCACCCTTTAGCTTCTGAAGGATCCTTCATTATTGATGTCAACAATTGTTGACCGGTGATTCTTTCTCTCGTTAAAGCCATCTTGTCTTTGGTCTTTGGAAGACCCAATAAGAGCTCCGCTTCCTCCAAAAGGATGGTTCACTCAAAGTCTTGGAAGAAGAACGTATGGGTTTGGGGATGCCAACGCTCGATCAAAGCACCCATAGCCGCCCAGTCTACGTTCGGGCTCTTGTAGTGTTTGGCAAGAACCACTAGTCCTTGAAGGTTCCACTTGGAGATGAAAACTTGCATGGAAAGTTTAACACTTTTCGCAAGTTTGCGAATCCAAGGGAGAGAGGTGAATCTCCTTGGACCAGGAAACATGGGGTAAGTCTGAAAACAAAAGGAAGGATTAAAGAGTTTGAAGAGCAAGATCAATTGAAGAATATGAAGGAACAAGAAGAAGAATTGAAGAGAAGTTAATTCAACTTACTTGAAGATTGGGATCCCTTCCAATAAGGTGATTCTCCACATCGGAGATCTTCTCCAGCGACCTCTTCATCCTCTTGTTTGAAGAACTCATCCTCTTTTTCGGATTTCTTCCTCTTTGAAGCTTGAAAACCTTGAAGACTTTGGAAAACCTTGAAATCTTGAAGGAAAACTCATCTTTGGATCTTTAGATTGTGGTAGGATTGCTTGGAAACAACTTAATGGTGTTTATATAGAAGGAATTACGATCTTAGGAAGACTTTTCCAGATTGGAAAAGGGATGTGCATTGGAAGAGTTGGAATCCGAGTAGAGAATAGCCATAAACCTGTTTCTGTGAGTAAAAGGCGTCGAGGGACACCGCCGCGTTTTAAAGATTTAATAGCGTCAGCGCGATACGACGTGTTTCAGTATTTCTGTTATTCACCCGAAGTTTTGTGGTTTTTTATGCTTAATTAAACACTTGTTTGAAGTTACTGATGAGTTTTTGAGTGCAGGAAAATCAGGAAAATTCAAATGAAACTGAAAATATCAAGAAGATCCCACTGTGGGAGTTTAGAAATCTTGACCGTGACTAAAAAGACAGTTATTTCTACCCTTGTACTCTTCCATATAGTTAATTTGCATTACTATATGTTAAGTATTTATTAGAGCATGTCAAGGACCTTGTGGTTTTGATGAAACTGGAATTTGAGTTCCCCTACAACAAAAACAGTGATAATTCCAGAGAATTCTTAACCGCACGGATAGGCCGTTGAATTGTTAATTAGTGGGAACGATGGTTCCACTTTTGTGAAACAGTGCGTGGATAAACGAACTTCGGCTTAGCACTGAATTACAAGAATTGGTATCTTGACCCATTAATGACAATTTAACAATATTATCCTTGATTAATTTATATTTTATTTGATTTTATATTTTTCTTTTAGCCCAGCATGCATCATATAGGACTTTAAAATCACTGTGATAAGGATTAATTATTGATTAAGTTTCAGACCATTAATCAAATAATTCTAACATGATATGAAATATTCCATTCCGAATTTAGTATCTTGATTATCTTTGAGGTTCGCTTGAAGATATCCTTGGAATTCTATCCTTTCTTGAATTCTTTATCCAATATTTCTTGTTTTCTTTTAAAGATCCATCATGGCTGCAGCACGTCCACATTGGCTGGCAAACGCTCCTCATGATGAAACCTATAGTGTCTATGACCTGAGGTACTTCCCACTCCGTGGAGGTTGATAGACTTTATTTTATTTCCTTGTCTACCTCATCCAGACAAGATTAATTCCATTGATCTCCTTGAACTATCTTCATCGATGATTTTGAGAAAAATTACAATCATGTGATGTTAAGAGCGTGTCACATCACACCTTGGCATCACCTTTTCAGTACCTTCCATTCCATTCCACTCACTTGCAAAGACGATGCCAAGGTGAGGCGGCTGTAGACACGCTAATTTTGACGTCATTTCGAGTAAATTTCATATCATATAATAATGCCTCAGAATGGTCTGATATTTAATCATTAGTTAATTTTTATTGATCTTTTTAAGTTAATTATCTAAAAAGTGTCGGGTCAGACAAATATGATTTAAGTTAATCAATTAAATTGATTTTAACTCAAATTTCAGTTAAGATATGAAGAAGTATAAAAGACGTCGACCTGTGTGGACACCATTTAGACTTTATTCTAATTTTGATGTTTGAATTTGGATTTTAATTAATTGATTAATTAGCTAAAAGACGTCTGCACGGCACGACGCCATTTAGGTTTCCTAAGTTGTTTCTACTTCTCTTCCGGATGTTTATCCTTATCTTAATCAGTATAAACGGCGTCTACAAGTGGTGACGCGTTTTATCTAATTACAGATAAAGATAAGTTTTTCCCGGATGTTTATTTTTATCCTAATCAGACTGAAAGGCGTCTTCCATGGGCGACGCGTTTTAGATAATTACAGATAAAGATGAATTAATCTGTATTTATATGTTGGTTAAGATGGATAAATCTCAAATTTCTTCGTGTGAATCCGCGGACGCAGAAGAAGTCTATAAATACCATTCTCTTGAATGGGTGACAGAGTTAGTGATTGAAGCGATATCGAAGTGATAATCGAACTGAAAATTGAAGCAGCGACGTCCAAACGCTGAAGTGCTGCTGTTTCCAGAAGTCGGCGTCCATTCATCATTCACTCTTCATCCAGTCAAGATCAAGGCTTCCAGGGGCCATTCATCACTAAACTATCAATTCATTTCTGCATTCTTTTTCATATTTTCACTCCATTAGTCTTACATTCTTCATCACATCACTCCATGCAACACACACAACACCAACATTATTTTTCAAAACCTATTTGTTAAAAGGGTTTAAAAGACCACTCAACAAGTGAGTTTTCTGTTTAGTTGCATGTTTAAAATCTCTTCTAGAATGGATACTACCTTTTCTTAAGTTCTCATCATCGTTATTTCTTTTCTATTTCTTGCAAGGTACAAAGAAGAATCAAAGGAGAGGAAATCAACAAGCAAACAACAAGGACTCTGGACGATCCTCAACTTCAACAGCAATCAAAGTAAGAACAAAGACAAGAAAGGGCTCTCTTTCTTCAGCCGGCTGAAGGAGGGGAACCAAGAGCTCAACATCTCCCACGTTCAAACAGGTAGGTGATCAAACTCTTTCTTTTGAAACTTTTAAGTCAAAAGTTTCTGGCGATCACTTCACTTAGTTTCTTTTAATAGGTTTGTTTTTGCACCTAAACAACATAGTTTTTTCATGATAATCACACCCTCATTTTAAGCACTCACACCGGATTCCCTGGGTTGGGCCCTGATGGGTCTGGGGAGTGCATTCTAAATGACGTCTAGGGGGCACGACGCGTTTTAAACGACGTCTTGCTGGGTGGACGCTATTTAGCTAGGTCGCTGTTGTGCCACGTGGGCGCCACGTGGGCGGGCTTCGGGCCACGAGAGTACGGCCCCTGCCATGTCATCTGAACGGGGTCCTTGTTGGACAACGCCATTCAGAGCAGGACCCTGGGTTGTCAGTGTACGGTGCCAGTCTCGTCGTCTGAACGACGTATTTGGTAGGCGACGGGTTTTAGAGCCTCTGTTAGTACGGCCCGTCCTGTCATCTGATAGGCGTCCGTCTCGTACGACGCATTTTACCCTGTTTCGGATTGACTCCGCGAGCCTTCCCTCCTTTCTCTCATTCTCTCTCTTCCCTCTCTCCGCCCCCTCCGATTCCTCTTTTCCCTTCCCTTCCTTTCCTTCCTCTTCCATCACTCCAGTACCTCTCTACCTCTCACTACTACCACCACCACTTCCTTCGCGGCACTTCATTCTGTGGACGGTGGCCGACGTCCTGGCAGAGTGACGACGTCTTCGGAGGTACCGGCGGCGGTCTGCGGTGCGGCGGTTCGGCAGCACGGAGCCAGGAGGAGTTTAAGAAACCGGTAGGGGGACGAACCTTGCATGTATTGTAATTGATCGTTTCGAATTGTGCGTCGTTAAACACATGAAAACGTTCAATCTAAATTTATCCGGCTCACTCAAATCAAAATTTGGAAATTTAATAGTGGTGAGTCCGAGTCGATCCACAGGGAATTAGAATTTTATCTTTTGAAAACCTTGGACTTTAGTTACTCTAAAAATAAGTGAGATTTAAAATAAATTAATTACTTAATTAAACTAAAACTAAGTTAACTAATATTACCTAAAAATATGATTACTCAAATTGAACAAGTCTTTTTTTTTCTTTTCTTTTTCAGAAATTAAACACAAACACTTATATAAAAGAGAATAACCGCAATTAAATTCTACGACAAAGACATTAAAATTTAACTATGTGTAAAACATGAATTAACTAAAAAAATTATAAATTACAAAATTCAATTGTTTAATCAAAAGATCAATTAATTATCCCTAAACAATTAAACTAATTCTAAACTAATGGGTGAAGAGAAGGAAACTAGATTAAATAGGGATAAGTGGGCTGCTGGTGCAATGGACCAAGCTGCTGTGAAGGATGGTGCAGTGGACCATCAGCTGAAACCTCTGGCACAGTGGACCAGCGCTGAAGCCGGTTGCTGCTGGGGTGCTATGGACAGCTGCTGCTGGTTTGCTGTGAACAGCTGTATGGATGAAGCTGGAAGAAGCTTGGAGAATGGCTGCTGGTTGCGTTTGCTGCTGGTGGAAGAAGTTGCTGCTGCTGGGGTGGCGTGTTGCATGCGTGAAGAGGCAGGTGCGTTGGGACTAGGAGGAGGCCGGCAGGGCATGGAGCGACCTGTCCGATGGTGCTGGGTGCAACCTGGCAATGCGAGGCAGCTGGTGGCAGGTGAGGTGGCATGCACGTTGCTGCTGGAGGGCTTGCCGCATGCGCCGTTGGGAGGTGCTTGCTGGCGTTGGAGGAAGGAACCGGCTGGGTCGCAGACAGAAACCGAGCAAAGGAAGTGGGGGAGAGAAAGAGATGGTAGGGAGAGAAGGAGAACAGAGGGAGGAAACGTGGGAGAAAAACCGAGAAAGAGGAGGAAGATGCTGTGAAAACAAACGAGAGAGAGAGAAAACTGGAGAGAGGGAGGCTACGGGAAGCTATAGAGAAAAACGTGAAAAAAAAAAAATCAAACGTGGGGGAGGATCTGGGTGAGAGGAATTTGTGGGAATTTATAGAGAGGAGGAGGAGGAGAGGTGCTGGGTTTGAGTTGGAAAAGGAGGAGGATATGTGGGAGACTTAGAGAAGGGACAGGATTTGGAAGAGGAGATTGGAATAGGATTCGACTTTCTAAAACGAGAAGAGAGAGAGAGTTTTTAAAATAAAGGAAGGGATGTGTTTAGGAAATCGGAGAGACGGAGGGAAATAGTGGGTTTTGGGAAACTCCAATGAAAGAAGGAGTCAATTTATATTTTTACCCCTGTTTTAGTTGAAATCCGCACATCGGACCACTCCCAAATTTCCGGAAACTCCTCCAGCTGCACTGCATCCTCGGCATGTCCTGTTCACATCAAATAAATCTAATTTAACGCATTATCATAAAAATATCATCATATTTATTCATTTCGTCTCGGTTTTGTCGAAAAACCGCAAATACGCTACACTCCTTTGATCACATGAAATGACGATGTTTTTAAGTCAGAATTTGATGAAATTGGTACCGTTGGACTTGTTACACAATTATCTATCATTTCATGCTATTTTGCAGATAAAAACATGAGTGTGATGCATATGATTGCCTTTAAATGATCAATTTAACACTTTATCAGTAATTGTTTCATCCGTGTTTCCCGTGTAAGTCATGATGTGTGCGTGGGGTTTTTGGGTAGAATGAGCATGTTAAGGGGTTTTTCTTGATAGAAATGGTGGTTCCTATGCATGAGAATTTATGGATTTCATAGTGGTTTGGTTTCCCCCTTCGTTTTCCCCCTCTTGGGCATTTTGGAGTGTTTTTAGGGTTAAAAGGGGACCCTCGGGTAAAATTGCTGGAAACCGACTTCTAGCCCTAAAAGACGTCGCACTAGGACGACGCCATTTAGGCAGAAATATCCCAGGAGCGGTTTCTGTTAGAATAGATTTCTGTGGTGAATAGCGTCCAGGGACAGCGATGCCTTTCAAAAAGGCAGCTTCCCAGGACGACGCGTTTTAAGAGAATCAACTGTAGCCTATCCCTGCTTCTGTCACTGTTAGGCGACGAAGGACAGCGACGTGTTTTAATAGGCGGTTACCTGTGACGACGCCTTTTAGGCTATGTTCTGAGACCGAGAATTCACATGAACCAGTTTAGGAGGCTTCAATGGCGTCGGCCTTGGGTGACGCGATTCAAGACAGAACCACATTAACTCATGCTATTAATATGTGTTTACATTGTTAGATAGTTCAGTCAATGCATGTTTTAAATGTACTCGATGACGATGGATTCTTTGTGATCGGATCGCACTGCGTTGTGTTTCGTGCGACCGTGGACTTCTCACGTGACCGGATCGCACTGTGCTGTGTTTTGTGCTACTGTAGACCTAGAGTGACAATTGTAGCGCTTGACACCCTGTGTCGGTGTGGGTGGGACACAGCACCGATGGGAGCAGTGGCGGGGTGACGCCTAGTGAGAGAGGGTCACATAGTGAACCCTAGGGTTAGCTAGTACCGGTGTCGGAGTGGTACCTGTGAAGTGTCACTCGTGCTGAGGGAAGGAGTAACCACCTGAGCCAGTTGGGCCGGAGTAGCTAGCGTGCTATCCGAGGGGTTACTGTTTGGTCTCAGCGGGTCGGTGTTTCCCACTTTCGGTTGTTGGTCGGTGTTTCCCACTTTCGGTTGTGTGGTTGGCGTGTTTTGCCGAGACGCTGGTTGTAGGCCCCTTGGTAGAATGATTCTATAGCTATGCATGTTACATTTCGAATGCATGTGGTTTATATCGAGATTTAGGAGTAATGTATTACAGCTTTACTTGCTTATTTTACATGTATCTGTGTTATTGCACTTGTGGGTGTGTGAGTAGGAGGTAGGGGATCAGATGATCCCTACTGAACCCAATTCTGGTGTGGCTCACTCCCTGCGGTTTCAGGTGTGGACCTCTTGGCGAGTGGCGGCGTGTGGTGTTCTCCTTGGTGTGCGGACCAACAGCTATCTCAGTTCCGGGGTATGCCCCTATGTTGTTGTACTTTGCTTCTGCATGTACTTATTTAATTCTTTGGACCATGTAATTATTGTTGGACTGTGTACGGACATTATTAATTTCCTTCCTGCACACTTGTAATTTCCTTAAAGTCCGTGTGATTGTTATATTTAGCCTTGTTTAACGCTTACTCCTCCAGACGTGTGTATGAGATCCGGGTGTGAGACCGTGGATAATGATTCGACACCCATTTAGTGATCGGGTTTCCGATCATAGGGTGGCGGGTCGTTACACAAGGCATCTTTGACAGTTTTGAGTTGAGTCTGCGTAAGGGTGCGCAGACTCAGAACAGTGGCGCAGACTCAAGTCTGAAAATTGATTTTTGACTTTCCTGCACAGTTCAAGCTGCAATTAAATCCATCAAGAGGTTAGTTTCAACCATTAAGTTAGAATATGAAATCCGGAGTCGAGGAAATAGATTGTACCCCATTCCCAATCAAATTTCCATGGTTATAGGTGCGCAAACTCAAAATCTGAGCATAATTTCAGGTTTATACCTTTTTCAACTTGAAGTGATTCAAGAATCACCACAAATTTGGGGAGGATAACACTGAGAAATCTCAGAAGTTGAGTATGGCTACATAAAGCCTTTTCAAGGAGTAGTTCTTGTATGGATTTCTTCAAATGACATGATTTCTTCATGTTTATCCCATTCTTCTTAGATCACATTATAAAGCATTGAAAATGCTTAATATAATGATTCTAAGTTGAATTTCAACCTTTCATTAGGAAAACCTAATCAAAGGTTTAAGATCTTTATGAAGGATCATGGCATGAAGGGACCCGAAGGACCAACTCCCTTAAAGGGATATGTAATGGCTAATAGACCATAGGGATGGCTGTAAAGGGGGGCATACCGAGCATCCAAACACTCACCCAAAGGGTGCCCTTAATGCCTTCAAGATGTAAGAAAGACCCACAAGGGGTAATCCAAAGAATCTCTACATTTGGGGAGCAAGGAACTCCACCAATTTTCCTAGGCGATCACATGTAGCCATGAACCATGGAGGTGGCTATAAAGGGGGGCGTGCCGAGCATCTAACCACTTACCCAAAGGGTGCCCTTAATGCCTTCAAAATGAAAGGGTTATCCACAGGGAATCACCCATTCCATTTCAACATTTGGGGAGCAAGGAACTCCACCAACCCATTGGGACTTCAGGACATATCATCTAAATGAACCCATAGAAATGGGAACACAAGAATGATGTTTTTTGTATGAGGGCCTTTGATGGGTTACCCAACATTAGATTGTTGGCACCCTTAGATTGGGACATCCTTGAGAAACATCGGAAGAAACTTAAAATCTTAAAACATAGGGAAAAATTTCGGTTTGAAACATTAAGAGCTTAACAACCCAAAGTCCAAGCCGGTTATGACCTTCAATGGGCCTCAAAAGGACAGCCCTGTAGGTGCTGAAAATTTGCTCGTGTGATTAATGTGAAAAAACTATGTTGTTTAGGGTAAATTAACCTATTAAAAAAATGCAACTAAGGTGCTGTGATCGCCAGAAACTTTTAACTAAAAAGCTTCAAAAGAGTTTGATCGCCTACCTGTTTAAATGCGGAAGAATGAATCCTTGGTTCCCCTCCTTCAGCCGGCTGAAGAAAGAGAGCCTCTTCTTGTTCTTTTGTTCTTGCTGTTGAATGTTGAGGATCGTCCAGAAGTTCTCCTGGCTTTTGCTTGATTTCCCTCTTTTTTGATTTCTTGTTGTTCAGTTGTTGGATGCAGCAGAGACAGAGAGACAGAAAAATAAAGGAGAAATATTGATGAGAATCTAAATAGAAATAATATCAAAGTTAACCATGATTATAAACATGTTTAAACAGCAACTCACTTGTTTTAAATGACTTTGAAACCCCTTTAGAACGGATGGGTTTTGGAGAATTAATGAGGTGGTGTGTGTTGCATGAAGTGAGTATGAGAGAATGAAACTAAAGAATGAAAATGAAATTCAGATATGAAAAACTTATGTCCAGTCCAGTTGGTTGAAGCTTTGAAGGAGATGAAGATCTTGAAAAAGGATGCCGTCTTCTGGAAATGGCAGCGCTCCGGCGTTCCGACGTGGTTGCTCCGATCGCAATAACGCTGTGGCTCAATAGTTCTCTCTCCTTTTTTTTTTTTTTAACTCCTTGAGATGTAAGGTATTTATAGGCATTTTCTGCGTTCGCGATTAACATAGAAAAATCTCGGATTTATCTACCTTAATCGTCAGATAATTACTGATTAATTCATCTTTATCTGTAATTATCTAAAACGCGTCCACCTTGGCTGACGCCTTTCAGATTAATTAAGATAAGGATAAATATCCGGGAAAACTTATCTTTATCTTTATTAGGTAAAACGCGTCTACGTGTGCAGACGTCTTTTACACTAATTAAGAAAAGGATAAACATCCGGAAGAGAAGTTAAGATAGCCTAGGAAACATAAAACGCGTCGACACTTACAGACGCCTTTTAGTCAATAAACCAATTAATTAAAATTCAAATTTAAACGGTAAAATACGAATAAACTCTAAATGACGTCCACATGGGTCGACGCCTTTTATGATTATTCATATTTTAACTGAAATTTGAGCTAAAATCAATTCGATTGATTAACTTAAACATGTCTGTTAAACCCGACACTTAAAAGATCAATAAAAATTAATTAATGATTAATTATCAGACCATTCTGAGGCATTATTATATGATATGAAATTTACTCAAAATGACGTCAAAATTAGCGTGTCTACAGCTGCCTCACCTTGGCATCGTCTTTGCAAGGGAGTGAAATGGAATGGAATGTACTGAAAAGGTGATGCCAAGGTGTGATGGGACACGCTCTTAACATCACATGAATGGAATTTTTCTCAAAATCATCAATGAAGATAGCTCAATGAAATTAATGGAATCAATCCTGTCTGGATGAGGTAGACAAGGAAATAAAATAAGGTCGATCAACCTCCTCGGAGTGGGAAGTACCCCAGGTCATAGACACTGTAGGTTTCATCATGGGGAGCGTTTGCCAGCCAATGTGGACGTGCTGCAGCCATGATGGATCTTAAAAGAAAACAAGAAATATTGGATAAAGAATCCAATCAAGGATAGAATTCCAAGGATATCTTCAAGCGAACCTCAAAGATAATCAAGATACTCAATTCAGAATGGAATATTTCATATCATGTTGAAATTGTTTGATTAATGGTCTGAAACTTAATCAGTAATTAATCCTTATCACAATGATTTCAAAGTCCTACATGATGCATGCTGAGTTAAAAGAAAAATATAAAGTCAAATAAAATATAAATTAATCAAGGATAATATTGTTAAACTGTCATTAATGAGTCAAGATACCAACTCTTGTAATTCAGTGCTAAGCCGAAGCTCGTTTATCCACGCACCGTTTCACAAAAGTGGAACCATCGTCCTCACTAATTAGCAATCCAACGGCCTATCCGTGCGATTAAGAATCCTCTGGAATTATCACTGTTTTTGTTGTAGGGGAACTCAAATTCCAGTTTCATCAAAATTACAAGGTCCTTGATATGATCTAATAAATACTTATCATAATAATAATGCGAATGCAAAATAATTACATGAAATAATACAAGGGTAGAAATAACCGTCTTTTTAGCCACGGTCAGGACTTCTTGACTCCCACAGCGGATCTTCTTGACATTTTCCAGCTTTACTCGAATTTCAGAAACAGGTTCTTCTATTCGAATTCCAACTCTACCAATGCCTTGTGTCCTGTATACAACTCGAACAAACATGTTAAGCATCTGTTTAGGCTTAGCCCCTTGCCTGGTTAAGTAACCGACTACTTGATCCTATCCTTGATAGAAGGGTCAAGGGGCATAGCCTTTATTAACAAAGGTAATGAGAATAATCAAACTTAAGCAAAGTGCAACATACAAGCAGACAGATGCTCGCTGAAAATAAAAGGAATGAAACACACTAAATGCAACAAGCAAATGCTAACTGAAATATTTTTGTTGTTTTGAAAATATTCATTTTTGTTTGGGGTTTTGAAATATATGCCCTTTTTTTTTGAATTTTTTTTTTTGAATTTTTTTTTTGATATATGTATTTTTTTTGGATTTTTGACATATGTATTTTTTTGAATTTTTGATATATGTATTATTATATTTTTTGTTTTGAAAACATGTATATTTTTTTTGAATTTTGAAACATATGTATTTTTTTTTTTTAATTTTGAAACATATGTATTTTTTTTGAATTTTGAAATATATATATTTTTTTTTTGAATTTTGAAATATATATATATTTTTTTTGGACTTTTTGAAACATATGTATTTTTTTTTTTTTTTTTTTTTTGAAATTTTTTTTTTTGACTTATGTAATTTTTTTGGATTTTTGACTAAAAGATCAGCATGGTACTTAGATCAAAAGATCATATTCATTTATTAACTTCATTTCCAAATTATTCTTTAACGACTTAACTTAAACCCATCGTGTTTGAATTTGTGTTTCCATTCGTGATCCCATTTGATGATTTGACCCTTAGTCAATCTAAACCATTCCTTAAGTTTGGAGTACATCTCTTTAGAAAGAAAAGACGAATAAGTTTAGAAAGCCCATGAGAAGGTTCCGGAGACTTAAAAAGATGTCCCTTTTCTACCCTAATATCCGTTGGGGTTCGGTCATTTCTTTCCGGGGTATTTATCGACCTTGCGTTCCCTTTCATTTCATTTCATGTCATGGCCTTGATGTAACGTTTGTAATATAATGGCCTTTTTGATTTGACATTTGGCTTTTGCCTTTTCCTTTTCTTTCTTTTCTTTTCTTCGGGACGGATCTCCCCCATTTTTTTATGACGGCCTCCTACTAAGATGGCGGGTATTCTTGGTAGTCTATTCTAAATCTCGTTCCGACATCATGGGCCGAACATAAAACAGAAATTTTTTGCTTTTAAAAGGAACGATTTGTACTCTACACTCGTGGTCAAGCTTTCGATATTCTTTAGGACTTGGCATCTCTTGTTACTCACGAATCAAACGTGTTAGTGTGTGCATTAATGGGCTTGAAATTAAGTTATTCAGACTAATAAGGAAATTTGAGTTTATAAACTTTCTGATTCTATTGGTCTTTGTACCATACTGATCGACTCTTTAACCTAAGGGTAGTATTTCTTAAGATGTAAACCATTCCAGGGATGTTTTAGCTCTTCTCCTTCCGCATTAATAAGACGATAAGCATTACCAGGAAAAGCGTGAGATACAACATAAGGTCCTTCCCAGTTGGGTTGGAGCTTAGAACGCGGACCACCAGGTTTTATAAAAATTCTTTTGACAACCATTTCACCGACTTTGAACTTACGTTCAATGACTTTCTTTTGATAAAAACGTGCTAATCTATTTTGATAAACTCTTGCATGATTAGCAGCTGACCATCTTTTCTCGTCTAAAAGTTCCAATTGAGCAAGGAGTGCTGAACGATGTTCATCAATAGAAAATTCCTTATTCAATTGTACTCTTAATGACGGTATAAGGATCTCATATGGAACTACCGCCTCCATTCCAAATGTTAAGGAATAAGGAGTTTGCCCAGTAGGTGTGCGGATTGAAGTTCGGTAGGCCCATAAAGCCTCAACCAATTTTTCTGGCCAATCTGTGAATTTGTTAGATTTACACGTCTTTTTGATGATTTTTATCAAAGTCTTATTTGTTGCCTCTGCTTGGCCATTGCCTTGCGGATAATAAGGAGATGAATGATGCAATGCAATTTTATACCTGTTACAGAGGTCCTTCAATTCTTGTGACACGAACTGCGGTCCGTTGTCGGTGACGATGGTGCTTGGAATTCCGAATCGAGTGATGATGTTCTTCATGATGAACTTGCAGACGGTTGATGCTTTGATCTCCACGTACGCTTCAGCTTCTGCCCACTTGGTGAAGTATTCCGTTGCCGTGAGAATGAAAGATTTTTGCTTGATGCCGGAATCTGGATTACCAAGAGGTCCAATGATGTCGAAAGCCCACATGGAGAAAGGCCATGGGGAAGAAACAGGATGGAGTGAAGATGCAGGAGAATGAATTTTGTCGGCATGAAGTTGACACTTAGCACACCTACGGACAAATCCTACACAGTCTTCTTCCATGGTTGGCCAATAAAATCCTTGTCTAAGGATCTTCTTTGCTAGCATCTGTCCATTGACATGACCACCACAAACTCCACTATGAGCTCCTTCCATAACCTTCCAAAGCTCATCCTCGTCTAGACATCTCAGAAGAACTCCATCAAAACCTCTCTTATATAATGCTCCTCCAACTAGGGTGTATCTTTGAGAAACTCTCCTGATAGCTCTTTTCTCCTCAGTTGTAGCTTCCTCAGGATACGATTGATCTTCACAATATTTTGCAATTTCATAATACCATGGCTTCTGTTCATCATCCATCTCTTCTAACAGCTCTATTAACATGATTTCTCTCTTTTCAATGATATCTCCGTCTCTGACTTTCTTCAGCAACTTCTCCTTAGTTCTAAGGAATGAAGGATCTTTCACGGCAGGTGAAAGACGCCTATGAACTATGATTGATTCGGATTGTTTGTTGATTGGAAAATCAAGAGAAGATGCAAGTGAAGCTAGAGCGTCAGCTAAGATGTTCTGATTTCTAGGGACATGGACAAAGATCAATTTCGTGAAAAGCTTTGAGTAAGCAGAAGTAAGCTCTTGATAAGGCTTGAGTTTGGGATCGAGAGTTCGATACTTGGTCAGCACTTGGCGAAGAATTAGTTGGCTATCACCTACAATCCTGAGCTTGGTAGCACCATGAAAATGAGCAGCCTCGAGACCAGCAAGGAGTGCCTCGTATTCAGCAATATTGTTTGTAACTGGAAAGTCAAGCTGAAAGGCTTGTGGAATGGTGACACCTTCAGGTGATAACAGAACAATACCGATCCCTTTTCCATGAGAATTCAGAGCTCCGTCAAAATGCAGAGTCCACATATCATCTCTGATTTGATTTACGGACATCAGTTCCTCATCCGGAAACTCTGATCGCACTGGATCAAATCGAGGAAGGGGATGATGAGCAAGATGTTCTGCTATGGCATAGCCGTTGATCTCTTTCTGCTGAATGTAAGTGATATCGAATTGAGATAGAAAGCTTTGCCATCGCGCTAACCTATCAGTAAGAACAGATTTCTCCAGAAGGAATTTAATTGGATTCATCCTAGCGATGAGATGGACTTCATAGGCCAGAAAATAATGCTTCAATTTCTGAACAACCCAGACCAATGCTGCACATGTTTTCTCCATCGCTGTATATCTCTGTTCAGCGGGGTTGAGAAGTTTAGAGAGATAGTAGGCTGCCCTCTCTTTTCCTTCTTCATCTTCTTGTGCTAAGACAGCCCCCACTGCATCATCCAGGACTGAAATGTAAAGTATCAAAGGTTTTCCTGGAGATACCCCGAATACACATTTCTTGGGGTTCATCTTTAACTGATATTCTCTCGATCTTTCTAATACCCTTGCCAAAACTTTAGCATGCTCAGCCTTTGTTTTCGATTTAACTAATAAGTCATCCACATACACTTCCAGATCTATGTGCATCATGTCATGAAATATTGCCATCATGGCCCTTTGATAAGTGGCTCCAGCGTTCTTTAATCCAAATGGCATGACAACATAACAGTATGTTCCCCAAGGTGTAGTGAATGATGTTTTCTCTTGATCCTCTTCTGCCAGCTTAATCTGATTATATCCTGAAAATCCATCCATAAACGATAACGTCTCATAGCCAGCGGTGTTATCGATGAGTACATCAATATGAGGCAATGGAAAATCGTCTTTAGGACACGCCCGATTCAAATCGCGAAAATCAATGCAAATTCTGACCTTCCCGTCTTTCTTCATAACCGGGACTATATTGGCCACCCACTGTGGATAAAGGACAACTCTAATAAATTTGGCTTTATGCAACTTATCGACCTCTTCCTTCATCTTTAGAGCCATTTGTGGGTGGAATCGCCTTAATTTCTGTTTGACCGGGCTAGCTCCTTCCTTCAATGTCAATCTGTGTTCAACCAAAGTTGAGTCTAACCCCGGCATATCCTCATAACTCCAGGCGAAAGTGTCCTTATAGTCCTTTAGTACTTGTACCATTGCTTTCTCATCCTCTGTGGAAAGATTTTTACTGACGAGGACAACCTTAGGTTCGTCTTCAGTCCCTAAATTAATTTCTTTGGTGGGCTCTTCTACGGCAGCTGAGGGTTCATCAAATCTCTTCACTCCACTGGCGTATGCCTCAGCCGCGTCCTCGTCATCTTCCTCAATGGGATCCTTTTCATGTACTAATTCATATACCCCGTACCCATCATTGACTGACTCATCGTCCATGCAATCTTCTGGCATCTGAATTGGATTTTCTAAAAGCTGAGGGATCAAAGAGCAAGAAGAGCACTTATCAGCTAAGTCCTGGAGGTAT
This sequence comes from Zantedeschia hybrid cultivar, assembly GCA_030544215.1. Taxonomy (NCBI): domain Eukaryota; kingdom Viridiplantae; phylum Streptophyta; class Magnoliopsida; order Alismatales; family Araceae; genus Zantedeschia; species Zantedeschia hybrid cultivar. The sequence goes on from JARZZO010000015.1 coordinate 41,382,953, forward strand.
CTATCTGGAATTTGCCTACCCTTAGGCTTCCTAGACTTCCTAACCTGACTAATCTGACTAGACTGCCTAACTTCACTAAACTCACTATCATAACCTAACGAAGATGAAGCAGGATGAAAATCCTGTGATACAAGTGGAAATACAAGAGAATCCTCCCGAGGGGAGGGACAGAGTAGATCTAGAAGAGAGTCTTGACCGAAGGACCCGCGCGGTGGGGTGCAATCGGACAAGTAAGATGTTTCCTCAATGAGGATTTGGGAAGAATTTGTTGCCAAATTGACGTTTTTTTTTGGAAAATGAAAGAATTAAACATAAAGCAAGAATGAATATAAATGGGAGGAGAATCAGACGGAGGAAGTGGCACCAAGGCCAGAGGATTAGGGGGATCATATAGTAATATGTCCCAGATTAGATCATACAACCTCTCTAGATCGAGAGGAGGTTGTGGTATAATGTCCCGAGGGTACAGAGTAATCATGACGGGCGGAGCCCGTGGAATATCTTCAATTATGACCCGCGACCAAGTCGGGGTCAAAAGTAGTGTGCGAAAAAGAGTATGGAGCATGAAGACATGTGAAGGATATGTACCCCTCCAGAGCAGATCTGTTGTGTAACCAGCTTCATAGGGGTCATCTGGCTCCCCTTCATCAGTTTCTTCAGATAGCAGTATCCGCTTGTCAAATATAGCACCAGGGCTTTCAATCAATTCATCAATTCGCGGCGGCCACTTAGGTTCTGCAGGATCCAGAAATAGTCTGTTCAATGCGATATAAAGGTCCCTGAGATCGAACCACCTGTACCATTCACATTCAGGATCATCAAATTTCCTCCTTTTCATAGGCCGCAGAGCCTCCAAGGATTGGTACGTAAGTAATTCAGAGCAATGTCTGGCCAAATCCCTTCCATATATGTCGTGGAAGTCAAAACAGGAAGTAATGACTACCGTATTGTCATAGCTAAGTATGGGCCCTTTCACGAAGTGCGTACACAGGGTCCATGTTAGGGGATCTCGGCCTTCTTTAGGTGGTGTAGACATTGCCTCCCAGATTTTCGGGCCTTCTTTAATCTCTGTTTTCTGAACCAGATCTTGCTTCAGTTTTATTGGCCTATAGCCCAGACCACTTCCAGGTGCTGCTCGATGATTTCTGACAGGAGTGGTCCTGCCTTGCAATTGTGTGCCCAGACCTTTCCCAGGCTCATAGCCGTTCTTCATCATGATCCTCCATCCTGGGGTACTCATGCACTTCCCCCTTTTGATAGAATCTAACGGATATGGAGAAATAGTAGCGGCTTTCAGAGGATCAGCCACTGGACGGTAGACCTATAATACCGACAGAAAAGGTTGTCGGCCAGGTAAAACAGCAGATTTAATGTTCAAGGTATGAGCAGCAGCAAGGATCGGCATGCTCGTTACTTTAATTATTCGTCCTTTGTAAGGGAATTTGAGGCATTGATGATTCGTAGAAGGAATCGCCTCGAGAGTTTTAATATAAGGACGACCTAAAATGGCATTTATGGAAGGGTCGATTTCCAAGATGTGAAATTCAACCTCCGCATGACTTACAGGGCCCAGCTCCACCTTTAAATAAACCATTCCCAGAGGGGAACGGGTAGAATTGTCATATGCTGTTACTGATATGGGGCTGGGCAGCCATTTCTCTTTGGGCACACCACACAGCTCCAGGGTCTTCGGAGGTAAAACATTGATCGAAGCCCCTGTGTCGACCAGGCATGCATCCACGGCCTTCTTACAGATATTGACCGTGATACTCAGAGCCATGCTTCTGGCTGCCGGCGGTGCTAGTTCCGATGTATGGAATGTTATAGAGGGCTGATCCCCCTGAGGAACTAGTAGTGCTGCAATCTTCTCTACCGGCACGTCTTCATTGACCATCACCTTCTGCAGATATTCCATCAAAGCTTCTTGGTGACTCTTAGATCTTTTGATCAGTTCGAGTATAGTGATCCGTGCCGGTGTCCGATCCAGGTGTTTCAACAGGTCATATTGAGTGCCTGGTGCACTCTCTTCATTATGGGCTTCCTCAGTCGGCTGTGATGGGCCGTCTCTGACTGTGGACTGAGGAAAGACCTTGTTGAAGATCCTTCCACTCCGGAGCGCGTGTTCCTCAACCGTGGAGGATCCGGGTGACACTTTAAGTACCGCAGAGTTGGATGGTGCGGATGGCGTAGAGGGTTGGTAGGTAGGTGATGGCGTAGGGTTAGGTGGTGATGGCGTGGTGCGGATTAAAGGCCTAGAGGGTTGGATGGTGGATGGGTAAGTGGTTGGTGAAGTGGGGAATGGTACGCGTAATAGCGGTCTAGATGGTAAAGGCATATCTGGATAAGTGGTGGTGGTAGCGGGTGAAGTAGGAAATGGTATGCGTAATAGCGGCCTAGATGGTAGGAGGGGCGCGTTGTTGGTTTGCGGGGGGTTATATGATGGAGGCGTAGTGGTGCGGGGCGTAATGGGTCTTAGGGAGGTGGGTAGTGGTAATGGGTTATTGGGTGTGGGCGAGTGGTATGTAGGTGTGGGTATGGGGGTAATGGTAACGGGTTGTGGCCTTGGTATGTGGATGGTGCGGCGTGGTGGTCGCTCTGCGGTACTTTGAACGTGACCCGTTGAACAAAGAGAGGAAGAGTCATCTACTCTCCACTAGCAGCCCACGACCAGCCTCAGACTGGCTGTTCGTCAAAATGGGAGCAACCTGGTTTTGGTTCTGATGCTCCGGGAGTGGATTCTGCACTATACCCATGTTGGGTGGTGCTACTGCCTGTGCCGGTGGCCTTGCTTGCTGCTGCTGCTGCTGCGGTCTCCTTGCCTTCAGGGTTGTTATGTATTTCTTCATTTCCTCCCAGTCTATGCCGCCCTGCTCATTGAGATCATGGATATAATCTCTGAATTGGAAGCAGATGTCAATGGTATGTCCAGGTTGTCTGTGGAAATAGCAATACCTAGACGTATCGGCGTTTTGAGGCCAGACGGCCTTCTCTCTCGGCAAAGCTAAGGCATTGGCTGCCATTAAAGCGCTGAAAATGTCCGCCAAGGATTCTGGGAGGGCCGGGTACTCTGCCCTTTTCGGGCCTGGAGGTCTCCTTTGTTGGTTGTAGTCACCAGGAGGAGGGACATTGTGGTACGCCGGCGGTGCACGCGGCTGGTACTGTGGCTGTTGCTGTTGCTGCTGATGTGGCTGCTGATACTGCTGTTGCCGTTGCGGCTGTTGCTGTAACTGGTTCTGATTCGGCTGCTGGGGCCGCTGGTACTGCTGTTGGTAATGGGGGTTCTGCTGCTGCCTGTACCCCTGCTGGCTCGGCTGTGGTGGCCTCTGATACTGCTGATTCCTCACAAACTGGGGCGAGTTATTGTTCATAGTACTGACCTGCTCGTGAGAGAGCGTGCCCTCAGTAGTTGGACCTGAGCTAGGAGAATTTGGCACTGCAGGCTTCCGAGGCGGAGGCCTGTTAGGTCTATGAGGATCAAAGACGCTAGAGAACGTAGCGTCCTTGAAAGCATTCTGGCAGTACCGTGCCCTTTCATAGAGCTCTGCCATATTAGTTAAATTGTTCAAGGAGAGGACTAGCTTGAACTGGGGAGTGGCGTTAGAAATTAACATTTTCACTTGTTCAGATTCAGACAAGTGATCTTTCACTTTTTCAGCCAGGCCCCGCCACCTGTCAGCAAAACTGACAAACTCCTCGTCCGGTTTCATCTTTTCTGCAATAAGATCCGTGATAGACAAGGAGGGTGCGACTCTGTCCTGGTATCGTTGGATAAATTTACGTGAAACGATACCGTAATCCTCTACTTCTGAGGGTTCCAGAGAAAAGAACCACTCGAGGGCTGGTCCCTCTAGGGATCTCCTGAACAAGAAAGCCAATGACCTCTTATCATTCTGCCAGAAAGAGGATTCGTACATGAACTCCTTCAGGTGCGTGAAGGGGTTACCAGTACCGTTATACTTTCGATACACTGGCATTTCAGAGGGTGGCAGATGGAACACTGGCAGGCTCGGCAAATTGATTTCCGGCACAGCTTTAACCCCCATCATTTTCTGAAGATTGTTGAACTGTTCATCCATGCGCTCCATCTTGGCCAGCAATGTCTGCGTGGTCAGATCTGCCTGGGGAGGAGGAGGAGGAGGAAGTACCTGATAGGCCTGCTGCCTAGAGTACGTTGGACAAGGAGGATAATAAGGATGAGGTCCGGCAGAGCTTCCGCCATGCCCGAGGGCATTTTGGTAAATGGGCGTCTGCGGTCTAGCCGGTTGCCTGGATGAAGAAAGTTGTGGCCCAGTTGGCCGAGAAGTAAGATGAAGGCCTTCCATGGCATGTTGGATATAAGGAGGAGGAGGAGGTTGTTGAGGGACAACGGGGGGAGCCACAGGGTTCGGCTCGGCAGGCTGCATGGGTGCCTTCCCCTTCAAGATGGACTGGATCGCCTCGAACTGCTGAGGGTCCAGTCGGGAGGCAAGAACTCCCAGAGCATTGACAAGATCCGTAGGATCGGAGGATGAGGGATCATGCTGATTCATGTCCCCCTCAAAGTCAGGATTGGGAATCGCATATTCATGCGGAGGAAGATCATGATATTGATCGTGCGGATTAAAAAGAGGAGTTCGTACATTCCCGTCATGTCGAACTGGAATGGGTACAGAATTACGAGAGGCATCAGCATCTCTCCCGTTCTCGTAGTTGAAATCAGAATTGCGAGGGGCATTAGCATCTCCCTCGTAGTTGATAATGGCGTCTTGGGCCATACTCAAATCTCTGCCTGATCGCAGCAACATTATATTAGATTCTCTTTTCAAAAAAATTAATCAAACAAGTTGTGCAGAGATTAATCAAACAAGTGGATGCTTAACGTGATTTCAGGATTCCTTGTTGAGTTACTTGAATTGGATTAAACCACAATTTCGCTCAGGGAAGGATCCTAGTTTCAGTTCAGTTTCCACCGTTATTCTCTAAGATTTTCTCTCACAACGCTTTCAGAATCTAGCCGGGACTTCAATTGGTACAACCAGCCCGATGATCAAGGAGGAATACCTTGATTTTGGGGACTTATGGAGGTCTCAACGTCAACTTCCCTAGTCTGATCAAGGGACCAACCCAATCAGAGAGAGTTGCTAACGTCGAGTAATGTGTTCCTAAGAAAAGGAGGGTTTTAGCCTCAATGCATATGCCCTGCGACCTGGATGGCCTCTAATGCTTAATAGAGTAATGTGTAGCTAGCACTCAACACAGAAATCTGGAAACTGAAAAATAATTAAGAAACTGTCTGAATCGCGTCGATTATAGTCGACGCTATTCAAAACAGAACTTAATTCTTTCGCAGAGAACAGATGCAAACAGCAGAGAAAACCTGGAAAATAACTAAAAACTGCCTGAATCGCGTCGATTATGGTCGACGCTATTCAACACAGAGCTTAATTATTTCACAGAAACAGATGCGAACGACAGAGATAATCTAGAGGCTAAAAGGCGTCCAGGTGTACTGACGCGGTTTTAAAACGCGTCTCTGTTCCTGGACGCTTTTTAATTCGCAGAAACAGATTTCCAGAAGGATTTTCTGGGTCGAATCCTCCTTAAACAGGGTAAAATGCAGTAAATAATCAACTCAAGCAAAGATTTTTAGTTTCAGATTTTAAACAGGATGGTTTACTATCTAAACAACTAATAAATCACACAATCACACAGCATTTTATCACCAAAAACAGCTTTTTAAACTAATCAAGGGGAGGCAAGATCTTGCCACTGGGGTGTGCACGTGGTGCACGAAGGAAATTAAACAAACTAAACACTCACCAATCGGTGAGGACGTGTCGAAAGACACAAGTGGTGCACCGTGGGTGCCCGGTATGATAATAGCAAGAACAAAAGAAATTAAAAGACGGCGAGACCAAGTCCCACCGTGATCGCCAAAAGAGCTGTAGGTGCTGAAAATTTGCTCGTGTGATTAATGTGAAAAAACTATGTTGTTTAGGGTAAATTAACCTATTAAAAAAATGCAACTAAGGTGCTGTGATCGCCAGAAACTTTTAACTAAAAAGCTTCAAAAGAGTTTGATCGCCTACCTGTGAATGAATCCTTAGTTCCCCTCCTTCAGCCGGCTGAAGAAAGAGAGCCTCTTCTTGTTCTTTTGTTCTTGCTGTTGAATGTTGAGGATCGTCCAGAAGTTCTCCTGGCTTTTGCTTGATTTCCCTCTTTTTTGATTTCTTGTTGTTCAGTTGTTGGATGCAGCAGAGACAGAGAGACAGAAAAATAAAGGAGAAATATTGATGAGAATCTAAATAGAAATAATATCAAAGTTAACCATGATTATAAACATGTTTAAACAGCAACTCACTTGTTTTAAATGACTTTGAAACCCCTTTAGAACAGATGGGTTTTGGAGAATTAATGAGGTGGTGTGTGTTGCATGAAGTGAGTATGAGAGAATGAAACTAAAGAATGAAAATGAAATTCAGATATGAAAAACTTATGCCCAGTCCAGTTGGTTGAAGCTTTGAAGGAGATGAAGATCTTGAAAAAGGATGCCGTCTTCTGGAAATGGCAGCGCTCCGGCGTTCCGACGTGGTTGCTCCGATCGCAATAACACTGTGGCTCAATAGTTCTCTCTCTCCTTTTTTTTTTTTTAACTCCTTGAGATGTAAGGTATTTATAGGCATTTTCTGCGTTCGCGATTAACATAGAAAAATCTCGGATTTATCTACCTTAATCGTCAGATAATTACTGATTAATTCATCTTTATCTGTAATTATCTAAAACGCGTCCACCTTGGCTGACGCCTTTCAGATTAATTAAGATAAGGATAAATATCCGGGAAAACTTATATTTATCTTTATTAGGTAAAACGCGTCTACGTGTGCAGACGTCTTTTACACTAATTAAGAAAAGGATAAACATCCGGAAGAGAAGTTAAGATAGCCTAGGAAACATAAAACGCGTCGACACTCACAGACGCCTTTTAGTCAATAAACCAATTAATTAAAATTCAAATTTAAACGGTAAAATACGAATAAACTCTAAATGACGTCCACATGGGTCGACGCCTTTTATGATTCTTCATATTTTAACTGAAATTTGAGTTAAAATCAATTCGATTGATTAACTTAAACATGTCTGTTAAACCCGACACTTAAAAGATCAATAAAAATTAATTAATGATTAATTATCAGACCATTCTGAGGCATTATTATATGATATGAAATGTACTCAAAATGACGTCAAAATTAGCGTGTCTACAAGCCTAGGTCCAAGGAACCTTTGGACAACTTGGGGGAGGATCAAAGAATCACCTCAAATCTAAATACCAAGTTGAAAGAGGCGCAGACTTAAAAACCTGTAACTGGCGCTGAGTCTGCGTAGGGAGGCGTAGACTCATGAATAGTAGCCGCAAACTCAACACTATAGCACTGCAGACTCAGGCTAATATCCGGATTTTTGGTGAAAAATGGGTTTAAATCTAACCCAAATGATAGAAAATAAAGTATAAAAGATACAAGACTTAAAATATTTATTTAAAATATATTTTAGATGCATTTATTTAGGAAAATATCATGAAAACTTGAATATAAACATATGAGAAACTTAGGTATATTTTTATCTTTTCCATGGATCTCTCCTTCTTGGCTCCATGTTAGAGGGTTTATACCCAAAGAAGCTCATCCTCAACTAGTGAGGGAACCTCCTTGAGAACCTCTAGGGCCTAAACCTTTGGCCATTAAAGGAAAAAATCCAAACAAAACCCATTCGGTTCCAACATGAAAACAGAAATTCAAACTTTCATATATATGAAACTTAGGGGATTTCTCTTGATGTTTGGCCTTGGGGGAACATCATCCATGGAGGGGATGTGCTCCTAAGGGTCATGGAAGGCCAAACCACCTTGAAAAACCCCAAAACCAAAGACAAATAAATGAAAAATCAGTTTTCAGGAAATCTGGACAGCAAAGCACATTTCGGGTCATATCTCCATATTCAGGGGGTTCTAAGGCTTGAGGAGACCATTTCTATAAACTAGAAAGGCTCCTCTACTATCCCAACACGAAAAACACATACCTTATGAAGGAAAAAATAATATAAAAGCAAGATAACCTGCAGATTCACAAAACAGACACAAGAAATCTGAACTTTGCATTTCATTGCTTTTAATCACCATAGATGAACATCAAGGGGGAGATAGAAGTTTCTATGAATATCAAACTGGAAAAAAAAAACATTATAAAAAAGCAAAGAGACAGAAATAAACCCCTTCTTCACCTCCACTCAACCTTGGAGAAGGGATGAGAAGGGAGAATGGCTCTTGAAGCCTACAATCTTGCTCTCTTCTTCTCTAGCACTCTTCCTTTCTTTTTCTCTTATTCTCTAACTCTTTTTTCTCTCTTGGGATGTAGGAAATGGAAGGGAAGGAGGAGGGAGACGTGCTCCTCCAAGATCTCTAACTTTTCTTCTTCTCTTTTCTCTTTTTTGAGATTTTTGTCTCCAACTTTTTCTTGTAGAAGATGGGGGTTCTTTTATAAATAAAGTTGGGTTATTTTTTGGGGGTAGATTAGGCATCCATTAGCTTTAAATTAGGGACAAGAAACCCCTCTTAAGAGCCCTCCAATGAGGGTACAACACTTGGAGAATCATGATTGGCTTCTCTTTTTGCTTTTCACCTACCCTCTTCTAGAAGAATCTTGAGGGGGGGACCACTTGCTTTTCTTCTTATCCTCCTTTGGGCAGATTTGAATATGGGCCAAAGGGGTAAGAATAGGCCATAGGGGGGACCATTTAGGCCCTTTTAAAGGCTGCCATGAAATTGGGCTTTGGCCTTTACTTTTTGGGCCCAAATTGGCCTTATTGCGCTTCTTTTGCTTGAGATAATGGGCCCGGACCTGCCCCCTTGGATTTCTTTATTTTTTGGGCTGAAAGTAACCCCTTTGTGACTTCTTTGGGTTTACAAGAATGGATATGACTGCTGTGCATTAACTTTTCTTCACTTGGGCCTTCTTTGAAAAATTGCTTGGACCTCCTTTGCTTGAGATAATGGGCCCGGTTGTGCCACTGGATTTCTTCACCATTTGGGCCCTAGAGTGGCCCATTTTTTGATTCATTTGGCTTGCAAAATAGGCATGACTGCTGTCCATTAACCTTATCTTTACTTGAAAAAAATTGTTTGAATTTTTCTCTTTGCTCATTTTTTGGTGACAATATGACTAGAAGGATATGTTTGACATATCAGATTTAGCAAAATGAGAGGACCTCAAAGATATAGATTATGATCTAAAATCTATGATGATGCTTTCTATCATTATAACTTTGAGATTGGCAAGAAGTTGAGAATTCTAAGCTATAGTCCATAATTACTATTGAGTTAAAAACTTGATAGTATTACTAGACGGTATTGTAACTAAAGCAAGCAAATCTTCAGAATGAAGATTAACATAAATGGACTACTTAAAACTTATATGGTAAACTGAAGGAAATAGTCAACGTCAAAATATTGACTTACATAAGTTTTTCTCAGTGGTTACCATTAATAAGTTTATTAGAATTCTATTTGCTAATACTACCTATCATAATGATGAGATGATGGCAGTTGAATATGAAAAGCGTTCTCTCAATGTGATTGAGGTAAAGATGTATATGATACACCTTTAAAGCTTTTAGAATATCCATAAAGCAAGTTATGATTTCAAAGATCATTTTGAATCAAACTGAAGCTTCCCAAAGTTGTAATAAAAATTTTGACTTAATAGTCAAATACTACGTGATCATTAAGAATGATTACGGATTGTGTGTGTTCAAGAAGGACAGTGGGAGTACGGTCATATTAGTAATGCTTCGTAATAATAACATCAAAGTCTTTTGGAATGACATCAGGATGTTACTATCAGTAAAAGCAATGCCATCCGTGTACTTCTCCATGATGGGTTTGATTATAATATCCCATGTATCGAAAATACAAATCTATTAAGATAGATTTCTAAGGATGTTACATTGACCTATATGTTAAAATGTTTAATATAAATTCCATAATAAAGTCTCAATTGTTAAGACATGAAATTTATTTATTTAAGAAAAAGTTCTTTAAAGAATACAGGAAAACCTTGATAGAAGGAGTGAAACATATCACTAAGTACTTGAGAAGTGGTAAGGATGCACTCATATATATAGAGAGGATGATTTGAAACTCTGTGATCATACTGATTCAAATTTCAAATCAAATCATGGGTTTAACCTTCTAATAAGAAAGCAATGGATTGGAAAGGTTCCAACCTAGAACTCGATATTAAGATGACGACATTAATAAGTGATACTGTTGTTAGAATAGTGTGGATGAAAGAGTTCATCCCTAAACTAGATGTAGTTCTAAAAGGTCTATGATAAAGTCTCGTTGTTATAGGACAATAGTGGGAGCGGTCAATTTTATGGTCGACCCATGGTCTCATCAGAAGTTGCAGAACATTTTAAGGCTCTTTCACAAGTTTAGAACAAAGGATTAAGAGGAAATAACGTAATGGAAGATATTCCATTTATAGATAATTTAGCAGATCCCTGACCAAGTCTTAGCCACATACTTTATGTGAGCATCACCTAGATTTGATAGAGATCAAATGCAAAGATGATTGGCTTAAGTCCAAGTGGGAGATCGATAGAGATAGGTGGCCTCTAAACCAATCATAAGGCACCTATTTCAACCTGGTTCACTAATAAATGGCATTAAATTCATTATGTAGATTTGTATATTTGTAATTACGTATAATCAAGTCCATGAATGTGTGCAATAGTCATCGGATTATGATGAGTTTATAATAATGAGACTGATGACTTATAAACACATATTTTTAATTATTCCTAGTCGTATGATGTTTGAGAAGGACATCAAACATCCGGTAAGACTACTATAGGTTATTCCAACTCTTATGATGAGGGTGACTGATTTCGTTAGTCACTTGTGTGGAGACAAAATGGTAAACCTATACGTGCTCATTGGGGAATGAGTTCACTGAATTGATCCGACATGGTAATTTACCTGACTGTCAACCGGCTTCTTTCATCGTCACAGTGGCGTGGTTGATCCGTGGACTTGAGACACCAAAGACACCTTGTCGGTAGACTTATGGACTTTGACCTTGACCTACGAATTCCTATCCACGGGATATCTAATAGTCAAGGATTTGGTCCAGCGGAAGACCTTCGAAGGTGATTGTGTGTTCAATAAAGGATCGTTTGCTCTTAGGTAACTAGAGAGAGAATGTTCTAGAATATATCCACAGGAGTCTCTGTCCAGAGCAGAAACAATATCTGAAAAGGTGTTTTCGAATATTGTACAACAGAGTCTAATTCAAGTGAGTTGACCTTCTAAGGCTTGACAATTGACCATATCCTAGGTTAACTCGAGAGCATTGTACGAATGAAGGATTATAGCCAGGTGGTAACTGTGGACGAACAAGTTCCATGAGTGGGTTGCTGAACCCCATTATCTTCCGAGATCATGTAATGTTGCTTGGCACCCAACTTGATCGGAAGTCCGACCGAATTTACATGAGATGTTAATTCGGTTAAGTAATTAGTTAATATCTAGATATTAATTAATTATAATAAGTCAATAACTAGTTATTAGACTTAATGGGGTGAAAACCGTACTGGTTAATGGGCCTAGAGGGTCACACGCAAATAGATTCTCAGTCGGTAGTGTTTAAGTTGGATTTATATTAAGTCGAGGACTTTTGTGAAAAGTCGGGGCGACTTAATATATACGCGTTGTTGAGAAACCCTGGTACAAGCTCTAGGATTTCCCCATGCTGGCCGCCCCTCTTTCTCTCTCCTCCTGCTCTGGGCCCCCCTCTCGAGGCGCCGAGACAGTCTCCGTCTCCGCTGCGCGCAATTCCCGAAAGTCGGGAATTCCCTTCCACGGTTTTTTCAAATATTGTTGTGGCGACAGATCTTTAACGAGCGAGCTGATATGGATGAGGGAGCGAGGACGAACCACCGCGGAGGATCGCGTGGATACCGCTGGAGGCCGGACGCTTGTGTAGCTCGCGGCAACACCTTGACGGAACCGAGACGGAAGCGGATTCGAATCCGCGCACGATAATCTGATTACATCCTAATTTCCGGTTTATGCTTTTCGTTCCGAATCGGATCATCGCGTCTCGCCTGGATCCCAACAATTGCGTCGAAGATGTCGGAGTCGATGATGATGACACAAAGAGCTCGCCCTCATCCCGACGAACCTGCGATAGATGGTGAAGACCTTGCGGGATTCCCACGCGAATGACCTACTGCGGTATGGGGTAAAGATGAGGGTGGAGGGATGAAGAGTAGTGATGGACTAGAAGTGAAGGCTGTTGATGTGGTGGAAGTGCTATGGGGAGAGGTGGGGCGAGTTAGAGAGAAGGGGTGTTGCTAGGGCCACAAAATGGGGGATGTTCTGCTCCTTTTCTCTAGAATTAGGAGATTAAAGGGGTGGCTGTTGGGAGTTGGGGTTCTTAGGGGAAGTGCTAGTGAATGGGGGCCTCAGGGAGGTGAAAGGGCTGTTGGGGGGTTGTGTTAGTGGGGTGGACTATTGGGTGGACTAATTGTTCCTAGGGGAGGTGAATAGTTTGGGTTGATGTGGCTAGTTTTAAGGTGAGGTGGATGGTGATTGGATAGGTTTAAGCTAATGTAGAAGATGACAGGGTTGGAAATTATTTTCTTGGAGGGAGAAAAGGAGGTTAATTAACCTTGGGGAGATGAAAAGGTGGAGTAAAGAAGGGTGGAGAAGTGGGCTAGTGTGAATGGGCTAGGGGCTTGGGAGTTAATGAGGCTAAGAGGGGAGGGGAGGAGGTGTGAACATAGGCTGGAGGGGGAGGAGAGAGAGGGGAAACCCCCTTTCTTTTAGAGAGAGAGAGAGAGAGAAGAAAGAACTAGAGAGAGAGAGATAGAATTCTAGAGAGGGAGATGGAATATTCAAATGAGCTAAATTCGTAAATTCTTAAATTGCTCCTGATGAGAGGGTTGGTCCTCTATTAATAGAGGTATCAACTCTTTACATGACCAAAATACCCTCTAAAAAGAAAAAGACTAAGATGGCCCTAAATACTACTAGTGGGCCACTACAAAGGATTCAATACTAAGCAACATATTATTAGGCTAAAGTCCATACATCATAAGCTCGAAAATAAAAGGAAAATATAAGATAGACACAAAAAGAAAGATAATCTCCAAGATAAAGACATGTGCTCGGGATGTCCTCATCAGTAGTGAAGTGTATCCATAAGTACTTAAAAAAGACTAAGGATATATTTTTGGTATATAGTGGAAAGGACTTGAAACTTTGAGGTTATACCGACTTAAGGTTCCAGTGGTATAACGATGATAGGAAATCAACCTCAAGCTTCATCTTTACCCTGAGTAGCGGGACAGTAAGTTGCAAAAGTTCTAAACAATAAACTACTGCTAGTTCAACAACCAAGGCTAAGTATATTGCTACTGTCGAGACATCTAAAGAAGCGGTCTAGATGAAGAAGTTCATAACCGAGCTGAGAGTTGTCCCAAGCATCTCTAATTATGTTCCTATGTTTTATGACAACAGTGAGGCAATTGTGCAAGTAAAAGTGCCGAGGTCTCATCAGAAATCAAAGTATATTATGCAGCATTATCATTTGATCAGAGAGATTCTAACTAGAGGAGATGTAGTAGTCAATAGAGTATCACCTAGTGATAACACTGCAGATCCTCTTACTAAGCCATTGTCTTAAAATGTCTTTGAGCGTTACCTTAAGCTGATGGGTATCAGAAATTTAGCTGATTGGCTTTAGTGCAAGTAGGAGATTGATAAAAATGTAGGTCCTGCAAGTCAATTACATGTCATTATCTCATTCTTATTAAAAAAAAATAGAATTTCTTCATTACGTCTTATCATTTCATATGTGTTTATCGTTTGATGTGATGAAGTTCTATAACACATACGATAATGATTGAATCGTAATGAGATTATGATAATGCGATCAGTCATCTAGATGTATATGTTCGAATTGTTCCTAGTTATAAGATCTCTTAGACGGGACATTGAAGATCCGGATAGACTAGTGCACATAATACTTACTCATATGATGATGGTAACTAATCTCATAGTCACTAATATGGTGACACTAAAGTACGTGTGTAGCTGCTAATTAGTAGAATGAGTTCATTGAATTGATCTGACCTAGAATTTATGAATGGTCATCATATTAGTTGTCAGCCGGGGTATTCTACAGTCACAGTAGTATAGGTAGATCTTAGACTTGAGTCACCAAGGATGTCTTCCTTGAGTGACACTAAGTATTTGATTATTTCACTTAAGGATCTCAAGTATGTGATCCTATATGGTCAGTTATTCGGGCTTAATGGGATACTCGCACAGACAATTGAGTCGACAATATAGAATCATTCATTCTTGATATGTCATCGGAGAGAGAATGTCTTATGGAATGATAATAAAAAATTAATAACCAGAGTTCGATAATTAAATGGAAAAAGAGTTTTCTATTTAATTTAATATTGAGTACAAGGTTCCATTAGGTTAAGATATATAGGGTTTGACAATTAAACCATGCCCTGGTCTAACTGGGATATTGCATCAATGAGGATCTATAGATATGTTGTATCTATAGACGAAAGGCTACGATTAGTGGGTTGTATATCTCCGATGTCTTTTAGGATCATGAAGTGTAACTTGGTATCGTTCATGATTGGAAAGATTGAAGAATTCATTATACGATGATCGATTACCGATTATGTGATAATCAGATTAAACTTCATTATAAGATAATAAATAATAATTAATTATGTCAAATAAATTGACTTAATGAACTAAAAATTAATTAGACAGTTGGGCCTAGAGGGTCACACATAAAAGAGTTCTTGCGGTTTTGAAGAGGATTTAAGTTTATATAAACTTCTGAGTTTTTGTGAAAAATATCAAGCGTCTGTAAATAATTGCTGTGGAGGAACCCTAGCTAGGCTTTAAAGATTTCCTCTACAACTGGCCATCATCCTCCCTCCTCCTCCTCTCTCTCTGGAGCCACCTTCTCTCTCCCCTCTCTAATCATGAGAGAGTTGAGATTTGCACTGAGTTTGTAGAGCACGGAGGAGATCAAGACTGCCGCGGTGACTGGTGTGGGCATGTCTGAAGGCCGAATACTTGAATGGCACGCGATCCCGAAGTTGACTACTTACATCCCCATGATCGTGAAGATCTGATCTTCATGCTTTATTTATTATTTTGTCGCGAACTAAACACTTAAGAACTGATGCACGTAGATCGAGAGAATATTTAATTAATTTTTAATTTTATTGTGCCATCATTCTTCCTATTATGAATCTTACATCCTTTCCACCTTTATGAAGTTTCTTTAGACTCTTTAACCATCTTTTGTACTATTTTTGAGTGAATGACAAAAATGGGGAGAACAATCCAACATTCCTTATCTTGTAGATTGCACCACATGTATATGGTTGCTTATAGTTTTGGTTGATTTGTTGTTTAATTGTTTAACTTTGATTGTTGCTCTGATACTTAATTCAACTCTAATACTTAATTTTTTTTTTTGCTATGATATTAGTTATTTTTCTTACATTCCATTGCATGTTATCATCAAAACATGGAGATTAAATAAAGACAAATATTTTCTCGATAGGGTGCTACTCCTTTCTCATTCTCTTGCTCCCTTATACTTAAGAGTACTAGACACAGCTTGCCATAGTGTCACAGCTTTTTGGCATTACATCCATCATCCAATGCTTATCATAATCTTTTATTGCAGCTTCACTTTTTGCTTGCCATCTTCTTCCTCAACTTTGCTCATCATCTTTTTTGTAGCTCTGTCATTCTATGCTGCCTCCATCTCTAACGTGCAACTTTCAAGCCTCAAAGCTCTTGCAGAGAGGTCGACCGAGAGCCTGACAGTCTGCCAGGCATAGTTATCAGGAATCTCACCCATGATGTTTGGGGGGTGGGGGTGGGGAGCTCACCAGAGAGGAGGCCAAAGTACTTGATGGGATTAGGTCCAAATAAAGGGCTGCTAGAGGTAGCAGTGGGCTTGGACTTCGTCACGGTAATCCTCATGGTGACCCTTGTCCTTTCCAAGGAGCTTGGATGCAACATGAGGAGTTTTACTGCCTAGTCGACAAGGGAGTGGGAGGAGAGGGGCATGGGGTGGCAGCCCCATGGTGGTGGTGGTGGCCGAATGTTAGTTGTCGAAGGCTATGGTGGCGAGAGGTATGGTGGCTGGTAGTAATGGGCTGCCATAAAGAAGCTGGTGGCCCATGCTTCAGCTGTTGATGGAGCCATCGAGGTTGTGGTAGTGATGGCAGAGTGGTGATGCTTATGGTGGTGTTGGTTGGGGGAAGGGGGGTGGAGGTTCTGGAGTACGTTTAGACAGGCATGGGCTCGGCCAACTCGCCTGCAGGATAGGAAAGTCAGCGTGACTTTGGCCGGTTTGCTCTAAATGCTTGCCCAAATTGTTGCCTATCTCTGACCGAGCCCTAAAGCCAATGGGCCGGCCTGGCCCATTGACAACCCTAGTATCTTCATAATCAAACATTCCTATTAAATAAGTTAAAATAGGGCAAACTCGTTTTATTTATAAGGGATACTATGTAGCCACAGAAACTTGAACTTTCATCCTTTCAATTGGTTAACTTTCTTTCATAAATGACAAACGATTGTGACAAAGCTATGGATATTTGACCATGCATCTAAAACTATGCAAAGCTTGTGTTACTTTGAGATAGGGACGCTGTAAAATGGGTTGCGTAATAGTAGCCACACAGTGTCGTCCGCAAAAGAGGCAATGGTCAATTTGTGTCAGCCTAGATTGAGAACAGCCCAACCCAATTCCTTACAGATCTCACTTGTATTTGGCCCAAACAAGCTAACATATCTATGCAGTCCAATTTTGAAGTGATTTGGCCTACTCAAATTCTGTCCTTAATCACCCCTTACATTCTATGGTATTTAAGAAACTATCGGAGACGATATCTAAATAACCTTAGATTGAAGGTTATACGGTCCCCATAGATTAATGTTATTCCTTTCCTACTCTATGACATGCATTAGAGTTAGAGGAGAGCAGGGAAGGATGTAAACATTGGGGGGTAAACCAAAACCCTACCCTATCAGACCCATATTAAGCTTGTTTGGTTGAGGATTATCCTAGTTAGGTTGATTCCGGATAAAATTTTGCTCAGCCCTAATTTCATTTGGGATAAGCCCAGATTACATAGCTTAGTTTGGCGACGCAGCTGACATCAACCAAAGTATTTCCAACTTAAATAAGATCCAAAAAAAATTAAACCTTTAGATATTACAAAAAAAAACTAGATCATCAATTCTTATGACTTAACTAATACATGCAAACCCTAATCTCCTAAAACGTCCCTTCCCAAAATGGTAACTAAATTACGTGAGTGAGGATGGTTTTTCTATTATTATGCACCAATAATTAGCTTGTATGATATTTCATATTTTTATTACTTAAGTATAATTTTAATTTATATTTTTTTACTACATTAATAAAAGTGAAGCAAGAAACATGTACCTCTTAGTTAAATAAGTGCATGAAACATTCACGTCGATATCATTTGTATTGGTTGGATTAATTTTCTTGATTTTAGTATGATTTTGTGAAGATTATATATATTAGATGACATTGTTTTATTCATATTCATTTTTAAAAGAGTGAGATACCATGTCATTACAATATAATTTTAATTTTCTTTGTAATGATAATATTCCATAACGTTAATTTTAGACTATCAAAGAAAACAAAAGGTTTACAATATTATAAATGTCATTAAAGAATTTAAATTAAGACCAGTCCAAGTGATGATGAGGCCTAAGTGTGCAAGCCCAATTAGGGCCCGATCGATTAGGCCGGCCCAGGTCACCAATTTGTTGTGGGCCCAGGTTCATCCACATGGTCCACCCAAGCGCAAGGCCAGACCAAGCGCGATGACTCTCGGGGTCTTGCCCACGTGGCTCCACGGATTGTCCACCTCCGCAGGGACTCGTACGTCTCGTTCGACCACTAAGGGAGGGGAACATGTTATAGAGATAAGCTCACCGGCCTCGAAAGTCAACCCCTATATAAGGAGCCCACCCTCAACAGTTCCAGGGACACTCTAAAAACTCCCTAACATAAAACTCGAGTCCCTAGATTTAACCTTGGACATCAACTCGGAACTGACTTGACCATCAGAGGGTTTTCCCCAAACACACTAATTGTGGCCTTAATGGTTCTGTACAGGTCATCCTTCCCAGCCAAGAAGCTCGAAGAATTGTGCACCCCAGAGCCGACCTTGAGTGCGCACTCCGGATTCGAGAATTCCAATCTCACGAGGTCGTCATCATTGGCGCCGTAGGAATCTCTCAACTCCCTCCTTATGATGGCAAATCCCCAAAAGCAAGGTACAAGGATCGACGATTAGGAGGAGAGCCGAGCACTAGAGGCCCCTCTGCCTGAATCGCTGGCCCCCGTAACTCAAGAGAGTCCCAACACATACCCTAGCAATACTCTGAACACACTAAGGTGGTTCATAGGCTAGTACGACTCCCCGAGGTGGTGGTGCACCTCACTCTGATGACCAACGTAAGCCCTCAGCTCACAATTCAGTAGCCGACCACCCCTGAGCACACCTCTTCCCACCCTGCTCGAGTACAGCCAGTGGCTACCGACCTTCCTCTAAACTAGCCTGTCCAGACAACCGTAGTGATAGGTGAGGTTGGGGATGTCGTAGAAATCGGAGCATCCTCCAGCTGCACCCCAGCCATAGCCCAGACCGCTGGAGCACAAGTCGTAGCTTCCCAGTGGGCTGCCCAAACGCTGGCCACAGTGTCGACTGTCAAGGAGGCAATCGACCAGCAGTTCAATCGACTGCACCGAGACATGATCACCTTGGTCGGTGGCCTTCAACTGAGCGCCCCAGATGCCAACATTCATAGCTCGCAATTAACGGACACTGTCCGATGTGCACACGATCTTGGCAAGCTGGGGATGCCACCCATCAAGCCTTACAATGGTTAGACAGACTTGCAATCTTCCTAGAATGATGTTCTACTTGGCTAGACATCTAAGATACCTTTGACGTTGTGAAGTGCCGAGCTTTCCTGACTCTACTAGAGGGCACGGCAGCCTCCTTGTTCTTGACATTGCTAGCCCAATCCATTACCCACTTTTCAGAGCTCACCGACCTCTTCCTCACCCACTTCACCAACCTTGTTAGGCCCATGTTAAGCAGAGGCCAGGTGAGTCCCTGTAGAGCTACGTCTCCCACTTCTAGGCCAAGCTATACTATATCCCCAACATCGAAGTACCAAATGCTACTACGGCCATGATTGGTGGCGCTATCGACCTCGGGCTATGGGGTTCCCTTGGAAAGACCCCACCAAAAACCATCACAGAACTTATGGCCAGGATGGCAAAGTACAACAACAAGAAGGTGAACATGGCTGCCTACTCTACGTACTCCAGCTGAACCCTAGAGGAGAATTGGAGAAGGTCCATGTCGGCTGGACGGGAAGAGAAAACGTAGTGGCAAGAAGAACGTCCCAAAGAACACCTCCCTTCTAAGGACAGGTGCTCCTTTGCCTTTCCCCCCCTTCCTCATGCGACCGAACAAGCTCAAGGGAGACCCTAACTAGCGAGAGAAGACCAAGTTCTATGAATTCCACTAGGACTACGGCCACACAACTGACAACTATCACGAGCTCCCGGAAGAAATTTAGTGACTCATCAACTGTGGCATCTTCGACCGATCCTTCGAAGCCCCCACAAGAGCCAAGGAGAAGCACTAGGAGCCCAGCTCGGGTGATGACAACCAGCTTACCAAGGGGCTTATTCTCACCATCGTCGGATGAGCAGAAGCTGATCTCCACGGCAAGAGGAAGGATGCAGTGCAGGAAGGGGCTGAGGTCCCGTCACCCAAGTGCGGCACCCATCCAATGCCATCACCTTCTCGAGTGAAGACCTTGAAGGCGTCCTGACCCCGCATGATGATGCCTTAGTCATCTCATCCACTGTAAACCAATATGATGTACACCGTATCCTCGTTGACATTGGAAGTTCCCCAAACGTGTTGCTTTATGATTGTTTTTCTCTACATAGAATCTCTCTCGACCTTGTCTGACCATGCCACAAACCCCTCTATAGTTTTTTCAGACAACGCCTGTGGCCTGAGGGCACAGTCAGCCTCATTATCACCTTAGGCTCCCCTGGAAGACGCGTGACACTCTGGGCATTGTTCGTTGTAGTAAAGGCCCCTTTCGCCTATAACGCCATCTTCGGCCTCGGCATTATTGCTCAGATTGGACGGGTGCCCTCCACTTATCATTAGAAGTTTAAATTTTTGACCAGGTCGAGAGTCGGGGAGGCTCGTGATAGTCAAGATGACGCACAAAGTTGTTAGATCAACACCCTCAAATTTAAACAACCCATGGACGCATTGTTAGTCTTAGGTGGCCTGCAAGCCAATCTGACTTTGTATAATCTCGTTCATTTATTAATAAAATGACATTATTTCATTATGTGTAATTCATTTTATTATCGTTTCATAACGAAATCCGTGAATATGTGCAATAGTGATCAGATTATAATGAGAACGTATTAATTAAACTAATCGCTTAAACACACATATTCTTAATTGTTCCTAGTCAAAGGATATCTGAGAAGGACATCAGATATCCGATTAGACTAGTACAGATTACTCCTGCTCATATGATGAGGGTGACTGATCTCATAATCACTTGTATGGAGACACTAAGGCGAATTTGTAGGTGCTCATTAGAGAATGAGTTCACTGAACTGATCGGAGTAAATCACTAGACGGTAATGTACCTAACTATCAACCAGTTTGATTCTATTATCGCAGTTGCATGGATGGTCCTCGGACCTAAGACACCAAGGACACCTTGCTGGTGGACTTCTGTACTTTGACTTTGGTTTACGAATCTCTATTCACGAGATTTAAAACAGCCAAGGATCGGGTACAGTAGAATACCGTCGAAGGGAATTGAGTGTTCGATAAGGAATCATTCGCTCTAGATATTCAGAAAATGAATGCTCTAGGTAGGATGCGCAGGAGTCCCTGGCCAGGGCGGACAATAATATCGGGTAAGGAGTTTTCCAATATTATACAACAACATCTGATCCAAGTGAGCCAACCGGTTAGGGTTTGACGGTTAACCATACCCTGAGTTGACTCTAGAGCATTATGCGAATGATGGATTAAATCCACGTGGTAACTATCGATGGAAAGGTTCCAAAAGTGGGTTGCTTAACCCCAATACCTTTCGGGTTTACGCGGTGTTGCTTGGCATCCAATGTGATCGGAGGCCTCACCGAATTGTATGTGCGGCATTAATTCAGTTGATTAATTAATTAACATGAGATATTAATTGATTAATTAAGTCAGTGAGGAGTCACTGGCCTTATTGGGCCATTAACTGGACTGGTAGTCGGGCATAGAGGGTCACACGCAAAAGATTCTTAAGGTGAGGGATTAAAAGTGGGTTTTATACTTTTCCAGGATTTTTTGGAAAAATCGCGCGGTAAGTATAAAATATCACGAGTGGGCTAAGCAGGGCAGGCATCTGCTCAGCCCTAGCTGCTCCCTCCTCTCTCCCTCTCTCTCTCTGGCGCCCCTGGCTGTACCCCCTTTGGGTTCTGCTTCCCTGTCTTCTCTAACTCCCGTCAAATAGGAAATCGACCGCGTATTGCGACGATCGTCGCAGCGAGCGGCGGCTTGTGCGTGGGCTGCGAGAAACAAGGATCGTAAGGAAATCCGCCACGAGGAGAATCGCATGGACTTTGCTAGAGGCCAGGTATATGTGCGGCTAGCGGTGTCACACAGACGGAACCGTTCGAATGCGGATTTGAATCTGCGCAAGGTGATGACTGATCACCGGCTTTCAGTTCTTTGTTTATCGAAAAGGATAGGGATCACTTCTGTTTTTTTTTTATTTAATTCTACTTCGTCTGCAATCTCGAGAACCTTACAGTGGTATCAGAGCCAGGTTCCACTATTTCTCATGCATTTCGATCTCCAAATTGATTTTTTTTTCCATGCTTTATTCCATGCCATAGTTCGATTATATTGCTAGAATTGTGTTCATACGATGAAGACAGATAATTAGATTAATTTTTTTATGCAAAAATTAAAGTTTTCTGGGGGTTTATTTGTGTTGTTTGTTGGACGAAGAACGGGGCTTCATAGCGACTTCCAAAGGATCCTCTAGGGGCGGGGGGGTCGCCAGTCACCACTGGGCTCGTTGTCGAGGCCGGAGAGGGTGGGCTGGCGGCAGCTAGTTGCCCACCCTTATTCTTCCTCTACAGTTTGTTGCCGGTTTTAACAAGAAGGAAGGGGGAGGGAAATCTCGTAGAATGCAGGGGGTATGAGAAGGTCGCCAGCAAACCACACCGACGATGGGGGTGTCGGCGGCGGCACCGTTCGGCAGTGGGTGGCTAGTAGAGCCAAGAATCTCTACCGGAGAAAGGGGTCCCTGATAGAATTGGATGGCCTTAAAAGCCAATCTTTGTACATTCTAGTTCTGAATATTAATAAAGGCAATCATTTCTTCATATATAGTTCTCGCAAATTAACTATCGTACTGAAGGTCCGTAGACAAATGTATTAGATATTGAATCATGATGAGATCATGATATTGAGATCAATATTCTTAGTCGTTTGTCTTAAACAATTTTCAATCATAGGATATTTTAATTGGACGTTAAATATCCGATAAAATCGACACATGTTATTTCTGCTTAGGCGATGAGGGTGAATGATCTCACATTCACTCGTGTGGTGACACTAAGACAAACTTGTGGGTGCTCATTAGAGAATGAGTTCACTGAATAGATCCGAATTATAATTCCTAGATGGTCATTGTATCTAATAGTCAACCAAGGAATTCAATGGTTGCAGTAGCGTAGTTGGTCCTTTGACCTGAGTAACCAATAATACCTTGCTTGTAGACCATTGTGACTTGATTCTCTGGCTTGTGGACTTTAACCATTAAGTCCGCGATAGTCAGTCTCTCAGACATAGCGGAAAGCTTGCGAAGGTAATTGAGGATCACACACATAAGAGTTCTCGTAAGACGGTGAAAGATGTTAAATATTATATTTATCTGGGTTTTTGTGAAAAGCCGTAAGATAAACATGAATATTTAAATAGAGAATTATCCAAAGCCAAGCTCTTAGATTATCGTGAGAAATAAACCTTGGCCTTATCAATAATAGTTATAGAAGAAAGCCAAGGGGAGGATGTGAAAAACACACGTACACAACACCACAACAAATTGGAGTTTCTCTCTCCTCTCTCTCTCTCTCTCTCTATTGAAGAAGGATAGATCTCCCTCTCTCCTCTGCAAGGTGGATTTGAGATCGGGTCGACGTCTTCAAGCCGAGGAGGAAATCGTGTCTATGTCGGGAGCTCGTATGGATACCTCTAGAGATCGTGCACGTACGCGATTATTGAAACGATTCCATCCACGGCAGATTCGAAACCCCGCAAAGGTGAAGAACGGTTCTTCCTGTTATTTTAATCATCCGTTTTTTCGATCCCATCATCGTGATACTAGGAATCGTTTATTTCTGTTGCATTTTTCTGTCAATTCCTAACAGTCCCCGCCGCCGAGAACTCCCTGTGTGACAGGGAGTCTCGATGGGGGGGCGACCCCGTCGGGCGGCTGGGTGCCCTAGCCCGACCCAACGAGGTCGAGCCCCTAGTTGGGCTGGGCCCGAGCCAGGGCTCGAGCCACCCCAGTGAGGGACTCGAGCCAGGCACCCAACAGTTGGGTGCCAGGGCTCGAGCCCACTGGCTGGGCCAGGCTCGACCGTAGCTCGAGCGCAGGTTCAGCAGGGCCGAGCCCTGGCTCGGCAGGGGCTAAGCCCCTAACACCTTTTCCCCCTTTTTTAACCCCAAACCCAATTAAAATAAAAATAATTGGATTTTGATTTTAAAATTTAAAATAGTTTTAAAAATTAAAATTTTTATTCAATTTTATTTAATTAGGGTATAAAATGATTTTGAATCATTTTAATTAACAAAAGTTGTTAATTAATTAGTGTTCATTATTAGTTTAAGAGTTAAGTTAGTAATTATCATTAATTGACTGATTTACGAGTTAGATTAGCGGTTAATAATTAATAGTCTAAATGTTAGATTGTTAATTATTAATTAACATAAATGTTAGATTAATTATAAATTATTAGAAGTGTTCTGATTGGCATGGAATATTCTAAAAATTATTAATTTGGAGTGTGTACACATGAGATGTGTGTTTAAGGTTTTTAAATTTGATTTAATTGCAGGCTTAGGATAATAAAATGAGTTTCGAAATTCAAATCCCAATTTTGATTGGAACCAAGTTTTTTGAAAGTCAAGATTATTTATTTTGAAACTCATTTATTTTAGCCATATGATGTGTTTTTCCACGTGTGGAGTGGATAAAATACACCGTGGTCATGGATATGCACTTTTGAATACTTCATGTGATGATGTTTGAATGTGGATCGTGGATATATAGTTAAATTTTTTATTAATTGTTAATAAATAGAGGTTTGCGAACCTCTCTCTCTCTCATACTCTGATGTACTTCTACCCCCCTAAATTTTGTACTCACCATAAGGCCTTCTTCAATTTTATATGTAAATTTAGAATTCAATGTAATTTGATAGAGGCAACAGAAGAAGGAGTGAGGATAATCCACAACTACAACCAGGAAGGCCATTTGATGGAGAATTCTTTCCTATGTGCTTATAGGTTATCTGATATAAATGTTATATTAGATTGTGTATGCGTTTGACTGTTTGGCTCCAATCAAACCACTGCGCTATCCATGACCACACTTGACATGTATGTGATATATTATTTTATTTTGATTATGAATTAAAGCGGGTGTAGTATGTAGTAAATTTTACAATATATTTATATATTATCATCTAGGAGAGACCAAGAAAAAAGTTATCTAAAAACCCTCAATAAATTCTAAGTTGTAACGTGAGTAGTTGAGAACTTACTGCGTGGTCTTCCATCATTATAGTCATAGGACTCAAATTACTTTAGGTAAGTTTGTTGTGCTATCCACAAGACTTGCTTAATTGTAAGGAGAGACTATAGCTATGGCATGAGATGTCTATTGATTGCGGTGGGGGAACCATATAGCCTTGTGCTATCTACAAGGGTTGCATGCAACTCTATGCCCGTCTCGTAATAATGGTAAAGCTTATACCAGAATTAATGGTTTGTTGTGTTATCCACAAGGCCATTAAATCTGTGGGGACTGAAACTATGATCATATATTGCAAGGAGTTGCACATCTCATGAGATGGGTGCTCTTTGATTGTATTATAGCTTGTTGTGCTATCCACGATGTTGTACTACAAGTCATTAAGATTCTGATCCCCACTAGAAGAGTATCGGCGTCTCCCGTTCTATATATCCGAGGGTTATATAGTTTGTCGAAAATAAGTGGGAGTTAAAACATGATTAAAAGTCTATATCTTGTTTTAGATCTAATAATTGAACATCTGCTACATAAATTTCATTATCTCCTGTAGGGAAAATGTCGTCAAATAACCCACTCCGTGGCATACTTAATGCCAATCGTTTGATAGGCCCAAACTGCTCGGATTGGCTCAGAAACCTGAACATTGTCTTCAAGTCCGAGCACATTACCTACGTCCTGGAAAATGATCCTCCTACTGAACCAGCATTAAATGCCCCTGAGGAAGAGATGATTGCATATGAGAAATGAAGGACTCCACTCTAGCGCAATGTTATATGCTTGCCTTTAAGAGCAATGAGTTGCAGAGACAGTATGAGAACATGGGTGCCAAAGTCATCTTACTCCATTTGATGGAGCTGTTTGAGGAGTAAACTAGGGTAGAGAGATATGAGATATCTAAATCCATGTTTAAAGCTCAGATGGTAGAGGTTAGAAGCTATTGGGGTTCTTTTACCCAAGGAGATGAACACTGACCGTGTCCTTGCTTCACTCCCTGCATCATATGTGATGGATATAGGTGTCCTTTAAGCCAATCATAAGGCACCTATTTCAATCTGGTTCACTAATCAATGGCATTAAATTCATTATGTAGATTGGCATATTAATAATTGCGCATAATGAAGTCCATGAATATGTACAATAGTCATCAGATTATGATGAAATCATAATAATGAGACTGATGACTTATAAACACATATTCTCAATTGTTTATAGTCGTAAGATGTTTGAGAAGGACATCAAATATCCGGTAAGACTAGTATAAGTTATTCCAGCTCATATGATGAGGGTGACTGATCTCGTTAGCTAATTGTGTGGAGACACAATGGTAAACCTGTAGGTGCTCATTGGGGAATGAGTTCACTGAACTGATCCGACATAAATCGCCGAATGGTAATTTACCTGATTGTCAATTGGCTTGATTCATCGTCACAGTGGCGTGGTTGATCTTTGGACTTGAGACACCAAAGACACCTTGTCGGTGGACTTCTAGACTTTGACATTGACTTACGAATCCCTATCCACGGAATCTCTAATAGTCAAGGATCGGGTCTAGTGGAAGACCTTCGAAGGTGATTGTGTGTTCAATAAAGGATCGTTCGCTCTTAGGTAACTGGAGAGAGAATGCTCTAGAATAGATCCGCAAAACTCTCTGGCCAGAGTAGAAACAATATCAGAAAAGATGTTTTCGGATATTGTACAGCGGAGTCTGATTCAAGTGAGTTGACCATCTAGGGTTTGACAGTTGACCATACCCTAGGTTAACTCGAGAGCATTGTGCGAACGAAGGATTATAGCCACGCGGTAACTGTGGACAGACAGGTTCCATAAGTGGATTGCTGAACCCCATTACCTTCCGGGATCATGCGGTGTTACTTAGCACCCAACTTGATCGGAAGTCAGACCAAATTTACATGCGATGTTAATTCGGCTAAGTAATTAGTTAATATCTAGATATTAATTAATTACAATAAGTCAATAACTAGTTATTGGACTTAACGGGTTGAAAACCGGACTGGTAAATGGGCCTAGAGGGTCACACGCAATAAGATTCTCAGTCGGTGGTACATAAGTTAGATTTATATTAACTCGGGGACTTTTGTGAAAAGTCGTGCCGACTTAATATATATACGTGCTGTTGAGAAACCCTGGGCCAAGCTCCAGGGTTTCCCCATGCCGGCTGTCATTCCCCCTTTTCTCTCTCCTCCTCTGGGTGCCCCGTTCGAGGCGCCGGGACTGTCTCTGTCTCCGCCGCGTATGATTCTCGAAAGTCGGGAATTCCCGTCAGCGGATTTTCGGCAATCGTTGAGGCGACGGATCTTCAGTGAGCGAGCTGATACGAACGAGGGAGCGAGGAAAAACCACCGTCAAGGATCGCGTGGATACCGCTGGAGGCCGGACGCTTGTGCGGCTCGCGGCATCACCTCAACGGAATCGAGACGGAAGCGGATTCGAATCCGCGCATGGTAATCAGATTACAACCCGGTTTTCGGTTTTAGTTTCTCGTTCCGAATTGGATCAGCGGGCATCGGGCGGGATAATTTTGTTCGTCGTTTCCACTGCGTTCTTCGAGTCCCGCCCGGATCCCAACAGTGGTATCAGAGCCAGGTTTCGCTCTGATCCGCTTCGGAACAATGAAATTAATGTTCTAAAATTTATTTCCATGCTTAAATCATTTTAATCTCACGAAAATTGTTCATTGGATTAGCATATTATATTAAGATTATTTTTGTGAAGAAAAAACGATGTTTATTTTTGGGGTTCTTCGTTGGGTTCTTTATTGTGATAAAGAACAGGATTTGTAGGCTTGAATGGAGCTTCCATGGTGATGGAAGAAAAACAAAATAGCCTGCTGTTATGAACATCTATCCCCGCCTATCCCCTGGTCCCTACTATGGCCAGAAAGTCTCCTATTTTTCCTGTTTTTCAAAACATTGGAGATGGAAGAAAAAGGGATGGCCACAGACGAACCGGGGCTTTTGGGGCATGTTTAAGGGGCTACCGGCGGCGAGGGCCTCGTCGGCCGACCATCCCCGGCGCCGGGGGAGGAAGAGGGACCCCCCCCCTTGCGTTTTCGGCTGTTCCCCGCCGCTGGTGCCGGCGGCGCCGCCGCCCCAAAGGGGGTGAAAACCCTAACCTGCGGGCCGGGCGAACCTAGAAAGGGGGGGGCCTGAACCGGGCGGTCCCGTGCGTCCGGCGTACTAGGAGGGGACCGGGCCGGGCCCGACTGGGGGCCTAGGCTGGCCCAACGCGCTAGGAGGGGACCGGGCGGGGCCCGAGTGGGGGCCTGGGCTGGCCCAGGCGCACCAGGTGCCCGACCTGGCTCGGCCAGGTTGCCTGAGCCTGAGCCCTGCCTGGCTCGAGCCAGGCCGGACCAAGCTAGCCCTAGTTGCCTTCTGCCCGAGCCCAACTGGCCCTTAGCCCAGGCCAACTGGGCCTAACCCCATTAACCCCTATTACCCCAGCCCATTAACCTGTAATTAAACCCCTAAACCCCATTTAACCCTCTAAAATTTTTATTAATGTTTATAACCCACCTCCAATTATCTGGAAATAATTTTTAAATAAAGTTTAAAATATGTTTTAGACTTTAATTTATAATTTCCAGTTAAATAGGTGTTATTTTTAAGATATGATCTTAATATGATTTACCAAGTGTTGTTAAATCCTTTTTAATAAAATTATTAGAGGGTTATTTAAGATGTGATCTTAATTTAATTAACAATTGTTGTTAATTTAATATTTTTGATATGAGTGATTAAAGGGGGTTATTTAAGACGAGATCTTAATTTAGTTATTAACAAATGTTGTTAATATCTTTTTATTAATTGATTAGAGGGGTTTATGTTCAAGATTTGTTCTTAAAATTATATTAACAAGAGTTTTTATTTGATTATTAAGTAGTGACTTAAATTTTACTTATCAAATATTGTTAATTAATCTTAATCAGGTGATTATATTATTTTAATCTCTTAGCAATTGTTGTTATGAAATTAATTCTTTGATTAAGGGACTTTTAGTAAAAGTTGTTAAGTGATTTATTAACTCTTAATAATAGTTATTAAAGAGTTAATTGTTTCTTGAGAATTAATCTTAAAAAAAGTTATTGAGGATTAATCAAAACTTACTAATAGTTATTAAGCTAATTAATATTCTCAAGTATCCCTTAATTAAATTTTGAAGATCTAATCTACTTAATAATTAATCTTTTAATAAAAGTTATTAAGAGATTAAATTAAGTCTAAAATGTTAGACTATTTTGATTGGAATTGTTCTAATTAACATTTCTTAATAATTGTTATTAAGAAATATTATTTAATAAAAGGGGTCTAACAAGGAGTTGTTAAGGGATTAAAATTGGAGTTAGAAATTCTTTTATAAGTGTTATTTAGGAATTTTTAATTCTATCTAAATGTTAGATTGTTTTCGCATTAATAATTGTTATTAATGTGATTTAAAAGTATTCTAAGTGTTAGATTAATTAATTTAGAATTGTTCTAAATTATGCATGGAATATTTTAGAATTTAAATTTTAGTATTGTTTGTACATGTTGATGTGTTTGATGTTTTAAATTAGATTTATTGCATGTTAGAAAATAAGATTTTCGAAAATCCTAATTATCCAATTTTGGTTGGTACCCAGGTTTTAAGAAAACCAAAATTATTATATTTTCAAAAATTTTAGCCTTCATGTAATATGCTTTATCATGTGTGGTTGGTTAAAATTTGCAGTGGTCATGGACATGCACTTTATTATTTCATATCATGTGATGGTATGTCATTTGTGTGGATTATCTTGGAATGTGTTATATGGGTTAATTAATTGTTAATTAATGAGGTCTACGTGCCTCCCTCTCTCTCACCCATTCCATTGTAATTCTATCTCCCTCCATCATTGTACTCGGCCTTAAGGCTTTCTCTTACAATTTATTTGTATTTGAAAATATTTCAAAATAAATATTATGTGTATTTGATCGCGCCGGCCGAGGAGAGGCGAGGATGATCTACAAATGCAACTAAAAAGGCGACATGAGATGAGATCACCAGTGGCTATGTGTTTGCATGTTTAGATTATATAAATGTTATATAGTTTTGGTGATTAATTGTTTGGCTCTAGTTAATCACCGTACTGTCCATAACCACATAATGAACATGTATGGTTGATACATGCTTTTTAGTTTTTGATTATGAATCGATTG
The DNA here is from genome assembly GCA_030544215.1 of Zantedeschia hybrid cultivar. Taxonomy (NCBI): domain Eukaryota; kingdom Viridiplantae; phylum Streptophyta; class Magnoliopsida; order Alismatales; family Araceae; genus Zantedeschia; species Zantedeschia hybrid cultivar. The sequence continues at coordinate 41,413,169 of JARZZO010000015.1, forward strand.
CTAATATCTAGGTATAGTTAAATATATTCGATATATTTATAAACTATCACCAAGGATGAGACCAACTTAACATAAATAAAACCTTCAACATAAAGTCTAAGCCGGAGCGCGAGTCATTGAGAATGTACCGCGTGGCTCTCCATCAATATAGTTTTTAGAATTTGATTCAATGATGGCAGTTTCTATGTGTTTACCCGAGATCTGCCACCGTCTGATGAAAGGACTATTAACTATGGCATCTTGATGCCTTGAGATTGGAATAGAGGAACGGTGTAGCTATCCTCGCGTTTACCTGGGAGCTGCATTCTTACTCTACTCTGTCACGTATTGATGGTAAAGCTTAGACCAGGTATAATGGTCTACTGTGTTTATCCGGGACCATTAAAGACTTAGGAGCCGAAATAAGATCGGATATTTCAAGGAGTTGCAATTACTATGAAATGGTTGCTCTAAGATAATGGTATGCTACTATGTATTTACCCGAGGTCATACTATGATTCTTGGAGATTCTGATCCTCATTAGGAGACCGTCAGATTCTTCCGTTCTGTATACCTGATGGTTATACAGTCCGTCAAAAAATAGTGGGACATAATTCAAGATAAAAGACTATAATTGAATTATAAGAACTATATGCTTAAATCACGTTATTTCCTTCGTTCACTAAAATGTCGTCTATTCGAGATGTTGACATATTAGATGCCAATACTTCTCATACTCATACTGACTAGAAAACTCTAAAAAATGTCTTTAGGGATAAGTGAAAGTCACTATCCTAATCAAGTATCATGTATCCTCTTACTTAGATAGACCAAGGTGAAGAGGTACTCATGGTGTGTCTTTTTGAAAGACAATGGTTGTCATGAAATCTCTTATTTGGATAGATAAAGATGAAGAGATATTTATGATATGCCTTTGAGAAAGACAAGTGGTAAAATTTTAAATGGTCGAACCCATACCTGAAAGGATGTAGGAAGGTCAGCTAAGATAAGGAGTAGCAGTTCTCCCACAGCAACCAATATAAGAATATTGGCAAAACGAATATGAAACTTAAAAGAAGTTTCAAATATTCTTATTATCAACTTTTTACATATCTATTGGAGAATTAGCATCTCCAATATGAGATATTGGAAATGGTTCTCAGAGCTGCGATGGTATGCAGACTTAGACAAGTAAAAGGAAATCGAAAAAAATGTAAGTGTTGAGTTAGACTCAACAATTGTTCATGATATTCATAGGTTACTGTCAGACAGTAAATTTTTGTATATCTATAGGAGTCAAATATGAAACTGAATAATTGTTATTTAGTTGCATAAGATATCAAGAATAACATTGATTAAGAAAGAATAATAGTTGTTCGAATCAGTCAATGCGCTATAGATTCTTGATGTGACATTTCATGTGATGAATGTTCACGAGTCTCCTATAGAAATGAACTGTGTGAATCCTGATTATCTATGATATTGTACACAGGGTTGTGCAATAAGAAATTATTGATGCTGATACATACTGATGTAAACAGCTCAAAGGCCAAAGATAATCACTCCCATTGACTTACCTTATAGTTTATTCTTGGAATGATTCGACTGTATGTAGTTACTGAAGTACAAGACGAATACATCTGAAAGATTAAGGTATAAGATCAATATGAAGTATTAGAATTTTTGATTTGATCAAAGAAATTAATACTTCAATATATGATTCACACAAATTATTAAAAGAATAATTGTATCCTCGCTCGATTGATCCTCATTGTATATCATAATAATATGATAGAATGAGGAATTGCACCTGATTAAGATATGGTGCAATATATATAATAAATTTTGTCTAATTCTTATCCTTGTGAACATGAGTATGAAAATTAGATATCCATATTTTACAGATGGTTCCAAATAAGTTAGTGTGTATCCATATAGGATATGGAAACCAAATAATTCATATGAGATATGAATTATGAACAAACCTGATTTTAAAGTCAAGTTATACCGCAATGTGAATTTGTAAAATGTCTAAAGAGTTTAGACATTACATTTATTAGCTATGCGATAATAAGATAATTATCGTCCTCAAAGTTCTATTCTATGAAGAGGAATATGTCCTCAGATAAGACAGTGGGAGCTGATAAAACTAGAAGATGTTGTAGATTCACAAGTTAACATAAGATTATTAGATAATCTTTAGTTGTTTGGAACCACTCATAATACACATCAGAGAGCTTCATAGATTTTTGAGATTCTCTCAGTGACTAGAAGGATATGTTTGACATATCTGATTTAGCAAGATGAGAGGAGCTCAAAAATAGATTATGATCTAAAATCTATGATAATGGTGCTCTCTGTCATTATAGCTTTGAGATTGATAAGTTTATAAGAATTCTACTTGTCAATACTGCCGATCATTATAATGAGATGATGACAATTGGATATTAAAAGCGTTCTCTCAATATGATTGAGGTAAAAATGTATATGATACACCTTTAAAGCTTTTAGAATGTCCAGGAAGTAAGTTATGATTTTAAAGATCATTTTGAATCAAACTGAAGCTTCCTAAGTTGTAATAAAAGTTGACTTAATCGTTAAATATTACGTGATCATTAAGAATGATCACAGATTGTGTGTGTGTTCAAAAGGGACAGTAGGAGTATGGTCGCTTTAGTAATGCTTTGTGATAATAAAATCAAAGTCATTAAGAATGACGTTAAGATGTTACTATCAGTGAAAGCATTATTGACCATGTTTTCCTCCATAATAAGTTTAATTATAATATCCCACGTATTGGAAATACGAATCTATTAAGATAGATCGATGGGATATTATATTGACCTGTATGTCAAAATGTTTGACATAAATTTCATAATAAGTCTCAATTGTTGAGACATGGAATTTATTCCTTTAGAGAAAAAGTTCCTTAAAGAATACAGGAGTGAAATGCATCATTAAGCACTTGAGAAGTGCCAATGATGCACTCACGTATATGGAGAGGATGACTTGAAATTATGAGTTCACATTGACTCAAATTTCAAGTCAAATAATGGATTTAACCTTCTAAGAGAAAGAAATGAATTGGAAGGGTTTCAATCCAGAACTTGATATTAAGGTGACGATATAAAGAAGTGATACTATTATTAGAACAGTATGGATGAAAAAGTTCATCCCTAAACTAGAAGTAGTTCTAAAAGGTCTCTGATACCATCCTATCGTTGTCGGACAGTAGTGGAAGTGATCAATTGTGTGATCGAGTCATGGTCTCTTCAGAAGTTGCAGAACATTCTGAGGCTCTTTCACAAGTTCACAGACAAAGGATTAAGAGAAAATAACGTAATGGAAATATTCCATCTTTAGACAATTTAACAGATCCCTGACCAAGTCTTAGTCACAGAATTTATGTGAGCATCACCTAGATTTGATGGAGATCAAATGCGAAGGTGAATGACTTGAGTCCATATGGGAGATTTATGGATATAGGTGTCCTCTAAGCCAATCATAAGGCACCTATTTCAATCTGGTTCACTAATCAATGCCATTAAATTCATTATGTAGATTGGCATATTAATAATTGCGCATAATGAAGTCCATGAATATGTGCAATAGTCATCAAATTATAATAAGATCATAATAATGAGACTGATGACTTATAAACACATATTCTCAATTGTTCCTAGTCGTAGGATGTTTGAGAAGGACATCAAACATCTGGTAAGACTAGTACAGGTTATTCCAGCTCATATGACGATGGTGACTGATCTCGTTAGTTAGTCGTGTGGAGACACAATGGTAAAGTTGTAGGTGGTCATTGGGGAATGAGTTCACTGAACTGATCCGACATGAATCGGCGAATAGTAATTTACCTAACTGTCAATCGGCTTGATTCATTGTCACAGTGGCGTGGTTGATCTTTGGACTTGAGACACCAAAGACACCTTGTCGGTGGACTTCTGGACTTTGACATTGACTTACGAATCCCTATCCACAGGATCTCTAATAGTCAAGGATCGGGTCCAGCGGAAGACCTTCGAAGGTGATTGTGTGTTCAATAAAGGATCGTTCGCTCTCAGGTAACTGGAGAGAGAATGCTCTAGAATAGATCCACAGGAGTCTCTAGCCAGAGCAAAAACAATATCAGAAAAGATGTTTTCGGATATTGTACAGTGGAGTCTGATTCAAGTGAGTTGACCATCTAGGGTTTGACAGTTGACCATATCCTAGGTTAACTCGAGAGCATTGTTAGAACGAAGGATTATAGCCACGCAGTAACTGTGGACGGACAGGCTCCATAAGTGGGTTGCTGAACCCCGTTACCTCCCGGGATCATGCGGTGTTGTTTGGCACCCAACTTGATCGGAAGTCCGACCGAATTTACATGCGATGTTAATTCAGCTAAGTAATTAGTTAATATCTAGATATTAATTAATTACAATAAGTCAATAACTAGTTATTGGACTTAACGGGCTGAAAATCGGACTGGTAAATGGGCCTAAAGGGTCACACGCAATAAGATTCTCAGTCGGTGGTATATAAGTGGGATTTATATTAACTCAGAGACTTTTGTGAAAAGTCGCACCGACTTAATATATATATGCGCTGTTAAGAAACCATGGGCCAAGCTCCAGGGTTTCCCCATACTGGCCGTCATCCCCCCTTTTCTCTCTCCTCCTCTAGGCGCCCCGTTCGAGGCGCCGAGACTGTCTCCATCTTTGCCACGCGTGATTCCCAAAAGTCGGGAATTTCCTATAGGGGGTTTTCGGCAATCGTTGCGGCGACGGATCTTCAGCGAGCGAGCTGATACAGACGAGGGTGCGAGGACGAACCACCGCGGGGGATCGCGTGGATACCGCTAGAGGCCGGACGCTTGTACGGCTCGCGGCATCGCCTAGACGGAACCAAGACGAAAGCGGATTCGAATCCGCACACGGTAATTAGATTACAACCTGGTTTTCGGTTTTAGTTTTTCGTTCCGAATCGGATCAGCGGGCATCGGGCGGGATAATTTTGTTCGTTGTTTTTGTTGCGTTCTTCGAGTCCCGCTCGAATCCCAACAATATGCACTGTTCATTGTTAACTTCAACAATGAACAAGATACAAACTTCCTTGGTTGAACTTCTTAATATATTGAAAATTTTAGAGGGTAACCTTATGAAGGAAAAGCCCAATGTCCTTATTATTGGTAAGACCAAGAAGAAGAGGAAAGCAGTAGTTGCCTTTGCGAAAGGTAAGAGCAAGGAATAAGCTAAAGTCTGTGCCTAAGAAGGACAATGGCAATGAGTAGAAAAGGGTGACTGCTTCTACTGCAAGTAAAAGGGCCATTGGAAGAGGAACTACAAGGAGTACCTCAACGATAAAGCTCATAAAAAAATGAGGCTATCAGAAGCTTCAGATATCTATATGATAGATATCAATTTGTCTATAAGAGATTCCGCATCTTGGGTATTAGATACTGGATGTGCTTCTCATGTCTGCCATGATATGCAGATGTTGACAAGCAAGTGTAAGCTAAGAAAAGGCGAGGTGGATATGAGGTTAGAAAATGGTGCAATAGTTGTAGCGATTGCTATAGGGACATCAAACCTCAAGCTTCCATCAGGAGACATCTTATCATTAGATGATTGTTATTATGTACCTAGCATAATAAAGAATATCATTTATGTTTCTTGTTTGGACAAGATCGAATAAAGATTGACTATTGAGAAGAAAAGTTGTTTAATTTTTTATGGTAATAATTAATTGCTTTGGTACTTTTAGTCAAAGGTCTATATCTTTTAGATGTTTCTTACTATAATCTCCATATTGATAATGTTCTTAAGAAGAGTAAGAATTGTGTGAACCAAGCCTACATATGGCATTGCAGATTTGGACATATTAGTGAAATTATGCTGCAAAAGTTGCACAAATATAGTTATTTAAATGCATTCGATTCATCGTTCGCAATATGTGAGTCTTGCCTTAAGGGAAAGATGGCAAAGTCTCCATTTACTGGATATGAAGAACGTGCCAAGGATATCTTGAAACTAATACATCTGGATGTATGTGGTCCCATGTCCACTCAAGCTAAAGGTGGCTTCTTATACTTCATCACATTCACCAATGACTTTTCGAGATTCGGCTATGTGTACTTGATGAAGTACAAGTCGAAAGCATTTGAGAAGTTCAAGGAGTTCAAGAATGAAGTAGAGAAGCAGACGTGAAAGAGTATTAAAGCTTTTTGATTTGATTGGGGAGGAAAATACTTGAGTACTAGTTTCACACAATTCTTAAAAGATAATGGTATCCTTTCTCAATTGACTCCTCCATATACACCACAGATGAATGGTGTATTTGAAAGTGCGGAATCGCACCTTGTTGGACATGATGTTTGTCTTAGGTGGCCTACAAGCTAATCTGACTATGTAAATCTCATTCATTTATTAATATAATGGCATAATATTCATTGTGTATAAATCGTATTAATTATCATCTCATAATAAAGTCCGTGAATATGTGCGATAGTGATCAGATTATGATGAGATCAAACTAATGAGACTAATCACTTAAACACACATATTCTTAATCGTTCTTAGTCGGAGGATATCCGAGAAGGACATCGGATATCCGGTTATACTAGTACAGATTACTCCTGCTTATATGATGAGGGTGACTGATCTCATAAGTCACTTGTGTGGAGACACTAAGGCGAATCTGTATGTGCTCATTGGAGAATGAGTTTACTGAACTGATCCGACTGAATCGTTGGATGGTATTGTACCTCACTGTCAACCAGCTTGATTCTATTGTCACAGTTGCGTGGATGGTCCTCGGACCTAAGACACCAAGGACACCTTGTCGGTGGACTTATGTGCTTTGACCTTGGTTTATGAATCTCTAACTACGGGATTCTAAACAACCAAGGATCGGGTACAACGGAATACCGTCGAAGAGAATTGTGTGTCAATAAGGAATCATTCACTCTCGGTACGATGAGAGAGAATCCTCTAGGGTGGATGCGCGGAAGTCCCAGGCTAGGGAGGACGATAATATCGGGAAAGTAGTTTTCTGATATCCATCAGCGGCATCCAATCCAAGTGAGTCGACTGGTTAGGGTTTGACAGCACGCCATACCCTGAGTTGACTTGAGAGCATTGTACGAATGAAGGATTATATCCACGCGGTAACTGTCGGCGGAAAGGTTCCAAGAGTGGGTTACTTAACCCCGATACCTTCCGGGTTCATGCAGTGTTGCTTGACACTTAACGTGATCGGAGGCCCGGTCGAATTCGATGTGCGACATCAATTCGATTGATTAATTAATTAATAAAGAGTTATTAATTGATTAATAAAGCCAGTAAGGAGTCACTGGACTTATTGGACTATTAACTGGACTGATAATTGGGCCTAGAGGGTCACACACAAATGATTCTCAAGGCGATAGGTAAATAAGTGGGTTTTATATAAACCGGGGATTTTTATGAAAAACTGCGTGGTTAGTATAAAATGTAGTGAACGGGCTGAACAGGCCAAGCTGCTGCTAACCCTAGCCGCACCCTCCTCTGTTTCTCTCTCTCTCTGGTGCCCCAGGCCCGATCCGGATCCTTGGATATGCTCCGCCGCTTCTCCGACTCCTGTTTGACGGGAAATCGTGCGCGCGTTGCGGCGATCGTTGCAGCGACCGGCGGAGGTTTCGTGGCTTCGAAGAATGAGGAACGTGAGGATATCCATCAAGAGGAGGATCGCGTGGACTCTGCTAGAGGCCGGGGGCTTGCGTGGCTTGCGGTGTTGCACCGACGGAAACGAACGGTTGCGGATTCGAATCCACACACGGTAAGATTCGATAATCCGATTATCATAATTTTAGATTTTTTGAAACGGGAATGGTCTCCGTTTTTATTTTTATTTCCGCTGTGCGGGAGATCCGGAGAAACCCGAGAATCCAACAGTGGTATCAGAGCCAGGTTCCACTATTTCTCGTCCCGTTTCGGGTTCCAAAATTAATTTTTCTATGTATTATTTTATGCACTAATTCGATCTTTTTGCTGGATACGTGGTCATAAGATGAACACTGATTTTATGAATAATTAGATTATTCTTTCCTGCAATTTTTGAATTTTCTTTTTTAGGGGTTTATTTTCGTTCTTCGTTGGACGAAGAGCCGAGGTTCGTAGCGGCTTTAATTGGGAGTCCCCATGCGATGGGGGATTGCCGGTGTAAGGATCGTGACCTTCGGATCCAGTTTTCGGGATCGGACCTTGTAGTTCTGACCTTAGTAAGGGCGGAGGTTCTGAGTTGATTCGTGTCAGGACATCAAGACGCGTTTTGAACGGCGTCCACCGTCGCAGACGCATTTCAAGTTCTGCCACGTGGGTGCCACGTGGGCTGGTTTCGGGCCGCGAGGGTACGGCCCTGTCTTGTCGCCTGAACGGCGTCCACGTGTGTCGACGCCTATCAGACTGCGACTCTGGGTTTGTCAGAGTACGGCCCTGACATGTCATCTGAACGGCGTCTGCCTTGAACGACGCGTTTCAGAGTCTTGTCAGAGCGGCCGTCACATCAACTGAATGGCGTCCGTGGATGTCGACGCGTTTTAGCCAGTCTCTGGTTAACTCCGCGAGCCTTCCTTCTTTTCCTCATTTTCTCCTCTCTTCCTCTCTTTCCCTTCCGACGAACTCGGCGGCGATCCCCTCCTCTTCCCTCTTTTCCTTCCACCGTTTCATCTCTCTCTCCACTCCATCCTCTACCTAGCTCCTACCACTACCACCTCCACTTCCATTGCGGCGTTCTACTCTCCGGACGGCGGCCGACGTCACGGTGGAGCAAGGACGACCACGGCGGTACCGGCGGCGGCGTGGGGCGAGTCGGGTGGACGGCTTGAAGCTCGGAGGCGTTCAAGTATCCGGTAGGGTGACGGTTCCCATAAGCATCGTGTTTAAGCCATGTTTTCCCCCGTTTAAGCTTGTTTGGATCTTTGGTTTCGGGGGGTAGAATGAGCATGTTTAGGTGTTCTTTTGATGATATGGGGGTTTTGCTATGAATGTGATTTCCTATGAATTGTGTTTCCCCTCTTTCTCCTCCGTTTTTGGGTGATTTTGGGGTTATTTGAGTTAAAAAGGGAGCCCTCGGGCTCATGGCAACTCTGGTTCCTGGGGTTAAAACACGTCGTGTATGGACGACGCCTTTTTGAAGGGCGTCGGGCCATCACGACGCCTTTTAGACAGGAATCGCCTGACTGAGGGGTTGCCAGTTCGGGATTCTGGGGTTAAAAGACGTCATGGGACGGCGACGCGTTTTGAATGGTGTCGGGAGGCCATGACGCCTTTTAAGGCAGAAATCCCCTGGGTGGTTTCTTTGGAATTTCTGGATTTCTGTGTTGAATGGCGTCTGAGGATGTCGACGCCTTTTAAAAGGCGACCACTGGTGTCGACGCCTTTTAGGGCCTGATTCTGAAGACTATTTTACATGAACCTGTACATGGAGCTTGAATGGCGTCGACCTTGGGAGACGCGATTCAAGACAGAATCTCACTAAATCATGCTAGTAAAATGTGTTCATACTGTTAGATGGATGGTTAGTGCATGTTTTAGTGTAACCGGTAGAGATAGACTCTTCATGACCTTACGATACTACATGTATGTTATGCGATCGCGGACTTTTCACGTGACCGGATCGTACTTGTTGGGTTTTGTGTTACTGTGGACCCGGAGTGACATTGTAGCGCTTTATCACCCTGTGCTGGTGGGGGCGTAAGCACAGCGCCGGTGGGGGCGTGGGCGGGGTGACGCCTAGTGAGAGAGGGTCACCTGGTGAACCCCGGGGTCAGCTAGTACCGGTGTCGGAGTGGTACATTCGGAGAGTCACTCATGCTGAGGGAAGGAGTAGCCACCTGAGCCGGTTGGGCCGGAGTAGCTAGTGTGCTATCCGAGGGGTTACTGCTTGGTCTCAGCGGGTCGAGGTTTTTCCACCGTTGTTGTGTGGTTAGCGAGTTCTATCGAGACGACAGTTGTGGGTTCTCTAGTCGGCTGGTTTAATGTATGCATGTTTATGTTATTACGATTGCATGTGATTTCACGTTAAGAATTAGGAATTGTACGTCTTGTGCTTATCACTTTACCGTTAGCTGTACCTTGCACTTGTGGGTGTGTGCGTGGGCAGTGGGGATCGGAGGATCCCTACTGAGTCTTGTCTTTGAGACTCACCCCCCTGCGGTTTTTAGGTGAGGACTCTCAGCATACCTAGCGAGGGGAGTGCGGCCGTGAGTTGAGCACCGTCTGCAGTTATTCCGGGGTATGCCCCGACGTAGTTGTTATTTTATTTCTGGCCTGTACGTTTAATTATTTCTTTTCTGTTGGAATATGTAATTATTTGCTGTATCGAGTCGCATTGTAATAATTTTTAATTCCTGCACTTCTATTTCAGTTCAATGCGATGTGAATGTTTAGCTTAGTTTATTATTTATCTCCCAGACTTGATTAGATCCTGGTTTGGTTCCAAATTAATGATTCGGTACCCATTTAGTAATCGGATCCCCGATTATAGGGTGGCGGGTCGTTACAGTTGGTATCAGAGCATACGGTCTGGCAAATAAATAAATAACTAGGTTAAATATCATAAATTCGGCAAATAAATACATTATCCCGTACAGGCACGGCGGTAGCATAGGCTTTAGGACTCTAATTAGAACTTTTTGATTTTGTAATTGTAGGCGAGTAGATGACTCCCAGAAGGAGGATGCCAGTTATTCGAGAGCAGGGAGATGTCCCTAGTGGGTCCGAGGCCGGGCGACCGAGTGTTGAGCAGTTTATGGAGGCGATGATGGACACTATGGCTCGATATCAGACGCGAGACCCTAGTGAGAGTTCCAGTGCGCGGGGAGGGTCCACAACTGCACTTGAGAGGTTTCTGAAGCTGAGGCCACCTCACTTCACCGGTCGTCCCGACCCTGACGAGGCCATTCACTGGCTTAGAGAGATAGAGAAGACTTTTGATACCATGGATTGTGCTGCAGTAGAGCGGACCCCGTTGGCTACCTTCATGCTGAAGGATAGCGCCTATGACTGGTGGACCACTTTGAAGAGTTTGTCTTACGAGGACAGGAGTCTTAGGGAAATTCCATGGGAGACATTTGTTAAGGAGTTCAACGCACAGTATTTCCCTAGACACGTCCAGAGGGCCAAGGAGAGGGAGTTCATGGATCTGACGCAGGGGAGTATGACGGTACTCGAGTACCAGGCGAAGTTTGTTTCGCTGGGACGGTTTGTGCCTTTCATATCTGGGGACGAGGAGCGTCGTACTGAGAGGTTCGTGGACGGACTGAGGCTCAGTTTGAGGAACTTCGTGGCGTCTCACTGTTGCACGGATCTGGCTTCTGCGGTTAGATGTGCGGCAGCAGTGGAGGCTCAACAGAGCCAGTCGGCCCGGGAGAGAGGACTGGCTGCTCAGAGCCCAGTTCGTGGCAGGGGTAAGGCAGCGGCAGCGGCCCCTTCAGCCGGATCGGGATCGTCGTCACTCGGCTCCCGATTCAGGAGATTCTTCAGGGGTGGTGGCAGCAGTAGTGGCAGTAGCGGCAGCAACAAGCCCGGGCAGGGCCAGCAGAGTCAGTCTGTATCCAGTGCACCGCAGGGGCCAGCTCAGAGGCTTCCGGTAGTCTGTCAGCACTGTGGGGGTGCCCATGGTGGGACTCAGTGTCCCACTCTCCCCAGGAGGTGTTTCACTTGCGGCCAGCAGGGCCATTTGGCGAGGCATTGCCCGCAGGGGCATGGTCAGGGACATGGTTCAGGTGAGCAGAAGAAGCCGAGGACCCAGGGGAGAGTGCTAGCTATCACCAGGAGGGAGGCTCGCGCGTCCAACTAGGTGGAAGGTACACTTTCTGTCCTTGGGAATTCTGCACACGTATTGGTTGATTCGGGTGCTTCGCATTCTTTCATTTCTGAGCAGTTCCTAGATATTCTTTCTGCACCCGTTGATGAGTTATCTGATGGTTTGATAGTGGAGGTTCCTTCTGGAGACTTTATGATATCTTATAAATGCTTGAGGAATGTTCCCTTGACCATTGAGGGTCATGTGCTACCTGCCCAGTTAGTCGTACTTGCCATTCGTGACTTTGATATCATCCTGGGTATGGATTGGTTGGAAGCCTTTTATGTAGAGGTGGACTGCCACAGGAAGAGGGTGCGATTCTCCATTCCGGACATCCCGACCTTCTTCTTCCAAGGTATTAGGCTTTCTTCCCGAGGTATTCTTATTTCTGCCTTTAAGGCACGGAGGTTGCTTGCTGGTGGCTGCGAGGCTTTCCTTGCCTCTGTTGTTGTCTCTGATGTCCGGGATAGTCTCAGCCCTGGGGAGGTACCTGTTGTATGTGAGTTCATAGATGTATTTCCTGAGGAGCTGCCTGGCCTTCCTCCTCAGCGAGAGGTCGAATTTACCATCGAGCTTGCACCAGGTACGACGCCCTTGTCTAAGGCCCCGTATCGGATGGCGCCAGCCGAACTCGCTGAGTTGAAGGCGCAGTTGCAGGAGCTGCTGAATAAGGGTTTTATTCGTCCCAGTACATCTCCATGGGGTGCTCCAGTTCTGTTTGTTAGAAAGAAGGATGGTTCTCTGAGATTGTGCATTGACTATAGGCAGCTGAATTAGGTAACAATAAAGAATAAGTACCCACTTCCAAGGATTGATGATTTGATGGATCAGCTGCAGTCCGCGAAGGTATTTTCCAAGATCGACTTGAGATCCGGATATTATCAGATGAGGATCCGGGATGTTGATGTTAGCAAGACGGCTTTCAGAACTCGGTATGGACATTATGAGTTTTTGGTTATGCCCTTTGGCTTGACCAATGCTCCGGCGGCCTTTATGGAGCTGATGAACCGAGTCTTCAGGACCTACCTGGATCAGTTTGTGGTTGTGTTTATTGATGATATTCTGATCTATTCTTCTTCTGAGGAAGAGCATGCCACCCATCTTCGGGCAGTGTTGCAGATACTGAGGGAGCACCGACTTTACGCCAAGTTTAGCAAGTGCGAGTTTTGGCTAGACGAAGTGCATTTCCTTGGGCATGTTATTTCTGGCAATGGTATCGCAGTGGATCCAGCCAAGATCGAGGCGGTAATGGATTGGAGCAGGCCGACTTCAGTAACTGAGATCAGGAGCTTTCTGGGGCTTGCCGGTTATTACCGGCGGTTTGTTCAGGGTTTTTCTTCGATAGCAGCCCCCTTGTCGAGGTTGACTCGAAAGGGAGTTCGCTTTGTGTGGACCGAGGATTGTGAGCAGAGTTTTATTGAGTTAAAGATCCGTCTCACGTCAGCCCCTGTGCTGGTGCTTCCATCTGGATCCGGTGGATTTGTAGTTTACTCTGATGTGTCCCGCCGAGGTTTGGGCGCAGTTCTAATGCAGCATGGCAGGGTAGTGGCTTATGCTTCTCGACAGTTGAAGAAGCATGAAGAGAACTATCCTACTCATGATTTGGAGCTGGCAGCTGTGGTATTTGCACTCAAGATCTGGAGGCATTATTTATATGGGGAAAAATTCCAGGTTTTCACAGATCACAAGAGTTTGAAATATGTGTTCACTCAGAGGGACCTTAATTTGAGGCAACGAAGGTGGATGGAGTTCATTAAAGACTACGACTTTGACCTTTCTTATCATCCGGGCAAGGCGAATGTAGTGGCAGACGCTTTGAGTCGGAAGACGGTCATGTCATACCTTATGATTCAGGAGTGGAAATTATTGGAGCAGGTGGTGGAATCTTCCTTTAGGGTTCCACGTGAAGATGACAGAGCCGTGCTGGTCAGTTTGACTGTAAGACCAGCTATGTATCATGCAGTAATTGAGGCTCAGAGGGCAGATGTTGAGCTACCACAGATCCTCCAGAGGTCAGAGGTGGAGTTGTGGGACGACGGTACGGTCAGGTTCAGAGGTAGACTTTATGTTCCGACTGAGGAGGACGTGCGCATATGTGTTCTTGATGAGGCGCACCGTTCGAGATATGCAGTGCATCCTGGGACAACTAAGATGTATCATTGTTTGAGGAGGCACTTCTGGTGGCCCGGTATGAAGAAAGATGTGGCTGAATATGTGGCCAGATGCATGACTTGTCAGCAGGTTAAAGCCGAGCATCAGAGACCTGGTGGATTGCTACAGCCCTTGTCGATTCCAGAGTGGAAATGGGAGCATGTGACGATGGACTTCGTGATGGGATTGCCTACATCCCCTAGCAGGAGAGATGCCATCTGGGTCATCGTTGATCGGCTGACCAAGTCGGCACACTTCCTAGCTATTAGGAAGGACTGGTCAGTCGGCAAGCTGGCAAAGTTGTTTGTAGACCGGATCATCTCTCTGCACGGGGTGCCTTTGTCTATTGTATCAGATCGAGATCCAAGGTTTACTTCCAGATTCTGGAAGAGCTTTTAGCAGGCATTAGGCACTCAGTTGGCTTTCAGCTCAGCCTACCATCCCGAGACTGACGGGCAGTCGGAGAGGACTATTCAGACCTTGGAAGATATGCTCAGAGCTTGTTGTCTAGACTGGGGAGGTTCTTGGGAGCAGTATTTGTCCACAGTGGAATTTGCCTATAACAACAGTTACTATTCCAGTATCGGCATGGCGCCTTACGAGGCTTTGTATGGGCGACCGTGTCGATCTCCAGTATGTTGGTCCGAGATCGGTGAAAGGCAGATAGCAGGACCCGAGTTAGTACAGCAGTGTGCTGAGATTGCCAGGTTAGTTCGGCAGAGGTTGACCGCAGCGCAGAGTAGGCCGAAGAGTTATGCTGACATCCGACGGAGACCGCTTGAGTTTGAAGTTGGGGACCACGTGTTTCTCCGAGTCTCACCCTCCAAGGGTGTAATGAGATTCGGGAAGCGAGGCAAGCTGAGTCCGCGATATATTGGGCCTTTTCCCATCCTTGCTCGGATTGGGGAAACCGCGTACCAGCTGGCCTTGCCGCCCAGTCTTGCAGGGGTGCACGATGTGTTCCATGTTTCCTTACTGAGAAAGTATGTTCAGGATCCGTCCCATGTCTTGGACTTTTCAGAGTTGGAGGTCGCTGAGGACCTGTCTTTTCCAGAATATCCTGTTCGTATTGAGGATCGCAGAGAACAGGTCCTGCGGAACAAGATTGTACCATTGGTCAAGGTGATTTGGCAGTACCTCTCCGGAGGTGAGGCAACTTGGGAGCGTTAGGATGAGATGCGGGAGCAGTTCCCTTACCTCTTTTCGTAAGTTTCCTTGTGAACTTGTGTCCCTGTTTTGACCTTGTTAATTCTAAGCAGTTAATTTCGGGGGCGAAATTCTTTTAAGGGGCGGAGATTGTAAGGATCGTGACCTTCGGATCCGGTTTTCGGGATCGGACCTTGTAGTTCTGACCTTAGTAAGGGTGGAGGTTCTGAGTTGATTCGCATCAGGACATCAAGACGCGTTTTGAACGGCGTCCACCGTCGCAGACGCATTTCAAGTTCTGCCACGTGGGTGCCACGTGGGCTGGTTTCGGGCCGCGAGGGTACGACCCTGTCTTGTCGCCTGAACGGCGTCCACGTGTGTCGACGCCTATCAGATTGCGACTCTGGGTTTGTCAGAGTACGGCCCTGACATGTCGTCTGAACGGCGTCTGCCTTGAACGACGCGTTTCAGAGTCTTGTCAGGGCAGCCGTCACATCAACTGAATGGCGTCTGTGGATGTCGACGCGTTTTAGCCAGTCTCTGGTTAACCCCGCGAGCCCTCCTTCTTTTCCTCATTTTCTCCTCTCTTCCTCTCTTTCCCTTCCGACGAACTCGACGGTGATCCCCTCCTCCTCCCTCTTTTCCTTCCACCGTTTCATCTCTCCCTCCACTCCATCCTCTACCTAGGTCCTACCACTACCACCTCCACTTCCACTGCGGCGTTCTACTCTCCGGACGGCGGCCGACGTCACGGTGGAGCAAGGACGACCACGGCGGTACCGGCGGCGGCGTGGGGCGAGTCGGGTGGACGGCTTGAAGCTCGGAGGCGTTCAAGTATCCGGTAGGGTGACGGTTCCCATAAGCATCGTGTTTAAGCCATGTTTTCCCCCGTTTAAGCTTGTTTGGATCTTTGGTTTCGGGGGGTAGAATGAGCATGTTTAGGTGTTCTTTTGATGATATGGGGGTTTTGCTATGAATGTGATTTCCTATGAATTGTGTTGCCCCTCTTTCTCCTCCGTTTTTGGGTGACTTTGGGGTTATTTGAGTTGAAAAGGGAGCCCTCGGGCTCATGGCAACTCTGGTTCCTGGGGTTAAAACACGTCGTGTATGGACGACGCCTTTTTGAAGGGCGTCGGGCCATCACGACGCCTTTTAGACAGGAATCGCCTGACTGAGGGGTTGCCAGTTCGGGATTCTGGGGTTAAAAGACGTCATGGGACGGCGACGCGTTTTGAATGGCGTCGGGAGGCCATGACGCCTTTTAAGGCAGAAATCCCCTGGGTGGTTTCTTTGGAATTTCTGGATTTCTGTGTTGAATGGCGTCTGAGGATGTCGACGCCTTTTAAAAGGCGACCACTGGTGTCGACGCCTTTTAGGGCCTGATTCTGAAGACTGTTTTACATGAACCTGTACATGGAGCTTGAATGGCGTCGACCTTGGGAGACGCGATTCAAGACAGAATCTCACTAATTCATGCTAGTAAAATGTGTTCATACTGTTAGATGGATGGTTAGTGCATGTTTTAGTGTAACCGGTAGAGATAGACTCTTCATGACCGGACGATACTACATGTATGTTATGCGATCACGGACTTTTCACGTGACCGGATCGTACTTGTTGGGTTTTGTGTTACTGTGGACCTGGAGTGACATTGTAGCACTTTATCACCCTGTGCTGGTGGGGTCGTGAGCACAGCGCCGGTGGGGGCGTGGGCGGGGTGACGCCTAGTGAGAGAGGGTCACCTGGTGAACCCCGGGGTCAGCTAGTACCGGTGTCGGAGTGGTATATTCGGAGAGTCACTCATGCTGAGGGAAGGAGTAGCCACCTGAGCCGGTTGGGCCGGAGTAGCTAGTGTGCTATCCGAGGGGTTACTGCTTGGTCTCAGCGGGTCGAGGTTTTTCCACCGTTGTTGTGTGGTTAGCGAGTTCTATCGAGACGACAGTTGTGGGTTCTCTAGTCGGCTGGTTTAATGTATGCATGTTTATGATATTACGATTGCATGTGATTTCACGTTAAGAATTAGCAATTGTACCTCTTGTGCTTATCGCTTTACCGTTAGCTGTACCTTGCACTTGTGGGTGTGTGCGTGGGCAGTGGGGATCGGTGGATCCCTACTGAGTCTTGTCTTTGAGACTCACCCCCCTGCGGTTTTCAGGTGAGGACTCTCAGCAGACCTAGCGAGGGGAGTGCGGCCGTGAGTTGAGCACCGTCAGCAGTTATTCCGGGGTATGTCCCGACGTAGTTGTTATTTTATTTCTGGCATGTACGTTTAATTATTTCTTTTCTGTTGGAATATGTAATTATTTGCTGTATCGAGTCGCATTGTAATAATTTTTAATTCCTGCACTTCTATTTCAGTTCAATGCGATGTGAATGTTTAGCTTAGTTTATTATTTATCTCCCAAACTTGATTAGATCCTGGTTTGGTTCCAAATTAATGATTCAGTACCCATTTAGTAATCGGATCCCCGATTATAGGGTAGCGGGTCGTTACAGCTGGAGACCCTGGTATGACCAGGGCCCCTCCTGTCACCAACGGCACTGGTGGCCGGTGCTTGACAGGCTCTTGGTGCTGGCCGGACAGGAGGGGAAGAGCCCTTATTCTTCTTCTTCTTGTTTTTAAAACCAGAATAAAAGGAGGGGAAGAATGGAGCTCGGCTAGCTCTTTTTGGGCACCTTTGGCTGGCTGCCGGCGTCGGGGCCGTCGCCGGCGGAGCCGGACGGCGCAGGCGTGGCACGGCCAGCCGCCGGGTACCCCGCCGGCCAGCTGCCCAGGAAACCTGCAAATGAAATTAGGGTTTCTAGTGTGCAGAGGAAAAGGGGGGTGTAGACACCGATTTTGGACCCCTTTCTGGTGATAAACCCCCATCACCTTATCCATCTCATTTAGTCCATCATATTTTCTCACATAATTCAACCCACTGAATAATCAGGCCTATTAACCAATCACCACATCCTCTCACCCATGGAAGGCCAACTGGGCGCCTTCCACCACCCGTGGAAGGCCAACCCTTGCCTTCCACCATCTGTGGAAAGCCAACCAGGCCGCCTTCCACTACCCGCAGAAGGTCACCTACCTTGCCCTCCACCTTTTGGACACCTTTTTTGTAAGGACTGAGGTTTTCGGATCCGGTTTTCGGGGTCGGACCTTGTAGTCTAGGCCCTGATGGGGCTGAGACTCTGTTCTGTTTTGCATCGAGCGGGCTCGACGCGGTTTAAACGGCGTCCAGCATTGCAGACGCATTTTAGATTGTGCCACGTGGGCTGGCTTTGGGCCGCAAGAGTACGGCCCTGTCGTGTCGTCTAAATGGCGTCCGCGAGGGACGACGCCTTTCAGACTGCGACCCTGGGTTGTCAGTGTACAACGCCAGTCTTGTCGTCTGAACGGCGTCTTGGATGGACGACGCGTTTCAGAGTTCTGTCAGAGCGGCCCGTCATGTCGACTGATAGGCGTCCGTACATCTCGACGCGTTTTAGCCAATTTTTGGTTACCCCGCGAACCTTCCCTCTTTTCCCTCATTCTCACCCTCACACTCTCTCTCCTCACCCTCTCCACCCTCCGACTCTCCTCACTCTTCCCCTTCCCTTTCCCCTTCTTCCTCTTCCACCTCTCCACCTATCACCACTGCCACTACCACTTTCTTCGCGGCGTTCCATTCTCCGGACGGCGGCCGACGTCCCGGCGGAGTGGCGGCGTCCTCGGAGTACCGGCGGCGGTTTGCGGTGCGAAGGTTTGGCGGCGGAGCCAGGAGGAGTTCAAGAATCGGTAGGGTGACGATTCCCGTGGTGTTTTGTTTTAAAACCATGTTCTCCCGCTTGAAGCATGCTACGGATCTATGGTTTTTGGGTAGAATGAGCATGTTAGGGGCTTTTCTTGATGGGAATGGGAGTTTCTGTGAATGTGGATTTGTGATGGTTTAGCTTGCCCCTCTTCCTCCTCCGTTTGGTTTGATTTTGGGGCATTTGGGGGTGAAAAAGGGGGCCCTCGGGTTGAACTATGGAACCGGGTTTCTGGCGCTAAAAGACGTCGTACCAGGACGACGCCATTTAGAATGGCGACGGGCCAGTACGACGCCTTTTAGGCAGAAATCTTCCTGTTTGAGGTTCTGTCCATCTCGGTTTCTGGCGTTAAATGACGTCGTACCTGGACGATGCCATTTAGAATGGCGACGGGCCAGTACGACGCCATTTAAGCAGAAATCACCCTGATTAAGGATTCTGCAAGTTTCATATTCTAGTGTGAATGGCATCTGAGGACAGTGACGCCTTTTAAAAAGGCGGCTTCCCAGGACGACGCGTTTTACGCCAGGTTCTGAGGCCGAGATTTCATGAACCAGTTTAGGATGCTTGAATCGCGTCGGCCTTGGGCGACGCAATTCAAGATAGAACCACATGAATCCATGCCAGTAAAATGTGTTTACACTATTAGATAGTCGGTTAAATGCATGCCTTAAACCTACTCGATATTGATGGATTATTCGTGACCGGATCACACTGTACCGTGTTTTGTGTTACTGTGGACCTAGAGTGACAGTTGTAGCGCTTTATCACCCTGTGCTGGTGTGGGTGGAGCACAGCGCCGGTTGGAGCAGTGGCGGGGTGACGCCTAGTGAGAGAGGGTCACCTGGTGAACCCCGGGGTTAGCTAGTACCGGTGTCGGAGTGGTACCTGTGGAGTGTCACTCGTGTTGGGGGAAGGAGTGACCACCTGAGCCAGTTGGGCCGGAGTAGCTAGCGTGCTATCCGAGGGGTTACTGTTTGGTCTCAGCGGGTCGGTGTTTCCCACTTTCGTTGTGTGGTTGACGTGTTTTGAGGATACGCTGGTTTCGGGTTCCCTGGTAAATTGGAATTATGCATGTTAAATATACTTTGAATGCATGTGATTCATATTGAATTTTAGGAGTAGTAATTACTGCTTTACTTGTTCACTAGACTATTAGCTGTGTTTTACACTTGTGGGTGTGTGAGTGGGCAGTGGGGATCGAAGGATCCCTAATGAGTCTTTTCATTGAGACTCACCCCTGCGGTTTTCAGGTGAGGACTCCAGGCAGCCTTAGTGAGGGGTGTGCTGCTGTGTGTCGCGCGCCGTCAGTTGTTGTTCCGGGGTATGCCCCGACGTAGTTGTTATCTTTATTTCTGGCATGTATGCTTAATTATTTCTTTTCTGTTGGAGTATGTAATTATTTGTTGTATCGAGTCGCATTGTAATAACTTTTAATTCCTGCATTTTCCTTTCAATTCAATACGATGTGAATGTTTAGCTTAGTTTATTATTTATTTCCCAGACTTACTTAGATCCTGGTTTGGTTCCAAATTAATGATTCGGTACCCATTTAGTAATCAGATCCCCGATTATAGGGTGGCGGGTCGTTACATTTTTTACTTTTCACCACCTTTTCGTAGAAAGCCAACCAGCCTGCCTTCCACCACCCATGAAAGGCCAACCCTTGCCTTCCACCATCCATGGAAAGCCAACTGAGCCGCCTTCCACCAACCGTGGAAGGCCAAACTTTGCCTTCCACCATCCGTGGAAGGCAAACCAAGCCGCCTTCCACCACCCGCGGAAGGCCAACTACCCTACCTTCCACCTTTTGGCCACCTTTTTCATTTTCCGCTACCTTTTCGTGGAAGGCCAACCAGCCCGCCTTCCACCATCCTTGGAAGGCCACCCCTTGCCTTCCACTATCCTTGGAAGGCCACCCCTTGCCTTCCACCACCCCTGGAAGGCCAACTAGGCCGCCTTCCACCTTTTCATGGAAGGCCAACTACCTGGCCTTCCACGGAAGTGGGAGGCAAGATAGTTGGCCGTCCATTCCCCTAACTTCCACCTTGACCTCGTCTTCCCACAATCTCCTCCACTCGCCACTCTCAACCCCCACTACTTCGATCACTCCCCGCTCCGGCGACTGCCACGGCCACGACCTCCAATCTCTCATTATTTCCTATTGGTTCTAAGGGATTTACGGGGATTTAGACCCCTATTTTCCTCCTGTTTTCCCTTCACCTATTTAAACCCTCCATGTCCCCTCGAGAAAGGGGGTTGGCAGGGGTTTGAAAGGTTTCAGTTTGTGAACGCTGGAGATTGAAGAGCTTCAAGTGGGAGAAAGCCTTGGCAGTCGACGAGTCAGAGGAAGCGGAGGAATCCTCCGCATTCCAAATGGGCTTGTTTTCTTAACTCTCTCCTTATTTTTCTCATTTCATTTTTCATTGCATTCCCACCATTTATCCACTCCGCAGCATCATCTTCTCCTCCTGCTCTTTTCCTTTTACTACATTACTTCTACTTTTCACTATTACCACACACGGGCATCCCATCTACATGCATGCATCTTAGGATGACATAGCACCCTTCACCCCCAGAGGTTTCAAACAAAAAACGGGAGATGGGTGGCCATAACATATGGTAACCTTCCCTCCCCAAACACCCATCCGGTGCGTCTCCTTTCAATTTTAGTTTATTTACATATTTGCATGAATAGACTCTACATATCATAGTTCTAATCGGTTCTCTTTACTTTGTTTTGTCTTTTATTTTTCCTCATAGGGGCTCTTATCACATTCTACGCGCGGACTACCGAGCTCTCCTCCTTCGACCGGTCGGAGGCAGAGAAGAGGAATCCATTATCCACCACTCCACTAGAATGCGATCAACCTCATCATCCTACGGAGCACAGGGACCGTAAGGTAATGCTCCGGGTGATCACACATCCCCATCTTTAACCCCATCATCACCGCAGTTGTGCGACGGATGGAGGCCTCCCCACGGGAGGAGAACGGGAACACTCCGGGCGTCTACAGCCCTCTGGCGATCATGGTGGGATCCTCTCTTGCTCGCCACACACATAGTAAGATAGTAAAAAAAAGGTAAGAGCCGCTCCCACGGACGGCCAAGCACTTGGCCGCCCAGAGTCCCGGACGGCCAAGCACTTGGTCGCCCAGACTCCCGGATGGCCAAGTACCTGGCCGTCCAGACTCTAGGACGGCCAACTACCTGGCCGTCCAGGCTCCAGGACGGCCAAGCTGGCCGTCCACGCTTTAGGACGGCCATAGTTTTGGCCGTCCAATTTTCACTTGTTGATTAAATTGTTGCGTGTTCCAGTCTTTTGTTTACTATTCTCTTATCTGTTGAACTGTGGGTTAATTCCATGGTACTATATGCGGGGGTTTTTAAGGAAGAGCTGGCATCACACTTCTAGTTACCTCTCCCACAGTATTTGACTCTCCACTTGAGGATTCCCACTCGGATGTGACTAGTCTTATTCTGTTAGGAACCTCCGTAAGTCTCCGCGAGCCAGGGATTCCCACTTGGCCGCCGAGCGGGTTGTACCTAAACCACCTAATAGAATTCCGGGTTTGTGTGAGGAATTAAGCCTTCCCATTCAAAATCGTCCACCTATAGGTGTCACTAAAAGAATTATTTCAAAATCAAAGACACCTAACTAAACTTTGGTAGAACTGGTTTTGAAAGAAAAGTACAGGGTCATTAAGGGTTTGAACTTGATTTGTTAGAAACCAACACTCATAATGCACAGTTAACCTTTCAAGTGAAATATAAAATCTCTTAGGATTTGTGTTTCATAATGAATCGAATGTATGGTAACACTGTGTATGATGACAGGGATGAGTTTGGTAACAATGTCACACACAACCCTCTGTTCGAAATTGAAGAGGATCCACAACAAACATTCATAGGTATGCTCCAAACATCTAGAGAGGAACTTAGGAGGAAAGATTATGATAAGTCTTCTACCTCGTAAGGAGAAGATGAGCTGGTAATTTCAAATAGAACATTTCAGAATCTCGAAGAAGATCCAGAACTCATTGCCATATTATCACGGTATACTCCTGATCAACTCATTCATTTAGTCTCCCGTGGTAAAACATAGGATGCCACTCCTCGAAAGACTTAATTCCAAGGATCTTCTAGACAACCCCAGGCTAAACAGACGATGCCAACCCAAACAATCCCATCTAATTTCATCAACCAGATCACACCTCCCAAGCAGGAGGAGTTCATTTGCAAGAATGAGGTCAAGACTTGTGTGCTGCAGCTCATGGCCGAAAAGCTTATCCTGAAACAACCTCACTCTCTCTCGAGCTATTGCAAGCTCCCTCCAGCCTACTTTCCACCAGGATTCAAAGCCCCCAAGTACAAGAAATATGATGGCACCTCTAACCCTCATCACCACCTGTCATGTTTCCTTATGGACTCCCATCAATGGCTCTACGATAGAGTCCTTCTCATCCACCTGTTTCAAAAATCTTTAGAAGGTGAGACCTTAAGATGGTTCTCTTCCTTGCCCGCCACAGACCTAATCAATTTTGATATGGTCTCCGAAAAATTCAACACTCAGTTTAGTCATATGATAACCATGCCTCCCACCTTGTTTGATCTTGTGATGGAGAAGATGAAGCTTGAAGAGGACTTCACGTATTTTGCCAATAGGTGGAGGGCAATGGCCTCTAGAGGGGAAGTGGCAATCCCAGAATCTCAAGCTATCACCATGCTAGTCAATAACGCTACCCCGCAGCTTCGAGTCATTCTCATGCTGAGCGAATTTCATACATTCGCACAACTTTATAATCGAGCTCGGGTAGTTCAATCTCAGATATGGAGTTCCACTTTGCCATCCTTCTTTGAAAATCAAAACATGAATAAGAAGACCACACAAACTCCACCAATAGAGGGAGTGACAATCAATGAACAGGTGAGTGCCTTGGGGCAGCCCTTTAGGTCACCCAATCCTATGTCCAGATTAGACAACCAATCCAATCAGAAACCATATTCAGCAGTTCCCCCTTCAACTAGATACAGACGGCCTGTAACGACCCGCCATCCTATGACCGGAGACCCGGTCACTAAATGGATGTTGGCCCATTAACTACGGGTTCACACCCGGATCTCACACAACACGTCTGGAGGAGTAAGTGCTAAACAAGGCTAAATATAACAATCACACGGACTACAAGGTAAGAAAGTGTGCAGGAAGGAAAATAACAATGTCCGTATACAGTCCAACAATAATTACATGTCCAATAATTAAATAAGTACAGGCAGAAGGAAGTACAACAACATCGGGGCATACCCCGGAACTAAGACAGCTGCTGGTCCGCACACCAAGAAGACACCACGCTTCCGCTCGCCCCGAGGTCCACACCTGAAACCGCAGGGAGTGAGCCACACCAGAAATGGGCTCAGTAGGGATCATCCGATCCCCTGCCTCCCACTCACACACCCACAAGTGAAACAACAGGAATATATGGCAATTAAGTAAAGCAGTAAACACAGTACCCAACTCTGATATGAAACGCACGGTAAGCAGTGTAGCAGAACCATTCTAAGCAACCCGAAGAACCCAACACAGAGTAACGTCTTACAGTCAAAGTCCACGAAGCGACTGAACCACACTGTCGACCGAAGTCAAACGTCGCCTCCCAACACTACCACCACAGCTCACGCCTGTCCACCCCTACAGTGTTCCGGGGCACTGTAAGGTGAGGCAGTGAGTCAAACTAGGACTAGCTAGAACCAGTGTACCGCCACTGCCAGCTACGTGTGCACACAAGCAGTCTAGACTACTGTCCTACCGTCCGGATTGCCTCCACGCTAGGCCTCAGCGCTTCAGGAGGGCCCTGGGGACCGGCGAACCCCCGTCAAGCCGAAGCTACAGGAACTACCCACAAACCCAAATCTCCCGGGCTGCGTCAGGCCAAAGGGCTAAGGGTACCACTCGTAACCTTGATCAAAGGTCACATCAGGCCCAATGGCTAAAGGGTAAACCAACTCCCACCAGTACCACAACCAGCTCCACAGCAAGAAAACGCGCCGGAAGCTGTCACAACAAACAGGGAAACCCCGACCCGCTGAGGACAAACAACGACCCCTCGGATAGCACACCGGCTACTCCGGCCCGTCGGGCTCAAGGCGATCCTGCTTCCCTCAGCCAAAGGTAAAACACACATGTACCCCTTCTCACCGGTACAGCTCACAGACACCATGACCCTGTCCCCATCGGTCCATGGTGACAAACGTAAACCACAGTCATTCCAATTCCATACTCGCATAAGCACACACCCACACAACATGATTCCATTCACACAGGAGTCCTCAGTCTCAACATACAACGTGAAGCATGCAATTGAAATCATCCCACGGTGAAGCACATGGTGAAAATCAGGATTACACATCTCTGTCTTGAATCGCGTCGACCGAGGTCGACGCCATTCAAATCCCTTGGACAGGTTCATTTAACAGACAGAAAATTCCCTGAAACGCGTCGTCATAGGGAGTCGCCTATCTAAAACGCGTCCAGGTCCACAGACGCCATTCACACATAAATTCCAGATTTACAGACCCTCACTCGGGGTGATTTTCCTGTCTAAATGGCGTCATGATGGCCCGACGCCCTTCTGAAAGGTGTCGTCCACACATGACGTCATTTAGCGCCAGAACCCCTAACACGGGAAACCTCAAACAGGGAGGTTTCTGCCCTAAAAGGCGTCGTACTGCCCTGACGTCCTTTGAAAAGGCGTCGACCAGGCACGACGCCGTTTAGCACCAGAAACCAGGTTTCCTGGTTCAACCCGAGGGTCTCTCCTTTGACCCCAAACACCCCGAAAAGCCCTAAAACGGAAAGGGGGAGGAAGAAGAATTCATCTATCACAGGCATGCTACGAAACCACGATCACAAGCATAGCCATTCCCACAAGGAAAACCCTCTAAACATGCTCAATCTAGCCCAAACACATCATATCACGCCAAGGAACACACGAGTAACCGCATGCAAGGTTCGTCCCCCTACCGGTTCTTGAACTCCTCCAAGCTCCTCGCCGCCGACCCGCCGCACCGCAGACCGCCGCCGGTACCCTCGAGGACGCCGCCACTCCGCTGGGACGTCGGCCGCCGTCCGGAGAAGGGAACGCCGCGAAGGAGGTGGTGGAGGTAGAGGTGAGAGGTAGGGAGGCTATGGAGTGATTGGAAGAGGAAGAAGAGGAAGGGAAGGGGAAGAAGAGAGTCGGAGAGGGCGGAAAGGGCGAGGAGAGAGAGAGTGAAGGCGAGAATGAGGGAAAGAAGGGGAGGCTCGCGGAGTCAATCCGAATCCAGCTAAAACGCGTCAATCAAGGCAGACGCCTATCAGTCTGACAGGACGGCCGTACTAACAGCGGTCTGAAACGCGTCGCCCACCGTGGACGCCGTTCAGACGACAGGACAGACCGTACTGACAACGCTCTGGCGCCGCACCCTGACATTGCAGAGGTCACAGTCTGAATCGCGTCGACCAACATGGACGCCGTTCAGATGATGTGACCGGGGCCGTACTCTCGCGGCCCGAAACCCGCCCACGTGGCACAACAACCTGCAGACCTAAATGGCGTCCACACAACCTAACGCCTTTTGAAAGGTGTCGAGCAGTGCTGACGCCATTCAGCCAGAAATCTCAAGACCCCCCACAGGGTCCTAACCAAGGGATCCGACCCGAAAATAGAACCCGAAACCTCAGTCCTTACATTCTCCCCCCCTTAAAAGAATTTCGTCCTCGAAATTGCAACCGCTCAATGCTCAACTCGGCTAGCCAACATACGCCAACACACATCAATAACAACAATCATTCTCACCAATCACCCACACAGGGTTCCAACATATCCACGTCAAGCTAACCAAGATTCTCAATTCTGACAAGAGTTGATAGATCAAAATATCCATACACTAGCAAGGCACAAATTACAAAACCGATTCCTCCACCCATCCAAATACATACAAGTGCCACACGAGTTGACAACCACCTCAGAAAAAGACAAGACAAAAGAGCTCTCCTAGTACAACCTCTCGGACCTCCACAAGGAGACGCGACTCCAATCACACCTCGAACACTCACTAACCGCTTGGCCCCTGACCTGCCTGGTTCTTCTGGGGACAGTTCCTCGCGAGATGTCCCTTCCGACCACAGGCGAAACAGCTACCAGTGATCAAGGGATATATCCGGTTGCCATGAAATCTGCTACATCGGGGACAACGATCTGTAGCGCCCCGCCTCGCCTCCTGCTGCCAGCCGACCTCTGTCTCCATCTGCTGAACCGAACCATCCTCATCCTCGTCATAAGATACCTCCTGGAAATCGACCTCTAAGGAACTCGGATCTCCTGACGAAAAGGCTGTCGATCTATCCCTACTCTGCTGCTTCCCCTGTGCCGAATGCTCCGATTCCCTCGCCGTGTGTTGGAACTGCATCTTCACTGCTGCCGCACACTGAACCGCTGAAGCCAAATCCTTACAACAATGGGCCGCCACAAACTCTCTCAGATCATGCCGAAGTCTATCCACGAATTTCTCTGTCCTAAGGTCCTCACGCTCAGATATGTGTGGGGCAAATCTTCCCAGAGCTACAAATTTCATCTGGTTTTCTAGAACTGACATATCCTCCTGCACCAATTCCATAAACTCCCTTTCCTTGGCCCTACGAACGTGCCTCGGAAAGTATTGTCCACTAAACTCTCTCACGAAGCCTTCCCAAGGGATCTCTCTCAAAGGTCTA
The DNA here is from genome assembly GCA_030544215.1 of Zantedeschia hybrid cultivar. Lineage (NCBI taxonomy): Eukaryota > Viridiplantae > Streptophyta > Magnoliopsida > Alismatales > Araceae > Zantedeschia > Zantedeschia hybrid cultivar. Next base: position 41,440,818 of record JARZZO010000015.1, read on the forward strand.
TCTGAAAACAACAACCCCTTGATGGTAACCCACCAATCATAAGCATCACCCTTTAGCAAGTAGGTTTCCAACAAGGTCTTATCACTCTCCGGACATTCTAGGACATCAAACACCTTCTCCACCTCCTTAACCCACTGAGCTGCTGCATCTGGAACAGGCTGACCCGTGAAAGAAGGGGGCTTCAGATTCAAGAATCGCTCCACCACCGTGGATTGGCTACCTCGGGAACTGGAACCCTCACTTCCATCTCCCTGTTGATATCTAGACATAGCCCCAATCATAGCTTCCATAAAACGATCCACATTATGGCCTTCTGCCCACGAACCACCACCATCTGCTCTCTCACCCCGAGCCACCGGAGCTCTCCGCTTCGGCGCCATCGCTGCCCCACAACACACAAATCGAACCAAAACACGTCAAATCCTATCAATCTACACCAGCAGCCATCGCCTGTACAGACTCGCACTTATTGTTGGACTATAATATCTAACCAGTTTATCACATACTTGACCAGACTGAGCTCTGATACCAACTGTAACGACCCGCCATCCTATGACCGGAGACCCGGTCACTAAATGGATGTCGGCCCATTAACTGCGGGTTCACACCCGGATCTCACACAACACGTCTGGAGGAGTAAGTGCTAAACAAGGCTAAATATAACAATCACACGGACTACAAGGTAAGCAAGTGTGCAGGAAGGAAAATAACAATGTCCGTATACAGTCCAACAATAATTACATGTCCAATAATTAAATAAGTACAGGCAGAAGGAAGTACAACAACATCGGGGCATACCCCGGAACTAAGACAGCTGCTGGTCCGCACACCAAGAAGACACCATGCTTCCGCTCGCCTCGAGGTCCACACCTGAAACCGCAGGGAGTGAGCCACACCAGAAATGGGCTCAGTAGGGATCATTCGATCCCCTGCCTCCCACTCACACACCCACAAGTGAAACAACAGGAATATATGGAAATTAAGTAAAGCAGTAAACACAGTACCCAACTCTGATATGAAACGCAAGGTAAGCAGTGTAGCAGAACCATTCTAAGCAACCCGAAGAACCCAACACAGAGTAACGTCTTACAGTCAAAGTCCACGAAGCGACTGAACCACACTGTCGACCGAAGTCAAACGTTGCCTCCCAACACTACCACCACAGCTCACGCCTGTCCACCCCTACAGTGTTCCGGGGCACTGTAAGGTGAGGCAGTGAGTCAAACTAGGACTAGCTGGAACCAGTGTACCGCCACTGCCAGCTACGTGTGCACACAAGCAGTCTAGACTACTGTCCTACCGTCCGGATTGCCTCCACGCTAGGCCTCAGCGCTTCAGGAGGGCCCTGGGGACCGGCGAACCCCCGTCAAGCCGAAGCTACAGGAACTACCCACAAACCCAAATCTCCCGGGCTGCGTCAGGCCAAAGGGCTAAGGGTACCACTTGTAACCTTGATCAAAGGTCACATCAGGCCCAATGGCTAAAGGGTAAACCAACTCCCACCAGTACCACAACCAGCTCCACAGCAAGAAAACGCACCGGAAGCTGTCACAACAAACAGGGAAACCCCGACCCGCTGAGGACAAACAGCGACCCCTCGGATAGCACACCGGCTACTCCGGCCCGTCGGGCTCAAGGCGATCCTGCTTCCCTCAGCCAAAGGTAAAACACACATGTACCCCTTCTCACCGGTACAGCTTACAGACACCATGACCCTGTCCCCATCGGTCCATGGTGACAAACGTAAACCACAGTCATTCCGATTCCATACTCGCATAAGCACACACCCACACAACATGATTCCATTCACACAGGAGTCCTCAGTCTCAACGTACAACGTGAAGCATGCAATTGAAATCATCCCACGGTGAAGCACATGGTGAAAATCAGGATTACACATCTCTGTCTTGAATCGCGTCGACCGAGGTCGACGCCATTCAAATCCCTCGGACAGGTTCATTTAACAGACAGAAAATTCCCTGAAACGCGTCGTCATAGGGAGTCGCCTATCTAAAACGCGTCCAGGTCCACAGACGCCATTCACACATAAATTCCAGATTTACCGACCCTCACTCGGGGTGATTTTCCTGTCTAAATGGCGTCATGATGGCCCGACGCCCTTCTGAAAGGCGTCGTCCACACATGACGTCATTTAGCACCAGAACCCCTAACACGGGAAACCTCAAACAGGGAGGTTTCTGCCCTAAAAGGCGTCGTACTGCCCTGACGTCCTTTGAAAAGGCGTCGACCAGGCACAACGCCGTTTAGCGCCAGAAACCAGGTTTCCTAGTTCAACCCGAGGGTCTCTCCTTTGACCCCAAACACCCCGAAAAGCCCTAAAACGGAAAGGGGGAGGAAGAAGAATTCATCTATCACAGGCATGCTACGAAACCACGATCACAAGCATAGCCATTCCCACAAGGAAAACCCCCTAAACATGCTCAATCTAGCCCAAACACATCATATCACGCCAAGGAACACACGAGTAACCGCATGCAAGGTTCGTCCCCCTACCGGTTCTTGAACTCCTCCAAGCTCCTCGCCGCCGACCCGCCGCACCGCAGACCGCCGCCGGTACCCTCGAGGACGTCGCCACTCCGCCGGGACGTCGGCCGCCGTCCGGAGAAGGGAACGCCGCGAAGGAGGTGGTGGAGGTAGAGGTGAGAGGTAGGGAGGCTATGGAGTGATTGGAAGAGGAAGAAGAGGAAGGGAAGGGGAAGAAGAGAGTCGGAGAGGGCGGAGAGGGCGAGGAGAGAGAGAGTAAAGGCGAGAATGAGGGAAAGAAGGGGAGGCTCGCGGAGTCAATCCGAATCCAGCTAAAACGCGTCGATCAAGGGAGACGCCTATCAGTCTGACAAGACGGCCGTACTGACAGCGGTCTGAAACGCGTCGCCCACCGTGGACGCCGTTCAGACGACAGGACAGACCGTACTGACAACGCTCTGGCGCCGCACCCTGACATCGCAGAGGTCACAGTCTGAATCACGTCGACCAACATGGACGCCCTTCAGATGATGTGACCGGGGCCGTACTCTCGCGGCCCGAAACCCGCCCACGTGGCACAACAACCTGCAGACCTAAATGGCGTCCACACAACCTGACGCCTTTTGAAAGGCGTCGAGCAGTGCTGACGCCATTCAGCCAGAAATCTCAAGACCCCCCACAGGGTCCTAACCAAGGGATCCGACCCGAAAACAGAACCCGAAACCTCATCCTTACACGGCCTATGCCCAAATGTACCTCATATCTGCCTTTGCCAGAATCTCTATTAGACATTTTCCATGTCTTATTATCTTGCAATGCTATCCAGCTTCCACCCCAGTATGAGGCCATCCCCTGCAATGTTGATTTGTCCAGATATTGTTCGTATCATAGAGTGTCGGGGCATACAATTTATAACTGCTTCACTTTCAAGTATTGGGTATATGATTTGAATGAGGAAGGCAAGATCAATTGGGGACACACGAAAGAGGCTATTGAAACCTTGAAAGTCAAAGACCCTCCATCCTCTCATTAGGCAGCTCAAGATCCACCTAAATCTTTAGAAAGGGTGAGCACCCTTGTCAAAAATTTGGAACCAAATGTTGATCGCAGAGGACAGTACTGGGAGTATGAAGAGGTCGGGGTATGGCGTAAGTGCCCTACTAGGATGACCAAACCTAGAAAGCCATTGCAAGGAGTCTCCACTATTATCCAAGACCAACCTTTGGTCTTAATACGACCAAGGGAACCACCAACAATCATCAACCCAGTCACTCTGGTCCAAGTTCCCTCAATTTCAATCAGAAAACCTCCTCTATCCATCTTGTGTCCAACACCAAAGCCGGGTCCAGTAACCCAATTCTACCTAATAAATTCACCACAAGTTCAACCACTAAAGTCAGATCAAGCAGTAGACTCCAGTCCGATTGGTGTTACACTGAGAAATCGCATCATTCCCCCAACAAGTCAACCCTTGGACTCCCAAGAGAATTCGAATATGTCTAGAAGGATTACTCAATCCAAGTATGATATCCTACAGCATCTAAGGAAAACTCCTGCCAAGATTTCGGTCCTAGAGTTGATTAGGAGATCTCTTACACACAGGGAGACATTGTTCAAATTCCTCTAGCGAATTATAATCAATGAAGATCTTCCTATCAGGGGGGTCACAAATGCCATTCTCTCAATCACCTAGACACCTACGATATCCTTCACAGATAAGGATCTATCTCCCCCTGAATGACAATCCCTTCCCTTATGCTTAACTGCAACACTCAATGGTCACTCATTGGACTCCATCTTGTTGTATACCGGCGCATCAATTAATGTTTGTCCACTCAAGACCCTCAAGAAAATAGGGATTGATCCAGAAAAGAGTGAGTCTACTTCCATGATGGTCTCAACCTATGACAATTCTCAAAGACCAGCTAATGGGAAACTAGAAATTGGTCCTGTGGCTATGATCTTAGAATTCTACATCCTTGATGTCAAGCCCATATACAACGCCATTCTGGGAAGGCCTTGGATGGACCAAACCCTGGGAGTGCCCTCCACTAATCATCAGTGCTATAAATTTCCATACAATGGGAAGATTGTCAAAATGAAGAGTACCCCCTATGTTGAGTCTTTGGACTCAATCTCGACTAAATAAATTCCATCCATGATCACTTCTGGAAAAAGAATAGAGCCCATCCTTTCATCGGTTCCCTCTCAGCCCAAGCCCCAGCCTAGCTTAGGTTGGCAGCTTATGGACAAAATGGGGTATAGTTCGGGATCTGGGTTAGGCAAGGAAGAGTAAGGAATTCGAGAGCCTATCTTTGAAAATCCGACCATTGGGGGATTCAAATTGGGTTACCTACCAACCAAACCAACTAAGGGATCAAGAAAATGAACTCTCTTGGATTACTTTGTGAAGGAAAATCAAGAGGTACTCAAGATACACTATATTAAGGATGAGTTGAAAGAAACAATTGTTGGATTCGGTCGTAACCCCCGGGAAATCACAGTAGCGGAAGAACATAAAACAAAATGATTTCCCAAAACCGGCTCGGGCTCCGATTGATGCAACAAAAAAGATCTTAAATAAATCACATGAGATTTATCACCTTGCACATAATAGGTTATCCTGTGAAAATTGATGCCGAACTCCTCGAAGCTTTGAGCCGTACAAACATCCGGCCCCTAGAGCTTAATCCACACCAACCCGCGCAGCAACAGAGTTCTCCTTATCCAACACCGGCACACACCCACTAGCCTTAAGAGCTATATTGGCAAGAGTCCAACCCTTCCAACTTTTTACTTGACGGCCAACCTTTTGGAATGGGTAAAGCATTAGCTAGGTTACGGGTCGGAGAACATGGGTTATTTATAGAATGGTAAGTCGGTAGCTTGAACCGCCTCGTTTAACCAAACCCATCTTTAACTGCCGCAGTTAAAGTAAACCCCAGGGTATATTATATATCAATATATTATTATTAGCTTATTTATCAAACAAGCCTAATAATACATATATTATATATATGCCCTTTATATTATTGCATATATACTTTTAAGCCATTTATAAATTCTTTTCCCAAAAGAATTTAATGCTTTAGTATATTTTTCCATACAATAATATTCCGTTCTGCAAGAGATATTTGTGTGTGATCCTCTAGGCCCGTTATCACTCTGGTTTAAAGATCCATTAACTTCTAATCTAATTAGAAGTAAATTAAACTGGTTATTCCCAATACCATTTAATTTGTTCTTGACCTTTTTTATTGCGTTGGGTTAAGCAAATCCGCATGATCCCAGAGGATGTCGGGTTCATCTTCTCCCTATCTGGCACCCGTAAGTCTTCAGTTACCGTATTGCTATAATCTCTCGCTCATTCTATGAGTCCAATCCAATCGTATGGTATGGTTATGTCAAACCACTAGTGATCGTGTCGTCTGACCATGACCTCCATAATAATTTCACGTTCGTTCCAAAAGAACCGATACCACTCTGGCCAGGGATTTAGTGGAACGTCCATGTCATGACTCATTAACTGTCTGTGATATACCTGACAGTGAGCGATCCCCTCTTGACCATTAACGGTCTTCGTATGTATCTCGATGTGGCTAATAATTCAGTGTTTCATGACTTATGGTTAAAGTCACTTAACCAAACATTAAACCACACCAATCCTCATGCAAGACCATATTAATGTCTCAGGTCAAAGGATCAACGATACTACTGAGACAGATGGATCTTCAGTTGACATTAGGTATAATTAACCATATGAAGATCCATCAATGGATCAGTTCAGTGAACATCCTCCCAGGATGAACACCAACACATATGTGCTGGTGCCCCGCACCTATGACCGTGAGATTGGTCATCTACACATCATGCGTGCTGAGTTACAAGTAATCAATGTCCCAGAGTGATTACTCTCTAATCAAGAACAATTTAAGATATGCGTCCATGTATAGTCGAACTCACATTCGAGATCCCATCTCGAAATTGACCTTACAACCACATATCCTAGGGACAACGCAAAGTAATCCACAGATTACAAGTTTACGCTCTAAATACCATTTACATATATTGAACAAAATTGTATAACATATTGGGCCTACACGACCCATAATTGGTCTGTAGGACACCCAAAAAACTAACAATCTCCCACTTGTACTACAGCCAATTGCCCACAGTCTTGAGGCCCATCTTTTCTCGATGACGCTCAAACACAATCTATGACAAAAGCTTAGTCAGTGGATCTGCAATATTGTCTTCTGATGGCACACACTCTACCATCACATCTCCCTTCACAGCAATCTCCCGAATAAGGTGGAAGTGCTTTAGAATATGCTTCGACCTTTGGTGATACCGAGGTTCCTTCCCCTGCACAATGGCCCCATTATTATCATATAATAATGGGATGGGAGCCAATATGTTGGGAACTATGTCAAGTTCCGAGATGAATTTCTTCATCCAAACCGCTTCCTTAGCAGCTTTAGCCGCAGCTATATACTCTGCCTCTATCGTTGAATCCGCAGTCGTTTCTTGCTTGGAACTCTTCCAATTGACTGCTCCTCCATTTAACATGAATACAAATCGAGACATGGATTTGATATCATCCGAATCTGACTAGAAACTAGAGTCTATATATGCTCTCAATTGCAAGTCCTCTTATCCTCTATACAGTAAGAAAAGATCCTTAGTTCTTCTCGAGTACTTAAGGATGCATTTCACTGCTTTCCAGTGCTCTTCGCCTGGATCACTCTAATATCTGCTGGTAATGCTCAAAGCATTGGCCACATCAGGGCGATTACATAGCATGGCATACATGATCGACCCTATCGCCGAGACATAGGGTACTCGACTCATGTGCTCTACTTCCTCAGGTGTTCTAGGGGTCATGCCTTTAGATAGGTAAATTCCATGTCTTATAGGAATGAGACCTCTTTTGGAATTTTCCAACTGGAATCTCCTGAGTATAGTATCTATGTACATGGATTGGGACATTCCCAACATCCTTTTTGATCTATCACGATAGATCCTTATGCCCAGCACATAGGATGCTTCTCCCAAATCCTTCATAGAGAATGTCTTGGACAACCAAGACTTTGTTGATGTCAGCATCCTTACATCATTCCCAATGAGTAAGATGTCATCAACATAGAGGATAAGAAGGTTACTGAGCTCCCATTGAACCTTCTTGTAAACATAGGGTTCGTCTTCATTTCAAATGAAGTCAAAAGATTTGATAACCTCATCAAATCTCAAATTCCAACTTCGAGACGCCTGCTTCAATCCAAAATGGATTTCTAAAGCTTGCATACCTTATTGGGATGCTGCCTAGATGTGAATCCATCAGGTTGTACCATATACACCTCTTCTAACAGATTTCCATTAAGAAAAGCTGTCTTCACATCCATCTACCAGATCTCATAATCTAGGTATGCTGCAATGGCAAGGAGGATTCTAATTGACTTTATCATTTCTACTGGTGAAAAAGTTTCGTCATAGTCAATTCCTTGTCTTTGACGATATCCCTTTGCCACTAGTCGAGCTTTATAAGTGTCAATTTGTCCATCTGCTCCGATCTTCCTTTTAAAGATCCATTTGCAGCCGATAGGGACCTTCCCTTCAGGTATGTCAACCAAGTTCCAAACTTAATTGGTATACATAGATTGGATTTCTGAATCTATAGCTTCCTTACATTTCTCGGAGTCAGAATTACGAATTGCCTCCTGATAGGATTGAGGATCATCATCCTCATTTATCTCTACCTTAGACGAACTGTCAGAGATATGTCCAACATATCTTTCAGGTTCTCTAGGTACCCTACCATATCTTCGCAATATATGTGTTTCATTTTGAGCATTTTTCGTAGGTGGTGTCTCATCTAATAAGACTGTGTCCCTAGTTTGTGGTCGATGGACCTCGTCTAGTTCTATCTGGCTCCCACTGTTTTTCTGGAGGAGATATTCCTTCTCCAGGAATACAACTCTCTTGGCCACTAAGATCCTTTGCTCAAAAGGGTGATAGAAATAATATCCAAATGTCTCTTTTGGATATCCCACAAACCTACACTTGTTTGTTCTTGACTCTAGCTTATCCGCGTCATTCCTCTTTACATGGGCAGGACACTCCCAAACTTTAATATGATTAAAGTTCGGTTTCCTTCCCTTCCATATCTCATATAGTGTGGTAGGAACTGACTTACTCGAAACCCTGTTTAACAAGTAGGCTGCAGTCTCTAAAGCATACCCCTATAGAGATAATGGTAATTCTGACAAGGACATCATGGAACGGATCATGTCTAACAAGGTCCTATTTCTCCTTTCAGATACACCATTATGATGTGGCATATATGGTGGGGTCTACTGAGAAATTATTCCATTGTCCTTTAGGTAAGAAGTGAATTCGAGACTTAAGTATTCACCTCCTTGATCCGATCGAAGAGTTTTAATACTTTTACCAGTCTGCTTCTCTACTTCATTCTTATATTCTTTAAACTTTTCAAAAGCTTGTGATTTATATCTCATTAAATACACATAGCCATACTTAGAGAAATCATCAATAAAAGAAATGAAATAGAGATATCCTCCTTTAGCTTCTATTGACATGGGTCCACATACATCCGTGTGTATGAGTTTTAAAAGCTCAACAGCCCTTTCACCATGTCCACTAAAAGGACCTTCGGTCATCTTCCCCATGAGACACGACTCACAAGTATCAAATGATTTGAATTCGAATGAATTCAAGTATCCATTTGAACATAGGTGAGAAATCCTCTTCTCTCCTATATGACCAAGTATGCAATGCCAAATATATGCAGGATTCACTTCTTTTGTCTTATCACTAGAAACCTTCATTCAGAATTGCCTTATAATTCCTATTCCAGTGACCTATTTGTCCACACCGAAAGCATTTGTTGTCTTTTTCATCCTTCTTGCCCTTGCCCTTGCCTGCCTTGGTGATCTGATTACCTTTAGTCGATTTCTTTCCCTTCTTGTTATTGGGTGTCTGGGTGGCCTTTCTTTTCTTGTTGGTTCGACCAACAATCATTATAGAAGATGGTTTCTCCTTCTACATGGTCCCTTCAGCACTTTTTAATATGTTTAGGAGTTCTGTTAGAGAAACCTCAATCCTATTCATGTTAAAATTCATGATGAAAGGAGAAAAGGATTCAGGCAATGACTGGAGAATGAGATCAGTGCTAAGTTCAAGATCCAACTTAAATCCTAGCCCATTGAGTCTCTCTATCCACTGCATCATTTTTAGTACATGAGCCTGTACTGCAGCACCTTCATAAATCCTAGTCCTGAAAAGTTTCTTGGGGAGCTCATACCTCTCTATCATACCCTGCTCACCAAAGAGCTGGCGTAGTTGGAGAAGTATAGCTCTACAATTTGTATTTTCAAATTGCCTCTGCAACTCGGGAGCCATAGAGGCCAATATGTAACACTGCACAAGGGAAGAATCTTCCGACCATTTTGCATAATTTAATTGATCACCCTCTTCGACAACAGCAGGAGGCTCAGGTTGAATCGTGTCTAACACGTACACAATATTTTCGACTGTTAAGACAATTCGCAGATTACGTAGCCAGTCTTGATAATTAAGTCCAGTCAATTTGTTCGCATCCAAGATGCGACGGAGGTGATTAACAACGACATAATTATCTGAATGAAAAATAAAAGACAATATTTAGCATGCGTTCAAGGTTCTAACTTTAGATATGGTTTTCTATCTTAGTTAGCTCCACTATTTTGCATCGAACTATATGACCCTCAATCACATAGAATGGGAGATCACGGCGATCATCCTAGTGGGTCGGAATCCCATTAGGATGCAACCTTGTGAAAAGCACAACAAATCACATCCCATTCCTTGGGCAGTCAACAACACTTGCATCCAATGCAATATCTGACTTTCAGCCCCCAAGCAGTCATCCTCTTGTGGAAAGCACAACAAAGGATACTCCCAGTTTGATCGCAACACCATTACTACACAGCAATGAGTTCGTGACCCGACCCTTGTGGAAAGTACAACAAGGCCAAGTTCAGTCCTTCATCCTATTGAAGTAAGGCTTTAGGGCTGAGATCCTGCCACCAAATCATGAACCTTGTGGAAAGTACAATAAATCCATGAGATAATGGCATTCAGTCACCCTATAATGGTAGAGGGCCACGACAGCTTCTCAAGCCACATTTACATATCTAATATTTAATAAAGAGGAAATTTTACTTTTATCTTGGTCTCACCTTAAGTGGTAGAATAAATATATTCGTGCTATATATTTACTGTACCTAGTAATTGCTCAAAATAAATGCATCCTATGCAAATAAATAAGCCTGGGTGATCATGGACTCTAAGTAAAGCTACGTTGATATCCAGCCTACTCCCTAAGCAGCAGGATCATCCTCGCAGTTTGTCCTCTGTGCCTTCAAGCTCCATTCGCAGCATTAATTACAATAATTACACGGCTCGCATACCGGAAAAAGAATTACATGCAAATAATTTCCAGCAGCTCTTAAGGCGAGTACATTTATCGGAGGAAGATAGAATTACATTGGAAATTAAATGGAGGAAGAAGGAAGGCTCGTAGGCCTAAAACGAACTGAGCTAAGTCCATGATCACCCACCATTCCGAACACAATCATATCAATCACAAAAAGGTTATTTTGAAAATAATCCTTATATATGGATTGAAATCATGGGTTATGCATACGAGAAATTTTGATCATGTTTAATTTTGAAAAACTCATCGTTACATTCAAAATTAATCTAACATAAACCAAAATAATTAAGGCATCGCAGTAATGTCTATTTACAAAACCATTACATACGTATAACAGGATACACACATGAATTTAAATTCAATCAATCAAGATAATTAAGACAATCGTAAAATTTAAATTCAAGTTAATCATCCAATGATCAAATACAATTTAATTAAATGATCGTCTTCAATTATCTTTCATTAAAATTCACAATTTATTCCTTTCAAAATTATCCAATAATTTTACAAATTAAAATTTTAAATTTTAACGATAATCCTCTCAAAATTCGAATTTAATAATTATCTAATAATTAAAAATTCAAAAGTTTGAATTTATACGTAAACTTTAATTAAACTCAAAATTTACATGATAATTATCAGATTAATCAACAATAAATTTAATTAATCCTATCCGATAATTATCATAATTTTTTAGATAAATTTTTAATTTTCTGGGTCAGTGCAGTGCCCCAGTGCGGGTTGGAGCAATATACTTAACAGTGAAAAAATCGGACAATAAATCTATTTTAAAAATTTTTAAAAAAAATGTGGAGGCAAGGCCGAGTGCCTTCCACCAAGTGGAAGGCCACATGGTTGGCCGTCCACCACTTGGAGCGGACGGCTACCATGTTGGCCGTCCACTTGGTGGACGGCCACATGCATGGCTGTCCACTCCAAGTGGACGGCCACAACTTAGGCCGTTTAATTCAAAAAACATTTAGAAAATCCTGTAAAATTTGACGGCCACTCTAAGTGGCGTTTACGTTCCGTACGGCCACTCCAAATGCCATTTACATTTCGGACGGCCACTCCTAGTGTCGTTTACAATCTGAATTTTTTTTTTTCGAAAATACTCAGACGGCCTGGCCTTTTGCCGTCCAGTTTTTCATTGGTCCGGAAAAATAAATTTTTCATAGCCTAAAAAATTAAAATAAAATTGAAGAACTTGAACATAATGTCACAAAATAGATCGTTGTTCCTAGTTGCATCAACAGGAGCCTAAATCTGGCTCTGATACCACTGTTAGATTTGGTCATAACCCTCTGGAAATCACAGCAGCGGAAGAACATAAAACAAAACAAAATGATTTCCCAAAATCGGCTTGAGCTCCGATTGATGTAACAAAAACGATCTTAAATAAATCACATGAGATTTATCACCTTACACAGAATAGGTTATCCTGTGAAAATTGATGCCGAACTCCTCGAAGCTTTGAGCCGCACAAACATCCGGCCCCTAGAGCTTAATCCACACCAACCCGCGCAGCAACAGAGTTCTCCTTATCCAACACCGGCACAAACCCACTAGCCTTAAGAGCTCTATTGGCAAGAGTCCAACCCTTCCAACTTTTTACTTGACGGCCAACCTTTTGGAATGGGTAAAGCATTAGCTAGGTTACGGGTCGGAGAACATGGGTTATTTATAGAATGGTAAGGCGGTAGCTTGAACAGCCTCGTTTAACCAAACCCATCTTTAACTGCCGCAGTTAAAGTAAACTCCAAGGTATATTATATATCAATATATTATTATTAGTTTATTTATCAAACAAGCCTAATAATACATATATTATATATATGCCCTTTATATTATTGCATATATACTTTTAAGTCATTTATAAATTCTTTTCCCAAAAGAATTTAATGTTTTAGTATATTTTTCCATACAATAATATTCCGTTCTACAAGAGTTATTTGTGTATGATCCTCTAGGCCCGTTATCACTCTAGTTTAAAGATCCATTAACTTCTAATCTAATTAGAAGTAAATTAAACTGGTTATTCTCAATAACCATTTAATTTGTTCCGGACCTTTTTGATCACGTTGGGTCAAGCAAATTCGCGTGATCACAGAGGATGCTGAGTTTATCTTCTCCTTGTCTGGCACCTGTAAGTCTTCAGTTACCGTATCGCTATAATCTCTTGCTCATTCTATGAGTCCGATCCAATCGTGTGGTATGGTTATGTCAAACCACTAGTGATCGTGTTGTCTGACCATGACCTCCATAATAATTTTACGTTCGTTCCAAACGAACCGATACCACCCTGGCCAGGGATTTAGTAGAGCGTCCATGTCATGACTCATTAATTGTCTATGATATACCTGAAAGTGAGCGATCCCCTCTTGACCATTAACGGTCTTCGCATGTATCACGATGTGGCTAATAATTTAAGTGTTTCATGACTTATGGTTAAAGTCACTTAATCAAATATTAAACTACACCAATCCTCATGCAAGACCATATTAATGTCTCAGGTCAAAGGATCAACGATACTACTGAGACAGATGGATCTTCAGTTGACATTAGGTATAATTAACCATCTGAAGATCCATCAATGGATCAGTTCAGTGAACATCCTCCCAGGATGAACACCAACACATATGTGCTGGTGCCCCGCACCTATGACCGTGAGATTGGTCATCTACACATCATGCGTGCTGAGTTACAAGTAATCAATGTCCCAGAGTGATTACTCTCCAATCAGGAATAGTTTAAGGTATGCGTCCATGTATAGTCAAACTCACATTCGAGATCCTATCTCGAAATTGACCTTACAACCACATATCATAGGGACAAAGCAAAACAATCCACAGATTACATGTTTACGCTCTAAATACCATTTAAATATATTGAACAAGATTGTATAATATATTGGGCCTACACGACCCATAATTGGTCTATAGGACACCAAAAAAACTAACAACAATCAATGAAGTTCAAACAGAAGATGAAGAAGATTTCGGTACACGGCTGCTGTTCAATGAACCAACCACCCTACGAGAAGGAGTCTCCTTAGTGAGGGATGAACCAGCACCCACCGCTTTCATCCCCTTCCTATTCCACCCACCTTCCCTTCTCAGGCTTCCATCACCAGCCGTAGCACATTCTCCCGAGTGTTTTATGCTTGGAGACTACGACCCCCAAAAAGAGAAAAAGTCTCACTCCCATACCGAAGGGTATGAAACAACCATTGTGGAGCCAACATATTGGGGCAATTATGCCATCATTGGGTCTCTATCTCAAGGACCCGCCCTTGTAACATGTCTGATTCACTCTCAGAGTCTTGTGCATAATCGTTTAGGGATTAGATAACTTCCTCTTTATCTAAGAGTTGTAGAGGTAAGTAAGTTCTTTCATTTTTAGTTCAAGAGTTAGCAAATAAGTGTAAATATTTGAAAATTGTTGAAAAGTTTTCCTTTGGATAAGAGTCTATCTAAAGAAATTCTACCCTTTAAAATACACAAAAAAAAATAAAAATTTTCAAAATCTCAAAAAAAATTGAATATCCAAAAAGCATCAAATATATTTGTAAATATGTACTTTAATGAAAATCACAAAAAAAAAAGTTAGAAAAAACACAAAATCCAACTGTCTGGTGACTGCCACGTAATCCCCTGTCTAGGTCTAGTTGCATGATAGATTGGGTTATCATTAAGGTTTGGTTAAGACTTTGGTCCACCAGAACCTTGGACGTATCTACTTTACTTTCATACGAATCCCTATGATTATCATGAGATGCACACATCTACACGTTTTTCAAAGGGAACCTTCTTAAAATGAGTTCGAAGTCTTTAGTACACTGTCAACTGAAACCTTTGCTTTTCATCTCTCGACTGATCAGGATAGTAGACGCCCTTAAACGGTCGAGCTCAGCAAACTGCGGTTTTTCAACAACCCGATAGATGTAACCCCTCAAATAGGCCCAAATATAAAATGTAAAGGACCAGAGCATGTGAAAAGGGCAGTGTCCCCACAGACGGAATATCAGATAACCCCAAAAATATCAAGAAAAAAAAAGAGAAATTACAAAAAAAAGAGGTTTAAGCAATTGTACAAAAAAGCCTGATCGTGACCGTGCATGGCCATGCAATCTACCAAAGGCCTAAAAAATAAAAAATAGGGGCATCTAGGAGGTCAAAAAGGATCCGTTTTGTCATAGCTCTATCTTTTAACGGTTTTGTCGATCCTCCTGTGAAGTTTGTCTCCAAAATTTCTTCACTTTTTCTCCCCTAAGGTTTAACACGAGATAGCTATCTAAAGAATGAATATCATTTTAAAATGGTTCATTTTTTAAAAATCATCATATGCTCACATGATCACAGGAGTCCAAAATGGGTAAAGAGTAATGTCAGTGTTTCTGGTGAATCAATTCCTCAACCATAATCTCGATGAGCACTCTCAAAACTTCGGGCTTAGGTCAATGCATGCGCGTCACCTATAGGTGCGACGATGTTTGATTTTGGGTCAGCGTCGCGCGGTTGACAGTTGGGGTTCCAAGGTGTTCCATCTTATACCTTCCAGGTTGTGAGGAAAGAAACCTGGGTCGGACAAATCATTTACCTCGAAAACTTTTTGGCCAAACTTTGTGGTCAGAAGTAGCTGGGAGCCTAAGCACGGCATGACGGTATTGTCATCAGTATGAGTCTTAGCCGGTCGAGGTCAGTTTGAGGCGTCTAGAGACCCAAATGAACCTAGATGTGTGCTTAGGATACCTGGGAAGCTGAGTGTGCATTTCCCTTTCATCATTCAACCAGGCTAAGTTTGGGTAGTCACTAGGTAGGCGGAATCAAAAACATGTTTTCATTTATCACACACCTCATTTGTTAATATCCACCAACATTTGCATATTTACTTGTCGCATCAGTTTCAATACTCTTCCTTTGTCTGGTTAGTAGGGCGCCTTGACCCTATGCGAAGGCTGGGGAAAGGGTAGTTGCTCTTTTTTTTGGGAAAGGGGCCGAAAATAGATACTACTAACTATTTTCCCCTCATTATTGTGCATACAGGAAAATGATTCTATGTCCAAAAGGTGGACACTTTTGTTGTCGAGTCGAAGCCAAAAGCAACCAGATTGGCATTCTACTTTGAGAATTGCCATATCTTCCGTGTTGGCTTCGACTCGACAGGGACCTTTGTCCCTCGTTTCCTTGTAGCTTGTCATTAAAATATTGTGGATCATTGATTATTTACATTTGCTGATGTGCGTTCTTGCAGCTGCAGTGAATCTGAAGCAAGTAGGATTGAAGACACATGAGGCTAATAACTTTGGGTATATAGACTCTGAGTTCCTCTTTAAACAAAACAATGAGGAGTCTATATCTCCACAGTTATTCGATTGACCAATAAATCCCTCATATTTGCATTAGTAATTTGTTTTCCAATTTTTAAACCAACATGCATTGCATAAGCTGTTGGGTTCTCTGTGTCGGGATCCGACCGAAAACGCAACGGAATAAAAAATAATTTCAGGATCGGATCC
This sequence comes from Zantedeschia hybrid cultivar, assembly GCA_030544215.1. Lineage (NCBI taxonomy): Eukaryota > Viridiplantae > Streptophyta > Magnoliopsida > Alismatales > Araceae > Zantedeschia > Zantedeschia hybrid cultivar. The sequence continues at coordinate 41,457,314 of JARZZO010000015.1, forward strand.
ATCCCGTTTCTATCGTTAAAATAAAATTGGAGTAAATCAGATTTACCTTGCGCGGATTCGAATCCGCGTTTGTTTTCCGGTTCTGTTGGAGCGATGCCACAAGTCGCGCAGATGCCCGATCTCTAACGGTATCCACGCGGTTCTCCTCGCGATGGATTGTACTCGCTTCCTCGCTCGATTCGACGTTCGTGGATCCCGTCTGGCTTCACGTAATCCACCGCGACATGCGGATTCAGAATCTCCTGTCGGACGGAAGGCGGAGCGGTCGGGAATTGAAGCGGAGCATCCAGAGGGCCGGCCTCGTGTCATGCGTCTATAAGAGAGGATAGAGATGGAACAATGGCTAGGTTAGGGTTGTTGGCCACCGACATAGCGTCCGTTCTTTTATAATAAGTATGTTTACGGTTTTTTGTAAGAACCCAGACTTATCCCAAATCCTGTCGGATTATCCATCGACTTGAAAACCATTTGTGTGTGACCCTCTAGGCCCAAATACCAGTCCAGTTAATAGCCCATTAAGCCCAGTAACCCATTACTGCCTTACTGAATTAATTAATATCCTTATATTCAATTAATCAGCCGAATTTAATGTTCCACAATAAATTCGGACGGACTTCCGATCACGTTGGATGCCAAGCAACATCACGTGATCCTGGATGGCACTGGAGTTATCGCAACTCTCTATTGGAACCTTTCTGTCATCGGTTAGCGCGCGGATATAATCCTTCATCTGTGCAATGTTCCTGAATCGACCTTGGGTATGGTTTACTGTTAAACCCTATTGGGTCGATTCACTTGAATCATATGCCGCTAATCTGAATCCGATAACTCATTATCGAATACAGAGTTCGCCCTGGCCAGGGACTTTAGGCGCATCATTCCCAGAACATTCTCTCTCTCAAACTGCCGAGAGCATATGATCCCGTATTGAACACACAATTACCTTCGAGGGCATTTCCCTGAATTTGATCGCTTGACTTATTGATAACCCATGGTTAGGGATTCGTTAGTCAAGGTCAAAGTTCAGAAACCTACCAACAAGATATCTTTGGCGTCTCAGGTCCAAGGATCATCCACGCAACCGTGACAAAAAAATCGAGCTGGTTAATAGTGAGGTGTTTACCATCCAGCGATTCATAGTCGGATCAGTTCAGTGAACTCATTCGCCAATGAGCACCTATAGGTCTAGCATAGTGTCTCCACACAAGTGACTTATAGAATCAGTTACACTCATCATATGAGCTGAAGTAACCCATACTAGTCTATCCGGATGTTCGATGTCCTATTTCAAACATCCTATGACTAGGAACAATTAAGAACATAGTCTTCGGTCCCGTAATTATGATCTCATCATAATTCGAAGACTGTTGCACATGTTTATGGACTTCATCGTGATACGATAAACATAGATCGAATTAATTACACACAATGGATTATTGCCATTTATTAATAATCTGAATTAGTACCTAGTATCATATTGGCTTTGAGACCATCTAATACTAACAATCTCCCACTTGGACTAAAGCCAATCACTTTTATATAGAATACCCATATTCTTTAAGTGACGTTCAAAGACATTTTGAGACAAAGGCTTTGTAAGTGGATCTGCTATGTTGTCGGCTGAAGGAACTCTTTCCACCATGACATCTCCTCGAGCTATAATCTCTCTGATCAGATGAAAGCGCCACAAAATGTGCTTTGAGTTCTGATGAGACCTCGGCTCTTTCGCTTGAGCAATCGCCCCATTATTGTCATACAGCAGTAGGACGGGACCAGATATGCTTTCCACCACACCAAGATCGCCAATGAATTTCTTCATCCATATAGCTTTCTTGGCCGCTTCAGCAGCAGCAATATACTCGGCTTCCGTTGTCGAATCAGCAGTGGTTTCCTATTTGGAACTTTTCCAACTCACTGCTCCCTCGTTGAGTGTGAAAACAAAACCTGATGTTGACTTGCTGTCATCAGGATCAGACTGAAAACTCGAGTCAGTGTATCCTTGCAGTTTTAAGTCTCCTCCTCCATAGACTAGAAATAGATCCTTAGTCCTTCTCAAGTACTCAAGGATGCATTTCACAGCCTTCCAGTGTTCATCACCTGGATCTGCCTGATGTCTGCTCATAACACTTAGAGCATATGCTAGATCAGGTCTAGTACATACCATGGCATACATGATGGAGCCTATAGTAGAACCATATGGGACTTAATCCATCACAGCCCTCTCTTCAGGTGTCTTGGGAGACTGACCTTTAGAAAGTTAAATTCCATGTCTCATCGGTATGAGACCTCTCGGAATTTTCCATGCCAAACCTTTCGACAATGGTTTCTATGTACATGGATTGGGTTAAAGCTAGCATCTTCTTTGATATATCTCTATAGATCCGTATTCCTAATACGTAAGATGCTTCTCCCAAATCCTTCATGGAGAAGTTCTTTGACAGCCATATCTTTACTAATGACATCATTCCTATATCATTTCCAATGAGTAGGATGTCGTCAACATAAAGAATCAGAAATGTGATTGCGCTCCCACTGTTTTTCTTGTATACACATGGCTCATCTTCATTCTTAATGAAGCCATAAGATTTGATCGCCTCATCAAATCTTATGTTCCAGCTTCTTGAAGCTTGCTTCAGTCCATAAATAGACCTCTGCAACTTGCATACCATGTCTGGAGATTCTTTGGATATGAATCCTTCTGGTTGTATCATATACACCTCCTCCTCAAGGTTTCCATTGAGGAAAGCAATCTTCACATCCATCTGCCAGATTTCATAATCATGGTAGGCAGCAATGGTGAGAAAAATTCTGATAGACTTAATCATAGCAATGGGTAAAAAGGTTTCGTCATAGTCAACACCTTGTCTTTGACGATAGCCTTTCACCACTAATCTTGTTTTATAAGTCTCAAAACGTCTAACTGCACCGATCTTTCATTTAAAGATCCATTTGCAGCCGATAGGTACTATACCATCGGGTAAATCTTCTAAGTTCCAAACTTTGTTGATGTACATGAACTGTATTTCAGAATTCATGGCTTCTCGCCATTTCCCGGCCTTTGGACTTTCAATGGCCTCCTAGTAAGTCTTAGGATCATCATCCTCATTATAGGGTATCATTGAACCATCGAAATTAATATGTCCCACATATCTTTCTGGTGGTTTAGGTACTCTATTAGACCTACGAGGTTCCTGTGTATCATTTTGAACAGGTTCAGAAACTGATGGTTCATCTGATGAACTATTTTGTGGGTCTGGAATTTCTTCCAGAGTTACTTTACTACCACTGTCCTTCTGGAGAATATAATCTTCTTCCAGAAAGACAGCTCTCCTGGCCACAAACACATTTTGTTCGTCAGGATGATAAAAGTAATATCCATAAGTTTCTTTTTGATATCCCACAAATTTGCATTTGTCAGTTCAGGATTCCAGCTTATCTGCGTCATGTCTTTTAACATGAGCAGGACATCCCCAGACTTTAACATGTTTAAGGTCTGGTTTCCTTCCATTCCATATCTCATATGGAGTGGTTTCAATAGACTTGCTGGGTACTTTGTTCAAGATATACATAGCCGAGCTAAGTGCATATCCCCATAAGGACACTGGTAATTTGGACATGCTCATCATAGATCGCACCATTTCCATCAATGTGTGATTTCTCCTTTATGATACACCATTCATCTGAGGTGTATAAGGAGGTGTAAGCTAAGAAAGGATACCATTATCCTTTAAGTATTTAATGAACTCTATACTCAAGTATTCACCACCCTGATCGGATCGGATGGTTTTTATACTTTTTCCAATTTGTTTCTCTACTTCATTCTTAAATTTTCTGAATTTCTCAAAGGCTTCAGATTTATACTTCAATAAGTATATATATCCAAACCTTGAGTAATCATCAGTGAATGTAATGAAGTATGAGAAACCACCAATGGCTTGGGTTAACATAGGACCACATACATCTGAATGTATGAGTTCTAATATGTCTTTGGCTCGTTCTCCAGTTCCACTAAATGGAGACTTAGCCATTTTACCTATTAAACATGACTCTTTGGTTGCATATAATTCATAATCAAATGGATCTAAATATCTATCTTTATGCATCCTTTGGGGTCTGTTTTCACCAATGTGTCCAAGCCTACAATGCCACAAGTAGGTTTTGTTCATTTCATACTTCTTTTAATTGAAGAATCGATGTGCAAATTTTCATGAGACACATTTAATAGATACAAACCATTAGATAATATAGCAGAAGCTATTAATTTATTTCCAAAATAAATTGAATAACTATTGTTCCCAAAATTTAAATTATATCTAATTCTATCTAAACATGAAATAGAAATGATGTTCCTTATTATGCTAGGTACATAATAACAATCATCTAATGAAAAAGTGTCTCCGGATGGTAGCTTGAGCTTCACTATCCCCACAGCGATCGCCGCAACTCTTGCGTCGTTACCTAGCCTCAGCTCCACCTCACCAGTTCTCAGCTTACGTCTTCTTGTCAATGCCTGCACAGAATTGTAGATATGAGATACACATCCAGTATCTAATACCCATGATGTACAATCTCTTATTGACAAGTTTACATCTATCATATGGATACCTAAAGCGTCCTGCTGCTTCACAGTTCCTTAAGCCTTGTCCTTGAGGTATTCTTTGCAATTCCTCTTCCAATGGCCCTTCTGGTGACAGTAGAAGCAATCACTTTTCTCAGCACTCTTACCTTTGTCTTTCTTGACAACCTTTGCCTTTCTCTGAACCTTGTTCTTATTCTTTCGAAAAGCTTGGACTGTAAGTCTCTTTCTATTGGTCTTACCAACCATGAGGACTTGGGGTTTATCCTTCACGAGGTTCCCCTCTATAGTCTTTAACATGTTCAGCAGTTCAGCTAAGGTAGTCTGGATTTTGTTCATGTTAAAGTTAACGATGAACTAAGCATATGACTGTGGAAGTGAAGATAACACGAGGTCTGTGTGCATCTCCTTGGGAAGTGTAATCCCAAGAGCATCCAGCCTCTCCATCCACTCAATCATCTTCAGCACGTGATTCTGTACTGAAGTTCCCTCTGCCATCTGAGCCTTGAATAGATTCTTCTATATCTCATATCGTTCGATTCTGCTCTGCTCACCAAATAGCTCCTTCAAATGGAACATGATGGATCTAACATCCATCTCTACATGTTGCCTCTGCACCTCATTGCTCATAGAGGCTAACATGTAGCATTGGGCCATGGTGGAATCTTCCTTCTATTTTTCATACGCTATCATTTCCTCTTCTGGGGCATCTAATGTTGGTTCAAAAGGAGGTTCATTATCCAAGACATAGGCAATCTGCTCAGACCTGAGAACAATCTTCAGGTTCCTAAGCCAATCTGAGTAATTGGTGCCTGTCAAACGGTTGGCATCGAGTATGCCTCGCAACGGGTTATGGTGCGACATTCTAGCCTAGAGGAGATAATCAAATGATAATTAGCAGGTATTCAGATTAACTAAAACAAGATATGGTCTTTTATTATATAATTTTTGTAAGGACTGAGATTTCGGGTTCAATATTCGGGTCGGATCCCCTGGTTTGGGCCCTGTAGGGGTCTTGAGATTCCTGGCTGAATGGCGTCAGCACAGCTCGACGCATTTCAAAAGGCGTCAGGTTGTGTGGACGCCATTTAGGTCTGCAGGTTGTTGTGCCACGTGTGCGCCACGTAGGCGGGTTTCGGGCCGCGAGAGTACGGCCCCGGTCACATCGTCTGAACGGCGTCCATGTTGGTCGACGCGATTCAGAATGTGACCTCTGCGATGAATGGGTGCGGCGCCAGAGCGTTGTCAGTACTGCCTGTCCTGTCGTCTGAACGGCGTCCACGGTGGGCGACGCGTTTCAGACCGCTGTCAGTACGGCCGTCCTGTCAGACTGATAGGCGTCTGCCTTGATCGACGCGTTTTAGCTGGATTCGGATTAACTCCGCGAGCCTCCCCTTCCTTCCCTCATTCTCGCCTCCACTCTCTCTCTCTTCGCCCTCTCCGCCCTCTCCGACTCCCTCCTTCCCCTTCCCTTCCTCTTCTTCCTCTTCCAATCACTCCATAGCCTCCCTACCTCTCACCTCTACCTCCACCACCTCCTTCGCGGCGTTCCCTTCTCCGGACGGCGGCCGACGTCCCGGCGGAGTGGCGGCGTCCTCGAGGGTACCGGCGGCGGTCTGCGGTGCGGCGGGTCGGCGGCGAGGAGCTTGGAGGAGTTCAAGAACCGGTAGGGGGACGAACCTTGCATGCGTTTGCTCGTGTGTTCCTTGGCGTGACATGATGTGTTTGGGCTAGATTGAGCATGTTTAGGGGGTTTTCCTTGTGGGAATGGTTGTGCTTGTGATAGTGGTTTCGTAGTATGCCTGTGATAGATGAATTCTTCTTCCTCCCCTTCTTGTTTTGGGGCTTTTTCGGGGTGTTTGGGGTTTAAGGAGAAACCCTCGGGTTGAACCAGGAAACCTGGTTTCTGGCGCTAAACGGCGTCGTGCCTGGTTGACGCCTTTTCAAAGGACGTCAGGGCAGTACGACGCCTTTTAGGGCAGAAACCTCCATGTTTGAGGTTTCCCGTGTTAGGGGTTCTGGCGCTAAATGACGTCATGGGTGGACGACGCCTTTCAGAAGGGCGTCGGGCCATCATGACGCCATTTAAACAGGAAATCACCCCGAGTGAGGCTCTGTAAATCTGGAATTTATGTGTGAATAGCGTCCGTGGACCTGGACGCGTTTTAGATAGGCGACTTCTTATGACGATGCGTTTCAGGAAATTATCTGACTGTTAAATGAACTTGTCTGAGGGACTTGAATGGCGTCGACCTCGGTCGACGCGATTCAAGACAGAAATGAGTAAACCTGGTTTTATCATGTGTTTCACTGTGGGACGATTTCTAATGCATGCTTTACGTTGTATACTGAGACTGAGGACTCCTGTGTGAATGGAATCATGTTGTGTGTGTGTGTGCTTATGCGAATATGGAATCGGAATGAATGTGGTTTACGTTTGTCACCATGGACCGATGGGGACAGGGTCATGGTGTCTGTGAGCCGTACCGGTGGGAGAAGGGGTACATGTTGTGTTTTACCTTTGGCTGAGGGAAGCAGGATCGCTTTGAGCCGGCGTGCTATCCGAGGGGTCGCTGTTTGTCCTCAGCGGGTAGGGGTTTCCCTTGTTTGTCATGACAGCTTCCGGCGCGTTTCTTGCTGTGGAGCTGGTTGTGGTACTGTTGGAGTTGGCTTACCCTTTAGCCACTGGGCCTGATGTGACCTTTGATCAAGGTTACGAGTGGTACCCTTAGCCCTTTGGCCTGACGCAGCCCGGGAGATTTGGGTTTGTGGGTAGTTCCTGTAACTTCGGCTTGACGGGGGCTCGCCGGTCCCCAGGGCCCTCCTGAAGCGCTGAGGCCTAGCGTGGAGGCAATCCGGACGGTAGGACAGTAGTCTAGACTGCTTGTGTGCACACGTAGCTGGCAGTGGCGGTACACTGGTTCCAGCTAGTCCTAGTTTGACTCACTGCCTCACCCTACAGTGCCCCGGAACACTGTAGGGGTGGACAGGCGTGAGCTGTGGTGGTAGTGTTGGGAGGCGACGTTTGGCTTCGGTCGACAGTGTGGTTCAGTCGCTTCGTGGACTTTGACTGTGAGTCGTGACTCTGTGTTGGGTTCTTCGGGTTACTTAGAATGGTTCTTGCTACACTGCTTATCGTACGTTTCATATCAGAGTTGGGTGCTGTGTTTACTGCTTTACTTATATTGCCATATATTCCTGTTGTTACACTTGTGGGTGTGTGAGTGGGAGGCAGGGGATCAGATGATCCCTACTGAGCCCATTTCTGGTGTGGCTCACTCCCTGCGGTTTCAGGTGTGGACCTCGAGGCGAGCGGTAGCGTGGTGTCTTCTTGGTGTGCGGACCAGCAGCTGTCTTAGTTCCGGGGTATGCCCCGATGTTGTTGTACTTCCTTCTGCCTGTACTTATTTAATTGTTGGACATGTAATTATTGTTGGACTGTATACGGACATTGTTATTTTCCTTCCTGCGCACTTGCTTATCCTTGTAGTCCGTGAGATTGTTTTATTTAGCCTTGTTTAGCACTTACTCCTCCAGATGTGTTGTGTGAGATCCGGGTGTGAACCCGCAGTTAATGGGCCGACATCCATTTAGTGACCGGGTCTCCGGTCATAGGATGGCGGGTCGTTACAGTTTTACTCCTACTAATTTTCGACGGACCGTATAACCTTCAGATATATATAACGGGAGACGCCGAATGTCTCCTAGTGGGGATCAGAATCTCCAAGCATCACGATATGATCTCGGGTAAACACGTAGTATCATATCGCTATATCAGAGCAATCACCTCATGATAATTGCAACTCCTTGCAATATTCGATCATATTTCTGCTCCTAGGTTATTAATGGTCTCGGGTAAACACAGTAGACCACTATCCCTGGTCTAAGCTTTACCATCAATACGTGATAAAGTAGAGTAGAAATATAGTTCCCGGGTAAACACGTAGATGACTATATTGTAATGACCCAGACTTTCGGATCCGGTTTTCGGGTCAGATCTTGTTGTTCTAACCCTGGTGGGGGGGCGGAAGTTCTGAGTTGATTCGCGTCAGTACCTGGCGACGCGTTTTAAACGGCGTCCACCTTGGCAGACGCATTTCAGGTGCTGCCACGTGGGTGCCGCGGGGGGTTGGCCTTGGGCCGCGTGTGTACGGCCCTGTCAGGTCGTCTGAACGGCGTCTGCATAGGACGACGCCTTTCAGACTGCGACTCTGGGTGTGTCAGAGTACGGCCCTGACAAGTTGTCTGAATGGCGTCTGTGGATGACGACGCGTTTCAGAATCTTGTCAGAGCGGCCGTCACATCACCTGATTGGCGTCCGTAGATGTCGACGCGTTTTAGCCAGTTCCTGGTTAACCCCGCGAGCCCTCCTCCTTTCCCTCATTTTCTCCTACTCTCCTTCTCTCCTCCTCCTCCGGCGACCGGCGGCGACCACCTCCTCCTCCTTCTTTTCCTCCCACCATTTCGCCTCTCCCTCCACTCCATCCTCTACCTAACTCATACCACTACCACCTCCACTTCCACTGCGGTGTTCTACTCCCCGGACGGCGGCCGACGTCACGGTGGAGCTAGGACGACACGGCGGTACCGGCGGCGGCGTGGGGCGAGAAGGGTGAACGGCGTGGAGCTTGGAGGAGTTCGAGTGTCCGGTAGGGTGACGTCCCCTGTAGCATTGTGTTTAAAATCATGTTTTCCTCAATATGCATGTGGTGGATCTTCGGTTTTGGGGGTTAGAATGAGCATGTTTAGGTTTTCTATGGGGGTGTTTTCCCACGAATTGCCTTGCTCTCCGTTTCCCCTCCAGTTTGCATGATTTTCGGGGTTATTTGGAATTGGGAGGGAGCCCTCGGGTTTAGGGCGTCCCTGGTTCCTGGGGCTGAAAGACGTCGTGCATGGACGACGCCTTTTTGAAGGGCGTCGGGCCATCACGACGCCTTTTAGACAGGAATCGACTGACAGGCAGACTACCAGGTCGGGGATTCTGTGGCTAAATGGCGTCATAGGTAAACGACGCATTTTTGAATGGCGTCAGACGTCCATGACGCGATTTAACCACAGAAGTCCCCTGAATAAAGTTCTTGGAAATTCCGGATTTTCGTGTTGATTGGCGTCTGGGGATGTCGACGCCTTTTAAAAGGCGACTACTGGTGTTGACGCCTTTTAAGGTCAGAATCTGAAGACTGATTTATATGTAAACCTGTACTTGGAGCTTGAATGGCGTTGACCTTGGTCGACGCGATTCAAGACAGAATCTCACTAATACATGCCAGTAAAACGTGTTCATACTGCTAGATAGACGATTAGCACATGTTTTAGTGCACCCGATAGAGATAGATTCCTCATGATCGGATGGTTCTATGTGGGTTATGCGATTGCGGGCTTTTCACGTGACCGGATCGCACTGTGTTGGGTTTTCAGTTACTGTGGACCTGGAGTGACATTGTAGCACTTTATCACCCTGTGCTGGTGGGGGCGTGAGCACAGCGCCGGTGGGGGCGTGGGCGGAGTGACGCCTAGTGAGAGAGGGTCACCTGGTGAACCCCGGGGTCAGCTAGTACCGGTGTCGGAGTGGTACATTCGGAGAGTCACTCATGCTGGGGGAAGGGGTAGTCACCTGAGCCAGTTGGGCCGGAGTAGCGAGCGTGCTATCCGATGGACTACTCCTTGGTCTCAGCGGGTCGAGGTTTTCCCACCGTTGTTTGCACGGTCGGCGAGTTCTATCGAGATGACGATTGTAGGTTTTCTAACGGCTGGTTTAGAATGTGCATGATTAACATAACTGTGATTGCATGTATTCTCACGTAGAGAATTAGGATTTGTACCTGCTACTACACTGGTTACTTCACCGTTGGCTGTACTTTACACTTGTGGGTGTGTGCGTGGGCAGTGGGGATCGAAGGATCCCTACTGAGTCTTGTTCTTGAGACTCACCCCTGCAGTGTTCAGGTGAGGACTCCCAGCAGACTTAGAGCGGCGTGTGCGGCCGTGTGTTGTGCGTCTTCGGCAGTTGTTCCGGGGTATGCCCCGATGTAGTTGTTATTTATTTCTGGCCTGTATGCTTAATTATTTCCTTTCAGCTGGAGTATGTAATTATTTGCTGTAATTGAGTCGCATTGTAATAATTTTAATTTCCTGCACTTTCATTTCAATTCAATGCGATGTGAATATTTAGCTTAGTTTATTATTTATTTCCCAGACTTACTAGATCCTAGTTTGGTCCCAAATTAATGATTCGGTACCCATTTAGTAATCGGATCCCCGATTATAGGGTGGCGGGTCGTTACAGTTGGTATCAGAGCATACGGTCTGGCAAATAAATAAATAACTAGGTTAAATGTTGTAAATTCGGCAAATAAATACATTATCCCGTACAGGCACGTCGGTAGCATAGGTTTTAGGATTCTAATTAGAACTTTTTGATTTTGTAATTGTAGGCGAGTAGATGGCTCCCAGAAGGAGGATGCCAGTTATCCGAGAGCAGGGAGATGTCCCTAGTAGGTCCGAGGCCGGGAGACCGAGTGTTGAGCAGTTTATGGAAGCCATGATGGATACTATGGCTAGGTATCAGACACGAGATCCTAGCGAGGGTTCTAGTACTCGGGGAGGGACCACAGCTACACTGGAGAGGTTCTTGAAGTTGAGGCCACCTCACTTCACCGGTCGTCCCGACCCTGACGAGGCCATCCATTGGCTTAGAGAGATAGAGAAGACCTTTGACACCATGGATTGTGCTGCAGTAGAGCGGACCCCGTTAGCTACCTTCATGCTGAAGGATAGCGCCTACGACTGGTGGACCACCTTGAAGAGTTTGTCCTATGGGGATAGGAGTCTTAGGGAAATATCTTGGGAGACCTTTGTCAAAGAGTTCAACGCACAATATTTCCCTAGACATGTCCAGCGAGCCAAGGAGAGGGAATTTATGGATCTGACGCAGGGGAGTATGACGGTGCTTGAGTACGAGGCGAAGTTTGTTTCGCTGGGGCGGTTCGTACCTTTCGTATCTCAGGACGAGGAACGTCGCACGGAGAGGTTTGTGGATGGGCTTAGTCTCAGTTTGAGGAACTTCGTGGCGTCCCATTGTTGTACAGACTTGCTGTCAGCAGTTAGGAGTGCAGCAGCTGTAGAGGCTCAGCAGATCCAGTCGGCCCGGGAGAGAGGATAGAATGTCCAGGGGACATCTCGGGGCAGGGGTAAAGCAGCGGCACCGGCTCCTTCAGTCGGATCGGGATCATCTTCTCTCGGCTCCCGATTCAGGAGATTCTTCAGGGGTGGTGGCAGCAGTAGCGGTAGCAGCGGCAGCAGCCGGCCCAGACAGGGGCAGCAGAGTCAGACAGTGTCCAGTGCGCAGCAAGAGCCAGCTCAGAGGCTTCCGGCAGTATGTCAGCAGTGTGGTGGTACCCATGGTGGGACTCAGTGTCCCACTCTTCCCAGGGGATGTTTCGCGTGCGGCCAGCAGGGCCACTTGGCGAGGCAGTGCCCGCAGGGGTATGGTCAGGGTCATGGTTCAGGCGAGCAGAAGAAGCCGAGGACCCAGGGTAGAGTGTTAGCTATCACCAGGAGGGAGGCTCGCGCGTCCAACTTGGTGGAAGGTACACTTTCTGTCCTTGGGAACTCTGCACACGTATTGATTGATTCAGGAGCTTCGCATTCTTTTATTTCTGAGCAGTTCTTAGATATCCTTTCTGCGCCTTTTGTTGAGTTATCTGATGGTTTGATGGTGGAGGTTCCTTCTGGAGACTATATGATATCTTATAACTACTTGAGGAATGTTCCCTTGACCATTGAGGGTCATGTGCTCCCTGCCCAGTTGGTTGTGCTTGCCATTCGAGACTTTGATGTCATCCTGGGTATGGATTGGTTGGAAGCCTTTTATGCAGAGGTGGACTGTCACAAGAAGAGGGTGCGATTCTCCATTCCGGGCATCCCGACCTTCTTCTTCCAAGGTATTAGGCTTTCTTCCCGAGGTATTCTTATTTCTGCCTTTAAGGCACGGAGGTTGCTTGATGGTGGCTGTGAGGCTTTTCTTGCCTCTGTTGTTGTCTCCGATGTCCGGGTTAGTCTCAGCCCTGAGGAGGTACCTGTTGTGTGTGAATTCATCGATGTATTTCCCGAAGAGCTGCCTGGCCTTCCTCCACAGCGTGAGGTTGAGTTTACCATCGAGCTTGCACCAGGTACGGCGCCCTTGTCTAAGGCCCCGTATCGAATGGCGCCAGCCGAACTCGCTGAGTTGAAGGCACAGTTGCAGGAGCTGTTGAATAAGGGTTTCATTCATCCCAGTACATCTCCATGGGGTGCTCCAGTTCTGTTTGTCAGGAAGAAGGATGGGTCTTTGAGATTGTGCATCGATTATAGGCAGCTGAACCAGGTGACGATAAAGAATAAGTACCCACTTCCTAGGATCGATGACTTGATGGATCAACTTCAGACCGCGAGGGTGTTTTCCAAGATTGATCTGAGATCTGGATACTATCAGATGAGGATCAGAGATGTGGATGTTAGTAAGACGGCGTTCAGGACTCGGTATGGACATTATGAGTTTTTGGTTATGCCCTTTGGCTTGACCAATGCTCCGGCGGCTTTTATGGATCTGATGAACCGAGTCTTCAGGACCTACCTGGACCAGTTTGTGGTTGTGTTTGTTGATGACATTCTGATCTATTCTTCTTCTGAGGAAGAGCACGCCGCTCATCTTCGGGCAGTGTTGCAGGTCCTGAGGGAGCACCAACTTTATGCCAAGTTCAGCAAATGCGAATTTTGGCTGAACAAGGTGCACTTCCTTGGGCACGTTATTTCTGGTGAAGGTATCGCGGTAGACCCAGCAAAGATTGAGGCGGTGATGGACTGGAACAGGCCGACTTCAGTGACCGAGATCAGGAGCTTTCTGGGGCTTGCTGGATATTACAGACGGTTTGTTCAGGGATTTTCTTCGATAGCGGCCCCCTTGTCAAGGCTAACTCGAAAGGGAGTCCATTTCGTGTGGACTGAGGATTGTGAGCAGAGTTTTATTGAGCTAAAAACTCGTCTCACGTCAGCCCCAGTGCTGGTGCTTCCATCTGGGTCTGGTGGATTTGTGGTTTACTCGGATGCGTCCCGTCGAGGATTGGGAGCAGTCCTTATGCAGCATGGCAGGGTAGTTGCTTATGCTTCTCGACAGCTGAAGAGGCATGAAGAAAACTATCCTACTCATGATTTGGAGCTTGCAGCTGTGGTGTTTGCACTGAAGATCTGGAGGCATTATTTGTATGGGGAGAAATTTCAGGTTTTTACAGACCACAAGAGTTTGAAATATGTGTTCACACAGAGGGATCTGAATTTGAGGCAGTGAAGATGGATGGAGTTCATTAAAGATTATGACTTTGACCTTTCTTATCATCCGGGCAAAGCGAATGTGGTGGCAGACGCTTTGAGTCGGAAGATGGTCGTGTCATACCTCATGATTCAGGAGTGGAAATTATTTGAGCAAGTGGTGGAATCTTCCTTTAGGGTTCCACGTGAAGATGACAGAGCTGTGCTGGTCAGTTTGACTGTGAGACCGGCTGTGTACCATGCTGTGATTGAGGCTCATAGGGCAGATGCAGAGCTACCCCAGATTCTCCAGAGGTCTGAGGTTGAGCTGTGGGATGATGGTACCGTCAGATTCAGAGGCAGACTCTATGTTCCGACTGAGGAAGATGTGCGCAGATGTGTTCTTGATGAGGCGCACCGATCGAGGTATGCAGTGCATCCCGGGGCAACAAAGATGTATCACTGTTTGAGGAGGCACTTCTGGTGGCCCGGTATGAAGAGAGATGTGGCTGAGTATGTGGCCAGATGCATGACTTGTCAGCAGGTCAAGGCCGAGCATCAGAGACCTGGAGGGTTGCTGCAACCCTTGCCGATTCCTGAGTGGAAATGGGAACATGTGACGATGGACTTTGTGATGGGCTTGCCCGCATCCCCTAGCAGAAGAGACGCCATCTGGGTCATCGTGGATCGGCTGACCAAGTCGGCACACTTCCTAGCCATTAGGAAGGACTGGTCGGTCGGCAAACTGGCAAAATTGTTTGTAGACCGGATCATCTCTCTGCACGGGGTACCCTTGTCCATTGTCTCGGATCGAGACCCGAGGTTTACTTCCAGGTTCTGGAAGAGCTTTCAGCAGGCATTGGGCACTCAGTTGGCTTTCAGCTCCGCCTACCATCCCGAGACTGACGGACAGTCGGAGAGGACTATTCGGACCTTGGAGGATATGCTTAGGGCGTGTTGCCTAGACTGGGGAGGTTCGTGGGAACAGCATTTGTCCACTGTGGAATTTGCCTACAACAACAGCTACCATTCTAGCATCGGCATGGCGCCTTATGAGGCTCTGTATGGGCGGCCGTGTCGATCACCGGTGTGTTGGTTTGAGATCGGTGAGAGGCAGATTGCAGAACCTGAGTTGGTACAGCAGTGTGCTGAGGTCGCAAGGACAATTCAGCAGAGGTTGACCGCAGCTCAGTGTAGACAGAAGAGTTACGCCGACATCCGACGGAGACCGCTTGAGTTTGAGATTGGGGACCACGTGTTTCTCCGAGTCTCACCCTCCAAGGGTGTGATGAGATTCGGGAAGCGAGGCAAGCTGAGTCCGCGTTATATTGGACCTTTTCCCATTCTTGCTCGAATCGGGGAGACCGCGTATCAATTGGCCTTGCCGCCCAATCTGGCAGGAGTGCACGATGTGTTCCATGTGTCCTTGTTGAGGAAGTATGTTCAGGATCCGTCCCATGTGTTAGACTTTTCAGAATTGGAAGTCGCTGAGGACCTGTCATTTCCTGAATACCCGGTTCGTATTGAGGATCGCAGAGAGCAGGTCTTGCGGAACAAGGTCTTACCGCTGGTCAAGGTGATTTGGCAGTACCGCTCCGGGGGTGAGGCAACCTGGGAGCGAGAGGACGAGATGCGGGAGCAGTTCCCTTACCTCTTCTCGTGAGTTTTATTGTAAACTGGTATCCTTGTTTTGACCTTGTTGAATTCTAGCAGTCAATTTCGGGGGCGAAATTCTTTTAAGGGGGGGAGATTGTAATGACCCAGACTTTCGGATCCGGTTTTCGGGTCAGATCTTGTTGTTCTAACCCTGGTGGGGGGGCGGAAGTTCTGAGTTGATTCGCGTCAGTACCTGGCGACGCGTTTTAAACGGCGTCCACCTTGGCAGACGCATTTCAGGTGCTGCCACGTGGGTGCCGCGGGGGGTTGGCCTTGGGCCGCGTGTGTACGGCCCTGTCAGGTCGTCTGAACGGCGTCTGCATAGGACGACGCCTTTCAGACTGCGACTCTGGGTGTGTCAGAGTACGGCCCTGACAAGTTGTCTGAATGGCGTCTGTGGATGACGACGCGTTTCAGAATCTTGTCAGAGCGGCCGTCACATCACCTGATTGGCGTCCGTAGATGTCGACGCGTTTTAGCCAGTTCCTGGTTAACCCCGCGAGCCCTCCTCCTTTCCCTCATTTTCTCCTACTCTCCTTCTCTCCTCCTCCTCCGGCGACCGGCGGCGACCACCTCCTCCTCCTTCTTTTCCTCCCACCATTTCGCCTCTCCCTCCACTCCATCCTCTACCTAACTCATACCACTACCACCTCCACTTCCACTGCGGTGTTCTACTCCCCGGACGGCGGCCGACGTCACGGTGGAGCTAGGACGACACGGCGGTACCGGCGGCGGCGTGGGGCGAGAAGGGTGAACGGCGTGGAGCTTGGAGGAGTTCGAGTGTCCGGTAGGGTGACGTCCCCTGTAGCATTGTGTTTAAAATCATGTTTTCCTCAATATGCATGTGGTGGATCTTCGGTTTTGGGGGTTAGAATGAGCATGTTTAGGTTTTCTATGGGGGTGTTTTCCCACGAATTGCCTTGCTCTCCGTTTCCCCTCCAGTTTGCATGATTTTCGGGGTTATTTGGAATTGGGAGGGAGCCCTCGGGTTTAGGGCGTCCCTGGTTCCTGGGGCTGAAAGACGTCGTGCATGGACGACGCCTTTTTGAAGGGCGTCGGGCCATCACGACGCCTTTTAGACAGGAATCGACTGACAGGCAGACTACCGGGTCGGGGATTCTGTGGCTAAATGGCGTCATGGGTAAACGATGCATTTTTGAATGGCGTCAGGCGTCCATGACGCGTTTTAACCACAGAAGTCCCCTGAATAAAGTTCTTGGAAATTCCGGATTTTCGTATTGATTGGCGTCTGGGGATGTCGACGCCTTTTAAAAGGCGACTACTGGTGTCGACGCCTTTTAAGGCCAGAATCTGAAGACTGATTTATATGTAAACCTGTACTTGGAGCTTGAATGGCGTCGACCTTGGTCGACGCGATTCAAGACAGAATCTCACTAATACATGCCAGTAAAATATGTTCATACTGCTAGATAGACGATTAGCACATGTTTTAGTGCACCCGATAGAGATAGATTCCTCATGATCGGATGGTTCTATGTGGGTTATGCGATTGCGGGCTTTTCACGTGACCGGATCGCACTGTGTTGGGTTTTCAGTTACTGTGGACCTGGAGTGACATTGTAGCACTTTATCACCCTGTGCTGGTGGGGGCGTGAGCACAGCGCCGGTGGGGGCGTGGGCGGGGTGACGCCTAGTGAGAGAGGGTCACCTGGTGAACCCCGGGGTCAGCTAGTACCGGTGTCGGAGTGGTACATTCGGAGAGTCACTCATGCTGGGGGAAGGGGTAGTCACCTGAGCCAGTTGGGCCGGAGTAGCGAGCGTGCTATCCGAGGGACTACTCCTTGGTCTCAGCGGGTCGAGGTTTTCCCACCGTTGTTTGCACGGTCGGCGAGTTCTATCGAGATGACGGTTGTAGGTTTTCTAACGGCTGGTTTAGAATGTGCATGATTAACATAACTGTGATTGCATGTATTCTCACGTAGAGAATTAGGATTTGTACCTGCTACTACACTGGTTACTTCACCGTTGGCTGTACTTTATACTTGTGGGTGTGTGCGTAGGCAGTGGGGATCGAAGGATCCCTACTGAGTCTTGTTCTTGAGACTCACCCCTGCCGTTTTCAGATGAGGACTCCCAGCAGACTTAGAGCGGCGTGTGCGGCCGTGTGTTGTGCGTCTTCGGCAGTTGTTCCGGGGTATGCCCCGATGTAGTTGTTATTTATTTCTGGCCTGTATGCTTAATTATTTCCTTTCAGCTGGAGTATGTAATTATTTGCTGTAATTGAGTCGCATTGTAATAATTTTAATTTCCTGCACTTTCATTTCAATTCAATGCGATGTGAATGTTTAGCTTAGTTTATTATTTATTTCCCAGATTTACTAGATCCTGGTTTGGTACCAAATTAATGATTCGGTACCCATTTAGTAATCGGATCCCCGATTATAGGGTGGCGGGTCGTTACAATATCGTTCCTCTACTCTTATCCAAAGGCATCTAATGCCATGATCAATAGTACTCTCATCAGTCAATGGCAAACCTCGGGTAAACACATAGTATGTGCCACCACTGAATTAAGTTATATTAATCATATTGATGGAGACCCACGCGGTGCATTCTCAATGACTCGCGTTGTGGCTTAGAGTTTGTTACAAAGATTTTACTTATTTAGTTTGGTCTCATCCTAGGTGATAGTATTAAATATATCGAATATATTATAAATACCAATAATCTAGCAAATTTGATTCACAATCAAAAATTAAACACACGCATTGCATACATGTCATTTATGTGGTCATGGACGGCATTGCGGTTTGACTTGAGCCAGAAAGTCAAACACACACACACACAATATAACAACTTATATCACGAGTCTGCAACCCCATGGATTCAATGAACTCCTTCACTTATCATCTGGTCGCAGTTGTGGATCATCCTCGCTCCGTGCGCAGCCGCCTCGATCAAATTACATCATTAATTTAAAAGACGAAGCCTTATGGCGAATACATAGAGAGAGAGGTAGAACTACATTGGAATATGAGAGGGAGAGGTTTGCAGACCTCTATTTATTAATAAATAACAATCCGCACAATCAGATTCTCCATCCACAAGTAAATGCACATCCATGACCACCATATTTTTTAATTAAACAATACACACATGATATAGCACATTAAATGGCTAAAATAAGATTTTCGAAAAAAATAATAATTTTAGGTTTCATAAAACCAGGGACCAAACAAAATTTTGGAGAATTTAGAATTTTCAAAAATCAATTTAAGCATGCTTAACTTAAATCGAATTTAAACAAGCATTAAAACACATCATATACTTTAGGATTCCAAAACTTAAATATCTAGAATATTCTATGCATATATAACAAGATTAATCTAACGATTAGATTAATAAAGTCATTAAACAACTAAATTAATCATTATCTAATTAAAAATCTAACACTTAGATTTTTTAGTTAGAATTAATCATCAATCCAACATTTAAATTAATAATTAATTATAACCATTAACTTCAAATAAGATAATGAGCTTAATTAATTGTAATGAGTCTCTCAAAAGTTAAATTGAACAAAATTTTAATTTCCAAAATAATTTTTGAAAATTTAAAATTAAAAATAATTAAAACTAATTAAAACTGGTTCAATAAGTCAATTAGGTGGCTCAGCCCACCCCTGGCCGAACCATGGCTCAGCCCAACTGAGCCATGGGCTCAGACCAGGGCGCTTGGCTCGGGCCAGGGGGGGCCCGTGGGCTTAGACCCGGTTTGAGCCCGGCCCCCCGGCCCGGTCAGACTGTGCGGCTAGGGAACCCTAGCCGCACGGGCCCGAGCCCTCCCCCTTCAACCCCGGCGGCACCTGGTTGCAGGAAACCGTCGAGGGGAAGGGGGGAAGGTGGCAGTCGGCGACCGCCCTGGCGCCAGGAGGGCGCCGGACCGTCGCCGGTTGGGGTGCTGCCCAACCCCAAAAGGGGTGCCCGAAAACCCCCCAAAACCTGCATTTAAAACAAGGAGATGTGAAGGCCTGTACTGCTCGATCACCGCCGGCAACACCACGCCGGCGCCGGAGGTGATGTCCACGACGGTCGGTAGGATCCTTTGGTCATACCAAAGCCCTACCTGGAAGCATCGCATCACGTGAGATTATCTGAACTTCACCCCACAAACTATGTTCTTTGTCCCACAAAGAACACGAGAGACCCAATATAATAACGATTTTTGCAGAAATAAAATTAATCTAATTAATTTTATCCATCTCATGAATATTATTTCTCCAACATAATCGTAAAATATACATGGAATATGACTAGATAATTAAATTTCGGAATTCGAAATGGCGAAGAACACAGTGATAACCTGGCTCTAATACCACTGTTGGGTTCTCTATGTCGACATCCGACCGAAAACGCAGCGGAATAAAAAATAATTTCGGGATCGGATCTATCCCGTTTCGATCGTTAAAATAAAACCGGAGTAAGTCGGATTTACCTTGCGCGGATTTGAATCCGCGTTCGTTTTCCGGTTCCGTTGGAGCGATGCCACAAGTCATGCAAATGCCTGACCTCTAGCGGTATCCACACGGTTCTCCTCATGATGGATCTTCCTCGCTTCCTCGCTCGATTCGACGTTCGTGGATCCCGTCTGGCTTCGCGTAATCCACCGCGACATGCGGATTCAGAATCTCCCGTCGGACGGAAGGCGAAGCGGTCGGGAATCGAAGCGGAGCCTCCAGAGGGCCGGCCTCGTGTCGTGCGTCTGGAAGAGAGGATAGAGATGGAACGACTGCTAGGTTAGGGTTGCTGGCCCCCGACGTAGCGTCCGTTCTTTTATAATAAGTATGTTTACCGTTTTTCATAAAAACCCAGACTTATCCGAAATCCTGTCGGATTATCCATCGACTTGAAAACCACTTGCGTGTGACCCTCTAGGCTCAAATACCAGTCTAGTTAATTGCCCATTAAGCCCAGTAACCCTTTACTGACTCACTAAATTAATTAATATCATTATATTCAATTAATCAACCGAATTTAATGTTCCACAAAAAATTTGGACGGACTTCCGATCACGTTGGATGCCAAGCAACATCGCGTGATTCTGGATGGCACTAGTGTTATCGCAACTCTCTATTGGAACCTTTCTGTCATCGGTTAGCGCACGGATATAATCCTTCATCCGTGCAATGTTCCCGAATCGACCTAGGGTATGGTTTACTGTTAAACCCTATTCGGTTGATTCACTTGAATCAGATGCCGCTAATTTGAATCCGATAACTCCTTATCGAATACAGAGTCCGCCCTGGCCAGGGACTTTAAGCGCATCATTCCTAGAACATTCTGTCTCTCAAACTACCAAGAGTGGATGATCCCGTATTGAACATACAATTACCTTCGAGGGCATTTCCTTGAACTTGATCGCTTGACTTATTGATAACCTATGGTTAGGGATTCATTAGTCAAGGTCAAAGTTCAGAAACCTATCAACAAGATATCTTTGGCGTCTTAGGTCCAAGGATCATCCACGCAACCGTGACAAAAGAATCAAGCTGGTTAATAGTGAGATGTTTACCATCCAGCGATTCATAGTTAGATCAGTTCAGTGAACTCATTCACCAATGAGCACCTACAGGTCCAACATAGTGTCTCCACACAAGTGACTTATAGGATCAGTCACCCTCATCATATGAGCTGAAGTAATCCATACTAGTCTATCCGGATATTCGATGTCCTATCTCAAACATCCTATGACTAGGAACAATTAAGAACATGTGTTTATAAGTCTTCGGTCCCGTAATTATGATCTCATCATAATCCGAAGACTGTTGCACATGTTCATAGACTTCATTGTGATACGATAAACATAGATCGAATTAATTACACACAATGAATTATTGCCATTTATTAATAATCTGAATCAGTATATAGTATCGGATTGGCTTTGAGACCATCTAATACTAACATAAGCATCCATCCTCGCCCTAGGGGCAATGACTATAATTTATCACTCTGCTTGACCCATTGTTGATTTGTGAGTCTGGCAATTGTTTGTCAGTTAGCCCTTGAATTGCAAGAGCTTATCCTTTTCCAATTCGTGTCCTTGAGATTCTCTCACTTGGCGATCATGCGATGTGCCAGGCCACCGTGCGCCCGTTGTGTTGAGACCTTTTCAAGTCACACCCCTCCATATTTCATGCTTGAGATCCCTTTAGGCCAGATCGTTGCATCCTAGTGCACCAAGGCCTCGCGGTTCCAACACCCGAGGGTCCCACGGATTGTGATTCTCTAATTTGAACTTTGTTCCCCTTCTTAATCACCTTTGCAATCCAAATAGCCAACTCTCATTCATTTACCACATTTGCATATCATCCTTAGATATAGCTCATTCCCTCTTCGGGCTGTCCAAAATCAGTTTTGATTTTCGGAACACCTATTTATCATTCCGTTCCACTCCACTGCAAAACAGGTGTCCCAGAGGGGCATTTGTAGACATCGATTTTGGACCCCTTTGTAGTCATAAACCGCCATCACCTTATCCATCACATTTAGCCCATCATATTTTCTCACATAATTCAACCTACTAAATAATTAGGCCCATTAACCAATCACCGGTTCCTCTCACCCGTGGAAGGCCAACTGGGCCGCCTTCCACCACCCGTGGAAGGCCAACCCTTGCCTTCCACCATCCGTGGAAGGCCAACCAGGCCGCCTTCCACCACCCGCGGAAGGCCAGCTACCTTGCCTTCTACCTTTTGGCCACCTTTTTCACTTTTCACCACCTTTTCGTAGAAGGCTAACCAGCTTGCCTTCCACCACCCGTAGAAGGTCAACCCTTGCCTTCCACCATCCGTAGAAGGCCAACCCTTGCCTTCCACCATCCGTGGAAGGCCAACCAAGCCGCCTTCCACCACCCGCAGAAGGTCAACTACCCTGCCTTCCACCTTTTGGCTACCTTTTTCATTTTCCGCCACCTTTTCGTGGAAGGCCAACTAGCCCGCCTTCCACCATCCTTGGAAGGCCACCCCTTGCCTTCCACCATCTTTGGAAGGCCACCCTAACTCTCTCCTTACTTTTCTCCTTTCATTTTTCATTGCATTCCCACCATTCATCCACTTCGTAGCATCATCTTCTTCTCCTGCTCTTTTCCTTTTACCACATTACTTCTACTTTTCACTATTAATACACACGAACATCCCGTTTGCATGCATGCATCTTAGGATGACTTAGCACCCTTCACCCCCAGAGGTTTCAAAAAAAAAACGGGAGGTGGGTGGCCATAACATATGGTCACCTTCCCTCCCCAAACACCCATCTGGTGCATCCCCTTTCAATTTTAGTTTATTTACATATTTGCATGAATAGACTCTACATATCACAATTCTAATCAGTTCTCTTTACTTTGTTTTGTCTTTTTATTTCTCATAGGGGCTCTTATCACATTATACGCGCGGACTACCGAGCTCTCCCCCTTCGGCCGGCCGGAGGCAGAGAAGAGGAATCCATTATCCCCCGCTCCACCAGAACACGATCAACCTCATCATCTTGCGGAGCACAGGAACCGTAAGGTAATGCTCCTGACGATTACACATCCCTATCTTTAACCCCATCATCGCTGCAATTGTGCGATGGACGGAGGCCTCCCCACGGGAACACTCCGGGCGTCTACAGGAAGGTCGGGTTGGGGGTGGAAGGGGCAGGCCGGTCCGACCAGCCGGGCCGGTTCAGGGCCCTGGCCGGGTCAGGGGCAACCCAGGCGCCCCCCTGGTCCGAGCCCTGGCTTAGCCAAGACCCGAGCCATTGGCTCAGCCCAAGTGGATGAGGCCCTTTTTTTAATTTCACCCCATTTCCAAAAGGAAATAAAACCCAATTAAACCCCAGTGTTCTAATAAAACCCCATTTTCCCATTTAATAAATAAATTAAAATTTAATTTTATTTCAAAAATTGTTTTGAAATTTTAATTATTATCAAATTTTAATTATTTGGGCTATTAATGATTTGGAATCATTATTAACAAAATGTTGTTAAAGATGAGAATTAATTGTTAAATTAATAATTAATTTTAATTGACTAATTTAAAATGTTAAATTAGTGATTATTAGTTAATTCAAATTAATTGTTAATTTAAGTGTTAAATTGATAATTAATTTTAATTAACTAATCTAATTGGTTTAATTCTAAGTTATTAATTTACATTGATGTTAATTGATAGTTTAAGAGTTAAATTATTGATTAACGTTAATAAACTGGTCTAAGAGTTAAATTAGTATTTAATAATTAATTTGTGTTAATTACTTGTTTAAGAGTTAAATTAGTCATTAACATTGATTAATTAATTAGTCTAAGAGTTAGATTAATTGTTAATAACTAATTAAAGTTGATTATTAATTTAAGTGTTAAATTAATGATTAATTTTAATTTGCTGATCTAAGAGTTAGATTAGTAATTAATTACTAATGATCTAATTGTTGTTAGATTATTAATATGATTTAATCTAATTATTAGATTGATTTAAATTATTAGAAGTGTTCTAATTTGTATGGAATAATCTGGAATTATTAATTTGGAGTGTATGCACATGTGATGTGTGTTTTGATACTTTTAAATTTGATTTAATTGCATGCTAAGTTAATTAAAAGTATTTTCGAAATTCAAAAGCCAATTTTGATTGGGGCCCAGCTTTTTTTGAAAGCCAAAAATTATTTAATTTTGAAACTCTTTTATTTTAGCCATGTGATGCGCTGAATCGTGTGTAGAATGTTTAAAACACACCGTGGTCATGGATATGCACTTATTTAATTATTCATGTGATGAATAGATTGTGTAGATCGTGGATATATAGTTATTTATTAATTGTTAATAAATAGAGGTCTACGTACCTCTCTCTCTCTCATAATCCGATGTACTTCTACCTCCCTCTCTCTTGTACTCGCCATAAGGCCTTCTTCAATTTTACATGTTATTCTAGAATTATTGTAATTTGATCGAGGCAACTGAGGAAGGAGCGAGGCCGATCCATAGATGCAACCAGGAAGGCGATGTGATGAAGATCTCTTGCCTATGTGTTTGCAAGTTATTTAATATAATTGTTCTTTTAGATTTTGTGTGCGTTTGACTGTTGGCTCCAGTCAAACCCACTGTGCTATCCATGACCACACTAATGACATGTATGAGATGCATTGTTTTCTTTTGATTATGAATCAAAGCATGTATAGTATTTATTAAATATATACGCTTTATTTATACTATCACTTAGGAGAAACCAAGATAAAAGTTATCTAAATACCCTCATATTAATTCGCGAGTAGTTAAGAACTTACCGCGTGGTCCACCATCGTTATAGTCATAGGATTTGAATCACTTTAGGCAGATTTGTTATGTTACCACAAGGTCTGTTTAATTGTGAGGAGAGACTGTGGCTGTGGCTTTAGATGCCTATATGATCGGGGTAGAGGAACCATGTAGCTTTGTTGTGCTATCCACAAAGGCTGCATGCAAATCTATACTCGTCGCGTAACGATCGTTAGCTTAGACCAGAATTAGTGGTTTGTTGTGCTATCCACAAGGCCATTAAATCTCTGGGGATCGAAGCTATGATCAGATATTGCAAGGAGTTGCAAGTCCCATGAGATGGGTGCTCTTTGATTGTATTACAATTTGTTGTGCTATCCACAAGACTGTACTGCAAGTCATTGAGATTCTGATCCCCACTAGGAGACTGTCAGCGTCTCCCGTTCTGTATAACTAAGGGTTATACAGTCTGTCGAAAATTAGTGGGAGTTAAAACTTGAACAAAAGACTATGTCTTATTTTATATTTAATAATTGAACATCTGCTAAAAGGATTTTATTCATCTCCTATAGGGAATAATGTCATCGAATAACTCACTCTGTGGCATACTTGATGCCCTTTTGACTTACCTGATCTACTCGGATTAGCTTAGACACTTGAAGAATGTCTTCAGATCTGAGTAGATTGCCTACGCCCTTAATGCTGATCCTCTTGATGAATCGGCATTAGATGCCCCTGAAGCAGAGATGATAGCTAACAATAAAAGATCGAAGGATAAAGGGAAAAGAGTAGTAAAAGGTGACTAATTCTACTGTAAGCAGAATGGTCACTGGAAGAGGAATTGCAAGGAGTTTCTTAACGATAAAGTGTTGGGATCCGGGCGGGACACGAAGAACAAAGCGGAAACGGCGAACAAAATTTTATCCCGCCCGATGCCCGCTGATCTAATTCGGAACGAAAAACTAAAACCGAAAACAACGGGAAGTAATCCGATTACCTTGCGCGGATTCGAATCTGCTTCCGTCTCGGTTCCGTCGAGGCGATGCCGCGAGCCGCACAAGCGTCCGGCCTCTAGCGGTATCCACACGATCCTCCGCGGTGGTTCATTCTCGATCTCTCGTCCGTATCAGCTCGCTCGCTGAAGATCCGTCGCCGCAAAGATTACCAAAAACTCGCCGACGGGAATTCCTGACTTTCGGGAATCACGTGTGGCAGAGACGGAGACAGTCTCGGCGCCTCGAACGGGGCGCCCCAGAGGAGGAGAGAGAAATGGGGATGACGGCCAGCATGAAAAATCTTGGAGCTTGGCCTAGGGTTTCTCAACAGCGTATATATATATTAAGTTGGCGCGACTTTTCACAAAAGTCCCCGAGTTAATATAAATCCCACTTATGTACCACCGACTGAGAATCTTATTGCGTATGACCCTCTAGGCCTATTTACCAGTCCGATTTTCAGCCCGTTAAGTCCAATAACTAGTTATTGACTTATTGTAATTAATTAATATCTAGATATTAACTAATTACTTAACCGAATTAATATCGCATGTAAATTCGGTCGGACTTCTGATCAAGTTGGGTGCTAAGCAACACCGCATGATTCCGGAAGGCAATGGGGTTCAGCAACCCACTCATGGAACCTGTCCGTCCACAGTTACCGCGTGGCTATAATCCTTCGTTCGCACAATGCTATCGAGTTAACCTAGGGTATGGTCAACTGTCAAACCCTAGATGGTCAATTCACTTGAATCAGACTCCGCTGTACAATATCAGAAAACCTCTTTTCTGATATTATTTCTGCTCTGGCCAGAGACTCTTGCAGATCTATTCTAGAGCATTCTCTCTCCAGTTACCAGAGAGTGAACGATCCTTTATTGATCACACAATCACCTTCGAAGGTCTTCCGCTGGACCCGATCCTTGACTATTAGAGATCCCATGGATAGGGATTTGTAGGTTAAGGTCAAAGTCCAAAAGTCCACCGACAAGGTGTCTTTGGTGTCTCAAGTCCAAGGATCAACCATGCCACTGTGACGATGAATAAAACCGATTGACAGTCAGGTAAATTACCATTCGGCGATTCATATCGGATCAGTTTAGTGAACTCATTCTCCAATGAGCACCTACAGGTTTACCATTGTGTCCCCACACGAGTAACTAACGAGATCAGCCACCCTCATCATATGAGCTGGAATAACCTGTACTAGTCTTACCGGATGTTTGATGTCCTTCTCAAACATTCTACGATTATGAACAATTAAGAATATGTGTTTATAAGTCATCAGTCTCATTATTATGATCTCATCATAATCTGATGACTATTGCACATATTCATGGACTTCATTATGCGCACTTATAAATGTCCCAATCTACATAATGAATTTAATGCCATTAATTAGTGAACCAGATTGAAATAGGTGCCTCATGATTGGCTTAGAGGATACCTATATCCATCAATCTCCCACTTGGACTCAAGCCAATCACCTTCGCATTTGATCTCCATCAAATCTAGGTAAAACTCACAAAAAGGTTTGTGACTAAGACTTGGTCAGGGATCTGCTAAATTATCTAAAGATGGAATATTTTCCATTACGTTATTTCCTCTTAATCATTTGTCTCTAAACCTGTGAAAGAACCTCAGAATGTTCTGCAACTTCTGAAGAGACCATGACTCGATCACACAATTAATCGCTCCCACTATTGTCCTACAACAACGAGATTTTATCAGAGACCTTTTAGAACAACATCTTAGTTCAGGAATGAACGTTTTCATCCATACTGTTCTAATAACAGTATCACTTGTTTATGTCGTCTCCTTAATATCAAGTTCTTGATTGGAACTCTTACAATCCATTCCTTTCTTTTAGAAGGTTGAATCCATTATTTGACTTGAAATTTGAGTCAGTGTGAACTCATAATTTCAAATCATCCTCTTTATATACGTGAATGCATCTTTAGCACTTCTCAAGTGCTTAAAGATGCATTTCACTCATGTATCATTTAAGGAACTTTTCTTTAAAGTAATAAATTACATGTCTCAACAATTGAGACTTATTATGAAATTTATGCCAAATATTTTGACATACAGGTCAATATAATATCCCCACCGATCTATCTTAATAGATTCGTATTTCCAATACGTTGGATATTATAACTAAACTTATTATGGAGGAAAACATGGTTAATAATGTTTTCACTGATAGTAACATCTTGATGTCATTCTTAATAACTTTGATGTTATTATCACAAAGCATTACTAAAGTGACCGTACTCCCACTGTCCTTTCTGAACACACAATCCGTGATCATTCTTAATGATCACATAGTCTTTGACTATTAAGTCAAAACTTTTATTACAACTTATGAAGCTTCAGTTTGATTCAAAATGATCTTTAAGATCATAACTTACTTCCTGGACATTCTAAAAGCTTTAAAGGTATATCTTATACATCTTTACCTCAATCACATTGAGATAGTGCTTTTAATATCCAACTGTCATCATATCATAATAATGATAGGCAGTATTGACAACTTATCAATCTCAAAGTTTTAATTATAGAGAGCATGATTATCATAGGTTTTAGATCATAATCTATTTTGAGCTCCTCTCACCTTACTGAATCAAATATGTTAAACATATCCTTTTAGTCACTGAGAGAATCTCAAAAATCTATGAAGCTCTCTGATGTGTTATGACTGGTTCCAAACATCTAAGGATTATCTAATAACCTTATGTTATCTTGTGAATCTAGAACATCTTCCAATTTTATCAGCTCCCACTGTCTTCTTTGAGGACATATTCCTCTTCATAGAAGATAGCTTTCAGGACGATAATTATTTCATTATCGCATGGCCAATAATTGTAATGTTCAAACTCTTTAGACATTCACAAATTCACGCTACGGTAATATCGAACTTTTAAATCAAGTTGTTCATAATTCACATCTCATATGAATTATTTGGTTTCCATATCTTATATGGACATACACTGACTTATTTGAAACCATCTGTAAAGCATGGACATCTAATGTTCATACTCATATTCACAAGGATAATAATTAGGCAAATCTTATTATGTATTGCACCATATCTTAATAATGTGCAATTCATCATTCTATCATATTACTATGATATACAATGAGAATCAATCGAGTGAGGATACAATTATCCTCTTAATGATTTATGTGAATCATATACCTAAGTATTAGTTTCTTTGATCAAATAAAAAATTCTAATACTTCATATTGATCTTATACCTTAATCTTTCAGATGCATTCGTCTTGTACTTTAGTAAGTATATACAATCGAATCATTCTAAGAGTACACTAATAAGGTAAGTCAATAGAAGTGATTATCTTTGGCCTTAAGATGACATTGAGTTGTTTACATCAGTATGTATCAGCACCAATAATTTCTTATTGTATAATCCTGTGTACAATACCATAGATAATCAAGATTCATACAGTTCATATCTATAGGAGACTTGTGAATATTCATCACATAAAATGTCACATCAAGAATCTGTAGTGCATTGACTAATTCGAACAACTATTATTCTTTCTCAATCAATTTTATTCTTAATATCTTATGCAACTAAATAACAATTATTCAGTAACCTATGAATATTATGAACAATTGTTGAGCCTAACTCAACACTTACATTTTCTCGATTTCCTTTTACTTGTCTAGGTCTGCACACCATCACGCTAATTCTCCAATAGACATACAAAAGTTGATAATAAGATGATATGAAACTTCTTTCAAGTTTCATATTCGTTTTGCCTTTACCAGTATCCTTATATTGGTTGCAGTGGGAGAACTGCTACTTCTCTATCTCAGCTAACCTCCCTTTATCCTTTTCAGGTGTGGATTCGATCGTTTAAAATCTTACCACTTGTCTTTCTCAAAGGCACATCATAAATATCTCTTCATCTTAGTCTATCCAATTAAGAGATTTCATGACATTCATTATCTTTCAAAAAGGCATACCATGAGTACCTCTTCACCTTGGTCTATCCAAGTAAGAGGATTCATGATATCTGATTAGGATAGTGACTTTCACTCACCCCTAAAGACATTCTTTAGAGTTTTCTAGTCAGTCTGAGTTGAGAAGTATTGGCATCCAACATGCCAACATCTCGAATAGACGACATATTAGTGACGAAGGAAATAACGTGATTTAAGCAGATAGTTCTTATAATTCAATTATGGTCTTTTATATTGAATTATTTCCCACTATTATTCGACGGACTATATAACCTTCAGGTATACAGAACGGGAGATTCCGACGGTGTAAGGATTGAGGATTCGGATTCAGTTATCGGGTCGGTTTCGGGCCGGACCCTCTGTTTTGGGTCCTGATGGGTCTGGGGTGTGCTTTCTAAATGACGTCTGGGGTGCACGACGCCTTTTGAATGGCGTCTTACTGTGTGGACGCTATTTAGCTAGGTTGCGGTTGTGCCACGTGGGCTGGCTTCAGGCCGCGAGAGTACGGCCCCGGTCTTGTCGTCTGAACGGCATCCTTGATGGACGACGCCATTCAGAGTACGACCCTGGTCTGTCAGAGTACAGCCCGTCATGTCAGCTGATAGGTGTCTGTCTTGCACGACGCGTTTTAACTCGAATCACCCGTAGTCTGTCTCTGCTTTTGTCGCTAACAGACTAAGGACAGCGACGCATTTTAAAAGATGACGACTAGGCACGACTCCTTTTAGGCCATATTATGACGCCGAGTTTATATGAACTATTTTTAGGATGCTTGAATGGCGTCGGCCATAGGCGACGCGATTCAAGGCAGAATCACAATAATTCATGATATTAATATGT
Organism: Zantedeschia hybrid cultivar; assembly: GCA_030544215.1. NCBI lineage: Eukaryota > Viridiplantae > Streptophyta > Magnoliopsida > Alismatales > Araceae > Zantedeschia > Zantedeschia hybrid cultivar. The sequence continues at coordinate 41,487,903 of JARZZO010000015.1, forward strand.
GTTTACACTGTTAGATAGTTCAATCAAATGCATGCTTTAAATCATACATCGAGGCCGAGGATTTCTGTATGATCGGGATCGCATCGTGTGTGCTTGTGGTTATATGATTGTAGAGCTGGAACAATTATGGTTTGCGTTTGTCACCTTGTGCCGAACTGGGAGGGCCTTGGTGTCTGTGTGGCATTGTTGCCATACCGGTGTGGGAGGGGTACATGTTGTGTCTTCACCTATGGCTGGGGGAAGCAGAACCACCTAGAGCCAGTCGGGCCGGAGTAGCCAACACGCTATCTGAGGGGTTACTTTTTGGTCTCAGCGGGTCAGTGCTTTCCTAGTTTGTCGTGGCAGCTTCTGGCGTGTTTCTTACTGTAGAGCCGGGTTTGGTGCTGCTGGAGTTTACCCATTCGCCACTGGGCCTAATGTAACCTGAGATATCGAGGTTACGAGTGGTATCCTTCGCCCTTTGGCCTGATGTGACCCGGGAGGTTAGGGTTGCGGGTAGTCCCTATAGCTTCGGCTTGACGGGGGTTTCGCCGGTCCCCAGGGCCCTCTTGAAGCGCCGAGGCCTAGCGTTGAGGGAAGTCCGGTCGATAGGACAGTAGTCTAGACTGCTTGTGTGCACACGTAACTGGGCGGTGGTGGTTCACTGGCCCCAGTTAGTCCTAGTTTGACTCACTGCCTCACCCTACGGTGCCCGGAACACCGTAGGGGCGGACAGGCGTAGGTGTTGGTGGTGTTGTGAGGCGACGTTTGTACGCGGTCGACAGTGCGGTTTGATCATTTAGCCGGATCCTTGGTTATGAATTATGGTATTGAGTTGGGCTACTTGAGTTGCTTAGAACTGTGCTTGTTGCATTACTAATGCGTATGTTCCATATCGGGTTTTGGGAGCTGTGTTTACTGCTTTACTTAATTGCCTTCATATTGTATTATTACACTTGTGAGTATGTGAGTGGGAGGCGGGGATCAGATGATCCCTACTGAGCCCAATTCTGGTGTGGCTCACTCCCTGCGGTTTCAGGTGCGGACTTATTGGCGAGTGGCGGCGTGTGGTGTTCTTCTTGGTGTGCGAACCAGCAGCTATCTCAGTTCCGGGGTATGCCCCGATGTTGTTGCACTTTGCTTCTGCCTGTACTTATTTAATTCTTTGGACCATGTAATTATTGTTGGACTGTGTACATACATTATTAATTTCCTTCCTGCGCACTTGTATTTTCCTTGAAGTCCGTGAGATTGTCATATTTAGCCTTGTTTAACACTTACTCCTCCAGACGTGTCGTATGAGATTCGGGTGTGAATTCGTAGATAATGATCCGATACCCATTTAGTAATCGGGTTTCCGATTATAGGGTGGCGGGTCATTAAAGACGGTCTCTTAGTGAGGATCAGAATCTCCAAGAATCACAGCATGACCTCGGATAAAGACATAGTATCATACCATTATCTTAGAGCAACCATCTCATGGTAATTGCAACTCCTTGCAATATCCGATCTTATTTCGGCCCAGGTCTTTAATGGTCCCGGGTAAACACAGTAGACCATTATACCTGTTATAAGCTTTACCATCAATATGTGACAGAGTAGGGTAAGAATACAGCTCCCGGGTAAACGGGAGGATAGCTACACGGTTCCTCTATTCCAATCTCAAGGCATCAAGATGCCATAGTTAATAGTCCTTTCATCAGATGGTGGCAGATCTCGGGTAAATACATAGAAACTGCCATCACTAAATCAAGTTCTAAGAACTATATTGATGGAGAGCCACGCGGTATATTCTTAATGACTCACGCTCCGGCTTAGACTTTATATTGAAGGTTTTGTTTATATTAAGTTGGTCTCATCCTAGGTGATAGTTTATAAATATATCGAATATATTTAACTATACCTAGATATTAGCAATCGATTCATAATTAATAATTAAAAAGGCATGCATCATCCATACATGTTCATTATATGGTTATGGACAGCACGGTGATTAATTGGAGCCCAACAATTAATCACCAAAACTATATAACATTTATATAATCTAAACATGCAAACACATAGCCACTGGTGATCTCATCTCATGTCGCCTTGCTGGTTGCATTTGTGGATCATCCTTGCCTCTCCTCAGCCGACGCGATCAAATACAAATAATATTTATTTTGAAACAATTTCAAATACAAATAAATTGTAAGAGAAAGTCTTATAGCCGAGTACAATAATAGAGGGAGATAGAATTACAATGGAATGAGAGAGAGAGAGAGAGGCACACAAGCCTCATTTATTAACACTTAATTAATGTACATCACATTTCATAATAATCCACATAATCACACACCATCACATGATATGAAATTTAACTAAGTGCATGTCCATGACCACCACAAATTTTAACCATCCACACATGATAAAGCACATCACATGAAGGCTAAAATTTTGAAAATATAATAATTTTGGTTTTCTTAAAACCTGGGAACCAATCAAACTTGAACAATTTGAATTTTTGAAAATCTTATTTTCTAACATGCAATAAATCTAATTTAAAGCATCAAACACATCAAAATGTGCACACAAAGCTAAAATTAAAAATCTAAAATATTCCATGCATAATTTAGAACAATTCTAAATTAATTAATCTAACACTTAGATTAATTTTAATTCACATTAATAACAATTATTAATGTGAAACAATCTAACATTTAGAAAGAATTAAAAATTCCTAAATAACATTTATAAAAGAATTTCCAAGTCAACTCATTAACCCCTTAACAACTCCTTGTTAAAATCCCTTAATTAATTAATATTTATCAATAACAATTATTAAGAAACATTAATTAGAACAATTATAATCAAAATAGTCTAACATATTAGACTTAATGAATCGCTTAATAACTTTTATTAAAAGATCTAATTTCAAGTTGATTAGATCAATGAAAATTTTAATTAAGAGATCTTTGAGAAAATTAATTAATATTCTTAATAACTATTATTAAGACTTAATTAATCTTTAATAACTTTTCTTAATTATAATCTTTTAGTTAATAGGGGTAGGGTTAAAGGGCCGGGTTAATGGGGTTTAAATGGGCCTGGACTGTAGGGCCCTGGGCCACGGGCCAGGTCTTGGACCCAGCCAAGTTCCCAGCCTGGCTCAGGCCAGGCACCTGAACCTAGTCCCACCTGGTCGAACCAGGTGGGGCTCTTGGGTAGTGCAAAGACCCGGTCGAGTTGGTCTTTTAGGCACCGGTTTGCCGGTTTGGGCTGGGTCAAAGAGCCCGGACCGGGCCCTGAACGCCTAGGCGCGCGGCTAGGAGAAACCCTAGCCGCCGCCAAGCACTGCCGCCCCCGCCCCCCCGGCCCTGTTCTTCCCCAACGCCGGCATACCCCCCCCCCCCCCCCCCCCCGGCACCTGAGATAAGCTCTGGCGAGCCTTGCTGGCAAGGCCCGGTGTTGCCGGGAGACTCCCAAATGCCGGCGATGGACCCGTGGCCCTCTCCCTCTCTATTGTTGTTTATCCCGAGACTAGCACAAAATGAAGTCGCAGGAGGATGATTTTCCGGCGACACCCACCAGCGACCGGACCCTTTTGGACATGTCATACAGTTCCAAGATGGTCGTCCGGCATCGGAGATGCTCTAGGGGCCTAAAGGGGAGATCTAGCCGTCTTGCTATTCCCTTCCTTCACCTTATTTCCAACCCTTGAAAAAGTTAGGGGAAGTATCACCGCCGGCCGTCGGCTTCTGCAAGAGTTCTCAGGGCATTGATAGGGATGGGAGGTCACTCCAGTATGCTCAACGATGGTGACCGATCACCATAGAACGCCTTACCATGTGTTTGAAAGCCGGTTCTTCATCTTTACGAAGAACAACATGAAAATCTCAAAATTAAATCATTTTCTTCATAGAAAATTAACCTAAACATCTGATGTTCATCCGATGAACAATTTACTGTGACAGAAAAGAGATATGATGCATGGAATTAATTTTAGAACATTAATTTTATCGTTCTAGAGCGGAACCTGGCTCTGATACCACTATTGGGATCCAGGCGGGACGCGAAGAACGCAGCGGAAACGACTAACAAAATTTTATCCCGCCCGATGCCCGCTGATCCGATTCGGAACGAAAAACTAAAACCGAAAACAACGGGAAGTAATCCGATTACCGTGCGCGGATTTGAATCCGCTTCCGTCTCGGTTCCGTCGAGGCGATGCCGAGAGCCGCACAAGCGTCCGGCCACCAGCGGTATCCACGAGATCCTCCGCGGTGATTCGTCCTCGATCCCTCGTCCGTATCAGCTCGCTCGCTAAAGATCCGTCGCTGCAACGATTGCCGAAAACCCGCCGACGGGAATTCCCGACTTTCGGGAATCACGCGTAGCGGAGACGGAGACAGTCTCGGCGCCTCGAACGGGGCGCCCAGAGGAGGAGAGATAAAGGGGGATGACGGCCAGCATGGAAAATCCTGGAGCTTGGCCCAGGGTTTCTAACAACATATATATATATTAAGTCGGCGCAACTTTTCACAAAAGTCCCCGAGTTAATATAAATCCCACTTATGTACCACTGACTGAGAATCTTATTGCGTGTGACCCTCTAGGTCCATTTACCAGTCCGATTTTCAGCCTGTTAAGTCCAATAACTAGTTATTGACTTATTGTAATTAATTAATATCTAGATATTAACTAATTACTTAACCGAATTAACATCGCATGTAAATTCAGTCGGACTTCTGATCAAGTTGGGTGCCAAGCAACACCACATGATCCCGAAAAGTAATGGGGTTCAGCAACCCACTCATGGAACCTGTCCGTCCACAGTTACCGCGTAGCTATAATCCTTCATTCGCACAATGCTCTCGAGTTAACCTAGGATATGGTCAACTGTCAAACCCTAGATGGTCAACTCACTTGAATCCGTCCACAGTTACCCTACTCTGTCACATATTGTAGAATATCAGAAAACCTCTTTTCTGATATTGTTTCTGCTGTGGCCAGAGACTCCTGTAGATCTATTCTAGAGCATTCTCTCTCCAGTTACCTGAGAGTGAATGATCCTTTATTGATCACACAGTCACCTTCGAAGGTCTTTCGCTGGACCTGATCCTTGACTATTAGAGATCCCGTGGATAGGGATTCGTAGGTTAAGGTCAAAGTCCAGAAGTCCACCGACAAGGTGTCTTTGGTGTCTCAAGTCCAATGATCAACCATGCCACTGTGACGATGAATCAAGCCGATTGACAGTCAGGTAAATTATCATTCGGCGATTCATGTCGGATCAGTTCAGTGAAGTCATTCTCCAATGAGCACCTATAGGTTTACCATTGTGTCTCCACACGAGTAACTAACGAGATCAGCCACCCTCATCATATGAACTGGAATAACCTGTACTAGTCTTACCGGATGTTTGATGTCCTTCTCAAACATTCTACGATTAGGAACAATTAAGAATATGTGTTTATAAGTCATCAGTCTCATTATTATGATCTCATCATAATCTGATGACTATTGCACATATTCATGGACTTCATTATGCGCAATTATAAATGTACCAATCTACATAATGAATTTAATGCCATTAATTAGTGAACCAGATTGAAATTGGTGCCTTATGATTGGCTTAGAGGACACCTATATCTAACGTGATCGGAGGCTCGATCGAATTCGATGTGCGACATCAATTCGATTGATTAATTAATTAATAAATAGTTATTAATTGATTAATAAAGCCAGTGAGGAGTCACTGGGCTTATTGGGCTATTAATCGGACTGGTAATTGGGCCTAGAGGGTCACACGCAAATGATTATCAAGGCGATAGGTAAATAAGTGGGTTTTATATAAACTGGGGGTTTTTATGAAAAACTGCGTGGTTAGTATAAAATATAGCGAACGGGCTGAGCAGGCCAAGCTGCTGCTAACCCTAGCCGCCCCCTCCTCTGTTTCTCTCTCTCTCTGGCGTCCCAGATAGATCCTGATCTGCTCCGCCGCTTCTCCGACTCCTGTTCGACGGGAAATCGTCCGCGCGTTGCGGCGATCGTTGCGGCGACCGGCGGAGGTTTCGTGACTTCGAAGAATGAGGAACGTGAGGATATCTGTCGCGAGGAGGATTGCGTGGACTCCGCTAGAGGCTAGGCGCTTGTGCGGCTTGCGGTGTCGCACCAACGGAACCGAACAATTGCGGATTCGAATCCGCACACGGTAAGATTCGATAATCCGATTATCGTAATTTTTGATTTTTTGAAACGGGAACAGATCTTCGTTTTTATTTTTATTTCCGCTGCACAGGAGATCCGGAGAAACCCGAGAACCCAACATATGGTGCGATCTATGATGAGCTTTTCAGGTTTACTAGTGTCCCTTTAGGGAAATGCTCTAGAGTCAATAGCATATCTACTAAACAAAGTATCCAGCAAGTCTGCGACCTTTACTCCATATGAAATATGGAAAGATAGAAAATCAGAATTTCAACATGTTAAAGTCTGGAGTTGACCAACTCATGCAAAGATGCATGATACAGACAAGCTGTAATGAAGAACTGATAGATATAGAATTGTGGGATATCCAAGGGAGACATTTGGATATTATTTTTACCATACTAGTGAGCAAAAGATGTTTGTAGCCAGAAAAACTATCTTCCTGGAAGAGGAGTATTTTCTCCAGGAGGACAGTGGGAGTAAAATAGTACTGGAAGATGTTCCAGATCTCTAACCAGCTACAATATCATCAAATGAGTTATCAGTTCCTGAATCTATTCAGGTACACACAGATGAGCTTCGAAAATCTTGTAGAATACCTAGACTACCCAAACGATATGTGGGACATTGTAGAAGGTGAGTCTAAGGTGGAATATAATAGGGGTGATGATCCTAAATCCTACTAGGAGGCAATAGAAGGCTCAGATGCTAGGAAATGGCAAGAAGCCATGAACTCTGAAATCTAGTCCATGTACACTAACCAAGTTTGGAACTTGAAGGACTTACCCGAGGGTATTGTACCCATTGTGTGCAACTAGATCTTTAAGAGAAAAATCGATGCATATGGACGGACTGGCACTTATAAGGTAGGATTGGTGGCAAAGGGATATCGTCAAATACAAGGAATTGACTATAAGACCTTTTCACTAGTTGCCATGATAAAGTCGATCAGACTTGTCCACGCCATAGCTGCACACTATGATTATGAGAACTGGCAGATAGATGTAAAGTGTTACGCTCAGGATCTGGTTCATTTTTTTTCAACTCGAAGTCCGATTACATAATCTCAGAACAAATTCCACTATAACAAATATATATAAGTACTAAAAAACCACAAGGTGATTTAAATAAATGTTATAACCATTAAGTAATGCAAAATATCCAAATATAGTCAATACAAAAGTTCACAAATTATAATATCCATCAATTTGTATATATATTCTCAATCTCACCAAATAAAGAAAAATACATCAATCTCTCATTATTCTTACTACATCAAATCTAAAAAAACTATAAGTTTAAATCTAAATAACCTCTTGAAGATGTCAAATGCCTCAATCAAAAGTCTCCTTAAATTCCACATTATCTTTCTCAGATTCTGAAAATGTTAATAGGATTTATGAGTACAACTACTCAATAGGCTTCAAACCATCCACATGACCTAATATATAGTAAATTTTACAAACCACATTATACAATTATCCTAAACATGATCTTACATAGTTCTACATATATCTCAAATAAGAATGCTATACAAAATATGGTTAGAAATAAGCGTATCAATGCAAATGCATTTTCTAACAACATAAATGGATCGATTAACATATAGCATATATAATATAATCAAATTTTTATCTAACCGAATAAGTCTACTAGCTATGATCAGAACATATCATATATCAAACTGAACATATAGCAAATTTATCAGGACATGGTAGCTTATCAAATCAGAATTTATGTTGTCAGAATAGCTAATCAGAATGAATATGAATTCTTAATCAAATAGGCTGAGATCAAAATCACTGAGTGTAGATGTCAAAAGAATAAACTGAGCAGATCATAAGCTGAATTAAATGGATTTAAATAGTAAATTATATTTCATATTTATGTGCCAAACAAATCAAATCAAAATACATCAAATAAACATGCATTTAACTACCATATAAGGATTTAAACAAACAAATATCAGGGCATATAGAGAAGTATAATAAGATCATGGCACATGTATAGCTGGGGAGTCTATGGTCTCACTTCAGATAACTGCAAACAAAACACAATCACTGAGATTTTTTCGTTGCCCATGGGCAGAACTCATCTACGGACGCTTATGGAATGAGCCCTAATCTCAATAAGATGGCAATGTCCAAACATATATCAAACAAACATGGCACAAACATATGTTCACATATTTCATAATGATCATAGATGTATAAATTAATTTAACAAAGTGATACTTACATATAAGAGTTAAAATACATACTTTTGTATACAAAATAATCACTTAAAGAGTCAACATGGTCATATAAATGGATAATCAGAGTAAAGCTGATCAAACTAGGTTGCTGGATAGAAACGATAGTAAAAGAAATTTTCTCAAAATTTTCGGAATAACAAACATTTTTTGGACATCAAAACTAATAAGCCGAATATTATCAAATAGATTCATAAAATTACCAAACTTGAGGAACATAACAAATAGATCATATGTAAAGTGTGTATAAAGTTTCATTAATTTTTCGATTGATTTGATATGATTTTGTATTCTCACTTCGATTCGGGGAATCCGACTTAAATAGAATTCTAACAAATCAAAATAGAGGACAAACTAAATAGCAATCGAAGTTGTAAAATTATCAAACGTTACATAGAAGTCAAAGATAATATAGCAAAGGTCTCTAAAAAATTTAGTATGATTTGGATATAAATCAAATAAGATATAGGGTTTACAAGTTGAGATTTCAAAACTATTTGGACAGATTGTTTAGTCTGAAAATAATATTACGGAATAAATATAAAAAAAACTTATAAAATTATGGCATTTATTGGACATACATATAACATAAAAAATAGACCTCTATACAAATTTTAGTATAATTGGGTATCGGACCAAGGAGGACAAATATATGTAACTCATGCAATCATAACTAAAACAAAGCATATTGAATAGACAGATTACATAGGCTGATATAATAATCAGGAAATAAATATTAAAGATGATAAAAAAAATCTAAAACTTAATGATCATGAAGTAGATATATAAATAAATTTTTTTATAATTTATTGGATTTTCAAATATTTTAAAAATAATATAATTTTTAATAAAAAATAGATCATATTTAGAATTATCCACTTACCTTTTGAAAAACAATCGGCTCTTGGTTCCTGTATGGCTTCCTTGCTATCTATCCCTAGTTTATTCTTCCTCTAAACACTTTTCACATTTTATAAGATATTTTTCACATTCTCTAAGCCTCTAATAACACAAAATATTAATTAGAATCAAATTCTCAAAAGAAATAACTATAAATCAACTCTCTTCTCTCAAGAACACCACATGAACTTACCCTTGAAAGAGAGCTGCATTCAATAGAGCTTTGAGCGTAATCCTAAGGGTCTATTTACGCTTATTAACCCTCCTAATAGAACCACTAACACCCTTTTTTTTTTTTTTTGGAGTCCAACTCCTACTCATGAGTTGTCTATACTTCAAATAATTATAATATTTTTAGAGATCCAATATAAATCATGAGCTATCGATGTTCTGTTTTTAATCTGGGAGCTTTAAAAAGATAGATCAAATCTCTAATCAGGATATTATGCTTAATTCCCAAATATCCTTCACAGATCTACTCTCCTAACTAATTTACAGATTATGTATGCCTAGGAAATTTACTCATTATAGAATTAAAAGTAATATGTATTTATATTTAAGGATAAGACTTAAAAGATAACATAGACGGACTTAAGTATATGCTTATAAGTGGCATAATTGATTAATTTAAAAAGATTATGTACATGTCCACAAGTATTTTATTTGTATTCTAATAAATTAAGATAATACATTTATGGTGTAGCACTACTATTCAATGAAGTTATGTCTAATGTAGTCTCTATACTTTCTCATACAAGTACCAACGATCAATGACATAGTATGATCTAGTTATTTATCCTAAAAGTAGATTTAAGATCACCGACATCTAATCCAACACATGTCAGGGAATTAGATATGAGTCACTTATAAAATTTAGAGGTACTATCTTATACTAGCATTTTAATGTATTAACCGACTCTTTCTAGTTTATAGGTGTAGGTGCTCAAATATGGTGTGTGACCATCATGTATATTATGTTTATATGAATAATAAAACTGTTAGTCTTAGGTGGCCTACAAGCCAATATGACTTTCTAATCTCGTTCATTTATTAATATATACTGGCATTATATTCATTATGTATAATTCGTTATTATCGTCTCATAATGAAGTTCGTGAAAATGTGCGATAGTGATCAAATTATGATGAGATCATACTAGTGAGACTAATCACTTAAACATACATATTCTTAATAGTTCCTAGTCGGAGGATATCCGAGAAGGACATCGGATATTCGGATAGACTAGTACATATTACTCCCGCTCATAAGATGAGGGTGACTGATCTCATAGTCACTTGTGTGGAGACACTAAGGTGAATCTGTAGGTGCTCATTAGAGAATGAGTTCGCTGAACTGATCCGACTGAATCGCTGGATGGTATTGTACCTCACTGTCATTCAGCTTGATTCTATTGTCGCAGTTGTGTGGATGGTCCTTGGACCTAAGACACCAAGGACACCTTGTCGGTGGACTTTTGTGCTTTGACTTTGGTTTATGAATATCTAACCACGGGATTCTAAACAGCCAAGGATTAGGTATAGCAGAATGTCATCGAAGGGAATTGAGTGTCAATAAAGAATCATTCACTCTCGGTACTTAGAGAGAGAATGCTCTAGGAAGGATGCGTCTTCAGTCCCTAGCCAGGGCGGACGATAATATCGGGAAAGGAGTTTTCCGATATTATACGACAACATCCGATCTGAGTAAGTTGACCGATTAGGATTTGGCAGTGCACCATATCCTAAGTTGACTCGAGAGCATTGTACGAATGAAGGATTATATCCACGCGGCAACTATTGATGGACAGGTTCCAAGAGTGGGTTACATAATCCCGATACCTTCCGAGTTCACGCGATGTTGCTTGGCACCCAACGTAATCGCAGACCCGATCAAATTTGATGTGCGACATTAATTCATTTGATTAATTAATTAATATGAGTTATTAATTAATTAATCAGGCCAGTGAAGAGTCACTGGGCTAATTGGGCCATTAACCAGACTAGTTATTGGGCTTAGAGGGTCACACACAAATGATTCTCAAGGCGATGGATAAATAAGTGGGTTTTATATTAACTAGGGGTTTTTATGAAAAAGCGCGCGGTTAGTATAAAATGTAGCGAACGGGATGAGCAGGCCAGGCTGCTGCTAACCCTAGCCGCCCCCTCCTCTCTTTCTCTCTCTCTCTCTGGTACCCCAGAAGAATCGGGATCCCCGGATCTGCTTCGCCACTTATCTGACTCCCGTTCGACGGAAAATCATCCGCGCGTTGCGGCGATCGTTGCGGCGAATGGCGGAGACTTTGTGGGCTACGAAGAACGAGGAATATGATGATATCCATCGAGAGGAGGATCGTGTGGACTCCGCTAGAAGCCGAGCGCTTGCACGGCTTGCGGTGTCACACTGACGGAACCGATCAGTTGCGGATTCGAATCCGCATACGGTAAGAACCGATTATTCAATAATCCGATTTTTAGTATTTTCGAAACGGGAACAAATCGTTTATTTTATTTTATTTTCGCTGCGTAAGAGATCCGAAAAAACGCGAGAACCCAACAGTGGTATTAGAGCAAAGTTCCACTGTTTCTCGTCCCGTTTCGGTCTCCAAAATTAATATTTCCATGTATTATTCCTTGCTTAAGTTCGATCCTTTTTGCTGGATCCGTGTTCATGCGATGAACACAGATTATAAGTATAATTTTAGATTAATATATTCTGAAAAAATGGATTAATATTTTTGGGTTTTCATGTTCTTCGTAGGACGAAGAACGACGGGGTTTTGGCGGCTTCAATCCGGCTTCCCCATGCGATGGGAAGGTGGCTGTATGTCCTGGTATGACCAGTGACCATATCGGTCATCAATGGCACCGGAAGCCAGCACTAGAAACCCCATTGGAGTGGGTTGGATTGATGAAAAGGGGGCTTCTTGATCTCCTTTTAAGTTTGTAAAGACCAGAAAAATAAGAGGTATAAAATGGGGGCTTGGCCTAGTCGAACCTATGCCCCACCGGCGCCGGGCAGGTCGCCGGCACCGGGGGCGTCGCCGGTGGTGACTGGCGGTGCCTAGGTGCTCGCCGCCGGCAGCCTACCACTCCTCCAGCGGTTGGCCTCCACCAGCTGTTCTTTCGGGTTTCGGGTATGCTGTTTGGGGAAGAAGGGGGGGCAAACCGGCCGGTCCCGAGCTGGTTTGACCGGCTGGGCCAGGCCAGGCCAGGCTGCTGGCTTGGCCGGGCAAGGCCAGGCTGGGCCTAGCCATGAGCCAGGGTTCGAACCTGGTTCGAACCAGGCCGAGCTAGTGGCTTGGGCCAAATGACCTATTTGGCTGAATCCTCCTATTTTACCCAATTATCCCCTTAAATTAAAATTGGATTTTAACTTTAAAGTTCAAAACTGTTTTGGAACTTAAATTTATTATTCGATTTATTTAATTGGTCTTTTTAATGATTTTGAATCATAATTAACAATTAGTTATTATCTAATTATAGTCGAATATTAGATTAAAAGTTAAGCTAATAATTAACTTTAATTAACTAATTTAATTGTTAGATTGGTGATTAATAATTAATAGTTTAATTGTTAGATTATTAATTATTAATACATCTAATTTTAATTAATAATTAGAGTTAGTTATTAATTTAATTGTTAAATTAATAATTAATCTTAATTGACTAATTTAAGTGTTAAATTAGTAGTTATTAGTTAATTAGAGTTAATTGTTAATTTAAGTGTTAAGTTAATGATTAATTTTATATTAACTATTCTAAGAGTTAGAATTAGCATTTATTAATTAATTGATGTTAATTATTAGTTTAAATGTTAAATTAGTGATTAATATTAATTAACTAATCTAAGGGTTAGATTAGTAGTTAATAAACAATTAGTTGATTAATAATTTAAGTGTTAAATTAATAATTAACTTAAGTGAAATAGTCTAAGAGTTTGATTAGTTATTAATTATTAATAGTCTAATTGTTAGATTATTGATATGTTTTAATCTAAATGTTAGATTGTTTAACTATTAGAAATGTTCTAATTTGCATGGAATAATCTGGAATTATTAATTTGGTATGTGTGCACATGTGATGTATATTTTGATGCTTTTAACTTTGATTTAATTGCATGCTTAACTTATTAAAATAGTTTTTGAAATTCAAAGGCCAATTTTGATTGGATCCCAGCTTTTTGAAAGTCAAAATTATTTAATTTTTTGAAACTTTTTTCTTTTAGCCATGTGATGCGCTATATCTTGTATGGATTAGATAAAACACACCGTGGTCATGGATATGCATATTTACTATTATTCATGTGATGAATGATGTGTGAGGATCGTGGATGTGTGATTGAATTTTATTAATTGTTAATAAATAGAGGTCTGCATACCTCTCCCTCTCTCATACTCCGATGTACTTCTACCTCTCTCTCTGTTGTACTCGCCATAAGGCCTTCTTCTATTTATATGTAATTCTATAATTCAATGTAATATGATCAAGGCAACCGAAGAAGGAGCGAGGACGATCTACTGCTGCAATCAAAAAGGCGATACGATGGAGATCTTTTGCCTTTATGTTTGCAGGATTATCTAATATAAATGTTATGTTAGATTGTGTGTGCGTTTGACTGTTGGCTCCAGTCAAATCCACTGTGCTATCCATGACCACACTAGAGATGTATGTGATGCATTATTTTTAATGTTTGATTATGAATCAAAGTAGGTATAGTTATTTAGTAAATATATATGATATATTTATATGCTATCACCTAGGAGAGACCAAGATAAAAGTTATCTAAATACCTTCGTCTAAATTCTAAGCCGTAACGTGAGTAGTTAAGAACTTACGCGTTGTCCACCATCGTTATAGTTATAGGATTCAAATTACTTTAGGCAGGTTTGTTGTGCTACCACAAGGCCTGTTTAATTGTAAGGAAAGACTGTGGCTATGGCATTAGATGCCTATTTGATCGGGGTAGAGGAACCATGTAGCTTTGTTGTGCTATCCATAAGGGTTGCATGCAAATCTATACTCGTCTCGTAACGATGGTTAGCTTAGACCAGAATTAGTGGCTTGTTGTGCTATACACAAGGCCATGAAATCTCTGGGGATCGAAGCTATGATCAAATATTGCAAGGAGTTGTAAGTCCCATGAGATGGGTGCTCTTTGATTGTTTTACAGCTTTCTTGTGCTATCCACAAGGTTACTGCAAGTCACTGAGATTCTGATTCTCACTAGGAGACTGTCGGCGTCTCCCGTTCTGTATAGCTGAGGGTTATACAGTTCGTCGAAAATTAGTGGGAGTTAAAACTTGATTAAAAGACTATGTCTTGTTTTAAATTTCAATAACTGAACATCTGCTAAAATAGATTTTATCTCCTGTAGGGAAATATGTTGTCGAATAACCCACTCCATGGCATACTTGATGCTAAACGTTCGACTAGCCTGAACTACTCGGATTGGTTTAGGAACCTGAAGAATGTCTTCAGATATGAGTACATTGACTATGTCTTTGATGCTGATCCTCTTGCTGAATTGGCATTAGATGCCCCTGAAGCAGAAATGATAACGTACGATAAAAGATCAAAGGACAAAGGAAAAGGAGTAGTAAAGGGTGACTGCTTCTACTCGAAGCATAATGGTCACTGGAAGAGGAATTGCAAGGAGTTCCTCGACGATAAAGCACATAGAAAGGTGAAGTTGTCTGAAGCTTCAGATATCTATAGGATAGATATCAACTTAGCAGTTAGAGATTCTACATCTTGGATATTAGATACTGGATGTGCTTTTCATATCTGTCATGATGTCCAGATGCTAACAAGTAAGCGCAAGCTGAGAAAAGGCGAGGCGGAATTGAGACTAGGAAATGGCGCAAAACTTGCGGCATTTGCTGTTGGGACAGCAAACCTCAAGCTTCCATCGGGAGACGTCTTATCATTAAAAGATTGTTATTATGTTCCTAGCATAATAAAGAACATCATATCAATATCTTGTTTGGACAAGATAGGATATAAGTTGTCTATTGAGAATAGAAATTGTTCGATTTATTATGGTAATAAATTAATAGCTTCAACATCTTTAGTCAACAGTTTATATCTTTTAGATGTTTCTTATTACAGTCATCATATTGATAATATTCTTAAGAAGAGCAAGAATTGTGTGAACTAATCTACATGTGGCATTGTAGACTTGGACATATTGGTGAAAGCAGGCTGCAAAAGTTGAACAAACATGGATATTTGAATGCATTCAATTATGAATCGTTTACGACATGTGAATCATGCCTTATAGGAAAAACGACAAAATCTCCATTTATTGGACATGGAGAACGTGCCAAGGACATTCTGGAATTAATACATTCAGATGTATGTAGTCCCCTGTCCACTCAAGCCAAAGGTGGCTTTTCATACTTCATCACATTCATCGGTGACTTCTCAAGATTCGGCTATGTGTACTTAATGAAGTATAAATCGGAAGCATTTGAGAAGTTCAAGGAGTTCAAGAATGAGATAGAGAAGCAGTTAGGAAAGAGTATTAAGCTCTTTGATCAGATCGAGGAGGAGAATACTTGAGTGCTAATTTCACATAATTCTTAAAGGATAATGGTATCCTTTCTTAGCTGACCCCTCCATATACACCACAGATGAATGGTGTATCAGAAAGGAGAAATCGCACCTTGTTGGACATGGTGAAATCCATGATGAGCTTTTTGGGATTACCAGTGTCCCTCTGGGGATATGCACTAGAGTCAGCAGCATACCTACTGAATAGAGTACCCAGTAAGTCTGTGGCCTCTACTCCATATGAGATATGGAAAGGTAGGAAACTAGAATTTAAACATGTTAAAATCTGAGGTTGTCCTGCTCATGTAAAGAGGCATGATCCAAACAAGCTGGAATCATGAACTGATAAATGTAGGTTTGTGGGATATCCAAAGGAAACCTTTGGATACTACTTTTACCATCCTAGTGAATAAAAAGTGCTTGTTGCCAGGAAAGCTGTGTTCTTGGAAGAGGAATACCTTCTCTAGGAGGATAGTGGGAGTAAAGTAGTATTGGAAGATGTTCTAGATCCCCAAACAAATGCAATATCATCAGATGAGATATCAGTTCCTGAATCTGTTCAGGTAAACATAGATGAGCCTCGTAGATCTAGTAGATTACCTATACTACGCGAACAATATGTGGGACATATCGCTGAAGGTGAGTCTAAGGTTGAATATAATAAGGATGATGATCCTAAAACCTACTAGGAGGCCATAGAAGGCCCAGAAGCTGGACAATGGCGAGAAGCTATGAGCTCAGAAATCCAGTCCATGTACACCAACCAAGTTTGGAACTTGGAGGACTTGCCTAAGGGTATTGTACCAATCGGATACAAGTGGATCCTTAAGAGAAAGATCGGTGCTGATGGACGGATAGACACTTATAAGGTAAGGTTGGTGGCAAAGGGATATCGTCAAAAACAATGAATTGACTATGACGAGACTTTCTCACCAGTTGCCATGATAAACTTGATCAGAGTTCTACTCGTCATAGATACACACTACAATTACGAGATCTGGCAGATGGACGTGAAGACTGCCTTCCTCAACAGTGACCTTGAGGAAGAGATGTATATGATACAACCCGAAGGTTTCACAGCCAAGTGTGAGTGCTCAAATTAAGGGTATGTGATTATCATGAAAATTTATGTTGTTTAAGTGACAAATAAACCTATTAAAAACTAAGTGAATGTGATCGCCAAAAATATTTGACTAAAAAGTTTCACTTGTTTGTGGTCTTTTAAAACCCCTTAACATATGGATTGGAAAATAATGTTAGTGAGTGTGTGTTGCATGGAGTGATGTGATGAAATTATGATGCTATTATGATGGAAAATATGAGAAAGATGCAGAAATAGATTAAGAACTAAGTTAGATGGCCCCTGGAAAGCCTTGGTTTATGAATGAATCTTGAAAGGACAAAGAGATGACGAAGAAAGGACGAAGCTTCAAGACTCTTGTAAGTAGTAGCAGCGCCTCGTTCTTTCGGCGTTTGGATGATGTCTCTTTCAAAATCCTTAAATTTTTCTTCTTCATAAGCTTGTGTATTTATAGACTTAAGTTCACGCGTCCGCGGTTACTTAAAGATTAATATGAAAGATTTTGAAGCCAATCCAACCAAAAAATAGATAAATACAGCCTTATTCATCATTATCTGTAATTAACTAAAATGCGTCG
This sequence comes from Zantedeschia hybrid cultivar, assembly GCA_030544215.1. Taxonomy (NCBI): domain Eukaryota; kingdom Viridiplantae; phylum Streptophyta; class Magnoliopsida; order Alismatales; family Araceae; genus Zantedeschia; species Zantedeschia hybrid cultivar. The sequence continues at coordinate 41,505,431 of JARZZO010000015.1, forward strand.
CCCATGGGAGATGTCTTTTAGCTTTATTAAGATAAGGATAAACATCGGGAAGAAGAAACAGAATCTGTTGAGGAAACCTAAACGGCGTCGTGCATAGCAGATGTCTTTTAGTTTATTAATAAATTAATTAAAAATCAGATTAAAAATCGAAATATGAATAAACCCTAAATGGCGTCTTCACAGGACGACGTCTTTTAGAATCCTTCATATTTGATTAAAAATCTGAATTAAAATGAATTTCTTTAATAAACTTAAATTATGTCTATTTGATCCGATGTCATTTAGATAATTAATCCAAAAAGATAATAAAAATTAACTAATGATTAAATATCAGACCATTTTGAGGCATTATTATATGATATGAAATTTACTCAAAATGATGTCAAAATTATCGTGTCTACAGCAATAAGCTGTGAGTGCTCAAATTAGGAGTGTGTGATTATCAGGAAAATTTTGTTGTTTAAGTGATAATTAAAGCCTATTAAAAAGTAAGTGAATGTGATCACCAGAAACTTTTGACTAAAAAGTTTCAAAAGACAGAGATTGATCGCTTACGTGTTTCAGAATTGGGAGATGTTGGAGTCCTTGATTCTCCTCCTTCAGCCGGCTGAAGGAAAAGAGTCCTTTTGATTTTGTTCTTCCTTTGAATGCTTATCGGACTTTGAAGCTCATCCAGATTTCCTTGTTGTTGATTGTCTCATCTTTTGATCTTCTTTGTAGCTTACAAAAAAAAAAAAAAAGAAAAGGAGAAAAAACAATAAGAACTCAAATAAATGTAGTATGTATTCTAATAATAATTCTAATCATGCAACTAAACAAATGAACTCACTCGTTTGTGGTATTTGAAACCCCTTAAACACATGGATTGGAAAATATGCTAGTGAGTGTGTGTTGCATGGAGTGATGTGATGAATGAGATTTTGAACGTAATATGGTGAAAACATGTAGAGTATGATGAAAGTATAAGCAAATATTAATAAAAAATAAGTTGGATGGCCTCTGGAAAGTCTTGGTCTTGAAAAATAATGCTAGTAAGTGTGTGTTGCATGGAGTGATGTGATGAAATTATGACGCTATTATGATGGAAAATATGAGAAAGATGCAGAAATAGATTAAGAACTAAGTTAGATGGCCCCTGGAAAGCTTTGGTTCATGAATAGATCTTGAAAGGACGAAGAGATGACGAAGAAAGGACGAAGCTTCAAGACTCTTGTAAGTAGTAGCAGCGCCTCGATCCTTCAGTGTTTGGATGATGTCTCTTTCAAAATCCTTAAAATTTTCTTCTTCATAAGCTTGTGTATTTATAAACTTAAGTTCACGTGTCCGCAGTTACTTAAAGATTAATATGAAGGATTTTGAAGCCAATCTAACCAAGAAATAGATAAATACAGCCTAATTCATCATTATCTGTAATTAAATAAAATGCGACGCCCGTGGGAGATGTCTTTTAGCTTAATTAAGATAAGGATAAACATTGGGAAGAAGAAACAAAATCAGTTGACGAAACCTAAACGGCGTCGTGCATAGCAGACGTCTTTTAGTTTATTAATAAATTAATTAAAAATCAGATTAAAAATCGAAATAAGAATAAACCCTAAATGGCGTCTTCACAAGACGACGCCTTTTAGAATCTTTCATATTTGATTAAAAATCTGAATTAAAATGAATTTCTTTAATAAACTTAAATTATGTCTATTTGATCCGATGCCATTTAGATAATTAATCCAAAAAGATAATAAAAATTAACTAATAATTAAATATCAGACCATTTTGAAGCATTATTATATGATATGAAATTTACTCAAAATGATGTCAAAATTAGCGTGTCTACAGCAATAAGCTGTGAGTGCTCAAATTAGGAGTGTGTGATTATCATGAAAATTTTGTTGTTTAAGTGATAATAAAAACCTATTAAAAAGTAAGTGAATGTGATCACCAGAAACTTTTGACTAAAAAGTTTCAAAAGACAGAGATTGATCGCTAACGTGTTTCAGAATTGGGAGATGTTGGAGTCCTTGATTCTCCTCCTTCAGCCGGCTGAAGGAAAAGAGTCCTTTTGATTTTGTTCATTTCTTTTGAATTCCCTGCACTCAGAAATCATCAGTAACTTCAAGCAAGCATTTAATTAAGCACCAAAATATGGATCAACAATGAATTTTGGGAAAATAACAGAAAACCCTAAAACGCGTTGTGTCGCGTCGACGCCATTAAGTTCATTCAAAACACGTCGCTGTTCAACGACGCCTTTTAAGTCGCAGAAACAGGTTCTAACTGTCTTCAATCCAGATTCCAACTCTTTCCATGCTCAACCCTTCTCTAATTCGGAAAAGACTTCCTAGAATCACAATTCTCTCTATATAAACTTCGTTAACTTGTATTAAGGCAACTCTAACACAATCTAGAGATCAAAGTAAGAGATTTTCTCCAAAGTTCAAGGATTTCAAGGTTTTCAAGAAAGAAAAGCTCAAGAACAAGATGAATTCTTCAAGCAAGCGAATGAAGAAGACGCTCGAGAAGCTTTCGACGTGAAAGATCATATAAGTGGAAGAGATCCTAACCTACAAGTAAGTTAAATCCTCTTCAATTCTTCTTTCTTCGATTCCCTTTTTCATGTTCTTCAAGTTTTTCATAGCAATCTTTTTTATCTAGGCATATCCTTGTGAGTGCTTTAAAATGCTAGTGTGATTAACATGAAAAATATAGGTTGTTTAGTGCAAAAGAAACCTATTAAAAACAGCAACTAAGTGCAGTGATCGCCAGAAACTTTTGACTTAAAAGTTTCAAAAGAGGTATGATCGCCTACCTGTTTGAACGCGGAAGATATCGAATCCTTGATTCCCCTCCTTCAGCCGGCTGAAGAAAGAGAGCCATTTCTTTGTTCTTTGTTCTTGCTGTTGAATTTGAAGTTTTGAGAAGTTGAGGATCGTCCAGAAATCTTTGTGACTTTGTGCTTGTTTTCTCCTTTGATTTTCGAATTGGATGAAGCCTTGAATGGATGAAGATTGTTGAAAGGACGCCGACTTCTAGAAATGGCAGCGCTTCAGCGTTCCGACGTTGTTACTTCGATCTTCAACTCGCTATAATAACACTCTCTCTTAATGGCTTTCAACTTTTTTAACTCTTCAAGATGTAAGGTATTTATAGACCTCTTCTGCGTTCGCGATTAACATAGAAAACTCTAGGATTTATCTATCTTAACTGACAGATAAATACTGATTAATTCATCTTTATCTGTAATTATCTAAAACGCGTCCACCATGGATGACGCCTTTCAGATTAATTTAAGATAAGGATAAATATCCGGGAAAACTTATCTTTATCTTTATTAGATAAAACGCGTCTACATGTGCAGACGTCTTTTACACTAATTAAGATAAGGATAAACATCCGGAAGAGAAGTAGAAATAGCTTAGGAAACCTAAAACGCGTCAACTTCCACTGACGCCTTTTAGTTAATTAATCAACTGATTAAAATTCAAATTTAAACGTCAAAATAGGAATAAAATCTAAATGGCGTCCACACAGGTCGACGTCTTTTAGACTTCTTCATATTTTAACTGAAATTTGAGCTAAAATCAATTCAATTAATTAACTTAAACATGTCTGTTTAACCCGACACTTAAAAAGATCAATAAAAATTAACCAATGATTAAATATCAGACCATTCTGAGGCATTATTATATGATATGAAATTTACTCAAAATGACGTCAAAATTAGCGTGTCTACAGCTGCCTCACCTTGGCATCGTCTTTGCAAGGGAGTGAAATGAAATGTAATGTACTGAAAAGGTGATGCCAAGGTGTGATGAGACACGCTCTTAACATCACATGATTGGAATTTTTCTCAAAATCATCAATGAAGATAGCTCAAGGAAATCAATGGAATCAATCCTGTCTGGATGAGGTAGACAAGGAAATAAAATAAAGTCGATCAACCTCCTCGGAGTGGGAAGTACCCCAGGTCGTAAACACTGTAGGTTTCATCATGGGGAACGTTTGCCAGCCAATATGGACGTGCTGCAACCATGATGGATCTTAAAAGAAAACTAGAAATATTGGATAAAGAATCCAAGAAAGGATAGAATTCCAAAGATATCTTCAAGCGAACCTCAAAGATAATAAAGATACTCAATTCAGAATGGAATATTTCATATCATGTTTGAAATTGGTCGATTTAATGGTCTGAAACTTAATCAATAATTAATCCTTATTACAATGATTTCCAAAATCCTATATGATGCATGTTGGGCTAAAAGAAAAATATAAAATTAAATAAAATATAAATTAATCAAGGATAATATTGTTAAACTGTCATTAATGAGTCAAGACACCAACTCTTGTAATCCAGTGCTAAGACGAAGCTCGTTTATCCACGCACCGTTTCACAAAAGTGGAACCATCGTCCTCACTAATTAACAATCCAACGGCCTATCCGTGCGATTAAGAATCCTCTGGAATTATCATTGTTTTTGTTGTGGGGGAACTCAAATTTCAGTTTCATCAAAACCATAAGGTCCTTGATATATTCTAATAAATATTTATCATATAGTAATGATGATGCACAATAATTACATGGAATAGTACAAGGGTAGAGATAACCGTCTTTTTATCCACGGTCAGGACTTCTTGACTCCCACAGTGAGATCTTCTTGACATTTCCAGCTTTACTCAGGTTTTCTTGAATTTCAGAAACAGATTTCTGGCTGTTCTCTACTCGGATTCCAACTCTACCAATGCCTTGTGTCCTGTATACAACTTGAACAAACATGTTAAGTATCTGTTTAGGCTTAGCCCCTTGCCTGGTTAAGTAACCGACTACTTGATCCTATCCTTGATAGAAGGGTCAAGGGGCATAGCCTTTATTAACAAAGGTAATAAGAATAATCATACTTAAGCAAAATGCAACATGCAAGCAGACAGATGCTCACTGAAAACAAAAGGAATGAGACATACTAAGTGCAATAAGCAAATGCTAATTGAAATATTTTTGTTGTTTTAAAATATTCATTTTTGTTTGGGTTTTGAAATATATGCTTTTTTTTTTTGGACATATATATTTTTTTTTGACACATGTATATTTTTTTTTTGAATTTTGAAATATGTATTTTTTTTTGGATTTTGGCATATGTATTTTTTTTTTTGGACATATGTATTTTTTTTTGGGTTTTGACAATATGTATTTTTTTTGAATTTTCGACATACATTTTTTTTTGGATTTTTGACATATGTATTTTTTTTGGATTTTGACTAAAAGATCAGCATGGTACTTAGATCAAAAGATCATATTCATTTATTAACTTAATTTCCAAATTGTTCTTTAACAACTTAACTTAAACTCATCGTGTTTGAACTTGTGTTTGCATTCGTGATCCCATTTGATGATTTGACCCTTAGTCAATCTAAGCCATTCCTTAAGTTTGGAGTACAACTCTTTAGAAAGAAAGGAAGAATAAGTTTAGAAAGCCCATGAGAAGGTTCCGGAGACTTAAAAAGATGTTCCTTTCCTACCCTAATATCCGTTGGGGTTCGGTCATTTTCTTTCCGGGGTATTTATCGACCTTGCGTTCCCTTTCATTTCGTTTCATGGCCTTGATATAACGTTTGCAATGTAATGGCCTTTTGATTTGACATTTGGCTTTTGCCTTTTTGCTTTTGTTTTCTTTTCTTTGGGACGGATCTCCCCCATTTCAGAAACAGATTTCTGGCTGTTCGCTACTCGGATTCCAACTCTACCAATGCCTTGTGTCATGTATACAACTTGAACAAACATGTTAAGTATCTGTTTAGGCTTAGCCCCTTGCCTGGTTAAGTAACCGACTACTTGATCCTATCCTTGATAGAAGGGTCAAGGGGCATAGCCTTTATTAACAAAGGTAATAAGAATAATCATACTTAAGCAAAATGCAACATACAAGCAGACAGATGCTCACTGAAAACAAAAGGAATGAGACATACTAAGTGCAATAAGCAAATGCTAATTGAAATATTTTTGTTGTTTTAAAATATTCATTTTTGTTTGGGTTTTGAAATATATGCTTTTTTTTTTTTTGGACATATATTTTTTTTTTTGACACATGTATATTTTTTTTTTTAATTTTGAAATATGTATTTTTTTTGGGATTTTGGCATATGTATTTTTTTATTTTTGACATATGTATTTTTTTGGAGTTTTGACATATGTATTTTTTTGGATTTTTGACATATACATTTTTTTTGAATTTTTGATTAAAAGATCAGCATCGTACTCAGATCAAAAGATCATATTCATTTATTAACTTAATTTTCAAATTATTCTTTAACAACTTAACTTAAACCCATCATGTTTGAACTTGTGTTTCCATTCGTGATCCCATTTAATGGTTTGACCCTTAGTCAATCTAAGCCATTCCTTAAGTTTGGAGTACGCCGCTTTAGAAAGAAAGGAAGAATAAGTTTTAGAAAGTCCATGAGAAGGTTCCGGAGACTTAAAAAGATGTTCCTTTGTTACCCTAGTATCCGTTGGGGTTCGGTCATTTTCTTTCCGGGGTATTTATCGATCTTGCGTTCCCTTTTGTTTCATTTCACGGCCTTGATGTAATGTTTGTAATGTAATGGCCTTTTGATTTGACATTTGGCTTTTGCCTTTTTGCTTTTGTTTTCTTTTCTTTGGGACGGATCTCCCCCATTTTTTTTATGACGGCCTCCTACTAAGATAGCGGGTATTCTTGGTAGTCTATTCTAAGTCTCGTTCCGACATCATGGGCCGAGTATAAAATAGAATTTTGCTTTTCAAAACGAATGATTTGTACTTTACCCTTTCGGTCAAGCTTTTGATATTCTTTAGGACTTGGCATCTCTTGTTACTCACGAATCAAACGTGTCAGTGTGTGTAGTAATGTATTTAAAGGTAAGTTATCCAGACTGACAAAGAAATTCGAGTTTATAAACTTTCTGATTCCACTGGTCTTTGTACCATACTGATCGACTCTTTAACCTAAGGGTAGTATTTCTTAAGATGTAAACCATTCCAGAAATGATTTAGCTCTTCTCCTTCTGCATTAACAAGACGATAAGCATTACCAGGAAAAGCGTGCGATACAACATAAGGTCCTTCCCAGTTGGGTTGGAGCTTAGAACGCGGACCGCCAGGTTTTACAAACATCCTTTTGCGACCATTTCACCGACTTTAAACTTACGTTCAATGACTTTCTTTTGATAAAAACGTGCTGTCTGTTTTGATAAACTTTTGCATGATAAGTAGCTGACCATCTTTTCTCGTCTAAAAGTTCCAATTGAGCAAGGAGTGCTGAACGATGTTCGTCAATGGAGAATTCCTTATTCAATTGTACTCTTAATGACGGTATAAGGATCTCATATGGAACTACCGCCTCCATTCCAAATGTTAAGGAATAAGGAGTTTGCCCAGTGGGTGTGCGGATTGAAGTTCGGCAGGCCCATAGAGCCTCAACCAATTTTTCTGGCCAATCTGCGAATTTGTTAGATTTGCACGTCTTTTTAATGATTTTTATCAAAGTCTTATTTGTTGTCTCTGCTTGGCCATTGCCTTGCGGATAATAAGGAGATGAATGATGCAATGCAATTCTGTACCTGTTACAGAGGTCCTTCAATTCTTGTGACACGAACTGTGGTCCGTTGTCGGTGACGATGGTGCTTGGAATTCCAAATCGGGTGATGATGTTCTTCATGATGAACTTGCAGACGGTTGATGCCTTGATCTCCACGTACGCTTCAGCTTCTGCCCACTTGGTGAAGTATTCCGTTGCCGTGAGAATGAAAGATTTTTTCTTGATGCCGGAATCTGGATTGCCAAGGGGTCCAATAATGTCGAAAGCCCACATGGAGAAAGGCCATGGGGAAGAAACAGGATGGAGTGAAGATGCAGGAGAATGAATTTTGTCGGCGTGAAGTTGACACTTAGCACACCTACGGACATATCCTACGCAGTCTTCTTCCATGGTTGGCCAATAAAATCCTTGTCTAAGGATCTTCATTGCTAGCATCTGTCCATTGACATGGCCACCACAAACTCCACTATGAGCTCCTTCCATAACCTTCCAAAGCTCATCTTCGTCTAGACATCTCAGAAGAACTCCATCAAAACCTCTCTTGTACAGTGCTCCCCCAACTAGGGTATATCGTTGAGCAACTCTCCTGATAGGTCTCTTCTCCTCAGTTGTAGCTTCCTCAGGATACGATTGATCTTCACAATATTTTGCAATCTCAAAATACCATGGCTTCTATTCATCATCCATCTCTTCTAACAGCTCCATTAACATAATTTCACTTTTTTCAATGATATCTCCGTCCCTGACTTTCTTCAGCAACTTCTCCTTAGTTGTAAGAAATGAAGGGTCTTTTACGGCAGGTGAAAGACGCCTATGAACTATGATTGATTCGGATTGCTTGCTGATTGGAAAATTAAGAGAAGATGCCAATGAAGCTAGAGCGTCAGCTAAGATGTTTTGATTCCTAGGGACATGGACAAAGATCAAGTTCGTGAAAAGCTTTGAGTAAGCAGAAGTAAGTTCTTGATAAGGCTTGAGCTTGGGATCAAGAGTTCGATACTTGGTCAACACTTGGCAAAGAATCAGTCGGCTATCACCCACAATCCTGAGTTTGGTGGCTGTGCGTGCTTTAAAATGCTCGTGTGATTAACATGAAAAATCTAGGTTGTTTAGTGTAAAAGAAACCTATTAAAAACAACAACTAAGTGCAGTGATCGCCAGAAACTTTTGACTTAAAAGTTTCAAAACAGGTATGATCGCCTACCTGTTTGAACGCGGAAGATATCGAATCCTTGATTCCCCTCCTTCAGCCGGCTGAAGAAAAAGGGCCCTTTCTTTGTTCTTTGTTCTTGCTATTGAATTTGAAGTTTTGAGAAGTTGAGGATCGTCCAGAAATCTTTGTGACTTTGTGCTTGTTTTCTCCTTTGATTTTCGAATTGGATGAAGCCTTGAATGGATGAAGATTATTGAAAGGACGCTGACTTCTGGAAATGGCAACGCTTCGGCGTTCCGACGTTGTTACTTCGATCTTCAACTCGCTATAATAACACTCTCTCTTAATGGCTTTCAACTTTTTTAACTCTTCAAGATGTAAGGTATTTATAGACCTCTTCTGCGTTCGCGATTAACATAGAAAACTCTAGGATTTATCTATCTTAACTAACAGATAAATACTGATTAATTCATCTTTATCTGTAATTATCTAAAACGCGTCCACCATGGATGACGCCTTTCAGATTAATTTAAGATAATGATAAATATCCGGGAAAACTTATCTTTATCTTTATTAGATAAAACGCGTCTACATGTGCAGACGTCTTTTACACTAATTAAGATAAGGATAAACATCCGGAAGAGAAGTAGAAATAGCTTAGGAAACCTAAAACGCGTCAACTTCCACAGACGCCTTTTAGTTAATTAATCAACTGATTAAAATTCAAATTTAAACGTCAAAATAGGAATAAACTCTAAATGGCATCCACACAGGTCGACGTCTTTTAAACTTCTTCATATTTTAACTGAAATTTGAGCTAAAATCAATTCAATTAATTAACTTAAACATGTCTGTTTAACCCGACACTTAAAAAGATCAATAAAAATTAACCAATGATTAAATATCAGACCATTCTGAGGCATTATTATATGATATGAAATTTACTCAAAATGACGTCAAAATTAGCGTGTCTACAGCTGCCTCACCTTGGCATCGTCTTTGCAAGGGAATGAAATGGAATGTAATGTACTGAAAAGGTGATGCCAAGGTGTGATGAGACACGCTCTTAACATCACATGATTGGAATTTTTCTCAAAATTATCAATGAAGATAGCTCAAGGAAATCAATGGAATCAATCCTGTCTGGATGAGGTAGACAAGGAAATAAAATAAAGTCGATCAACCTCCTCGGAGTGGGAAGTACCCCAGGTCGTAGACAATGTAGGTTTCATCATGGGGAGCGTTTGCCAGCCAATATGGACGTGCTGCGGCCATGATGGATCTTAAAAGAAAACTAGAAATATTGGATAAAGAATCCAAGAAAGGATAGAATTCCAAAGATATCTTCAAGCGAACCTCAAAGATAATAAAGATACTCAATTCAGAATGGAATATTTCATATCATGTTTGAAATTGGTCGATTTAATGGTCTGAAACTTAATCAATAATTAATCCTTATTACAATGATTTCAAAGTCCTACATGATGCATGCTGGGCTAAAAGAAAAATATCAAGTCAAATAAAATATAAATTAATCAAGGATAATATTGTTAAATTGTCATTAATGAGTCAAGACACCAATTCTCGTAATTCAGTGCTAAGCCGAAGCTCGTTTATCCACGCACCGTTTTACAAAAGTGGAACCATCGTGCTCACTAATTAATAATCCAACGGCCTATGCATGCGATTAAGAATTCTCTGGAATTATCACTGTTTTTGTTGTAGGGGAACTCAAATTCCAGTTTCATCAAAACCACAAGGTCCTTGATATACTCTAATAAATACTTATCATATAGTAATGCGAATGCAAAATAATTACATGGAATAATACAAGGGTAGAAATAACCGTCTTTTTAGCCACGGTCGAGACTTCTTGACTCCCACAGTGGGATCTTCATGACATTTTCAGCTTTACTCAGGCTTCTTGAATTTTCTGCAATCAAAATTATTAGTAATTCCAAACAAATATTCAATTTGAACATCAAAAACCACAGAATTTCGAATAAATAACAGAAAGGCTGAAACGCGTCGTGTCGCGCAGACGCCATTCAATGTTGAAACGCGGCAGTGCTCCTCGACGCCTTTTACTCACAGAAACAGGTTTCTGGCTGTTCTCTATTCGGATTCCAACTCTATCAATGTCTTGTGTCATGTATACAACTTGAACAAACATGTTAAGTATCTGTTTAGGCTTAGCCCCTTGCCTGGTTAAGTAACCGACTACTCGATCCTATCCTTGGTAGAAGGGTCAAAGAGCATAGCCTTTATTAACAAAGGTAATAAGAATAATCATACTTAAGCAAAATGCAACATGCAAGCAGACAGATGCTCAATGAAAACAAAAGGAATGAGACATACTAAGTGCAATAAGCATATGCTAATTGAAATATTTTTGTTGTTTTGAAATATGTACATTTTTTGGATTTTGGACATATATACTTTTTTTTTTGGGTTTTGACAATATGTATTTTTTTTGAATTTTCGACATACATTTTTTTTTGGATTTTGAAACATGTATTTTTTTTGGGATTTTGGCATATGTATTTTTGATTTTTGACATATGTATTTTTTTGGATTTTTGACTAAAAGATCAGCATGGTACTTAGATCAAAAGATCATATTCACTTATTAACTTAATCCCAAATTGTGCTTTAACAACTTAACTTAAACCCATCATGTTTAAACTTGTGTTTCCATTCGTGATCCCATTTGATGATTTGACCCTTAGTCAGTCTAAGCCATTCCTTAAGTTTGGAGTACAGCTCCTTAGAAGGAAAAGAAGAATAAGTTTAGGAAGCCCATGAGAAGGTTCCGGAGACTTAAAAAAGATGTTCCTTTCCTACCCTAATATTCGTTGGGGTTCGGTCATTTTCTTTCCGGGGTATTTATCGACCTTGCGTTCCCTTTCGTTTCATTTCATGGCCTTGATATAACGTTTGCAATGTAATGGCCTTTTGATTTGACATTTGGACTTTTTGCCTTTTGCTTTTGCTTTTCTACACTTTTTTCTTTGCTTTGGAACGGATCTCCCCCATTTTTTTATGATGGCCTCCTACTAAGATGGCGGGTATTCTTGGTAGTCTATTCTAAGTCTCGTTCCGACATCATGGGCCGAGTATAAAATATAATTTTTCCTTTTAAAAACGAATGATTTGTACTTTACACTTTTAGTCAAGCTTTTGATATTCTTTAGGACTTGGCATCTCTTGTTACTCACGAATCAAACGTGTCAGTATGTGTAGTAATGTATTTGAAGTTAAGTTATCCAGACTAAAAAGGAAATTTGAGTTTATAAATTTTCTGATTCCACTGGTCTTTGTACCATACTGATCGACTCTTTAATTTAAGGGTAGTATTTCTTAAGATGTAAACCATTCCAGGGATGATTTAGCTCTTCTCCTTCTGCATTAACAAGACGATAAGTATTACCAGGAAAAGCGTGCGATACAACATAAGGTCCCTCCCAGTTGGGTTGGAGGTTAGAACGCGGACCACCAGGTTTTACAAAAATCCTTTTGACGACCATTTCACCGACTTTGAACTTACGTTCAATGACTTTCTTTTGATAAAAACGTGCTAGTCTATTTTGATAAACTTTTGCATGATTAGCAGCTGACCATCTTTTCTCGTCTAAAAGTTCCAATTGAGCAAGGAGTGCTGAACGATGTTCATCAATGGAAAATTCCTTATTCAATTGTACTCTTAATGACGGTATAAGGATCTCATATGGAGCTACCGCCTCCATTCCAAATGTTAAGGAATAAGGAGTTTGCCCAGTAGGCGTGCGGATTGAAGTTCGGTAGGCCCATAGAGCCTCAACCAATTTTTCTGGCCAATCTGCGAATTTGTTAGATTTGCACGTCTTTTTAATGATTTTTATCAAAGTCTTATTTGTTGCCTCTGCTTGGCCATTGCCGTGCGGATAATAAGGAGATTAATGATGCAATGCAATTATGTACCTGTTACAGAGGTCCTTCAATTCTTGTGACACGAACTGTGGTCCGTTGTCGGTGACGATGGTGCTTGGAATTCCAAATCGGGTGATGATGTTCTTCATGATGAACTTGCAGACGGTTGATGCCTTGATCTCCACGTACGCTTCAGCTTCTGCCCACTTGGTGAAGTATTCCGTTGCCGTGAGAATGAAAGATTTTTGCTTGATGCCGGAATCTGGATTGCCAAGGGGTCCAATAATGTCGAAAGCCCACATGGAGAAAGGCCATGTGGAAGAAACATGATGGAGTGAAGATGCAGGAGACTGAATTTTGTCGGCGTGAAGTTGACACTTAGCACACCTACGGACATATCCTACACAGTCTTCTTCCATGGTTGGCCAATAAAATCCTTGTCTAAGGATCTTCTTTGCTAGCATCTGTCCATTGACATGGCCACCACAAACTCCACTATGAGCTCCTTCCATAACCTTCCAAAGATCATCTTCGTCTAGACACCTCAGAAGAACTCCATCAAAACCTCTCTTATGCAATGCTACCCCAACTAGGGTATATCGTTGAGCAACTCTCCTGATAGGTCTCTTCTCCTCAGTTGTAGCTTCCTTAGGATACGATTGATCTTCACAATATTTTGCAATTTCAAAATACCATGGCTTCTGTTCATCATTCATCTCTTCCAACAGCTCCATTAACATAATTTCTCTTTTTTCAATGATATCTCCGTCCCTGACTTTCTTCAGCAATTTCTCCTTAGTTCTAAGGAATGAAGGGTCCTTTACGGCAGGTGAAAGTCGCCTATGAACTATGATTGATTCGGATTGCTTGTTGATTGGAAAATTAAGAGAAGATGCCAATGAAGCTAGAGCGTCAGCTAAGATGTTTTGATTCCTAGGGACATGGACAAAGATCAATTTCGTGAAAAGCTTTAAGTAAGCAGAAGTAAGTTCTTGATAAGGCTTGAGCTTGGGATCAAGAGTTCGATACTTGGTCAGCACTTGGCGAAGAATCAGTTGGCTATCACCCACAATCCTGAGTTTGGTGGCACCATGGAAATGAGCGGCCTCGAGACCAGCAAGGAGTGCCTCGTATTCAGCTATATTGTTAGTGACTGGAAAATCAAGCTGAAAGGCTTGTGGAATGGTGATACCTTCAGGTGATAACAGAACGATATCGATCCCCTTTCCATGAGAATTCAGAGCTCCGTCAAAATGCAGAGTCCACATGTCATCTCTGATCTGACTTACGGACATCAGTTCCTCATCCGGAAACTCTGATCGCACTGGATCAAATCGAGGAAGGGGATGATGAGCGAGATGTTATGCTATGGCATAGCCCTTGATCGCTTTCTGCTGAATATAAATGATATCGAATTGAAATAGAAAGCTTTGCCATCGCGCTAACCTATCAGTAAGAACAGATTTCTCCAGAAGGAATTTGATCGGATTCATCCTAGCGATGAGATGGACTTCATGGGCCAGAAAATAATACTTCAATTTCTGCACAACCCAGACCAATGTTGCACATGTTTTCTCCATCGCCGTATATCTCTGTTCAGCGGGGTTGAGAAGTTTAGAGAGATAGTAGGCTGCCCTCTCTTTTCCTTCTTCATCCTCTTGTGCTAGGACAGCCCCCACTGCATCATCCAGGACTGAAATGTAAAATACTAATGGTTTGCCTGGAGATGGTGGTCTCAAAATAGGAGGACTTGCTAAATAGTTCTTTAATCCATCGAATCCCTCCTGACACTTATCCTCCCAATCGAATTTGACTCCCGACTTGGTAAGCTCATAAAACGGCTTACACCTTTGTGAGTGCTGGGAGACAAAACGGCGAATAAATTGTAACCTCCCGATTAATCCTCTCAACTCTTTCAAGTTTTTAGGAGGTGGCATTTCTCTGATAGCCTTCGCCTTATTGGGATCGATCTCAATTCTTCGTTTGCTGACAATGAATCCAAGTAATTTTCCTGAAGATACCCCGAATACACATTTCTTGGGGTTCATCTTTAACTGATATTCTCTCGATCTTTCTAATACCCTTGCCAAAACTTTGGTGTGCTCAGCCTTTGTCTTCAATTTAACCAATAAATCATCCACATACACTTCCAGATCTATGTGCATCATGTCATGAAATATTGCCATCATAGCCCTCTGATAGGTGGCTCCAACATTCTTTAACCCAAATGGCATGACGACATAACAGTATGTTCCCCAAGGTGTAGTGAATGACGTTTTCTCTTGATCCTCTTCTGCCAACTTAATCTGATTGTACCCTGAAAATCCGTCCATAAATGGCAAAGTTTCATAGCCAGCGGTATTATCAATGAGTACATCAATATGAAGCAATGGAAAATCATCTTTAGGACACGCCCGGTTCAAATCGCAGAAGTCAATGCAAATTCTGACCTTCTCGTCCTTCTTCATAACCGGGACTATGTTGGCCACCCATTGTGGATAAAGGACAACTCTAATAAATTTGGCTTTATGCAATTTGTCGACCTCTTCCTTCATCTTTAGAGCCATTTGTGGGTGGAATCGCCTCAATTTCTGCTTGACAGGGCTAGCTCCTTCCTTTAATGTCAATCTGTGTTCAACTAAAGATGGGTCTAACCCTGGCATATCTTCATAACTCCTGGCGAAAGTGTCCTTATAGTCCTTAAGTACTTGTACCATTGCCTTCTCATCCTCTGTAGAAAGATTTTTGCTGACGAGGACAATAATATCGGGAAAGGAGTTTTCCGATATTATACGACAACATCCGATCTGAGTAAGTTGACCGATTAGGATTTGGCAGTGCACCATATCCTAAGTTGACTCGAGAGCATTGTACGAATGAAGGATTATATCCACGCGGAAACTATTGACGGACAGGTTCCAAGAGTGGGTTACATAATCCCGATACCTTCCGAGTTCACGCGATGTTGCTTGGCACCCAACGTAATCGCAGACCCGATCAAATTTGATGTGCGACATTAATTCATTTGATTAATTAATTAATATGAGTTATTAATTAATTAATCAGGCCAGTGAAGAGTCACTGGGCTAATTGGGCCATTAACCAGACTAGTTATTGGGCCTAGAGGGTCACACACAAATGATTCTCAAGGCGATGGATAAATAAGTGGGTTTTATATTAACTAGGGGTTTTTATGAAAAACCGCGCGGTTAGTATAAAATGTAGCGAACGGGATGAGCAGGCCAGGCTGCTGCTAACCCTAGCCGCCCCCTCCTCTCTTTCTCTCTCTCTCTCTGGTGCCCAGTATAAAATGTGCCACTTATCTGACTCCCGTTCGACGGAAAACCATCCGCGCGTTGCGGCGATCGTTGCGGCGAATGGCGGAGACTTTGTGGGCTACGAAGAACGAGGAATATGATGATATCCATCGAGAGGAGGATCGCGTGGACTCCGCTAGAAGCCGAGCGCTTGCGCGGCTTGCGGTGTCACACTGACGGAACCGATCAGTTGCGGATTCGAATCCGCATACGGTAAGAGCCGATTATTCAATAATCCGGTTTTTAGTATTTTCTAAACGGGAACAGATCGTTTATTTTATTTTATTTTCGCTGCGTAAGAGATCCGAAAAAACGCGAGAACCCAACAGTGGTATTAGAGCAAAGTTCCACTGTTTCTCGTCCCGTTTCGGTCTCCAAAATTAATATTTCCATGTATTATTCCTTGCTTAAGTTCGATCCTTTTTGCTGGATCCGTGTTCATGCGATGAACACAGATTATAAGTATAATTTTAGATTAATATATTCTGAAAAAACGGATTAATATTTTTGGGTTTTCATGTTCTTCGTAGGACGAAGAACGACGGGGTTTTGGCGGGTTCAATCTGGCTTCCCCATGCGATGGGAAGGTGGCTGTATGTCCTGGTATGACCAGTGACCATATCGGTCATCAATGGCACCGGAAGCCAGCACTAGAAACCCCATTGGAGTGGGTTGGATTGATGAAAAGGGGGCTTCTTGATCTCCTTTTAAGTTTGTAAAGACCAGAAAAATAAGAGGTATAAAAAGGGGGCTTGGCCTAGTCGAACCTATGCCCCACCGGCGCCGGGCAGGTCGCCGGCACCGGGGGCGTCTCCGGTGGTGACTGGCGGTGCCTGGGTGCTCGCCGCCGGCGGCCTACCACTCCTCCAGCGGTTGGCCTCCACCAGCTGTTCTTTCGGGTTTCGGGTATGCTGTTTGGGGAAGAAGGGGGGGCAAACCGGCCGGTCCCGAGCTGGTTTGACCGGCTGGGCCAGGCCAGGCCAGGCTGCTGGCTTGGCCGGGCAAGGCCAGGCTGGGCCTAGCCATGAGCCAGGGTTCGAACCTGGTTCGAACCAGGCCGAGTTAGTGGCTTGGGCCAAATGACCTATTTGGCTGAATCCTCCTATTTTACCCAATTATCCCCTTAAATTAAAATTGGATTTTAACTTTAAAGTTCAAAACAGTTTTGGAACTTAAATTTATTATTCGATTTATTTAATTGGTCTTTTTAATGATTTTGAATCATAATTAACAATTAGTTATTATCTAATTATAGTCGAATATTAGATTAAAAGTTAAGCTAATAATTAACTTTAATTAACTAATTTAATTGTTAGATTGGTGATTAATAATTAATAGTTTAATTGTTAGATTATTAATTATTAATACATCTAATTTTAATTAATAATTAGAGTTAGTTATTAATTTAATTGTTAAATTAATAATTAATTTTAATTGACTAATTTAAGTGTTAAATTAGTAGTTATTAGTTAATTAGAGTTAATTGTTAATTTAAGTGTTAAGTTAATGATTAATTTTATATTAACTATTCTAAGAGTTAGAATTAGCATTTATTAATTAATTGATGTTAATTATTAGTTTAAATGTTAAATTAGTGATTAATATTAATTAACTAATCTAAGGGTTAGATTAGTAGTTAATAATCAATTAGTTGATTAATAATTTAAGTGTTAAATTAATAATTAACTTAAGTGAAATAGTCTAAGAGTTTGATTAGTTATTAATTATTAATAGTCTAATTGTTAGATTATTGATATGTTTTAATCTAAATGTTAGATTGTTTAACTATTAGAAATGTTCTAATTTGCATGGAATAATCTGGAATTATTAATTTGGTATGTGTGCACATGTGATGTATATTTTGATGCTTTTAAATTTGATTTAATTGCATGCTTAACTTATTAAAATAGTTTTTGAAATTCAAAGGTCAATTTTGATTGGATCCCAGCTTTTTGAAAGTCAAAATTATTTAATTTTTTGAAACTTTTTTCTTTTAGCCATGTGATGCGCTATATCTTGTATGGATTGGATAAAACACACCGTGGTCATGGATATGCATATTTACTATTATTCATGTGATGAATGATGTGTGAGGATCGTGGATGTGTGATTGAATTTTATTAATTGTTAATAAATAGAGGTCTGCATACCTCTCCCTCTCTCATACTCCGATGTACTTCTACCTCTCTCTCTGTTGTACTCGCCATAAGGCCTTCTTCTATTTATATGTAATTCTATAATTCAATGTAATATGATCAAGGAAACCGAAGAAGGAGCGAGGACGATCTACTGCTGCAATCAAAAAGGCGATACGATGGAGATCTTTTGCCTTTATGTTTGCAGGATTATCTAATATAAATGTTATGTTAGATTGTGTGTGCGTTTGACTGTTGCCTCCAGTCAAATCCACTGTGCTATCCATGACCACACTAGACATGTATGTGATGCATTATTTTTAATGTTTGATTTTGAATCAAAGTAGGTATAGTTATTTAGTAAATATATATGATATATTTATATGCTATCACCTAGGAGAGACCAAGATAAAAGTTATCTAAATACCTTCGTCTAAATTCTAAGCCGTAACGTGAGTAGTTAAGAACTTACGCGTTGTCCACCATCGTTATAGTTATAGGATTCAAATTACTTTAGGCAGGTTTGTTGTGCTACCACAAGGCCTGTTTAATTGTAAGGAAAGATTGTGGCTATGGCATTAGATGCCTATTTGATCGGGGTAGAGGAACCATGTAGCTTTGTTGTGCTATCCATAAGGGTTGCATCCAAATCTATACTCGTCTCGTAACGATGGTTAGCTTAGACCAGAATTAGTGGCTTGTTGTGCTATCCACAAGGCCATGAAATCTCTGGGGATCGAAGCTATGATCAAATATTGCAAGGAGTTGTAAGTACCATGAGATGGGTGCTCTTTGATTGTTTTACAGCTTTCTTGTGCTATCCACAAGGTTACTGCAAGTCACTGAGATTCTGATTCTCACTAGGAGACTGTCGGCGTCTCCCGTTCTGTATAGCTGAGGGTTATACAGTTCGTCGAAAATTAGTGGGAGTTAAAACTTGATTAAAAGACTATGTCTTGTTTTAAATTTCAATAACTGAACATCTGCTAAAATAGATTTTATCTCCTGTAGGGAAATATGTTGTCGAATAACCCACTCCATGGCATACTTGATGCTAAACGTTCGACTAGCCTGAACTACTCGGATTGGTTTAGGAACCTGAAGAATGTCTTCAGATCTGAGTACATTGACTATGTCTTTGATGCTGATCCTCTTGCTGAATTGGCATTAGATGCCCCTGAAGCAGAAATGATAACGTACGATAAAAGATCAAAGGACAAAGGAAAAGGAGTAGTAAAGGGTGACTGCTTCTACTCGAAGCATAATGGTCACTGGAAGAGGAATTGCAAGGAGTTCCTCGACGATAAAACACATAGAAAGGTGAAGTTGTCTGAAGCTTCAGATATCTATAGGATAGATATCAACTTAGCAGTTAGAGATTCTACATCTTGGATATTAGATACTGGATGTGCTTTTCATATCTGTCATGATGTCCAGATGCTGACAAGTAAGCGCAAGCTGAGAAAAGGCGAGGCGGAATTGAGACTAGGAAATGGCGCAAAACTTGCGGCATTTGCTGTTGGGACAGCAAACCTCAAGCTTCCATCGGGAGACGTCTTATCATTAAAAGATTGTTATTATGTTCCTAGCATAATAAAGAACATCATATCAATATCTTGTTTGGACAAGATAGGATATAAGTTGTCTATTGAGAATAGAAATTGTTCGATTTATTATGGTAATAAATTAATAGCTTCAACATCTTTAGTCAACAGTTTATATCTTTTAGATGTTTCTTATTACAGTCATCATATTGATAATATTCTTAAGAAGAGTAAGAATTGTGTGAACTAATCTACATGTGGCATTGTAGACTTGGACATATTGGTGAAAGCAGGCTGCAAAAGTTGCACAAACATGGATATTTGAATGCATTCAATTATGAATCGTTTACGACATGTGAATCATGCCTTATAGGAAAAATGACAAAATCTCCATTTATTGGACATGGAGAACGTGCCAAGGACATTCTGGAATTAATACATTCAGATGTATGTAGTCCCCTGTCCACTCAAGCCAAAGGTTGCTTTTCATACTTCATCACATTCATCGGTGACTTCTCAAGATTCGGCTATGTGTACTTAATGAAGTACAAATCGGAAGCATTTGAGAAGTTCAAGGAGTTCAAGAATGAGATAGAGAAGCAGTTAGGAAAGAGTATTAAGCTCTTTGATCAGATCGAGGAGGAGAATACTTGAGTGCTAATTTCACATAATTCTTAAAGGATAATGGTATCCTTTCTCAGCTGACCCCTCCATATACACCACAGATGAATGGTGTATCAGAAAGGAGAAATCGCACCTTGTTGGACATGGTGAAATCCATGATGAGCTTTTTGGGATTACCAGTGTCCCTCTGGGGATATGCACTAGAGTCAGCAGCATACCTACTGAATAGAGTACCCAGTAAGTCTGTGGCCTCTACTCCATATGAGATATGGAAAGGTAGGAAACTAGAATTTAAACATGTTAAAATCTGAGGTTGTCCTGCTCATGTAAAGAGGCATGATCCAAACAAGCTGGAATCATGAACTGATAAATGTAGGTTTGTGGGATATCCAAAGGAAACCTTTGGATACTACTTTTACCATCGTAGTGAATAAAAAGTGCTTGTTGCCAGGAAAGCTGTGTTCTTGGAAGAGGAATACCTTCTCTAGGAGGATAGTGGGAGTAAAGTAGTATTGGAAGATGTTCTAGATCCCCAAACAAATGCAATATCATCAGATGAGATATCAGTTCCTGAATCTGTTCAGGTAAACATAGATGAGCCTCGTAGATCTAGTAGATTACCTATACTACGCGAACAATATGTGGGACATATCGCTGAAGGTGAGTCTAAGGTTGAATATAATAAGGATGATGATCCTAAAACCTACTAGGAGGCCATAGAAGGCCCAGAAGCTGGACAATGGCGAGAAGCTATGAGCTCAGAAATCCAGTCCATGTACACCAACCAAGTTTGGAACTTGGAGGACTTGCCTAAGGGTATTGTACCAATCGGATACAAGTGGATCCTTAAGAGAAAGATCGGTGCTGATGGACGTATAGACACTTATAAGGCAAGGTTGGTGGCAAAGGGATATCGTCAAAGACAATGAATTGACTATGACGAGACTTTCTCACCAGTTGCCATGATAAAGTTGATCAGAGTTCTACTCGTCATAGATACACACTACAATTACGAGATCTGGCAGATGGATGTGAAGACTGCCTTCCTCAACAGTGACCTTGAGGAAGAGATGTATATGATACAACCCGAAGGTTTCACAGCCAAGTGTGAGTGCTCAAATTAAGGGTATGTGATTACCATGAAAATTTATGTTGTTTAAGTGACAAATAAACCTATTAAAAACTAAGTGAATGTGATCGCCAAAAATATTTGACTAAAAAGTTTCACTTGTTTGTGATCTTTTAAAACCCCTTAACATATGGATTGGAAAATAATGTTAGTGAGTGTGTGTTGCATGGAGTGATGTGATGAAATTATGATGCTATTATGATGGAAAATATGAGAAAGATGCAGAAATAGATTAAGAACTAAGTTAGATGGCCCCTGGAAAGCCTTGGTTTATGAATGAATCTTGAAAGGACAAAGAGATGACGAAGAAAGGACGAAGCTTCAAGACTCTTGGAAGTAGTAGCAGCGCCTCGTTCTTTCAGCGTTTGGATGATGTCTCTTTCAAAATCCTTAATTTTTTCTTCTTCATAAGCTTGTGTATTTATAGACTTAAGTTCACGCGTCCGCGGTTACTTAAAGATTAATATGAAGGATTTTGAAGCCAATCCAACCAAGAAATAGATAAATACAGCCTTATTCATCATTATCTGTAATTAACTAAAATGCGTCGCCCATGGGAGATGTCTTTTAGCTTTATTAAGATAAGGATAAACATCGGGAAGAAGAAACAGAATCAGTTGAGGAAACCTAAACGGCGTCGTGCATAGCAGATGTCTTTTAGTTTATTAATAAATTAATTAAAAATCAGATTAAAAATCGAAATATGAATAAACCCTAAATGGCGTCTTCACAGGACGACGTCTTTTAGAATCCTTCATATTTGATTAAAAATCTGAATTAAAATGAATTTCTTTAATAAACTTAAATTATGTCTATTTGATCCGATGTCATTTAGATAATTAATCCAAAAAGATAATAAAAATTAACTAATGATTAAATATCAGACCATTTTGAGGCATTATTATATGATATGAAATTTACTCAAAATGATGTCAAAATTAGCGTGTCTACAGCAATAAGCTGTGAGTGCTCAAATTAGGAGTGTGTGATTATCATGAAAATTTTGTTATTTAAGTGATAATAAAAGCCTATTAAAAAGTAAGTGAATGTGATCACCAGAAACTTTTGACTAAAAAGTTTCAAAAGACAGAGATTGATCGCTTACGTGTTTCAGAATTGGGAGATGTTGGAGTCCTTGATTCTCCTCCTTCAGCCGGCTGAAGGAAAAGAGTCCTTTTGATTTTGTTCTTCCTTTGAATGCTTATCGGACTTTGAAGATCATCCAGATTTCCTTATTGTTGATTGTCTCATCTTTTGATCTTCTTTGTAGCTTACAAAGAAAAAAAAAAAGAAAAGGAGAAAAAACAATAAGAACTCAAATAAATGTAGTATCTATTTTAATAATAATTCTAATCATGCAACTAAACAAATGAACTCACTCGTTTGTGGTATTTGAAACCCCTTAAACACATGGATTGGAAAATATGCTAGTGAGTGTGTGTTGCATGGAGTGATGTGATGAATGAGATTTTGAACGTAATATGGTGAAAACATGTAGAGTATGATGAAAGTATAAGCAAATATTAATAAAAAATAAGTTGGATGGCCTCTGGAAAGTCTTGGTCTTGAAAAATAATGCTAGTAAGTGTGTGTTGCATGGAGTGATGTGATGAAATTATGACGCTATTATGATGGAAAATATGAGAAAGATGCAGAAATAGATTAAGAACTAACTTAGATGGCCCCTGGAAAGCTTTGGTTCATGAATGGATCTTGAAAGGACGAAGAGATGACGAAGAAAGGACGAAGCTTCAAGACTCTTGTAAGTAGTAGCAGCGCCTCGATCCTTCAGTGTTTGGATGATGTCTCTTTCAAAATCCTTAAAATTTTCTTCTTCATAAGCTTGTGTATTTATAAACTTAAGTTCACGTGTCCGCAGTTACTTAAAGATTAATATGAAGGATTTTGAAGCCAATCTAACCAAGAAATAGATAAATACAGCCTAATTCATCATTATCTGTAATTAAATAAAATGCGTCGCCCGTGGGAGATGTCTTTTAGCTTAATTAAGATAAGGATAAACATTGGGAAGAAGAAACAGAATCAGTTGACGAAACCTAAACGGCGTCGTGCATAGCAGACGTCTTTTAGTTTATTAATAAATTAATTAAAAATCAGATTAAAAATCGAAATAAGAATAAACCCTAAATGGCGTCTTCACAAGACGACGCCTTTTAGAATCCTTCATATTTGATTAAAAATCTGAATTAAAATGAATTTCTTTAATAAACTTAAATTATGTCTATTTGATCCGATGCCATTTAGATAATTAATCCAAAAAGATAATAAAAATTAACTAATGATTAAATATCAGACCATTTTGAGGCATTATTATATGATATGAAATTTACTCAAAATGATGTCAAAATTAGCGTGTCTACAGCAATAAGCTGTGAGTGCTCAAATTAGGAGTGTGTGATTATCATGAAAATTTTGTTGTTTAAGTGATAATAAAAACCTATTAAAAAGTAAGTGAATGTGATCACCAGAAACTTTTGACTAAAAAGTTTCAAAAGACAGAGATTGATCGCTTACGTGTTTCAGAATTGGGAGATGTTGGAGTCCTTGATTCTCCTCCTTCAGCCGGCTGAAGGAAAAGAGTCATTTTGATTTTGTTCATTTCTTTTGAATTCCCTGCACTCAGAAATCATCAGTAACTTCAAGCAAGCATTTAATTAAACACCAAAATATGGATCAACAATGAATTTTGGGAAAATAACAGAAAACCCTAAAACGCATTGTGTCGCGTCGACGCCATTAAGTTCATTCAAAACACGTCGCTGTTCAACGACGCCTTTTAAGTCGCAGGAACAGGTTCTGACTGTCTTCAATCCGGATTCCAACTCTTTCCATGCTCAACCCTTCTCTAATTCGGAAAAGACTTCCTAGAATCACAATTCTCTCTATATAAACTTCATTAACTTGTATTAAGGCAACTCTAACACAATCTAGAGATCAAAGCAAGAGATTTTCTCCAAAGTTCAAGGATTTCAAGGTTTTCAAGAAAGAAAAGCTCAAGAACAAGATGAATTCTTCAAGCAAGCGAATGAAGAAGACGCTCGAGAAGCTTTCCGACGTGAAAGATCATCTAAGTGGAAGAGATCCTAACCTACAAGTAAGTTAAATCCTCTTCAATTCTTTTTTCTTCGATTCCCTTTTTCATGTTCTTCAAGTTTTTCATAGCAATCTTTTTTATCTAGGCATATCCTTGTGAGTGCTTTAAAATGCTAGTGTGATTAACATGAAAAATCTAGGTTATTTAGTGCAAAAGAAACCTATTAAAAACATCAACTAAGTGCAGTGATCGCCAGAAACTTTTGACTTAAAAGTTTCAAAACAGGTATGATCGCCTACCTATTTGAACGCGGAAGATATCGAATCCTTGATTCCCCTCCTTCAGCCGGCTGAAGAAAGAGAGCCATTTCTTTGTTCTTTGTTCTTGCTGTTGAATTTGAAGTTTTGAGAAGTTGAGGATCGTCCAGAAATCTTTGTGACTTTGCGCTTGTTTTCTCCTTTGATTTTCGAATTGGATGAAGCCTTGAATGGATGAAGATTGTTGAAAGGACGCCGACTTCTAGAAATGGCAGCGCTTCGGCGTTCTGACGTTGTTACTTCGATCTTCAACTCGCTATAATAACACTCTCTCTTAATGGCTTTCAACTTTTTTAACTCTTCAAGATGTAAGGTATTTATAGACCTCTTCTGCGTTCGCGATTAACATAGAAAACTCTAGGATTTATCTATCTTAACTGACAGATAAATACTGATTAA
Source organism: Zantedeschia hybrid cultivar (assembly GCA_030544215.1). Classification (NCBI taxonomy): domain Eukaryota; kingdom Viridiplantae; phylum Streptophyta; class Magnoliopsida; order Alismatales; family Araceae; genus Zantedeschia; species Zantedeschia hybrid cultivar. The sequence continues at coordinate 41,530,577 of JARZZO010000015.1, forward strand.
TTCATCTTTATCTGTAATTATCTAAAACGCGTCCACCATGGATGACGCCTTTCAGATTAATTTAAGATAAGGATAAATATCCGGGAAAACTTATCTTTATCTTTATTAGATAAAACGCGTCTACATGTGCAGACGTCTTTTACACTAATTAAGATAAGGATAAACATCCGGAAGAGAAGTAGAAATAGCTTAGGAAACCTAAAACGCGTCAACTTCCACTGACGCCTTTTAGTTAATTAATCAACTGATTAAAATTCAAATTTAAACGTCAAAATAGGAATAAAATCTAAATGGCGTCCACACAGGTCGACGTCTTTTAGACTTCTTCATATTTTAACTGAAATTTGAGCTAAAATCAATTCAATTAATTAACTTAAACATGTCTGTTTAACCCGACACTTAAAAAGATCAATAAAAATTAACCAATGATTAAATATCAGACCATTCTGAGGCATTATTATATGATATGAAATTTACTCAAAATGACGTCAAAATTAGCGTGTCTACAGCTGCCTCACCTTGGCATCGTCTTTGCAAGGGAGTGAAATGAAATGTAATGTACTGAAAAGGTGATGCCAAGGTGTGATGAGACACGCTCTTAACATCACATGATTGGAATTTTTCTCAAAATCATCAATGAAGATAGCTCAAGGAAATCAATGGAATCAATCCTGTCTGGATGAGGTAGACAAGGAAATAAAATAAAGTCGATCAACCTCCTCGGAGTGGGAAGTACCCCAGGTCGTAAACACTGTAGGTTTCATCATGGGGAGCGTTTGCCAGCCAATATGGACGTGCTGCAACCATGATGGATCTTAAAAGAAAACTAGAAATATTGGATAAAGAATCCAAGAAAGGATAGAATTCCAAAGATATCTTCAAGCGAACCTCAAAGATAATAAAGATACTCAATTCAGAATGGAATATTTCATATCATGTTTGAAATTGGTCGATTTAATGGTCTGAAACTTAATCAATAATTAATCCTTATTACAATGATTTCCAAAATCCTATATGATGCATGTTGGGCTAAAAGAAAAATATAAAATTAAATAAAATATAAATTAATCAAGGATAATATTGTTAAACTGTCATTAATGAGTCAAGACACCAACTCTTGTAATCCAGTGCTAAGACGAAGCTCGTTTATCCACGCACCGTTTCACAAAAGTGGAACCATCGTCCTCACTAATTAACAATCCAACGGCCTATCCGTGCGATTAAGAATCCTCTGGAATTATCATTGTTTTTGTTGTGGGGGAACTCAAATTTCAGTTTCATCAAAACCACAAGGTCCTTGATATATTCTAATAAATATTTATCATATAGTAATGATGATGCACAATAATTACATGGAATAGTACAAGGGTAGAGATAACCGTCTTTTTATCCACGGTCAGGACTTCTTGACTCCCACAGTGAGATCTTCTTAACATTTCCAGCTTTACTCAGGTTTTCTTGAATTTCAGAAACAGATTTCTGGCTGTTCTCTACTCGGATTCCAACTCTACCAATGCCTTGTGTCCTGTATACAACTTGAACAAACATGTTAAGTATCTGTTTAGGCTTAGCCCCTTGCCTGGTTAAGTAACCGACTACTTGATCCTATCCTTGATAGAAGGGTCAAGGGGCATAGCCTTTATTAACAAAGGTAATAAGAATAATCATACTTAAGCAAAATGCAACATGCAAGCAGACAGATGCTCACTGAAAACAAAAGGAATGAGACATACTAAGTGCAATAAGCAAATGCTAATTGAAATATTTTTGTTGTTTTAAAATATTCATTTTTGTTTGGGTTTTGAAATATATGCTTTTTTTTTTTGGACATATATATTTTTTTTTGACACATGTATATTTTTTTTTTGAATTTTGAAATATGTATTTTTTTTTGGATTTTGGCATATGTATTTTTTTTTTTGGACATATGTATTTTTTTTTGGGTTTTGACAATATGTATTTTTTTTGAATTTTCGACATACATTTTTTTTTGGATTTTTGACATATGTATTTTTTTTGGATTTTGACTAAAAGATCAGCATGGTACTTAGATCAAAAGATCATATTCATTTATTAACTTAATTTCCAAATTGTTCTTTAACAACTTAACTTAAACTCATCGTGTTTGAACTTGTGTTTGCATTCGTGATCCCATTTGATGATTTGACCCTTAGTCAATCTAAGCCATTCCTTAAGTTTGGAGTACAACTCTTTAGAAAGAAAGGAAGAATAAGTTTAGAAAGCCCATGAGAAGGTTCCGGAGACTTAAAAAGATGTTCCTTTCCTACCCTAATATCCGTTGGGGTTCGGTCATTTTCTTTCCGAGGTATTTATCGACCTTGCGTTCCCTTTCATTTCGTTTCATGGCCTTGATATAACGTTTGCAATGTAATGGCCTTTTGATTTGACATTTGGCTTTTGCCTTTTTGCTTTTGTTTTCTTTTCTTTGGGACGGATCTCCCCCATTTCAGAAACAGATTTCTGGTTGTTCGCTACTCGGATTCCAACTCTACCAATGCCTTGTGTTAAGTATACAACTTGAACAAACATGTTAAGTATATGTTTAGGCTTAGCCCCTTGCCTGGTTAAGTAACCGACTACTTGATCCTATCATTGATAGAAGGGTCAAGGGGCATAGCCTTTATTAACAAAGGTAATAAGAATAATCATACTTAAGCAAAATGCAACATACAAGCAGACAGATGCTCACTGAAAACAAAAGGAATGAGACATACTAAGTGCAATAAGCAAATGCTAATTGAAATATTTTTGTTGTTTTAAAATATTCATTTTTGTTTGGGTTTTGAAATATATGCTTTTTTTTTTTTGGACATATATTTTTTTTTTTGACACATGTATATATTTTTTTTTAATTTTGAAATATGTATTTTTTTTAGGATTTTGGCATATGTATTTTTTCATTTTTGACATATGTATTTTTTTGGAGTTTTGACATATGTATTTTTTTGGATTTTTGACATATATATTTTTTTTGAATTTTTGACTAAAAGATCAGCATGGTACTCAGATCAAAAGATCATATTCATTTATTAACTTAATTTCCAAATTATTCTTTAACAACTTAACTTAAACCCATCATGTTTGAACTTGTGTTTCCATTCGTGATCCCATTTGATGGTTTGACCCATAGTCAATCTAAGCCATTCCTTATGTTTGGAGTACGCCGCTTTAGAAAGAAAGGAAGAATAAGTTTTAGAAAGCCCATGAGAAGGTTCCGGAAACTTAAAAAGATGTTCCTTTGTTACCCTAGTATCCGTTGGGGTTCGGTCATTTTCTTTCCGGGGTATTTATCGATCTTGCATTCTCTTTTGTTTCATTTCACGGCCTTGATGTAATGTTTGTAATGTAATGGCCTTTTGATTTGACATTTGGCTTTTGCCTTTTTGCTTTTGTTTTCTTTTCTTTGGGACGGATCTCCCCCATTTTTTTTATGACGGCCTCCTACTAAGATAGCGGGTATTCTTGGTAGTCTATTCTAAGTCTCGTTCCGACATCATGGGCCGAGTATAAAATAGAATTTTGCTTTTCAAAACGAATGATTTGTACTTTAACCTTTCGATCAAGCTATTGATATTCTTTAGGACTTGGCATCTCTTGTTACTCACGAATCAAACGTGTCAGTGTGTGTAGTAATGTATTTAAAGTTAAGTTATCCAGACTGACAAAGAAATTCGAGTTTATAAACTTTCTGATTCCACTGGTCTTTGTACCATACTGATCGACTCTTTAACCTAAGGGTAGTATTTCTTAAGATGTAAACCATTCCAGAAATGATTTAACTCTTCTCCTTCTACATTAACAAGACGATAAGCATTACCAGGAAAAGCGTGCGATACAACATAAGGTCCTTCCCATTTTGGTTGGAGCTTAGAACGCGGACCGCCAGGTTTTACAAACATCCTTTTGCGACCATTTCACCGACTTTAAACTTACGTTCAATGACTTTCTTTTGATAAAAACGTGCTAGTCTGTTTTGATAAACTTTTGCATGATTTGTAGCTGACCATCTTTTCTCGTCTAAAAGTTCCAATTGAGCAAGGAGTGCTGAACGATGTTCGTCAATGGAGAATTCCTTATTCAATTGTACTCTTAATGACGGTATAAGGATCTCATATGGAACTACCGCCTCCATTCCAAATGTTAAGGAATAAGGAGTTTGCCCAGTGGGTGTGCGGATTGAAGTTCGGTAGGCCCATAGAGCCTCAACCAATTTTTCTAGCCAATCTGCGAATTTGTTAGATTTGCACGTCTTTTTAATGATTTTTATCAAAGTCTTATTTGTTGCCTTTGCTTGGCCATTGCCTTGCGGATAATAAGGAGATGAATGATGCAATGCAATTCTGTACCTGTTACAGAGGTCCTTCAATTCTTGTGACACGAACTGTGGTCCGTTGTCGGTGACGATGGTGCTTGGAATTCCAAATCGGGTGATGATGTTCTTCATGATGAACTTGCAGACGGTTGATGCCTTGATCTCCACGTACACTTCAGCTTCTGCCCACTTGGTGAAGTATTCCGTTGCCGTGAGAATGAAAGATTTTTGCTTGATGCCGGAATTTGGATTGCCAAGGGGTCCAATAATGTCGAAACCCCACATGGAGAAAAGCCATGGGGAAGAAACATGATGGAGTGAAGATGCAGGAGAATGAATTTTGTCGGCGTGAAGTTGACACTTAGCACACCTACGGACATATCCTACGCAGTCTTCTTCCATGGTTGGCCAATAAAATCCTTGTCTAAGGATCTTCTTTGCTAGCATCTGTCCATTGACATGGCCACCACAAACTCCACTATGAGCTCCTTCCATAACCTTCCAAAGCTCATCTTCGTCTAGACATCTCAGAAGAACTCCATCAAAACCTCTCTTGTACAGTGCTCCCCCAACTAGGGTATATCGTTGAGCAACTCTCCTGATAGGTCTCTTCTCCTCAGTTGTAGCTTCCTCAGGATACGATTGATCTTCACAATATTTTGCAATTTCAAAATACCAAGGCTTCTATTCATCATCCATCTCTTTTAACAGCTCCATTAACATAATTTCTCTTTTTTCAATGATATCTCCGTCCCTGACTTTCTTCAGCAACTTCTCCTTAGTTGTAAGAAATGAAGGGTCTTTTACGGCAGGTGAAAGACGCCTATGAACTATGATTGATTCGGATTGCTTGCTGATTGGAAAATTAAGAGAAGATGCCAATGAAGCTAGAGCGTCAGCTAAGATGTTTTGATTCCTAGGGACATGGACAAAGATCAAGTTCGTGAAAAGCTTTGAGTAAGCAGAAGTAAGTTCTTGATAAGGCTTGAGCTTGGGATCAAGAGTTCGATACTTGGTCAACACTTGGCGAAGAATCAGTTGGCTATCACCCACAATCTTGAGTTTGGTGGCTGTGAGTGCTTTAAAATGCTCGTGTGATTAACATGAAAAATCTAGGTTGTTTAGTGCAAAAGAAACCTATTAAAAACAACAACTAAGTGCAGTGATCGCCAGAAACTTTTGACTTAAAAGTTTCAAAACAGGTATGATCACCTACCTGTTTGAACGCGGAAGATATCGAATCCTTGATTCCCCTCCTTCAGCCGGCTGAAGAAAAAGATCCCTTTCTTTGTTCTTTGTTCTTGCTATTGAATTTGAAGTTTTGAGAAGTTGAGGATCGTCCAGAAATCTTTGTGACTTTGTGCTTGTTTTCTCCTTTGATTTTCGAATTGGATGAAGCCTTGAATGGATGAAGATTGTTGAAAGGACACCGACTTCTGGAAATGGCAACGCTTCGGCGTTCCGACGTTGTTACTTCGATCTTCAACTCGCTATAATAACACTCTCTCTTAATGGCTTTCAACTTTTTTAACTCTTCAAGATGTAAGGTATTTATAGACCTCTTCTGCGTTCGCGATTAACATAGAGAACTTTAGGATTTATCTATCTTAACTGACAGATAAATACTGATTAATTCATCTTTATTTGTAATTATCTAAAACGCGTGCACCATGGATGACGCCTTTCAGATTAATTTAAGATAAGGATAAATATCCGGGAAAACTTATCTTTATCTTTATTAGATAAAACGCGTCTACATGTGCAGACGTCTTTTACACTAATTAAGATAAGGATAAACATCCGGAAGAGAAGTAGAAATAGCTTAGGAAACCTAAAACACGTCAACTTCCACTGACGCCTTTTAGTTAATTAATCAACTGATTAAAATTCAAATTTAAACGTCAAAATAGGAATAAACTCTAAATGGCGTCCACACAGGTCGACGCCTTTTAAACTTCTTCATATTTTAACTGAAATTTGAGCTAAAATCAATTCAATTAATTAACTTAAACATGTCTGTTTAACCCGACACTTAAAAAGATCAATAAAAATTAACCAATGATTAAATATCAGACCATTCTGAGGCATTATTATATGATATGAAATTTACTCAAAATGACGTCAAAATTAGCGTGTTTACAGCTGCCTCACCTTGGCATCGTCTTTGCAAGGGAGTGAAATGGAATGTAATGTACTGAAAAGGTGATGCCAAGGTGTGATGAGACACGCTCTTAACATCACATGATTGGAATTTTTCTCAAAATCATCAATGAAGATAGCTCAAGGAAATCAATGGAATCAATCCTGTCTGGATAAGGTAGACAAGGAAATAAAATAAAGTCGATCAACCTCCTCGGAGTGGGAAGTACCCCAGGTCGTAGACACTGTAGGTTTCATCATGGGGAGCGTTTGCCAGCCAATATGGACGTGCTGCGGCCATGATGGATCTTAAAAGAAAACTAGAAATATTGGATAAAGAATCCAAGAAAGGATAGAATTCCAAAGATATCTTCAAGCGAACCTCAAAGATAATAAAGATACTCAATTCAGAATGGAATATTTCATATCATGTTTGAAATTGGTCGATTTAATGGTCTGAAACTTAATCAATAATTAATCCTTATTACAATGATTTCAAAGTCCTTCATAATGCATGCTGGGCTAAAAGAAAAATATAAAGTCAAATAAAATATAAATTAATCAAGGATAATATTGTTAAATTGTCATTAATGAGTCAAGACACCAATTCTCGTAATTCACTGCTAAGCCGAAGCTCGTTTATCCACGCACCGTTTCACAAAAGTGGAACCATCGTCCTCACTAATTAATAATCCAACGGCCTATGCATGCGATTAAGAATTCTCTGGAATTATCACTGTTTTTGTTGTAGGGGAACTCAAATTCCAGTTTCATCAAAACCACAAGGTCCTTGATATACTCTAATAAATACTTATCATATAGTAATGCGAATGCAAAATAATTACATGGAATAATACAAGGGTAGAAATAACCGTCTTTTTAGCCACGGTCGAGACTTCTTGACTCCCACAGTGGGATCTTCATGACATTTTCAGCTTTACTCAGGCTTCTTGAATTTTCTGCAATCAAAATTATTAGTAATTCCAAACAAATATTCAATTTGAACATCAAAAACCACAGAATTTCGAATAAATAACAGAAAGGCTGAAACGCGTCGTGTCGCGCAGACGCCATTCAATGTTGAAACGCGGCAGTGCTCCTCGACGCCTTTTACTCACAGAAACAGGTTTCTGGCTGTTCTCTATTCGGATTCCAACTCTATCAATGTCTTGTGTCATGTATACAACTTGAACAAACATGTTAAGTATCTGTTTAGGCTTAGCCCCTTGCCTGGTTAAGTAATCGACTACTTGATCCTATCCTTGGTAGAAGGGTCAAGGAGCATAGCCTTTATTAACAAAGGTAATAAGAATAATCATACTTAAACAAAATGCAACATGCAAGCAGACAGATGCTCAATGAAAACAAAAGGAATGAGACATACTAAGTGCAATAAGCAGATGCTAATTGAAATATTTTTGTTGTTTTGAAATATGTACATTTTTTGGATTTTGGACATATATACTTTTTTTTTTTGGGTTTTGACAATATGTATTTTTTTTGAATTTTCGACATACATTTTTTTTTGGATTTTGTAACATGTATTTTTTTTGGGATTTTGGCATATGTATTTTTGATTTTTGACATGTGTATTTTTTTGGATTTTTGACTAAAAGATCAGCATGGTACTTAGATCAAAAGATCATATTCACTTATTAACTTAATCCCAAATTGTTCTTTAACAACTTAACTTAAACCCATCATGTTTAAACTTGTGTTTCCATTCGTGATCCCATTTGATGATTTGACCCTTAGTCAGTCTAAGCCATTCCTTAAGTTTGGAGTACAGCTCCTTAGAAGGAAAAGAAGAATAAGTTTAGGAAGCCCATGAGAAGGTTCCGGAGACTTAAAAAAGATGTTCCTTTCCTACCCTAATATTCGTTGGGGTTCGGTCATTTTCTTTCCGGGGTATTTATCGACCTTGCGTTCCCTTTCGTTTCATTTCATGGCCTTGTTATAACGTTTGCAATGTAATGGCCTTTTGATTTGACATTTGGACTTTTTGCCTTTTGCTTTTGCTTTTCTACACTTTTTTCTTTGCTTTGGAACGGATCTCTCCCATTTTTTTATGACGGCCTCCTACTAAGATGGCGGGTATTCTTGGTAGTCTATTCTAAGTCTCGTTCCGACATCATGGGCCGAGTATAAAATAGAATTTTTGCTTTTAAAAATGAATGATTTGTACTTTACACTTTTAGTCAAGCTTTTGATATTCTTTAGGACTTGGCATCTCTTGTTACTCACGAATCAAACGTGTCAGTGTGTGTAGTAATGTATTTGAAGTTAAGTTATCCAGACTAAAAAGGAAATTTGAGTTTATAAATTTTCTGATTCCACTAGTCTTTGTACCATACTGATCGACTCTTTAATTTAAGGGTAGTATTTCTTAAGATGTAAACCATTCCTGGCATGATTTAGCTCTTCTCCTTCTGAATTAACAAGACGATAAGTATTACAAGGAAAAGCGTGCGATACAACATAAGGTCCCTCCCAGTTGGGTTGGAGGTTAGAACGCGGACCACCAGGTTTTACAAAAATCCTTTTGACGACCATTTCACCGACTTTGAACTTACGTTCAATGACTTTCTTTTGATAAAAACGTGCTAGTCTATTTTGATAAACTTTTGCATGATTAGCAGCTGACCATCTTTTCTCGTCTAAAAGTTCCAATTGAGCAAGGAGTGCTGAACGATGTTCATCAATGGAAAATTCCTTATTCAATTGTACTCTTAATGACGGTATAAGGATCTTATATGGAACTACCGCCTCCATTCCAAATGTTAAGGAATAAGGAGTTTGCCCAGTAGGCGTGCGGATTGAAGTTCGGTAGGCCCATAGAGCCTCAACCAATTTTTCTGGCCAATCTGCGAATTTGTTAGATTTGCACGTCTTTTTAATGATTTTTATCAAAGTCTTATTTGTTGCCTCTGCTTGGCCATTGCCTTGCGGATAATAAGGAGATGAATGATGCAATGCAATTATGTACCTGTTACAGAGGTCCTTCAATTCTTGTGACACGAACTGCGGTCCGTTGTCGGTGACGATGGTTCTTGGAATTCCAAATCGGGTGATGATGTTCTTCATGATGAACTTGCAGACGGTTGATGCTTTGATCTCCACGTATGCTTCAGCTTCTGCCCACTTTGTGAAGTATTCCGTTGCCGTAAGAATGAAAGATTTTTGCTTGATGCCAGAATCTGGATTGTCAAGGGGTCCAATAATGTCGAAAGCCCACATGGAGAAAGGCCATGTGGAAGAAACATGATGGAGTGAAGATGCAGGAGAATGAATTTTGTCGGCGTGAAGTTGACACTTAGCACACCTACGGACATATCCTACACAGTCTTCTTCCATGGTTGGCCAATAAAATCCTTGTCTAAGGATCTTCTTTGCTAGCATATGTCCATTGACATGGCCACCACAAACTCCACTATGAGCTCCTTCCATAACCTTCCAAAGATCATCTTCGTTTAGACACCTCAGAAGAACTCCATCAAAACCTCTCTTATGCAATGCTACCCCAACTAGGGTATATCGTTGAGCAACTCTCCTGATAGGTCTCTTCTCCTCAGTTGTAGCTTCCTCAGGATACGATTGATCTTCACAATATTTTGCAATTTCAAAATACCATGGCTTCTGTTCATCATCCATCTCTTCCAACAGCTCCATTAACATAATTTCTCTTTTTTCAATGATATCTCCGTCCCTGACTTTCTTCAGCAATTTCTCCTTAGTTCTAAGGAATGAAGGGTCCTTTACGGCAGGTGAAAGACGCCTATAAACTATGATTGATTCGGATTGCTTGTTGATTGGAAAATTAAGAGAAGATGCCAATGAATCTAGAGCGTCAGCTAAGATGTTTTGATTCCTAGGGACATGGACAAAGATCAATTTCGTGAAAAGCTTTAAGTAAGCAGAAGTAAGTTCTTGATAAGGCTTGAGCTTGGGATCAAGAGTTCGATACTTGGTCAGCACTTGGCGAAGAATCAGTTGGCTATCACCCACAATCCTGAGTTTGGTGGCACCATGGAAATGAGTGACCTCGAGACCAGCAAGGAGTGCCTCGTATTCAGCTATATTGTTAGTGACTGGAAAATCAAGCTGAAAGGCTTGTGGAATGGTGATACCTTCAGGTGATAACAGAACGATATCGATCCCCTTTCCATGAGAATTCAGAGCTCCGTCAAAATGCAGAGTCCACATGTCATCTCTGATCTGACTTACGGACATCAGTTCCTCATCCGGAAACTCTGATCGCACTGGATCAAATCGAGGAAGGGGATGATGAGCGAGATGTTATGCTATGGCATAGCCCTTGATCGCTTTCTGCTGAATATAAATGATATCGAATTGAAATAGAAAGCTTTGCCATCGCGCTAACCTATCAGTAAGAACAGATTTCTCCAGAAGGAATTTGATCGGATTCATCCTAGCGATGAGATGGACTTCATGGGCCAGAAAATAATACTTCAATTTCTGCACAACCCAGACCAATGTTGCACATGTTTTCTCCATCGCCGTATATCTCTGTTCAGCGGGGTTGAGAAGTTTAGAGAGATAGTAGGCTGCCCTCTCTTTTCCTTCTTCATCCTCTTGTGCTAGGACAGCCCCCACTGCATCATCCAGGACTGAAATGTAAAATACTAATGGTTTGCCTGGAGATGGTGGTCTCAAAATAGGAGGACTTGCTAAATAGTTCTTTAATCCATCGAATCCCTCCTGACACTTATCCTCCCAATCGAATTTGACTCCCGGCTTGGTAAGCTCATAAAACGGCTTACACCTTTGTGAGTGCTGGGAGACAAAACGGCGAATAAATTGTAACCTCCCGATTAATCCTCTCAACTCTTTCAAGTTTTTAGGAGGTGGCATTTCTCTGATAGCCTTCGCCTTATTGGGATCGATCTCAATTCTTCGTTTGCTGACAATGAATCCAAGTAATTTTCCTGAAGATACCCCGAATACACATTTCTTGGGGTTCATCTTTAACTGATATTCTCTCGATCTTTCTAATACCCTTGCCAAAACTTTGGCGTGCTCAGCCTTTGTCTTCAATTTAACCAATAAATCATCCACATACACTTCCAGATCTATGTGCATCATGTCATGAAATATTGCCATCATAGCCCTCTGATAGGTGGCTCCAACATTCTTTAACCCAAATGGCATGACGACATAACAGTATGTTCCCCAAGGTGTAGTGAATGACGTTTTCTCTTGATCCTCTTCTGCCAACTTAATCTGATTGTACCCTGAAAATCCGTCCATAAATGGCAAAGTTTCATAGCCAGCGGTATTATCAATGAGTACATCAATATGAAGCAATGGAAAATCATCTTTAGGACACGCCCGGTTCAAATCGCGGAAGTCAATGCAAATTCTGACCTTCTCGTCCTTCTTCATAACCGGGACTATGTTGGCCACCCATTGTGGATAAAGGACAACTCTAATAAATTTGGCTTTATGCAATTTGTCGACCTCTTCATCTTTAGAGCCATTTGTGGGTGGAATCGCCTCAATTTCTGCTTGACAGGGCTAGCTCCTTCCTTTAATGTCAATCTGTGTTCAACTAAAGATGGGTCTAACCCTGGCATATCTTCATAACTCCAGGCGAAAGTGTCCTTATAGTCCTTAAGTACTTGTACCATTGCCTTCTCATCCTCTGTAGAAAGATTTTTGCTGACGAGGACAACCTTAGGTTCGTCTTCAGTTCCTAAATTGATTTCTTTGGTGGGCTCTTCTACGGCAGCTGAGGGTTCATCGAATCTCTTCACTCCACTGGCATATGCCTCAGCTGCGTCCTCGTCATCTTCCTCATTCTCAACAATGGGATCCTTTTCATGCACTAACTCATATACCCCGTACCCATCATTGACTGACTCATCGTCCATGCAATCTTCTGGCATCTGAATTGGATTTTCTAAAAACTGAGGGATCAATGAGCAAGAAAAGCATCTATCAGCTAAGTCCTGGAGGTATCTATCTGGAATTCGCCTACCCTTAGGCTTCCTAGACTTCCTAACCTGACTAACCTGCCTAAAACTAGACTGCTTAACTTCACTAAACTCCCTATTATAACCTAATGAAGATGAAGCAGGATAGAAATCCTGGGATACAAGTGGGAATACAAGAGAATCCTCCCGAGGGGAGGGACAGAGTAGATCTAAGAGAGAATCTTGACCGAAGGACCCGTGCGACGGGGTGCAATCGGACAAGTAAGATGTTTCCTCGATAAGGATCTGAGAAGAATTTATTGTAAATTTGGCGTTTTTTTTTTGATATTAGAGGAATTAAACATGAAACAGGAGTGAATACAAATAGAAGGAGAATCAGATGGAGGAAGTGGCACCAAGACCAGAGGATTAGGGGGATCATATAGTAATATGTCCCAGATCAAATCATACATCCTCTCTAGATCGAGAGGAGGTTGTGGAATAAGGTCCCGAGGGGACAGAGTAATCATAACGGGCGGAGCCCGTGGAATATCTTCAATAATGACCCGCGACCAAGTCGGGGTCAAGAGCAGTGTACGAAATAGAGTATGGAGCATGAAGACATGTGAAGGATATGTCTGCCTCCAGAGCAGATCTGTAGTGTAACCAGCTTCATAGGGGTCATCTGACTCCCCTTCGTCGGTCTCTTCAGACAGTAATATCTGCTTATCAAAGATGACACCAGGGCTTTCAATTAGCTCGTCAATCTGCGGCGGCCACTTGGGTTCTGCAGGATCTAGGAACAATCTATTCAGTGCAATGTAAAGGTCTCTCAGATCAAACCACCTGTACCATTCGCATTCAGGATCATGGAATTTTCTCCTTTTCATAGGCCGCGGAGCCTCCAAGGATTGGTACGTAAGTAGTTCTGAGCAATGCCTGGCCAAATCCCTCCCATATATGTCATGGAAGTCAAAACACAAAGTAATGACCACTGTGTTGTCGTGGCTAAGTATGGGCCCTTTTATGAAGTGTGTATACAGAGTCCATGTTAGGGGATTTCGGCCTTCTTTGGGTGGCGTAGACATTGTCTCCCAGATTTTCTGACCTTCTTCAATCTCTGCTTGCTGAACCGGATCTTGCTTAGGTCTTCTTGGCCTATAGCCCAGACCACTTCTAGGTGCTGTTCGATGATCTTTAACAGGAGTGGTCCTGCCTTGCAATTGTGTGCCCAGACCTCTCCTAGGCTCATAGCCGTTCTTCATCATAATTCTCCATCCTGGGGTACTCATGCACTTCCCCCTTTTTATGGCATCTAACGGGTATGGAGAAATAGTGGCGGCTTTTAGAGGATCAGCCACTGGATGGTAGACCTGTAATACCGACAGAAAAGGTTGTCGGCCAGGTAAAGCAGCAGATTTAATATTCAAGGTATGAGCAGCAGCAAGAATCGGCATGCTCGTCACTTTAATAATTCGTCCTTTGAAGGGGAATTTGAGGCATTGGTGATTCGTAGAGGGAATCGCCTCAAGAGTTTTGATATAAGGACGACCCAAAATGGCATTTATAGAAGGGTCGATTTCTAAGATGTGAAATTCGACCTCTGCATGACTTACAAGGCCTAGCTCCACCTTCAAATAAACCATTCCCAGAGGGGAACGGGTAGAATTGTCATATGCCGTCACTGAGATGGGGCTGGGCAGCCATTTTTCTTTGGGCACACCGCACAGCTCCAGGGTCTTCGGAGGTAAAACATTGATCGAAGCCCCTGTATCTACCAGGCATGCATCCACGGCCTTCTTACAGATGTTGACCGTAATGCTCAGAGCCATGCTTCTGGCTGCTGGCGGTGCTAGTTCCGATGTGTGAAATGTAATGGAGGGCTGATCCCCATGAGGAACTAGTAGTGCTGCAATTTTCTCTACCGGCACGTCCTCATTGACCATCACCTTCTGTAGATATTCCATTAAGGCTTCTTGGTGAATCTTGGACCTTTTGATCAATTCAAGTACGGTGATCCGTGCCGGTGTCCTGTCCAGATGTTTCAACAAGTCATATTGAGTGACTGGTGCACTCTCTTCATTATGGGCTTCCTCAATCGGCTGTGATGGGCCGTCTCTAACTGTGGACTGAGGGAAGACTTTGTTGAAAATCCTTCCACTTCGGAGCGCATGTTCCTCGACCATGGAGGATCCGGGTGACACCTTAAGTACCGCAGGGTTGGATGGTGCGGATGATGTAGAGGGTTGGTATGTAGGTGATGGCGTAGGGCTAGGTGGTGATGGCGTGGTGCGGATTAGAGGCCTAGATGTTTGGATGATGGATGGGTAAGTGGTTGGTGAAGTGGGGAATGACACGCGTAATAGCGGTCTGGATGGTAAGGGGGGATCTGGGTAAGTGGTAGTGGTAGTGGGCGAAGTAGGAAATGGTACGCGTAATAGCGGTCTGGATGGTAGGAGGGGCGCGTGATTGGTTTGCGGGGGGTTATATGATGGAGGCGTAGGAGTGCGGGGCGTGATGAGCTTAAGGAAGGCAGGTGGTGGTAATGGGTTATTGGGTGTGGGAGAGTGATATGTGGGTGTCGGTAGAGGGGTGATGGTAATGGGTTGTGGCCTAGGTATGTGGATGGTGCGGCGTGGTGGTCGTTCTGCGGTACTTTGAACGTGACCCGTTGAACAAAGAGAGGAAGAATCCTCTATTCTCCACTGTTGCCCACGACCAGCCTCAGACTGGCTGTTCGTCAGAATGGGAGGAACTTGGTTTTGGTTCTGGTGCTCCGGGAGTGGATTCTGCACTATGCCCATATTGGGTGGTGGTGCTACTTATGCTGGTGGTCTTTCTTGCTGCTGCTGCTGTTGCTGCTGTGGTCTTCTCGCCTTCAGGGCTGATATATACTTTTTCATCTCCTCCCAGTCTATGCTGCCCTGCTCATTGAGATCATGAATATAATCTCTGAATTGGAAGCAGGTGTCGATGGTATGCCCAGGTTGCCTATGGAAATAGCAATACCTGGACGTGTCGGCATTTTGAGGCCAGACGGCCTTTTCCCTTGGCAAAACTAAGGCATTAGCTGCCATTAGAGCGCTGAAGATATCTGTCAAGGATTCTGGGAGGGCCGGGTATTCTGCCCTTTTAGGGCCTGGAGGTCTTCTTTGCTGATTATAGTCAGCAGGAGGAGGGACATTATGGTATGCCGGCGGTGCGCGCGGCTGATACTGTAGCTGTTGCTGTTGCTGATATTGCTGCTGTTGGGGTTGCTGGTACTGCTGTTGCCGTTGCGGCGGTTGCTGTAGCTGTTGCTGTTGCTGGTTCTGATTTGGCTGCTGGGGCCGTTGATACTGTTGCTGATAATGAGGGTTCTGCTGCTGCCTATACCCCTGCTGGTTTGGCTGCGGTGACCTCTGGTACTGCTGTTGGCTCCTCACGAACTTGGGCGAGTTATTATTCATGCTACTAACTTGCTCGTGAGAGCGCGTGCCCTCAGTAGTCGGACATGTGCTGGGAGAGTTTGGCACTGCAGGCTTCCGAGGTGGAGGCCTGCTAGGTCTGTGAGGATCAAAGACGCTAGAGAACGTAGCGTCCTTGAAGGCATTTTGGCAGTACCGTGCTCTTTCATAGAGCTTTGCCATGTTGGTCAGATTGTTCAAGGAGAGGACTAGCTTGAATTGGGGCGTGGCGTTGGAAATTAACATCTTCACTTGCTCAGATTCGGACAAGTGATCCTTCACCTTTTCGGCCAGGCCCCGCCACCTGTCAGCAAAACTGACAAACTCTTCATCAGGTTTCATCTTTTCTGCAATGAGGTTAGTAATGGACAAGGAGGGTGCAACTCTGTCCTGGTATCGTTGGATAAATTTGCGTGAAACGATACTGTAATCCTCTACTTCGGAGGGTTCCAGAGAAAAGAACCACTCGAGGGCTGGTCCCTCTAGAGATCTCCTGAACAGAAAGGCCAACGACCTCTTATCGTTCTGCCAGAAAGACGATTCATACATAAACTCCTTCAAATGTGTGAAGGGGTTACCAGTACCGTTGTACTTCCGGTACACTGGCATCTCAGAGGGTGGTAGGTGGAATACCGGCAGGCTCGGCAAATTGATCTCTGGCGCAGCTTTAACCCCCATCATCTTCTGGAGGTTGTTAAACTGCTCATCCATGCGCTCCATCTTGGCCAGCAACGCTTGCGTGGTCAGATCTGCCTGGGGAGGAGGAGGAGGTGGAGGTACCTGATAGGCCTGCTGCCTAGAGTACGTTGGACAGGGGGGACAATAAAGGGGGGGTCCGGCAGAGCTTCCGCCATGCCCAAGGGAATTTTGATAAACAGGCGTTTGCGGTCTAGCAGGTTGCCTAGAGGATGAAAGCTGCGGCCCAGATGGCCGAGAAGTGACATGAAGGCCTTCCATGGCCTGATGGATATAAGAAGGAGGAAGAGGAGGTTGTTAAGTAACAACAGGGGGAGCCACAGGGTTCAGCTCAGCAGGCTATACGGGTGTCTTCCCCTTCAGAATAGACTGGATCGCCTCGAACCGCTGAGGGTCCATTCGGGAGGCAAGAACTCCCAAAGCGTTGACGAGATCCACAGGATCAGAGGATGAGGGATCATTCTGATTCATGTCCCCCTCAAGATCGGGACTAGGGATCGCATATTCATGCGGGGGAAGATCAGGATATCGATCATGGGGATGAAAGAGAGGTGTCCGAACGTTCCCATCATGTCGAAGTGGAACGGGGACGGAATTACGGGAGGCATCAGCATCTCTCCCGCTCTCATAGTTGTAATCAGAATCCCGAGGGGCATTAGCATCTCCCTCGTAATTGACCATGGCGTCTGGAGCCACACTCAAGTCCCTGCCTGATCGCAGCAGCATGATGTTAGATTCCCTTTTTTTCAAAGATTCAACAAACAAGTTGCACAGAGATTAATCAAACAAGTGGATGTTAATCGTGATTTTAAGGTTCCTTGTTGAGTTATTTGAATTGGATTAAACCACAAATTCGCTCAGGGAAAGGATCCTAGTTTCAGTTCAATTTCCACCGTTATTCTCTAGGGCTTTCTCTCACAACGCTTTTGGAATCTAGCCGGGACTTCAATTGGTACAACCAGCCCGATGATCAAGGAGGAATACCTTGATTTTGGGGACTTATGGAGGCCTTAACGTCAACTTCTCTAGTCTGATCAAGGGACCAACACAATCAGAGAGAGTTGCTGACGTCAAGTAGTGTGTTCCTAAGAAAAGGAGGGTATTCGCCTCAATGCGTATGTCCTACGGCCTGGATGGCCTCTAATGCTTAATAATAATGGGTAGCTAGCACTCAAACCACAGAAATCTGAAGACTGAAAAATAACTAAGAAACTGTCTGAATCGCGTCGATGGTAGTCGACGCCATTCAAAACAGAAGCTTAATTTTTCGCAGAAACAGATGCAGACAGCAGAGAAGATATGAAGACTGAAAGGCGTTTGGGTGTGTTGACGCGGTTTGAAACGCGTCAGTGCTCCTGGACGCTTTTCAGTTCGCAGAAACAGTTTTGATGGAGGATTTTCTGGGTTGAATCCTCCTCAAACAGAATAAAAAGCAGTAAATAATCAACTCATGCAGATTTTTTTTAGTTCCAGATTTTAACAAGATGATTTACTAACTAAGCAACTAGAAAATCAATCAATCACACATCATTTTTATCACAAAAACAGCTTTTTAAACTAATCAAGGGGAGGGCAAGATCTTGCCACTAGGTGTGCACGTGGCGCACGAGGGAAATTAATCAAACTAAAACACTCACCAATTGGCGAGGACGTGTCGAGAGACACAAATGGTGCACCGTGGGTGCCCGATTGATGATAGCAAGAACAAAAAAGAAACTAAAAGATGGCGAGACCAAGTCCCACCGTGATCGCCAAAAAAGCTGTGAGTGCTTTAAAATGCTCGTGTGATTAACATGAAAAATCTAGGTTGTTTAGTGCAAAATAAACCTATTAAAAATAGCAACTAAGTGCAGTGATCGCTAGAAACTTTTGACTAAAAAGTTTCAAAAGAGGGTATGATCGTCTACTTGTTTGAACGCGGAAGATATCGAATCCTTGATTCCCCTCCTTCAGCCGGCTGAAGAAAGAGTGCCCTTCTCGTTCTTTGTTCTTGCTGTTGAATTTGAAGTTTTGAGAAGTTGAGGATCGTCCAGAAATTTTTGTGACTTTGTGCTTGTTTTCCTTCTTTAATTCTTGTTGTTGTTCCGTTAAGAAAAATGGAAAGAGAAATAAAGAAACAATTATGAGAACTTTAAGCAGAAGCAATATCCATACTAATCATGGTTTTAAGCATGCAACTAAACAGCAAACTTACTTGCTTAAATGGCTTTTCAAACCCCTTTAATCAAATAGGTTTTGAAAAAGATGATGTGGTGTGTGTTGCATGAAGTGAATGATGAAGAATGAGAGATTAATGAAGATGTAAAATGAAAATGTAGAAATGAAAAACTTATGGCGAATTAGATGAAGCCTTGAATGGATGAAGATTGTTGAAAGGACGCCGACTTCTGGAAATGGCAGCGCTTCGGCGTTCCGACGTTGTTACTTCGATCTTCAACTTGCTATAATAACACTCTCTCTTAATGGCTTTCAACTTTTTTAACTCTTCAAGATGTAAGGTATTTATAGGCTTTTTTCTGCGTTCGTGATTAACATAGAAAAATCTAAGATTTATCCATCTTAACTGACAGATAAATACTGAATAATTCATCTTTATCTGTAATTATCTAAAACGCGTCCACCATGGCTGACGCCTTTCAGATTAATTTAAAATAAGGATAAATATCCGGAAAAACTTATCTTTATCTTTATTAGCTAAAACGCGTCTACATGTGCAGACGTCTTTTACACTAATTAAGATAAGGATAAACATCCGGAAGAGAAGTAGAAATAGCTTAGGAAACCTAAAACGCGTCAACTTCCACTAACGCCTTTTAGTTAATTAATCAACTGATTAAAATTCAAATTTAAACGTCAAAATAGGAATAAACTCTAAATGGCGTCCACACAGGTCGACGTCTTTTAAACTTCTTCATATTTTAACTGAAATTTGAGCTAAAATCAATTCAATTAATTAACGTAAACATGTATGTTTAACCCGACACTTAAAAAGATCAATAAAAATTAACCAATGATTAAATATCAGACCATTCTGAGGCATTATTATATGATATGAAATTTACTCAAAATGACGTCAAAATTAGCGTGTCTACAATCCTCTTTTTCCTAACCCAAGAAAATTCACATCTCTTCTTTGGATTCGTAAGCTTGCTAAAAGTATCACTATTTTCATGCAATCCTTTGTTTCCAAGTGGAACATCCAAGGTCTAGTAGTCCATGCAAAGCATTACAAGAGTTCAAACATAGATTGGGCAGCTATAGGTGCTCTGATTGAGTTATGGCATCCTTAAACCCATACTTTTCTCTTTCCTGAATTTGAATGCACTATTCTTCTAGAAGAGGTTGAACTCCTATTGGGGCTTCCTAAAATTAAGTTGAACAACAATGAATTGATCCTGAATAAGATGGCTCTGATGAGGGAGAAGATCACAGGTCAACAATTGTTGATGAAGATTATGAAGGATCCAAAAGAAGTTAAAGGATGTCTCACTAAGAAAGGGATTAATATTGCAAAGCTAGCAGAATGGACTTTGTACGAGATTAAAGATCTCAGAGAGGATGACACTGAGAACATGATGAAAGCATTCACCACGTGCCTAGTGGGAGCTCTATTCTTTCCTACTCAATACAACATACTAGAGGATGATCAAATAAGCGCAATCTGCGAGATCTTTGAGGGAAGACAGATCGGCACAGCGATTCTAGCCTATCTCTACAGTGGGCTTTCTGTAGCATCTACAGGTCAGCCTCCCTATGGTTGTATGCTTCTCTTCGCTCTGTGGGTTGAGTTGCACTTCAAATTTGAATATCACACTAGAAATTCTGCAAGACCATCTCAAATTTATCAGAATAGTCCAATCTTCCATATTTCCAATATTGTGAAATTCAATGAGAGGATGATCAACCGAGTGTCCAAACTCAAGACACGAGCTGATTGGAGAGATTATCTGAGGACATTGTCATCAAATGGGTTCGACTCTTCACCACTTGCTCTAGTAGGAAAGCACATTCGAGTATGCCGTGCAGCGGGTGTAGAGCTTAAACTGATCGGGGCTACTGAGTTAGTTCTATACAATTCTCATCGATGTCATACTCAACTCAGCCTGCCTCGCTATGACCTTCTTGAGTTTTCCCATACATCTCCAATCAAGAAGCATGCCTTGGAATCCGATGAAGACTTTGAAGCGACTGAACTTATAGTTACATTATGGAATATTAGCTTCAATCATCGTGTAAAATCCTGTCAAGAAACAAATAGAGGATTATCATATCCATATATAATGGGACTTCGGGAAATCCTTCCTTGAAAGCTTTCTTTATTTTTCTTTATTTTATTTTTTTGATGTAAAGAATTTATTTCCAATAAAGAATCGTTCCTTTATGCCTTGAAATTCATCATTAATCTTCTGTAACTTGTCCAAAATTTTTCCTTAAATAAAACTAGGATTTTTCCTTAAAATATTAGAGTTCGGGTTTACTTAATGTAAAACGCGTCCACACAATAAGGCGCCTTTCAACCAGAAATTTATTTTTCCAAAAATCAAAGATTTATCCTTAAAACCCGAATTTATGCCAAAAACGCGTCCACAAAGGTAGACGCCTTTCAACCAAAAATTTATTTTTCCAAAAATCAAAGATTTATCCTTAAAACCCGAATTTATATCAAAAACGCGTCCACAAAGGTAGACGCCTTTCAATTCTCTCTCTTACTTTTTCACAGAATTATGCCATTAATTGTGCGATTAATCTTCTAAAACACGCCGCCACCTAAAGACGCGATTAATCATTGACCATGGTACGGCTCTGTGCAAAATTGGCGGTTTAACATGAAACGTGTCTGATATTGTGGACGCCTTTTACTCAATTTCAAACCTCTGCCTTGCCGCCTCAGTTTGTGTGCACTGAATGGCGTCGTTGTACCCCGACGCATTTTAACTTCTCAAACAGAAGCCGCGAAAGCTCCCCCTTTCTTCCTCATTCTCTCAAGCTCTCTTCTCTTTCTTTCACCTCTCTGGCGATCATCCGACAATCTCCGGCCATCCTCCTCTCCTTTACCGACCTTCCTCTTCATCACCGATCTCTCTTCTCCCGAGCTCTCCTCTCTCACTCTCTCAAACTCTCTCTTGTTCTTCTCCCTTGGAAGCCCATGGAGCAAGGAGAAGGATCACGTAAGAAACGCCGCAGTGCCATGCGCGTAGTGAGGAGGGAGGAGCACGAGGCGGCTCTTCCCGAGGAGGCTATGGCCTTAGAGGCGACAACGGCTATCCTAGAAGAGGAAATCCCTCCACCGGTGGCGATCGACGGAGGAGAAGAAGAAGAAGAGGCTTTGCACTTGGTGAGTCTTCTAATGGATGCATTAGGGGATGAATGGAGTGTAGAATGGAGAAGAAAGGGGCTCTTTGAAGAAGCCCGACATCGGGTTTGAATGGCGTCCAGACCAGGTGAGGCCTTTCAAAGGGCGTCGCCTAGGTCCGACGCTATTCAAAGCGAATTCTTATTTTTTAATAGATTAGAAAAGAGGTTTAAACGGTGTCAAAGCTTATGGACGTCTTTTAAAGGGCATCCATCTTGCTCGATGCCTTTCAGTTTTTATTGATTTTCTATATTTATTAACTGATAAATTTCTTGTTTTTATTTGCAGGGAACAATGAGGGCCAGAATTTCTTGGGATTTGGTTGTCGGGGCATATAGAGGACTCCCGGATTTCCAAAAGGCGCGGCTGTGCCGGATGGGGTTTGCGGAGCTCCTAGAGATCGAGCCATCTGGCTCGATTTGGTACTCCTGCAGGCGCTGCGGGAGAGGTGTCATGCGGAAAGAAGGACTTTCCTTTTTTATGGGCACAGGCATCTCAGGTAATTCAGTCTTATGGTTCTTCATTATCTGCATATGGTATTTTTTTCTTAGGTGCTCATTTTGTATGGGCTTTCAGTTTAATGTTTCTACTCAGCGGCCGTGGTTATTGGCAAGAACTTATTGAATCTATTGTTTGGGCGCATAATAAATTAAAAGTTGCTCCTGCTACTCAGCCTAGAGCCTTGAGTATTGTACAAGGACGTGCTGTAGGAGTAACCCATTACCTTCTGGGTGGAATTGCCACAACATGGGCATTCTTCTTAGCAAGAATTATTGCAGTAGGATAATGGCTAGGAGGATTTGAAAGGCATTATGGCATTAAGATTTCCAAGGTTTAGCCAAGGCTTAGCTCAGGACCCCACTACTCGTCGTATTTGGTTTGGTATTGCTACCGCGCATGACTTCGAGAGTCATGATGATATTACTGAGGAACGTCTTTATCAGAACATTTTTGCTTCTCACTTCGGGCAGTTAGCAATAATCTTTCTGTGGACGTCCGGAAATTTGTTTCATGTAGCTTGGCAAGGAAATTTTGAGTCATGGGTACATGACCCTTTACACATAAGACCCATTGCTCATGCAATTTGGGATACGCCTTAGGGCCATATGGTCCCAAGCTTAGAGGATGTCGCCAGGATCACTGTCCTTAGAGTAGAAGGTTGGACGGTGAGAGGGGTGACTTACCCCGATTACCATGGGTTGGTAGAGGCTTTACTAGGGATAGAGGTATCTACCCTAGATAGGGAGTCTAGGATAGTTCCTAGGGTGGAGGTAGAGGCCGCTCTAGGATTAGTTGAGCCCCAGCGTCGGTCTGATGAGACCCGGGAGGAGTTTAGGAGTAGGTTAGCTGAGTCCTTCTCTGCCGTCTATTGTAGTGACCCTGATCAGGTAGAGGAGGTAGATAG
Source organism: Zantedeschia hybrid cultivar (assembly GCA_030544215.1). NCBI lineage: Eukaryota > Viridiplantae > Streptophyta > Magnoliopsida > Alismatales > Araceae > Zantedeschia > Zantedeschia hybrid cultivar. The sequence continues at coordinate 41,553,882 of JARZZO010000015.1, forward strand.
GCAGCTCAGAGTCTTCATAGTTTTCTTCTTTGGTCGTTTGCTCTTCGGTACGAAGAGCGACCATATCCACTAAAGGTTCCTTTATTTGTTAGATGATTTAGAGAGTCTCCATGAGTATGCTTGGGGTGCGGCCCTCCTGGCCCACCTCTTCGCCGATCTCTCCGTGGTCACGTCGGACCGCGAGACGACTGTCAGCGGCTTCTCGTCGTTCCTTTAGGTATTAAATTATTTTAATTATTTGTTTATGATATGAAATGCAATGATATGATGCTTTTTTAACTTATATGTTCATGTGTGCAGGTTTGGAGTTACTATTATTTCCCACTCGGCCGAGCGAGGATTGTTCGACCGGGCGCTGTCCTGTTGGCTCGCCGTTGGCAGCCGATTGTGGACACAGTCCCGCAGCATCACCAACTGACGGCCCTTCGTCGTTAGTTCCTCGATTACCCGGAGCTCCTGGTAAGTCTTTTAATTGTCCATTTTTATTAAATGCAATGTTTCATTTAATTAAATAAAATTTATTTATATGAATGCATCTAACCTATATCCAGGTGATCTGGCACCCATATTTGGGCATGGGTGAGGAGGGCCAGTTATGGGTGATGGTTGGCCGGAGACGGTTCGGGAGGTAGATGTGGCTCCACTGCCTCAATGAAATCGAGTCGCTCCGCCTCCGCCTAGTGATGAGGACGTTGGGCCTCCACCAGGAGTGGGTGGACGAGGAGGTCTCGGAGGGAGTAGTATGGAGCATGAGGGGCAAGCAATCCCTCACAGACTGACGAGCCAAGTTCCCCGAGTAGTACTAGGATTGGCACCGCCGCGGGGTACGAGTAGAGTCTCATGCGGAGGATATCACCTCCTACCTCCAGCAATACCGGACCTACTACGCCGACCAGCTATGGCTTCTCTGTCCACTCGATGTAAGTATGATTTTATGCTTATTTCATTTTATTATTATCTTTGTTTATATTTGTGAATGAATGTGTGTATGTATGGTATGCAGGATGCACGAGATGCAGTGATCATCGACCTCCGGGCCCGCCTACTTGATGCGAAGGCCTAGTTGGAATAGGTCCAAAAGGAGCTCTTCGACTTGGTATGTATGTATGTTATGTATGAATATCTTAATTAATTAATTCATTTTGACGATTAGCCATTGACAATTAGTCTTTTGGTATAGCGAGCCGTCTATACCCAGGCGGCTCCCCCTTCACATGGAGCTTCATCATCCTTGGCGCTGTCGGCTGCTCATGAGGCTGCCTTGGCTGACCTTCGATGTCAGCTTGCTTCTGCCATTTGCCGGGCCTCCCAGGATGAGGAGGATGCAACGGTCTGAGCAAGTCTTCAACCTTCACACAATGTATTTGCTTGAATTTGGATTGATAGATCTGATTGTGAAAATTCCTGTTGTAGGTTCATGAGCTTCAGCAGGCTCTTGAGTAGAGGGATGCAGAGTTGGCACAAGCTCGGACTTTAGCCGCTCGTATTACCGAGTTGGAAGCTCAGGTGGCACGCCTCTCCACCGGTGATGTTGCATGACTCCAGATTCGCCTGGAGATTCTGACCGAAGAGAGGGATCGAGATCGGGCTCGGATGGAGAGTCTCTAGGGCCGACTTTCGGTAGTGGAGCAATAGCGCCAGAGTATCGAGGCGCGGTACCAACGTGCACGGCAACGAGTGCTAGATCGGGGTCAGGTGAGCGCCTTCACTGCCAGCATTGCTATATCTTCCGGCCAAGCAGGGCCGAACGCTATGGGACCGCCACCGCCTCTGACTCGTAGGCTAGAGGGGCCTGATGAAGCAACGAGCTAGTATGAGGGCGCCGGAGAGAGTCAGCCTTGATGGCTGCTATATGTATTTTCTTCTTTTTTTGTGAATCTTGTAAAAAAACACATTTCGATATATATATATATATATATATATATATATATATATATATATATATATATATATATATATATGAAACTTTTGCCTTCAACTTTGTGCCTTGTTTGGATTTCTTGATTTTCATATTTGTGTCCTGTACATGACTTAGCAAACAGGTTAAGTATCTATTCAGGCTTAGCCCCTTGCCCGGTTAAGTAACCGGCTACTTGATCCTATCCTTAGTAGAAGGGTCAAGGGGCATAATCTTTATTAACAAAGGTAATAATAATTGAACTGAAGGAAATAACGGAGTAAGATGCAACATACAAGTATGCAAATACTCGCTGAAAATAAAGGAATGAAGCACACCAAATGCTACAAGCAGATGCTAATTGAAATATTTTTGGTTTTTTTGAAATATTCATTTTGTTTGGGTTTTGGAACAAATATTTTTTTTTTTGGATTTTGACATATCTATCTTTTTTTTTCAATTTTTGAAATATCTACTTTGAAATATGTACTTTTTTTGGATTTTGAAATATATACCTTTTTTGTGGATTTTGAAATATATACCTTTTTTTTTGGATTTTGAAATATATACTTTTTTTTGGATTTTTAAAATATATACTTTTTTTTGGATTTTGAAATATATACTTTTTTTGGATTTTAAAATATACACCTTTTTTTAATTTTGAAATTAAAAGACCAGCATGGTACTCAGATCAAAAAAAACATATTCATTTATTAACTTAATTCCCAAATTGTTCTTCAATAATCTAATTTAGACTCATCGTGCTTGAGCTTGTGTTTCCATTCGTGATCCCATTTGATGGTCTGATCTTAAGTCAATCTAGGTCGTTCCTTAAGCTTGGAGTACGCCTCTTCAGAAAGAAATGAAGAATTGGTTTAGAAAGCCTACAAGAGGGTTCCGGAGACCCAAAAAGATGTCCCTTTCTTACCCTAATATCTGTTGGTGTTCGGCCACTTTCTTTCCGGAGTATTTATCGACCTTGCATTCCCTTTTATTTCACTTCATAGCAGTGATGTAACATTTGTAGTGTAATGACTTTTTGATTTGATATTTGATTTTTGCCTTTTGATTTTTCTTTTTCTTTTCATAGGACGGATCTCTCCTTTTTTTTTTTTATGACGGCCTCCTACTAAGATGGCGGGTATTCTTAGTAGTCTATTCTAAGCCTCGTTCCAACATCATGGGCCGTGTGTAAAAACAAAATTTTGTTTAAAAAGAATGATTTGCACTTTTACACCCTCAATCAAGCTTTCGGTATTCCTTCGGACTTCACATCTTTTATTACTCATGAAGCAAACGTGTCAGTGTGTGTAGTAATGTGTTTGAATTAAATTATCCAGACTTATAAGGGAATTTCAGTTTCAAAACTTTCTGATTCCACTGGTCTTTGCACCATGCTGATCGACTCTTTAACCTAAGGGTAGTATTTCTTAAGATACAGTCCATTCCAGGGGTGAGTTAATTCTTGCCCTTCTATATTAACTAGACGATAGGAAAAGTATGCGATACAACATATGGTCCTTCCCAATTGGGTTGGAGCTTAGAACGCGGACCACCAGGTTTTACAAAGATTCTTTTGATGACCATTTCACCAACTTTAAACTTACGTTCGATGACTTTATTTTGATAAAAATGTGCTAATCTATTTTGATATACTCTCGCATGATTAGTAGCTCAAGGAGTGCTGAACGGTGTTCATCAATAGAAAATTTCTTATTTAATTGTACTCTTAATGACGGTATAAGAATCTTGTATGGAACTACCGCCTCCATTCCAAATGTTAAAGAATACGGAGTTTCCTCAGTGGATGTGCGGATTGAAGTTCGGTAGGCCCATAGAGCCTCAATCAATTTTTCTGGCCAATCTGTGAATTTATTAGACTTGCACGTCTTTTTGATGATTTTTATCAAAGTCTTGTTAGTTGCCTCTGCTTGTCCATTGCCTTGCAGATAATATGGAGACGAATGATGAAATGCAATTTTGTACCTGTTGCAGAGGTCCTTCAGTTCTTGTGACACGAACTGCGGTCCATTGTCGGTGACGATGGTGCTTAGGATTCCAAATTTTGTGATGATGTTCTTCATGATCAATTTGCAGACGGTTGATGCTTTGACTTCCGTGTATGCTTCGGCGTCCGCCCACTTCGTGAAGTATTCTGTTGCCGTGAGAATGAAGGACTTCTGGTTAATGCCGGAATCAGGATTGCCAAGGGGTCCAATGACGTCAAAAGCCTACATGGAGAAAGGCCATGGGAAGGAAACAGGATGTAGTGAAGATGCAAGAGAATGGATCTTATCGGCGTGAAGTTGACACTTGGCACATCTACAGACATATCCTAAACAATCTTCTTCCATGGTTGGCCAATAGAATCCTTGTCTAAGGATCTTCGTTGCTAACATTTGTCCATTAACATGGCCACCACAGACTCTAGCATGAGCTCCTTCCATGATCTTCCACAGCTCATCCTCATCTCAACATCTTAAAAGAATTCCATCAAAACCTCTTTTATATAGTGCTCCCCCAACTAGGGTGTATCTCTGAGCGACTCTCCTGATAACCTTTTTTTCCTCAGCTGTAGCTTCTTCAGGATATAATTGATCTTCACAATATTTGGCAATTTCATAGTACTATGGTTTCTCTTCATCATTCATCTCTTCTTGTAATTCCAATAACATTATCTCTCGCCTTTCCACAATGTCTCCATCTCTGATCTTCTTCAGCAGCTTCTCCTTAGTCCTAAGGAATGAAGGGTCTTTCACAATGGGTGAAAGACGCCTATGAAAAATGATCGACTTGGATTGTCTGCTGATTGGAAAATTGAGGGAAGATGCGAGGTAAGCTAGAGCGTCAGCTAAGATGTTCTGATTTCGAGGAGCATGGATGAAGATCAATTTAGTGAAAAGCTTAGCATAAGCAGAAGTGAGTTCTTGATATGGCTTGAGCTTGGGATCAAGACTTTGATATTTGGTTAGTACCTGGCAAAGAATCAATTGGCTATCACCTACAATTCTGAATTTGGTGGCACCATGAAGATGAGCAGCTTTGAGGCCAGCAAGGAGTGCCTCGTATTCAACTATATTGTTAGTGACTGGAAAGTCAAGCTGAAAGGCTTGTGGAATGGTGACACCTTCAGGTGATAACAGAACAATGCCGATACCCTTTCCATGGGAATTCAGAGCTCCGTCAAAATGCAGAGTCCACATATCATCTTTAATTCGGTCTATGGACATCAGTTCCTCATCCGGAAACTCCGATCAAACTGGATCAAAACGAGAAAGGGGATGATGAGCATGGTGTTCTGCGATGGCATAGCCTTTGATTGCTTTCTATTGAATGTAAGTGATATCAAATTGAGATAGAAAGCTCTGCCATCATGCTAACCTATCAGTAAGGACATATTTCTCAAGAAGAAACTTGATCGGATTCATCCTAGCAATGAGATGAACTTCATGGGCTAGAAAGTAATACTTCAATTTCTGAACCACCTATACAAGTGTTGCACATGTTTTCTCCATCGCTGTGTATCTTTGCTCAGCAGGGTTGAGAAGTTTAGAGAGATAGTAGGTTGACCTCTCCTTTCCTTCTTTATCTTCTTGTGCCAGGACAGCCCCCACCGCATCATCCATGACAAAAATATATAGTATCAACGGTTTGCCCGGAGATGGTGGTCTCAAAATAGGAGGACTTGCCAAATAATTTTTCAATCCATCAAATGCCTCCTAACACATATCGTCCCAATCGAATTTGACTCTCGGCTTGGTAAGCTCGTAGAATAAACTGCAAATCGGCAAATAAACTGCAACCTCCCGATTAATCCTCTTAACTCTTTCAAGTTCTTGGGAGGTGGCATTTCTCTGATAGCTTTTGCCTTGTTGGGATCGATCTCAATTCCCCGTTTACTGACAATAAATCCTAATAATTTCCCTGAGGATACCCCAAATACTGTAAGGACTGAGGCTTTCGGATACGGTTTTCGGGATCGGACCCTGTAGTTCAGGCTCCAGTGGGGCAGAGACTCTGTGATGTTTCGCGTCGAGCCCGCTCGACGCGGTTTAAACGACGCCCACCGTTGCAGACGCATTTTAGGTTCTGCCACGTAGGTGCCACGTGGGCTGGCTTTGGACCGCGAGAGTACGGCCCTGTCGTGTCGTCTGAACGGCGTCCGCATGGGACGACGCCTTTCAGACTGCGACTCTGGAATTTTCAGAGTACGGCCCTGACATGTCTCCTGAACGGCGTCTGTGTAGAATGACGCATTTCAGAGTCCTGTCAGAGTGGCCGTCACGTCACCTGATAGGCGTCTGTCCATGTTGACGCGTTTTAGCCAGTCTCTGGTTAACCCCGCGAGCCCTCCTTCTTTCCCTCATTTTCTTCCTCCTCTCTTTCTCTCCTCCCTTCCGGCGATCCCGACGGCAGCCCCTTCTCCTCCCTCTTTTCCTCCCACCACTTCATCCTTTCCTCCACTCCATCACCCACCTAGCTCCCACCACTACCACCTCTACTTCCACTGTGGCGTTTTACTCTCCGGACGGCGGCCGACGTCACGGTGGAGTAAGGACGACCACGGCGGTACCGGCGGCGGCGTGGGATGAGTCGGGTGGACGGCTTGAAGCTTGGAGGAGTTCAAGTAACCGGTAGGGTGACGAATCCCATAGTGTTCTATGTTCAAACCATGATTCTCCCTCTTGAAGCATGTTTTAGATCTATGGTTTTGGGGGTAGAACAAGCATGTTTAGGAGCTCTTCTTGTTGAAATGGGGGATATCTATGAATATGGATTCGTGATGTTTGGGTTTGCCTCTCTTTCTCCTCCGTTTCGGGTGATTTTGGGGTTTTTGGGGATGAAAAGGGGAGCCCTCGGGCTCATGACAGATCTGGTTCCTGGGGTTGAAAGACGTCGTGCATGGACGACGCCTTTTTGAAGGGCGTCGGGCCGTCATGACGCCTTTTAGACAGGAACTGCTTTACTGAGGTTCTGTCGGTTCAGGGATTATGGGACTAAAAGACGTCATGGGTGGGCGACGCGATTCGTAAAAGCGTCGGGTAACCATGACGCCTTTTTAGGCAGAAATCCCTTGATTAATGTTTTCTGCAAATCCTGTTTTTCTGTGCTAAATGGCGTCTGAGGATGTTGACGCCTTTCAAAAGGCGACCGCTGGTGTCGATGCCTTTTAGGCCAGATTCTGAGGCAGGTGTTTTATGAACCAGTACAGGGAGCTTGAATGGCGTCGGCCTTGGGCGACGTGATTCAAGACAGAACTACACTAATTCATACCAGTAAAATGTGTTCATACTGCTAGATAGTTGGTTAATTCATGCTTTAGTGCACTCGATAATGATGGATTCTTCATGACCGGATGGCACTGCGTTGTGTGTCGTGCGATCGCGGACTTTTCACGTGACCGGATCGTATTGTGCCGGGTTTTGTGTTACTGTGGACCTGGAGTGACAGTTGTAGCGCTTTATCACCCTGTGCTGGTGTGGGTGGAGCACAGCGCCGGTGGGGACGTGGGCGGGGTGACGCCTAGTGAGAGAGGGTCACCTGGTGAACCCCGGGGTCAGCTAGTACCGGTGTGGGTGTGGTACTTTCGGAGTGTCACTCATGCTGAGGGAAGGAGTAACCACCTGAGCCAGTTGGGCCGGAGTAGCTAGAGTGCTATCCGAGGGGTTACTGCTTGGTCTCAGCGGGTCGATGTTTTCCCAACTGTTGTTTGTGTGGTTGGCGTGTTCTATCGAGACGGCGGTTGTGGGTTCCCTAGTCGTCTGGTTTAGAATTATTCATGTTTAATACATTTCGATTGCATGTGATTCGCATTGAGATCTAGGATTAGTAATTACCACTGTGCTTGTTACTTTACCGTCAGCTGTATTCTTCACTTGTGGGTGTGTGCGTGGGCAGTGGGGATCGAAGGATCCCTACTGAGTCTTGTCTTTGAGACTCATCCCTGCGGTTTTCAGGTGAGGACTCCCGGCAGACCTAGCGAGGAGTGTGCGGCTGTGTTGAGCGCCGACGGCTGTTGTTCCGGGGTATGCCCCGATGTAGTTGTTATTTTATTTCTGGCCTGTATGTTTAATTAATTCTCTTCTGTTGGAGTATGTAATTATTTGCTGTATCGAGTCGCATTGTAATAACTTTTAATTTCTGCATTTTCCTTTCAATTCAATGCGATGTGAATGTTTAGCTTAGTTTATCATTTATTTCCCAGACTTACTTAGATCCTGGTTTGGTTCCAAATTAATGATTCGGTACCCATTTAGTAATCGGATCCCGATTATAGGGTGGCAGGTCATTACAGTTGGTATCAGAACATTCGGTTTGGTAAATAAATGAATAACTAGGTTAAATGTCGTGAGTCCGGCAAATAATTACATTATCCCGTACAGGCATGACGGTAGTATAGGTTTTAGGATTCTAACTAGAACTTTTCGATTTTGTGTCTGTAGGCGATTAAATGGCTCCTAGGAAGAGAATGCCGGTTATTCGAGAGCGGGGAGATGTCCTTAGTGGATCTGAGGCCGGGAGGCCAAGTGTAGAGCAGTTTATGGAGGCTATGATGGACACTATGGCTAGATACCAGACCCGAGACCCTAGTAAGAGTTCCAGTACTCGGGGAGGGTCTACAGCTACACTTGAGAGATTCCTGAAGCTGAGGCCACCTCACTTCACCGGTCGTCCCGACCCTGATGAGGCCGTTCACTGGCTTAGGGAGATAGAGAAGACTTTCGATACTATGGATTGTGCAGCAGTGGAGAGGACTCCGTTGGCTACCTTCATGTTGAACGATAGCGCCTATGATTGGTGGACCACTTTGAAGAGTTTGTCATATGAGGATAGGAGTCTCAGGGAGATTTCATGGGAGACTTTTGTAAAGGAATTCAATGCGCAGTATTTCCCTAGGCATGTCCAGAGGGTCAAGGAAAGGGAATTTATGGAGCTGACTCAGGAGAGTATGACAATACTCGAGTACCAGGCGAAGTTTGTTTCGCTTGGGAGGTTTGTGCCCTTCATCTCAGGGGACGAGGAGCGACGTACTGAGAGGTTTGTGGATGGGCTGAGGCTCAGTTTGAGGAACTTTGTGGCATCTCACTGTTGTACAGACTTGGCATCAGCAGTTAGGTGTGCAGCAGCAGTGGAGGCACAGCAGAACCAGTCAGCCCGGGAGAGAGGACTGACTGCCCAGGGACCAGTTCGTGGCAAGGGTAAGGCAGCGGCAGCGGCCCCTTCGTCCGGATCGGGATCGTCGTCACTCGGCTCCCGATTCAGGAGATTCTTTCGAGGCGGTGGCAGCAGTAGTGGCAGCAGCGGTAGCAGCAGGCCCAGGCAGGGTCAGTAGAGCCAGTCAGTATCCAGTGCACAGCAGGAGCCAGCTCAGAGGCTTCCGGCAGTTTGTCAGCACTTTGGTGGCGCCCATGGCGGGACTCAGTGTCCTACTCTTCCTAGGAGGGGTTTCACTTGCAGCCAGCAGGGCCATTTGGCGAGGCAGTGCCCGCAAGGGCATGGTCAAGGACAGGGTTCAGGTGATCAGAAGAAGCCGAGGACCCAGGGGAGAGTTCTAGCTATCACCAGGAGGGAGGCTCGTGCGTCCAACTTGGTGGAAGGTACACTTTCTGTCCTTGAGAACTCTGCACATGTGTTGATCGATTCGGGTGCTTCGCATTCTTTCATTTCTGAGCAGTTCATGGATATTCTTTCTGCACCCGTTGATGAGTTATCTGAAGGATTGATGGTGGAGGTTCCTTCTGGAGATTTCATGTTATCTTATAATTGTTTGAGGGATGTTCCCTTGACCATTGAGGGTCATGAGCTACCTGCCCAGTTGGTTGTACTTGCCATTCGTGACTTTGATATCATCCTGGCATGGATTGGTTGGAAGCTTTTTATGCTGAGGTGGACTGCCACAGGAAGAGGGTGCGTTTCTCTATTCCGGACATCCCGACCTTCTATTTCCAAGGTATTAGGCTCTCTTCTCGAGGTATTCTCATTTCTGCCTTTAAGGCTCGGAGGTTGCTTGCTGGTGGTTGTGAGGCCTTCCTTGCCTCTGTTGTTGTTTCTGATGTCCGTGATAGTCCCAGTCCTTGGGAGGTGCCAGTGGTGTGTGACTTCGTAGATGTGTTTCCTGAGGAGCTGCCTGGTCTTCCTCCTCAGCGAGAGGTCGAGTTTACCATCGAGCTTGCACCTGGTACGGCGCCCTTGTCTAATATATCAAACACTCCATATCATTTAAATAAACATCCATTTACAAAAAGGATCCAAATCCCCTCAAAATAAACTGAAATTACAAGTTCAGCTGAGTCTGCGCACCCCTTGTGCAGACTCAAACCCAATTTTCTTGTCTCCTTGATATTTGAGGCTCCCCAGCTCTTTGAAACTCTTGGAATTCCCCTCAACCTCAGGAGGTTCCATCTTTTCAAGAATCTTTCTCAAATCTTCTTTAAATTTGAGTCTGCGCATCAATCCCAAGGCCAAAACCTCATCTCTTGGCCCCCAAATCATGCCCGCAGCTCCAAATTTGTAAATCATCATCAACCAAAAAATAAAATCAATTTATCCCACTAAAAATCCAATAAAACAACTCATAATAAAAAAATCCAAAGTTCAGACTTGAGTCTGCGCATCTTGGCGCAAACTCAGCCCTAAAATTCACAAAAAATAAAAAATCAACCTCCCGACCACAAAAAGATGATCTAAAGCCTTTTAAAAATCAAGTTTATTCTTATATATCAGAATATCAAATAAAAAACACCAAGTTGTTCTTGAAAAAATGCAAAAAATAACTAAAAACACTTTGGTGACAAATGAGTCAGCGCTACCCAGCGTAGACTCAACCCTGAAATCCCAAATTTTGTCTTTCGACCATAAATTCGCTCCAAATTAAATCCAAAAATTTACATAAAAACTTCATACTTTATATAAGTCAAAAACCAAAACAAAAGCTTAAAAATCCCTTCACAAAAAATATAAAAAATACTAAACACTTTGATAAATAATGAGTCTGCGCTATATAGCGCAGACTCAACCTTAAATTCCTAAAATCTGATATTTTGGCTATTAAAATTCCATCAAATCAAATCAAACTCTTAAGAATAAAACATAGATTTTCCACAAATCAAAACCTAAACAAAAATTTATAACTTTTCCTTAAAAATTACTTGAAAAAACTAAAAATAGACTTGTGACAAGTGAGTCTGCGCTACCCTGCGCAGACTCAACCCCTAATTGGTAAAATCCAATCTTTTCAACTCTAATTCCTTTAAAATTGAATAAAAAATTTCAAGATAAAAATAAAATACTTCCTATAAATAAAAAATCAAATAAAAATTCAAATTTACCCTTTTGCAAAACATAAAAAATTACCTAAAAAAAATCTCATTTCAATTGAACTTGCGCATCTTGCTTATCCTTCAAACCCTAAAAATTCTAAAACATAAAAAATATAAATCCTTAAAGCATTTTTCACTCAAATCAAATAAGAAAACATAAAGAAACACATTTCCACACTTTGCAAATCAAATCCAAAATCTCTTTACTCCAAAATATGAAAAAACACAATAAGAAATGTTTATTAGACCTCCTTGATAAAAAATGTCATCTACTTCAATCAAAACACCATAAAAAAGATCTTCATTCATCTCACAAATAAGAAATCAAAATAAGTACAAGCATTCTCATTGGTAACAAATGAGTTTGTGCATCCTTGTGCAGACTCAACTTCATGTTCACTTCCAAACATAAAAATTCAACAAATCTTCAATGCATCTATATAAATCAATCCAAAAAGACTAAAAAATGTCTCTCATCATTATTCATCAATAAACATCAATAAATCAAGTCTCGCGCAGACTCAACTCTAAACTAAAAAATAAGTTTTCTTCTTAAATAAAAATTGGAATTCATTCATTTTTCGAATGCAATCTTGTATATCTTACTTATATCATTTTAAAGGGTGTTATATTCTTCTGACGATTAATCAAGGGGTTTTCCTCTTAGGAGGATGTAATTAACGCTATTCATCTGATTGAGTCAGGTAGAGCGCACAAACACAAATCTAAACCTAAATTAGAAAAGCAAGATCAAGTGCATTTTTTTCCTAAAAAATGTACGACATCTGGTTTTTAGATTTTTCGAAACGGGAATGGATCTCCGTTTTTTAATTTTATTTCCGTTGCGCGGGAGATCCGGAGAAACCCGAGAACCCAACAGTGGTATTAGAGCCAGGTTCCACTGTTTCTCGTCCCGTTTCGATCTCCAAATTAATTTTCAAATGTTATTCCATGCACGAATTCGGTTTATTTGCTGGATCACTATTCATATGATGAATGCAATTAATGAGATTAATTTAAATTTGGCGAAATCGGATTTTCAAGAATTTTTCGTGTTCTTCATGCGATGAAGAACGGGATTCATCCCGACGCAGTTTTGGAGTTTTTGATGCCCAGGAAGGTTGACTGGCTTGCCTAGCTAAGGCCGGTCACTATAGGCATCATAGCCAGAGCCGGACAGGGCTCGAAGGTCTACTCAAGGCATTCTTCTTTTTCTTTATTTGATTTTTGAGAAAAACCAGAAAATCAAAGAGGGAGGGCTCGAGCATATATGGGCTTCTCCGGTAGGCCTACTAACGCCGGGGGGGCGGCGCCGCCTGGATCCACCTCCCACCTGCAACCTGTAATGGGATTAGGGTTTCGGGTGGGGGCAAGGGGAGGGGGGGCGAACCAGTCACACCCCAAGCGGGCAGCCCGGTCCCGATCTGGTCGGACCGGACCGAGTGCAGGCGGTCTGGGCCGGGCGGTCTGGGGCAGACTAGGGCTGACCCTGGTCCGTGCTTGGTTCGAGCCTGGCCGAGGCATGGGCTCGGACCTGGTGCCCATATGGCTCATCCCACACACCTTTAAAGCCTAGTTTCTATTAAAACTCCAACCATTTTAATAAAATTAAAATTGGATTTTAAATTTAAATTCAAAATTGTATTGAAACTAAAATTTATTGTTCAATTTTAATTTAGTGGGCTTTTATTTATGATTTTAAATCATGTTAGTTAACAATTAGTTTAAATGAATTAGAGTTAATTATTAGATTAAATGTTAAACTAATAATTAACTTTGATTTAACTAATTTAATTGTTAAATTAGTGATTAATATTTATTAATCTAAATGTTAGATTATTAACTATTATTTAATCTAATTGTTAATTAATATTTGAGTTAGTTATTAATTTAATTGTTAAATTAATAATTAGCTTAGATGACTAATTTAAATGTTAAATTAGCAATCCTTAATTAATTATTGTTAGTCATTAATTTAATAGTTACATTAATGATAACTTTAATTATCTAATCTAAGAGTTAGATTAATTAGTTATTAATTTGTTAGTGTTAATTATTGGTTTAACAGTTAAATTAATAATTAACATTAATTGACTAATCTAAGTGTTAGATTAGTCGTTAATAATTAATTATAGTTGATTATTAATCTAAGTGTTAAATTATTAATTAATTTTGTTGGACTAGTCTAAGAGTTAGATTAGTTATTAATAATCTAATTGTTAGATTGTTTAAATTTTAGAAATGTTCTAATTTGCATGGAATAATCTGTAAATTATTAATTTGGAGTGTGTGCACATGTGATGTGTGTTTGATGCATTTAAACTTGATTTAATTTCATGCTTATCTTGATTAAAAGTGTTTTCGAAATTCAAATACCAATTTTGATTGGATCCCAGCTTTTTGAAAGCCAAAATTATTTAATTTTGAAACTCTTCTATTTTAGCCATGTGATGTGCTGAATCATGTGTGGAATGTTTAAAACACATTGTGGTCATGGATATGCACTTATTTAATTATTCATGTGATGAATAGACTGTGTGGATCGTAGATGTGTGATTGGAATGTTTATTAATTGTTAATAAATAGAGGTTTGCGTACCTCTCCCTCTCTCGAACTCCGATGTACTTCTACCTCCCTCTCTCTTGTACTCGCCATAAGGCCTTCTTCAATTTAGTTGTAATTTTAGAATTATTGTAATCTGACCGAGGCAACCGAGGAAGGAGCGAGAACGATCCACAGCTACAACCAGGAAGGCGATGTGATGGAGATATCTTGCCTATGTGTTTGCAGGTTATCTAATATAATTGTTGTGTTAGATTGTGTGTGCGTTTGACTGTCGGCTCCAGTCAAACCCACTGTGCTATCTATGACCACACTAATGACATATATGAGATATATTGTTTTATGTTTGATTCTGAATCAAAGCAGGTATAGTATTCAGTAAATATATATGATATATTTATATACTATCACCTAGGAGAGACCAAGATAAAGTTATCTAAATACCCTCATCTTAATTCTAAGCCGTAACACGAGTAGTTAAGAACTTACCGCGTGATCCACCATCTTTATAGTCATAGGATTCGAATCACTTTAGGCAGGTTTGTTGTGTTACCACAAGGCCTGTCTAATTGGGAGGAGAGACTGTGGCTATGGCATTAGATGCCTATATGATCGGGGTAGAGGAACCATATATCTTTGTTGTGCTATCCACAAGGGCTGCATGCAAATCTATACTCATCGCGTAACGATGGTTAGCTTAGACCAGAATTAGTGGTTTGTTGTGCTATCCACAAGGCTATTAAATCTCTGGGGACGGAAGCTATCATTAGGTATTGCAAGGAGTTGCAAGTCCCATGAGTTGGGTGCTCTTAGATTGTATTACAGTTTGTTGTGCTATCCACAAGGCTGTACTGCAAGTCATTGAGATTCTGATCCCCACTAGGAGACTGTCGGCGTCTCCCGTTCTGTATAACTGAGGGTTATACAGTCCGTCGAAAATTAGTGGGAGTTAAAACTTGAACAAAAGACTATGTCTTGTTTTAAATTTTAATAATTGAACATCTGCTAAAATAAATTTTATTCATCTCCTCTAGGGAATTTTGTCGTCGAATAACCCACTCCGTGGCATACTTGATACCAAACGTTTGACTAACCTAAACTACTCGGATTGGTTCAGAAACTTGAGGAATATCTTCAGATCTGAGCAGATTGCCTATGCCCTTGATGCTGATCCTCTTGCTGAATCGGCATTAAATGTCCCTAAAGCAGAGATGATAGCTAACGATTAAAGATCGATGGACAAAGACAAAAGAGTAGTAAAGGGTGACTGTTAGAATTGGGTGGCCTCAAAGCCAATCATTGTACATTCTAGTTCAGATTATTAATAAAGGCAATTATTTCTTCATTTAATAGTTCTCGCAAACGACTATCGTAATGAAGGTCCATAGACAAATGTATGGGATATTGAATCATGATGAGATCATGATAGTGAGATCAATATCCTCAGTCAATTGTCTTAAACAGTTCTCGATCATAGGATATTTGAGATGAACATTAAATATCCGATAAGATCGACACAAGTTATGTCTGCTCATATGATGAGGGTGAATGATCTCACATTCACTCGTGTGGTGACACTAAGACAAATAAGTGGGTGCTCATTAGAGAATGAGTTAACTGAACAGACCAAAATAAGAATTCCTGGATGGTAATTATACCTATTAGTCAACCAGGGAATTCAATCGTTGCAGTAGCACAGTTGGTCCTTTCACCTGAGTCACCAATGATACCTTGTTTGTGGACCATTGTATCTTGATTCTCTGACTCGTGGACTTTAACCATTAAGTCCACCATAATCGGTCTTTCAGATACAGTGGAAAGCTTGCGAAGGTAATTGAGTGAACAACAAGGGATCACTCACTCTTGGTATAAGACTGGAGAGAGAATGTCCTATGGATGTGTACACTGAAATCCCTGGCCAGGGTCAAATGAAAGAGATGTCTTTCTAGATATTAACTGTGTACTGGAATCCATCTGGATAATGCGATAGAGGGTTTGACTATAAAACCATACCCTTGCGTTATCGGGACATTGCATGAGTGAAGGATTATATCTGTGCGGCATCTGCAGACGGAAAGGTTCAATTGAAGGGAACATTATCCCTTATATCTTCTGAGATCATGAGGTAGTATTTGGTGCTGTTCATGATCAGAAGGCCAAGTGATTTGATCATCAGATGATAATTCACTTGTTTATTAAATTAATCATTTAACATGCGATGTTTAAATGTTAATTAATAAATATTAAACTCAAGAAACAGTTCTAAGTTTAATGGGCCTGCAACCGCACTGATATATGGGCCTGGAGGGTCACACACATAAGAGTTCTCGTCAGACGGTGAGAGATGTTAAATTTCATGCTTATCTGGGTTTTTGTGAAAAGCTGCAGGATAAACATGAAGATTTAATGGAGAATTATCCAAGGCCAAACTCTTGGATAATCATGAGGATTAACTGTTGTGCTTATCCTTATTTCTATATAAGGAGGGCCAAGGGGGAGTGGTAAATAGTTGGTTGGACGAATTTTACTCTCCAGATTCTCTCTCTCCTCTCTCTCTCTCCTTCTCTCTCTCTTGGAGTGGATCTGTCTCTCTCCGCGCATGGTGGATCTGAGATCTGGTCGGAGTACTCAAGTCGAGAAGGAAATCGCGTCTGCTGCGGGAACTCGTGTGGATACCTCTAGAGATCGTGCGCGTGCGCGATTACCGAGTCAGCATCATCCACGGGAGATTCGAAACCCCGCAAAGGTGAAGAACTGTTCTTCCCGCTTAGATTTTAATGTCCGTTTTACGACCCCAGCAACCGATACTATGGAATCAATTTTATTTCCGCTGCGTTCTTGGCGATTCCTTACAGTGGTATCAGAGCCAGGTTTGCTGGTTCGGTTGTAAAACAGCACCGTTTTGTGTGTTTTCTCGTTATGCGTGAAGAACCCGTATTGTACGTGTTCTTGAGTATAATCCGATTAAAAATGACAGATTAGTGTTCATGTGATGATCACGATCAATTTGATTATTTTTCTGTATTTTTCGGATTTTTATTTGGGTTTTTCGGAGTTCGTCATGTGATGATGAACCGGGGTACTTCGGCTGCTTCGTACGGGCATTCCAAGTGTTGGGATGGCGGCCCGGATGTCTGGATCTCTTGGTGATAGTCACCACTTCTCATTAGGCATGGAGATCGGCACCGGAGTGCCCTTGGAGGTGCTAAAAATCGAGCCCGAACTTTAGTTTTTAAACCTGAAAAATCAGTTTTTTTGTGAGTTATTGGGGCTTGATTTCCTCCCCGTCGCCGGAAACCGGCGGCCCTGCCGGCGCCGGGCACGACGCCGGCGCCGGGGTCGCCGCCGCCGGAGGCGGTCGCCGGCGCTGCCTGCAAGTCCCTCATTGCCGGTTAGGGTTTCTGGAAGAAGAAAGGGGGGGGGCGGTCGAGTTGCTGGGTTAGGCGCTGAACCGCCCGGTCCCGACCCGGTCGGACCGGGCGAGGGCCGGGCAGCGCCCTGGCCGAGCCAGGGTGCGGCCCTGGCCGAGCCAGGGTGAGCCCCTGGCCGAGCCAGGGCCCTGGGCCCGGGCCATTTGGGCCTTAATGGGCTGGGCCCATTTTCTGTTTTTAAAATTGGTTTTAAATACCTGTCTAGCCCCCTTTAAACCCAATTTTAGCCCATTTAAGCCTGTTTTAAAATTGTTTTAAAACAGAATAATTATAAGAATAATTAATAAGTGTTATTAATTAATTTTTATGATTATTAACAGTTTATTAAAGTGTTTAATAACTGTTAGTCTATTAAAGGGCTTTATAATTAATGGGTCTTAGTTAATTATTTAAAATTGTTTTAGATAATTAATTTCCCTGTTAATTTAATTAGTTTAAAATTGTTTTAAACTAATTTCATGCATAACTTGATTACACTTTGCCGTTCAAATTGTTTGAATCATTATTTAGATTAACAGAATAGTTTAGTTAGTTTATTTGTCAATAATGTTTTAAATATTATTGATAATGCTGAAATAAATGTTATTTCGAAAACTAATTGGTATTATAATTTTATATTTATAAAATTTAATATCAAACAGCAATTATGTGATGATTGTGATGCATGTGATGTGTTTTATGGTGGGATGATCATGGACTTAGAATTTTCGTGTGATGAATGATGTGAATGGATGCGATGCTTATTTCATTTGGTATTTTAAAATAGGACCTGCGTGTCCTCCTCTCTCTTAATCCAAGTGTACTTTCTACCTTCCTATAAGATTGTACTCCCCTTGATAAGATCAAGGTTTCTAATTGTTTATATGTACATTTGTGGACCTGCGAGTCCTGAATTTTGTATTTAAATGTATCGGATTAAGTTTAGAGGACGGGATCTTCAGAAGACACCTCTGGAGGGAGGACTCGCATCAAATGGAACCAGTGTTGCTGTTTTCACATTAGGATCCTATTATGGATCATCGTTTGGCTCCGATGATTCCATAGTAGCTTTAGCAGTCCATGATCATCCCCATTTAATTTTTCTGCATATATGTGATATTTGTGGACTATGCTATCATATATATATTTATATTAAGTATATTGATACTTCAAATTGAAATACTATTGATAGCACGATTTTTTACAAATCAAAAATCAAAAACCCTCTTTTAAAACTTAAGTTGTAAACGTGAGATATTAAGAATAATCCACGTAACCCACCATCATTATAGATCTTAGGATAATTCTTATCTCAAACGGATTTGTTGTGCTACCACAAGGTCTGTTTGATTTAGAAATTAAACTAGGTCTACGACATGTGATGTCATTAAGATGAATGGACAAATAATGTAGTTTTGTTGTGCTACCACAAGGATTGCACTATGAATTCATGTCATCTAAGTAATGATGGATAAACTTAACTGAATCAAATTGATTTGTTGTGCTACCACAAGGTCATTCTGATTCAGGGGTTAAATCGATCGGATATTGCAAACGTTGCAACTGTCAAGAGTTGACTGCCTAAGGGACTTGATGTGATTTGTTGTGCTACCACAAGGTCACATGCATGTTGCCCGAAGGATTCTGATCCCCACTAGGAGATCACCGGAATCTCCCGTTCTGTATCTTAGAGGGTAATACAGATCGCCGAAAAATAGTGGGAGCATAAATCAATATTAAAAGTCCTAAATCTGATTTTAAGAACTATCTGCTCATTTTTATATATTTCCATGTAGGTCGCTATGTCATCACCTAACCCCCTCCGTTGCATACTTGATGCAAATAAACTCACGGGACCAAATTACATTGACTGGTTACGCAACCTGAAGATTGTCCTCAGGTGCGAAAAGCTAGCCTATGTCCTGGATCAACCAGATCCAGTGCAACCCGGTAATAATGCTAACGAAGATGAATTAATGATGTATGAAAATTGGAAGGAGGACTCTGTCAAGGTCCAATGTTATATGCTCGGTTCAATGAATAATGAACTGCAGCGACAGCATGATAACATGGAACCTAAGACCATTCTGAATCACCTACAAGAGTTGTTTGGTGAACAATCCAGAACAGAAAGATATGAGATATCTAAGAAATTGTTCAGGACCAGAATGAGCGAGGGCACATCTGTGCAAACTCATGTGCTCAAGATGATAGAGTGGATTGAGAGGCTTGCTGTGCTGGGCTTTGTTATGAACAATGACCTAGTGCTGGGCTTTGTTATGAACAATGACCTAAGCATTGACTTAATCCTACAGTCCCTTCCAGATTCATTTTCACAATTCATTATCAACTTCAATATGAACAAAATTGAAGTTTCACTAGCTGAGCTGCTCAACATGTTGAAGACAGCTGAAGGCACTATCCAAAAAGATAAGCCAAATGTAATGCTTGTTGGTAAGACCAACAAGAAAAGGAAAGCTGGACAGACCTTTAAGAAAGGTAAGCCTAAGAAGCAAGTGAAAAGCAAACCGGTGGCACAAAAGGACAAAGCTAAAGTCAATGATAAAGGTCAGTGTTTCCACTGCCATAAAGAAGGTCATTGGAAGAGAAACTGCAAGATTTATCTTGCAGAAAAAGCAAAGGAGAAGCTTGGTGAAGCTTCAGGTATTCTCATGATCGATCTTAACTTGTCTTATAGAGAATCAACATCCTGGGTATTAGATACTGGATGTGTTTCTCATATCTGCAATAACTTGCAGGTGTTAACAAGTAAAAGAAGATTGAACTGCGGAGACGTGGATCTGAGGCTCGGGAATGGAGCAAAAGTTGTTGCGTTAGTTGTGGGGACAGCAAAACTTCAGATGCCGTCAGGAGACTCTTTGGAACTGATTGATTGTTATTATGTTCCAACCATTATTAGGAATATCATATCTATTTCATGTTTAGATAGACAAGGATATTCTATGAAGCTAGAGAATAAAGGTTGTTCAATTTATTAAGGAGACAAATTGTTTGCTTCCGAGTATTTATTGAATGGATTATATTTACTTGATATCTCTTATGATGTTTGTCTGGTAAATAATTCTCTTGAACGCTTAGATACGGATGTGAATAAATCGTACCTATGGCATTGTAGGCTAGGTCATATAAATGAGAACAGGATCATAAGGTTGCAAAAGAATGGATATCTCGATCCATTTGATTATGAATCATTTGCAACCTGTGAAGCTTGTCTCATGGGAAAGATGACCAAAGCTCCATTCTCAGGACATGGAGAAAGAGCTAAGGACTTATTGGAACTAATACATAGTGATGTATGTGGTCCAATGTCCACAAATGCTATGGGTGGTTACTCATACTTTGTTTCATTTACAGATGATTTCTCAAGATATGACTACATATATTTAATGAAATATAAGTCAGAAGTCTTTGAGAAATTTAAAGAGTTTAAAAACGAAGTTGAGAACCAGATTGGAAAGAGTATTAAAACTCTTCGATCAGATCGAGGGGGTGAATACTTAAGTATAGAATTCACAGAATATCTTAAGGATAATGGTATTTTGTCTCAGTGGACTCCTCCCTATACACCTCAGTTAAATGGTGTATCGGAAAGGAGAAATCGTACTCTATTAGATATGGTACGATCCATGATGAGTTATGCCAAACTTCCAACCTCTTTATGGGGATATGCATTATTGACTGCTGCATATCTGTTGAACAAAGTTCCGAGTAAGTCAGTACCTTCCACTCCATATGAGATATGGAAAGGAAAGAAACCAGACTTTAAGCATGTTAGAGTCTGGGGTTGTCCTGCACATGTCAAAAGACATGATCCAGACAAACTGGATTCCAGGATAGAGAAATGTAGATTTGTGGGATATCCAAAAGAAAGTTTTGGATATTACTTCTATCAGCCCTGCGATCAAATGGTGTTTGTCGCAAAAAGAGCTGTCTTCTTAGAGAAAGAATATCTCTCAAAAGAAGACAGTGGGAGCAAGATAAAACTGGAAGAAATTCTAGACTCACAAATCAACACTGGTTCATCTACTGAACCATTGACTCAAGAACTTGTTCAAGATGATACACAAAAGGTTCGCAGATCAGGTAGAGTGCCTAAGCAGCCTGAAAGATTTGTTGGACATATCGATGAAGGCAAACCAAAAGTGCACTTAAATGAGGATGATGATCCTCAAACCTACCTAGAAGCCATAAATAGTCATGAATAAGAAAAATGGCAAGAGGCAATGGATTTTGAAATTCAGTCCATGTATGCCAACCAAGTTTGGAACTTGGTTGATCTGCCAGAAGGTATGGTACCTATTGGCAGTAAATGGATCTTTAAAAGAAAGATCGGGGTAGATGGACAAATTGACACATACAAGGCAAGGCTTGTAGCAAAAGGATATCGTCAAAGGCAAGGTGTTGACTATGACGAAACCTTTTCTCCAGTTGCCATGATTAAGTCAATCAGAATACTTCTTGCTATCGCTGCATTCTATGATTATGAAATATGGCAAATGGATGTGAAAACACCATTCCTTAACGGGAACCTTCAAGAAGAGGTGTATATGATACAACCTGAAGGATTCACTTCCAAAGAGCATTCAAGCAAGGTATGCAAGCTGCAAAGATCCATCTATGGATTAAAGCAAGCTTCCCGAACTTGGAACTTAAGATTTGATGAAGCAATCAAATCTTATGACTTCATTAAGAATGAAGATGAACCTTGTGTATACAAAAAGGTTAGTTGGAGCGCAGTTACCATTCTGGTACTTTACGTTGATGACATTCTACTCATTGGGAATGATGTAGGAATGCTGTCATCAGTAAAGACTTGGTTATCCAAAAACTTCTCCATGAAAGATTTGGGAGAAGCATCCTATATTCTGGGAATAAGGATCTATCGAGATAGGTCCAAAAGGATGCTTGGCTTGTCCCAATCTATGTACATAGATACCATAGTCAAAAGGTTTGGCATGAAAAATTCCAAGAGAGGCCTCGTTCCTATGAGGCATGGAATTTATCTCTCTAAAGAAATGTCTCCCAAGACACCTGAAGAGAGAGCATACATGGATAGAGTTCCTTATGCCTCGGCAATAGGATCTATCATGTATGCAATGCTATGTACTAGGCTTGATGTTGCACACATTAAGTGTCACTCGTAGAT
The DNA here is from genome assembly GCA_030544215.1 of Zantedeschia hybrid cultivar. Taxonomy (NCBI): domain Eukaryota; kingdom Viridiplantae; phylum Streptophyta; class Magnoliopsida; order Alismatales; family Araceae; genus Zantedeschia; species Zantedeschia hybrid cultivar. The sequence continues at coordinate 41,576,238 of JARZZO010000015.1, forward strand.
ATCAGGCAGATCCAGGTGAGGAACACTGGAAGGCGGTGAAATGTATCCTTAGATACTTGAGACGGACTAAGGATCTATTTCTCGTTTATGGAGGAAACGACTTGGAACTTCGAGGATTTACTGACTCGAGTTTCCAGTCGGATATGGATGACAGCAAATCCATGTCTGGATTTGTGTTCATGTTAAATGGAGGTGCAGTAAGTTGGAAGAGTTCCAAACAGGAAACTACTGCAGATTCGACGACCGAAGCAGAATACATTGCTGCAGCTGAAGCGGCCAAGGAGGCGGTTTGGATGAAGAAGTTCATCTCGGCGCTTGGAGTCGTTCCAAGCATTTCAGATCCTGTTCCATTATTGTGTGACAACAATGGGGCAATAGCTCAAGCGAAGGAGCCAAGATCACATCAGAAGTCAAAGCACATTCTGAGACGATTTCATCTGGTTCGTGAGATCATCGCCCGAGGAGATATAGTAGTTGAGAAAGTCTCATCTGAAGATAATGTAGCAGATCCCTTGACTAAGCCATTGTCTCAAAACAATTTAGAACGTCACCTTAAATCTATGGGACTTAGACACATGGGTGATTGGCTATAGTCCAAGTGGGAGAATGTTAGAATTGGGTGGCCTCAAAGCCAATCATTGTACATTTTAGTTCAGATTATTAATAAAGGCAATTATTTCTTCATTTAATAGTTCTCGCAAACGACTATCGTAATGAAGGTCCATAGACAAATGTATGAGATATTGAATCATGATGAGATCATGATAGTGAGATCAATATCCTCAGTCAATTGTCTTAAACAGTTCTCGATCATAGGATATTTGAGATGGACATTAAATATCCGATAAGATCGACACAAGTTATGTCTGCTCATATGATGAGGGTGAATGATCTCACATTCACTCGTGTGGTGACACTAAGACAAACAAGTGGGTGCTCATTAGAGAATGAGTTCATTGAACAGACCCAAATAAGAATTCCTGGATGGTAATTATACATATTAGTCATCCAGGGAATTCAATCGTTGCAGTAGCACAGTTGGTCCTTTCACCTGAGTCACCAATGATACCTTGTTTGTGGACCATTGTATCTTGATTCTCTGACTCGTGGACTTTAACCATTAAGTCCACCATAATCGGTCTTTCAGATACAGTGGAAAGCTTGCGAAGGTAATTGAGTGAACAACAAGGGATCACTCACTCTTGGTATAAGACTGGAGAGAGAATGTCCTATAGATGTGTACACTGAAATCCCTGGCCAGGGTCAAATGAAAGAGATGTCTTTCTAGATATTAACTGTGTACTGGAATCCATATGGATAATGCGATAGAGGGTTTGACTATAAAACCATACCCTTGCGTTATCGGGACATTGCATGAGTGAAGGATTATATCTGTGCGGCATCTGCAGACGGAAAGGTTCAATTGAAGGGAACATTATCCCTTATATCTTCTGGGATCATGAGGTAGTGTTTGGTGCTGTTCATGATCAGAAGGCCAAGTGATTTGATCATCAGATGATAATTCACTTGTTTATTAAATTAATCATTTAACATGCGATGTTTAAATGTTAATTAATAAATATTAAACTCAAGAAACAGTTCTAAGTTTAATGGGCCTGCAACCGGACTGATATATGGGCCTGGAGGGTCACACACATAAGAGTTCTCGTCAGACGGTGAGAGATGTTAAATTTCATGATTATCTGGGTTTTTGTGAAAAGCTGCAGGATAAACATGAAGATTTAATGGAGAATTATCCAAGGCCAAACTCTTGGATAATCATGAGGATTAACTGTTGTGTTTATCCTTATTTCTATATAAGGAGGGTCAAGGGGGAGTGGTAAAAAGTTGGTTGGACGAATTTTACTCCCCAAATTCTCTCTCTCCTCTCTCTCTCTCCTTCTCTCTCTCTTGGAGTGGATCTGTCTCTCTCCGCGCATGGTGGATCTGAGATCTGGTCGGAGCACTCAAGTCGAGAAGGAAATCGCGTCTGCTGCGGGAACTCGTGTGGATACCTCTAGAGATCATGCGCGTGCGCGATTACCGAGTCAGCATCATCTACGGGAGATTCGAAACCCCGCAAAGGTGAAGAACTGTTCTTCCCGCTTAGATTTTAATATCCGTTTTACGACCCCAGCAACCGATACTATGGAATCAATTTTATTTCCGTTGCGTTCTTGGCGATTCCTTACAGTGACTACTTCTACTGTAAGAAGAATGGTCATTGGAAGAGGAACTGCAAGGAGTTCCTTAACGTTAAAGCTCATAGAAAGGTGAAGCTATATGAAGCTTTAGATATCTATATGATAGATATCAACTTGTCAGTTAGAGATTCCACATCTTGGGTATTAGATACCAGATGTGCTTCTCATATCTGCCATGATGTGCAGATGCTGACAAGTAAGCGCAAGCTGAGAAAAGGCGATGGGGAATTGAGGGTAGGAAACGATGCAAAAGTTGCGGCGATTGCTGTTGGGACAACAAACCTCAAGCTTCCATCAAGAGACGCCTTACTATTAGAAGATTGTTATTATGTTCCTAGCATAATAAAGAACATCATATCAGTATCTTGTTTGGACAAGATAGGATATCGGTTGACTATTGAGAGTAGAAGTTGCTCGATTTATTATGGTAATAAATCAATAGCTTCGGCATCTTTAGTCAACGGTCTATATCTCTTAGATGTTCCTTATTACAATCTTCAAATTGATAATACTCTTAAGAAGAGCAAGAATTGTATGAACCAAGCCTACATGTGGCATTGTAGACTTGGACATATTGGTGAAAGCAGGTTGCAAAGGTTGCACAAGCATGGCTATTTAAATGCATTCGATTATGAATCGTTTGCGACATGTGAATCCTGCCTTATGGGAAAGATGGCAAAATCTCCATTTACTAGACATGGAGAATGATAAAGTGTTAAATTGATCATTTAAGGGCAATCATATGCATCGTACTCATGTTTTTATCTGCAAAATAGCATGAAATGATAGATAATTGTGTAACAAGTCCAACGGTACCAATTTCATCAAATTCTGACTTAAAAACATCGTCATTTCATGTGATTAAAGGAGCATAGCGCATTTGCGGTTTTTCGACAAAACCGAGACGAAATGAATAAATATGATGATATTTTTATGATAATGGGCTAAATTATATTTATTTTGTGTGAACAGGACATGCCGATGATACAGTGCAGATGATGGAGTTTCCGGAAATTTAGGGGAGGTCCAGTGTGCGGATTTCAACTAAAACAGGGGTAAAAATACAATTTGATTCCTTCCTTCGCTGGAGTTTCCCAAAACCCACTATTTCCTTCCATCTCTCCAATTTCCTAAACACATCCCTTCCTTTATTTTAAAAATCCTCTCTCTCTCTCTCGTTTTAGAAATTCGAATCCTATTTCTTTTCCAGTTTCCTCTTCCTCTCCAGATCCAAATCCTGTCCCTTCTCCAAGCCTCCCACGTTCCTTCTCCTCTTCCGATTTCTCCTATAAATTCCTAGCCACTCTCAGCCGTTCTCTTCCTCCTCCGTCTCTGTTCTCTCTTCGTTTTTTTTATTTTCCAGCAGCATCCTACTCTTCTCCTCCTCCGGTTCTCTCCCTCTCTCGGTTTCTCTCTTTCTCTTCCCACGCATCCTTCTCTCTCCCTTATTCTTTCCCCCTCTCGTTCCAGCAACTTCTCCCCCTCTCTCTTCTATTCTTCTTCTCCGTTTCCCAACTCCCTCCGCAGCTTCTCTCCTCTTTCTTTCCAGTTTTATTTTCTCTCTTCCTCTTCCCTCCTTCTCCCTCCACAGATTTCTCTCTCGTTTTCTCCTCCTGCTCCAACTCTCTCCACAGATTTCCCTCCTCTTTCCCTCTCTGGGTCTCTCTTTCTCTCCTTCCGTTTTCTCCTCCTCCTCTCTCTCTCCGTTTTTATCTTTCCCAGCATTCTTTCCTCTCTCCGTCTCTGCCCTCTCTCGGTTTTCTCTCCTTCTCTCCCTTTGTTTTCTCTCTTTCTTCTAAACCTGAACCAGCAAGCACCTGCTGCTGCACGCCTGCCTCCACGTTGAAGCTTGCATGGACAGCTGCGCTTGAAGCACTCCATGCGCTAGCAAGCTCCACCGCCCTTCACTGCCACGGCTCCCACGCACCTGAAGTTCCTCCAGCTGTCCATGCAACATCCAACGCAGCAGCTTCTTCCAAGCACGCAGTGAAGCTGTCCCAGCTTCCGGCTTCCTCCTTCCTCCAAGCTCCTCCACGCCAACCAGCAGCTTCACGCATGCAGCCCACCAACAGCCACGTACACAATCAACCACCAGCTGTCCCAGCTTCCTCCTTCCACCAACCAGCAACGTGCAGGCGCTTCAGCAAGTTACAGGAATTTGTTGTTATAAGTTTTTTGTTTATTTCAATCATGTTCTTGTTTCTTAGATTTGATCTAATGATTAGTTAATTGAGTACTAATAGTTTAAGTGTTTTTATTTCTTATCATTAAATATTTGCATATTAGCGTTAATTTGATTGTTTAGATAGTTGCATGAACAGTATGTTACTATTCACCTCTAACTTCCAGAATTTTATTCGTCCAATGTAAAATCCTTTTATTCAAATCAATCAATATCTAGTACTTGTTTTGATTTAAATTTTATTTAAAAAATGTTAAAAAAATAAAATAAAATGAAAAAAATCTTTTGATGAATAGTAACAAGAGGGTATGTGGCTAAGTTTGATTGGGCTCTATCATTATGCATGCATATGCAGGGGCCTTGATTGAGTGCTCTTTTCTTTGCACCTTTTAGTTTTGCCATTTGTATTAATACCCTTGTTTAATTAGTTAAAGTTAGTTGATTCCACTATTTTTTTTTACATTGTTTTTTTTTATAAAAAAAATCTAAAATTTCAAAATCCAAAGTTTTCAAAGTTAAAAATTTAACTCCTTGTGGTTCGACTCGGACTCACCGCTATTAATTTCCAAAATTTGATTTGAGTGAGCTGGATAAATTTAGATTGAACGTTTTCATGTGTTTAACGACGCACAATTCGAAACGATCAATTTTTGGCGCCGTTGCCGGGGAGTTAGATTTTTAATTTTGATTATCTTGGATTTAGTGTAATTAATCTTTAGCTAACTTTATTTTTCTTATTTTTTCAGGTATATTGAAAAAAAAAAAAAAGGAAAGCAAAATCATGGTAAGTGTGTTCCAACTTTCTATGTTTCAATTTCTTGACTTTAGTTAGTTTCCATTTTTGTAGTTTCTAGTTTAGATAGGTTTCCATTAACTAAAAAAGGAACAAAAAGAAGAACATCCAAATTTAAAAATCTCCATTTCCAAGATTAGAAACCTTCCTTGTTAGGTCATGCATCATTTAGGACTGCATTTTTAGACTGTTTCCTTTCTTGTAAATTTCCATTTTGTTGAAGATTGCGGGGGACAAGGTGAGATTTCTACCTTCCTTAAATACCATGTTCATGCATTTCCATGATTGCATAGAACCCCTTGTTTGAATTGGTTGTGCACTTCACATAAAAATATCTTAAGGGCAAGTCCACTAACAAAATAAGGTGGGGATTTGACTACCCTTCCTTGGCCCAAAAACAACCACCCCTTGCACTCTTTCACTAACCCAAGCCCATTAAAAGTGAGTAGAAATTCAATTTAGGGTTCACAATGAGATTTGGGTCTAGCTTAAGCCCACTATCACTTTTGGAGACCGGTGTCTAAGGCTAGAGGTCCAATGGCAAATGCTTAAGTGGGTCGGTGGTTCTTTAATTAGGTCCCTACGAAAGTAGGGGGAGCCTCCCACCACCCCACCTCTTACCTGGCCGATTGATAATTGTGAGGGTGGACTTGAATTAAACCTAGATTAATTTTTGAGAAACACATCATGTAGGCTAGTTTAACCATAGTTGTCTTAGGAATAATTGTGTGATAACTTGTTTGCATCATTAATAAAATAAAAATAAAAAAATAAAAAGATTTTCAGCATGGAGTGGACTCAAATGAACCAATTTCTTGGCCCATGTCTTAATACCATCACACCTTTCCCTCCACCACCTAATATAGATTTGGCTCACAGATTAGCTAAGCTAGACAAGTTGGCCCACACAATTGATCAATTTCTAGCTTTGGGCCCAGAACCGTCCTCATATCCCACACAATCATATACCTATCAAGAAAGATGCCCCATTTGGGCCAATCAGGACCATTATGATACCCCACCTGCTCTTCAATTTCCACCTCACCAGGCCCAAGCTCCAAGTCTAGTTATCCAAGACTTCTCGGATTGGCCCCAATTCCAAGTCTACTCTAGTGGTTTGGCCCACAATCATAGACACTCCGATTATCCATTGTCCACAAGCTATTGTCCACCTTGCTTCCAATCAAATTATTCGACATATTCTCATTCTTCGCAGTCTGATTATCAGCCCAGTTATCCGCATTCTCAAGATGATCAATTCATGCAACTTGAACAAATAGTCTTGGCCCAACAACAAACCATTGGTAGAATGCAGGCCCTAGTTGACTGTTTGACTGAAACTAATCTAAGGATGGATTTAGAAGAAGTGCTTAGCAAGCCCATTGAAAATCTGCAATCTTTTTCACCTGATTTTGACCAACAAATCAACTCACAAATTCAACTTGACATCGTTCAATCCGGCAATGGTCACATCATGCCTGATCTTGAAAACGGAGAGAATCTTACGGAGTCGCATCAGGTGACATTAGGGAAAGCTAGCATGAATCAATCTATGAAAAATCCTGAGACTGGTCAACAAGATGCATCCATGATCATACCTGTATGTCCTGAGGAAAGCTTAAGTGATAGAAAAGGAGAAGGGGAAGTGAGTGATCTTTTAGAGGTTAAGCCGGATTTTGAACACTTCATATTCCCCACAGTGGAAGTCAATATGCATGCTAGTCCGAACCTCGAATATTTTTTCTTCCCAATAGAGAAAGTGGATATTCTAGAAGATATATACCCGGTGGATAGAGAGAAGATGGAAAACCCTCAGACTGACCAGCAAAGTGAAGTCACGATCACACCTATCTCTCTTGAGGTGAGCTTGAAGGAAAAAGGAGAAGGAGAAATGAGTGATTTACTGGATATTGAGCTGGACTTTGAACACTTTCTATTTCCCACAGAGGAATTAAATACACATGATGGTCCGGATCTTGAATATTTCTTCTTCCCAATGGATCAGAAAGTGGATAATCTTGAGGAATTGCATCAAGAGAAAACTGAAGCCATAGACTTAGCTAATCATCAAGAAGAGTCCATTGAGGGTAAGTTGGGGGGAGATGAAGGAGACGAGAAGGATTCTAGTGAGAGCCTAGATATTCACCTACCTATTATCTGTTTCCCGAGTGTTAGAGATTCTAAGCCCAATAGCCCCCAAAAGCTGGCCCGACTCAAGGAGGTGATGGAATTATTGGACCAAGTCCACATCAACAGCCATTTTCTCAAAGAAACTCACTGTGTTGCCCAACTCAATTCTTACAATATCGATAACATCAATCTTTACTGGATTTTATTGAAAGTTGAGGCCAAACTGAACATGTTCTCAGTCTCTATCTTTGAGAAATTTGAAATCCACAAGTTAACGCGCACGTCGGTTGCTTTGCAGTCAATTGATCATTTCATTAAGCAGCCGCATGACATGATCCAAGATACTCTTATTCAGGTGGATAGGAGCCACATATTTGTTGATTTCCTCATCTTCGACATTAGATCATCCCCTACATTGAATCAATGTCCCATCAATTTGAGAATTTCTGATATTTTTCTATGGGATCAAAGGCTTCAGTTCAGTCAAGGAAACGAAGTGGGGTACGTGGTTGACATGGCCTATGAATCAAGTAGAACCAATATCCTATTGGCCATGTTGAAAAATTCTTTTCTTTGGAATCTCAATGATAACATTCTGACTCATCAGCTACATGCAATGCTAAGTGCACTCCAACCAAAAAATTTCAAAATGCATGCACTGAAATTTGTGCTAGTAGTCATTGGATAGTGTGCACATTCCGTATGGCTGAAGACGATAAACTTAGCACTTGTTGGGAGGCAACCCAATATTTTACTTCAGTTTTTGTATTTCTTTTCATTTTTAGGTCCTTGAGTAGCAGTCGTCGTGGGCATGTCGCATCCTCTTCATTACAAGTTGTTTCGCTCCTTCACAATTCGCTTCTGGCTGACATGTTTTTCATATCTTTTATGCCATTGAGGACAATGTCAATCAAGTTGGGGGGTGGGACAATCAATTTGATATGCATTTATTGGAAAATCTTTTAAAGAAAACTGATATCTTTCACTGAAAAATAGTCAAATTTTTAAAATTTCTTTTCACATCCTATGAAAATTGCATGAAAATCATGTTTCATTAAGTAAATCTGAAACAAATCAGTTTTTTTTGGTTGTCGCATTGGTTAAAGAACCTTCAAAGTTTAAATATCCCACTTTACAAAAGTCCACGACAAGATGATTTTCACACACACACGGCAACTTAGAATAAATGAAAGATCTTAAAAGTATAGAATTGCTGGAATTAACCTCAAGGATAAGACTACTTATTCTAATTTTTCTTTTCGGTTGAACGAAAGGAATGTGTAGGATCCGTAATAGGGGACTGTCCCACTCAGCACTCTAAAAGAGGCGGTCATTTAAAATGGACAGCTGTAAACATTAAAGGCAATAGAAGGCATTAAAAGAGCTAAAGGAAGGTAGGTGGCAAAAAGTACGCACCTCCCCTCAGGCAATTCAAAGAGAGTGGCAAAAAGTACGCACTCTCAAAAGTAAAAGTACAATAAAATGAAAAAAACACCACGCTAAAAAGTCCATCGTACCAAAAATATGACCAAGTCGTGAAAAGTACTGAGTTGGGACGGGAACTGAAAAACGGTCCTCACTGACTGATCGGGAAATCTTTTATTCTCTTCTCCTCCCCAGGTAGTCTTATCTAAAGGGTAGTAAAGGCAAGAATATACCAAAAAGGTCGGAAACGAATTCTAAGTGTGTCAAATTTCATGCACAATCACCTGTCGTGAATCAAAATATTGTGGGACATGCAAACTTTTAGCTTAACCAATCGACTACCACTTAAATTGATTGTGAAAGATACTACAAACGAAGCATGATAATTCATTGTTTGTCCTAACTTTTCCTTATTTGCATTGCTAAGGGACTAGCAATGAGTAAGTTGGAGGGTGTGATAAAGTGTTAAATTGATCATTTAAGGGCAATCATATGCATCGTACTCATGTTTTTATCTGCAAAATAGCATGAAATGATAGATAATTGTGTAACAAGTCCAACGGTACCAATTTTATCAAATTCTGACTTAAAAACATCGTCATTTCATGTGATTAAAGGAGCATAGCGCATTTGTGGTTTTTCGACAAAACCGAGACGAAATGAATAAATATGATGATATTTTTATGATAATGGGCTAAATTATATTTATTTTGTGTGAACAGGACATGCCGATGATGCAGTGCAGCTGGTGGAGTTTCCGGAAATTTAGGGGAGGTCCAGTGTGCGGATTTCAACTAAAACAGGGGTAAAAATACAATTTGATTCCTTCCTTCGCTGGAGTTTCCCAAAACCCACTATTTCCTTCCATCTCTCCAATTTCCTAAACACATCCCTTCCTTTATTTTAAAAATCCTCTCTCTCTCTCTCGTTTTAGAAATTCGAATCCTATTTCTTTTCCAGTTTCCTCTTCCTCTCCAGATCCAAATCCTGTCCCTTCTCCAAGCCTCCCACGTTCCTTCTCCTCTTCCGATTTCTCCTATAAATTCCGAGCCTCTCTCAGCCATTCTCTTCCTCCTCCGTCTCTGTTCTCTCTTCGTTTTTTTTATTTTCCAGCAGCATCCTACTCTTCTCCTCCTCCGGTTCTCTCCCTCTCTCGGTTTCTCTCTTTCTCTTCCCACGCATCCTTCTCTCTCCCTTATTCTTTCCCCCTCTTGTTCCAGCAACTTCTCCCCCTCTCTCTTCTATTCTTCTTCTCCGTTTCCCAACTCCCTCCGCAGCTTCTCTCCTCTTTCTTTCCAGTTTTATTTTCTCTCTTCCTCTTCCCTCCTTCTCCCTCCACAGATTTCTCTCTCGTTTTCTCCTCCTGCTCCAACTCCCTCCACAGATTTCCCTCCTCTTTCCCTCTCTGAGTCTCTCTTTCTCTCCCTCCGTTTTCTCCTCCTCCTCTCTCTCTCCGTTTTTATCTTTCCCAGCATTCTTTCCTCTCTCCGTCTCTGCCCTCTCTCGGTTTTCTCTCCTTCTCTCCCTCTATTTTCTCTCTTTCTTCTAAACCTGAACCAGCAAGCACCTGCTGCTGCACGCCTGCCTCCACGTTGAAGCTTGCACGGACAGCTGCGCTTGAAGCACTCCATGCGCCAGCAAGCTCCACCGCCCTTCACTGCCACGGCTCCCACGCACCTGAAGTTCCTCCAGCTGTCCATGCAACATCCAACGCAGCAGCTTCTTCCAAGCACGCAGTGAAGCTGTCCCAGCTTCCGGCTTCCTCCTTCCTCCAAGCTCCTCCACGCCAACCAGCAGCTTCACGCATGCAGCCCACCAACATCCACGTACACAATCAACCACCAGCTGTCCCAGCTTCCTCCTTCCACCAACCAGCAACGTGCAGGCGCTTCAGCAAGTTACAGGAATTTGTTGTTAGAAGCTTTTTGTTTATTTCAATCATGTTCTTGTTTCTTAGATTTGATCTAATGATTAGTTAATTGAGTACTAATGGTTTAAGTGTTTTTATTTCTTATCATTAAAGATTTGCATATTAGCGTTAATTTGATTGTTTAGATAGTTGCATGAACAGTACGTTACTATTCACCTCTAACTTCCAGAATTTTATTCGTCCAATGTAAAATCCTTTTATTCAAATCAATCAATATCTAGTACTTGTTTTGATTTAAATTTTATTTAAAAAATGTTAAAAAAATAAAATAAAATGAAAAAAATCTTTTGATGAATAGTAACAAGGGGGTATGTGGCTAAGTTTGATTGGGCTCTATCATTATGCATGCGTATGCAGGGGCCTTGATTGAGTGCTCTTTTCTTTGCACCTTTTAGTTTTGTCATTTGTATTAATACGCTTGTTTAATTAGTTAAAGTTAGTTGATTCCACTATTTTTTTTTTACATTGTTTTTTTTTATAAAAAAAATCTAAAATTTCAAAATCCAAAGTTTTGAAAGTTAAAAATTTAACTCCCTGTGGTTCGACTCGGACTCACCGCTATTAATTTCCAAAATTTGATTTGAGTGAGCCGGATAAATTTAGATTGAACGTTTTCATGTGTTTAACAACGCACAATTCGAAACGATCAGAGAACATGCCAAGGACATTCTGGAACTAATACATTCGGCTGTATGTGCTCCAATCTCCGCCCAAGCCAAAGGTGGCTTTTCATACTTCATCACGTTCACCGATGACTTCTCAAGAGTCGGCTATGTGTACTTAATGAAGTACAAGTCGGAAGCATTTGAGAAGTTCAAGAATGAAGTAGAAAAGTAGTTAGGAAAGAGTATTAAAGCTCTTCGATCAGATAGAGGAAGAGAATACTTGAGTACTAATTTTACACAATTTTTAAAGGATAATGGTATCCTTACTCAGCTAACCCCTCCATATACACCACAGATGAATGGTGTATCAGAAAGGAAGAATCGTACCTTGTTGGACATGGTGCGATCCATGATGAGCTTTTCAAGATTACCAGTGTCCCTCTGGGGGTATGCTTTAGAGTCTGCAACATACCTACTGAATAGAGTACTCAGCAAGTCTATGGCCTCTACTCCATATGAGATATGGAAAGGTAGGAAACAAGAATTTAAACATGTTAAAGTCTGGGGTTGTCCTGCTCATGTAAAGAGGCTTGATCCAGACAAGCTGGAATCAAGAACTGATAAATGCAGGTTTGTGGGATATCTAAAGGAAACCTTTGGACACTATTTTTACCATCCTGGTGAACAAAAAGTGTTTGTCACCAGGAAAGCTGTCTTTCTGGAAGAGGAGTACTTTTTCCAGGAGGACAGTGGGAGTAAAATAGTACTGGAAGAGGTTCCAGATCAATGAGCACCTACAGATTCGCCTTAGTGTCTCCACACAAGTGACTTATGAGACCAGTCACCCTCATCATATGAGCAAGAGTAATTTGTACTAGTCTAACCGGATATCCGATGTCCTTCCCGGATATCCTCCGACTAGGAACGATTAAGAATATGTGTGTTTAAGTGATCAGTCTCATTAGTATGATCTCATCATAATCTGATCACCATAGCACATATTCACGGACTTCATTATGAAACGATAATTAACGCGATTTACACATAATGAATATTATGCCATTTTATTAATAATGAACGAGATTTACATTGTTAGATTGGCTTGTAGGCCACCTAAACTAACAATCTCCCACTTGGACTAAAGCCAATCACCTTTATACAATAAGCCCATATACTCTAGGTGACGCTCAAACACCATTTGAGCCAACGGCTTTGTCAGTGGATCTGCTACATTGTCGACGGATGGAACTCTTTCCACTACTACATCTCCTCTGGATATGATCTCTCTGATAAGGTGAAAGCGCCTCAGAATATGCTTCGATTTCTGATGAGACCGTGGCTCTTTCGCTTGCGCAATCGCTCCATTGTTGTCGCACAACAGTTGAACAGGCTCAGAGATGCTGGGAACTACGCCGAGGTCGGTGATGAATTTCTTCAACCACACTGCTTCCTTGGCGGCTTCAGCTGCAGCGATGTACTCAGCTTCAGTCGTCGAATTTGCAGTGGTTACTTGCTTGGAACTCTTCCAGCACACTACCCCTCCGTTCAATGTAAACACGAATCCAGATGTAGACTTGCTATCATCTGGATATGACTGGAAACTCGAGTTAGTAAAGCCTCGCAGTTTCAAGTCACCTCCTCCATAGACAAGAAACATATCCTTAGTTCTTCTCAAGTACTTAAGGATGCATTTCACTGCCTTCCAGTGCTCTTCGCCTGGATCAGCCTGAAATATGCTCGTAACACTTAGAGCAAATGCAACATCAGGCCGTGTACATTGTTAGAATTGGGTGGCCTCAAAGCCAATCATTGTACATTCTAGTTCAGATTATTAATAAAGGCAATTATTTCTTCATTTAATAGTTCTCGCAAACGACTATCGTAATGAAGGTCCATAGACAAATGTATGGGATATTGAATCATGATGAGATCATGATAGTGAGATCAATATCCTAAGGCAATTGTCTTAAATAGTTATCGATTATAGGATATTTGAGATGGACATTAAATATCCGATAAGATCGACACAAGTTATGTCTGCTCATATGATGAGGGTGAATGATCTCACATTCACTCGTGTGGTGACACTAAGACAAACAAGTGGGTGCTCATTAGAGAATGAGTTCACTGAACAGACCCAAATAAGAATTCCTGGATGGTAATTATACCTATTAGCCAACCAGGGAATTCAATCGTTGCAGTAGCACAGTTGGTCCTTTGACCTGAGTCACCAATGATACCTTGTTTGTGGACCATTGTATCTTGATTCTCTGACTCGTGGACTTTAACCATTAAGTCCACCATAATCGGTCTTTCAGATACAGTGGAAAGCTTGCGAAGGTAATTGAGTGAACAACAAGGGATCACTCACTCTTGGTATAAGACTGGAGAGAGAATGTCCCATGGATGTGTACACAGAAATCCCTGGCCAGGGTCAAATGAAAGAGATGTCTTTCTAGATATTAACTGTGTACTAGAATCCATCTGGATAATGCGATAGAGGGTTTGACTATAAAACCATACCCTTGCGTTATCGGGACATTGCATGAGTGAAGGATTATATATGTGCGGCATCTGCAGACGGAAAGGTTCAATTGAAGGGATCAATATCCCTTATATCTTCTGGGATCATGAGGTAGTGTTTGGTGCTGTTCATGATCAGAAGGCCAAGTGATTTGATCATCAGATGATAATTCACTTGTTTATTAAATTAATCATTTAACATGTGATGTTTAAATGTTAATTAATAAATATTAAACTCAAGAAACAGTTCTAAGTTTAATGGGCCTGCAACCGGACTGATATATGGGCCTAGAGGGTCACACACATAAGAGTTCTCGTCAGACGGTGAGAGATGTTAAATTTCATGATTATCTGGGTTTTTGTGAAAAGCTGCAGGATAAACATGAAGATTTAATGGAGAATTATCCAAGGCCAAACTCTTGGATAATCATGAGGATTAATTGTTGTGCTTATCCTTATTTCTATATAAGGAGGGCCAAGGGGGAGGGGTAAAAAGTTAGTTGGACGAACTTTTACCCCAGATTCTCTCTCTCCTCTCTCTCTTTCCTTCTCGGAGTGGATCTGTCTCTCTCCGCGCATGGTGGATCTGAGATCTGGTCGGAGCACTCAAGTCGAGGAGGAAATCACGTCTGCTACGGGAACTCGTGTGGATACCTCTAGAGATCGTGCGCGTGCGCGATTACCGAGTCGGCATCATCCACGGGAGATTCGAAACCCCGCAAAGGTGAAGAACTGTTCTTCCCGCTTAGATTTTAATGTCTGTTTTACAACCCCAGCAACCGATACAATGGAATCATTTTTATTTCCGCTGCGTTCTTGGCGATTCATTACAGTGGTATCAGAGCCAGGTTCGCTGGTTCGGTTGTAAAACGGCACCGTTATGCGTGTTTTTCTCGTTATGCGTGAAGAACCCGTATTGTACGTGTTCTTGTGTTTAATCTGATTAAAAATGACAGATTAGTGTTCATATGATGATCACGATCAATTTGATTATTTTTCTGTATTTTTCGGATTTTTATTTGGGTTTTTCGGAGTTCGTCATGTGATGATGAACCGGGGTACTTCGACGGCTTCGTATGTGCATCCCAAGCGTTGGGATGGCCGGAAGAATCCCTAGATCTCTTGGTGATAGTCACCACTTCTCATTAGGCATGGAGATCGGCACCGGAGTGCCCTTGGAGATGCTAAAAATCGAGCCCGAACTCGGGTTTTTAAACCTGGAAAATCAGATTTTCAAGGGGAGTTTAGGGCACGATTCAAGGGCCATTTGGCCACCGCCGGCTGCCCCACCGGTGCCGGGCTGACCGCCGGAGGTGGGGGCGTCGCTGGCGGTGCCTGGCGGCGCCGTCGCCGGCGCCTGGCGGCGCTGGCATCGCTTCCATCGCCGCCGTGCTGAACAATGAAGGGTTGCAGGTTTAGGGTTTGTAAGCTGCGGGCCGGTCGAAACGCAGAGTAACGACCGAACCGCCCGGTCCCGACCCGGTCGGACCGGGCGGGGGCCGGGCGGCGCCCTGGCCGAGCCAGGGTTCGACCCTGGCCGAGCCAGGGCCCTGGGCCCGGGCCGTTTGGGCCCTAATGGGCTGGGCCCATTTTCTATTTTTTAAAAATTGTTTTTAAATACCTGTTTAAACCCCTTTAAACCCAATTTTAGCCCATTTAAGCCAGTTTTAAAAAATTTTTAAAACATAAAATTTATAGAAATAATTAATAATTGTTATTAATTATTTTTTATGATTATTAATAGGTTATTAAAGAGTTTAATAACTGTTAGTCAATTAAAGGGCTTTATAATTAATGGGTGTTAGTTAATTGTTTAAAATTGTTTTAGATAATTAATTTCCCTGTTAATTTAATTAGTTTAAAATTGTTTTAAACTAATTTCATGCATAACTTGATTACTCTTGATGTTCATATTGTATGAATTTGTATTTAGATTGACTGAATAGTTTAGTTAGTTTATTTGTCAATAATGTTTTGAATATTATTGATTATGCTGAAATAAATGTTATTTCGAAAACTAATTGGTATTATAATTTTATATTTATAAAATTTAATACCAAACAGCAATTATGTGATGATTGTGATGCATGTGATGTGTTTTATGGTGGGATGATCATGGACTTAGAATTTTCATGTGATGAATGATGTGAATGGATGCGATGCTTATTTCATTTGGTATTTTAAAATAGGACCTGCGTGTCCTCCTCTCTCTTAATCCAAGTGTACTTTCTACCTTCCTATAAGATTGTACTCCCCTTGATAAGATCAAGGTTTCTAATTGTTTAAATGTACATTTGTGGACCTGCAAGTCCTGAATTTCATATTTAAATGTATCAGATTAAGCTAAGAGGACGGGATCTTCTGAAGACACCTCTGGTGGGAGGACTCGCATCAAATGGAACCAGTGTTGTTGTTTTCACATTAGGATCCTATTATGGATCATCGTTTGGCTCCGATGATTCCATAGTAGTTTAAGCAGTCCATGATCATCCCCATTTAATTTTTCTGCACATATGTGATATTTGTGGACTATGCTATCATATATATATTTCTATTAAGTATATTGATACTTCAAATTGAAATACTATTGATAGCACGATTTTTTTTTACAAATAAAAAATCAAAAACCCTCTTTTAAAACTCAAGTTGTAAACGTGAGATATTAAGAATAATCCACGTAACCCACCATCATTATAGATCTTAGGATAATTCTTATCTCAAACAGATTTGTTGTGCTACCACAAGGTCCATTTGATTTAGAAATTAAACTAGATCTACGACATATGATGTCATTAAGATGAATGGACAAATAGTGTAGTTTTGTTGTGCTACCACAAGGATTGTACTATGAATTCATGTCATCTAAGTAATGATGGATAAACTTAACTGAATCAAATTGATTTGTTGTGCTACCACAAGGTCATTCTGATTCAGGGGTTAAATCGATCGGATATTGCAAAACGTTGCAACTGTCAAGAGTTGACTGCCTAAGGGACTTGATGTGATTTGTTGTGCTACCACAAGGTCACATGCATGTTGCCCGAAGGATTCTGATCCCCACTAGGAGATCACCGGAATCTCCCGTTCTGTATCTTAGAGGGTCATACAGATCGCCGAAAAATTGTGGGAGCATAAATCTAGATTAAAAGTCCTAAATATGATTTTAAGAACTATCTGCTCATTTTATATATTTCCATGTAGGTCGCTATGTCGTCACCTAACCCCCTCCGTTGCATACTTGATGCAAATAAACTCACGGGACCAAATTACATTGACTGGTTACGCAACCTGAAGATTGTCCTCAGGTGCGAAAAGCTAGCCTATGTCCTGGATCAACCAGATCCAGTGCAACCCGGTAATAATGCTAACGAAGATGAATTAATGATGTATGAAAATTGGAAGGAGGACTCTGTCAAGGTCCAATGTTATATGCTCGGTTCAATGAATAATGAACTGCAGCGACAGCATGCTAACATGGAACCTAAGACCATTCTGAATCACCTACAAGAGTTGTTTGGTGAACAATCCAGAACAGAAAGATATGAGATATCTAAGAAATTGTTCAGGACCAGAATGAGCGAGGGCACATCTGTGCAAACTCATGTGCTCAAGATGATAGAGTGGATTGAGAGGCTTGCTGTGCTGGGCTTTGTTATGAACAATGACCTAGTGCTGGGCTTTGTTATGAACAATGACCTAAGCATTGACTTAATCCTACAGTCCCTTCCAGATTCATTTTCATAATTCATTATCAACTTCAATATGAACAAAATTGAAGTTTCACTAGCTGAGCTGCTCAACATGTTGAAGACAGCTGAAGGCACTATCCAAAAAGATAAGCCAAATGTAATGCTTGTTGGTAAGACCAACAAGAAAAGGAAAGCTGGACAGACCTTTAAGAAAGGTAAGCCTAAGAAGCAAGTGAAAAGCAAACCGGCGGCACAAAAGGACAAAGCTAAAGTCAATGATAAAGGTCAGTGTTTCCACTGCCATAAAGAAGGTCATTGGAAGAGAAACTGCAAGATTTATCTTGCAGAAAAAGCAAAGGAGAAGCTTGGTGAAGCTTCAGGTATTCTCATGATCGATCTTAACTTGTCTTATAGAGAATCAACATCCTGGGTATTAGATACTGGATGTGTTTCTCATATCTGCAATAACCTGCAGGTGTTAACAAGTAAAAGAAGATTGAACCGCGGAGACGTGGATCTGAGGCTCAGGAATGGAGCAAAAGTTGCTGCGTTAGCTGTGGGGACAGCAAGACTTCAGATGCCGTCAGGAGACTCTTTGGAACTAATAGATTGTTATTATGTTCCAACCATTATTAGGAATATCATATCTATTTCATGTTTAGATAGACAAGGATATTCTATGAAGCTAGAGAATAAAGGTTGTTCAATTTATCAAGGAGACAAATTGTTTGCTTCCGGGTATTTATTGAATGGATTATATTTACTTGATATTTCATATGATGTTTGTCTGGTAAATAATTCTCTTGAACGCTTAGATAAGGATGTGAATAAATCGTACCTATGGCATTGTAGGCTAGGTCATATAAATGAGAACAGGATCATAAGGTTGCAAAAGAATGGATATCTCGATCCATTTGATTATGAATCATTTGCAACCTGTGAAGCTTGTCTCATGGGAAAGATGACCAAAGCTCCATTCTCAGGACATGGAGAAAGAGCTAAGGACTTATTGGAACTAATACATAGTGATGTATGTGGTTCAATGTCCACTCATGCTATGGGTGGTTACTCATACTTTGTTTCATTTACAGATGATTTTTCAAGATATGGCTACATATATTTAATGAAATATAAGTCAGAAGTCTTTGAGAAATTTAAAGAGTTTAAAAACGAAGTTGAGAGCCAGACTGGAAAGAGTAATAAAACTCTTCGATCAGATCGAGGGGGTGAATACTTAAGTACAGAATTCACAGAATATCTTAAGGATAATGGTATTTTGTCTCAGTGGACTCCTCCCTATACACCTCAGTTAAATGGTGTATCGGAAAGGAGAAATCGTACTCTATTAGATATGGTACGATCCATGATGAGTTATGCCAAACTTCCAACCTCTTTATGGGGATATGCATTATTGACTGCTGCATATCTGTTGAACAAAGTTCCGAGTAAGTCAGTACCTTCCACTCCATATGAGATATGGAAAGGAAAGAAACCAGACTTTAAGCATGTTAGAGTCTGGGGTTGTCCTGCACATGTCAAAAGACATGCTCCAGACAAACTGGATTCCAGGACAGAGAAATGTAGATTTGTGGGATATCCAAAAGAGACTTTTGGATATTACTTCTATCAGCCAAGCGATCAAAGGGTGTTTGTCGCAAAAAGAGCTGTCTTCTTAGAGAAAGAATGTAAGGACTGAGGTTTCGGGTTCGGTTTTCGGGCCGGTTTCGGGCCGGAACCCCTGGTTTGGACCCTGAGGGGTCTGGAGAATTTCTTCTGAATGACGTCTACCATCCACGACGCCTTTCAAACGGCGTCTTGATAGGTGGACGCCATATAGGCGATTTGCTGTGGTGCCACGTGGGCGCCACGTGAGCGGGTTTCGAGCCGCGAGAGTACGGCCCCTGTCTTGTCGTCTGAACGGCGTCCATGATGGACGACGCGATTCAGACTGCCACCCTGCGATGTCAGCGTACGGTGCCTGACATGTCAGCTAAACGGCGTCCGTGGTGGTCGACGCGTTTCAAGCAGCTGTCAGTACGGCCTGTCCTGTCATCTGATAGGCGTCCTTCTTGCTCGACGCATTTTAGGTAGTTTCTGATGACCCCCGCGAGCCCTCCTTTCTTTCCCTCATTTCTCACCTCTCACTCTCTCTCCTCTCCCTCTCCGCCTCCTCCGACCCCTCTCTTCCCCTCTCCCTTCCTCTTCTTCCTCTTCCATCACTCCAACGCCTCCCTACTTCTCACCTCTGCCACCACCACTTCCTTCGCGGCGTTCCATTCTCCGGACGGCGGCCGACGTCCCGGCGGAGTGGCGACGTTCTCGGGGTACCGGCGGCGGTCTACGGTGCGGCGGTTGGGCGACACGGAGCCAAGAGGAGTTCAAGTATCCGGTAGGGGGACGAACCTTGTATGTGTTGCTCGTGCTTTCCTAGGCGTGTTTTGATGTGTTTTGGGCTAGATTGAACATGTTTAGGGGGTGTTCTTGTGGGTATGGCCGTGTTCATGTATGTGGTTTTGTAGTAGGTTTGTGGGGGGTGAACTTCTCTTTCTCCCCCTTCTGTTTTTGGAGGCTTTTCGGGGCAATTTGGGTTAAGGGAGAAACCCTCGGTTCGAACCAGAGAACCAGGTTTCTGGCGCTAAACGGCGTCGTGCCTGGTCGACGCCTTTCAAAAGGACGTCAAGGCATTGCGACGCTTTTTAGGGCAGAAACCTCCCCGTTCGAGGTTTCACGAGTTAGGGGTTCTGGCGCTAAAAGACGTCATGTATGGACGACGCCTTTCAAAAGGGCGTCGGGCCATCATGACGCCATTTAGGCAGTAAATCACCCCGACTGAGGGTCCGTCAACTCGGGATTATGGGACTAAAAGACGTCATGGGTGGACGACGCGATTTGAATGGCGTTGGGCAACCATGACGCCTTTTAAGGCAGAAATCCCCTGGGTAATGTTTTCCTGAAATTCTGGATTTATTAGCTGAATAGCGTCGGAGGATGTCGACGCCTTTCAAAAGGCGACCGCTGGTGTCGACGCCTTTTAGGCCAGATTTCCGTGGCCTCTGTTTTATGAAACAGTTTAGGGAACTTGAATGGCGTCGGCCTTGGGCGACGCGATTCAGGACAGAACAACACTAATTCATGCCAGTAAAATGTATTCATACTGCTAGATAGTTGGTTAGTGCATGCTGTAGTATACTTGGTTTCTTCATGACCGGATGGCACTGCGTTGTGTGTAGTGCGATCGCGGGCTTTTCACGTGACCGGATCGTACCGTGCCGGGTTTTGGTGTTTTGAGTTACTGTGGACCTGGAGTGACATTGTAGCGCTTTATCACCCTGTGCTGGTGGGGGCGTGAGCACAGCGCCGGTGGGGGCGTGGGCGGGGTGACACCTAGTGAGAGAGGGTCACCTGGTGAACCCCGGGGTCAGCTAGTACTGGTGTCGGAGTGGTACATTCGGAGAGTCACTCATACTGAGGGAAGGAGTAACCACCTGAGCCAGTTGGGCCGGAGTAGCTAGCGTGCTATCCGAGGGGTTACTGTTTGGTCTCAGCGGGTCGGTGTTTCCTACTTGTGCTTGTGTGGACGGTATTTTCCACTTACGGCTGTGTGGTTGGTGTTTCCCCACTTGCGGAGGAGTGGTTGACGTGTTTTGCCGAGACGGGAGTTGTAGGCTCCTTGATAGAATGATTTTAGAAATATGCATGTTACATTCCGAAGGCACATGATTAATATCGAGATTTTAGGAGTAGTGTGTTACAGCTTTACTTGCCTTATTACCTGTACCTTTGTTACTGCACTTGTGGGTGCGTGTGTGGGAGGCAGGGGATCGGATGATCCCTACTGAGCCCAATTCTGGTGTGGCTCACTCCCTGCGTTTTCAGGTGTGGTCCTTGTGGCGTGTGACGGCGCGTGGCGTTCTCCTTGGTGTGCGGACCAGCAGCTATCTTAGTTTCCGGGGTATGCCCCGACGTTGTTGTACCTTATTTCTGCCTGTACTTATTTAATTTGTTGGACATGTAATTATTGTTGGACTGTATACGGACATTATCACTTTACTTCCTGCGCACTGTACCCCTTGTAGTCCGTGTGAATGTTATATCTAATCTTGTTTAACGCTTACTCCTCCAGATGTATGTATAAGATCCGGGTATGAACCTACAGTTAATGGGCCGACATCCATTTAGTGACCGGGTCTCCGGTCATAGGATGGCGGGTCGTTACAAAGAATATCTCTCAAAAGAAGACAGTGGGAGCAAGATAGAACTGGAAGAAATTCTAGACTCACAAATCAACACTGGTTCATCTACTGAACCATTGACTCAAGAACTTGTTCAAGATGATACACAAAAGGTTCGCAGATCAGGTAGAGTGCCTAAGCAGCCTGAAAGATATGTTGGACATATCGATGATGGCAAACCAAAAGTGAACTTAAATGAGAATGATGATCCTCAAACCTACCTTGAAGCCATAAATAGTCATGAATAAGAAAAATGGCAAAAGGCAATGGATTCTGAAATTCAGTCCATGTATGCCAACCAAGTTTGGAACTTGGTTTATCTGCCAGAAGGTATGGTACCTATTGGCAGTAAATGGATCTTTAAAAGAAAGATCGGGGCAGATGGACAGATTGAGACATACAAGGCAAGGCTTGTAGCAAAAGGATATCGTCAAAGGCAAGGTGTTGACTATGACGAAGCCTTTTCTCCAGTTGCCATGATTAAGTCAATCAGAATACTTCTTGCTATCGCCGCATTCTATGATTATGAAATATGGCAAATGGATGTGAAAACAACATTCCTCAACGGGAACCTTCAAGAAGAGGTGTATATGATACAACCTGAAGGATTCACTTCCAAAGAGCATTCAAGCAAGGTATGCAAACTGCAAAGATCCATCTATGGATTAAAGCAGGCATCCCGAACTTGGAACCTAAGATTTGATGAAGCAATCAAATCTTATGACTTCATTAAGAATGAAGATGAACCTTGTGTATACAAAAAGGTTAGTGGGAGCACAGTTACCTTTTTGGTACTTTACGTTGATGACATTCTACTCATTTGGAATGATGTAGGAATGTTATCATCGATAAAGACTTGGCTATCCAAAAACTTCTCCATGAAAGATTTGGGAGAAGCATCCTATATTCTGGGAATAAGGATCTATCGAGATAGGTCCAAAAGGATGCTTGGCTTGTCCCAATCTATGTACATAGATACCATAGTCAAAAGGTTTGGCATGGAAAATTCCAAGAGAGGCCTCGTTCCTATGAGGCATGTAATTTATCTCTCTAAAGAAATGTCTCTCAAGACACCTGAAGAGAGGGCATACATGGATAGAGTTCCTTATGCCTCGGCAATAGGATCTATCATGTATGCAATGCTATGTACTAGGCTTGATGTGGCACATCCATTAAGTGTCACTAGTAGATATCAGGCTGATCCAAGTGAGGAACACTGGAAGGCGGTGAAATGTATCCTTAGATACTTGAGAAGGACTAAGGATCTATTTCTCGTTTATGGAGGAAACGACTTGGAACTTCGAGGATTTACTGACTCGAGTTTCCAGTCGGATATGGATGACAGCAAATCCATGTCTGGATTTGTGTTCATGTTAAATGGAGGTGCAGTAAGTTGGAAGAGTTCCAAACAGGAAACTACTGCAGATTCAACGACCGAAGCAGAATACATTGCTGCAGCTGAAGCGGCCAAGGAGGCGGTTTGGATGAAGAAGTTCATCTCGGCGCTTGGAGTCATTCCAAGCATTTCAGATCCTGTTCCATTATTGTGTGACAACAATGCGGCAATAGCTCAAGCGAAGGAGCCAAGATCACATCAGAAGTCAAAGCACATCCTGAGACGATTTCATCTGGTTCGTGAGATCATCGCCCGAGGAGATATAGTAGTTGAGAAAGTCTCATCTGAAGATAATGTAGCAGATCCCTTGACTAAGCCATTGTCTCAAAACAATTTAGAACGTCACCTTAAGTCTATGGGACTTAGACACATGGGTGATTGGCTATAGTCCAAGTGGGAGAATGTTAGAATTGGGTGGCCTCAAAGCCAATCATTGTACATTCTAGTTCAGATTATTAATAAAGGCAATTATTTCTTCATTTAATAGTTCTCGCAAACGACTATCGTAATGAAGGTCCATAGACAAATATATGGGATATTGAATCATGATGAGATCATGATAGTGAGATCAATATCCTAAGGCAATTGTCTTAAATAGTTATCGATCATAGGATATTTGAGATGGACATTCAATATCCGATAAGATCGACACAAGTTATGTCTGCTCATATGATGAGGGTGAATGATCTCACATTCACTCGTGTGGTGACACTAAGACAAACAAGTGGGTGCTCATTAGAGAATGAGTTCACTGAACAGACCCAAATAAGAATTCTGGATGGTAATTATACCTATTAGTCAACCAGGGAATTCAATCGTTGCAATAGCACAGTTGGTCCTTTGACCTGAGTCACCAATGATACCTTGTTTGTGGACCATTGTATCTTGATTCTCTGACTCGTGGACTTTAACCATTAAGTCCACCATAATCAGTCTTTCAGATACAGTGGAAAGCTTGCGAAGGTAATTGAGTGAACAACAAGGGATTACTTACTCTTGGTATAAGACTGGAGAGAGAATGTCCTATGGATGTGTACACAGAAATTCCTGGCCAGGGTCAAATGAAAGAGATGTCTTTCTAGATATTAACTGTGTACTAGAATCCATCTGGATAATGCGATAGAGGGTTTGACTATAAAACCATACCCTTGCATTATCGGGACATTGCATGAGTGAAGGATTATATCTGTGCGGCATCTGCAGACGGAAAGGTTCAATTGAAGGGATCAATATCCCTTATATCTTCTGGGATCATGAGGTAGTGTTTGGTGCTGTTCATGATCAGAAGGCCAAGTGATTTGATCATCAGATGATAATTCACTTGTTTATTAAATTAATCATTTAACATATGATGTTTAAATGTTTATTAATAAATATTAAACTCAAAAAACAGTTCTAAGTTTAATGGGCCTGCAACCGGACTGATATATGGGCCTAGAGGGTCACAAACATAAGAGTTCTCGTCAGACGGTGAGAGATGTTAAATTTCATGCTTATATGGGTTTTTGTGAAAAGCTGCAGGATAAACATGAAGATTTAATGGAGAATTATCCAAGGCCAAACTCTTGGATAATCATGAGGATTAACTGTTGTGCTTATCCTTATTTCTATATAAGGAGGGCCAAGGGGGAGGGGTAAAAAGTTAGTTGGACGAACTTTTACCCCAGATTCTCTCTCTCCTCTCTCTCTCTCCTTCTCGGAGTGGATTTGTCTCTCTCCGCGCATGGTGGTTCTGAGATCTGGTCGGAGCACTCAAGTCGAGGAGGAAATCGCATCTGCTGTGGGAACTCGTGTGGATACCTCTAGAGATCGTGCGCGTGCGCGATTACCGAGTCGGCATCATCCACGGGAGATTCGAAACCCCGCAAAGGTGAAGAACTGTTCTTCCCGCTTAGATTTTAATGTCCGTTTTACAACCCCAGCAACCGATACAAAGGAATCATTTTTATTTCCGCTGCATTCTTGGCGATTCATTACATACATAGCATGGCATACATGATAAATCCTATGGCAGAGGCATAGGGTATTCTATCCATGAATGCCCTCTCATCCGGAGTCTTAGGAGACTGCTCCTTTGAGAGATTAATTCCATGTCTCATCGGTATGAGACCTCTCTTGGAATTTTCCATGCCAAACCTTTTGACTATGGTATATATGTACAAGGATTGGGTCATTCCAAGCATCCTCTTTGATCTATCTCTATAGATACGTATTCCCAATATGTAGGATGCTTCTCCCAAATCCTTCATAGAGAAGTTTTTCGACAGCCAGATCTTTACTGATGTCATCATAGCTATATCATTCCCAATGAGTAGTATGTCATCTACGTAAAGAACTAGAAAAGTGACTGCACTCCCACTGGTCTTCTTGTACACACAAGGCTCATCTTCATTCTTAATGAAGTCATAAGACTTGACTGCCTCGTCAAATCTTATGTTCCAGCTCCGGGAAGCTTGCTTCAGTCCATAAATGGACCTCTGAAGCTTGCACACTTTATCTGGAGATTCTTTGGATGTGAAACCTTCTGGTTGTATCATATACACCTCCTCCTCAAGGTTACCATTGAGGAAGGCAGTCTTCACATCCATCTGCCAGATTTCATAATCAAAATGTGCAGCAATGGCGAGCAGAACTCTGATCGACTTTATCATGGCAACTGGTGAGAAAGTCTCGTTATAGTCAATTCCTTGTCTTTGACGATATCCCTTTGCCACCAACCTTGCCTTATAAGTGTCGATCCGTCCATCAGCACCGATCTTTCTCTTAAAGATCCACTTGCAACCGATGGGTACAATACCCTCGGGCAAGTCCTCCAAGTTCCAAACTTGGTTGGTGTACATGGACTGGATTTCTGAGTTCATGGCTTCTCGCCATTTCCCGGCTTCTGGGCCTTCTATAGCCTCCTGGTAGGTTTTCGGATCATCATCCTCATTATATGCTACCTTAGACTCACCTTCATCAATATGTCCCACATATCGTTCAGGTAGTCTAGGTACTCTACCAGATCTACGAGGCTCATCTGTGTGTACCTGAACAAATTCAGGAACTGATATCTCATCTGATGATAATGCAGCTATTTGGGGATCTAGAATCTCTTCCAGTACTATTTTACTCCCACTGTTCTCCTGGATAAGGTATTCCTCTTCCAGGATGGTAAAAATAGTATCCAAAGGTTTCATTTGGATATCCCACAAACCTGTATTTATCAGTTCGTGATTCCAGCTTGTCTGGATCATGCCTCTTTACATGGGCAGGACAACCCCAGACTTTAACATATTTAAATTCTGGTTTCCTGCCTTTCCATATCTCATATGGAGTAGAGGCCACAGACTTGCTGGGTACTCTATTCAGTAGGTATGCTGCTGACTCTAGAGCATACCCCTAGAGGGACACTGGTAATCCTGAAAAGCTCATCATGGATCGCACCATGTCCAACAAGGTGCGATTCCTCCTTTCTGATACACCATTCATCTGTGGTGTATATGGAGGGGTCAGCTGAGAAAGGATACCATTATCCTTTAAGAATTGTGTGAAGTTGGTACTCAAGTATTCTCCTCCTCGATCTGATCGAAGAGCTTTAATACTCTTTCCTAACTGTTTCTCCACCTCATTCTTTAACTTCTTGAACTTCTCAAATGCTTCCGACTTGTACTTCATTAAGTACACATAGCCGAATCTTGAGAAGTCATCGGTGAACATGATGAAGTAAGAAAAGCCACCTTTGGCTTGGGTGGACATCGGACCACATACATCTGAATGTATTAGTTCCAAAATGTCCTTGGCACGTTCTTCATGTCCACTAAATGGAGATTTTGCCATCTTTCCCATAAGGCAGGATTCGCATGTTGCAAACGATTCATAATCGAATGCTGTTAAGTAACCATGCTTGTGCAACTTTTGCAACCTGCTTTCGCTAATGTGCCCAAGTCTACAATGCCACATGTAGGCCTGGTTCACACAATTCTTGCTCTTCTTAAGAGCATTATCAATCTGAAGATTGTAATAAGAAACATCTAATAGATATAGACCGTTGACTAAAGATGCCGAAGCTATTGATTTATTACCATAATAAATCGAACAACTTCTATTCTCAATTGTGAACCTATATCCTATCTTGTCCAAACAAGATATTGATATGATGTTCTTTATTATGCTAGGAACATAATAACAATCTTCCAATAGTAAGGTGTCTCCCGATGGAAGCCTGAGGTTTGCAGTCCCAACAGCAATCGCCGCAACTTTTGCGCCGTTTCCTAGCCTCAATTCCACCTCACCTTGTCTCAGCTTGCGCTCACTTGTCAGCATCTGCACATCATGGCAGATATGAGAAGCACATCTGGTATCTAATACCCAAGATGTGGAATCTCTAACTGACAAGTTGATATCTATCATATAGATATCTGAAACTTCAGACAGCTTCACTCTTCCATGAGCTTTATCGTTAAGGAACTCCTTGCAGTTCCTCTTCCAGTGACCATACTGCTTATAGTATAAGCAGTCACCCTTCACTACTCTTTTATCTTTGTCCTTCGATCCTTTATCGTTAGCTATCATCCCTGCTTCAGGGGCATCCAATGCCGATTCAGCAAGAGGATCAGCTCCAGGGACAAAGTTATTGTGCTCAGATCTGAAGACATTCTTCAGTCTGAACCAATCCGAGTAGATCAAGTAAGTCAAAATGGCATCAAGTATGCCACGGAGTGGGTTATTCGATGACATAGTTCCTACAGGAGATAAGTAAAATCTATTTAGCAGATGTTCAATTATTAAAGTTTAAAACAAGACATGGTCTTTTGTTCAAGTTTAACTCCCACTAATTTTCAACGGACTGTATAACCCTCAGTTATATAGAACGGGAGACGCCGACAGTCTCCTAGTGGGGATCAGAATCTCAATGACTTGCACTACAGCCTTGTGGATAGCACAACAAACTGTAATACAATCAGAGAGCACCCAACTCATGGGACTTGCAACTCCTTGCAATATCTGATCATAGCTTCGGTCCCCAGAGATTTAATGGCCTTGTGGATAGCACAACAAACCACTAATTCTGGTCTAAGCTAACCATCATTACGCGACGAGCATAGATTTGCATGCAGCCCTTGTGGATAGCACAACAAAGCTACATGGTTCCTCTACCCCGATCTATAGGCATCTAATGCCATAGCCACAGTTTCTCCTCCCAATTAAGCAGGCCTTGTGGATAGCACAACAAACCTGCCTAAAGTGATTCGAATCCTATGACTATAACGATGGTGGACTACGCGGTAAGTTCTTAACTACTCGCGTTACGGCTTAGAGTTTATCTGAGGTTATTTAGATAACTTTTATCTTGGTCTCTCCTAGGTGATAGTATATAGATATATCGTATATATTTACTAAATACTATAATCTGCTTTGATTCATAATCAAAAGAAATCAATACATCTCATACATGTCATTAGTGTGGTCATGGATAGCACAGTGGGTTTGATTGGAGCCAACAGTCAAACGCAGACACAATCTAATCATAACATTTACATTAGATAACCTGCAAACACATAGGCAAGAGATCTCCATCTTTTCGCCTTCCTGGTTGCAGCTGTGGATCGTCCTCGCTCCTTCCTCGGTTGCCTCAATCATATTACATTAATTCTAGAATTACAAGTAAATTGAAGAAAGCCTTATGGCGAGTACAAGAGAGAGAGGGAGGTAGAAATACATCGGAGTATGAGAAAGAGAGGTGCGCAGACCTCTATTTATTAACAATTAATAATCAAACATACATCCACGATCCACACAATCCATCATTCATCACATGAACAATTAAATAAGTGCATATCCATGACCACGGTGTGTTTTAAACATTCCACACATGATTCAGCGCATCACATGGCTAAAACAAATGAGTTTTCAAAATAAATAATTTTGGCTTTCAAAAAGCTGGGATCCAATCAAAATTGGTATTTGAATTTTCAAAACTCATTTTATTAACTTAACATGCAATTAAATCTAAATTTAAAAGCATTAAACACACATCACATGCGCACACACTCCGAATTAATAATTCCATATTATTCCATGCAAATTAGAACATTTCTAATAATCTAACACTTAGATTAAACCCCACTAATAATCTAACAATTAGACTATTAAAGATTAACCTAACTTTTAGATTAATCCATCAAAATTAATTAACAATTTAACACTTAAATTATTAATTAACTCTAATTATTAATTAACTACTAATCTAACTCTTAGATTAGTTAATTAATGTTAATTAGTAATTTAACATTTAAATTATTAATCAACACTAATTAATTAATAATTTTCATCTAACACTTAGATTAGTTGAGTTAAAATTAATCATTAATCTTAACACTTAAAATCAACAATTAACTCTAATTAACTGATAAGTACTAATTTAACAATTAAATTAGTCAATTAGAATTAATTATTAATTTAACACTTAAATTAATAACTAACTCTAATTAATAATTAACAATTAGATGTTTCAATAACTAATAATCTAACATTTAGATTAATAATTATTAACCATTAATTTTAACACTTAAAATTAGACAACTAAAGTTAATTATTAAATTAACACTTAACTTAATAATTAACCATAATTAGTTAAGAACTAATTGTAATTAAAATGATTCACAATCATTAATAACCCAATTAAATAAAATTAGATAAAGATTTAATTTCAAAAAAAAAATTTAATTTTAAATTTAAAATCTAATTAGAATTTAATTGGGTCAAAGGGGTTTTATTTTGGGTTTAATTGGGTCAAGAGGGTTCAGCCAAGGGGCTGAGCCAGGGTCAAGCCAGACCCCTATTGGGCTCGAGCCAGGGCTCGGGCACCCTGGCTCAGCCAGCCCGTGGCCCCGGTCCGTCGGGACCGGCCAAGTGGGGTGGCTCGACCGGCCTTCTCCAACCTGAACCCCCCAAACCAGAAACCCTAATCCTACTGCAACCGGCGGCTGGGGTTGTTGCAGGCCGCCGCTGGCCGGCCCCCGGCGTCGCCCGGCCCCGGCCGGCGGTGCCCGCGGCGCCGGCGACGTGCCCGGCGCCGACAGGGCCGCCGGCGGTGCCCACGAAGCTACAGCCCGAGCCTTTAAATCCTCCCCTTAAACTGGCTTTTCAGGTTTCAAAAACCCGAGTTTGGGCTAGTTTTTCAGGACCTCCAAGGGCACTCCGGCGCCGATCTTGGTGACCGGTGGATAGAGGTGACTATCCTCTATAGATCCGGAGTCTCGGCCGACCATCCCAACGCTTGGGAAGCGAGTACGAAGTCGCCGAAAACACCCCGTTCATCGTCCCACGAAGAACTCCGAAAACCCCAAAATAAAATCCAAAAAATAATCAAATTATTTGTGTTCATCTTATGAACACTATTCCGTCATTTTAATCGGATTAAACGCATGGAATATCTCAAGAAAAATTAATTTCGGAAACCGAAACAGGACGAGAAACAGTGGAACCTGGCTCTGATACCACTGTTGGGTTTTCTCGTTTTCTTCGGATCGCTCACGCAGCGGAAAACATAATATTTACAGCGATCCGTTCCTATTTCGAAATCTAAAATACGATAATCGGATTATCGAAGTTCTCACCGTGTGCGGATTCGAATCCGCAGCCGTTCGGTTCCGTCGGTGTGACACCGCAAGCCGCGCAAGCGCCCGGCCTCTAGCGAAGTCCACGAGATCCTCCCCGCGATGGATATCGTCGAGTTCCTCGTTCTTCGCAGTCCACGAAGCCTCCACCGGTCGCCGCAATCATCGCCGCAGTGCGCGGACGATTTCCCGTCGAACGGGATTCGGAGAAGCGGCGAAGTAGATCTGGATCTGCCTGGACGCCAGAGGAAGACAGAAACTGAGGAGGGGCGGCTAGGGTTAGCAACCGCTTGGCCTGCTCAGCCCGTTCGCTATGTTTTATACTAACCGCGCGGTTTTTCATAAAAACCCCCGGTTTGTATAAAACCCACTTATTTATCCATCGCCTTGAGAATCATTTGCGTGTGACCCTCTAGGCCCAAGTACCAGTCCAGTTAATGGCCCAACAAGCCCAGTGACTCCTTACTGGCTTTATTAATTAATTAATAACCCTTTATTAATCAATTAATCAATCGAATTGATGTCGCACATCGAATTCGACCGGGCCTCCAATCACGTTGGGTGCCAAGCAACACCGCGTGAACCCGGAAGGTATTTGGGGTTAAGTAACCCACTCTTGGAACCTTTCCGCTGACAGTTACCGCGTGGATATAATCCTTCATTCGTACAATGCTCTCGAGTCAACTCAGGGTATGGCGAGCTGTCAAACCCTAACCGGTTGACTCACTTGGATTGGATGCCGCTGATGAATATCGGAAAACTCCTTTCCCGATATTATCGTCTGTTCTGTCCAGGGACTTTCGCGCATCCTTCCTAGAGCATTCTCTCTCTAAGTATCGAGAGCGAATGATTCCTTATTGACACACAATTCCCTTCGACGGTATTCCGTTGTACCCAATCCTTGGAGTATTAGAATCCCATGGCTAGAGATTCGTAAACCAAGGTCAAAGCACAGAAGTCCACTGCCAAGGTGTCCTTGGTGTCTCAGGTCCGAGGACCATACACGCAACTGCGACAATAGAATCAAGCTAGTTGACAGTGAGGTACAATACCATCCAGCGATTCAGTCGGATCAGTTCAGTGAACTCATTCTCCAATGAGCACCTACAGATTCACCTTAGTGTCTCCATACAAGTGACTTATGAGACCAGTCACCCTCATCATATGAGCAGGAGTAATCTGTACTAGTCTAACCGGATATCCGATGTCCTTCTCGGATATCCTCCGACTATGAACGATTAAGAATATGTGTGTTTAAGTGATCAGTCTCATTAGTATGATCTCATCATAATCTGATCACCATAGCAGATATTCACGGACTTCATTATGAAATGATAATTAACGCGATTTACACATAATGAATATTATGCCATTTTATTAATAATGAACGAGATTTACATTGTTAGATTGGCTTGTAGGCCACCTAAACTAACAGCGACGACGTCTGATTCTGGGTCAGCGTCGCACGGTTGACCGTTAGGGTTCCAAGGTGTTCCATCTTATACCTTCTAGGTTGTGAGGAAAGAGACCCGGGTCGGGCAAATCATTTACCTTAAAAACCTTTTAGGCAAACTTGGTGGTCGGAAGCAACTGGGAGCCTAAGCATGGCATGACGGTATTGTCATCAGTGTGAGTCTTAGCCGGTCAAGGTTAGTTTGAGGAGTCTAGAGGCCCAAATCAACTTAGATGTGTGCTTAGGATACTTGGGAAGTTGAGTGTGGATTTCCCTTTCATCATTCAACCAGGCTAAGTTTGGGCAGTCACCAGGTGGTCGGAATAAAAAACATGTTTTCATTTATCACACACCTCATTTGTTAATATCCGCTAGCATTTGCATATTTACTTGTCGCATCAGTTTCAATACTCTTCCTTTTGTCTGGTTAGTAGGACACGGCCCCTTGACCCTATGCGAAGGCTAGGAAAAAGGTAGTTGCTCTTTTTTGGGCAAGGGGCCGAAAACAGATACTACTAACTGTTTCTCCTAATGTTGTGCATGCAAGAAGAACATGTGTGAACAAAAGCAAAACAAGAAGTACCCGGACATCCAAATAGTGAAATATGCAAGCATAACATAATCGTCATACATCACAAAATAGGGGCATACCCCTGTATCAGCTCTCAATCCCTCTTCCTTCCCTCCGCCTCATCATCCCTCCTATCACAAGAGGAGCGTCTCATCTGACCCTCGGCGTCATCCTCCCGAGCACGGCGATGGCCCGATGTCGGCCGCATGGACCCCGAAGAGCCAGTAGGTCGAAGTGCCCTCCATGCATCCTCAGCAAGTAGGGAGTCGAGGTCCCTAAAGATAGAACTCCCAGCAGGTGCCTGACCAGCTGATGGGGCAGGGATAGGCGGACGAGCTCCTGGACTATGTGCGCTAGATCTCATTGCTTGTTCTTGCCCCTTCTTCATCACTCGGTCCTACAAGGTCCGGTACTTGAAATCAAGCTCCCTCACCTCTGTCTGCGACCTCGACACATCCTCTCACAGGCCAGCTATCTTGCCCTCCCAGTACACGTCTAGATGGGTTCCCTCTCTTGTCCTGACTCGGGCCACCCGCTCCTCTAGCATCTGATCTCTCAATTGCTGATTGAGGTTCTCCAATTCCTCCGTCCTGGCCAAGGCGGCTTCCACCTCCTACCGTTGTAAGGGAACTTAGGGTTAGGCAAACTCAATCAAAATAACACAAGAATGGAACAACTCACACCTGCTGTGCCAAGTCTGCCTCCCGGGCCTCCGCACGATGGAGGGCATCTTGTAGCCTCGCCTCCTAATCAGCAGGGGTAGCTGGTCCCTGAGATGATGAGCCTGCGCCAGGATCCCCTCGCAGCCCATGGTGGGCTAGCATTTCTCTCTGCATTACAAAGAATTCCATAAGTATAAAAAAGCAAAATCATTCCTGAATACAAAATCAAATTTCTCACCAACTCTCCAATTTGGCGAAGCAAGTCACTCGTCTGCAGAACCAAAATCTCATTCTGATTCCTTAAAATCTGCACGGCTTCGATTTCTGGCATATGTTGCAAGTACACCACCAGAGCCAATTAGTAAGAAGAAATTGAATGAAAGGCAAGTGAATCGAAAGGTTTGAATTAACTCACCCGCCAAGCATCTAGAAACATGAGGTCTGCGTACCGTTAGGCATAATCTCCCAAGTATGTATAGCTATCTCGCATGGTTTTATCCTCTTGCAGGGCATCTCCAGTACGGTGGCATACCTCAATCTCAGCTTGCCTTACCAGTCGCCAGTCCTGACCAATTGCGGAAGAGTGGAGACGACCGCGGTTCATATCAGGGTAAGTCGGAAAGGCAAGTAAAGGCTGATGCCATCCCCACGTATGGAAAGTCATCCGAACGAAGAGGCCATCACATATATTCACACATAGCAGGGGCACTTCTCGTCGGAATTGGGAGAGGCTCTAAGACACCCATGGATGATCAGTGAGATCCTCCTCTGCATATGGCATCCACACCACGTGTTTGAAGTTGAAAGTCAGACTTAATCATTGGTCAAGAGGTGCATATCTTGAATTACTCACCATATGAGGAGGAAATGTGTCAAGTTCAGCACGGATGTCCTCCACGCGGTACAAGATGGGACAATAATCCCGAATCACCTCCCACCGCACCATAAGTGGAGTCCATCCCTCACGATCCATGGAGACTACCCCACGGCCGATGGGAAAATGGGTGTAGCCCCAAATCTACAAGAGACAACACAATCAATATCAATCAAGAAGGACATGGATCAACAATAAAGAAGGATTACCTGAAGAAAGGGCGTGAACCCGCCCAAATTGCCGGATCCCTGGCAATAGCTCACCAGGTGAGAGAAAAGGTGACCCAGCATCGCTGCTCCCCATGCCATCTTCTTCGCTGCTTGGAGATCCTCCAGCAGCAGCAAATATTTCAAGTTGACCTTGTCGAAAGCTATGGCAAATAGCAGTCTTCCGAAGAAGAGCAAGAGGAAGATCCGCAGATTCTGATCATCTGAGTGGCCATCCAAATCTAGCAAAGTCTCCACTCTCTCGGCAAATGCCTCAAGAGTCTTACTCGGCATCTACCGGACCCGACTCAATCCCACAGATCGGGCAAAATGGCCGAGGGGTATATGAGATAATGCTCCTTGAACTCGATAATACCCTTCGCCCAGGAGTCGATCTGAAAGCTGCCTGTAATCTCTAAGCTCAGGACCCACTACTGGATCACCAATGACAGGCAAGCCTGTCAAAAAGGATACGTCTTCTAGCGTGGGCAGCATATGTCCCCAAGGCATGATAAAGACCCTGCATCTGTCATCCCAGCGCTCTCGCAAAGCCACTAAGAATGGTGCATCCACCATGAATGGTCGGATCCGGAACAGCGGCCCGAACCCAAATGAATCCACCTGAAAAAGAAGTCGGTCGGGCAATGCATGGTACCAGGCCCAGACCAACACCCAAGAAACTCTGCCCCGAACTCTTTGCGGTCCCTGTAAATCCCGCAAATGATAGAACAAAAGTTAGGTACATATGTATATATAAATATATATATGGGTGTCGAGCTGCCCGCCGTCCGCCCGTACGGACGGTGGGGCCGCCCGCCGTCCACTCGGGTGATCAGATTCAAAAAAAAAAAATCAAAAATCAAAAGAAGGACTTACCTTCTTCTTCTTCGGGGGAACCTCCTCATTTCCGCCATCTTCTTCCTCATCTTCTTCTTCTTCTCCGGCGTCTTCTTCCTCTTCACCGACTTTATCTTCCTCCTCTTCTTCGTCACCTTCTGCCTCCCTCTCTTCTTCTCCTTCCTCTCCGCCGCGAAGCACGTCTTTGCCGGGCACCTCCTTGCCGCCGCCACCGCCGGCATCCGCGTCGTCACTGTCGCCGGCCACCATTGCCTCGCCATCACCACCACCAGTCCTTCTCCTCCTAAGGGAGCGGGGAAGCCATACATGAGCCATGAGAGAATTGAGAGGATGTTCGGGGGATCAGGGGAAAAAGAAGGAGAAAGTGAATGAGAAGGAGAGGGTGAAAGTAAAAAAAAAGGGGGTTTTCGGGTCTTAAAGCCACTTCTGTGGCCATCCCTGGCGGACGGC
The DNA here is from genome assembly GCA_030544215.1 of Zantedeschia hybrid cultivar. NCBI lineage: Eukaryota > Viridiplantae > Streptophyta > Magnoliopsida > Alismatales > Araceae > Zantedeschia > Zantedeschia hybrid cultivar. Next base: position 41,612,022 of record JARZZO010000015.1, read on the forward strand.
CACGATCGTGGCCGTCCGCTTTGGCAAACGGCCACGACTATGGTCGTCCGAATTGGCGGACGGCCGACCGCTCTAGCGAACGGCCACGGTCATGACCGTCCGATTTGGCAGACGGCCATGAGCCTAGCCGCCTGTTGACCAGTGTCCTCATCTTTTTCCAATCTTAAAAATCAAATAACTCTTTTTATTCACTTATCCTTAATAAAATACATCATTCAAATGCTCCACGACCCATGAAAAAGGCACATACAGCAGGTCGTACATTTCTTAAATAATTCACATATTTCTCGACTTCTTCTGAAGTCTCTGCTACATCAATGCGGGCCTTGGTGAATCTAGAATGACAACGCCATGCACGTCAGAGTCGTTCTATAGCCCTTGCTTCCCTCGCATACCTAGTATGCCTCAGTACGATCAGCATATCATATAAAGCAGGAAGTGGCACTTGGCTTGGAACGCCAATTTGGAGATGGCAGCGATGCCCTTGGTGCACGGTTAACTTGTCTGGGCCGATTAGCCACAGCTCACGTTCACGAGAAGCCCTTGTGGTAAATTCCATACTCCGAAGGATCATCGGAACAAAGTTGAATTTTTCCACAGTTAGAAAATTCAGATAATCACGCCAGTCATCCCTCGTCTTGAGATGAGCCGTGAGACATCTGACTTGATCTTCTGGACCAAGAAGTGAGCGTGCAGGATACCACGCACTGTGCTGAAATATCCTAGAAGTGGAGGTCACTTTTCATGAAAATCAAAAATCAAATGCATCTCCGTCCACAGCTGCAGAGTGAATAAACTCCCCCCTATATATCGCCCCATACTCATGCGACTGAGCCCTCCACAAAGATGTGACAGAATCACCGGGGCAAGATATTGACCTCTCCACAGCAAGCTCAGCACACCCACATACTCTCTTTCTAGCACAGAGCCTGAAGTTGGGAACCACAAGACTCCCCCGAGGACTAGGCATAACCCCCGCATTAGTCTTTCAGGCCCGACCGTCTTGCGTTTAATTTCTTGGATCAACCAGTGCGCAAGACGATCAACGAGGATTCCTCGCTTGTCACTCATACGGCATACCTCCCGTTTGTCTTGCACTATATCAGCAAAGATCACCTTCCATGCAAGTAAATCAGAGGGATCGCCAGTGGCTAGACCATCCCAGCCATAGAAGATTTCTACCTCCTCTATCAGCACGGTCACTTCAAACTCTCGAGACATGAATGTATGCGTCTCCGGATGCCACAGTTCAAGCAGTGCGCCCAACCCCTCCCAATGCCAGTGAATAGAGTTGAACCACTTCGCGAACACAATAGACCAGGTCATATTCCACCGGCGCATATACACCCTCATGTCTAGTGTGATCACGTCCATTAGGTCTGCAAGCCATGCATACCTTCGAGTATGCCGTACATCAGGGAATCTTGGAATAGGTTGTAGGACAACCGAAGGTCAAAGAAGAGAAAAGAGAATCAAAATAAATAGCATAAAAGCCTGAGCTTACCTATCCATGGGCCAGTAGGCTGCTGAGATGGCCTTCAACATCAGATAGAACCTGAGGTTCCCTGGCGGCCGCGTGAGCAGAAGATGAGGCCATAGTCATCGTAGAAAAGTTTGAGGATTTTAGAAGGGAGCTTCAGGTCAAGTCTCCCCCTTTAAGGCCACAAGATAGACTATGGCACTTTCCATGTTCCATAAAAGACAGAGGACATGCATATCCATCTTTTCATAAACGGCATATCCTTTGGCCTTCCACTCTCTTCATAAAAGGCATACTAGTTGGCCTTCCAACTTTTCATAGAAGGCATGCTAGTTGGCCTTCCACCATTTTGAAAAAAGGCACTTCCGTAAAAGGCATGCTAATTAACCTTCACCCTTCTTACCTTGAGGAGGTAACTTCACCACGAGTTCAGGAGACCTCTTTGCTTAACGTCAACAAATTAATGGTTATTCCTGAAAATCGAGTCGACGCCATATCGGATTGGCATTCTACCATTAGAATAGTCATATCTTCCATATCGGCTTCGACTCGAAACTAGCTATTTGCTTCTCATCCTTTTGCAATTTAAATACTTGAATGTTGTGAACATTGGATATATGAACTTTGCTAATGTGTGCTATTGTAGCTGCAGGAAATATGAAGTAAGTAGGATCGAAGACATAGGAGACTAATAACTTCGGGCGTATAGACTCTGAGTTCCTCTTTAAACAAAACAATGAGGAGTCTATATTCCCCAAGTTATTCGATTGGCCAATAAATCCCTTCTGTTTGCATTTAGATTAGGAATTTGTTTTCCAAGTTTTAACTAGCATGCATTGCATAACCAGCATCCTCGCCCTAGGGGCAAAGACCACAATTTATCACTCAGCTTAACTCACTGTTGATCTGTGAGTCTGGCAATTGTTTGTTTGTTAGCCCTTTGAATTGCAAGACCTTATCCATTTCCAATTCGCGTGCTTGCGAATCTCTTACTTGGCAATCATGTGATGTGCCAGGCCACCGTGCGCCCGTTGTGTTGAGACCTTTTTCAAGTCACGCTCCCTCGATCTTTCATGCTTGAGATCCCCTTGGGCCAGATCGTTGTATCCTAGTGCGCCAAGGCCTCGCGGTTCCAGCACTCGAGGGTCCCACGGATTGTGATTCTCTAGTTTGGATTTTGTTCCCCTTCTTAATCACCCATGCAATCCAAATGCCTAACTCTCATGCATTTGCCACATTCTCATATCATCCTTGGATATAGTTCATCCCTTCTTCGGGCTGTCCAAAATCAGGATCGATTTTCGGAACACCTATTTATCATTCCGCTCCACTCCACTGCAAAACAGGTGTCCCGGAGGGGCATTTGTAGACACCAATTTTGGACCCCTTTTGGTCGTAAACCCCAGTCACCATTAGCCTATCACCATCAAACCCATCACCTTAGCCATCTCATTTAATCCATCCAATTTTCCCAGCCCACTAAATAATCAGGCCCATTAATCAATCTCGGCTTTCGCCACCTTTTCGTGGAAGACCAACCAGCCCGCCTTCCAACACCCTTGGAAGGCCACTCCTTGCCTTCCACCATCCTTGGAAGGCTAACCAGCCCGCCTTCCACCACCCGTGGAAGGCCAGGTACCTTACCTTCCACCTTTTGGACACCTTTTTCATTTTCCACCACATTTTCGTGGAAGGCCAACCAGCCCGCCTTCCACCATCCTTGGAAGGCCACCCCTTGCCTTCCACCACCCTTGGAAGGCCACCCCTTGCCTTTCACCACCTTTGGAAGGCCAACTGGGCCGCCTTCCACCTTTTCATGGAAGGCCAGCTACCTGGCCTTCCACGGAATTAGAAGGCAAGATAGTTGGCCGTCTATTCTCCTAACTTCCACCTTGACCACGTCTTCCCATGATCTCCTCCACTCGCCACCCTCATCCCCACTACTCCGATCACTCCCCACTCCGACGACTGCCGCGCGCACAACCTCCAACTCTTGACCATCTCCTATTGGTTCTTTGATGATTAACGAGGATTTAGAACTGGAATTTTCCCTATTTTCTCCTCTCCTATTTAAACCCTCTTACTCCTCCCGGAGAGGGGGTTGGGTGGGCGAGGATTGAAGATTGGATTTTTGGAGGTTGGCCAATCTGGTGGTTGCAGGCAGCAGAATGGGAGCACCTGGAATTCCTCCGACATGGGCTTGTTCTTCTAACTCTTCCCCTCTTTCTTTTCTATTTACTGCACTCTCCACTTTTCCACATATCATAGTCTCCTTTTACTACAACCCATCCATCTTATCACCATGGCACACACGTACACTTCATTGCATGCATCCTAGGACGTCCTATCACCCACTCTAACAGAGGTTTCAAACAAAAATGGGAGGTGGGTGGCCATAACATATGGTCACCTTCCCTCCCCAAACACCCATCCGGTGTGTCCCCTTTCAATTTTAGCTCGTTTATTTGTGTGTATGAACAGATTCTACATGTCGCAGTTCTAATCAGGCTATTTCTTTTCTTTGTTTTGTCTTTTCTTTTCAGGGGCTCTTACCACATCTTGCGTGCAAACTCCCCCTTCGGCCGGCCGGAGGCTGAGAAGAGGAACCCGTCATCTCCCGCTCCACCAGGACGCGATCAATCTCACCATCCTGCGGAGCACATGGACCGTAAGGTAATGCTCCTGGCGATCACATACTTCAATTCCTAAGCCCGTCCAAATTGCCGCAGTGCTAAGACGAACGGAGGAGCCCTTGTCCGAAGGAGACAGCAGCAGTGGGGATGTTCTGGGCACCTATAGTGGCCTGTTGAATAGACAGAGGAGGACTCCTCTTCCTTCCACTGTTGCCCCTTTTTAGCTTCAGACTGGCTATGGGTAAAGATTGGGGCAACCTAGTTTTGATGCTCCAGCAGTGGGTTCTGCACTATACCCATGTTTGGTGGTGTTGCTACATGCGCTGGTGCTCTCTGCATCTGTTGTTGTTGTTGATGTAGTTGTTGTTGTTGCTATGACTGTAATCTCCTTGCCTTCTGGGCGGCTATCTATTTTCTCATCTCCTCCCAATCAATACCCCCTTGCTCATTCAGATCATGGATGTAGTCCCTGAATTGAAAACATGCATCCACTGTATGTCTAGGTTGTCTATGAAAGACGCAATACCTAGAGGCATCAGCATTCTGGGGCCAGACTATTTTCTCCTTTGGCAAAACTAGAGAATTGGCTGCCATAACGGTGTTGAATATGTCTACTAGAGATTCCGGGAGTGGAGGATAAGATGCCCTCTTTGGGCCTGGAGGTTTTCTCTACTGATTGTAATCGCATGGGGGGGGTACAATGTGGTATGCTCGCTGCTGACGTGGCTGGTTGAACGTCTGTTGATACTGCTGCTGAGGCTGATTGTAGGTTGGCTGGTATGGTTGGTGTGGTGGCCTAAAGCCCTGCTGATTCGGCGTTCTCTGTCCCGTATATTGCGGCTGTTGTTGTTGGTTTCTCAAGAACTATGGTTGGTTATTTTTCATAGTGCTGATTTGTTCATGGGAGAGTGTGCCCTCAGTAGTAGGACCCATGCTAGGAGAATTTGGCATGGCAGGCTTCCAAGATGGAGGTTTGCTAGGTCTATGGGGGTCGAAGATGATGGAGAAGGTTGAATCTTTAAAAGCATTCTGGCAATAACGCGCCCTTTCATATAATTCCGCCATGCTAGTCAAATTGTTCAATGTGAGGACTAGCTTGTACTAGGGCGTAGTGTTGGCAATCATCATCTTCACTTGTTCTGACTCAGACATGTGATCTTTTATCTTCTCTGCCATACCCTTCCATTTATCAGCAAAGGTGATGAAGTCTTTATCAGGCTTCATCTTTTCAGCCACAAAATTAGTTATTGATAAAGACGGTGCAATCCTAACCTGGTATTGCTGGATAAATTTCCTTGACACGATTTCATAATCCTCCATGTCAGATGAATCCAAAGAAAAGAACCATTCGAGGACCGGTCTCTAATGATTTCCTGAACAAGAATGCCAGCGACCTTTTGTCGTTCTGCCAGAGGGAGGATTCATACATAAACTTCTTCAAGTGGGTGAAGGGGTTTCCAGAATCATTATACTTTCTGTACACTGGCATTTCTGAAGGTGGCAGATGAAATACTGGCAAACTAGGGAGGTTGATCTTAGGTACAGCCTTGACTCCCATCATTTTCCTAAAACTGTTGAATTGCTCATCCATCCGGTCCATCTTTGTGAGTAGAGCCCGAGTCACTGGATCAATCTGGGGAGGAGGAGGTGATGGAGCATGATAGGCTTGCCTGTTGGAGTAACTGGGGCAAGGGGGGCAGTACGGTTGAGGTTCGGCAACGCTTCCGCCATACTCGAAGGCATTTTGGTGAGTCGGCGTATGCGGTCTAGCTGGGTATCTCGAGAAGGATTGTTGTGGCTCAGATGGCCGGGGAGTAGAAATATGAAGGCCATCCATAGCTTGATGAACATAGGGGATATGGTGAGGGGGAGGAATTTGACGAATAACAGGGGGAACCGCGGGATTTGGTTCGGCAGAACGCAAGGGCGTCTTTCCTTTGAGAATGGATTGGATAGCCTCAAGTTGTTGAGGATTCACGTGGATAGATAGAGCTCCCAAGACGGTAACTTGATCAGGAGGGTTGGTAGACGAAGGTTCAACTTGATCTTGAGCCTCCTCATAGGTGGGATTGGAGATTACGTGCACATAAGGATGATTGGTACCAAGATCACACTGGTCATAAGTAAACTGAGCTTGATGAGGGGCATAAGTGTCTTTCTCATATTCAGCATGAAAGAAGTTGGAATCATGGGGGGCATTAGCATCTCCCCCATTCTCAGAATGGTAATCATAATTGCGAGGGGCATTAGTATGTCCCTTATATTTAAATACATCTTCCTATTCGATGGCAACCATGTCGAGAGTTCTACCTGATCGGAGCATCATGATATTAAATATTGATAGAGCTTCAAACAAGTCGTGTAAAGGATTAGCAAACAAGTGGATGGTTACGTTATCTTAGGATTCCTTGTTGAATTATTTGAATTTTTAAACACAAATTTACTCAACGGGATAGGATCCTAGTTTCAGTTCAATTTTTCCACCATTATACTCTATGGTTCTCTCACAACGTTGTGAATAACTAACCAGGACTTCAATTGGTACAACCAGTCCGATGAATAAGGAGGAATACCTTGCTTTTGGAGACTTACGAAGATCTTAACATCAACCACTCTAGTCTGACCGAGGGACCGACCCAGTCAGAGAGAGGTGAAGATGCTAAGAAAGGTGTTCCTATAAGGGGGGGGGGGGGGGGGGGGGGGCGTAAGCCCCAATGCAGATGACCTATGGCCTGGATGGCCTCAATGTAGTATAAGATAGATATAGGTAACAATGAAACCAAAGATATGAGGACTGATGGACAAAAGAAGGAACTGTTTGAATCACGTCGCTGTTCACCGACGCTATTCAAGACAGAAGCTTCTTTTGTTAACAGATCCTCAGGCAGCAACGCCAACAGGAATATGAGGCTGAATGGCATCTTGGCCAGGTGACGTGGTTTGAATAGCGTCTCCCTGCTTAGATGCTATTTAGAGCCTAAAAACTGTAAACAGATAGCAATTCCGGGGACAACTCCCTCCCAAGTTATCAATATAAATAGAAACCTAATTGATCATACAAATTCAAGTTAAACAGATTTATTATCATGCAAATAAACATAAATTGAATCCATCACACACTTCCTATCACACTCATAACTTCCAATCAATCACGGGAGGGCAAGATCTTACCACAAAGGGGTGTGCACGTAGGGATAAAAGTAACTAAACTCACCAATTGGTGAAAGGAGTGCTCGAGGGACACAAGTGGTGCACCGTCGGTGCCCGATGATAAAAAGCAAGAACAAATATTAGAAGACGGCAAGACCAAATCCCACCGTGATCGCCAAAAAGCTGTAGGTGCTCAAATCATGTATGTGATATTCATGAATTTCCTGTTATTTATATGATGAATAAAACTATTAAAACTAAAGAAAAACATGATCACCAGAAACTGTTAAGTTTCAAAAGAAAGATTGATCACTTGTCTTTTCAAACTTGGGAGTTGTTAAGTCCTTGATTCCCTTCCTTTGGCTGGCCAAAGAAAGAGAGCCCTTTTCGTTCTTGTTCTTGCTTTTATGTTCTTTTCGTGTGGTTCTTTTCTTCAAAGCCTCTCTTCTTCTTCAAACCTTGCAAAAGATCAAACAAAGAAAAGAAAGAAAAAAACGAATTAGAGCTATGAAAGTGTAGTAACTATTCTAAAGATTAATCTAAATATGCCACTAAACTAAAATCACTCACTTTTATGTTTTTTTTAAACCCTTATCATGAACATGGGTTTGGAAAAAATATGATGTGGGTGTGTGAATTATGAAGTGATGTAATGAAAAAAAAAAAACTATATGAAAACAATGAATAAAAACTATAGAAATCAATGAAATCAAGTGAAGAAATTAAAGGGAAAGTTGATTGGTTGGCCCCTCCATAGCCATAGTCTTTAATATGCTTCAAGGGATGAAGAGAATGAAGAAGGAAGAAGCTTCTCTTGCTGTCCACCTTCTTCTCCTTTAAAGCCTTCAAACACCTTGCCTTGAGCTTCAAGTTTTTCAATGGCCAACCTCTTTTAAAGGTTCAAAGGATATTGTATATATAGAGGGTGGTTTAGGAGTGTTTTGGGCTTCAAAAGGACTCTCTCCCGTAGTCGGACTTACCTTGGATGAGCATAGAGGAGTGAGCAACATTCCCAACTTCAGAAATCAGATTATTTCGGCTAAATCATGTTTATTAGAGATGGTATTTTGCTTTTATCTAAGTCTCACCTTAAGTGGTAGAATAAATATATTCGTGCTATATATTTACTGTACCTAATAATTGCTCAAAATAAATGCATCCCATGCAAATAAATAAGCCTGGGTGATCATGGATTCTAAGTAAAACTACGCTGATATCCAACTTACTTCCCAAGCAGCAGGACCATCCTCGCAGTTCGTCCTCCGTGCCTTCAAGCTCCATTCGCAGCATTAATTACAATAATTACACGGCTCGCAGGCCGGAAAAAGAATTACATGCTATATAATTTCCAGCAGCCTTTAAGGCGAGTACATTCATCGGAGGAAGATAGAATTACATTAGAAATTAAATAGAGAAAGAAAGGTGGCTCGCAGGCCCAAAACGAACTGAGGTAAGTCTATGATCACCCACCATTCCAAACACAATCATATCAATCACAGAAGGGTTATTTTTTAAAATAATCCTTATATTTGGATTGAAATCATGGGTTATGCAAACGAGAAATTTTGGTCACGTTTAATTTTGAAAAACTCATCGTTATATTCAAAATTAATCTAACAGGGACCAAAATGGCATCACAGTAACATTCATGCTTAGAATTATTCCATACGTATAAGAGGATACACAGATGAATTTAAAATTAAATTCAATCATTCATGATAATTAAGACAATCATGAAATTTAAATTCAAATTAATCATCCAATAATATAATACAATATAATTAAACGATCGTCTTCAATTATCTTTCATTAAAATTCGCAATTTATTCCTTTGAAAATTATCCAATAATTTTACAAACTCAAAATTTGAATACCATCCAGCGATTCAGTCGGATCAGTTCAGTGAACTCATTCTCCAATGAGCACCTACAGATTCGCCTTAATGTCTCCACACAAGTGATTTATGAGATCAATCACCCTCATCATATGAGTAGGAGTAATCTGTACTAGTATAACCGGATATCCGATGTCCTTCTCAGATATCCTCCGACTAGGAACGATTAAGAGTATGTGTGTTTAAGTGATCAGTCTCATTAGTATGATCTCATCATAATCTGATCACTATAGCACATATTCACGGACTTCATTATGAAACAATAATTAATACGATTTACACACAATGAATATTATGCCATTATATTAATAGATATGAACGAAATTATAAAATCATATTGGCTTGTAGGCCACCTAAGACTAACGCTTACAATTAAACTGGCCTTATGGTAGCACAACAAACTTGCCTAAAGTAATTCGAATCCTATTACTATAACGATGGTGGACCACGTGGCAAGTTCTTAACTACTCACGTTACGGCTTAGAATTTAGACAAAGGTATTTAGATAACTTTTGTTTTGGTCTCTCCTAGGTAATAGTATATAAATATATCGTATATATTTACTAAATACTATACATGCTTTCATTCATAATAATAAAAAAAAAACATTGCATCTCATACATGTTTATTGTGGTCATGGATAGCAAAGTGGTTTGACTGGAGCCAAGAGTCAAACGTATACAAAATCTAATAGAACATTTACATTAGATAACCTGCAAACTCAAAAGGCAAAGGATCTCCATCTTTCTGCCTTCTTGGTAGCAGTTGTGGATCGTCCTCGCTCCTTTCTCGGTTGTATCGATCAGATTACAATAATTCTAGAATTACATATAAGTTGAAGAAGGCCTTATAGCGAGTACAAGAGAGAGGTGTAGGTTCTCAAATCATGTGTGTGATGTTCATGAATTTCATGTTGTTTATATGATGAATAAAACTTTTGGAAAGTAAAGAAAACGTGATCGCCAGAAACTGTAAAGTTTCAAAAGAAAGATTGATTACTTACCTTTTCAAATTCGGGAGATTGAGTCCTTAATTCCCTCTATTCGGCCGGCCAAAGAATGAGAGCCCTTTTTTTAAGATGTTCTTGCTTTTTGATTTCTTGATGGTTATTCCTTTTGATCTCCTTCTTTCTTTTTGATTTCTTGATGGTTATTCATTTGGATCTCCTTCTTTCTTCTTCTTTGTACCTTGTAAAAAATGATTAAACAAGAAAGTATCGAATTAGAACTAAAGTAGAATAGTATCTATTCTAATAAGGAATTTAAACATGCAACTAAACTAATCCTCTCACTTGATTGATGTTCTTTAAACCCCTAATATGTATATAGGTTTGGAAAATAATGATGTGTGTATGTGTGAACATGAAGTGATGATGATGATGAATTATGAAAAAACAATGAATAGACTATATGAAATTAATGAAAAGCATTGGTTCCTCCATAACCTTGGCCTTCAAGAGCTTCAAAGAATGAATATGATGAGGAAGAAGAAGCCTTTAGATGAAGCCTCTCTTGTTATCCATGTTTTTTATCCTCTAGAGTATTCAAACACCTTGTCTTGAGCTTCAAAACCACCAATGGCCAACCTTTTTCAAAGGTCCAAGAGGTGTTTTATTTATAAGAATAGGTTTAAGGTTGTTTTGGGCTCCAATAGGACTCTCTCCCGCAGTCGGACTTACCTTGGATGAGCATGGAGGAATTAGCAACCTTCCCAATGTTGGAAACCGGTTTATCTCGGCCAAATCATGTTTATCAGGAAACTGTTGAATCACGTTGTTTAGACAGGACGCCATTTGATTAATTAAAGTGGCCAAAATAGAAAGGAAATCCAAAAAGAAAACCGAAATACATTAGGAAGCCTAAATCGCGCGTCTCCTATAGGCGACGTGCTTCAGATAATTAGAAAATTAATTCGAATTAAAAATCGAAAACCCAGATGGATTAGGACCTAAATGGCGTCTCCCTTATGCGACGCTAATCAGTTAAATCTATTTGAATTTAGGAATTTAATTCCGAACTGATTTCGGCTAGGAATTTAAATGTCGTTGGCCACGGGCGACGCTAATTAACAATATTAGAAAATTAATAAAAATTAATTAATGATTTAAACATCAGACCATTTTGGGGCATTATAATTGTGACATGAAATTTACTCAATATGAGGTCAAAATTAATGTATCTACTGCTGCCCCACCTTGGCATTAACTTTGCAAGGGAGTAAAATGAAATGGAATACACGGAAAAGGTGATGCCAAAGTTTGATGTGACACGCTCTCAACATCATGTGAAGGAAATTTATCTCAAAATGATCAATGAAATAACCCAAAGAAATCAATGGAAATCAATCTTGTCTGGATGAAAGAGACAAAGGAAACAAAAGAAGGTCGATCAACTTCCACGATTGTGAAGTACCCTAGGTCACAAACCCTGCAGGTTTCATCATGGAGAACGGTTACCAACCAATGTGGACGTACTACAACCATGGTGGATCTTAAAAGGAAATACGAATATTTAGGATAAAGAATCTAAGTAAGGATAGAATTCTAAAGATATCTTCAAGAAAACCTCAAAGATAATTGAGAGATCAATTCGGAGTGGAATATTTCATATCACGTTGGGATTTATTTGAACAATGGTCTTACATTTAATCAATAACTAATTTTTTTCACAATGATTTCAAAGTCCTACATGATGCATGGGGGCTAAAACAAAGAAAAAGATGAAATAAAATATAAATTAATCAATGATAATATTATTGAACTGTTATTAATCAGTCAAGATACAAGTTCTGTAATTCAGTGCTAAGCCGAAACTCGTTTATCCACGTACCGTTGCACAAAAGCGAAACCATCGTCCCCATCAATTATCAATCTAATGGCCTATCCGTGCGATTAAGAATCCTCTGGAATTATCATTGTTTTTTATGGAGGAGAACTCAAATTCTAGTTTTATCAACACCACAAGGTCCTTGTTATAATCTAAAAAGTATTTAACATATAATAATGCTAATGCAAATCAATTACATGAAGGAATACAAGGGTAGTGATAACCATCTTTTTAGTCACGGTTGGAACTCACTGAAACTCCCACAGTGGGACCTTAGTAAAATTTTCTTGAATTTTTCTCTTTCCTGCACTTAGAATTTGTCAGTAACTTCAAGCAAATAGTAATCAATATCAAATCTCAGCAATTATGGAATTTCGAAAAAATAACAGGAAGGCAGAAAATGCATCAAATGGCATCGCTGTTCATAAACGTCATTTATATGACGTCGCCCCGTCCAGACGTCATTTAACTTACAGAAACTGTTATTTGCTCTGACTCCAATCCGAACTCCACTTTCATTCAATACACATCCTTCTTCCAATTTGGAAATGGCTCCTCAATCTCGCAAATCACTCTATAAAACCTCTCTCTCTAAAGCTCAAGAACGAAAGGAGAAGAACAAGAAGAAATCGAGAGGAAGATCAATTCTTTTCAAGAGAAGATGGCAAATTCTTCACAAGATTCTTCTAACAAAAGGATGAGGAAGACGATTGAAAAGCTTTCTGAAGTGAAAGATCATCTAAGTGAGTGAGATCCTAACTTAAAAGTATGCTAATCTCTCTTCTAATCAATTCCCCTTCTATTTTCTTCAATTCTCTTCATACGTTTTCCAAATTCTCAATTCTTCAATAAGCAAGAGCGGACTATTCCAATTTCTTTTCTCTTCATCTAGGGATATCCTTTCTTCCCTGGTCTAAGAATATTTTCTTCACTTCCATGGGTTCAAAAATTTATTAACAAAATCAATCTCTCCATGCAATCTTATATATCTAAGTGGCATATCTAAGGGTTGGTTATTCATGCCTAACATTACAAGAGCACAAGCATGGACTGGGCTGCGATGGGCACTTTAATCGAACTGTGGCATCCGCAAACTCATACCTTTCTTTTTGCCACATTCGAAGCCACTATCCTTTTAGAAGCAGTTGAACTCCTATTGGGTCTTCCTAAGCTCAAGGTCAACAATGATGAACATGATTTAAGTGATATGATGCTTATGCGGAAAAAAATCACAGGTCAACAATTGTTAGAGAAGATCATGAAGGGTTCAAAAGAAATCCAAGGCTGTCTCACTAAGAAGGGGATCAATCTTGCTAAATTAGCCGAATGGACTCTGAAGAAGATAGAAGATCTCAAGGAAGAAGAGATAGAGAGCGTGATGAAGGCGTACACCACTTGCCTAACTGGAGCTCTACTATTCCCTGCCCAAGACAATGTTCTAGAAGATGATCAAATAAGCGCAATCAATGGGATTTTTGAAGGGAAGCAGATCAGCACAACAGTTCTAGTCTATCTCTATAGTGGGCTCTTTGCAGCTTCTACAGGTCAATCTCCTTATGGTAGCATGATTCTCTTAGCTCTGTGGGTGGAATTCCACTTCAAGTTCAACCATAATGAGGAAAAAGTTCCAAGGATATCCCATACATATCAGCGCAGTCCTATCTTCCATATCTCCAACATAGTGAAGTTCAACGACAATATGACCAATCGTGTACCCAACCTTAAGACTAGAGTTGACTAGCGTGCTAATTTCAAGACTATGCCCAGAACTAGATTTGAATCCATGCCACTTGCTCTTATGGAGAAGGCGGTACGAGTTCGCCATGGTGCTGGCACAGAACTCCGACTGATCGGGGCGGCCGAGTTCATACTTTATAATCAACATCACTGTCATCCTTAACTTGGTATGCCACGTTATGAATTTTCAGAAATATCTTCTCTTTCTCTAATTAAGAAGCGGACATTAGGAACTGATGAAGACTTCGAGGCGACTGAACTCATTGCAACTCTGTGGAACATCGGGTTCACCTGTTGTGTTAAACTTCCTCATAAAGGCAACAAAGAACTATGAAAATCATATGTAAAAGAGCTTATGAAGATTCGTCCTTGAAAGCTCTCTCTTATCTTCCCACTTAATGTAGTTTTGATTTTATTTTCAATGAAGAATTCATTCCTTAATGTAGTAGAAATCATTCCTTAATATTTTGCAATTTTTAGGAATTCTTCCTTAAATAAAAGTGTGAGTTTTTCTCAAAATATGAACTTTCGAATTTAGTTAATTCAAATCGTGTCGACTCAGAAAGACGCTTTTCAGTCAGACTCGATTTTCAAAATTAAATATTTATCTTCAAAAGAACCCAAAATCGTGTCTGGTTAACGAGATGCCGTTTCCTTCCTCTCTCCTATTTTCTAGAGATTTCATGGCGGTAATTGTCTGAATAGCGTCTAATAAGGGAGACACGAAGAATAATTCTTCCAGATTTCCTGTGGTACGGCCTTGACCTAAAGAGGCGGTAAAATCTAAAAGGTGTCTCCCTTAGGGGACGCGTTTAACAAATTTCAAAAAATTTATGTTGCCGCCTCAATTTGTGCGCTACTGAATGGTGTCACTGTCCCAAAACGCGATTTAACCAATTCAAATAGGGTCGCACGACCCTTTCTCCCCTCATTCTTTTTTTGGGTTTCTCTGTCACGCCCCGGCCCGGTAATCCATAATACACAAGATAATTACAGAGATAGCCAAAGCGCAACAGGGGGAAAAGACCCCTCAGAACAGATAATTGGGAGGATACTATGTTTCAAATGGAAGCATAGTATAAAAATTTGTAAGAGAAATCTAATACTAAGGAAGTTCCACCATTCACAACATTATACCGAAGCACTGCATAATATATAAAAAAATATATTACAGATTTATTTATTTCTTGTGATTAACTAAGCTAAACTCTTATGAAACTGGCACCCATGCAACCTACCTTCTTCAAAAACACCACGAACACTTCAAGAACACCAAGAACACTTCAAGATGGCCTCCCAAATCCTTCCCTTGCTGCTCCCACGTTTTGGTGCAGAGAATATGCCAAACCAAGGCCAAAACCCAAGTTAAGGTCCCTTAAATAAAATGGGTTTAGTTAGTTTTACCATGGTTACTTAAATGACTTTAAAATTTATTAATTCTAACCATCCAAGTTACATTAACTTAACCATCCCACTAACACTAACCATGGTTAATACTAACTTTGACCAACCCACTAACTTTAACTAAGGTTAAACTAACTTAACTATTCCACTAACTTTAACTATGGTTAATACTAATTATGACCACCCCACTATCTAATATAATACTAATATTTCTAGGATAAGCACTAACTAATAAAATACAAATTTCTAACTATAGGTTTTAGTTTTCTATACAAAATAAAATCATAAAAATTTGAACGTTACCCTACTGTCACTCAAGGTTCGCATAAGACGACATCTCTTTTTGGGCGAACCTAGGGGATTGAACCATGTAGATACTTATGCTTTTGTTTTTGTTGGCATGTATAATGAAGATCCTGACATGTAAAAAAGACAATCTACTATGCAGCGCTTTGGTATAATGTTGTGAATGGTGGAACTTCCTTAGTATTTAGATTTCTCTTACAAATTTTTATACTACGCTTCCATTTGAAACATAGTATCCTCCCAATTATCTGTTCTGAGGGGGCTTTTCCCCCTGTTGCACTTTGGCCATCTCTATAATTATCTTGTATATTATAGATCACCGGGCCGGGGCGTGACATTCTCTCTCTTCCCTTCTCTTCCCTCTACGGTGAACGGCGAGCTCACCAGCCATTCCTCCTCCTCCGGTAAGTTTCTCCATTCCGGCGACCTTCTCTGATGCTGACGACCTCCACTTCTTCACTCTATCTCACTCTCCATCTCAAACTCTCTCTACCTCACGAGCTCTATCCCTCTCTTCCTCTCAAACCCTCTCTCTCGTCTCCATTCCACCATCCAATGGAGCGAGGAGGACCCGCACCGTAGACGTACAAGCGGGGGAGGAAGTCCCCAAAGTGGTGGGTGAGGCACAAGCCCTCGCGGAGGCGGCGGCCTTTATGGAAGCCGAAGAGGCCTCTCTTGCGGCAGAAGAGGGTGAAGCGGCGGCGGTATCGCCTGAGGAAGCCAGTCCACATTTGGTAAGATTCCCAAAACACCTTATTTATAGTTAAAATTTCATTTGGGGGGGAAGGGAAATCGGCCATAGGTTCTCAGAACCTATGGTGAAAGGCGTCTGGGGACAGGTACGCGTTTTGAAACGTGTAAGCCTGTCCAGACGCGATTCAAAACTGTTGAAAATTTTTAGAAAAAGATTTAGAAATTGATTATTAATATTTGGACAATGATTTTAACCAATTACCTGGACATTGCAGGGCACAATGAGGACCAGGATATCATGGGACCTGGTGGTAGCGACGTACCGTGGTCTTCCGGATTTCCAAGAAGGAATGGTTGGCGGAGATGAGCTTTCGGGAGATACTGGAGATGGAGCCCTTCTGGATTGACCTAGTATTGCTACAGGTATTGAGGGAGAGATGGCATGCCGAGAGTAGGGCATTTCTGATGCCCTGGGGACATATGATCCCTAGTCTCAAAGACGTATGCAGGATTACCAGCCTTTGGGGAGAAGGCCGACCGGTTAGTGGGATCACATATCCCGATTACCATGGACTAGCTCAGGAGTTGCTGGGGTTGGATGCGATGGGGATAGAGGGTCGAGAGTCTCGGACTCTCCTTAGGACGGTAGTAGAGAGATCCCTAGGACTAGAGGAGCCTAGGCAGCAGACTGATGAGTCCCGGGCTGAGTTGAGAGTGAGACTAGCCAAGGCAACTAGTGAAGTATATTGCCAGGATCCCTCTGATAGGGCTAGAGCAGATAGGGACCTTAGGAGGTTCTTAGTCTTCTTCTTCGGTAGGCTTCTCTTCGGGACGAAGGGCAACTGCATCCACTATCGTTTCCTGAGTCTCCTTGTAGATTTAGATCGACTAGGCGAGGATGCCTGAGGTGCAGCCCTTCTGGCTCACCTCTTCACCGACCTCTCTGCAGTTACATTGGACCGAAAGACCACCATCAACGGCTTCGCGCCATTTCTTCAGGTATTTAATTTGTTTTTAAGTTCATTTCATTATTATTATTATTCAACGCAATGCATATGATGATTCTAACATGTATGTTCATGTGTGCCGATCTAGACATATTATTATTTTCCTCTGGGCCGGGCGAGGCCTTCTCTCCTGCCAGCGGCAGTCCCGTTGGCTAGACGGTCGCATCCGGTAGTGGACACGATGCCACAGCATCACCAGTTGACGGCCCTCTGCCGTCAGTTCTTGGACTTTCCAGAGTTGCTGGTAAGTTTTAAAATTCTCTTATCATTATTTAAATGTTAGATTGATTAACTATTTTGTTAGAATGTTTACAAATTTGTTAAATTAACATTTATTTGTTAAACATTTGATTAAATATTCAATTGATGATTTAAAGGTTTATCATAACTTGTTGATTTTTATTATTAAATGAAATGTGACTTACCTATATGAATGCAGGTTATCTGGTGTCCATACCTAGGCATGGACGATGCAGGATAGCCTTGGGTCGAGCAGGGCAGGGGTCGGTTCGGACGTCAGGTGTGGTTGCATTGTATGAATGAGATAACCCTCCTGCGCCTAAGGCTGGTGATGCGGACACTGGGACTACATCAGGAGTGGGTGGAGGAGGAGATCCCGGAGGGGATCGGGAGGACCATGCGGGGCAAGCAGGCCCGCACTGACTGGAGCGCCAAATTCTCGGATCAGCAGGATGATTGGCATCGATACGGGGTTCCGGTGGAGTCGCAGACGGTGAGCAACGATGCTTACCTTCAGCACTACTGGACCCACTACGTGGCCCACCTTCAGCTTCTCCGTCCTCTCGATGAAAGTATGATGCATTTGACATGTTATGAATGCTTTTTTTATTTTATTAATTATATTGCTTATATTTATGAATGTATGACATGATATGGTATGAATATGTAGGATGCACGTGATGCCACCATCATCACCCTTCGGGGCCATCTCCAGGATGCCGAGGCCCAGCTAGAACAAATGCACAAAGCTGAACAAACTGTTAAGTGCAACATGCATGATATGAATGAATGAAACATGAATTTTTATTAAATTGTCTTGACACTTGCACACTGACGGTGATCACTTCTTTGTTATAGTGCGCCACTTATACTCACGCGGCTCCTCCCTCCTCTTCTGCTGCCGCCGGCTCGTCTTCCGGTGCCACCTACAAGGCCACCGTTATTGACCTGCGGAGTCAGTTGGCCTCCGCCATCTGCCGAGCTGCCCAGGTTGAGGATGATGCTGCCGCCCGAGTGAGTTTTCTACTTGCTCTCTTTGTTTCGGCATTAGTTTGTTTGCTTGATTAGGTGGCTGACAACGTCTTCTCCTGCAGGTTCAGGAACTCATTCAAGCCCTCGAGAAGGCGAGATTCGACTTGGAGGAGTCTCAGGCCAGGGCTTCTCACGTTGCCGAGTTGGAGGAGCAATTGGCGAGGATCTCTACTAGCAACCTCCCCCGTGAGCTTACACGACCCCAGATCCGACTGGAGGTCTTGGCGGAGGAGAGGGATCGTGACCAGTCCCGGATGGAGAGCCTCCAGGGCCGCTTGTCAGTTGCAGAGCACGAACGCCAGAGCATCGAAGCTCGTTACCAGCTTGCGTGGCAGCGGACACTGGAGCGAGGACAGGCTAGTGCTTTATTGGCGAGCATAGCAGTATCTTTCGGCCAGGCAAGGCCGAGTGTGATGGGACCACCACCACCGCCAGCACGGGAACCCGATGTCCAGGATGAGGCGCAGAGCCAACTAGGTGAAGGTGCAGGGGAGAGCCAGCCCTGATGGCTATGCTTGTGTATCTTCTTATCTTTTTTGAGTCCTGATGATAAGGGACTCTTATATGTACTTGAAACTCTTCTAGTGAATGAAACTCCTGACTTTTGCATTTGTGTTCTATGTGTTTCATGTCATTTGTATCACGCCCTATTCATCACTTAACAAACAGGTTATGTATTTATTCAGGCTTAGCCCCTTGCCCAGTTAGGTAAGCGACTACTTGATACTATCCTTGGTAGAAGGGTCAAGGGGGGAAACCTTTATTAATGAAGGCAAATAATAATCGAAAAAGAAAATGGAATTGTAAAATGCAACATATAAGCATGCAGATGCTCACCAAATGCTAATTGAAATATTTTTGTTTTGCAATTGCAATTTTTGAAATATCCAATTTTTTGTGGTTTTGAATATTCAATTTTTTGTAATTTTGAAATATTCAATTTTTTCATGATTTTGAAATATTCATTTTTATTTTAATTTTGAAATAAGACATCAACTGAATAAACTAAGGACCAGCATGGAACTTGGATCAAAAGAGCATATTCATTTATTAACTTAATTCCCAAGTCATTCTTTAATGACCTAATCTAGACTCATTGTGCATGATTGTGTTTATGATCGTGATCCCATTCGATGGTCTGACCCTTAGTCAACCTAGGCCATTCCTCAAGTTTGGGGTACGCCTCTTTAGAAGGAAAAGAAGAATTGGTTTAGAAAGCCCGCGAGAGGGTTCCGAAGACTCAAAAAGATGTCCCTCCTTTACCTTATTATCTATTGGGGTTCGGTCATTTTCACTTTTATAGGGTATTTAACGACCTTGCGCTCCCTTTCCATTTGATTTTGTAGCCTTTTTGATGTAATGTTTGTAATATTGAATGGCTTTTTTATTTGGTTGGCATTTTGCCTTCGTGCTTTTTCTCTTGCTTTTTTGAAGGGCATATCTCTCCCATTTTTTTATGACGGCCTCCTACTAAGATGGTGGGTACTTTCGGTAGTCTATTCTAGGCCTCGTACCAACATCGTGGGCCGAGAGTAAAAACATAAGTTTTCTTTTAAAAAGAATGAGTTGTACTTTACACTCTTAGTCAAGCTTTCGATGTTCTTCGGGCCTCGCATCTCTTGTTACTCACGAACCAAACGTATGTGTGTGCAATAATGCGTTCGAATTAGGTCATCAAAGACTAACAAGGGAATTTGAGTTTTCAAATTTTCAGACCCTACTGGTCCTTGCACCATGCTAACTGACTTTTGAACCTAAGGATAGTATTTCTTAACATAGAAACCATTCCAAGGATGAGTTAACCCTTGCCCTTCTGCATTAACTAAACGATAGGCATTACCAGGAAAAGCATGCAAGATAACATAAGGTCCTTCCTAATTGGGTTGGAGCTTAGAATGCGGACTACCAGGTTGTTAATATTGGATGGCCAATAAGCCAATTCGACACTGTATTATGTTCAGATTATTAATATAATGGCATATTTTCATTGTGGATCTTATTTGAGCATTGCTTATCGAATCACGATGAAGTCCATGAACATGTGCATTAATCTTCGGATTATGATGAGATCATAATTGGACTGAAGGTTTATAAATACATGTTCTTAATTGTTCCTAGTCATAGGATGTTTGAGAAGGACATTGAACATCCAGATAGACTAGTATAGGTTTCTTCAGCTCATATGATGAGGATGACTGATCCTATAAGTCACTTGTGTGGAGACACTATACTGGACCTATAGGTGCTCATTGGCGAATGAGCTCACTGAACTGATCCGACTATGAATCGCTGGATGGTAAACACCTCACTGTTAACCAGCTCGATTCTTTTGTCACAGTTGCGTAGATGATCCTTGGACTTGAGACGCCAAAGATCTCTTGTTGGTAGATTTCTGAACTTTGACCTTGACTAACGAATCCCTAACTATGGGTTATCAATAAGTCAAGTGATCAGTTTCTGGGAAATGCCCTCGAAGGTAATTATGTGTTCAATACGGGATCATATGCTCTCAGTAGTTTGAGAGAGAATGTTTCACGAATGATGCTCTTAAAGTCCCTGGCCAGGGCGGACTTTGTTTCTGTTAAGGAGTTATCGGATTCAGATTAGCGGCATCTAATCTAAGTGAATCGACTAGTTAGGGTTTAACAGTAAACCATACCTTAGGTCGATTCGGGAACATTGCATGGATGAATGATTATATCCGTGCGGTAACCATTGAAGAAAAGGTTCCCATAGTGGGTTTGATTAACCCCAATGCCTTCTGAGATCACGTAGTGTTGCTTGGCACCCAACGTGATCGGAAGCCCGTCCGAATTTATTGTGGTGACATTAAATTCAACTGATTAATTAATATAAGGATATTAATTAATTCAGTGGGTGAGTAAGAGGTTACTGGACTTAATGGGCCATTAACTGGACTAGTATTTGGGCCTAGAGGGTCATACGCAAATGGTTTCCATGTTGGCGGATTTTTAATAGGGTTTTGGATAAGTTCGGATTTTTATAAAAAACTACGAACAGACTCCTTATAAAAGCTAGCGACCAGGCTCAGGGGCCAACAACCCTAACCCTGGCCGTCCCCCTCACCTCTCTCTCCTCTCTTTCTGGCGCCAACCCCATCCAAGTGCCTCCCGACAGAGTCGCATCAACTCCCGTTCTTAGTATTCTCATCCGACGAGAAATCGTCTTCGCATGTCGCGGAGAATTACACGAAGCCAGACGGGATTCACGAACACTGCTACGAGCAAGGAGGCGAGGACGATCTGCCAAGAAGTAGACTGCGTGGATATTGTTAGAGGCCGGGCTCGTGCTGGCCGTCCCCCTCACCTCTCTCTCCTCTCTTTCTGGCGCCAACCCCATCCAAGTGCCTCCCGACAGAGTCACATCGACTCCCGTTCTTCGTATTCTCATCCGACGAGAAATCGTCTTCGCATGTCGCGGAGAATTACACGAAGCCAGACGGGATTCGCGAACACTGCTACGAGCGAGGAGGCGAGGACGATCCGCCAAGAAGAAGACTACGTGGATACTGCTAGAGGTCGGGCTCGTACGCGGCTTGCGGGATCACACCGTCGGAACCGTTCGGACGCGGATTCGAATCCCCGCAAGGTAAATATGATTTACCAATTAGTTTTTATCATCGAAACAGTATAGATCCGATCCCGAGAAATTTTATTCCGCTGTGTTTTCAGTTGGATCTCGACATAGTGAACCTAATAGTGGTATCAGAGTCAGGTTCCACTATGTTTCGCCGTTTCGATCTCTGAGATTACAAATTTTATAGTTATTTCCATGCCCTGTTTATGATTTTAATTGTAGATGATGTGTTCATCAGATGAGCACGCTTAATTTACAGTAAATTAATGCATTAAAATCGGATTTATATCATGCATGTTTTGTGTTCTTCGTCCGACGAAGAACGACCTTGAATCGGCACCTCCACGGGCACCCCAAGTGTTGGGGAGGGCTCAATGTTGCATGGACTTCCTCCCATGTGGTCGTAGGTCACCAATGACCTTTTAGTCGGCCACAGGAAGGATGGCTGGGCTCCCCTTCTTCTTCCTTACACCTGCGGTTTTTGAATAAGGGGTTCGGGTTGGCCTTAAACTGTGCTCGGGAGGGGTTTTAGGAGCTTCCACCGAGGGTTTGGGGGGCCACCAGCCGGTGCCTGCGGAGCAGGCTGCCGGCGGCGGCGGAGGGCTTTCCCCTTACCTGCGGCATATCTAGGGAAAACCCTAGATGTGTAGGGTGAAGGGGGCGAGCCCGACGGGGGCCGGGCCAGGCCCTGGGGCCCAAGCCAGTCGGGCGCCAGACCCGACCCAGGCTAGCCCTGATAGGGCGGTCTGGGCCAAGCCAGTCACCGGCTGGGCTTAGCCCAGGGGTCGGTCCAGGCCCATCCGAACCGGCCCTTTGACACCCCCCCCCCCCTTTGACCAGCCATTATCCCTTCTATTAATTCCCTTTTAATCTATTTATGGCCCTTTTAAAATTAAAATTTTTATTTAAATTTAAATTTAGAATTTTGATTAAATAAAAATCTATTTATTCATTGTTAAAGGGCCAATAAATGAATTAATATCTTTTATGGAATTAATCGCTTAACAAATGTTGTTAACTTGATGATTTAATCTAATTGTTAGATTGTGGATATTAAAAGGATTAATTTAATTGTTCAGTTAAATTTTAATATCTACTTGTTATAGAGGCATGGAACATTATAAATTTGTAATCTTGGTATTATGATACTTTTATTGTTATGTGTTTTTTATTGCTCATTTAAATTCGATTTAAATTAGCATGCTTGAACTTAATGTTAAATCTTTTTCGAAAATTCTAAATCCAATTTTGATTGGTTCCTGGTTTTATGAAACCAAATATATTTATTTTTGTAAATTTTATTTAGCCATTTGATGTGCTATTTCATGTGTGGTTTTCTTTAACTAAAAACTGCACGGTGGTCATGGATTAGCACTTTGATAATTGTGGATGTGGATGTGGATGATTGTGTGGTTTATTCTTTATTAATAAAAAGAGGTTTGCGAACCTCTCCCTCTCACATTCCATTGAATTTCTAACTCCCTCCCTTTTGTATTCGCCTTAAGGCTTCCTCCTTCTAAATTATCATGTAATTGTGAATTATGATGTCATTTAATCGAGGCGGTTGAGCGTGGAGCGAGGATGATCCACAACTGCAACAAGGAAGGATAAGAAAGAGTTCCTTAAGCCTATGAGCATAAACGTTGTATTGTGTGTGTGCATCCATTTGACTGTATGGCTCAAGTCAAATCACTGTGCTATCCATGACCACACCTAGACATGCATGTGATGCATGTGTGTTTTTATTTTGATTATGAATCAGATAATATAGGTTATTAGTATAAATATATATTCGATATATCTACTACTATCGCCTAGGTTGAGACCAAACTAATTAATATAAAACCTTCGTTTTAAAGTCTAAGCCATAGCGCGAGTCATTTAGAATGCATCGCGTGGCTCTCCATCAATATAGTTATTAAATCTCGATTCTTTGATGGCATATTCTTCGTGTTTACCCGAGATTTGCCATCATCTTATGAGAGGTTTATTGACTATGGCATTGGATGCTTGAAGATTGGAATAGAGGAACAGTATAGCTATCCACGTGTTTACCTAGGGACTATATTCCTTATCTACTCCATCACGTATTCATGGTAATGTTTAGAACATATTTAATGGTCTACTGTGTTTATCTAGGACCATTAGTGATCTGGAGCCGAAACAAGATCAGATATTGTAAGGAGTTGCAATTATCATGAGATGATTGCTCTAAGATAACAGTATGATACTATGTGTTTACCCGAGGTCATACTATGATGCTTAGAAATTCTGATCCCCACTAGGAGACAATCGGCGTCTCCCGTTCGGTATATATGAAGATTATATAGTCCGACGAAAATTAGTAGGAGTAAAACTAGATAATAAAAGACCATATCTTATTTTAATTAATCTGAATACCTGCTAATCATAATTTGATTATCTCCTGTAGGCTAAAAAGTCACACCATAACCCGTTCCATGGCATACTCGATGCCAACCGTTTGATAGGCACCAACTACTCAGACTGGCTCAGGAACCTGAAGATTGTCCTCAGGTCTGAGCAGATTACCTATGTCTTGGATAATGAACCTCCTACTGAACCAGCATTAGATGCCCCAGAGGAGGAAATGATTGCATGTGAAAAGTGGAAGGAAGACTTCACCATGACCCAGTGTTACATGTTAGCCTCTATGAGCAATGAGTTCCAGAGGCAACATGAGGAGATGGATGCTAGATCCATCATGCTCCATTTGAAGGAGCTGTTTGGTGAGCAGAGCATAATTGAATGATATGAGATATCTAAGAATCTATTCAAGGCTCATATGGCAGAGGGAACTTTAGTACAAACTCATGTACTAAAGATGATAGAATGGGTGGAGAGGTTGGATGCTCTTGGGGTTACACTTCCCAAGGAGATGCACACAGACCTTGTGTTGTCTTCTCTTCCACAATTATATGCTCAGTTCATCGTTAACTTTAACATGAACAAGATCCAGACCACCTTAGCCGAACTACTGAACATGTTAAAGACTGCAGAGGGGAACCTTATGAAGGATAAATCCCAAATCCTCATGGTTGGTAAGACCAATAGGAAGAGGCTTGTAGTCCAAGCCTTTAGGTACAGCAAGAACAAAGTTCAGAGAAAGCAAAAGGTTGTCAAGAAAGACAAAGGTAAGAATACTGAGAAAGGTGATTGCTTCTACTGTCATCAAAAGGGCCATTGGAGGAGGAATTACAAGAAATGCCTCAAGGACAAGGCTCAAGGAACTATGAAGCATCAGGAAGCTTCAGGTATCCATATGATAGATGTAAACTTGTCAATAAGAGATTGTACATCATCGGTATTAGATACTGGATGTGTATCTCATATCTGCAATTCTATGCAGGTACTGACAAGAAGATGTAAGCTGAGGACTGGCGAGGTGGAGCTAAGGCTAGGTAACGGCGCAAGAGTTGCGGCGATCACTGTGGGGATAGTGAAGCTCAAGTTACCATCCGGAGACACATTTTCATTAAATGAATGTTATTATGTACCTAGCATAATAAGAAACATTATTTATATTTCATGTTTAGATAGAATTGGATACAATTTAAATGTTGGGAACAATAGTTGTTCAATTTATTTTGGAAATGAATTAATAGCTTCTGCTATCTTGTCCAATGGTTTGTATCTATTAAATGTGTTTCATGAAAATTTACACATCGGTTCTTTAATTAAAAGAAGTATGAAATGAACAAAGTCTACTTATGAAATTGTAGGCTTGGCCACATTGGTGAAAACAGACTCCAAAGGATGCATAAAGATGGATACTTAGATCCATTTGATTATTATTCATATACAACTTGTGAGTCATGTTTAATGGGTAAAATGGCTAAGTCTCCATTTAGTTTAGCTGGAGAATGAGCCAAAGACATATTGGAACTTATACATTCAGATGTATGTGGTCCTATGTCTACCCAAGCCATTGGTAGTTTCTCATACTTCATTACATTCACTGATGACTACTCAAGGTTTGGATACATATACTTATTGAAGTATAAATATGAAGCCTTTGAGAAATTCAGAGAATATAAGAATGAAGTAAAGAAACAAACTGGAATGAGTATAAAAACTATCCGATCTGATCGGAGTGGTGAATACTTGAGTATAGAGTTCATTAAATACTTAAAGGATAATGGTATCTTTTCTCAACATACACCTCCTTATACACCTCAGATGAATGGTGTATCAGAAAGGAGAAATCGCACATTAATGGAAATAGTGCAATCGATGATGAGTATGTCCAAATTACCAGTGTCCTTATGGGGATATGCACTTAGTTCAGCTATGTATATCCTGAACAAGGTACCCAGCAAATCCGTAAAAATCACTCCATATGAGATATGGAATGAAAGGAAATCAGACCTTAAACATGTTAAAGTCTGGGGATGTTCCGCTCATATTAAAAGACATGACACAAATAAGCTGGAGTCCAAAACTGACAAATGCAGATTTGTGGGATATCCAAAGGAAACTTATGAATATTACTTTTATCATCCTGGCGAACAAAAGGTGTTTGTGGCCAGGAGAGTTGTCTTTCTGGAAGAAGATTATATTCTTCAGAAGGACAATGGGAGTAAAGTAACTCTGGAAGAAATTCCAGACCCACAAACTGGTAATGGTTCATCAGATGAACTGTCAGTTTCTGAACTTGTTCAAAATAGTACACAAGAACCTCGTAGGTCTGAAAGAGTACCTAAACCACCAGAAAGATATGTGGGACATATTAATTTGGATGGTCCCAGGATACTCTATAATGAGGATGATGATCCTAAGACATACTAGGAGGCCATTGAAAGTCCAGAGGCCGGAAAATGGTGGGAAGCCATGAATTCTGAAATACAGTCCATGTACATCAACTAAGTTTGGAACTTGGAAGATTTATCCGATAGTATAGTACCTATCGGCTGCAAATAAATCTTTAAGAGAAAGATCGGTGCAGATGGACGTATTGAGACCTATAAGGCAAGATTAGTGTCAAAAGGCTATCGTCAAAGACAAGGCATTGACTATGACAAAACCTTTTCACCCGTTGCCATGATTAAGTCTATCAGAATTCTTCTCGCCATTGCAGCCTACCATGATTATGAAATCTGGCAGATGAATGTGAAAACTGCCTTCCTCAATAGAAACCTTGAGGAAGAGGTGTATATGATATAGCCTGAAGGATTCACATCCAAGGAATCTCCATACATGATATGCAAGTTGCAGAGGTCCATTTATGGACTGAAGCAAGCTTCCGAAGCTGGAACATAAGGTTTGATGAGGCGATCAAATCTTATGGCTTCATTAAGAATGAAGATGAGCCCTGTGTGTACAAAAAAAACAGTGGGAGCGCAATCACATTTATGATTCTTTACGTTGATGACATCCTACTCATTGGGAATGATGTAGGAATGATGTCATCGATAAAGATATGGCTGTCAAAGAACTTCTCTATGAAGGATTTGGGAGAAGCATCTTTCGTATTAAGAATACGGATCTATAGAAATAGATCAAAGAAGATGCTTGCTTTAACCCAATCCATGTACATAGAAACCATTGTCAAAAGGTTTGGCATGGAAAATTCCAAGAGAGGTCTCATTCCGATGAGACATGGAATTTCACTTTCTAAAGGTTAGTCTCCTAAGACACCTGAAGAGAGGGCTGTGATGGATAAGGTCTCCTATGTTTCTGCGATAGGCTCCATCATATATGCCATGCTATGTACAAGACCTCATGTAGCATATGCTCTAAGTGTTACGAGCATATATTAGACGGATCCAGGTGATGAACACTGGAAGGCTGTGAAATGCATCCTTAAGTACTTAAGAAGAACTAAGGATCTATTTCTAGTCTATGGAGGAGGAGACTTAAAACTGCATAGACACACTGACTCGAGTTTTTAGTCTGATCCTGATGACAGCAAGTCAACATCAGGTTTTGTCTTCACACTGAACGGAGAAGCAGTGACTTGGAAATGTTCCAAGCAGGAAACCACTGCTGATTCGACAACGGAAGCCGAGTATATTGCTGCTGCTGAAGCTGCCAAGGAAGTTGTTTGGATGAAGAAATTCATCGGTGATCTTGGTGTGCTGGAAAGCATATCTGGTACTGTCCCGCTGTTGTGTGACAACAATGGGGCAATTGCTCAGCGAAAGAGCCGAGGTCTCACCAGAAGTCGAAGAACATTCTGCGGCGCTTTCATTTGATCAAAGAGATTATAGCTTGAGGAGATGTCGTTGTGGAAAGAGTTCCCTCAGCCGACAACATAGCAGATCTACTAACAAAGCCTTTGTCTCAAATTGTATTTGAGCGTCATTTAGAGAATATGGGTATTCTGTATAAAAGTGAATGGCTTTAGTCCAAGTGGGAGATTGTTAGTATTAGATGGCCAATAAGCCAATCCGACACTCTATTATGTTTAGATTATTAATATAATGGCATATTTTCATTGTGTATCTTATTTAAGCATTTCTTATTGAATCACGATGAAGTCCATGAACATGTGCATTAATCTTCGGATTATGATGAGATCAAAATTATGGGACCGAAGGTTTATAAACACATGTTATTAATTGTTCATAGTCATAGGATGTTTGAGAAGGACATTGAACATCCGGATAGACTGGTATAAGTTTCTTCAGCTCATATGATGAGGGTAAATGATCCTATAAGTCACTTGTGTAGAGACATTATGCTGGACCTGTAGGTGCTCATTGGCGAATACGTTCACTAAACTGATCTGACTATGAATCGCTGGATGGTAAACACCTCACTGTTAACCAGCTCGATTCTTTTGTCACGGTTGCGTAGATGATCCTTGGACCTGAGACGCCAAAGATATCTTGTTGGTAGATTTCTGAACTTTGACCTTGACTAACGAATCCCTAACTATGGGTTATCAATCAGTCAAGTGATCGGGTTCAGGGAAATGCCCTCGAAGGTAATTGCGTGTTCAAGACGGGATCATCTGTTCTCGGTAGTTTAAGAGATAATGTTCCACGAATGATGCTCTTAAAGTCCCTGGCCAAGGCGGACTTTGTTTCTGTTAAGGAGTTATCGGATTCAGATTAGCGGCATCTAATTTAAGTGAATCGACCAGTTAGGGTTTAACAGTAAACCATACCCTAAGTCGATTCGGGAACATTGCACGGATGAAGGATTATATCCGCACGGTAACCGCTGACGGAAAGGTTCCCATGGTGGGTTTGATTAACCCTAATGTCTTCCGGGATCACGCAGTGTTGCTTGGCACCCAATGTGATCGGAAGCCCGCCCGAATTTATTGTGGTGACATTAAATTTGGTTGATTAATTAATATAAGGATATTAATTAATTCAGTGGGTGAGTAAGAGATTATTGGACTTAATGGGCCATTAACTGGACTGGTATTTGGGACTAGAGGGTCACACGCAAATGGTTTTCATGTTGGTGGATTTTTAACAGGGTTTTGGATAAGTTCGGGTTTTTATGAAAAACTGCGAACGGACTCCTTATAAAAGCTAGTGACCAGGCTCAAGGGCCAGCAACCCTAACCCTGGCCGTCCCCCTCACCTCTCTCTCCTCTTTTTATGGCGCCAACCCCTTCCGGGCGCCTCTCGGCAGAGTTGCATCGACTCCCGTTCTTCGTATTCTCGTCTGACGAGAAATCGTCTTCGCATGTCGTAGAGAATTACACGAAGCCAGACGGGATTCGCGAACACTGCTACGAGCGAGGAAGTGAGGATGATCCGCCAAGAGGAAGACCGCGTGGATACCGCTAGAGGCCGGGCACGTGTGCGGCTTGCAGGATCACAGCATTGGAACCGTTCGGACGCGGATAAGAATCCGCGCAAGGTAATAAGATTTACCAATTAGTTTTTATCATCGAAACGGGATATATCTGATCCCGAGAAATTTTATTCCGCTACGTTTTCGGTCGGATCTCGACACAGCGAACTTTACACAGGTTTCATGAAGATTCTTTTAACAACCATTTCACCAACTTTGAATATTTGTTCAATGACTTTCTTTTGATAAAAACGTGCTAATATGTTCTGATATACTCGTGCATGACTAGCGGATGACCATCTTTTCTCGTCTAAGAGTTCCAATTAAGACAGGAGTGCTGAACGATACTCATCAATAGAAAACTCCTAGTTCAGCTGTACGCTTAAGGATAGGATAAGGACTTCGTATGGAACTACTGCCTCCATTCCGAATGTTAAGGAATATGGGGTCTGCCCAGTGGGTGTGCGGATTGAAGTTCGGTATGCCCATAAAGCCTCCATTAATTTCTCTGGCCAGTCAGTATATCGGTTAGATTTACACGTTTTCTTGATAATTTTTATCAAAGTCTTGTTAGTTGCCTCTTCTTGGCCATTGCCTTGCGGATAGTATGGAGACGAATGATGCAATGCAATTTTATACATGTTGCAGAGGTCCTTCAACTCTTATGATATGAACTGTGGTCCATTGTCGGTGACGATGGTGCTTGGAATTCCGAATCTTATGATGATGTTCCTCATGATAAACTTGTAAACGGTAGATGCTTTGAGTTTTGTGTAAGCTTTGGCTTTTGCCCACTTGGTAAAGTACTCTGTTGCGTAAGAATAAAGGATTTATGCTTAATGCCGGAATTAGGATCACCGAGAGGTCCAATGATGTCGAAAGCCCACATAGAGAATGGCCATAGGGAGGAAACAGGATGGAGTGAAGATGCGGGGGAATGAATCTTGTTGGCATGAAGTTGACACTTAACACACCTACGAACATACTCTACACAGTCTTCTTCCATGGTTGGCCAATATAATCCTTATCTAAGGATCTTCTTTGATAACATCTGTCCATTAACGTGACCATCACAAATTCCAGTATGAGCTCCTTCCATGATTTTCCAAAACTCATCTTCATCCAAGCATCTCAGAAGAACTGATCGTTTCGAATTGTGTGTCGTTAAACACATGAAAACGTTCAATCTAAATTTATTCGGGTCACTCAAATCAGATTTTAAAAATTTGATAGTGGTGAGTCCGAGTCGATCCACAGGGAGTTAAGATTCTAATTTTGAAAACTTTGGACTTTATTTAATCTAATAAAAAAAAATTGATGATTGTTTATGATTTTTAATGCTCTAGAATTCAATTATTCTAAAAATAACAATAACCTGAATTAACTAATTATACTAAATAATTAATTACCTAATGAAACCATACACAAGCTACTTAACTAAAAAAAAATCAAATTAATTAAACTAATTCTAAATAACAAGTAAACACCTTAATATAATGAGGAAATAAATGTTTAACTAAATAAAAATTGAATAAAGTTTTCATTAACCACTAATCGTTTAACTAACAGAAGTAATTAATGATAATCTAAATAAACAACTATATGCAACAAATAAGACTTGGAGAAGCTTCTGCTGGGCTTCGGCGCAATGGACCGGGCCGGAGAGGAGACGGCGCAGTGGACCGCTGAAGAGGACTTGCTTGGGCGGCTGCTGTTGCCGGCTACGTGGAGGAGAGGAGGAAATCCTGGTTGCTGCGTGGAAGGGTGTTGCTTGCAGCTGGGCAACGCGTGGAGATGGAGGATGCTAGAGCGTTGCCGGCGCTGGTGGATGGCTTGCAGGTGTGCGTTGGCGCTGGTGGAGCCGCTGGATACACAGGAAGCCCGCGGGATGCCTTGTTTTGCAGCTGCTGACTGGTGGAAGTGCAGGAGGCAACCGGCATGCAGGCGTGGGCGGCATGATCTGGTGGAGCTAGGCGTTGCTAGAGGAGATGCTGGTGTGTGGAACTTCAAGCCTGCATGCATGCGCTGACGATGTGGAGGCCTGCATGAGCGCGGGGAGCAGCCGGGTGTGCGCTGGGTGGACGTGCATGCATGCACATCGCCGCGTAGAGGGACGTTGGAGGCGTTGCAAGAGTGCTGGAGTCGCGCTAGAGGCCGGCGAGGTGTGGGCTCGAGCGTTTGGCAGCGCTGGAGCAGCGGAGGGACGTGGAGGCACACTGGCGCGGCTCCCGCACGCAGGTGCTCGGGTGGCTTGCTGGCGCTGGTGCAGCAGAGACGCGTGGCAGCGCGGTGCAGTTGCTCGCGCAAGCCTGGTGACGCGCTAGAGCGCGTTGGTGCAGCGGGAGGAACGTGGAGGCGTGCTGGAGTTTGGAGAGGAGCTGAGAACCTTCACTGGCTTGCAGAGTAACGCGTGTAGGTTCGCTGCTGGGGATGCACCGGTTGTGGGAGCTCTTGCAGAGAGAGACCGAGGGAGAGGGAAAGAGATGCTGAGAAGAGGAAAAGAAAACCGGAACGAGAGAGAGAACAGAGGGAGAGAAAGAGAAGTCGTGGGAGAGAGGAAGAGAAGGGAGCTGCGGAGAGGAAGAATAAGCCAGAGAAAAACAGAGAGGGAGGACGAGAGAGAAGAATAATAGAGAGATAAAGAGAAAAACTAAGAGAGGGAGAGGGAAGGAGATGCTGAGAAGAGCTGCGGGAGAGGTGAGAAAGAGAAGGGGGCACAGAGCGGGAGAAAGAGAAAAACGTGAAAGAGAGTTGGAGCCTCCGGGAGAGAGGAAGAGAGGGGATTTTATAGAGAGGAAGGGCGAATCGAATTTTTAGAAAAGGAAAGAGATTTGAAGGAGAGGAAAAAGGAAACTAGAGAAGGAATATGATTCAGATTTCTAAAACGAGAGAGAGAGAGAGGATTTTTTAAAATAAAAGAAGGAATGTGTTTAGGAAATTGGAGAGACGGAAGGAAATAGTGGGTTTTGGGAAACTCCAGCGGAGGAATGAATCAAATTGCATTTTTACCCCTGTTTTAGTTGAAATCCGCACACTAGACCTCCAAATTTCCGGAAACTCCACCAGCTGCACTGCATCATCAAATAAATATAATTTAGCGCATTATCATAAAAATATCATCATATTTATTCATTTCGTCTCGGTTTTGTCGAAAAACCGCAAATGCGCTACACTCCTTTGATCACATGAAATGACGATGTTTTTAAGTCAGAATTTGATGAAATTGGTACCGTTGGACTTGTTACACAATTATCTATCATTTCATGCTATTTTGTAGATAAAAACATGAGTATGATGCATATGATTGCCTTTAAATGATCAATTTAACACTTTATCACACCCCCCAACTTACTCATTGCTAGTCCCTTAGCAATGCAAATAAGGAAATGTTAGGACAAATAATGAATTATCATGCTTCATTTGTAGTATCTTTCACAATCAATTTAAGTGGTAGCCGTTTGGTTGAGCTAAAAAGTTTTCATATCCCACAATATTTTGATTCAGACAGGTGATTGTGCATGAAATTTGACACACTTAGAACTCGTTTCCGACCTTTCTGGTATATTCTTGCCTTTACTACCCTTTAGATAAGACTACTTGGGGAGGGGAAGAGAATAAAAGATTTCCCGATCAGTCAGTGAGGACCGTTTTTCAGTTCCCGTCCCAACTCAGCACTTTTCACGACTTGGTCATATTTTTGGTACGATGGACTTTTTAGCGTGGCGTTTCTTCATTTTATTGTACTTTTGCTTTTGAGAGTGCGTACTTTTTGCCACTTTCTTTGAATTACCTGAGGGGAGGTGCGTACTTTTTGCCACCTACCTTCCTTTAGCTCTTTTATCGCCTCCTTTTGCCTTTAGTGTTTACAGCTGTCCATTTTAACTGACCACCTGTTTTAGAGTGCTGAGTGGGACAGTCCCCTATTACGGATCTTACACATTCCTTTCGTTCAACCCAAAAGAAAAATTAGAATAAGTAGTCTTATCCTTGAGGTTAATTCCAACAATTCTATACCCTTAAGATCTTTCATTTATTCTAAGTTGCCGTGTGTGTGTGAAAATCATCCTGCCGTGGATTTTTGTAAAGTGGGATATTTAAACTTTACAGGCTCTTTAACCAATGTGACTAACAGAAAACTGATTTGTTTAAGATTTACTTAATGAGACATGATTTTCATGCAATTTTCCTAGGATGTGAGAAGAAGTTTTAAAAATTTGACCATTTTTCAGTGAAAGATATCAGTTTTCTTCAAAATATTTTCAATACATGCATATGATTGTCCCACCCCCCAACTTGATTGACATTGTCCTCAATGGCATAAAGAATAGGAAAAACATGCAGCCAGAAGAGACTTTGTGAAGGAGCGAAACAACCTGTAATGAAGAGGCTGCGACATACCCACGGCGACTGTTGCTTAGGGACCTAAAAGGAAAGAAATACAAAAGCTGAAATAAAATATTGGGTTGCCTCCCAACAAGCGCTAAGTTTATCGTCTTCAGCCAGACGGAAGTTCAGTTAATGTGGATCACTCAGTTCGATGGACTCAGGTGGTGCATTTTGAAGATTTTCAATGAATGGTTTCAACCGTTGACCATTAACAGTGAAAGTGTTCCCGCACTTAGGATTCAGAATTTTAACGGCTCCATGATCGAAGGATTTAACAACCACGAAGGGTCCATCCCATTTGGATTTCAGTTTTCCAGGAAATAGACGAAGCCTAGAATTAAATAGCCAAACTTTCTGATTTGGAAGAAAGGATTTTCTGACAATATGTTTATCATGAAAAGCTTTAGTTTTGGCTTTATAGATCTTTGAATTTTCATAGGCCTCGTTACGCAACTCTTCCAGCTCACTCAGTTGTAAGGTTCGGTGGGAACCAGCTTGGGCTAGGTCTAGATTGACTTGTTTGATGGCCCAATAAACCCTATGTTCCAATTCCACTGGAAGGTGGCACGCTTTTCCGAAAACTAGGCGATAAGGAGACATGCCAATAGGAGTTTTGTAAGCGGTCCGATAGGCCCATAAAGCATCATCCAATCTTTCAGACCAATCTTTTCTATCGGGCCTAACGGACTTTTGCAGAATGTTCTTAATCTCTCTATTGGAAAATTCCACTTGGCCACTAGTTTGGGGATGATAGGGGGTGGCTACCTTGTGATTAATCCCATATTTCTTAAGCAAAACCCGAAACTGGTAATTCGTGAAGTGCGTTCCCCCATCACTAATGATAGCTTTAGGCCACCCGAACCGAGAAAAGATATTCTTTTGAACGAATTTAATGACCACTTTATGATCATTGGTTCGGGTGGCTACCGCTTCAATCCATTTTGAGACATAATCCACCGCTACCAGAATATATGTATGTCCAAAAGAGGGTGGAAAAGGTCCCATAAAGTCAATTCCCCAGACATCAAAGACTTCAACCACCAAGATTGGGTTGAGTGGCATCATATCCCTTTTCGCCATATTTCCTACGGCCTGACATCGGAGGCAAGTTTTGCTAAATTCATGGGCATCTTTGAAAAGTGTGGGCCAGTAAAAACCACTTTGTAGGACTTTGGCTCCAGTTTTCTTTCCTGAGA
This sequence comes from Zantedeschia hybrid cultivar, assembly GCA_030544215.1. Taxonomy (NCBI): domain Eukaryota; kingdom Viridiplantae; phylum Streptophyta; class Magnoliopsida; order Alismatales; family Araceae; genus Zantedeschia; species Zantedeschia hybrid cultivar. The sequence continues at coordinate 41,647,375 of JARZZO010000015.1, forward strand.
AGTGGCCCCCACACGCCAGATTATGACAGAAATTGAGAACACTCTATTGTTCTTCTTCAGGGACACATCGCCTAATGATTTGATCAGGATAAAATTTGAATAATTCAGGATCCTCCCAGAAATAAAATTTTTCCTGAGAAAAGAATTTGTCCTTTTCACTTTTAGTCCATCCTTCCGGAAGCTGATTAGTTACCTTATAATTGACAATGTGAGCATACCAAGGTGCAACAGTGTGGGAAATGGTCAGTAGATGCTCATCAGGAAAGGAATCAGTGATCGGTGTACTTTCAGATATCGGAATTCGGGATAGGTGGTCAGCTACCACATTCTCAGAACCCTTCTTATCCCGAATTTCCAAATCAAATTCCTGAAGGAGTAAGATCCATCTAATAAGCCTAGGCTTTGCATCTTTTTTGGTTAACAGGTATTTGAGAGCTGAGTGATCAGAATAGATTATGACTTTTGCCCCTAAAAGATAAGATCTGAATTTTTCTAGGGCAAAAACCACGGCCAATAATTCCTTTTCTGTGGTGGTATAATTCATTTGAGCATCGGCAAGGGTGCGGCTTGCGTAATATATCACCACGGGACACTTGTTGATTCTTTGTCCCAAAACTGCACCGATAGCATAGTCAGAGGCATCACACATGATTTCGAAGGGTAAAGACCAATCTGGAGATTGAAGAATCGGGACTTTGGTCAAAGATTCCTTCAGAGAATTAAATGCCTTGATGCAAGATTCATCCATTTGGAACGGGACATCCTTAGCTAAGAGAAGAGTTAGGGGCCGGGCAATTTGAGAGAAATTGTGGATAAACCGGCGATAGAAACCGGCATGGCCAAGGAATGAACGGATCTGTCTGACCGAGGTGGGAGGAGGAAGATTGGATATGAGATCGATCTTAGCTTTATCTACCTCTATCCCCCTTTTAGACACAATGTGGCCTAGAACAATGCCCTCTCGAACCATGAAGTGGCTCTTTTCCCAGCTAAGTATCAGGTTGGTGTCTATGCATCTTGCTAGCACCTTTTTAAGATTTTCTAAGCAATTTTCAAAAGAGTCCCCGAAGATTGAGAAATCATCCATAAAAACTTTAAGGAATTCTCCCACCATATCGGAGAAGATAGCCATCATGCACCGTTGAAATGTGGCCGGTGCGTTGCATAATCCGAATGGCATTCTCCTAAAAGCAAACGTGCCATAAGGGCACGTGAAGGTGGTCTTTTCTTGATCTTCCGGGTAAATAGCCACTTGATTGTACCCGGAGTATCCATCTAAGAAGCAGAAGTACTTCTGGCCCGATAACTTTTCCAGAATCTGATCCATGAATGGGAGTGGAAAGTGGTCCTTCTTAGTCATGAGATTCAACTTTCGGTAATCAATGCACACTCTCCATCCCGTGGTGAGCCTAGTGGGTACCTCTTCTCCATGATCATTCTTAATAACTGTTAATCCAGATTTCTTGGGTACCACTTGAGTTGGGCTGACCCATTTACTGTCTGATATTGGGTAAATAATACCCGCATCCAGCTATTTCACAACTTCCTTCTTCACCACTTCTTTCATATTGGGGTTAAGCCGCCTTTGCATCTCCCGACTGGGCTTAGAATTCTCTTCCATATAGATGTGGTGCATGCAAATGGATGGGCTAATTCCCTTTAAATCTGCCACCGACCATCCAATGGCACCCTTGTGGTCTTTGAGGACCTCGGTTAATTGGGCCTCTTGCGGCGATGTGAGATTTGCCGCAATGATGACCGGGAGAGTTTGGTTTGGGCCCAAAAAGATGTACTTGAGAGACTCAGGTAATGGTTTGACTTCAAGCTTAGGAGGGTCCTCTAAAGATGGCAAAGCGGGCTCAGACTGTAAGGCTGGTAAAGGTTCAACCTTGGGCCAAGATGTTAATGGGCCAGGAGAGTCCTTTAGAGTGTTGGCTTCCTCCAAAAAGTCATATGTGGACATCTCATTTTCTTCAACCAGATTATCCAATATATCAATAGTGTGGCATTCTTTTTCATGATTTGGGTATTGAGATGCTTTGAAGACATTAATCTGGACCCCCGAATGAAATGTCCATTATGCCAGTTTCACAATTTATATTAGCTTTGGCAGTGGCTAAGAATGGACGACCTAGGATGATCGGAGTGTGAATGAGTTCCTCAGGTAATGCCATATCCAGAATAAGAAAATCCACGAGAAAATAACAATCATGAACCTTTACAATGACATCCTCAATTAATCCCCGTGGAGTTTTCACAGACCTATCAGCTAACTGCAGGATGATGGATGTGGGCTTTAATTCTCCAATATCAAACTTTTCATAAATAGCTGTTGGCAATAGATTTACGCTCGCACCTAGATCTAATAAAGCTCTATCAAATGTAACTCCAGCTAAGTCACATGAAATTAAAGGTGCTCCAGGATCCTTTAACTTCTTGGGTAAATGATTCATCACAATTGCACTAACATCCTCATAAAGCCGAACCTTTTCGGGTGCCATTCTAGATTCTCTTCGTGGAGTACATAATTCCTTGAGAAACTTAGCATAAGCTGGCACATGTTTGATGGCATCGAGGAGTGGAATATTAATTTGGACTTGTTTGAACAAATCCAACAACTCCTCATTCTGGGCCAGTTTCTTCCTGGTATTGGGCTTAGCTAACAAGGCATTAGGAAATGGCACCCTAGGTTTATAAGAACTTGGGCCTTCATCAATCTTCCCTTTTCCTTTCAGATCCTCCTCCAACTTCTCTATGATGGGTTCATCTTCACTCTCACTTTCAATTTCCTGAGGCCCATCAGTGGAACCTTTAGCTAACTCTCCATCTGCATGTGGTTTTTCTAAACTTCTCCCACTCCTAAGGGCTGAAATGGCTTTAGCATTCTCAAATTGTGGCCCTTTAGGCTGTGGTACCGGGCCAGGCTGAGGTAAAAGGCCCGATTGCTGTGGAAAACCTGGAGGTTGATTCCTTGGATTGGCAACGGGTTGACTAGGAAGTTGGCCTACTTCTCTTCTCATCGCGGCCTCAGCTAGTTGGACCATTTGACTTTCCAACTTAGCAATGGATTGTTGCTGGGTCAAAATCTGTTGTTGGAGTTGAGTGAATTTATCATCAAAGTTGGGCTAAGGAGGTTGCTGGTAAGTGGGTGGAGGATGGTATTGGGTTGGTTGTCCTGATTGGAATGAGTGGTAGTGGGCCGGTTGACCTGATTGATATTGGGCCGATTGACTTGATTGATACGGGGCCGGTTGACCTGATTGATACTGGGCCGGTTGAGAAACCTGGGTTTGAGGTCCCCTAGCCTGAACGTTCCCATAGAAATTAGATTGTTGTTGGAAGGGATTCTGTGGCTTTTGGGCTTGATGCATGGGTGGATTGGATATTGGTAATGGGGCCTGCTGATTCTTCCAAGAGAAATTAGGGTGATTTCTCCAGCCAGGATTGTAAGTATTTGAGAATGGATCATTACTGGGCCTGGAGAATCCCTGGGCGGCCTGAACTTGTTCTTGAATGAATGGTGGAAGTTGGGCCGCAGTTGGGCATTCATTCACTTGATGGGTTGGACTTGCGCATAAGGCACAAATATCATGATTGGCAGAAGATGGGCCTTCATATGGACTAGAGTGTGTTGGGTAAGTAGGTTCTTGCTTGTTTAAGGCCAAGAGTTGGTCTAGTTTCTGGGCCAAGATGTCTACCTTATCCAATTTCTGATTAATCAGATTTATGTCCATTCTGGATTCGGGCTCTCCGCGGGCCTTAAGTTCATACATTCCAGTCCGTTTAGATGGCCCAACAGACCTTTCATAAGATGATAATGAGGCATGATTGATGGAATTTTCACTTAACATCTCAAACAGATCATAGGCCTCATCTTCATTTTTCATCAAAAACGCCCCTCCACATGAAGCATCCACCATCTGTCTGAACTGTTCAGACAATCCTTCATAGAATGCTTGGACAATTTGCCATTTTGAAAGCCCATGATGAGGGCATTTTCTAAGCAATTCTTTCAGTCTTTCCCAAGATTCATGGATCAATTCCCCGGGAGTTTGGGTAAAACTGGTGATGGCCCGTCTCATGGTATTGGTCCGCCCGATGGGATAGAACTTCTTGAGAAATTCTTTCTGCATTTCTTCCCACGTCCTAATGGGCCTTCCTATGGTTCCCAACCAATATTTAGCCTTGTCCTTTAATGAAAAGGGAAATAAGGTCAATTTAAGGCCATCATCGGTGAAATTCTGGATTTTCACCGTGGAACAAATTTCAAGAAATTCATCCAGATGCTTCTAAGGATCTTCATTAGTATTCCCATAAAAGGATGGGAGCATCTGAATGGTACTAGATTTGATTTCATATTGATTGGCTGGATTTTGAGGAAGATGAATACATGATGAAGGTTGATATCGATTTGGAATGAAATAGTCCTTCATTTGCTTTGGTGGGTCCTGATTATCAGCCATTGGATCTTGTGGTGGATTTCTTTGATGTAGGATTCTTTCTATTTCGGCAAATGGTCCTAGAAGGTTAGGATTTTGAGATCTCCTACCTTGCATGCACTAGGACTGATGGAGAGAGGATTTTTTTTTCTATTTTTTTGTTTTTTTTTTTTTTTTTAAATGCAATCAATGTTGACAAACAAATTATCCTAATGATCTAATGTTAACCTACTCTCTATGTGAATTTTCTTACAAGGTGGATGGAGTCCACCTCGAGTCACAACCACAATCAGTCAACGGCCAGGTAAGAGGTGGGGTAGTGGGAGGCTCCCCCAACTTTCGTAGGGACCTAATTAGAGAACCACTTTCCCGCTTAGACGTTTGCCTTTTTACCTCTAGCCTAGACACCGTTTCCAAAAATGGAGGCAACTCGAGATTTAAACCACTCACGGTGTAAACCCTAGATTCTCTTTCGACTTGCTTTTAGTTGGATTAGGAAATGCCAATGCAAGGAAGGTGATTTGTGGGCTAAGGAAGGGTGATCAAATCCCTACCTTATGTGGTTAAAGTTGCTGCCCTTAAAATCTTTTTGAATGCAATACAAGGCAACAAATCAATGCAAGGTGTGTTGATGCAATCATGAATGACTTGCTAAAAATTGAAACACGTACCTTTCCCCCGCAATCTTCAACAATTTATGGAAATAACTGTGAAAGGAAACTAACTCATGCTTTCCTAGGATGATGAATGCCTAGCATGGAAAGTTTCTAATCTTGGCAATGAAGGTTTTTAAATTTGGATGTTCCTCTTTTTGTTTCTTTTTTTTTTAGTTAATGGAAACCTATCTAAACTAGAAACTACAAAAAAGGAAACTAACTAAAGTAAGGAAATTGAAACATAGAAAGTTGGAACACACTGACCATGATTTCGCTTTCCTTTTCCTTTTTTTTTTCTTTTTTTTTTTTTCAATTTACCTGCAAAAATAAGAAAAATAAGAGACTAATTACACTAAATCCAAGATAATCAAAATTAAAAATCTAACTCCCCGGCAACGGCGCCAAAAATTGATTGTTTCGAATTGTGTGTCGTTAAACACATGAAAACGTTCAATCTAAATTTATTCGGCTCACTCAAATCAGATTTTGAAAATTTAATAGTGGTGAGTCCGAGTCGATCCACAGGGAGTTAAGATTCTAATTTTGAAAACTTTGGACTTTATTTAATCTAATAAAAAAAAATTGATGATTGTTTATGATTTTTAATGCTCTAGAATTCAATTATTCTAAAAATAACAATAACCTGAATTAACTAATTATACTAAATAATTAATTACCTAATGAAACCATACACAAGCTACTTAACTAAAAAAAAATCAAATTAATTAAACTAATTCTAAATAACAAGTAAACACCTTAATATAATGAGGAAATAAACGTTTAACTAAATAAAAATTGAATAAAGTTTTCATTAACCACTAATCGTTTAACTAACAGAAGTAATTAATGATAATCTAAAAAAACAACTATATGCAACAAATAAGACTTGGAGAAGCTTCTGCTGGGCTTCGGCGCAATGGACCGGGCCGGAGAGGAGATGGCGCAGTGGACCGCTGAAGAGGACTTGCTTGGGCGGCTGCTGTTGCCGGCTACATGGAGGAGAGGAGGAAATCCTGGTTGCTGTGTGGAAGGGTGTTGCTTGCAGCTGGGCAACGCGTGGAGATGGAGGATGCTAGAGTGTTGCCGGCGCTGGTGGATGGCTTGCAGGTGTGCGTTGGCGCTGGTGGAGCCGCTGGATACACAGGAAGCCCGCAGGATGCCTTGCTTTCAAGCTGCTGACTGGTGGAAGTGCAGGAGGCAACCGGCATGCAGGCGTGGGCGGCGTGATCTGGTGGAGCTAGGCGTTGCCAAAGGAGATGCTGGTGTGTGGAACTTCAAGCCTGCATGCATGCGCTGAGGATGTGGAGGCCTGCATGAGCGCGGGGAGCAGCCGGGTGTGCGCTGGGTGGACGTGCATGCATGCACATCGCCGCGTAGAGGGACGTTGGAGGCGTTGCAAGAGTGCTGGAGTCGCGCTAGAGGCCGGCGAGGTGTGGGCTCGAGCGTTTGGCAGCGCTGGAGCAGCGGAGGGACGTGGAGGCACACTGGCGCGGCTCCCGCACGCAGGTGCTCGGGTGGCTTGCTGGCGCTGGTGCAGCAGAGGCGCGTGGCAGCGCGGTGCAGTTGCTCGCGCAAGCCTGGTGGCGCGCTAGAGCGTGTTGGTGCAGCGGGAGGAACGTGGAGGCGTGCTGGAGTTTGGAGAGGAGCTGAGAACCTTCACTGGCTTGCAGAGTAACTCGTGTAGGTTCGCTGCTGGGGATGCACCGGTTGTGGGAGCTCTTGCAGAGAGAGACCGAGGGAGAGGGAAAGAGATGCTGAGAAGAGGAAAAGAAAACCGGAACGAGAGAGAGAACAGAGGGAGAGAAAGAGAAGTCGTGGGAGAGAGGAAGAGAAGGGAGCTGCGGAGAGGAAGAATAAGCCAGAGAAAAACAGAGAGGGAGGACGAGAGAGAAGAATAATAGAGAGATAAAGAGAAAAACTAAGAGAGGGAGAGGGAAGGAGATGCTGAGAAGAGCTGCGGGAGAGGTGAGAAAGAGAAGGGGGCACAGAGCGGGAGAAAGAGAAAAACGTGAAAGAGAGTTGGAGCCTCCGGGAGAGAGGAAGAGAGGGGATTTTATAGAGAGGAAGGGCGAATCGAATTTTTAGAAAAGGAAAGAGATTTGAAGGAGAGGAAAAAGGAAACTAGAGAAGGAATATGATTCAGATTTCTAAAACGAGAGAGAGAGAGAGGATTTTTTAAAATAAAAGAAGGAATGTGTTTAGGAAATTGGAGAGACGGAAGGAAATAGTGGGTTTTGGGAAACTCCAGCGGAGGAAGGAATCAAATTGCATTTTTACCCCTGTTTTAGTTGAAATCCGCACACTGGACCTCCAAATTTCCGGAAACTCCACTAGCTGCACTGTATCATCAAATAAATATAATTTAGCGCATTATCATAAAAATATCATCATATTTATTCATTTCGTCTCGGTTTTGTCGAAAAACCGCAAATGCGCTACACTCCTTTGATCACATGAAATGACGATGTTTTTAAGTCAGAATTTGATGAAATTGGTACCGTTGGACTTGTTACACAATTATCTATCATTTCATGCTATTTTGAAGATAAAAACATGAGTATGATGCATATGATTGCCTTTAAATGATCAATTTAACACTTTATCAAGAACACCATCAAAACCTCATTTATAAAGTGCTCCTCCAACTAGAGTGTATCTCTAAGCAACTCTCCTGATAGCCCTTTTCTACTCAGTTGTGACCTCTTCAGGGTAGGATTGATCTTCACAATATTTGGCAATTTCAAAATACCATGGTTTCTCTTCATCTTCCATCTCTTCTTGCAGCTCCAATAGCATGATTTTTCGCTTCTCTACAATAACTCCATCTCTAACCTTCTTCAGCAACTTCTCTTTAGTTCTAATGAATGAAGGGTCTTTCTGCTAGGAATCGCCTAAAATGCAGTGAAAAAATAAAGTCGATTCCAATGTATCGGTTGCTGGGATCGTAAAATGGACAATAATTAAATTACATGGGAAGGACTGTTCTTTACTTTTGCGGGGTTTCGAATCTCCCGTGGATTCGACCGATTAGGTAATCGCGTACACACACGATCTCCCGAGGTATCCACACGAGTTCCCAATGCAGACACGATTTCCTTCTCGGCTTGAGTACTTCGACCCGATCTCAAATCCACCATGTGCTTAGAGAGAGAGAGATCTTTCTCAAGAGAGAGAAGGAGAGAGAGAGAGGAGAGAGAAACTCCAAGAAGTGGTTGTATACGTCCAACTCCTTCCACTCCTCCCCTTGGCCACCTTATATAAGAAATAAGGATAAGCACAAGGATTAATTCTCATGATTATCCAAGAGCTTGGCCTTAGATAATTCTCCATTAAATATTCATGTTTATCCTGTAACTTTTCACAAAAACCCAGATAACCATAATATTTAATATGTCTCACCGTCTGACGAGAACTCTTATGTGTGTGACCCTCTAGGCCCATATATCAGTCTGGTTTCAGGCCCATTAAACTTATAACTAATTCTAAAGTTTAATATTTATTAATTATTATTTAAACATCATATGTTAAATAATTAATTTAATAAATAAGTGGTTTATCATCTGATGATTAATCCACTGGACCTTCTGACCATGAACGACACCAAACACTACCTCATGATCCCAGAAGATATAAGGGATATTGTGCCCTTTATCTGAACCTTTCCGTCTGCAGATACCGCACAAATAAAATCCTTCACTCATCCAATGTCCCAATAATGCAAGGGTATGGTTTTATAGTCAAACCCTCTATCGCATTATTTAGATGGATTCCAGTACTTAGTTAATTTCTAGAAAGACATCTCTTTCATTTGACCCTGGCCAGGGATTTCTGTGTACACTTCCATCGGACATTCTCTCTCCAGTCTTATACCAAGAGTGAGTGATCTCCTATTGTTCACACAATTACCTTCGAAAGCTTTCCACTGTATCTGAGAGACTGACTATCGTGGACTTAATGGTTTAAGTCTACAAGTCAGAGAATCAAGACACAATGGTCTACAAACAAGGTATCATTGGTGACTCAGGTCAAAGGACCAACTGTGCTACTGCACCGATCGAATTCCCTGGTTGACTAATAGGTATAATTACCATCCAGGAATTCTTATTTGGGTCTATCCAGTGAACTCATTCTCTAATGAGCACCCACAAGTTTGTCTTAGTGTCACCACACGAGTGAATGTGAGATCATTCACCCTCATCGTATGAGCAGAAATAACTTGTGTCGATCTTAACGGATATTTAATATCCATCTCAAATAATTGCCTTTATTAATAATCTGAAGTAGAATGTACAATGATTGGATTTGAGGCCACCCAATTCTATCATTCTCCCACTTGGACTATAGCCAATCACCCATGTGTCTAAGTCCCATAGACTTAAGGTGATGTTCTAAATTGTTTTGAAACAATGGCTTAGTCAAAGGATCTGCTACATTATCTTCGGATGAGACTTTATCAACTACTATATCTCCTTTTAACATAAACACAAATCTAGACATGGATTTGTTGTCATCCATATCTGACTGGAAGCTCGAGTCAGTAAAGCCTCGAAGTTCCAAGTCATTTACTCCATAGATAAGAAATAGATCTTTAGTCCTTCTTAAGTATCTAAGGATACATTTCACCGCCTTCCAGTGTTCCTCACTTGGATCAGCCTAATATCTACTTGTGACACTTAGTGGGTGTGCCACATCAGGTCAAGTACATATCATTGCGTACATGATAGATCCTATTGCCGAGACATAAGGAACTCTATTCATGTATGCTTTCACTTCAGGTGTCTTTGGAGACATTCCTTTAGACAGATAAATTCCATGTCTCATCGGAACGATACCTCCCTTGGAATTTTCCATGCCAAACCTTTTGACTATGGTGTCTATGTACATAGATTGGGATAAGCCAAGCATCCTTTTGGATGTATCTCTATACATGTAAGGACTGAGGTTTCGGGTTCAGTATTTGGGTCGGGTTCGGGCCGGATCCCTTGGTTTCGACCGTGAGGGGTCTTGAGATTTCTGACTGAATGACGTTTGTACTGCTCGACGTCTTTCAAAAGACGTCTGTCTGTGTAGACGTCATTTAAGTCTGCTTTCTGTTGTGCCACGTGTGCGCCACGTGGGCGGGTTTCGGGCCGCGAGAGTACGGCCCCTGTCACATCGTCTGAACGGCGTCCATGATGGTCGACGCGATTCAGACTGCGACCCCCTGCGATGTCAGTGTACGGCGCCAGAGCGTTGTCAGTACGGCCTGTCCTGTCGTCTGAACGGCGTCCGTGGTGAGCGACGCGTTTCAGAGTGCTGTCAGTACGGCCCGTCCTGTCAGACTGATTGGCGTCTGTCTCGATAGACGCGTTTTAGCCAGATTCAGATTGACCCCGCGAGCCTCCCCTTCTTTCCCTCATTCTTCGCCTCCACTCTCTCTCTCTTCGCCCTCTCCACCCTCCTTTCTCCCTTCCCTTCCTCTTTTTCCTCTTCCATCACTCCAATACCTCCTTACCTCTCACCTCTACCTCCACCACTTCCTTCGCGGCGTTCCATTCTCCGGACGGCGGCCGACGTCCCGGCGGAGTGGCGGCGTCCTCGAGGGCACCGGCGGCGGTCTGCGGTGCGGCGGGTTGGCGGCACGGAGCTTGGAGGAGTTCAAGAACCGGTAAGGGGATGAACCTTGCATGAATCATGATTATCTTGCTTATGGTTTCCTTGGTGTGGCATGATATGTTTTGGGATAGACTGAGCATGTTTAGGGGGTTTTCTTGTGGGAATGGCCGTGTTCGAGATCGTGGAATTGTAGCATGCTTGTGGTAGTTTGATTTCCCTTTTCTCCCCCTTCTGTTTTGGGCGTTTTCGGGGTGTTTGGGGTTAAAGGAGGAACCCTCAGATCGAACCAGAGAACCAGGTTTCTGGCGCTAAACGGCGTCGTGCCTGGTCGACGCCTTTTAGAAGGACGTCAGGACAGTACGACGCCTTTTAGGGCAGAAACCTCCCTATTCGAGGTTTCGTTGTACGGGGTTCTGGCGCTAAAAGACGTCATGTATGGACGACGCCTTTTAGAAGGACGTCGGACCATCATGACGCCTTTTAGGCAGGAAATCACCCCGACTGAGGCTTCTGCAAATCTGAAATTCTGGGGTGAATGGCGTTTGTGGACTCTGACGCGTTTTAAAAGGCGGCTTCCCATGTCGACGTGGTTTAAGGAATAATCTGGTTTTAATGAACCTGTTTTAGGGGCTTGAATGGCGTCGACCTCGGTCGACGCGATTCAAGACAGAACTGCTTAACTCCTGTTATTTAACACATGTTTCACGATTGGATGGTTCGAATGCATGCTTTAAGTTGTACACTGAGACTGAGGACTTCTGCGTGAATGGAATTACATCATGTATGTGTATGTGTTTAAGCGGATATGGAATCGGAATAACTGTGGTTTACGTATGTCACCTTGGGCCGATGGGGAAGGGCCATGGTGTCTGTGAGGCATTGTGCCGTACCGGTGGGAGGAGTGGTACATGTTGTGTTTTACCTTTGGCTGAGGGAAGCAGAACCACCTTGAGCCCGTCGGGCCGGAGTAGTCGGTGCGCTATCCGAGGGGTTGTTGTTTGGTCTCAGCGGGTCGGGGTTTCCCTATTTGTCGTGGCAGCTTCCGGCGCGTTTCTTGCTGTGGAGCTGGTTGTGGTACTGTTGGAGTTGTTTTACCCCTTTAGCCACTGGGCCTGATGTGACCTTTGATCAAGGTTACGAGTGGTACCCTTCGCCCTTTGGCCTGACGCAGCCCGGGAGGTTAGGGTTGTGGGTAGTTCCTGTAGCTTCAGCTTGACGGGGGTTCGCCGGTCCCCAGGAACCTCCTGAAGCGCCGAGGCCTGGCGTGGAGAAAATCCGGTCGGTAGGCCGGTAGTCTAGACTGCTTGTGTGCACACGTAGCTGGGCAGTGGTGGTTCACTGGTCCCAGCTAGTCCTAGTTGGACTCACTGCCTCACCCTACGGTGCCCCGGAACCCTGTAGGGGTGGACAGGCGTGAGTAGTGGTGGTAGTGTTGTGAGGCGACGTTTGACTTCGATCGACGGTGTGGTTCGGTCGCTTTGTGGACTTTGGCTGTGAGACGTGACTTTGTGTTGGGTTCTTCGGGTTGCTTAGAACTGTTCCTGCTACACTGCTTATGCGTATGTTTCATAATCAGATTTGGGTGCTATGTTTACTGCCTTACTTAATTGCCATATATCCGTATTGTTGCACTTGTGGGTGTGTGAGTGGGAGGCAGGGGATCGGATGATCCCTACTGAGCCCAATTCTGGTGTCGCTCACTCCCTGCGGTTTCAGGTGTGGACCTCGCGGCGTGTGGCGGCGTGTCGTGTCTTCCCGGTGTGTGGGCCAGCAGCTGTCTCAGTTCCGGGGTATGCCCCGATGTTGTTGTACTTTACTTCTGCATGTACTTATTTAATTGTTGGACCATGTAATTATTGTTGGACTATATACATACATTGTTATCTTCCTTCCTGCGTTATATCTTTGTAGTCCGTGTGATTGTTATATTTAGCCTTGTTTAGCACTTACTCCTCCAGATGTGTTGTGTGAGATCCGGGTGTGAACCCGCAGTTAATGGGCCGACATCCATTTAGTGATCGGGTCTCCGGTCATAGGATGGCGGGTCATTACAGATGGTATCAGAGCTCAATATGGTCGAGTATGGTAAACTGCGTTAGATATTATAGTCCAACAATAAGTACGAGTCTGTACAGTCGATGGCTGCTGGTGTAGATTGGTAGGTTTTGACGTGTTTTGGTTCAATTTTCGTGTCTGTGGGGTAGTGATGGCACCAAAGAGGAGAGTTCCGTTGGCTCGTGGTTCGAGAGTAGATGATGGTGGTTCGAGGGCAGATGGACATAATGTGTATCGTTTCATGGAAGCTATGATTGGGGCTATGTCTAGATACCAGCAGGGAGATGGAAGTGAGGGATCCAATTCCCGAGGTGGCCAATCCATGGTGATGGAGCGGTTCTTGAAGTTGAAGCCCCCTTCTTTCACGGGTCAACCTGTTCCAGATGCGGCAGCTCATTGGATTAAGGAGGTAGAGAAGGCATTTGATGTTCTTGAATGTGCTGAGAATGACAAGACCTTGTTGGCAACCTACTTGCTGAAGGACGATGCTTATGATTGGTGGGTTACCATCATGGGGTTGATGTTTCCAGATAGGTCCTTGAGAGAGATTCTTTGGGAAGGCTTTGTGAGAGAGTTTAGTGGGCAGTACTTCCCGAGGCACGTTCGTAGGGCCAAGGAAAGGGAGTTTATAGAATTGGTGCAGGATGGTATGTCAGTTCTGGAATATCAGATGAAATTTGTAGCTCTGGGAAGATTTGCTCCACACATATCTGAGCATGAGGATCTTAGGACAGAGAAATTTGTGGATGGACTTCGGCATGATCTGAGGGAATTCGTGGCAGCTCATTGCTGTAAGGATCTGGCGTCAGCAGTTCGGTGCGCGGCAGCGGTGGAGATTCAATTCCAACAAATGGTGAAGGAGTCAGAGCAATCAGCACAAGGGAAGCAGCAGGACAAGGATAGATCAGTGGTCTTTTCGTCAGGCGGTTCGAGTTCCTTTGAGCTCGAGTTCCAAGAGGTATCTTGTGATGAGGATGAAGATGGTTCGGTTCAGCAGATGCAGATGGTGGTCAGCTGGCAACAGGAAGCGAGGCGGGACGCTGCGGATCGTTGTCTCCATTGTGGCAGGTTTCATGGCAATCGGATATGCCCATTGATCACGGGTAGCTGTTTTGGCTGTGGTAGGAAGGGACATCTCGCGAGGAACTGTCCCCAGAAGAATAAGACAGGTCAGGAGCCGAGTGGTCAGTAGGAGCCCGGGGCGTTGAGTGGTGTTGCATCTCTTGGTGGAGGTTCGAGATATCAGGCTAGAGGAGCGCTTTTGTCTTGTCTTATTCGGAGGTGATTGTGAACTCTTGTGGCACTTTTATGTATTTGGTTTGGTGGAGAATCAGTTTTGTAATATGTGCCTTGCTAATGTGTGGTTATTTTGATCTTTTAGCTTTTTGTCAGAATTGAGAATCTTGGTTAGCTTGGTGTGAATTTGATTGGCTAATTATGTGGAGCCCTGTGTGTATGATTGGTGAAAATGATTGTTGTAATCAGTGTGTCGGCATGTGATGGTTAGTCGAGTTTATAGTTGAGCGGTTGCAATTTCGAGGACGAAATTCTTTTAAGGGGGGGGAGAATGTAAGGATTGAGGTTTCGGGTTCAGTATTCGGGTCGGGTTCGGGCCGGATCCCCTGGTTTCGACCCTGAGGGGTCTTTAGATTTCTGACTGAATGACGTCTGCACTGCTCGACGTCTTTTAAAAGACGTCTGTCTGTGTAGACGCCATTTAAGTCCGCTTTCTGTTGTGCCACGTGTGCGCCACGTGGGCGGGTTTCGGGCCGCGAGAGTACGGCCCCTGTCACATCTTCTGAACGGCGTCCATGATGGTCGACGCGATTCAGACTGCGACCCCCTGCGATGTCAGTGTACGGCGCCAGAGCGTTGTCAGTACATCATGTCCTGTCGTCTGAACGACGTCCGTGGTGAGCGACGCGTTTCAGAGTGCTGTCAGTACGGCCCGTCCTGTCAGACTGATTGGCGTCTGTCTCGATCGACGCGTTTTAGCCAGATTCATATTGACCCCGCGAGCCTCCCCTTCTTTCCCTCATTCTTCGCCTCCACTCTCTCTCTCTTCGCCCTCTCCGCCCTCCTTTCTCCCTTCCCTTCCTCTTCTTCCTCTTCCATCGCTCCAATACCTCCTTACCTCTCACCTCTACCTCCACCACTTCCTTCGCGGCATTCCATTCTCCGGACGGCGGCCGACGTCCCGGCGGAGTGGCGACGTCCTCGAGGGTACCGGCGGCGGTCTGCTGTGCGGCGGGTTGGCGGCACGGAGCTTGGAGAAGTTCAAGAACCGATAGCGGGACGAACCTTGCATGAATCATGATTATCTTGCTTATGGTTTCCTTGGCGTGGCATGATATGTTTTAGGATAGACTGAGCATGTTTAGGGGGTTTTCTTGTGGGAATGGCCGTGTTCGAGATCGTGGAATTGTAGCATGCTTGTGGTAGTTTGATTTCCCTTTTCTCCCCCTTCTGTTTTGGGCGTTTTCGGGATGTTTGGGGTTAAAGGAGGAACCCTCGGATCGAACCAGAGAACCAGGTTTCTGGCGCTAAACGGCGTCATGCCTGGTCGACGCCTTTTAGAAGGACGTCAGGGCAGTACGACGCCTTTTAGGGCAGAAACCTCCCTGTTCGAGGTTTCGTTGTACGGGGTTCTGGCGCTAAAAGACGTCATGTATGGACGACGCCTTTTAGAAGGACGTCGGACCATCATGACGCCTTTTAGGCAGGAAATCACCCCGACTGAGGCTTCTGCAAATCTGAAATTCTGGGGTGAATGGCGTCTGTGGACTCTGACGCGTTTTAAAGGGCGGCTTCCCATGTCGATGTGGTTTAAGGAATAATCTGGTTTTAATGAACCTATTTTAGGGGCTTGAATGGCGTCGACCTCGGTCGACGCGATTCAAGACAGAACTGCTTAACTCCTGTTATTTAACACATGTTTCACGATTGGATGGTTCGAATGCATGCTTTAAGTTGTACACTGAGACTGAGGACTTCTGCGTGAATGGAATTACATCATGTATGTGTATGTGTTTATGTAGATATGGAATCGGAATAACTGTGGTTTACGTATGTCACCTTGGGCCGATGGGGAAGGGCCATGGTGTCTGTGAGGCATTGTGCCGTACCAGTGGGAGGAGTGGTACATGTTGTGTTTTACCTTTGGCTGAGGGAAGCAGAACCACCTTGAGCCCGTCGGGCCGGAGTAGCCGGTGCGCTATCCGAGGGGTTGTTGTTTGGTCTCAGTGGGTCGGGGTTTCCCTATTTGTCGTGGCAGCTTCCGGCGCGTTTCTTGCTGTGGAGCTGGTTGTGGTACTGTTGGAGTTGTTTTACCCCTTTAGCCACTGGGCCTGATGTGACCTTTGATCAAGGTTACGAGTGGTACCCTTCGCCCTTTGGCCTGACGCAGCCCGGGAGGTTAGGGTTGTGGGTAGTTCCTGTAGCTTCGGCTTGACGGGGGTTCGCCGGTCCCCAGGGCCCTCCTGAAGTGCTGAGGCCTGGCGTGGAGGAAATCCAGTCGGTAGGACAGTAGTCTAGACTGCTTGTGTGCACACGTAGCTGGGCAGTGGTGGTTCACTGGTCCCAGCTAGTCCTAGTTAGACTCACTGCCTCACCCTACGGTGCCCCGGAACACTGTAGGGGTGGACAGGCGTGAGTAGTGGTGGTAGTGTTGTGAGGCGACGTTTGACTTCGATCGACGGTGTGGTTCGGTCGCTTTGTGGACTTTGGCTGTGAGACGTGACTTTGTGTTGGGTTCTTCGGGTTGCTTAGAACTGTTCCTGCTACACTGCTTATGCGTATGTTTCATAATCAGATTTGGGTGCTATGTTTACTGCTTTACTTAATTGCCATATATCCGTATTGTTGCACTTATGGGTGTGTGAGTGGGAGGCAGGGGATCAAATGATCCCTACTAAGCCCAATTCTGGTGTGGCTCACTCCCTGCGGTTTCAGGTGTGGACCTCGCAGCGTGTGGCGGCGTGTCGTGTCCTCCCGGTGTGCGGGCCAGCAGCTGTCTCAGTTCCTGGGTATGCCCCGATGTTGTTGTACTTTACTTCTGCCTGTACTTATTTAATTGTTGGACCATGTAATTATTGTTGCACTGTATACGGACATTGTTATCTTCCTTCCTGCGTTATATCTTTGTAGTCCGTGTGATTGTTATATTTAGCCTTGTTTAGCACTTACTCCTCCAGATGTGTTATGTGAGATCCGGGTGTGAACCCGCAGTTAATGGGCCGACATCCATTTAGTGATCGGGTCTCCGGTCATAGGATGGCGGGTCGTTACAATACATCCTTATTTCCATAATATAGGATGCTTCTCCCAAATCTTTTATGGAGAAGTTTTTGGATAACCAAATCTTTACTGATGACAACATTTGTAACGACCCGCCACCCTATGATCGGGGATCCGATTACTAAATGGGTACCGAATCATTAATTTGGAACCAAACCAGGATCTAAGTAAGTCTGGTAAATAAATAATAAACTAAGCTAAACATTCACATCGCATTGAATCGAAAGGAAAGAGCAGGAATTAAAGTTATTACAATGCGACTCGATACAGCAAATAATTACATACTCCAACAGAAAAGAAATAATTATACATATAGGCCAGAAATAAAAATAACAACTACGTCGGGGCATACCCCGGAACAATAGCTGACGGCGCTCGACACACAGCCGCACACCCCTCGCTAGGTCTGCCTGGAGTCCTCACCTGAAAACCGCAGGGGTGAGTCTCAAAAAAAAGACTCAGTAGGGATCCTTCGATCCCCACTGCCCACTCACACACCCACAAATGTAAAATACAGCTGAAGGTAAAGGAACAAGTACAGTGGTAATTACTACTCCTAAATCTCGATGTGAATCACATGTAGTCGAAATGTATTAAACATGCATATTTCTAAACCAGTCTACCAGGGAACCTACAACCAACGTCTCGATAGAACACGCCAACCACACAAACGAAGGTGGGGAAAACATCGACCCGCTGAGACAAAACAGTAACCCCTCGGATAGCACTCTAGCTACTCCGGCCCAACTGGCTCAGGTGGTTACTCCTTCCCTCAGCATGAGTGACACTCCGAAGATACCACTCCCACACCGGTACTAGCTGACCCCGGGGTTCACCAGGTGACCCTCTCTCACTAGGCGTCACCCCGCCCACGCCCCCACCGGCGCTGTGCTCCACCCACACCAGCACAGGATGATAAAGCGCTACAACTGTCACTCCAGGTCCACAGTAACACAAAAACCGGTACGGTGCGATCCGGTCACGTGAGAAGTCCACGGTCGCACGACATACAATGCCGTGCCATCCGATCACGAAGAGTTCATTGTCATCGAGTATACTAAAGCATGCATTTAACCAACTATGTAGCAGTGTAAACACATTTTACTGGCATGGATTAGTGTGGTTCTGTCTTGAATTGCGTCGCCCAAGGCCGACGCCATTCAAGCACCCTAAACTAGTTCATGAAATACCGGCCTCAGACCATGGCCTAAAAGGCGTCGCTACAAGTGGCCGCCTTTTAAAAGGCGTCGACATCCTCAGACGCCATTCTAACAGAAATCCAGAATTAGCAGAAAACGTTAATCGGGGGATTTCTGCCTTAAAAGGCGTCATGGTGACCCGAAGCTATTCCAAATCGCGTCGTACAGGCATGACGTCTTTCAGTGCCAGAATCCTCGAACTGACAGAGCCTTGGTGGGACGATTTCTGCCTAAAAGGCGTCATGATGGCCCGACGCCCTTCTAAAAGGCGTCATCCATGCACAACGTCTTTTAGCCCCAGAAACCAGGTCCTGTCTCGTGCCCGAGGGCTCCCTTTTTACCCCAAAAATCCAAAATCACCCAAAACAGAGAAAAGAGAGGGAGGCAAATCAAACCATCATAAACCCACATTCATAGAAACCCTCATTCCCATCAAGAAAAGCTCCAAAACATGCTCATTCTACCCAAAAACCATAGATCCATAGCATGCTTTGAGCGGGAGAACATGGTTTTAAAATAAAACACTACGGGAATCGTCACCCTACCGGTTCCTTGAACTCCTCCAAGCTCCAAGCCGTCCACCCGTCTCGCCCCACGCCGCCGCCGGTACCGCCGAGGTCGTCGTCACTCCATCGGAACGTCGGCCGTCATCCGGAGAGTAAACGCCGCGGGGGAGGTGGTGGTGGTAGTGGTGGGAGCTAAGTGGTTGATGGAGTGGAGGGAGAGACGAAGTGGGGGGGAGGAAAAGAGGGATGGGAAGGGGCGTCGCCGGAGTTGCCGGAGGAAGGGAGGAGAGAAAGAGAGAAGGAAGAAATGAGGAAAAGAAGGAGGGCTCGCGGGGTTAACCAGAGACTGGGTAAAACGCGTCGATATGGACGGACGCCTATCAGCTGACGTAACGGCTGCTCTGACAGAACTCTGAAACGCTCTGACAGAAGTCTGAAACGCGTCGTCCAAACAAGACGCCGTTCAGACGACAAGACAGGCGCCGTACACTGACAACCCAGAGTTGCGGTCTGAAAGGCGTCGTCCCTCGCAGACGCCGTTCAGACGACACGACAGGGCCGTACTCTCGCGGCTCAAAGCCCGCTCACGTGGCACCCACGTGGCACAAACTAAAACGCGTCTGCGACGATGGACCTGAACTACAGAGTCCGACCCCGAAATCCGGATCCGAAAACCTCAGTCCTTACAACATTCCTACCTCATTCCCAATGAGTAGAATGCCATCAACGTAAAGTACCAAAAAAGGTAACTGCGCTCGCACTGGTCTTTTTGTATACACAAGGTTCATCTTCATTCTTAATGAAGTCATGAGATTTGATTGCCTCATCAAATCTTGAGTTCCAAGTTCGGGATGCCTGCTTTAATCCATAAATGGATCTATGCAACCTGCATACCTTACTTGAATGTTCTTTGGAAGTGAATCCTTCAGGTTGTATCATATACACCTCTTCTTGAAGGTTCCCGTTAAGGAATGTTGTTTTCACATCCATTTGTCATATTTCATAATCATATAATACAGCAACGGTAAGAAGTATTCTGATTGACTTAATCATAGCAACTGGGGAAAAGTTTCGTCATAGTCAATGCCTTGTCTTTGACGGTACCCTTTCGCTACCAGCCTTGCCTTGTTTGTGTCAATCTGTGCATCTGTCCCGATCTTTCTTTTAAAGATCCATTTACTGCCAAAAGGTACTATACCTTATGGCAGATTAACCAAGTTCCAAACTTAATTGGCATACATGGACTAAATTTCTGAATCAATTGCCTCTTGCCATTTCTCTGATTCTTGAGTATTCATGGCTTCTTGGTAGGTTTAAGGATCATCATCCTCATTTAAGTACACTATTGGTTTGCCGTCATCAATATGCCCAACATATCTTTCAGGCTGCTTAGGCACTCTACTAGATCTACGAACCTTTTGTATATTGCCTTGAGCAAGTTCTTGAGTTAATGGCTCATTAGATGAGCCAGCATTGATTTGTAAGTCTGGAATTTCTTCCATTTCTATCTTGCTCCCACTGTCTTCTTTTGAAAGATATTCTTTATCTAGGAAAATAGCTCTTTTTGCGACAAACACTCTTTGATCGCTGGGCTGATAGAAATAATATCCAAAAGTCTCTTTTGGATATCCCACAAACCTGCATTTTTCTGTCCTAGAATCCAATTTATCTAGATCATGTCTTTTGACATGTGCAGGACAACCCCAGACTCTCACATGCTTAAAGTCTGGTTTCTTCCTTTTCCATATCTCATATAGAGTGGAAGATACTGACTTACTGGGAACTTTGTTCAACAAATATGTAGCAGTCAATAGTGCATATCCCTATAAAGAGATTGAAAGTTTAGTATAACTCATCATTGATCGTACCATATCTAATAGAGTACGATTTCTCCTTTCCGATACACCATTTAACTGTGGTGTATAGGGAGGAGTCTACTGAGACAAAATACCATTATTCTTAAGATATTGTATGAATTATGTACTTAAGTATTCACATCTTTATCTATTCGTTCAAGAGACTTATTTTCTAGATATACATCATATGCAATATCAAGTAAATATAAACCATTCAATAAATATCCAGAAGCAAACAATTTGTCTCCTTGATAAATGGAACAACTTTTATTCTCAAGTTTCATAGAGTATCCTTGTTTATCTAAACATGAAATAGATATGATATTCCTAATAATGGTTGGAACATAATAACAATCTATTAGTTCAAATGAGTCTCCTAACGGCATCTGAAGTCTTGCTGGCCCCACAGCTAACGCAACAACTTTTACTCCATTCCTAAGTCTCAGATCCACGTCTCCGCGATTCAATCTTCTTTTACTTGTTAGCACCTGCAAGTTATTGCAGATATGAGAAACACATCCAGTATCTAATACTCAAGATGTTGATTCTCTATAAGACAAGTTAAGATCAATCATGAGTATACTGAAGTTTCACCAAGCTTCTCCTTTGCTTTTTCTGCTAGATAAATCTTGCAGTTTTTCTTCCAGTGACCTTCTTTTTGGCAGTGGAAACACTGACCTTTATCATTGACTTTAGCTTTATCCTTTTGAATCGCTAGTTTGCTTTTCACTGGCTTCTTTGGCTTACCTTTCTTAAAGGTCTATCCAGCTTTTCTTTTCTTATTGGTCTTACCAACAAGCATTACATGTGGCTTATCTTTCTGGACAATGCCTTCCGCTGTCTTCAACATGTTGAGCAGCTCAGCCAGTGTAACTTCAATCTTGTTCATATTGAAGTTAACAATGAATTGTAAAAATGAATCTAGTAGGGACTGTAGGATTAAGTCGATGCTTAGGTCATTGTTCATAACAAAGCCAAGCACTGCAAGCCTCTCAATCCATTCAATCATCTTGAGCACATGAGTTTGCACAGATGTGCCCTCGCTCATTTTGGTCCTGAACAATTTCTTAGATATCTCATATCTCTCTATTCTGGATTGTTCACCAAACAACTCTTGTAGGTGATTCAGAATGGACTTAGGTTCCATGTTATCATTGTTGGGTTTTCTCGGGTTTCTCCGGATCGCTCACGCAGCGGAAAATAAAATAAAATAGCGATCCGTTTCCCCGTTTCGAAAAACTAAAATCGATTATCGGATAATCGAAGTTCTCACCGTGTGCAGATTCGAATCCGCAACCGTTCGGTTCCGTCGGTGCGACACCGCAAGCCGCACAAGTGCCCAGCCTCTAGCGAAGTCCACGCGATCCTCCTCGCGACGGATATCCTCACGCTCCTCGTTCTTCGCAGCCCAAGAAACCTCCGCCAGTCTCTGCAATGATCCCGATATTATCGTCCGCCCTGGCCAGGGACTTCCGCGTATCCTTCCTAGAGCATTCTCTCTCTAAGTACCGAGAGCGAACGATACCTTATTGACACACAATTCCCTTCGATGGTATTCCGCTGTACCCAATCCTTGGCGTATTAGAATCCCGTGGCTAGAGATTCGTAAACCAAGGTTAAAGCACAGAAGTCCACCGACAAGGTGTCCTTGGTGTCTCAGGTCCGAGGACCATCCACGCAACTGCGACAATAGAATCAACCTGGTTGACAGTGAGGTACAATACCATCCAGCGATTCAGTCGGATCAGTTCAGTGAACTCATTCTCCAATGAGCACCTATAGATTCGCCTTAGTGTCTCTACACAAGTGACTTATAAGATCAGTCACCCTCATTATATGAGCAGGAGTAATCTGTACTAGTCTAACCGGATATCCGATGTCCTTCTCGGATATCCACCGACTAGGAACGATTAAGAATATGTGTGTTTAAGTGATCAGTCTCACTAGTATGATCTCATCATAATCTGATCACTATAGCACATATTCATGGACTTCATTATGAAACGATAATTAATGCGATTTACACATAATGAATATTATGCCATTATATTAATAAATGAACGAGATTTACATAGTCAGATTGGCTTGTAGGCCACCTAAACCTAACAATCTCACACTTGGACAAAAGTCAATCACCTTTATACAATAAGCCTATAGACTCTAGGTGATGCTCAAACACAATTTGAGCCAACGGCTTTGTCAGTGGATCTACTACATTGTCGACGGATGGAACTCTTTCCACTACTACATCTCCTCTGGATAAGATGAAAGCGCCTCAGAATATCTTTCAATTTCTGATGAGACCGTGGCTCTTTCACTTGTGCAATAGTCCCATTGTTGTCGCATAACAACGGAACATGATCAAGGATACAGGGAACTATGTCAAGGTCGGTGATGAACTTCTTCAACCGCACTACTTCCTTGAAAGCTTCAGCTGCAGCGATGTGCTCAGCTTTAGTCGTCAAATCTCCAGTGGTTACTTACTTGGAACTCTTCCAGTACACTGCGCCTCCGTTCAATATAAATACGAATCCAGATGTAGACTTGCTATCATCTGGATCTGACTGAAAACTCGGGTCAATAAAGCCTCGCAGTTTCAAGTCACCTCCTCCATAGACAAGAAACATATACTTCGTTCTTCTCAAGTACTTAAGGATACATTTCACTGCCTTCCAGTGCTCTTCGCTTGGGTCAGCCTGAAATCTGCTCATAAGACTTAGAGCATATGCAACATCAGGCCATGTACATAGCATGGCATACATGATAGATCCTATGGCAAAGGCATAGGGTACTCTATCCATGAATGCCCTCTCATCAGGAGTCTCATGAGACTACTCCTTTGAGAGAATAATTCCATGTCTCATCGGTATGAGACCTCTCTTGGAATTTTTCATACCAAACATTTTGACTATGGTATCTATGTACAAGGATTGGGTTATTCCAAGCATCCTTTTTTATCTATCTCTATAGATCGGTATTCCCAATATATATGATGCTTCTCCCAAATCCTTCATAGAGAAGTTTTTCGACAGCCAGATCTTTACTGATGACATCATAGCTACATCATTCCCAATGAGTAGTATGTCCTCTACGTAAAGAACTAGAAAAGTGACTGCACTCCCACTGGTCTTCTTGTACACACAAGACTCATCTTCATTCTTAATGAAGTCATAAAACTTGACAGCCTCATCAAATCTTATGTTCTAGCTTCGGGAAGCCTGCTTCAGTCCATAAATGGACCTCTGAAGCTTGCACACTTTATCTGGAGATTCTTTGGATGTGAAACCTTCTGGTTGCATCATATACACCTCTTCCTCAAGGTTACCATTGAGGAAGGCAGTCTTCACATCCATCTGCCAGATATCATAATCAAAATGTGCAGCAATGGCGAGTAGAACTCTGATCGACTTTATCATGGCAACATGTGAGAAAGTCTCGTCATAGTCAATTCCTTGCCTTTGACGATATCCCTTTGCCACCAACCTTTCCTTATAAGTGTCGATCCGTTTATCAGCACCAATCTTTCTCTTAAAGATCCACTTGCAACCGATGGGTAGAATACCCTCGGGCAAGTCCTCCAAGTTCCAAACTTGGTTGGTGTACATGGACTGGATTTCTAAGTTCATGGCTTCTCGCCATTTCCCGGATTCTGGGCCTTCTATGGCCTCCTGGTAGGTTTTAGGATCATCATCCTCATTATATTGTACCTTAGACTCACCTTCAGCAATATGTCCCACATATCGTTCGGGTAGTTTAGGTAATCTACCATATCTACGAGGCTCATGTGTGTGTACCTGAACAAATTCAGGAACTGATATCTCATCTGATGATAATGTAGCTGTTTGAGGATCTGGAACCTCTTCCAGTACTATTTTACTCCCACTGTCCTCCTGGATAAGGTATTCCTCTTCCATAAAGACAGCTTTCCTGGCGATAAACAATTTTTGTTCACCAGGATGGAAAAAATAGTATCCAAAGGTTTCCTTTGGGTATCCCACAAACATACATTTATCAGTTCGTGATTCCAGCTTGTCTAGATCATGCCTCTTTACATGAGCAGGACAACCCTAGACTTTAACACGTTTAAATTATGGTTTCCTACCTTTCCATATCTCATATGGAGTAGAGGCCACAGACTTGCTGGATACTCTGTTCAGTAGGTATGCTACTGACTCTAGAACATACCCCCAGAGGGACACTGGTAATCCCGAAAAGCTCATCATGGATCGCACCATGTCCAACATGGTGTGATTCCTCCTTTCTGATACACCATTCATCTGTGGTGTATATGGAGGGGTTAGCTGAGAAAGGATACCATTATCCTTTAAGAATTGTGTGAAATTAGTACTCAAGTATTCTCCTGCTCGATCTGATCGAAGAGCTTTACTACTCTTTCCTAACTGCTTCTCTACCTCATTCTTGAACTCTTTGAACTTCTCAAATGCTTCCGACTTGTACTTCATTAAGTACACATAGCCGAATCTTGAGAAGTCATCGGTGAATGTGATGAAGTATGAAAAGCCACCTTTGGCTTGAGTGGACATGGGACCACATACATCCAAATGAATTAGTTCCAGAATGTCCTTGGCACGTTCTCCATGTCCAGTAAAGGGAGATTTTGCCATCTTTCCCATAAGACAGGATTTGCATGTTGCAAACGATTCATAATCGAATGCTGTTAAGTAACCATGCTTGTGCAACTTTTGCAACCTGCTTTCGCCAATGTGCCCAAGTCTACAATGCCACATGTAGGCCTGATTCACACAATTCTTTCTCTTCTTAAGAGCATTATTAATTTGAAGATTGTAATAAGAAATATCTAAGAGATATTGACCGTTGACCAAAGATGCCGAAGCTATTGATTTATTACCATAATAAATCGAACAACTTCTATTCTCAATAGTCAACCTATATCCTATCTTGTCCAAACAAGATATTGTTCTTTATTATGCTAGGAACATAATAACAATCTTCTAATAGTAAGGCGTCTCCTGATGGAAGCCTGAGGTTTGCTGTCCCAACAGCAATCGCCGCAACTTTTGCGCCGTTTCCTAGCCTCAATTCCACCTCACCTTGTCTCAGCTTGCGCTTACTTGTCAGCATCTGCACATCATGGCAGATATGAGAAGCACATCCGGTATCTAATACCCAAGATGTAGAATCTCTAACTGATAAGTTGGTGTCTATCATATAGATATCTAAGGCTTCAGCCAGCTTCACTCTTCCATGAGCTTTATCGTTAAGGAACTCCTTGCAGTTCCTCTTCCAGTGACCATACTACTTATAGTAGAAGCAGTCACCCTTCACTACTCTTTTGCCTTTGTCCTTCGATCTTTTATCGTTAGCTGTCATCTCTGCTTCAGGGGCATCCAATGTCGATTTAACAGGAGGATCAGCTCCAGGGACAAAGTCAATGTGCTCAGATCTGAAGACATTCTTCAGGTTTCTGAACCAATCCGAGTAGATCAGGTAAGTCAAAAGGGCATCAAGTATGCCGCGGAGTGGGTTATTCGACGACATAATTCCCTACAGGAGATAAGTAAAATCTATTTAGCAGATGTTAAATTATTAAAATTTAAAACAAGACATGGTCTTTTGTTCAAGTTTAACTCCCACTAATTTTCGACGGACTGTATAACCCTCAGTTATACAGAACAGGAGACGCCGACAATCTCCTAGTGGGGATCAGAATCTCAATGACTTGCACTACAGCCTTGTGGATAGCACCACAAACTGTAATACAATCAAAGAGCACCCAACTCATGGAACTTGCAACTCCTTGCAATATCTGATCATGGCTTCGGTCCCCAGAAATTTAATGGCCTTGTCGATAGCACAACAAACCATTAATTCTGGTCTAAGCTAACCATCGTTATGCGACGAGCATAGATTTGCATGTAGCCCTTGTGGATAGCACAACAAAGCTACATGTTCCTCTACCCCGATCATATAGGCATCTAATGCCATAGCCATAGTTTCTCCTCCCAATTAAGCAGGCCTTGTGGATAGCACAACAAACCTGCCTAAAGTGATTCGAATCCTATGACTATAACGATAGTGGACCACGCGGTAAGTTCTCAACTACTCACGTTATGGCTTAGAGTTTATCTGAGGCTATTTAGATAACTTTTATCTTGGTCTCTCCTAGGTGATAGTATATAAATATATCGTATATATTTACTAAATAATATACCTGCTTTGATTCATAATCAAAAGAAAACAATACATCTCATACATGTCATTAGTGTGGTCATGGATAGCACAGTGGGTTTGACTAGAGCCAACAGTCAAACGCACATACAATCTAACATAACATTTACATTAGATAAACCTGTAAACACATAGGCAAAGGATCTTCATCTTTTCGCCTTCCTGGTTGCAGCTGTGGATCGTCATCGCTCCTTCCTTGGTTGCCTCGATCATATTATAATAAATTCTAGAATTTACAGGTAAATTGAAGAAGGCCTTATGGCGAGTACAAGAGTGAGGGAGGTAGAAATACATCAGAGAATGAGAGAGGGAGAGATACGCAGATCTCTATTTATTAACAATTAATAAATATCCATCATTCATCCACGATCCACACAAACACATCATTCATCACATAAACAATTAAATAAGTGCATATCCATGACTACGGTGTGTTTTAAACATCCACACATGATAAAGCGCATCACATGGCTAAAATGAAAGAGTTTTCAAAATAAATAATTTTAGCTTTGAAAAAAACTTGGATTCAATCAAAATTGGTGTTTGAATTTCGAAAACACTTTTAATTAACTTAACATGCAATTAAATCAAATTTAAAAGCAATAAACACACATCTCATGCGCACACACTCCGAATAAATAATTCCAGATTATTCCATGCCAATTAGAACAATTCTAATAATCTAACACTTAGATTAAACCCCATTAATAATCTAACAATTAGACTATTAAAGACTAATCTAACTCTTAGATTAATCCATCAAAGTTAATTAATAATTCAACATTTAAATTAATAATCAAATATAATTAATTATTAAATACTAATCTAACACTTAGATTAGCCAATTAATATTAATTATTAATTTAACTCTTAAATTAATAATTAACACTAACTAATTAATAATTAATTAATCTAACTCTTAGATTAGATAATTAAAGTTATCATTAATTTAACTATTAAATTAATGACTAACAGTAATTAATTAAGAACTACTAATTTAACATTTAAATTAGTCATCTAAGTTCATTATTAATTTAACTCTTAAATTAACAACTAACTTAAAAATTAATTACCAATTAGTTGAAATAATAATTAATAATCTAACAGTTAGACTAATAATTATTGATCACTAATTTAACCCTCAAATTAGTTTAATTAAGGTTAATTATCAGTTTAACATTTAAACAAATAATTAACATTAATAAATTAGTAACTAAATGTTAATCCAAATGATTCAAAAATCATTAATAGCCCATTTAAATTAAAATTGAATAATAATTTAACTTTCAAAAATAGTTTCAAATTTTAAATAAATTCCAATTTATATTTAAATGGGTAACTGAGGTTTTAATTAGGGGTATCAAGGGGAAAATCAAATTTAGGTTCAATGGGTCTAATGGCTGAAGGGGTTCAGCCCCATGGCCGAGCCGTGGCTCAGCCCCTACTGAGCCATGGCTCGGGTCAGGGTGCAGCCTGGTCCAGGCGCCCCTGGCCCGGCAAGGACCCGGTCCGGTTCAACCCTGGACCGGCCGCAGGAGCAGCAGCGGCTGGAGTGGCAGGGGGCGCCGGCAGTCGACCTCCTGCGGTGCCCGGCCTACACCAACGATCGTCTTCGGCGCCGGCAACCCCCCCCCCCCCCCTCGGCACTGGTGGCTCACCGGAGATACCAGAAAACATGGCCCGAGCCCTTAAAATTTCTAGTTTTTTCAGGGTTTCAAAACCTTAATTTGGGGCTTGATTTTGCAGCCCTCCAAGGGCACTCCGGTGCCGACAAAAATACTGGATGTGCTGTGGTGACTATCACCTAGAGATCCGGGCATCCGGGCTGCCATCCCAACGCTTGGGAATCGCTTACGAAGCCGCCGAAAACTCCCCGTTCATCGTCCCACGAAGAACACAAAACCCCCAAATAAAATCCGAAAATTGCAGAATAATAATCCGATTATTTGTGTTCATCTCATGAACATAGATTCAGCAAAATTCGAGTTTTAAAGCATTGAATAAATTCAAGGAAAAATTAATTTCGGAGACCGAAACGGGACGAGAAAAAGTGGAACTTGGCTCTGATACCACTGTTGTGTTTTCTCGGGTTTCTCCGGATCGCTCGCGCAGCGGAAGCGTGGTGAGCCCATAACCCACAGGTCCTAGGATCGTAACCTGGCTCTGATACCACCGTTGGGTTTTCTCGGGTTTTTCCGGATCACACACGCAGCGGATAATAAAATAAAACAGCGATCTGTTTTCCCGTTTCGAAAAACTAAAATCGATTATCGGATAATCGAAGTTCTTACCGTGTGCGGATTCGAATCCGCAACCATTCGGTTCCGTCGGTGCGACACCGCAAGCCGCGCAAGTACCCGGCCTCTAGCGAAGTCCACGCGATCCTCCTCGCAACGGATATCCTTACGTTCCTCGATCTTCGCAGCCCACGAAACCTCCGCCAGTCACCGCAATGATCACCGCAATGCGGACGATTTCCCGTCAAACGGGATTCGGAGAAGCGGCGTAGCAGATCTGGATCTGTCTGGACGCCAGAGAGAGAGAGAAACAGAGGAGGGGCGGCTAGGGTTAGCAGCAGCTTGGCCTGCTCAGCCCGTTCGCTATGTTTTATACTAACCGCGCTGTAACGACCCGCCATCCTATGACCGGAGACCCGGTCACTAAATGGATGTCGGCCCATTAACTGCGGGTTCACACCCGGATCTTACACAACACATCTGGAGGAGTAAGTGCTAAGCAAGGCTAAATATGACAATCACACGGACTACAAAGGTAAACGAGTGCGCAGGAAGGTAAATAACAATGTCCGTATACAGTCCAACAATTAAATAGGTACAGGCAGAAGGAAGGTACAACAACATCGGGGCATACCCCGGAACTAAGACAGCTGCTGGTCCGAACACCAAGAAGACACCACGCTTCCGCTCGCCACGAGGTCCACACCTGAAACCGCAGGGAGTGAGCCAAACCAGAAATGGGCTAAGTAGGGATCATCCGATCCCCCGCCTCCCACTCACACACCCACAAGTGTAACAACAGGAATATATGGCAATTTAAGTAAAGCAGTAAACATAGTACCCAACTCTGATATGAAACGTACGATAAGCAGTGTAGCAAGAACCATTCTAGCAACCCGAAGAACCCAACACAGAGTCACGTCTCACAGTCAAAGTCCACGAAGCGACTGAACCACACTGTCGACCGCAGTCAAACGTCGCCTCCCAACACTACCACCACTGCTCATGCCTGTCCACCCCTACAGTGTTCCAGGGCACTGTAGGGTAAGGCAGTGAGTCAAACTAGGACTAGCTGGAACCAGTGTACCGCCACTGCCAGCTACGTGTGCACAAAAGCAGTCTAGACTACTGTCCTACCGTCCGGATTGCCTCCACGCTAGGCCTCAGCGCTTCAGGAGGGCCCTGGGGACCGGCGAACCCCCGTCAAGCCGAAGCTACAGGAACTACCCACAACCCTAACCTCCCGGGCTGCGTCAGGCCAAAGGGCTAAGGGTACAACTCGTAACCTTGATCAAAGGTCACATCAGGCCTAGTGGCTACAGGGGTAAAACAACTCCAACAGTACCACAACCAGCTCCACAGCAAGAAACGCGCCGGAAGCTGCCACGACAAACAGGGAAACCCGACCCGCTGAGCCCAAGCAGCAACCCCTCGGATAGCGCACCAACTACTCCGGCCCGACGGGCTCAAGGTGGTTCTGCTTCCCTCAGCCTAAGGTGGAACACAACATGTACCCCTTCTCCCACCGGTACGGCACAATGCCTCACGGACACCATGGCCCTTCTCCCACCGGCCCATGGTGACAATCGGAAACCACAGTCAGTCCGAATCCCTAATCGCATAAGCACACACACACACAGATGATGTAATTCCATTCACGCAGAAGTCCTCAGTCTCAGTATACAACTCAAAGCATGCATTTGAACCATCCCGCCGTGAAACATGTATTAAATAACCAGAGTTAAGCAGTTCTGTCTTGAATCGCGTCGACCGAGGTCGACGCCATTCAAGTCCCTCAGACAGGTTCATTAAAGCTAGATTATTCCGTGAAACGCGTCGTCATAGGGAGTTGCCTATTTAAAACGCGTCCAGGTCCATAGACGCCATTTACACCGAAATTTCAGATTTACAGAACCTCACTCGGGGTGATTTCCTGCCTAACTGGCGTCATGATGGCCCGACGTTCTTCCAAAAGGCGTCGTTCATCCATGACGTCATTTAGCGCCAGAACCCCTATTCGTAAAACCTCGAATCAGGGAGGTTTCTGCCCTAAAAGGCGTCGTACTGCCCTGACGCCCTTCTGAAAGGCGTCGACCAGGCACGACGCCGTTTAGCGCCAGAAACCTGGTTCCCTGGTTCGAACCGAGGGTTTCTCCCTTAAGCCCAAACACCCCAAAAAGCCCCAAAACAAGAAGGGGAGGAAGAGGCATTCATCTATCACAAGCATGCTACGAATCCACGATCACAAGCACAGCCATTCCCACAAGGAAACCCCCCCCCCCCCCAAACATGCTCAATCTAGCGCGAACACGCCATGCCACGTCAAAGAAAACACGAGCAACACATGCAAGGTTAGTCCCCCTACCGGTTCTTGAACTCCTCCAAGCTCCTCGCCGCCGACCCGCTGCACCGCAGACCGCCGCGGGTACCCTCGAGGACGCCGCCACTCCGCCGGGACGTCGGCCGCCGTCCGGAGAATGGAACGCCGCGAAGGAAGTGGTGGTGGCAGAGGTGAGAAGTAGGGAGGCGTTGGAGTGATGGAAGAGGAAGAAGAGGAAGGGAGAGGGGAAGAGAGGGGTCGGAGGAGGCGGAGAGGGAGAGGAGAGAGAGTGAGAGGTGAGAAATGAGGGAAAGAAAGGAGGGCTCGCGGGGGTCATCAGAAACTACCTAAAACGCGTCGAGCAAGAAGGACGCCTATCAGATTACAGGACATGCCGTACTGTCAGCTGCTTGAAACGCGTCGACCACCACGGACGCCGTTTAGCTAACATGTCAGGCACCGTACGCTGACATCGCAGGGTGGCAGTCTGAATCGCGTCGTCCATCATGGACGCCGTTCAGACGACAAGACAGGGGCCGTACTCTCGCGGCCCGAAACCCGCCCACGTGGCACCATAGCAACTCGCCTAAATGGCGTCCACCTATCAAGACGCCGTTTGAAAGGCGTCGTGGAGGGTAGACGTCATTCAGAAGAAATTCTCCAGACCCCTCAGGGTCCAAACCAGGGGTTCCGGCCCGAAATCGACCCGAAAACCGAACCCGAAACCTCAGTCCTTACACTAACCGGATATCCGATGTCCTTCTCGGATATCCACCGACTAGGAACGATTAAGAATATGTGTGTTTAAGTGATTAGTCTCATTAGTATGATCTCATCATAATCTGATCACTATAGCACATATTCACGGACTTCATTATGAAATGATAATTAATGCAATTTACACATAATGAATATTATGCCATTATATTAATAAATGAGAAGATTTATATAGTCAGATTGGCTTGTAGGCCACCTAAACCTAACAATCATGCTATCCTTGTAACGACCCGCCACCCTATAATCGGGGATCCGATTATAAAATGGGTGCCAAATCATTAATTTGGAGCCAAACCAGGATCTAGATAAGTTTGGGAAATAAATAATTAATTAAGCTAAACATTCACATCGCATTGAATTAAAAAGGAAGTGAAAGAATTAAAAGTTATTACAATGCGACTCGACACAGCAAATAATTACATACTCCAACTGAAAAGAAATAATTAAGCGTACAGGCCAGAAAATAAAATAACAACAACATCGGGGCATACCCCGGAACAATGGCTGCTGGCGCCCAACCCAAAGCAGCACTCTCCTCGCTAAGCCTGCCTGGAACCCTCACCTGAAAACCATAGGGGTGAGTCTCAACAAAAAGACTCAGTAGGGATCCTTCGATCCCCACCACCCACTCACGCACCCACAAGTGCAGTACCACAGATAAAGGTAAAGTAAAGAAGTAAAGCAGTAATTACTACTCCTAATTCTCGATATAAACCACATCCATTCGGAATATAACATGCATATCTCAGAAAACATTCTACCAAGGAGCCTACCACCAGCATCTCGTCAAAACACGTCAACCACACAACCAAACATGAGAAACACCGACCTGCTGAGACCATACAGTAACCCCTCGGATAGCATGCTAGCTACTCCGGCCCAACTGGCTCAGGTGGTTACTCCTTCCCTCAGCACGAGTGACACTCCACAGGTACCACTCCTACACCGGTACTAGCTAACCCCGGGGTACACCAGGTGACCCTCTCTCTAGGCGTCACCCCACCACTCCCACACCGGCACTATGTCCCTCCAACACCGACATAGGGTGGCAAGCGCTACAACTGTCACTCTAGGTCCATAGTCGCACGAAACACAACACAGTGCGATCCGATCACGTAAAAATCCTCATCCTCGAGTACGATTTCAAACATGCAATTAACCAAACTATCTAACAGTGTGAAGATATGTTAATAGCATGAATTAATGTGATTCTGCATTGAATCGCGTCGCCCAAAGCCAACGCCATTCAAGCCTCCTAAACTGGTTCATCTAAAATTTGGCCTCGAAAATGGCCTAAAACGCGACACCCATGCAAGTTGCCTTTTGAAAGGCGTCGTTGTCCCTGGACGCCATTCAGTTCCAGAGACAGAGTCTGATATTTGGGCTAAATTGCGTCGCGGGTGGAAGTCGCCCTTCTAAAAGGCGTCGTTGTCCCCCGACGCCATTTAACCCTCACAGACAGGTTCTCCCTCCGCCATCTCCTGGTCTACGGGTGGGATTTCCTCCCCAAAATCGTGTAAAAACACGAAAAACATGGAGAATGGGGAGAAGAACCTAACTACCCATTTAAAACACCCAATTTCTCATTTCATACATTTAGTATTTTCACCCCAAAACGCCCCTAAACATGCTTCAAAGCGGGAAAACATGGTTTTTAAATGAAATACTATGGGGATCGTCACCCTACCGGTTACTCGGAGTCCTCCTAGCTCCAAGCCGCCAACCCGTTTCGCCCCACGCCACCGCCAGTACCACCGTGGATGCCGTTACTCCACCGGGACGTTGGCCGCCGTCCGGAGAGAAAAACGCCGCGGAGGAGTTGGTGGTGGTAGTGGTGGGAGTTGGGAGGTTATTGGAGTGGAGGGAGAGGTGAAATGAAGGGAGGAAAAGGAAGGAGGGGGAAAGGGGCCGCTGGTGCCGCCGGAGGAAGAGAGGAGAGAGGAGAGGAAGGAGGGAATGAGGGAAAGGAAGGAGGGTTCGCGGGGTTAACCAGAAGCTGGGTAAAACGCGTCGTGCACGCCCGACGTTTTTCAGATGACAAGATCGGACTGTACACTGACAAGCTAGGGTCGTACTCTGAATGCCGTCGTCCATCCAAGACGCCATTTAGACAATATGACCGGGGCCGTACTCTCGCGACCCAAGGCAAGCCCACGTGGCGCCCACGTGGCACAGCCTAAAACGCGTCTACATTGATGGACGTCGTTTAAACCGCATGGAGCAAGCTCGATGCGAAACAGAACAGAGTCCCAGCCCCATCAAGCCCTGAACTACGGAATTCGACCCCGAAAATTGACCCGATAATCGGATCCGAAAACCTCAATCCTTACATTCTCCCCCCCTTAAAAGAATTTCGTCCCCGAAATTGCCTGCTACAATTAACGAGGTTGAAACATAAGGATACAAGCTCACAAGAGAACTTACGAGAAAAGGTAGGGAAACTGCTCCCGCATCCCATCCTCGCGCTCCCAGGTTGACTCGCCTCCGGAGCGATACTGCCAAATCACCTTAACCAGAGGTACAACCTTGTTCCGAAGGACTTGTTCCCTGCGATCCTCAATACGTACTGGAAACTCTGGAAAGGACAAGTCCTCAGCGACTTCCAATTCTCAAAAATCTAAAACATGAGATGGATCTTGAACATATCTCCTCAGTAAAGAAACATGGAACTGGAAGGAATCGCCAAGAACGCAGCGGAAAATAAAATCGATTCCATTGTATTGGTTGCTGGGATCGTAAAACGGACATTAAAATAAACGCGGGAAGAACGGTTCTTCACCTTTGCGGGGTTTCGAATCTCCCGTGGATGATGCCGACTCGGTAATCGCGCACGCGCACGATCTCTAGAGGTATCCACACGAGTTCCCGCAGTAGACGCGATTTCCTCCTCGACTTGAGTGCTCCGACCAGATCTCAAATCCACCATGCGCGGAGAGAGACAGATCTACTCCAAGAGAGAGAGAAGGAGAGAGAGAGAGGAGAAAGAGAATCTGGGGTGAAAAATCGTCCAACTAACTTTTTACCCCTTCCCCTTGGCCCTCCTTATATAGAAATAAGGATAAACACAAGGATTAATCCTCATGATTATCCAAGAGCTTGGCCTTGGATAATTCTCCATTAAATCTTCATGTTTATCCTGCAGCTTTTCATAAAAACCCAGATAAGCATGAAATTTAACGTCTCTCACCGTCTGACGAGAACTCTTATGTGTGTGACCCTCTAGGCCCATATATCAGTCCAGTTTCAGGCCCATTAAACTTAGAACTAATTCTAGAGTTTAATATTTATTAATTAACATTTAAACATCATATGTTAAATGATTAATTTAATAAACAAGTGAATTATCATCTGATGATCAAATCACTTGGCCTTCTGATCATGAACAGCACCAAACACTACCTCATGATCCCAGAAGATATAAGGGATACTGTTCCCTTTAATTGAACATTTCCGTCTGCAGATGCTGCACAGATATAATCCTTCACTCATGCAATGTCCCAATAATGCAAGAGTATGGTTTTATAGTCAAACCCTCTATTGCATTATCCAGATGGATTCCAGTACTCAGTTAATATCTAGAAAGACATCTCTTTCATTTGACCTAACCAGGGATTTCTGTGTACGCATCCATAGGACATTCTCTCTCCAGTCTTATACCAAGAGTGAGTGATCCCTTGTTGTTCACTCAATTACCTTCGCAAGCTTTCCACTGTATCTGAAAGACCGATTATGGTGGACTTAATGGTTAAAGTCCACAAGTCAGAGAATCAAGATACAATGGTCCACAAACAAGGTATCATTGGTGACTCAGGTCAAAGGACCAACTTTGCTACTGCAACGATTGAATTCCCTGGTTTACTAATAGGTATAATTACCATCCAGGAATTCTTATTTGGGTCTGTTCAGTGAACTCATTCTCTAATGAGCACCCACTTGTTTGTCTTAGTGTCACCACACGAGTGAATGTGAGATCATTCACCCTCATCACATGAGCAGACATAACTTGTGTCGATCTTATCGGATATTTAATGTCCATCTCAAATATCCTATGATCGAGAACTGTTTAAGACAATTGACTGAGGATATTGATCTCACTATCATGATCTCATCATGATTCAATATCCCATACATTTGTCTATGGACCTTCATTACGATAGTTAATTTGTAAGAACTATTAAATGAAGAAATAATTGCCTTTATTAATAATTTGAACTAGAATGTACAATGATTGGCTTTGAGGCCACCCAATTCTATCATTCTATCATCCAAACTGCCTCCTTGGCCGCTTCAACTGCAGCAATGTATTCTGCTTCGGTCGTCGAATCTGCAATTGTTTCTTGTTTGGAACTCTTCCAACTTACCGCACCTCCATTTAACATGAACACAAATCCAGACATGGATTTGCTGTCATCCATATCCGACTGGAAACTCGAGTCAGTAAATCATCGAAGTTCCAAGTCGTTTCCTCCATAAACGAGAAATAGATCCTTAGTCCTTCTCAAGTATCTAAAGATACATTTCACCGCCTTCCAGTGTTCGTCACCTGGATCAGCCTGATATCTACTAGTGACACTTAGTGGGTGTGCCACATCAAGCCTAGTACATAGCATTGCATACATGATAGATCCTATTGTCGAGGCATAAGGAACTCTATCCATGTACGCTATCTCTTCAGGTGTCTTGGGAGACATTTCTTTAAAGAGATAAATTCCATGCCTCATTGGAACGAGGCCTCTCTTGGAATTTTCCATGCCAAACCTTTTGAGTATGGTATCTATGTACATAGATTGGGATAAGCCAAGCATCCTTTTGGACCTATCTCTATAGATCCTTATTCCCAGAATATAGGATGCTTCTCCCAAATCTTTCATGGAGAAGTTTTTGGATAACCAAGCCTTTACTGATGACAACATTCCTACATCATTCCCAATGAGTAGAATGTCATCAACGTAAAGTACCAAAAAGGTAACTGCGCACCCACTAGCCTTTTTGTATACACAAGGTTCATTTTCATTCTTAATGAAGTCATAAGATTTGATTGCTTCATCAAATCTTAAGTTCCAAGTTCGGGATGCCTGCTTTAATCCATAGATGGATCTTTGCAGCTTGCATACCTTACTTGAATGCTCTTTGGAAGTGAGTCCTTCAGGTTGTATCATATACACCTCTTCTTGAAGGTTCCCGTTAAGGAATGCTGTTTTCACATCCATTTGCCATATTTCATAATCATAGAATGCAGCGATAGCAAGAAGTATTCTGATTGACTTAATTATGGCAACTGGAGAAAAGGTTTCGTCATAGTCAATGCCTTGCCTTTGACGATATCCTTTTGCTACCAGCCTTGTCTTGTATGTGTCAATCTGTCCATCTGCCCCGATCTTTCTTTTAAAGATCCATTTATTGCCAATAGGTACTATACCTTCTGGCAGATCAATCAAGTTCCAAACTTGGTTGGCATACATGGACTTAATTTCAGAATTCATTGCCTCTTGCCATTTTTCTGATTCTTGACTATTTATGACTTCTTGGTAGGTTTGAGGATCATCATCCTCATTTAAGTGCACTTTTGGCTTGCCATCATCGATATGTCCAACATATCTTTCAGGTTGCTTAGGCACTCTACCTGATCTGCGAACCTTTTGTGTATCATCTTGAACAAGTTCTTGAGTCAATAGTTCAGTAGATGAACTAGTGTTGATTTGTGAGTCTAGAATTTCTTCCAGTTCTATCTTGCTCCCACTGTCTTCTTTTGAAAGATATTCTTTCTCTAAGAAGACAACTCTTTTTGCGACAAATACCCTTTGATCGCTGGGCTGATAGAAATAATATCCAAAAGCCTCTTTTGGATATCCCACAAATCTACATTTCTCTGTCCTGGAATCCAGTTTGTCTGGATCATGTCTTTTGACATGTGCAGGACATCCCCAGACTCTAACATGCTTAAAGTCTGGTTTCTTTCCTTTCCATATCTCATATAGAGTGGAAGATACTGACTTACTGGGAACTTTGTTCAACAGATATGCAGCAGTCAACAGTGCATATCCCCATAAAGAGGTTGAAAGTTTAGCATAACTCATCATTGATCGTACTATATCTAATAGAGTACGATTTCTCCTTTCCGATACACCATTTAACTGAGGTGTAGAGGGAGGAGTCCACTGAGACAAAATACCATTATCCTTAAGATATTGTGTGAAATCTATACTTAAGTATTCACCCCCTCGATCTGATCGAAGAGTTTTGATACTCTTTCCAGTCTGATTCTCAACTTCATTTTTAAACTCTTTAAATTTCTCAAAGACTTCTGACTTATATTTCATTAAATATATGTAGCCATATCTTGAGAAATCATCTATAAATGAAACAAAGTATGAGTAACCACCCATAGCATGAGTGGACATTGGACCACATACATCACTATGTATTAGTTCCAATAAGTCCTTAGCTCTTTCTCCATGTCCTGAGAATGAAGCTTTGGTCATTTTTCCCATGAGACAAGCTTCACAGGTTGCAAATGATTCATAATCAAATGGATCAAGATATCCATTCTTTTGCAACCTGATGATCCTGTTCTCATTTATATGACCTAGCCTACAATGCCATAGGTATGAATTATTCACATCCTTATCTAATCGTTCAAGAGATTTATTTACCAGACAAACATCATATGAAATATCAAGTAAATATAATCCATTCAATAAATATCCGGAAGCAAACAATTTGTCTTCTTGATAAATAGAACAACCTTTATTCTCTAGTTTCATAGAATATCCTTGTCTATCTAGGCATGAAATAGATATGATATTCCTAATAATGGTCGGAACATAATAACAATCTATCAGTTCCAATGAGTCTCCTGACGGCATCTGAAGTCTTGCTGTCCCCACAGCTAACGCAGCAACTTTTGCTCCATTCCCGAGCCTCAGATCCACGTCTCCGTGGTTCAATCTTCTTTTACTTGTTAGCACCTGCAAGTTATTGCAGATATAAGAAACACATCCAGTATCTAATACCCAGGATGTTGATTCTCTATAAGACAAGTTAAAATCGATCATGAGTATACCTGAAGCTTCACCAAGCTTCTCCTTTGCTTTTTCTGCTAGATAAATCTTACAGTTTCTCTTCCAATGACCTTCTTTATGGCAGTGGAAACACTGACATTTATCATTGATTTTAGCTTTGTCCTTTTGAACCGTCGGTTTGCTTTTCACTAGCTTCTTAGGCTTACCTTTCTTGAAGGTCTGTCCAGCTTTTCTTTTCTTGTTGGTCTTACCAACAAGCATTACATTTGGCTTATCTTTCTGGATAGTGCCTTTTGCTGTCTTCAACATGTTGAGCAGCTCAGCCAGTGTAACTTCAATTTTGTTCATATTGAAGTTGATAATGAATTGTGAAAATGAATTTGGAAGGGACTGTAGGATTAAGTCGATGCTTAGGTCATTGTTCATAACAAAACCAAGCACAACAAGCCTCTCAATCCATTCTATCATCTTGAGCACATGAGTTTGCACATATGTGCCCTCGCTCATTCTGGTCCTGAACAATTTCTTAGATATCTCATATCTTTCTGTTCTGTATTGTTCACCAAACAACTCTTGTAGGTGATTCAGAATGGACTTAGGTTCCATGTTATCATACTGTCATTGCAGTTCATTATTCATTGAACCGAGCATATAACACTGGACCTTGACAAAGTCCTCCTTCCAATTTTCAAATATCATTAATTCATCTTCGTTAGCATCATCACCGGGTTGCACTAGATCTGGTTGATCCAGGACATAGGCTAGCTTTTCACACCTGAGGACAATCTTCAGGTTGTGTAACCAGTCAATGTAATTTGGTCCCGTAAGTTTGTTTGCATCAAGTATGCAACGAAGGAGGTTAGGTGACGACATAGCGACCTATATGGAAATATATAAAAATGAGCAGATAGTTCTTAAAATTTGATTTAGGACTTTTAATCTAGATTTAGGCTCCCACTATTTTTCGGCGATCTGTATGACCCTCTAATATACAGAACGGGAGATTCCGGTGATCTCCTAGTGGGGATCAGAATCCTTCGGGCATTATGCATGTGACCTTGTGGTAGCACAACAAATAACATCAAGTCCCTTAGGCAGTCAACTCTTGACAGTTGCGATATTTGCAATATCCGATCGATTTAACCCCTGAATCAGAATGACCTTGTGGTAGCACAATAAATCAAATAATTCAGTTAAGTTTATCCATCATTACTTAGATAACATGAATTCATAGTGCAATCCTTGTGGTAGCACAACAAAACTACACTATTTGTCCATTTATCTTAATGATATCTCATGTCGTAGACCTAGGTTAATTTCTACATCAAATAGACATTGTGGTAGCACAACAAATCCATTTGAGATAAGAATTATCCTAAGATCTATAATGATGGTGGGTTACGTGGATTATTCTGAATATCTCACGTTTACAACTTAAATTTTAAAATAGGGTTTTTTATTTGATTTATAGAAATCATGCTATCAATAGTATTTCGATTTGAAGTATCATTATACTTAACATAAATATATATATATGATAGCATAGTCCACAAATATCATATATATGCAGAAAAATTAAATGGGGATGATCATGGACTCCTAAAGCTACTATGGAATCATCGGAGCCAAACGATGATCTATAATAGGATCCTAATGTGAAAACAGCAACACTGGTTCCATTTGATGCGAGTCCTTCCTCCAGAGGTGTCTGCAGAAGATCCCGTCCTCTTAGCTTAATCCGATACATTTAAATATGAAATTCAGGACTCGCAGGTCCATAAATATACATTTAAACACTAAGAAACCTTGATCTTATCAAGGGGAGTACAAACTTATAGGAAGGTAGAGAGTACATCTGGATTAAGAGAGAGGAGGACACGCAGGTCCTATTTAAAATACCAAATGAAATAAGCATCACATTTATCCACATCATTCATCACATGAAAATACTAAGTCCATGATCATCCCACCATAAAACACATCACATGCATCACAATCATCACATAATTGCAGTTTGGTATTAAATTTTATAAATATAAAATTATAATACCAATTAGTTTTCGAAATAACATTTATTTCAACATAATCAATAATATTCAAAACATTATTGACAAATTAAATAACTAAACCATTCAGTTAATCTAAATCTTAATTCAAACAATTTGAACAGAAAAATGTAATCAAGTTATGCATAAAATCAGTTTAAAACATTTTTAAACTAATTAATTAATCAGGGAAGTCAATTATCTAAAACAATTTTAAATAATTAACAAACACCCTATTAATAATAAAGCCCTTTAAGTGAATAACAATTATTAAACAATTTAATAACCTGTTAATAATCATAAAAAATAATTAATAACAATTATTAATTATTCCTATAATTTTACTGTTTTAAAACAATTTTAAAACGGTCTTAAATGGGCTTAAAATGGGGTAATAAAGGGTTTAAAGGGGGTTTAACAGTTATTAAAACAATTTTTAATAATTATTAAAAATGGGCCCAGCCCATTAGGGCCAATTGGCCCGGACCCGGACCCTGGCTCGGCCAGGGTCGAGCCGTGGCTCGGCCAGGGACTCTGGCTCGGCCAGGGTCGAGCCCTGGCTCAGCCAGGGTCGAACCCTGGTCGAGCCAGGCTCCGGACCTGGCTCAGCCAGGTCCTGGCCCTAGCCGGGTCCGGCCGAGCTGGTCCGAACCGGCTTGGGACCGGCCGGCCAGGCAGGTTTCTCCCCCTAAGCAGAACCCTAATCTGCTTCGGACCATCGGCGGTTGCAGGCCAGCGGCGCCGGCGGCCAGCCCGCCGGCGGGGCCCCCCGGCGCCGGCGACGTGCTCGGCACCGGCGACGTGCCTGGCGCCGGCAGGGCCGCCGTCGGCCTCCGATGAGGTGAAAACCAAGCCCAAAAACCCCCTAAAA
Source organism: Zantedeschia hybrid cultivar (assembly GCA_030544215.1). NCBI lineage: Eukaryota > Viridiplantae > Streptophyta > Magnoliopsida > Alismatales > Araceae > Zantedeschia > Zantedeschia hybrid cultivar. The sequence continues at coordinate 41,689,459 of JARZZO010000015.1, forward strand.
ATCTGATTTTGCAGGGTTTTAAATCCAATTTGGGGCTCGATTTTGTAGCTCTTCAAGGCCACCATGGCGCCGGCTATCATGCCCGGTGTGTAGTGGTGACTATCACCAAATGATCCGTGTATCCGGGCCGCCATCCCAACGCTTGGGAATTGCGTACGAAGCCGCTAAAGTACCCCGGTTCATCATCTCATGAAGAACTCCGAAAATCCCAAATAAAATCCGAAAAATTAAAGAAAAATAATCAAATTATTTGTGTTCATCATATGAACACTATTCCGTCATTTTTAATCGGATTAAACACAAGAAAACGTACAATACGGGTTCTTCACGCATAACGAGAAAAATACGCAAAACGATGCCGTTTTACGACCGAACCAGCAACCTGGCTATGATACCACTGTAAGGAATCGCCAAGAACGCAGCGGAAAATAAAATCGATTCCATTGTATCGGTTGCTAGGATCGTAAAACGGACATTAAAATAAACGCGGGAAGAACGGTTCTTCACCTTTGCGGGGTTTCGAATCTCCCGCGGATGATGCTGACTCGGTAATCGCGCACGCGCACGATCTCTAGAGGTATCCACATGAGTTCCCGCAGCAGACGCGATTTCTTCCTCGACTTGAGTGCTCCGACCAGATCTCAAATCCACCATGCGCGGAAAGAGACAGATCTACTCCAAGAGAGAGAGAAGGAGAGAGAGAGAGGAGAAAGAGAATCTGGGGTGAAAAATCGTCCAACTAACTTTTTACCCCTTCCCCTTGGCCCTCCTTATATAGAAATAAGGATAAGCACAAGGATTAATCCTCATGATTATCCAAGAGTTTGGCCTTGGATAATTCTCCATTAAATCTTCATGTTTATCCTGCAGCTTTTCATAAAAACCCAGATAAGCATGAAATTTAACGTCTCTCACCGCCTGACGAGAACTCTTATGTGTGTGACCCTCTAGGCCCATATATCAGTCTGGTTTCAGGCCCATTAAACTTAGAACTGATTCTAGAGTTTAATATTTATTAATTAACATTTAAACATCATATGTTAAATGATTAATTTAATAAACAAGTGAATTATCATCTGATGATCAAATCACTTGGCCTTCTGATCATGAACAGCACCAAACACTACCTCATGATCCCAGAAGATATAAGGGATATTGTTCCCTTTAATTGAACATTTCCGTCTGCAGATGCCGCACAGATATAATCCTTCACTCATGCAATGTCCTAATAACGCAAGGGTATGGTTTTATAGTCAAACCCTCTATCGCATTATCCAGATGGATTCCAGTACTCAGTTAATATCTAGAAAGACATCTCTTTCATTTGACCCTGGCCAGGGATTTCTGTGTACGCATCCATAGGACATTCTCTCTCCAGTCTTATACCAAGAGTGAGTGATCCCTTGTTGTTCACTCAATTACCTTCGCAAGCTTTCCACTGTATCTGAAAGACCGATTATGGTGGACTTAATGGTTAAAGTCCACAAGTCAGAGAATCAAGATACAATGGTCCACAAACAAGGTATCATTGGTGACTCAAGTCAAAGTACCAACTGTGCTACTGCAACGATTGAATTCCCTGGTTTACTAATAGGTATAATTACCATCCAGGAATTCTTATTTGGGTCTGTTCAGTGAACTCATTCTCTAATGAGCACCCACTTGTTTGTCTTAGTGTCACCACATGAGTGAATGTGAGATCATTCACCCTCATCACATGAGCAAACATAACTTGTGTCGATCTTATCGGATATTTAATGTCCATCTCAAATATCCTATGATCGGGAACTGTTTAAGACAATTGACTGAGGATATTGATCTCACTATCATGATCTCATCATGATTCAATATCCCATACATTTGTCTATGGACCTTCATTACGATAGTTAATTTGCGAAAACTATTAAATGAAGAAGTAATTGCCTTTATTAATAATTTGAGCTAGAATGTACAATGATTGGCTTTGAGGCCACCCAATTCTATTAAGAACACATCGTGCACCCACGCAAGATTGGGCGGCAAGGCTTGCTGATACGCCGATTCCCCAATTCGAGCAAGAATGGGAAAAGGCCCAACATATCGCGGACTCAGCTTACCTCGCTTCCTGAATCTCATCACACCCTTGGAAGGTGAGACTCGGAGAAACAGGTGGTCCCCAATCTCAAACTCAAGAGGTCTCCTACGGATTTCTGCATAACTCTTCTGTCTGCTCTGAGCTGTAATCAATTTCTGTTGTACCACTCTGGCAACTTCAGCACACTGCTGAACCAACTCTGGTCCTGCTATCTGCCTCTCGCCAACCTCGGACCAATTCACAGGGGATCGACACGGTCACCCGTACAATGCCTCATACGTAGCCATGCCGATACTAGAATGATAACTGTTGTTGTAAGCAAACTCCACTGTAGACAAGTGCTGCTCCCAAGAACCTACCCAGTCTAGGCAACATGTCCTGAGCATATCCTCCAGAGTCTGAATGGTCCTCTCCGACTGCCCATCAGTCTCGGGATTGTAGGCCGAGCTGAAGGCTAACTACGTGCCCAAGGCCTTCTGAAAACTCTTCCAGAACCTAGAAGTAAATCTCTGATCCAGGTCTGACACGATGGATAAGGGCACCCCGTGCAGAGAGATGGTCGATCTACAAACAGCTTAGCCAACCTACCGACTGACTAGTCCTTCCTAATAGCCAGGAAGTGTGCCGACTTGGTTAATCGATCAACAACGATGTGAGTGCTTAAAATGGTTGTGTGATTATCATGAAAAACTATGTTGTTTAAGTGCAAAATAAACCTATTAAAAAGAAATTAAGTGATGTGATCGCCAGAAACTTTTGACTAAAAAGTTCCAAAAGAAGATTTGATCGCCTACTTGTTTGGATGTGGGAGATGTTAAGTTCTTGGTTCCCCTCCTTTAACCGGCTGAAGAAAGAGAGCCCTTTCTTGTCTTTGTTCTTGCTTTGGTTGCTATTGAGTTTTGAGGATCGTCCAAATTCCTTGTTGTTCGCTGTTGATTCCCTCCCTTTGATTCTCCTTTGTACCTTGCAAGAAATATAAAGAAATAAAGAATAATGATGAGAACTTAGGAAGAAGTAGTATCCATTCCAAAGAGAACTTTAAACATGCAACTAAGCAGGTAAACTCACTTGTTGGGATGGTCTTTTAAACCCCTTTAACAAATAGGTTTTGAAAATGATGCTAGTGTTGTGTGTGTTGCATGGAGTGATGTGATGAAGAATGTGAGACTAATGGGATAAAACATGTGAGAAGTATGGAGAAATAAATTGAAAGCTAATGCTGGATGGCCCCTGGAAGCCTTGGTCTTGAGAGGAGGATTGATGAAGATTCTTGGAAGCAGCACTTCAGCGTTTGGACGTCTTCAAGCTTCTTTGCTCTAATCGCCACTAAAATAATTACTCAACATCACTCTCTCTGTCACTCATTCAAGAGGCAGGGTATTTATAGACTTCTTTGCATTCGCGGATTTACATGAAGAAATCTTTGAAATTTATCTAGCTTAACTAACAGATAAATACAGATTAATTCATCTTTATCTGTAATTATCTAAAACGCGTCGCCACTGGAAGACGCCTTTTAGACTGATTAAGATAATGATAAACATCCGGGAAAAATTCATCTTTATCTGTAATTAGATAATATGCGTCGCCCTGTGGAGACGCCTTTTAGACTAATTAAGATAAGGATAAACATCCGGAAGAGAAGTAGAAAGAACTTAGGAAACCTAAATGGCGTCGTGACATACAGACGTCTTTTAGCTAATTAATCTACTGATTAAAATTCAAATTTAAATATTAAAATAAGAATAAACTCTAAATGGCGTCTACATAGGTCGACGTCTTTTAGAGTTCTTCATATTTTAACTGAAATTTGAATTAAAATCAATTTAATTAATTAACTTAAATCATATTTGTCTGATCCGACACTATTTAGATAATTAACTTAAAAAGATCAATAAAAATTAACCAATGATTAAATATCAGACCATTCTGAGGCATTATTATATGATATGAAATTTACTCGAAATGATGTCAAAATTAGCGTGTCTACAGCTGCCTCACCTTGGCATCGTCTTTGCAAGGGAGTGTAATGAAATGGAATGTACTGAAAAGGCGATGCCAAGGTGTGATGAGACACGCTCTCAACATCACATGATTGGAATTTTTCTCAAAGTCATCGATGAAGATAGTTCAAGGAGATCAATGGAATCAATCCTGTCTGGATGAAGTAGACAAGGAAAAAAAATAAAATCGATCAACCTCCACGGAGTGGGAAGTACTCCAGGTCATAGACACTGTAAGTTTCATCATGGGGAGCGTTTGCCAGCCAATGTGGACGTGCTGCAGCCATGATGGATCTTAAAAGAAAACAAGAAATATTGGGATAAAGAATCCAAGAAATGATAGAATTCCAATAATATCTTCAAGCGAACCTCAAAGATAATCAAGATACTCAATTCAGAATGGAATATTTCATATCATGTTGGAATTATTTGATTTAATGGTCTGAAACTTAATCAGTAATTAATCCTTATCATAGTGATTTCAAAGTCCTATATGATGCATGCTGGACTAAAAGAAAAATATAAAGTCAAATAAAATATAAATTAATCAAGCATAATATTGTCAAATTGTCATTAATGAGTCAAGATACCAATTCTTGCAATTCAGTGCTAAGCCGAAGCTCGTTTACCTACGCACTGTTTCACAAAAGTGGAACTATCGTCCCCACTAATTAACAATCGAACGGCCTATCCGTGCGATTAAGAATTCTCTGGAATTATCACTGTTTTTGTTATAGGGGAACTCAAATTCCAGTTTCATCAAAACCACAAGGTCCTTGATATAATCTAATAAATATTTAACATATACTAATGATAATGCAAATGAATTACATGAAATAGTACAAGGGTAGAAATAACCGTCTTTTTAGTGACGGTCGGGACTCATAAACTCCCATAGTGGGATCTTCTTGATATTTCCCAGCTTCATTTGGGTTTTCTTTAATTTCCTGCACTCAAAATTTCATCAGTAACTTCAAACAAGTGCCTGAATATGGCATTAAAATATAGAATTTCGGGTAAATGACAGAAAGTTTGAAACGCGTCGTGTCGAGCCAACGCTCTTTAACTCTCTAAAATGCGGCGGTGTCCCACGACGCTTTTTCAGTCGCAGAAACAGATTCTGGCTGTTCTCTACTCGGATTCCAACTCTTCCAATGCTCATCCCTTTTCCAATCCGGAAAAGTCTTCCTATGATCGCAATTTCCTCTATATAAACATCATTAACTTGTTTCTAAGCAATCCTACCACAATCTAGAGATCCAAGGTTGAGTTTTTCTTCAAGTTTCAAGGGTTTCCAAGGTTTTCAAGCTTCAAGAAGGAAGAAACTCGGGAATAGGATGAGTTCTTCAAACAAAAGGATGAGAAGGTCGTTGGAGAAGATCTCGGACGTGGAGAATCACCTTATTGGAAGGGATCCCAACCTCCAAGTTGAATTAGCTTTCCTTCAATTCTTCTTCTTCAAACTCCTCTGTTTTTCTCCATGTTCTTCAATTGATGCTTTCTTTTATTTTTTCAGACATATCCCATGTTTCCCGGTCCAAGGAGATTCACTTCTCTCCCTTAGATTCGCAAACTGGCTAAAAGTCCTAAACTTTCTATGCAAGCCTTCATCTCTAAGTGGAATCTTCAAGGATTGGTGGTGCATGCTAAGCACTACAAGAGCTCGAACGTGGATTGGGCGGCCATGGGTGCCTTGATTGAGCAGTAGCATCCTCAAACTCACACCTTCTTTTTCTCGGATTTCGAGTGCACTATCCTTTTAGAGGAGGCGGAGCTTTTATTAGGTCTTCCAAAGACTAAGGACAAGATGGCTTTGACGAGAGAAAGGATCACCGGTCAACAACTGTTGACGTCAATCATGAAAGATCCCTCAGAAGCAAAAGGATGCCTTAACAATAGAGGGATCAACCTTGCAAAGCTCGCTGAATGGACTTTGTATGAGATCGATGATCTAAGGGAGGATGAAGCTGAAGATGTGACGAAAGCTTTCATCACGTGCCTTGCCGAAGCTCTGTTCTTCCCTGCGCAAGACAACATCTTGGAAGATGACCAATTCAGTGCGATCTACGCGATCTTCGAGGGGAAATCCATTAGCACTGCGATCTTGGCCTACCTCTACAGCGGGCTCTTGGCGGCGTCCACGGGTCGTCCTCCTTACGGGTGCATGCTACTCTACGCTTTGTGGGTCGAGCTACATTTCAAATTTGAGTACTGCACAAGGATGTCACCAAGACCGTCTCAAATTTACTTGAACAACCCGATCCCCTGCATCTCCAACATTATGAAGTTCAACGAGCGGATGGTCAACAAAGTACCAAAGCTCAAGACCCGGGCCGACTGGAGGGAATATCTGAGATGCATGTCGTCCAACATGTTTGACTTTTCTCCACTCGCTCTTGTTGGAAAGCCCATCAGAGTACACCGTGCAGCGGGAGCGGAACTTAAATTGATTGGGGCTACTGAGCTTGTGTTGTACAACCCCCATCGGTGCCTTACTCAGCTCAGCCTGAATCGTCATGAATTCCCCGAGTTTTCCCTTACATCTCCGATCAAGAGGCGAGCTTTGGAATCCGACGAAGACTACGAAGCCACAGAACTTATTACTACTTTATGGAACCTTGGCTTCAGTTATCGTGTAAAATCCTCTAAAAATAGAGATAGATGATTGAAATTTCCATACATTCAAGCACTTCATGAACTTCTTCCTTAAGTGTTTTTCTTTTCTGTTTACTTTTTCTGATGTAATAAAAGATTTCATTGAATAAAGAGTCATTTTTCATGCCTTGAAACCCTTCCTTAACTTCCTGTGATATGTCCATGATTTTTCCCTTAACGAAAACTGAATTTTTCTTTAAAATATGACAGTTCGGGTTTCCTAAATCCAAAACGCGTCCACTCAGAAAGACGCCTTTTAAAGATAATTCATTTTCCAAAAATTAACTATTAATCCTCAAAATCCCAAATTAAGCTCAAATAGCGTCTACCTGATAAGACGCCTTTCAATTCCCTCTCTTACTTTTTCCAGAATTCTGCCATCAATTCTGTGATTAATCTTCTGAAATGCGTCTTGATGAGTAGACGCCTTTAATAACTATGCCTTGTACGGTTCTGACCAGAATTGACGGCAACCTTAAATGCGTCGTCATGTGTAGACGCCTTTAACTCAATTTCAAACAGTTGGCCTTACCGCCTCAATTTATGCGCCCTAAAACACGTCGTTGTATCCAGACGCGTTTTAACCTTCTCTAACAGAACCGTGAAGGCCCCCTTTTTGCCTCACTTTCTTCCTTTCTCTCTCCTCAAGCTCTCCGGCGACCCGTCTCGGGCGATCTCCTCTCTTTCTCTCTCAAAACTCTCTCTCTCAATTCCATGGAGCACGGTGAAGACTCAAGGGGAAAACGCCACCGCGCCGTGCGGGTGGTGAGGAGGGAGGAGCGCGAAGCGGTTCGCCCCGAGGAAGTCATGCCCTTGGAGGAGGCGGCGGCCATTTTAGAGGAAGAAATTCCCCACCGGCGGCGGTCGAGGGAGGAGAAGAAAAGGAGGAAGCCTCCTACCTGGTAAGTTTTCTTATGTGTTTGATTGGAGTGGAATAGGAGAGAAGAAAGGGGTTCCTCAAGAATCCAGAATCGGGCTCTGAAAGGCGTCCAGACCAGGTGACGCCTTTCAAACGGCGTCGCCCTGGTCTGACGCTATTCAGGTAAAATTCTGAATTTAAAAATTGATAGAAAATGCTTTCAAATTGCGTCAACACTTGTGGACGCCTTTCAATAGGCGTCCATGTGACCCGACGCCTTTCATTTCAGAAATATTTGATCTGTTTTTATGTTCATTAACTGATGAAACTCCTTGTTTTCATTTGCAGGGGACGATGAGGGCTCGCATCTCATGGGACTTAGTTATAGGTGCATACCGGGGTCTCCCGGATTTCCAGAAGGCGTACCTGCGCCGAATGGGGTTTGGAGAGATCTTGGATATCAAGCCATTTTGGCTCGATCTAGTACTGCTGCAGGCGCTCAGGAAGCGTTGGCACGCGGAGAGTTGGGCATTCCTAATGCCCTGGGGACACATGATCCCCACCTTAGAGGACGTGGCCAGGATTACTGGCCTCAGAGTAGATGGAAGACCGGTAAGCGGGGTGACCTACCCCGATTACCGTGGGATGGCGGAGGCTCTGCTAGGCATAGAGGTGTCTAGCCTAGGCAGAGAGTCTAGGATGGTCCCTAGGGTGGAAGTAGAGGCTGCCCTAGGATTAGATGAGCCCCGGCGGCGATCTGATGAGTCACGGGCAGAGTTTAGGGATAGGTTAGCAGAGTCTTCCTCCACCGTGTACTGCACCGACCCGAGTCAAGGGGAGGAGGTAGACAGGCAGCTGAGGGTCTTTCTTGTCTTTTTCTTCGGTCGATTACTCTTCGGCATGAAGGGTGACCATATCCACTGTAGATTCTTGTATCTGTTAGACGATTTAGAGAGTCTGCATGAGTATGCCTGGGGTGCGGCCCTTCTGGCCCACCTCTTCGCCAACCTGTCCGCGGTCACGCCAGACCGTGAGACCACCATCAGCGGCTTCTCGCCGTTTCTTCAGGTATTAAATTGTTTTTAATTATTTGCTTATAAATGCAATGATATGATGCTTTACTAACCTATATGTCCATGTATGCAGGTGTGGAGCTACCATTATTTCCCGCTCGGCAGAGCGAGGATCGTACGACCGGGTGCTGTCCCTTTGACTTGCCGCTGGCAGCCGATCGTGGATACAGCGCCACAACACCACCAGCTGATGGCCCTTCGCTGTCAGTTCCTTGACTACCCGGAGCTTCTGGTGAGTTTTAACTTGCAATCTTTCATTCATTAAATGTAAGTTATTTATATGAGTGCATCTAACCTATATGCAGGTGATCTGGCGCCCGTACATGGGCATGGGCGAGAAGGGCCAGCCGTGGGTGACGGCTAGCAGGAGGAGGTTCGGCAGACAGATGTGGATGCACTGCCTGAACGAGATCGAGCCCCTCCGCCTCCGGCTCATGATGAGGACCCTGGGCCTCCACCAGGAGTGGATTGATGAGGAGGTCCCGGAGGGTGTCGGGAGGAGCATGAGGGGCAAGCAAGCCCTCACCGACTGGCGTGCCAAGTTTCTGGAGCAGTACGAGGACTGGCACTGCCGCGGGGTCAAGGTGGAGTCCCGGGCGGAGAGTAGCGAGGCCTACCTCCAGCAGTACCGGGCCCACTACGCCGATCAGCTTCGGCTCCTCCGACCACTCGATGTGAGTATGCATTTATGCGTCTTTTCACTTTATTATTATCTTTATCTTATATCTGTGAATGAATGTATGTATGTGTGATATGCAGGATGCGCGCGATGCGGTCATCATCGACCTCCGGGCCCGCCTACATGATGCGGAGGCCCAGCTGGAGCAGGTCCAGAAGGAGCTCTTTGACTTGGTATGCATGCATGAATATGAATGGATGTTTTAATTAATTAATTGTTTTGACGATTAACCACTGATGATTGTCTTTTGGTACAGTGAGGTGTCTACACCCAAGCGGCTCCCCCTGTATATGGAGCATCATCATCCTCTTCTTCTGCCGCCCATGAGGCTGCTCTGGCTGACCTCTAGAGCCAGCTCGCGTCCGCTATCCACCGAGCCTCTCTTGCGGAGGAGGATCATGCCGCTCGAGTAAGTTCTTTCCCTTTGATTCATGGATTTGACTTTTGATTGCTTGATTGTCTTGGACTAACAATGACTTCTCCTGCAGGTTGCTGAACTTCATGAAGCCCTTCAGAGGGCTGAAGCGGATGCGACTCGGGTTCGCGATATCGAGGAGCAGGTGGCTCGCCTCTCCACCAGGGATGTTCCTCATGAGTTCTCACGCCTCTAGTCCCGACTAGAGTTCATTACTGAGGAGCAAGAGCGGGAGAGGTAGGAGCGGCAGAGGATGGATGCTGAGATGACTGCTCTCCGGGTCCAGCTTGGCGTTGTAGAGCACGAGCGACGCAGCGTGGAGGAGCGTTACCGACGTGCCCGCCAGCGAGCGCAGGAAAGGGGGCACGAGAGTGCGTTCACCGCGAGCGTGGCCATATCATCAGGCCAGGCTGGTCCGAGTCTGATGGGACCACCACCTCCTAGAGCTCCACCGCCGGACGCGCCTGACGAGGCTCAGAGTTAGTTCGACGAGGGGGCGGGAGAGAGCCAGCCTTGAGGGCTATATGTACTTTTCTTTTCTTTTGTGTATCATGTACAAACATCTTTTGATGATATATATACATGAAACTTTTGGCCTCCAACCTTGTATCTCATGTGTTTGCCTTGTGTCCTGCACATCACTTAACAAACAAGTCAAGTATCTATTTAGGCTTAGCCCCTTGCCTGACCAAGTAAACGGTCGATCAATTTCTTTCTTAGTGGAAGGGTCAAGGGGCATAGCCTTTATTAACAAAGGTAATCGAACTGTAAGCGAAATACAACACACAAGCAGACAAATGCTCACTGAAAATAAGAGGAATGAAGCATACTAGATGCAATAAGCAAATGCTAATTGAAATATTTTTTTGTTGTTTTGAAATATTCATTTTTGTTTGGGTTTTGAAATATGTAGTTTTTTTTTAATTTTTGAAATATGTGCCTCTTTTTTTTGGATTTTGGGATATGTATTTTTTTTAGATTTTGGAATATATATTTTTTTGAATTTTTTTTTTAAAAATATGGTGTGAACTAAGATGGCGGGTATTCTTGGTAATCTATTCTAAGCCTCGTTCCGACATCATGGGCCGAGTGTAAAAACAGAATTTTGCTTAAAAAGAATGATTTGTACTTCACACTTTCAGTCAAGCTTTCGGTATTCCTTAGGACTTGGCATCTCTTGTTACTCACGAATCAAACGTGTCAGTGTGTGTAGTAATGTGTTTGGAATTAAATTATCCAGATTGATAAGGAAATTTGAGTTTTTAAATTTTCTGATTCCACTGGTCTTTGTACCATGCTGATCGACTACTTAACCTAAGGGTAGTATTTCTTAAGATGCAAACCGTTCCAGGGGTGAGTTAGCTCTTCTCCTTTTGCATTAACTAGACGGTAAGCGTTACCAGGAAAAGCATGTGATATAACATAAGGTCCTTCCCAATTGGGTTGGAGTTTAGAACGTGGACCACTAGGTTTTACAAAAATTCTTTTGACGACCATTTCACCAACTTTGAACTTACGTTCAATGACTTTCTTTTGATAAAAACGTGCTAGTCTATTTTGGTAAACTCTTACATGATTAGCAGCTGACCATCTTCTCTCGTCTAAGAGTTCTAATTGAGCAAGGAGTGCTGAACGGTCTTCATCAATGGAAAATTCCTTGTTCAATTGTACTCTTAATGACGGTATAAGGATCTCATATGGAACTACCGCTTCCATTCCAAATGTTAAGGAATAAGGAGTCTACCCAGTGGGCATGCGGATTGAAGTTCGGTAGGCCCATAGAGCCTCAATCAATTTTTCAGGCCAGTCTGTGAACTTGTTAGATTTGCACGTCTTTTTGATGATTTTTATCAAAGTCTTATTAATTGCCTCTGCTTGGCCATTGCCTTGCGGATAATAAAGAGACGAATAATGCAATGCAATTTTGTACCTATTGCAGAGGTCCTTCAATTCTTGTAACACGAACTGCAGTCCATTGTCGGTGACGATGGTGCTTGGAATTCCAAATCTGGTGATGATGTTCCTCATGATGAACTTGCAGACGGTTGATGCTTTGACTTCCGCCCACTTGGTGAAGTATTCCGTTGCCGTGAGGATGAAAGACTTTTGCTTGATGCCGGAATCGGAATTGCCAAGGGGTCCAATGATATCGAAAGCCCACATGGAGAAAGGCCATGGGGAGGAAACAGGATGGAGGGAAGATGCAGGAGAATGAATTTTGTCGGCGTGAAGTTGACACTTAGCACACCTACGGACATGTCCTACACAGTCTTCTTCCATGGTTGGCCAATAAAATCCTTGTCTAAGGATCTTCTTTGCTAGCATTTGTCCATTACATGGCCACCACAAACTCCAGTATGTACTCCTTCCATAACCTTCCAAAGCTCATCTTCGTCTAGAAATCTCAGAAGAACTCCATCAAAACCTCTTTTGTACAGTGCTCCCCCAACTAGGGTGTATTGTTGAGCAACTCTCCTGATAGCCCTTTTCTCCTCAGCTGTAGCTTCTTCAGGATATGATTGATCTTCACAATACTTGGCAATTTCATAGTACCATGGCTTTTGTTCATCATCCATCTCTTCTAACAACTCTATCAACATGATCTCTCTCTTTTCCACGATATCTCCATCTCTGACTTTCTTCAACAGCTTCTCCTTAGTTCTAAGAAATGAAGGGTCTTTCACGGCGAGTGAAAGATGCCTATGAACAATGATTGATTCGGATTGCCTGCTGATTGGAAAATCAAGAGAAGATACAAGTGAGGCTAGAGCGTCAGCTAAGATGTTCTGATTCCTAGAAATATGGACGAAGATCAATTTGGTGAAAAGCTTTGAATAAGCAGAAGTAAGTTCTTGATAAGGCTTGAGTTTGGGGTCAAGGATTCGATACTTGGTTAACACTTGGCGAAGAATCAATTGGCTATCACCCACAATCCTGAGTTTAGTAACACCATGGGAATGAGCAGCCTCGAGGCCAGCAAGGAGCGCCTCGTATTCAGCTATATTGTTGGTGACTGGAAAGTCAAGCTGAAAGGCTTGTGTAATGGTGATACCTTCAGGTGATAACAGAACAATGCCAATACCCTTTCCATGGGAATTCAGAGCTCCGTCAAAATGTAAAGTCCACATATCATCTCTGATTTGGTCTATGGACATTAGTTCCTCATCCGGAAACTCCGATTGGACTGGATCAAAACGAGGAAGGGGGTGATGAGCGAGATATTCTGCTATGGCATAGGCTTTGATCGCTTTCTGCTGAATGTAGGTAATATCGAATTGAGATAGAAAGCTCTGTCATCGTGCTAACCTATCAATAAGGACAGATTTCTCCAGGAGAAACTTGATTGGATTCATCCTAGAGATGAGATGGACTTCATGGGTTAGAAAATAATGCTTCAATTTTTGAACAACCCAGACCAATGCTGCACATGTCTTCTCCATCGCTGTATATCTCTGTTCAGCGGGGTTGAGAAGTTTAGAGAGATAGTAGTCTGCCCTCTCCTTTCCTTCTTCATCCTCTTGTGCTAGGACAGCCCCCACTGCATCATCCAGGACAAAAATGTAAAGTATCAATGGTTTGCCTGGAGATGGTGGTCTCAGAACAGGAGGACTTGCCAAATAATTCTTCAATCCATCGAATGCCTCCTGAAACTTATCGTCCCAATTGAATTTGACTCCCGGCTTGGTAAGCTCGTAAAACGGCTTACACCTTTGTGAGTGCTGGGAGACAAAATGGCGAATAAATTGCAACCTCCCGATTAATCCTCTTAACTCCTTCAAGTTCTTGGGAGGTGGCATCTCTCTGATAGCCTTCGCCTTGTTGGGATCGATCTCAATTCCCTGTTTGCTGACAATGAATCCAAGTAATTTCCCTGAGGACACCCCGAATACACATTTCTTCGGGTTCATCTTCAACTGATATTCCCTTGATCTCTCTAACACTCTTGCCAGAACTTTGGCATGCTCAGCCTTCGTCTTAGATTTAACCAACAAGTCATCCACATACACTTCTAGATCTATGTGCATCATGTCGTGAAATATTGCTATCATGGCCCTCTAATAAGTGGCTCCAACATTCTTTAATCCAAATGGCATGACGATATAGCAGTATGTTCCCCAAGGTGTAGTGAATGATGTCTTCTCCTGATCTTCTTCTGCCAATTTGATCTGATTGTATCCTAAAAACCCATCCATAAATGATAAAGTCTCATAGCCAGCAGTGTTATCAATGAGTACGTCAATATGAGGCAATGGAAAATCATCTTTAGGACACGCCCGGTTTAAATTTCGGAAGTCAATGCAAATCCTGACCTTCCCGTCCTTCTTCATAACCGGGACTATGTTGGCCACCCATTGTGGATAGAGGACAACTCTAATAAATTTAGCTTTATATAGTTTGTCGACCTCTTCCTTCATCTTTAAAGCCATTTGTGGGTAGAATCGCCTTAGCTTATGTTTGACCGGACCAGCTCCCTCCTTTAAAGTCAACCTGTGTTCAACTAAGGATTAGTCTAACCCCGGCATATCTTCATAACTCTAGGCGAAAGTGTCCTTATAATCCTTAAGTACTTGTACCATTGCCTTCTCATCCTCTACAGAAAGATTCTTGCTGACAAGGACAACCTTAGGTTCGTCTTCAGTCCCTAAATTGATTTCTCTGGTGGGATCTTCTACGGCAGCTGAGGGTTCATCGAATCTCTTCACTCCACTGGCATATGCCTCGGCTGCGTCCTCGTCATCTTCAACAATGGGGTCTTTTTCATGTATCAACTCATACACCCCATATCCATCATTGACTAACTCATCGTCCATACAGTCTTCTGGCATCTAAATGGGATTTTCCAATAGTTGAGGGATCATAGAGCAAGAAAGGCATCTATTAGCAAAATCTTGGAGGTATCTATCTGGAATCTGTCTACCCTTAGACTTTCTAGACTTCCTAACCTGATTTACCTGCCTAGAACTAGACTCCCTAAGTTCACTAGACTCCTTATTCTGACCTAACGAGGATGAAGCAGAATGAAAATCATGGGATACAGATGGAAATACAGGAGAATCCTCCCGAGGGGAGGGGCATAGTAGATTTAGAAGAGAATCTTGACCGAAAGACCCGCGCGATGGGGTATGATCGGACAAGTAAGAGGTTTCCTCAATGAGGATCTGGGAAGAATTTGTTGCCAAATTGGCGTTTTTTTTTTGGGCAATGGAAGAGTTAAGCATAAAACAGGAATGAAGATGAATAGAAGGAGAATGAGATGAGGGAAGTGGCACCAAGGCCAAAGGATTAGGGGGATCATATAGCAGTATGTCCCAGATTAAATCATACATCCTCTCTAGATCGAGAGGAGGTGGTGGAATGAGGTCCCGAGGGGACAGAGTGATCATGACGGGCGGTGCCCGTGGAATGTCTTCAATAATGACCCGCGACCAAGTCGGGGTCAAGAGCAAAGTGCGAAACAAGGTGTAGAGCATGAAAACATGAGAAGGATAAGTCCCCCTCCAAAGAAGATCTGTGGTGTAGCCATCTTCATAGGGGTCATCCGGCTCCCCTTCATCAGTCTCTTCTTACAGCAATATTCTTTTGTCGAAAATAGCACCAGGACCTTCGATCAGCTCATCGATCTGTGGCGGCCACTTGGGTTCTGCAGGATCGAGAAACAGCCTGTTCAATGCGATGTAGAGGTCTCTTAAATCAAACCACTTGTACCATTCACATTCAGGATCTTGGAATTTTCTCCTCTTCATAGGCCGCAGAGCCTCCAACGACTGGTACGTGAGCAGTTCTGAGCAATGTCTAGCCAAGTCTCTCCCATATATATCGTGGAGGTCAAAACATGAAGTAATGACGACCGTATTGTCATGGCTTATTACGGGGCCCTTTACAAAATGTGTGTATAAGGTCCATGTTCGAGGGTCTCGACCTTCCCTGTGTGGTGTAGACATCGTCTCTCAGACTTTCTGGCTGCCTTCATTCTCTGCTTACTGAACAATGTCCTGCTTTAGTTTTCTTGGCCTATAGCCCAGGTTGCTTCCAGGTGTTCTTCGGTGGTCTTTGACGTGAGTGGTCCTGCCTTGTAATTGTGTACCCAGGCCTCTTCCGGGCTGATAACCATTCTTCATCATTATTCTCCATCTTGGGGTACTCATGCACTTCCCCCTCTTTATGGCATTTAATGGATAAGGAGAAATAGTAGCAGTTTTCAGAGGATCAGCCACTGGATGGTAAACCTGTAATACCGACAGAAAAGGTTGTCGGTCAGGTGAAGAACTGGGTTTAACATTCAAAGAATGAGCAGCAGCAAGGATCGGCATACTCGTAACCTTAATGATTCGTCCTTTGAAGGGAAATTTGAGGCATTGATGATTCGTGGAGGGAATCGCCTCAAGAGTTTTTATGTAAGGACGACCCAAAATGGCATTCAAAGAAGGGTCAATTTCCAAAATGTGAAATTCGACCTCTGCATGACTTACAGGGCCTAGCTCCACTTTTAAATAAACCATTCCCAGAGGGGAACGGGTGGAATTATCATATGCCGTCACGGAGATGGGGTTAGGTAGCCATTTTTCCTTGGGCACACCACACAATTTTAGGGTCTTCGGAGGTAAAACATTTATCAAAGCCCCGGTGTCTACCAGACATGCATCCACGGCCTTCTTGCAGATATTGACTGTGATGCTCAGAGCCATGCTTCTGGCTGCCGGCGGTGCTAGTTCCGATGTATGAAACGAAATAGAGGGCTGATCCCCGTGAGGAACTAACAGTGCTGCAATCTTCTCCACTGGCACGTCCTCGTTGACCATCACCTTCTGCAAATATTCCATCAACGCTTCTTGGTGGGTCTTTGATCTTTTAATCAGTTCAAGTACGGAGATTCGTGCCGGCGTCCGGTCCAGATGTTTCAACAAATCATATTGGGTGCCTGGTGCACTCTCATCATTGTGTGCTTCCTCCGACGGCTGTGATGGGCTGTCTCTAACTATTGACTGAGGAAAGACTTTGTTGAAAATCCTCCCACTCCGGAGCACATGTTCTTCAGCTATGGGAGGTCCAGGTGATACTTTGAGTACCGCAGGGTTGGATGGTGAAGATGGTGTGGAGTGTTGGTATGTGGGCGATGGCGCGGGGTTAACTGGTGATAGCGTGGTGCGGATTAGAGGCCTAGATGGTTGGATAGTGGATGAAGTGGGGAACGGCATGCGTAATAGCGGTTTAGAAGGTTGGATGGTATCTTGGTAAGCGGTAGTGGTAACGGGTGAAGTAGGGAATGGTACGCAGAGTAGTGGTCTGGATGGTAGGAGGGATGCGTAGTTAGCTTGAGGGGGGGTATTTAGTGTGGGCGTAGTGGCGTGGGGTGTAATGGGTTTGAGGAAAGCGGGTGGTGGTAATGGGTTAGCGGGTGTAGGTGAGTGATATGCGGGTGTTGGTATAGAGGTAATGGTAATGGGCTGTGGTCTGGGTATGTGGATGGTGCGGCGTGGTGGTTGTTCTGCGGTACTCGGAATGTGAACCGTTGAATAAATAGAGGAAGAGTCCTCTATTCTCCACTGTTGCCCGTGGTTAGTCTCAGACCGGCTATTTGTCAGAATAGGGGCAACTTGGTTCTGATTTTGGTGGTCCGAAAGCGGGTTCTGCATTATGCCCATGTTCGGTGGTGCTGCTGCTTGTGCCGGTGCTCTCACTTGCTGCTGTTGCTACTGATGTGGTGGTCTTCTTGCCTTTCAGGCAGATATGTACTTTTTCATCTCCTCCCAGTCAATGCCGCCTTGCTCGTTGAGATCATGGATGTAATCTCTGAATTAGAAGCAAGTGTCAATAGTGTGTCCAGGTTGCCTATGGAAATAGCAATACCTGGAGGTATCGGTGTTTTGAGGCCAGATTGCCTTTTCTCTTGGCAGGACCAAGGCATTGGCTACCATTAAAGCACTGAAAATGTCTGCCAAGGACTCTGGGAGGACTGGGTATTCTGCCCTCTTCGGGCCTGGAGGTCTTCTCTGCTGGTTATAGTCAGCAGGGGGAGGGACATTATGATACGCCGGCGGTGCGCGCGGCTGGTACTACTGCTGTTGCTGATACTGCTATGGTGGAGGCTGGTACTATAACTGCCGTTGCGGCGGCTGCTGTGGCTGTTGCTGTTGCTGATTCGTGTAAGGAATAGCCTAGAACACAGCGGAAAATTAAATCGATTCCTGTGTATCGGTTGCTGGGATTGTAAAACGGACAAAATTAAACGCGGGAAGAACAGTTCTTCACCTTTGCGGGGTTTCGAATCTCCCGTGGATGATTCCGACTCGGTAATCGCGCACGCGCACAATCTCTAGAGGTATCCACACGAGCTCTTGTTGCAGACGCGTTTTCCTCCTCGACTTGAGTACTCCGACCCGATCTCAAATCCACCATGTGCGGAAAGAGAAAGATCTACTCCAAGAGAGAAAGAAGGAGAGAGAGAGAGGAGATAGAGAATCTTGGGGTGTGTATTTCGTCCAACTCCTTTTACCCCTCCCCTTGACCTCCTTATATAAGAAATAAGGATAAGCACAAGGATTAATCCTCATGATTATCCAAGAGTTTGGCCTTGGATAAATCTCCATTAAATATTCATGTTTATCCTGCGGCTTTTCATAAAAACCCAGATAAGCATGAAATTTAACGTCCCTCACCGTCTGACGAGAACTCTTATGTGTGTGACCCTCTAGGCCCATATATCAGTCCGGTTTCAGGCCCATTAAACTTAGAACTAATTCTAAAGTTTAATATTTATTAATTAATATTTAAAAATCATATGTTAAATGATTAATTTAATAAATAAATGGTTTATCATCTGATGATTAATCCACTTGGCCTTCTGATCATGAACGGTACCAAACACTACCTTATGATCCCAGAAGATATAAGGGATAATGTTCCCTTTAATTGAACATTTCCGTCTGCAGATGCCGCACAGATATAATCCTTCACTCATGCAATGTCCTAATAACGCAAGGGTATGGTTTTATAGTCAAACCCTCTATCGCATTATCCAGATGGATTCCAGTACTCAGTTAATATCTAGAAAGACATCTCTTTCATTTGACCCTGGCCAGGGATTTCTGTGTACGCATCCATAGGACATTCTCTCTCTAGTCTTATACCAAGAGTGAGTGATCCCTAGTTGTTCACTCAATTACCTTCACAAGCTTTCCACTGTATCTGAAAGACCGATTATGGTGGACTTAATGGTTAAAGTCCACAAGTCAGAGAATCAAGATACAATGGTCCACAAACAAGGTATCATTGGTGACTCAGGTCAAAGGACCAACTGTGCTACTGCAACGATTGAATTCCCTGGTTTACTAATAGGTATAATTACCATCCATGAATTCTTATTTGGGTCTGTTCAGTGAACTCATTCTCTATTGAGCACCCACTTGTTTGTCTTAGTGTCACCACACGAGTGAATGTGAGATCATTCACCCTCATCACATGAGCAGACATAACTTGTGTCGACCTTATCGGATATTTAATGTCCATCTTAAATATCCTATGATCGAGAACTGTTTAAGACAAGTGACTAAGGATTTTGATCTCACTATCATGATCTCATCATGATTCAATATCCCATACACTTGTCTACGGACCTTCATTGCGATAGTTAATTTGCAAGAACTGTAAATGAAGAAATAATTGCCTTTATTAATAATATGAACTAGAATGTACAATGATTGGCTTTGAGGCCATCCAATTCTATCATTCTCCCACTTGGACTATAGCCAATCACCCATGTGTCTAAGTCCCATAGACTTAAGGTGACGTTCTAAATTGTTTTGAGACAATGGCTTAGTCAAGGGATCTGCTACATTATCATCATATGAGACTTTCTCAACTACTATATCTCCTCGGGCGATAATCTCACGAATCAGATGAAATCGTCTCAGAATGTGCTTTGACTTCTGATGTGATCTTGGCTCCTTCGCTTGAGCTGTAGCCCCATTGTTGTCACACAATAATGGAACAGGATCTGAAATGCTTGGAACTACTCCAAGTGCAGAGATGAACTTCTTCATCCAAACCGCCTCCTTGGCCGCTTCAGCTGCAGCAATGTATTCTGCTTCGGTCGTCGAATCTGCAGTTGTTTCTTGTTTGGAACTTTTCCAACTTACTGCACCTTCATTTAACATGAACACAAATCTAGACATGGATTTGCTATCATCCATATCCGACTGAAAACTCGAGTCAGTAAACCCTCGAAGTTCCAAGTCGTTTCCTCCATAGACGAGAAATATATCCTTAGTCCTTCTTAAGTATCTAAGGATACATTTCACCGCCTTCTAGTGTTTTTCACCTGGATCAACATGATATCTACTAGTGACACTTAGTGGGTGTGCCACATCAAGCCTAGTACATAGCATTGCATACATGATAGATCCTATTGCCGAGGCATAAGGAACTCTATCCATGTATGCTTTCTCTTCAGGTGTCTTGGGAGACATTCCTTTAGAGAGATAAATTCAATGCCTCATGGGAACGAGACCTCTCATGGAATTTTTCATGCCAAACCTTTTGACTATGGTATCTATGTACATAGATTGGGATAAGCCAAGCATCCTTTTGGACCTATATCTATAGATCCTTATTCCCAGAATATTGGATGCTTCTCTCAAATCTTTCATGGAGAAGTTTTTGGATAACCAAGTCTTTACTGATGACAACATTCCTACATTATTCCCAATGAGTAGAATGTCATCAACGTAAAGTACCAAAAAGGTAACTGCGCTCCCACTAGTCTTTTTGTATACACAAGGTTCATCTTCATTCTTAATGAAGTCATAAGATTTGATTGCTTCATCAAATCTTAAGTTCCAAGTTCGGGATGCCTGCTTTAATCCATAAATGGATCTTTGCAGCTTGCATACCTTGCTTGAATGCTCTTTGTAAGTGAATCCTTCAGGTTGTATCATATACACCTCTTCTTGAAGGTTCCCGTTAAGGAATGCTATTTTCACATCCATTTGCCATATTTCATAATCATAGAATGCGGCGATAGCAAGAAGTATTCTGATTGACTTAATCATGGCAACTGGAGAAAAGGTTTCGTCATAGTCAATGCCTTGCCTTTGATGATATCCTTTTGCTACCAGCCTTGCCTTGTATGTGTCAATCTGTCCATCTGCCCCGATCTTTCTTTTAAAGATCCATTTACTGCCAATAGGTACTATACCTTCTGGCAGATTAACCAAGTTCCAAACTTGGTTGGCATACATGGACTGAATTTCTGAATTCATTGCCTCTTGCCATTTCTCTTATTATTGACTATTCATGGCTTCTTGGTAGGTTTGAGGATCGTCATCCTCATTTAAGTGCACTTTTGGTTTGCCATCATCGATACGTCCAACATATCTTTTAGGCTGCTTAGGCACTCTACCTGATCTGCGAACCTTTTGTGTATCATCTTGAACAAGTTCTTGAGTCAATAGTTCAGTAGATGAACTAGTGTTGATTTGTGAGTCTAGAATTTCTTCCAGTTCTATCTTGCTCCCACTGTCTTCTTTTGAAAGATATTCTTTCTCTAAGAAGACAGCTCTTTTTGCGACAAATACCCTTTGATCGCTGGGCTGATAGAAATAATATCCAAAAGTCTCTTTTGGATATCCCACAAATCTACACTTTTCTGTCCTAGAATCCAGTTTATCTGGATCATGTCCTTTGACATGTGCAGGACAACCCCAGACTCTAACATGCTTAAAGTCTGGTTTCTTTCCTTTCCATATCTCATATGGAGTGGAAGATACTGACTTACTGGGAACTTTGTTCAACATATATGCAGCAGTCAATAATGCATATCCCCATAAAGAGATTGGAAGTTTAGCATAACTCATCATTGATCATACCATATCTAATATAGTACGATTTCTCTTTTCCGATACACCATTTAATTGTGGTGTATAGGGAGGAGTCCATTGAGACAAGATAACATTATTCTTAAGATATTGTGTGAATTATGTACTTAAGTATTCACCCCCTCGATCTGATCGAAGAGTTTTGATACTCTTTCCAGTCTGGTTCTCAACGTCATTTTTAAACTCTTTAAATTTCTCGAAGACTTCTGACTTATATTTCATTAAATATATATAGCCATATCTTGAGAAATCATCTGTAAATGAAACAAAGTATGAGTAACCACCCATAGCATGAGTAGACATTGGACCACATACATCACTATGTATTAGTTCCAATAAGTCCTTAGCTCTATCTCTATGTCCTGAAAATGGAGCTTTGGTCATTTTTCCCATGAGACAAGCTTCATAAGTTGCAAATGATTCATAATCAAATGGATCAAGATATCCTTTCTTTTGCAATCTAATGATCATGTTCTCCTTTATATGACCGAGCCTACAATGCCATAGGTATGATTTATTCACATCCTTATCTACTCGTTCAATAGACTTATTTACTAGACAAACATCATATGAAATATCAAGTAAATATAATCCATTCAATAAATATCCAGAAGTAAACAATTTGTCTCCTTTATAAATGGAACAACCTTTATTCTCAAGTTTCATAGAATATCCTTGTTTATCTAAACATGAAATAGATATGATATTCCTAATAATGGTTGGAACATAATAACAATCTATTAGTTCTAATGAGTCTCCTGACGGCATCTGAAGTCTTGTTGTCCCCACAGCTAACGCAGCAACTTTTGCTCCATTCCCAAGTCTCAGATCCACGTCTCCGCGGTTCAATCTTCTTTTACTTGTTAGCACCTGCAAGTTATTGCAGATATGAGAAACACATCCAGTATCTAATACCCAAGATGTTGATTCTCTATAAGACAAGTTAAGATCGATCATGAGTATACATGAAGCTTCACCAAGCTTCTCCTTTGCTTTTTCTGCTAGGTAAATCTTTCAATTTCTCTTCCATTGACCTTCTTTATGACAGTGGAAACACTGACCTTTATCATTGACTTTAACTTTGTCCTTTTGAACCGCCGGTTTGCTTTTCACTAGCTTCTTAGGCTTACCTTTCTTAAAGGTTTGTCCAGCTTTTCTTTTCTTATTGGTCTTACCAACAAGCATTACATGTGGCTTATCTTTCTGGATAGTGCCTTCTGCTGTCTTCAACATGTTGAGCAGCTCAGCCAGTGTAACTTCAATTTTGTTCATATTGAGGTTGATAATGAATTGTGAAAATGAATCTGGAAGGGACTGTAGGATTAAGTCGATGCTTAGGTCATTGTTCATAACAAAACCAAGCACTGCAAGCCTCTCAATCCATTCTATCATCTTGAGCACATGAGTTTGCACAGATGTGCCCTCGCTCATTTTGGTCCTGAACAGTTTCTTAGATATCTCATATCTTTCTGGTCTGGATTGTTCACCAAACAACTCTTGTAAGTAATTCAGAATGGACTTAGGCTCCATGTTATCATGTTGTCGTTGTAGTTCATTGTTTATTGAACCAAGCATATAAAACTGGACTTTAATAGAGTCCTCCTTCCCGTTTTCAAACATCATTAATTCATCCTCGTTAGCATTTTCACCGGGCTGTTCTGGATCTAGTTGATCCAGGACATAGGGTAGCTTTTCACACCTGAGGACAATCTTCAGGTTGCGTAACCAGTCAATGTAATTAGGTCCCGTGAGTTTGTTTGCATCAAGTATGCAACGAAGGGGGTTAGGTGACGACATAGCGACCTACAAGGAAATATAATGAAAAATAAGTAGATAGTTCTTAAAATCAGATTTAGGACTTTTAATCTTGATTTATGCTCCCACTATTTTTCGGCGATCTTTAAGACCTTCTAATATACAGAACGGGAGATTCCAGTGATCTCCTAGTGAGGATCAGAATCCTTTGGGCATCATGCATGTGATCTTGTGGTAGCACAACAAATCACATCAAGTCCCTTAGGCAGTCAACTCTTGACAATTGCAACATTTGCAATATCCGATCAAATTTAACCCCTGAATCATGATGACCTTGTGGTAGCACAACAAATCAAATGATTTAGTTAAGTTTATCTATCATTACTCAGATAACATGAATTCATAGTGCAATCCTTGTGGTAGCACAAGAAAACTACACTATTTGTCCATTTATCTTAATGACTTCACATGTTGTAGACCTACGTTAATTTCTAAATCAAATAGACCTTGTGGTAGCACAACAAATCCATTTGAGATAATAATTATCCTTAGATCTATAATGATGGTGGGTTACGTGGATTATTCTGAATATCTCACGTTTACAACTTAAATTTTAAAAGAGGGTTGATTTATAAAAATCGTGCTATCAATAGTATTTTGATTTGAAGTATCATAATACTTAATAGAAATATATATATAATAGCATATTCCACAAATATCATATATATGCAGAAAAATAAATAGGGATGATCATGGACTACTTAAGCTACTATGGAATCATCGGAGCCAAACGATGATCCATAATAGAATTCTAGTGTGAAAACAGCAACACCGGTTCCATTTGATGCGAGTCCTTTCTCCAGAGGTGTCTTCAGAAGATCCCATCCTCTAAACTTAATCCGTGACATTTAAATATGAAATTTAGGACTCGCAGGTCCATAAACGTACATTTAAATAATAAGAAATCTTGATCTTATCAAGGGGAGTACAATCTTATAGGAAGATAGAGAGTACATTTGGATTAAGAGAGAGGAGGACACGCAGGTCCTATTTTAAATACCAAATGAAATATGCATCGCATTCATTCACATCAATCATCACATGATAAAACTAAGTCTATGATCATCCCACCATAAAACACATCACATGCATCATAATTATCACATAATTACTGTTGGTATTAAATTTTATAAATATAAAATTATAATACCATAAGATTTTGAAATAACAATTATTTCAAGTGTAATTCAATAAGTATTCTCAATATTATTGACAAAAGACATAACTAAACTATTTAGTTATTAAAAGGATGCTCAACTAATTTGAACAACAGAATAAAATCAAGTTATGCGTAAAATAAGTTTAAACAATTTTAAACTTAATTGATTTAATAGGGAAGTTAATAATCTAAAACAATTTTAAATAATTAACCAATACCCTATAATCAATAAAACCTTTTAAATGAATTAACAGTTATTAAACAGTTTAATAATATGTTAATAATAATAATAATAATTAATAACATTTATTAATTATCCCAAAAAATATCTATTTTAAAACAGTTTTAAAATGGGCTTTAAAAGGGTTTAAAATGGGGCTAAAAGGGGTTAATAAATGGGGTTTAATAGGGTTCGGGTATCCTATTGGGTCGGTCGGTTTAGGACCCTGTTCGGATCTGGCGCGGATCCAGCGCGGGTCCGGGCGGGCGGCCCGGTGCCCACGCGCCGCTCACCCCCGTCGCCCGTTAGGGTTTCGGGGGGGAGCTTCCTGCTACACGCAGGCGGACCAGTGCGGGGAGGCCAGCGTCGGCCCTGGTGATCGACGGCGGGGCTCCGGCCAGCCCCTACGGCGCCGGTGAATGACGCCGGTGACCCTGGTGATCGTCGCCGGAAACGCTCCCCGACCCTTGCCTGCGAAACAGTCGTAGCAGGGCTTGGTTCTCCCCCGACCGGCAAGGCAGGTCGCCGCCGACCCATCCGATGGGCGGCGGGCCTTCGACTAGCCCCTACGGCGCCGACAAACGTCGCCGGACGTGCCCTTTATGGCCATGCATAATTAGAAGCCTTGCATGTCCCCTTTTTACCTAGTTCACATGCCAGCCGATGGGGCAACTCACCACCGACTGCAGCAGTGGCAGGGGAAGCACCGGCCGGGCTCTCCGGAACCGTCGGATGTCGCCGGCGACACCGGTGCATAGCGCTAGACGTCCGATATATATATTGCAACCCTGAAACCCTATATCACAGCCGCTCTGCATGCATCTCAATATTTTTCATGCCGATCGGGGCTATGAAGGGTGACCATGGTGAGGGTGCAAGTGGTTGCTAGGCGTCCTTCGCAGCAGCACGAGGCCAGGGACAACTCCTATAGCTGTCCTCAACAAAATAATTTCCCGTTTCTACCGGAACATGCATACGATAAAAAGAGAACCCAGCACGAGCCCTTTTCTTACAAACGAACCCAAAAATGCCCTATTCAATTCTGGGATCATATCCCAATAATTTTAGACATTCTAAAAACGCGGGAACGATTCCCAGATCTTTAAATAAATTTTAGCCCAAGAACATGTACAATACAGGTTCTTCACGCATAACGAGAAAAATCACGCAAAACGATGCTGTTTTACGATCGAACCAGCAACCTGGCTCTGATACCACTATAAGGAATGGCCTAGAACGCAGCGGAAAATTAAATCGATTCCTGTGTATCGATTGCTGGGATTGTAAAACATACAAAATTAAACGCGGGAAGAACAGTTCTTCACATTTGCGGGGTTTCGAATCTCCCGTGGATGATTCCGACTCGGTAATCGCGCACGCGCACAATCTCTAGAGGTATCCACACGAGCTCTTGTTGCAGACGCGTTTTCCTCCTCGACTTGAGTACTCCGACCCGATCTCAAATCCACCATGCGCGGAAAGAGAAAGATCTACTCCAAGAGAGAGAGAAGGAGAGAGAGAGAGGAGATAGAGAATCTTGGGGTGTGTATTTCGTCCAACTCCTTTTACCCCTCCCCTTGGCCTCCTTATATATGAAATAAGGATAAGCACAAGGATTAATCATCATGATCATCCAAGAGTTTGGCCTTGGATAAATCTCCATTAAATATTCATGTTTATCCTGCGGCTTTTCATAAAAACCCAGATAAGCATGAAATTTAACGTCTCTCACCGTCTGACGAGAACTCTTATGTGTGTGACCCTCTAGGCCCATATATCAGTCCGGTTTCAGGCTCATTAAACTTAGAACTAATTCTAAAGTTTAATATTTATTAATTAATATTTAAACATCATATGTTAAATGATTAATTTAATAAATAAATGGTTTATCATCTGATTATTAATCCACTTGGCCTTCTGATCAGGAACGGTACCAAACACTACCTCATGATCCCAGAAGATATAAGGGATACTGTTCCCTTTATTTGAACATTTCCGTCTACAGATACCGCACAGATAAAATCCTTCACTCTTCCAATGTCCCAATAACGCAAGGGTATGGTTTTATAGACAAACCCTCTATCGCATTATTTAGATGGATTCCAGTACTCAGTTAATTTCTAGAAAGACATCTCATTCATTTAACCCTGGGCAGGGATTTCTGTATACACATCCATAGGACATTCTTTCTCCAGTCTGATACCAAGAGTGAGTGATCCTTTGTTATTCACTCAATTACCTTCGCAAGCTTTCCACTGTATCTGAGAGACTGACTATCATGGGCTTAATGGTTAAAGTCCACAAGTCAGAGAATCAAGACACAATGGTCTACAAACAAGGTATCATTGGTGACTCAGGTCAAAGGACCAACTGTGCAACTGCAACGATTGAATTTCCTGGTTGACTAATAGGTATAATTATCATCCAAGAATTCTTATTTGGGTCTGTTCAGTGAACTCATTCTCTAATGAGCACCCACAAGTTTGTCTTAGTGTCACCACACGAGTGAATGTGAGATCATTCACCCTCATCACATGAGCATACATAACTTGTGTCGATCTTATCGGATATTTAATGTCCATCTTAAATATCCTATGATCGAGAACTGTTTAAGACAAGTGACTAAGGATTTTGATCTCACTATCATGATCTCATCATGATTCAATATCCCATACACTTGTCTACGGACCTACATTGCGATGGTTAATTTGCAAGAACTGTAAATGAAGAAATAATTCGGCTGCTGGGGCCACTGAAACTGGGGCTGCTGATACTGGGGGTTTGGCTACTGCCTGTACCCCTGCTGGTTCGGCTGCTGTGGCCGCTGGTACTTGTTGGCGCCCTGAACGTCCCCCGTCACTGCTGTGGGCTTCGGGCGAGGGCTTCTCCGTTCGTCTTAGCACTGCGGCGATTCGGAAGGGTTTGGAATCAAAGTGTGTGATCGCCAGGAGCATTACCTTACGGTCCCTGTGCTCCGCAAGATGGTGAGAGTGATCGCGTTCTGATGGAGCGGGGATAGTGGGTTCCTCTTCTCTGCCTCCGGCCAGCCAAAGAGGGAGAGCTCGGTAGTCCGCACGCCGAATCTGGTAAGAGCCCCTAAGAGAAAAAAGACAAAAGAGAGTAAAGAGAACTAATTAGAACTGTGATATGTAGAATCTATCCATGCAAATATGTAAATAAACTCAAATTGAAAGGGGACGCACCGGATGGGTGTTTGGGGAGGGAAGGTGACCATATGTTATGGCCACCCACCGCCCGTTTTTTGTTTGAAACCTCTTGGGGTGAAGGGTGCTAAGTCATCCTAAGATGCATGCATGCAAATGGGGTGCTTGTATGTGGTAATAGTGAAAAGTAAAAGTAATGTGATAAAAGGAAAAGAGTAAGAGGAGAAGGTAATGCTACGGAGTGGATGGATGGTGGGAATGCAGTGAGAAATAAAAGGAGAAAAATAAGTAGAGAGTTAAGAAAACAGGCCCATTTGGAATGCGGAGGATTCCTCTGCTTCCTCTGACTCGTCGACTGCTAAGGTTTTCTCCCGCTCGAAGCTCTTCGAAGTCTTCCAACTCCTTGCCCGTTCAACTCCCCTTCTAACCTCAAAACCAACCCCCTTGCCCCAACCTCCCATCTCGAGGGGACATGGGGGGGTTTAAATAGGTGAAGGGAAAATAGGAGAAAATAGGGGTCTAAATCCCCGTAAATCATCAAAGAACCAATGGGGAGCGGTCAAGAGTCGGAGGTTATGTGCGCGGCAGTCGCCGAAGTGGGGAGTGATCGGAATAGTGGGGATGAGGGTGGCGAGTGGAGGAGATCGTGGGAAGACGAGGTCAAGATAGAAGTTAAGGGAGTGGACGGCCAACTATCCTGCCTTCCAATTCCGTGGAAGGCCAGGTAGCTGGCCTTTTACGAAGAGGTGGAAGGCGGCCCGGTTGGCCTTCGAAGGGTGGTGGAAGGTGCGGGGTGGCCTTAAGGCGGGCTGGCTGGCCTTCGAAGGGCGGTGGAAGGCGGGCTGGTTGGCCTTCCACGAAAAAGGTGGCGAAAGTCGAGATTGGTTAATGGGCCTGATTATTTAGTGGGTTGAATTATGTGAGAAAACCTGATGGGCTAAATGAGATGGATAAAATGATGGGGTTTAGGACCAAAAGGGGGTCCAAAATCGGTGTCTACAAATGCCCCTCCGGGACACCTGTTTTGCAGTGGAGTGGAGCGAAATGATAAATAGGTGTCCCGAAAATCGAAACTGATTTTGGACAGCCCGAAGAAGGAATGAGCTATATCCAAGGATGATATGCGAATGTGGTAAATGAATGAGAGTTGGCTATTTGGATTGCAAGGGTGATTAAGAAGGAGAACAAAGTTCAAACTAGAGAATCACAATCCGTGGGACCCTCGGGTGCTGGAACCGCGAGGCCTTGGCGCACCAGGATGCAACGATCTGGCCCAAGGGGATCTCAAGCATGAAAGGAGGAGTGTGACTTGAAATGGTCTCGACACAACGGGCGCACGGTGGCCTGGCGCATCATGTGATCGCCAAGTGAGAGAATCTCAAGCACATGAATTGAAAAGGATAAGGTCTTGCAATTCAAAGGGCTAACAGACGAACAATTGCCAGACTCACAGATCAGCAATGGGTTAAGCAGAGTGATAAATTATGGTCATTGCCCCTAGGGCGGGAATGGTGGATTATGCTTATGCAATGCATGCTGGTTTAAAAATTAGAAAACAAATTCCTAATGCAAACAGGAGGGATTTATTTGCCAATCAAATAACTTGGAGAATATAGACTCCTCATTGTTTTATTTAAAGAGGAACTCAGAGTCTCTACGCCCAAAGTTATTAGCCTCCTGTATCTTCAATCCTACTTGCTTCAGATTCCCTGCAGCTGCAAGAACGGACATCAACAAATGTAAATAATCAATGATCCACAATATCTTAATGACAAGCTGCAAGGAAACGAGGGACAAAGGTCCCTGTCGAGTCGAAGCCAGCACGGAAGGTATGGCCATTCTCAAAGTAGAATGCCAATCCGGCTACTTTTGGCTTCGACTCGATAGCAAAAGTATCCATCTTTTGGACATAGAATCTTTTTCCTGTATGCACAATAATGAGGGGAAAATAGTTAGTAGTATCTGCTTTCGGCCCCTTGCCCAAAAAAGAGCAACTACCTTTTCCCTAGCCTTGTCCTACTAACCAGACAAAAGGAAGAGTATTGAAACTGATGCGACAAGTAAATATGCAAACGCTGGTGGATATTAACAAATGGGGTATGTGATGAACGAAAACATGTTTTTGATTCCGACCACCTGGTGACTGCCCAAACTTAGCCTGATTGAATGAAGGAAGGGAAATGCACACTCAACTTCCAAGGTATCCTAAGCACACATCTAGATTGATTTGGGCCTCTAGACTCCTCAAACTAACCTTGACCAGTTAAGACTCATACTGATGACAATATCGTCATGCCATGCTTAGGCTCCCAGCTACTTCCGACCACCAAGTTCGCTCAAAAAGTTTTTGAGGTAAATGATTTGCCCGACCCGGGTCTCTTTCCTTACAACCTAGAACGTATAAGATGGAACACCTTGGAACCCCAATGGTCAACCATGCGACGCTGACCCGGAATCAGACGCCGTCGCACCTATAGGTGACGCGCATGCATTGACCTAAGCCCGAAGTTTTAAGAGTGCTCATCGAGATTATGGTTAAGGAATTGGTTCACCAGAAACACCGACATTACTCTTCAACCATTTTGGACTCCTGTGATCATGTGAGCATATGATGATTTTTTGAAAAACGAACTATTTTAAAATGATGTTCGGTCTTTAGATAGTTATCCCGTGCTAAACCTTGGGGGAGAAAAAGTGAAGAAATTTTGGAGACAAACCTCACAGGAGGATCGACAAAACTGTTAAAAGGGCGAGCTATGACAAAACGGACCCCTTTTGACCTCCTAGATGCCCCTATTTTGACTTTTCAGACCCTTGGTAGATTTCATGGCCAGGCACGGTCACGACTAGGCTTTTTTGTGTGATTGCTTGAACCCCTTTTCTTTTTTGTATTTCTTTTCTACTCTTGATATTTTTCGGGGTTATTTGATATTCCGCCTGCGGGGACACTGCCCTCTTCACGTGCTCTGGTCCTTTACATTTCATTTTTGGGCCCTTTTGAGGGGTTACATCTATCGGGTTGTTGAGGAACTGCAGTTTGCTGAGCTCGACCGTTTAAGGGTGTCGACTGTCCTGATCGGTCGAGAGACGAAGAGCAAAGGTTGCAGTTGATAGTGTACTAAAGACTTCGAACTCATTTTAAAAATGTTCTCTTTGAAGAAACGTGTAGGTGTGTGCATCTCATGATGATCATAGGGATCCGTATGAAAGTAAAGTAGACACGTCCAAGGTTCTGGTGGACCAAAGTCTTAGCCAAACCTTAATGTTAACCCAATCTATCATGCAACTAGACCTAGACAGGGGGTTACGTGGCAGTCACCAGACAGTTGGATTTTGTGTCTTTTCTAATTTATTTGTCATTTTCATTGAAGTATGTGCATATTTACAAATATTTTTGCTGCTTTTTGGAATATTCAATTTTTTTGAGATTTTGAAAAATTTTTATATTTTTTTGCATTTAAAGGGTAGAATTTTTTTAGATAGACTCCTATCCAAAGAAAAATAGTTTTCAAATATTTACACTTATTTGCTAACTCTTGAACTAGAAATGAAAGAACTTACTTACCTCTACAACTCTTAGATAAAGAGGAAGCTATCCAATCCCTAAGCGATTATGCACAAGACTCTGAAAGTGAGTCAGACATGTTGCAAAGGTGGGTCCTTGAGACAGAGACCAAATGGCAGAATTGCCCCAGTATGTTGGCTCCTCATTGGTGGTTTTATACCCTCCGATATGGGAGTGGGACTTTTCCTCTTTTTGGGGGTCGTAGTCTCCAAGCATGAAACACTCAAGGGAATGTGCTACGACCAGTGATAGAAGCCTGAGAAGGGAAGGTGTGTGGAATAGGAAGGGAATGAGAACGGTGGGTACCGGTTCATCCCTCACTAAGGAGGCTCCTTCTCGTAGCGCGGTTGGTTCATAGAACAGCAGCTGTGTACCGAAATCTTCTTCATCCTCTCTTTGAACTTCATTGATTGTTTCTTTCAACTCATCCTCAAGATAGTGTATCTTGAATACTTCTTGATTTTCCTTCGCAACGTGATCCAAGATAGTCCATTTTCTTGATTCCTCAGTTGGTTTGGTTAGTAGGTAACCCAATCTGAATCCCCCAATGGTCGGATTTTCAAAGATAGGCTCTTGAATTTCTTGCTCTTCCTTGCTTAACTCAGATCCCGGACTATATCCCATTTTATCCATAAGCTGCCAACCTATATTAGGCCGGGGCTTGGCCTGAGAGTCAATCGATGAAAGGATGGGCTCTTTGCCTTTTCCAGAAGTGATCATGGATGGAATTTGTTCAGTCAAGATTGAGTCCGAAGACTCAACATAGGGGGTACTCTTCATTTTGACAATCTTCCCATTGTATGGGAATTTATAGCACTGATGATTAGCGGAAGGCACTCCCAGGGTCTGGTCCATCCAAGGCCTTCCCAGAATGGCGTTGTATATGGGTTCGACATCAAGGATGTGGAATTCAAATATCATGGCCACTGGGCCAATTTCCAGTTTCTCATTAGCTGGTCTTTGAGATTTGTCATAGGTTGAGACCATCATGGAAATAGACTCAATCTTTTTTGGATCAATCCTTATTTTCTTGAGGGTCTTGAGTGGACAAACATTGATTGATGTGCCGGTATCCAACAGGATGGAGTCCAATGAGTGACCCTTGAGTGTTGCAGTTAAGCATGAGGGAAGGGATTGGCATTCAAGGAGAGCTAGATCCTTATATGTGAAGGATATCGTAGGTGTCTAGGTGACTGAAAGAATGGCATTTGTGACCCTCCTGATAGGAAGATCTTCATTGACTGTAATTCGTTGGAGGAATTTGAACAATGTCTCCCTGTGTGTAGGAGATCTCCTAATCAACTCTAGGACCGAAATCTTGGCGGGAGTTTTCCTTAGATGTTGTAGGATGTCATACTTGGATTGAGTAATCCTTCTAGACATATTTGAATCCTCTTGGGAGTCCAAGGGTTGACTTGTTGGGGGAATGATGCGATTTCTCAGTGTAACACCAATCGGACTGGGGTCTACTGCTTGATCTGACGTTAGTGGTGAATTTATAAGGCAGAATTGGGTTACTGGACCTGGCTTTGGTGTTGGGCACAAGATGGATAGAGGAGGTTCTCTAATTGAAATTAAGGGAACTTGGACCAGAGTGACTGGGTTGATGACTGTTAGTTGTTCCCTAGGTCGTATCAAGACCAAAGGTTTGTCTTGAATACTAGTGGAGACTCCTTGCAATGGCTTTCTAGGTTTGGTCCTCCTAGTAGGACACTCACGCCATACCCCAACCTCTTCATACTCCCAGTACTGTCCTTTGTGATCGACATTTGGTTCCAAATTTTTGACAAGAGTGCTCACCCTTTCTAGAGAGCTAGATGGATCTTGAGCTACCTGATGAGAGGGCAGAGGGTCTTTCACAATTCTTGATTCTCTTTTGGCTTTAAAGGTTTCAATAGCCTCTTTCATGTGCCCCCAATTGATCTTACCTTCCGCATTCAAATCGTACACCCAATCCTTGAAAGTGAAGCAATTATAAATTGTATGCCCCGACACTCTATGATACGGACAATATCTAGACATATCAACATTGCAGGGATGGCCTCATGCTGGGGTGGAAGCTGGATAGCATTGTAAGATAATAAGACATGGAAAATGTCTAATGGAGATTCCGGTAAAGGCGGATATGAGGCACGTTTGGGCATAGGCCGATTTTAGCTAGTTGAAAGGGGAACTGTTGAGTGTGGTTTCTGATTGGATTGGTTGTCTGATCTAGACATAGGATTGGGTGACCTAAAAGGCTGCCCCAAGGCACTCACCTGTTCATTGATTGTCACTCTCTCTATTGGTTGACTTTGTGTGATCTTCTTATTTCTGTTCTGATCTTCAAAGAAGGATGGCAAAGTGGAACTCCAAATCTGAGATTGAACTACCCGAGCTCGATTATAAAGTTGTGCGAATGTGTGAAATTCGCTCAGCATGAGAATAGCTCGAAGCTGCAGGGTAGCGTTATTGACCAATATGGTGATAGCTTGAGATTCGGGGATTGCCACTTCCGCCCTAGAAGCCATTGCCCTCCACCTGTTGGCAAAATACGTGAACTCCTCTTCAGGCTTCATCTTCTCCATCACAAGATCAAACAAGGTGGGAGGCATGGTTGTCATATGACTAAACTGAGTGATGAATTTTTCAGAGACCATATCAAAATTGATTAGGTTTGTGGCAGGCAAGGAAGAGTACCATCTTAAGGCCTCACCTTCTAAGGATTTCTGGAACAGATGGACAAGGAGGACTCTGTCGTAGAGCCATTGATGGGAATCCATGAGGAAACCTGATAGGTGGTAATGAGGGTCAGAGGTGCCATCATATTTCCTATACTTGGGGGCTTTGAATCCTGGTGGAAAGTAGGCCGGAGGGAGCTTGCAATAGCTCAAGAGAGAGTGCGGTTGTTTCAGGGTAAGTTTCTCGGCCATGAGCTTACGTACATAGGTTTCAACCTCACTTTTGTAAATAAATTCCTCCTGCTTGGGAGGAGGTGTAGTTTGAGAGACTGGCATCGGCATGACAGGTGTAGCAACTGGAGTAGGAGTTGCCTGGTTGATGCGAGTCTGAGCTCTGTTGGAAGATCCTTGGAAGTGAGTTCTCCGAGGAGTGGCATCTTGAGTTTTGCCACAAGAGGCCAACTGGATGAGTTGATCAGGGGTGTACCGTGATAACACGGCAATAAGTTCCAGGTCCTCACTCGGGTCTTGGAGGGTTCTGTTGGAGATTATAGGGTCACTTTCTGAAGAAGAAGATTCATCCGAATATCTTCTCCTAAGTTCCTCTCTAGATGTTTAGAACATGCCCACAAATGTTTGTTGTGGATCCTCTTCAATCTCGAACAGAGGGTTGTGTGTGACATTGTTACCAAACTCATCCATGTCACCATACACAGTGTTACCATATATTCGATTCATTATGAAACACAAATCCTAAGAGATTTTATATTTCACTTGAAAGGTTAACTGTGCATTATGAGTGTTGGTTTCTAACAAATAAAGTTTAAACCCTTAACGACCCTGTACCTTTCTTTCAAAACATGTTCCACCAAAGTTTAGTTAGGTGTCTTTGATTTGAAACAATTCTCTCAGTGACACCTATGGGTGAATGATTGTAAATGGGAAGGCTTAATTCCTCATACAAACCCGGGATCCTATTAGGTGGTTTAGGTACAACCCGCTCGACCGCCAAGTGGGAATCCCTGGCTCGCGGAGACTCACGGAGGTTCCCAACAGAATAAGACTAGTCACACCCGAGTGGGAATCCTCAGGTGGAGACTCGAACACTGTGGGAGAGGTAACTAGAAGTGTGATGCTGGCTCTTCCTTAAAAAAACCCCGCGGATAGTACCCTGGAATTAACCCACAGATCAACAAACAAGAGAACAGTAAACAAAAAAACTGGAACACGCAACAATTTAATGAACAAGTGAAAATTGGACGGCTAGAAGGCCAGCCACCTAAGGGCTTGGACAGCTAGAACTGTGGCCGTCCTGGAGCCTGGACGGCCAGCCACTTGGCCGTCCTAGAGCTTGGACGGCCAGGCAGTTGGCCGTCCTGGAGTCTGCACGGCCAGCTACTTGGCCGTCCTAGAGCCTGGACGGCCAGGCAGTTGGCCGTCCTGGAGTCTGGACGGCCAGGTACTTGGCCGTACGGAAGTCTGGGCGGCCAACTGCTTGGCCGTTCGGAACTCTGGGCGGCCAAGTGCTTGGCCGTCTGGGACTCTAGGCCGCCAAGTGCTTGGCCGTCCGTAAGAGGAGCTCTTACCTTTTTTAAACTATCTTACAATGTGCGCGGCGAGCAAGAGAGTGTCCCACCGTGATCGCCAAAGGGCTGTAGGCACCCAGAACATCCCCCGTCACTGCTGTGGGCTTCGGGCGAGGACTTCTCCATTTGTCTTAGCACTGCGGCGATTTGGAAGGGTTTGGAATCAAAGTGTGTGATCGCCAGGAGAATTACCTTACGGTCCCTGTGCTCCGCTGGATGGTGAGAGTGATCGCGTTCTGATGGAGCGAGGATAGTGGGTTCCTCTTCTCTGCCTCCGGCCGGCCGAAGAGGGAGAGCTCGGTAGACACCGATTTTGGACCACCCTTTTGGTTATGAACCCAATCCATCATTAGCCCTTCATCACCAAAAGCCCCTCATTTCAGCCATCTCAGCCCACTACCAGCCAGGCCCATTAACCAAATCCCGACCCTTTTTCACCTTTTCGTGGAAGGCCAGCCCCCTTGCCTTCCACCACCTTCGAAGGCCACCCCCCGCTTTCCACCACCTTCGAAGGCCAGCCACCTTGCCTTCCATCCTTTTGGCCACCCTTTTCACCTTTTCGCGGAAGGCCAGCCCCCTTGCCTTCCACCACCTTCGAAGGCCACCCCTCGCCTTCCACCACCTTCGAAGGCCACCCCTCGCCTTCCACCACCTTCGAAGGCCAGCCACCTTGCCTTCCACCCTTTTGGCCATCCTTTTCACCTTTTCGTGGAAGGCCAGCCCCCTTGCCTTCCACCTCCTTCGAAGGCCACCCCTTGCCTTCCGCCTCCTTCGAAGGCCACCCCTCGCCTTCCACTCCCTTCGAAGGCCAGCCGGGCCGCCTTCCACCACAAGAATGGAAGGCATGTCACCTGGCCGTCCACTCCTTAACCACCCCTTTGACTCCGTCTTCCCCACGATCTCCTCTACTCGCCGCCCTCGTCCCCCACTACTCCGACCATTCCCCACTCCGGCGACTGCCGCGTCCACTACCTCCGACCCTTGACCACTCCCTATTGGTTGAAGGGTGATTTACGGGGATTTAGACCCCTGTTTTATCCCCGTTTTTCCTCCGCCTATTTAAACCCCCCACATCCTCTCGAGCAGGGGGTTAAGAAGGATTTGGAGGGTTAAGGATTTTCAGTTAAGGATTCTGAAGGATTCCCGGAGGAGGACTTTCTACGGAGAAGCTCGAGGAGACTCCAAAGGGGAAGGCTCAGGCTGCATTCTGAAACGGGCTTGCCTTTCTAACCTCTCTCTTTTACTATTTCTTATTCATTCCATTACATTAGTAATACCACTTCACTCTTCACACACACAACCCCCTTCATTTGCATGCATGCACGTAAGATGACCTAGTGGTTCTTACCCCCGCACAGAGGTTTAAAAAAAAACGGTAGGTGGGTGACCATAACACATGGTCACCTTCCCTCCCCACCACCCATCCGGTGCGTTCCCTTCTGATTTTAGCTAGTTCTTTACGTCTTTATAGATAGATTCTGCACATTTCAGTTCTAATCGGGTTATTCTTTGTTTGGTCTTTTCTTTTCAGGGATCCTTACCACATTCACGCGTGCAGAGTACCGGGCTCTCCTCCTCTGGCCGGCCGGAGGAAGAGAAGGAGGAACCAGCATTTCCCGCTCCCACAGAACGCGATCACATCCTCATCATCCTGCGGAGCATAGGGACCGAAAGGTAATGCTCCTGGTGATCACACTTTAAATTCTAACCCCCCTTCTAAATCGCCACAGTGCTAAGACGAACGGAGAGGAACCCCCATCAGAAGCCCGCAGCCGCGGCGGGGAGACATTCCGGGCGCCTACAGCCCTTTGGCGATCACGATGGGACGTCTGTAGCCCGCTGCACACGTCGGGATCAAAGGAAAAGAAGGTAAGGAACCTGCACTCCATAATCCCTGAACCGCCAGACCTTGGCCGTCAAGACCCTTGGACGGCCATCACTTGGCCGCCCGACCTTCTGGACAGCCACCAGTTGGCCGTCGACTTCTCCCGTGGACGGCCAGCACCTGGCCGTCCGACCCAGTGGACGGCCAGCACCTGGCCGTCGGCATCCGTTTGCCTTTCTGGACGGCCAGCACCTGGCCGTCCTACCTTTTGGACAGCCAGACCCTGGCCGTCGGTTACCTCTTGGACGGCGGCCACCCGGCCGTTCGTGCCCTTTGACGGCTAGGCCTTAGCCGCTGACACTCGGTTTCTTTATTCTCTTCTGTTCATGAATGAGTTGCTGCTGTTTGTTTTGTTAAGTTGTTGAATATTCTGACCTGTTGTTTGGTAACCTGTTTACTGGGTTTTGGGGTGTTCCGCGCGGGGGTTTTAAGGAAGAGCCGGCATCACACTCTTTAGTCACCTCTCCCGCAGGATTTGACTCTCCACCTGAGGATTCCCACTCGGGTGTGACTAGTCATGTCCTGTTGGGAACGTCCGTCAGTCTCCGCGAGCCAGGGATTCCCACTTGGCCGCCGAGCAGGTTGTACCTGAAACCACCTTGTAGGAACCCTGGGTTTGTATGAGAAATTAGTGAATTATTTTAAATCCTAAGACACTTATTTGAATCTCGGTGGAACAAGCTTTGGAAAAGTGAAGGGACGTTAAGGGTTAAACTTGATTTGTTAGAAATCAACTTTCATAAAACATTGGTAAATACTTCAAGTGAAACATAAAATCATCTAGGGTATGTACTTCATAATGAACCGAATGTATGTAAATGCTGTGTATGATGACATGGACCAGTTCGGTAACAATGTTAGTCACAACCCTTTGTTTGAGATTGAAGAGGATCCACAACATACCTTCATAGGGATGCTCCAAACATCCAGAGAAGGCCCTCAGAGGAAGGATTCCGATGAATCTTCTACCTCACAAGGAGAGGATGAGCCAGTGATCTCCAGTAGGACATTCCAAAACCCTGGAGAAGATCCGGAACTCATTGCCGTCCTATCACGCTATACTGCGGATCAACTCATCCAGTTGGTTTCTCGTGGCAAAATTCAGGATGCCACTCCTCGGAAAACTCAATTCCAAGGATCTTCTAGCAGACCCCAGCCGAGTCAAGCCATGCCCACTCACACGATCCCTTTCAATCCCATCAACCAGGTTACACCTCCTAAGCAGGAGGAGTTCATTTATAAGAATGAGGTCGAGACTTGTGTACGGCGACTCATGGCCGAGAATCTCAACCTCAGGCAGCCATATTCTCTCTCGAGCTACTGCAAGCTCCCCCCAGCTTATTTTCCACAAGGGTTTAAGGTACCTAAGTACAGAAAGTACGATGGTACCACTGACCCCCATCATCATTTGTCTGGGTTTCTCATGGATTCCCATCAGTGGCTCTTCGATAGAGTCCTCCTAGTCCACCTTTTCCAAAAGTCCCTCGAGGGAGAGGCCTTAAGGTGGTTCTCTTCTCTACCAGCTACTGACCTGATCAACTTTGACATGGTCTCTGAAAGGTTTATTACCCACTTCAACCATATGGCAGCCTTACCCCCCACCTTGTTCGATCTATTAATGGAGAAAATGAAGTCTGACGAAGACTTCACTCATTTCGCTAACAGGTGGAGAGCTATGGCTTCTAGAGCGGAGGTCGTTATTCCTGAAGCACAAGCAGTCACCATGCTTGTTAACAATGCTACTCCCCAGCTTCGAGCAATCCTTATGCTCAGTGAACTTCAGACGTTCGCTCAGCTATACAATAGAGCTAGGGTAGGTCAATCCCAAATCCGAGACTCCACTCTGCCTTCATTCTTTGAAAATAGAAGCAGGAATAAGAAAACCACATCAGCTCCTACCACAGAAGGAGTCACTATCAATGAACAGGTCAGCATGCTGGCACCACCAACCAGGGTTACCAATTCTCATCCTAAGTCTGATACTCAGCCCAATCAGAAGCAATACTCAGCCGTCCCTCCCCCGACTAACTACAGTCGTCCTATGGCTAAGCGGGCCTCATATCCACCTCTGCCGGAATCACTGGCAGATATCTTTTATGCTTTGATGGCCTGCAACGCCATTCAACTTCCGCCTCAAAAAGAAGGTGTCCCGCGCAATACGGACACCTCCAGGTATTGCCCTTACCATAGGATCACGGGACACACCATATATAATTGCTTCACCTTCAGGGACTGGGTGTATGACTTGAACGATGAAGGACGGATAAATTGGGAAGACATGAGAAAAGCCATTGAGGCTCTGAAGGCTAAGAAAGAACTGGGAATTGTGAAGGACCCATTACCCTCTCATCAGGTAAGTCAAGACCCCTCCGGCTCTCAAGGAAAGGTCAACACATTGATCAAGGACTTGGAGCCCGTAATAGTTCGCAGGGAGCAATACTGGGAGTACGAAGGGTCCGGGATAAGACACCAAGATCCCACTTGGTCGTGTGAAACTAAAGGGGCTACCCCAGAAGTCTCCACGCTTTCCCCTAATGAGCCTTTGGTCCTAATCCGGCCCAAAGAGCGATCGGCAACCCTCAAGCCGGTCTCCCTCATTCAGATCCCTCCAATCACAGCCGAGGGACCCACCTTATCTGTCTTTTGTCCAAACAAGAACCAGGGTTCAATGATCGACTTCAATCCCATTAGGTCACCATTGGAAATAGACCCAATCTCAGTAGGGGTAACGCTCAGGAATCGCATCATTCCCCCGAGCCAGCCTCTGGATTCTCAAGATAACTCATTCCCTGCCAAAGAGAATGCCCAGTCTGAGTATGACATACTCCAGCATCTAGAGAAGACCCCCGCTAAGATCTCCATCCTTGAGCTTATCCGCAGGTCTCCCACATACAGGGAGACGTTGTTCAATTTCTTACAACAAATCACGGTTAATGAAGATCTTCCTAGTGGCGGGGTCACTAATGCTATACTCTCAGTTACTCAGACTCCCATGATCTCTTTCTCCGAAAAGGATCTAGCTCCCCCTGAGTGCCGATCCCTCCCTCTGTGCTTAACCGCCATCCTTAATGGTCATTCAGTAGATTCCATTCTATTGGATACCGGTGCCTCCATCAATGTCTGTCCCCTTAAGACTCTCAAAAGGATAGGGATAGACCCAGGGAAGGTTGAGTCAACCTCTATGATGGTCTCAGCTTATGACAATTCCCAGAGACCAGCAGATGGGAAGATCTTCCTCCAATAAGAAATCGGCCCAGTATCCATGATCTCGGAGTTCTACATTCTGGACGTTAAGCCAATATACAATGCCATTCTAGGGAGACCATGGATGGACCAAACCTTGGGAGTCCCATCCACCAATCATCAGTGTTATAAGTTCCCGTATAACGGGAAGATTGTAAAGGTCAAAAGCACTCCCTACATTGAGTCATTGGACTCGGTGACAGTAGAGCAAATTCCGTCCATGATAACTTCCAGGAAAGGCAAAGAGCCTGTCCTTTCATCAGTGAATTCCCACCTGAGGCCTAGGTCGGGTATAGGTTGGCAACTCATGGGTAAGATGGGATATAGCTTAGGCTCTGGGTTAGGGAAAGAAGAACAAGGAATCCGTGACCCCATCTCAGAGAGCCCTGCCACTGGGGGATGTGGCCTGGGATATAAGTTTACTGAACCACCAAAAGAAACAAAGGGATGGTCCCTCATGAATCATTTTGTAAGAAAGAGGCAGGAATTACCCAGGATAAAGGAAGAGGTGCGAGAGTGTTATGAAGATGATCAAGAGGAGGACTTTGGCATATCCTCCTTGTTCTGTGAATCAGCCAGACCGACGGTAGGGCTTTTCTTGGCCAGGGATGAACCAGCCCCAGCTACTTTCATTCCTTTCTTGTTCCACCCACCTACAGTTCCGATGCTCTCAGCTCCGACTAACGCCATTTCTTCTGAGTGTTCCATGCTACAGGCGTTCGGTCACGAAAAAAAAAGTCTGATTCCCATCCCGCAAAAGGGGAAATCACTTTCGAGGAGCCTGTGTGGTGGGGGAGCCCTGCCGTCATGGAATCTTTGTCCCAAGGGTCTACTCTTGTCCCATCCAGGACAGAATTGACCCGTTCTCCCAGCCATGTACATAGCAGTTTAGGAATTAGGTTAGCTTCCTTCAGGTCTAGAAATTGTATGACTAGGCAAGTTCCTTCTTTCTTAGTTCAGGAATTAGCAAATAGGTGCAAGGGTCTGGAAAAGTTGGATAAGTTTCTTCAGAATGGGGTCATCCCCGAACTATTGGAGATAGTGAAGGACGAATCTTGCAGTGATGATTTAGGTGTGTTTAAGCTTAGTGAAGAGGAAGAGGTAGATGACTTGGTCGAACCACTTGTGAGTGGGGCAAGACGGTTTGATGAACCTTCATCAGCTATCGACGAACCCACTAAAGGAGTCAACCTCGGAACAAAGGAGGATCTGAAGATAGTGCTAATTAGTGCCCGCTTGAGTCCAGAAGAAGAAGGGTCCATAATAGCTGTGCTCCAAGAGCACCGTGATGGGTTTGCTTGGTCGTACGAGGACATGCCTGGATTAAACACAGAACTGGTGGAACATCGGCTAATCCTCAAACCCGATGCCAAACCCGTAAAACAAAAGTTGAGACGGCTACAACCGGAATTAGCACTTAAAGTAAAAGAAGAGGTCGACAAACTACACAAGGCCAAGTTCATCCGGGTAGTGCTCTACCCTAAGTGGGTAGCTAACATCGTCCCTGTGGCAAAAAAGGACGGAAAGGTTAGAGTTTGCATAGACTTTCGCAACCTCAATCAAGCTTGCCCAAAGGATGATTTCCCACTACCTCATATAGATTTGCTGGTCGATAACACGGCTGGATTTGAGATGTTATCTTTCATGGATGGTTTTTCGGGGTATAACCAGATCAGACTAGCTGAGGAAGATCAGGAGAAAACATCCTTCATAACTCCATGGGGAACTTATTGCTACACGGTCATGCCATTTGGGCTTAAGAATGCTGGAGCCACCTACCAAAGGGCTATGATGGCAATCTTTCACGACATGATTCACTTTGATATGGAGGTTTATGTGGATGATATCTTAGTGAAATACAAAACCAGGAAGGAACACGCTCAAATCCTTAGGGCTGTAATGCAGAGATCGAAGGGGCACCAACTAAAGATGAACCCAAAAAAGTGTGTATTTGGTGTTTCTTCAGGGAAATT
This sequence comes from Zantedeschia hybrid cultivar, assembly GCA_030544215.1. NCBI lineage: Eukaryota > Viridiplantae > Streptophyta > Magnoliopsida > Alismatales > Araceae > Zantedeschia > Zantedeschia hybrid cultivar. Next base: position 41,732,360 of record JARZZO010000015.1, read on the forward strand.
GCTAGGATTCATGGTGAGTAGAAGAGGGATTGAGGTTGATCCAGACAAAGTGAAGGCAATAGTGGAAATGCCCCCGCCTAAGAATGTCAGGGACATAAAGGGTCTCATCGGCCGTTTGCAATTCATCAGACGGTTCATATCTCAACACTCTGTGAGATGCAAACCCTTTTACGACCTATTGAAAGGAGGGGCAAAGTTCATTTGGAGTGATAAGTGTCAAAAGGCCTTCGATGAATTGAAGAGCTACCTCCTCAACCCTCCAGTCCTTATGGCTCCTATCCCGGGGCGGCCTCTACTGCTATATGTCTCCACCACTGAAGAATCGGCTGGTGCAGTATTGGCCCAATTAGACGACGAGAAGAAGGAAAGAGCAGTGTACTATTTGTCCAAGCTTTTCAATGATGCCGAAAAGCGATACACTGCCATGGAAAGGACATGCGCGGCCGTCGTCTGGGTAGTGCAGAAACTGAAGCACTACTTCCTCGCCCACGAGGTCAAACTTCTAGCAAGAATGGACCCAATCAAATATTTGCTAGAGCGGCCAGTTGTAACAGATAGGCTGGTGCGATTGCAGACCTTCTTGAATCAATTCGACATCACCTATGTAAATCAGAAGGCTGTGAAAGGGCAAGCAATTTCCGAGCACCTAGCTCATCACCCATTGCCCACATTTTCACCTGTCAACGAAGAATTCCCGGATGAGGAGTTGGGTTTAATAGTGGATAATACTCCATCCTGGGTCCTTCATTTCGACGGGGCACTTAATTCTCAAGGTAGTGGGATAGGAGTGGTCCTCGTATCTCCATAAGGGGTAAGCATTCCGCATGCTTGCCAACTCTCCTTCACAGTAACCAATAGTGTTGCTGAATGTGAGGCTCTCCTAGCTAGCCTAAAATTGGCGCTGGTTCTTAATGTCTTAGAATTGAGGATAATTGGAGACTCTCAACTAATCCTCCGCCAAACCGTGGGCAAATACCAAACCCGGGATTCAAAACTGAAGCCATATCAGGAATTAGTGAAGTCACTTACTAGGCATTTCAGAAGGATCACCTATGTGCATGTGCCTAGGTCTCAGAATATCCTAGCGGATGCCCTGGCCTCCCTATCTTCAGCTTTAGAGATTCCTGTCACCAAAGGTTCAGCCACCATCACCCTGCACAAGCAAGATTCGCCTTCCTTCCGGGACCCCTGGTTCCAGCAATTCCTCCATCCATCCGAACACATCTCCGCTATCACGGATGAACTCACCCCCGATTGGGATGATGGGAATCCGTGGTATTTTGACATCATGAACTATCTCCGCGATGGGTCATTCCCATCTTATGCCACATCTTCTGATCGTAAAGCTATCCGTCGTGCATCTCAGCGATACCTTATTTTAGGTGGCCGCCTTTTCAGGAGATCCTTTAGCGGAGTGCTTCTTCGGTGTCTGGATGATACCGAAATCCATCATGTCATAGAGGCAACCCATGCCAGTGATTGTGGCGGTCACGTCTATGGTCGTGCCTTAGCCCAGAAACTCCTCATGTCCTATTATTGGCCTTCAATGGAGGCCGATTGTTCCATATTCGTTCAAAGGTGCCTGAAATGCCAGTTACATGCTAACAAGGTTCATGCACCTTCTTCATCTCTCAAATCCGTCGTTTCCCCGTGGCCCTTCGCCATGTGGGCCTTCGACGTTATAGGACCTCTGGAGGATCGATCAGGTGAAACAAAAAGGAAATCATTTATCCTAACCGCCACTGAATATTTTACTAAATGGGCCGAAGCGGAAGCATTTGCAGAAATCAAAGCATCTACGGTGGTGAAGTTCATCAAGTGCAACATCCTCGCCAGGTTCGGGACACCGCGCGACCTCATCACCGACAATGGACCCCAATTTATCTCCCAAGAGCTCCAGGACATGTGCAGTAAGTATGGCATCAATTTGCATCATTCTTCGCCTTACTACCCACAAGGAAATGGTCAGGCTGAAGCCACCAATAAAACCCTCATTCGAATCATTAAAAGAACTTGCAGATCACATAATTATTCAGACTGGCCTGATCGCCTAGTAGAAGCTCTTTGGGCGTACCGTACTTCCGTCCGAACCCCTACCGGACAAACACCTTATTCACTCACATTCGGAACGGATGCGGTACTTCCATATGAGATTCTTTTCCCTTCCCTAAGAGTGCAGTTGGACAATGGAATTAGTGACGCCGAGCGTCGTAACGCCATGTTAACCCAACTGGAACTGTTAGACGAAAAAAGGATGATGGCGGCAAACCACGCCCAGGTTTACAGAAATAGGATTGCAAGGTTCTATGCAAAAAAGGTTCTTGAAAGGAAGTTTGGAATTGGGGAAATGGTACTTAAAAGAAAAATGATCAAAATTCCTGGTCCCAGGAGCAAATTGCAAGAAAATTGGGAAGGTCCATTTGTAATCAAGGATGCATACTCAGGTAACGCTTACCGCTTAATCAATGAGAAAGGAGAGGAATTGCCCCACTCATGGAACGGGGTATATCTGAAGAAGTTTTACCCGTAAAAACACAAAAAAATCAAAAATCTCAAAAAAATCAAATATCCAAAAACCATCAAAAATATTTGTAAATATGTACATATTTTAACGAAAATGGCAAAAAAAATCAAAAAACACAAAATCCAACTATCTGGTGACTGCCATGTAACCCCCTGTCTAGGTCTAGCAGCATGATAGATTGGGATAACATTAGGACTTGGCTAAGATTTTGGTCCACCAGAACCTTGGACGTGTCTACTTTATTTTCATACGGATTCCTACGTTCATTCTGAGATGCACACACTTACACGTTTTTTTCAAAAGAGAATCCTCTTAAAGTGAGTTCCAAGTCTTTAGTGCACTATCGAAATGCAACCTTTGCTCTTCATCTCTCGACCAATCAGGACAGTTGACGCCCTTAAACGGTCGAGCTCAGCAAACTGTGGTTCCTCAAAAAAGCCGATAGATGTAACCCCTCAAAAAAAAAGGGGGCCCAGAAATGAAATGTAAAGGACCAGAGCACGTGAAGAGGGCAGTGTCCCCGCAGGCGGAATATCAAATAACCCAAAAAAAAAAAATGTCAAGAGCAGAAAAGAAATACAAAAAAAAAAAAAAAAAAAGGAAAAGGGGTTCAAGCAATCATAAAAAAAGCGTGGTGGTGACCGTGCCTGGCCATGAAATCTAATAAAGGCCTGAAAAGTCAAAATAGGGGCATCTAGGAGGTCAAAGGGAGTCCATTTTGTCACAGCTCATCCTTTTAACGGTTTTGTCAATCCTCCTTTGAGGTTTATCTCCAAAATTTCTTCACTTTTTCCCCCTCAAGGTTCAGCACGAGATAGCTATCTAAAGACTGAACATCATTTTAAAATGGTTCGTTTTCAAAAATCGTCACATGCTCACATGATCACAGGAGTCCAAAATGGGTGAAGAGTAATGTCGATGTTTCTGGTGAACTAATTTCTTAACCATAATGTCCATGTGTACTCTTAAAACTTCGGGCTTAGGTCAATGCATGCGCGTCACCAATCGGTGCGACGGCGTCTGATTCCGGGTCAGCATCGCGTGGTTGACCGTTAGGGTTCCAAGGTGTTCCACCATATACCTTCTAGATTGTGAGGAAAGAGACCCGGGTCGGGCAAATTATTTACCTTGAAAACTTTTTGGGCAAACTTGGTGGTCGGAAGCAGCTGGGAGCCTAAGCATGGCATGACGGTATTGTCATCAGTATGAGTCTTAACCGGTCAAGGTTAGTTCGAGGAGTCTAGAGGCCCAAATCAATCTAGATGCAAGCTTAGGATACCTGGGAAGTTGAGTGTGCATTTCCCTTTTATCATTCGACTAGGCTGACTCTGGGCAGTCACCAAATAGACGGAATCAAAACATGTTTTTATCACACATCTCATTTTGTTAATATCATTTGCATTTGCATGACGCATTAATATTCTTCCATTTGTCTGGTTAGTAGGACACGGCCCCTTGACCCTATGCGAAGGCTAGGGAAAAGGTAGTTGCTCTTTTTTTTGGGCAAGGGGCCGAAAACATATACTACTAACAGTTTCCCCAAATGTTGTGCATGCAGGAATCACAAGTACGAACAGAAAGCAGAACAAAGAAGTGCCCATGTAAATAGAGAAAAATGCAAGCATAACATCGTAATCATCAAAACACAGGGGCATACCCCTGCGTTTGCTCCCTCTCAATCCTTCCTCCTTCCCTCCGCATCATCATCTCTCCTATCCCGAGAGGGGTGCCTCATCTGGCTCTCGGCGTCCTCCTCACGAGCACGACGATGTCCGGAAGCTGGACGCATAGACCCCGATGAGCCAGCGGGTCGCAATGCTCTCCACGCATCCTCAGCTAGCAGGGAGATGAGGTCTCTGAAGACGGAGCTCCCAGCAGGGGCCTGGCCAGCTGACGGGGCAGGAATGGGGGGACGAGCTCCTGGACTCTGAGTGCTGGATCTCATAGCTCGTTCTCGCCCCTTCTTCATCACCCGGTCCCACAAGGTTCGGTACTTGAAATCAAGCTCCCGCACCTCTGTCTGCGACCTCGCCAGCTCCTCCTGTAGGCCAGCCATCTTACCCTCCCAGTACACATCCGGGTGGGATCCCTCGCTCGCCCTGGCCCGAGCCGTCCGTTCCTCCAAAACCTGGTCCCTCAACTGCTGATTGAGGTTCTCCAACTCCTGCGCCCTTGCCAAAGCGGCCTCCAACTCCTGGCGCAACTAAGAAACTCAGGGTCAGACAAGCTCAATCATTAGAACACAAGTGCAGAACAAGTCTCACCTGCTGTGCCAAATAAGCCTCTCAGGCCTCCGCCCGGCGGAGAGCATCTTGCAATCTCGTCTCACAATCAACTGGGGCAGCTGGCCCCTGGGATGATGAGCCCGCACCTGGATCCCCTCGCAGCCTATGGCGGATTAGCGCCTCTCTCTGCGTCACAAAGGTTTTTTTCACAAAGATAAAGCGGACAATGTCACATCCTAACTCAAAATTCAGACTTCTTACCAATTCTCTAATCTGGGTAAACAGATCGCTCGTCTGCAGAACTAGAAGCTCATTTTGACTCTTTAAGATCTCGATAGCTTCAGTTTCAGGCATCTGTTCCAAGAATATCACTAAGATTAGTCCATGGAGAATTTAAGTGCAAGAAACTGAAGGGATAAAGTGACGTACCCGCCGCGCATCCAGAAACATGCGGTTTGAGTACCGCCGGGAATAATCTCCCAAGTACTTAAAGCTGTTTCGCAGAGATTTGTCCTCCTGCAGGGCATCCCCGGTGCGGTGCCATATGGCAATCTCAGCCTGCCTCACTACTCGCCAATCTTGACCAATAGCAGAAGATCGGCGGCGACCTCGGTTCATATCAGGATAGTTTGGGTAAGGGAGTAGAGGTTGATGCCATCCCCATGTGCGGTATGCCATCCGGACGAAGAGGCCGTCACAAATGTTCACGCACAGCAGGGGCACCTCCCGCCGGAACTGAGAGAGGTTCTGGGACACCCACGGATGATCGGCCAGGTCCTCCTCCGCATATGGCATCCACACCACCTGAATGGAACAAAGAATTAGATCTAATCATTTGTTCAGGTGCACATATATTTCAAGTCACTCACCATATGAGGAGGGAAGGTATCAAGCTGAGCGCGGATGTCCTCCACACGGTACACCACTGGACGATAGTCCCGGGTCACCTCCCACCGTGCCATCAGAGGGGTCCATCCCTCACGATCCGCAGAGACATTCCCTCAGCCAATGGGAAAGCGGGTGTAACCCCAGATCTGCAAGAGATAATACAGTCAGTACCAATCAACATAAGGATGGAGAACTACAGCTAAGAAGATTACCTGGAGAAAAGAGGTGAACCCACCCAAGTTGCCAGAGCCCTGGTGGTAGCTCACCAGGTGGGAGAGAAGATGACCCAGCATGGCAGCTCCCCACGCCATCTTCTTCGCCGCCTGAAGGTCCTCCAGCAGTGGCAAATACTTCAGATTAACTCTATCTGAAGCTGTGGCAAACAGCAGCCTTCCAAAGAAGAACAGGAGGAAGATCCGCAGGTTCTCATCATCCGATCGGCCATCCAAATCCAGGAGTGTTTCCACTCTCTCTGCGAAAGCCTCCAAGGTTTCACTCGGCATCCGCCTCACCCGGCTCAACCCCACAGATCGGGCGAAGTACCCAAGAGGTATGTGGGACAGTGCCTCCTGGATCCTGTAGTACCCCTCGCCTAGGAGTCTATCGGACAACTGCCTGTAGTCCCAAAGCTCGGGACCCACTACTGGATCTCCGATAACTGGCAGGCCCGTCAAGAAGGAGACGTCCTCCAGCGTAGGCAGCATGTGTCCCCAAGGCATGACGAAGGCCCTGCATCTGTCATCCCAGCGCTCCCTGAGAGCCACTAGGAAGGGGGCATCCACCATGAACGGTCGGACCCGGAACAGTGGCCCGAACCCGAAAGCATCCACTTGGAAGACAAGCCGATCAGGCAGTGCATGGTACCAGGCCAAGACCCGCTCCCACGAAACACGGCCTCGGACTCTCTGAGGACCCTGAAAAATCCAAACAATATCAGAGAATAAGGGCATAAGCAATTGAGCCTCCACCTGGCCGGACGGCTGGATGGCCTGCCGCCCGCCTGGCCGGACGGCGGGGTGGCCCGCCGCCCGCCTGGCTGGACGGCAAGCCGGCCTGCCGCACACCCAGGCAGACGGCGGGGCGGCCTGCCGCCCATCCCGGCAGACGGCAGGGCGGTCTGCCGTCCGCACGGACGGACGGCGGGCCCGTCTGCCGTCCGCGCGGACGGACGGCGAGCCCGTCCGCCGTCCGCACAGACGGACGGCGGGCCCGTCCACCGTCCGTCCGCACGGACGGCGGCTCCGCCGGCTGCCCTCCCTATGCTTCAAATAAAAAGAAGAAAATCAAAAAAGTCACCTTCTTCTTCGGGGGCGCCTCCCCGTTGCCGCCGTCCTCTCCGTCACTGTCTCCTTCTTCCTCCTCACCATCACCACCATCGTCTCCCTCATCTTCCTCTGCTGCCGCCGCCGTTCCTTCCTCCTCTTCTCCTTCCTCTCCGGCGTCATCGCCGCCACCACTGCCGCCGCCAAGAGCCTCTTCTTCGCCACCGCGGATATCCTCAGCGTCACCTCCGCGGACGTCCTCGTCTCCGCCACCGCCGCCGCCGCTGCAGCCCGCACCGTCGTCGCCGCCGGCCCTCCTCCTCCTGAGAGCACGGGGGAGCCATACCCTCGCCATGGAAGAAGAGTTCGAAGGTTGGGGAACGAAAAAGAAGAAGAAGAGCAAACAGAAAGAAGAGAGTGTCGGGTTAAGTCCCCGTTTAAACCCCGAGAGGACGGCCATGGCATGGCCGTCCGCAGGCGTAGACGGCCATGTGCTGGCCGTCCACCCGCACGGACGGCCACGCGCTGGCCGTCCGCGGGCGTGGACGGCCATGCGCTGGCCGTCCACCAGCACGTGGCCGACACGGACGGCCACGCGCTGGCCGTCCACCCGCACGGACGGCCATGCGCTGGCCGTCCGCGGGCGTGGACGGCCATGCGCTGGCCGTCCACCAGCACGTGGCCGACACGGACGGCCACGCGCTGGCCGTCCACCCGCACGGACGGCCACGCGCTGACCGTCCGCGGGCGTGGACGGCCATGCGCTGGCCGTCCACCAGCGCGTGGCAGACACGGACGGCCACGCGCTGGCCGTCCACCCGCACGGACGGCCAAGCGCTGGCCGTCCGCGGGCGTGGACGGCCACGTGCTGGCCGTCCGCCCGCTCGGACGTCTAGGAGCCGGCCGTCGAGAGTCAGTCAAACGGAGGGTTAGCCATTCGGAGGCAGATTGCTCACATGTGTGAAAGGGATTTCAGAAATAAATAAGAAATTGATATTATTCACTGAAAATTGAAAGGCTACATTATTCCAACGGTCTGCTCCCCATAAAAAAGGCACAGACAGCAGGACGGATATTGGCTAAATAGCCTACATATTTTTTGACTTCATCTGAAGCCTCTGCTACGTCAAGACGTGCCTTGGTGAATCTGGAGTGACGCCGCCATGCACGTCGGAGCCGCTCCAGCGCTTGAGCCTCTCTCGCATATCCACTGTGTCTCAACACGATCCGCATATCATGCAAAGCAGGGAGCGGTATTTGTCTGGGAATTCCGATCTGAAGATGACAGCGATGTCCTTGATACACGGCTAACTCGTCAGGGCCAATCAGCCATAACTCACGATCGCGAGAAGCCCTTGTGGTGAACTCCATGTTTCGAAGGACCATTGGAACAAATATGAAGTTCTCCACAAGCAGGAAGTTTAGGTAATCACGCCAGTCGTCCCGCGTCTTCAGATGAGCCGTGAGACACCTGACTTAATCCTCGGGGCCAAGGAGCGAGCGTGCAGGGTACCACGCGCTGTGCTGGAATATTCTCGAGACAGAAGTTACACTTTCATCAAAATCGAAAGATACATGCATCTCCATCCACAGTTGCAAAGTGAACAAACTTCCCCTCATAGATTGCCCCATGCTCATATGGCTGAGCTCTCAGTACAGGTGTGACAAGATCACCGGGGCAAGAGAGTGGCCTCTCCACAGTAAACTCAGCACGCTCACATATTCCTTCTCTAGCACCGAGCCTGTAGTGGGAAACCACAGGACTCCCCCAAGGACCAGACACAAGCCTCGCATCAGCCTTTCAGATTCGACCGCCTTGCGCTTAATTTCCCGGATCAACCAATATGCAAGGCGGTCGACGAGGATCCCTCGGCTGTTAGTCATGCGGCATATTTACCGTTTGTCCTGCACAATATCAGCGAAAATCTCTTCCCATGTAGGCAAACCAGAGGGATCACCGGCGGCTAGGCCCTCCCAGCCATAGAAGGTCTCCACCTCCTATAGCAAGACTGTCGCCTCGAACTCTCGGAACACAAATGTATGTGTTTCCGGATGCCACAGCTCCAGCAAAGCACCCAGCCCTTCCCAGTGCCAGTGGATGGCAGTAAACCATTTTGCAAACACGATATAACGGGTCAAGTTCCATCGATGCATGTACACCCTCATGCTCAGACTAATCACTTCCAACAGGGCTGCGAGCCATGCATATTTGCGGGTATGCCTAGCATCAGGAAACTTTGGGAGAGGCTGCAAGGTAACCAAAAATCAACAAAGAGAAGAGAGAGGCGAGACGGACAAACAAAGCTTCGAGTATACCTGTCCGTGGGCCACCAGATTGCTGAGATGGCCATCCACATCAGACAGAACTTGAGGCTCCTTGGCAGTAGCACGAGCAGAAGACGAAGCCATCCTTTCACAGAAAAGTAGAGTTCTGGAAGAAGGCACCGCGACAACCCTCTCTTTTAAAGGTCACGGGATAATCTCAACCCTTTCCACATTCCACAAAAGACGGAGAAGCATACATATCACTTTTTCTTCCCCTTTTGTGGACGGCATGCCCTTTGCCTTCTACCACTTAGTGGAAGGCAGGCTAGCTGGCCTTCCACCTTTTCGTGGAAGGCAAGCCACCTGGCCTTCTACCACCTTAAAAGAAAAGCCCATCCACGAGAGGACAAGATGCCTTCTCCCTTCTCTTCGAGGAGGTAACCTCACCTCACGATTAAGGAGACCACCTTGATCAATGATTTAATGGCTCATCTTGGAATTCGAGTCGAAGCCATATTGGATTGGCATTCTACCAATAGAATAGCCATATCTTCCATATCGGCTTCAACTCGAAACGAAACATTTGCTTCTTATCTTCCTGCAATTCAATATGTAATGTTGAGATTATTGAAAATGTGAACATTGCTGATGTGCGTTCTTGCAGCTGCAGGAAATCGGAGGCCAGTAGGATTGAAGACACAGGAGGCCAATAACTTCGGGCGTATAGACTCTGAGTTCCTCTTTAAACAAAACAATGAGGAGTCTATATTCTCCAAGTTATTCGATTGGCCAATAAATCCCTCCTGTTTGCATTAGGAATTGCATTAGGAATTTATTTTAATTTTAAACCAACATGCATTTGCATAAGCATTCATCCTCGCCCTAGGGGCAATGACCATCATTCATCACTTTGCTTAACCCATCGCTGATCTGTGATTCTGGCAGTTGTGTGTCTGTTAGCCCTTTGAATTGCAAGACCCCTTCCACTTTTCAGCACGTGTGCTTGAGATCCTCTCACTTGGCGATCCCATGATGCGCCAGGCCACCGCGCGCCCGTTGTGTTGAGAGTTCTTCAAGTCACACTCCTACACCTTTCATGCTCGAGATCCCCTTGGGCCAAATCGCTATATTCTGGTACGCCAAGGCCTCGCGGTTCCAGCACCCGGGGGTCCCACGGACTGTGATTCTCTAGTACTGAACTTTTTCCCTTTTCTTAAACCACTTTTGCAACTCAAATAGCCAGCCTTCATGCATTTGCGGCATTCGCATATCATCCCTGGGGATAGCTCACTCCTTTTCAGGCTGTCCAAAATCAGTTTCGATTTCCGGAACACCTATTTATCATTCCGTTCCACTCCACTGCAAAATAGGTGTCCCGGAGGGGCATTTGTAGACACCGATTTTGGACCACCCTTTTGGTCATGAACCCAATCCATCAATAGCCCTTCATCACCAAAAGCCCCTCATTTCAGCCATCTCAGCCCACTACCAGCCAGGTCCATTAACCAAATCCCGACCCTTTTTCACCTTTTCGTGGAAGGCCAGCCCCCTTGCCTTCCACCACCTTCGAAGGCCACCCCTCGCCTTCCACCACCTTCGAAGGCCAGCCACCTTGCCTTCCACCCTTTTGGCCACCCTTTTCACCTTTTCGTGGAAGGCCAGCCCCCTTGCCTTCCACCACCTTCGAAGGCCACCCCTCGCCTTCCACCACCTTCGAAGGCCAGCCACCTTGCCTTCCACCCTTTTGGCCATCCTTTTCACCTTTTCGTGGAAGGCCAGCCTCCTTGCCTTCCACCTCCTTCGAAGGCCACTCCTTGCCTTCCACCTCCTTCGAAGGCCACCCCTCGCCTTCCGCCTCCTTCGAAGGCCACCCCTCGCCTTCCACTCCCTTCGAAGGCCAGCCGGGCCGCCTTCAACCACAATAATGGAAGGCATGTCACCTGGCCGTCCACTCCTTAACCACCCCCTTGACTCCGTCTTCCCCACGATCTCCTCTACTCGCCGCCCTCGTCCCCCACTACTTCGACCATTCCCCACTCCGGCGACTGCCGCGTCCACTACCTCCGACCCTTGACCACTCCCTATTGGTTGAAGGGTGATTTACGGGGATTTAGACCCCTGTTTTCTCCCCTTTTTCCCTCCGCCTATTTAAACCCCCCACATCCTCTCGAGCAGGGGGTTAAGAAGGATTTGGAGGGTTAAGGATTCTGAAGGATTCCCGGAGGAGGACTTTCTGGGGAGAAGCTCGAGGAGACTCCAAAGGGGAAGGCTCAGGCTGCCATCTGAAACGGGCTTGCCTTTCTAACCTCTCTCTTTTACTCTTTCTTATTCATTCCATTACATTAGTAATACCACTTCACTCTTCACACACACAACCCCCTTCATTTGCATGCATGCACGTAAGATGACCTAGTGGTTCTTACCCCCGCACAGAGGTTTTAAAAAAAACGGGAGGTGGGTGACCATAACACATGGTCACCTTCCCTCCCCACCACCCATCCGGTGCGTTCCCTTCCGATTTTAGCTAGTTCTTTACGTCTTTATGGATACATTCTGCACATTTCAGTTCTAATCGGGTTATTCTTTGTTTGGTCTTTTCTTTTCAGGGATCCTTACCACATTCACGCGTGCAGAGTACCGGGCTCTCCTCCTCTGGCCGGCCGGAAGAAGAGAAGGAGGAACCAGCATTTCCCGCTCCCACAGAACGCGATCACATCCTCATCATCCTGCGGAGCACAGGGACCGAAAGGTAATGCTCCTGGCGATCACACTTTAAATTCTAACCCCCCTTCTGAATCGCCACAGTGCTAAGACGAATGGAGAGGAACCCCCATCAGAAGCCCGCAGCCGCGGCGGGGAGACGTTCCGGGCGCCTACACCCCTAAGAGAAAAAAGACAAAAGAGAGTAAAGAGAACCAGTTAGAACTGTGATATGTAGAATCTATCCATGCAAATATGTAAATAAACTCAAATTGAAAGGGGACGCACCGGATGGGTGTTTGGGGAGGGAAGGTGACCATATGTTATGGCCACCCACCTCCCGTTTTTTGTTTGAAACCTCTGGGGGTGAAGGGTGCTAAGTCATCCTAAGATGCATGCATGCAAATGGGGTGCTCGTGTGTAGTAATAGTGAAAAGTAAAAGTAATGTGATAAAAGGAAAAGAGTAAGAGGAGAAGGTAATGCTACGGAGTGGATGGATGGTGGGAATGCAGTGAGAAATAAAAGGAGAAAAATAAGGAGAGTTAAGAAAACAGGCCCATTTGGAATGCGGAGGATTCCTCTGCTTCCTCTGACTCGTCGACTGCTAAGGTTTTCTCCCGCTCGAAGCTCTTCGAAGTCTTCCAACTCCTTGCCCGTTCAACTCCCCTTCTAACCTCAAAACCAACCCCCTTGCCCCAACCACCCATCTCGAGGGGACATGGGGGGTTTAAATAGGTGAAGGGAAAATAGGAGAAAATAGGGGTCTAAATCCCCGTAAATCATCAAAGAACCAATGGGGAGCGGTCAAGAGTCGGAGGTTATGCGCGCGGTAGTCGCCGGAGTGGGGAGTGATCGGAATAGTGGGGATGAGGGTGGCGAGTGGAGGAGATCGTGGGAAGACGAGGTCAAGATAGAAGTTACGGGAGTGGACGGCCAACTATCCTGCCTTCCAATTCCGTGGAAGGCCAGGTAGCTGGCCTTCTACGAAAAGGTGGAAGGCGGCCCGGTTGGCCTTCGAAAGGTGGTGGAAGGCAAGGGGTGGCCTTCGAAGGGTGGTGGAAGGCGCGGGGTGGCCTTAAGGCGGGCTGGCTTGCCTTCGAAGGGCGGTGGAAGGCGGGCTGGCTGGCCTTCGAAGGGCAGTGGAAGGCGGGCTGGATGGGCTTCGAAGGGCGGTGGAAGGTGGGCTGGCTGGCCTTCCACGAAAAAAGTGGCGAAAGTCGAGATTGGTTACTGGGCCTGATTATTTAGTGGGTTGAATTATGTGAGAAAATCTGATGGGCTAAATGAGATGGATAAAATGATGGGGTTTATGACCAAAAGGGGATCCAAAATCGGTGTCTACAGTACTGTTGTTGTTGACTCCTCACAAACTGGGGCGAGTTGTTGTGCATACTGCTAACTTGCTCATGTTAGAGCGTGCCCTCAGTAGTCGGACCTGCGCTGGGGGAATTTGGCACTGCAGGTTTCCGAGGTGGAGGCTGTTGGGTTTTCTCGGGTTTCTCCGAATCGCTCACGCAGCGGAAAATAAAATATTAAACAGCGATCCGTTCCCATTTCGAAAAACTAAAACCTACGATTATCGGATAATCGATTCTCACCGTGTGCGGATTCGAATCCGCAACCGTTCGGTTCCGTCGGTGCGACACCACAAGCCGCGCAAGCGCTCGGCCTCTAGCAAAGTCCACGCGATCCTTCTCGCGATGGATATCCTCACGTTCCTCGTTCTTCTCAGCCCACGAAACCTCCGCCGGTCGCCGCAACGATCACCGCAGTACGCGGACTATTTCCCGTCGAACGGGATTCAGAGAAGCGGCGGAATAGATCTGGATCTGTCTGGACGCCAGAGAGAGAGAGAAACAGAGGAGGGGCGGCTAGGGTTAGCAGCAGCTTGGCCTGCTCAGCCTGTTCCCTATGTTTTATACTAACCGCGTGGTTTTTCATAAAAACCCCCGGTTTATATAAAACCCACTTATTTATCCATCGCCTTGAGAATCATTTGTGTGTGACCCTCTAGGCCCAAGTACCAGTCCAGTTAATGGCCCAACAAGCCCAGTGACTCCTCACTGGCTTTATTAATCAATTAATAACCCTTTATTAATTAATTAATCAATCGAATTGATGTCGCACATCGAATTCGACCGGACCTCCGATCACGTTGGGTGCCAAGCAACACCGCGTGAACCCGGAAGGTATTGGGGTTAAGTAACCCACTCTTGGAACCTTTCCGCAGACAGTTACCGCGTGGATATAATCCTTCATTCATACAATGCTCTCGAGTCAACTCAGGGTATGGCGAGCTGTCAAACCCTAACCGGTCGACTCACTTGGATTGGATGCCGCTGATGAATATCGGAAAACTCCTTTCCCGGTATTATCGTCCGCCCTGGCTAGGGACTTCCGCGCATCCTTCCTTGAGCATTCTCTCTCTAAGTACCGAGAGCGAATGATTCCTTATTGACACACAATTCCCTTCGACGGTATTCCGTTGTACCCAATCCTTGGCGTATTAGAATCCCGTGGCTAGAGATTCGTAAACCGGTCAAAGAACAAAAGTCCACCGACAAGGTGTCCTTGGTGTCTCAGGTTCGAGGACCATCCACGCAACTGCGAGAATAGAATCAAGCTGGTTGACAGTGTGGTACAATACCATCCAGCGATTCAGTCGGATCAGTTCAGTAAACTCATTCTCCAATGAGCACCTACATATTCGCCTTAGTGTCTCTACACAAGTGACTTATGAGATCAGTCACCCTCATCATATGAGCAGGAGTAATCTGTACTAGTCTAACCGGATATCCGATGTCCTTCTCGGATATCCTCCGACTAGAAACGATTAAGAATATGTGTGTTTAAGTGATCAGTCTCATTAGTATGATCTCATCATAATCTGATCACTATAGCACATATTCACGGACTTCATTATGAAACGATAGTTAATGCGATTTACACATAATGAATATGATGTTGCCGAAGCTTACCACGGTCGGATTCCGAGACTGGAACCCGCAGTTGGATCGGATCGATGAAGGGGACCGACGGGGATCTGGGACGAGACGAGGACGGAGACGGGGCCGAGGACCCGAAGCCGAGAGGTGCCCGGGCGAGGGCTCGCTGGGAGCGCAGCCGAGACTCCTTCGGTCGAGGCGGACTAGCCTGCGAAAGGCGTCGAGACCGGGGGGAGAAAATCCAAGGTCGGCGGCCGAGACCGACTCGGAGAGGTCGGCAAAGATTCAAACCGAAGCCCCTCCAGAAGGAGGAGAAGAAGAAGAAGAACCGGTCAGTAGGAGTCCCGAGCATCGGCCCTAAGGAACCCCCTCCGACGGCTAAGTTAGCTTCGGACGAAGATTCGATTCAGAAGTCAAGGAAGAAGTAGCTTTAATGCTTTTGGACTGTTGTCCTTGGTCGAGAAGACATACCTTTGATAATAAATAGCCGTGTATTTATAGCGGAGGATAGAGGTCGCTTAGTGGTGGCAACCGATATAGGACTATGTTTTGATTTGCTGATAAACTGCCATAGCGCCTATCCTTCCCACCGGAGTGGGCCGGACACAGCTACTAGGCCGAAGGGGGAGGGGCCACTGATGGGCCTGATGCCGCTTAGTGGGCCAAAGCCTACTGGGCCGAGGGCCGCTGGGCCGCTGATGGGCCGAAGGCTATTGGGCCGCTAACTGGCCGAAGACCACTGGGCTGCTGTTGGGCCGAGGGCTATTGGGCCGCTAATGGGCCGAAGGCCGCCAGTGGGACTTCACTACTATTGCTGTTGGGCTGATCCCAGTGATTGGGCTGTTTCTAATGGGCCGAATCGGATTCTGCCCCCATCAGAATATTATGCCATTTTATTAATAAATGAACGAGATTTACATAGTCAGATTGGCTTGTAGGCCACCTAAAACTAACAGAGGCATGCTAGGTCTGTGAGGATCAAAGACGCTAGAGAACGTAGCGTCCTTGAAGGCATTCTGACAGTACCGCGCTCTTTCATAGAGCTCTGCCATGTTGGTCAGATTGTTCAGGGAGAGGACTAGTTTGAACTGAGGCGTAGCGTTGGAAATGAGCATCTTTACTTGCTCCGACTCAGACAAGTGATCTTTAACTTTCTCGGCCAAGCCCCTCCATCTGTCGGCAAAACTGACGAACTCCTCATCGGGCTTCATCTTCTCTGCTATTAGGTCAGTAATGGACAGGGAGGGGGCAACTCTGTCCTGGTATCATTGAATGAATTTTCGGGAGACGATACCATAGTCCTCTACTTCGGAGGGTTCTAAGGAAAAGAACCACTCGAGGGCTGGTCCCTCTAAAGATCTCCTGAACAAAAAGGCCAACGACTTCTTGTCGTTTTGCCAGAAGGATGACTCGTACATGAACTCCTTCAAGTGGGTGAAGGGGTTACCAGTACCGTTATACTTTCGGTATACTAGCATCTCAGAGGGTGGCAGGTGGAACACTGGCAGACTTGGTAAATTGATCTCAGGTGCAGCTTTGACCCCCATCATCTTCTGGAGGTTGTTGAATTGTTCATCCATGTGCTCCATCTTTCCCAGCAACGCTTGCGTGGTCGGATCAGCTGGGGAGGAGGGGGAGGTGGAGGTACTTGATAGGCATGTTTCCTGGAGTACGTAGGACATGGAGGACAATAAAGAGGAGGTCCGGCAGAGCTTCCGCCATACCCGAGGGCATTTTGATAAGCAGGCGTCAGCGGTCTGGCCGGTTGCCAAGAAGAGGAAAGTTGCGGCCCAGCTGGCCGAGAAGTTGAGACATGGAGGCCTTCCATGGCCTGGTGAATGAAAGGAGGATGATGAGGAGGTTGTTGAGGGACGGCAGGGGGAGCCGCAGGGTTCGGCTCGGCAGACTACACGGGCGTCTTCCCCTTTAGAATGGACTGGATCGCCTCGAACTGTTGAGGGTCCAGACGGGAGGCAAGAACTCCCAAAGCATTTACAAGATCTGAGTGGTCAGAAGATGAGGGATCATTCTGGTTCATGTCTCCCTCGAAGATAGGGTTAGGAACCGCATGCACATACGGGGGAGGATTAGAATATTGCTCATGAGGATGATAAAGAGGGGTTCGGACATTCCCCTCATACCGAACTGGACAAGGAATAGAATTACAGGAGGCATCAGCATCTCTCCTGCTCTCGAAATGGTAATCAGAATCGCAAGGGGCAATAGCATCTCCCTCGTAGTTGACAATGGCATCTGGAGCCATGCTCAAGTCCCTGCCTGATCGAAGCAGCATGATGTTAGATTTTTCTTCAGAGATTTGCAAACAAGTTGTACAGAGATTAAACAAACAAGTGGATGTTTAACGTGATTTTAGGATTCCTTGTTGGGTTATTTGGATTTAATTAAATCACAAATTCGCTCAAGAGATAGGATCCTAGTTTCAGTTCAATATCCACCATTATATTCTATGGTTTTCTCTCACAACGTTATGGAAATCTAACCGGGACTTCAATTGGTACAACCAGCCCGATGATCAAGGAGGAATACCTTGATTTTGGGGACTTACGGAGGTCTTTAACGCCAACTACTCTAGTCTGATCGAGGGACCGACCCAATCAGAGAGAGTTGAAGACGTCAAGAAGAGTGTTCCTAAGAAGAGGAGGGTGTTAGCCTCAATGCGTATGACCTGTAGCCTGGATGGCCTCTAATGCTTAATACATAATGGGTAATAGCACACAGATCACAAAATCTGAGAACTGAAGAAGAAATAAGAAACTGCCTAAATCGCGTCGCAGTTGGTCGACGCTATTCAAACAGAACCTTATTTTTTCGCAGAAGCTCAGGCAGCAGACAGCAGAGAAATGAGACTGAAAGGCGTCTGGGTCTAACGACGCAGTTTGAAATGCGTCGATGTTCCTAGATTCTTTTCAAGTCGCAGATGCATTTTTCCAGGAGAAATTTATGGATCGATTCCTCCTCAAAACAAGATAAAAACGATAAATAATCAGCTCATGCAAAGTTTTTTTTTGTTTTAAATTTTAACAGGATGATTTATCAAATAAACAACTAGAATGCCAATCAATCACACAATCATTATCACAAAAATAGCTTTTCAACTAATCAACGGGGAGGGTAAGATCTTGCCGCAGGGGTGTGCACGTGGTGCACGTAGGAAATCAACTAAGCTAAAAACTCACCAATTGGTGAGGGCGTGTCGAGAGACACAGGTGGTGCACCGTGGGTGCCCGATCGATAACGGCAAGAACAAATAATTAAAAGATGGCGAGAGCAAGTCCCACCGTGATCGCCAAAAAAACTGTGAGTGCTTAAAATGGTTGTGTGATTATCATGAAAAACTGTGTTGTTTAAGTGCAAAATAAACCTATTAAAAAGAAATTAAGTGATGTGATCGCCAAAAACTTTTGACTAAAAAGTTCCAAAAGGAGATTTGATTGCCTATCTGTTTGGATGTGGGAGATGTTAAGTTCTTGGTTCCCCTCCTTCAGCCGGCTGAAGAAAGAGAGCCCTTTCTTGTCTTTGTTCTTACTTTGGCTGCTATTGAGTTTTGAGGATCATCCAAATTCCTTGTTGTTCGTTGTTGATTCCCTCCCTTTGATTCTCCTTTGTACTTTGCAAGAAATAGAAAGAAATAAAGAATAATGATGAGAACTTAGGAAGAAGTAGTATCCATTCCAAAGAGAACTTTAAACATGCAACTAAGCAGGTAAACTCACTTGTTGGGATGGTCTTTTAAACCCCTTTAACAAATAGGTTTTGAAAATGATGCTAGTGTTGTGTATGTTGCATGGAGTGATGTGATGAAGAATGTGAGACTAATGGGATAAAACATGTGAGAAGTATGGAGAAATAAATTGAAAGCTAATGTTGGATGGCCCCTGGAAGCCTTGGTCATGAGAGGAGGATGGATGAAGATTCTTGGAAGCAGCACTTCAGCGTTTGGGCGTCTTCAAGCTTCTTCGCTCCAATCGCCACTAAAATAATTACTTAACATCACTCTCTCTGTCACTCATTTAAGAGGTAGGGTATTTATTGACTTCTTTGCATTCGCGGATTTACATGAAGAAATCTTTGAAATTTATCCAGCTTAACTAACAGATAAATACAGATTAATTCATCTTTATCTGTAATTATCTAAAACGCGTCGCCACTGGAAGACGCCTTTTAGACTGATTAAGATAATGATAAACATCCGGGAAAAATTCATCTTTATCTGTAATTAGATAATACGCGTCGCCCTGTGGAGACGCCTTTTAGACTAATTAAGATAAGGATAAACATCCGGAAGAGAAGTAGAAAGAACTTAGGAAACCTAAATGGCGTCGTGACATGCAGACGCCTTTTAGCTAATTAATCTACTGATTAAAATTCAAATTTAAACATTAAAATAAGAATAAACTCTAAATGGCGTCTACATAGGTCGACGTCTTTTAGACTTCTTCATATTTTAACTGATATTTGAATTAAAATCAATTTAATTAATTAACTTAAATTATATTTGTCTGACCCGACACTATTTAGATAATTAACTTAAAAAGATCAATAAAAATTAACCAATGATTAAATATCAGACCATTCTGAGGCATTATTATATGATATGAAATTTACTCGAAATGATGTCAAAATTAGCGTGTCTACAAACGACCCAGATCGCGTCTCTTCTGCCAGGGGACACAGGTAATCCCATCACAAAGCCCATGGTTACATGTTCCCATTTCCATTCAGGGATCGGCAAGGCCTGCAGCAACCCTCCGGGTCTCTGATGTTCTGCCTTAACCTGCTGACAAGTCAGGCACCTTGCTACATACTCAGCCACATCCTTCTTCATACCAGGCCACCAGAAATGCCTCCTCAAACAATGATACATTTTAGTCGTTCCGGGATGCACTGCATATCTAGAACGGTGTGCCTCATCCAGGACACTCTTGCGCACGTCCTCCTCGGCCGGAACATAGAGTCTGCCTCGAAACTTAACTGTACCATCATCCCACAATTCCACCTCTGGTCTCTGGAGAATCTGTGGTAATTCTGCATCTGCCCTCTGAGCCTCAATTACGGCATGGTACACTGTTGGCCTCACAGTTAAGCTGGCAAACACAGCTCTATCAGCCTCACGTGGAATCCGAAAGGAAGATTCTACAACCTGCTCAAATAATCTCTATTCTCGAACCATGAGATATGACACGACCGTCTTCCGACTCAAGGCGTCTGCCACCACATTCGCCTTGCCCGGATGATAAGACAGGTCGAGATCATAATCTTTGATAAATTCCATCCACCTGCGCTGCCTCAAGTTCAGATCATTCTGCGTGAATACATACTTCAGGCTCTTGTGATCAATAAAAACCTAAAATTTTTCTCTATACAAATAGTGCCTCCAGATCTTCAATGCAAATACCACAACTGCCAACTCTAAATCATGAGTGGGATAGTTCTCTTCATGCTTGTTCAGCTGTCTAGAAGCATAGGCCACAACCTTACCATGCTGCATCAGAACTACACCCAAACCTCGATGTGATGCATCTGAATAAACTACAAATCCACCTGAACCTGATGGAAGCACCAACACTGGAGCCGAAGTGAGGCGAGTCTTCAACTCAATGAAACTCCGCTCACACTCCTCGGTCCACACAAAACGAACTCCCTTACGAGTCAACCACGACAAGGGGGCCGCTATCGAAGAAAAACCCTGAACAAACCGCCTGTAATAACCTGCTAGCCCCAAGAAGCTCCTGATCTCAGTTACTGTTGTTGGGCTACTCCAATCCATCACTGCCTCAATCTTGGCTGGATCCACTGCAATGCCATCGCCAGAAATGACATGCCCCAGAAAGTGCACCTTGTTTAACTAGAATTCACACTTGCTAAACTTGGCATAGAGTTGGTGTTCTCTCAGAACTTGAAATACCACCTGAAGATGTGTGGCATGCTCTTCCTCAGAATAAGAGTATATCAAAATATCATCTACAAATACCACCACAAACTGATCCAGATAGGCCCTGAAGACCCGGTTCATCAAATCCATAAAAGCTGCCGGAGCATTGGTCAAGCCAAAAGGCATAACCAAAAACTCATAATGTCCATACCGAGTCCTAAAGGTCGTCTTACTAACATCAACCTCACGGATCCTCATCTGGTAATACCATGATCTCAAGTCAATCTTTGAAAACACCTTCGCAGACTGCAACTGATCCATCAGGTCATCAATCCTCGGAAGTGGGTACTTGTTCTTTATCGTCACCTGGTTCAGCTGTCTATAATCAATGCACAACCTCAGAAAACCATCCTTCTTCCTGACAAATAGAACTGTAGCACCCCACGGAGAAGTACTGGGACGAATGAAACCCTTATCCAGCAATTCCTGCAATTGTGCCTTCTACTCAGCGAGTTCGGCTGGCGCCATCCGATACGGGGCCTTAGACATGGGCGTCGTACCTGGTGCAAGTTCAATAGTAAACTCAAACCTCTCGCTGAGGAGGAAGGCCAGGCAACTCCTCAGGAAACACATCTACAAAGTCACAAACTACAGGCACTTCCCAAGGACTGGGACTACCACTAACATTAGCTAAAACAATAGAGGCAAGGAAGGCCTCACAACCACCAGCAAGCAACCTCTGGGCCTTAAAGGCAGAAATAAGAATACCTCGAGAAGAGAACCTAATACCTTGGAAGTAGAAGGTCGGGATGTCTGGAATAGAGAAACGCACCCTCTTCCTGTGGCAGTCAACCTCGGCATAAAAAGCCTCCAACCAGTCCATACCCAAGATGACATCAAAGTCGCGAATGTCGAGCACAACTAACTGGGCAGGTAACTCATGGCCCTCAATGGTCAAGGGAACTTCACTCAACCAATTATAAGACAACAAGAAATCCCCAGAAGGAACATCTACCACCACTCCATCAGATATCTCATCAACGGATGCAGAAAGAACATCTACGAACTGCTCAGAAATGAAAGAATGTGAAGCACCCGAATCAATTAACACATGTGCAGAGTTCCCAAAGACAGAAAGTGTACCTTCCACCAAGTTGGATGCGCGAGCCTCCTTCCTAGTGATAGCTAGAACTCTCCCCTAGGTCCTCGGCTTCTTCTGATCACCTTGTCCCTGCCCCTGACCATGCCCCTACGGGCAATACCTCACCAAATGGCCCTGCTGGCCACACGTGTAACACCTCCCAGAAAAAGCAGGACACTGAGTCCCACCGTGAGTGCCACCACAATGCCGACAGGCTGCCGGAAGCCTCTGAGCTGTCTCCTGCTGAGCACTGGACACCGACTGACTCTGCTGGCTCTGCCTGGGTTTGCTGCTACTGCTGCTGCTGCCACTGCCTCGAAAGAACCTCTTGAATCTGGAGCCGAGTGAAGACGATCCTGATCCGGACGATGGAGCTACTGCTGCTGCCTTTCCCCTGCCACGAACTGGCCCCTGAGTAGTCAGTCCCCTCTCCCGGGATGACTGATCTTGCTGTGCCTCTACTGCCACAGCACACCTAACCGCCGATGCCAAATCTGTACAACAATGGGATGCCACAAAACTCCTCAGATTGGACCTCAGTCCTTCCACAAATCTCTCAGCCCGATGCTCCTCGTCTCCTGAGAAAAAAGGCACAAACCTTCCAAGAGAAACAAACTTTGTCTGGTATTCAAGCACTGTCATGCTTCCTTGGGTCAGCTCCATAAATTCCCTCTCCTTAGCCCTCTGAACATGCCTAGGGAAGTACTGTGCATTGAATTCCTTCACAAAAGTCTCCCATGGAATCTCCCTGAGACTCCTATCCGCATATGACAAAGTCTTCAAAGTGGTCCACCAATCATAGGCATCATCCTTCAACATGAAGGTAGCCAACAGAGTCCTCTCAACCGCCGCACAATCCATAGGGTCAAAAGTCTTCTCTATCTCCCTTAACCAATGAACAGCCTCATCAGGGTCGGGACGACCGGTGAAATAAGGCGGCCTCAGCTTCAGGAATTTCTCCAGGGTAGCTGAAGACCCTCCCCGAGCACTGGAACTCTCACTAGGATCTCGGGTCTAGTATCTAGCCATCGTGTCCATCATAGCCTCCATGAAATGCTCCATACTCGGCCTACCGGCCTCAGATCCACTAGGGACATCTCCCCGCTCTATAATAACTGGCATCCTCTTCCTGGGAGCCATCTAGTCGCCTACAATCACATAAATCGGAAAGTTCTAATTAGAATCCTAAAACCTACACTACCGCCGTGCCTGTACGGGATAATGTAATTATTTGCCGGAATTACAATATTTAACCTAGTTATTCATTTATTTGCCAGACCGAATGCTCTGATACCAATTGTAACGACCCGCCACCCTATAATCGGGGATCCGATTATAAAATGGGTGCTGAATCATTAATTTGGAGCCAAACTAGGATCTAGATAAGTCTGGGAAATAAATAATTAACTAAGCTAAACATTCACATCGCATTGAATTAAAAAGGAAGTGCAAGAATTAAAAGTTATTACAATGCGACTCGACACAGCAAATAATTACATATTCCAACTGAAAAGAAATAATTAAGCGTACAGGCCAGAAAATAAAATAACAACAACATTGGGGCATACCCCGAAACAATGGCTACTGGCGCGCAACCCAAAGCAGCACTCTCCTCGTTAAGCCTATCTGGAACCCTCACCTGAAAACTGCAGGGGTGAGTCTCAACAAAAAGACTCAGTAGGGATCCTTCGATCCCCACCACCCACTCACGCACCCACAAGTGCAGTACCACAGATAAAGGTAAAGTAAACAAGTAAAACAGTAATTACTACTCCTAATTCTCGATATAAACCACATGCATTCGGAATATAACATGCATATCTCAGAAAACATTCTACCAGGGAGCCTACCACCAGCATCTCGTCAAAACACGTCAACCACACAACCAAACGTGGGAAACACCGACCCGCTGAGACCAAACAGTAACCCCTCGGATAGCACGACAGCTACTCCGGCCCAACTGGCTCAGGTGGTTACTCCTTCCCTCAGCATGAGTGACACTCCACAGGTACCACTCCTACACCGGTACCAGCTAACCCCGGGGTACACCAGGTGACCCTCTCTCTAGGCGTCACCCCACCACTTCCACACGGGCGTTGTGTCCCTCCCACACCGATACAGGGTGGCAAGCGCTACAACTGTCACTCTAGGTCCACAGTCGCACGAAACACAACACAGTGCAATCCGATCACATAAAAATCATCATCCTCGAGTACGATTTAAAACATGCAATTAACCAAACTATCTAATAGTGTGAAGATATGTTAATAGCATGAATTAATGTGATTCTGCATTGAATCGCGTTGCCCAAGGCCGACGCCATTCAAGCCTCCTAAACTGGTTCATCTGAAATATGGCCTCAGAAATGGCCTAAAATGCGACACCCATGCAAGTCGCCTTTTGAAAGGCATCACTGTCCCTGGACGCCATTCAGTTCCAGAGACAGAGTCTGATATTTGGGCTAAATCATGTCGCGAGTGGAAGCCGCCTTTCTAAAAGGCGTCGTTGTCCCCCGACGCCATTTAACCCTCACAGACAGGTTCTCCCTCCGCCATCTCCTGGTCCACGGGGTGGGATTTCCTCCCCAAAATCGTGTAAAAACACGAAAAACATGGAGAATGGGGATAAGAACCTAACTACCCATTTAAAACATCTAATTTCTCATTTCATACATTTAGTATTTTCACCCCAAAATGCCCCTAAACATGCTTCAAAGCGGGAAAACATGATTTTTAAATGAAATACTACGGGGATCGTCACCCTACCGGTTACTCGGACTCCTCCTAGCTCCAAGCCGCCAACCCGTCTCGCCCCACGCCACCGTCGATACCGCCGTGGACGCCATTACTCCACCAGGACGTCGGCCGCCGTCCAGAGAGAAAAACGTCGCAGAGGAGATGGTGGTGATAGTGGTGGGAGTTGGGAGGTTATTGGAGTGGAGGGAGAGGTGAAATGAAGGGAGGAAAAGGAAGGAGGGGGAAAGGGGCCGCTGGTACCGCCGGAGGAAGAGAGGAGAGAGGAGAGGAAGGAGGGAATGAGGGAAAGGAAGGAGGGTTCGCGGGGTCAACCAGAAGCTGGGTAAAACGCGTCGTGCACGCCCGATGTCTTTCAGATGACAAGACCGGGCCGTACACTGACAAGCAAGGGTCTGTTGAGATCCGGGCGGAAGGTAATGTGGTTCAGCAACCCACTCATAGAACCTGTCCGTCCACAGTAACTACGTGGCTATAATCCTTCATTCGCACAATGCTCTCGAGTTAACTTAAGGTATGGTCAACTGTCAAACCCTAGATGGTCAACTCACTTGAATCAGACTCCGCTTTACAATATCCGAAAACCTATTTTCTGATATTGTTTCTGCTCTGGCCAGAGACTCCTGCGGATCTATTCTAGAGCATTCTCTCTCCAGTTACCTGAGAGTGAACGATCCTTTATTGAACACACAATCACCTTCGAAGGTCTTCCACTGGACCCGATCCTTGACTATTAGAGATCCCGTGGATAGGGATTCGTAGGTCAAGGTCAAAGTCCAGAAGTCCACCGACAAGGTGTCTTTGGTGTCTCAAGTCCAAGGATCAACCACGCCACTGTGACGATGAATCAAGCCGATTGACAGTCAGGCAAATTACCATTCGGCGATTCATGCCGGATCAGTTCAGTGAACTCATTCCCCAATGAGCACCTACAAGTTTACCATTGTGTCTCCACACTAGTAACTAACGAGATCAGTCACCCTCATCATATGAGCTGGAATAACTTGTACTAGTCTAACCGGATGTTTGATGTCCTTCTCAAACATCCTACGACTAGGAACAATTAAGAATATGTGTTTATAGGTCATCAGTCTCATTATTATGATCTCATCATAATCTGATGACTATTGCACATATTCATGGACTTCATTATGCGCAATTATAAATATACCAATCTACATAATGAATTTAATGCCATTTATTAGTGAACCAGATTGAAATAGGTGCCTGATGATTGACTTAGAGGACACCTATATCCATCAGGGTCATACTCTGAATGGCGTCGTCCATCCAAGACGCCATTCAGACGATATGACCGGGGCCTTACTCTCGCGACCCAAGGCTAGCCCACGTGACGCCCACGTGGCACAGCCTAAAACGCGTCTACATTGCTGGACGCCGTTTAAACCGCATCGAGCAGACTCGACGCGAAACAGAACAGAGTCACAGCCCCATCAGGGCCTGAACTACATGATCCGACCCCGAAAACTGACCCGATAACCAGATCCGAAAACCTCAATCCTTACAGTCGTTGTAGTTCATTATTCATTGAACCAAGCATATAACACTGAAATTTAACAGAGTCCTCCTTCTAGTTTTCAAACATCATTAATTCATCATCGTTAGCATTTTCACCAGGTTGTTCTGGATCAGGTTGATCCAGGACATAGGCTAGTTTTTCACACCTAAGGACAATCTTCAGGTTGCGTAACCAGTCAATGTAATTTGGTCCCGTGAGTTTGTTTGCATCAAGTATGCAACGAAGGGAGTTAAGTGACGATATAGCGACCTACAAGGAAATATAATCAAAAATAACCAGATAGTTCTTAAAATCATATTTATGACTTTTAATCTAGATTTTTTACTCCCACTATTTTTCGGTGATCTGTATGACCCTCTAATATACATAACGGGAGATTTCGGTGATCTCCTAGTGAGGATCAGAATCCTTCGGGCATCATGCATGTGATCTTGTGGTAGCACAACAAATCACATCAAGTCCCTCAGGCAGTCAACTCTTGGCAATTGCAACATTTGCAATATCCGATCAGATTTGACCCCTAAATCAGAATGACCTTGTAGTAGCACAACAAATCAAAAGATTCAGTTAAGTTTATCCATCATTACTTAGATAACATGAATTCATAGTGCAATCGTTGTGGTAGCACAACAAAACTACACAATTTGTCCATTTATCTTAATGACATCACATGTCGTAGACCTAGGTTAATTTCTAAATCAAATAGACTTTGTGGTAGCACATAAAATCCATTTGAAATAAAAATTATCCTTAGATCTATAATGATGGTGGGTTACGTGGATTATTCTGAATTGCTCACGTTTACAACTTAAATTTTGAAAGAAGGTTTTTGAGTTGATTTATAAAAATCGTGCTATTAATAATATTTCGATTTGAAGTATCATAATACTTAATAGAAATACATATATATATAATAGCATATTCCACAGATATCACATATATGCAGAAAAATAAATAGGGATGATCATGGACTACTTAATCTACTACGGAATCATCGGAGCCAAACGATGATCCATAATAAAATCCTAATGTAAAAACAGCAACACCAGTTCCATTTGATGCGAGTCCTTCCTCCAGAGGTGTCTTCAGAAGATCACGTCCTCTAAGCTTAATCCATAACATTTAAATATGAAATTTAGGACTCGCAGGTCCATAAATGTACATTTAAATAATAATAAGAAACCTTGATCTTATCAAGGGGAGTACAAACTTATAGGAAGATAGAATGTACACTTGGATTAAGAGAGAGGAGGACACGCAGGCCCTATTAAAATACCAAATGAAACATGCATCACATTCATTCACATAATAACCATCACATAATTAAAGTAAGTCCATGATCATCCCACCAATAACACATCACATGTATCAAGATAATTATCTCATAATTACTGTTGGCATTAACTTTATAAATATAAAATTATAATACCCATAGTTTTGAAATAACAATTATTTCATCATACACAATATAATTAACTAAACTATTTTAGTTAACTAAAAGGATGCTCAACCAATTTGAACAACAGATCGAAATCAAGTTATGCATATAGATAAGTTTAAAAACAATTTTTAAACTTAATTGACTAATAGGGAAGTTAATAATCTAAAACAATTTTAAATGATTAACTAATACCCTATAATCAATAAATCCTTTCAAGTTTAATTAACAGGAATTAAACTATTTAATAAACTGTTAATTAAAGATTTTACAATTTAAACATAATATAAAATTGCAAAAAAAATGGGTTTTAAAGAAAATTTAATGGGCTAAATGGGTTAAAATAAGGCTTAACGGGTCTGTGGGGTTCGGTCAGGTCCGGTCCGGTCCGGATCCGGCGCAGATCCACGTGGGTCCGGGCGGGCCTGCCCGGTGGCCCACGCGCCGCTTCACCCCCGCCGCCCGTTAGGGTTTGGGGTGAGGCGGGCGTGCCTGGTTCGTTCCCGCCCGGCGGGGTTAGGCTGGCTCCGGCCCAGGCGACCAGCGGCGGGGCTTCGGTAGACCTCAACGGCGCCGGTGGACGTCACCGTCGGCGCCCCGGACGTCGCCGAACGTCCCCTTACGGCCATGCATGCATGGGAACCCTTTATTTGGCCAGTTCTTAACGCGACCTGGTTCGCATGCATTCATAATGACGAAAGGAAGACCGCCGGTCGAAGGGGAAGGATAGGTGGTGTCGTACGACGCCGTTGAAGGCCGGCAGTTGTTGCTTTTGGACATCCCAAGCTTCCTGCATGCATTTGCAGGTCGGTTCCGAACAGAGCCTATTATGCATGGCCTTGGGAGGGATAAAAAAAGGAACACGCCGGCCGCCGCCCGTTAGGGGATATCTTCGGTTATCGCCAGAGAACTATTTGGTCGAACCAGATGGCCATATTTTACCAGGGATCATCCCTGCGGCCTCCCCAATAACCAATTATAATGATAATATTCTACCCCCGTGAACATAATAAAATGACCCACCCACTATGAACAATTCTAAGGAGGATTTAGAGATGCCTCAACCTGCACCAGATCTTCAAGTAAAATTATAGAAGCCAGGACTGTCCTGGTTGTAATTTTAACGTGTAGATATAGGTTTCTATCCAAAATTAGAATAAAAGTTCATGGTTAAAACCAGTATGATAATCCATCAATAAGAAACGATAGATTAAAACTTAAACACCCTTTTAGCCCAGGAACTATTCCAATTAAAATAATTTTAATCAAAGCCCAAGAACATGTACAGTATAGTTCATTATGCAAAACGAGAAAATTATCACGCAAAACGATGCCATTTTACGATCGAACCAACAACCTAGCTATGATACCACTGTAAGGAATCATCTAGAACGCAGCGAAAAAATAAATCGATTCCTATGTATCGGTTGCTGGGATCGTAAAACGGACAATTAAATAAACGCGAGAAGAACGGTTCTTCAGCTTTGCGGGGTTTCGATTCTCCCGTGGATGATTCTGACTCGGTAATCGCGCACGCGCACGATCTCCAGAGATTTCCACACGAGCTCCCGATGTAGACGCGATTTCCTCCTCGATTTCAGTACTCCGACTCGATCTCAAATCCACCATGCGCGGAGAGAGAAAGATCTACTCCAAGAGAGAGAGAAGGAGAGAGAGAGAAGGAGAGAGAGAGAGTAGAGAGAAAATCCGAGGGTGTGTTTTTCATCCAACCTTTTTCACCCCTCTCCTTGGCCTTCTTATATAAAAAATAAGGATAAGCACAAAGATTAATTCTCATGATTATCTAAGAGTTTGGCCTTAGATAACTCTCCATTAAATATTCATATTTATCCTGCGGCTTTTCATAAAAATCCAAATAAGCATGATATTTAACATCTCTCACCGTCTTACGAGAACTCTTATGTGTGTGACCTTCTAGGCCCATATATTAGTCCGGTTTCAAGCCCATTAAATTTAGAACCAATTCTAAAGTTTAATATTTATTAATTATTATTTAAACATCATATGTTAAATAATTAATTCAATAAATAAGTGGTTTATCATCTGATGATTAATCCACTGGACCTTCTGACCATGAACGGCACCAAACACTACCTCATGATCCCAGAAGATATAAGGGATACTGTTCCCTTTATTTGAACATTTCCGTCTGCAGATACCGCACAAATAAAATCCTTCACTCATCCAATGTCCTAATAATGCAAGGGTATGGTTTTATAGTCAAACCCTCTATCGCATTATTTAGATGGATTCCAGTACTCAGTTAATTTCTAGAAAGACATCTCTTTCATTTGACCCTGGCCAGGGATTTCTGTGTACACATCTATAGGACATTCTCTCTCCAGTCTTATACCAAGAGTGAGTGATCCCCTATTGTTCACTCAATTACCTTTGAAAGCTTTCCACTATATCTGAGAGACTGACTATCGTGGACTTAATGGTTAAAGTCCACAAGTCAGAGAATCAAGACACAATGGTCTACAAACAAAGTATCATTGGTGACTCAGATCAAAGGACCAACTGTGCTACTGCACCGATCGAATTCCCTGGTTGACTAATAGGTATAATTATCATCCAGGAATTCTTATTTGGGTCTGTTCAGTGAACTCATTCTCTAATGAGCACCCACAAGTTTGTCTTAGTGTCACCACACGAGTGAATGTAAGATCATTCACCCTCGTCACATGAGCAGACATAACTTGTGTCGATCTTATCGGATATTTAATGTCCATCTCAAATATCCTATGATCGAGAACTGTTTAAGACAAGTGACTAAGAATATTGATCTCACTATCATGATCTCATTATGATTCAATATCTCATACATTTGTTTATGGACCTTCATTACGATAGTTGATTTGCGAGAACTATAAATGAAGAAATAATTGCCTTTATTAATAATCTTAACTAGAATGTACAATGATTGGCTTTGAGGCCACCCAATTCTATGAAATTTGTGATGAATTGAATTCAAATAACCCAATAAGGAATCCTAAAATAACGTTAAACATCCACTTGTTTGCTTAATCTCTGTACAACTTGTTTGCAAATCTTTGAAAAAAAAAACTGACATCATGTTACTTCAATCAGGTAGGGATTTGAGCATAGCTTCGGGAGCTATGGTCAACTGTGAGGGAGATGCTAATGCCCCTCTTGAATCTAATTATCATTATGAAAATGGGGGAGATGCTAATGCCCCCCATGATCCTAATTCTTATCCATCTGAACATTAGGGAAACCTTCATATCCCTCCTTCTTTTGTCCATGATCAACACAATTCTGGTGCTGATCTTCCTCCGCACGTGCATGTGGTTTCTAATCCTGTCTTTGAGGGGGCCATGAACCCGAATGAGTCATCATCTTCCAATCCATCTGATCTAGTCAATGCTCTGGGAGTTCTAGCCTCCCATCTGGATCCTCACCAGCTCGAGGCAATCCAGTCTATTTTGAAGGGGAAGACGCCCATGCAGTCTGCCTAGCCAAATCCTGCGGCTCCCCCTGTTATTCCTGAAACACCTCCCCATCATGCTTCATTCATTCATCAGGCCATGGAAGGCCTTCAGGTTTCAACTTCTTGGCCAGCTAGGCCACAACTGTCCTCCTTAAGGCAACCGGCTAGACCGCCTACGCCAACTTATCAAAATGCCCTCAGGCATGGCGGAAGCGTTGCCGGACCTCAACCCTATTGCCCCCCTTGCCCCACATACTCTAAGCAACAGGCCTATCATGTACCCCCACCTCCCCCTCCTCCCGTCAATCCGACGACTCAAGCTCTACTCGCAAAGATGGAGCGTATGGATGAGCAGTTCAATAATTTTTAGAAAATGATGAGAGTTAAAGCTGCACCTGAGATTAACCTGCCAAGTCTGCCCGTGTTCCATTTGCCGCCCTCCGAAATGCCAGTATACCGAAAGTACAATGGTACTGGTAATCCCTTCACTCATTTGAAGAAGTTCATGTATGAGTCATCTTTCTGGCAGAACGACAAGAGGTCGTTGGCATTTTTATTCTGGAAGTCGTTGGAAGGACCAGCCCTTGAGTGGTTCTTTTCCTTAGAGTCATCCGAAGTAGAGGACTATGGTGTCGTATCATGAAAATTCATTCAACGATACTGGGATAGAGTTGCACCCTCTCTGTCCATTACTGATTTGATAGCAGAAAAAATTAAGCTTGACGAGGAATTCGTTAGTTTTGCTGATAGATGGAGGGGCATGGCAGAAAAAGTTAAAGATCATCTGTCTGAGTTCGAGCAAGTAATGATGTTGATTTCCAATGCTACACCTCAGTTTAAGCTAGTCCTCGTCCTAAACAACTTGACCAGCATGGCAGAGCTCTATGAAAGGGCGTGTTATTATCAGAACGCTTTCAAGGATCCTACGTTCTCTAGTGTCTTTAATCCTCACCGACCTAGCAGGCCTCCACCTCGGAAGCCAGCCGTGCCAAATTCTCCTAGTACGGGTCCAACAACTGAGGGCACACTCTCTCATGAGCAGATTAGCACCATGAACAACAATCAACCCCAGTTCGTGAGGAGCCAACCACCATCACAATTCGTAGGCCAAAGACCACCGAACCAGCAGGGTTACAGACAATAGCAGCCGCAGTATTAGCAACCCCAGCAGCCAAATCCACAATATCAACAACCACAGTACCAGCGGCCACAGTAGCCGAACCAGCAATCGCAACAGCAGCCACAGTAGCAGCCACAGTGGCAGTTATAGTACCAGCCCCCACAACAAAAATAGTACCAGCCGCGCGCATCACCGGCATACCATAATGTACCTCCTCCTGCTGACTATAACTAGCAGAGGAAGCCTTCAGGCCCGAAAAGGACAGAATATCCAGTCCTTCCATAATCCTTGTCAGATATCTTCAATGCTTTAATGGCAGCCAATGCCTTTGTTTTGCCAAGAGAAAAAACAGTTTGGCCCCAAAATGTCGACACTTCCAAGTATTGTTACTTCCATAAACAACTTGGACACACAATAGATGCTTGCTTCCAATTTCGAGATTATATCCATGATTTCAATGAGCAGGGAGGCATTGATTGGGAAGAAATGAGGAAGTATATATCCGCCTTGAAGGCGAGAAGGCCCCAGCAACAACAGCAGCAACCCCAACAACAACAGCAACCCCAACAACAGCAATAACCAAGAGCGCTGGCACAAGCGGCAGCACCTCCGAACATGGGTATAGTGCAGAACCCACTTCTGGAACACCAGCACCAGAATCAAGTTGCCCCCATTTTAACAAATAGCCAGTCTGAGACTAATCGAAGGCAACAGTGGAAGATAAAGGACTCTTCCTCTATTTATTCAACGGGTCACACTCCGAGCACCACTGAGCAACCACCACGCCGCACCCTCCATGTACCTAAACCACAACCCCGTTACCATCACACCAGTACCAACACCCGCATACTGTTTACCCACACCCATTAACCCATAACCACCACCCGCTTTCCTCAAACCCATTACCCCCCACGCCACCACACCTCCATCAAACAACCTACCGCAAGCTAATTACGTACCCCTCATGCCATCCAAACCATTGCTCTGCGTACCATTCCCCACATCGTCTACCACCACCACCGCCTACCCAAATACCATACAACCATCCAAACCATTACTCCGTGTACCATTCCCCACTTCAACTGCGCCAACCACTTACCACACCACTATCCAACCCTCTAAACCTCTCATTCGCACCATGCCATCATCAACTAACCCCACGCCATCACCCGTATACCAACCATCCACACCATCTACCAATCCCACAATGCTCAAGTTATCACCTGGCCCTTCCACTAGTGAAGAACATGCACTCCGGAGTGGGAGGATCTTCAATAAGGTCTTTCCTCAATCTACAGTCAGAGACAGCCTATCACAGCCGCCAGAGGAAGCGCATAATGATGAGAGTGCACCAGGCACTCAATATGACCTGTTGAAGCAACTGGATAGAACACCGGCACGAACCTCTGTGCTTCAGTTGATCAAAAGATCGAAGACCCATCAGGAAGCTATGATGGAATACCAACAAAAAAGTGATGGTCAACGAAGACGTGCCGGTGGAGAAGATCACTGCACTACTAGTTCTGCAGGGGGATCAGCCCTCTATCTTATTTCATGCTTCGAAACTAGCACCACTAGCAGCCAGGAGCATGGCTCTAAGTATAACGGTCAATATCTGCAAAAAGGTCGTAGACACATGCCTGGTTGACACGGGGGCTTCAATTAATGTCTTGCCTCCGAAGACCCTTGAACTATGTGGTGTACCCAAGGAAAAATGGTTGCCTAGCCCCATTTTTGTTACAGCCCATGGTAACTCCACCCGTTCCCCTCTGGGAATGGTCCATTTAAAAGTAGAGTTAGGCCTTGTATGTCATGCCGAGGTCGAATTTCACATCTTGGAAATCGATCCTTCCTTGAAGGCTATTTTGGGCCCTCCTTACATTAAAACCCTTGAGGTGATTCCCTCTACGAATCATCAGTGCCTCAAATTTCTCTACAAAGGATGAATCATTAAAGTTACGAGGATGCCAATCCTTGTTGCTGCTCACTCCTTGAATATCAAGCCAACTTCTTCACCTGGCTGACAACCTTTTCTGTCGGTATTACAGGTTTACCGTCCTGTGATTGATCCTTTAAAGGCCACCACTCTCACTCCTTATCCACTGGATGCCATAAAGCGGGGGAAGTGCATGAGTACCCCTGGTTGGAAAATAATGATGAAGGGTGGTTATCAGCCTGGAAAGTGCCTAGGCACGCAATTACAAGGTAGAACCACGCCCCTCAAGGATAACCGAAGGACACCTGGAAATGGCCTGGACTATAGGCCAAGAAAAGTGAGGCACAATATTATTCAGCAGGAAGAAAATGAAAACGGCCAGAAGGTCTGGGAAACAATGTCTACACTATGCAAAAAAGGTCGGGACTCCTTAACATGGACCTTATACACACATTTCGTCAAGGGGCCCGTGATCAGTCATGATAACACAGTGGTCATCACTTCCTGTTTTGATCTCCATGACATATATGGAAGAGACCTGGCCAGACATTGTTCAGAATTGTTGACGCACCAGTCCTTGGAGGCTCTGCAGCCAATGAAAAGGAGGAAGTTCCAAGATCCTGAGTGTGAATGGTACCGATGATTTGACTTGAGGGATCTGTACATTGCACTAAACAGACTATTCTTGATCCCTCAGAACCAAAGTGGCTGCCACAAATAGATGAGCTGATTGAAGGGCCTGGTGTCATTTTTGACAAAAGAATTCTGCTATCTGAGGAAACAGATGAAGGGGAGCTAGATGACCGCTATGAAGCTGGTTATATCACGGATCTTCTTTAGAGGGGGACTTATCCCTCTTACATTTTCACACTCCATACCTTATTCCGCACTCTGCTTCTGACCCCGACTTGGTCGCGGGTCATCACAAAAGATATTTCACGGGCTCCGCCCATCATGATCACCTTGTCCCCACGGGACTTTATCCCTCAACCTCCTCTCGATCTAGAGAGGATTTATGATTTAGTCTGGGACATACTACTGTATGATCCCCCCAATCATTTGGCCTTGGTGTCACTTCCTCCATCCCATTCTCCTCCTATTCATCTCCATTCTTGTTTTATGATTAATTCATCTTTTCTCAAAAAAAAAAACGCCAATTTGGCAACTTCCTTCTCCCAGATCCTCATTAAGGAAACTTCCTACTTGTCCGATTGTACCCCATCGCGCGGGTCATTCGGTCAAGATTCTCTTCTAGATCTACTATGCCCCTCTCCTCAGGAGGATTCTCCTGTATTTCCTCATGTATCCTATAATTTTCATCCTTCTTCGTCCTCATTAGGTCAGGATAGGGAGTCTAGCGAAGTTAGGGAGTCTAGTTCTAGGCAGGTTAGTCAGGTTAGGAAGTCTATAAAATATAAGGGTAAACAAATTTCAGATAGATACCTCTAAGATTTAGTATTTAAATGCCTTTCTTGCTCTATGATCCCTCAGCTATTAGAGAATCCTATTCAGATGCTAGAAGATAGTGTAGATGATGAGGCAGTCAATGGTGGATATGGGGTGTATGAATTGATACACGAAAAAGACCCCATTATTGAAGATGAGGAAGATGACGAGGACGCGGCTGAGGCATA
The DNA here is from genome assembly GCA_030544215.1 of Zantedeschia hybrid cultivar. Classification (NCBI taxonomy): domain Eukaryota; kingdom Viridiplantae; phylum Streptophyta; class Magnoliopsida; order Alismatales; family Araceae; genus Zantedeschia; species Zantedeschia hybrid cultivar. The sequence goes on from JARZZO010000015.1 coordinate 41,768,097, forward strand.
TGCCAGTGGAGTAAAAAGATTCGATGAACCCTCAGCTGCCATAGAAGAGCCCACCAAAGAGATCAATCTAGGGACTGAAGACGAACCTAAGCTTATCCTCGTTAGCAATAATATTTCTGAAATGGATAAGAAGGCAGTGGTTTAAGTTCTTAAGGATTATAAGGACACTTTCATCTGGAGTTATGAGGATATGCCGGGGTTAGACTCATCACTAGTGGAACACAGACTGACATTAAAGGATGGAGCTAGCCAGGTTAAACAAAAGTTAAGGCGATTCCACCCAAAAATGGCTTTGAAGATGAAGGAAGAGGTCGATAAGTTACATAAAGACAAATTCATTAGAGTTGTCCTCTATCCACAATGGGTGGCCAACATAGTCCCGGTTATGAAGAAAGATGGGAAGGTCAAAATCTGTATTGACTTCCGAGATTTGAACTAGATATGTCCTAAGGATGATTTTCCACTGCCTCACATTGATGTACTCATCGATAACATAGCTGGTTATGAAACTCTATCATTTATGGATCGATTCTTAGGATATAATCAGATCAAATTGGCAAAAGAATATCAAGAAAAGACATCATTCACTACACCCTGGGGGACATATTATTATGTCGTCATGCCATTTGGATTAAAGAACGTTGGAGCCACTTATCAAAGGGCTATGATGGCAATATTTCATGACATGATGGATATCGATCTAGAAGTGTATGTGGATGACTTGTTAGTAAAATCTAAGACTAAGGCTGAGCATGCCAAAGTTCTGGCAAGAGTATTAGAAAGATCAAGACAATATCAGTTGAAGATGAATCCTAAGAAATGTGTATTCGGGGTATCCTTAGGGAAATTACTTGGATTCATTGTCAGTAAACGGGGAATTGAGATCGATCCCAACAAGGCAAAGGCTATTAAAGAAATGCCACCTGCCAAGAACTTGAAAGAATTAAGAGGATTGATCGGGAGGTTGCAGTTTATTCGCCGTTTTGTCTCCCAGCACTCATAAAAGTGTAAGTTGTTCTACGAGCTCACCAAGTTGGGTGTCAAATTCGATTGGGACGATAAGTGTCAAGAGGCATTCGATGGATTGAAGAATTATTTGGCAAGTCCTCCTATTTTGAGACCATCATCTCCAGGCAAACAGTTGATACTATACATTTCTGTCCTGGACGATGCGGTGGGAGCTGTCCTAACACAAGAGGATGAAGAAGGAAAGGAGAGGGCAGCCTACTATCTCTCTAAATTCCTCAACCCCACTGAACAAAGATACACAGCGATGAAGAAAACATGTGCAGCATTGGTCTGGGTGGTTCAGAAATTGAAGCATTACTTTCTATCCCATGAAGTTCATCTTATCGCTAGAATGAATCCGATCAAGTTTCTACTTGAGAAATCTGTCCTTAATGATAAGTTAGCACGATGGCAAAGCTTTTTATCTCAATTTGAAATCACTTACATTCAACAGAAAGCGATCAAAGGTTATGCCATAGCAGAACATCTTGCTCATCATCCCCTTCCTCATTTTGATCCAGTCCGATCGGAGTTTCTGGATGAGGAACTGATGTCCATAAACCGAATCAAAGATGATATGTGGACTCTGCATTTTGACGGAGCTCTGAATTCCCATGGAAAGGGTATCGGCATTGTTCTGTTATCACCTGAAGGTGTCACTATTCCACAAGCCTTTCAGCTTGACTTTCCAGTCACTAACAATATAACTGAATACGAGGTACTCCTTGCTGGCCTCAAGGCTACTCATCTCCATGGTGCCACCAAACTCGGAATTGTGGGTGATAGCCAATTGATTCTCCGTCAGGTGTTAACCAAATATCGGACTCTTGATCCCAAGCTCAAGCCTTATCAAGAACTCACTTTTGCTTATGCTAAGCTTTTCACAAAATTGATCTTCATCCATGTTCTTCGAAATCAGAACATCTTAGCTGACGCTCTAGCCTCACTTGCATCATCCCTCAATTTTTCAATCAGCAGACAATCCGAATCAATCATTGTTCATAGGCGTCTTTCACCCGCTGTGAAAGACCCTTCATTTCTTAGAACTAAAGAGAAGCTGCTGAAGAAGGTTAGAGATAGAAATATTGTGGAAAAGAGAGAGATTATGTCAATGGAGCTGTTAGACGAGATGGATAATGAACAGAAACCATGGTACTATGAAATTGCTAAATATTGTGAAGATCAATCATATCCTGAGGAAGCCACAGCTGAGGAGAAAAAGGCTATCAAGAGAATTGCTCAGAGATATACCCTAGTTGGGGGAGCACTATACAAAAGAGGTTTTGATGGAGTTCTTTTGAGATGTTTAGACGAGGATGAGCTTTGGAAGATCATGGAAGGAGCTCATGCTAGAGTTTGTGGTGGCCATGTTAATGGACAGATGTTAGCAAAGAAGATCCTTAGGGAAGGATTCTATTGGCCAACTATGGAAGAAGATTATGTAGGTTATGTCCGTAGGTGTGCCAAGTGTCAACTTCACGCCGACAAGATCCATTCTCCTGCATCTTCACTCCATCATGTTTCCTCCCCATGGCCTTTCTCCATGTGGGCTTTCGACGTCACTGGACCCCTTGGCAATCCTGATTCCGGCATTAAGCAGAAATCATTCATTCTCACAGCAACGGAATACTTCACCAAGTGGGCAGAAGCTGAAGTGTATACGGAAGTCAAAGCATCAACCGTCTGCAAGTTCATCATGAAGAACATCATCATAAGATTTGGAATTCCAAGCAGCATCGTCACCGACAATGGACCGCAGTTCGTGTCACAAGAACTGAAAGACCTCTACAACAGGTACAAAATTGCATTGCATCATTCATCTCCATATTATCCGCAAGGCAATGGCCAAGCAGAGGCAACTAACAAGACTTTAATAAAAATCACCAAAAAGACGTGCAAGTCTAATAAATTCACAGACTGGCCAGAAAAATTGATTGAGGCTCTATAGACCTACCGAACTTCAATCTGCACGCCCACTGGGCAGACTCCTTATTTCTTAACATTTGGAATAGAGGCAGTAGTTCCATATGAGATCCTTATACCGTCATTAAGAGTACAATTGAATAAGAAATTTTCTATTAATGAACACCGTTCAATACTCCTCGTTCAATTGGAACTCTTAGACGAGAAAAGATGGTCAGCTGCTAATCATGCAAGAATATATCAAAATAGATTAGCACGTTTTTATCAAAAGAAAGTCATTGAACGTAAGTTCAAAGTTGGTGAAATGGTCGTCAAAAGAATCTTTGTAAAACTTGGTGGTCCGCGTTCTAAACTCCAACCCAATTGGGAAGGACCATATGTATTATCGCATGCTTTTCCTGGTAACGCTTACCGTCTAGTTAATGCAGAAGGGCAAGAGTTAACTCACCCCTGGAACAGTTTGTATCTTAAGAAATACTACCCTTAGGTTAAAGAGTCGATCAGCATGGTGCAAAGACTAGTGGAATTAGAAAATTTAGAAACTGAAATTCTCTTATCAGTCTGGATAATTTAATTCAAACGCATTACTATACATACTGACACGTTTGATTCGTGAGTAACAAAAGATGTGAAGTCCGAAGGAATACCGAAAGCTTGACTAAGGGTGTAAAGTGCAAATCATTCGTTTTAAGCAAAATTCTGTTTTACTCTCGGCCCACGATGTCGGAACGAGGCTTAGAATAGACTACCAAGAATACCCGCCATCTTAGTAGGAGGCCGTCATAAAAAAAAAGGGGGAGATCCGTCCCATAAAAAGAAAAAGAAAAATCAAAGGGCAAAAGCCAAATGTTAAATCAAAAGGCTATTACACTACAAACGTTACATCAAGGCCATGAAGTGAAATAAAAGGGAACGCAAGGTCGATAAATACTCCGAAAAGAAAATGACTGAACCCCAACATATATTAAGATAAGAAAGGAACATCTTTTTGGGTCTCCGGAACCTTCTCGTGGGCTTTCTAAACCAATTCTTCCTTTCTTTCTGAAGAAGCGTACTTGAAGAAGCGTACTCCAAGCTTAAGGAACGGCCTAGATTGACTAAGGATCAAATCATCAAATGGGATCACGGATGGAAACACAAGTTCAAGCACGATGGGTCTAAGTTAGATTATTGAAAAACAATTTGGGAATTAAGTTAATAAATGAATATATTCTTTTGATCTGAGTACCATGCTAGTCTTTTAGTTTGCACAATATATATTTCAAAATCCAAAAAAAAACACAATATTTCAAAATCCAAAAAAAAATACATATTTCAAAATCCAAAAAAATACATATTTCAAAATAAATAAAAAAACACGTTATTCCTAAAATCCAAAAAAAGTACATATTTCAAAATCAAAATCCAAAAAAAAATGCATATTTCAACAAAAAAAAATACATATTTCAAAATCCAAAAAAAGTACATATCTCAAAATCCAAAAAATATATATATGTTCCAAAACCCAAACAAAATGAATATTTAAAAAAATATATATATATTTCAATTAGCATCTGCTTGTAACATTTGGTATGCTTCATTCCTTTATTTTCAGCGAGCATCTACATGCTTGTATGTTGCCTCTTACTCTGTTATTTTCTTCAGTTCAATTATTATTACCTTTGTTAATAAAGACTATGCCCCTTGACCCTTCTACCAAGAAAAGGATCAATTAATCGATCACTTAACTGGGCAAGGGGCTAAGCTTAAATAGATACTTAACCTGTTTGTTAAGTAATGTATAGGACACAGGTCAAATACATGAGACACAAAGCTGAAGGCAAAATTTCATACATATATCAAAGGTGTTTTTGTACAAGAGTCACAAAAGAAAAGAAAAATACATAAGCAGTCCTCAGGGCTGACTCTCCCCAGCGCCCTCATACTGGCTCGTCGCTTCATCAGGCCCCTCTGGCCCACAAGTCGGAGGCCGTGGCGGTCCCATAGCGCTCGGCCCTGCTTGGCCAGAAGATATAGCAATGCTGGCTGTAAAGGTGCTCGCTTGACCCCGATCCAGTGCTAGCTGCCGCGCACGCTGGTACCGCGCCTCGATACTCTGGCGCTCGTGCTCCGCTACCGAAAGTCGGCCTTGGAGACTATCCATCCGAGCCCGATCTCGGTCCCTCTCCTCGGTCAAAATCTCCAGGCGAACCTAGAGTCGTGCAATGTCACCGGTGAAGAGGCGCGCCACCTGAGCCTCTAACTCGGCAATGCGAGCGGCTGAAGCTCGAGCTTGTGCCAACTCTGCATCCCTCTACTCGAGAGCCTGCTGAAGCTCATGAACCTATAACAAGAATATACCCAATCAGATCAATCAATTCAAGTTCAAGCAAATACGTTGTGTGAGGGTTGAAGACTTACTCAGGCCGTTGCATCCTCCTCAGCCTGGGAGGCCTGGCGGATGGCAGAAGCAAGCTGACCTTGAAGGTCAACCAAGGCAGCCTCATGAGCAGCAGATGGCGCCAAAGATGATGAAGCTCCATATGAAGGGGGAGCCGCCTGGGTGTAGACAGCTCGCTGCACCAAAAGACAACCGTCAGTGGCTAATTGTCAAAATAAATAAATTAATTAAAACATTCATTCATAAACATGCATACATACCAAGTCAAAAAGTTCCTTCTGAACCTGTTCCAGCTGGGCCTCGGCATCCTGAAGGCAGGCCCGGAGGTCAATGATAACAGCATCTCGTGCATCTTGCATACCATGCATACACACATTCATTCACAAATATAAATTAAGATAATAATAAAATAAAAGAAGCGTAAAAATCATACTTACATCGAGTGGTCGGAGGAGCCGCAACTGATAGGTGTAGTGGACCCGATACTGCTAGAGATAGGCGGTGCTATCCTCCGCATCAGACTCCACTCGCACCCCTCGGCAGTGCCAATCCTCGTATTGCTCGGGAAATTTGGCATGCCAATCCGTGAGGGCTTGTTTCCCCCTCATGCTCCTTTCGACACCCTCCGGGACCTCCTCATCAATCCATTCTTGATGGAGGCCCAGTGTCCTCATCACGAGCCGGAGACGGAGGGGCTCGATCTCGTTGAGGCAGTGCACCCACATCTGTCTTCCAAACCTCCTCCGGCCAGCGGTCACCCACGGCTGGCCCTCCTCCCCCTTGCCCAGATACAAGCGCCAGATCACCTGCATATAGGTTAGATGCATTCATATAAATAAATTGCATTTAATAAATGAAACATTGCATTCAATAAAAATAAACAAAATAATTAAACAACTTACTAGAAGCTTAGGATAATCAAGGAATTGACGGCAGAGGGCCGTCAACTGATGGTGCTGCGGGGCCGTGTCCACGATTGACTGCCAGCGGCATGCCAACGGGACAGCACCCGGCCTCACGATCCTCGCTCGGCAGAGCGGGAAGTAGAGATAGCTCCACACCTGCACACATGGGCATATAAGTCATCATATCATATCATGGCATAAACAAATAATTAAAATAATGTTTACCTGGAGAAACGGCGAGAAGCCGCTGACGGTGGTCTCGCGGTCTGGCGTAACCGTAGAGAGATCGGCGAAGAGATGGGCTAGGAGGGCCGCACCCCAGGCATACTCATGGAGGTGGTCGAGGTCATCTAACAAATAAAGAATCCTACAGTGGATATGGTCGCCCTTCGTACTGTAGAACAACCGACCAAAAAAGAAAACAAGAAAGACTCTCAACTGTCTATCTACCTCATCTACCTGGCTAGGGTCACTACAGCAGACAGAGGAGGAGGACTCTGCTAACCTATCTCTAAATGCCTCACAGGTCTCATCTGATCGCCGCCTAGGCTCTACCAACCCTAGGGCTGCCTCCACCTCTACCTGGAGGACAATCCTGGACTCCCTATCTAGACTAGAGACCTCTATCCCTAGTAAGGCCTCAGTTAACTCTCGGTAATCGGGATAGGTTACCCCGCTCACCGGTCTACCGTCTACCCTGAGGCCAATGATCCTGGCCTCATCCTCTAGACTTGGGACCATGTGGCTCCAGGGCATCAGAAATGCCCGACTCTCTGCATGTCAACGCTCCCTGAGTGCCTGCAGCAGCACTAGATCGAGCCAAACTGGTTCGATGTCCAAAATCTCTCCAAATCCCATTCGCATAAGTCTCTCCTTCTGAAAATCTGGAAGTCCTCTATATACTCCTACTACTAGGTCCCATGAGCTGCGGGCCTTCATCGTCCCCTGTAAATAAAACAAGAAATTTCATAAGTTAATGGACATAATAAAAAAAATCAATAAAATATTGTAACTAAAAGGCGTCGAGCAAGATAGACACCCATTGAAAGGCGTCCACCCTCCTTAACACCATTTAGACCTATTTTCTACTCTATTAAAAAATTGAATTTCGGATTAAATGGCGTTGGACCTTGGCGATGCCCTTTGAAAGGCGTCACCTGGTCTGGACGCCATTAAAACCCGATCTCAGACTTTTTGAAAAGTCTCTTTCTCCCCCCTTTCGTTCATCCTATCCAATCATATAGGGGACTTACCAGGTGGAGGTCGCCCTCCCCTCCTTCTTCTTCAGCCATGGGCACTGGGGGAGCTTCTTCCTCCTCCAAAAATGCCGCCACCGCCGCAAGCTCGGCTAGCACTTCTTCGTGGACTTCTTCCGTTGGAACCACCACAAGGGAGGCCGTCCGCCGCCTCTTTGCTACGGCCTTAGCCTTGCGTGATCCTTCGCCTTGTTCCATCGCCATGAGAGAGGAAGGGAACCCGGGAGAGAGAGTTTGAGAGGAAGAGAGGTGGAACTTGAAGGAGAGGGCGGCGGAAGGTGATCGCCGAGAGGCTTGTAGGTCGCCGGAGTTAGGAAGAGGATCACCGGAGTTGAAGGAGGGATCGTCGGAGACGGTGAAGAGAGAGGAGAAACTTGGGAGAATAAGGAAGAAAGAGGTGTCTTAGCGGCTTCTGTTTGGAAAAGTTAAATTACGTCGAGGTACAGCGACGCCATTCAAGGTACTTAAACTGAGGTGGCAAGGCAGGGGTTTGAAATTGAGCAAAAGGTGTCTTGCCAGAGCGACGCGTTTCAGGTTAAACTGTCAATTCTGGCCAGAGCCGTACAAGACATGATGATTAAAAGCGTCTAGGTCACACGACGCGTTTCTGTGGATTAATCACAGAATTAATGGTAGAATTCTGTGGAAAAGTAAGAAAGAGAATTGAAAGACGTCTACAGAGCTGGACCCATTTTCTGGATAAATTCGGATTTTAAGGATTAAATTCTGGTTTTTGGAAAAGGATTTTTGGTCTAAAGGCATCGACACATATGGACGCGTTTTAGGCATAATTCGAGGTTTCAAGCATTAATCTCTGATTTTTGAAAAATGAATTATGGTTTAAAGGTATCTTTCTGAGTGGACGCATTTTGCATTAAGTAAACCCAAATTGTCATGTTTTAAGAAAAAATCATGTTTTTACTTAAGGAAAATCCTGGACAAGTCACAGAAGATTAAGGATGAATTTTCACGATATAAAGGAACGATTCTTTATTGAAAATAAATTCTTAATTACATCATAAAAGGAAAATAAAGAGAACATTCAAGGAAGAATTTCCCGAAGTCCCATTACATATGGATAAGATAACCCTCTATCTCTATTATTGGAGGATTTTACACGATGATTGAAGCTTATGTTCCATAATGTAACTATTAGCTCAATAGCTTCAAAGTCTTCATCGGATTCCAATGCGCGCTTCTTGATTGGAGAAGTGTTGTAAAACTCAGGAAACTCATGGCAAGGCAGACTGAGTTGGAAATAACATCGATGAGGATTGTACAGCACGAACTCAGTTGCCCCGATCAATTTGAGCTCTGCACCAGCTGCGCGGCGTACTCGGATTGGTTTTCCTAGGAGAGCAAGTGGTGAAGAGTTGAACCCATTTGATGACATTGTTCTCAGATAATCTCTCCAGTCAGCTTGAGTCTTGAGTTTGGGCACTCGATTGATCATCCTCTCATTGAATTTCACAATGTTGGAAATATGGAAGATAGGGCTATTCTGATATATTTAAGACGGTTTTGCAGAATTTCTAGTATGATATTCAAATTTGAAGTGCAACTCAACCCACAGAGCGAAGAGAAGCATACAACCATAGGGAGGCTGACCTATAGATGCTGCAGAAAGCCCACTATAGAGATAAGCTAGAATCGTTGTGCCGATTTGCCTTCCCTCAAAGATCTCGCAGATTGTAGTGACTTGATCATCTTCTAGTATGTTATCTTGAGCAGGAAAGAATAGAGCTCCATCTAAGCACGTGGTGAATTCTTTCATCACGTTCTCAGTGTCATCCTCTCTAAGATCTTCAATCTCGTACAAAGCCCACTCTACTAGCTTAGCAAGGTTGATTCCTTTCTTGGTAAGACATCCTTTAACTTCTTTTGGATCTTTTATGATCTTCATCAACAATTGTTGACCTGTGATCTTTTCCCTCATCAGAACCATCTTATTCAGGATCACTTCGTTGTTGTTCAACTTGATCTTAGGAAGGCCCAATAGGAGTTCGGTTTCTTCTAGAAGAATAGTGCATTCAAATTCAGGAAAAAGGAAAGTATGGGTTTGAAGATGCCATAATTCAATCAAAGCACCCATAGCCACCCAGTCCACGTTTGAACTCTTGTAATGCTTTGCATGAACTACTAGACTTGGATGTTCCACTTGGAAACAAAGGATTGCATGAAAATAGTGATACTTTTTGCAAGCTTACGAATCCAAGGAAGATATGTGAGTTTTCTTGGGCGGGGAAACAAAGGATATGCCTAGAAGAATAAAAAGGAAAGATTGCTATGAAGAACTTGAAGAACGTGGAGAAAAAGGGAATTGAAGAAAGAAGAATTGAAAAGGATTTAACTTACTTGGAAGTTAGGATCTCATCCACTTAGATGATCCTTCACAACATAGAGCTTTTCTAGCGTTTTCTTCATCCTCTTGCTTGAAGAATCTATCTTGTTCTTGAGCTTTTCCTTCTTGAAAACCTTGAACATCTTTGAACTTTGGAGAAAATCTCTTGCTTTAATCTCTAGATTGTGTTAAGGTTGCTTTGATACAAGTTAATGAAGTTTACATAGAGAGAATTGAGATTCTAGGAAGTCTTTTCCGGATTGGAGAAGGGATGAGCATGGAAAGAGCTGGAATCCGGATTGAACACAGCCAGAACCTGTTTCTGCGACTAAAATGCGTCGTTGAACAACAACGTGTTTTGATTCATATTAATGGCGTCGGCTCGACACGACGCGTTTCAGGATTTTCTGTTATTTGCCCGAAAAGCTATGTTTATCTAGATTTTAATGCATTTGATTGAAGTTACTAATGATTTCTGAGTACAGGAAAATCCAAAAGAAATGACTGCGGAGTTGAAAATTTCAAGAAGATCCCATTGTGGGAGTTTATGAGTCCCGACCGTAGCTAAAAAGACTGTTATCTCTATCCCTTGTATTCTTTCATGTAATTGATTTGCATTAGCATTACTATATGTTAAATATTTATTAGAATATATCAAGGACCTTGTAGTTTTGATGAAACTGGAATTTGAGCTCCCCTTCAACAAAAACAGTGATAATTCTAGAGAATTCTTAATCGCACAGATAGGCTGTTGGATTGTCAATTAGTGAGGACGATGGTTCCGCTTTTATGAAACAATGCGTGGATAAACGAGCTTCGGCTTAGCACTAAATTGCAAAAATTGGTATCTTGACTCATTAATGACAATTTAACAATATTATCCTTGATTAATTTATATCTTATTTGATTTTATATTTTTGTTTTAGCCCAACATGCATCATGTATGACTTTGATATAATTGTGATAAGAATTAATTATTGATTAAGTTTCAGACCATTGATCAAATAATTTCAACATGATATGAAATATTCCATTCGGAATTGAGTATCTTGATTATCTTTGAGGTTCGCTTGAAGATATCCTTGAAATTCTATCCTTTCTTGGACTCTTTATCCAAATATTCTTGTTTTCTTTTAAGATCCATCATGCTTGCAGTACGTCCACATTGGTTGGCAATCGCTCCCCATGATGAAACCTGCAGGGTTTATGACCTAGGGTACTTTCCAATCGTGGAGGTTGATCGACTTTATTTTATTTCCTTGTCTATCTCATCCAGACATGATTGATTTCATTGATCTTTTCAAATTATCTTCATTGATAATTTTGAGAAAAATTCCAATCATGTGATGTTGAGAGCGTGTCTCATCACACCTTGGCATCACCTTTTCAGTACATTCCATTTCATTTCGCTCCCTTGCAAAGACAATGCCAAAGTGAGGCAACTGTAGATATGCTAATTTTGACATCATTTTGAGTAAATTTCATATCATATAATAATGCCTCAAAATGATGTGATATTTAATCATTAGTTAATTTTTATTGTCTTTCTGGATTAATTGTCTAAATGACATCGTTTAGACAGACATAATTTAAGTTTGTTAAAGAAATTCATTTTAACTCAAATTTTTAATCAAATATGAAAGATTTTAAAAGACGTCGACCTGTGTAGACGTCATTTAGGGTTATATTCTTATTTTTATCTTTAATCTAATTTTTAATTAATTTATTAATGAACTAAAAGACATCTGCCTACGCGACGTCATTTAGGTTTCCTAAACTGATTCTGTTTCTCCATCCCGATATTTATCCTTATCTTAATTAAGCTAAAAGACGTCTCCCATGGGCGACACATTTTAGTTAATTACAGATAATGATGAATTAGGCTGTGTTTATCTATTTCTTGGTTGGATTGGCTTCAAACTCCTTCATGTTAATCTGTAAGTAACCGCGGTTGTGTGAACTTAAGCCTATAAATACCCAAGTCCTTGGCCATTAAAAAGTTGGTGATAATTTTGAGTGATAATTGGTGATTATTGGAGCGATTCTTTAAGAGAGATGACGTCCAAACGCTAAAGGATCGAGACGCTGCTACTTCTAAGAGTCTTGAAGCTTCATCCTTTCTTCGTCTTCTCTTCGTCCTTTCAATATCCATTCAAGAACTAAGGCTTCCCAGGGGCCATCCAACTTAGTTCTTAATTAATTTCTATATCTTTTTCATATTTTCATCATATTAGCATCATAATTTCATCACATCACTCCATGCAACACACACTCACTAGCATTATTTTCCAATCCATGTTTTAAGGGGTTTCAAAGACCATAAACAAGTAAGTTCATTTGTTTAGTTGCATGATTAGAAATACTACTGGAATAGATACTACATCTATTTGAGTTCTTATTGTTCTTTCCCTCTTTCTTTTATTTTTCTTTGCAAGGTACAAAGAAGATCAAAAGGAAGGAATCGACAAGGAAAGGAAATATGGATGATCCTCAAAGCCCCATAAACATCCAAAGCAAGAATAAAGTCAGAAGGGCTCTTTTCCTTCAGCCGGTTGAAGGAGGAGAATCAAGGACTCTAATATCTTCCAATTCTGAAACAGGTAAGCGATCAATCTCTGTCTTTTGGAACTTTTTAGTCAAAAGTTTCTGGCGATCACATTCACTTAGTTTTTAATAGGTTTATTTATTGTTTAATCAACATAAATTTTCATGATAATCACACTTACTAATTTGAGCACTCACAATTGGAGATGCTAACTCTCCAATAGATATGTAAAAGGTTGATAATAGGAATATTTGAAACTTCTTTTAAGTTTCATATTCGTTTTGCCTTTATCAATATCCTTATATTGGTTGCAGTGGGAGAACTGCTACTTCTCTATCTCAGCTAACCTTCCTTTGCAGGTGTAGGTTCGATCGTTTAAAATCTTACCACTTGCCTTTCTCAAAGGCACATCATAAATATCTCTTCATCTTGGTCTATCCAAATAAGAGATTTCATGACAACCATTGCCTTCCAAAAAGGCATACCATGAGTACCTATTCACCTTGGTCTATCCAAGTAAGAGGATTCATGATATCTGATTAGGATAGTGACCTTCACTTGGCCCTAAAGACATTCTTCAGAGTTTTCTAGTCAATCTGAATATGAGAAGTATTGACATCCAATATGTCAAATTTCATATTAATAGACGACACGTTAGTTAACGAAGGAAATAAGGTGATTTAAGCAGATAGTTCTTATAATTCAATTATGGCCTTTTATCTTGAATTATTTCTCACTATTTTTCAACGGATTGTATAACCTTATACAGAACGGAAGACTTCGACTGTCTCCTAGTGAGGATCAGAATCTCCAAGAATCATAGTATGACATCAGGTAAACACATAGTATCATACCATTATCTTAGAGAAACCATCTCATGGTAATTCCCATTCCTTGCAATATCCGATCTTATTTCGGCTCCCAGGTCTTTAATGGTCTTGGGTAAACACAGTAGACCATTATCCCTGGTCTAAACTTTACCATCAATACGTGACAGAGTAGAGTAAGAATGTAGCTCTAGGGTAAACACGAGGATAGCTACATCGTTCCTCTATTCAAATCTCAAGGCATCATAATGCCATAGTTAATAGTCATTTCATCAGATGGTGGCAAATATCGGATAAACACATAGAAACTGCTATCATTGAATCAAGTTCTAAAAACTATATTGATGGAAAGCCACGCGGTACATTCTCAATGATTCGCGCTCCGGCTTAGACTTTATGTTGAAGGTTTTGTTTATATTAAGTTAGTTTCGTCCTAGGTGATAATTTATAAATATATCGAATATATTTAACTATACCTAGATATTAGCAATCGATTCATAATAAAAAACTAAAAGACATGTATCAACCATACATGTTCATTATGTGGTCATAGACAGCACAATGATTAACTGGAGCCAAACAATTAATAACCACAACAATATAACAATTATATTAACAAAAGCATGCAAACATATAGGCACTGGTGATCTCATCTCATGTTGCCTTCCTGGTTGCACTTGTGGATCATCCTCGCCTCTCCTCGGCTGGCGTGATCAATTACAAATAATATTTATTTTGAAACAATTTCAAATACAAATAAATTATAAGAGAAAACCTTATGGTCGAGTATAATGATGTAGGGAGATAGAATTACAATGGAATAAGAGAGAGGGAGGGAGGCATGCAGGCCTCATTAATTAACATTTAATTAACCCATTACTCATTCCATAACAATCCACAAAATCACACACCATCACATGATATGAAATTAACTAAGTGCATGTCTATGACCACTTCAAATTTTAACCATCCACTTATGATAAAGCACATCACATGAAGGCTAAAATTTTAAAAATATAATAATTTTGGTCCTCTTAAAACCTAGGTACCAATCAAAATTGGATAATTTGAATTTTCGAAAATCTTATTTTCTAATATGCAATAAATCTAATTTAAAGCATCAAACACATCAACATGTGCAAACAAAGCTAAAAGTAAAATTCTAAAATATTCCATACAAAATTTTAAACAATTCTAAATTAATTAATCTAACACTTAGATTAATTTTAAAACACATTAATAACAATTATTAATGCGAAACAATCTAACATTTAGATAGAATTAAAAATTCCTAAATAACACTTATAAAAGAATTTATAATTCTAATTATTAATTACCTAACAACTCTTTGTTAAGAACCCCTTTATTAAAAGATATTTCTCAATAATAATTATTAAGAAAAGTTAATTAGAACATTTCTAATTAAAATAGTCTAACAATTAGACTTAATTAATCTCTTAATAACATTTATTAAAAGATTAATTTTAATTGGATTAGATCTATAAAACAATAATTAAGATATTCATGAGTAAACTAATTAATCATCTTAATAACTATTATTAAGACTTAATTAGTGCTTAATAACTTTTATTAAGGTTTATTACTCAAGAAATAATTAACTTAATTACAACAATTATAAAAAGTTAATTAATCACATAGTAACCTTTTATTATGTGTCCCTTAATTAAAAACATTAATTTCATAACAACAATTGTTAGGAAATTAAGTGATCTAATTACCTAATTAATTAAAATTAACAACTTAAATAAAAATTAACAACATTTGTTAATAATATTTAATGTTGAATTATTAAAATAATTAACAACATTTGTTAATAATTAAATTAAGATCTCATCTTAATTAATCCCCTTAATCACTCATATTAAAAATATTAACAACAATTGTTAATAAAATTAAGAACACATCTTAATTATAAAACTCATTAAAGATCATATCTTAATTTAACCCCTTTATTTACATAATTAACAACAATTGTTAATTTTAATTTAAGATCTCATCTTAAATATGTTAATCCCATTTAAGATCATATCTTAAAAACAACTCCTTTACAATTGAAAAATTATAGACATAAGTTTAAAACATATTTTAAACTTATCTATATTAATTACATTTTTCCAGTTAATAAGGGTGGGGATTATTTTAATGGGGAATTTTGGGGTTTAAAAGGGGTTTAGGGGTTAATTGGGCTAGCATAAATGGGCCAAGCCCATAGGGCTTGGGCTCGAGTCTGGGGCAGCCAGGGTTGGCCCCTGGTCCGGCCTGGCTCGAGCCAGGTGGTTCCCGGGCTCAGGCAACCTGGCCGAGCCAGGTTGGGTGCCTGGCGCGCCCGGGCCAGGCCCAGGCCCCCCCGGTCGAACGAACGCGGGGCTGGCCGGTGCGGGCGCCCAGTGCCTGATTCAGCCGGGCCTCTTACGGTTCCCCCACTTCGTTTTTTATTCATGTTGCAGGTTTTTTGTAGCGGCGCCACCGCCGCCGCCGATGGCTAGGGCGGCCAGAGGCAACAGGGGTGCAACCCCCTTTCCATTTTCGATGATGGAGATGGTCGGCCGGCGATCCCAGTCGCCGGGAAACCCCCAAAAATCGCCGGTGGAATCCTTATTAAAACTATGGCTTTCCCTCCCCAATTTCTTCCAATTTTGAAAAACATGGGAAGAAAATCTCCACCTGCCGTTAAAGAAATTTTTCGGAGATGGGGATGGGTAGCTGGTCATACCAGCAATCCTATAGGGGTGGTCCGCCCACCATTAAAACCTCTTCTAAGCCCTCAAAACCCAGTTCTTCATCTCCATGAAGAACACCTCGAAAAACCCATTTAATTTAAATTTCTCCACAGAAAATAAATCTGAAATTTTTATATTCATCTCATGAATAATTTCTACCAGAGAAAAATAAAACATGCATGGAAATAATTTTAGAACATTAATTTTATCGTTCCGAAGCGGAACAGAGCGGAACCTGGCTCTAATACCACTGTTGGGATCCGGACGGGACGCGAAGAACGCAGCGAAAACGACGAACAAAAATATCCCGCCCGATGCCCGCTGATCTAATTCGAAACGAAAAACTAAAACAAAAAACTAACGGGAAGTAATCCGATTACCGTGCGCAGATTCGAATCCACTTCTGTCTCGGTTCCGTCGAGGCGATGCCGCGAGCCGCACAAGCATCCGGCCTCCAGTGGTATCCACGCGATCCTCCGCGGTAGTTCGTCCTCGCACCCTCGTCCGTATCAGCTTGCTCGCTAAATATCTGTCGTCGCAACGATGTCCGGAAACCCGCGGACGGGAATTCCCGACTTTCGGGAATCGAGTGCGGCGGAGACGGAGACTGTTCCGGTTCCTCGAACGGGGCGCCCAGAGGAAGAGAGAGAAAGGGGGGGTGACGGCCAGTGTGGGGAAATCCTGGAGCTTGGCCCAGGGTTTCTCAACAGCGCGTATATATATTAAGTCGGCGCAACTTTTCACAAAATTCCCCGAGTTAATATAAATCCCACTAAAACACCACCGATTGAGAATCTTATTGCGTGTGACCCTCTAGGCCCATTAACCAGTCCGGTTTTCAGCCCGTTAAGTCCAATAACTAGTTATTGACTTATTGTAATTAATTAATATCTAGATATTAACTAATTACTTAGCCAAATTAACATCGCATGTAAATTCGGTCGGACTTCTGATTAAGTTGGGTGCCAAGCAAGACCGCATGATCCCGGAAGGCAATGGGGTTCAGCAACCCACTCATGGAACTTGTCCATCCACAGTTACCGCGTGGCTATAATCCTTCGTTCGCACAATACTCTCGAGTTAACCTAGAGTATGGTCAACTGTCAAACCTTAGCTGGTCAACTCACTTGAATCAGACTCCGCTGTACAATATCCGAAAACATCTTTTCTGATATTGTTTCTGCTCTAGCCAGAGACTCCTGCGGATCTATTCTAGAGCATTCTCTCTCCAGTTACCTGAGAGCGAACGATCCTTTATTGAACACACAATCACTTTCGAAGGTCTTCCGCTGGACCCGATCCTTGACTATTAGGGATCCCGTGGATAGGGATTCGTAGGTCAAGGTCAAAGTCCAGAAGTCCACCGACAAGGTGTCTTTGGTGTCTCAAGTCCAAGGATCAACCATGCCACTGTGACGATGAATCAAGCCGATTGACAGTCAGGTAAATTACCATTCGGCAATTCATGTCGGATCAGTTCAGTGAACTCATTCCCCAATGAGCACCTACAGGTTTACCATTGTGTCTCCACACAACTAACTAACGAGATCAGTCACCCTCATCATATGAGCTCGAATAACATGTACTAGTCTTACCAGATGTTTGATGTCTTTCTCAAACATCTTACAACTAGGAACAATTGAGAATATATGTTTATAAGTCATCAGTCTCATTATTATGATCTCATCATAATCTGATGACTATTGCACATATTTATGGACATCATTATGCGCAATTGTTAATATGCCAATCTACATAATGAATTTAACGCTATTGATTAGTGAACTAGATTGAAATAGGTGCCTAATGATTGACTTAGAGGACACCTATATCCATCAGTTTCTTGTTGTGTGAGACGATGATGATGCACTTGCCTTTGCAACCACTGCAAGTCATCTGCTAACGGCGTGGCAGCTCTAGACGGTCCTAGTGGGCAATCGGGTTGCAGCCGTTTGTGCAGATCGTTGAAGCATTTTTTAGGCCCTAGTGGCTAAAAATATTTTCCATCTAAGCCTCTGGTCTCCCCTCTCATAAACTTTATGGAGAGGCAACTGTGTGTGTTTGTGTTTTGCGTGGGTGTATAATGTATAAGTTTTATGAGAGGCGATAGGTGTATGAATGTGGATAATGTATAAGTTTTAGGATAGATGCTAGCAAATTTTTGATGTGGATATGTGGATACTTATTAACCAATCATATTTGTTAATGTGTGAGTTAAAGGACATAGAAATGACTGGACTTGACAAGAGTTGGATAAAGTTTGTTCATAATCGAGGAGATCTTAGATATGAAAGAGGGGTAGCTAAGTTTTTGAATGTATATATTTCTATATGTGGATGTGTTTATTTGTGTATAGATATGTTGTCTAGATGTGTGTATTTGTTTATGTACAGGTTTGTGTATCTGTAGATTTTTGTGCATTATTTAGCATTTTAATTTTTTTTTAATTAATAAACATTTATCAGCGACTGAAACCGTTGACAAAAGCTTTTGTTATCATATGTCAGCGTCTAAAAACATAGACATATCATATTTGTCAGCGGCTACAGCCGTTAACAAATTCATATGTCAACGGCTGTGGCCGTAGACAAATACACCATTTGTCAGCGGCTATAACAGTTGGCATTAATAGTATATGTCAACGGCTCCAGCCGTTGACAAATACGTTATTTGTCAGCGGCTTCTAACTGTTGACAAATATCCCATTTGTCAGTGGCTATGAGCCGTTGACATATGTCCTCTTTGTCTACGGCTTCTAGCCGTGGACATATGACGCATATGTCAACGGTTCCTAATTAGCTGTTAACAAATATTTGCCAACGGGACTTTTGTCCATGGCTTTGTCAACGGCCGGCTAGCCGTTGACATATGGTTTTGTCAGCGGCTTCTTGCTATTTGTTAGCCACTGAGAAATCCTTTTCTCTTTGTAGTGCTAAGAGCGTAAAGTGCAATTCATTCTTTTCAATCAAAACTTTTGTCTTACTTTCGGCCTACGATGTCGAAACGAGGCTTAAAATAGACTACCGAAAATACCCGCCATCTTAGTAGGAGCCTGTCATAAAAAAAAGGGGGGAGACCCACCCCACAAAAGAAAAGAGGCAAAAGGCAACCAAATCAAAAGGCCATTCAATATTACAAACATTACATCAAAAAGGCCGCAAAATCAATTAAAAAGGGAGCGTAAGGTCGATAAATACCCCGTAAAAGTGAAAATGACCGAATCCCAACAGATAATAGGGTAAAGGAGGGGCATCTCTCTGGGTCTCCGGAACCCTCTCATGGGCTTTCTGGACCCTTTCTTCCTAAAGAGGCGTACTCCAAACTTGAGGGATGGCCTAGGTTGACTAAGGGTCAGACCATCGAATGGGATCATGAACATAAACATAACTAAAGCATGGTGAGTTTGGATTAGGTCGTTGAAGAATGATTTGAGAATTAAGTTAATGAATAAATATACTCTTTTGATCCATGTACCATACTAGTCTTTAATTTATTTAGTTGATGCCTTAGTTCAAAACCACAAAAAAAAAATGAATATTTCAAAACCACAAAAAAATTGAATATTTCAAAATTACAAAAAAAAGTGAGTATTTCAAAACAACAAAATGAATATTTCAAAACTGCAAAAAAACTGAATATTTTGAAACCCCCCAAAAAGTGGATATTTCAAAAATTGCAATTACAAAATAAAAATATTTCAATTACATTTGTTTGTCAGATCATGTGTGTCGCATTCCTTTTATTTCCGGTGAGCTTTTGCATGCTTGTATGTTGCATTTTTACAATTCCATTTCATTTTTCGATTATTATTTGCCTTCATTAATAAAGGCTTTGCCCCTTGACCCTTCTACCAAGGATAGGATCAAGTAGTCAATTACTTAACTGGGCAAGGGGCTAAGCCTGCATAGATACTTAACCTGTTTGTTCAGTGATAAACAGGGTATAATACAAATGACACGAAGAACATAGAACACAAATGCAAAAGTCAGGAGTTTCATTCATCAAAGGAGTTTCATGTACATATAAGAGTCCGTCACTATCAGGACTCACAAAAAAAAAAGCAAATACATAAGCGCAACCATCAGGGCTGGCTCTCCCCCGCACCCTCGCCCAGTTGGCTTTGCACCTCGTCCTGGATATCGGGTCCCCGTGCTGGCAGTGGTGGCGGTCCCATTACACTTAGCCCTGCCTTGCCAGAAGATACAGCAATACTAGCGGTAAAAGCGCTCGTCTGATCACGATCCAGTGCCCCCTATCGAGCACACTAATAACGCGCCTCAATGCTCTAGCGCTCATACTCAGCCATTGAAAGTCGGCCTTGGAGACTCTCCATCTGAGCCCGGTCTCGATCCCTTTCTTCGGTCAAAACCTCCAACCGAATCTGGAGTCGTGAGAGCTTGCGAGGGAGATCGTCGCTGGAGAGCCGCGACAACTGTTCTTCCAAAGCTCGGATACGAGCGGCGTTTGCCTGTGCCTGGGTCACCATCCCTCGAGCATGTTCCAACTCTGCCTCAGCTTGATGAAGAGCTGCACGGAGGGCATCAACCTGTAGAAGGAAAAGCATTGTTATCCAAGTCAGAAATGAAGCTCGCCGAGTAAATGCAAGAAAGGAAGAAGTCAGGAAAGAAGAATTACCTGGGCAATACGATCCTCTTCAGCCTGGGTGGCCCGTCGGATGGCTTGAGCCAGTTGACCGTGCAAGTTCGTCACGAGGACCTCGTGAGCAGCAGCGCCAGATGATGAAGCTCCAGCGAAGGCAGAAGGAGGAGTAGCTTGGGTGTAAACGGCTCGCTGTACCAAGAGGATAACCATCAGCGCTTAAATACTAAAACAACTTAATTAATAAAATGAATATGTGATCGTTCCAAATTGTGCATCGTTAAACACTCATAAGAACGTTCAATCTACATTTATTCGGCTCGTGCAAATTCGATTTTGAAAATTAATAATGGTGAGTCCGAGTCGATCCACAGGGAGTTAAATTTCTAACTTTGAAAATCTTGTGATTCTTAGTTATCTAAAAATATGTGAGAATTTGAGTGAACTAATTACTTATTTAAACTAGAATTCAATTAACTAATGTTACCTAAAAATATAATTACGCAAATTAAACAAATCCCTTTTTTTTTTTTCAGAAATTAAACATAATTACATATGGAAAGTAAGCACAACAAAAAAATATATATATATAACAAAGACACCGTTATTTAACTATGTTTAAATTATTAATTATCTAAAAATCACGAAACAAATTACAACGTTTATGGTTTAATATTCTTAAACTAAATAATCAAACATCAAATACTAAATAACTAATCCTAAACAATTAAACTAATACTATACAAATGGAAATAGGAAAGTAAAGCAGTGGTCTCTGCTGGGTCTTTGAAGGGGTGCTGGTGCAGTAGACCGCTGGTAAGAAAGTGGTGCAGTGGACCGTTGGAGAGGAGCAAGTATACGCTGGCTTCTGCTGGTGGCTGAGGGATGCTGGAGCTGCTGACTGGTGAGTGGAGAAGCTTGCTGGCGCGTGGAGAAGCTTGCTAGCTTGCCGGCAGGCACGTGGAGAGCAGGAGGGGGCCGGCTGCTGGTGCAGCGTGGGAGTGTTGCTGGCAGCTGGTGGATGGAGGCCGGCTTCACCGGGCATGCATGCGTAGACGGTGGAGCTCCTGGAGCCGGTGCATGGAGCTCGGGCAGGTGCTGGAGCAGGCCGGCTTCACCGCACGTTGCTTTGCTGCATGCGTGGAGGAGCTGGAGGAGGCCGGCGGTGCTGCAGGCGTGCATGCATGCACGTGGACTTGCTGGAGGAGGCCGGCTTCATCGCAGCGCGTGGACGATGATGGGTGGTGCGCCGGGTGCAGCGCGTGGGGGCCGGTTGCTGGTGGAGAGTTCGCCGGGTGCTGGGAGAGATCGAGAGAGAGAGTTGCGGGGAGAGAAGAGAGGAGAGAGGGAGGAAGAGAGGGATAGCGGCGAAGAGAGAGGAAGGGATGCGGGAAGCTCGGGAGAAATCGGAGAGAGAGAGAACAGAGGGAGAGAAAAAGAGACCGAGAGAGAGATCTGTGGAGGGAGAGAGATTGCTGTGCGTGGGAGAAACCGAGAGGAATCTGAGAGGAGGGAGGAACCGAGAGAGAGAGGGAATCTGTGCGTGGGAGAAACTGGAAAAGGCGGAGGATAGGTCGGCTGCTCGGAAAACGCCGGAAAATCCCAGAGAGAGAGGGAATTACGGGAGAGAAGAGAGAGAGAGAGAGAGAGGGCGTGTGGGAGAGGTTGGAAAAGGAGAAGGAGCTGGCTGGGAAACGAAGAGAGGGAGAAGGAGGTTGCAGGAAAGGAAACCGAGAGAGAGGAGGCGGGTGAAGGAGAGCAGTAGAGAAGGAAGAACCCGGCCCTTTTAAAATGAGAGAGAGGGTTTAAAATAAAGAAAGGAAGGGATGGAGGTGGCTGGGCTGAGAGAGGGATTATGGTAAGTGGCTGGGACGCATGCTGGGCGGTTTGTGTGGAGGTTGTGGGTGGTCTGGGAAATAAGGGAGAGAAAATAGAAATAGATAGACAAAAAAGAAAGAAGGGAAGGGCGGCGGCTAGCCTCTCTTAGGGTAAGGTAAGAATTAGGATTTCTTGGGTAAAGGGTTAGGGTAACCCTAATATGAGGAGCAAATTACCAGTTTGCCCCTACGTCCTTTTATTTTCCAAAAAGATGGACGATTCTGCTGAGATTTGAACCTCGGACCTCCCACAAGCCTGCAAAGTCTGGACCATTGCACCACGGCTTCCTTCATGCCCTGTTCACATAAAATAAATTCAAGTTAGCATATTATCACATTTATTTATTTATTTCATCTCGATTTTGTCGAAAAATCGCAAACACGCTATACTCCATTAATCATATGAAATGACGATGTTTTTAAGTCAGAATTTGATGAAATTAGTATCGTTGGACTTGGTACGCAATTATCTATCATTTCATGCTATTTTACAGATAAAAACATGAGTATGGTGCATATGATTGCCCTTAAATGATCAATTTAACACTTTATTACACCCCCCAACTTACTCATTGCTACTCCCTTAGCAATGCGAATAAGGAAAAGTTAGGACAAACAATGAATTATCATGCTTCATTTGTAGTATCTTTCACAAACAATTTAAGTGGTAGCCGATTGGTTAAGCTAAAGTTTTTCATATCCCACAATATTTTGATTCACGACAGGTAATTGTGCATGTAAATTGGCACGCTTAGAACTCATTTCCGTCATTTCCGGTATATTCTTGCCTTTACTACCCTTTAGATAAGACTACCTGGGGAAGATAAGAGATTAAAAGATTTCCCGATCAATTAGCGAGGACCGTTTTTCAGTTCCCGCCCCGACTCAGCACTTTTCACGACTTGGTCATATTTCTAGTACGATGGACTTTTTGGCGTGGTTTTTTTTTTTATTTCATTGTACTTTTGCTTTTGAGAGTGCGTACTTTTTGCCACTCTCTTTGAATTGCCTGAGGGGAGGTGCGACTTTTTGCCACCTACCTTCCTTTAGCTCTTTTAACGCCTTCTATTGCCTTTAGTGTTTACAGCTGTCCATTTTAAATGACCGCCTCTTTTAGAGTGTTGAGTGGGACAGTCCCCTATTACGAATCCTACACATTCCTTTCGTTCAACCTAAAAAGAAAAATTAGAATAAGTAGTCTTATCCTTAAGGTTAATTCTAGCAATTCTATACTTTTAAGATCTTGTATTTATTCTAAGTTGTCGTGTGTGTGTGAAAATCATCCTACCGTAGATTTTTGTGAAGTGGGATATTTAAACTTTGAAGGTTCTTTAACCAATGTGACTAACAGAAAACTGATTTGTTTAAGATTTACTTAATGAAACATGATTTTCATGCAATTTTTATAAGATGTGAAAAGAAGTTTTTGAAAGAAATTTTTAAAAATTTGACCATTTTTCAGTGAAAGATATCAGTTTACTTCAAAAGATCTTCAATAAATGCATATAAAATTGATTGTCCCACCCCCCAACTTGATTGACATTGTTCTCAATGGCATAAAAGATATGAAAAACATGTTAGCCAGAAGAGAATTGTGAAGGAAAGAAACAACCTGTGATAAAGATGATGCGACATGCCCAAGGCGACTGCTGCTCATGGACCTAAAAGGAAAAGAAATACAAAAATTGAAGTAAAATATTGGGTTGCCTCCCAACAAACGCTAAGTTTATCGTCTTCAGCCAGACGGAAGTTCAATTATTGTGGATCACTTAGTTCTATGGATTCAAGTGGTGCATTTTGAAGATTTTTAATGAATGGTTTCAACCGTTGACCATTAACGGTAAAAGTGTTCCCACTCTTGGGATTCAGAATTTTAACAGCTCCATGATCGAAGGCTTTAACGACCACGAATGGTCCATCCCATCCGGATTTTAGTTTTCCAGGAAATAGGCGAAGCCTAGAGTTAAATAGCCAAACTTTCTGCTTTAGAAGAAAGGATTTTCTCACAATATGTTTATCATGAAAAACTTTAGTTTTGGCTTTATAAATATTTGAATTTTCATAAGCCTCGTTGCGCAACTCTTCTACCTCACTTAGTTGTAAGGTTCGGTAGGAACCAGCTTGGGCTAGGTCCAGATTGACTTGTTTGATGGCCCAATAAGCCCTATGTTCCAATTCCACCGGAAGGTGGCACGCTTTTCCAAAAACCAGGCGATAAGGAGACATGCCAATAGGAGTTTTATAAGCAGTCCGATAGGCCCATAAAGCATCATCCAATCTTTCAGACCAATCTTTTCTATCGGGCCTAACGGACTTTTACAGAATATTCTTAATCTCTCTATTGGAAACTTCCACTTGGCCACTGGTTTGGGGATGATAAGGGGTACCTACTTTGTGATTAATCCCATATTTCTTAAGCAAAGCTCGAAACTCGTAATTCATAAAATGCGTTCCCCCATCACTTATGACAGCTTTAGGCCACCCGAACTGAGAAAAGATATTCTTTTGAACGAATTTAATAACCACTTTATGATCATTGGTTCGGGTGGCTACTGCTTCAATCCATTTTGAGACATAATCCACCGTTACTAGAATATATGTATGTCCAAAAGAGGGTTGAAAAGGTCCCATAAAGTCAATTCCCCAAACATCAAAGACTTCAACCACCAAGATTGAGTTGAGTGGCATCATATCCCATTTCGCCATATTTCCTACAGCCTGACATCGGAGGCAAGTTTTGCTGAACTCATGGGCATCTTTGAAAAGTGTGGGCCAGTAAAAACCACTTTGCAGGACCTTGGCTGCAGTTTTCTTTCCTGAGAAATGGCCTCCACAAGCCAGATTATGATAGAAGTTGAGAACACTTTGTTGTTCTTCTTCAGGAACGCATCGCCTAATAATTTGATCAGGACAGAATTTGAATAATTCAGGATCCTCCCAGAAATAATACTTTTCCTGGGAAAAGAATTTGTCCTTCTCACTTTTAGTCCATCCTTCCGGAAGCTGATTAGTCACCTTGTAATTGACAATATGGGCATACCAAGGTGCAATAGTGTGAGAAATGGCTAGAAGATGCTCATCAGGAAAGGAATCAGTAATTGGCGTACTTTCAGAGATCGGAATTCGGGATAGGTGGTCAGCTACAACATTCTCAGAACCCTTCTTATCCCGAATTTCCAAATCAAATTCCTGAAGGAGTTAGATCCCTCTAATAAGTCTAGGCTTTGCATCCTTTTTGGTCAACAGGTATTTTAGAGTCGAGTGATCAGAATAGATTATGACTTTTGCCCCTAAAAGATAAGATCTGAATTTTTCTACGGCAAAAACCACAGCTAACAATTCCTTTTCAGTGGTGGTATAATTCATTTGAGCATCGGCTAGGGTGCGACTTGCATAATAGATCACCACGGGACACTTGTTGATTCTTTGTCCCAAAACCGCACCGATAGCATAATCAGAGGCATCACACATGATTTCGAAGGGTAAAGACCAATCTGGAGATTGAAGAATCGGGGCTTTGGTCAAAGATTCCTTCAGAGAATTGAATGCCTTGATGCAAGATTCATCCATTTGGAAAGGAACATCCTTAGCTAGGAGAAGAGTTAGAGGCCGGGCAATTTGAGAGAAATTGTGGATAAACCGGCGATAGAAATCGGCATGGCCAAGGAATGAACGGATCTGTCTAACCGAGGTGGGAGGAGGAAGATTGGATATGAGATCGATCTTAGCTTTATCAACCTCTATCCCCCTTTCAAACACAATATGGCCTAGAACAATGTCCTCTCGAACCATAAAATGGCTCTTTTCCTAGCTAAGTATCAGATTGGTGTCAATGCATCTAGCTAGCACTTGTTTAAGATTTTCTAAGCAATTTTCAAAAGAATCCCCGAAGATTGAGAAATTATCCATGAAAACTTTGAGGAATTCTCCCACCATATCGGAGAATATAGCCATCATACATCGTTGAAATGTGGCTGGTGCGTTGCATAATCCAAATGGCATCCTCCTAAAAGGAAACGTGCCATAAGGGTACGTAAAGGTGGTCTTTTCTTGATCTTCTGGGTAAATAGCCACTTGATTGTACCCGGAGTACCCAGCTAAGAAGCAAAAGTACTTCTGGCCCGATAACTTTTCCAGAATCTGATCCATGAATGGGAGTGGAAAGTGATCCTTTTTAGTCATGAGATTCAGTTTTCGGTAATCAATGCACACTCTCCATCCCGTGGTGAGCCTAGTGGGTACCTCTTCCCCATGATCATTCTTGATAACCGTTAATCCAGATTTCTTGGGTACCACTTGGGTTGGGTTGACCCATTTACTGTCTGATATTGGGTAAATGATACCCGCATCTAGCCATTTCACAACTTCCTTCTTCACCACTTCTTTCATATTGGGATTAAGCCGCCTTTGCATCTCCCGACTGGGCTTAGAATTCTCTTCCATATAGATATGATGCATGCAAATGGATGGACTTATTCCCTTTAAATCTGTCACCGACCATCCAATGGCACCCTTGTGGTCTTTGAGGACCTCGGTTAATTGGGCCTCCTGCGGCGATGTGAGATTTGCCGCAATGATGACCGGGAGAGTTTGGTCCGGGCCCAAAAAGATATACTTGAGAGACTCGGGTAATGGTTTGAGTTCAAGCTCAGGAGAGTCCTCTAAGGATGGCAAAGCGGGTTCAGATTGTAAGGCTGGTAAAGGTTCAACCTTGGGCCAAGATGTTAATGGGCTGGGAGAATTCTTTAAAATATTGGCTTCCTCCAAAAGGTCATATGTGGACATCTCATTTTCTTCAACCAGATTATCCAAGATATCAATAGTATGGCATTCTTCTTCATGATCCGGGTATTGAGATGCTTTGAAGACATTAATCTTGACCTTTTGACCCCCAAATGAAATGTCCATTATGCCAGTTTTACAATTTATATTAGCTTTGGCAGTGGCTAAGAATGGACGACCTAAAATGATCGGGGTGTGAATGAGTTCCTCAGGTAATGCCATATCCAGAATAAGAAAATCCACGGGAAAATAGCAATCATGAACCTTCACAATAACATCCTCAATTAATCCCCGTGGAGTTTTCACAGACCTATCAGCCAACTGTAAGATGATGGGTGTGGGCTTTAATTCCCCAATATCAAATTTCTCATAAATGGCTGTTGGCAAGAGGTTCACCCTAGCACCTAAATCCAATAAAGCTCTATCAAATGTAACTCCAGCTAAGTCATATGAAATTAGAGGTGCTCCAGGATCCTTTAACTTCTTGGGTAAATGATTCATCACAATCGCACTAACATCTTCTGAAAGCCGAACTTTTTCGGGTGCCATTCTAGATTCTCTTCGTGGAGTACATAATTCCTTGAGAAACTTAGCATAAGCTGGCACATGCTTGATGGCATCGAGGAGTGGAATATTAATCTGGACTTGTTTGAATAAATCCAACAACTCCTCATTCTAGGCCGGTTTCTTCCTGGCATTGGGCTTAGCTAACAAGGCATTTGGAAATGGCACCCTAGGTTGATAAGAACTTGGGCCTTCATCTATCTTCCATTTCCCTTTCGGATCCTCCTCCAACTTTTCCATGTTGGGTTCAGCCTCACTCTCACTTTCAATTTCATGAGGCCCATTCGTGGAACCTTTGGCTAACTCTCCATCTGCATGTGGTTTTTCTAAACTTTTCTCACTCCTAAGGGTTGAAATGGCTTTAGCATTCTCAAATTGCGGCCCTTTAGGTTGTGGAAATGGGTCAGGCTAAGGTAAAAGGCCCGATTGCTGTGGAAAATCTGGAGGTTGATTCCTTGGATTGGCAATGGGTTGACTAGGAAATTGGCCCACTTCTCTTCTCATCGTAGCCTCAGCTAGTTGGCCCATTTGACTTTCCAACTTAGCAATAGATTGTTACTGGAGGAAAATCAGTTGTTGGAGTTGAGTGAATTTGTCATCAAAGTTGGGCTGAGGAGGTTATTGGTAAGTGGGTGGAGGATGGTATTGGGTTGGTTGTCCATATTAGAATGAATGGTAGTGGGCCGGTTGACCTGATTGGAATGATTGATAATGGGCCGGTTGACCTGATTGATACTAGGCCGGTTGAGAAAATTGGGCTTGAGATCCCCTGGCCTGAACATTACCATAGAAATTAGATTGCTGTTGAAAAGAATTCTGTGACTTTTGGGCTTAATGCATGGGAGGATTGAACATTGGTAATGGGGCCTGCTGATTCTTCCAAGAGAAATTAGGGTGGTTTCTCCAGCCAGGATTGTAAGTATTTGAGAATGGATCATTATTGGGCCTGGAGAATCCCTGGGCAGCCTGAACTTGTTCTTGAATGAATGGTGGAAGTTGGGCTGCAGTTGGGCATTCATTCACTTGATGGGTTGGACTTGCGCACAAGGCACACATATCATGATTGGCAGAAGATGGGCCTTCATATGGACTAGATTGTGTTGGGTAAGTAAGCTCTTGCTTGTTTAAGGCCAAGAGTTGGTCTAGTTTCTGGGCCAATATGTCTACCTTATCCAATTTCTGATTAATCAGATTTATGTCCATTCTAGATTCGGGCTCTCTGCGGACCTTAAGTTCATACATTCCAGTCCGTTTAGATGGCCCAACAAACCTCTCATAAGATGATAATGAGGCATGATTGATGGAATTTTCACTTAACATCTCAAAAAGATCATAGGCTTCATCTTCATTTTTCATCATAAATGCCCCTCCACATGAGGCATCCACCATCTGTCTGAACTGTTCAGACAATCCTTCATAGAATGCTTGGACAATTTGCCATTTTAAAAGCCCATGATGAGGGCATTTCCTAAGCAATTCTTTCAGTCTTTCCCAAAATTCATGGATCAATTCCCCAGGAGTTTGGGTAAAACTCGTGATGGCCCTTCTCATGGTATTGGTCCGCCCTATGGGATAGAACTTCTTGAGAAATTCTTTATGCATTTCTTCCCATGTCCTAATGGGCCTTCCTATAGTTCCTAACCAATATTTAGCCTTATCTTTTAATGAAAAGGGAAATAAGGTCAACTTAAGGCCATCATCGGTGAAATTCTGGATCTTCACTATGGAACAAATTTCTAGAAATTCATCCAGATGCTTATAAGGATCTTCATTAGTATTCCCATAAAAGGATGGGAGCATCTGAATGGTACTAGATTTAATTTCATATTGATTGGCTGGATTCTGAGGAAGATGAATACAGGATGAAGGTTGATATCGATTTGGAATGAAATAGTCCTTCATTTGCTTTGGTGGGTCCTGATTATCAGCCATTTGATCTTATGGGGGATTTCTTTGATGTAGGATTCTTTCTATTTCAGCAAATGGTCCTAGAAGGTTAGGGTTTTGAAATCTCCTACCTTGCATACACTAGGACTGATAGAGAGAGGATGAATTTGAATTTTGTTTTCTATTTCTTTTTTTCTTTTTAAATGCAAACAATTTTGACAAACAAATTATCCTAATGATCTAATGTTAACCTAGACTCTCTATGTGAATTTTCTTACAAGGTGAATGGAGTCCACCTCAAGTCATAACCACAATCAATCAACGGCCAGGTAAGAGGTGGGGTAGTGGGAGGCTCCCCCTACTTTCGTAGGGACCTAATTGGATAACCACTTTCCTGCTTAGACATTTGCCTTTTTAACCTCTAGCCTAGACACCGTTGCCAAAAGTGGAGGTAACCCGAAATTTAAACCACTCACGGTGTAAACCCTAGATTCTCCTTCAACTTGCTTTTAATTGGATTAGGAAATGTCAATGCAAGGAAGGTGATTTGTGGGCTAAGGAAGGGTGATCAAATCCCTACCTTATATAGTTAAAGTTGTTGCCCTTAAAGTCTTTTTGAATGCAATACAAGGCAATAATCAAATCAATGCAGGGTGTGTTGATGCAATAATGAATGACTTGCTAAAATTGAAACACGTACCTTTCCCCCGTAATCTTCAACAATTTATAGAAATAACTGTACAAGGAAACTAGCTCTTGCTTTCCTAGAATGATGAATGCCTAGCATGGAAGGTTTCTAATCTTGAAATGAAGGTTTTTAAATTTGGATGTTCTTCTTTTGTTCCTTTTTTAGTTAATGGAAACCTATCTAAACTAGAAACTACAAAAATGGAAACTAACTAAAGTCAAGAAATTGAAACATAGAAAGTTAGAACACACTTATCATGATTTCGCTTTCCTTTTTTTTTTTTTCAATATACCTGCAAAAATAAGAAAAATAAGGTTAGCTAAAGAATAATTACACTAAATCCAAGATAATCAAAATTAAAAATCTAACTCCCCGGCAACGGCGCCAAAAATTGATCATTCCAAATTGTGCGTCGTTAAACACTCATAAGAACGTTCAATCTAAATTTATTCGGCTCATGCAAATTCGATTTTGAAAATTAATAATGGTGAGTCCAAGTCGATCCACAGGGAGTTAAATTTCTAACTTTGAAAATCTTGTGATTCTTAGTTATCTAAAAATAGGTGAGAATTTGAGTGAACTAATTACTTATTCAAACTAGAATTCAATTAACTAATGTTACCTAAAAATATAATTACACAAATTAAACAAATCCCCTTTTTTTTTTTCAGAAATTAAACATAATTACATATGGAAAGTAAGCACAACAACAAAAAAATATATAACAAAGACACCGTTATTTAACTATGTGTAAATTATTAATTATCTAAAAATCACGAAACAAATTACAACATTTATGGTTTAATATTCTTAAACTAAATAATCAAACATCAAATACTAAATAACTAATCCTAAACAATTAAACTAATACTATACTAATGGAAATAGGAAAGTAAAGCAGTGGTCTCCGCTGGGTCTTTGAAGGGGTGCTGGTGCAGTAGACCGCTGGTGAGAAAGTGGTGCTGTGGACTGCAGGAGAGGAGCAAGTATACGCTGGCTTCTACTGGTGGCTGAGGGATGCTGGAGCTGCTGACTGGTGCGTGGAGAAGCTTGCTGGCGCGTGGAGAAGCTTGCTAGCTTGCCGGCAGGCACGTGGAGAGCAGGAGGGGGCCGGCTGCTGGTGCAGCGTGGGAGTGTTGCTGGCAGCTGGTGGATGGAGCCCGGCTTCACCGGGCGTGCATGCGTGGACGGTGGAGCTGCTGGAGCCAGTGCATGGAGCTCGGGCAGGTGCTGGAGCAGGCCGGCTTCACCGCACGTTGCTTTGCTGCATGCGTGGAGGAGCTGGAGGAGGCCGGCGGTGCTGCGGGCGTGCATGCATGCACGTGGACTTGCTGGAGGAGGCCGGCTTCACCACAGCACGTGGACGATGATGGGTGGTGCGCCGGGTGCAGCGCGTGGGGGCCGGTTGCTGGTGGAGAGTTCGCCGGGTGCTGGGAGAGATCGAGAGAGAGAGCTGTGGGGAGAGAAGAGAGGAGAGAGGGAGGAAGAGAGGGATAGCGGCGGAGAGAGAGGAAGGGTTGCGGGAAGCTCGGGAGAAACCGGAGAGAGAGAGAACAGAGGGAGAGAAAAAGAGATCGAGAGAGAGATCTGTGGAGGGAGAGAGATTGTTGTGCGTGGGAGAAACTGGAGAAGGAGAAACCGAGAGGAATCTGAGAGGATGGAGGAACCGAGAGAGAGAGGGAATCTGTGCGTGGGAGAAACTGGAAAAGGAGGAGGATAGGTCGGCTGCTCGGAAAACGCCGAAAAATCCCAGAGAGAGAGGGAATTTATGGGAGAGGAGAGAGAGAGAGAGGGCGTGTAGGAGAGGTTGGAAAAGGAGAAGGAGCCAGCTAGGAAACGAAGAGAGGGAGAAGGAGGTTGCAGGAAAGGAAACCGAGAGAGAGGAGGCGGGTGAAGGAGAGCGGTAGAGAAGGAAGAACCCGGCCCTTTTAAAATGAGAGAGAGGGTTTAAAATAAAGAAAGGAAGGGATGGAGGTGGCTGGGCTGAGGGAGGGATTATGGTAAGTGGCTGGGACGCATGTTGGGCAGTTTGTGTGGAGGTTGTGGGTGGTCTGGGAAATAAGGGAGAGAAAATAGAAATAGATAGATAAAAAAGAAAGAAGGGAAGGGCAGCGGCTAGCCTCTCTTAGGGTAAGGTAAGAATTAGGGTTTCTTGGGTAAAGGGTTAGGGTAATCCTAATATGAGGAGCAAATTACCAGTTTGCCCCTACGTCCTTTTATTTTCCAAAAAGATGGACTATTCTGCTGAGATTTGAACCTCGGACCTTCCACAAGCCCTCAAAGTCTGGACCATTGCAGCACGGCTTCCTTCATGCCCTGTTCACATAAAATAAATTCAAGTTAGCATATTATCACATTTATTTATTTATTTCATCTCGATTTTGTCGAAAAATCGCAAATACGCTATACTCCATTAATCACATGAAATGACGATGTTTTTAAGTCAGAATTTGACGAAATTGGTATCGTTGGACTTGGTACGCAATTATCTATCATTTCATGCTATTTTATAGATAAAAACGTGAGTATGGTGCATATGATTTCCCTTAAATGATCAATTTAATACTTTATCAATATGCATAATTCATTCATACATACCAGATCGAAGAGCTCTTTCTGTACTTGCTCAAACTGGGCCTCCGTACCATTGAGTCGGTCCCGGAGAGTGATGATGGTGGCGTAGCGTGCATCTTGCATATCCATACATGACATCCATTCATTCACAAATCGAAATGAAGATAATAATTAAAATGAAAGAAGCATGACAACATACTTACATCAAAAGGATGGAGAAGTTGCAGCTGGTCGGCGTAATGCGCTCGGTACTGCTGGAGGTAGGCCTCGCTACTCTCTGCATTTGACTGTACCAAGATGCTACCGCGGTGCCAGTCATCATACTGGTCACGGAATTTGAGGCGCTAGTCAGTGCGGGCTTGCTTCCCCCGCATCATCCGTCCGATCCCCTCTGGGACCTCTTCATCCACCCGTTCCTGGTGGACACCCAATGTGGGCATAACCAGCCGTAGGCGAAGCAGCTCGACTTCATTAAGGCAGTGGACCCACACCTGGCGTCCATACCTCCCTCTACCGGCCGTCACCCAGGGCTGGTCTGCCTCTCCCATGCCCAAATACGGGTGCCAAATCACCTGTATGCATATAGATTATATACATTCATAATCATAAATTGCATTTAATTTGTGAAAGATTGCATCAAACAAGCAAGAAAACTGTATTTACCAGAAATTCTGCATAATCAAGGAATTGACGGCGGAGGGCCGTCAACTGATAGTGCTACAGAGCGGTGTCCACAATCGACTGCCAACAGCAGGCCAACGGGACGGCATCGTGTCTTGCGGCCTTCGCACGGCCGAGAGGGAAGTAAAAGTAACTCCACACCTGCATATATGCATATATAAGTTAGAAAAGCATCATATCATAAGCATGCATTTACACAAATAATAATTAAAATGTTTTGCACTTGGAGAAACGGCGAAAAGCCGCTGATGGTAGTCCGGTGTGACCGCGGAAAGATCAGCAAAAAGATGGGCCAGCAGGGCCGCACCCCAAGCATACTCATGAAGACGATCCAAATTGTTTAGCAAACTCAGGAATCTAGAATGAATGTGGTCACCCTTCACACCGAAGAGTAATCGACCAAAGAAGAAGACCAAGAAGACTCAGAGTTGTTTATCTCCCTCCTCCTCCTAACTCTCATCCCTGCAATATACCTAGGAAGCTGATCTAGCTAATCTGTCTCAGAAGGCCTCCCTAGACTCATCTGAACGTCATCTAGGGTCCACTAATCCTAGTGCCCTCTCTACCTCTACTCTGGGCATGGTCCTAGATTCTCTATCTAAACTAGAAACATCGATGCCGAGGAGACTCTCCGCCAGCCCAAGGTAATCGGGGTATGTAACCCCACTCACTACCCGGCCCTCCACACGGAGGCCAGTGACCCTCGCCACGTATTCCAAATTAGGGACCATATGTCCCCTAGGCATTAGACATGCCTTGCTCTCGGCATCCCACCGCTCTCGTAAGACTTGTAGCAATACCAAATCGAGCCAAAATGGCTCGATATCTAGGATCTCGCCGAACCCCATCCGGCGTAGTCGCGCCTTTTGGAAGTCAGGCAAACCTCGGTATGCACCGATGACCAGATCCTATGATATTCTAGTCTTCATTGTCCCCTGCAAATAATTCAAGAATAACATCAAATAACAGGCATCTAAAATCAATTTCCAAAATTTCTTTTGAATTAAATTCTACCTTTGTGAATGCGTCGGACTAGGTTGACACCTCTTGAAAGGCGTCACCTAGTCTCGATGCCATTCATCCACAGATCTGACGATCCGTGGATTCCTCTTCCAAGCTCATTTTTTTTCAAGCAAATCACATCCAATCAAAAAGCTTACCAGAGGAGGGCCGGCCTTCGCCGCTTCTTCCTCACCCGCCACCGCGGGTGGAGCTTCTTCGGCATCTAAAAATGTCGCCGCCTCCGCTAGAACCATCGCCGCAGGAGGAGCTTCTTCGGACGCCTCCGCCCTTGCCGCTAGTGAGGCAAGTCGTCGGCACTTCCCATGGCCACTCGAGCTCCCACTGGATTCCATGGTGGGTGAGATGGGGGTTGAAGGAGATGGAGTTCAGATTTGAAAGAGAAGATGGTGATGAGAGTTGGTGGAGAAAGGAGATGGAGCTCGGACGAAGCTCGAGAGAACTAGCTTTCGCCGGAGCCGGAGAGGATGGCCAGAGTTGAGAAGATCACTGGTGAAGACGTTTGTCGCCGGAGAGAGAAAAGAAAGAAAGGAGAGAGAAAGTGAAATGAGTGAATGAGGAAGGAAGAGCTCGGGCTCGCGAAGCCCCTGTTTGGAAAGTTTAAAAGGCATCGTTGAACAGTGACGCTATTTATTGGCACATAAACTGAGGCGGCAAGAGCAATTTTTGAAAATTATAAAAAGTGTCCCCCAATCACGATGCTATTAAGATTAAACCGTCAATACTGAGTAGAGCCGTACCATGGAAATCATTTATATGCGTCCCTATCTCGCGATGCGTTTCAGTGGATTAATTGTTGGAAATCTCTGAAAAATAGGAGAGAGAAAGAGAAAAGTGTCTCCCCGGCAAGACGCGATTTTGGCTTTTAAAGGATTGAATTCTTATTTTGGAAAATTGAATTTAATGGAAAAAGCGTCTCTCAGAGTCGACGCGATTTGAATTAAATAAGCCCGAACCTTGATATTTAATGAAAAATCACAATTTTACTCAAGGAAAAATTACAGGAAAATTGCAAAACATTAAGGGATGATTTTTATTGTATTAAGGAACAATTCTTCATTGAAAATAAAATCAAAGGTACATAAGGTCGAAAGATGAGAGAGAATTTTCAAGGGCAAATCTTCTTAAGCTCCTTTATATATGATTTCTATAGTTCTTTGTTTGCTTCATGAGGAAGTTTTACACAACGGGTGGAGCCGATCTTCCAAAGAGTTGCAATGAGTTCTGTTGCCTCGAAATCGTTGTCAGTTACTAATGTCCGCTTCTTCATTGGAGAAAGAGAAGATATTTCTGGAAATTCGTAACGTAGCATACCAAGTTGAGGATGACAGCGATGTGGATTATAAAGAATGAACTCGATTGCCCTAATCAGTCGGAGTTCTGTACCAGCACCACGGCGCACGTGAACCGCCTTTTCCATGAGAGCAAGTGGCGTGGATTCGAATCTAATTTTGGGTATAGTTTTGAAGTAAGTGCACCAGTTAGCTCGAGTCTTGAGGTTGGGCATTCGATTGGTCATGTTGTCATTGAACTTCACAATGTTAGCAATATGGAAGATAGGACTGCGTTGATATGTCTGGGATATTTTTAGAACTTTTTCTTCATTATGGTTGAATTTGAAGTGAAATTCCACCCATAAAGCTAAGAGAAGCATGCCTGCCATAAGGAAGTTGACCTGAAGAAGTTGCAGAGAGCCCACTATAGAGATAGGCTTGAACTGTTGTGCTGATCTGCTTTCCTTCAAAAATCTCATTGATTGCACTTATTTGATCATCTTCTAGAACATTATCTTGGGGAGGGAATTGTAGAGTTCCAGCTAAGCATGTGGTGAATGCCTTCATCACGTTCTCTGTATCTTCATCCTTGAGATCTTCAATCTTCTTCAGAATCCATTCGACTAATTTGGTAAGATTAATTCCCTTTTTTGTGAAACAGCCTTGAATTTCTTTTCGATCCTTTATAATCTTCTTCAAGAATTGATAACCATTGATCTTTTCCCTCATGAACATCATATCACTCAAATCAGGTTCATCATTGACCTTGAGCTTAGGAAGACCCAATAAGAGTTCAGCTTCTTATAAAAGGATAGTGGCTTCGTACGTAACAAAAAGAAAAGTATGAGTTTGTGGATGCCACAATTTGGATAAAGCGCCCATGGCAGTCCAATCCATACTTGTGCTTTTGTAATGTTTGCCATGAATAACCAACCCTTGAATATGCCACTTGGATATATAAGATTGCATGGACATATTGATCTTGTTTACAAGCTTTGGGATCCATGGAAGTGAGGAGAATCTTCTTGGACCAGGGAAGAAAGGATATCTCTAGATAAAGAAAAGAATTTGGAATAGTTCTATCTTACTCGTTGAAGAATTGGAGTATGGAAAACATGTAAAGAGAATTGAAGAACATAGAAGGGTGATTGATTAGCTTACTTGTAAGTTAGGATCTCGCCCACTTAAATGATCTTTCACTTCAAAGAGCTTTCCAATGGTTTTCTTCACCCTCTTGTTTGAAGAATCTTGTGAAGAATTCGCCATCCTTCTTAAATAAATTGAAAGAGGGATGTGGATTGAAGGAAAGTGGAGTCTGGATTGGAGTTAGAATAGGGAACTATTTCTGTAAGTTAAATGGCGTCTGAACGGGGCGACGTCATTCAAATAACGTCTGTGAACAGCGACGTCATTTGATGAATTTTCTGCCTTTCTGTTATTTTCTTGAAATTCCATATTTGCTGATACTTGATATTGATTACTACTTGCTTGAAGATATTGACAAAATCTGAGTGCAAGAAATTCAAGAAAAGAAAAACGAAGCTGAAAATTTCAACAAGGTCCCACTGTAGGAGTTTCATTGAGTCCTAACCGTAACTAAAAAGACGGTTATCTCTATCCTTATATTCCTTCATGTAATTGATTTGCATTATCATTACTATATATAAATATTTATTAGAGTATATCAAGGACCTTGTGATTTTGATAAAACTAGAATTTGAGTCCCCCTTCAACAAAAACAGTGATAATTCTAGAGAATTCTTAATTGCACGGATAGACCGTTGGATTGTTAATTAAGGAGAACAATGGTTTCGCTTTTGTGAAATGGTACGTAGATAAACGAACTTCGGCTTAGCACTAGATTACATGATTAATATCTTGACTCATCAATGAAAATTTAAAAATATTATCCTTGATTAATTTATATTTTATTTCTTCTTATTTTTCTTTTAGCCCAGCATCTATCATGTAGGACTTTGAAATAATTGTGATAAGAATTAATTATTGATTAAATTTTAGACTATTGTTCAAAAAAAAAATCCTAACGTGATGTGAGATGTTTCATTCCAAATTGATCTCTCAATTATCTTTGAGATTTTTTTAAAGATATCTTTAGAATTCTATCCTTACTTGGATTCTTTATCCCAAATATTCTTGTTTTTTTTTAAGATCCATCATAGTTGTAGAACGTCCACATTGGCTGGTAACCACTCTCCATGATGAAACCTGTAGGGTTTGTGACCTAGAGTACTTCCCAATCGTAGAAGTTGATCGACCTTATTTTATTTTCCTTTGTCTCTTTCATCCAGACATAATTGACTCCATTGATTTCTTCGAGTTACTTTATTGATCATTTTAAGAAAGATTCTTATCATATGATGTTGAGAGTGTGTCACATCATATTTTAGCATCACCTTTTTAGTACATTCCATTCTATTTCACTCCCTTGCAAAGTTAATGCCAAGGTGGAGCAGCTGTAGACACGTTAATTTTGACCTCATATTGAGTAAATTTCATGTCACACTTATAATGCCCCAAAATGGCCTGATATTTAATCATTAATTAATTCTTATTGATTTTTCTCAAAATTTGTTAATTAGCGTCGCCCATGTACGACGCCATTTAATTTCTTAGCCGAAATCAGTTCGAAATTAAATTTCTAAATTCAGATAGATTTAACTGAATAGCGTCGCCACAGGAAGACGCCATTTAAGTCCTAATCCGTTTGGGTTTACGATTTTTAATTCAAATTAATTTTCTAATTATCTAAAACATCGCCCACAGAAGACGCGATTTAGGTTTCCTAATGTATTTCGGTTTCCTTTTCGGATTTCCTTTCTATTTTAGCCGCTTTAATTAACCAAATGGCGTCCCGTCTGGACGACGCGATTTGGCAGTTTCCTGATAAACATGATTTGACCAAGATAATCCGGTTTCGAAAGTTGGGAAGGTTGCTAACTCTTCCATGCTCATCCAAAGTAAGTCCGACTGCGGGAGAGAGTCCTATTGAAGCCCTAAACACCCTTAAACCTATTCTTATAAATATCATACCCTTTGGACCTTTGAAAATGGGTTGGCCATTGTTGATTTTAAAGCTCAAGGCAAAGTGTTTGAAGGCTCTAGAGAAGAAAAATGTGTACAACAAGAGAGGCTTCATCTAAGGCTTCTTATTCCTCATCCTTTGAAGCTCTTGAAGACCAAGACTACGGAGGAGCCAACCACCCATCTTCTTTCCCTAATTTCTTTCTAAACTTTTCATTAATTTCATAAAGTTTATTCATCGTTTTCCATAGTTCATCGTCATCATCACTTCATGTTCACACACATACACATCATTATTTCCCACACCTACATACATATTAAGGGTTTAAAGAACAACAATCAAGTGAGTAGATTAGTTTAGTTGCATGTTTAAATTTCTTATTATAATAAATACTACTCTACTCTAGTTCTAATTAGAATTTTTATTTTTTTTAATCTTTCTTACAAGGTACAAAAAAGAAGAAAGAAAGAAATCCAAAAGATTAACCATCAAGAAATTAAAAGCACGAACATCAATAAAAGGACTCTCTTTCTTTGGCCGGCCGAAAAGAGGGAATCAAGGACTCAATCTCTCAAATTTAAAAAGATAAGCGATCAATTTTTCTTTTGAAACTTTACAGTTTCTGGCGATCATATTTTCTTTAGTTTATTAGTTTTACTATTCATATGAATAACATGAACATCATATACACGATTTGAGCACCTACATAGTGTACCCAATACTATCTAAGCAAGAAATAGATATAATGTTTCTTATTATGCTAGGTACATAATAACAATCATCCAATGAAATATAGTCTCTAGATAGTAGTTTGAGATTCACTGTCCCTACAGCGATTACCGCAACTCTTGTGCCGTTACTAGCCTTAGCTCCACCTCGTCGGTCCTCAGCTTACGCCTTCCTGTCAGCACCTATATGTTATTGCAGATATGAGAAACACATCCAGTATCTAATACCCATGATGTATAGTCTCTAACTGACAAATTAACATCTATTATATAGATACCTAAAGCATCCTACTGCTTTACCTTTTCTTAAGCCTTGTCTTTGAGGTATTCCTAGCAATTCCTCTTCTAGTGGCCCTTCTGATGACAGTAGAAGCAATCACCCTTCTCAGCTCCCTTAGCTTTGTCCTTCTTAGCGACCTTTGGCTTTTTCTGTTTCTTGCCTTTGCCTTTCTTAAGGCTTTAATTGCTCTTCTCTTCTTGTTGGTCTTACCAACCATAAGGATGTGGGACTTTTCCTTCACAAGGTTCCCCTCTGCGGTCTTCAGCATATTTAGTAACTCAACTAGAAATGTCTGGATTTTGTTCATATTGAAGTTAACAATGAACTGTGCATATGATTGTGGAAGAGAAGCAAGAATAAAGTTAGTATGCATCTTCTTGGGAAGTGGAATCCAAAGAGCATCCAACCCTTCCACCCACTCAATCATCTTCAGCACATGAGTCTGCTCAGAAGATCCCTCTGCCATTTGAGCTCGAATAGATTCTTGGATATCTCATATGTTTCGATTCTACTCTGCTCACCAAACTACTCTTTCAGATGGAGCATGATGGATCTTGCATCCATCTCCTCATGCTACCTCTGCAACTATCACTTATGGAGGCAAGCATGTGGCATTGGGCCATAGTGGAGTCTTCCTTCCATTTCTCATATGACAACATATCCTCCTTTGGGACATCTAATGCTAGTTCAGTAGGAGGATCATCATCTAAGACATATGCAATCTGCTCAGACCTAAGAACAATCTTCATGCTCTTGAGCAAGTCGGAGTAACTTGGGCCTGTCAATCGGTTGGCATCCAATATGCCACGGAATGGGTTATGGTGCGACATTTTAGCCTACAAGAGATAAAATTCGAATTAGCAGATAATTCAGTTATTAATTTTAAAACAAGATATGGACTTCTTATCTAGTTTTATTCCCACTAATTTTCGTCAAACTATATAACATTCAGATATACAGAATGGGAGACGCCAACAATCTCTTAATGGGGATCCGAATCTCTAAGACTCATAGCATGACCTCGAGGAAACACAAGTATCATACTATGATCTTAAAACAACCATCTCATGGTAATTGCAACTCCTTGCAATATCTGATCATACTTTGGCTCCCAGGTCAATATTGGTGTTGGAGAAACACAATAAACTATTATTCCTGGTCTAAGCATTACCATAATTATGTGATGGAATAGATTATGATGCAGCTCCTGGAGAAACGCAAGGATAGCTACATCGTTCCTCTACCCAATCTAAAGACAATATAATGCCATAGTTTTTAGTTCTTTCATCTGACAGTGGCAGATCTTGGGGAAACACAAAAAATTGTCATCACCGAACCGAGTCCTAAAAGCTATAATGATGGAGAGCCACGCGGTACATTCTCAATGACTCGCACTCCGACTGAGATTTTAAGTTGAAGGCTTTGTTTATTTTAACTTGGTCTCGTCCTAGGTGATGTTATATAAATATATCACATATATATTTAATATATACACATAACCTAGACATTTGATTCATAATAAAAATAAAAGGCATGCGTCACATACATGTTAAAGTGTGGTCATGGATAGTACAGTGGTTTGACTTGAGCCATACAATCAAATACACTCTCATTCAATATAACAATTATATTAAATATCTGCAAACACATAGATTGTATGAACCTTTTCATTTTCCTTTCTAGTTTCAGTTGTGGATTATCCTCGCTCCTTCCTCGGTTGCCTAGATCAAATTACATAAAAAAATATCAATTTTACATCTAAATTTAAAAAAAGGCATTATGGCGAGTATATAAGAGAGGGAGGTAGAAGTACATTAGAGTATGAGAGAGGGAGAGGTTCATTGACCTCTATTTATCAACAATTAATAAAATTTATCACACACCCATGATCTACATCCATACATCATCATATGAAATATATTCTAATTCATATCTATGATCACAGTGTGTTTTATTAACCAAACCACACAAGAAATAGCACATCACATGGCTAAAATAAAAATTTTCGAAAATGAATAATTTTGGTTTAAAAAACCAAGGACTAAACAAAATTTGCGTAATTAGTTTTTTTCAAAAAAGTTTTATTTTGTTAAGCATGCAATTAAATCATATTTAAAAGCATTAACATCACATTATATGTGTACAAACACTAAAATTAATAGCTTAAGAATATTCCATGCTATATTTGAACACTTCATATAAATAGGGCAATCTAAGAATTACATTAAAAAAGAATTAATCTAACAACTTAGATCAATTAATTAAATTAACGAACTTTTGTCAATTAATTAAATGGATTCATAATATTTTAGTTGGACCCAATAAAAAAAATAAAAGCTTGAATTTGATTTCATTTTTCAAAATCCCATTTTAAAATTAAGACCAAATGCTTCTAAAATTGTTTTATTTTTTCAGAGTTTATTGGGCCCAATTTTATTTTTATTTTTTTTTGGGAGGGGGGGCATGGCCTCGGACCCAGGCCCGCCCGACTGGGCTGGCATGGTCCAAGCCCTATTGGGACCTAGCTCGGACCGCATGGCCTGAGCCAAGCTCTAGTTGGGCTGGACCCTGTCGGCGGCTAGGCAAACCCTTGCCGCCAGATAGGGTCACCCTGAGGCGGCACCCCTCCCCAGTTGGCCTCTTCCGGCGCTGGCGTCGTCCAGCAACCAGTGCGTGCCCGAGAAGGGCTTCAATGGGGCTCCTCCCCCCCCCCTTCCATGCTTCAAAAATACAGGAAGAGGAAGAAGAAGGGCATGGCCGGCCTGCCAGCGCCCCCAAGACCGCCAGGCAACCAGTCCTGCGCTTGTAGAGGGGGAAAACGTTGACCAGCAAGGAAGGATCCATCCCATGGATCCGAATGCCCCGCCATGATTCATCCAACAAAGAACACTATGAAACCCCAAATAAAAATATTTTTCTGCAGAATAAAAATACGATCTCATCGCTGTGTTCATCTCATGAACACAAATCAAACAGAAAAATAAATTCTAACATAGAATTAAATTCAAAAATCATAAATTTTACAGATCGAAATGGCGAAGAACACAGTGGAACCTTGCTCTGTTACCACTGTTGGGTACGCTGTGTCGGATCCGAGAAAACGCAGCGGAAAATAAATTTTGGATCTAATAAGTTAGACTGCGAAGATACTTTTGTATGAAGCTCTACTTTCCGATAGAGTCATTACTTATGTATGCTCTCATGTGAGGGAGTGGGCGAGGATATTTTGTAATCTGGTTGCTTCCTCATCCATGTTTTTGTTAATCTTTTGGGGGCTCTTTTGTAAAGTGGGTGCCACAGGGTCTTTGTAATTTCTTTACTCTTGTAATTTCCTTTTATATTTAGCACACAAAGTGGCACCATCCACATTCCGAAAAAAAAGGACAAAAGGTAAGACCGAACTGCTAACCACCTCCTGATTTCAACCTCCTTTAAGGCCCACAATCAAAAGATAGAATTTGTCGGTGCGATTTAGCAAGCTGTGCAGGTATCTCGCCTCTAGCGGT
This sequence comes from Zantedeschia hybrid cultivar, assembly GCA_030544215.1. Taxonomy (NCBI): domain Eukaryota; kingdom Viridiplantae; phylum Streptophyta; class Magnoliopsida; order Alismatales; family Araceae; genus Zantedeschia; species Zantedeschia hybrid cultivar. Next base: position 41,811,526 of record JARZZO010000015.1, read on the forward strand.
ATCCACGCGGTCTTCCTCTCGACGGATCGTCCTCGCTTCACTTGGTGCGACGTCTGTAGATCCCGTCTAACTCCGCGTGACCCTCCGCGACATGCGGAATCAGGGCTCCGATTTGACGAGAAGCGGAGTTGGTGGGAGGAGGAGCAGAGCCTCCAGGGGACGCCCTCTAAACAGGGCGGCCGAGAGAGAGAGAGAGAGAGAGAGGGGGGGGTGCTCAGGTTAGAGTTGCGGGCCTCTGACCTAGTAGCGGTTCTTTTAGAATAAGTATGTTTGCGATTTTTCAGAAAAGTCCATACATATTATAAAACCTGTTAATTAATCCATCGACTGAAAACTTTTTCTAGGCCTAATTACCAATCCAATTAATGGCCCATTAAGCTCAGTAACTCCTTATTGACTCACTAAATTAATTAATATCCCTATATAAATTAATTAACCGAATTTAATGTCCCACAATAAATTCGGACGGGCCTCCGATTACATTGGGTGCTCGGCAACACTACGTGAACTGGAAGGCGTTGGGGTTCTGCAACCCACTAATGGAACCTTTCCGTCATCGGTTACCGTGCGTATATAATCCTTCATTCGTGCAATATTCTCAGATCGACCTAGGGTATGGTTTACTATTAAATCGTAGCCGATCAATTCACTTGAATCAAATGCTGCTAAACTATATCAAATAACTCTTTATCTGATGTAGTGTCTGCCCTAGCGAGGGACTTAAGCGCATCATTCCCGTAACATTCTCTCTCCTATTATCGAGAGTGGATGATCTCTTGTTGACCACACAATTACCTTTGAAGGCATCTCCTTGAACTCGATCACTTAACTTATTAATATCCCATAGTTAGGGATTTGTTAGTCAAGGTTAAAGCTCAAACACCTACCAACAAGGTATCCTTGATGTCTTAGGTCCAAGGACAAACCACGCAACCCTGACAAAGAATCAAGCTGGTTAACAGTTAAGTAGATACCATTAAGTGATTCATGGTCAGATTAGTTCAGTGAACTCATTCGCCAATGAACACCTACAGGTCCAACATAGTGTTTCCACACAAGTGACTTATAGGATTAGTCACCCTCATCAAATGAGCTGAAGAAACCTGTGCTAATATAACCGGATTAGTGATGTTCTCTTCGAACATCCTCTGACTAGGAACAATTAAGAACATGTCTTTACAAGTCTTCAGTCCTGTAATTATGATCTTAGTCCCGTAATTATGATCTCATCATAATTCGAAGACCAATGCACGTGTTCATGGACTTCATCGTGAAACGACAAACAATATCTAATTACATACACAATGGAATTAAGTCATTTTATTAATAACTAAATAATACAAAGTATTTGATTGGCTTGGAGATCACCTAACACTAACACTCCATAGATCAAGGTCAAGATCCTTACGAAAGTACTCCATTATGCACTTCCAATAAGATTAATCTTCACCATCGAACAATAGAGGACAGTTGATGGACTGTCCTTCACTGTAATCATTAGAGATAACCATCTCTCATATCTTTAGATCTTTATAACGAGAGAAACCTACTTTGATACCACTTGTTACATCCAGTCCCCAAACAATCCTTTTGGGAATTCCACTATAGTAGGGTATAAACCCCTTGCAAGTTATACAACCACCCCTAGCAACTACTAGTCCTCTCTTCAACTCAATGAAGAGGAAACAACCTTCTGTATGCAACAAGCCTCTCTTCCAACAACCAGGAAGAGGAAACAACGAAGAAGTATAATGTAAAAAGAATACAGTTGTGCTTTAGAAAAGGCAAGTGTTCATAAGTAAACACAAATATGATCAAAAATTTAGATAATTGTAAAATAATAAACATAGTTCTTGATCTCAAGGTAGTCTCCCAAAGTTTCAGTGAGTGTAGAGAAAATGTTTGAGCTTTAGAAGGCTTCTCTAACTCTCTCTATCTCTTGTTGGCTTTGTTTCAGGTGGAAGAGGTTCCGTTTAGCTCTATACACAAATCTCTCTGATTTCAACATCTACTCTCTTATTCTTTTCCAATTGATCAAGTGCTTCAGATTATATATCTACCCTTCAAAATCTATCAAAATACTGAATAATCAATTCAGTAACCACTGACAATCTAAGTCAAAATCACTAGCCAAAATACTCAATAATTGATTTGAAGAAGACAATTAATCGAAGTCAAGAAATAAGGGTTAATCGATTTGAGAGCATGAAATTTATTTTGAATCTCAAAATTGATGTATTCTAATATAGTAATCAATTAGTCATGAAACTATAAATGAAGTATAAATCAGTTACAGTAATCGATTAAACTTGCAACAGTAATTAGTGTTATAAGTGGTTACAATAATCGATTAAACTTAAACAACAATCGATTAATCGTGAAACGATAATCAAAGTTATTAGCGCATAGGTTAATCGATTAAACATATAACAATAATTGATTAATCATGAAACTATGATCGAAGTCTTAAGCAATATAGGTAATCAATTAATCCGATATCAGTAATTGAAGTTCAAACAATAAGACTAACTGATTAATTTGATATCAATAATCGAAGTTCAAATTGGGTAATCAATGAGAGTTCTAACGATAATCGAAGTTAAATTTTTGAACACATAATCAATTATCAACATATCGATAATCAAAGTGAGAACGTAAAAATGTAATCAATTAGAGTTACAATGTTAATCAAAGGGAACAATTGAAGCGGTAATCGATTGATGATATTCAAAACTGGTGATCGATTAACGCTTTATCATCAATCGATTAGAGTCATGCAATTGAACTGAAGAATGAATTGATTACTAAGTCATAATATATAAATAAACCGATAATCGATTAGCGATAACTACTTTATCGATTTTTTAGTTAAATCTATAATCGATATGATCATAGATCTTTTGAATTCGACTAAGTCCAAAACTGAGCAGATAATGGTGATACAAATATCATATAAAATAGTTAAACAAATCTATTTAAGGAACTATAAATAATATTTAAGTAAAACATCTCTCCACCTTTCTTGAAAAGACTTAAGTTTAATGATTAATTATAACTGGATCAGCATCAACTATAAGCATTGTTATCGAGATTGGAATGTTATCCTTTAGACGATTCCTTTAGACAAGCCTTTTTAAAGTCTCTGAAATCCAAAAATATGCAGATTTGACCATTCTTCCGCTTTATTGGAACTATGTTTGCCAAGTAAGTCGTGTATTGAATTTCTTCAACAAAACCCACGTCAATAAGCTTGTCTACTTCAGTATTGATTTTGGTGATCAATTCAGTCCTCAACTTTCTTTGTGAGCCAGTTGACAGTCGTCGCAAATAATACGCAACTATTTGAGACAACTGCTAATCATCTCGAAAACTAGACTTTGATTTTTTCTTTTTTTTTAGACAAATGCAACAGTCAAAAAAGCTAATTCTATGGGATGATTGACTAGTCATCTCAAATACATAATTTTCTTTGCGGACAATCATAATTGTCACTAAAGATAGCATAATTTAAATCTTTTTTATTTTAAGATATTTTTTGAGAGAATTATAGTTGACATAAAAAGTTAATTAAATAAATCAGATTATTATCTTTTGACAGTGAGGTACAATACCATCCAGCGATTCAGTCGGATCAGTTCAGTGAACTCATTCTCCAATGAGCACCTACAGATTCGCCTTAGTGTCTCCACACAAGTGACTTATGAGATCAGTCACCCTCATCATATGAGTAGGAGTAATATGTACTAGTCTAACCGGATATCCGATGTCCTTCTCGGATATCCTCCGACTAGGAACGATTAAGAATATGTGTGTTTAAGTGATCAGTCTCATTAGTATGATCTCATCATAATCTGATCACTATAGCACATATTCACGGACTTCATTATGAAACGATAATTAATGCGATTTACACATAATGAATATTATGCCATTATATTAATAAATGAATGAGATTTACATAGTCAGATTGGCTTGTAGGCCACCTAAAACTAACAATCTCCCACTTAGACTAAAGCCAATCACCTTTATACAATAAGCCCATAGACTCTAGGTGACGCTCAAACACAATTTGAGCCAACGACTTTGTCAGTGGATCTACTACATTGTCGACGGATGGAACTCTTTCCACTATTACATCTCCTCTGGATAAGATGAAAGCGCCTCAGAACATCTTTCGATTTCTGATGAGACCACGGCTCTTTCACTTGTGCATTAGTCCCATTGTTGTCGCACAACAGCGGAACATGATCAAGGATACCGGGAACTATGTCAAGGTCGGTGATGAACTTCTTCAACCACACTATTTCCTTGAAAGCTTCAGCTGCAGCGATGTGCTCAGCTTCAGTCGTCGAATCTGCAGTTGTTACTTGCTTGGAACTCTTCCAGCACATTGCGCCTCCGTTCAAAGTAAACACGAATCCAGATGTAGACTTACTATCATCTGGATCCGACTGGAAACTCGAGTCAGTAAAGCCTCGCAGTTTCAAGTCACCTCCTCCATAGACAAGAAACATATCCTTAGTTCTTCTCAAGTACTTAAGGATACATTTCACAGCCTTCTAGTGCTCTTCTCTTGGATCAGCCTGAAATCTGCTCGTAACACTTAGAGCAAATGCAACATCAGGTCGTGTACATAGCATGGCATACATGATAGATCCTATGGCAGAGGCATAGGGTATTCTATCCATGAATGCCCTCTCATTAGGAGTCTTAGGAGACTGCTCCTTTGAGAGACTAATTCCATGTCTCATCGGTATGAGACCTCTTTTGGAATTTTCCATGCCAAACCTTTTGACTATGGTGTCTATGTACAAGGATTGGGTCATTCCAAGCATCCTCTTTGATCTATCTCTATAGATCCGTATTCCCAATACGTAGGAGGCTTCTCCCAAATCCTTCATAGAGAAGTTTTTCGACAGCCAGATCTTTACTGATGACATCATAGCTACATCATTCCCAATGAGTATGCCATCTACGTAAAGAACTAGAAAGTGACTGCACTCCCACTGGTCTTCTTGTACACACAAGGCTCATCTTCATTCTTATTGAAGTCATAAGACTTGACAGCCTTGTCAAATCTTATGTTCCAACTCCAAGAGGCCTGCTTCAGTCCATAAATGGACCTCTGAAGCTTGCACACTTTATCCGGAGATTCTTTGGATGTGAAACCTTCTAGTTGTATCATATACACCTCTTCCTCAAGCTTACCATTGAGGAAGGCAGTTTTCACATCCATCTGCCAGATTTCATAATCAAAATGTGCAGCAATGGCGAGTAGAATTATGATCGACTTTATCATGGCAACTGGTGAGAAAGTCTCGTCATAGTCAATTCCTTACCTTTGACGATATCCCTTTGCCACCAACCTTGCCTTATAAGTGTTGGTCCGTCCATCAGCACCGATCTTTCTTTTAAAGATCCACTTGCAACCGATGGGTACAATACCCTCGGGCAAGTCCTCCAAGTTCCAAACTTGGTTGGTGTACATGGACTGGATTTCTGAGTTCATGGCTTCTTGCCATTTCCCGGCTTTTGGGCCTTCTATGGCCTCCTGATAGGTTTTAGGATCATCATCTTCATTATATTCTACCTTAGACTCACCTTCAGCAATATGTCCCACATATCGTTCGGGTAGTCTAGGTACTCTACCAGATCTACGAGGCTCATCTGTGTATACCTGAACAGATTCAGGAACTGATATCTCATCTGATGATAATGTAGCTGTTTGGGGATCTGGAACCTCTTCCAGTACTATTTTACTCCCACTGTCTTTCTGGAGAAGGTATTCCTCTTCCAGGAAGACAGCTTTTCTGGCGACACACACCTTTTGTTCACCAGGATGGAAAAAATAGTATCTAAAGGTTTCCTTTGGATATCCCACAAACCTGCATTTATCAGTTCGTGATTCCAGCTTGTCTGGATCATGCCTCTTTACATGAGCAGGACAACCCCAGACTTTAACATGTTTAAATTCTGGTTTCCTTCCTTTCCATATCTCATATGGAGTAGAGGCCACAGACTTGCTGGGTACTCTGTTCAGTAGGTATGCTGCTGAGTCTAGAACATACCCCCAGAGGGACACTAGTAATCCCGAAAAGCTCATCATGGATCGCACCATGTCCAACAAGGTGCGATTCCTCCTTTCTGATACACCATTCATCTGTGGTGTATATGGAGGGGTCAGCTGAGAAAGGATACCATTATCCTTTAAGAATTGTGTGAAATTAGTACTCAAGTATTCTCCTCCTCGATCTGATCGAAGAGCTTTAATACTCTTTCCTAACTGTTTCTCTTCCTCATTCTTGAACTCCTTGAACTTCTCAAATACTTCCGACTTGTACTTCATTAAGTACACATAGCCGAATCTTGAGAAGTCATCGGTGAACGTGATGAAGTATGAAAAGCCACCTTTGGCTTGGGTGGACATGGGAACACATACATCCGAATGTATTAGTTCCAGAATGTTCTTGGCACGTTCTCTATGTCAAGTAAATGGAGATTTTGCCATCTTTCCCATAAGGCAGGATTCACATGTTGCAAACGATTCGTAATCGAATGCAGTTAAGTAACCATACTTGTGCAACTTTTGCAACCTGCTTTCGCCAATGTGCCCAAGTCTACAATGCCACATATAGGCTTGGTTCACACAATTCTTGCTCTTCTTAAGTGCATTATCAATTTGAAGATTGTAATAAGAAACATCTAAAAGATATAGACCGTTGATTAAAGATGCTGAAGCTATTGATTTATTACCATAATAAATCGAACAACTTCTATTTTCAATAGTCAACCTATATCCTATCTTGTCCAAACAAGACACTGATATGATGTTCTTTATTATGCTAGGAACATAATAACAATCTTCTAATAGTAAGGCATCTCCCGATGGAAGCCTGAGGTTTGTTGTCCCAACAGTAAGCGCCGTTTCCTAGCCTCAATTCCACCTCGCCTTGTCTCAGCTTGCGCTTACTTGTCAGCATCTGTGCATCATGACAAATATGAGAAGCACATCCCGTATCCAATACCCAATATGTAGAATCTCTAACTGACAAGTTGATATCTATCATATAGATATCTGAAGCTTCAGACAGCTTCACTCTTCCATGAGCTTTATCATGAAGGAACTCCTTACAGTTCCTCTTCCAGTGACCATACTGCTTATAGTAGAAGAAGTCACCCTTCACTACTCTTTTGCTTTTGTCCTTCGATCTTTTATCGTTAGCTATCATCTCTGCTTCAGGGGCATCTAATGCCGATTCAGCAGGAGGATCAGCTCCAGGGACAAAGTTATTGTGCTCAGATCTGAAGACATTCTTTAGGTTTTTGAACCAATCCAAGTAGATCAGGTAAGCCAAAAGGGCATCAAGTATGCCACGGAGTGGGTTATTCGACGACATAATTCCCTACAGGAGATAAGTAAAATCTATTTAGCAGATGTTCAATTATTAAAATTTAAAACAAGACATGGTCTTTTGTTCAAGTTTAACTCCCACTAATTTTCGACGGACTGTATAACCCTCAGTTATACAGAACGAGAGACGTCAACAGTCTCCTCGTGGGGATTAGAATCTCAATGACTTGCACTGCAGCCTTGTGGATAGCACAACAAACTGTAATACAATCAAAGAGCACCCAACTCATGGGACTTGCAACTCCTTGTAATATATGATCATAGCTTCGGTCCCCAAAGATTTAATGGCCTTGTGGATAGCACAACAAACTATTAATTCTGGTCTAAGCTAACAATCGTTACGCGACGAGCATAGATTTGCATGCAGCCTTATGGATAGCACAACAAAGCTACACGGTTCCTCTACCCCGATCATATAGGCATCTAATGCCATAGCCACAGTTTCTCCTCCCAATTAAGCAGGCCTTGTGGATAGCACAATAAACCTGCCTAAAGTGATTCGAATCCTATGACTATAACGATGGTGGACTACGCGGTAAGTTCTTAACTACTCGCGTTACGGCTTAGAGTTTATCTGAGGGTATTTAGATAACTTTTATCTTGGTCTCTCCTTGGTGATAGTATAAAAATATATTGTATATATTTAGTAAGTACTATACCTACTTTGATTCATAATCAAAATAAAACAATACATCTCATACATGTCATTAGTGTGGTCATAGATAGCACAGTGGGTTTAACTGGAGCCAACAGTCAAACGCACACACAATCTAACACAACAATTATATTAGATATCCTGCACACACATAGGCAAGAGATCTCCATCTTTTAGCCTTCCTAGTTGCAGCTGTGGATCGTCCTTGCTCCTTCCTCGGTAGCCTTGATCATATTACATTAATTCTATAATTACATGTAATTAGAAGAGAGCCTTATGGCGAGTACAAGAGAGAGGGAAGTAGAAATACATCTGAGAATGAGAGAGGGAAAGATACGCAGATCTCTATTTATTAACAATTAATAAACATCTATCATTCATCCACGATCCACACAAACACATCATTCATCACATGAACAATTAAGTAAGTGCATATCCATGACAACGGTGTGTTTTAAACATCCCACACATGATTCAGCATATCACATGGCTAAAATAAAAGAGTTTTCAAAAATATATAGTTTTGGCTTTCAAAAAGCATGGGATCCAATCAAAATTGGTGTTTGAATTTCGAAAACACTTTTAATTAACTTAACATGCAATTAAATCAAATTTAAAAGCAATAAACACACATCACATGCGCACACACTCCGAATTAATAATTCCAGATTATTCCATGCAAGTTAAAACAATTCTAATAATCTAACACTTAGATTAAACCCCATTAATAATCTAACAATTAGACTATTAAAGATTAATCTAACTCTTAGATTAATCCAACAAAATTAATTAATAATTTAACATTTAAATTAATAATCAACTATAATTAATTATTAACTACTAATCTAACACTTAGATTAGCCAATTAATATTAATTATTAATTTAACTGTTAAACTAATAATTAACACTAAGTAGTTAATAATTAATTAATCTAACTCTTAGATTAAATAATTAACGTTATCATTAATTTAACTATTAAATTAATGACTAACAATAATTAATCAAGGACTACCAATTTAACATTTAAATCAGTCATTTAAGTTAATTATTAATTTAACAATTAAATTAATAACTAACTCAAATTAATAATTAACAATTAGATGTATTAATAATTAATAATCTAACAATTAGATCAAAAATTATTGACTACTAATTTTAACTCTTAAAATTAGATAAATTAAGGTCAATAATTAATTTAACACTTAAACTAACATTAACCTCAATTAATCCATAACTAATTGCTAATTAATAAATCCTTAATTAAGTTAATGATTCCAAATCATTAATAAATGCCCAATTAAATTAAAATTGAATGATAATTTTAATCCTCAAAACAATTTTGAAAATTTTAAAATTAATTCAAATTTTATTTCTAATTTAAATGGGCTTATGGGGTTTGAAATGGGGTTTATTAAAAACAAAATTTGGACCCAGCCACTGGGGCAATAGGTTCGAGCCCCTGGCTCGGCCAGGGGTTCGGTCAAGGGCACAGACCCAGGCCAATTCTGGGACCGGCCCAGACCACCTGCACCTGGCCCGGTCCAACCGGGTCGGGGCCGGGCGGTTCGCCTGAACCCCTTCTTCCCCAAACGCCAAACAGCAAAAACCCTAAAAGGGGCTTGTAGGTTGGTGGCCGACGGCTGGCCAACGCGGCACCGCCCGGTGGCAGGGACCCCGGCGCCGGCCGGCCACGCCGGTGACCCCCAGTGCCAGCGGGTACCCTCGGCGCCGGCGAGGGCATCTTAGAGATGCACCTGATGCCCAAAAATCTGGTTTTCCAAAAACAAGAAAATGAAGAAAAGAGGCCATGATGCACAGATCCGATCTTCCTATTGGGCTTTTTACCGCCGGTGATCGATGTTGTTGATGGCCGACATGATCACTAGTCATACCAGGACCTCGGGACACCTCCCCATCGCATGGGGTTGCCGGATTGAAGCCGCTAAACCTCGCCGTTCTTCGTCCCACGAAGAACACGAAAAACCCCCAAATTAATTTTGAAAAATTGAAAGAAAATAATCTGATTAACTGTGTTCATTGCATGAACACAGATCCAACATTTAATCGAAGTTACAGCATGGAATAACTCATGAAAAAAAAATTAATTTCGGAGATCGAAACGGGACGAGAAACAGTGGAACCTGGCTCTGATACCACTGTTGGGTTTCTCGGGTTTCTCCGGATCGCTCACGCAGCGAAAAATAAAATATTAAAACAGCGATCTGTTCCCGTTTTGAAAAACTAAAACTACGATTATCGGATAATCGATTCTCACCGTGTGCGGATTCGAATCCGCAACCGTTTGGTTCCGTCGGTGCGACACCGCAAGCCGCGCAAGCGCCCGGCCTCTAGCGAAGTCCACGCGATCCTCCTTGCGACGGATATCCTCACGTTCCTCGTTCTTCGCAGCCCATGAAACCTCCACCGGTCGCCGTAACGATCGCCGCAACGCGCGGACGATTTCCCGTCAAGCGGGATTCGGAGAAGCGGCGGAGCAGATCTGGATCTGTCTGGATGCCAGAGAGAGAGAGAAACAGAGGAGGGGCGGCTAGGGTTAGCAGCAGCTTGGCCTGCTCAGCCCGTTCGCTATGTTTTATACTAACCGCGCAGTTTTTCATAAAAACCCCCGGTTTGTATAAAACCCACTTATTTATCTATCGCCTTGAGAATCATTTGCATGTGACCCTCTAGGCCCAAGTACCAGTCCAGTTAATGGCCCAACAAGCCCAGTGACTCCTCACTGGCTTTATTAATCAATTAATAACCCTTTATTAATTAATTAATCAATCGAATTGATGTCGCACATCGAATTCGACCGGGCCTCCGATCACGTTGGGTGCCAAGCAACACCGCGTGAACCCGGAAGGTATTGGAGTTAAGTAACCCACTGTTGGAACCTTTCCGCCGACAGTTACCGCGTGGATATAATCATTCATTCGTACAATGCTCTCGAGTTAACTCAGAGTATAGCAAACTGTCAAACCCTAACCGGTCGACTCACTTGGATTGGATGCCGTTGATAAATATCGGAAAACTCCTTTCCCGATATTATTGTCCGCCCTGGCCAGGGACTTTCGCGCATCCTTCCTAGAGCATTCTCTCTCTAAGTACCGAGAGCGAATGATTCCTTATTGACACACAATTCTCTTCTACGATATTCCGCTATACCCAATCCTTGGTGTATTAGAATCCCGTGGCTAGAGATTCGTAAACCAAGGTCAAAGCACAGAAATCCACCGACAATGTATCCTTGGTGTCTCAGGTCCGAGGACCATCCACGTAACTGCGACAATAGAATCAAGCTGGTTGATAGTGAGGTACAATACCATCCAGCGATTCAGTCGGATCAATTCAGTGAACTCATTCTCCAATGAGCACCTACATATTCTCCTTAATGTCTCCACACAAGTGACTTATGAGATCAGTCACCCTCATCATATGAGCATGAGTAATCTGTACTAGTCTAACCGGATATCCAATGTCCTTCTCGGATATCCTCCGACTATGAACGATTAAGAATATATGTGTTTAAGTGATCAGTCTCATTAGTATGATCTCATCATAATCTGATCACTATAGCACATATTCACGGACTTCATTATGAAACGATAATTAATGCGATTTACACATAATGAATATTATGCCATTATATTAATAAATGAACGAAATTTACATAGTCAGATTGACTTGTAGGCCACCTAAAACTAACACGAACCCGAGGCCAACCTTGGTCCGACCCATCTACCCCTTCAAAGGCCTGCGAGTAGGACTAGCAATGAGCCAAGTCGAGCCGAGCTTAACCAAACTTGAGTTCGGCTCAACACAAAAATTACGAGCTCGAGCCGAGCCCGAGTCTGGAGTCAAGCCCAGACTAAGGCTCGAGCTCGGGTTCGAGTGAAAAAACTCGAGCTCAAGCCGAACTCGAGCCCAATACGAGCCCAGTCCATGGGTTTAGCCCATTTATTTTTACGTCCCAAATTTGTAAGAGACTCGGCCCATTTAAACTGTTATTAGGCCAAAACCCATGAACAGAGTGCCAGCCCTATAAGGCCATGAGTTCCAGCAGGTTAGGATGGGTAGGAAAGGATACAACTTTATTTATAGGAGGGGAGGTGGGGTAAGCTTTTAGTTTTCCCCGTTACAGGACTAAAAGTCACAAGGAAAACGACCATTTGCCTGGCGCTTGAGGAGTTGGGCAGCTTCTTTAGTCCTGTACCGGGTTCCTAAAACGCTTTATGCTGGCTATAAGCTTCCAAACGGTCCTTTAGGTATAACTGTTGTGCAGTGCGGTGCGGTGGAGGTTTTTGTGGTGACGTAATAATGTTAGAATGTTATAAAATGTTTATTTTGATCCGAGCCAACTCGCGAGCCAACGAATCGAGTTGGGTTGAGCTCAGACTCGGCTCGTTTAATGACTCGAGTTTTGAGTGTAACTCGAGCTCAGCTCATTTCAACAAGTGGAGGTTTTTGTGGTGACGTAATAATGTTAAAATGTTATAAAATATTAATGTTTATTTTGATCCGAGCCGGCTCGCGAGCCAACGAGCCGAGTTGGGTTGAGCTCGAACTCGGCTCGTTTAATGACTCGAGTTTTGAGTATAACTCGAGTTCGGCTCATTTCAACAAGTGAGTCGAGTCGAGTCGAGCTCAACTCTAGCTGAACTCGAGCAACTCGCTAGTGGCTTGGCTCATTGCGAGCCCTACCTGCGGGGGACCGACCCAGTCCGCGCCTCCTCTTCTTCACGAAACTAACGAAACCTAGCCACCGCCCACCCTGCCGCCGCCGCGCCCCCACCACCAGCCGCTGCAAGTTGGGAAAATCGTGCAAGTGCCTTCCTTCGGCCGGAGATCGGGATGCTTCGTCCACTCTGTAGAGGGACTAGAGGAGACAGAGGACGATGAGGCAGAGGGCTAAAGGCGGAGGAGGAGGGGGAGATCGATGCTTCCCTAGAGATCGGCACGGTGGGGGATTGTAGCATTTGATCCCTTCATCCATGGACATCGGCAGGGGAGGGGCTGCCGGCACATGATGCCTACGTCTGTGGAGATAGGCGGCGGAGGGGCTGCTGGGACATGATGTCTACGTCTGTGGAGAGGCGGCGGAGGGGCTGCTGGGACATGATGTCTACGTCTGTGGAGATAGGCGGCGGAGGGGCTGCCAACACATGATGCCTGTGACGGTGGGGGTTGCCGGCACGTGGAGATCGGCGGCAGCTGGGCTGGCATGTGGAGATCGGGCTGCGACGGGGCTGCCAGCGATCCCTGCTCCCGTGGAGATACGTTAAGCTTCGTTGCCTCCTTCCCCCTCCCCCCCTTTCCCTCTCTCTCTCTCATTTCCGTGGGCCTCACGGGCTCACAGGCCTGGCCCGCAACTTCTTTAAGAGCCCGCGGACTCTCCAAGCGCGACCAAACTTTGGCCCGTAGGCTGATGTTTGCGGGCCGAAGTCCAGCCCAATGTCGGCCCAACCCGAGAACTCATGGGCCGGCCCGACCCATTGACAGCCCTAAAGTATATCCATTGCAAATAATGCCTTCTTGAGACAAGGTGTTTCACAGTCCCAATAGTTTGGGACAGATCACTAACTCGTCGCAAATAACTACTTGTGGAGACAAGTCCTTAGCCGTCACAAAGGAAACTTCTTGCCACGGGTGTAACTATCGAAGACTATTTTGAGACAGCTGTAGTGACGGCTGCAACGATGGGAGACTTTTTTCCATGGGGTGTTGGTAGACGGCTATGGTGACAGTTGGTAGCCATCCCAAAAAATCTTTTGCAACATATCATGATTTTACGGGATGACTCTTCAACAGTGGCTAGTTGTCAGTTTTCTTATATTAAAAGAAGTCGATGGTAATGGTAAATTCCCTAAGTAAAAGCGTACTTATCATAAATATTCTTGCATATAAGTCTTTAGATGACGTCTTTTTACTCAATAGTTTCAAATTAAGACTTTGATCCATACACCGACAATATCTGTCATCGGTAGTGATTTGTTTTCTTGTAGCGAATGTAGGAACGATTTTGTGGGCAATGTTAGATAGACTCTGAGAACCATGTTAAAACTGAGCAGAATGTTAGCGTAATGATCAGGTGCTTATATAAAGATAAGCCATTATTGAATGACAGTAGTGTGGACGTTAACTTCCACTATTCAAATCATACAATGCCCTTTAGAGGGGTTCGTAGGAAGGTCATGCACACAATACTTAAGATGAATTACTCCTCCTTAATGTTGCCTTGACGAAGATAGGAACACCCTGTGTCTTCCTAGATGTGGACAGACTCGGAAAAAGAGATTCCTTTTCTTCTTCTTCTTCTTGGGGGGGGGAGAAAGAGTGGAGGAAAACCATTCAAACAGAAAGGAAACGAAGAACAAAGTAAAATATATAGCACATGATAGCCAGCCCGCATATGATGCCTTTTTCACAGGGCGAAAGCAAAAGCAGTTGAGGACGGACTCGAAAGAGGATGTGCACCGAGAAGTGAGTGCGGGATGCACAAAACGGGAGGGAGCTAGGCAATTTAACATTTTAGCTACCAGTGGATCGATTTAGGAAAAGTTGATGGATGCCCCGTAGGTCATGCCGACGTTCCAGTTGGAAGGGGCGACGTTCCAGGCGACGACGGTCTGCTTGGTGGTGTACGAGGTGACCTTGAAGGAGAGGGACTGGCCCCCCAGCGTGGCGAAGGCCTGGTACGAAGCCCCCCAGTTATGGCTCATGCTGATCCACCCCGTCTTGCTGCCCTTCACCCACATGCCCCCCACGTCCCCTCCGCCCGCTACGTTCATCACGTACACCAGCAGCCAGTAGCCGTTTCCCTGGAAAGTGAACCGGAGCCCGCCCCTCTTCAAGCACGGGACCCTGCAGCGCGCACGATCAAACAGGCAAGACCCCGGCCGGCCAGCCCCGTCAGTTCCGATATATATGTACTACATATGTATCATATATATATAGAGAGAGAGAGAGAGAAAGACTTGTAAACATCTAGTCCATCATGTAATACATAAATAGAGCTGCTGGTTGGGAATAATATAAACGCACCGGCGGTACATGACGGGCACAATGCCGGCCTTCCAGTTGGCAATCTTCATGAAGGCGGGCTTGGCCATGTCGAAGTGCGTCCTTGGGGGGTTGCACCAGCCGCCGTTGTTGGAGTCCTGGGACCAGTTTGGGGGGCAGAGGTTGGTCGCCGTCACCGTGGCTATTGGGGAGCCCCGGAAGCACCACGGCGAGCTGACGCACCGGATCTGGTAGCAGGAGCCGCAGGCGTACCCGTTCCTGAACAGCGTCGTGCTCAGCGCAGCCGTGTCGGTGCCGTAGCCGCTGCTGAACAGGTTGCCGTAGCCGCAAGCCCCACCTGCATGCACGACATTGAGCCAGCGCTTGTTACTAATTAGGAACATTATTCCAATTACCCTAATTAATTATCAATAGCCTAGTACAGTTACTACTGATGGGACTCCATCACTGCATAGAGCCATAGAGGAGTTTTTCAGAAAAAAAACTCGCTCAACTAGAATATGAAAAGATTTTCCCCCTCTCAACACAAGAATCCAATCACTAGCTATACTGAAAGGATCTATATTCATTAATCATAATGAGCTGTTCGCCATGTTATATGCAGCTACTTGGTGCTTACCCATTGTCTCCGACGCTGTCTCATCGCCATAGAAGGTTGCATGGGCTAGAGACCAGGGGCTCGGCCGGAATTTCGTCGTCATTCTTGACACAGAGGCTGATGTCGACCCAAACGTCGACATGGCGGCAGCGAGGAACGCCAGCAAACCCAACATGGCTCTCCGTGGGGGGGAGGAGGAGGAAGAAGAAGAAAAAGAAGATGCCATGAAGAGTTCTTCCTGAACCCTGACAGTAATGATTCTCCAGACTCCCCGTGCCCTAGGTATAACTTTCCGCAACAGGGCTTCCTCACAAGACGATTATATAAGAGAGTGAGCGCGCGAGAGAGCCATAGCATAAGCGCGCGGTTTCCCATTAACTTGCAACGTTGAAGTTGGAACTTGATGGAAATACTTCTTTGTCACCCATGGACGTGCTTGCAGGTTTTTTTTCTTATCTCAGTTCGATCATAGGGCATTTAAGTAATCGGAGGGACGGCCTGATCGTGCGGGGTTGAAACCGGGGGAGCCGACTGGTATGCAATAGGCTTTTGGGAGATCCCGTAGACGGCGGCCAAAGGTGAGATGTGTCACCCAACGAAAGCTTCGGAACTTCTCTCATGAAAAATGCTACGAGATGAGATGAGAGACTTGGCTTTGATCTCTACATACCGACCAACTTAATTATACGTTTGTCCAAGCCAACCCTTTTTGTTTTCTTTATGTCTTCGTACCGACAAACTTATATCATTGTCACAGCCATCCCACTTTTTTGTTAATCACCCTATTAAGAGTTTGTTTAACTTGATCGATATAAAGGTTAAGAACTTTCTTTTATGTGACCCCCATTAAGAACATGACTAAATTGTACGGATTCTTAAACAGAAGAAAAATGCCGAGGCGCAAACAAATCCGATGTGTCCCAAAGTTGGTTGATGAAAAAAAAGGTAGAGGCACTTCCCTAAGGACTTAAAAATATATATGCCAGGTGTTGTATGATTACCTGTCACCGAGCTTCAAATGGAGAATACAATATGCTAAAAGATTTCTCTGAATTTATGCTCGTAGAGGAGTCCTGCATCGCCCTATATGTTCCATGCTTTCCTGGATGCAAGTAGCGTAGCTGAGTTGGGCTGAAGATAAATTGGGTTATAACCCAAATTTAAATTGGGTTGGCCCAAATTAAATTCAAGCCAACAGAAATGTAATACATTTTTTTTTTTTTGCATGTCACTTGATAACGGCCTTGTGAGATTGCGGTTCTCAGATCCGGAGTCCGCACTTGAGGCCGGCTCCGGGATGCACGATTCTCCGAGCTTCTCGGCTGAGAAAGATGATCTGCATAGAAGCGTTTGACCAAGATAGTGTGTCCAGTGAAAGCTCTTCGACGGTCAAGTCAATTGCGAGGTGATGTTCGAGGTTAAAGCTGGAGATTGGAGTTATATGTTACGAAGTTCTTAGAGCATACCGAGAACTGTTGAAGGAGGGCTCTTTATATAGGGGTTGACTTCTGAGGGCTTGTGAGCTTATCTTCCTAACACGTACTCCTCCCTCAGTGGTCGGATGAGACGTACGACTCCCTACTGAGGTGGACAATCTGTAGAGGCACAAAGGTGGGACCTCGAGAGTCGTCGTGCCAGGTCTAGCCCTACTCTTGGGCGGACCACCTGGACAGACCTAGGCCTGCGGCAAATCGGTGACCTGGGCCGACCTAAGCGATCGGGCCCTAATTGGGCCCGCGCCCTTGCGCCTCATCATTGTCACCCGATCTCCCTGGTCGACTTGAGGAGCGGGGAATTAGAAAGGACACCCATCCCCATCCAATTCGTGTGTGGTCCCTATATATAAGGGAGCAAGCAGGTGATCCTCACTCATTTCACCTTTTAGCCTTGGTATGGAAGGAGAGGGAGATGAGGGAATAGGCGCTTGCTCTAGCGGCAAAGCTTGAGCGGTCTCTGGGGTCCTGTCTTCGGCCACAACGACCATTTTTTATAACCAAACTTACATAGCCAAGAGACGCCATAGGGCCAAGGCTGTGTCAGCTGTGACACGCCGACTTGCTAAGAGGGTAGGTGAGGCCGTCATTACCATGAACACCGGTGAGGTTCAATTTATCAAGTTTGAGTGCAATCATTCTCAAGAGGTGTCCTTCATTGCACCTACCCTGGTATATCGGGCCCATGATACCATGGCGAATGCCTTCTGTATATACGAGGAGGTTCTTAGAGTCAGCCTTCGATTTTCGATCCATCTATTCATTACCTCTATCCTTAGATACCATTCTCTTGCCTCGGCCCAGCTCATGCCAAACAATTGGCAAGTTCTTATTTCCTTTATAATAATTCGCTTCCTCAGGAGCATCGAGCTGAGCACCATCCTCTTCCGATTCTTTTATACCCTAAAGCTTAGTCCCATACACCTGTACTAGGTTAATTTTGCCACGAGGTCGAATCTAAGCCTAGTGACCGACCTCTTGACTTCTATCCATTTCTAGAAAAATTGCTTATTCTTTGTAAAAACCTCAGATCCCCTAGGTAGGCCCTTTCCTATAGAGTGGTCGGATTCCTTCCCTTCGAAACGGGAGTTGAAGGTTTCGGAGCTATCAGATGTCCAACTGACTGAGGCAGAAGCAATCACCCTGGTGCCAATCTCTTTGATACAGGACCTGCTATGGGCTGATGCCTTCAAGGCAGCTAGGCTTGCCCCTAGCACCTCATGGGATAAGCTCTGTTCTGACCTTGCACAACTCTTTTCTTCGTATGGCAGTTCTCACTCTCTCTCTCTCTCCTACATAAATGATGGTATCTGCTGATCTTCTTTGGGCTATGGCGAAGAAGCGGAAGAAAGGGAAGCAGATCGCACCGCCTCCTCTTGTCCAGAGTAACCACAGAAAAAGGCCAAGCACTCGGCCTTCTGAGTTGAGAGCCCACCAAGAAGTCCCCAGCCTAGACACCTAGTATCTTGTAGGACCGAACAGGCGGGTCCGTGGGTGGTTCTAGGGGTGAGCGCACGCCTTACTACCCCCAGCTAACGTGCAACTTTGATAGCTTACTGGTGGACCCCAATGTTGCCATGTAACTGAGGCGAGCGTGCTTCTTGCTGGTGGATGAGGTCGAGCATAGCCAAGTCTTGACATCCACCATCATGCACCAAGCATGCCACATCACCACCTAGTCGTACATGCTTTACAATTGTCATGCCCTTATGGAGTATAGCTCGGAGTAGAAATCGCGTGAGATAGACGATCTGTGTGAAAAGTTGCCAATGGTAGAGGCCATACAACGCAAGTCTAAGGAGTGCGTCAAGGCAGTGGAGGCCTCGTTGGCAAAGGCCAAGGCCGAGCACGACGAGGCCCGCCAGTTCTGCAGCAAGTCTGCGGAGAAGGCAGTTCGCCCATGGAAGAAGACCTCCAAGTATGAGGAGGAGCTTGTCATGGCTGGGTTAGATGCTTATGACATTGGCTAGGACGATGCACTTTGGCAGGCAAAGTTAAAGTATCCGGAGCTTGACCCCAAGCAGGTGAAGCATCCGTTGGCTCGGCCTACGGAGATTGCCTCCGAAGTCCCACCTCTATAGACCAGCCCAAGCTCGTCAAGGAACTGGTGGTGTAGGAACTGAAGGGCAACAACACCGAGACCTCGTAATGCATGGCAACTTCTGGGCCTAGGAGGGTCATCTTTTGTAAAGTCGAGGTTTTTCTTTTCATTGTCTTCATATGTATGCGCTTTGGTTAGTATACAACCCCCAACCTTTATTGTGAAACGTAACACTTTTGGTTCTCGTACTTTGGTTAATTCTTGAGAATTTGATTTTATGGTGAACGATATCGTCAACTTGGGACAAGTAGGACTTTGACCTATGTGATTTGGAAACAACATCCACAAAGCCTAAGGGGTTGTTTGCGAAAGGTCGTCTATGCAGGCTGAGTAGGATTTTGACCTATGTGACTTGGAAATGATGTCCATGAAGCCTAGGGGGTTGTTCGTGACTAAGGCCATCCACGCGGGCCGAGTAGGATTCCAACCTATGTGACTTAGAAACGATGTCTACAACGACTAGGTGTCTGTTCACGACTAAGGTCGTCTACGTTGGATGAGGAGGATTCCGACCTACGTAACTTAGAAACGGCGTCCACGAAGCTTAGGAAGCTATTTGCGACTAAGGTTGTCTGCGCAAACCGAGTAGGAATCCGACCTACATGACTTAGAAATGACGTCCACGAAGCCTAGGGGGATGTTCGTGACTAAGGTCGTTCGCACAGGTCGAGTAGGATTCCGACCTGCTTGACCTAGAAACTTATGGATATTGGTGTCCTCTAAGCCAATCATTAGGCACCTATTTCAATTTGGTTCACTAATCAATGGCATTAAATTCATTATGTAAATTGGCATATTAATAATTGCGCATAATGAATTCCATGAATATGTGCAATAGTCATCAGATTATGATGAGATCATAATAATGAGACTGATGACTTATAAACATATATTCTCAATTGTTACTAATCGTAAGATGTTTAAGAAGGACATCAAACATCCAGTAAGACTAGTACAGGTTATTCCAGCTAATATGATGAGGGTGACTGATCTCATTAGCTACTCATGTGGAGACAAAATGGTAAACTTGTAGGTGCTCATTGGGGAACAAGTTCACTGAACTGATCCGACATGAATCGCCGAATGGTAATTTACCTGACTGTCAATCGGCTTGATTCATCGTCACAGTGGCGTGGTTGATCCTTGGACATGAGACACCAAAGACACCTTGTCGGTGGACTTTTGGATTTTGACCTTGACCTACGAATCCCTATCCACGGGATCTCTAATAGTCAAGGATCGGGTCCAGCGGAAGACCTTCGAAGGTGATTGTGTATTCAATAAAGGATCGTTCGCTCTCAGGTAACTGGAGAGAGAATGCTCTAGAATAGATCTGCAGGAGTCTCTGGCCAGAGCAGAAACAATATCAGAAAAGATGTTTTCCGATATTGTACAACGGAGTCTGATTCAAGTGAGTTGACCATCTAGGATTTGACAGTTGACCATACCCTAGGTTAACTCAAGAGCATTGTGCGAACGAAGGATTATAGCTACGCAGTAACTATGAACAGACAGGTTCCATGAGTAGGTTGCTAAACCCCATTACCTTCCGAGATCATACGGTGTTGCTTAGCACCCAACTTGATCAGAAGTCCGCCCAAATTTACATGCGATGTTAATTCGGTTAAGTAATTAGTTAATATCTAGATATTAATTAATTACAATAAGTCAATAACTAGTTATTGGACTTAATGGGCTGAAAACCGGACTGGTAAATGGGCCTAGAGGGTCACACGCAATAAGATTCTCAGTCGATGGTGTTTTAGTGGGATTTATATTTACTCGGGGACTTTTGTTAAAAGTCGCGCCGACTTAATATATATACGCGCTGTTGAGAAACCCTGGGCCAAGCTCCAGGATTTCCCTATGCTGGCCGCCCCCCCTTTCTCTCTCCTCCTCCTTTAGGTGCCCCGTTCGAGGTGCCGGAACAGTCTCCGTCTCCGCCGCGCGCGATTCCTAAATGTCGGGAATTCCCGTCCGTGGGTTTCCAGACATCGTTGCGGCGACAGATCTTCAGCGAGCGAGCTAATATGGACGAGGGAGCGAGGACAAACCATCGCGGAGGATCGCGTGGATACCGCTGGAGGCCTGACGCTTGTGCGGCTCGCGGCATCGCCTCGACGGAACCGAGACGAAAGCAGATTCGAATCCGCGCACGGTAATCGGATTACTTCCTGTTAGTTTTCGGTTTTAGTTTTTTGTTCCGAATCGGATCAGCGGGCATCGGACGGGATAAAATTTTTGTTCGTCGTTTCCGCTGCGTTCTTCGCGTCCCGCTTGGATCCCAACAGAAACGACGTCCACGAAGACTAGGGAACTATTCGTGACTAAGGTCGTCCGCGCAAGCTGAGTAGAATTCTGACCTACGTGACATAGAAACGACATCCATGATGGCTAGGGGGTTGTTAGCGACTAAGGCCGTTTGCACAGGATGGGTTAGATTCTGACCTGTGTGACTCAGAAACAATGTCCACAAAGGCTAGGGGTCTATTTGCGATTAAGGCAGTCCGTATAGGCCGAGTACGATTCCAACTGCATAACTTAGAAAGGATGTCCACGAAGCTTAGGGGTTGTTCATAACTAAGGTCATCTACATAGCCCGAGTCGGACTCTGACCTATGTGACTTGGAAACGACGTCCATTAAGCCTAGGGGCCTGCTTGCGACTAAGGCTGTCTGCATAGGCCATGTAGGATTCTAACCTACGTGACTTAGAAATAATGACCATGAAGCCTAGGGGGCTATTCGTAACTAAGGCCGTTAACACAGGCAGGGTAGGATTCTGACCTACGTGACTTGAGAACTAGAAATCTCTTTAACAAACCTTTCTATTACTTCAAGCTTACACATAATATCATTGGAAGGTGGCAATGTTCTAGGTCCTTAGAATGGGCTATCGCTCCATATTACATAGGTCATAGGCCCCTTTGTCGAGGTCTTCTAAGACTCAAGCGTGCCCTATCCACTGTTCAAAAAGCTTGCCCACCACGACCTTTAGGTTGACTATCCCGCTACCGTGTAGCATGAGGGCGCTGGGCTTGAGGCTGTAGGGACGCACTCAGATGTCATGATATATGTGACCCTTTGCTAGTAGGTAGTGTTAACTCAGGCTTCCTCTTGGACCTCGTCAACGAGGTCGAGATTCGCCCATAGCTTCTCATTGTTATTCGCTGGGTTGTAGACCTCGACCCTAAGGGATGGAGAGTCTATCTCCACTGGTACTAAGGTGTCTGTCCTAAAGGCGAGGTGGAAGGGAGACTTCACAGTCGGAATGCGCGGGGAGGTGCAATAGTCCCAGAGGATCGAAGGGAGCTCCTCAACCTAGCGTCCTTTGGCTTGTCTGAGGCGAGCCTTCAGCCCTTGGAGCAGTGATCTATTAGTGACCTCAATTTTCTCGTTAGTATATAAGGGTGTAACGGACGTAAAACACTGCTCTATGCCGAATTTCGAGTAGCATATGCAGAACCAACTACTATCAAACTGCTTCTCGTTGTCGTACACCAACACCTGGGGTACACCAACACTTGGGGTACACCAAACCTGCAGAAAATAGATTTCCATATAAATCCTAGCAATGCTTATCAGTTATGTGGGTGAGGGGCTCAGGCTCGACCCACTTAGTTAAATACTCGATGGCTACAACAAGAAATTTCCGTTGATAGGTAGTCGATGGTAGAGGACCTAGGATGTTGATTCCCCACTGGGCAAAAGGGTAGGGTTCCACAAGGGGCGACATCTCGGTGGTCGGAGTGTGTGGACGGGGGGGGAGGGGGGGGGGGGGAGTGTTCGCAGTGGTCGCCCCTATGGACGAGGACCATTGCGCATGGTCGGCCACCAATATCCCTGGCGTATTGGGCGATGCGCCAAGGGTTGTTCACCGACATGGTTGCCACACACACTTTCATGGGTCTCCCTCAAGGTTTATCGGCCTTAGAGGGCACCAGGCACTTAAGGAGGGGGTAGAAAAAGGCTCTGCGGTACAATTGGGATTAAACAAGCAGGAAGTAGGAGGCTTTCTTCCTCAGCACGAGAGCTTCACCAGGATTGACGCTTCTCCTACAGGGAGATACACCACGACCTTGTCCATCCAACATGGTTCGGCCTCCTCAGTCGCAAGAATTGATGCACTAGCTATAACACTAGGTGCCTGGAGATCTGCGACGAGCACTGTCCTTCTTGAACCGAGCCCTAAGGACAATGCCAGCCTGGCCAGGGCATCGGCATAGGCATTGTCGGAGCGCAGAATGTGTCGAAAATCTAGACAAATGCTGTCACTACCCTTTTGACTTCGGCTAGGTACTACACCATGATGGGGTCCATGGCCTCATAGTTTCCCTTGAACTGTTTTACCACCAGCTAGGAGTCACTGAAGGCAGCTACATGCTCTATGCCGAAGTGCTTGGCCATTCGCAGGCCTTGGAGCAGTGCCTCGTACTCCACTAGATTGTTGGAGGGGAACACGAATTAAGGTCAGCGGGTAAGGGAAGGAGGATGCCGGCACCAGACCCATGTTTGGTTGAAGATCCGTCGATGTGTAGAGCACATTGGTTGGCTGGATCTTTGCTCTTGGGCCCTAGGGACGTG
The DNA here is from genome assembly GCA_030544215.1 of Zantedeschia hybrid cultivar. NCBI lineage: Eukaryota > Viridiplantae > Streptophyta > Magnoliopsida > Alismatales > Araceae > Zantedeschia > Zantedeschia hybrid cultivar. The sequence goes on from JARZZO010000015.1 coordinate 41,835,391, forward strand.
CCTTTGGCTAGGAAGTTGACTAGGGCCGGGGTGTTCACCACAATTTGTGGCTTGAAGTGGATCTCGTGCTCACTGAGCTCCACCTCCCACTTGGCCAATCGCCCAGATAGGTCTATTTTATGGAGGACCTATCTCAGGGGCCAATTTCTTAGTACAACTATCGAATGGGAAAGGAATTAGGGGCAAAGTCAGTGTGGGGTGAAGACAAGGGCCAACACGGCCTTCTCGGCGGTTGAGTATCTCACTTCAGGTCCCTGGAGGAGCTTGCTCATGTAGTACATTGGATGCTGCTCTCCTACGTCCTCGGTGTTGGATATAGGTGTCCTCAAAGCCAATCATAAGGTACCTATTATAATCTGGTTCACTGATAAATGGCATTACTTTCATTATGAAGATGGGCGTGTTTATAATTGCGCATAATGAAGTCCTTGAATGTGTGGAATAGTCATCGGATTATGATGAGATCATAATAATCAGACTGATAACTTATAAACACATGTTCTTAATTGTTCCTAGTCGTACGATGTTTGAAAAGGACATCAAACATTCGGTAAGACTAGTACATGTTATTCCAGCTCATATGATGAGGGTGACTGATCTCGTTAGTCACTTATGTGGAGACACTATGATGAACCTATAGGTGCTTATTGAGGAATGAGTTCACTGAACTGATCCATCATGGACCGTTAGATGTTAATTTACCTAATTGTCAGCTGGCTTGATTCATCGTCACAGTGGCATGGTTGATCCTTGGACTTGAGATACCAAAGACATCTTGTCGGTGGACTTCTGGGCTTTGACCTTGGCTTACGAATCCCTATCTACGGGATCTCTAATAGTCAAGGATCAGGTCCAACGGAAGACCTTCAATGGTGATTGAGTGTTCAATAAAGGATCATTCGCTCTCAAGTAACTGGAGAGAGAATGGTCTAGGATAGATCCGCATGAGTCTCTGACCAGAGTGGACACAATATCAGAAAAGGTGATTTCTGATATCATACAGCGGAGTCTGATCCAAGTGAGTTGACCATCTAGGGTTTGACAGTTTGACCATGCCCTAGGTCGACTCGAGAGCATTGTGCGAATGAAGGATTATAGCCATACGGTAACTGTGGACGGATAGGTTCCATGAGTAGGTTGTTGAACCCCATTACCTTCCAGGATCATACGGTGTTGCTTAGCATCCAACTTGATCGGAAGTCCGGCCGAATTTACATGAGATGTTAATACGATTAAGTAATTAATTAAATATGAGATGTTAATTAATTACTATAAGTCAACAAAATGTTACGCGACTTAACGGGCTGAAAACCAGACTGGTAAACGGGATTAGAGGGTCACACGCAAATAGATTCTTAGTCAGTGGTGTTTTAGTGGGTTTTTTATTAATTCGGGTACTTTTGTGAAAATTCACGCCGACTTAATATATAGGCAGGCTGTGAAGATGTTAGTATTAGGTGGCCTACAAGCCAATCGGATACTTTGTATTGTCCAGTTATTAATAAAATGGTTTTATTTCATTCTGTATATAATTCAATCTTGTTTATTGTTTCACGATGAAGTCCATGAACATGTGCAATAGTCTTCGGATTACGATGAGATCATAATTACAGGATTGAAGACTTGTAAACACATGTTCTTAATTGTTCCTAGCCGGAGGATGTTTGAGAAGGACATCAGACATCCGGATAGACTAGTACAGTTTTCTTTAGCTCATTTGATGAGGGTGATTGATCTTATAAGTCACTTGTGTGGAGACACTATAATGCCCCGAAATAGACTGAGTTTTAATCATTAATTAATTTTTATTAATTTTTTGAGAAATTTGTTGATTAACGTCGACCATGGCTGACGCCTTTTAGATTTCTAGCCGAAATCAATTCGGAATTAAATTCCTAAATCTGGATAGATTTAACTGAATAACGTCGTCCATGGACGATGCCATTTAGTCTCCTAATCCGTTTGAATTTCTGATTTGAATTCGAATTAATTTTCTAATTATCTAAATAACGTCGCTCATGGACGACGCCTTTTAGGTTTCTAAATCTTTTCCGGTTTCCTTCACAGATTTCCTTTCTATTTTGGCCCTTTTAATTAGCTGAATGGCGTCCCTGATGGACGACACATTTTAAACACTTTCCTGATAAACTTGATTTGGCCGAGATAATCTAGTTCCAGAGGTTGGAAAGGTTCCAAATTCCTTCCATGTCTCTCTATGGTAATCCGGATCCGCAAAAGAGCCTTTTTGAATGTTAAACAACCCTAAACAAGGCTTCTATATATACATATACCCTTTGGCCTTTGAAAATGGTTGGCTATTGGCGAATTTGGAGTTTAAGGCAAAGTGTTTGAAGACTCTCAAGAAGGAAAACGTGGACAGCAAGAGGAGCTTCTTCTTCTTCATCCTCTTCTTCCTTTGATGTCCATTGAAGACCAGGGCTATGGAGGGGCCAACCATACTCATCCCCCTTGCTTTCTAGTTTCCTTCTAGTTTTCATTGTTTTCATCTAGTTAATTCACTGTTTTGCATAATTATTCATCACATCACTCCATCATACACACACTCACTACATAATTTCCATGCCTATATGAGTTAGGGATTTTAAAGAATCACAACAAGTGAGTTTTTCTTGTTTAGTCGCATGTTAGATTTGCTAGTTAGAATAGATACTTCACTACCAAAGTCCTAATCAATTTCCCTTTTGCTTTGATTGTCTTTTTGCAAGGTTTGAAGGAGAAAAGGATTTTTGAAGGAAGAAAAGGAGAAAACAAAACAAGAGTAAAGAACAAAGAGGCTCTTCTTTTTCGGCCGGCTGAAGAAGAGGAATAAGAGAATTCAATATGTCCGAATCACAAGGTTAGTAAGCGATCACGTATTCTTTGAAGCCCTCTGTTTCTGGCGATCACATATTTTTAATTAGATTGTTAATCATATGAACACATGATATCATGATAACAACACACACTTTTTGAGCACCACAACTTTTTTGCAATCATGGTAGGACTTGTCTTGCCATTCCTTTTTCTTTACTCTTGTTATTTTTCATTGGGCACCCTCAGTGCACCGTTTGTGTCCCTCTGGCACTATTTATGATTGATTGATTGGTTGTTTTTTTTTCTCCCTACATGCACACCCCTTGTGGCAAAATTTTGCTCTCCCCATGATTGCCTTGATTTGTGGTTGGAAAGAAGTATGTTAGTTTGATTGATATCATTGATGTTTGCATGATTACTTATTTGTTTAAACTTTGTTTTCTAATGATATTTGGTCCCTTACATGCTTTGTTCATCTGAGAGGGGAATGCCCCTGTCATCTTCGTTAGTTACTGTTTTTCGGGCTTGAATAGCGTCGACACAGAGTGACATCTTCCTGTAGGGCGTCGTCCATGCTCGACGCGATTCATCCTACATATCCTGCTTGTCTGCCTGCCCGAGCCACTGTGACCAAAAAGTGACTGTCTTGAATAGCGTCGCAACCAGGTGACGCGATTCAAGCAATTTTCTTTCTGGCCATTAGTTCTCAGATTTTTTATCATTGTTGTTACTTATATTTATTTATTACATTACATTAGAGGTCATCCAGGTCGCAGGACATTAGCACTGGGAGTTTACTCCCCTTTCTATAGGAACACCCTTCTCGACACTCTCACCTCTCTCTGACTGGGTCGATCCCTCGGTCAGACTAGAGTGGTTAGTGTTGAGACCTCTGTAAGTCCCCAAAAATAGAGAGAATTGCTCTTTGTTCATTGGGCTGGTTGTACCATCGAAGTACTAGATAGATTTTCATAACGTTGTAAGTGGAGCGATAGAATATAACGGCGGAAAACTAAATTGACATTAGGATCCTACTGTTAGTATTAGATGGTCTCAAAGCCAATCCGATACTGTGTACTTATTCAGATTATTAATAAATGGCAATAATTCATTGTGTGTAATTAATTCGATCTGTGTTTATCGTATCACGATGAAGTCCATGAACATGTGCAATAGCCTTCGGATTATGATGAGATCATAATTACGGGACCGAAGACTTATAAACACATGTTCTTAATTGTTCCTAGTCATAGGATGTTTGAGATAGGACATCGAACGTCCAGATAGACTAGTATAGGTTACTTCAGCTCATATGATGAGGGTGACTGATCCCATAAGTCACTTGTGTGGAGACACTATGCTGAACCTATAGGTGCTCATTGGTGCATGAGTTCACTGAACTGATCCGACTATGAATCGCTGGATGGTAATCACTTCACTGTTAACCAGCTCGATTCATTTGTCATGGTTGCGTGGATGATCCTTGGACCTGAGACTCCAAAGATATCTTGTTGGTAGGTTCCTGAGCTTTGACCTTGATGAACGAATCCCTAACCATGGGTTATCAATAAGTCAAGCGATCGAGTTCAGGGAAATGCCCTCGAAGGTAATTGTGTGTTCAATACGGGATCATCTGCTCTCGGTAGTTTGAGAGAGAATGTTCCGGGAATGATGCGCTTAAAGTCCCTGGCCAGGACGGACTCTGTAATCGATAAGGAGTTATCAGATTCAGATTAGCGGCATCTGATTCAAGTGAATAGACCAAATAGGGTTTAACAGTTAACCATGCCCTAGGTCGATTCGGGAAGATTGCACGGATGAAGGATTATATCCGCGCGCTAACCGATGACAGAAAGGTTCCAATCGAGGGTTGTGATAACCCCAGTGCCATCCAGGATCACGCGATGTTGCTCGGCATCCAACGTGATCGGTAGTCCGTCTGAATTTATTGTGGGACATTAAATTCGGCTGATTAATTGAATATAAGGATATTAATTAATTCAGTGGGTCAGTAAAGGGTTACTGGACTTAATGGGCTATTAACTGGACTGGTATTTGGGCCTAGACGGTCATACGCAAATGGTTTTCAAGTCGATGGATAATCCGACAGGATTTCGGATAAGTCTGGGTTTTTATGAAAAACCGCAAACTGACTTCTGATAAAAGAACGGATTCTACGTCCGGGGCCAGCAACCCTGACCTAGCCGTCATTCGTTCTTCCCCACTTTCTCTCTCTTCTGGGCGTGCGGTTCCCAACTGCTCCACCTTCCGTTCGACGGGGATTCCGAATCCGCATGTCGCGGCGGATTACGCGCAGTCAAATGGGATCTTCGAACGCCGCAGCGAGCGAGGAAGCGAGGACAATCCATCGCGAGGAGAACCGTGTGGATACCGCTAGAAGTCGGGCATCTGCGCGACTTGCGGCATCGCTCCGACGGAACCGGAAAACGGACGCAGATTCGAATCCGCGCAAGGTAAATATATTTACATCGGTTTTATTTTAACGACTGAAACGGGACAGATCCGATCCCGAAAATTTTATTCCGCTGCGTCTTAGGATCAGATCCCGATACAGTGATCCCAACAGTGGTATCAGAGCCAGGTTCCACTGTGTTTTCGCCGTTTCGGTCTCTAAAAATTATGGTTTTAGAATTTATTCCATGCTTAATTTATTTTATTGAAGGATTTAAATTTATTAGATGTTCGCTGCGATAAAATCGCGATTTAAATCTGAAGAAAATATTATTTTTGGGGGTTTTTCGTCGTGTTCATCGTTGGATGAAGAACGGGGTATTTTTTGATAGAATCGGATCCATGAGATGGATCTTTTGGGGGTTTGATTGTTGTGAACGATGCCGGCAGCATAGAGAGCCAGAACCGCTGGCCATGGCCTTCCTTCTTCTTCCTCTTGCGTTTTTGAAACCGGTGTGAAAAGAGGGATTGAAGGGAGGATTTTTGAAATCCTAAAGGAGGGCCACCGGAGCCCTTCACGGGCTTGCTCCGTCCGCCGGACAGCGCCGGCGACGTCGCCGGAACCGGCGGACGGTCGCCGGTGCCCGGACGGCACCGGTGCCGACGCCTGAAGGGGCAGCCGCCGTCAGGCTCCCTGCATTGCAGGGAGCCCTCGGGCGGGCCTGTCATGCGGCTAGGGTTTCCCCTAGCCGCCGACAGGGCCCAGCAGGGCCCGGACCAGGCCCGCGGGCCTAGGTCCGAGCCCTGGCTCGGCCCTGGCCTGAGCCAGGCGTTCAGCTGGGCTGAACCCCCTTTCCCAATTTCTATTTGATGTCTTTTTATTATTAAAGGCCCTGTTAAAATTAATTTGATTTTTATTTTATTGTTAAAATTTGATTTTGACATTAAATTTTTAATTTTTGGGCCCTAATAATAAAATATCTGTTTTTAATTATCATATTAACAAATGTTGTTAATACTAACTATTAATCTAAGGTGTTAGATTAATTGTAGCATTTAATTGTTAAATACCCCCATAATTATTTGAATTATTCAAATTGAGCATGGAATATTTCTAAAGCCATTATTTTTAGATTTTGTGCATTTATTGATGTGCATTTATTTGCTTGTTTAAATTGGATTTAAATTAGCATGCATGAACTAAATACTAATTTTTCGAAAAATTCCAAATTGTCCAATATTTTGATTGGGTCCTGATTTTCTGAAACCAAAATTATTATTATTTTTGAAAATTTTATTTAGCCATTTGATGCGCAATTCATGTGTGGTTTGTTTAATAAAACACATGGTGGTCATGGACGAGCATTAATTGTTGATGTGGAATGTGATTGTGTGGTTTATTGTCTATTAATAAATAGAGGTCTGCGAACCTCTCCCTCTCATATTCTATTGTACTTCTAGCTTCCTCCTCGATGTAATCGCCATAAGGCTTCCTCTTTTGAATTATCATGTAATTGGGAATTACGATGTAATTTGATCGAGGCGGATGCGCACGGAGCGAGGATGATCCACAACTGCTGACCAGATGAAAATGAAGGAGTTCATTGAATCCATGGGTTTGTAGACTCATGATATAAGTTGTTATATTGTGTATATGTGTGCGTTTGACTGTCTGGCTCAAGTCAAACCGCAGTGCCGTCCATGACCACACTAGTGACATGTATGCGATGCATGTGCTTAATATCCGCTAGGTTATTAGTATTTATAATATATTCGATATATTTAATACTATCACCTATGATGAGACCAAACTAAATAAGTAAAACCTTCGTAACAAACTCTAAGCCGTAGCGCGAGTCATTGAGAATGCACCGCGTAGCTCTCCATCAATATGATTAATAGAACTTAATTCAGTGGTGGCAGATACTATGTGTTTACCCGAGGTTTGCCATCGTCTGTTGAGAGGACTGTTGATCATGGCATTAGATGCCTTTGGATAAGAGTAGAGGAACAATATAGTTATCCACGGGTTTACCCGGGAACTATATTTCTACTTCACTCTGTCATGTATTGATGGTAAAGCTTAGACCGGAGATAATGGTCTACTGTGTTTACCCGGGACCATTAAACTTGGGAGCCGAAGTATGATCGGATATTGCAAGGAGTTGCAATTATCATGAGATGATTGCTCTGAGATAGCGGTATGATACTACGTGTTTACCCGAGGTCATACTGTGTTGCTTGGAGATTCTGATCCCCACTAGGAGACAGTCGGCGTCTCCCGTTCTGTATATTTGAAGGTTATACAGTTCGTCAAAAATTAGTAGGAGTAATACTAAATAATAAAAGACCATATCTTGTTTTAGTTAATCTGAATATCTGCTAATTATCAATTGATTATCTCCTGTAGGCGAGAATGTCACACTATAACCCGTTGTGAGGCATACTTGATGCCAACCGTTTGACAGGCACTAATTACTCAGACTGGCTCAGAAACCTGAAGATAGTCCTCAGGTCTGAGCAGATTGCCTATGTCTTGGATAATGAACCTCCTGCTGAACCAGCATTGGATGCTCCAGAGGAGGAAATGATAACGTATGAAAAATGGAAGGAGGATTCCACCATGGCCCAATGCTACATGTTAGCCTCTATGAGCAATGAGTTGCAGAGGCAACATGAAGAGATGGATGCTAGATCCATCATGCTCCATTTGAAGGAGCTATTTGGTGAGCAGAGCAGAATGGAACGATATGAGATATCGAAGAATCTGTTCAAAGCTCAGATGACAGAGGGAACTTCAGTACAGAATCACGTGTTGAAGATAATTAAGTGGGTAGAGAGGCTGGATGCTCTTGGGATTACACTTCCCAAGGAGATGCACATAGACCTCGTATTGTCTTCACTTCCACCATCATATGCTCAGTTCATCGTTAATTTTAACATGAACAAGATCCAGGCCACCTTAGCTGAACAGCTGAACATGTTAAAGACTGCAGAGGGGAACCTTGTGAAGGATAAACCCCAAGTCCTTATGGTTGGTAAGACCAACAGAAAAAGACTTGCAGTCCAAGCTTTTCGAAAGAATAAGAACAAGGTTCAGAGAAAGGCAAAGGTTACCAAGAAAGACAAAGGTAAAAGTGCTGAGAAAGGTGATTGCCTCTACTGTCACCAGAAAGGGCATTGGAAGAGGAATCGCAAAGAATACCTCAAGGACAAAGCTCAAGGAACTGTGAAGCAGCAGGACGCTTCAGGTATCTATATGATAGATATAAACTTGTCAATAAGAGATTGTACATCATGGGTATTAGATACTGGATGTGTATCTCATATCTGCAATTCTGTGCAGGCACTGACAAGAAGGCATAAGCTAAGGACCGGCGAGGTGGAGCTGAGACTAGGTAACGGCGCAAGAGTTGCGGCGATCGCTGTAGGGACAGTGAAGCTCAAGCAACCATCTGGAGACACATTTTTATTAGATGAATGTTATTATGTACCTAGCATAATAAGGAACATCATTTATATTTCATGTTTAGATAGAATTGTATACAATTTAAATTTTGCGAACAATAGTTGTTCAATTTATTTCGGAAATAAATTAATAGCTTCTTCTATTTTGTCCAATGGATTGTATCTATTGAATGTGTCTCATGATAATTTACATATCGTTTCTTCAATTAAAAGAAGTAAGTATGAAATGAACAAAGCCTACTTGTGTCATTGTAGGCTAGGACACATCGGTGAAAACAAACTCCAAAGGATGCATAAAGATGGATATTTGGATCCATTTGATTATGAATCATATGCAACCTGCGAGTCATGTTTAATGGGTAAAATGGCTAAGTCTCCATTTAGTGGAACTGGAGAACGAGCCAAAGACATATTAGAACTCATACATTCAGATGTATGTGGTCCTATGTCAACCCAAGCCATTGGTGGTTTTTCATACTTCATTACATTCACTGATGATTACTCAAGGTTTGGATATATATACTTATTGAAGTATAAATCTGAAGCCTTTGAAAAATTCAGAGAATTTAAGAATGAAGTAGAAAAACAAACAGGAAAGAGTATAAAAACCATCCGATCTGATCGGGGTAGTGAATACTTGAGTACTGAGTTCATTAAATACTTAAAGGATAATGGTATCCTTTCTCAGCTTACACCTCCTTATACACCTCAGATGAATGGTGTATCAGAAAGGAGAAATCGCACATTAATGGAAATGGTGCGATCCATGATGAGCATGTCCAAATTACCAGTGTCCTTATGGGGATATGCACTTAGCTCGGCTATGTATATCCTGAACAAGGTACCCAGCAAATCTGTTGAGACCACTCCATATGAGATATGGAATGGAAGGAAACCAGACCTTAAACATGTTAAAGTCTGGGGATGTCCTGCTCATGTTAAAAGACATGACGTAGATAAGCTGGAATCCAGAACTGACAAATGCATATTTGTGGGATATCCAAAGGAAACTTATGGATATTACTTTTATCATCCTGGCGAACAAAAGGTGTTTGTGGCTAGGAGAACTGTCTTTCTAGAAGAATATTATATTCTCCAGAAGGACAGTGGGAGTAAAGTAACACTGGAAGAAGTTCCAGACCCACAAACTGGCAATGGTTCATCAGATGAACCGTTAGTTTCTGAACCTGTTCAAAATGATAAACATGAACCTCGTAGGTCTGAAAGAGTACCTAAACCACCAGAAAGATATGTGGGACATATTAATTTGGATGGTTCGAGGATACTCTATAATGAGGATGATGATCCTAAGACTTACCAGCAGGCCATTGAAAGTCCAGAGGCCGAGAAATGGCGGGAAGCCATGAATTCTGAAATACAGTCCATGTACATCAACCAAGTTTGGAACTTGGTAGATTTACCCGATGGTATAGTACCTATCGGCTGCAAATGGATCTTTAAAAGAAAGATCGGTGCAGATGGACGTATTGAGACTTATAAAGCAAGATTAGTGGCGAAAGGCTATCGTCAAAGACAAGGTGTTGACTATGATGAAACCTTCTCACCCGTTGCTATGATTAAGTCTATCAGAATTCTTCTCGCCATTGCTGCCTACCATGATTATGAAATCTGGCAGATAGATGTGAAGACTGCATTCCTCAATGGAAACCTTGAGGAGGAGGTGTATATGATACAACCAAAAGGATTCATATCCAAAGAATCTCCAGACATGGTATGCAAGTTGCAGAGGTCCATTTATGGACTGAAGCAAGCTTCCCGAAGCTGGAACATAAGATTTGATGAGGCGATCAAATCTTATGGCTTCGTTAAGAATGAAGATGAGCCCTGTGTATACAAGAAAAACAGTGGGAGCGCAATCACATTTCTGGTTCTTTACGTTGACGACATCCTACTCATTGGGAATGATGTAGCAATGATGTCATCAGTAAAGATATGGCTGTCAAAGAACTTCTCCATGAAGGATTTGGGAGAAGCATCTTACATTTTTGGAATACGGATCTATAGAGATAGATCAAAGAAGATGCTAGCCTTAACCCAATCCATGTACATAGAAACCATTGTCAAAAGGTTTGGCATGGAAAATTCTAAGAGAGGTCTCATACCGATGAGACATGGAATTTCACTCTCTAAAGGTCAGTCTCCCAAGACACCTGAAGAGAGGGCAATGATGGATAAAGTCCCCTATGCTTCTTCTCACATCAACGGAATACTTCACCAAGTGGGCAGAAGCCGAAGCTTACATAGAAGTCAAAGCATCTATAGTTTGCAAGTTTATCATAAATAACATCATCACAAGATTCGAAATTTCAAGTACCATCGTCACCGACAATGAACCACAGTTCATATCACAATAGTTGAAGGACCTCTGCAACAGGTATAAAATTGCATTACATCATTCATCTCCATACTATCCGCAAGGCAATAGCCAAGCAGAGGCAACTAACAAGACTTTGATAAAAATTATCAAGAAAACATGCAAGTCTAACAGATACACAGACTGGCCAGAAAAATTAATGGAGGCTTTATGGGCATACCGAACTTCAATCCGCACACCCACTGGGTAAACTCCATATTCCTTAACATTCGGAATGAAGGTAGTAGTTCCATACGAAGTCCTCATCCCGTCCTTAAGAGTACAGTTGAACAAGGAGTTTTCTATTAATGAGCACCGCTCATCACTCCTGGCTCAATTGGAATTCTTAGACGAGAAAAGATGGTCAGCCGCTAATCATGCACAAGTGTATCAGAACAGATTAGCATGTTTTTATCAAAAGAAAGTCGTTGAGTGAAAATTCAAAGTACAACTCATTCTTTTTAAAAGAAAACTTATGTTTTTACTCTCGGCCCATGATGTCGGAATGAGGCTTAGAATAGACTACCGAAAATACTCGCCATCTTAGTAGGAGGCCGTCATAAAAAAAAGGGAGGAGATCCGCCCTACAAAAAAACAAAAGAAAAGCACGAAGGCAAAAAGCCAACCAAATCAAAAGGCCATTCAACAATACAAACGTTACATCAAATGGCCACAAAATCAAATAAAAGGGAGCGCAAGGTCGTTAAATACTCCGTAAAAGTGAAAATGACCGAACCCCAACAGATAATAGGATAAAGGATGGACATCTCTCTGGATCTCTGGAACCCTCTCGTGGATCTTCTAAACCAATTCTTCCTTTCGTTCTAAAGAGGCGTACTCCAAACTTGAGGGATGGCCTAGGTTGACTAAGGATGGACCATCGAATGGGATCACGAACATAAACATAACTCAAGCACGATGAGTTTAGATTAAGTCGTTGAAGAATGATTTGGGAATTAAGTTAATGAATAAATATACTCTTTTGATCCAAGTACCATGCCCGTCTTTAATTTATTTAGCTGATGAATATTTCAAAACCACAAAAAAAATTGAATATTTCAAAACCACAAAAAAAAATGAATATTACAAAACCCAAAAAAATTGATATTTCGAAAATTGCAATTGCAAAACAAAAATATTTCAATTAGCGTATGTTTGTTACATCTTGTGTGTTGCATTCCTTTTATTTTCAGCGAGCATCTACATGCTTGTATGTTGCATTTCACAATTCCATTTTCTTTTTCAATTATCATTTGCCTTCATTAATAAAGGCTTTGCCCCTTGACCCTTCTACCAAGGATAGGATCAAGTAGTCGCTTATCTAACTGGGCAAGGGGCTAAGCCTGAATAGATACTTAACCTGTTTGTTAAGTGATGAACAGGGCATGATACAAACGACATGAAACACATAGAACACGAATGCAAAAGTCAGGAGTTTCATTCATTAGAAGAGTTTCAAGTACATATAAGAGTCCGTCATCATCAAGACTCACAAAAAGAGAAGAAGATACATAAGCACAGCCATCAGGGCTGGCTCTCCCCTGCACCATCATCCAGTTGGCTCTGCGCCTCATCCTAGACATCGGGCTCCCGTGCTGGAGGTGGTAGTGGTCCCATCACACTCGGCCCTGCCTAGCCGGAAGATACTGCTATGCTCGCCGTAAAAGCACTAGCCTGTCCTCGCTCCAGTGTCCATTGTCGCACACGCTGGTAATGAGCCTCGATGCTCTGGAGTTCGTGCTCTACAATGGACAAGCGGCCATGAAGGCTCTCCAACTAGGACCAGTCACAATCCCTCGCCTCCGTCAAGACCTCCAGCCGAATCTGGAGTCGTGCAAGCTCACGGGGGAGGTCACCAGCAGAGAACCTCGCCAATTGCTCCTCCAGCTCGGCAACGCGAGAAACCCTGGCCTAAGACTCCTCCAAGTCGGCTCTCGCCCTCTCGAGGGTTTGAATGAGCTCCTGAACCCACAGCCGAAGACGTTGTCAGCCACCTAATCAAGCAGATAAACTCATGCCGAAACAAAGAAAGCAATTAGAAAACTCACCTGGGCAGCAACATCATCCTCAGCCTGGGCAGCTCGGTGGATGGCGGAGGCCAACTGACTCCGCAGGTCAGTAACGGTGGCCTCGTAGGTGGCACTGGAGGACGGCCCGGTAGCAGAATCAGGGGGAGCCGTATGCGTATAAGTGGCTCGTTGTAAGAAAGGGAGACCATTGTCAGTGGATTAGTGCTAAAACAATTTAATAAAGAATGCATTCACCATGTTATTCATACATGTTGCACTTAACAGCTCATTCAGCTCCTTCTGCACTTGTTCCAATTGGGCCTCGGCATCCTGGAGATGGCCCCGGAGGGTGATGATGGTGGCATCCCGCGCATCCTGCATATTCATATCATGTCATACATTCACAAATATAAGCAAGATAATTAATAAAATAAAAGAAGCATTCATGTCATGCATATGCATCATACTTACATCGAGAGGACGGAGTAGCTGGAGGTAGGCCGCGTAGTGGTCCGGTAGCGCTGGAGGTAAGCGTCGCTGCTCACCGCCTGCGACTCCATCGGTATCCCATACCGATGCCAGTCATCCCGCTGATCCGAAAATTTGGCGCTCCAGTCGGTGCGGGCCTGCTTGCCCCGCATAGTCCTCCCGATCCCTTCCGGGATCTCCTTCTCCACCCACTCCTGATGCAGCCCCAGTATCCGCATCACCAACCTCAGGCGCAGGAGGGTGATTTCATTCATGCAGTGTAGCCACACCTGGCGCCCAAATCGGCCCCACCCCTGCTCTACCCAGGGCTGTCCTGCATCGTCCATACCAAGGTACGGACGCCAGATAACCTGCATTCATATAGGTTAGTCACATTGCATTTCATACGAAAATAATGATAAAAATCAACAAGTTACAATAAACATCTAACATTTAAATCATCAATCAAATATGCAATTAAATGATTAACAAATAAATGTCAATTTAACAAGTATGTAAAAACATTTTGACTAAACAATTAGTTAACAATTAAACATTTTAATAAGAACAGATAATTAATCAGGCATTCTAATAATATGAAGATAATTACAATGGCAAGAAAAGATTTAAAACTCACCAGAAGCTCTGGGTAGTCAAGAAATTGACGGAGGAGAGCCGTCAACTGGTGATGCTGTGGCGCCGTGTCCACTACCGAACTCCACCATCTAGCCAACGGGACAGCCACTGGCAGCAGAGAAGGCCTCACCCGGTCCAGAGGAAAATAATAATATTACTATATCTACACACATGAACATACATGTTAGAATCATCATATGCATTGTATCATAAACATTTAATGAAATGAACAAATTTAAAACAAATTAAATACCTGGAGGAACGGCGCGAAGCCGCTGATGGTGGTCTCCTAGTCCAGCGTAACTGTGGAGAGGTTGGTGAAGAGGTGAGCCAGAAGGGCTGCACACCAGGCGTACTCACCTAATCTATCTAAATCTACAAGGAGACTCAGGAAACGACAGTGGATGTATTCGCCCTTCGTCCCGAAGAGAAACCTACCAAAGAAAAACACTAAGAATCTCCTAAGATCTCTATCTACAATAGCCCTATCACTCGGATCCTGACAGTAGACTGTGCTGGCTGCCCTCGCCAATCTCTCTCTCAACTTCTCCCTAGATTCATCCGTCTGTTGTCTAAGTTCTACCAATCCTAAGGATCTCTCGACGGCTGTACTCAGGAGAGTCCGAGACTCACGGCCCTCAATCCATGTCACCTCTAAGCCTAGGAGTTCTAATGCTAATCCTCAGTAATCGGGATACGTGATCCCGCTAACTACCCGACCTTCCACCCAAAGGCCGATGATCCTAGTGACGTCCTCGAGACTGGGGATCATATGTCCCCAGGGAATTAGGAATGCCCGACTCTCGGCATGTCATCTCTCCCTAAGCACCTTGAGTAGAACTAAATCTATCCAAAATGGTTCTATCTCTAGGATCTCCCTAAATCCCATCTCCGCCAGTCGTGCCTTTTGGAAGTCCGGGAGACCTCTGTAGGCGGCCACCACCAGATCCCAGGAGATCATGGTCCTCATTGTGCCCTGCATTGTCCAAATAATTGATTAAAATCCTTAACAGAACATTAATAATCAATTTTTAGAAAATTAATTACCATTTTTTCAAGGCGTCGGGTAAGGCAGACGCGTTTCAGAAAGGCGTCCCCTGTCCCCAGATGCCATTCACCACATGTTCCAAGAACCTGTGGTGGAGCACACCTTCCCCCCAAAAAATCGAAATTTTAAATATGAATAGGGTGTTTTGGGAGACTTACTAACCGTGGGTCAGCTTCCTCGATCGGTGCCGCCACCGCATCCCCTTCCTGAGCCACGAGTGGAGCCTCCTCGGCGTCCATGAACGCCGCTACCTCCGCGAGTTCCGCCGCCGTCTCTCCGGCCACTCCAGGAGTTTCATCGCCCTTACCAACTTCTACCACCTCGATCGCTGCCACTCGGTGTCGCTTCCCGCCAAGATCGCTCGGCCCACCTTGTTCCACGGCGAGTATAGAGATAGAGAGAGAGAGAGAGAGGGGATGAATAAGGAGGAGAAAGGAAATGTCGGCAGTAATGGAAGAGCCGTCGGTGGTCGCCAGAGACGTCGAGGATGACTGGAGAAGAAGAAGATGGCCGGAAACCACCACTGTCGCCGGAGAGGAGGACGGAGATGAAGACAGAGAAAAAGTGAGAAGGAGAATGAGGGGAGAAGGGGCTCGGGCTCGCGCGACCCTGTTTGAATTCGTTAAATCCCATCTGGGAACAACAACGCCATTCAGTGGCTCACAAATTGAAGCGGCAATAGGAAATTTTTGAAATTTGTTAAATGCGTCTTCCAAAGGTGATGCTTTTTCGAATTAATCGCCTTTTTCGGTCAGGGCCGTACCACAGAAATACGGAATAATCAATAATACACATCTTTAAAGGAGGACGCGATTCAGGAAATTAATGTTGGAAATCTCTGGAAAATAGGAGAGAGAAAGAGAAAGGCGTCTCCCTAATAAGAAGCTATTTGGGCTTTTATAGGATAAATATTTATTTTTGAAAATTGAGTCTGACTTAAACGTGTCTCTCTGAGTCGACGCGATTTTAATTAAATTAACTCGAACCTTGGTATTTTAAGGAAAAACTACAGTTTTATTCAAGGAAAAATTCAAGAAAAATTGCATAACATTCATGAATGATTTTATTGCAATAAAGGAATGATTTCTTCATTGAAAATAAAATCAAAATACATCAAATTGGAAGGCAAAGATAAGAGAGAGTTTTCAAAGGCGAATCTTCTTAAGCTCTTTATGATTTCCATAGTTCTCGATTGGCTTCATGAGGAAGTTCAACACAACGGGTGAAGCCAATATTCCACGGAGTTGCAATGAGTTCTATCGCCTCAAAATCTTCGTTAGTTCTCAATGCCCACTTCTTGGTCAGAGAAAGAGAAGAAATTTCTGGAAATTCATAATGTGACATATCAAGTTGAGGATGACAGCGATGTGGATTGTAGAGAACAAACTCGGTAGCCCCGATCAGTCGAAGTTCTGTGCCAGCACCACGGCGCATGCGAACCACCTTTTCCATGAAAGCAAGTGGCGTGGATTCAAATCCAGTCCTGAGCATAGTCTTAAAGTAAGCGCGCCAGTCAGCTCGAGTCTTGAAGTTGGGAACACGATTGGTCATGTTGTCATTGAACTTCACTATGTTGAAGATATGGAAGATAGGACTGCACTGATACATTTGGGATATCTTTGGAACCTCTTCTTCATTATGGTTGAATTTGAAGTGGAATTCTACCCATAGAACTAAGATTAGCATACTGCCATAAGGAGATTGACATGTAGAAGCTGCAGAGAGCCCACTGTAGAGATATGCTAGAACTATTGTGCTGATTTGCTTTCCTTCAAAAATCCCATTGATTGCGCTTATCTGATCATCTTCTAAGACATTGTCTTAGGCATGGAATAGTAGAGCTCCAGCCAAACATGTGGTGAACGCCTTCATCACGTTCTCTGTCTCTTCTTCCTTGAGATTTTCTATCTTCTTCAGAGTCCATTCGGCTAATTTAGCAAGATTTATCTCCTTCTTAGTAAGACAGCCTTGAACTTCTTTTGAACCCTTCATAATCTTCTCTTATAATTGTTGACATGTAATATTTTCCCTCATGAACATCATATCACTCAAATCAGGTTCATCATTGTTGATCTTAAGCTTAGGAATGCTCAATAAGAGTCCGACCTCTTCTAAGAGGATAGTGGCTTCGAACATGACAAAAAGAAAGGTATGAGTTTGTGGATGCCACAATTCGGTCAAAGCGCCCATAGCAGCCCAATCTATGCTTGTGCTTCTATAATGTTTGGCATGAATAATCAACTACTGGATTTGCCACTTGGATATTTCACTTCAGAGAGGTTTTCAATGGTCTTTCTCATCCTTTTGCTTGAAGAATTCGCCATCTTCCTTGAATAAACCGATTGCTCACTTCACCTTGATTTCTTCTTGTTCTTTCCCTCTCGTTCTTGAGCTTTAAAGAGAATTATTTAGCTATCCCTGTTGATTGTTTGTTGTAATACTTTGATATGAAGAGAGGGAGGTTTTATAGAGGAATTTGTGAGATTGAGGAGCCCTTTCTGAATTGGAAGAGGGATGTACATTGAAGGAAAGTGGAGTTCGGATTGAAGTCAGAACAGAGAACTGTTTCTGTAAATCAAATAGTGTCTGGACGGGGTGACGTCATTTAAATGACATCTGTGAACAACGACGTCATTTTATGCTTTTGTGAATTTCTTTTATTTATCTGAAATTCCATACTTACTGATATTTGATATTGATTACTATTTGCTTAAAGTTATTGACAAATTCTGAGTGCAGGAAAGAGAAATTTAAAAAAAAAAATCACTAAGGTCCCACTGTAAGAGTCTCACTGAGTCCTAACCGTGACTAAAAAGACGGTTATCTCTATCCTTGTATTCCTTCATGTAATTGATTTGCATTATCATTACTATATGATAAATATTTATTAGAGTATATCAAGGACCTTGTGATTTTGATGAAACTGGAATTTGAATTCCCCTTCAATAAAAATAGTGATAATTCCAGAGGATTCTTAATTGCACGGATAGGCCGTTAGATTGTTAACTGATAAGGATGATGGTTCTGCTTTTGTAAAACAGTGCGTGAATAAACGGGCTTCAGCTTAGCAGCACTGAATTGCACAACTGGTATCTTGCTCATCAATGACAGTTTAATAATATTATCCTTGATTAATTTATATTTTATTTCATTTTAATTTTCCTTTCAGCCCAACATGCATCATGTAGGACTTTAAAATCATTATGATAAAAATTAGTTATTGATTAAATGTCAGACCATTGTTCAAATAAATCCCAACATGATATGAAATATTCCACTCCGAATTGATCTCTCAATTATCTTTGAGGTTTTCTTGAAAATATCTTTGGAATTATATCCTTGTTTGGATCTTTATCCAAATTTTATTAATTTTTTTTAAGATCCATCATGATTGTAGCACGTCCACATTGGCTGGTAATCATTCTCCATGATGAAACCTGCAGGATTTGTGACCTAGGGTACTTCACAATCGTGGAAGTTGATCGATCCTTATTTTATTTCCTTTGTCTACCTCATCCAGACAGGATTGATTCCATTCATCTCTTTGAGTTATTTCATTGATCTTTTTGAGAAAAATATCCATCATATGATGTTGACAGCGTGTCTCATCACACATTGGCATCACCTTTTCAGTACGTTCCATTTTATTTTACTCCCTTGCAAAGTGAATGTCAAGGTGGGGAAACTGTAGACACGCTAATTTTGACCACATATTGAGTAAATTTCACGTCACAATTATAATGCCCCAAAATGGTCTGATATTTAAATCATTAATTAATTTTTATTATTTTTTCTGAATATTTGTTGATTAGCGTCATCCGTGGCCGACACCATTTAGATTCCTAGCCAAAATCAGTTCGAAATTAAATTTCAAAATTCAGATAGATCTAACTGAATAGCGTCACCTAAAGAAGACGCCATTTAAGTCCTAATCCGTCTGGCCTTTCGATTTTTAATTCGAATTAATTTCTTAATTATCTAAAGCACGTCGCCCTTGGGAGACGCGATTTAGGTTTCCTAATGTACTTTGGTTTCCTTTTCGGATTTCCTTTCTATTTTGGCCGCTTTAATTGACCAAATGACGTCCCGTCAAGGCAATGCTAATGCCCCCCATGACTCAAATTTCTTTCATGCTGAATACGAAGGAGACACTTATGTCCCTCATCAAGCTCAATTTACCCATGACCAATATGATCTTGGTACCAGTCATCCTCATATGTACATAATCTCCAACCCCACTTATGAGGAGGCTCAAGATCAAGCTGAGCCTTCATCTACCAACCCCCCTGATCTGGTTACCGTCTTGGGAGCTCTAGCTACCAATGTGAACTCTCAACAACTTGAGGCGATTCAGTCCATTCTTAAAGGGAAGACGCCCTTGCGTTCAGACGAATTGAATCCCGCGGTTCCCCTTGTTATTCGTCAAGTTCCTCCCCCTCACCATATTCCCTCTATTCATCAAGCCATGAAGGGTCTTCGTATTTCTACTCCCCGGCCGTCAAGGCCGCAACAATCTTCCCCGAGATACCCGGCTAGACCGCATACGCCAACTCACCAAAATGCCTTCGGGTATGGCAAGCCTCTTATGCTCCATCACCACCTCCTCCCCAAATTGATCCCGTGACTCAAGCTCTACTCACGAAGATGGACCAGATGGACGAGCAGTTCAACAGTTTCAAGAAAATGATGGGAGTCAAGGCTGTACCTAAAATCACCCTCCCCAATCTACCAGTATTTCACCTGCAGCCTTCTAAGATGCCAGTGTATAGAAAGTACAATGGTTCTTACAACCACTTCACCCACTTGAAGGAATTTACGTATGAATCCTCCTTCTGGCAGAACGACAAAAGGTCGCTGGCATTCTTATTCAGGAAATCATTAGAGGGACCAGCCCTCGAGTGGTTTTTCTCATTAGATTCGTCTGATGTGGAGGACTACGAAATTGTGTCAAGAATGTTTATCCAGCGATACCAAATTAGAATTACACCGTCCTTATCAATAACTGACCTGGTGGCTTAAATGATGAAGCCCGATGAAGACTTCATCACCTATGCTGATAGATGGAGGGGTATGGCAGAGAAGATAAAAGATCACATGTCTGAATCAGAACAAGTGAAAATGATAAATGCCAATGCAACCCCCCAGTACAAGCTAGTCCTTACGTTAAACAACTTGACTAGCATGACAGAATTATATAAGAGGACGCGATATTGCCAGAATACTTTCAAAGATTCAACCTTCTCCAACATCTTTGACCCCCATAGACCCAGCAGACCTCCACCTCGGAAACATGCCATGCCAAATTCTCCTAGCATAGGTCCCACTACTAAGGGCACACTCTCCTATGAACAGACAGCACCATGAATAATAACGAACCGCAGTTCATAAGGAACCAACAGCAACAGTCGCAGTATATAGGGCAGAGACCGCCAAATCAACAGGGCTTCAGGCCGCCTCAACAACCATACCAGCCAGCCTACAATCAGCCTTAGCAACAGTATCAGCAGACGTTAAACCAACAGACGTTCAACCGGCCACGTCAGCAGCCAGCATACCACAATGTACCCACCCCCCCAAGCGATTACAATCAGCAAAGAAAACCTCTAGGCCCAAAGAGGGCATTTTATCCTCCACTCCCAGAATCTCTAGCGGACATATTCAATGCCCATATGGCAGCTAATGCTCTAGTATTGCCTAAGGAGAAAACTATCTGGCCTCAAAATGTTGATGCCTCCAGATTCTGTGTCTTCCATAGACAACCCGGGCATACAGTGGATGTGTGTTTCCAATTGAGGGACTACATCCAAGATCTCAATGACCAGGGAGGTATTGACTAGGAGGAGATGAGAAAATACATAGCCGCCATGAAAGCAAAAAGATCACAGCCACAACAGCAACAACAACCGCAGCAGCAGCAACCGTAGATGCAAAGAGCACCAGCACAGCTAGCAAAACCACCAAACATGAGTATAGTTCAGAACCCGCTGCCGGAGCATTACAACCAGGTCGTCCCAATTCTTACTAATAGCCAGTCTGAGGCTAATAGGGAGCAACAATGGAAGGAAGAGGAATCTTCCTCTGTCTACTCAACAGGCCACACCCCGAGTACCACCAAGCAACCGCCTCACCGCATTCTCCGCATACCCAAACTAGAAACCATAACCGTTACTCCCATACCAACACTCGCCTACTATAGACCCACTCCACTGCCTACCTTCTTTAAACCCATTATCTCCTCCGCCACCATGCCTCCACCAAATAACTCTCTGCAACCCACCACAAACCCCTCATGCCTTCTAAACCATTGCTACGCATACCATTTCCCACATCATCTGCATCAACCATTCACCCCAATACCATACAACCCTCCAAGACACTCATCTGCTTTCTAGCACCTCCACCAAACAATCCCCCACCATCACCCGTTTACAAAACCATACCACTCTAAACCCCTCATCAACACAGCGGTACTTAAGATCTCACCTAGACCTTTCAATATTGATCAACATATGCTCCGGAGTGGGAGAATCGTCAATAAGGTTTTCCCTCAGTCAACAGTAAGAGACGACCCATCACAACCGTCAGAAGAAAGTCAAAATGAAGATAGTGCACCAGGCACTCAGTATGATCTACTGAAGCAGCCAGACAGAACACCGGCATGCATTTCCACACTAGAACTGATCAAAAGATCCAAGATCCATCAAGAGACTCTGTTGGAGTATCTACAAAGAGTGATGGTCAGTGAAGTTGTACCGATAGAGAAGTTCACAGCACAGCTAGTTCCACAGGGGGATATGCCCTTTATCTCATTCCACACATCTGCACTAGCACCACCAGCGGCTAGGAGTATGGCACTAAGCCTTACAGTTAACATATGCAAGAAGGCTGTGGATGCATGTTTGGTTGACACAGGGCCCTCGATTAATGTACTATCACCGAACACCCTAGAATTATGTGGTTTACCCAAGGAGAAGTGGTTGCCTTCATCCATCTCTGTTACCGCTTACGACAACTCCACCCATTCCCCTCAGGGAATGGTTTACTTGAAGGTAGAGTTAGGTCCCGTTTGTCATGCCGAGGTCGAGCTCCACATCTTGGAGATCGATCCTTTTTTAAAAGTCATCCTTAGTCGTCCCTACATCAAACCCCTTGAGCCCATACCCTCTGCAAACCATCAATGCCTCAAGTTTCCTTATAAGGGACGGATTATTAAAGTAACGAGCATGCCGATCCTTGCTGGTGCTCATTCTTTGAACATCAAACCGACTCCTTTACCTGGCCGGCAACCCATTCTGTCGGTATTACAGGTTTGTTCTCCCTCGGCTGATCCTTTGAAAGCCACTATACCTGTTCCTTGTCCAGTTGATGCTGTTAAAAGGGGGAAGTGCGTGAGTACCCCTAGTTGGGACATCATGATGAAGGGTGGCTACCAACCAGGAAAAGACTTGGGCACACAACTGTAAGGCAGAACCAAGCCTATCAAAGACAATAGAAGGGTACCTGTTAATGTTCTGGCTATAGGCCAGCGAAGGTAAGACGACAGATTGTTCAGCAGCAGGAGGATAAAGATGGTCACAAAATCTGGAAGACAATGACCACCCCGTGCAAAGAAAACTAGGATCCTTTAACCTGGACCTTATATACACATTTCATTAAAGGACCCGTGATTAATCATAACAATGATAACACGGTGATGATCACTTCCCACTTTGACCTACATGACATATATGGGAGAGACTTAGCCAGGCACTGTTCTGAACTGCTGACATACCAATCCTTGGAGGCTCTGCGGCCAATGAAGAGGAGGAAGATTCAAGATCCGGAGTGTGAGTGGTACCGCTGGTTCAACACATGGGACATGTACATTGCACTAAACAGGTTGTTCCTTGATCTTTCAAAACCAAATTGGCCTCCACTAATAGATGAGTTGATTGAACGGCCTGGCGGTATCTTTGATAAGAGAATTTTGCTAAGCGAGGAGACATACGAAGACCCTTATCAGCCTAGATTCACCACTGATCTTCTCTGGAGGGGAACCTATCCCCATCATGTTTTCACCCTCCAT
Source organism: Zantedeschia hybrid cultivar (assembly GCA_030544215.1). Classification (NCBI taxonomy): domain Eukaryota; kingdom Viridiplantae; phylum Streptophyta; class Magnoliopsida; order Alismatales; family Araceae; genus Zantedeschia; species Zantedeschia hybrid cultivar. The sequence goes on from JARZZO010000015.1 coordinate 41,858,685, forward strand.
ACCCTGTTCCGCACTCTACTCCTGACCCCGACCTGGTCGAGGGTCATTACTAAAGATATTCCTCGGGCTCCGCCCATCATGGTTACTTTGTCCCCTTGGTACCTGATTCCTCATATTCCTCTCGATCTTCAGAAGATCTAAAATTAAATTTGGGACATATTGCTATATGACCCCCCCCCCCCCCATCCTTCAGCCTTGGTGCCGTTACCTTCTCATTCTCCTCCTATCCAGATTCACTCTTGTTTTATAATTAATATTCAAAATCTCCAAAAAAAAAAAATGCTAATTTGGCAACTCCCTCCTCTCGTCTCCTCATCGAGGAAACATCATACTACTTGTCCGAATATACCCCATCGCGCGGGTTACTCAGGCAAGATTCTCTTCTAGATCTGCTTTGCCCCTCCTCTCGGGAGGATTCACCTATGTCACATCCTATATCCCTTGATTTTTATCCTTATTCATCCTCACTAAGTCAGGATAGTGAGTCTAGAGGTAGGCAATTTAATGAAGTTAGGGAGTCTAGTGAAGTTAGTTAGGTTAGAAAGTCTAAGGGTAGACAAGTTCCAGATAGATACCTCTAGGATCTAGCTTTAAGATGTCTTTCTTACTCTCAGATTCTCCAGCTGTTAGAGAATCCTATTCAGATGCCAGAAGAATGTGAAGTTGATGAGTTAGTCGATGACGGGTATGGGGTATATGAATTGTTACACGAGAAAGACCCCATTACTGAAGATGAAGAAGTCGACGAGGATGCTGCTGAGGCGTATGCTAGTGGAGTGAAGAGATTTGATGAACCCTCAGCTGCCGTAGAAGAACCTACCAAAAAGATTAATCTTGGAACTGAAGACGAACTTAAGGTTGTCCTCGTCAGTAAAAATCTTTCTGAAACAGATGAGGAGGCCGTGGTTCAAGTTCTCAAAGACTATAAAGACACTTTCATCTGGAGCTATGAAGATATGTCGGGGTTAGATTCTTCCTTAGTGGAACACCGATTAACATTGAAAGATGGAGCTAGCCCGGTTAAACACAAATTGAGGCGCTTCCACCCTCAGATGGCTTTGAATATGAAAGAAGAGGTCGATAAACTGCATAAAGCCAAATTTATTAGGGTTGTCCTCTATCCGCAATGGATGGCAAATATAGTCCCGATCATGAAAAAGGATGGGAAGGTCAGGATTTGCATTGACTTCCGAGATTTGAATCGGGCATGTCCTAAAGACGATTTTCCACTGCCTCACATAGATGTACTCATCAACAACACGGCTGGTTATAAAACACTGTCATTCATGGATAGATTCTCAGGGTATAATCAGATTCGCTTGGCAGAGGAGGACCAAGAGAAGACGTCGTTCACTACACCTTGGGGCACTTATTGTTATGTCGTTTTGCCATTCGAACTGAAGAATGTTGGAGCCACTTATCAGAGGGCTATGATAACTATATTTCATGACATGATGCGCATTGATTTAGAAGTGTATATGGATGATCTGTTAGTGAAATCTAAGACTAAGGTTGAGCATGCTAAGGTATTGGCGAGTGTTTTAAAAAGTTCAAGAGAATATCAATTGAAGATGAATCCCAAAAAATGCATATTTGGGGTATCATTAGGGAAGTTGTTAGGATTCATCGTGAGCAAACGAGGTATTGAGATCGATTCCAACAAGGCCAAGGCTAAGGATATATCAAAACGATCTAAACAGAGCCGAGAACTTGGCTTTGATACCACTGTGAAGAATCATGGCAAGAAGAACGATGGCACAGCGGAATTAAAAATTAATTTAAATCTTTTCGATCTACGTGCATCAATTCTCGGGTATTTAGATCATAATAAAATAAAATAATAGATAAAAATATTAAAATTAGATCTTCACCAACACGGGGATGAAAATCCCTCATCGAATCAGAGACAAACGAGTGGTCAATCTCGAGTGTAGACACGCTAATTTTGTTGAGTAAAATTCATATCCCAATTATCACGTCCTAAAATGGTCTGATTTTTAATCATTAATTATTTTTTATTGATTTTTCAAGATTCCATTAATTAACGTCGACCATGGCCGACGCCTTTTAGATTTCTAGCCAAAATCAGTTCGGAATTAAATTCCTAAATCTGGATAGACTTTATTGAATAATGTCGTCCATAGACGACGCCATTTATTCTCCTAATACGTCTGAATTTTCGATTTAAATTTGAATTAATTTCCTAATTATCTTAATGACCTCACTTATGGGCGGCGCCTTTTAAGTTTCCTAATTATTTATGCTTTCCTTCCCGGATTTTGTTTTCATTTTGGCCTCTCTAATTAGTCAAATGGTGTCCCAGGTGGGCGAAGTGATTTAAGCACTTTCTTGATAAACTTGATTTGGCCAAGCTAATTCGGTTCCCGAAGTTGGAAGGGTTACTAACTCTTGGATGCTCATCCAAGGCAATCCGAAGGCCGTGGGAGAGCCCTTTAAAGGCCAAATTATCTTCAAATCAACCCTTATAAATATACCTACCCTTGGACCTTCAAAGAAGGTTGGCCATTGAAAGTTTTGGAGTCCAAGGCAAGGTAAAAGGAGGCCCTCTCTACAGAAAACGTAGACAAGCTTTGGCACTTCCTCTTCTTCATCCTTCTCCATCCTTTGAAGCTCTTGAAGATCAAGGCTATGGAGGGGCCAATCACTTCTTTTCTTTTCTTCTTTTCCATCTAGTTTTAATATTCATCATAGTTCTTCACTGTTTTTTTATTAGAATTTCCATCACCTCACTTCATTATTCACACACACCACACATCATCTTTTACATGCCTATGATTAGGGGTTTAAAAAGAACATCAAACAAGTGAGTTTCTTAATTTAGTTTATGCTAGATTTGATAGTGAGAATAGATGCTACACTACCTATAGCTCTAACCATGTTCTTCTCTTTTGTTTGATTGTATTTGCAAGGTTTCGGAGAGAATAAAGAAAAGCTTGAAGGAAAGGATTTGAAGACTTGAAGAAAAAAATTTAAAAACAAGAGTAAAAAGAAGAGGCTCTTCATCTTTGGCCAGCCAAAGAAGGAGACAAAGGAACCACAACTCTCCCAATTCCTTAAGGTTAGTAATCGATCACTTTTTCTTTGAAGTCCTTGATTTCTGACGAACACACACTTAATTTAAATTTGATTTATTTATCATAATACAACACATGATATCATTGTGAGCATGACACGATTTTGAGCACCATAGCTTTTTAGCAATCATGGTAGGACTTGTCTTGCCATTCTTTCTTATTACTCTTGTTTATTTCCATTGGGCACCCTCGTGTGCATCCTTTGTGTCCCTCGGACACGTTTGATGATTGGTTTGTTGGCTTGATTTCCCCCACGTGCATCTCGGGCACATCCTTAGTGGCAAAATTTTGCCCTCCCATGATTGCCTAAACTTGTGGTTTTGAAAAGCATGTTTGTTTGAAGTTGATATCATTGATGTTAGCATGATAAATTATCTCTTTTAGACTCTGTTTCGCATGATATTTAGTCCTTTACATACCTTGTTTGATTCAGAGGGGAGTGCACCTACTGTTCTCCTTAGTTTACTATTTACAGGGCTTGAATCGCGTCAAGACCAGACGATGCCATTTAAACGACGTCGTCCATGTTAGGATCCGGGCGGGACGCGAAGAACGCAGTGGAAATGACGAACAACATATATCCTGCCCGATGCCCGCTGATCCGATTCGGAACGAAAAACTAAAACCGAAAAGAACGGAAGTAATCCGATTACCATGCGCGGATTCGAATCCGCTTCCGTCTCGGTTCTGTCGAGGTGATGCCGCGAGCCGCACAAGCGTCCGGCCTCCAGCGGTATCCACGCGATCCTCCACGGTGGTTCGTCCTCGCTCCCTCGTCCGTATCAGCTCGCTCATTGAAGATCCGTCGCCGCAACGATGTTCGAAAACACCCGCAGACGGGAATTCCTGACTTTTGGGAATTCCGCGCGGTGGAGACGGAGATTATCTCGGCACCTCGAACGGGATGCCCAGAGAAAGAGGAGAGAGAAAGGGGGACGGCCAGCATGGGGAAACCCTGGAGCTTGGCCCAGGGTTTCTCAACAACGCATATATATATTAAGTCGACGCGACTTTTCACAAAAGTCTCCGAGTTAATATAAATCCCACTTATGTACCACCAACTGAGAATCTTATTGCGTGTGACCCTCTAGGCCCATTAACCAGTCCAATTTTCAGCCCGTTAAGTCCAATAACTAGTTATTAACTTATTTTAATTAATTAATATCTATATATTAACTAATTACATAGCCGAATTAACATCGCATGTAAATTCGGTCGGACTTCTGATCAAGTTGGATGCCAAGCAACATCGCATTATCCCAGAAGGTAATGGGGTTCAGCAAGCCACTCATGGAACCTGTCCGTCCACAGTTACCGCATTGCTATAATCCTTCGTTCGCACAATGCTCTCGAGTTAACCTAGGGTATGGTCAGCTGTCAAACCCTAGATGGTTAACTCACTTGAATCAGACTCCGCTGTACAATATCCGAAAACATCTTTTCTGATATTGTTTCTGCTCTGGCCAGAGACTCCTGCGAATCTATTCTAGAGCATTCTCTCTCCAGTTACCTGAGAGCGAACGATCCTTTATTGAACACACAATCACCTTCGAAGGTCTTCCGCTAGACCCGATCCTTAACTATTAGAGATCCCATGGATAGGGATTCGTAGGTCAAGGTCAAAGTCCAGAAGTCTACCGACAAGGTGTCTTTGGTGTCTTAAGTCCAAGGATCAACCACACTACTGTGACGATGAATCAAGCCGGGTGACAGTTAGGTAAATTACCATTCGGCGATTCATGTCGGATCAGTTCAATGAACTCATTCCCCAATGAGCACCTACAGGTTTACCATTGTGTCTCCACACAAGTAACTAATGAGATCAGTCACCCTCATCATATGAGCTGGAATAATCTATACTAGTCTTACCGGATATTTGATGTCCTTCTCAAACATCCTACGACTAGAAAAGTTTAAGAATATGTGTTTATAAGTCACCAGTCTCGTTATTATGATCTCATCATAATCCAATGACTATTGCACACATTCATGGACTTCATTATGCGCAGTTACAAGTATGCCAATCTACATAATGAATTTAATGCCATTTATTAGTGAACAAGATTGAAATAGGTGCCTTATGATTGGCTTAGAGGACACCTATATCCATCAGTCCAGCCCCACGCCTTTCGGGCTATCTGCCCAGCTGCCCGAGAAACTGAAAATAGTGGGTTTACTGTCTTGAATAACGTCGACACCAGGTGACGCCATTCAAGCAGGTTAACCTTCGGTCCTCGGTTCTCGAATTTCTGATTTGATTTGGTTATTAAACTTATATTTATTACATTAGAGGCCATCCCGACTGTAGGTCATCATCATTGGAAGTTCACTCCCCTGTTAGGAACACCTCTCTCAGCGCTCTCACCTCTCTCTGACTAGGGTTGGTCCCTCGATCTAACTAGAGTGGTTAGTATCGAAACCTCCGTAAGTTCCCAAAAGTGAAGAATTCCTCTTGACTCATCGGGCTAGTTGTACCTCTGAAGTACTGGGTAGACATTAACATCACTGTTAGTGAAGCCATAGAGGAAAACAGCAGAAAACTACACTGAAACTAGGATCCTTCTTGTTAAGTGAATCAATCTTTAAAAATCTGTTTTAACTTCACGAAGAATCCTAAAACAGCGTAAACATCCACTTGTTTGTTAATCTATGTGCAACTTGTTTGAATCTTTTGATTAATCAAACACCATGATGCTACGTTCAGGTAGAACCGTCGGTATGGATACTTACGAGCAAGATACCCTATTTTAGTACGAGGGAGATGCTAATGCCTCTCAGAACTATGATCTCTATTATTCTAAAGACGGGGCAGATGCTCATACCCCCCGTAATCCCAAGCACTTCCAAACTAAGTATGAGGGAGATGTTAATACCCCTCAAGGTCATGTCCATTTCACACACGATCAATACAACCCTAATATTGATCGTTCTCATGTTCATGTTATCTCAAATCCTACCTTTGAAGAGGTTCAAGACCAAGCTGAGCCTTCGTCTACCAACCCCCTGATTTGGTAACTGTCCTAGGAGCTCTAGCTACCCGTATGGATCCTCAGCTGCTTGAGGCCATCCAGTCAATTCTGAAAGGGAAAACCCCTCTTCGTTCACCTGAACCACGCATCCCGGTTCCCCCAGTTGTTTATCAAGTACCTACTCAGGCCATAGAAGGCCTTTGAATCTCTACTCTTCAGCCCATGCCCCCCAACAATCTAGTTCCAAATACCCGATCAGACCGTCGACCCCCACTTATCAAAATGCCATCGGGCACGGCGGAAATGATGTCGGATCGCAATCGTACTGTCCTCCGCGTCCTAGCTATTCTAGGAGGCAAACCTTTCAAGCACCCCCACCAACTGATTCGGTCACATAGGCCCTATTTACCAAAATCAACCAAATGGATGAGCAGTTCAAGAGCTTTAAAAGGATAATGGACACTAAAGCTGCTTCCGAGGTCTTTGTCCCCAATTTACTTGTTTTCCATCTCCCACCCTTCGAAATGCCAGTATACCGAAAATACAATGACTCTAGTAACCCTTTTATCCATATGAAAGAATTCATGTACGAGTCGTCCTTCTAGCAAAATGATAAGAGATCACTGGCCTTTTTATTTAGAAGGTCACTAGAGGGATCAGCCTTTGAATGGTTCTTTTCACTGGACCCAAATGATGTTGAATACTTAGACACAGTGTCTAGGAAATTTTTGCAAAGGTACAAGGACAGAATTGCCCCATCATTATCTATAACTGATTTGGTGGCTAAGAAGATGAAGTCCGATGAAGACTTCATGACATTTGCCGATAGGTGGAGAGCTATGGCTGAGAAGATAAAAGATCACCTGCTCGAGTCTGAACATGTGAAAAGGATGATAGCAAACGCCACTCCACAATACAAATTGGTCTTAACATTGAACAATTTGACCAACATGGCGGATCTATATGAGAGGGCGCGCTATGCCCAAAATGTTGTCAAGGATTCCATGTTCACCAGCGTGTTTGATCCTCACTGACCCAATAGGCCTCCACCTCGGAAGCCTAATGTCCCTAATTCTTCCACAATGGGTCCAACTATGGAAGGCACTCTGTCTCATGAACAAGTCAGCACAGTGAACAACAACCAACCCCAGTTCATGAGGAATCAGCAACCACAGTACAATAGGCAAAAGCCGCAAAATCAACAGGGCTTCACGCCACCTCAACAACCCTACCAGCCAGCTTTCAACCAACCTCGGCAGTAGCCGAGGTATAACCAGGTTCCTCCACCCACTGATTATGCTCAGCAGAGGAAACCTCCAGGTCCCAAGAGGGCGTCTTACCCACCATTGCCGGAGACACTCTCCGACATTTTCAATGCCCTCATGGCGGAAAATGCTATGTCATTACCAAAGGAAAGAACCATCTGGCCCCAGAATGCTGATGCCTCCCGTTATTGTGTGTATCATCGACAGTCAGGGCATACAGTAGATGCTTGTTTCTAGTTTAGAGACTACATCCATGACTTGAATAATGGAGGCATCGACTGGGTGGAGATGCAAAAGTTCATAACTGCCTTGAAGGCAAGAAGACCTCAACAACAACAACAACAACAGTCACAGCAAACTCAGAGAGCACCCGTCCAACAGGCGGCATCTCTGTCGAAGATGGGGATAGTCCAAAATCCGCTGCCAGAGCACTAGAACCAAATAGCCCCAATCCTAACGAAAAACCAATCTGAGGCAAATAGAGGGCAACAGTGGAGGGTCGAAGAATCCTCGTCTATTTATTCCATAGGCCATAATCAAGATACTGTCGAACCACCATCACGCCACATCATATGCATTCCCAGACCTTCACCCATTCCCTCACAACCCATGCCTAATACCCCCACTCCACTACCTGCTATACTCAAACCCATATCCACCTTGCCAAAACCATCACCACTAAATAACCCACCAGTCATCTATGAACCCATCATGCCATCCAAGCCACTACTACGCATACCTTTTCCCATGCCATCACCAAGCTACCACAACACCATACAACCCACTAAACCCCTCATCCGCATTGCGCAATCACCCATTACCCCAAACCAACCATTGATGCCATCAAAACCCTCATCAACTCAGCAGTCATAAAAACATCACCCACACCCCCCACTGTTGAGCCGCAAATGCTCCGGAGCGGTAGGATTTTTAGTAAAGTGTTTCCTTAGTCTACAGTGCAAGGCGGGCCATCATAGTCGATTGAAGAAGCTCAGAATGAAGAGAGTGCACTTGGCACTCAGTATGATTTATTGAAGCATCTGGACAATACTCCGACACGCATCTCCGTACTAGAACTAATAAAGAGGTCCAAGACCCACCAAGAAGCCCTGATGGAATATCTGCAAAGGGTTATGGTTAATGAAGACGTGCCAGTTGAGAAGATTACTGCACTGCTAGTACCACAAGGTGAGCAACCGTTGATATCATTCCATTCATCTAAGTTAGCACCCCTGGCAACGCGGGGTATGGCCTTGAGCATTATTGTCAACATCTGTAAAAGAGCCGTAGACGCCTGTCTGGTGGATATTGGGGCATTAATCAATGTGCTACCCCCTAGAACTCTGGAACTGTATGGTCTACCAAAAGAGAAGTGGCTACCTTCACCCATATCTGTCACTTCATATGACAATTCCACTCGATCACTCCTATGCATGGTATACCTAAAAGTAGAACTAGGCCCTGCATGTGATATTGAGGTTGAATTCCATGTCCTTGAAATAGATCCTTCACTAAAGGGGATTCTTGGCTGTCTCTATATCAAATTTCTTGAGGCTATCCCATCGACCAATCATCAAAGCCTCAAGTTTCCTTACAGCGTGTCATCAAAGTCACCAGTATGCCCATCCTTGCTGCTACCCATTCCCTGAACATGAACCCAACTCCTATTCCTTCACACGTTCAGAAACCCATTCTATATGTACTGCAAACATACCGATGGAATATAATGATGAAGATTGGATATCAGCCAGGGAAAGGTTTGGGCACACATTTGTAAGGAAGAACCAAGCCGATCAAGGATGATAGAATGGTACCTGGGAACGGACTCGGTTACAAGCCAGAGAAAGTGAGGCATAATATTGTACAGCAAGAAGAAAGTGAAGACAAGGTATGAAAGATCATGGTAACACCGTGCAAAGAGAATCGGGACACGTTGACTTGGACTCTGTCTACCCACTTTATCAAAGGTCCTATGATTCAACATAATAATGACAATACTGTGGTGATAACCTCCCATTTTGACCTGCATGATGTTTATGGGAGGGAGTTGGCCAAACACTGTACACCAATGCTTACATACCAATCCTTAGAGGCTCAGCAGCCTATGAAAAGGAGGAAGTTTCAAGACCCTCAACGATAATGGTACAGGTGGTTTGACGCATGGGATCTGTACATAGCTCTGAACAGGTTGTTTCTACATCGTTCTGAACCACAGTGGCCGCCGTTGATTGATGACTTGATTGAATGTCCTGGGGCCATTTTCGATAAGAGAATTCTGCTGACTGATGAAGCTGATGAAGGAGAGCCAGATGACCCCTATGAAGCTGGGTTAACCACTGATCATCTATAGAGAGCTACCTACCCATCTCACATCTTTACTCTCCATACTCTGTTCTGAATCTTGCTGCTGACCCCGACATGGTTCAGGGTGATAACTAAAGACATACCCCGGGCACCGCCCATCATCATTACTCTGTCTCCTCATGACATTCTTTCCCGGATTCCTTTTGACCCTGAGAAGATCCGTGATTTAATCTGGGACATCCTGTTGTACGATCCCCCGAATCCTTTGCCCATGGTGCCATTCTCTCCATCTTATGTTCCTTCTCCTTTTCAAATCCATTCATGTTATATGATAACTGAAAATCCCAAAAAAAAAACCGTCAATTTCGCAACCCCCTCCTAAATCCTCATTGAGGAGACCTCTTTCTACTTGTCCGAATGCACCCCATTGCATGGGTCATTCGAATAGCATTCCCTTCTAGATCTGCTATGTCCCTCCTCTCAGGAGGATTCCCCTATATCTCATCATGTATCCTCTGATTTTTATCCTTCTTTGTCCTCCATAGGTCAGGATAGGGAGTCTAGTAGTAGGCAGTCTAATGAAGTTAGGTAGTTTAGGAAGTCTAAGAAGTCTAAGGGTAGACAAATTCCAAATAGATACTTCTAGGAATTAGCATCAAAATGCCTGCCCTACTATCAAATCCCTCAGTTGTTAGAGAATCCCATCCAGTTGTCACAAGAATATGAAGCAGATGAGCAAATTGATGATGGATATGGGGTATATGAATTAATACATGGAAAGGACCCATCATCAAAGAAGAAGAAGATGAGGACACAGCTGAGGCGTATGCTAGTGGAGTGAAGAGATTTGATGAACCCTCAACTACTGTAGAAGAGCCAACTAAGGAAATTAATCTAGGAACCGAAGAAAAACCTAAGGTGGTCCTCATTAGTCAAAATCTTTCCAAATCAGATGAAGAGCCTTTGGTTCGGGTTCTTAGAGATTATAAGGACACATTCGCTTGAAGTTATAAAGACATGTTGGGGTTAGATTCTTCTTTAGTGGAGCACTGATTAACCTTGAAATCTGGAGCTAACCCGGTTAAACATAAATTAAGGCGATTCCACCCACATATGGCTTTAAAGATAAAAGAAGAGGTCGATAAGTTACATAAAGCCAAGTTTGTTAGAGTTGTCCTCTATCCTCAGTAAGTGGTGAATAAAGTCTCGGTTATGAAGAAGGATGGGAAAGTCAGAATCTGCATTGACTTTCGAGATCTAAACTTGGCGTGTCCTAAGGATGATTTCTCATTTCCTCATATAGACGTATTCATTGATAACACGGCTAGATATGAAACCCTATCATTCATTGATGGATTTTCAGGGTACAATCATATTCGTTTGGCAGAAGAAGATTAGGAAAAGACATCGTTCACTACACCCTGGGAAACATATTGTTACGTAGTTACGCCATTTGGATTGAAGAATGCCGGAGCCACTTACCAAAGGGCAATGATGGCTATATTTCACGATATGATGCATATACATTTGGAGGTGTATGTGGATGACCTTCTGGTTAAATCTTAAACTAAGGTTGATCATGCTGAAATCCTAGCAAAAGTATTAGAAAGGTCAAGAGAGTATCAATTGAAGATGAATCCAAAGAAATGTGTGTTTGGTGTTTCGTCAGGGAAACTACTTGGATTCATTGTCAGTAAACAGGGCATTGAGATCGATCCCAACAAGGCCAAAGCTATCATTGAAATGCCACCTCCTAAGAATTTGAAAGAATTGAGAGGATTAATCGGGAGGTTGCAGTTTATTCGCCGCTTTGTCTCCCAACACTCATAAAAGTGTAAGCCGTTCTACGAGCTTACTAAACCGAGAGTCAAATTTGATTGAGACGATAAGTGTTAGGAGGCATTTAGTGGACTAAAGATGTATCTAGCAAGTCCTCCTATTTTGAGACCACCATCCCTAGGCAAACATTTAATTCTATACATCTCTGTCTTAGATGATTCGGTGGGGGCTGTCTTGGTACAAGAAGATGAAGAAGGAAAAGAGCAGGCAGCCTATTATCTCTCTGAACTTCTCAACCCTGCTAAACAAAGATACACGGCGATGGAGAAGACATGTGTTGCACTGGTATGGGTAGAACTTGAAACATTACTTTCTAACCCATGAAGTTCACCTCATCGCTAGGATGAATCTTATTAAGTTTCTTCTTGAAAAATTTGTCCTCACTGATAGATTAGCACATTGGCAGAGCTTTCTCTCTCAATTCAACATCACTTACATTCAACAGAAAGCAATTAAAGGTTATACCATAACAAAACATCTTGCTCATCACCCTCTTCCCATATTTGATCCAGTCCGATCGGAGTTTCCAGATGAGGAACTGATGTCCACAAACAAACTCACTGATGATATGTGGACTCTGCATTTTGATGAAGCTCTGAACTCTCATGGTAAGGGTATCGACATTATTCTCCTATCACCTAAAGGTGTCACCATTCCCCAACCCTTTCAGCTTACTTTCACGTTACAATTAACATAGCTAAATATGAAGCTCTCCTTGCTGGCCTTTAGGCCGCTCATTTATATAGTGTCACCAAGCTATGAATTTTAGGTGATAGTCAGCTGATTCTTCATCAAGTGCTCACCAAATACCGCACCCTTGATCTCAAGCTTAAGCCATATCAAGAACTCACTTCAGCTTATGCCAAACTTTTCACTAAACCGATCTTTGTCCATGTTCCTCGGAATTAGAACATCTTGACTAACGCTCTAGCTTCTCTCGTATCTTTCCTTAATTTTCCAATCAGCAAACGTTCTGAATCAATCATTGTCTATAGGCATCTCTCTCCTGCTATAGAGGACCCTTCCTTTCTTAGGATTAAAGAGAAATTGTTGAAGAAGGTTAGAGATGGAGACATTGTAGAAAAGATAGAGATTGTGTTGCTAGAATTGCAAGAAGAGATGGAAGACGAAGAGAAATCATAGTACTACGAAATTGCAAAATACAGTGAAGATCAATCATACCCTGAAGAAGCCACTGTTGAGGAGAAAAGGGCTATCAGGAGAATTGCTTAAAGGTACACCCTAGTTGGAGGAGAATTATACAAACCTGGATTCGATGGTGTTCTTCTGAGATGTTTAGATGAAGATGAGCTTTGTAAGATCATGGAAGGAACTCATGCTGGAGTTTGTGGTGGCCATGTCAATGGACAAATGTTATCAAAGAAAATCCTTAGACAAGGATATTACTGGCCAACCATGGAAGAAGATTGTGTAGGGTATATTCGTAGGTGTGCCAAATGTCACCTTCATGCCAATAAAATCCATTTCCCTGCATTTTCACTCCATCCTCTGTCATCCCCATGGCCTTTCTCCATGTGGGCACTCGACATCATTGGTCCTCCTAGTGATCCCAACTCCTCGATCAAGCAGAAATCATTCATTCTCACAACAACAGAGTACTTCACCAAATAGGCAGAAACCGAAGTTTACACGGAGATCAAAGCATCAACGGTCTGCAAATTCATCATGAAGAATATCATCACCAGATTTGGGATTCTAAGCACCATCGTCACCGACAGTGGACCACAATTCATCTCACAAGAATTCAAGGACCTCTGCAACAGGTATAAAATTGCATTGCATCATTCATCTTCATATTACCTGCAAGGCAATGGCCAAGTAGAGGCAACCAATAAAACCTTGATCAAGATCATAAAGAAAACATGTAAGTCTAACAAATATATAGACTAGTCAAACAAACTTGTTGAGGCTCTATGGGCATACCGAACTTCAATCTGTACTCCAACTGGACAAACCCTATACTCCTTAACGTTTGGAATGGAGGCGGTAGTTTCATACGAAGTCTTCACTCCGTCATTAAGAGTACAATTAAATGATGAGTTTTCTGTTGACAAACAACGTTATGCACTCATCGCTCAATTGGAATTCTTAGACGAGAAGAGATGGTCAGCTGCTAATCATGCACGAGTTTATCAAAATAGGCTTGCACGTGTTTACCAAAAGAAGGTTATTGAAAGAAAGTTCAAAGTTGGTGAAATGGTGGTTAAAAGGATTTTCGTAAAACCTAGTGATCCACGTTCTAAACTCCAACCTAATTGGCAAGGTCCTTATGTTGTGAAAAATGTTTTTCCTGGTAACCCCTACAGGTTAGTTAATGCAGAAGGTCAGGAGCTATCTCATCCTTGAATTGGTTTATATCTGAAGATACTACCCTTATATTAAGTTGTGTCAATTGGCATGGTGCTAAGACCAGTGGAGTTTGAAAATTTGAAATCCTAAATTCCCTCTTTAGTCTTTAATAGTCAAATATAGGTGCATTATATACACACAAACACACTTTGTCATTGAGTAACAAGAGATGTGAAGTCCAAGGAAGGCTGACAGTCTGACTGAGAGTGTAAGGTACAACCCATTCTTTCTTTCTCGATTCACGATGTCAGAACGAGGCTCAGGATAAACTACTGAAAATATCCGTCGTCTTAGTAGGAGGCCGTCATAAAAAAAAAAAGGGAAAATCAAAAGATCTGCCCTAAAAGCAAAAGCAAAAGGCAAACAAAAAAAAAAGGCCACAAAAACAAACGTCAAATCAAAAAGCCAAATATCTAAATAAAAGGGAGCGCAAGGTCAAAAATACCCCACAAAGTGAAAATGACCGAACCCCAACGGACAATAGATAAAAGGATGGACATCTTCCTCAGTCTCCGGAACCCTCTCGTGAGGATTATGACCCTTCTCCCTAAGGGACGTACTCCAAGCTTGAGGAATGGCCTAAGTTGACTAAGGGTCAGATCATCAAATGGGATTACAGACACAACCACGATGAACCTAGATTAGACTATTGAAGAATAATTAGAGAATTAAGATAACAAATAAGTAAGCTCTTTTGATCCACGTACCATGCTGGTCTTTAGGCTAAGTTTATTTCAAAAAAATCAAAAATTCAAAAAAAATGGATATTTCAAAAGCTCAAAAAAAAATGGATATTTCAAAAGCAAAAAAAATGGATATTTCAAAAAATTAAAAAAAATGAATATTTCAAAAAACAAAAAAATGGATGTTTTAAAAATACAAAAAAAATGAATATTTCAAAACCACAAAAAATGGATATTTCAAAACCAAAAAAAATGGATATTTCAAAAGTAGAAAAAAAAATAGACATCTCAAAATCACAAAAAAATGGAAAATTGAACATGTGGAAATTCCAATTAGCATCCGCCTGTCACATCATGTGTGTTGCATCTTTATTTCTAGTTAGCATCTGTGTGCTTATATGTCGCATTTTCAATTATTTTCTTTAATTATTTATTTTTCACTTTCATTAAATAAAAGCTTCGCCCCTTGACCCTTCCACCAAAGATAGGATCAGGTAGTCAGTTACTTAACCAGGCAAGGGGCTAAGCCAGAACAAATGCTTAACTTGTTTGTTCAAGTCATGTGCAGGAAATACACTGAAAAGGAAGGAAAAGAAGAGACAGTCAAAAGTTCATAAGAAGTCTCATACATATATTGCATATCCAAGTGTTTTCATGTATATGTTTGAAGGAACTAGAAAGTCCATCAAAGTACATCACCCAGACTCCGGCAGCATGACAGCAAGTATAAAAAATATAATAAGCAACATCATCATCATCATCGGCAGCTCTCAAGGTTGGCTCTCTCCAGCGCCCTCATCTCGCTGGCACTGGGCCTCTTCCTACACATCTGGCCCTCTCTTCAGTGGCGGAAGTGACCCTATCATGCTCGGCTCAGTCGGGCCGGAAGATATGACGACACTAGCAGTGAAAGCGCTCCCGTGTCCTCTCTCCTGGGCTTGCTGACGAGCGCGTCAATAAAGCTCCTCGTGGAAGCGCCTCTCATGCTCAGCAACCCCAAGCTAGACTCGGAGGGAGGTCATCTTGGCATCTATGCTCTGCCACTCCCGCTCCCTCTCCTCTGCAACGATCTCCAGACACATCTGGAGGCGTATAAGCTTGCGAGGGAGGTCATCACTGGAAAGGCATGCCAACTGCTCCTCCAAGTCCCGGATCCGAGCAGTGTCCGCCTGTGCTTGGGCTGCTGCGCTCCGTCTTTGCTCCAGCCCCACTTCAGCCCTCTGAAGGGCCTCCTGAAGCTCAGCAACCTGCCAGTCAAGGGAAGATACAGTAAGTCCAAGTAGTTCAAGATCAAGTTATTCAAGAAATGGAAGGTCAGAGAAAAGGAACTTAACCTGGCCAGCTGCTCCTGGAGGTCGGCAAGGGCAGCATAGTGGTAGGCACTCGAGGAAGAGGCTCCAACTGCATAGGTGAGAGGTTGGGCTGCCTGCATGTAAGCGGCACGTTGTATCAAGAGGTTCCCGTCAGTGGTTAAGCGTCAAAACAATTTTAATAATAAAATAAATTCATTCATACATAATTCATTCATACATATCAGATCATCGAGCTCCTTCTGAATCTGTTCGATCTGGGCCTTTGTGTCCTGGAGTCGAGCCCGGAGGGTGATGATGGTGGCATCCCGCGCATCTTGCATATTCACATGTCATTTATTCATTCACAAACTTAAATAAAGATAATAATAAAATGCAAGAAGCATATAACCATACTTACATCGAGAGGACGGAGCTGCTGAAGGTGACCAGCAGAGGTGGAGGTAGTCCTCGCTACTCTCCACGTGTGACTCGACCGAGACTCCACCCCACTCCCAGTTGGTGTGCTGCTCCGAAAACGTCACCCGCCAATCGGTGCAGGCCTGTTTCCCCCTCATCATCTTCCCGATCCCCTCCGGGATCTCCTCCTCTATCCACTCCTAGTGGAGGCCCAGTGTCCTCATCGCCAAGCGGAGGTGGAGCAGTGCGATCTCATTGAGGCAGTGGACCCACACCTGGCGTCCATACCTCGCCTGCCCAGCCTCTACCCACAGCTGCCCTGCCTCCACCATGCCCATATAAGGGAGTCAGATCACCTGCATGCATATAGGTTAGTTTCATTCATAATCAAATAAACAATTGCATTTAACTAAATAAACAAAAAAATAATCATTAAATAATAACCTACCAGTATCTCTGGGTAGTCAAGGATCTGACGGTGGAGAGCCATCAGTTGATAGTGCTGCAGTGTTGTGTCCATGACTGGCTGCCAACGACGGGCCAGTGGGACAACGTCGGGTCGGATGGCCTCCGATTAGCCCAAAGGAAAATAGTAGTATGACCATATCTTCATAAACAAACATGTAAGTTAGAAATCATCATGCATTTAATCATTTCATAAACATGCATTCATGGAATTAAATAAAATTCATTAAAGATACCTAAAGGAACGGTGCGAAGCCGCTAACGGTCGTCTCATGGTCCGGCGCGACCACGGATAAATCAGTGAAGAGGTAGGCCAGAAGGGCCGCACCCCAGGCATACTCTCCTAATCTATCTACATCTGTAAGGAGGCCTAAGAACCTATAGTGAATGTGGAACCTATAGTGAATGCGGTCGCCCCTCATCCCAAAGAGAAACCTCCTAAAGAAAAAGACCCTAAGCTGCCGATCAAGTGCATCTCTCTGATTCTCATCCCAGCAATATACCCCGGCAGCTGACCTCAACAATCTATCCCTAAACATCTCCCGAGACTCCCCCGTCTCTGCCTAGGGTCGACTAACCCTAAGGCATCCTCTACATCTACTCTATATAGAGTCCTAGACTCTCTACCTGGTGCCCCTGACGCATCTAATCCTAGGAGACTCCCAGCCAACTCCCTATAGTTGGGGTGAGTAATTCCACTCACAGCCCGACCCTCTACCCGGAGGCCAGTGATCCTAGCCACGTCCTCTAAATTGGGGACCATATGTCCCCAGGGCATCAGGAATGCCCAGCTAATTGGATCCCACCTCTCCTGTAGGACCTACAACAAGACTAGATCGAACCAGAAGGGGTTGATGTCTAGGATCTCCACAAACCCCATCTGCCTAAGTCCAATCTTCTGAAAGTCCGGTAATCCGCAGTACGCCGCAACCACGAGATCCCATGAAATCTGGGCCCTCATCATACCCTACAATTGTCCAAAGAAATGTTAGAAAAATCAATTAAGAGGCAATTAAAGTCAATTTTTAATGCGAAATTGGGCCCTGGACCACTGTTTTGAATAGCGTCGGGCCTAGTCGACGCCTTTTGAAAGGCATCACCTGGTCTCGACGTCATTCAACCACGGATCCGAGGACCCGTGGTTGTCCCTCCTTTCTGTTTCACACCCCCCAAATGCCATAAAAGGAAGGATTTTGGACTTACCATCGAGGGGTCGGCTTCTTCACCCAGTGTCACCGCCGGTGGAGGGTCTTCCGCCTCTATAAACGCCTCGGCCGCCGCAAGGACCACCACGTCCTTGAGGATTTCTTGTTGAGTCGGGAGGAGGTCCTCCTCATCCCCCTCTAGCTCCGGGACGGCAATAACACGCTGCCTCTTCCCGCTTGGGCCTCCCCTTTCCATGGTGACCGAGAGAATGAGAGAGAGATAGAGAAGGAGAAAGAGAGCTCAACCGAGAGAATGAGAGAGAGAGTGAGAGGATGAGAGAGGGAAGCCGCCGAAGAAGAGAGAGTGGTTGGGGACTGGAAAAGACCGCCGGAGAAAGCTAAGAACCGCTGGAGGAGGCTCGGGTCGCCGGAGAGGAGGAAGAAGAGAGGAGAGAGAAAGGCAATAGGGTGAATGAGGAAGTAAAGGCTCGGGCTCGCGCAACCCATAGTAAAATCATTAAATGGCATCGCCCACGAGCGACGCATTACAGTGGTGCACAAATTGAGGCAGTTGTTTGAATCTTAAATATTAGTGATTGGCGTCTTCTATGGACGACGCGATTTGGATTTACAGTCTTTGACAGCCAGAGCCGTACCACGAAAACCTAAAAAAAATAGAGAAAGACGTCGGCCATGCACGACGCAATTCAGGCAATTAATTCGTTGGAAAATG
The DNA here is from genome assembly GCA_030544215.1 of Zantedeschia hybrid cultivar. Lineage (NCBI taxonomy): Eukaryota > Viridiplantae > Streptophyta > Magnoliopsida > Alismatales > Araceae > Zantedeschia > Zantedeschia hybrid cultivar. The sequence goes on from JARZZO010000015.1 coordinate 41,877,262, forward strand.
TGGAAGTACAGGTGTAATTAATGATTGGCGTCGACCATGGGCGACGTGATTCAGAGATTTTAATGCTCAGAAATTTTTGGAAAATAGGAGAGAGAAGGTGATTAGCATCGCCCATGGTCGATGTGCTTCAGGCTCTTTAAGGAATAAACTTTAATTTTTGGAAAATAAATTTTATTGAAAGGCGTCACCTGGTCACGATGCAATTTGAACTCTTGAGCCCAAAACTTTGGTTCTTGAGGAAAATGAGTTATTTTGCTTAAGGAAAAATCTCAGAAAATTGCAGAATAATAAGGAAAGATTTTTATTGTAATAAAAGAATGATTTTAATTGAAAATAGGTTGGAAAATACATTAAACTTTGCGCAGGAGTTGAGAGCTTTTAGGCCTAATTTTCTGAAGCTCTTTTACATGATTTTTCCATAGCTGTCGATTCGCTTCATGAGGAAGTTTGACGCAACGGGTGAAACCGATGTTCCACAAGGTAGCAATAAGTTCTGTCGTCTCAAAGTCTTCATCAGTTCCCAAAGCCCGCTTCTTGATTGGAGAAAGATTGGATATCTCAGGAAATTTATAGCGAGGCACACCAAGTTGAGGATGATAGCGATATGGATTGTATAAGACGAACTTAGTCGCCCCGATCAATTGGAGTTCTGTGCCAGCACAACGATACACCTGCACCGCCTTTTCCCTAAGAGCGAGTGGTGTAGATTCAATGCCGGTCCTTGGCATGGTCTTGAAGTAAGCACGCCAGTCAGCTCGAGTCTTGAGGTTAGGCACTCGATTAATCATGTTGTTGTTAAATTTCATCATGTTGGCGATGTGAAAGATAGGATTGCACTGATATATCAGGGACATCTTGGAAACTTCTTCTTTGTTATGATTGAACTTGAAGTGGAGATCAATCCATAATGCTAGGAGTAGCATCCTGCCGTAAGGAGGCTGACCAGTAGAAGTCGCTGAGAGCCCACTGTAGAAATAGGCTAGAATTGTTGTACTTATCTACTTTCCATGGAATATCCTACAAATTGCACTGAGCTGATCTTCCAATAAGATGTTATCCTAGGCAGGGAATAGTAGAGCTCCAACCAAACATGTAGTGAACGCGATCATTACGGTCTCTGTATCTTCTTCCTTAGCTTCTTCTATCTTCTTCAGAGCCCACTCTGAATTTCTTTCGGACTTTCCATTATCTTTTCTAAGAATTGATGACAAGTGCCTTTTCCCTCATAAATAGCATATATGTCATGTCAGGTTCATATTGCCTTGAGTTTTGGAAGTCCCAGTAGGAGTTCAGCTTCTTCCAACATAATGGTAGTCTCGAAGGAAGTGAAGCGGAAGGTGTGTGTTTGAGGATGCCACAATTCAATCAGAACACCCATTGCAGCCCAATCACACACTCTTATAATGTTTAGCATGGATAACTAAGCCTTGGAGATGCCACTTGGAGATATATGATTGCATGGAGAGGTTGATTTTTCTCGCGAACTTGAAAATCCATGGAAGAGAAGAAAACCTTCTTAGAGCAGGGAAGAAAGGATATCCCTTGAAAGAAAAAAGAATCGGCACAGTTCTATCATATTGAAGAATATTTGGAGCATGGAGGATATGTATAAGAATAAAGAAAGAAGAAATTTTAATGGGGAAGAGAGAATAACTTACTTGTAGGTTAGGATCTCGCCCACTAAGGTGGCCTTCTATGCTAGAAAGCCTTTCAATCATCTTCCTCGTCCTCTTATTTAATGGAGAATTCTTTGCAAACTCATCATCTTTCTTGATTGCTTGATCTCCTCCTTTTTCTTGTCCTTCCCCCTTTTTTCCTTGAGCTTTAAAGAAAATCCTTTAGCCTTTTCTTTTGAAAGCTTGTTGTGTTGGTTTGATTTGAGAGATGGAGGTTATATAGAGGAGATTTACGTGGTTGGAAGGCCCTTTCTGAGTTGAAAGAGGGTGTTTGATGGAGGAAAGTGGAGTCCGAATTGGAGTTAGAAGAATTCTGTTTCGGTAAGTTAAATGGCGTCTGGACGGGGCGACGTCATTCAAATGACGTCGACTCATAGCGACGCCAATTAGTGTATTTTTGACATTTTTCCGGAAATGCATATTTGTTGCTATTTGATGCTATTTGATTATGTGCTTGAAGTTACTGACAAATTTCGAGTGCAGGAAATTCAAAGAAAAAGAAAAATGAAGTTGGAATTTCAATCAGATCCCACTGTGATCACTGAGTCTCGCCGTGACTAAAAAGATGGCTATCCTACACTTGTATTCTCTTATGTAATTGATTTGCATCATCATTACTATATGATAAATATTTATTAGATCATATCAAGGATCTTGTGATTTTGATGAAACTAGAATTTGAGTTCCCCTTTATCAAAAACAGTGACAATTCCAGAGAATTCTTAATCGCACGGATAGACCGTTAGATTGTCAATTGATCGGGACGATGGTTCTTATCCAAACATAATTGATTTCATTAATCTCTTTAAATCGCTTCACTAATCATTTTGAAAAAAAATTCCTATCATGTGATGTTGAGAACGTATCTCATCACACCTTAGTATCACCTTTTCAGTTCATTCCATTTCATTTCACTCCCTTGCAAAGTTAATGCCAAAGTGGAGTAGCTGTAGACACGCTAATTTTCACTTCATATTGAGTAAAATTCATGTCACAATTATGATGCCCCAAAGTGGTCTACTTTTTAATCATTAATTATTTTTTATTGATTTTTCGAGATTTCTGTTGATTAACGTCGACCATGGCCGACGCCTTTTAGATTTCTAGCCGAAATCAGTTAGGAATTAAATTCCTAAATCTTGATAGATTTTATTGAATAATGTCGTCCATAGACGACGCCATTTATTCTCCTAATACGTCTGAATTTTTTATTTAAATTTGAATTAATTTCCTAATTATCTTAATGACCTCACTTATGGGCGGCGCCTTTTAGGTTTCCTAATTATTTATGCTTTCCTTCCCGGATTTTGTTTCTATTTTGGCCCCTCTAATTAGTCAAATGGCGTCCCAGGTAGACGACGCAATTTAAGCACTTTTTTGATAAACTTGATTTGGCCAAACTAATCCGGTTCCCGAAGTTGGAAGGGTTACTAACTCTTGGATGCTCCTCCAAGGCAATCCAGGCCATGGGAGAGCCCTTTAAAGGCCAAATTATCTTCAAATCAACCCTTATAAATATACCTACCCTTGGACCTTCAAAGAAAGTTGTCCATTGAAGGTTTTGGAGTCCAAGGCAAGGTAAAAGGAGGCCCTCTCTGCAGAAAACGTAGACAAGCTTTAGCACTTCCTCTTCTTCATCCTTCTCCATCCTTTGAAGCTCTTGAAGATCAAGGCTACGGAGGGACCAATCACTTCTTTTCTTTTCTTCTTTTCCATCTAGTTAGATTAATATTCATCATAGTTCTTCACTGTTTTTTTATTAGAATTTCCATCACATCGCTTCATGATTCACATACACCACACATCATCTTTTACATGCCTATGATTAGGGGTTTAAAAAGAACATCAAACAAGTGAGTTTCTTAGTTTAGTTTATGTTAGATTTGATAGTTAGAATAGATGTTACACTACCCATAGCTCTAACCGTGTTTTTCTTCTCTTTCGTTTGATTGTCTTTCCAAGGTTTTAGAGAAAAGAAAGAAAAGCATAGAGGAGAGGATTTGAAGGCTTGAAGAAAAAAACCCAAAAACAAGAGTAAAAAGAAGAGGCTCTTCATCTTTGACCGGCCAAAGAAGGAGAACAAAGGAACCACAACTCTCCCAATTCCGCAAGGTTAGTAAGCGATCACTTTTTCTTTGAAACTCTCGATTTCTGGCAATCACACACTTAATTTAAATTTGATTTATTTATAATAATATAACACATGATATCATTGAGAGCATGACACGATTTTGATCACTACATCGGGATCGCGAGCCGTTCAAGCGTTCTACCTCTAGACGTATCCATACTAGTCTCGACGACAATCTAGATCTCCTCCGTGCTCTACAAACTCCGTCCGGATCTCAACTCTACCATGAATAGAGAGAAGAGAGAGAGGGCTGCTCCACAGAGAAAGGAGGAGGGAGGATGACGGCTCGTCGTAGTGGAAAACCTAAAGCCTGGATACGATTCCTCCATAGCAACTATCTATAGACTCCCAACATTTTTCACAAAAATTCAAAAATTTATAAAAACTTAAATGCTCTTTAGATCCGCGAAAACTCTTTTGTGTGTGACCCTCTAGGCCAAACTATGTATTTAGTTTTTAGCCTATTAAGTAAATAACAACTTATTTGACTTAATTAATTATTATACATTATCTTATAATGAATTTCAATTCTATTATCACATAATCGATAATCCATCATCGCATGATGAGTTCTACGAACTTTATGGTCATGAATTGCACCAAGCTACACCTCATGATCCCAAAAGACATCAAGGATATGCAACCCACTAATCGTAGCCTTTCATCCACTGATACCACATAGTTATAGATCCTCATCCATGTAATGTCCTAGTCAGATCAGGATATGGTTTAACTGTCTAACCTAATAGAATCTTGTACTCAATATTTATTAAATAGAAAACTTTTTTTCACTTAATTAGCTAACCCTGGCCAGAGATTTCTGAGTACTATTCCATAGGATATTCTCTCTCCGATGACATACCGAGAGTAAATGATTCCATGTTGTCAACTCAATTACCTTCGCGAGAATCCCATTGATTGACTATACATAATCACGAACTTAAGATTCTTAAGTCAGTAATCAAACACTCAATGTCACTCAACCAAGGCATCCTTGGTGACTCAGGTCTAGGATCCAGCTATGTTGCTGTAACTGCAGAATATACCGATTGACAGCCAGTATGATGACCATTCAGGAATTCTAGGTCGGATTAGTTCAGTAAGCTCAGTCCACTAATGAGCACCTACACATGTACCTTAGTGTCACCATACTAGTGACTACGAGATCAGTCACATTCATCATATGAGTAAGCATCACGTGCGCTGGTCTATCCGGATCTTCAATGTCCCATCTTGAAGATCCTATGACTGGGAATAATTCAAACACATACATCTAGATGACTGATCTCATTATCATAATCTCATTATGATTCAGTCATCATCGCATGTGTTGCAGGACTTCATCACATCGAACAATAAACGCATATAAAATGATAAGACGTAATGAAGAATTGTCATTTATTATTCATAAGAACGAGATAGTTATACGAAATGATACCATCACATCTCATGTGATTGGCTTGTCGGGCTTACATTTCTATCAGCATCTCTATAATAGCCTTAGCCTTGTTGGGATCGATCTCAATACTCCATTTACTGACAATAAATCCTAATAATTTTCCTAAAGAGACACCAAATAGCACTTCTTCAGATTCATCTTTAACTGGTATTCCCTTAATCTTTGCAATACCTTAGCCAAAACTTCAACATAATCTGCTCTAGTCTTAGATTTTACTAGAAGATCATCCATATACACCACCAAATAAACATGCATCATGTCGTGAAATATTGCTATCATAGTCCTTTGATAGGTGGCTCGAGCGCTCTTCAGTTCAAATGGCATGACCATATAGCAATAAGTTCCCTAAGGTGTAGTGAACGATGTTTTCTCTTCATCTTCTTTTGTCAAGCGAATCTGATTATATCCTGAGAAGCCATCCATAAAAGATAAAGTCTCATATACAGTTGTGTTATAAATGAGAACATCAATAGGAGGCAATGGAAAATTATCCTTAGGACATACTATAATCAAGTCTCAAAAGGCAATGCAAATTCTAACTCTACCATCCTTTTTCATGACTGGGACAATGTTCGCCACCCATTAAGGATAAGGGCCATCTGCGGGTGAAATCGCCTTAACTTCTGTTTAACCAGGCTAACTCTAAGTTTCAAGGTCAATCTGTATTTCACCAGAGATGAGTCTAGCCTCAGCATATCTTCGTAACTCCAAGCAAAAGTGTCCTTATAATCCGTGAGAATTTTAACAAAACCTCTTCATCTGATGGGGGAAGATTCTTACTGATGAGGACAACCCTAGGTTCGTCTTCAGTTCATAGATTGATCTCTTTGGTAGGTTCTACGGTAGCTGATGGTTCATCAAATATCTTCATTCCATTAGCATATGCATCAGTTGCGTCCTCATCTTCTTCTTCTCCTTTAATCATGGGGTCTTTCTTATGTAACAATTCATACATCCCATAACCATCATTGATGTACTCATCTTCTTCACATTCTTTCAACAATTAAATTGGATTCTCTAAAAACTAAGAGATTTGGGAAGATGAATGGCACTTAAAGGCTAGCTCCTGGAGGTATCTATTTGAAATACGCCTACCCTTAGATTTTCTAGACTCCCTAATTTGCCTAGACCTAACTTCATTAGACTCGCTAAACATAGACTCCCTATCCTAGCCTAAGGAAGACAAAGAAAGATAAAAATCATGGGATACAGAATGAGATACAGTTGAACTCCCTAAGAGGGGGAACATAGTAGATCTAAAAGAGAATCTTACATGAGTGGCCCACATGGCAGCGCACACTTGAACAAAAAGTAGGAGTTCTCCTCAATGATGACCTGAGAGGAGGTTAAGATATTGGCATTTTTCTTTGGAGATTTTCATTGATTATAAAGCATAGATGAACTTGGAAGAAAGATGGAGTAGGAAAAGATGAAGGAGAGAACGGCATCATGGCCAAAGGATTTGGGGGATCATATAATAGTATGTCCCAAATTCTATCATAGATCTCCTCGGGATTGAAGGGACCCCGAGGGAGAAGGTTAGATGGTGTGAGAGTAATCAGAATGAGCGGTGCCTTGGAGAACGACACCATGGCTTACAACTGTAACGACCCCCTGTCAGCCGATTCGGTCATGTCGACGTACTTTGATCCGAAGGGACCCGTTAACAGCAGGAACAACCCGAACATATATTGTAGTTAAGAGTGAGCACTTCGCATGTAAACGGGCGATCAGTCATGAGTCGCAAAACCCTTTATATTGATGTCATGTATAATACATTGTAGTACATCAAGTCCAGGAATACGACTTGTATATTTACATAGGGACTGGACTTACAACACAAGGCTCTACTTAACTAGACTAAGACTTTAGAGATTCCTCGACTGCCTTGGAAAGGTCCTCTCCTGAAAGGGGGTTTAAATAATATGGGTGAGTTTATCGACTCAGCAAGCACATAATACCACTACTTGGTTTATCATATATAAACATAAAAAGAAGTATGATAACATCATATAATTATGTCATGATAGAATATAACATAGCAAGCTTCAGCTAAACGTAAAGGATCATGGCATAGCATCATGGCATGGCGTGAGTGTAAGCATAAAGAATCGTGGCATAGCATCATGGAATGGTGTGAGTATAAACATAAAAAATCATGGCATAGCATAAATCTTAGCATTTATTTAACGGACATGCATCCAAACCACAACATGAGGAGGTTCAACATGACATGCAGCTAGCGGTAAGGCAAATGCCCACTAGCACTTCCACTACGCAGTAGGGGGACACACCCATCCCACCTAGAACGGGAGAACCGTAGCCAGGATTTTACCTGTTTGCCTCGGGTTTCCTACATCTTTAAACTTAATGTCCGCCTCATAAGGATGCTTGTATGATTCAAACGCATGGACTCCTAAGGTGGCACTATCCATAAGCTTGTTCAATTTTAACATGGGAGACTTATAGAACGGGGTTTAGGCATGGGTTGGGTGTTCATATAGGTTCTTATGTCATTTTGTAGCATGTTGGCATAGTAGCATGTACTTACATTTATAGGAAAATATTTTTTGAAAACAGGACATTTGTGGTAGGAAAATAACCATGGAGAAAGGACCATATACTTGCCTTTAACCAGAAGCTTGCTTAGGCACGGCAGGAACCTCCTCGCGTCGCCTTCCAAGCCTTCGCAAGCTGCCCTCCAAGGCGTCTCGAACTAGCGCTAAGAACTCTCTACATTTCTCCTTAGCTCTCCCTCTCTCTCTCTCTCTCTCTCTCTCTCTCTCTCTCTCTCTCTCTCTCTCATTCTCTTCCTTGTGCTGGAGAAGAAGAGGATGGAATGGAATGGGAGGGCAAACCCTCTTATTTATAGAGGTGGGCAAGCCTTAAGTTGGAGACAAGTGTCCCTAATAAGGATCACTTGGATTGGGACATGTGTTCCTTTAAGACAAGGTTTACCTAGATTGGGACATGTGTCTAGTGAGGTAGCATAGAGGTTGCTTAAGGGCTAAGAAATCTTACCAGTATCCTTATCCTCCTTACTTAAGGACTAAAAAACCATATCAGTATCCTTAACCTTTACCTTACCAGTAATCCTTATTTCTATCCTTATTCTTTATCAATAACCTGTACTGATTACATTTTAGTCCCATATTTTTCTATAATTAGCTTTATACCTTCATTCAATATTTCTTTACCGAATTTAACCCATTTTTAGCTATTTGAGGATACATCTAGAAATCTTAAAATTTTCACTTAAGACCCTATAAAAATCATCCATTGCATCATAAGACACGAACTTTTCATAATTGCATTTATACTTTTTAAATATTTATGAATATACTATTTTCATAATTATGTATATTTTAGTAAAACTTATTACCATATAATTGTACAATAAAGTTCCTAAAATTATAAGTAAACTTTTCATATAGGTATAATTTCTTTGTGAGTCCTTACATTCTCTCCCCCTTAAACAAAATTCATCATCGAATTTTAAATCTGACTAAATAAATTGCCTGAATATAGTGAGGATCTTACCAAAAAGATGTGGGTACTTTCTCCTCATTTCTTCTTCCGTTTCTCAGGTAGCTTCCTCTGTTGACTGATTTCTCCATATGATTTTTACCAAAGAAATTTTCTTATTTCTGAGTTCCTTTGTCTTGAAGTTTAAAATTTGCACAGGCTATTCTTCATAAGTCAGATTTGGTTAGATCTGGAGCTCGTCATTATCTATGACATAGGATGGGTCATGAAGATATTTCTTAAGCATGGAGATATGGAAGATATTGTAAACTCCTTCCAGAGCAGGTGATAAGGCTAGCTGGTATGTTGCATCTCCGACCTTCTGTAGGATTTCAAATGGACCAATAAAGTGGGGTACCAACTTGTTTCGCTTTCCAAATCTAACAACTCCTTTTAATGGAAAAACCTTTAGAAAAATATGGTCCCCGACTTCAAAAGAGACATTTTTTCTCCTCTGATCGGCATAACTCTTTTGTCGATTTTGTGCAGCTATCAACCTTTGATGGATAAGTTGAATGTTTGCTGTGCTGGCCTACACAATGTCTGGTCCTATCAGTTGTCCCTCTCCGAACTCTTCCCAACATACAGGTGATCTACAAGGCCTCCCATATAGTTCTTCAAAAGAAGCCATTTTGATACTAGCATGGAAGTTATTGTTATAGGCAAACTCGACCAACGGTAAGTTTTTATCCCAATCTCCTCTCCAATCCAGACTACATACTCTTAGCATATCTTCTAGAGTCTGGATAGTTCTTTCAGACTGACCATCGGTCTGAGGATGAAAGGCAGTACTAAACTTTAATTGAGTGCCTAAAGCTTCCTGGAGACTCTTGAGACAAAATTTGATTTACCAGTGGAAGGAAGAACTTGGGTGTTGAAAGACTTGGCTAATAAGTGGAGGGATTGGAAGTACTTGTTGAGGAAAAGGTTCTTTAATCCCAAGTTGCGACCTCATCAACAAAAGTGCACCAACAAACTTGTGGATGAGCAGCAATGGAAGGATTGTATCTTAGCTTGGTGCCCCTCTAATTGACAAGTAAGGGAAAAATTGGTTGTATGATCGTCACTTTCATTTATCTATCTTTAAGGTAAATAGGCATGGATGTAAATACTAAAATTGTTTATAACAATTACTATTTGTACAGAAAAATAGTGGAAAAAAAAAAAAAGCATAAGTGGTTTCATTGTACTGGTAGTAAAAGTTTTGCAGACATATGCGAGAAAGAGGTTAAATAATCTAGCTTCCAAAGCTCAATTCTTAATTTTTTTTTCTCTAATACCAAGATGTATGAAACACACTTTTGATATTTATCTTACTATGTAGATGCATTTTAAATTTTTATAGAAGGTGAAATCTGGCATTGTTATGGATCGTGGTGATTTGATTATCAAAACGCACACTAAAAAAGATGGGAATGCTATCAATGAAGCTTGTGTTGGTGTAATTGTAAGTACCTAGGCCACAATTTAATTTTTTGATGTGGATTGGCATCTTAATGATCAAAGTTGTATGACCATAGGAACAACTTCGGGAGCTTAAAGAAAAGGACTCTTCACAAGCTTCTCAATCAACTTCTATTGCTCAGAAGAATGATGTCGATTCTCAAGTTGTTGGTTCAGATAGGCCTGTCGTGTTGGTGGTGTGGGAACAGGGCCAACGCTAACTTCTTTATGGGGTTCGACTTATAATACCCATTTGAAAGTAGAAAATGCAAGACTTACCGACCGATTAAAAGAATTAGGGAATGTTGTCAATCAGTTGGCTTTCAATCAAGTAAAGATGGTACATATGCTTTCAAGTGGTCAGGTGCAAATGATAAAATTGACCATCTTTATATATAAGTTTGAATTAAGTTTACAAGATTAAATCTTATTCTTATTTGTCGATTCATTATTACAAGCTCCGCAACAACGAAGCATGCAGGGAATCACTGTCTATCCTTTCATCATCTGTGGCAAGCAGAGCAGGGGGACATGTTGCACTAAACTTTGAAGATAGCACAGCTAGTGATATCCAGGTTTAAGCATTGGATTGTTATTCTTGATCATGTCAATATGGGTCAATTATATGTTTGTAGGAAAACCTCTATACTGATTGTCGATTAGTTTTGAACCCATTATCGTTATTATTTACTAGTTAGGTTTTTTTGTTTCATTATCAATATCTACCACTTCCCAACTTGGCAATGGCAAGTGTTCTGGTGTTTAAAAAGTTTTTCTCCATATGATTAAAAAAAAATTATGACGTAGAAACAAATTGAGGCAAGACTATCCTAATAGTTAAGGCAGAAAAAGCAGGTGAGGGTTGGACTATCCAATTAAGAAAGGGCCCTACAAAGATTGAACTGAATGAGTACCTGGGTTTAACATCAAATGTTCTCCCAGTTTATGATTGATGATGTTATTGAGGATAGGGTGTTAAAAATGCTTTATTCTCACTAGGACTTCTGTGTGAAGATATTTGAGGATGGGAGATAACTATATGGGGCAAGGACATCACATGGCATTTGCACCTTCCAACAAAAATATGAATAGTTGTGAAAACTAGCCTTAAGTGGGTGAAAGAATAATATAAAATGCAGAATGTAGGTGTGCCTTCTGTGGAATCCAGGATGGGAACATTGATCATCTGTTAAACTTTTTATTTTTGAGTGTATAACTTTTTGACATTCACTTATTTGTTTTTTAGAGGCAGTGCTATACCCTCTGCATGTGTGCCCACAAGTGGGAGTTGACACCATGACCTTATGATTGCCTGTGAAGTGCCTTGAAGCATCATATTTATTACCACAACCAAAATTATGTCAAAATACAAAACACTCACATGGCCATTCAACTTAGCCATAAAGCACAAAAGAATAGCTACTCAGAGAAACATTATATAAGACCTATCGAGTTAATTCTCCTAGATATCCTAATAATCAAATGCTGCCACTACCATTTGTATAAACTCAATCAAAAGTGTTGGGTTCTCGCGTTTCTCCGAATCGCTCACGTAGCGGAAAATAAAATTGAAACCAGCGATCCGTTCCTGTTTCGATAAAACTAAAATGATTAACATATAATCAGATTCTTACCACGTGCAGGTTCGAATCTGCAACCGTTCAATTCCGTCGGTGTGACACCGCGAGCCGCGCAAACGCCCGGCCTCTAGCGAAGTCCACGCGATCCTTCTCGCAGTGGATTTCTTCTCGTTCCTCGTAGCCTACGAACAGTCCGCCGATCGCCGCAACAACCGTCGCAATGCGTGGTCGTATTCCCGTCAAACGGGACTAGAAGAAGACGACGGAGCAGACCCACAACGGAGGGCCGGCCTAGGGCGCCAGAGAGAGAGAGGAGAGAGAGGTGGAACGGCCAAGGTTTCGCAGCAGCTTGGCCTGCTCAACCCAGTCACTACATTATATATTAATCGTGCGGTTTTTCATAAAAATCCCCAGTTAATATAAAACCCACTTAAAAAATCCATCGCCTTGAGAATCATTTGCGTGTGACTCTCTAAGCCCAATAACCAGTCCAGTTAATAGCCCATTAAGCCCAGTGACTCTTCACTGACCCGATTAATAAATTAATAACTCATATTACTTAATTAATCAATTGAATTAATGTCGCACATCGAATTCGATCGGGCCTCCGATCACGTTGGGTGCCAAGCAACACCGCGTGAACCCGGAAGGTATTGGGGTTATGTAACCCACTCTTGGAACCTTTCCACCGATAGTTACCACGTGGATATAATCATTCATTCGTACAATGCTCTCGAGTCAACTCAGGGTATGGTGTACTGTCAAACCCTAACTGGTCGACTCACTTGGATCAGATGCTACCATATAATATCGGAAAAATCTTTTCCCGATATTATCGTCCGTCTTGGCCAAGGACTTTCGCACATCCTTCCTAGAGCATTCTCTCTCTAAGTGCTGAGAGGGAATGTTTCCTTATTGACACACAATTCCCTTCGACGGTATTCCGCTGTACCCGATCCTTGGCCGTTTAGAATCCCGTGATTAGAGATTCATAAACCAAAGTCAAAGCACAGAAGTCCACCGACAAGGTGTCCTTGCTGTCTCAAGTCTAAGGACCAACCACGAAACTACAACAATAGAATCAAGCTGGTTGACAGTAAGGTACAATATCATCCAGCGATTCAGTCGGATCAGTTCAGTGAACTCATTCTCTAATGAGCACCAACAGATTTGCCTTAGTATCTCCAAACAAGTGACTATAAGATCAGTCACCCTCATCATATGAGCAAAAGTAATATGTACTCGTCTAATTGGATATCCAATGTCCTTCTCAGATACCCTCCAACTATGAACTATTAAGAATATGTGTGCTTAAGTGATTAGTCTCACTAGTATGACCTCATCATAATCTGATCACTATCACACATATTCACGGACTTCATTATGAGACGATAATAATACGAATTATACATAATGAATACAATGTCATTATATTAATAAATGAACAAGATTTACATAGTCAAATTGGCTTGTAGGCCAACGAAGACTAACAATCTCCCACTTGGACTAAAGCCAATCACCCTTATACAGTAAGCCTATAGACTTTAGGTGACACTCAAACACAATTTGAGACAACGACTTTGTCAGTAGATCTACTACATTGTCGATAGATGGAACTCTTTCTACCACTACATCTCCTCTGGATATGATCTCTCTAATAAGATGAGAACGCCTCAAAATATGCTTCGATTTCTGATGAGACTGCAGCTCTTTCGCTTGCGCAATGGTTCCATTATTGTCGCACAATAGCAGAACAGGTTCAGAGATGCTGGGAGCTATGCAGAGGTCGGTGATGAATTTCTTCAACCACACTGCTTCCTTGGTGGCTTCAGCTGCAGCAATGTACTCAGCTTCAGTCGTCAAATCTGCAATGGTTTCTTACTTGGAACTCTTCCAACACACTGCGCCTTCGTTTAAAGTAAACACAAATCCAGATGTAGACTTGCTATTATCTTGATCTTACTAGAAACTCGAGTCAGTAAAGCCTCGCAGTTTCAAGTCACCTCCTCCATAGACCAGAAACATATCGTTAGTTCTTCTTAAGTACTTAAGGATACATTTCACTGCCTCCCAGTTCTCTTCACCTCGATCAGCTTGAAATCTGCTCGTAACACTTAGAGCATAGGCAACATCAGGCCGTATACATAGCATAGCATACATGATAGATGTAGACACGTTAATTTTGACATCATTTTGAGTAAATTTCATATCATATAATAATGCCTCAAAATGGTCTGATATTTAATCATTGGTTAATTTTTATTATTTTTCTCGATTAATTATATAAATGACATCGGGTCAGACAAACATAATTTAAGTTTATTAAAGAAATTCATTTTAACTCAGATTTTTAATCAAATATGAAAAATTGTAAAAGACGTCGACTTATGCAGACGCATTTTATAGTTTTATTCATATTTAGGTTTCCTAAACTGTTTCTGCTTCTTCTTCCCGATATTTATCCTTATCTTAATTAAACTAAAAGACGTCTCCCATGGGTGTCACGTTTTAGTTAATTACAAATAATGATGAATTAGGTTGTATTTATCTGTTTCTTGGTTGAATTGGCTTCAAACTCCTTCATGTTAATCTCTAAGTAACCGCGAATGCGTGAACTTAAGTCTATAAATACCCAAGTCCTTGGCCATTAAAAAGTTAGTGATAATTTTGAGTGATAATTAGTGAAGGATCTTTGAGAAAGACATCGTCCAAACGCTGAAGGATCAAGGCCCTGTTTCTACTTCCAGGAGTCTTGAAGCAAGCTTCATCCTCTCTTCGTCCTTTCTTCATCCATTCAAGAACCAAGGCTTTCCAGGGGCCAGCCAACTTATTTCTTCTTAATCAATTTCTGCATCTTTCTCATATTTTCATCACATTAGCATCATAATTTTAATCATCATATCACTCTATGCGACACACACTCACTAGCATTATTTTCCAATCTATGTTTTAAGGGGTTTCAAAGACCACAAACAAATAAGTTCATTTCTTTAAGTTGCATGATTAGAATCATTATTAGGATAGATACTACCACTATTTGAGTTCTTATTATTCCTCTTTCTTTTTGCTTTTTGCAAGGTACAAAATGAGATCAAAAGGAAGGAATCAACAAGGAAATCTAGACGATCTTCAAATCCCCATAAGCATTCAAAGTAAGAACAAAGTCAGAAAGGCTCTTTTTCTTCAGTTGGCTGAAGGAGGAGAATCAAGAACTTCAACATCTCCTACGTCCAAAACAGGTAAGCAATCAATCTCTTTCTTTTGAAACTTTTTAATCAAAAGTTTCTGGCGATCACATAGTTTTTAATAGGTTTATTTGTCATTTAATCAACAAAAAATTTCATGATAATCACACATCACTATTTGAGCACTCACAGCTTTTTGGCGATCACGGTGAGACTTGGTCTAGCCATCTTTTAAATCTTTGTTCTTGCTTTTATAAATCGGGCACCCATGGTGCACCACCTGTGTCCCTCGGACACACCCTCACCAATCGGTGAGTCTTTAGTTTAATTGTTATTCCCACATGCACCACGTGCACACCCTTGTGGAAAGATCTCGCCCTCCCTGTTTGATTGATTGAAGAGTTGAGACTGTGACAAAAAGCATATGTGATTGATTGAATGTTTTAGTTGTTTACATGATAAATCATCCTGTTAAAAATTGAAATAAAAAAGATTCGCATGAGCCGATTATTTACTGCTTTATCCTGTTAGTTTGAGGGGGAATTAACCCAGAAATTCCTTCTAAATTGTTGATTCTGCGACCTGAAAAGTGTCCAGGAACAGCGATGCGTTTCATAACGCGTTGCCCTACCCAGACGCCTTTTAGGCAAAATTCCCTGTTGTCTGCCGCCTGAGCTTCAGCGACAGAATAAGGTTCTGGTTTGAATAGCGTCAAGGAACAGCGACGCGATTTAGGCAGTTTCTGATTTTGTTCTTCAGTTCTCAGATTTCTGATTTGCTTGCTACTACACATTACATATTAAGCATTAGAGGCAATTGGTGAGAAAGTCTCGTCATAGTCAATTCCTTGCCTTTGACGATATCCCTTTGCCACCAACCTTGCATTATTAGTGTCGATCCGTCCATCAGCACCTATCTTTCTCTTAAAGATCTACTTGCATCCAATGGGTACAAGGTACAATACCCTCGGGCAATTCCTCAAAGTTCCAAACTTGGTTGATGTACATGGACTAGAATTCTGAGTTCATGGCTTCTCACCATTTTTCGGCTTCTGGGCCTTCTATGGTCTCCTGGTAGGTTTTAGGATCACCATCCTCATTATATTCAACCTTAGACTAACCATCAGCGATATGTCTCACATATTGTTTGGGTAGTCTAGGTAATCTACCATATCTACGAGGCTCATCTTTGTGTACCTGAACAGATTTAGGAACTGATATCTCATCTGATGATAATGCAGCTGTTTGAGAATCTGGAACCTCTTTTAATACTATTTTACTCCCACTGTCCTCTTTGAGAAGATATTCCTCTTCCAGGAAGACAACTTTCCTGGCGACAAACACCTTTTGTTCACCAGGATGGTAAAAATAGTATCCAAAGGTTTCCTTTAGATATCCCACAAACTTACATTTATCAGTTCGTGATTCCAACTTGTCTGGATCATGCCTCTTTACATGAGCAGGACAACCCCAGACTTTAACATGTTTGAATTCTGGTTTTCTGTCTTTCCATATCTCATATGGAGTAGAGGCTACAGACTTGTTGGTTACTATGTTCAGTAGGTATGCTGCTGACACTAGAGCATACCCCCAGAGGGACCCTAGTAATCCCAAAAAACTTATCATGGATCGCACCATGTCCAACAAGGAGCGATTCCTCATTTCTGATGCACCATTCATCTGTGGTATATATGGAGGGGTCAGCTGAGAAAGGATACCATTATCTTTTAAGAATTGTGTGAAATTAGTACTCAAGTATTCTCCACCCCAATCTGATCGAAGAGCTTTAATACTCTTTTCTAACTGCTTCTTTACCTTATTCTTGAACTCCTTGAACTTCTCAAATGCTTCAGACTTATACTTCATTAACTACACATCGCCGAATCTTGAGAAGTCGTCGGTGAACGTAATGAAGTACGAGAAGCTACCTTTGGCTTGGGTGGACATAGGACCACATACATCTGAATGTATTAATCTCATAATGTCCTTGGCACGTTCTCCAAGTCCAGTAAATAGAGATTTTGCCATCTTTCCCATAAGGCATGACTCACATGTCGCAAACAATTCATAATCGAATGCATTCAAATATTCATGTTTGCGCAACTTTTGCAACATGCTTTCACCAATGTGTCCATGTCTATAATGCCACATGTAGGCTTGGTTCACACAATTCTTGCACTTCTTAAGAGCTTTATCAATATGAAGATTGTAGTAAGAAACATCTAAAAGATATAGACCGTTGACTAAAGGTGCCGAAGCAATTGATTTATTACCATAATGAATCAAACAACTTTTGTTCTCTATAATCAACCTATATCCTATCTTGTCTAAACAAGATATTGATATGATGTTCTTTATTATGCTAGGAACATAATAACAATCTTCCAATGATAAGACGTCTCCCGATGGAAGCCTGAAGTTTGTTGTCCCTACAGCAATTGCCGCAACTTTTACGCCATTTCCTAGCCTCAATTTCACATCACCTTTTCTCAGCTTGCGCTTACTTGTCAGCATCTGCGCATCATGATAGATATAAGAAGCACATCCGGTATCTAATACCCAAGATGTGAAATCTCTAAATGACAAGTTGATATCTATCATATAGATATCTAAAGCTTCTGATAGCTTCACCTTTACATGAGCTTTATCGTTGAGGAACTCCTTGCAGTTCCTCTTCCAATGACCCTGCTGCTTACTTTATCCTTTGATCTTTTATTGTACGCGATCATCTCTGCCTCAGGGGCATCTAATGTCGGTTCAGCAGGGGGATCAGCTCCAAGGACGTAGGTAATGTGCTCAGATCTGAAGACATTCTTCAGGTTTCTGAACCAATCCTAGTAGGTCAGGCTAGTCAAAAGTTTGGCATCAGGTATGCCACGGAGTGGGTTATTCGACAACATATTTCCCTATAGGAGATAAGTAATCTATTTAGCATGTATTCAATTATTAAAATTTAAAACAAGACAAGGTCTTCTGATCAAGTTTTAACTCCCACTAATTTTCGACGGACTGTATAACCTCAGCTATACAGAACGGAAGACGTCGACAGTCTCCTAGTGGGAATGAGAATCTCAACGACTTGCAGTACAACCTTGTGGATGGCACAAGAAAACTGTAAAACAATCAAAGAGCACTCATCTCATAGGACCTGCAACTCCTTGCAATATCTGATCATAACTTCGGTCCCCAGAGATTTAATGACCTTGTAGATAGCACAACAAGCCACTAACTATGGTCTAAGCTAAGATCGTTACGAGACGAGCATAGATTTGCATACAGTCCTTGTGGATAGCACAACAAAGCTACATGTTTCCTCTACCCCGATCAAATAGGCATCTAATGTCATAGCCACAGTCTCTCCTTACAATTAAACAGGCCTCGTGGTAGCACAACAAACCTGCCTGAAGTAATTCGAATCATATGATTATAACGATGGTAGACCACGCGGTAAGTTCTTAACTACCCACGTTACGGCTTAGAATTTAGACGAGGGTATTTAGATAACTTTTATCTTGGTCTCTCCTAAGTCATAGTATATAAATATATCGTATATATTTACTAATTACTATACCTGCTTTCATTCACAATCAAACATAAAAACATTGTATCACATACATGTCTAGTATGGTCATGGATAGCACAATGGGTTTGACTGGAGCCAACAGTCAAACGCACATACAATCTAACATAACATTTACATTATACTACTACGCAAACACATAAGCAAAAGATCTCCATCACATCACCTTCCTGGTTGCTTCTGTAGATCATTCTCGCTCCTTCCTCGGTTGCCTCGATCATATTACATTAAATTCAAAATTTACCTGTAAATAGAAAAGGCCTTATGGCGAGTACAAGAGAGAGGAAGGTAGAATTATATCGGAGTATGAGAGGGAGAGGTACGCAGACCTCTATTTATTAACAATTAATAAATATACTCATTCAAATATCCACGATCCATACAATCATTCCTCACATGAATAATTAGATAAGTGCATATCCATGACCACGGTGTGTTTTAAACATTCCACACATGATAAGTGCATCACATGGCTAAATAAAAGAGTTTCAAAATTAAGTAATTTTGACTTTCAAAAAAAAAAACTAGGTTCCAGTAAAAATTGACTTTTCAATTTTCAAAACTCTTTTCATTATCTAAACATACAATTAAATCATATTTAAAAGCATATAAACCACACATCACATGTGCACACACTCCAAATTAATAATTTTCAAATTATTCCATGCAATAAAAACATTTCTAATAAAACAAACAATCTAACAATTAGATTAAACCATATTAATAATCTAACAATTAGACTATTAATAATTAATAACTAATCTAACTCTTTAGATTAGTCTATTAAAGTTAATTACTAATTTAACACTTAAATTAATAATCAACTATAATCAATAATTAACTACTAACCTAATACTTAGATTAGTCAATTAATGCTAATTTTTAATTTAACTCTTAAACCAATAATTAACACTAATTAATTAATCAAATCTAATTCTAACTCTTAGAATAGTTAATTAAAATTAATTATTAATATAACACTTAAATTAATAATTAAATCCAATCAACTAATATCTACTAATTTAACACTTAAATTAGTCAATTAAAATTAATTATTAATTTGACACTTAATTTAATAACTAACTCTAATTAATAATCAACAATTAGATGTATTAACAACTAATAATCTAACATTTAGACTAATAATTATTAACCACTAATTTTAACTCTTAAATTAGTCAAATTAAAATTAATTATTAATTTAACAGTTAAACTGATAATTAACTCTAATTAACTAACAACTAATTGTTAATCAAAATGATTCAAAATCATTAATACCCAATTAAATAAAACTGAATAATAATTTAAATTTTAAAACAGATTTAAAATTTAAATTAAAATCCATTTTCATTTATTAAATGGCCCACTGGGGTTAAATAGGGGTTTAAAGGGGAAAAGAAAGGGAAATGGGTTGAATCGGCCCCACCCCGCCCAGCGCTGGTCCTAACCCGGCCAGGTCAGTGGAGCCTGCAGCGGCCCTCCCCAACGAACTCGACCCCCCCCCCAACCTGAAACCCTAAGTTACAGGTATAGGGAAGGGCGGTGGTGGGAGGGATTCAGGGGCCAATCGACCGCGGCCCTTCGGGCAGCCAGCTGCCCTGCCGCGCCGTCGCAACCCAACCCCGCCGTCGACACCTCCGGCGTCGGCGGGGACACCGGCGAAGGCCCAAGAATGCCATGGCCGAGTCTCCTTTCCCTTTAGAATTTTCTGGTTTTTCCATTTTTTTCACAAAACCAAAAACTAAAGAGAGGATTGTGCTCCTGCATCTCCCTCTCTGGCGTCGGTGACTAGTGCCGGTGGCGAACGAGAGATCCCTGGTCATACCAGGACCCCAGGCAACCTCCCCATTGTTAGTTTTAGGTGGCCTACAAGCCAATCTAATTATGTAAATCTCGTTCATTTATTAATATAATGACATAATATTCATTATGTGTAAATCGCATTAATTATCGTTTCATAATGAAGTCCGTGAATATGTGCTATAGTGATCAGATTATGATGAGATCATACTGATGAGACTGATCACTTAAACACACATATTCTTAATCGTTCCTAGTCGGAGGATATCCGAGGACATCGGATATCCGATTAGACTAGTACAGATTCCTCATGCTCATATGATGAGGGTGACTGATCTCATAAGTCACTTGTGTGGAGACACTAAGGCGAATCTGTAGGTGCTCATTGGAGAATGAGTTCACTGAACTGATCCGACTGAATCGCTGGATGGTATTGTACCTCACTGTCAACCAGCTTGATTCTATTGTCGCAGTTGCGTGGATGGTCCTCGGACCTGAGACACCAAGGACACCTTGTCGATGGACTTCTGTGCTTTGACCTTGGTTTACGAATCTCTAGCCATGGGATTCTAATACGCCAAGGATTGGGAACAGCGGAATACCGTCGAAGGGAATTGTGTGTCAATAAGGAATCATTCGCTCTCGGTACTTAGAGAGTGAATGCTCTAGGAAGGATGAGCGGAAGTCCCTGGCCAGGGCGAACGATAATATCGGGAAAGGAGTTTTCCGATATTCATCAGCGACATCCAAATCCAAGTGAGTCGACCGGTTAGGGTTTGACAGCTCGCCATACCCTGAGTTGACTCGAGAGCATTGTACGAATGAAGGATTATATCCACGTGGTAACTGTCGGCGGAAAGGTTCCAAGAGTGGGTTACTTAACCCCAATACCTTCCGGGTTCACGCGGTGTTGCTTGGCACCCAACGTGATCGGAGGCCCGGTCGAATTCGATGTGCGACATCAATTCGATTGATTAATTAATTAATAAAGGGTTATTAATTGATTAATAAAGCCAGTGAGGAGTCACTGGGCTTGTTGGGCCATTAACTGGACTGGTACTTGGGCCTAGAGGGTCACACGCACATGATTCTCAAGGCGATGGATAAATAAGTGAGTTTTATACAAACCGAGGGTTTTTATGAAAAATCGTGCAGTTAGTATAAAACATAGCGAACGGGCTGAGCAGGCCAAGCTGTTGCTAATCCTAGCCGCCCCTCCTCTGTTTCTCTTTCTCTCTGGTGTCCAGACAGATCTAGATCTGCTCCGTCGCTTCGCCGAATCCCGTTCGACGGGAAATCGTCTGCACGTTGCGGCGATCGTTGCGGCGACCGGCAGAGGTTTCGTGGGCTGCGAAGAACGAGGAACGCGAGGATATCCGTCGCGAGGAGGATCGCGTGGACTTCGCTAGAGGCCGGGCACTTGCGCAGCTTGCGGTGTCGCACCGAGGGAACCAAACGGTTGCGGATTCGAATCCGCACAAGGTGAGAATCGATTATCCGATAATCGTAGTTTTTAGTTCTTTCGAAACGGGAGCGGATCGCTGTTTAATATTTTATTTTCCGATGCGTGAGCGATCCGGAGAAACGCGAGAAACCCAACAGTGGTATCAGAGCCAGGTTCCACTGTTTCTCGTCCCGTTTCTGTCTCCGAAATTAATTTTTCCATGATTTAATTCCATGCTTAAAAGTTGATTTTTTGCTGTATCTGGTTTCATGAGATGAACACTAATAATCAGATTATGATTCTGCAATTTTTCGAAATAATTGGGGATTTTTCGGGGGCTCTTCATATGATGAAGAACGAGGATTATTTCCCTTTGTTCGGACCTCCCAAGTGTTGCGATGGAGGATCGGCACTCCGGATGTTCTGGATATCATCACTGGGCACCACGGGTTGCAAGGCCGTCGCCGGAGAACCCGCTGGTGATGGCCGGCAGAAGCCCCAACTCTTTAATCTTTCCACGGTTTTTGAAGAGCATCTTGAAAACCAGGTTTAAAAAGGGGCTCGGGCTGCATATGTATGTCTCCGGGCACCGCTGGCGATCCCTCCGGCGAGCCCGCTGGCGCCAGTCGGCACCAGAGGCCAGGCCACAGTGGGCCCTGAAATTTTCCCGCCGCCGATGGCACCTGCAACCCTTCTAGGGTTTTCTGCAGGAAGGAGGGGGGCGTCGGGTTGGGGGTGGGCTTGAAACGGCGGGTCCATCCGGGCCGGACCGGGGCGCGATCTTGGCTGAGCCAAGCCAGGATGGGCTTGGCCATGAACCAGGGTTCAATCCTGGTTCGCCCCAGGTCGGATCCAATGGGCTGAGCCCACTTGTTTTCTACCCCATTTAAACCCCATTTTTTTATACAAAATCCCTAATTAAAACCCCAAATACCCCATTAATTATGATTGAATTTTAAATTTAATGTTCAAAAGTGTTTTGAAAATTAATTTATTATTCAATTTTATTTAATTGGGTTATTAAATGATTTTTGAATCATTTGGATTAACATTTGTTGTTTATTTATAAATGTTAATTGTTAGTTTAATGGTTAAACTAATAATTAATTTTAATAAAACTAATTTAATGGTTAAATTAGTGATTAATAATTATTAGTCTAATAGTTAGATTACTAATTATTATTTCAACTAATTGTTAATTAATATGTAAGTTAATTGTTAATTTAAGAGTTAAATTAATAATTAACTTAGATAACTAATTTAAGTGTTAAATTAGTAGTCTTTAATGATTAATTGTTAGTTATTAATTTAAGGGTTAAATTAATGATTAACCTTAATCTTCTAATCTAATTGTTAGATTATAGTTATTAATTAATTAGTGTTAATTAATAATTTAAGTGTTAAATTACTAATTAACATTAATTAACTAATCTAAGAGTTAGATTAGTAATTAATTAATAATTAGAGTTGATTATTAATTTAAATGTTAAATTATTAATTAACTTTGTTGGATTAATATAAGAGTTAGATTAGTCTTTAATAGTCTAATTGTTAGATTATTAATGGGGTTTCAATCTAATTGTTAGATTGATTATTAGAAGTGTTCTAATTTGCATGAAATAATCAAAAATTTATTAATTCGGAGTGTGTGCACATGTGATGTGTGTTTTATTGCTTTTAAATTTTGATTTAATTGCATGTTAAGTTAATTAAAGGTGTTTTCAAAATTCAAATACCAATTTTGATTGGATCCCAGATTTTTGAAAGCCAAAATTATTTATTTTGAAAAAACCTTTATTTTAGCCATGTGATGCGCTGAATCATGTGTGAAATGTTTAAAACACACCGTGGTCATGGATATGCACTTATTTAATTGTTCATGAGATGAATGATGTGTTTGTGTGGATCGTGGATGAATGATGGATGTTTATTAATTGTTAATAAATAGAGATCTGCGTATCTCTCCCTCTCTCATTCTCTAATGTATTTCTACCTCCCTCACTCTTGTACTCACCATAAGGCCTTCTTCAATTTACCTGTAAATTCTAGAATTTATTGTAATTTGATCGAGGCAACCGAGGAAGGAGCGAGGACGATCTACAACTGCAACCAGGAAGGCGAAAAGATGGAGATCTCTTGCCCATGTGCTTGCAGGATATCTAATATAATTGTTGTGTTAGATTGTGTATGCGTTTGACTGTTGGCTCCAGTCAAACCCACTGTGCTATCCATGACCACACTAATGAACATGTATGAGATGCATTGTTTTCTTTTGATTATGAATCAAAGCAGGTATAGTATTTACTAAATATATACGATATAGTTTTATACTATCACCTAGGAGAGACCAAGATAAAAGTTATCTAAATACCCTCAGATAAACTCTAAGCCGTAACGCGAGTAGTTAAGAACTTACCGCGTGGTCCACCATCGTTATAGTCATAGGATTCGAATCACTTTAGGCAGGTTTGTTGTGCTATCCACGAGGCCTACTTAATTGGGAGGAGAAACTGTGGCTATGGCATTAGATGCCTATATGATCGGGGTAGAGGAACCATGTAGCTTTGTTGTGCTATCCACAAGGGCTGCATGCAAATCTATGCTCGTCACGTAACGATGGTTAGCTTAGACCAGAATTAGTGGTTTGTTGTGCTATCCACAAGGCCATTAAATCTCTGGGGACCGAAGCTATGATCAGATAATGCAAGGAGTTGCAAGTCCCATGAGTTGGGTGCTCTTTGATTGTATTACAGTTTGTTGTGCTATCCACAAGGCTGTAGTGCAAGTCATTGAGATTCTGATCCCCACTAGGAGACTATCGGCGGCTCCCGTTCTGTATAACTGGGGGTTATACAGTCCGTCGAAAATTAGTGAGAGTTAAACTTGAACAAAAGACCATGTCTTGTTTTAA
Source organism: Zantedeschia hybrid cultivar (assembly GCA_030544215.1). Classification (NCBI taxonomy): domain Eukaryota; kingdom Viridiplantae; phylum Streptophyta; class Magnoliopsida; order Alismatales; family Araceae; genus Zantedeschia; species Zantedeschia hybrid cultivar. Next base: position 41,901,995 of record JARZZO010000015.1, read on the forward strand.
ATTTTAATAATTAAACATCTGCTAAATAGATTTTACTTATCTCCTGTAGGAAATTATGTCGTTGAATAACCCACTCCGTGGCATACTTGATGCCCTTTTGACTTACCTGATCTACTCGGATTGGTTCAGAAACCTGAAGAATGTCTTCAGATCTGAGCACATTTAATTTGTCCCTGGAGCTGATCCTCCTGCTGAACTGGCATTGGATGCCCATGACGCAGAGATGATAGCTATCGATAAAAGATCGAAGGACAAAGGCAAAAGAGTAGTGAAGGGTGACTGCTTCTACTATAAGCAGTATGGTCACTGGAAGAGGAACTGCAAGGAGTTCCTTTATGATAAAGCTCATGGAAGAGTGAAGCTGTCTGAAGCTTCAGATATCTATATGATAGATATCAACTTGTCAGTTAGAGATTCCACATCTTGGGTATTGGATACCGGATGTGCTTCTCATATCTGTCATGATACACAGATGCTAACAAGTAAGCGCAAGCTGAGACAAGGCGAGGTGGAATTAAGGCTAAGAAACGACACAAAAGTTGCGGCGATTGCTGTTGGGACAGCAAACCTCAGGCTTCCATCGGGAGACGCCTTACTATTAAAAGATTGTTATTATGTTCCTAGCATAATAAAGAACATCATATCAATATCTTGTTTGGACAAGATAGGATATAGGTTGACTATTGAGAATAGAAGTTGTTCGATTTATTATGGTAATAAATCAATAGCTTCGGCATCTTTAGTCAACGGTCTATATCTCTTAGATGTTTCTTATTACAATCTTCAAATTGGTAATGCTCTTAAAAAGAGCAAGAATTGTGTAAACCAAGCCTACATGTGGCATTGTAGACTTTGGCACATTGGCGATAGCAAGTTGCAAAAGTTGCACAAGTATGGTTATTTAACAGCATTCGATTATGAATCGTTTGCAACATGTGAATCCTGTCTTATGGGAAAGATGGCAACATCTCCATTTACGGGACATGGAAAACGTGCCAAGGACATTTTGGAACTAATACATTCAGATGTATGTGGTCCAATATCCACCCAAGCCAAAGGTGGCTTTTCTTACTTCATCACGTTCACCGATGATTTCTCAAGATTCGCCTATGTATACTTAATGAAGTACAAGTCGGAAGCATTTGAAAAGTTCAATAAGTTCAAGAATGAGGTAGAGAAGCAGTTAGGAAAGAATATTAAAGCTCTTCGATCAGATCGAGGAGGAGAATACTTGAGTACTAATTTCACACAATTCTTAAAGGATAATGGTATCCTTTCTCAACTAACCCCTCCATATACACCACAGATGAATGGTGTATCAGAAAGGAGGAATCGCACCTTGTTGGACATGGTGCGATCCATGATGAGCTTTTCGGGATTACCAGTGTCCCTCTGGGGGTATGCTCTAGAGTCAGCAGCATACCTACTGAACAGAGTACCCAGCAAGTCTGTGGCCTCTACTCCATATGAGATATGGAAAGGCAGGAAACCAGAATTTAAACATGTTAAAGTCTGGGGTTGTCCTGCTCATGTAAAGAGGCATGATCCAGACAAGTTGGAATCACGAACTGATAAATGCAGGTTTGTGGGATATCCAAAGGAAACCTTAGGATACTATTTTTACCATCCTGGTGAACAAAATGTGTTTGTCGCCAGGAAAGCTGTCTTCTTGGAAGAGGAACACCTTCTCCAGGAAGACAGTGGGAGTAAAATAGTACTCGAAGAGGTTCCAGATCCCCGAACAGTTGCATTATCATTAGATGATATATCAGTTCCTGAATATGTTTAGGTACACACACATGATCCTCGTAGATCTGGTAGAGTACCTAGACTACCCGAACGATATGTGGGACATATCGCTGAAGGTGAGTCTAAGGTAGAATATAATGAGGATGATGATCCTAAAACCTACCAGGAGGTCATAGAAGGCCCATAAGCCGGGAAATGGCAAGAAGCCATAAACTTAGAAATCCAGTCCATGCACAGTAACCAAGTTTGGAACTTGGAGGACTTGCCCGAGAGTATTGTACCCATCGGTTGCAAGTGGATCTTTAAGAGAAAGATCGGTACTGATGGACGGATCGATACTTATAAGGCAAGGTTGGTGGAAAAAGGATATCGTCAAAAGCAAGGAATTGACTATGACGAGACTTTCTCACCAGTTGCCATGATAAAGTCGATCAGAGTTCTACTCGCCATTGCTGCACATTTTGATTATGAAATCTGGCAGATGGATGTGAAGACTGCCTTCCTCAATGGTAACCTTGAGGAAGAGGTGTATATGATACAACCAGAAGGTTTCACATCCAAAGAATCTCCAGATAAAGTATGCAAGCTTCAGAGGTCCATTTATGGACTGGAGCAGGCTTCCCGGAACTGGAACATAAGATTTGACGAGGTTGTCAAGTCTTATGACTTCATTAAGAATGAAGATGAGCCTTGTGTGTACAAGAAGACCAGTGGGAGTGCAGTCACTTTTCTAGTTCTTGATGTAGATGACATACTACTCATTGGGAATGATGTAGCTATGATGTCATCAGTAAAGATCTGGCTGTCGAAAAGCTTCTCCACGAAGGATTTGGGAGAAGCATCCTACGTATTGGGAATACGGATCTATAGAGATAGATCAAAGAGGATGCTTGGAATGACCCAATCCTTGTACATAGATACCATAGTCAAAAGGTTTGGCATGGAAAATTCCAAGAGAGGTCTCATACCGATGAGACATGGAATTAATCTCTCAAAGGAACAGTCTCCTAAGACTCCTAATGAGAGGGCATTCATGGATAGAATACCTTATGCCTCTGCCATAGGATCTATTATGTATGCCATGCTATGTACACGGCCTGATGTTGCATTTGTTCTAAGTGTTACGAGCATATTTCAGGCTGATCCAAGCGAAGAGCACTGGAAGGCAGTGAAATGTATCCTTAAGTACTTGAGAAGAACTAAGGATATGTTTCTTGTCTATAGAGGAGGTGACTTGAAACTGCGAGGCTACACTGACTCGAGTTTCCAGTCATATTCAAATGATAGGAAGTCTACATCTGGATTCGTGTTTATTTTGAATGGAGGCGCAGTGTGCTGGAGGAGTTCCAAGCAAGTAACCACTGTAGATTCGACGACAAAAACTGAGCACATCACTACAGCTGAAGCTTTCAAGGAAGTAGTGTGATTGAAGAAGTTCATCACCGACCTTGACATAGTTCCCTGTATCCTTGATCATGTTCTACTGTTGTGCGACAACAATGAGACTATTGCACAAGTGAAAGAGCCGTGGTCTCATCAGAAATCGAAGGATATTCTGAGGCGCTTTCATCTTATCCAGAGGAGATGTAGTAGTGGAAAGAGTTCCATCCGTCGACAATGTAGCAGATCCACTGACAAAGCCGTTAGCTCAAATTGTGTTTGAGCGTCACCTAGAGTCTATAGGCTTATTGTATAAAAGTGATTGTCTTTAGTCCAAGTGGGAGATTGTTAGTTTTAGGTGGCCTACAAGCCAATCTGACTATGTAAATCTCGTTCATTTATTAATATAATGACATAATATTCATTATGTGTAAATCGCATTAATTATCGTTTCATAATGAAGTCCGTGAATATTTGCTATAGTGATCAGATTATGATGAGATCATACTAGTGAGACTGATCACTTAAACACACATATTCTTAATCGTTCATAGTCGGAGGATATCCGAGAAGGACATCGGATATCCGAGAAGGACATCGGATATCCGATTAGACTAGTACATATTACTCCTGCTCATATGATGAGGGTGACTGATCTCATAAGTCACTTGTGTAGAGACACTAAGGCGAATCTGTAGGTGCTCATTGGAGAATGAGTTCACTGAACTGATCCGACTGAATCGCTGGATGGTATTGTACCTCACTGTCAACCAGCTTGATTCCATTGTCGCAGTTGCGTGGATGGTCCTCAGACCTGAGACACCAAGGACACCTTGTCAGTGGACTTCTATGCTTTGACCTTGGTTTACGAATCTCTAGCCACGGGATTCTAATACGCCAAGGATTGGGTACAGCGGAATACCGTCGAAGGGAATTGTGTGTCAATAAGGAATCATTCACTCTCGGTACTTAGAGAGAGAATGCTTTAGGAAGGATGCACAGAAGTCCCTGGCCAGGGCAGACGATAATATCGGGAAAAGAGTTTTCCGATATTCATCAGCGGCATCCAATCCAAGTGAGTCGACCGGTTAGGGTTTGACAGCTCGCCATATCCTGAGTTGACTCGATAGCGTTGTACGAATGAAGGATTATATCCACGCGGTAACTGTCGGCGGAAAGGTTCCAAGAGTGGGTTACTTAACCCCAATACCTTCCGGGTTCACGCGGTGTTGCTTGGCACCCAACGTGATCGGAGGCCTGGTCGAATTCGATGTGCGACATCAATTCGATTGATTAATTAATTAATAAAGGGTTATTATAATTGATTAATACAGCCAGTAAGGAGTCACTGGGCTTGTTGGGCCATTAACTGGACTGGTACTTTGGCCTTAGAGGGTCACACGCACATGATTCTCAAGGCGATGGATAAATAAGTGGGTTTTATACAAACCGGGGGTTTTTATGAAAAACCGCACGGTTAGTATAAAACATAGCGAACGGGCTGAGCAGGCCAAGCTGCTGCTAACCCTAGCCACCCCTCCTCTATTTCTCTCTCTCTCTGGCGTCCAGACAGATCCAGATCTGCTCCGTCGCTTCTCCGAATCCTGTTCGACGGGAAATCGTCCACGCGTTGCGGCAATCATTGCGGCGATCGGCGGAGGTTTCGTGGGCTGCGAAGAATGAGGAACGTGAGGATATCCGTCGCGAGGAGGATCGCGTGAACTTCGAATCCGCACACGGTGAGAATCGATTATCCGATAATCGTAGTTTTTAGTTTTTTGAAACGGGAACGGATCGCTGTTTTAATATTTTATTTTCCGCTGCGTGAGCGATCCTGAGAAACCCGATAAATCCAACAGTGACAACTCAAAATATCTGCTCTTCACAACAAATAGGCAGAACCCCCGTTGATCTAAATGTGGGGATAGAGAATGCGAAGAAATGTTCATATGCTCCACTAATGGGAACACAATTGCCTACTTTCTTGGATCATATTTCCAACATGTGTTTCAATACAATTGACCCTATTAACGATCCCAGTGTTAGGTTTCCTATAAATTCTAACCATGTTCATGATTTTTTTTATTGTTTTTTCAAAAGGTCTGTGACCTATATATGATAAGAATTTTGCCAACCCCTTCTTATCATGATCAATTCCATTCCTCTGTGATGTTCAAAAATAAATAAAAAAAATTACATGCCTCTGAGTGGAGGTTAAATAGCCTGAAGTTTGATCTAGTGAGGAGTATTGTTGGAGGCTAAAGAGGTGATCCTCTCATCCTGGGAAGGTAATGTGGATGCCAAGAACCAGTCTGACAACTAGAAATGAAGCTTACTAAACTGCATAGCTGGCCACTTAGGTTGATGAAAACCTTGAAACATATTATGATGCTTTTAAGCTTCCTATTACTAATCAGTTACATGTTTGGTCTGAAGCTTGAGTTTTACATTAACAGAGAAAAAATAAGAGTTTTGAAGTGGTATTTATTCATAACTGAAGTTCTCTTGCATCACATCATTAGTTCCTATGTATGGAATTTCTAACCTTGAATTCATGAGCTGCAATTCCTTCATGTTCTTTCCATCACGCTTTTGGAGGAACAGTAGATTAATCTAGGAAAATGGCAAGAAGATTGCATATTCAATTACCTGGAGATGGATATGTCTTCATTCTCATTTTGAGTTGCATCATGATGTTACCCAACACCAAACTGTGTGGATTCAAGAACAGGTCTTCTCTAGATCCAGCTGTCTATACCACCTCATCCAACTAGGGGTGAGCTGCAAAGGTCATTGTGTTTCATTGTATGCAAGAAAATTATATATCTGTGCTAATGAAAAATGGAGCATTATGTTATCATCATTAAGAATAGACAAACATTAAAACCATATGTGTGAATGAAGAATTAGTAAAAGCATGATGGTAATATAGTTAACCATTTTGGACCTGATGTTTATATTCAAGTTGTCGAACTATTTATACACCTTCATTTGGAATATATTCTTAGGCTTGAGGTACGGATTCAAATTGTTGCTATGTTATTGATACTCGAAGCATTGTAGATCCTCTTTAGCATTGAAATGAAGGAAGTGTAGGTGCTCAAATTGTGTGTGTAATGTTCATGAGTTTTATGTGGTTAATATGAATAATAAAACTATTCAAACTAAAGAAAACATGATTGACAGAAACTGTAAAGTTTCAAAAGAAAGATTGATCGCTTACCTTTTCAAATTTGGGAGATTGAGTTCTTGATTCCCTCTCTTCAGCCGGCCAAAGAAAGATAGTCATTTTATTGATGTTCTTGCTTTTGATTTCTTGATGGTTATTCCTTTGGATTTCCTTCTTTCTTCTTCTTTGTACCTCGTAAGAAAGATTAAACAAAAGTAAAAATTCTAATTAGAACTAGAATAGAGTAGTATCTATTCTAATAAGAAATCTAAACATGCAAGTAAACTAATCTATTTACTTGATTGTTGTTCTTTAAACCCCTAATATGCATGTGGATGTGGAAAATAATGACGTGTGTGTGAACATGAAGTGATGATAATGATGATGAACTATGAAAAAAACAATGAATAAACTGTATGAAATTAATGAAAAGTTAGAAAGAAATTAGGGAAAGAAGATGGTTGGTTGGCTCCTACATAGCCTTGGCCTTCAAGAGCTTCAAAGATGAAGAGGATGAAGAAGAAGAAGCTTTAGATGAAGCCTCTCTTGTTGTCCACATTTTTATCTTCTAGAGCCTTCAAACACCTTGCCTTCAACTTCAAAATCATCAATGGTCAACCTCTTTTAAAGGTCCAAAGGGTGTTATATTTATAAGAATAGGTTTAAGGGTGTTTAGAGCTTCAATAGGACTCTCTCCCGCAGTCGGACTTACCTTAGATGAGCATGGAGGAGTTAACAACATTCCCTACTTCGGAAACTGGATTATCTCGGCCAAATCATGTTTATCAGGAAACTACCAAATCGCGTCACCCAGACGGGACGCCATTTATTTAATTAAAACGGCCAAAATAGAATGGAAATCCGAAAAGGAAACCAAAGAATATTAAGAAACTTAAATCGCGTCTCCCTAAGGCGATGTGCTTTAGATAATTAGGAAATTAATTCGAATTAGAAATTGTAAACCCAAACGGATTAGGAATTAAATGGCATCTTCCTATGGCGACGCTATTCAGTTAAATCTATCTGAATTTAAAATTTTAATTTTGAACTAATTTCGGCTAGGAATCTAAATGGTGTAGTTCGAAGACGACGCTAATTAACAAATTTCAAGAAAAATCAATAAAAATTAATTAATGATTAAACATCAGACTATTTCGGAGCATTATAAATGTGACATGAAATTTACTCAATATAAAATCAAAATTATGGTGTCTACAGGAAGTAGTGGTCTAATTTACACAGCAGTTATTTCATCTTGCCTTGTCTTCAATCAAATTAAATAAGGTCTAAAATTGGGAGGGATTATTCTATAGCAGTTAACAGACCATTTCTACAGTTGCAATGATCTATGAAAGACTATCCATTTAATTAACCTCTTTCCATTGCAGGAGAATACTTTCAATTATTAAATATTGTTTCCAGAACAAATTACGCATGTCCAAGCCCCCCTTCTCAATGATGATACTTTCTATTCTATAGAAAAGCAAATCATATGACCATTGATTAGATATCATCTAGTGGCACAGAATTTAATCTAGATTTGGTAACAAGTTTCCAAATTTGGCAGCATGTTCCTAAAATTTATGAAACTTTCGCTATGTTATGTTTGGTCTTTGGGCTCATGCCTTCAAGGCTTCATCCACTAATAGAGTGATCTTAGATTGGTGCCAATGGAAACCATTTACCCAATTATGTGACTGGATACTGACAGTTCAAAATCATATTTGGGGATAGATATTAAGTTATCCTATTTCTGATATCTACCTGAACCCATGAACCAGAAATTCAACATATTGGAAACAGAAATAGAAACCCAAGTTTTTATATCTAGTTTCTAATAAGATGCCAGATGTATAAAATATAATATTTTCTTTTATTTTATCTAGCCTTCCTTATAAGGAGGGCCAGGCCATTATACTTAGACAGCTGGCCAAGGCCCACCTAAGGTGCCATTGTTAGTTTTTAGGTGTCCTACAGACCAATTATGGGCCGTGTAGGCCCAATGTGTTGTACAATCTTGTTCAATATAATTAAGTGGTAATTAGAGCGTAAATTTGTAATCTGTGGATTGCTTTGTGTTGTCCCTAGGATATGTAGTTGTAAAGTCAATTTCGAGATGGGATCTCGAATGTGAGTTTGACTATATATGGACACATACCTTAAATTGTTCCTGATTGGAGAGTAATCACTCCAGGACATTGATTACTTGTAAATTATCACGCATGATGTGTAGATGACCAATCTCACGGCCATGGGTGCAGGGCACCAACACATATGTATGGGTGTTCATCCTAGGAGGATGTTCACTGAACTGATCCTCTGATGGATCTTCAGATGGTTAATTATACCTAATGTCAACTGAAGATCCATTTGTCTCAGTAGTATCTTATCTTTTGACCTGAGACATTAATGAGGTCTTGCGTGAGGACTGGTATAGTTTAATGTTTGGTTAGTTCTCCTCATGCTTCTTCAGCTGCCTAGAAACATAAGCCACAACCTTACCATGCTACATCAAAACTGCACCCAAACCTCGACAAGATGCATCTGAGTAAACCACGAATCCACCAAAACCAGATGGAAGCACAAGAACTGGAACCGAAGTTAGACAAGCCTTCAACTCAGCAAAACTCTGCTCACACTCTTCACTCCATGTGAAACGAACACCTTTACGAGTCAATCTTGACAAGGGGGCCGCTGTGGAAGAAAAATCATGGACAAACCGTCTGTAATACCCTGCTAACCCTAGGAAGCTCCTGATCTCAGTTACTGTCATCGGTCTGCCCCAATCCATCACTACCTCAATCTTGGCTGGATCTACAGTAATGTCGTCACCAGAAATGACATGCCTTAGGAAGTGCACCTTATCTAGCTAGAATTCATACTTGCTATTGCATAGAGTTGGTGCTCTCTCAGAACCTACAACACCACCTAAAGATGTGTGGCATGCTCTTCCTCAGAAGAAGAATACACCAAAATATCATCTACAAACACTACCACAAACTGATCCAGGTAGGCCCTGAAGATCCGGTTCATCAAATCCATAAAAGCCGTCGGAGCATTGGTCAACTCGAAAGGCATAATCAAAAACTCATAATGTCCATACCGAGTCCTAAAAGTCGTCTTACTCACATCAGCTTCACGGATCCTCATCTGGTAATACTCCCACTGTTGGGTTCTCGAGTTTCTCCGGATCTCACGCGCAACGGAAAATAAAATAAAAACGGAGATCCGTTCCCGTTTCGAAAATCGGAAAAACCAGCTTATCGGATAATCAGTTCTCACCGTGTGCGGATTCGAATCCGCAACCGTTCGGTTCCGTCGGTGAGACACCGCAAGCCGCGCAAGTGCCCGGCCTCTAGCGAAGTCCACGCGATCCTCCTCGCGACAGATATCCTCACGTTCCTCATTCTTCGCAGCCCACGAAATCTCCGCCAGTCGCCGCAACGATCGTCGCAACGCGCAGACGATTTCCCGTCGAACGAGATTCGGAGAAGCGGCAGAGCAGATCTGGATCTGTCTGGATGCCAGACAGAGAGAGAAATAGAGGAGGGGCGGCTAGGGTTAGCAGCAGCTTGGCCTGCTTAGCCCGTTCGCTATGTTTTATACTAACTACGCGATTTTTCATAAAAACCCCCAGTTTGTATAAAACTCACTTATTTATCCATCGCCCTGAGAATCATTTGCGTGTGACCCACTAGGCCCAATTACCAGTCCAGTTAATGGCCCAAAAAGCCCAGTGACTCCTCACTGGCTTTATTAATTAATTAATAACTCTTTATTAATTAATTAATCAATCGAATTGATGTCGCACATTGAATTCGACCAGGCCTCTGATCACGTTGGGTGCTAAGCAACACCGCGTGAACCCGGAAGGTATCGAGGTTAAGCAACCCACTCTTTGAACCTTTCCGCCTACAGTTAGTGCGTGGATATAATCCTTCATTCGTACAATACTCTCGAGTCAACTCAGGGTATGGCGTGCTGTCAAACCCTAACCGGTCGACTCACTTGGATTGGATGCCGCTGATAAATATCGGAAAACTCCTTTCCCTATATTATCATCCGTCCTGGCCACGGACTTCCGCGCATCCTTCCTAGAGCATTCTCTCTCTAAGTACCGAGAGCGAATGATTCCTTATTGACACACAATTCTCTTCGACGATATTCCACTGTACCCAATCCTTGGCTGTTTAAAATCCCGTGGTTAGAGATTCATAAACCAAGGTCAAAGCACAGAAGTCCACCGACAAGGTGTCCTGGTTATCTCAAGTCCGAGGACCATCCACGCAACTGCGACAATAAAATCAAGCTGGTGTAGGTGCTGAAAAATTGCTCGTGTGATTAATGTGAAAAACTATGTTGTTTAGAGTAAATTAACCTATTAAAAAAAATGCAACTAAGGTGCAGTGATCGCCAGAAACTTTTAACTAAAAAGCTTCAAAAGAGTTTGATCGCCTATCTGTTTGAACGCGGAAGAATGAATCCTTGGTTCCCCTCCTTCAGCCGGCTGAAGAAAGAGAGCATCTTCTTGTTCTTTTGTTCTTGCTGTTGAATGTTGAGGATCGTCCAGAAGTTCTCCTGGCTTCGTGCTTGATTTCCCTCTTTTTGATCTCTTGTTGTTGTTGTTGAATGCAGTAGAGACAGAAACAGAAAAATAAAGAAGAAATAGTGATGAGAATCTAAATGGAAATATCAAAGTTAACCATGATTATAAACATGTTTAAACAGCAACTCACTTGTTTTAAATGACTTTGAAACCCCATTAGAACAAACGGGTTTTGGAAAATTGATGATGTGGTGTGTGTTGCATGAAGTGAGTATGAGATATGAAACTAATGAATGATGTAAAAAATGAAATTCAGATATGAAAAACTTATGCCCAGTCCAGTTGGTTGAAGTTTTGAAGAGATGAAGATCTTGAAGAAGGATGCCGACTTCTGGAAATGGCAGCGCTCCGGCGTTCCGACGTGGTTGCTCCGATCTTCAAATCGCTATAACGCTGAGGCTCAATAGTTCTCTCTCTTTCTTTTTTTTAACTCCTTGAGATGCAAGGTATTTATAGGCATTTTCTGCGTTCGCGATTAACATAGAAAAATCTAGGATTTATCTACTTTAATCGACAGATAATTACTGATTAATTCATCTTTATCTGTAATTATCTAAAACGCGTCCACCATGGCTGACGCCTTTCAGATTAAATTAAGATAAGGATAAATATCCGGGAAAACTTATCTTTATCTTTATTAGGTAAAACGCGTCCACGTGTGTAGACGTCTTTTACCCTAATTAAGATAAGGATAAACATCCGGAAGAGAAGTTAAAATAGCTTAGGAAACCTAAAACGCGTCGACCTTTACAGACGCCTTTTAGCTAATAAATCAATTAATTAAAATTCAAATTTAAACGCTAAAATAGGAATAAACTCTAAACCGCGTCCACATGGGTCGACGCCTTTTATAATTCTTCATATTTTAACTAAAATTTGAGTTAAAATCAATTCAATTGATTAACTTAAACATGTCTGTTCGACCCGACACTCAAAAAGATTAATAAAATTTAATCAATGATTAATTATCAGACCATTCTGAGGCATTATTATATGATATGAAATTTACTCGAAATGACGTCAAAATTAGCGTGTCTACAGCTGCCTCACCTTGGCATCGTCTTTGCAAGGGAGCGAAATGAAATGGAATGTACTGAAAAGGTGATGCCAAGGTGTGATGAGACACGCTCTTAACATCACATGATTGGAATTTTTCTCAAAATCATCAATGAAGATAGTTTAAGGAAATCAATGGAATTAATCCTGTCTGGATGAGGTAAACAAGGAAATAAAATAAAGTCGATCAACCTCCTCGGAGTGGGAAGTACCCCAGGTCGTAGACACTGTAGGTTTCATCATGGGGAGCGTTTGCCAGCCAATGTGGACGTGCTGCAGCCATGATGGATCTTAAAAGAAAACAAGAATATTGGATAAAGAATCCAATCAAGGATAGAATTCCAAAGATATCTTCAAGCAAACCTCAAAGATAATCAAGATACTCAATTCAGAATGGAATATTTCATATCATGTTTGAAATTGTTTGATTAATGGTCTGAAACTTAATCAATAATTAATCCTTATCACAATGATTTCAAAGTCCTACATGATGCATGCTGGGCTAAAAGAAAAATATAAAGTCAAATAAAATAAAAATTAATCAAGGATAATATTGTTAAATTGTCATTAATGAGTCAAGATACCAATTCTTGTAATCCAGTGCTAAGCCGAAGCTCGTTTATCCGCGCACCGTTTCACAAAAGTGGAACCATCGTCCTCACTAATTAACAATCAAACGGCCTATCCGTGCGATTAAGAATCCTCTGGAATTATCACTGTTTTTGTTGTAGGGGAACTCAAATTCCAGTTTCATCAAGATCACAAGGTCCTTGGTATGATCTAATAAATATTTATCATATAGTAATGCGAATGCAAAATAATTACATGAAATAGTACAAGGGTAGAGATAACCGTCTTTTTAGCCACGGTCAGGACTTCTTGAACTCCCACAGTGGGATCTTCCAGCTTTCTTGAATTTTCTTTGAATTTTCTGCAATCAAAATTGTTAGTAATTCCAATAAATATTCAATCAAAACATCAAAATCCATAGAATTTCGGATAAATCACATAAAGATATGAAACGCGTCATGTCGTGAAGACGCCTTTTAACTTTGAAACGCGTCGCTTATCCTCGACGCCTTTTACTCACAGAAACAGGTTTCTGGCTGTTCTCTATTCGAATTCCAACTCTATCAATGCCTTGTGTCATGTATACAACTTGAACAAACATGTTAAGTATCTGTTTAGGCTTAGCCCCTTGCCTGGTTAAGTAACCGACTACTTGATCCTATCCTTGATAGAAGGGTCAAGGGGCATAGCCTTTATTAACTAAGGTAATGAGAATAATCAAAGTTAAGCAAAATGCAACATACAAGCAAACAGATGCTCACTGAAAATAAAAGGAATGAAACACACTAAATGCAATAAGCAGATGCTAATTGAAATATTTTTGTTGTTTTGAAATATTCATTTTTTTTGTTTGGGTTTTTGATATACATGCTTTTTTTTTAATTCTGACATATGTATTTTTTTTGAATTTTTGACTTATGTATTTTTTTTTTACTTTTGACGTATGTATTTTTTTTTGATTTTCTGACATATGTATTTTTTTTTTGATTTTTTGATATATGTATTTTTTTTTTTTGAATTTTTGACTAAAAGATCAGCATAGTACTTAGATCAAAAGATCATATTCATTTATTAACTTAATTTCCAAATTGTTCTTTAACAACTTAACTTAAACCCATCGTGTTTAAATTTGTGTTTCCATTCGTGATCCCATTTGATGATTTGACCCTTAGTCAATCTAAACCATTCCTTAAGTTTGGAGTACATCTCTTTAGAAAGAAAAGATGAATAAGTTTAGAAAGCCCATGAGAAGGTTCCGGAGACTTAAAAAGATGTTCCTTTCCTACCCTAATATCCGTTGGGGTTCGGTCATTTCTTTCCGGGGTATTTATCGACCTTGCGTTCCCTTTCATTTCATTTCATGGCCTTAATGTAACGTTTGTAATGTAATGGCCTTTTGATTTGACATTTGGCTTTTGCCTTTTTCTTTTGCTTTTCTACTCTTTTTTTTTGCTTTGGGACGGATCTCCCCCTTTTTTTTATGACGGCCTCCTACTAAGATGACGGGTATTCTTGGTAGGCTATTCTAAGCCTCGTTCCGACATCATGGGCCGAGTTTAAAACAGAAAATTTTTACTTTAAAACGAATGATTTGTACTTTACACTTTCGGTCAAGCTTTCGATATTCTTTAGGACTTGTCATCTCTTGTTACTCACGAATCAAACGTGTCAGTGTGTGCGGTAATGGGCTTGAAATTAAGTTATTCAGACTGATAAGGAAATTTGAGTTTATAAACTTTCTGATTCCACTGGTCTTTGTACCATACTGATCGACTCTTTAACCTAAGGGTAGTATTTCTTAAGATGTAAACCATTCCAGGGATGTTTTAACTCTTCTCCTTCTGCATTAACAAGACGATAAGCATTACCAGGAAAAGCGTGCGATACAACATAAGGTCCTTCCCAGTTGGGTTGGAGCTTAGAACGCGGACCACCAGGTTTTATAAAAATTCTTTTGACAACCATTTCACCGACTTTGAACTTACGTTCAATGACTTTCTTTTGATAAAAACGTGCTAGTCTATTTTGATAAACTTTTGCATGATTAGCAGCTGACCATCTTTTCTCGTCTAAAAGTTCCAATTGAGCAAGGAGTGCTGAACGATGTTCATCAATGGAGAATTCCTTATTCAATTGTACTCTTAATGACGGTATAAGGATCTCATATGGAACTACTGCCTCCATTCCAAATGTTAAGGAATAAGGAGTTTGCCCAGTGGGTGTGCGGATCGAAGTTCGGTAGGCCCATAGAGCCTCAACCAATTTTTCTGGCCAATCTGAGAATTTGTTAGATTTACACGTCTTTTTGATGATTTTTATCAAAGTCTTATTTGTTGCCTCTGCTTGGCCATTGCCTTGCGGATAATAAGGAGATGAATGATGCAATGCAATTTTATACCTGTTGCAGAGGTCCTTCAGTTCCTGTGACACGAACTGCGGTCCGTTGTCGGTGACGATGGTGCTTGGAATTCCAAATCGGGTGATGATGTTCTTCATGATGAACTTGCAGACGGTTGATGCTTTGATCTCCACGTACGCTTCAGCTTCTGCCCACTTGGTGAAGTATTCCGTTGCCGTGAGAATGAAAGATTTTTGCTTGATGCCGGAATCTGGATTACCAAGAGGTCCAATAATGTCGAAAGCCCACATGGAGAAAGGCCATGGGGAAGAAACAGGATGGAGGGAAGATGCAGGAGAATGAATTTTGTCGGCATGAAGTTGACACTTAGCACACCTACGGACATATCCTACACAATCTTCTTCCATGGTTGGCCAATAAAATCCTTGTCTAAGGATTTTCTTTGCTAACATCTGTCCATTGACATGACCACCACAAACTCCACTATGAGCTCCTTCCATAACCTTCCAAAGCTCATCTTCGTCTAGACATCTCAGGAGAACTTCATCAAAACCTCTCTTATACAATGCTCCTCCAACTAGGGTGTATCGTTGAGCAACTCTCCTGATAGCTCTCTTCTCCTCAGTTGTAGCTTCTTCAGGATACGATTGATCTTCACAATCTTTTGCAATTTCATAATACCATGGCTTCTGTTCATCATCCATCTCTTCTAACAGCTCCATCAACATGATTTCTCTTTTTTCAATGATATCTCCGTCTCTGACTTTCTTCAGCAACTTCTCCTTAGTTCTAAGGAATGAAGGATCTTTCACGGCGGGTGAAAGACGCCTATGAACTATGATTGATTCAGATTGTTTGCTGATTGGAAAATTGAGAGAAGATGCGAGTGAAGCTAGAGCGTCAGCTAAGATGTTCTGATTCCTAGGGACATGGACAAAGATCAATTTCGTGAAAAGCTTTGAGTAAGCAGAAGTAAGCTCTTGATAAGGCTTGAGCTTAGGATCGAGAGTTCGATACTTGGTCAGCACTTGGCGAAGAATCAGCTGGCTATCACCTACGATCCTGAGTTTAGTGGCACCATGGAAATGAGCAGCCTCGAGACCAGCAAGAAGTGCCTCGTATTCAGCTATATTGTTCGTGACTGGAAAATCAAGCTGAAAGGCTTGTGGAATGGTGATACCTTCAGGTGATAACAGAACGATACCGATCCCTTTTCCATGAGAATTCAGAGCTCCGTCAAAATGCAGAGTCCACATATCATCTCTGATTTGATTTACGGACATCAGTTCCTCATCCGGAAACTCTGATCGCACTGGATCAAATCTAGGAAGGGGATGATGAGCGAGATGTTCTGCTATGGCATAGCCCTTGATCGCTTTCTGCTGGATATAGATGATATCGAATTGAGATAGAAAGCTTTGCCATCGCGCTAACCTATCAGTAAGAACAGATTTCTCCAGAAGGAATTTGATCGGATTCATCCTAGCGATGAGATGAACTTCATGGGCCAGAAAATAATGCTTTAATTTCTGCACAACCCAGACCAATGCTGCACATGTTTTCTCCATCGCCGTATATCTCTGTTCAGCGGGGTTGAGAAGTTTAGAGAGATAATAGGCTGCCCTCTCTTTTCCTTCTTCATCTTCTTGTGCTAAGACAGCCCCCACTGCATCATCCAGGACTGAAATGTAAAGTATCAATGGTTTGCCTGGAGATGGTGGTCTCAAAACAGGAGGACTTGCTAAATAGTTCTTTAATCCATCAAACGCCTCCTGACACTTATCGTCCCAATCAAATTTGACTCCCGGCTTGGTAAGCTCGTAAAACGGCTTACACCTTTGTGAGTGCTGGGAGACAAAGCGGCGAATAAATTGCAACCTCCCGATTAATCCTCTCAACTCTTTCAAGTTTTTAGGAGGTGGCATTTCTCTAATAGCCTTCGCCTTGTTAGGATCGATCTCAATTCCCCGTTTGCTGACGATAAATCCAAGCAATTTTCCTGAAGATACCCCGAATACACATTTCTTGGGGTTCATCTTTAACTGATATTCTCTCGATCTTTCTAATACTCTTGCCAAAACTTTGGCGTGCTCAGCCTTTGTTTTCGATTTAACCAATAAATCATCCACGTACACTTCTAAATCTATGTGCATCATGTCATGAAATATTGCCATCATGGCCCTCTGATAAGTGGCTCCAGCATTCTTCAATCCAAATGGCATGACAACATAACAGTATGTTCCCCAAGGTGTAGTGAATGAAGTTTTCTCTTGATCTTCTTCTGCCAGCTTAATCTGATTATATCTAGAAAATCCGTCCATAAATGATAGAGTCTCATAGCCAGCGGTATTATCGATGAGTACATCAATATGAGGCAATGGAAAATCGTCTTTAGGACACGCCCGATTCAAATCGCGGAAGTCAATGCAAATTCTGACCTTCCCGTCCTTCTTCATAACCGGGACTATGTTTGCCACCCATTGTGGATAAAGGACAACTCTAATAAATCTGGCTTTATGCAACTTATCGACCTCTTCCTTCATCTTAGAGCCATTTGTGGGTGGAATCGCCTTAATTTCTGTTTGACCGGGCTAGCTCCTTCTTTTAGTGTCAATCTGTGTTCAACTAAAGACGAGTCTAACCCCGGCATATCCTCATAACTCCAGGCGAAAGTGTCCTTATAGTCCTTGAGTGCTTGTACCATTGCGTTCTCATCCTCTGAAGAAAGATTTTTACTGACAAGGACAACCTTAGGTTCGTCTTCAATCCCTAAATTAATTTCTTTGGTGGGCTCTTCTACGGCAGCTGAGGGTTCATCAAATCTCTTCACTCCACTGGCATATGCCTCAGCCGCGTCCTCGTCATCTTCCTCTTCAACAATGGGGTCCTTTTCATGTACTAATTCATATACTCCGTACCCATCATTGACTGACTCATCATCCATACAATCTTCTGGCATCTGAATTGGATTTTCTAAAAGCTGAGGGATCAAAGAGCAAGAAGAGCACTTATCAGCTAAGTCCTGGAGGTATCTATCTGGAATTTGCCTACCCTTAGGCTTCCTAGACTTCCTAACCTGACTAACCTGACTAGACTGCCTAACTTCACTATCATAACCTAACGAAGACGAAGCAGGACGAAAATCCTGGGATACAAGTGGAAATACAAGAGAATCCTCCCGAGGGGAGGGACAGAGTAAATCTAGGAGAGAGTCTTGACCGAAGGACCCGCGCGGCGGGGTGCAATCGGACAAGTAAGATGTTTCCTCAATGAGGATTTGGGAAGAATTTGTTGCCAAAATGGCGTTTTTTTTTGGAAAATGAAAGAATTAAACATAAAGCATGAATGAATAAAAATAGGAGGAGAATCAGACAGAGGAAGTGGCACCAAGGCTAGAGGATTAGGGGGATCATATAATAATATGTCCCAGATCAGATCATATAACCTCTCTAGATCGAGAGGAGGTTGTGGTATAATGTCCTGAGGGGACAGAGTAATCATGACGGGCGGAGCCCGTGGAATATCTTCAATTACGACCCGCGACCAAGTCGGGGTCAAGAGTAGTGTACGGAAAAGAGTATGGAGCATGAAGACATGTGAAGGATATGTCCCTCTCCAGAGCAGATCTGTTGTATAACCAGCTTCATAGGGGTCATCTGGCTCCCCTTCATCAGTCTCTTCGGACAGCAGTATCCGCTTGTCAAATATGGCACCAGGGCTTTCAATCAATTCATCAATCTGCGGCGGCCACTTAGGTTCTGCAGGATCCAAGAATAGTCTGTTCAGTGCAATATACAGGTCTCTTAGATCAAACCACCTGTACCATTCACATTCAGGGTCATGAAATTTTCTCCTTTTCATGGGCCGCAGAGCCTCCAAGGATTGGTACGTAAGTAGTTCAGAGCAATGTCTGGCCAAATCCCTCCCATATATATCATGGAAGTCAAAACAGGAAGTAATGACTACCGTACTGTCATAGCTAAGTATGGGCCCTTTTACGAAGTGCGTACACAGGGTCCATGTTAGGGGTTCTCGGCCTTCTTTTGGTGGTGTAGACATTGCCTCCCAGATCTTCGGGCCTTCTTTAATCTCTGTTTTCTGAACCAGATCTTGCTTCAGTTTTATTGGCCTATAGCCCAGACCACTTCCAGGTGCTGCTCGATGATTTCTGACAGGAGTGGTCCTGCCTTGCAACTGCGTGCCCAGACCTTTCCCAGGCTCGTAGCCGTTCTTCATCATGATCCTCCATCCTGGGGTACTCATGCACTTCCCCCTCTTGATAGCATTTAACGGATATGGAGAAATAGTGGCGGCTTTCAGAGGATCAGCCACTGGACGGTAGACCTGTAATACCGACAGAAAAGGTTGTCGGCCAGGTAAGACAGCAGATTTAATGTTCAAGGAATGAGCAGCAGCAAGGATCGGCATGCTCGTTACTTTAATTATTCGTCCTTTGTAAGGAAATTTGAGGCATTGATGATTCGTAGAAGGAATCGCCTCGAGAGTTTTAATATAAGGACGACCTAAAATGGCATTTATGGAAGGGTCGATTTCCAAGATGTGAAATTCAACCTCCGCATGACTTACAGGGCCCAGCTCCACCTTTAAATAGACCATTCCCAGAGGGGAACGAGTAGAATTGTCATATGCTGTCACTGAGATGGGGCTGGGCAGCCATTTCTCTTTGGGCACACCGCATAACTCCAGGGTCTTCGGAGGTAGAACATTGATCGAAGCCCCTGTGTCGACCAGGCATGCATCCACGGCCTTCTTACAGATGTTGACCGTGATACTCAGAGCCATGCTTCTGGCTGCCGGCGGTGCTAGTTCCGATGTATGAAATGTTATAGAGGGCTGATCCCCCTGCGGAACTAGTAGTGCTGCAATCTTCTCTACCGGCACGTCTTCATTGACCATCACTTTCTGCAGATATTCCATTAAAGCTTCTTGGTGACTCTTAGATCTTTTGATCAGTTCGAGTATAGTAATCCGTGCCGGTATCCGATCCAGGTGTTTCAACAGGTCATATTGAGTGCCTGGTGCACTCTCTTCATTGTGGGCTTCCTCATTCGGCTGTGATGGGCCGTCTCTGACTGTGGACTGAGGAAAGACCTTGTTGAAAATCCTTCCACTCCGGAGCGCATGTTCCTCAACCGTGGAGGATCCGGGTGACACTTTAAGTACCGCAGAGTTGGATGGTGCGGATGGCGTAGAAGGTTGGTATGTAGGTGATGGCGTAGGGCTAGGTGGTGATGGCGTGGTGCGGATTAAAGGCCTAGAGGGTTGGATGGTGGATGTGTAAGTGGTTGGCGAAGCGGGGAATGGTACGCGTAATAGCGGTCTAGATGGTAAAGGCGTATCTGGGTAGGCGGTGGTGGTAGTGGGTGAAGTAGGAAACGGTACGCGTAATAATGGCCTAGATGGTAGGAGGGGTGTGTTATTGGTTTGCGGGGGGTTATATGATGGAGGCGTAGTGGTGCGGGGCGTAATGGGTCTAAGGAAGGCGGGTAGTGGTAATGGGTTGTTGGGTGTAGGTGAGTGGTATGTAGGTGTGGGTATGGGGGTAATGGTAATGGGTTGTGGCCTTGGTATGTGGATGGTGCGGCGTGGTGGTCGCTCTACGGTACTTTGAACGTGACCCGTTGAACAAAGAGAGGAAGAGTCCTCTACTCTCCACTGCTGCCCACGACCAGCCTCAGACTGGCTGTTCGTTAAAATGGGAGCAACCTGGTTTTGGTTCTGGTGCTCCGGGAGCGGATTCTGCACTATACCCATGTTGGGTGGTGCTGCTACCTGTGCCGATGGTCTTGCTTGCTGCTGCTGCTGCTGCGGTCTTCTTGCCTTCAAGGCTGTTATGTACTTCTTCATTTCCTCCCAGTCAATGCCGCCCTGCTCATTGAGATCATGGATATAATCTCTGAATTGGAAGCAGGTGTCAATGGTATGCCCAGGTTGCCTGTGGAAGTAGTAATACCTAGACGTATCGGCATTTTGAGGCCAGACGGCCTTCTCCCTCGGCAAAACTAAGGCATTGGCTGCCATTAAAGCACTGAAGATATCCGCCAAGGATTCTGGGAGGGCCGGGTACTCTGCCCTTTTCGGGCCTGGAGGTCTCCTTTGCTGGTTGTAGTCACCAGGAGGAGGGACATTGTGGTATGCCGGCGGTGCGCGCGGCTGGTACTGTGGCTGTTGCTGTTGCTGATACTGCTGCTGAGGGGGCTGCTGATACTGCTGTTGCCGTTGCGGCTGTTGCTGTTGCTGGTTATGATTCGGCTGCTGGGGCCGCTGGTACTGTTGTTGGTAATGGGGGTTCTGCTGTTGCCTGTACCCCTGTTGGCTCGGCTGTGGTGGCCTCTGGTACTGCTGATTCCTCACAAACTGGGGCGAGTTATTGTTCATAGTACTGACCTGCTCGTGAGAGAGCGTGCCCTCAGTAGTTGGACCTGTGCTAAGAGAATTTGGCACTGCAGGCTTCCGAGGTGGAGGCCTGCTAGGTCTATGAGGATCAAAGACGCTAGAGAACGTAGCGTCCTTGAAAGCATTCTGGCAGTACCGTGCCCTTTCATAGAGCTCTGTCATGTTCGTCAAATTGTTCAAGGAGAGGACTAGCTTGAACTGGGGCGTGGCATTGGAAATCAACATTTTCACTTGTTCGGATTCGGACAAGTGATCTTTCACTTTTTCAGCCAGGCCCCGCCACCTGTCAGCAAAACTGACAAACTCCTCGTCCGGTTTCATCTTTTCTGCAATAAGGTCCGTGATAGACAAGGAGGGTGCAACAATGTCTTGGTATCGTTGGATAAATTTGCGTGAAACGATACCGTAATCCTCTACTTCTGAGGGTTCCAAAGAGAAGAACCACTCGAGGGCTGGTCCCTCTAGAGATCTCCTGAACAAGAAAGCCAACGACCTCTTGTCGTTTTGCCAGAAAGAGGATTCGTACATGAACTCCTTCAGGTGCGTGAAGGGGTTACCAGTACCGTTATACTTTCGATACACTGGCATTTCAGAGGGTGGCAGATGGAACACTGGCAAGCTCGGTAAGTTAATTTCTGGCTCAGCTTTAACCCCCATCATCTTCTGAAGATTGTTGAACTGTTCATCCATGCGCTCCATAGCAACGTCTGCGTGGTCAGATCTGCCTGGGGAGGAGGAGGAGGAGGAAGTACCTGATAGGCCTGTTGCCTAGAGTACGTCGGACAAGGAGGATAATAAGGATGAGGTCCGGCAGAGCTTCCGCCATGCCCGAGGGCATTTTGATAAATGGGCGTCTGCGGTCTAGCCGGTTGCCTGGATGACGAAAGTTGTGGCCCAGTTGGCCGAGAAGTAAGATGAAGGCCTTCCATGGCCTGATGGATATAAGGAGGAGGAGGAAGAGGTTGTTGAGGAACAACGGGGGGAGCCACAGGATTCGGCTCAGCAGGCTGCATGGGTGCCTTCCCCTTCAAGATAGACTGGATCGCCTCGAACTGCTGAGGGTCCAGTCGGGAGGCAAGAACTCCCAGAGCATTGACAAGATCCATAGGATCGGAGGATGAGGGATCATACTGATTCATGTCCCCCTCAAGGTCAGGATTAGGAATCGCATATTCATGCGGAGGAAGATCATGATATTGATCGTGCGGATTAAAAAGAGGAGTTCGGACATTCCCGTCATGTCGAACTGGAATGGGGACAGAATTACGAGAGGCATCAGCATCTCTCCCGTTCTCGTAGTTGAAATCTGAATTGCGAGGGGCATTAGCATCTCCCTCGTAGTTGATAATGGCGTCTTGGGCCATACTCAAATCTCTGCCTGATCGCAGCAACATAATATTAGATTCTCTTTTCAAAAAATTAATCAAACAAGTTGTGCAGAGATTAATCAAACAAGTGGATGCTTAACGTGATTTCAGGATTCCTTGTTGAGTTATTTGAATTGGATTAAACCACAATTTCGCTCAGGGAAGGATCCTAGTTTCAGTTTGATTTCTACCGTTATTCTCTAGGGTTCTCTTTCACAACGCTTTCGGAATCTAGCCGGGACTTCAATTGGTACAACCAGCCCGATGATCAAGGAGGAATACCTTGATTTTGGGGACTTATGGAGGTCTCAACGTCAACTTCTCTAGTCTGATCAAGGGACCAACCCAATCAGAGAGAGTTGCTAACGTCGAGTAATGTGTTCCTAAGAAAAGGAGGGTTTTAGCCTCAATGCATATGCCCTGCGACCTGGATGGCCTCTAATGCTTAATAGAGTAATGGGTAGCTAGCACTCAACACAGAAATCTGGAAACTGAAAAATAATTAAGAAACTGTCTGAATCGCGTCGATGATAGTCGACGCTATTCAGAACAGAACTTAATTCTTTCGCAGAGAACAGATGCAAACAGCAGAGAAAACCTGGAAAATAACTAAAAACTGTCTGAATCGCGTCGATGATGGTCGACGCTATTCAACACAGAAGTTAATTATTTCGCAGAAACAGATGTAAACGACAGAGATAATCTGGAGGCTAAAAGGCGTCTAGGTGTGCTGACGCGGTTTTGAAACGCGTCGCTGTTCCTGGACGCTTTTTAGTTCGCAGAAACAGATTTCCAGAAGTATTTTCTGGGTCGAATCCTCCTTAAACAGGGAAAAATGCAGTAAACAATCGACTCATGCAAAGATTTTTAGTTTCAGATTTTAAACAGGATGATTTACTATCTAAACAACTAAGAAATCACGCAATCACACAGCATTTTATCACAAAAAACAGCTTTTGAACTAATCAAGGGGAGGCAAGATCTTGCCACTGGGGTGTGCACGTGGTGCACGAGGGAAATTACTTAAACTAAACACTCACCAATCGGTGAGGACGTGTCGAAAGACACAAGTGGTGCACCGTGGGTGCCCGGTATGATAATAGCAAGAACAAAAGAAATTAAAAGACGGCGAGACCAAGTCCCATCGTGATCGCCAAAAGAGCTGTAGGTGCTGAAAAATTGCTCGTGTGATTAATGTGAAAAACTATGTTGTTTAGAGTAAATTAACCTATTAAAAAAAATGCAACTAAGGTGCAGTGATCGCCAGAAACTTTTAACTAAAAAGCTTCAAAAGAGTTTGATCGCCTACCTGTTTGAACGCGGAAGAATGAATCCTTGGTTCCCCTCCTTCAGCCGGCTGAAGAAAGAGAGCCTCTTCTTGTTCTTTTGTTCTTGCTGTTGAATGTTGAGGATCGTCCAGAAGTTCTCCTGGCTTCGTGCTTGATTTCCCTCTTTTTGATCTCTTGTTGTTGTTGTTGAATGCAGCAGAGACAGAAACAGAAAAATAAAGAAGAAATAGTGATGAGAATCTAAATGGAAATATCAAAGTTAACCATGATTATAAACATGTTTAAACAGCAACTCACTTGTTTTAAATGACTTTGAAACCCCTTTAGAACAAACGGGTTTTGGAAAATTGATGATGTGGTGTGTGTTGCATGAAGTGAGTATGAGATATGAAACTAATGAATGATGTAAAAAATGAAATTCAGATATGAAAAACTTATGCCCAGTCCAGTTGGTTGAAGCTTTGAAGAGATGAAGATCTTGAAGAAGGATGCCGACTTCTGGAAATGGCAGCGCTCCGGCGTTCCGACGTGGTTGCTCCGATCTTCAAATCGCTATAACGCTGAGGCTCAATAATTCTCTCTCTTTCTTTTTTTTAACTCCTTGAGATGCAAGGTATTTATAGGCATTTTCTGCGTTCGCGATTAACATAGAAAAATCTAGGATTTATCTACTTTAATCGACAGATAATTACTGATTAATTCATCTTTATCTGTAATTATCTAAAACGCGTCCACCATGGCTGACGCCTTTCAGATTAAATTAAGATAAGGATAAATATCCGGGAAAACTTATCTTTATCTTTATTAGGTAAAACGCGTCCACGTGTGTAGACGTCTTTTACCCTAATTAAGATAAGGATAAACATCCGGAAGAGAAGTTAAAATAGCTTAGGAAACCTAAAACGCGTTGACCTTTACAGACGCCTTTTAGCTAATAAATCAATTAATTAAAATTCAAATTTAAACGCTAAAATAGGAATAAACTCTAAACCGCGTCCACATGGGTCGACGCCTTTTATAATTCTTCATATTTTAACTAAAATTTGAGTTAAAATCAATTCAATTGATTAACTTAAACATGTCTGTTCGACCCGACACTCAAAAAGATTAATAAAATTTAATCAATGATTAATTATCAGACCATTCTGAGGCATTATTATATGATATGAAATTTACTCGAAATGACGTCAAAATTAGCGTGTCTACAGCTGGTTGACAGTGAGGTACAATACCATCCAGCGATTCAGTCGGATCAGTTCAGTGAACTCATTCTTTAATGAGCCCCTACAGATTCGCCTTAGTGTCTCCACACAAGTGACTTATGAGATCAGTTACCCTCATCATATGAGCGTGAGTAATCT
Organism: Zantedeschia hybrid cultivar; assembly: GCA_030544215.1. Taxonomy (NCBI): domain Eukaryota; kingdom Viridiplantae; phylum Streptophyta; class Magnoliopsida; order Alismatales; family Araceae; genus Zantedeschia; species Zantedeschia hybrid cultivar. The sequence continues at coordinate 41,927,318 of JARZZO010000015.1, forward strand.
GTACTAGTCTAACCAGATATCCGATGTCCTTCTCGGATATCCTTCGACTAGAAACGATTGAGAATATGTGTGTTTAAGTGATTAGTCTCACTAGTATGATCTAATCATAATCTGACCACTATCGCACATATTCACGGACTTCATTATGAGACGATAATTAATACGATTTACACACAATGAATATTATGCCATTATATTAATAATTATGAACAAGATTACAAAGTCATATTGGCTTGTAGGCCACCTAAGACTAACACCGACCTTAAGTCTATCTTCAAAAACACCTTCGCAGACTGCAACTGATCCATCAAATCATCGATTCTCAGAAGTGGGTACTTGTTCTTTACTGTTACCTAGTTCAGCTGTCTATAATCAATGCACAGTCTCAGAGAACCATCCTTCTTCCTAACAAATAGAACTGGAGCACCCCACAGATAAGTACAGGGACGGATAAAACCCTTATCCAGCAATTCCTGCAACTGCACCTTTAACTCAACGAGTTCGGCCGGAGCCATCTGATACAGGGCTTTAGACAAGGGCGTCGTACCCGGTACAAGTTCAAAAGTGAACTCAACCTCCTACTGAGGAAGAAGGTTAGGCAACTCCTCAGGAAACACATTAACAAAGTCACAGACTACAGGCACCTCCCAAGGACTGGAACCACTACTAACACCAGCTACAACTACTGAGGCAAGGAAAGCCTCACAGCCACCAACAAGTAACCTCTAGGCCTTAAAAGCAGAAATAAGAATACCACGAGAAGAGAGCCTAATACCTTAGAAGTAGAAGGCCGGGATGCCTGGGATGGAGAAGCGCACCCTCTTCCTGTGGCAGTCCACCTCGGCATAATAAGCCTCCAACTAGTTCATACTCAAAATGACATCAAAGTCACGAATGGCAAGCACAACTAACTGGACAGGTATCAATGGTCAAGGGAACCTCACTCATATAGTTATACGTCAACTTGAAATCCCCAGAAGGAACCTCAACCATCAATCCATCATATAGCTCATCAACGGGTGTAGAAAGAACATCTACAAACTGCTCAGAAATAAAGGAATGAGAAGCACCCGAATCAATCAACACAAGCGCTGAGCTCCCAAGGATAGAAAGTGTACCTTCCACCAAGTTGGACGTACGAGCCTCCTTCCTGGTGATAGCGAGAACTCTCTCATGGGTCCTCGGCTTCTTCTGATCACCTGGTCCCTATCCCTGACCATGCGCCTGCGGGCAATACCTCGCCAAATGGCCTTGTTGGCCACAAGTACACCTCCCAGAAAATGCGGGACACTGAATCACACTGTAAGTACCACTACAATGACGGCAAGCTACTGGAAGTCTCTGAGCTGCCTCCTGCTGAGCGTTGGATACTGACTGACTCTACTGGGTTTGTCTAGGTCTCCTACTAGCACTGTTGCCACTGCTGCCGCCACTGCCTTGAAAGAACCTCCTGAATCTGGAGCCGAATGAAGACGATCCTGATCCAGACAAAGGAGTTGTTGCTGCAGTCTTCCCTTTGCCATAAGTTGGCCCCTGAGTAGCCAGTCCCCTTTCCTGAGCCGAGTGATCGTACTGTGCCTCTACTGTTGCGGCACACTTAACAGCCGATGCCAAGTCCATACAACAGTGGGACGCTACAAAACTCCTCAAGTTGGACCTCAGTCCGTCCACGAACCTCTCAGCCCAATACTCTTCGTCTCCTAAAATGAAGGGCACAAACCTTCCAAGTGAAACAAATTTCATCTGGTACTCGAGCACTATCATGCTTCCTTGGGTCATTTCCATTAATTCCCTCTCCTTGGCCTTCTGGACATGTCTAGGGAAATACTGAGCATTGAATTCCTTCACAAATGTCCACCATGGAATCTCCCTGAGATTCCCATCTGCATAAGACAAGCTCTTCAAAGTAGTCCACCAGTCATAGGCATGATCCTTCAATATGAAGGTAGCCAACAGAGTCCTCTCAACTGCCGCACAATCCATGGTATTGAAAGTTTTCTCTAACTCCTTCAGCCAATGAACGACCTCATCAGGGTTGGCACGACCGGTAAAATGAGGCGGCTTCGGCTTCAAAAATCTTTCCAGAGTAGTTGAAGGCCCTCCCCGAGTACTAGAACTCTCACTAGGATCTTGAGTTTGATATCTAGTCATCGTATCCATCATAGCCTCCATAAAACGCTCCATATTCGGCCTACCGGCCTCAGACCTGCTAGGAACATCTCTTTGCACCCTAATAACTGACATTCTCTTCCTATGAGTCATCTAATCGCCTACAGTCACAAGAATCGAAAATTTCTAGTTAGAACCCAAAACCTACACTAATGTCGTGCCTGTACGGGATAATACATTTATTTGCTGAAATTACGATATTTAATCTAGTTATTCATCTATTTGCCAGACCCATTGCTCTGATACCAACTATAATGACCCGCCACTCTATAATCGGGGATCCGATTACTAAATGGGTATCGAATCATTAAAATTTGGAGCCAAACCAGGATCTTGATAAGTCTAGGAAATAAATGATAAACTAAGCTAAACATCCCACAACACATCGAATTGTAAAGGAAGTGTAGGAATTAAAAATGATTACAATTCGACTTGACTCAACAAATAATTACATATTCCAACTGAAAAGAAATAATTAAGCGTACAAGCCTGAAAGGAAAATAACAACTACATCGGAGCATACCCCGGAACAATGGCTACTAACGCGCAACCTGAGACGAAACTCTCCACGTTACGCCAGCCTGGAACCCTCACCTAAAAACCGCAGGGGTGAGTCTCATCGAAATGGACTTAGTAGGGATCCTTCGATCCCCACCACCTACTCACGCACCCACAAGTGCAACAATACAAATAGAGGCAACTTAAATAAATAAAGCAGTAAACACTACTCCCAAAGATTCCCAAATTCCGATATAGAACACATGCATTCGTAAATGCAACATGCACAACTCTGAAACCACTCCACCACGGAGTCCACAACCAGCGTCTCGTCTAAACACACAAATCACGCGGCCGAACGCGAAAAAAACCGACCCACTGGAACCAAACAGCAACCCCTCGAATAGTGATCGCTTAAGATTGTGTCGTTGAAAACCCAAGCTAACAATTATATTTTAATCGGCTCACATAAACTAATTTTAGCAATAGTAATGGTGAGAACCGAGTCGATCCTGTTATGAATCGCCAAGAACGCAGCGGAGAATAAAAACGATTCCTATGTATCGCTTGCTGGGATCGTAAAACGGACATTAAAATAAATGCAGGAAGAACGGTTCTTCACCTTTGCGGGGTTTCGAATCTCCCGTGGATGATTCCGACTCGGTAATCGCGCACGCGCACGATCTCTAGAGGTATCCACACGAGTTCCTGCTGCAGAGGCGATTTCCTCCTCGACTTGAGTGCTCCGACCAGATCTCAAATCCACCATGCGCGGAGAGAGACAGATCTACTCCAAGAGAGAGAGAAGGAGAGAGAGAGAGGAGATAGAGAATCTGGGGTGTAAAATTCGTCCAACCAACCTATTTACCCCTCCCCCTTGGCCCTCCTTATATAGAAATAAGGATAAGCACAAGGATTAATCCTCATGATTATCCAAGAGTTTGGCATTGGATAATTCTCCATTAAATCTTCATGTTTATCCTGCGGCTTTTCATAAAAAACCCAGATAAGCATGAAATTTAACGTCTCTCACCGTCTGACGAGAACTCTTGTGTGTGACCCTCTAGGCCCATATATCAGTCCGATTGCAGGCCCATTAAACTTAGAACTGTTTCTTGAGTTTAATATTTATTAATTAACATTTAAACATCATATGTTAAATGATTAATTTAATAAACAAGTGGATTATCATCTGATGATTAATTCACTTGGCCTTCTAATCATGAACAGCACCAAACACTACCTCATGATCCCAGAAGATATAAGGGATATTGTTCCCTTTAATTGAACCTTTCCGTCTGCAGATACCGCACAGATATAATCCTTCACTCATACAATGTCCCAATAACGCAAGGGTATTGTTTTATAGTCAAACCCTCTTTCGCATTATCCAGATGGATTCCAGTACTCAGTTAATATCTAGAAAGACATCTCTTTCATTTGACCCTGGCCAGGGATTTCTGTGTACACATCCATAGGACATTCTCTCTCCAGTCTTATACCAAGAGTGAGTGATCCCTTGTTGTTCACTCAATTACCTTCGCAAGCTTTCCACTGTATCTGAAAGACCGACTATCGTGGACTTAATGGTTAAAGTCCACAAGTCAGAGAATCAAGATACAATGGTCCACAAACAAGGTATCATTGGTGACTCAGGTCAAATGACCAACTGTGCTACGGCAACGATTGAATTCCCTGGTTGACTAATAGGTATAATTACCATCCAGGAATTCTTATTTGGGTCTGTTCAGTGAACTCATTCTCTAATGAGCACCCACATGTTTGTCTTAGTGTCACCACACGAATGAATGTGAGATCATTCACCCTCATCACATGAGCAGACATAACTTGTGTTGATCTTATCGGATATTTAATGTCCATCTCAAATATCCTATGATCGAGAACTGTTTAAGACAATTGACTGAGGATATTGATCTCACTATCATGATCTCATCATGATTCAGTATCCCATACATTTGTCTATGGACCTTCATTACGATAGTTAATTTGCGAGAAATTATAAATGAAGAAATAATTGTCATTATTAATAATTTGAACTAGAAGGTACAATGATTGGCTTTGAGGCCACCCAATTCTAACAGATCCACAGGGAAGTAAGATTTTAATTTTGAAAACCTTGTGATTCTTAATGATCTAAAAACAGGTGAGAATTTGAAGGAACTAATTAATTACCTATTTAAACTACGACTCAATTAACTAGAATGGCTAAGAATTGAAAATCTAACTAAATAACTAGTTTAAGAACAGACCAAACAACACCATTAGAGGAGAGAAATCTGATTTAATATTATTGTCACTAATTTAAGAAACAAGAAACAAAAAAATACAAAATGTTTTGAATTTGACACTTCCAACAGAATTAAAGAATTAAACTAAACCTATTCTAATAACTCAATCCTAAAAAATAAAACTAATAATAAATAAGTAAACAAAGGGATATCCTGTGGGATTGGATGCAGCAGCAGAGCAGAGGCCCTTCTGTATGTAGGGCGGCGCGTTGGACCGCAGGGGGGTGCGTAGCCGAAGCTCGACGCAGGGGCGCTTTGGACCGGCCGCAGGGGTGCGCGGCACACTACACCGAAGCGCGGGCCCATGCAGCAGGTGCGGCAGGCGATGTGCGTGGGCGCGGCAGGCGAGGTGCGTGGTGGAGCGTGTGGCGCGGCGGACGAGGTGCGTGTGGCAGAGCGTGCGGCACGGCAGACGAGGCGGCGACGCGGGGCGGGAAGCTGGCACGAGCAACGATGTTTGCTTGCGCGAACGGGCATGAGGCGCCCCGTGGCGCTGGCGGGGCCTGAGGTGCTCCCACGCGACGACACGTACCCCCAAGCCTCAGATTTGCCTCCTCTTACCGCGACAGAACAGAGAGAAAGAGAAAGGTGGAGAAGGAAAGAGAAAGGAGAAAGGAGGAGAGAGATGAAGGGAAAAAGGAAGAGAGAGACGGAGGGCGGCGTATGGCAGAGGGGGAGAAACAGTAGAGGGAGAGAGAGGAAAAGTAACAGAGAGAGAGGAAAAAGTGGAGAGAGAGAGAGACGCAGAGGGAGAGAGAAAAAATAAGGGAGAGAAAGAGGAAGAGGACAGCGGCTGAGAGAAGGGGGGGGGGATTCTGACAGGGAGAAAAGTAAACAGAGAGAAAGAGAGAGAGACTGCGAGAGAGAAAAAAATAAGGGAGAGAGAGAAAGACTGCGGCTCCGTCCAAGAGGACCTCCTGAAAGGGGCTAAGCCCTCCTTTAAAAAGGGAAGAGAGGCTTAAAAAAGTAGTAAGAGGGTAAGGAGGTGGCGGCTGTCTCTTAAATTAGGGTTTCTTGGGTAAAGGGTTAGGGTAACCCTAATATGAGGAGTTAATGACCAGTTTGCCCCTACGTCTTTTATTTTTCCAAAAAGATGGGCGATTCTGCTGAGATTTGAACCCCAGACCCTCCACAAGCCCGCAAAGACTTAACCATTACACCACAGCTTCCTTCATGCCCTGTTCACATAAAATAAATTCAAATTAGCATATTATCATAAAAGTCATCACATTTATTTATTTATTTCATCTCGGTTTTGTCACATGAAATGACGATGTTTTTAAGTCAGAATTTGATGAAATTGGTACCATTGGAAGTGGTACGAAATTATCTATCATTTCATGCTATTTTACAGATAAAAGCTTCAGTATGATGCGTATGATTGCCCTTAAATGATCAAATTATCAACTTATTACACCCCCCAACTTATTCATTGCTAGTCCCTTAGCAATGCAAATAAAGAAAAATTAGGACAAACAATGAATTATAATGCTTCATTTGTAGTTATCTATCACAAACAATTTAAGTGGTAGCCGACTAGTTAAGCTAAAGTTTTCATATCCCACAATATTTTGATTCGCGACAGGTGATTGTGCATGAAAATTGGCACGCTTAGAACTCATTTCCGACCTTTCTGGTATATTCTTGCCTTTACTACCCTTTAGATAAGACTACCTGGGGAAGAGAAGAAAATAAAAGATTTCCCGATCAGTCAGCGAGGACCGTTTTTCAGCTCCCGCCCCGACTCAGCACTTTTCACGACTTGGTCATATTTCTGGTACGATGGACTTTTTAGCACGGCTTTTTCATTTAATTGTACTTTTGCCTTTGAGAGTGCGTACTTTTTGCCACTCTCTTTGAATTGCCTGAGGAGAGGTGCGTACTTTTTGCCACCTACCTTCTTTTAGCTCTTTTAACACCTTCTATTGCCTTTAGTGTTTACAGCTGTCCATTTTTAATGACCGCCTCTTTTAGAGTGCTGAGTGGGACAGCCCCCTATTACGAATCCTAACACATTCCTTTCGTTCAACCCAAAAAGAAAAATTAGAATAAGTAGTCCTATCCTTAAGGTTAAGTTTAGCAATTCTATACATATAAGATCTTTCATTTATTCTAAGTTGCCGTATGTGTGTGAAAATTATCCTGCCGTGGATTTTCGTGAAGTGGGATATTTAAACTTTGAAGGCTCTTTAACCAATGTGATTAACAAAAAACTGATTTGTTTAAGATTTACTTAATGAAACATGATTTCATGCCATTTTCATAGGATGTGAAAATAAGTTTTTGAAAGAAATTTTTGAAATTTTGACCATTTTTCAGTGAAAGATATCAGTTTTTTTCAAAAGATTTTCCAATAAATTCATATCAAATTGATTGTCCCACCCCCCAACTTGATTGACATTGTCCTCAATGGCATAAAAGATATGAAAAATATGTCAGCCAGAAGAGAATTGTGAAGGAGAGAAACAACCTGTAATGAAGAGGATGCGACTTACCAAATGCGACTGCTGCTCAGGGACCTAAAAATGAAAAGAAATACAAAAACTGAATTAAAATATTCGGTTGCCTCCCAACAAGCGCTAAGTTTATCGTCTTCAGTCAGACGGAAGTTCAGTTATTGTGGATCACTCAGTTCGATGGATTCAGGTGGCTCATTTTGAAGATTTTCAATAAATGGTTTCAACTGTTGACCATTAACAGTGAAAGTGTTCCCACTCTTGGGATTTAGAATTTTAACAGCTCCATGATTGAAGGCTTTAACGACCACGAATGGTCCATCCCATCTGGATTTCAGTTTTCCTGGAAATAGGCGAAGCCTAGAGTTAAATAACCAAACATTCTGATTTGGAAGAAAAGATTTTCTCACAATATGTTTATCATGGAAAGCTTTAGTTTTGGCTTTATAAATCTTTGAATTTTCATAGGCCTCGTTGCGCAACTCTTCTAGCTCACTCAGTTGTAAGGTTCGGTGGGAACCAGCTTGGGCTAGGTCCAGATTGACTTGTTTAATGGCCCAATAAGCCTTGTGTTCCAATTCCACCGGAAGGTGGCACGCTTTTCCAAAAACTAGGCGATAAGGAGACATGCTAATAGGAGTTTTATAGGCAGTCCGATAGGCCCATAAGGCATCATCCAATCTTTCAGACCAATCTTTTCTATCGGGCCTAACGGACTTTTGCAGAATATTCTTAATCTCTCTATTGGAAACTTCCACTTGGCCACTGGTTTGGGGATGATAAGGGGTAGCTATTTTGTGATTAATCCCATATTTCTTATGCAAAGCTCGAAACTGGTAATTCGTGAAATGCGTTCCCCCATCACTTATGATAGTTTTAGGCCACCTGAACCGAGAAAAGATATTCTTCTGAACGAATTTAATGACCACTTTATGATCATTAGTTCGGGTGGCTACTGCTTCAATCCACTTAGAGACATGATCCATTGCTATCATGATATATGTATGTCCAAAAGAGGGTGGAAAAGGTCCCATAAAGTCAATCCCCCAAACATCAAAAACTTCAACCACCAAGATTGGGTTGAGTGACATCATATCCCTTTTCTCCGTATTTCCTATAGCCTGACATCGGAGGCAAGTTTTGCTAAATTCATGGGCATCTTTGAAAAGTGTGGGCCAATAAAAACCACTTTGCAGGACCTTGGCTGCAATTTTCTTTCCCGAGAAATGGCCCCCACAAGCCAGATTATGGCAGAAGTTGAGAACACTATGTTGTTCTTCTTCAGGAACACATCGCCTAATGATTTGATCAGGACAGAATTCGAATAGTTCCGGATCCTCCCAGAAATAATACTTCTCCTGGGAAAAGAATTTGTCCTTCTCACTTTTAGTCCATCCTTCCGGAAGCTGATTAGTCACCTTGTAATTGACAATATGAGCATACCAAGGTGCAACAGTGTGAAAAATGGCCAGCAGATGCTCATCAGGAAATGAATCCGTTATTGGTGCACTTTCGGAAATCAGAATTCGGGATAGGTGGGTCAGCTACCACATTCTCAGAACCCTTCTTATCCCGAATTTACAAATCAAATTCCTGAACGAGTAAGATCCATCTGATAAGTCTGGGCTTCGCATCCTTCTTGGTCAAAAGGTATTTTAGAGCTGAGTGATCAGAATAGATTATGACTTTTGCCCCTAAAAGATATGATCTGAATTTTTCTAGGACAAAAAACACATCTAATAATTCTTTTTCAGTGGTGGTATAATTCATTTGAGCATTTGCAAGGGTGCGACTTGCATAATAGATCACTACAGGACACTTGTTGATTCTTTGTCCCAATACCGCACCGATAGCATAGTCAGAGGCATCGCACATGATTTCGAAGGACAAAGACCAATCTGGAGATTGAAGAATCGGAGCTTTGGTCAAAGATTCCTTCAGATAATTGAATGCCATGATGCAAGATTCATCCATTTGGAAAGGAACATCCTTAGCTAGGAGAAGAGTTAAAGGCCGGGCGATTTGAGAGAAATTGTAGATAAACCGGCGATAGAAACCGGCATGGCCAAGGAATGAACGGATCTGTCTGACCGAGGTGGGAGGAGGAAGATTGGATATGAGATCGATTTTAGCTTTATCTACCTCTATCCCCCTTTCAGACACAATGTGGCCTAGAACAATGCCCTCTCGAACCATAAAATGGCTCTTTTCCCAGCTAAGTATCAGATTGGTGTCTATGCATCTTGCTAGCACCTGTTTAAGATTTTCCAAAAAATTTTCAAAAGAATCCCCGAATATCGAAAAATCATCTATGAAAACTTCAAGGAATTCTCCCACCATATCAAAGAATATAGCCATCATATACCGTTGAAATGTGGCTGGTGCGTTGCATAATCCAAATGGCATTCTCCTAAAAGCAAACGTGCCATAAGGGCACGTAAAGGTGGTCTTTTCCTGATCTTCCGGGTAAATAGCCACTTGATTGTACCTGGAGTATCCATCTAAGAAGCAAAAGTACTTATGGCTCGATAACTTTTCCAGAATCTGATCCATGAATGGGAGTGGAAAGTGATCCTTGTTAGTCGTGAGATTCAGCTTTCGGTAATCAATGCACACTCTCCATCCCGTGGTGGGCCTAGTAGGTATCTCTTCCCCCTGATCATTCTTGACAACCGTCAATCCGGACTTCTTTGGTACCACTTGAGTTGGGCTGACTCATTTGCTATCCGATATGCGGTAAATGATACCCGCATCCAGCCATTTCACAACCTCTTTTTTAACCACCTCATTCATATTTGGGTTAAGCCGCGTTTGCATCTCCCGACTGGGCTTAGAATTCTCTTCCATATAGATGTGATGCATGCAAATGGACGGGCTAATTCCCTTTAAATCGGCCACCGACCATCCAATGGCACCCTTGTGGTCTTTGAGGACCTCGGTTAATTGGGCCTCTTGCGGAGATGTGAGATTTGCCACAATGATGACCGGGAGAGTTTGGTCCGGGCCCAAGAAGATATACTTGAGAGACTCAGGTAATGGCTTGAGTTCAAGTTCAGGAGGATCCTCTAAGGATGGCAAAGCGGGCTCAGATTGTAAGGTTGGTAAAGGTTCAACCATGGGCCAAGATGTTAATGGGCCGGGAGAATCTTTTAAGGTATTGGCTTCCTCCAAAAGATCATGTGTAAACATCTCATTTTCTTCAACCAGATTATCTAAGATATCAATAGTATGGCATTCTTCTTCATGATCTGGATACTGAGATGTTTTGAAGACATTAATCTTGACTTTTTGACCCCCAAATGAAATGTCCATCATGCCAGTTTCACAATTTATATTAGCTTTGGCAGTGGCTAAGAATGGACGACCTAGGATGATCGGGGTGTGAATGAGTTCCTCAAGTAATGCCATATCCAGAATAAGAAAATCCACAGGAAAATAACAATCATGAACCTTCACAATAACATCCTCAATTAATCCTCGTGGAGTTTTCACAGACCTATCAACCGACTGCAAGATGATGGATGTGGGCTTTAATTCCCCAATATCAAATTTCTCATAAATGGTTGTTGGCAAGAGGTTCACACTAGCACCTAAATTCAATAAAGCTCTATCAAATGTAACTCTACCTAAGTCACATGAGATCAAAGGTGCTCCAGGATCCTTCAACTTCTTGAGAAGATGATTCATCACAATCGCACTCACATCTTCCGAAAGTCGAACATTTTCGGGTGCCATTCTAGATTCTCTTCGTGGAGTACATAATTCCTTGAGGAACTTAGCATAAGCTGGCACTTGCTTGATGGCATCGAGGAGTGGAATATTAATCTGAATTTGTTTGAATAAGTCCAACAATTCCTCATTCTGGGCCAGTTTCTTCTTGGCATTGGGCTTAGCTAACAAAGCATTTGGAAATGGCACCCTAGGTTGATAAGAACTTTGGCCTTCATCTATCTTCCCTTTTCCTTTCGGATCCTCCTCCAACTTCTCCATGTTGGGTTCAGCCTCACTCTCACTTTCAATTTCATGAGGCCCATCAGGGGAACCTTCGGCTAACTCTCCATCTGTATGTGGCTTTTCTAAACTTTTCCCATTCCTAAAGGCTGAAATGGCTTTAGCATTCTCAAATTGTGGCCCTTTAGGTTGTGGTAACGGGCCAGGCTGAGGTAAAAGGCCCGATTGCTGTGAAAAACCCGGAGGTTGATTCCTTGGATTGGCAATGGGTTGACTAGGAAGTTGACCCACTTCTCTTCTCATCGTAGTTTCAGCTAGTTGGCCCATTAGACTTTCCAACTTAGAAATGGATTGTTGCTGGGTCAAAATCAGCTGTTGGAGTTGAGTGAATTTGTCATCAAAGTGGGGCTGAAGAGGTTGTTGGTAAGTGGGTGGAGGATGGTATTAGGTTGGTTATCTAGATTGGAATGAGTGGTAGTGGGCCAGTTGACCTGATTGGAATGATTGATAGTGGGCCGGTTGAGAGAATTGGGCCTGAGATCCCCTTGCCTGAACATTTCCGTAGAAATTAGATTGATGTTGAAATGAATTCTGTGTCTTTTGGGCTTGATGCATGGGAGGATTGGACATTGGTAATGGGGCCTGCTGATTCTTCCAAGAAAAATTAGGGTGGCTTCTCCAGCCAGGATTGTAAGTATTTGAGAATGGATCATTATTGGGCCTGGAGAATCCCTGGGCAGCCTGAACTTGTTCTTGAATGAATGGTGGAAGTTGGGCCGCAGTTGGGCATTCATTCACTTGATGGGTTGGACTTGCGCATAAGGCACAAATGTCATGATTGGCAGAAGATGGGCCTTCATATGGACTAGATTGTGTTGGGTAAGTAGGCTCTTGCTTGTTTAAGGCCAAGAGTTGGTCTAATTTCTGGGCCAAGATGTCTACCTTATCCAATTTCTGATTAATCAGATTTATGTCCATTCTGGATTCGGGCTCTCTACGGACCTTAAGTTCATACATTCCAGTCCGTTTAAATGACCCAACAGACCTCTCATAAGATGATAATGAGGCATGATTGATGGAATTTTCACTTAACATCTCAAAAAGATCATAGGCCTCATCTTCATTTTTCATCATAAATGCCCCTCTACATGAGGCATCCACCATCTGTCTGAACTGTTCGGACAATCCTTCATAGAATGCTTGGACAATTTGCCATTTTGAAAGTCCATGATGAGGGTATTTCCTAAGCAATTCTTTCAGTCTTTCACAAGATTCATGGATCAATTCTCCGGGAGTTTGGGTAAAACTCGTGATGGCCCTTCTTATGGTATTGGTCCGCCCTATGGGGTAGAACTTCTTGAGAAATTCTTTCTACATTTCTTCCCATATCCTAATGGGCCTTCCTATAGTCTCCAACCAATATTTAGCCTTATCCTTTAATGAAAAGGGAAATAAGGTCAACTTAAGGCCATCATCGGTGAAATTCTGGATCTTCACCGTGGAACAGATTTCTAGAAATTCATCCAGATGCTTATAGGGACCTTCATTGGTATTCCCATAAAAGGATGGGAGCATCTGAATGATACTAGATTTAATTTCATATTGATTGGCTGGATTCTGAGGAAGATGAGTACAGGATGAAGGTTGATATCGATTTGGAATGAAATAGTCCTTCATTTGCTTTGGTGGATCCTGATTATCGGCCATTTAATCTTGTGGTGGGTTTCCTTGGTGTAGGATTCTCTCGATTTCAGCAAATGGTCTTAGAAGGTTAGGATTTTGAGATCTCCTACCTTGCATATACTAGGACTGAGAGAGAGAAGATGAATTTGAATTTGTTCTATTTCTTTCTTTCTTTCTTTTTTTAAATGCAAACAATTTAGGCAATCAAATTACTCTAATGATCTAATGTTAACCTAGACTCTCTATGTGAATTTTCTTACAAGGTGAATGGAGTCCACCTCAAGTCACAACCACAATCAATCAACGGCCAGGTAAGAGGTGGGGTAGTGGGAGGCTCCCCCTACTTTCGTAGGGACCTAATTAGAGAACCACTTTCCCGCTTAGGCGTTTGCCTTTTTATCCTCTAACCTAGACACCGTTGCCAAAAGTGGAGGCAACCCGAAATTTAAACCACTCACGGTGTAAACCCTAGATTCTCTTTCGACTTACTTTTAATTGGATTAGGAAATGCCAATGCAAGGAAGGTGATTTGTGGGCTAAGGAAGGGTGATCAAATCCCTACCTTATGTGGTTAAAGTTGTTGCCCTTAAAGTCTTTTTGAATGCAATGCAAGGCAATAAGCAAATCAATGTAAGGTGTGTTGATGCAATCATGAATGACTTGCTATAATTGAAACACGTACCTTTCCCCCGCATCTTCAACAATTTATGGAAATAACTATGAAAGGAAGCTAGCTCATGCTTTCCTACAATGATGAATGCCTAACATGGAAGGTTTCGAATCTGGAAATGAAGATTTTTAAATTTGAATGTTCTTCTTTTGTTTCTTTTTTTTAGTTAATGGAAACCTATCTAAATTAGAAACTACAAAAATTGAAACTAACTAAAGTAAGGAAATTGAAACATAGAAAGTTGGAACATACTTACCATGATTTCGCTTTTCTTTTTTTTTCAAATACACCAACAAAAATAAGAAAATGAGGTTAGCTAAAGATTAATTACACTAAATCCAAGATAATCAAAATTAAAAATTTAATTCCCCGGCAACGGCGCCAAAAATTGATTGCTTAAGATTGTGTCGTTAAAAACCCAAGCTAACAATTATATTTTAATCGGCTCACATAAACTAATTTTAGCAATAGTAATGGTGAGAACCGAGTCGATCCACCGGGAAGTAAGATTTTAATTTTGAAAACCTTGTGATTCTTAATGATCTAAAAATAGGTGAGAATTTGAAGGAACTAATTAATTACCTATTTAAACTATGACTCAATTAACTAGAATGGCTAAGAATTGAAAATCTAACTAAATAACTAGTTTAAGAACAGAACAAACAACACCATTAGAGGAGAGAAATCTGATTTAATATTATTGTCACTAATTTAAGAAACAAGAAACAAAAAATACACAATGTTTTGAATTTGACACTTCCAACAGAATTAAAGAATTAAACTAAACCTATTCTAATAACTCAATACTAAAAAATAAAACTAATAATAAATAAGTAAACAAAGGGATATCCTGTGGGCTTGGATGCAGCAGCAGAGCAGAGGCTCTTCTGTGTGTAGGGCGGCGCGTTGGACCGCAGGGGGGTGCGTAGCCGAAGCTGGACGCAGGGGCGCTTTGGACCGGCCGCAGGGGTGCGCGGCACACTGCACCGAAGCGCGGGCCCATGCAGCAGGTGTGGCAGGCGATGTGCGTGGGTGCGGCAAGCGAGGTGCGTGGTGGAGCGTGTGGTGCGGCAGACGAGGCGCGTGCGGCGGAGTGTGTGGCGCGGCAGACGAGGCGGCGGCGCGGGGCGGGAAGCTGGCACAGGCGACGATGTTTGCTTGCGCGAACGGGCATGAGAGAGAGGAAAAAGTAACAGAGAGAGAGGAAAAAGTGGAGAGAGAGAGACGCAGAGGGAGAGAGAAAAAATAAGGGAGAGAAAGAGGAAGAGGACAGCGGCTGAGAGAAGGGGGGGATTCTGACAGGGAGAAAAGTAAACAGAGAGAGAAAGCGAGAGAGAGAGAGACTGCGAGAGAGAAAAAAATAACGGAGGGAGAGAAAGACTGCGGCTCCGTCCAAGAGGACCTCTTGAAAGGGGCTAAGCCCTCCTTTAAAAAGGGAAGAGAGGCTTAAAAAAGTAGTAAGAGGGTAAGGAGATGGCTGCTGTCTCTTAAATTAGGGTTTCTTGGGTAAAGGGTTAGGGTAACCCTAATATGAGGAGTTAATGACCAGTTTGCCCCTACGTCTTTTATTTTTCCAAAAAGATGGGCGATTTTGCTGAGATTTGAACCCCAGACCTCCCACAAGCCCGCAAAGACTTAACCATTACACCACAGCTTCCTTCATGCCCTGTTCACATAAAATAAATTCAAATTAGTATATTATCATAAAAGTCATCACATTTATTTATTTATTTCATCTCGGTTTTGTCGAAAAACCGCAAACGCGCTATACTCCATTAATCACATGAAATGACGATGTTTTTAAGTCAGAATTTGACGAAATTGGTACCGTTGGAATTGGTATGAAATTATCTATCATTTCATGCTATTTTACAGAAAAAAACTTCAGTATGATGCGTATGATTGCCCTTAAATGATCAAATTATCAACTTATTAGATAACGCGCTGGCTACTCCGGCTTGTCTAGCTCTAGGTGGTTCTGCTTCCCCTAGCACAAGTGACACTCCGAATGTATCACTCCTACACTGGAACTAGCTATACCCTGGGGTACACCAGGTGACCCTCTCTCTAGGCGTCACCCCACCACTCCCACACCAGTGTCATGCCACTCACACATCGACACAAGGTGCCTAAGCACTAACAACTGTCACTCTAGGTCCACGATCACACAAAACACAACACAGTGCGATCCGATCACGCAGAAATCCTTGTCCTCGAAGTAGGTTTTCAAGAATACATTTAACTAAATTATCTAACAATGTACACACATGTTAATTGCATGAATTAATGGGGTTCTATCTTGAATCGCGTCACCCGTGGACGATGTCATTCAAAACCCCTAAACTGGTTCACGCGGAAACTGCCCTCGGAAGATGGGCCTAAATAGCGTCGCCCATGGTTGACGCCATTCAAATGGCATCGCTGTCGCCAGACGCTATTCAAGACAGAGACAGAATCCCACTGATCTGGCCTCGGAACAAGCTGGGCTAAATCGCGCCTCAGGTGGCAGCCGCCATTTAAAATGGCATCGTTGTCGCCATACGCCATTTAGCACTCGCAAATAGGTTCCCCCTCCGGCCTCCCCCGAGTCACAAAGTGGGATTTCTCCCCCAAATCGCACAAAACGTCGAAAATGGAGAAAGTATAGGAGAAGCCTAATTATTTTTATAAAGAACCCCTTAGAACATGCTTTCTACCCCAAAATCAACCACACATATTGCATGCTTCAAACCGGGAAAATCATGATTTTAAATAAAACACTGCGAGGATCATCACCCTACCGGTTACTTGAACTCCTCCGTACTCCTAGCCACCGAACCGCCACGCCACAAGCCACTGCAGGTACCGCCGTGGACGTCGTCACTCCACCGAGACGTTGGCCGCCGTCCGGAGAGAAATACGCCGCGGAGGAGATGGTGGTGGTAGTGGTGGAAGTTAGGGGGTTGATGGAGTGGAGGGAGAGGGTGAATGGGGAGAGGAAGGGAAGGAGAAGGGGAAGGGGGCAGAGCGTTCGGAGAGAAGGGGGAGGAGAGAGAGAGGAGTGGAGAGAATGAGGGAAAGGAGGGAGGGGTTCAGAGCGTCGACCGAAACTGCGCCAAATCACATCGTCCAAGACCGACGTCAATTAGACGACACGACAAGGTCGTACACTAACAGATCTCTGAATGGCGTCGACCATGCAAGACGCCATTCAAACGATAAGACCGGGGATGTACTCTCGCGACTCAAAACCGGTCCACGTGGCACATTCTAAAAAGCGTCCCCCTAACTAAGGGGTCTGACACCGAAACCAACCCAATCACCAGATCAGAAACCTCAGTCCTTACAGGACTCATAGAATGAGCGAGAGATTATAGAGATACGGTAACTGAAGACTTACAGATGCTAGACAGGGTGAAGATGAACCCGGCATCCTCTGGGATCACGCGGATTTGCTTGACCCAACGTGATCAAAAAGGTCCGGAACAAATTAAACGGTTATTAGGAATAACCAGTTTAATTTACTTCTAATTAGATTAGAAGTTAATGGATCTTTACACCAGAGTGATAATGGGCCTAGAGGATCACACACAAATAACTCTTGCAGAACGGAATATTATTGTATGGAAAATATACTAAAGCATTTGATTCTTTTGGAAAAAGAATCTATAAATAGCTTAAAGGTATATATACAATAATATAAAGGGCATATATATAATATATGTATTATTAAGCTTATTTGATAAATAAGCTAATAATAATATGTTGATATATTATTTGTCATTGGGTTAACGTTTAACTGCAGTTACTTTTAGCCGAGGAGGTTAAATGACGAGATAGGTTGAAATGGTGGTTCAAGCTGCCGCCTTTAAACCCTTTATAAACCCATACTCTCCAACCCGCAGAAGCTAATGCTTTAACCATTTCAAAGGTGGCCGTCAAGTTTCTTCCAAGGGTTGGACTCTTGCCAGAGTACTTGAGGTGGAGGATTGTGTGGGTTGGAGAAGGAGAACTCCGTTGCTACAAGGGTTGGTATGGATTAAGCTCCAGAGGCCAGACGTTTGTACGGCTCAAAAGTTTGAGGAGTTCGGCATCGATTTTCACAGGATAACATATTTTGTGTAAGGTGATAAATCTCGTGTGGTTTATTATAGAACGTTTTCGTTTTTGTTGCATCAATCGGAGCCCGAACTGGTTTGGGAAATCATTTTAATTTTGTTCTTCCGCTGCTGTGATTTCCCGAGGGGTTACGACCGAACCCAACAGCCATTAAATAAGCAAAAGAAGGGAGACAGCCTCTTAGACCTTGCCACACTGCTGCTAAGTTCACTAGGCAGTACGGGACTAAAATCATTGTCGTACGGTCCAATGCCCGATTGGGTGACCCAAAAAATCTAAAAAATAAAAAAATGTTTTTGGGCTCGGCCCATTAAGAGGTTTTTTCATTGTTCATTGGGTCGATTTTTCATTTTTCGGATTTGTTTGGGTCACCCGATCGGGCATTGCACTGTACAGCTGGGTAGGGGACGACAAAAAAAAACTTCAAGAATTTTTTTTTCTTTTCCCCACTGCAATGGCCCATTGCGATTGGAGGAGACCTTGTTGATAGATATAGGTGGCCTCTAAGCCAATCACGAGGCACCTATTTCAATCTGGTTCAATGATAAATGGCATATATATATTTCATTATGTAGATTGGCGTGTTTATTATTAAGTCGCATAATAAAATCCATGAATGTGTGCAACAGTCATCGGATTATGATGATATCATAATAATGAGACCGATGACCGATAAACACATATTCTGAATTGTTCCTAGTCACAGGATGTTTGAAGAGGACATCAAACATTCGGTAAGACTAGTACAGGTTATTCCAGCTCATATGATGAGGGTAACTGATCTCGTTAGTCACATGTGTGGACACACAATGGTGAACCTGTAGGTGCTCATTGGGGAATGAGTTCACTGAACTGATCCGATATGAATCGCCGAATGGTAATTTACCTGACTGTCAATCGGCTTGATTCATCGTCACAGTGGCGTGGTTGGTCCTTGGACTTGAGACACGAAAGACACCTTGTCGGTGGACTTCTAGGCTTTGACCTTGGCTTACGAATCCCTATCCAAAGGATTTATAATAGTCAAGGATCGGGTCCAGTAGAAGACCTTCGAAGGTGATTGTGCGTTCAATAGCGTATCGTTCGCTCTCAGGTAACTGGAGAGAGAATACTCTAGAATAGATCCGCATGAGTCTCTAGCCAGAGCAGACACAATATCAAGTGAGTTGACCATCTAGGGTTTGACAGTTGACCATACCCTAGGTTAACTCAAGAGTATTGTGCGAACGAAGGATTATAGCCACGCGATAACTGTGGACGGACAGGTTCCATTAGTGGATTGCTGAACCCCATTACCTTCCGAGATCATGTGGTGTTGCTTGGCACCCAACTTGATCGGAAGTCCGACCGAATTTTACATGAGATGTTAATTCGGTTAAGTAATTAATTAATATCTAGATATTAATTAATCGCAATAAATCAATAACTAGTTATTGGACTTAACGGGCTGAAAATCAGACTGGTTAATGGGCCTAGAGGGTCACACGCAAACAGATTCTCAATCGGTGGTACTTAAGTCGGATTTATATTAACTAGGGGACTTTTGTGAAAAGTCGCGCTGGCTTAATATATATACGCGCTGTTGAGAAACCTTGGACCAAGCTCCAGGAGCTCTCAAGGCTGGCCGTCCCCCTCTCTCACTCCTTCTCCTCTGGGTACCCCGTTCGAGGCGCCAAGAGAATTCCCGTCTCCGTCGCCCGCGTTTCCCGAGAATCGGAAATTCTTGTCTGGATGATTCGGACATGGTTGTGGCGAGGATTCTTCAGCGAGCGAGCTGATCTAGACAAGGAATCGAGGACAAACCACCACGGAGGATCGCATAGATACCGCTGGAGGCCGGACGCTTGTGCGGCTAGCGGCATCGCCTCGACGGAACCGAAACGGTCGCGGATTCGATTCCGCGCAAGGTGATGAGATCACAACTTCGATTTTTTATTTTAGTTTTTCGTTCCGAATCGCATCAGCGGGCATCGGGCGAGTATTTTCTTATTGCTTCCGTTGCGTTCTTCGTGCCCCGCCCGGATCCCAACACTTGCAGCAAGTATTACTTGTCTTTAAATGCACCTGTTTGTGAATATAATGTGCACCATATTGGCCCATAATGATTCAGCAGAGCTCAGAATGGCCAATTCACAGATGAATTGGTTGATTCAGGGTTGAAGTCAATGAGTTAAAGGAGTCTGGTTCAACTCTAGACCAGCTCGATGATCTTTTTTTAAAATATACAAGATCAGCTCGACCTGTAAGGTGGGTTTAGACTTTAGAGGTTGGTTAGACATGCACTAGTTTGGGTTGATTCACACTAGATCAAACTAGGTTGGATAAAATTGAAACCACACTCAAACTAAATGCTATTTAGGTTAGATCGAGTTCAACCCTTGGGTCAACTCTATCTTAAAAATCAAGATTTTCTTAAAGAACATTGTATTCTTTAGGCAGTTAAGTCAGTTGGAGAAAATTAATGTTTAGGTAAGCTCCGGCTAGTCATGTTTGGGTTGGAAGACTTTTATGGTAGGTAGAGTTGGGATTTGAGCTTAACCGAGACCAACCTAGGTGAATTGTAGTCCTATTAGTTCCCACAAGAGGGATGTAAATTGAATGAAATGCTATTGCAAGTTATTGGATCATTTAATTTGAAACTTTAAGACATTTAATTGGTCACCCTACTGGAATTTCACTAACCCTGCAACCCTTCTCCCTCTTCTCTCAAGTGGAGGTTCCCGGCAGCATCTTCCATAGGGGAAGAAGACCGAGGGTTCCGGAGCATGGGCTCTGAGTGCTCTGCTTAACAAGGCATCCGGCTGATAGAGGATGAGCTGATTCATGACGTTGTGTAGCAAGAACGGTGAATAAAAAGGGCTGGTAATCTACAGCTGGTTGAGTGAGAGCAGTGCTTCTTGTTTGGTCCAAGTATACAGTGAATATGGTATGCTATGTTGGAGTACCAGGAGTTTTTTATTGTTGGAAAGTTTACCTTTTTGCTGCATATTTGTTTTAATGTACTTTATATGCAAGAAATCGTCGCTCCCTTAAGAAAGAAAATTTCCACTTTCTTCTTGTGGCTGATGCTCATTCTCTCATTTGGCTGCTGCTCATCTCAAATAGAATTTTTAGAAACTCCATGCTCTTGTTTGGAAGAAATTTTACTGAGTTGCTTTTTTGAGGGTTGAAGGAGATTGGACAGCAGGGAAAACATTAGCATATATATTTTAGTTGAATGGCAACAAGAAAAAGTGGGTCACACACAGTAGGAATCAACCCACAGTCCTAATATGCCCACCCGTCTACTGGCATTTTTGCAAATTTTCAACCCACAGTCCAAATCTACCCACTCGTTTGCTGAGATTAGTTGGCCTTTGATCACCTGAATAAGTATAATTTTTTAAATAGATTTTCACAACATACAGTTTGATTTTCAACAGCATAAATATCAATTGTGGCTTCCACAACAAATCGATCTAGCGGTAGGGTGTACGGATGGGAGGGGATCCACAATTGTGCAGGGTGGTGTGGAGGGGGAGGGGGGCTAAGGCTATGCTGGACAACTGTGAGGATGCAAATGGGGAAGTTTGTGGATGGAGCCCAACTCTGCGGTAGTTTGCCGTAGTCTAAACTGCCTGGTCATGGGTAGACAGGGAACATATAAGGAGGAAGAGGGGTGTAGGCAGTGCTAATGTGCTAGGTGCTTGTGAGGGGGACATATAGGGGGGATTTGCAGGGTGCTTATGAGGGGCGACGAATGGTACATATGCAAGATTTGGGAGGCTGTGGAAGAATGGATGGGAAAGAGGAGGAAGATGGAAGGGTGCGGAAGGGAAGATATGAGGACAGAGGAGTTTGAGGAGGCAATTATGTCTTTTGAATTTAATATATCCCACAATTATGGTGATTCCAATGTATCTCATACTGTCAAATGTTATTCTGTATAATGAAGAGTTTCTCTCTTTGGTACCTTAGTGCATACATGTTATCCATCGAGATTTAAGAACATAAGTATGTCATTGAATCTTCTTTTTCCTCCACTATTATTTTTATGTGTTTCTTTTTTTATAGTTTATCCTATCTTTTTAAATTAGCATATCTTCGAGTTATGGTAATGTTTTGGCAAACTAAGCCTACATTTCTTATTTTGTCAGATGTCCTTATGTATAATAAAAAATTGTTAACTTCTTTAATGTATATATACATAAGCGTGTAAGTATAATGTCCTCATTTTGCAAACTATAATTGTCTTATTATTCAATCAAGAAGATTATTTATAGTAGCTAATTATGTGGAAAATGTGTTTGATGCTATATTGTTCAGGGCAAAAAAGTAATGATACTAGACTTTGAAGGTGACGTAATTGCTACAGGAGTTGTTATGAGCATAGATAAGGAAAAAGTGGTGATGGGAAAAGTTCTTGGAGATATGTGTGCTGAAGTTTCCATTAACTTTATAACCAAGCTAGATGTACAACTTTTTGAAAGATAATGATAGGAAGAAGATGAAGGATGCTCTTCGAAGTCACATTGTTTGGCTAAGAGATTATGTAAGTATGTAACTTATTTGGAGAATGTTCAAAAGTTATCAACCTTCGATTGCATTTAGTTTAATGTTTAACAATATACTTATGGCATATTTTTACTTTCTTTGTTGTTGGAGGAATCAAGGCAGAGATGAAATTTGCATTAGTACTATGTTTTCACAATATAACAGGGAGGAAAATTTAGTATTTTTGATAGCTTGTACTTGAATGGCACTTGAGTATACATATAATGGTGATAGATATGTCAAGTTCTATCAGTGATGAATACTAGGTTATGTATAGATTGTGCATACACATTTTGGATTATATAAAGGTGTTGTGCATAAACTTGATACTTATGCAATGAATAGGTGGTATATAGTTTTTGTGTATATAAGTTATGACAGGTGGTTTGTATAAATGTAGGCTTCATATTCTAGTTTTAATACACATCATAAAATAGATGTGTATGGTTTGATATGTGATAGAGACAAAAATTGACAAATCATTATCTATATAAGTTGTGTTAGGTTATGTATGAAAACTTGGGTTCTAAATTTTTGGTCGCATTTTATGTAGATGTGTATGATTAACAAGTTGTAGGTGATCTAATGTGTATGAAAAATAAGTTGGTTGGCAAATTGTGTGGATACGAACTATTATACATTGTGTATGGAAATAGATTTTATATTTTATATATACAGGTTGATATATGTGTAATGCAGATATGGGATGGCACTTAGATTAGTGTGCAAAATTATCCTTACAGTTGATCTTCGTAGGGAATAAGTTGCCTTCTAAAAAGTATATTGTAGGGAAAAGTTATGCCTACAGTTTATTGCATTTGAAAATTATATGTGCCTACAATTTAATGTTCTTTGCCTATGTTTATTGCATTTGAAAATTACGCATGCTTACGGTTTAATGTTATTTGCCTATTATTTGTAACTGTACCAATAATTAAAGAATTTTATTACCTACATGATGAAATCATAGAATAGACAAAAGCCTACGGTAAAAAAAATAAGTGACAAGATTTATTCCTATAGGACAAAATTGTCGGCAATGATCTTACCTACGATTATATGTAACCAACACGAAGTAATGCCAACAAAAAAGTGTGTAGGTACTTGTCTACGGTGTCATAACTATAGGTAACTTTTACCTACCACCCAAAAGCCTACGGTTACAAACCGTAGCGCAAACTGTAGGGAATATCTATTCCCTACAGTTTTTTGTTAATTGCCTATGGTTTATAACCATAGGTAATAACACATTATCTTGTAGTAAATGTATCCTTAAGTACTTAAGAAAAACTAAAAATTTATTTCTAGTATATAGAGGAGCTGACTTAAAACTATGAGAATACACTAACTCGAGTTTCCAATCTGATCCGGATAAAAGCAAGTCTACTTCTGGATTCATATTCACTTTGAACAGAGGTGCAATGAGCTAAAAAAGTTCTAAGGAAGAAACTACTACTGATTCGACGACTAAAACAGAATACATTACTGCAACGGAAGTGGCCAAGGAGGCAGTTTGGATGAAGAAGTTCATCACCAACTTTGGCATAGTTCCTACCATCTCTGATCTTGTTCCGTTGATGTATGACAACAATAGGGAGATTGCACAAGCGAAAGAGCCACGGTCTCATCAAAAGTCGAAGCACGTTCTGAGGCGTTTTCACTTGATCAGAGAGATCATTGCCAGAGGAGATTTATCGGTGGAAAAGGTTCCATCAGCCGACAACATAGCAGACCCACTGATAATTACGCATTCTTGAGTATTAGTTGATTGAAATCATACATTACACTCATGATTTTATGTGCAAAACTATATGTGCTGATAGATAATTTTGTGCTCTTTCTAACGATACCAATTTTGTTAAATTTCGAGTTAAAAACATCGGCATTTCATTTGAAAAACTGAGTGTAACGTATTTGTGGGTTTTCGACAAAGCCGAGATATATAATAATTTTATTTGAGCATAATTGTTATTATGTTCACCACAAAAATCTAATTTTAATTTATTTTGTATGAACAAGACATAAATAACATGTGGCGCAATTGGTTGAACTACTTGGTTCATGTTAGAGAGACCCGAATTTAAATTCCAACAATAATGTTTATTTTTGTGCACGGAATAAATGTAAGGGCATTTTGGGTAAGAAAATTAATAAGAATGATGCCTTAATTTTTTCTTCAAGAAAGCTACAAAGAGCAATTGTCGGCCCTCTTTTTCCCTTTCCTTTTTCTCTCTCTCCTCTCTCCTTTTTAAAACTTTCCCCTTGGGAACCGAACCGCTTCTTCTTCAGCATTCTTCTCTCCTCCTTCTTCTTCCTCTTTTCTTTCTCCCTCTCTCTGCGACAGTACCCGCGGGTACTGTAGCAGCTACAATACTGCAGTACTGTAGCAACCTCTCCCCTTCTCTCTCTAGCTTTCATTCTCTCTCTCTCTCTACATCTCTCTCAAAACAGAAGCTACTATGTACTAGAGGTGGACTTGAGGCACTGCAATTGACCATTGGAAGGAGTCCAGGACTGCCAAGGATCCACGCAAAGGGCTGCGACGGCTGCAAACACTAGTTTTCTCTCTCTATCTTTTCTCTCTCTAGTTTTTAAGTTATATGTGTTACACAATATTTTGAATATTTTATGTAAAAGCTTTCTTCTGAGAGTCATATTATTTTTTCATTTTAAATGTCTCTGTAAAATTTCATGAAGTTATGATTCTAGTTGACAGTAGTTTGTTTGGAACAAGTAGCATTTTCTCCATCTTTTTCTTCTACAACACTTTCTTTTTATTATGTTGACATCACTTAAATTTTGTATTATTATATTATTTAATAGTTTAGGGGTAGTCTCAGTTGAATAGATAGTCTAATTATGCTTGTTTAGAGGTGTTCATTTTGTGAGTTTATAGTAAGTCCGACTAGTTAAATTGTTCTATATCAAATCATCACGCTCCATCTTCTTTCTTTTATATTTTTTTTCCTCTAAAAACTTAATACTTTCAACTTTAAAATATGAGATCTTCCTGTGGATTCGACCCATGCTCACCACTTGTTTTATGCCATATGCTTAAAGTACATAAGTTTGCTTTAATTTAAATTGACGGTTGCGCGAGCGTTTAACGACGCATGTGTGTGATTGATTACCCATTAACAAAGCCGTTGTCTTAGATTGTCTTTGAGCGTCACCTACATTGTGTGGGGATACAACAAAGGGGTGATAGACTTTAGTCTAAGTAGGAGATTGTTAGTTCTATACATGGCTTGCAAGCCAAGAAAACTTATTCTTATTCATTTAGCAATAAATATTTATTATGTGTAAATCATATCTTTTATATTAATTATATCATAGTGAAGTCCATGAATGTATGCAATGATTGTCAGATTATGATGAGATTGCAATAATGAGACTAACAATTCATAAACATGTACTTCTAAATGTTCCTAGTTAGTAGATAGCCGAGAAGGACATCGGACATTCGGTTAGACTAGTACAAGTTGCTCCAGCTCATATGATCAGGGTGACTGGTCTCATAGTCACTTGTATGGAGACACTATGTTGAACCTGTAAGTGCTCATTGGGGAATGAGTTCACTGAACTGATCCGGCATCGATCTCTGGATGGTAAGTTACTTGATTGTCAACCAGCTTGATCCATCGTCACAGTAGCATGGATGGTCCTTGGACCCGAGGCACCAAAAACTCTTTGTCAGTGGACTTCTGGGCTTTAACCACAGCTTATGGATTCCTATCTGCCAGATTCTAGTTAGTCATGTGATCGGGCTCAGCGGAAGACTTTTGAAGGCGATTGTGTGTCAACAAGGAATCATTCACTCTTAGTAATTAGAGACATAATGCTCCAGGTAAAATGTGTGGAGGTTCCTGGCCAAGGCGGACTCAATATCAGGAAAGGAGTTTTCTTATGTTGAATAAGTGTACATTCATGCCGAGTGGGTTAACCGGTTAGGGTTTGACAATTAACCATCAACTCGGGAGCATTGTACGGATGAATGATTAAATCAACGTGGTAACTATAGACGTACAAGTTCCAAGAGCGGATTACGGAACCCCATCGCCTTCCAGGATCATACAGTGCCTCTTGGAACCTAACATGATTGGAGATCCGGATGATTACTATGAGACCGTAATTCGATTTAGTAATTGATTGAATAGCGGATATTAATTAATTACAATAAGCCAATAAGAAGTTATTGGGCTTATGGGGCGAAAACTGGATTGACGTTTGGGTCTAGAGGGTCACACACAAAACAATTCTCAGTTTGGGATATTTAAGTGGATTTTATATTAATCGGGGTTTTTTGTGAAAAACCGCCGAAATTAATATAAAAGATAGCAAAGAGCGTTGCCTTGAGCCAAGCTCCAGAGCAATCCTAGCCACCGCCCCACCTCTCTCTTTTCGTGCTCTGGGCGCCCCCCCCTTGGAGGCCGTCCGGGCTCCGTCTTCTCCGCTTTGCGATTCCCGCTTGCCGGGATCTTTTCGTCCTCATGGTGAGATGATTGTTGCGGATTCAAAAGAACAACATGGCTGCCAATTCGAGCGAGGAGACGAGGACAAGCCCGCAACAAGAGGACCGCGTGGATACCACTAGAGGTCGGGTGTCTGCGTGGCTGGCGACATCGCTTGTTCAGAACAAGACAAATGCGGATTCGAATCCGCGCAAGGTGATTATCGAACCGCCATTTTGTGCTTTATTTGTCAAAACATATCGGTGATGGTGTGATAGAAAGTTTTAATGCTTAGTTTCCCTTACGTTCTTCATGCCCTACCCGATCCTTACACTATCACCGTGGGATCTTGGGTCACAAAGAAAAAGTGGTTTTTCCATGATTTGTGACTCGAGACAATTGAGCTAAGGTGGAGGAACAAATTACAAAGACGGGCCTTCACAAAGAAGAACCCATCATCGATCTAGGTGTGAGGCAGGTGCTGGAACATACATATGACGAGGAGTGAGGCAGGTGTTGGAACATACATATGAAGAGGATGGCCGTGGGATTTACCTGTCGTTCGTGGTAGATGAGAAGGAATGCATATATGTAGAACTTGTTGCGTTCTCGGGTTTCTTCGGATCTTCTGCGCAGCGGAAATAAAAATAAAACGGAAATCTGATTCCCGTTTCGAAAAATACTAGAACTTCGATAATCGGAATATCGAATCTCATCGTGTGCGGATTCGAATCCGCAACCATTCGGTTCCGTCGGTGCGACACCGCAAGCTGCGCAAGCGCCCGACCTCTAGCGGAGTCCACGCGATCCTCCTCGCGACGGATATCCTCACGTTCCTCGTTCTTCGCAGCCACGAGACCTCCGCCGATCGCCGCAACGCGCGGACGATTTCCCATCGAACGGGAGTCGGAGAAGCGGCGGAGCAGATCCTGGGATCCGGATATGTCTGGGACGCCAAAGAGAGAGAGAGAAATAGAGGAGGGGGCGGCTAGGGTTAGCAGCAGCTTGGCCTGCTCATCCCATACGCTACATTTTATACTAACCGCGCGATTTTTCATAAAAACCACCGATTTATATAAAACCTACTTATTTATCTATCGCCTTGAGAATCATTTGCGTGTGACCCCCTAGGCCCAATTACCAGTCCGGTTAATAGCCCAATAAGCCCAGTAACTCCTTACTAGCTTTATTAATCAATTAATAACTCTTTATTAATTAATTAATCAACTGAATTGATGTCGCACATCGAATTCAACTGGGCCTCCGATCACGTTGGGTGCCAAGCAACACCGCGTGAACCGGGAAGGTATCGGGGTTAAGTAACCCACTCTTGGAACCTTTCTGCCGACAGTTACCACGTGGATATAATCCTTAATTCGTACAATGCTCTCGAGTCAACTCAGGGTATGGCGTGCTGTCAAACCCTAACTGGTCGACTCACTTGGATTGGAGGTCGTTGATGAATATCGGAAAACTCATTTCCCGATATTATCGTCCGCCTTAACCAGGGACTTCCGCGCATTCTTCCTAGAGCATTCTCACTCTAAGTACCGAGAGCGAATGATTCCTTATTGACACACAATTCCCTTCGACGGTATTCCGCTGTACCCAATCCTTGGCTGTTTAGAATCCCGTGGTTAGAGATTAATAAACCAAGGTCAAAGCACAGAAGTCCACCGACAAGGTGTCCTTGGTGTCTCAGGTCCGAAGACCATCCACGCAACTACGACAATAGAATCAAGCTGGTTGACAGTGAGGTACAATACCATCCAGCGATTCAGTGGGATCAGTTCAGTGAACTCATTCTCCAATGAACACCTATAGATTTGCCTTAGTGTCTCCACACAAGTGACTTATGAGATCAGTCACCCTCATCATATGAGCAGGAGTAATCTATACTAGTCTAACCGGATATCCGATGTCCTTCTCGGATATCCTTCGACTATGAATGATTAAGAATATGTGTGTTTAAGTGATCAGTCTCACTAGTATGATCTCATCATAATCTGATCACTATCGCACATATTCACGGACTTCATTATGAGACGATAATTAATACGATTTACACACAATGAATATTATGCCATTATATTAATAATTATGAATGAGATTACAAAGTCATATTGGCTTGTAGGCCACCTAAGACTAACAATCTCCCACTTGGACTAAAGACAATCACCTTTATACAGTAAGCCTATAGACTCTAGGTGACGCTCAAACACAATTTAAGCCAACAGCTTTGTCAGTAGATCTGCTACATTGTCGACAGATGGAACTCTTTCCACCACTACATCTCCTCTAGATATAATCTCTCTGATAAGATGAAAGAGCCTCAGAATATGCTTCGATTTCTGATGAGACCGCGGCCCTTTCGCTTGCGCAATCGCTCTATTATTGTCGCACAATAGTGGAACAAGTTCAAAGATGCTGGGAACTATGCCGAGGTCGGTGATGAATTTCTTCAACCACACTGCTTCCTTGGCGGCTTTAGCTGCAACGATGTGCTCAGCTTCAGTCATCGAATCTGCAGTGGTTGCTTGCTTGGAACTCTTCCAGCACACTGCTCCTCCGTTCAAACTAAATACGAATCAAAATGTAGACTCGCTATCATCTGGATCTGACTGGAAACTCGAGTCAGTAAAGCCTTGCAGTTTCAAGTCACATCCTCTATAGACGAGAAAAACATACCCTTAGTTCTTCTCAAGTACTTAAGGATACATTTCACTGCCTTCCAGTGCTCTTCACCTGGATCAGCCTGAAATCTGCTCGTAACACTTAGAGCGTATGCAATATCAGGCCGTATACATAGCATGGCATACATAATAGATCCTATGGCAGATGCATAGGGTACTCTATCTATAAATGCCCTCTCATCAGGAGTCTTAGGAGACTGCTTCTTTGAGAAATTAATTCTATGTCTCATCGGTATGAGACCTCTCTTGGAATTTTCCATGCCAAACCTTTTAACTATGGTATCTATGTACAAGGATTGGGTCATTCCAAGCATCCTTTTTTATCTATCTCTAAAGATCCGTATTTCCAATACGTAGAATGCTTCTCCCAAATCCTTCATGGAGAAGTTTTTTGACAGCCAGATCTTTACCGACGACATCATAGCTACATCATTCCCAATGAGTAGGATGTCGTCTACATAAAGAACTAAGAAGAT
Organism: Zantedeschia hybrid cultivar; assembly: GCA_030544215.1. NCBI lineage: Eukaryota > Viridiplantae > Streptophyta > Magnoliopsida > Alismatales > Araceae > Zantedeschia > Zantedeschia hybrid cultivar. Next base: position 41,957,305 of record JARZZO010000015.1, read on the forward strand.
AACTGCGCTCCCACTAGTCTTCTTGTACACACAAGGCTCATCTTCATTTTTAATGAAGTTATAAGACTTGACAGCCTCGTCAAATCTTATGTTCCAGTTCCGGAAAGCTTGCTTCAGTCCATAAATGGACCTCTGAAGCTTGCACACTTTATCTGGAGACTTTTTGGATGTAAAACCTTCTGGTTGTATCATATACACCTCTTCCTCAAGGTTACCATTGAGGAAGGCAGTCTTCACATCCATCTGCCAGATCTCGTAATCAAAATGTGCAGCAATGGCGAGTAGAACTCTGATCGATTTTATCATGGCAACTAGTGATAAAGTCTCGTCTTAGTCAATTCATTGCCTTTGACGATATCCCTTTGCCACCAACCATGCCTTATAAGTGTCGATACGTCCATCAGCACCGATCTTTCTCTTAAAGATCCACTTGCATCCGATGGGTACAATACCCTCGGGCAAGTCCTCCAAGTTCCAAACTTGGTTGGTGTACATGGACTGGATTTCTAAGTTCATGGCTTCTCGCCATTTCCCGGCTTCTGGACCTTCTTTGGCCTCCTGGTAGGTTTTAGGATCATCATCCTCATTATACTCTACCTTAGACTCACCTTCAGCGATATGTCCCACATATCGTTCGGATTCACATGTCGCAAACGATTCATAATCGAATGTATTTAAATAATCATGCTTGTGCAACCTTTGCTACCTCCTTTCACCAATATGCCCAAGTCTACAATGCCACATGTAGGCTTGGTTCACACAATTCTTACTCTTCTTAAGAGCATTATCAATATGAAGATTGTAATAAGAAACATCTAAGAGATATAGACCGTTGACTAAAGATGTCGAAGCTATCGATTTATTACCATAATAAATCGAACAACTTCTATTCTCAATAGTCAACCTATATCCTATCTTGTCCAAACAAGATACTGATATGATGTTCTTTATTATGTTAGAAACATAATAACAATCTTCCAATTATAAGACATCTCCCGATAGAAGCCTGAGGTTTGTTGTCCCTACAGCAATCGCCGCAAGTTTTGCGCCGTTTCCTAGCCTCAGTTCTACCTCGCCTTTTCTCAGCTTACACTTACTTGTCAGCATCTGCACATCATGGCAGATATGAGAAGCACATCCGGTATCTAAAACACAAGATGTGGAATCTCTTACTGACAAGTTAATATCTATCATATAGATATATGAAGCTTCATACAGCTTCACCTTTCTATGAGTTTTATCGTTGAGGAACTCCTTGCAGTTCTTCTACTGCTTACAGTAGAAGCTGTCATCCTTTACTACTCTTTTGCCTTTCTCCTTCGATCTTTTATCGTTAGCTATCATCTCTACTTCAGGGGTATCTAATGCCGATTCAATAGGAGGATCAGCATTAAAGGCGTAGGCAGTATGCTCAAATCTGAAGACATTATTCAAGTGTCTGAGCCAATCCGAGTAGATCAGATAAGTCAAAAGGGCATCAAGTATGCCACGGAGTGGGTTATTCGACGACATAATTCCCTACAGGAGATGAATAAAATTCTTTTAGCAGATGTTCAATTATTAAATATAAAACAAGACATGGTCTTTTGTTCAAGTTTTAACTCCCACTAATTTTCGACGGACTGTATAACCCTCAGTTATACAGAACGGGAGACGCCGACAATCTCCTAGTGGGGATCAAAATCTCAATGACTTGCAGTATAGCCTTGTGGATAGCACAACAAACTGTAATACAATCAAAGAGCACCCATCTCATGGGACTTGCAACTCCTTGCAATATCTGATCATAGCTTCAGTCCCCAGAGATTTAATGGCCTTGTGGATAGCACAACAAACTACTAATTCTAATCTAAGCTAACCATCGTTACGAGACGAGCATAGATTTGCATGCAACCCTTGTGGATAGCACAACAAAGCTACATCGTTCCTCTACCCCGATCATCTAGGCATCTAATGTCATAGCCACAGTCTCTCCTCACAATTAAACAGGCCTTGTGGTAGTACAACAAACCTACCTAAAGTGATTCGAATCTTATGACTATAATGATGGTAGACCACGCAGTAAGTTCTTAACTACTCGCGTTACGGCCTAGAGTTTGTACGAGGGTATTTAGATAACTTTTATCTTGGTCTCTCCTAGGTGATAGTATAAATATATCGTATATATTTAATAAATACAATACCTGCGTTGATTCATAATCAAAAGAAAACAATGCATCTCATACATGTCATTAGTGTGGTCATGGATAGCACAGTGGGTTTGACTGGAGCTAACAGCCAAACGCACACACAATCTAACATAACATTTATATTAGACTACCCTGCAAACATAAAGGCAAAAGATCTCCATCGTATCGCCTTCTTGATTGCAGCAGTGGATCGTCCTCGCTCCTTCCTCGGTTACCTCGATCATATTACATCAAATTCTAGAATTTACAAGTAAATTGAAGAAGACCTTATAGCAAGTACAAGAGAGATGGAAGTAGAAGTACATCGGAGTTCGAGAGAGGGAGAGGTACGCCGACCTCTATTTATTAACAATTAATAAATATCCATACATCCACGATTCACATCCATCATTCATCACATGAATAATAAAATAAGTGTATATCCATGACCACAGTGTGTTTTAAACAATCCACACACGATATAGCACATTACATGGCTAAAATAAAAGAGTTTTTCAAAATAAATAAGTTTTGCCTTTCAGAAAGCTGGGTTCCAATCAAAATTGGCATTTGAATTTCGAAAACTCATTTGTTAACTTAAGCATGCAATTAAATTAAATTTAAAGACATTAAAACATACATCACATGTGCACACACTCCAAATTAATAATTTCATATTATTCCATGCAAATTAGAACACTTCTAATAATTAAATCAATCTAACAATTAGATTAAAACATATTAATAATCTAACAATTAGACTTTTAATAATTAATTACTAATCTAACTCTTAGATTAGTCCACTAAAGTTAATTATTAATTTAACATTATTAATTAACTACTAATCTAACTCTTATATTAGTTAATTAATGTTAATTACTAATTTAATACTTAAATTATTAATCAACACTAATTAATTAATAACATCAATCTAACAATTAGATAAGTTAATTTAAAATTAATTATTAACTTAACACTAAAATTAACAATGAACTTTAATTAATTAATAATTACTAATCTAACAATTAGATTAGGTGATTAATGTTAATCATTAATTTAACAGTTAAATTAATAACTAACAATAATAATTAAAGACTACTAATTTAACACTTAAATTAGTCATCTAAGTTAATTATTAATTTAACAATTAAATTAATAACAAACTTACAAATTAATTAACAATTAGTATAATTAATAATCTAACATTTAGATTAATAATCATTAAACTCTAATTTAAACTCTTAAATTAGTTAGTTATGGTTAATTATTAAATTAACACTTAAGTTAATAATTAACCATAATTAGTTAAGAACTAATAGTTAATTAATCTGATTCAAAATCATTAATTAAAAACCCAATTAAATAAAATTGAATAGTAATTTAAGTTTTCAAAACAAATTTTGAATTTTAAATTAAATTCAAATTTTATTCACATTTTCAATGGGCATTAGGGGTTTTATTTTGGGGTTTAACTGGTTTTCAAGTGGGAATTTACAAGGTGGAACAGGGCTCAGCCCAATTGCTGAGCCTGGGCTCGGCAGAGACCCGAGCAAGGGTCCCTGGGCTCGAGCCAGGGCTCGGGCCCCTGGCCCAGGGGACCCTTGGCTCGCCCGGTCGGCCAGTCTAGCTGCCAGCCGGCAATGCCCCTGGCGCCGGCGGTGTGCCCGACGCCGGCAGGGCCGCCGACGGTCCCCCTTTGAAGCAGTCCGAGCCCATATCAACCCCTTTATTTCTGGTTTTTCAAAACTGGTTTTCAAAAAAGAAGAATAAGGAGCCATCACCAGAGGACTCACCGGGGGCCGGCCACCGGTCCGGTGGTGACCGGCGACACCCCCAGTATGTGCTGGGATGCTGGGCCACCTCCCCAACGATTGGGGTTATCCGAACAAAGCAGCCGCAAACCCGATGTTCTTCGTTCCACGAAGAACACGAAAACCCCAAATTAAAATTTGAAAAATTGCAGAAAAATAATCAAATTAACTGTGCTCATCGTATGAACATTGATCTAACAATTAATAGAACATTTATGCATGGAAAAACGCAAGAAATATTAAATCGGAGACCGAAACGAGATGAGAAACAGTGGAACCTGGCTCTAATACAACTGTTGGGTTCTCGGGTTTCTCCGGATCTCCCGCGCAACGGAAATAAAAATAAAATGGAGATCCGATTACCGTTCCGAAAAATACTAAAACTTCGATAATCAGATTATCAAATCTCACCGTATGCGGATTCGAATCCGCAACCGTTCGATTCCGTCGGTGAGACACCGCAAGCCGTGCAAGCGCTCGGCCTCTAGCGGAGTCCACGTGATCCTCCTCGCGACGGATATCCTCACGTTCCTCGTTCTTCGCATCCACGAGACCTCCGCCGTTCACCGCAACGCGCGGACAATTTCCCGTCGAACGGGAGTCGGAGAAGCAGCGGAGCAGATCCGGGGATCCGAATATGTCTGGGACACCAGAGAGAGAGAGAAATAGAGGAGGGGGTGGCTAGGGTTAGTAGCAGCTTGGCCTGCTCATCCCGTGCGCTACATTTTATACTAACCGCGTGGTTTTTCATAAAAACCCCCGGTTTATATAAAACCCACTTATTTATCCATCGCCTTGAGAATCATTTGTGTGTGACCCTCTAGGCCCAATTACCAGTCCGGTTAATAGCCCAATAAGCCCAGTAACTCCTTATTGGCTTTATTAATCAATTAATAACTCTTTATTAATTAATTAATCAACTGAATTGATGTCGCACATCGAATTCGACCGGGCCTCCGATCACGTTGGGTGCCAAGCAACACCACGTGAACCCGGAAGGTACCGGGGTTAAGTAACCCACTCTTGGAACCTTTCTACCGACAGTTACCGCGTGGATATAATCCTTCATTCGTACAATGCTCTCGAGTCAACTCATGGTATAGCGTGTGTAAACATGCTAATTTTAACATCATTTTAAGTAAATTTCATGTTATATAATAATGCCTCAAAATGGTCTGATATTTAATCATTAGTTAATTTTTATTAATCTTTCAGGATTAATTATCTAAATGACATCTGTCAGACAGACATAATTTAAGTTAATTAATTAAATTCATTTTAACTCAGATTTTTCATCAAATAAGAAAAAGTCTGTGTTTATCTGTTTATTAGTTGGATTAACTTCAAAATCCTTCATGTTAATCTTTAAGTAACCGCGGATGCGTGAACTTTAAGCATATAAATACCCAACCCCTTGGTCATTAAAAAGTTAGTGATTATTAGTGATAATTCTTGAAAGATTGGTGATAATTTTGAGTGATCCAAGAAGAAGACGACGTCCAAACACTGAAGGATCGAGGTGCTACTACTTCTAGGAGTCTTCATCCTTTCTTCATCCATTCTTCGTCCTTTCAAGATCCATTCAAGACCAAGGCTTTCCAGGGGCCATCTAACTTAGTTCTTAATTAATTTCTATATCTTTATCACATTAGCATCATATTTTCATCACATCACTCCATGCAACACACACGCACTAGCATAATTTCAAACCTATTTGTTTAAGGAGTTTAAAAGACCATCAAACAAGTGAGTTCTTTGTTCAAGTTGCATGATTAAAATTTCTACTGGAATAGATACTACCTCTGCTTGAGTTCTTATTATTTTCTTTTATCTTTGTTTGTTTCAAAGTACAAAATAAGATAAAGAGGAGAGAATCAACAACAAGGAAAAGAAATCTGGATGATCCTCAAAGTCCGATAAGCAGTCAAAGCAAGAACAAAGTCAAAAGGGCTCTCTTTCTTCAGCCGGCTGAAGGAGGGAAATCAAGGACATCAACATCTCCCAATTCCAAACCAGGTAGACGATCAATCTTTCCTTTTGGAACTTTTTAATTAAAAGTTTCTGGCGATCACATTCACTTAGTTTTTAATAGGTTTATTTGTCACATAATCAACATAAAATTTTCATGATAATCACACCCCTAATTTGAGCACTCACAGCTTTTTGGCGATCACGGTGGGACTTGGTCTCACCATCTTTTAATCTTTATTCTTGCTTTCATTAATCGGGCAGTCTTTGTGCACCACCTGTGTCTCTCGACACGCCCTCACCGATCGGTGAGTTTTTAATTTAATTGTTATTTCTACGTGCACCGCATGCACACCCCTGTGGCAAGATCTTGCCCTCCCCGTTTGATTGATTGGAAAGTTGTGGTTGTGATAAGAAGATTATGTGATTGATTGATATTTTAGTTGTTCATCTGATGAAATTATCCTGTTAAAAATTGAAAAAACAAAAGAATCGCATGAGCCGATCATTTTCTGCTTTCATCCTGTTTGTTTGAGGAGGAATCGATCCAGAAATTCCTCCTGAATTGTTCATTCTGCGACTTGAAAAGCGTCCAGGAACAGCGACGCGTTTCATACCGCGTCGCCTAACCCAGACACCTTTCAGGCCAAATTCTTTGTTGTTTACTGCCTGAGATTCTGTGAAAAATAAGGTTCTGTTTGAATAGCGTCGACCAACCGCGATACGATTCAGACAGTTTCTTGTTTTTTTTCAGTTCTCAGATTTATGATCTGCTTGCTACTACACATTACGTAATAAGCGTTAGAGGCCATCCAAGCCACGGTCATACGCACTGGGGCTAACACCCCCCTTTTCTCTTAGGAACACCTTTCTTGACGTCTTCAACTCTCTCTGATTGGGTTGGTCTCTTGATCAAACTAGAGTGGTTGGCGTTAAAGACCTCCGTAAGTCCCCAAAATAAAGGTATTCCTCCTTGTTCATCGGGCTGGTTGTACCAATCGAAGTCCTGGTTAGATTTTCATAATGTTGTGAGAGAAAGCCATAGAGTATAACGGTGAAAATTGAACTGAAACTAGGATCCTACCCATTGAGTGAATTTGTGATTAATTGAATCCAAATAACCCAACAAGGAATCCTGAAATAACGTTAAACATCCACTTGTTTGCTTAATCTCTGTACAACTTGTCTGCAAATCTTTAAAAAAAATCTAATATCATGCTACTTCGATCAGGTAGGGATTTGAGCATGGCTCCATATGCCCTAGTCAACTACGAAGGAGATGCTAATGCCCATCTTGAGTCTGATTACCACTTTGAAAGCGGGGGAGATGTTGATGCCCCCCGTAATCCCCATTCTTGTCCAATTCGATACGAGGGAGACCACCAAACCCCTCTTCCATGTGCTCATGATCAATATTATGATCTTCCTCCGCATGTGCATGCGGTTTCTAATCCTATTTTCGAGGGGGACATGAACCCGAATGATCTCTCATCCTCCGATCCCTCGGATCTAGTGAACGCTTTGGGAGTTCTTGCCTCCTGTCTGGATCCTCGACAGTTCGAGGCAATCCAATCTATTTTGAAGGGGAAGACGCCCATGCAGTCTGCCGAGCCGAATCCTGCGGCTCCCCCTGTCATTCCTCAACCTCCTCCTCATCATACTTCCTTCATTCCCCAGGCCATGGAAGGCCATCATGTCTCAACCTCTCGGCCAGCTAGGCCACAATTGTCCTCCTCAAGGCAACCGGTCAGGCCGCTGACGCCTACTTACCAAAATGCCCTCGGGCATGGCGGAAGCTCTGCCGGACCTTAACCCTATTGTCCCCCATGCCCTACATACTCTAGGCAACAGGCCTATCATGTACCTCCACCTCCCCCTCCTCCCTAGGTTGATCCAACGACACAAGCTCTGCTTGCAAAGATGGAGCGTATGGATGAATAGTTCAACAACCTTCAGAAGATGATGGGAGTTAAAGCTGCACCTGAGATTAACCTGCCAAGTCTGCCTGTATTTCATTTGCCACCCTCCGAAATACCAGTATACCGAAAATACAACGGTACAGGTAACCCCTTTACTCATTTGAAAGAGTTTATGTATGAGTCATCTTTCTGGCAAAACGACAAGAGGTCGTTAGCATTTTTATTCAGGAAATCCTTGGAGGGAACAGCCCTCGAGTGGTTCTTTTCTTTAGAACCTGCTGAAGTAGAGGACTCTGGTATCGTGTCACGAAAATTCATTCAATGATACCAGGATAGAGTTTCCCCCTCTCTGTCCATTACTTATTTGATAGCAAAAAAATGAAGTCCGACGAGGAATTCGTCAGTTTTGCTGATAGATGGAGGGGAATGGCAGAAAAAGTGAAAGATCATCTGTCTGAGTCCGAGCAAGTAAAGTTGTTGATTTCCAATGCTACACCTCAGTTTAAGTTAGTCCTCTCCCTAAACAACTTGACCAGTATGGCAGAGCTCTATGAAAGAGCACGTTATTGTCAGAACCCTTTCAAGGATGCTACATTCTCTAGTGTCTTTAATCCTCACCGACCTAGCAGGCCGCCACCTCGGAAGCCTGCCGTGTCAAATTCTCCTAGCACAGGTCCAACCACTGAGGGCACGCTCTCCCATGAGCAGGTTAGTAGCATGAACAACAATCAACCCCAATTTGTAAGGAATCAGCAACCACAGTACCAGCAGCCGCAACAACCAAACCAGCAGGTATAGGCGCCCGGAACGTCCCCCGCCGCTGCTGCGGGCTTCGGGCGAGGGCTTCTCCGTTCGTCTTACCACTGCGGCGATTTAACGGGGGTTAGAAATTAAGGTGTGATCGCCAGGAGCATTACCTTACGGCCCTATGCTCCGCAGGATTGTAAGAGTGATCGCGTTCTGAGAGAGCGGGAGACGGTGGTTTCCCCTTCTCTTTCTCCGGCCGGCCAGAGGAGGAGAGCTCGGCAATCTGTACGCGGAAATGCCTGAAAAGAAAAGACAAGACAAGAGAGAAAAATGACCCGATTAGAACTGTGATATGCAGAATCTATCCATGAAAATATAAAAAATCAACTAAAATTGGAGGGAGACGCACCGGATGAGTGTTTGGGGAGGGAAGGTGACCATATGTTATGGCCACCCACCTTCCATTTTTTTTTATTTAAAACCTCTGGGGAAGGGTTGCTAGGTCATCCTAACATACATGCATCCAGATGGGGGTGCTCGTGTGTGGAAAGTGAAGTGATGTGTTGAAAGTACAAAGAAGAATGAGAGAGGGAAATGTTACGGAATGGATGGAGAGTGGGAATGCAATGAAGTGAAAAGGGGAAAAACAAAAGAGGGTTAAGAAGACAAGCCCATTTGGAGTGCGAAGGATTCCTCTTGAAGCTCCTCTTGAAGCTCTCTGACTCCTTGTCCGCTCGATTCCTCAAAGCCGACTCACTTGCCAACCTCCTCCGAACATCTCCAACCAAAAAAAAAACTCCTCCTTAACCCCCTTGCTCAAGAGGACATGGGGGGTTTAAATAGGTGAAGAGGAAAATAGGAGAAAATAGGAGTCTAAATCCCCGTAAATCATCCTGGAGCCAATGGGAAGTGGTCAAGGATCGGAGATGGTGCGCGCGGCAGTCGCCGGAGTGGGGAGTGATCGGAGTAGTGGGGACGAGGGTGGCGAGTGGAGGAGATCGTGGGAAGACGAGGTCAAGATGGAAGTTAGGGGAGTGGACGGCCAACCATCTTGCCTTCCAATCCCGTGAAAGGCCAGGTAGCTGGCCTTCCACGAAGAGGTGGAAGGCGGCCCTGTTGGCCTTCGAAGGGTGGTGGAAGGCAAGGGTTGGCCTTCGAAGGGTGGTGGAAGGCGGACAGGTTGGCCTTCGAAGGATGGTGGAAGGCAAGGGGGTTGGCCTTCGAAGGATGGTGGAAGGCAAGGGGGTTGGCCTTCCACGAAAAAGTAGTGAAAAGTGAAAAAGGTGGCCAAAAGGTGGAAGGTAAGGTAGTTGGCCTTCCAAGGGTGGTGGAAGGCGAGGGGTTGGCTGGCCTTCGAAGGGTGGTGGAAGGCGGGCTGGCTGGCCTTCGAAGGGTGGCTAGAGTCGGGATTGGTTAATGGGCCTAGTTATTAGTGGGCTGAGATGGCTAAGATGAAGGTATTTGGTGACGATGGGCTAGTGATGGATGGGGTTCATGACCAAAAGGGTGGTCCAAAATCGGTGTCTACAGCAGGGTTACAGACAGCAGCAACCGAACCCACAGTATCAGCAGCCTTAGTACTAGCAGCCTCAGCAGCCGAACCAGTAACCACCACAGCAGCCACAACGGCAATTACAGTATCAGCCCCCACAACAGCAGTAATACCAGCTGCGCGCACCGTCGGCATACCACAATGTACCTCCCCCTGCTGATTATAACCAGCAGAGAAAGCCTCCAGGCCCAAAAAGGGCAGAATATCCAGTCCTTTCAGAATCCTTATCAGATATCTTCAGTACTTTAATGGCAACCAATGCCTTGGTTTTGCCAAGAGAAAAAATAGTTTGGCCCCAAAATGACGACACTTCTAGGTATTGTTATTTCCACCGACAACCTGGACACACCATAGATACATGCTTCTAATTCTGAGATTATATCCATGATCTCAACGAGCAGGGAGGCATTGATTGGAAGAAATGAAGAAGTATATATCCGCCTTGAAGGCGAGAAGACCACAACAATAACAACAGCAACAACAACAACCAAGTGCGCCAACACAGGCAGCGGCACCGCTAAACATGGGAATAGTGTAGAACCCATTCCCGGAGCACCAGAACCAGAATCAAGTTGCCCCTATTTTGACAAATAGCCAGTCCGAGGCTAATCGAGTGCAACAGTGGAAGATAGAGGACTCTTCCTCTATTTATTCAAGAGGCCACACTCCGAGCACCGCAGAAGAACCACCACGTCGCACCCTCCATATACCTAGACCACAACCTGTTACCATCACACCTATACCAACACCCGCATATCACTCACCCGCACCCATTAACCCATCACCAACACCCACTTTCCTTAAACCCATTAACCCATCACCACCGCCCGCTTTCCTCAAACACATTATCCCCCACGCCACTACGCCTCCATTAAACAACCCCCCGCAAGATAATCACGCACCCCTCATGCCATCCAGAGACTCCGCATACTGTTTCCCACATCACCCACTACCACCACCACTTACCCAGATACCATACAGCCATCTAAACCTCTACTCCGCATGCCATTCCCCACTTCATCCGCACCAACCACTTACCCCTCCACCATCCAACCATCTAAGCCCCTCATCCGTACCATGCCACCACCAACTAACCCCACGCCATCACCCGTATACCAACCCTCCACACCATTTACACCATCCACTAACCCTGCAATGCTCAAGTTATCACCCGGCCCTTCCACAACTAAAGAACATGCACTCCGGAGTGGGAGGATCTTCAATAAGGTCTTTCCTTAATCAACAGTCAAAGACGGTCCATCACAGCTGCCGGAGAAAGCGCATAATGATGAGAGTGCACCAGGCACTCAATATGACCTATTGAAACATCTTGACAGAACACCTGCACGAATATCTGTGCTTGAATTGATAAAGAGATCGAAGACCCATCAAGAAACTCTGATGGAGTATCTACAAAAAGTGATGGTCAACGAAGACGTGCTGGTAGAGAAGATCGCCGCATTACTAGTTCCTCAGGGGGATCAGCCCTCTATTTTATTTCATGCCTCGGAACTAGCACTACCAGCAGCTAGGAGCATGGCTCTGAGTATTACGGTCAATATCTGCAAGAAGGCCGTAGATGCATGTCTGGTCGACACAGGGGCATCAATTAATGTCCTGCCTCCGAAGACACTTGAATTGTGTGGTGTACCCAAAGAAAAATAGTTGCCTAGCCCTATCTCTGTAACAGCATATAATAACTCCACCCGTTCCCCTCTGGGAATGCTTTATTTAAAAGTAAAGTTAGGCCATGTTTGTCATGCCGAGGTCGAATTTCACATTTTGAAAATCGATCCTTCCTTGAATGCTATTTTGGGTCGTCCTTATATTAAAACCCTTGAGGTGATTCCCTCTACGAATCATCAGTGCCTCAAATTTCCCTACAAAGGATGAATCATTAAAGTTACGAGCATGCCGATCCTTGCTACTGCTCACTCCTTGAATATCAAGCCAACTTCTTCACCTGACCGACAACCTTTTCTGTCGGTATTACAGGTCTACCGTCCGGTGGCTGATCCTTTAAAAGCCGCCACTCTTACTCCTTATCCATTGAATGCCATAAAGCGGGGGAAGTGCATGAGTACCCCTGGATGGAAAATAATGATGAAGGGTGGTTATCAGCCTGTAAAGGGCCTGGGCACACAATTACAAGGCAGGACCACGCCCATCAAGGACAACCGAAGGACACTTGGAAATGGCCTGGGCTATAGGCCAAGAAAAGTGAAGAAAGACATTACTCAGCAGGAAGAAAATGAAGACGGACAGAAGATGTGGGAGACAATGTCTACGCCTTGCAAAGAAGATCGGGACCCCTTAACATGGACTCTATACACACATTTTGTCAAGGGGCCCGTGATCAGTCATGACAACACAGTGGTCATCACTTCCTGTTTTGACCTCCATTACATATATGGAAGAGACCTGGCCAGACATTGTTCATAATTGTTGACGTACCAGTCCTTGGAGGCTCTGCGGCCAATGAAAAGGAGGACGTTCCAAGATCCTGAGTGTGAATGGTACCGATGGTTTGACTTGAGGGATCTGTACATTGCACTAAACAGACTATTTCTTGATCCCTCAGAACCAAAGTGGTTGCCACAAATAGATGAGCTGATTGAAGGGCCTGGTGCCATTTTTGACAAAAGAATTCTGTTGTCTAAGGAAACAGATGAAGGGGAGCTAGATGACCCCTATGAAGATGGTTATATCACGGATCTTCTTTAGAGGGGGACTAATCACTCTTACATTTTCACACTCCATATCTTATTCCGCACTCTGCTTCTGACCCCGACTTGGTCGTAGTTCATCACGGAAGATATTTCACGGGCTTCGCCCATCATGATCACCATGTCCCCACGGGACTTTATCCCTCAACCTCCTCTCGATCTAGAGAGGATTTATGATTTAGTCTGGGACATATTACTGTATGATCCCCCCAATCCTTTGGCCTTGGTGCCACTTCCTCCATCCCATTCTCCTCCTATTCATCTACATTCTTGTTTTATGATTAATTCATCTTTTCTCAAAAAAAAAAAAATTGCCAATTCGGCAACTTCCTTCTCCCATATCCTCATTGAGGAAACTTCCTACTTGTCCGATTGTACCCCATCGCGCGGGTCATTCGGTCAAGATTCTCTTCTAGATCTACTATCCCATACATTGTTTAAAATTGCTAACGTACCAATCCTTGGAGGCTCTGCGGCCAATGAAAAGGAGGAAGTTCCAACACCCTGAGTGTAAATGGTACAGATTGTTTGACTTAAGGGATCTGTATATTGCATTGAATAGGCTGTTTCTTCATCCCTCAGAACCTAAGTGGCCGCCACAAATAGATGAACTGATTGAAGGGCCTGGTGCCATTTTTGATAAAAGAATACTGCTGTCTGAGGAAACAGATGAAGGGGAGCCAGATGACCCCTATGAAGCTGGTTATATCACGGATCTTCTCTGAAGGGGGACTTATCCTTCTCACATTTTCACACTTCATACCTTTTTCCGCAATCTGCTTCTGACCCCGACTTGGTCGCGGGTCATTACTGAAGATATTCTATAGACTCCGCCCATCATGATCACTTTGTTCCCACGGGACTTCATTCCCCAACCTCCTCTCGATCCAAAGAGGATTTATGATTTGATATGGGACATACTACTGTATGATCCCCCAAATCCTTTGGCCTTGGTGCCACTTCCTCCATCCCATTCTCCTCCTATTCACCTTCATTCTTGTTTTATGATTAATTCATCTTTTCTCCAAAAAAAACGTCAATTTGGCAACAAATTTCTCTCAGATCCTCGTTGAGGAAACCTCCTACTTGTCCGATTGTACCCCATCGCGCAGGTCGTTCGGTCAAGATTCTCTTCTAGATCTACTTTGCCCTTCCCCTCAGGAGGATTCTCCTGTATTTCTACTTGTATCCTATAATTTTCATTCTGCTTCGTCCTCATTAGGTCAAGATAGGGAGTCTAGCGAAGTTAGGGAGTCTAGTTCTAGGCAGGTTAGTCGGGTTAAGAAATCTAGAAAATCTAAGGGTAAACAAATTCCAGATAGATACCTCCATAATTTAGCTGATAAATGCCTTTCTTGCTCTATGATCCCTCAGCTATTAGAGAATCCTATTCACATGCCAGAATATTGTATAGATGATGAGTCAGTTAATGATGGATATGGGATGTATGAATTTATACACGAAAAAGACCCCATTGTTGAAGATGAGGAAGATGACGAGGACGCAGCTGAGACATATGCTAGTATAGTGAAAAGATTCGATGAACCCTCAACTGCCGTAGAAGAGCCCACCAAAGAAATCAATCTAGGGACTGAAGACGAACCTAGGGTCGTCCTCGTTAACAAGAATCTTTCTGAAATGGATGAGAAAGCAATGGTACAAGTTCTTAAGGATTATAAGGACACTTTCGCCTGGAGTTATGAGGATATGCCGGGGTTAGACTCATCACTAGTGGAACACAGGTTAACATTGAAGGATGGAGCTAGCCCGGTCAAACAGAAGTTAAGGCGATTCCACCCACAAATGGCTTTAAAGATGAAGAAAGAGGTCGATAAGTTACATAAAGCCAAATTCATTAGAGTTGTCATCTATCCACAATGGGTGGCTAACATAGTCCCGGTTATAAAGAAAGACGGGAAGGTCAGGATCTGTATTGACTTCCGAGATTTGAACCGGACGTGTCCTAAGGATGATTTTCCATTGCCTCACATTGATGTACTCATGGATAATACTGCTGGCTATGAAACTTTATCATTTATAAATTGATTTTCAGGATATAATCAGATCAAATTGGTAGAAGAAGATCAAGAAAAGACATCATTTACTACACCTTGGGGGACATACTGCTATGTCGTGATGCCTTTTGGATTAAAGAACGTTAGAGCCACTTATCAAAGGGCTATGATGGCAATATTTCATGACATGATGCATATCGATCTAGAAGTGTATGTGGATGACTTGTTGGTGAAATCTAAGACTAAGGCTGAGCATGCCAAAGTTTTGGCAAGAGTATTAGAAAGATCAAGAGAATATCAGTTAAAGATGAACCCCAAGAAATGTGTATTCGGGGTATCCTCAGAGAAATTACTTGGATTCATTGTCAGTAAACAGGGAATTTGAGATCGATCCCAATAAGGCAAAAGCTATCAGAGAAATGCTACCTCCCAAAAACTTGAAAGAGTTAAGAGGATTGATCGGGAGGTTGCAATTTATTCGTTGTTTTGTCTCCCAACACTCACAAAGGTGTAAGCCGTTCTACGAGCTTACCAAGCCGGGAGTAAAATTCGATTGGGACGATAAGTGTCAGGAGGCGTTCAATGGATTGAAGAATTATTTGGCAAGTCCTCCTGTTTTGAGACCACCATCTCTAGGCAAACCATTGATACTATACATTTCTGTCCTGGATGATGCGGTGGGGGCTGTCCTAGCACAAGAGGATGAAGAAGGAAAGGAGTGGGCAGCCTACTAACTCTCTAAACTTCTCAACCCCGCTGAGTAAAGATACACAGCGATGGAGAAAACATGTGCAGCATTGGTCTGGGTTGTTCAGAAATTGAAGCATTACTTTCTATCCCATTAAGTCCATCTTATCGCTAGAATGAATCGGATCAAATTTCTTCTTGAGAAATATGTCCTTACTGATAGGTTAGCACGATGGCAAAGCTTTTTATCTCAATTTGATATTACTTACATTCAACAGAAAGCGATCAAAGGCTATGCCATAGCAGAACATCTCGCTCATCATCCCCTTCCTCGTTTTGATCCAGTCCGATCGGAGTTTCCGAATGAGGAACTGATGTCCATAGACTGAATCAAAGATGATATGTGGACTCTGCATTTTGACGGAGCTCTGAATTCCCATGGAAAGGGTATCGGCATTGTTTTATTATCACCTGAAGGTGTTACCATTCCACAAGCCTTTCAGCTTGACTTTCCAGTCACTAACAATATAGCTGAATACGAGGCACTCCTTGCTGGCCTCGAGGCTGCTCATCTCTATGGTGCCACCAAACTCAGAATTGTATGTGATAGCCAATTGATTCTCCGCCAGGTGTTAACCAAATATCAGACTCTTGATCCCAAGCTCAAGCCTTATCAAGAACTCACTTCTGCTTATGCGAAAATTTTCACAAAATTGATCTTCGTCCATGTTCCTAAGAATCAGAACATCTTAGCTGACGCTCTAGCCTCACATACATCTTCTCTTAATTTTTCAATCAACAGACAATCCGAATCAATCATCGTTCATACGCGTCTTTCACCCGCCGTGAAAGACTCTTCATTCCTTAGGACTAAGGAAAAGCTGCTGAAGAAAGTCAGAGATGGAAATATCGTGGAAAAGAAATAGATTATGTTAATGGAGCTGTTAGAAGAGATGGATGATGAACAGAAGCCGTGGTACTACGAAATTGCTAAATATTGTGAAGATCAATCATATCCTGAAAAAGTCACAGCTGAAGAGAAAAGAGCTATCAGAAGAGTTGCTCAAAGATACACCCTAGTTGGGGGAGCATTATACAAAAGAAGTTTTGATGGAGTTCTTCTAAGATGTTTAGACGAAGATGAGCTTTAGAGGGTTATGAAAGGAGCTCATGCTGGAGTTTGTGGTGGCCATGTTAATGGACAGATGTTAGCAAAGAAAATCCTTAGACAGGGATTCTATTGGCCAACCATGGAAGAAGATTATCTAGTATATGTCCGTAGGTGTGCCAAGTGCCAACTTCACGCCGATAAGATTCATTCTCCTGCATCTTCACTCCACCTTGTTTCCTCCCCATGGCCTTTTTCCATGTGGGCTTTCGATGTCATTGGACCCCTTGGCAATCCTGATTCCGGCATTAAGCAGAAGTCCTTCATCCTCACGGACACGGAATACTTCACCAAGTGGGCAGAAGCTGAAGCATACACAGAAGTCAAAGCATCAACCGTCTGCAGGTTCATCATGAAGAACATCATCACGAGATTTAGAATTCCAAGCACCATTGTCACCGACAATGGACCGCAATTCGTGTCACAAGAGTTGAAAGACCTCTGCAACAGGTACAAAATTGCATTGCATCATTCGTCTCCTTATTACCCGCAAGGCAATGGCCAAGCAGAGGCAACTAACAAGACCTTGATAAAAATCATCAAAAAGACATGCAAGTCTAATAAATTTACAGACTGGCCAGAAAAATCGATTGAGGTTCTATGGGCCTACCGAACTTCAATCCGCACGCCTACTGGGCAAACTCCTTATTCCCTAACATTTGGAATGGAAGCAGTAGTTCCATACGAGATCCTTATATCGTCATTAAGAGTACAATTGAATAAGGAATTTTCCATTGATGAACACCGTTCAATACTCCTTACTCAATTGGAACTCTTAGACGAGAAAAGATGGTCATCTGCTAATCATGCAAGAGTATTTCAAAATAGACTAGCACGTTTTTACCAAAAGATAGTCATTGAACGTAAGTTCAAAGTTGGTGAAATGGTTGTCAAAAGAATTTTTGTAAAATCTGGTGGTCCGCGTTCTAAGCTCCAACCCAATTGGGAAGGACCTTATGTTGTATCGCATGCTTTTCCTGGTAACGCTTACCATCTAGTTAATACAGAAGGACAAGAATTAACTCACCCCTAAAATGGTCTGTGTTTCAAGAAATACTACCCTTAGGTTAAAAGATCAGCATGGTGCAAAAACCAGTGGAATCAAAAAATTTAGAAACTCCAATTCTAGTTAATTTTTATATTTTCATGGATAGATTCTACATATCACAGTTCTAATCGGGTCATTTTTCTCTCTTGTCTTGTCTTTTCTTTACAGAGATCCTTACGCATTTCCGCGTGCAGACTGCCGAGCTCTCCTCCTCTGGCCGGCCGGAGGAAGAGAAGGGGAAACCACCGTCTCCCGCTCCCTCAGAACGGGATCACTCTTACAATCCTGCGGAGCACAGGGACCGTAAGGTAATGCTCATGGCGATCACATCTTAATTTCTAACCCCCTAAATCGCCGCAGTGCTAAGACGAACGGAGAAGCCCCCGCCCGAAGCCCGCAGTAGCGGCGGGGGACGTTCCGGGCGCCTACAGGCGGGTCACCTGCTCCTCGAGCTCAAGGATCCGAGCTGCGTTGATCTCAGCCCTCTGAAGGGCCTCCTGAAGCTCAGCGACCTGCAAAAGAAGTAATTGTTAGTCCAAGGCAATCAAGCAATCAAAGTCAAATTCAGAAAAGAAAGTCAAAGAAGAAGGATGGAACTTACTCGAGCAGCCCGATCCTCCTCCGCGAGAGAGGCTCAGTGGATGGCAGAGGCAAGCTGACTCTAGAGGTCAGGAATGGTGGCCTCATAGGCAGCAGGCAAGGCAGAAGATGAGGTTCCATGTGTAGGGGGAGCCGCCTGGGTGTAGACGGCTCGCTGCACCAAAAGACAACCGTCAGTGGCTAATTGTCAAAACAAATTAATTAAAACACTCATAAGCATGCATACATACTAGGTCAAAGAGTTCCTTCTGAACCTGTTCCAGCTGGGCCTCCGCATCATGTAGGCGGGCCCGGAGGTCAATGATGACCACGTCCCACGCATCCGGCATACCACACATGCATACATTCATTCATAAATATAAGTTAAAGATAATAATAAAATGAAAGATGCATAAATCATACTTACATCAAGTGGTCGGAGGAGCCGTAGTTGATCGGCGTAGTGGGCCCAGTATTGATGGAGGTAGGCGGTACTATCCTCCGCGTGGGACTCTACCCGTACGCCGCGGTGATGCCAGTCCTCGTACTGCTCGGGGAACTTGGCACGCCAGTCTGTGAGGGCCTGCTTGCTCCTCATGCTCCTCCCGAGGCCCTCCGGGACCTCCTCTTCGATCCATTCCTGATGGAGGCCCAGGGTCCTCATCACTAGACGGAGGCGGAGCGGCTCGATCTCGTTGAGGCAGTGGAGCAACATCTGCCTCCCGAACCGTCTCCGGCTAGCCGTCACCCACGGCTGGCCCTTCTCACCCATGCCCAAGTATAGGCGCCAGATCACCTGCATACAGGTTAGATGTATTCATATAAATAACTTGCATTTAATAAATAAAAGATTGCATTTAATAAATAAAATTGAACAAATCAAAACTCACCAAGAGCTCTGGACAGTCAAGAAACTGACGGCGGAGGGTCGTCAGCTGATGGTGCTGTAGGGCCGTGTCCACAATCGGCTGCTAGCGACAAGCCAAGGAGACAACATCCGGCCTCACAATCCGCGCTCGGCCGAGCGGAAAATAGTAATAACTCCACACCTGCATACATGAACATATAAGTTAGAAAAAAGCATCATTACATTTTCATATCATAAACAAATAATAAAATGACTTAATACCTGAAGAAACGGCGAAAAGCCGCTGACGGTGGTCTCGCGGTCCGGCGTGACAGTAGAAAGGTCTGCGAAGAGATGGGCCAGGAGGGCCGCACCCCAGGCATACTCATGAAGGTGGTCGAGGTCATCTAACAAAGAAAGAAATCTGCAATGGACATGGTCACCCTTCATGCCGAAAAGCAACCGACCAAAGAAGAAAACAAGAAAAACTCTCAACTGCCTATCTACCTCCTCCTCCTGACTCGGATCACTACAGTAGACAGCAGACGAAGACTCGGCTAATCTACCTTTAAAAGCCTCACGAGTCTCGTCAGATCGCCGTCTAGGCTCTACTAATCCTAGGACTGCCTCTACCTCTACTTTAGGCACAGTCATGGACTCTCTACCCAGCCCGCCAGAAATCTCTATCCCTAGGAGACTCTCTGCTAATCCTAAGTAGTCGGGGTAGGTCACCCCACTCACTGCCCGACCCTCTACCCTAAGGCCAGTGATCCTGGCCACGTCCTCTAAACTGGGGACCATATGTCTCCAGGGCATTAGGAAAGCCCTACTTTCCGCATGCCACCTCCCCCGCAGCGCCTGCAGGAGAACCAAGTCGAGCCAAAATGGCTCGATCTCTAGAATCTCCGCGAACCCCATCTGGCGCAGGTGCGCCTTCTGGAAGTCCGGGAGTCCCCGATAGGCTCCTATCACTAAGTCTCATGAGATCCGGGCCCTCATCGTCCCCTGCAAATAAACAAGGAAAATTTCATCGGTCAATGAACAAAAAATCAATAAAATATTCCTTTTAAAAGGCGTCTGCAGTGATGGACGCCCATTGAAAGGCGTCCACCACCCTTGACGCCTTTTGAACTAATTTTCTATCCTATTTAAAAATTGAATTTTGGCCTGAATGGCGTTTAACCATGGCGACGTCCTTTGAAAGGCGTCACCTGGTCTGGATGCCGTTCAAGCCAGATTTCAGGTTCTCCTAAGAACCCCTTTCCTCCCTCTTTTCTTCATCCAAATGCATTCCATAGAGAGCTTACCAAGTGTAGAGCCTCTTCTTCTTCTTCTCCTCCCTCGATCGCCGCCGGTGGGGGGATATCTTCGCCAAGGATCGCCGCCGCCGCCTCTAAGGCCATAGCCTCCTTGGGAAGAATTTCTTCGTGCTCCTCCCTCCTCACCACACGGACGACGCGGCGACGTTTCCCCTTCGATCCTTCGCCGGGTTCCATGGCCAAGGAAGAAAACTTGAGAGAGAGAGAGAGCTAAAGGAAGAGAGCTTGAGAGGGAGTTAGAGAGAGCTTGAGAGGGAGTTAGAGAGAGCTTGAGAGGGAGAGAAGATGGAGGAAGAAGATGGCCGGTGATCACCGGTGATGGAGATGATCGCCGGAGAAGAGAGAAAGACGGTGATCGTCGAGGAGGTCGCCAGAGATGAGAAAGAGAAGTTTTGGAAAGAATGAGGAAGAAAGGGGGTCCTTCGCGGCTTCTATTAGAGAAAGTTAAAACACGTCTGGGTACAACGACGCCATTTAAGGTGCATAAACTTGGCAGCAAATGACAGATGTTTGAATTGGGTAAAAGGCGTCTATACATCACGACGCGTTTCAGTTTAAACCGCAAATTCTGGTCAGAACAGTACAAGGCATGATGATTAAACGCGTCCCCACTTCACGACGCGTTTCAGTAGATTAATTACAGAATTAATGGCAGAATTCTGTGGAAAAGTAAGAGAGAGAATTGAAAGGCGTCTACACCTATGGACGCGTTTCAAGGATAACTCAGGATTTTAAGGATTAATCTCTGATTTTTGGAAAGATATTTTTTATTGAAAGGCGTCTAAACGTGTGGACATGTTTTAAGATTAATTCGGGATTTTCAAGATAAATCTCTTATTTTGGAAAAGGATTTTTGACTAAATGGCGTCTATTTAAGTAGATGCGTTTCAATGATAATTCAAGATTTTAAGGATTAATCTCTGATCTTTGGAAAATGAATTATGGTTTAAAGGCGTCTTTCTGAGTGGACGCGTTTTATATTAAGTAAACCCGAATTGTCATATTTTAAGGAAAAATCAAGTTTTTACTCAAGGAAAAATCTTGGACAAGTCACAGAAGATCAGGGATAGATATCAAGGCATAAAAGAATAATTCTTTATTGAAATAAATTCTTTATTACATTATAAAATGAACAGAAAAAAAAAAAGAGCTTTCAAGGACGAATTTCCTGAAGCCCCATTACATATGGATAGGTTAAGCCTCTATGAGCATTTTGAGAAGATTTTACACGATGATTGAAACTAATATTCCATAGTGTGACTATAAATTCAGTAGCTTCATAGTCTTCATCGGATTCCAAGACACGCTTCTTGATTGGAGACGTATGGGAAAACTCAGGGAATTCATGGCGAGTCAGGCTGAGTTGAGTATAGCAGCGATGAGGATTGTACAGCACGAACTCAGTAGTCCCGATCAGTTTAAGCTCTGCACCTGCTGCACGGTGCACTCGAATGGGCTTTCCTACAATAGCAAGAGGTGAAGAGTCGAACCCATTTGCTGACATTGTTCTCAGATAATCTCTCTAGTCAACTCGAGTCTTGAGTTTTGACACTCGATTGATCATCTTCTTATTGAATTTCACAATGTTGGAAATATGGAAGATCGGGCTATTATGATATATTTGAGATGGTCTTGCAGAATTTCTAGTGTGATATTCAAACTTGAAGTGCAACTCAACCCACAGAGCGAAGAGTAGCATGCAACCATAAGGAGATTGACCTGTAGACGCTGCAGAGAGCCCACTGTAGAGATAGGCTAGAATCTGTGCCGATTTGTCTTCCCTTAAAGATCTCGCAGATTGCACTGACTTGATCATCTTCAAGAAACTTGTCTTGAGCAAGAAAGAACAAAGCTCCAGCTAGGCACATGGTGAATGCTTTCATCACGTTCTCGGTGTCATCCTCTTTAAGATCTTTAATTTCGTACAAAGTCCACTCTGCTAGCTTTGCAAGGTTGATTCCTTTCTTGGTGAGGCATCCTTTAACGTCTTTTGCATCATTCATGATTTTCATCAACAATTGTTGACCTGTGATCTTTTCCCTCATCAGAGCTATCTTATTCTGAATCACTTCGTTGTTGCCATTCAACTTAATTTTGGAAAGGCCCAATAAGAGTTCAACCTCTTCTAGAAGAATAGTGCATTCAAATTCAGGAAAAAGAAAGGTATGGGTTTGAGGATGCCATAACTCAATCAAAGTGCCCATAGCTGTCCAGTCCACGTTTAAACTCTTGTAATGCTTTGCATGGACTACTAGACCTTAGATGTTCCACTTGGAAACAAAGGATTGTATAGAAATAGTGGTACTTTTAGCAAGCTTGCGAATCCAAGGGAGAGATGTGAATTTCCTTGGGCCGGGAAACAAAAGATATGCCTAGAAAATAAAAGGAGAATTGATATGAAATTATTTGAAGAACTTGAAGAACATGGAGAAAAAGGGAAATTGAAGAAAAAGGATTGCAGGAAAAGAAGATTTAACTTATTTGGAGGTTAGGATCTCTTCCACTTAGATAATCTTTCACGTCGGAGAGCCTCTCTAGCGTCTTCTTCACCCTCTTGCTTGAAGAATCCATCTTGTTCTTGAGCTTTTCCTTCTTGAAGTCTTGAAAACCTTGAAAATCCTTAAACTTTGAAGAAAATATGTAACTTTGATCTCTAGATTGTGTTAGGAATTGCCTTGATACAAGTTTATGGAGTTTATATAGAGAAGATTGCGATTCTAAGAAGGCTTTTCCGGATTGGAGAAGGGATGTGCATGAGAAGAGTTGGAATCCGGGTAGAAATTAGCCAGAACCTGTTTCTACGACTGAAAAGGCGTCGTAGAACAGCGACGCGTTTTGGTTACACTTAATGGCGTCGGTTCGATACGACGCGTTTCAGAGTTTTCTGTTATTTATCCGAAATTCAATATTTATCCATATTTTGATGCTTAATTAAACACTTGCTTGAAGTTACTGATGAATTTTTGAGTGCAGGAAATTCAGGAAAATCCAAATAAAGCTAAAAATTCAAAGAAGATGCTACTGTGGGAGTTTATGAGTCCCGACCATGGCTAAAAAGACGGTTATCTCTATCCTTTGTATTCTTTCATGTGATTGATTTACATCATCATAACTATATGTTAAATATTTATTAGACTATATCAAGGACCTTGTGATTTTGATGAAACTAGAATTTGAGTTCCCCTTCAACAAAAACGGTGATAATTCTAGAGAATTCTTAATCGCACGGATAAGCCATCAGTATGTGGATAAACGAGCTTCGGCTTAGTACTGAATTGTAAGAATTGGTATCTTGACTCATTAATGACAATTTAACAATATTATCCTTAATTAATTTATATTTCATTTGACTTTATATTTTTCTTTTAGCCCAGCATGCATCATGTAGGACTTTGATATAAGTGTGATAAGAATTAATTATTGATTAAGTTTCAGACCATTAATTAAATAATTCCAACATGATATGAAATATTCCATTCTGAATTGAGTATCTTGATTATATTTAAGGTTCTCTTAAAGATATCCTTAGATTTCTATCTTTTTTTGGACTCTTTATCAAACATTTCTTGTTTTCTTTTAAAGATCCATCATGGCTGCAGCACGTCCATATTGACTGGCAATCGCTCCCCATGATGAAACATGCAATGTCTATGACCTGGGATACTTCCCAATCCGTGGAGGTTAATCGACTTCATTTTATTTCTTTGTATATTTCATTCAAACAGGATTGATTGCATCGATATTATTAAGTTATCTTCATTGATGATTTTGACAAAAATTACAATCATGTGATGTTAAGAGCGTGCCTCATCACACCTTGGCATCACATTTTCAGTACATTCCATTTCATTTCACTCCCTTGTAAAAATGATGTCAAAGTGAGGCAGTTGTAGACACGCTAATTTTAACATCATTTTAAGTAAATTTCATGTTATATAATAATGCCTCAAAATGGTCTGATATTTAATCATTAATTAATTTTTATTAATTTTTCTGGATTAATTATCTAAATGACATCGGTCAGACAGACATAATTTAAGTTAATCAATTAAATTGATTTTAACTCAGATTTTTAATCAAATATGAAAAAGTCTAAAAGACGTCTACATGTGGAGATGCCATTTAGGGTTTTATTCCTATTTTGATTGTTAATATAATTTTTAATTAATTTATTAATAAACTAAAAGACATCTACCATGTACGACGCCATTTATGTCTCCTAAGTTGTTTCTGTCTCTTTTTTCGGATGTTTATCCTTATCTTAATTAGTCTAAAAGACGTCTCTCATGAGTGACGCGTTTTAGATAATTACAGATAAAGATGAATTAATCTGTGTTTATCTGTTTATTAGTTGGATTAACTTCAAAATCCTTCATATTAATCTTTAAGTAACTGCGGATGCGTGAACTTTAAGCCTATAAATACCAAATCCCTTGGTCATTAAAAAGTTAGTGATTATTAGTGATAATTCTTGAAATATTAGTGATAATTTTGAGTTCTAAGAAGAAGACGACGTCCAAATACTGAAGGATCAAGGTGCTACTACTTCTAAGAGTCTTCATCCTTTCTTCGTCCTTTCAAGATCCATTCAAGACCAAAGCTTTCGAGGGGCCATCTAACTTAGTTTTTAATTAATTTCTATATCTTTCTCATATCTTTATCACATTAGCATCATATTTTCATCACATCACTCCATGTAATACACACTCACTAGCATAATTTCAAACCTATTTGTTTAAGGGGTTTAAAAGACCATCAAACAAGTGAGTTCTTTGTTTAAGTTGCATGATTAAAATTTCTACTGGAATAGATACTATCTCTGCTTGAGTTCTTATTATTTTTTTTTATCTTTGTTTGTTGCAAGGTATAAAAGAAGATAAAGAGGAGAGAATCAACAACAAAGGAAGGAAATCTAGATGATCTTCTAAGTCTGATAAGCAACCAAAACAAGAACAAAGTCAAAATGGCTCTCTTTCTTCAGTCGGATGAAGGAGGGGAATCAATGACTTCAACATCTCTCAATTCCAAAACAGGTAGGCGATCAATCTTTTCTTTTGGAACTTTTTAGTTAAGAGTTTTTGGCGATCACATTCACTTAGTTTTTAATAAGTTTATTTGTAACATAATCAACATAAAATTTTCATGATAATCACACCCCTAATTTGAGCACTTACAGCGTGCTGTCAAACCCTAACCGGTCGACTCACTTGGATTGGATGCCGCTGATGAATATCGAAAAACTCTTTTCCCGATATTATCGTCCGCCCTGGCCAGGGACTTCCGCGCATTCTTCTTAGATCATTCTCTCTCTAAGTACCGAGTGCGAATGATTCCTTATTGACCCACAATTTCCTTCGACGATATTCCGCTGTACCCAATCCTTGGTTGTTTAGAATCCCATGGTTAGAGATTCATAAACCAAGGTCAAAGCACAGAAGTCTACCGACAAGATGTCCTTGGTGTCTCAAGTCCGAGGACCATCCACGCAACTGCGACAATAAAATCAAACTGGTTGACTGTGAGGTACAATACCATCCAGGGATTCAGTCGGATCAGTTCAGTGAACTTATTCTTTAATGAGCACCTACAGATTCGCCTTAGTGTCTCTACACAAGTGACTTATGAGATCAATTACCCTCATCATATGAGCATGAGTAATCTGTACTAGTCTAACCCGATATCCGATGTCCTTCTCGGATATCCTTCGACTAGGAACGATTAAGAATATGTGTGTTTAAGTGATCAGTCTCACTAGTATGATCTCATCATAAGCTGATCACTATCGCACATATTCACGGACTTCATTATGAGACGACAATTAATACGATTTACACACAATGAATATTATGTCATTATATTAATTATTATGAACGAGATTACAAAGTCATATTGGCTTGTAGGCCACCTAAGACTAACAGAACTAAGCATTGGGGATGAGTTGGACATGGGCTAGTCGGTATTACTACAAGTGGTTACAAATAAAACGAGGAACCGGACCTAGGAGAAACATTTCTTTATAGGCTACAAAAGAGTTAGGGTCCTCAGAGGGGAGTCGGTCACCTGGGCCGCCTTCTACCAGGCAGTACCTGTGGGGCACCCTGTAATCTTCCATCATCCTACCCAATTCTGCATGTTTAATGACACTATGGCTATGACGGGCCAACGCCGGAGCCCTCCTCTCCGATTGACTGGAGGTGCTAACGACCTTGTCGAAGGCCATAGCAAGGGTTTACAACAGATCACTAGACTAAAGGGACAAAGAGTCATTAAACAATGAGGAGGTCGAGGACTCCAAGGACCAAGAAATGGACCCATAAGGAGGAGACGATGAAGAAGCCCTAGAAGACCCTAAAGAATCAACAACATCAAACCTAGAAGCCAGGATGGACTCACTGGAGAAAACGCAGGACATGCAGGGTGATGGTGAATCCCCTCTTCCCTAACTCCATCGAGTGAAGGAGATGCTCAAGATGGCGCAGAAGAAATGTTAGCCTTCTTCTGAACCTTGCCTTTATAGGGAAAAGCCAACCAGATCCCCTACATCTTTGACTCGCCTGAGAGATCGAGAGGTGTCAAAACGCTCCGCCATGATGACTAATTAGACGTACACCATCATGACGACTCAAGACGTCTTCTCTTCTACGGAATGACGCCACGTGTACGTCCGACACATCCCATACTGTTCAAAGGGTGCAAGCAGCAGAGAGACATCATCCTCTTTTTTAAATGGACGTCCTTTCGGCATACAGCCGGCGCCCCGTTTCCCGCGCCCGCGGATCCTATCAACCCTCTTTGGACCTCCCGCTTCGTATCACTCCCACCTTTGAATCTCGAAATTGGAAGTAAGGGGACCAATGATGAGGGATGATTGGAGTCCGACCCAATCAGGCCTAAATAATAGAATGCCCAAGGGCTTGCGGCCCACAGGCCATCACGTGACTTATTCAGGCTCTCCAACAGACAAGTTAAGGGCCGGGACCGACAACATAGGGGCCTGGGTTCCCTAGAGAGTCAAGTCTCAAAAGGGCCAACGCCTCAATCAGTAAGTCCCGAGATCACTGGTATCTCAGTTAATACTCTCGACCACCGAGAGGATTTGATTCTCTCGGTGGCCCAGAACCTCCGCTTCGACTGGAGGAGGCAAGGTCCCTAAGCTTGAAGATAACGGTCTCTGTCCTCTTGAGAGAGTGCGACCCTCTGGGTCAATCCATAACTCTTTCACCTTGTCATTGGGCGGATCTTATGGTCTAACAACGTAACCGCCCACTAAAGACATGTTCTCACGATTTGCTCTCCTCGTCAAGAGAGGAAATCTCGCCTTCCAACCTAGTGACTCACGATCCTCTCAATCGAAGAACGTGGATTGTGGGCCAACAAGCCCCCATGAGAGCAATGGTCCCCATAGTGCCGTATAAAGATGGAAGATAAATACCTCAGCTTTCTTCCGGAACATGTATGTTCTAAACCACACTTGACTCTAGAAATTTTTTTAGTCTTTATCTCTTTCAAGAAACCTGACTTAGGCGTCGGAGGATTTAATATCTTAGAAGAACGGGACCCTTCTGACGTCCTCTCCTTTCCTTACAGGTTCCAATCCTAGACGTTTCATGTTTTACAAATTCTACTGCGTCGTAGAGACCTAATTTGACAGTCGTCATCGTCTAACCAATTTATGACTGCTACAAGATGAAAACATGTGATGCAAAAAATGTCATCACATAAGTGATATTTTTTTTAAAACTTGTTTGTTTATCCTTGCGTTCGTAAAAGGAGATGATTTTGGCACCAAGTTGGTAACAGAGCGCCCCAAAACGAGGTGGCGAGGCGCCTCGCCACGTCATCGGAACAGCCCGGTCGGCGACCCTCGACCGTCTCCTTTGGATGTGGATCGGACATTCATATCAAAATGAGAGGTACGCCTCATCTGACCTCCCAAATTACACCGCGCAGTTGCACACCCACCCCCACCCTTTCCTCCTTCCCCAACCCCAACGTCGCCTCGCCCGTCCGTTTAGGGTCCCCCTCTCTCCCCCCTCTCGCTGTCCAGAGTCCTCGATCGCTCTCCCTTTGCGCCCCCCCCCCCCCCTCTTTCTCTCGCCTCTTGTCTTGACCGCCCGGTGAGCGGAGAAGCCAAGCTCGCGGCGCCATTTCTCTCGCAGAGGAGAAGACCCTAGAAGAAGAGGGGCTCTCCGGAGGATTTCAAGTAGGTCCCAGCTCAAGGATCTCCGCGGTTTCTTCTGTAAAACCAACCCCCCACCCCAAGTGAAAGCTGGTCGTGACTTGACATCTGTTTGGTTTCTTGAGATGGAATCCGATCGGGATTGAGGTAACGTTCTTGCTCTCCTTCCCGGATTTTCGTTCCTCTGTCTTTCTTTTTTAAAATTATTTTTCATGGTGGCATTCGATGAGATCGTCTTGGTGCTTCCATTGCAGTGTTTCAGATGTCGACCATTCGGTTTGTTTGCGAAATGTGATCGCGTGCAGTTTAATTCGATTTGTTTGTCGTTTCCACTGTGGATTTCGGCTAGGATCTCTAATGATCATCACCTGCGTTATCATTGCTGGTCAGTTATTTCTTCAGCCTATCTACAGCTGAGATCTTCATGCGATTGAAACTATACTGCCATGTTCTTCAGGCTGAATCCTCCCGTGAATCTTCAACTGGGATTTAAACACTCTACACAAAATGTTCTCTACCAAGGGCCCATTTGTTTTCATGTAAAATAGGCCGTATGAAAAGTTTTTTCCGAGAAGTGTATTAGAATCACTTATTTGGTAATCCATAAAACGTAAGTCAACGGAAAGGTTAATTCATTGACTTCCCCTTTTCTCGATTTTGGCATCCATGGGATAAGACCGAATGTCCTTTTCCAAAGGATATGAAAACATTTTCAAAACTACCAAATGACAAATTTTGTTTTTGTTTTCCTTGTAGATGTGTTTCCTTAGGAAATCTTTTACATCCGACTATGTTTTACGTATAATCTAAGGGTCCATTTGTTTCCATGTAAATTACGCCACAAGAAAAGCTTTTCCTGAAAAGTATATCGCAGTCACTTATTTGGTAGTCTATAAAATTCTAGTCAATGGAAAACTTAATTCATTGACTTTCTCGTTTCCCGATCTTGGCATCCATGAGATAAGACCGAATGCACTTTTCTAAAGGAGCTGAAAATATTTTTATAAGTATCAAATAACGAATTTTGTTTTCATTTTCCTTGTAAATGTGTTTTCTTAGAAAATCTTTTCCATCCGAATGTGTTTTACATGTAACCAAATGGACCCTAAATGTTTTGGATGTTGAATGTGTTTTACATGTAACCAAATGGACCCTAAATGTTTTGGACGCTAAATAGCTTTTATCTGTTAGCTTTACAAACTATTTGATCAGCTGAGCTGAGCTAGCCAACCAAATTCCAACCACTATTCAGATCTAATGGGCTTGGATTGGTAGACTTAAGGCTCGTTTCATGTGTTGTGGCCATAAAATCTCAGTTTGGAAAATCATCAATTTTAAAACCAGTGAAAGTAAAATCCCTGATAAAATCACCAGTTTTGGATTATGGTGGTTTTGGACTGAAAATTGAAATCAGCTAAAAGGAGGATTATAAGGGTCAACCAATTTTGAAATACCATAAATTCACGACACTCCAAAACGTATGAACAATAATGTAAAACAATTTACAGCAATCCAAACATAATGAAAACACCGTTTTATGCTATTTATGATATTTTACAGGATTTTGCAACACACCAAGTGACCAACGAGCCTTTAATCAAAGCATTATGAGTTTTGATTCTTCCAATTACGTAACATGCATTTGTCAACATTATTGCTCTCAAATCTTGGAAATAACCTTATAATTGAGAGTGGAAAATCAGAATACACATGGGGTTGTCAAATGATATTTTGGTGCAATATTACAGATTTTGGAGCATTTAGAGCTCCTTGGCTAATGTGCTGCTAATGTGGCTCTTTCTCCTTCATTCTCACCCACATATTTTGACTTTGCCACAATTCAACTCTTTTATGATTATGGGAAATCTGGTGACTCTTATTAAAAAAAATCG
This sequence comes from Zantedeschia hybrid cultivar, assembly GCA_030544215.1. Taxonomy (NCBI): domain Eukaryota; kingdom Viridiplantae; phylum Streptophyta; class Magnoliopsida; order Alismatales; family Araceae; genus Zantedeschia; species Zantedeschia hybrid cultivar. Next base: position 41,987,930 of record JARZZO010000015.1, read on the forward strand.
AGGACACCATTGTTAACTTTTCTTTGACATTTCCGTGGTAAATGAAAAGTAAATGTGTTATAAATGCAATCACTTGTTAAGATTGTCCTCTGGGACATGTTCTACAGTCAAGTCATGAGTCGGGTAGGAGGAGAGGGCTACTTGTGGGATAGCAATCGATACATGAATATATTCTAGAAAGTCATATAACATGCTATAGGATCTCGGGAGTGAGTCACATCTTTCATATTTTCTTTCTTTCTTTTTTAATTAGTCAATCTTTTCATAGTCAACTGTTTGTCGATTGGTGACCTATCCTTAACCTCAAGTGGCAGGGATAACCACGCATTAGTGGTCATAGAGTGGTTGAGCAGGTTGTGCATGGACATCCCTCTTAGCCTCCATCTGTTTGCCTCAAAGTATCTTCAGATACTCAATTGGATAGTAGAAAATCAGGTTGATGTGGATATATGGTCTCCGAACTGTAAGAAAAGGGATGTTTCATGCCGCTACAACATAAATTGTAAGGAGCAAGAACCGATGTCCCTATATCGCCAAAGTATAGATCATATAGGTCCGTCCCGCTAATGAAGTGATGACACTTTATATTATGTAAAAATAACACATCATGTGGAGAATCTTGTTTCACAATAAAAGATAACCAACTTTCAGTGGTATCCTAAAATATTTGAAGGCATTCTAGGCTTTAATTTTCATAAGTCTCCTTCACAAGGAGGTGTTATTTCTACTTTTGTCCATTTTCATATAGTTGTTCATCTTACATTTCCACCTAAAAGCTAATAGAATATGACTATCGTAACATAAATATCATAGAAAAAGTCCAATATTTAAAATTCACAAGGTGATCTTCAGGTTCACGTGAACCAGCTTTTTGATGGACTTTGTTCATTCATACTCATTTTCATTTCTTCAGTGAGGTTGCCATGTTGCTGTTTTATGGATTAACCTCCATTTAGGAGAACAACTTCGAGTCACAATCATAAAGGAATCTAGAAAACAAATATGAATTCTTTTCATGGGATTCCTACACATTATTAAACAAAGGATGGTTCATTTGGACTGTATAGTGGTGATGTTTTTAGATTAATGAAGACTTCGCTCATGACAATTTCTCATGTAGAGAGGCATGTGCATATTAAAGTCTTTAATTTCACCTCAAATATCAGTATGACTTGGTACAATTAATTCTGAAAATGGGTAAAAACAGTACAAAACTAGACATGAAACATGTAAATTTTCATGAGTTGAGCATGCCTCTTTAATTTAGTGATAACCTTCTTTGACAAATTCACATAGGCAACATATAAATTCTATAAAACTTCCTTTTATAGTCCCCAATTCAGACTCTGTTTTGCAGAGGTTCCCTTGTTTTATGCATGTCTTACAACCCTTAAACCTTCCCAAAACCCAAATAAAAAGGGGCAAAGGTTTATTATCACCCTACCTCTTGAAGTAAATCTTAGCATGAAGAAGATCTCCCATGGATGGCAGTACCGGTATCGATACGTACCAGTATCGGTATCGGTATGCCAGTTTAAACTGCTTAAAAAAATCTTGGAAAAATAAGAAAAAATTAAGAAAAAATCAGAAAAAATGAAAAATGAAATAAAAAAATAATTGGATATGTGTTGAGTGTGACAAAGGTGGATTAAGGCAAAGGAGTATGCATAACACATACTAAATGATTATTTTGATACATATTAAACATAGAAAATATTCTATTAGTGTACTAAACATTTATAAATAATAAATGTTAATGAAATCAAACTATTGTTACCCATGAAAAACAAAAGTGAGTATACTAATATTGATAATAACCCGTAAAACTTTCTGATTCATCCTCCGGTTGCTATTACTGGTATCCATAATAAGGTTGCAACATATGTTCCCTATATTCACCATAACTAAACAATGATGCAGTCAAGTTGTGCATCGCTTTCTCAATCTCTCTTGGAGTATACGTTTGTTGACTTGTTGAAATTCCAAAATCAGGATGCAAAGAAGCACCTTGAGGATAAGAAATAGATCCTGACCCATAACTGCTATTGGATGAATAGAATTGTAAGTCTTCATATTTTGCTTGATTTCCCCAACTATACATGTCTGCTTCTTGTTAGCCACCTCCATAACCTGACTACTGTCTATACTGACTTTGTGAATCATAATTTCCTTGACTTTGACTTTGTCCTCTACTGGTGTTAATGTACAAGGAGAAACTAGGTGCATAACTCCGCCACCAGCAGTAGCATCTACAGTTGCACCAGCATCATCACTATGAGACTGTGTGCCATCATCATCATCATCATCATCATAATCAATAATCAACTTCCTTTTGACCTTGTTTGATTTTTTTTCTTTGTGATGTCTCTTGCTGGCTACCCCTTCCTGTTGTATCTTTTTTCAGCCGATCGAATACTCCTTTTTCTCGTGGTATACGTCTCACATAGAATTTGCTTTATCTCAACAATCACGGGGTCGTCTCTAACAGTTATATTAGTCCTCTCAAGTGTGGATGTGCTTATTCTCTAGCAGGTTCAAACTCAATATCAGGCACAAACAAAGACTCATGCTCTCTTTGACTCTGATGCTCATCTAAAGGAGGTGGATCTTCTTTTTGTCCTTTTGATGTTCTTAATTTTGGATCTCTAGTTATAGTCCTATCTAATATGCTTTCTGCCCATTCTGTATCATCATGATCAAAAGTTGGCTCATCAACAATTGCTCTCATCTCAATCAAAGTCTGCAAGGAATTCTCATCATCAAATAATTCATTCACATCAATTTGATCAATAATATCTTTTGCCTGCCATACAACTCATTTTTCTCTCAATTGTTGTTTCAACTGGATGTTTTTGATCCTCAATCTCATGTTGTAATGGCAGTATACCAATTTATCTAATCGTCAGCCTTTAACCGGTTACGAACTTTTGAGTGTATAAGGTTGAATGTGCTCCAATTTTTTTTACATTAGCTTGCCAGTGTCGTCTGATTCAAAACTCTCACAACAACGGAAATCAAAGAGTTATAACATCTGTCTCTGTTGTACACCATGATCTACCACTCAGTTGTTACATCAGTAAATTTTTTTTTGAATCAATATCTATTCTTATTTCTTATCATTGTGCATATGACTATAATATAATAACTAAGTATACCTGAGTTCATTTTCTTTATGGCATTTGGTACCTACTCCTCATTATATGTTTCGAGCCTTAGTTTAGACATCTCCATCTATAGGGATAGAATGAACAATAAATACAATCGATAGAATCTTAAAAACACAAGTAATTAATTATATGTTAAAGTCACTTGATATAATTGATAAACACATGTCTTTTTGTTTCAATTTTATCTTCTACCATCTTTGACAAGCGTGTGATCACATTGAGTGTGCCTTGGATCACCTTTCCATTAATGTGCACTTTACGACTGTAGATTATTCGAAGACTTAAAATAACCTGTATTTAGGTGGATGAATTAGTAAATAACAATTTAATGAATAATATGTGATTTAATGATATGAGACATCACTTACCAGTTGTATGCAAGTCGTAGTATAGTGTATTTTTCCATCTGATATCAATAATTTCCCACCACTTGATATAATTTTTGGAAAATACTTTCTTGATGTACATCTTAGCAATATCAATTGCCTCGTACAGATATCCTATGTAATTTTTATCATCCTCATTCATCAATTTTAAGACCTTTACAAATGATTCCACTAATAAGAGATAAGTGTGTACATTGTTTCAAATTTTTTTGTTATCTATGGTTTATCCCACTTCCAAATGTACAGATTTAGCATAAGAAGAGATCTTGTGCACATACTCCAATAAGTCCTTATTATACATAAAATTCTTGATCCTATTCCTAAAGTTGTACAAAGATTCTAAGGGAATGAAATTTGATCCAAATATTGTAGGCCTTGCACGGATGAGATTTCGGCCCCCATTTGCTTGTTCTCTGAATATGTTTAAGATCTTATGATGGCTATAAATATATTGGGTAATTCTTTGTGTTCTCTTTACTGCCTTATTTATATTCGGGTCTTGTCAATATCTTCAAGCATCAAGTGCAGACTATGAGCTGCATATGGGCTTGTCCATTAACTTCTTCTCTGTAGTTTTATAACTTAGTTCATTATCAGTGACTACTTGGACAACATTTTTTCTCCTATATTCTGCACCATTTGATCCATCAAATTAAATAAATATTTGACATTCTTTACATAGTTTGATGCATCAACATATTTCCTAAAAATTGTTTTTTCAGTGTAATAAATTAAAAAATTAACTATAGATTTTTTTGTGGTATTAGTCTAGCTATCGGACATAATTATGCATCATCTATCCTTTCATACAATTTTAAAGCTTTCAACCCACTGTTGAAGCTCCTCATATTCTTCATCAAACCCATGTCCATATATGTCTTGACGTGTATGAACTTTTAACCTAGAGTTATAATATCTTATGGTGTTAATCATAGGCTGAAAATAAAGAGACTGAGTAGCATGTGAGAGAATACCAGTATGCAAAAATTATTTGCAGATGCTGTTAAAAGCATGTCCTGCTACTTTAGCTGACTTTTTGACTCCTCTCAATGCTTACTTGATTTTTGGCTGACCAGAACTTTGCCTTATAAAAATATTACTATGCATAGAATCCACTTGATGTGTATCATATCCTGTTGTGTGATGAGCCATAGAACCCTAGCCTCGATATTGAGTTGTGCCTGTTCTTGATGGTCCAGAACCTCTCCTCCGGGCTTCGTCTTCTACTAGATGCCACAAATTCTCTCTTTTAACTGCAGTTATCTTAGGATTTGAATCATCATCACTAGAGTCAACAATATGTTCAACCCTTTGTCTTTCATGTAGGGAAATGCTACTAACCCTAATGTACAACCCTTTGCCTTCTCTATTTTTGTCTACTTAAAATCTCTTCTTGGAGTTCAATTTCCTCTTCATTCCTTTGTTTCTTCTTAACTTTTCATCTATGCAACAATGCACGTATCTCGTTGAATATTGGTCGGGGACAAACGGTACACCTCGCGATTTATCCCAAGATTCCTGTTAAATGTTCTTTTCCTCTGGTCACTCTACCACCTATATTTTTACCACAATATTTGCATTTCACTCTCCTCCTTGCAGCATTAATCAAGGTGATATGAGCTCACCTTGGGTCCTGTTCTTGCTGTCTCTTATCGGACTGCTGATGTTCATCCATGATCTTACAACAACTAAACTCAACTCAACTTAACTCAACTAAGCCTTAATCTCAAATAATTGGGATTGGCTATATGGATTCTTTGTCTCCACTCTAAACGATTTTGGACTACCTCTTCTGAAAGGTTTAAAGCCTCTAAATCATATTGTACTACCTTCTTCCAAGTTAATCTAGGTCTATCCCTTCCTTTCTTTCCCTCCTCTATCCTAATATGCTCTACTTTTCTAACTGGAGCTTCCTTAAGTTTACGCCTAACATGCCCCAACCATCTCAATCTTTCTTCTTTCAATTTGTCTTCAATTGGTACCACTCCCACATTTTCTCTAATATATTCATTACGAATTTTATCTAGTCTAGTATATCCGCACATCCACATTAACATTCTCATCTTGGCAACACTTATCTTAGAGACATGTTGCCCCTTCATCGCCCAACACTTGCTACCATATAACATTGTAGGTCTTATTGTCGTACGGTAGAATTTTTCTTTCAGCTTCGTCGGAATCTTGCGGTCGCACAAGAGTCCCGTGGCAAATCTCCACTTTACCCATCCTACTTTAATCCTATGGCTAACACCCTCAGCACACCTTCCATCTTCTTGGAGGATCGAACCAAGATATTTGAAATAGGTGCTTTGGGGTATAGTCATCCCATCTAAGTTAACTCCTTCTTTTTCGTCCATCCGACCTTCACTAAACTTACAATGCATGTATTATGTCTTAGTTCTAAACTTGAAACCTTTAGACTTTAAGGTGCTCCTTCAAAGTTCTAATTTTCTATTAACTCCTTCTTGCGTCTCATCTATCAACACAATATCATCCGCAAATATTATACACTACGGAATGTCCTCTTGTATATCCTTTGTTAAATCATCCATAACTAATGCACAAAGGTAAGGACTTACTGCTGATTCTTGATGCACTCCAACAGAAATAGAGAAATCTCTTATTTTATTTTCAATAGTGCGGATACTAGTAATTGCTCCTTCATATATGTCTTTTAATACTTGTATGTACCTCGTAGATACTCTCTTGCGCTCCAACACCCACCACAAGACATATCTTGGAACTCTATTATATGCCTTCTCCAAATTGATGAATACCATATGTATATCTTTTTTCATATCTCTATATTTCTCTATTAAGTTCCTAATAAGAAAGATAGCTTCTATAGTTGATTGACCCGGCATAAAGTCGAATTGGTTGGCCGAGATAGTTCTGTCACAACGTAAACGATTTTCTACAACTCTCCCCCACAATTTCATAGTATGACTCATGAACTTGATTCCTTTATAATTTAAGCATCTCTAGATGTTTCCTTTGTTTTTAAAAATAGGTACAAGAGTGCTCTTCCTTCATTCATCTGATATTTTCTTAAAGACTAGGATCTTGTTAAACAGTCGGGTCAACCATTCCGCTCTACATCTTCTACACATTTCCACACTTCAATAGGAATTCCATCAGGGCCACAAGTTTTACCTATTTTCATCATCTTCAATGTTTTTTTGACTTCCGAAAATTTAATTCTCTTAGTATTATAGTTCACATTACGTTCTATTGTACATTTTATGCCCACTATATTTTCACTATGATTATCATTAAAAAGATTGTCAAAATAGCTTCTCCGCCTTTCTCTAATGTCGTCGTCTTTCATCAAAATCTTTTCCTCACTATCCTTGATGCACCTAACTTGGTTAAGATTCCGACATCTTTTCTCTCTTATCCTTGTCAATCTATAAATATCTTTTTTCCCTTTTTTGGTTTTAAGTTTCTCATACATCTTTTCAAAGACTTGAGCTCTTGCTCGACTAACAACTTCTTTTGCTTCATTTTTTGCTATCTTATATTGTTCATAAGTCTCATTATTATCACACTTTGGCAATCTTTTATACCATTCTTTTTTACTCTTCACCGTCTTTTGTACTTCCTCACTCTATTACCACCTTTCTTTCGTAGGTGAGCTATGTCTTTTAGACTCTCCGAGCACTTTTCCAGCTACTTCTTTAATCTTTGAGGCCATATCTATCCACATAATATTTGTTTCTAAATTCGACTTCCAATCATCCATATTGAGAAGTTCATTCTTAAACATCACTTACTTCATCCCTTTAATTCCTACCACCTTGTTTTAGCCGCACTTTTCCTTCTAAACGTATATGACTATCTCTTGATCTTAATATCTAAGACTACTAACCTGTGCTGACTTGTTAAGGCTTCTCGAAGAATAACTTTGCAATCCTTACATAAAGCGCGATTTGTATTTCTTATGAGAAGAAAGTCAATTTGACTTTTATTTTGTCCACTTTTAAAGGTTATTAAATGAGATTCCCTTTTTATAAAGTATGTACTAGTATAAGGTCATAGGTCATAACAAAATCGAGGATGCTTTTTCCCTCCTCATTTCTGATCTCAAAGCCAAAGTTTCCACGAACCTTCTCATAACCTTGACGTTCACTTTCTACATACTTATTGAGGTCCCTATCAATAAAGATATTCTCTTCATTTGATATGCGCTGCATAAGGTCATCCATCTCCTCTCAAAACCTCCGTTTACTCTCACTATTTAATCCAACTTTTGGAACATAGGTACTAACTATATTAATCACATCTCCCTCTATAATTAATTACACTAGGATAATCCTATCTCCTATTCTTCTCACTGCTACCACTGCATTCTTTGAAGTTTTATCAATAATAATGCCTACTCCATTCTTATTTCTCTCCTTTCCCGTATACTATAATTTGTAGCCTGTATTTCCCACTTCCTTACTTTTCTCTCCTATCAATTTAGTCTCTTGAATGCAAGTAATATCGACTTTTCTTCTCTCTATAGTGTCAACAAGTTCTATTAACTTTTATGTAAGAGACCTGATATTCCAAGAACCTACTCTGATTCTTCTCTCAACCGGCATTTTCTTAGAATTCTTTCTGTAGTAACATCTATATTCTTTAAGTTTGTCATGTGTCCTATTTTTTGATCGGTTTCATGGACTAGCTTCTTTACCTACACTCGTCCATGATATGAGAACCTTTGCTCATTTAGTACCACATCCGGGCGCCGACGTGGCGCGTTGCTTGCGGGGAACGTCCTCTACCCTTGCCTATTTCTCACTACAACAAGAAAGAAAAGAATAGAAACAGATATAAGTACAATTGGCATCATACTCGGATGCTTATGCTCTGAAGTATGTAATGAAGGTTGTTTAGATTTCAATTGATGTTTAATTAAGGTAATTAGATAAAAGTATCAAATTTTAATTGCTAATTAGGGGGATTTTTTTCTAATTAATGTTCAATCAACGCAATTGACAGCGTGCTTCTACTCTAAAGTATGCGATGAAACTTAATTATATTTTAATTGATATTTAATTAAGGTAATTAGACAAAACTCCCAATTTTTAATCACTAATTAAGGTCAAAATTAAGTTTTTTTTCCCGTAATTAACTCTCAATCAACGGAATTGACAGCATGCTCCTACTTTAAAGTAAGTAATGAAGTTTAATTAGGTTTTAGTTGATGTTTAATTAAGATAATTAAACAAAAACTCTAATTTTTAACTGTTAATTAAGGTCAAAATCGAGATTTTTCTCTAATTAGCATTCAGTCAATGCAATTGGCAGTATGTTCATGTTCTAAAGTATGTAATGAAGCTTAATTAGGCTTCAATTGATATTTAATTAAGATAATTATACAAAAACTCTAATTTTTAACCACTGATTAGAGTCAAAATTAGGATTTTTGCCTAATTAACCCTCAATTAACGCAATCGACAGTATGCTCTTACTTTAAAATATGCCATGAAACTTAATCAGACTTCAATTGATGTTTAATTAATATAATTAGACAAAAATCACAATGTTTAATTACTAATTATAGTCAAAATTGAGATTTTTCTCTAATTAGCGTTCAATCAATGCAATTGACATTATACTTTTACTTTAAAGTATGTAATAAAACTTAACTAGGCTTTAATTGATGTTTAATTGAAGTAATTGGACAAAAACTCTAATTTTTAATCGTTAATTATAGTCGAAATTGGGGGTTATGTCTATTTGATTAAGAAAGGAAACGTAAACAATTTAATAACACTTAAGAAGTAAAAAATAATAAAAATATTTAAAAAATATATATACTTTCTTCTTTTCCTTTCTTTCTTCCATCCAAAACCGCCCAGGCGATGACGGCAGCGTACTGCAGCGGCGCCTTCTCTTGAAAGTGAAAGGGCCCCTTTTAAAGGGGCCTTTCACGTGTACTTGTCGTTACCGACCTGGTTTCGAGCGTATCGGCCGATACCGGTTGATACACCCAAAACTGGGTTGGTATCGACCGCTACATTTTTTTTTTTTTGTATTGGGCATTCTACCTCGTATTGGTATCGGTCCGGCCGATACTGCCAACCATGAGACCCCCCCACTCAACTGAAGAAGATTCCTGGTTGTAGTTGCTCCCTTGTTTTGCTTCCCTCTCTCTCTCTCCCTCTGCCCCCCTCTCTCTCTCTCTCTATACACACACATAGAGTATCATCTCTCTCTGTAATGACCTACAAAAATAAGGATATCTACACAATTATATAAAGAAAAAAGGGAGATATTTAAAAGAATCCTTATATTTCTAATAAACATATCAAATGAAAAGTTTACTTATGATTTTAGTGAGTTTTTGGTGCAATTAAGTTGTTAGTGAGTGTTACAAAAATATATATAATTATGAAAATAATATATTTATAATTTTTTTTAAAATATAAATATAATTATCAAAAGTTTAAGAATTAAATTGTGATTGACTCTTTTTATAAGGTCTTAAGTTAAATTTTTCGTTTGCCAAAAGGATGATTCTATGGTTCTTTATTGAGAAGAATATAAAATAAGGATATGTAAGCAATAAATTTTCATGAAAGGACATGGTGTAAAGGGACTGCTACCTATTTCCTTCTAGGGAATTCCACACTTTCCACCTCATTTAGGACACTTATGCATGCCATCATCCCATTTCGTCTCAATATGATCATTAGGTGGACACCTCAAGGGGGGGCACCTAAGCCTGTAATGATGTTAGTTTGTCTTTCTCTAATCATTACAAGGACAACCAGGTAGACACTTATTAGCTTCTAATTGGGGGTCTAAGGCTATTCAAATGGGTGTCGTGACTTTATTTCTCTCCGATTCAAGAAAGGGAGAAAGAGAAGGGACCTACTAGTGCACCATCTGTGTGCACTGTAGCAGACCAGCAGGCCGGACCACCTGTGATTTGGGCTAGAACCACAGGAGCACTGGTTCGGACCACCTAGGACTTGGTTAGACCAGGTTTGAATAGGGGGGCTTTGAAGGGGTGTGTGGCTTGAACCATGGAGGACTTGGGTTCTGGCCAACTGACAAGTGGGCTCGGACCGAATCGGGTCAAACCCGGTTTGACCAGACCCATTAACTAGGGCACGGGCCCTTCTTTCTTCCTCCCTTCTTCTCTTCCTTTCATACGATCCAGGCGGCGACTGAAAGGGTTGGGGTTCCAGCGGGCGGGTGAGGTGTTGCCAGCGGCCAGCGTTGACGACGACGGCAACAACGACGGTGTAGTCCGGCGACGTGGCCGGCGAATGGCGCTCGTGGTGGCGGTGGCGATAGGACGGGGCGTAGTGGCGGCGACGACGAGGTGGAGTGGCGGCGATGGTGGGGCGGAGCGACTCTGGTGGCCACGATCGCGGCTCTTGTGCTGGCGGGGCCGGCTGTTGTTGGCGATAGCCACGGCGGGCGGCCGGGCTCGTCTCCCCTTCTTCCTCTTCTGCTGCTTCTTCAACCAACACGAACCAGCAGCGTTGGGGCGGGATGAAGGCGGCGATCGGAAAGGGGATACAGTGAAGAGAGAGAGATCTGGCAAGGTAACGGGAGTGGCCAGTGTCGCACCGGCAGGAGAAAATCCTCGGCGTCGCACCGAAGATAGGGGGGAAGGAGGGTCTGTTGCAGAGGCCTAAAGGTGCACAACAGGTAGATTTCTTTTCTTCCAAATTTTTCATCATCCATTCTTCTGAAAGAGAACATACATATATAGAGATTTCTTTGTAACTCCTGTCCCTCGAAATTCCTATCAGACTCTAGGACTCCCCCCTCATTTACGTTTCTGTAACCTCTAGAAAATATAAAAGTACATAATGGACCATAAAGGGTTCTAATAAAAGTAAATAATAGTGTCGCATGCCTCACATAGGCTCTAGCTCGTCCCCAAGCCACAACGATGCTAGACGAGCCCTTCGACGGCGGTAGACAAGGTCCGGACGGAACTGGACTGTAGCCCTGGTGTCCTCACCATAAGAGAGGCTATGTCAAAATCCTTTTTAACTATTAAGCGGTGTTTTAACATGATGATGGTTGCATATTCTTACATCCTGCAATATTTATTTTTGAACTTGCGATCTACTCTGATTAATTTTCATGACTTATTCTGATCGATTTTTCATGACATAAGTATATATACACCATGTGGTGATATATTAAGGTGAGTATTGTGATTTAACGTAAGAAATTGAATTACTCGCCATGAAATGAAATTTTAAGATAATGAAAGACCTTCTAAAAAGAAAGGGATAAGACCGAGAGATGATTGTAAACAAGACTCTTCATAAAAAGGATAAAGTCGCATTTCAGATTTTATAAAATTTTTGATTTTTGTGAATATGTTGCCATATCAAAGATTATGTTATTAGTGAATTTTTGAAAATATTTTCCTACTATTGATATAGTGACAATACTTTACCGATGGGTAAGGCCCTCATATATGTCCTTGGGGATATAAGACATGAGTCACTGTTGCAACTGAAAGAAAGAAAGAGTAAATGATCCCTACTGAGCTCTCAACTAAGGCTCATAAGGTTTCTTAATTCATTTTTTTTTCCAGGAAAGAAACTCAGGCACTAATGTAAGGGCGTGGAACCTTAATTTTGTGTCAACTCAGCCATTTTGTAACATTGGTTTGTGGGCACGTACTTATTGTTGTAAACTCGGTTGAGCACTCTATTTTTGTACTCCTTGTCTCAGGTTATATAAGGACATGTTTGTATGGAATGTAATCTTTTCCTTCACTTCCATATGGTGTGATTGTTTTTTATTATTGTTTTATGTACTGACTGATTCAATTGTAACACATATCTATAATTTCATTTGGATTCGGGTGACAGAACTACATTATGATTTAAATAGTATTTATGAGCTTATAATGCGGGGCTGTTACACACTCTTTCTCTGCAGAACTTTTCCTCTTTTCCTGACCCTTCTCTTGCTCTCTTTCTTCTCTCTAATTCCCCCTCTATCTCTCCCTCTAATTCCCTCTCCATCTCTCCCTCTTTCTCTCTCAATCTGACCCTCCTGTTCCTCTCTCTGCTGGCTGAAGATGGCATAGAAGGAGGCAGCCCCCCTCTTTTTATAAGGTCTATCTTATCCCTTCTAACCTCTGAACCGCCACACTCCTATGGGCCTATTAAGACCCACCAAACGTGGCCCAATAATGGTCCACATCTCTTAAACTAGCAGCCCATTATGGGCTTATCTAAAGACCACTTAAAACAAGCCCAATAAGCTACTATGAGCCGACTCTTTTAATTCCCATTAGGCCTGTTAGCACAGGCCTATTAACGGTCCATTCGTTATTTGGAAAAACTTAAGTTATCCCTCTATTTATAAACTATTCTTTTCCTACTTCAAACTTATAAAATTTTGGTTAATATCCCTGTGTTTTACAATTTAGTCCTTTTTGGGTTGTTTTAGAGTGTTAGAAAATTTAAATTAATACCATCATCTTTTCTATTTTTACAAATAAATCCTAGATTTTTAAAGTTATGTACATACCTCTGCATTGATTTTTTCAGCATTCAGTGGTAGACTTGATTAGCCATTGGGCTTGTCACCTTCCTTGTAAGGGAGATAGGCTTCTGGGTGGTTGGTTCGTCATGCTACATTGTGGGCTATATGGACAGAGAGAAACAAGAGGATTTTTAGAAGGGAGGCTGCATCTCAAGGCAGTATTTTGTCTTTTTGTATACAGCAGGGTGAAGGCATGGGTGTAGAGATCACTTGGTCAATTGTTCCTTTTTTGCCCTTTTGGAAGCTTATATGTGATTCACCACCTTGGTGTTTTGTAGAGTGAGGTTTGAGAGTTTTGTTCTACACTTGTAAATTTATTTTTGTTATATAATGCAGTGGTACCATCCACTTCAAAAAAAGAAAGAAAGAAAAAAAAACCTCCGCATTGATTTGAAGGTCCTTACAGGTTTGAATCCTCTTCTCACCATCCATCCAAGTCTACACTCCATCATCAGTAAGAAGTTTATAGAATGATCACACAGAAAAGCACATAACTTTTGGTTGTCATCTTCATATCTGTTGTATAGGACTCTTTTCTTGCATACGCTCTCTCCAAATATGCCATGAGTAACATCCACAGAACAATTTCTACAACAAGAAGATCCCTCCAAGCCATGGTGTCTTATGGACACATTTCATTTATCTATCCACATGATTTTGTAACTCACACATGCTTCTTCTCAGCCACTAAAGAACTCTGTAAATTTCTTACAAATTACAATGAGCTATGCCATCTACTGGGATGTCCATCCAGTACCTTATAGCATAGCCCTTCAGAGCGAACTCTGAATTTTCTGTTCTCAAAAGCTTTACCGGTGTCACCAATCATTTCCAAATATTCAACATATTTGTTCTCCTGGTAGTGACATTATGTCCTATCTTGTCATGGTAGGACATTATCGTATTTATTTATTCTACATTGGACAAAGCCCTTCATGTTAGTTAGTGTTGGCCACAGACGGTTGTGATTATTTTGGGATAATTTTTGGGCTGAACTACTACTGGAACTACCCTGAGCTTTAGCAACTTAGCAGTTCACTGATTTGAATTGTTTAATTCCAAAAGAATGTGTGGATTACACCACCAATTTAATTATAAATAAACAGAATGATGAGGTGAAGTTCCTTAACCATCAAAATTATAAGAAAACTATCAGAAAAACAAAGAAAATTTATCTTTCTAAATTAAGACAAAACTCATATTAAAGACAACACTATACTCTGAGGACATTAATTGCAGTGCCCACATCAACTGCTAACCATCTTCAATTTAGTAAGTGCCTCTTCACCGTCTTTGTTGAGAAAACTCCTCTCCACTGTGCTTTTCTGTTGCCTCCTTCAATAAGCGATGCAACTCTCTCTTTCCTTTTGTGCTTGTTTTGATACCATTGACCTTAGGCTTTGCATCTCTCCGAAGCTTATACGGGCTCCATGGAATGCAGAATCGGCCGATTCCGGCCGATCCGATCCCGATTCGGATCGGGATCAGCGGGTCCCGATTCGGGGATCCGATCTGATCCGGAATTCCTTGTTAATACAGCTACCCTCCTTGTCGTTGACTGACATGTAGCCCCAAAATGGACAGTTCTGAATTATTTCCTCATTGGTCCAGTCGGAAAGAAAATTTGATTTTGAATATAAGTTTGAATTAGATGCCTTGTGATTGTGGGTTTCTTGCGGATTAACATTCAGCAGATTTGTATTCATTGAGCTGTCTTACAGAAGTTTTGGTGCCTTATGCAAAAAACTGTTGCTTTGTTGTTGCACAAACTGTAATATTTATTCAGTTTTTGCATCAGGTTCCTTTGATATGTATGTTTTGTTAGTTTGTCATAAGTGGCATCAATTGTCTGTTCTGTCCTTTTATACTGTTCTAGGTTTTCCTTGATACTAACGTTATTAATCTTTATCATTAGTTCTTTGCAGCAGAGCATCCTTTATGCTTTTGATATTGTACTCAGTTTGTACCATTGGTTCTTATGATGTCTTGTGTATTGTCCTGTTAAGGAATGTCATCCATTTGGTCTATTGACAGCTAAAATTTAATGCAACTTTCAGGTACATTATGTTTAAAGAAATGAGTCAATCATGTCAAGATGATGCAAAGCCTACCACTTTTGCTTCACTCTCCACCTCTTACCCACAATGTTCTTCACGTTCTAGCCTGAGGAGGTGTCATTCAATGCCCTGTTCACTTCTTAGTTGTTAAAACAATTTATTTGAATATTGTCTTATTGTGCATAGATTCTTTCTATATTTAAGCTTTATATGCTTTCTTAGTTATCTTTGTTTGCTGGGGTCCATTTGGATGTACGTTTCCCAACCATCTTCTTGATGGGATTGGAAAAAAAATAATCAAGAGACTTACTTTAAGATAGATACATTTGACTTCCAATTTTTAAGGAAACATATCTTTTACCATAAAAAAGTGTTCTTCTCTTTCCTATCAAACCTTAGGACTCCATGATTCTCGAAGCATTGGCCTCCATCCTTCCCTGCCTTCATTGTCTGCCATCTTCACAACCAGTGATCCACTGCCACATCCCGCTGACCATTTGTATAAATAGGTCATTCTGTAGTATCTTCTAAATGATTTAATTATCTCTCACCCTAGACTTATAAAAGATACTCAGAATTCAGAAATTTTAAATATATTTGAGAAGGCACTTCATGTGGATATCTTTTTGAGTGGGAATATTCCAGTTGAGGTGGCTCTAGAAAGGAAGAAGTCCATGGGGTGTTAGGTTCCACATGCAATAGTGTAGGCGGCAACTCAAAGCGGTTCTAAAGACAATGAATCCATCACCTCTAAGCTAGTGCAGGCAATGCTACCTCTTGTTAACTCCAGGTTAACTTACGTGTCTTCTCACAAGGTGGTTTAATCTCGATCATTGTCTAGCTTGAGGAGGGGCCTAGCTTTTTTGTGTGGATATTTCTTTAAATTTTAGTTTTGCTTTTCCTTCTCTCATCTCCAGTTTTTTAATGTGTTTTTTTTTTCCTGTTCAAGGTAAGCACGGCTCTGAAAGAATGCCCATGCTTGCCATCATTTTTCTTTTGTTTCAACTTTTAACATATAGATTGTTGTGATAAATGTTATTCCCTCTTATTAGATGCCATTCAACTAGTTATTTTTCTTGTATTTCAGCTTTTAATATATAGATTGCTATGGTAGATGTTACTCCCTGTAATTAGATGCGATCCAAATATTTAATCGCATACTGGCTGACCTTTTTTTTGTCTAACGTGATTTCACAAGGTTGGACATGGTTTCTATTAGGGCTGTAAACGGGTAGGATACCGATACGGAAACAGGTGTTTCCGTTATCCAATTCCGATAACGATAACTTGTTTCCGTTTTCGATTCCGATAAGATCGGAAAGTGCATTTTCCGTTTCCTTTTCCGATAAAATCGGAAAGTCCATTTTCCGTTTCCAATTTGTTTATGATTCCGATATTGGAATCGGATATTATTTCCGATAATTATCGAAAACTACTAATTTCTTGATTTATTTGTTTAAAACATATAGAATGAGACCTAAATATAATCAATACGCCTTAGTATATTAGATAATGATCAATAAGATTAAAACACAATGAGTGTAACCATGTATCCATAAAATTACATTTAAAAATCTTTAATAATAATCGGAATCAGAAAGCGGATACAGAAACAGGTGTTTCCATTTCTGATTCCGATAGCTTATCGGAAATATCCGTTTCCGATTCTGATAACTATTGGGCGGATATTTTTTTTATCGAAAACGGATATTTTTTTTTTGGTAACGGATCAAAAAATCGGATAATCGGGTTTCCGTTGACAGCCCTAGTTTCTGTGTTGAAAAATACAACAGATCAAGGATGGATCAATACCTTGTTAAAAATTGTTGGGATAAGATTAATGTTTGATAGAGAAACTGTGATGGATCAATAGCTTGTCAAAAATTGTTCGGATAAGATTTATATTTGATAAGGAAACTATGGAAAAGTTACTAACTTTTAGCATTAGATCAGTTTCATGTCAGCTCAGTCATAGTTGTCAAGGTGCCAAGGCGACCCAAGGTGTTCTCAAGGTGCCTAAGCACTTAGGCGTTAAGGCAGCCACTTGAGCAGTACCTAGAGGGTGACTTAGCTGCCTCCTTAACATATATATACTAGATGTATTAATTGTGTATTCTTCAATATAAACAAAAAATAGCAATGACATCATACTTGAGTGTATGGGGCTGTTTGCACAATGGTACAAATAGAGAGGAGGCTGTGCATGTTACATACATGCATATATACACATACAGAGAGAGAGAGAGAGAGAGAGAGAGAGAGAGAGAGATGACTCACCAAAGGATCACTAGCGGCCATCATCAATCTGCATTGGCTGATGGTGACCAGCACTGGCGATAGCGTCGGCAAGTGGTGCGGCAAGTAGTCGTGGTGGCTGGGCAGAAACCCTAGCATGCGTACGACAAAGAGGATGAGAAGCGATGACACTTTAAATTGTTTCCAATAATTTCTGAAAACTATTTCTGTTTTAATCCCAAAATCGATCTAATCCTGATCCCCTTTCCACTATTTTGGATTGGGATCGGTCAGGATCGGTCATGATTGGTCTAGGATCAGACATGATTGGATCATGATTGGGCTAATTCTTTTTTGTAAATAATTTTAAAAATAAATGGAGGACCGGTCTGGATTGGATTGCATTGGCATATCCATTTGGTTTGGACTAAGCTGATCCATGCCCGATCCTTGTTTCTTCCTACCTTGGTTTCTACCCTCTGCTTAATGTTGGGAGGTCTCGAGTTTGGACTTAGACCCCATAACAAAAGAGACCTTCTGTGCTTCGACAATGCTGATCGTAATGAGTAAGATTCGATGTTTCCATATCTCTAAGGGACAGATCATGTGGGTCTGTCCCACTAGTGAATGATGACACTTTAAATCTTATAAGATAAAACATCACTTGATGACTCGGTTCATGAGTAAAGTTTTCAACTTTTATTTATACTTTGGGATCTTTCAAGGCATGATAGCCTAAGTCTTCATTTGTTTCCTTCATAAGGACTATGTAACACCCCTCAAATATAGCTAAGTTGTATCTCTAAACATCGAGACGTCTTTTCGAGTATTAGCTCGATTCTTGTAAAGAACTCTATAGTTAGTAGTAACGGGATGGGTGACCTCTCGAGAAGTCCCCGCTGTGGAGCCAATTACCTCTAAAAAAAGGACAAAACTTTGGGGCCCTTGGGCCAAAGTGGACAATACCTTGATGGTTGGAGTGCAGGGCATTACATAATGGTATCATAGCCACGAACCAGTCAGAAGTATGGGAGCTAAGTACCATACAGGACAAAGTGCTACACCATGACAAGGCTACTTGTGGGACAACGATACATAACGCCAAGGTGTGAAGCTTTATAGTGGGAGCCACCTCTTGAGCCTGTAGGGGCCACCTCTAGGGTCCCACCTGCCTGGTGAACTGGTTGTAGGTTAGGTAATACTACGACGAGGACGTCGCCTATATTAGGGAGGCAGAATATAACACTCCTTAAATATAGCTAAGATAATCTTTGGCATCCATTATCATGAACTCATTCTCACTTAAAAATAAAGAATGAGTCTACTTAAATGTCTTTGTTAATCTTTCTAGGAAAACCTTTTAAGAAAGAGGGGGTCATTCCAGAGAGAATGAGAATGACTTTAAGGTCTCCTTCTCATATCCAGAAGGCCTTCTCTCAAAAAACATTACTTTGCTTAGACCTAATGTTATCTTAAAAAAATTATTTTTGCACAAATTAGAAATGATAGCCAAATGGTATTCTCATTTTGAAGAATGAGGAAGGGAGAATGCCTTTTCACTTCCTATAATGAGGAATGAGGAGGAACTTTGAAGAATGGATGCCAAAGATAACCTAAGTTGTATCTCCAAACATCGAGGCATCTTTTCGAACATTGGCTTGGTTCTTGTAAAGAACTCTGTAGTTAAGCGTGCTTAGCTGAGAGTAGTAATTGGATGGGTGACCTCTCGGAAAGTCCCTGCTCTGGAGTCAATTACCTCTAAAAAAGGACAATTGTGAGGCCCTTGGGTCAAAGCGGACAATATCTTGATGGTTGGAGTGCAGGGCATTACAGACTAATTCTTTTCTTAATTTCTTTCTCCTTGTGTATATGTTCATACCAAGCTTCGTTCTCTCGGGATCCGTATCATATTGTATCTTCCCATATACGAGTTGGATCTCAAGCCAATGAATTTGTTAAAACTTAAAAGTAATGAATTTTGGCTATATTTTAGAGAAATGTATCATATTAATTGATATAAAAAGTGTAATTTTACCTATCAAATAGAAAAAAAAACTCAATTTAAAACAACCCATTATACATGTATGAGTTGATACAATCTGGTCCGACTTAGTGCATACCAGAGGATTGGACTCGCCCATATACGAGTCGATTCTTACTAGTCGGCACGATCCGGTACGATACGGCCAACCATGGTTCATACTAGGTTTCCACCTAGGGTTTTATCAACATGGGACTTGTTTAACATAAACCTAATAGAAAAGGTTTCATCTTCAACCCATATTTGGGAATTTATATACTAATATATCTCATATCCTTAGTTAATATACTAATCTTTGGGGTCTTCTTATGAATCAGCCTATTTTCTTTATACAGACTTTGATGCAATAGATATAAGGACAACAATTAGATCCCTAGGAAGTCAATATACATCTTTCCTTAGTAACATGTTTACTTGGTAGACATGGAATGAACACACATTTTCATTAACATGAGTCCTAACCAGCACTTTTTCTTCTGAGAGCAATCCTGCTCTTTTCATTTTGATGATTTAAGATATGTTCCCTTCTCGTTCTATACAACTCTGGACATTAATACTCAGTCAACGATTCCTCTATACATCTTAACACAGCTTATGCCTAGATAACACTTCTTTGCTAGTAGAAACATAAATCTTTCTCGAAACAGAAACTAACCATATGAAAACATGGATGCATGCCACAGCTTTTAAATCTGGTTCTCAGAATTATGACACCATAAGAACCTCTTGGTTAATGAAGGTCATCTAGAAATATCTAAATCTGATTGTTAAGATTATGGGGCATTATAATTAGGTTTCCTAAATACCTATTAGGCTTTCATGGACTTCATGATTTTTTTTGAAAGTGGATGGTACCACAAATTGTATTAAAAGGAAAAGGTAAGGGATGTACAAGTATAGTCTTCTGTAACAACAAAAGGACCCCCTATACAAAAGGCACCACTTGGGTGCAGCAAACTACTCTTCCCTTAGCAACAAAAAGAGGGAAGAATTAACAATGTGATCTTTACAAAATGACTTAGCCCACTCTCTTACTTTGCCACTTACAAACTGACTACCCGTTCTTGAATGAGAGCTTCTTTCTTGAAGATCCTTCTATTTCTTTCGCCCCACAGTGCCCATATGGTAGCATGAAGAACCAGCCGCCAAACTTGAGCATCATCGATGTGGAGATGAAGGCTGCCCCACACTGCAAATATTGGGTCTATAGTATCCCCGAGTGGCAGCCTTTTGTTGAGTTTCCTCATGAGCAGCTGCCACACCTCCATAGCATATGGGCAACCAATGAAAAGATGGTCCAAGGACGATTCCTGATCAGCACAAAAAGGGCAGGCAGTCTCCAGTCCAGATCCTCCATAAATCTTGCCAGTCTATCTCTAGTGGGTAGGCGCCTTTGGCTTACCCTCCATATCAGCACCTTTACTTTTAGAGGACATTAGGGTCCCCATATAACATGAGTAAATGGATGTCAGAGTCCACCATCAGAAATAATCTGATAAGTAGGCCTTACTGAGAATGAACCTGTAGGTTCCCATCTCTAAGTCCATCTATCCATGGCTGTCTGGCAGGGAGAGATGTTCTACAATGCACATAGAAGCTGAGCAAAGTCCTCTATCTCCTCCTTGAGCTGCCTTCTAAAGCTAGGTGCCCATCCTCCTCCTGTAAGGCTGGAGTCATACACCTGTGCCACAAGTGCCTCTTGTTGAGAAGAGATATCATAGAGTCTATGGAAGATATCACACAGAGCTGTCCCATTACACCACTTGTCTTTCCAAAAAAGCCACGACTGTCCATTACCCAAAGAGCATACCATACCTGCATGCAATATGTTGGAGCAAGAGAGGATGCCTTTCCATATTGGCGAGAGGGTACAGTTACAGTTACTACAAACATCCCACCTCCCGGATCTACTGTAATACAGCTTCCGGATGAGATCCGCCCACAGGCTACTAACCTCAATATCCAACTTCCATAGCCACTTAGTAAGAAGAGCTAAGTTGACCTCATTCTGATTCTTGATGCCCAAACCACCATTAGATTTGCTTTTACACCCCCTACCGTAGCAAATGTCATGACCTCCATGCTTGACCTCTCCATCCTCTCTACAGAAAATGGCTACGGATGGAGTCAATTTGCTTGATCACTCCTTTAGGTATTCTAAAGATAGATAGGAAGTAAACGGTAGGCTATCCAGGATAGAGTTGCAAAGCACCAATCTCCCTCCGTATGATAGGAGTTTCCCCTTCCACCCTGCTAGCTGATCCTCAAAACACTGTACCACCTGCTGCCAATCCCTCTTCCCGATGTTGGCCGGCATACGAGATAAGACCATATACGAGGTGGGGAACTCCCCCAACTGGCATCCTAAGATAAGTGCTGCCCTTCTAACAGCCTGTGCCTCCACGTTGATACCAAAAGCTGACTCTTGTTAAAGTTGACCCTTAAGCCTATCACTTCATCCAACCATTCCAGTACGAGTCTAGCTGCAAAGAGCTGTCTTCCCTTTCTAAGAAGAAGAGAATCGTATCATTTGCATATTGACGGTGTGAGATCTGCCTGGCCTGAGGAGAAAGTCTGACGCCTTGTATTAATGATGCTGCTTCCGCCCGCTCCCACATTTTGCTAAGTATGTGGACCACTAAGACAGAGAAGAGGCGAGAGAGGATCACCCTGCCGAAGACTATCCCACTAAAAGAATTGGCTCGGTGTCCCGTTCACAAGGACTGCAAATCTTGCTGAAGAGATACATTCGAATCCCTCTCACCCACTCATCTCCAGAATCCATCTTAACGGTCACTTGGAAGAGGCACTCCTTATCATAAGTTTTCTCAAACTCTAGTTTGAGAACCAGTCCCTTCTTTTGAATCTTCATGGCATGGATACACTCATGAGCTATCAAGAAATTCACTTGAAGCTGCCTGCCCTCGATGAATGCTCCTTGGTTGTGAGAGATCAGCCTGTCCGCCACCCTCTCTAGTCTGAGCGCCAGCAGTTTAGCAATAATCTTATAGGTACCATTCAGCAAACTGATGGGTTTGTAATCCTTCAAATTATCTGCACCCTGCTTCTTGGGTAGGAGAACCATTCATGGACTTCATGATTAGGAATCTAACTTATCTTAACAAAAGTTCTTGTGAAAGAAATACCTATAAAGACATCTTACATGTACTAATACTTAACTATTCATGTATATTTCTAGACATGTGAACATAAATTTGCCAAGTTTCTTGATGTTAAATCATATATTATATACATATGTTAGCATCATGTAATTTCATGAAGTACATTGTTGCTCTTTTTTCCTATTTATAATACAAGTGGTGGCATCCACATTAAAAAAAAAAATCTATTTCATGAAATACTCTCATATACTTTTGTTTTTATCACAAATAAGAAGTAATCAATAAGCTACGATGCAAATCAAAAGAAACCTTGAGATGCATTAGATGCATGCAATCATGATTTTTTTTCTCTCATCTTTGTAAATTTCAGGTTTAAACCTTAACTAGGATAACAGTTTGCTATCCTCTTTCTTTTAGCATGCTAGTTGGTTTAAGACTTTAAGAGACTAGGTTTATACTTCATATCATGAACTATAAAGGACTTGGGAGTTCTTAAATTGAAATAAAAAATCATGCACACTAGCAAAACTTCAACTTAGAGCCTACAGTTATGTGTCTTTGAACTTAGGTTCTGAATTCAATTGGGCAAAGTTTCCCCTACTCAAGTCCCAAAACCGTTAAAGAAACCCAAAATTAAAAGGAAAGAAGGTAGGATAAGTATCACCCTATGCAAAATAGGGGGATTCCAAGTGTAGATAGGATGATAGTGCTTTCTACCTGTGATTCCCTGCACTTCACAGCTGAAGGGTTGGTTCCCCCAAGGGTTGCAAGCTTTGGAGAGGTTCCCTCTCTTCTCCTGTGGCTTTTTCTTCTCCTCCTGCCTTTCTTCTCTTTCTCTTTCAGCTGGCTGAAGATGGGAAGGAAGGAGGCAGTCCTCCTTTCATAAGGATGTGGAATAGATCCTTCTAGAGGTCTGAACTGCCACTCCCTTAATGGGCCTGCTAAGACCCACTAAAAGTGGCACGATAAAGGTCCACTACCCTTAAACTAGCAGCCCAGTGAGGGACCACCTAGAGTCCACTTAAAAATAGGCCCAATAAACTATCATTAGCCCAATAAACCTAATAATCTCGGCCATTAACTTAGGCCCAATAAAATCCGGCCCATTAAGGGTCCAATAAGGCTTAGGAAAAATTTAATTTAAACCATTACCTTTTAACTACATACCTTTAAACTTTAGCTTATAAGAATTTTAATAAATACCCTTAGGTTTTACATTCCATTATTTTAGGAGTTTGTTTAGGGCTCTTTAGGAACTTATTTGGGGTGAAAGCATAGAAATCTGCGCTTAGGAGGAAGAATTACATTGCTGAATTCAGTCCTATCATCCATTTCAGTACATTTTATGTCTGTTTTTATGATGCCAAAGGCTGTTGTCAGGAAAATGGATCGAATCTGAAGAGTTCTTGTGGGGAGGTAACAATGAGAATTCTAAAGGCATTCCTTTGGTGAATTGGAATAAAGTATGCCGACCAATCAGGAAGGGAGTTTTCAGGTGTAAAGAATTTAATATTATGAACCTTGCTTTGTTGCATAAGTGGTTTTGGAGTATTTTGACACTGGATGTGCAGATGCGGAAGAGAGTTATGAGAGCAAGATATCATGCAGTGTGGGAGTTTTTTTTTCTCCGCATAACAGGAATCAAACAGCAATGTCTCCAATTTGGAAGGGAATTTCACAATCGGCGAAATGGGTGTATAAATATATCAGGTTCCCACTAGGAGATGGCCAGCATTCATTGTTTTGGTATGGCAGGTGGATGGGAGCTTCTATTCTCAAGGACAGATTCCCTGATACTTGCTTGCAGTGCACAAATGTACCACAGTTAGGGGATCTATATTCCAAGGAGTGGGGAGTGTACAATGGAATGTTATCCTCAGAAGAGGTTTGAAGGATCATGAAATTGAAGAATTCATGATCTTTTAGAAATGCTAGCTGAAGTCCAGACTATTGACCATCAGAGAGATGATGTAGTAGGGATAAAAACAATGGTATTTTCTTCTGTTAAGTCACTGTACACTTTGATAGAAGGGGAGTTACTGCCTTACCTGTCTTTCAATGAGGTGTGGAAAGTCAAATGCGCTTTGAAAGTCAAAGCTATAGAAAAAACTTGTTATGAAGGTTTATAGGAGCAATGGGTTCCAGATACACCTTTGCTCCATTCCTTCTGTGGTATGTATTATGAAGACGTTGAGCATTTATTCATTCAATCTGATATCAGCAGAGGTGTGGAGAATTGTTACTGCTTTAGTAAACATCCAGGTCAACTTCCATACCATCAAAGACGTATGGGAATTTTTCAAAACCTGTAGGGTGGTAGGCGGGAATATTTCTCAGCATAAAATCATCCTTGTTCTTCCAAATCCACGCTGTCTGCTGGAGTATTTGGAGGCAAAGGAATGACTACCTATTTTGGGGGAGTAAGGTTTACATCGAAAATATTGGTATTCAAGCAGCATGTCTTCTGTATCAGTGGAGTCGGTTTGTATTAGGTGTCTCAGCTGAGACTTCTGCTAAGGTGATAAAGATCCTCTAATTTGTTTTTGTATTCTTTATTTTCTTAGCTAGAATCTCTCTTCTGCTATAACAGATGCACTACCTCTATTTATTTTCATAAAATTGGCAGTACACCAGAAATTTCTTTAAAAAAAGTCATCTATAGTTAGTTTCAATTGGAGTTTAATTAGGATAATTAGACAGAAGCCCCAAATTTTAAATCCTAAATAGGGTGAAATTTGGAGCTTTTGTCTAATTAACCTACAATTTTGATGTAATTGGCAGCATGCCATACTCCACTGTATGCAATGAAGCTTGATTAAGCTTTAATTAGGGTAATTACATAAAAGTTCCAAATTTTAAACCTTTACTAGGATGAAATTTGGAGTTGTTATCCAATTAACCTATAATTAATGTAATATATTGAAATCTACTCAATGAAGCTTAATTAAGCTTCAATTGAAGTCTAACTAGGATAATTAGACAAAAGCTCCAAATTTTAAATATTAACTAGGATGAAATTTGAGATTTTTGTCCAATTGACTTACAATTGATGCAATTAGCAGCATGTATATATTGAAGCGTATGCGATGAAGCTTACTTCAATTGAAGTTTAACTAGGGTAATTAGACAAAAGTACCAAATTTTAAATCCTAATTGGGATGAAATTCATGGTCTTTATCTAATTGACTTAGAATTGATGCAATGGCAGCATGCATATATTGGAGTCTATAATGAGGTTTAATCAAACTTCAGTTGAAGTTTAATTGGGGTAATCAAATAAAAGTCCCAAAATTTAAACCTTAATTAGGATGAAATTTGAGGTCTTTGTCCAATTGACCTACAATTGATGCGATTGGGAGCATGCATACATTGAAGTATGCAATGAAGTTTAAGTTTCAATTGAAGTTTAATTAGGGTAATTGGATAATAGCGTCAAATTTTAAAACCTAATTAAGGTCAAATTTAGGACTCATCCAATTAACCTACAATTGATGCGATTGTCAGCACGCGCATACTCACACTTTATACAAAAACTCAATTAAACTTCAATTGAAGTTTTAACCCTAACTAGGGGGGAATTTGGGACTTTTATCCAACTAACCTACAATTGATACAATTTTTTGGAAGGTGACCAAGGTCACGATTCATTGATAAGAGCTGTAAATAAAGTACAATGCAACAAGGTGTAAAAACCCCCTCGAAACACCGCAAAGGGACCATACCCATCCCAGGTTACTTTACCACTTTATCCACAGGATAAAGTAGGAAAGAAAATAAGAACACTGAAAGAAAATACACACTCAAATCATGTCAGAGCAGTTGAGATTTCCACACGCACCCTCCCTCCCCCCCTGCATTGACAAAAATTGAATGTTCTACCTTTTCCGAAATCGAACCAGCAGCTTTCTCCCCATTCCAACACCCATCTGATAGCTCTGTTGAAAACATCAGAAATCCGGTTAAAGTTCTGAGAAAATCTTCTAGAGTTCCTTTCAAGCCAGATAGCCCGCAACATAGCTGGCAATACCAAAGACCAAATCTGCATGCCTGAGGGATAAGGACAGATATCTCCCCAACCTTCAAGCAGCTCAATGCTTCCACCGAAAATGAAGAACTTTCCCAATGGTTACCACTGAACATGAACAATGCCACAGTGAAGGAATAAGTGGTGAATATCTTCCTCCAACAATCCACAGAAGGTGCATTTAGAGGACTGGATTTGAAGAATAGCTGATCATCTATCCACTGTAGGAAGTCTTCCCAAAGCCAACTTCCACAAGAAAACTCTGATTTTGGTTGATAAGAGCTAGACCAAACAATTTGACTCCAGGATACCCTCAACCCTCCATCATGCAGTATTTTATTTAATGCATTGACTGAAAATACTCCATTACTTCTCCACACCCATCTTCTAGCATCCTCTTGCTGACTGTTCAGACTGAGAGGATGAATAATAGTCAATCTTTTCATTAGTTGTTCCAGCTCAATTCCCAGAGGCTCCCTTCTAAGAATTATGTTCCAATGACTATTGGTCTCCGGAGAATAGATTTGTCTGATGGATTTCCCCTTATCCTCAGCAATAGCATACAAAGCTTCAAATTGTAATGCAAATGGAGTCTACGTAGCCCATCTGTCTTCCCAAAACTTGATCATATTCCCATTTCCCACAATAAGTTTCATTGCTGGATCAACTATGTCAGCCAATCTGCTGATGCTTCTCTAGATGGGTGACATAGAGGAACTCATAGTTGGGAACAATGACCAATTTGAAGAATTAGGGTAATATTTAGACCTAATGATGTGAACCCATTACCCATAAAGCATCATCTCTCTCTCCCATTCTCCATAACCATTTAGCCAGGAGAGCTTTGCTGAAGGTTCCTATGTTGACGAGAACCTAAACGTCCTTGCTCTTTGCTTCTGCAAATCTTATCCCAACCCACTAAATGAAGGCCTCCTTTCTCCCTTTTCCCACCTGCCTGAAAGAAATTACTTCTCATTGATTCAATAACTCTCTCCACAGCTCTTGGAATTTTCAGGAAGGGCAAATGATAGTAGCTAGCAAAGATAGGACAGTTTTGGAGAGGATCCATTTGCCACCTGCAGGAAGAAATCTTGCTTTCCATCCTTCCAAAGTATGAGTAAATTTCTTGATTAGAGAGTCCCAATCCCTAACTCTGCTCTGCACATTAGAGAATGGTAATCCCAAATACTTTATAGGAAAGCTGCCTACTTTGCATCCCTAAGCTGTTGCTATTTCTTTTGTTCTGTCTTGTTGAATATTAATTCCGAACATCTCTGATTTGTCAAAATTAACTGAGAGACCTATAATTGCCTCAACTAACATTAGGATTCTCTTGCTGTTAACTAAGCTAGACTCATCTGCTGAGGAGAAGAACAGAGTGTCATCTGCAAATTGTAAATGAGACAAGTGATACCCATTTCTGCCTATACAAAACCCCTCAACCAGACCAAACGAATCTGCTTTCTCCCAAATAGAGCTTAAAATCTGACTGACCATGATGAAAATAAGTGGCGAAATTAGATCCCCCTTCCTCAAACGCCTAGAGCTTTCAAAATAACCACAGGGTTCCCCATTCATCAAGATAGAAAACCTTGGCGACGAAATGCAACTCATACCCACTTCCTCTTAAATCCCATAAGCAAAAAAGGTTTGTTGAATGCAAATCTAGCTGACTTTATCGTTTGCCTTCTCAAAGTCCAATTTTAGCAACACACCTTCCACTCTGCTCACTTTTTGGGAATGAATTGCTTCATGAGCTACAATGAAATTGTCAAGAATGAACCGACCCTTAAAAAAAGCAGACTGGTTGCAACTTATCACATTCACCAACACCTTCCTCCTTCTATTTGCCAATATTTTGGTGAGCATTTTGTAACATCCATTCAAAAGGCTGATTGGCCTGAAGTTAGAGACCTTCGCGGCATGCACATACTCTACTCTATCCAACACATACTCTACTGTATGCAATGAAGCTCAATTAAACTTCAATTGAAGTTTAATCAGGGTAATTATACAAAAGTCACTAATTTTAAACCCTAGGTAGGCTGAAATTTTGGGTTTTTGTCCGGTTTATTAAGAAGTCTTAACATTGGAAGTCAAACAAGTTATTAACATTTTAGTTATAACAAAAGAAGAAAAAAATCGAATTATACCTTATAGGAAGATATTTTCTCTTTGTTCCTCTCTTTCTTCCACTATTCTCTTCCTCCCTCAATGACTCTGACATCCTGTAGTGGCGGCAAGCGGCAGCAGCAACTCCTTGTCAAGCTCCCCTCTTTTCACCGCGACAATGAATTTTGCGGAGGGGTATGGAACTAGTGGTTCCTTTCCTGTAAAAGAGGTTACCCATATAACACAACTGGAGGAAAAGTTCCCCAGACTAGCTTCTGAATCCTTGCTTTAAAAGGGTTAATGGAAAGGTTTCTTTAACACATTCTCACATATATTCATTAAAAGGTGGGGATGATCACGAGTGAGTTAAGGAGAGAGTATGGGGGAGTGCTGGAGCATGCTGCCAGTGATGGCGATGGAGATGGAGAGGGTTGGCAGAAGGTTAGGAGGAAGAGCAGGTTAGGGAGAGCCAGGTTGCCTTTGTCTACCGGGTCTGTACTTTCAGTCCACAAGGACGTCTGAATCAGATGCCTGGGTCTTGGTCACAGATCGAGAGATTGTAGGGAGGGGGTTAGGTGTGTCCTTTGTAGGGGGATTGGTCACAGAAGGTGGTCTTGCAGATTGAGGTTACACCAAGAGTTCAAGAAGTCCTGTGATGTTGAAAGGGTGCACCAGGAGATCAAAGATGTCTTGTGTTGAGGTGTTGGAAACACCCCTTTCGGTTCTGGCTCCAGAGATGCAGGTGCCCAACAAAAACTCTGGGACTGGTGTAGATTGCCTGGTCTCCATCGGTGGTGGAAGCATGTATGAAGTCGGAAGACTGCTTGGTGGTTATTGTCTCCTCATCAGAATCTTCAAGCAGAGTAGGGGTAACTTCTTTGCAACTCTTGACCAGGTTGCTCCAGGAATCGTGGCCCTTTGGAGGTTCTTGGTGGATCAGGGAGATGAAGGAGGTTCTATTCCTTGTGAGGTCATCCTTATCTTCTTGGAAAGCCGAAGCTTTGAAGATGAAGGAATTGAAGCTGGGGAGTTTTGTTGTCAAGTCTTCACCTTGGTTGCTTGAGTGGAATGGTTGTTTGGTATCGCCTTACAGGCATTCCTTTACATATATAGAATTTAGAGACATTCCTTTCTATAGTGTCTTCCTTTGGCATTCTTAGACAGGTGGATGCCATGACCCATGACCCTTGACATAGAGATGTTACTTTATGCTCGGGTTGAGGTTGAAGTTGATCATGCATAAGATGTCCCTAACAGCATTAAGGTTAGAGTGGGTGGCATCGTTTCTGGGGAAGGATTTCGAGAGAGGAAGCTTTGACGTCGTCTACTTCTAATATCCCTGTTACGAACTACAAAACCAGGGTGTTGAGTTTGAAGGGCCCAAGATCATAAGCACTGGCCACAACTGAAATTAACCGATGTAGGACTATTATATAGTTGCTCCAACACTCCCCCTCATGGCTAAGATGGGCCGTGGAAATTAGATGAGAGGAGGCGGCGCAAATTAGATGATAAATTTGCGAAGATAAAGTTGGGCCAGGCCTCTGCTTTGATACCATCTTACAAACCTTAAGGCATTGAGTAGAGTAGGCACCATCTACTAAACACTTTTTGATTTTGTCCTTTTTCCGATGTAGGACTATTCTAACATGCCCCCTCACGTGCAGGCCGATTTTAAGCTCTGTCACGTGGACCACAAACACGGGGTGCGTAGTCCGGTTCGTAACCATGAGCTCTGATACTATGTTACAAACTACAAAACCCGGGTGTTGAGTTTGAAGGGACCAAGATCATAAGTACTGGTCACAACTGAAATTAACCGATGTATATATAGTTGCTCCAGCAATCCCTAATGAGCTGGAGTGGTCGTGGGCTGAAGTGGCAGCAGAGTATAGGAGGTATAGGTCTATTAGAGACCACTGGTGGGTGGAGGACTTGCCAAAGAAGACTATTGAGGTGAAAATAGGGGTATTGTTTCACCAAGTCCCAACTCAGCAACGAGTGGGGGTGAATCTGAGTAAGGAGTCGGAAGTGAGTTGGGGGAAGAGGAATCGTTGTCCTGATGATTCAGGTGTTCTTGGGAGCGGGGGAGGCTTGAGAGTAGAGGAAGATTGTCTCGTACGCAAGTGATCCCTAGAGAGTTCAATCTCTTCAGGGTTGATGCTGTGCTGCTTGAGGCTAAAGCCATTGGATGGTTCTTTGATGGAGGCGGAACACATGACGTGTATCGCCCTCGAGCGCAGCAGCCAACAACCGATTGGCGACAACAAGGGAGACGGGTCAGGTAGATCTATAGTGTTGGTTCATGGTGGATCCACAATTATTTGGATCCATTATTGAGCCGCTCGAGATCATATCGGGTAACCTTGTGGATCCTACTGATTTGATATTGGGCAGGTCATTTCGGCATCCTCTGTTGGGTTTTGGGCCCGTTTCTGGATGCCCAATGGAGTCATCGTCCCTACCCGCTCGCCCCTTCGCTTCAGTCGCCCAACTGTCTGCTACGAGCCGGTGATGGGGTGTCTGCAGCTTCCGCACTAGACTTCTTGAAGCATAAAACTTCTGATTCCTAGCCAAGTGAGGCCACCATGCAAAATGTGAACAATCCTTGCAGGGCCTGATCAGTCTCAAGAGTGGGTTTGACAAACTTTCTATGCTTCTATTGCCGGATGCCATGTCCACTCATTGCGCATGTTGGGAGGTCGCAGGCTTCTTCCCCCTGTGCATCCGCTGGCATCTTTCACTTCCTTGGAGGGTGCTGAGGACGGTCGTGGAGTGCCAAGGAGTTCTCTGCTTCCCGCATGTAATTCTAATTGGTCTTCTACCTTTCCGGATTGCAAGTTCGCAACCCTGTTTGAAATGTTCCATTTGCTAGGGGTTCTTGGGGAGGTAGGGAGTTGAGCGTAGCTCTTCCCTTAGTTTTTGTGCAGCCTTTTACTGCTGCTATTGTATTGCCTTTGGAGGTGAGCTTCTGTTGGGCCCTTTATAAAGAAAGGGGGGAGGAACCCCCCCCCCCCCCCCCCCTAACCGGTTCCCAAACCGGTGGGGGGTCCAAGGTCGGTGGCTCCCCCCACCGGTTGGAACCTGTGGGGGTGCCCACCGCCCCCCCCCCCCCCCCCCCCCCCCCCCCCCCCCTCCTCTCTAATCTCTCTCTCACTTGGATTCCGGTGGGTACCCCCCACCTCAAGATCCTCCGGTGGCACCCCCCACCTCAAGATCCTCCGGTGGCACCCCCCACCTCAAAGTCCCACGGTGGGTACCTCCACCGATTGAGGCCCCCATAGCCTATAAATACCCCCCAAGGGGTAAGAAGAACTCCATGCCCATTTAGCCCAAAATTTCCTAGGGGAAGCTCTGTCCATTTAAAGACCAAATCTGGTTCTCTTGCCCGGGTTTGCTGCGTTTGGAGGATATTTTTCGTCTCGGAGGGCTCTCTTTCTAAAGTTTATTCCTAAGGGGAAGTTCTGCCGAATTTATATTGTAAAACCGCCGTTTTATAAGACGGGATTATGCCGAAATAATGAATGAAATGCCAATATTTGTTCTTTGAGCATATATGTGTGCATGTGTGTTAATGAATCTACTACTTAAGTAACACTATGTTATTATATTTTCACATACAGAATTAATTAGTTTAATAACTAATTAAAATACATAAATATATAATTAAATATTCTAAAATATCATTGGCCTCATCCCATACATAACTAATCTTAAACTCATAATCAAAACTCAATAATGAAACATTGAGATATAAAATAATATACTTAAGTTATAAAATGACTTAAATACTCCCCATGCTCAATTAATTAATAAAATATGTAAAAATTATTTAAAATCAGTAAAATGAATATAAAAATCAGAAAAATTCTGTAAAAACCAATAATACTCAGTAAAAATCAGGAAACCAAATATGAAAATTACATAAACTCAAAAATATGACTAAATATCCTTCATATATCCAATTAATTAATAAAAATAAGTAAAATTAATAAAAATCAGTAAAAAACAGAGAACGGAATCTGAAAACATATAAAATTTTCGAAATGACCAAAATGCCCCTAGAACTTAATAAAATTACGAAAATACCCTCACCCATGATAAAAATCTGTAAAAATCACAGAAAATTCTTAAAAAATATCAAAACTTCTCCAATGCCCAAAATACCCTCCAAATCTTAATAAGATGGATAAAATTATCAAAATACCCTCAGTATGATAAAAATAAATAAAAATCTCAGAAAAATATAAAAATAGACTCTAAGTCTAATAAACCCGATTTAAGGTAAAATTATCAAAATACCCCTATAACTTAAATATGTCTAAAATGATCCTAAAATACATCATAAGGGTTTTCAAGTTTCCCTAAAATGCTAAAAAACTTAAAGTGACCATAATACCCCTATACCCTCCAACTTGGCATAATTACAAAAATACCCTTATGGGTCCAAAATACTTGGAATCAATCCAAATAAGTCGGAGTCAATCCAAAATCTCTTAAAAAGTCCCCCAATCAATTATAAACCCATCCTAAACTTAGGTGAGGCCAAGAGCTTAACCTAAAACATATCTTCATATGCATGTGCTACCTGTAGTAATAGTGTTGCATGTTATAAGGACATCAACGGACGGTCAATCAAGAGTTGTTGAGTAGTTGCTTGACGTAATTAACACTGACCGAGGTCAGTGGAGAGAGGTCATATACTCGGATCTTCGCCTGATCCAAAGTCCTAGACTCCCTGAGGGCTAATCCCAAGCTCTCATAGTCCAAGAAATAAAATAAATAAAATCGACCTATATTTCTCCAGATAAAAAAAAAAGACCCAAAACGACAGGATTTTTCAAATAATCCGATAGGAGAGACAGTTAGGTTAGGTTCCAAACAGCTTCAAGACTTTGTCGGTCCCTTTTGGGGGCTAACAGAGATATGCTGGAAGAACAGAAATAAGATTGTATGCCATTACAGATTATCAAACCTCAGGATCTGGTGGAATGGAATGATGACAATATAAGAGGAATGGGAGCTATGGTGGGCATTTCTTTCAATGGCAAGGAGGATTATGTGAGAAGATTTTTGAAGAAACTCAGAAAGGAACTTAATCACTCTCTGAGTAATGTTAGAAAAGGATATGGGGAAGTGTTGATAATTGGTAAGAGGGAGTTGACTTTTGTCAAGAATAATACTCAGGTGGACAGTCTCAGAGCAAGAAGGGCTAAAGGGAAACGTTTTTCTATTCAGTCTTTATGAATATTCTAAGCGGGAACATCAGGGGCCTTAACGGCAGTAGAAAGGTGTCAGAGTTGAATGCTACCATTCACAGAGAAAGAATAGATTTTGTTTGCTTGCAGGAGACTAAGATGACTGACATAACTAGGGAACTCATTTCCAAATTAGGGGGACCAAAATTAGAAGGTTTTCAGTTAAAGCCAACAAAGGGTTGGAAGGGAGGCATTCTTCTTATGTGGGATGTGAGGCAGTTTTCCCCTATCAATACTAGAATCAGTAACTTTACTATTTCTGTGGATTTCCAGCGTATTGGGAAGGATAATTGTTGGACTTCTACAGGGGTTTATGGGCCAGTGGTGGAGGATTGCAAACTCTCTTTTTGAGGACTTGTTAGCAGCCAAGGATCACTGGATCAGGCCTTGAAGGCATGGTGTGTAGCTGGAGATTTCAATGCAGTTAGGATGCTCGGCGAGATATCTAACCAGAAGATGTGGACTAAGGAAATCGAGCTCTTCCAAGACTGGATCTCTTCAGCTGCTTTGTTAGAGGTGGAGTCCCCTTGTATTCAGTTTAATTGGTCAAATAAAGTGGCCAAGTCCAAATGGGATAGGATTTTTGTTTCAAGTGATGAATAGTCTTTATTCCCATTCCTTTCAGTTAAAGCTCTTTGAAGGGTGGTTTCAGACCACACTCCACTGTTGATCAACACTGATTCTGGAAGGACCTGCAAGACAAGACTTTTCATGTTTGAGAGAGCATGGGCCAGACATGGAACACTTCGCCGACTTGGTAAAGCAATGGTGGAATGTAACCCCGGGGAATTGTGATGCATGTATTAATTTCTCCAACAAATTGAAGTTTATGAGGAAATATGAAAGTTTGGAGTGCTAAAACTTTTGGAGAAGCTACAATGATTAGACAACAACTTCTTCGACAGATTGAGGAGTTTGTCATTAAAAATGATGAAGATGTTCTCTCTGATGAGGATAGGTTGCAGTGGGCTGAAGTCAAAGAACAGTATAATGAGTGGGCTTTAAGGGAGGAATTGAAATGGAAGTAAAGGGCAAAAGAAACATGGTTAAAAGAAGGTGACAAGACTACATCCTTTTTTCATGCAGCAGCCTGTGTTAAGGACATCTTTCTTGCAAACCATCAAGGTTGGGAATGAAACATTCATGGAAGAATCTAACAATGGACAGGCTGTGGTCAAGTACTATGAAACCTTGTTTAAGGAAGAAGAAATTTGGAGGCCAGAGATAATATCTGATTCATTTATAAGACGAATTCTGCAGTGGCAATGGATTTTTTTTGAGTAAAAGTTTGGTGTATCACCAATTTTATCGAATAAATAGAGGCACTATATTCGGAAAAGTCTACAGGAGAGGTTCCTCAGGCTAGAACAGAAAAAATCAAAAGAAGAGTACAAAAAAGTCATCTCTCTCACCCAAACATTAGGTTTCATACCTAAAATAAAACGGCTCCAATTATAAAGACAAACGCTGCTTGAATACAAATGTTCTCTATATATACTCGAGAACCCTTGAAGAGGTGATCATTCTTCTTCATCTAGATACTCCAATAAACAGCATGGGGAAGGATGATAAACATCTTCTGCTGAAAACTTTTTCTGTTGAAAAATTCCTAACTTTGAAAAACATCCACATTTCCTAGATATTATGAAAAGTGAACTGTACCTTGAAAAGAACTGTGAATGTGTGCAATAGGCGTCAGATTATGATGAGATCATAATAGTGAGACTGACAACTTATAAACACACATTCTTAATCGTTCCTAGTTGGAGGATATTTGAGAATGACATCAAATATCCGATAAAACTAGTACAGGTTGCTCTAACGCATGTGATGAGGGTGACTGGTCTCGTAGTCACTTGGGTGGAGACACTATAGTAAACCTGTAAGTGTTCATTGGTGAATGGGTTCACTGAACTGATCCGACTTAGATCGCTGAATAGTAATATACCTAAACTGTCAACCAGTTTGATCCAACGTCACAGTAGCGTGCATGGTCTTTGGACTTGAGGCACCAAAAATCTTGTCGGTAGACTTCTGGGCTTTGACTTAGGCTAATAGATTCCAAACCACGAGATCATAGTCAAGTGATCGGGTCTAGCAGAAGACTTTCGAAGGTGATTGTGTGCTAAATAGGAGATCATTCGTTCTCGGTAATTAGATAAATAATTCTCCTGGCCAGGACAAACATTTTATCAGAAAAGGAATTTTCTGATATCGTATGGCGTCATCCAATCTAAGTGAGTCGATCGGTTAGGATTTGACAGTTGACCATATCTTAGGTTGGCTCGAGAGCATTGTGCGAATGAAAGATTATATCTATGTGATAACTGTCGAGAGAAAAGTTCCTAGAGTGAGTTGCCAAACCCCATTACCTTCCGGGATCATACGGTGTTACTTGACACCCAACTTGATTAAAAATTTGGTCATTTATCGATTAAATAATTAATTAAATATGTGATATTAATTAATTACTTTAAGCCAATAATGTGTTATTGGGCTTAATGGGTCAAAAACTAGATTGGTACTTGGGCCTATAGGGTCACATGCAAATAGATTCTCAGTTGATAGTCAATTAGTGAGATTTTTATTAATCTGGGGACTTTTGTGAAAAGTCATCCGCATTTAATATAAATATACGCCATACGGGAACCCTAGGACAAGTTCTAGGGTTCCCCCAAAGCAGGCCGCCCCCTCTTTCTCCTCCTTCGTGTGCCCATTAGCTGGCGCCCTGGACTCCGCCGCTTCGTCGTCTTTGACTCCTACTCTTTGGGAAATCCACCATCCGCATGCTGCAGGCACTGTCGCGGCGCAGGAACGTCGGCGAACGCACCGATCTAGACGAGGGAGTGATGATGATCCGCCAACAGGAGAATCGTGTGGATATTGCTGGAAGCCGGGCATCTACGCGGCTAGCGGCGTCGCTCCATCGAACAACATGAATGTGAATTTGAATCTACGCAAGGTGATGACTGATCACCGGTTTTCTTCTAGTTTAATCGAAACGGATCAGTGAAAGCAGGCTATTTAATTTAATATGTCGTTTCTGCTGCATTCATGTGATCCCCGCCCTATCCTTACAAATAAATGATCAATATCTTCTTCAAAAACGTCACAAAGAGTCTGGAACCCAGTGCTTCCTAAACACCTCTGTGACCAATCATTTTTGAAAGAGTATCCACATGAAAGCTCTTACCTTCACCGGGGATTTCACCTTCCAAAATCCATTGAACAAAGGGTAATTGGGCATGTCACCTTCAATCAGGGAATATAATGCGGAAGGCTAAGTGTAGTGGCTTAATTGAAGGGATTTCTTTGGCTAGGAGAACTGAAGAGGTGACACACTTACAATATGCTGATTACACTTTGTTATTTTCCACATGTTCGGAGAGCAAAGTACCGAATTTGAAGCTGCTTATCAAGCTTCTTGAGGCAGCAACAAGGGTGAAGGTTAACTTTCCTGAGAGTGATTTTGTTGCCTGTGAGGGATGAAAAGAAAAATTTCATTGCGGAAGTGATGGGTTCTAGTTGGTGGTCCATCTCTATTAAATATCTAGGTCTTCCTTTGTCTGGTAAAAGTCAAGGTCTTCAGATTGGAACTTTCTCATTGAGAAATTTGAAGCTAAGTTGGAAGGTTGGAAGTGGAATCTTCTGACAGCTGGAGGAAAATGGATTCTTTTGAAAGTAATACTTTCTGACTTGGCCATTTACTATCTCTCTATTTTCAAAATTCCCAAGGGAGTGTACCAAAGGTTAGAATCCATCTGAGCAGCTTTCTTTTGGAGATGTAAGGGTCCCAACTCCACTAGGGTTCATCCTATTGCCTGGAGAAGTGTTTGCAGATCCAAGGAGGAAGGAGGGGCATGTTTGGTAACTATTGACACTATTAATAGGGTCCTCATTAAGTAGCTGTGGAGCTTGGAAAGAGAGGATCAAAATTTATGGGTAAAAGTGGTCAGATCTAAATGTTTTCACGACCAACCAAAATGGCTAGTGAGGGGGCAGACTCATCCTCATTTGTCAATGGGTTGGCTCTAGATTTTTTTTCTTATGCTATTCTACTATTGAGGTTGGGAATGGTGACGCTACTGGATTCTGGGAAGACACTTGGTTGAATGATAAGGAGCTCATGAGGAGGTTCCCTTATTTGTATATCATTTCTTCTGATATTAATGGGTCCATCAAACAACAATGCTCTACATTAGGTAACCGAGGTATTTGGGATTTACATTTCCATAGAAACTGGAGGGACTCAGAGGTGGAAGATCTGCTGCAGCTCTTGTCAACTACTAACATTTACAATTGAGGCAGGTGTTCATGATAATAGAGTTTGGAAATGGGAAAATAGAGGGTCCTTCTCTGTTAAGTCAGCTATTTCTATGCTTTGGAAGAGTGGAATTTTAGTGCCTTGGCAAAATCTGGTTTGGAATAATCCTGGCCCATCAAAGTAAGGATTTTCATGTGGAAGGTAGCATGGGGAAGGATTATGACTGGTGACAGACTGGTGGATTCCTAAGGAAAGAAGGGGCAGATGTATCTTTTGTGGATGCTTCCAAGAACACATTGATCATCTATTTCTTACTTGTGACGTTCTCCAGACACTGTGGACCCTATTCTTCAGAACTCTTGGCTTTCAGGGAATAACATCAGTGATATTAAGACTTTTTTACAAGCTTGGTCTTCATTAAATTTGTCTTACCCGGAGAATGACCTCTGGGAAACCTGTCTTCCCGCCATGCTATGGGCTATATGGAGGGAGCAAAATAGTAGAATCTTCAAGAACATCTTCAGAGATCTTGCTCAAATTATCAGTGGCTGTATGAAATGTATTCAAGAATGACATTTCAGGTGGAAGGGAAGTTCTTTGAGAGATTCAATTTTGATAGAGAGGTTACTCACTTGGAAAAGGCTTATTGAGAAATGGGGCTTCTTTGGGGGAAAGAGAATGTGTCACGTATTTGCTCCTTAGTATTTGTGAGTTATTTTTATGTTTGATGTGTGTCTGTTCTACTATCTTGGTAGAACAGAGGTGCTGTCTTTTCTTTGTTTGGTACCTTTTACTTTGTAATTCCTTTTTCCTTTTTCTCATCAATGAATTGTGGCTCCTATTTGAGTCCACCTTCAGGGAAAAAAAGAAAAGAAAGGTAGGGATGATCTCTGAGTTCTACATGACTGAACCCGGGAAACTGAAATTTCGAGGAAAGAGTGATCATTTTGCAACCATGGAATTCTTCAATGGATTACCAGAAAGAGAAGGATTCTTTTTCAAATTTCTTTGCTAATTGGAGCAGTGAGGAGCTAAGTCAAAAATCTACTTTGTTAGGTTTGCAAGTGCAACGTGGGCAAGCGGGACAGTTACGTAAACTTTGGAGCATTACAGAGTCTGCACATGGCAGCCTGTTTGCGCGAAGATTTTTCTAACCTTCGTCGGGACCTGACCTAGACACATCTCTCCTATGTCGGATTATTCGGAAATCCATTTTTTTTGTTTATCTAGAGAATTATAGGTCGGTTTTATATTTTATCGGACTATGAGAGTTTGGGATTAGCCCTCAGGGAATCCGGGACTTCGAATCAAGCGAAGATTCGAGTATATGACCTCTCTCCACTGACCTCGGTCAGTGTTAATTACGCTGAGCAACTGCTCGGCAACCCTTGATTAACCGTCCGTATGATACCCTTAATCATGCAAAACTACTACTATAGGCAGCGCATGCATATGAAGATATATTTTAGGTTAAACTCTTGGCCTCACCCAAGTTTAGGATGTGTTTATATGATTTTGGATTGATTCCAAGCTATCTGGATTAATTCCAAGTATGTTGGATTGACTCCAAGTATTCTGGATTGATTCCAAGTATTTTAGACCCATAAGGGTATTTTTGTAATTATGCCAAGTTGGAGAGTATAGGGAGATTATGGTTATTTAAGTGTATGAAATGAGTTTTAATGATTTAGGAAGGTTTCAAAACCTTAGGAGGTATTTTAGAGTTATTTCAAGTGTGTTTGGATTGTAAGGGTATTTTGGTAATTTTGCCCAAATTGGATTTTTAGACTTAAAGTCTATTTTTATATTTTTCTGAGATTTTTATTTATTTTTATCATATTGAGGGTATTTTGGTAATTTTACCCATCTTATTAAGGTTTGGAGGGTATTTTGGACATACGAGAGATTTTGATATTTTTAAGAATTTTCTGTGATTTTTACAGATTTTTAACATGTATGAGGGTATTTTTGTAATTTGTATTAAGCTCTAGAGGCATTTTAGTCATTTCAGAATTTTATATATTTTCAGATTTGGTTCTCTGTTTTTTACTGGTTTTTACTGAATTTTACTGATTTTTTATTAATTTCACTGATTTTTATTAATTAATTAGGTATATGAAGGATATTTAAGTTATATTTTGGATTTATGTAATTTCCAGATTTTGTTTTCTGATTTTTACTGTGTATTACTGATTTTTACAGAATTTTTATGATTTTTATATTTATTTTATTAATTTTAGATAATTTTCGCAGATTTTATTAATTAATTAAGCATGGAGGTATTTAAGTCATTTTTAACTTAAGTATATTATTTTATGTCTCAATGTTTCATTATTAAGTTTTAATTATGAGTCTAAGATTAGTTATGTATGGGATGAGGTCAATGATATTTTAGAATATTTAATTATATGTTTTATGTATTTTAATTAGTTATAAAACTAATTATTTTGCATATGAAAATATAGTAACATAGTGTTACTTAAATAGTAGATTCATGAACACACATGCACACACATATGCTCAAAGAACATCATGGGCATTTCATTCATTATTTCGGCATAATCCCGTCTTATAGGACGGTGATTTTACAACATAAATTTGGCAGAGCTTCCCCTTAGGAATAAACCTTAGGAAGAGAGCCCTCCAAGAAAATATCTCCCCCAAATCGCAGCAAACCCGGGCAAGAGCACCGGATTTGGTCTTCAAACTGGCAGAGTTTCCCTTAGGAAATTTTGGGCCAAATGGGCATGGCCTTCTTCTTACCCCTTGGGGGGTATTTATAGGCTTCAAAGCCTTAACCGGTGGGGGTACCCACTGGAATGCTTGAGGTGGGGGGTACCCACCGGTTGGCTTGAGGTGGGGGGTACCCACCGGTTGCCTCTTCCTCCTCCCCCTCTCTTTTTTAATTTTTTAATCACATGGGTGAGAGAGAGGGAGAGAGGACATTAAAAAAATGAGAGAGAGAGGGGAGAGAATCCGGTGGGCACCCCCCCCACCGGTTCCCAAACCGGAACCGGTGGGGGGGGGGGGTGCCACCGGTTGGCTCCCCCCCACCGGTTTGGGAACCGGTGGGGGGGAGGGCTTTCCTCCCCCATTTCCTCCACTTTTTGCTTTTTTTGGGCTTTTAATGCCTTGGTTTCAGGTTTTGGGGGGGGGTTTTGGCCAATGTGAAAAGGGTTTAAACCCCTTAAATTCAGGTTTTGGCCTCATGTGAAAGGGGTTTAAGGATGGGTATTAAATGGGGTTCACATGGGATTCTCAACCCATGTGTGAATGGGGTTAAGATTCCCCGTTAACTCCCTTTCATCCTAATTAATCCCCCCCCCCCCCCCCCCCCCCCCCCCCCCCCTCCTTTTTCTTTGAATTTAAAATGGGCAAGAAGGGAGGGCTCCCCCTCCCCCCCCCACCGGTTTCCCCTCTTGGAACCGGTGGGGGGGGGCTTCTCCCCCTCCCTTTGGCTTCTTCTCTTCTTCTTTTTTTTTTTGAGAAAAATGGTTCCAACACAGCCTCAACTTAAGCAAACAAGGAAAGAAAGAGCTTTAAAATATGTTTAAAAAATGCATTGCCAACACGGACTGATGGGTTTGTTTCACAATCAGGATAGAAACATGGATCGCACATGCTTTGTAGTTCATGGCAGTCGTTCAGATTATTTTGATCATTGTAGTGATTTTCTTTTTTTTTCCCTTAGCATGTTTATTGTAATGTATGATTGGCAATTGGTGAATGAATCCTCAACCCCTCGAGTATACTACCTTTATTTATTTGCTTAATAAATTTGGTCGTAGAATCCACACTTTCTTCGTAAAAAGGAAAACTTCATGGGTGCCTCGAGTTCCTATTCCACATTTCATAAACACGAGGTTTCACCTTTTTATGTGCATTCACTTTTTCAAAGCATTTCCCTTATTGTTTTCAAGGTTCTCAATTCCAATGGCAGAATATTCTTTAGTGATTCGTGTTAATTCTTTTCACTGACATTTTTA
Source organism: Zantedeschia hybrid cultivar (assembly GCA_030544215.1). Classification (NCBI taxonomy): domain Eukaryota; kingdom Viridiplantae; phylum Streptophyta; class Magnoliopsida; order Alismatales; family Araceae; genus Zantedeschia; species Zantedeschia hybrid cultivar. The sequence continues at coordinate 42,030,104 of JARZZO010000015.1, forward strand.
CTCCCCTTCATAGTAATGTCTTTCGGTTGCTAGCATGGAGAGAGATATCCCCTCAAACAAGAAAGTCATCAAGAAGCCTTTGGGGTTGCAGTTCTAAATGGAAATCAGATGGCTTTGGACCCAAGTGCGAAGTAGTAGATGCAAGACACTCTCTGGTTTCTTGGTAAAATGTCTTCCCTTTTACTGCAATTTATATCTATCTACAAGGAAGCACTCTTTGCCTGCTTCCTTCTGTTGTCAACCTAATATATAAATATTTTTTGAGTCCACATGATTTTAGAAATAGTCGATGTGCTTCATTGTGTCTGGAATGAAGATTTATGAATCTCTCTTTATCTTCTTAGGGTGGAAGCCGAGTCCCTGCAGCACTTGGCGGCTAAATATTGTCCTCTTCTGCCTCCTCCCAGATCAACTATTGCTGCCGCATTTAGTCCTGATGGGAAAACACTAGCTTCTACCCAGTAAGACATTGTTTTCTCTGTGGATTTTTTAAAAATAAGAATTAACTATCTATGCTACTCTTATTTTATCTTGTTAATTTTCACTTATGTTGTTTGCAGTGGTGATCACACTGTTAAAATAATTGATTGTCAGACTGGAAACTGCCTAAAGGTGTTAAGTGGCCATCGACGTACACCTTGGGTGGTAAGCCTTTGCTTGGTGTTGTCGTGCACATTGTTAGCCCCAATTTACTGCATGCCTTTTTTGCCTTTTGGTCATTTTTCTTTTTTCCTCAAGAGCATTCCTATTTCATATTTGTGAATGATCTTCAACTGGGTTATTTTCAAACTTATGTTGATGGTGAAGTAAGAAGGAAAGCGATTTTAGCTTGATTCTTAATGGGTTCATGCCATAGACATGTTTTCTGGTGAAAGCTGTGTTGACCCGAAAATTTTCATGCGCAATAATATTATTCAAGCATGTATATGCACATGATTGTGCGAAAAAAAAACTACATGGCATATGCTCACATTAATGTGAGCTCATGATATGGAAAATATGCATAGCACATGTTCATATTCGTATGAGACTATGTTACACAAAACAAAAATAAATAAACATACACCTATGATATGAGGGTTGATGTTAAATGAAGACCCTCTTATATGCATGGGAATACATAGGACTATATGCATATATTAGGAGGGCAATGGGGCAAGAAACATACCTAGGCCAAGAGGCCTTAATCGAGCCTCTTGCAAAGGCCCAAAACAGCCCCGAATCGCTCCTATATGCTGTCCAAAATCAGCCCCTAAATCTCCTTGATAACCTTAATGGAGAGGCCCAAAGGAAGGCCTTAAAATGCATCAATAAAAATACCCCCAATGCTGCGAAGTAAGGGCTAAAAAACAGTCCCAAAATGGGCCTAAAACAGTCCCAAAATGAGCCCAAAACAGCCCCAAATGGAGGCCCAATAGCAAGGATAATGGGCCCAATAAGTGGCCCAATAAGGGACCCAATATAAGGCCCAATAAGGAGTCTAAATGGACCCAAAAACTAGTCCCACAGGGCACCAAAACCTGCAGCCCAAAAGGGAAAGTCTTTAAACTCCCAAAATGGAAAAATTGCCCAAAATGGAAAAACAAGCCAAGTGGATCCCCTCTCTCACCCCCCTTTATTTAAATAGGAAAGAAGGAGGGAGGAGAGAGAGAGGAGGAACCGGTGGGGGGGGGACCCCCACTGGTTCCAAGAGGGAAACCGGTGGGGGGAGGGGGAGTTCCCTCCCTCTTCTCTCTTTTGAAATTCAAAAATAAAAAGGTGGGGGGGGGATGGAGATTAATTAAGGGTGAGAGTTAATGGGTTCTTAAACTGCTTTTCACACTTGGTTAAGGATCCCACTAAAAGAACCCCATTTAATTCTAACCCCATTCACACTAGGAAAACCAAAAAGTGGGGCAATTAATGGGCTAAACCCCATTAAAATGAACAAGTAAAAGAGGGGAAAAGAGAGGGGGAACACCCCCACCGGTTGCCCAAAACCGGTGAGGGGTCCAAACCGGTGGCCACCCCCCACCGGTTGGACCCGGTGGGGGTGTCCACCCTCCCCTCTCTCACCGCTCTTAAATAAAAAAAAGAAAAGGGGAGGGGAGAGAAGGAAACACCCCCCACCTCGGGCCTCCCCGGTGGCACCCCCCATCGGGCCCAATTTGGGGCCTATAAATATGACCCCATGGTCCTCCATTCAATACACACACAAGGCATACACCACCCCGTATATTTAAAGGGTGGAAAATTTTCAAGGACAGGTTCTGCTGCGTTCAAGACCAAACTCGGTGTTTCTTATCCGAGTTTGCTGCGTTTTGGAGGATCCTCTCGTCCCGGAGAGCTCTCTTCCTAAGGTTTATTCCTATGGGGAAGCTCTGCCGATTTGTCTATTGTAAAAGCTTTCTTCATAAGGCGAAGTTCTGCTGAAATAAAAATAGCTATTCTATGTCAAACTGTGTGCATGTGTGTCATCAAAATAAATAATTAATATCATGTTAATATATATATATAATTTTCTAATTACTCTCAAAATTGAATTAAAAATCTGTGCATTCTCTTAACCTAATCTTGGCCTCACCCCATACATAACTAAGCATAGATTCATAAAAGGTATACTTAAGTTAAAAAATGACTTAAATGCCCCTCATGATTAATTAATTAAAAAAACCTGTAAAAATGATTTAAAATCAGTAAAATGAATATAAATATCATAAAATTTCTGTAAAAACCAGTACTATTCAGTAAAAATCAGAAACCTAATCTGAAAATCATATAAAACCAAAATATGACTTAAGTACCCTTCATATATTTAATTAATAAATAAAAATCAGTAAATTAATAAAAAATCAGTAAAATTCAGTAAAAATCAGAAAACCAAATATGAAGACATATAAAATTTTCGAAATGTCTAAAATACCTCCAAAATTTAATGAAATTACAAAAATACCCTCATCCATAATAAAATTTGTAAAAAATCACAGAAAATTCTTAAAAAATGTCAAAACCTCTCCTATGGCTAAAAAATCTTTCAAACTCTAATAAGATGGAGAATTACCAAAATACCCTTACAACTCATATACACTTAAATTAACTCTAAAATATCTTCTAAGGTTTTGAAACCTTCCTAAAACATTAAAACTCATTTCACCCACTAAAGTGACAATAATACTCCTATACCCTCCAACTTGGCATAATTACAAAAATACCCTTATGGGTCTAAAATACTTAGAATCAATCCAGATAACTCGGAGTCAATCCAAAATCTCTTAAAAAGTCCCTCAATCAATTATAAACCCATCCTAAATTTGGGTGAGGCCAAGAGCTTAACATAAAATATATCTTCATATGCATGTGCTGCCTGTAGTAGTAGTGTTGCACGTTATAAGGGTATCAACGGAAGGTTAATCAAGGGTTGTCGAGCGGTTGCTTGACGTAATTAACACTGACCGAGGTCAGTGGAGAGAGGTCATATACTCGGATCTTCGCCTGATCCGAAGTCCCGGACTCCCTAGGGGCTAATCCCAAACTCTCATAGTCCAAGAAATAAAATAAATAAAACCGACCTATATTTCTCCAGATAAAACACAAAAACCTAAAAAATGACCGGATCCTTCAAATCCGATAGGAGAGGTAGCCAGGTTAGGTCCCCAAACGAACAAGCTGTTTAATAATCAATTGGGTATGCTAATCTGTTTGCGACCAGCAAGCTGACAACCTACCAATTTGGTAGTCCCACTTGATGGATTAACTTTAGGCTTTAGATTAATCCTTGCTGAACTCAAACTTGTTTGGCAATTCTTATTCTTGATAACAATTCTCTCACCTACACCGATATGGTATTCCCTAGTGTCTACTTATGCTAGATCCTACTTGCTTAAAGTAGTGGAGCCAGAAGGTTGCTGGGGCAAATGTCGACATCCTTATGTGATTATTAACTTTGTTCATCGCCAGTGTATCTCCGTAAAGGTCTAAATTCTCTTCATGATGATTTAAAAGTTTGAAAATTCAGTCAACTTGCTGAGAGAATATCCCTTGAAACTCTGAAGAAATAATTAGCCTATCTTCGTACATGCCAAAAGTTTCTTATAAATTCTTGCATGGGCCTCCTTTTTTTTTTTGCATGCAGTAATTCACGCAAAAACAACAGGAATATAGGATTAGGATCTAGAAAAAGTGTTTGATATGCCAGTCAACTGAAAGTGGAAAGCAACAAATTATTTTTGTTTTCAAGCAGAGTTACATGTCTGATGAAAGAATTATGTATGACCCGGAGGTGACAATAAGTCCTTTTTCTGCAGAGAAAACCTTGCAGCCACCTTGCAGTCATGCTTGTAATCTCTTCCAGATCATGTAGGGAAACAGCACAAACTGCAATGAATGGATCTTTACTTCATACCGAATGAAATCTTAATTGATCATGATGATATTTCATGATATGTATATGCAAGAAACCACTTTTCGTTGCTTACTATTATTGCTATGGGTTCTTGATTTATAACCGCCGTGCATAGATGTATTTTATGAGAATAGAAAGGTATAAACTAAGTATTTATCATACTCCTTTAGACGTGTTCAATTTTAGAAAACTCTTTGGTGATCACTTGATGTCATGAGTATCTTCATGCTGTAACGTAAATTCTTCAATTGAATTCTACTGCACTTCCAAATGATATGTCCTATCTTAGGAACCCTAACAATTATTTTTAATGACAATAAATATCAAGTTCTGAATTCGTCATACGTAGTCCTTAAACCAAAACGTAAACATAAGAAAACTTCACATGAATGAGTATCTACGCTTAGGGGTCTGATGCAACCAAGGCAATCGCAATCGAACTCCGGATGCGGAATCCGAGAACCAGCAGATGATCCGAAGCCGAGGGGATTCGAGACGGAGAGGGAGTCAGAGGACGAGGGTAGAGACTCCTACAGGAAGAAGAAACCGTCAGGAAGGGTCCTGGGTCTCGGCCTAGGGGAACCCTCTCCGATGGTTAAGTTAGTGACAGAATCGTTGGTAATTCTATTGCACTAAGAGAGCGAGATGAGGGCTTAATCTTGTGTACCTTTTATGATGCAAGCAATACTCCCTTTATAGTAGATAGATGAGAACGCTATTTCTATGGCAGGCGATGTAGGACTATTATAGGAGTTTAGATGAAATTTCAAGAATGCCCCAGACGTCCATAGGCCGATAGCCCATATTTCGTCGGCTAAATGGGCCGAACCTGTCTCGGCCCAATAGGCGCTTGGGCCGCTGGGATTTGACGAATGCTGCTCGGCCCAGGCTTTGGGTGGGCCTCGGCCCAGTTACAAAGTATACTGGGAATTTCCCATCACAAGGCCCCCTACTTCCGGCATGCTTTAGAAAGATGAGATGCCAGGAGTACAATAGGGGAAACCTTGTGGAGAGAGTATGCTTGAAAAGGTGTGCTCTGAAGTCTTTAGATTTGGAGAAACATCGATAGTCAGAGAGGGCATGACTTGCCGTCTCGGCCTCAAAGGGAAGCAACCCTCAGCCGAAAGAAGGTGACCGATTGCCTCGGCCTATGAGAAGCGGTCGTGAGCTGAGAGATTGTGATCGATTGCTTCAGCTTATATATAGCTTTCGTCCGAGACCGAGAGGCATCTGGAATTCCAACCATCTTTTAAAGAAGGCAAGGCGCTAGACCAGGGCGGTAATAAAATTTTGATTTCTCGCCACTCGGCTCGGGGTACGAAGATCCGGGACACGTGGCACTCATTCGAAGAGGGTAGCCGAAAGGTCCTGCGATCTCGACCCCAATCGTTCCGCATCGATCTTGACATTTATTCGATTTGACGCGTGAGGATTTGGGATACGTGGCGATCATCCAAGGTGGTAGCTGAAAGGTCCTGCGATCTTGGCTGTTGATCGTTCCAATCTAGATTTTCGCCACTCGGCTCGTTGCACGAAGATCTGGGACACATGGCACCCATCCGAGGGGGTAGCCGAAAGGTCTCGGAATCCTATCCGTCGACTATCTCGTCTCAAATTTGCCGTCACTCGGCTCATCATTCGAAAGGACGGGACACGTGGCGCGCATCCGAGAGGGAGTGCCAAAAGGTCTCGTAATCTCGGCCGTTAATCGTCCATCAGGCCCTCTCGAGGGCTACTATATACTCGCTCGTCTGCTACAGAAACCCTCCTTCAATCCTTTCCTTTCCTAAGGTCTCGGTGACAGAGTTTTTCTCGAGCGATCCCGAGAGCGTCTAATCGATCTCGTCGGAGAGCATCTTGTCAATTGCCAGGGGTCTTTTGTGTCTGAGGGTAAGCCTTAGCCTCGGCCTCGTCTTTAAGTTTGTTTTATATCCAGCAGCTCTCCCGTCTCCTGGAGCAGTTCATCCTGCTCTTCTTCTAAGCCTGTTCTCTCTCGTCCTTCTCTTTCATCCCCTTTCTCCGTGAATTCATTTTCTTCCGAGATGGCGAACGAACGAAGCTGCTTCGGCCCCCATTTCTTCTGGACCCGCCGAGACTCAGCAAGCCGAGCAGGCCGAGCCTAGCCATAGACCAGCCGAGCAGGTCTTGGACGTGGCTTCCTTTCTCTGCCGCGAGGTAGTAGAAGAGATGTGGGAGCGACATGATATTCCGAGATAGATTTGTCTCATAAAACCCTGCCCGAATACAAGAGCCAACACCCCTTAGCCTGGTTGTTTCTCTATTTACGATCACAGCTTCCGAGTTGGGTTTTGACTTCCCTTTCATCCCTTCATAATAAAACTCCTTCGCATATATAACCTGGCCCCGTCCCCAGTTCTTCCCTAATGCATGGCGGACTGTGTACGAGTTCCTGGCCATTAGCATCAAATTAGGTCTCGTCCCTTCCACAGACGTCCGCTACCTGTTCAAAATAAAACCCCAAGGAAAATCTTCTTGGTTCTGCTTCACCACCCGATTTGGCTGGGGAATTTTCTCCGGGAAGCCCTCGTCCATCCATCATTAGAAGAAGGGCTTCTTCTTTGTCAGTCTCCCGGAGGGAAAGGCCAACTTTTGGCCTTCCCCACCCAGTGGGGGCGGTTGGCTAATAGGGCTTCAGAATCCCCAGAGCTTAGCTCTCAACAACTTTCAGAGGCCAGGAAAATAATAGACGAGGCCCCTATAGATGTAAATGAGCTTTTTGAGGAACATGATGAAATGATTGGCATGGGAGTGTGGTTGGACCCAAAGAAAATGCCTGCTCGGGCGGCTCTGTATCTTCCTGCTGGTTAGGATCCGGACGCTGAGGCCGAAGGAGGGGTCCTCGAGACTTCCTCGGTGCTGGGCACTGTGAATGTGCCCAATGACTCGGCCGAGATCCTCGAAGTGTCTAACGATGAGGGCACCGCCGCCGACGCCGAGGGTAAGTCGGTTTCGGGGTTCCTCTCTTTCTGATAACATTTTTCCATCGACTTATTATTTTCCTCTTCATTTTCAGAAATGTCGCCCGGCCTCGGCTCCCTAATGAACCGGATTCGATAGCGAGTGTTGTCCTTTCCGTCCCCAGCTTTGGGTTCCTCCGAGAGGGTTTCGGCACAAGAAATATCGACGTTTATATCTGCCCAAGAACAGCGTACCACGACCTCTATGGAGGGTCGAGCGTCCACCGCCGCCATGGAACGGGAGCGGGCGGAAAAAGGTAAGGTTGTTGCCGAATGTAGCTAACCCTCTGAAAGGAGGAAAAGAAAGGCTGACTGGGCAGCGCTTCGGCAAGAGAAATTGAAGAAGAAGGCAGCGGCCCGAAGCGCATCGCTATCGACCTCTCCGACCCAGCAGCGACAGCTGAAGTCTATCTCGGTCGGAGGGACTTCTACGTCCTTTCCCTTCGGCCCAACTGGGACTCACATGTCCCGCGAATACGGGCATGAGCCATGGTGTCCGGAGACGGGCGTTTACGCAGATGATAACCTGGATGACTCCACGACATGCCTCAGGCTGGCAAGGGAAATCTCCATCCCTATGGCCCAGGACGAGTTGAGGTCTATTTCTACCGAGGGCCTCACGCACAATGTGTGCGCTACGCAGTTCCGGTAAGAGGGACTCAGCCCTGTGACCTTCTTGTTCCATTTCTTCGCTTTGGCTTGCATTTCTAACTTAGCCTTTCCAGACTACTGTCATATGCGAGGCCCTCTATCGTCAATGCCCACGTCCAAGAGAAGTTAAAGGATGTGGATGAAGCCGTCGATCACCTGGCCGCCGGGAAGGTGGCTTCGGTCAAAAGGGATTTAGAGGGCAACATTGATGCCCTCCTTAGCGTAAATGCTCGGTTGGGAGTCGAGCTTACGAAGCGGAAGGAAGAAGTTCGCAAGGCGGCCGAAGCTCAAGAAAAAGTCGAGACTGCGCTAACCGATGTGCTCGGAGATGTCGACTCGCTCTGCAGTCAACTGGTGAAGAAGGACGAAGTGCTCGCAGCTAAAGACGAGGCCTTCACTTGGCTTTTGAAGGAGCGCGAGGAGGAACAACAACAACACGTTGACGCCCTTGCGACTCTTGAGGCCAAGCTCAAGGAAGTTTCGAGGAAGGCCGAAGATGAAGCTTGCTCGGCGGTTGCAACATTCAAGGCCGGGCCTGATATGCCGAGGCCTTCTTTAATGCTGGGGCCAAAGCAGCATCGACGATGTTCGACTTGGGCTTGGCTATGGCTTCAAAGGCTTGCCCGGAGACAGACTTCACGGGGTTTGTCTTCCCCGAAGAGTCGAATGGCGACCAGCTGCTGGAATGGTGGAAAGCGTTGAAAGCTGAGATGCTCCTAGCCGCTCCTAAAGACACTGAGGCTACTCCGGAGCATGGCTCGACTCCTTCGACACCAGCAACCCCGGGCAACTCGCTATTGGGTTCACGGGGGGGAGTTGGTAGAGTAGGTCGTTTTCTTCCTTCTTGTATTTTGGCGAGCCGGGGCATGTCCCGGCTCTACTTCTTTTGGCACGGTCGATAACTTTTGTAACTTGGGACTGTTTAGTTCCTCTTTTTGTTGAAATATATGAAAAACTTTGTGTTACCTCTTTATCCGAGTCTAGCTCGTCTTAGAATCCTTTGCATATATTTTCGCAGGATCTTACATTGCTTGACGCCTGTCCTTTGTAACAAATTGCCTTTAATATGGCATTGCCTGGCCGAGGCCACAATCTGCTGAAGCCGCTAGGACTTTTAGTAGTTTCAGATAATTTTCTTACGTGAAATTTGGACAGTGCCGCTTCCGATACAGTTTGCATGGCTGAAGCCACTCCCGGTACGGTTTACACGGACTTGAGATCGTGCCGCTCCCGATACGGTTTATATGGCCGAAGCCACTCCCGGTACGATTTACACAGACTTAGGATTGTGCTATTTTCGATACAGTTTACATGGCCGAAGCCACTCTCAGTATGGTTTACACGGACTTAAAATAGTGCCGCTCCCGATACAATTTACACGATCGAAGCCACTCTTAGTACGGTTTACACGGACTTAAAATAGTGCCGCTCTCGATACGGTTTACATGACCGAAGCTACTTCCGGTATGGTTTACGTGGACTTAGGATCGTGTCGCTCCCGATACAGTTTACACGACCGAAGTTACTTCCGGTATGGTTTACACGTACTTAGGATTGTGGTGTTCCTGATACGGTTTACATGGCCGAAGCCACTCCCCGTGCGGTTTACAAGGATTAAAATAGTGCCAGACACAGTGCTTCAGATTTATTTGTGCAATTGATGCTTTTGTATTAATCATGGTTTACCTTCGGACAAAATCCGAAAGGGAACTTCACATGAAGTAACGACGAAGGCGTTTTACATTCTAAGTGCGAGGAAGAGGTTGACCCGAGAGGGTCTCCAGTCGATATGCCCTCGTCGGATGACTTCCTTTACTTGGTATGGCCCTTCCCAGTTAAGGGTTAGCTTCTCTGCGGCTTCGGCATGTTTTGAGGTGTGAGCATTCCGTAGTGCTAGGTCTCCGGCTTCAAAGTTTCGAGGCTTCACTCGGGCGTTATGATACCTGGCCATGCACTGTTGATATGCTGCAAGCCGGATGCGGGCCAGGTCCCTTGTCTCTTCGGCGAGATCAAGATGATCTTTCATTGTTTCGTCATTGCGATCCGGATTGTATGCGAGGACCCTCGGAGAGGGTAGGCCAATCTCGACCGTGATGACTGCTTCGATTCCGTACGCCATTCGGAAAGGGGTTTCCCCGGTAGGGGCTCAACTTTTTGTCCGCTAGGCCCATAACATACTCGGCAATTCTTCTACCCATCGACCTTTGGCTTTACCGAGGCGAGTTTTTAGCCCTTGTAAAATGTTGCGATTAGTGACTTCGGCTTGACCATTTGTCTGGAGATGGGCTACCGAGGTGAACTTATGTAAGATGTCGAAGCCTTTGCAGTTGTCCTTAAACCGGCTGCTATCAAATTACTTGCCGTTATCTGATATGATAACCCGAGGGATTCCATAACGGCAAATGATAGATTTCCATACAAAATTTCAGGCATTATTGTCAATTATAGACGCAAGGGGCTCGACTTCTTCTACCAACTTGGTGAAATAATCAACAACAACAATAAGAAATTTTCTTTGGCCAATGGCCATGGAAAATGGGCCGAGAATGTCAATTCCCCATTGAGTGTAAGGCCATGGGTCTGATAAAGGCGTTAGTATAGTAGCTGACCGATGGATGAGGGAGCTAAACTGTTGGCATTGATCACAGCGGCGGACGAGACTAGCTACGTTCTCCCGGAGGGTCGGCTACCAGTAGCCTTGCATTAAAAGCTTGTGGGCCAAGGCTCCGCCCCCTGCGTGTGCTTTGCAGACCCCTTCGTGAACTTCCCGAAGGGCGTAATCGGCTTCAACATGGCTGAGACATCGGATAAGTGGTCGGCCGAAAGACCTTTTGTATAAAATTCCTTCCATCATGAGGAATTGGGAGGCACGTAGCCGAATACGCCTCGCCTCTCTTTCTTCGGACGGGAACTCCCCCCGGAGAATATAGGCCAGTATAGGAGTCATCCATGTCTCCTCTTCCGAGATATCAGCTTGCATTTTCTCTTTGGACTGATGGATGCTTGGTACTAAGAGTTCTTCTACGGGAACCATTCGGCATCCCCCTCCATCATGAGTGGATGCCAGCCGAGAGAGGGCATCGGCCCGAGTATTCTTGGATCGAGGGATCCGCATAATACTGAAAGAATTAAGTTCAGTTATGATATTCTTTTGTTACTTGCAGATAAGATGCCATGAAGGCATCTCGGGCCTCGCACTTCTCGGTAATCTGACTGACGATTAGTTGTGTGTCGTTGAATGTTTCCAACTCGAGCGCGCCGAGCCTTCTTGCGGCCCGAAGGCCTGATATTAAGGTTTCGTATTCGGCCGCGTTTTTGGTGGCTGGAAAGGCGAAGCGAAGAGTATATTCCGCAACTATTCCGTCTAGGGATGTTAGGATCCATCCGGCACCACTGCCTGAAGAGCAGGCGGATCCGTCCATGAACAATCACCATTTGCTGTTTGAGTCAGGCACCGGAGTCGAAGTGCTTGCGGCTTCTGAACTTGTCTGTGTGAGGACATATGCCTTGTTTTCTTTCCCCTTTGCCGGAGGAGCCGGAGGTTCTTCGGAAGTTAGTTCCGCAATGAAATCGACCAATGCCTGTGCTTTGATCGCAATCCGAGGCCCATAGGTGATGTTGAATTCCCCTAGTTCTATAGCCCATTTGGCTAATCTTCCAAATACCTCTGACCGAGAGAGAACCTGCTAGAAAGGTTGATCAATAAGTACTTTTACCAGATGTATGAGGAAGCAAGGCCGAAGCCTTCTTGCGGATGTGACTAAGGTTAGGACCAGCTTCTCCAAAGTTGGGTATTGAAGCTCTGCTCCGTGAAGCACTCGGCTGATGTAGTAGATGGGCTTTTGCACACTGCTTTCCTCTCGGACAAGAATTGCGCTTAAAGTTGCTTCGGACGTGGCAATGTATAGGAACAATTGCTCTCCTTCGACGGGCTTCGACAAGATGGGAACAACAGAGAGATATGCCTTAAGCGGGTCGAAGGCCGACTGAGACTTGTCCGTCCATAGAAAGTTGCCTGTCTTCTTTAGCAGCTTGAAGAAGGGAAAGCAGCGATTCGCAGCCCTTGACATGAAGCGGCTTAAAGCTGCTACTCGTCTGCTTAGTCTTTGTACTTCTTGGACGTTTGCTGGGGGGCGCATTTGGAGGATGGCCGATACCTTTGCGAGATTCGCCTCTACTCCTCGGCGAGTAACCATGTAGGCAAGGAACTTTTCGGAAGCCACGCTGAAGGCGCACTTCGCCGGATTCAGCTTCATGCGGTACCTGCGCAGCGCATAGAAGGTTTCGGACAAATCGGCCAAATGATCAGAGGCGACTCGGCTTTTTACAAGCATGTCATCAATGTACATCTCCATGTTTCGGCCTAGCTGGGGGCAAACATTTTGTTGACGAGATGCTGATAAGTTGCTCCCGCATTCTTCACGCCTAATGGCATTCGGGTGAAGCAATATAGGCCGAGATCAGTAGTAAAGCTGGTTTTGTCTTCATCCTCCGGATGCATTCGAATATGATGATATCCTGAATAGGCGTCGAGGAAGTTCAACAGCTCGTGGTCGGAGGTGGCATCCACCATTTAGTATATCCGAGGCAGGGGAAAATTGTCCATCGGACAAGCTTTATTAAGGTTAGTGAAATCTATGCACATTCGTCACTTACCGTCCTTCTTGGGCACCATTATTATATTGGCGACCCATTCAGGATGATGAGTCTCTCAGAGATGTCCAGCTTCTAGGCCCTTCTCTACCTCAGCTTGAATTGCCATTCGTCATTCCTGGTTGAAGGTTCGCCGCTTCTGTTTGACCAGAGGGTAGCTCGGGTCAACGTGTAGGCGATGCTCGACCACCTCTGGATCGACTCCCGATATGTCCGAAGGGGACCACGCGAAGACGTCGAGATTATCTTTCAGAAAATCAGTTAGCTCTTCGGCTTCGGCTTTCGCAAGACCGGAGCCTATCAGTAATGTTCGGCTTTCACCTCCTGGGACGAGGACGGTAACCAATTCCTCACCGAGTGAAGCGTCAGTCGAAGACTCGATTGAAAGTGACTTGATTACAGTCTTGCCCTTCACCGAGATCATGTAACACTGGCGGGGCGACTCTTGGTTCCCTTTGACTTCGCCGACTCTATGGCTGGTATGAAATTTCAGCTTCTGATGATAGGACGAAGGTACAACTCCTTCCTTTGATTAGCCGTTGGCCGGTTGTAGGCCGAATCTACCTTTACGACTGCAAAGTCAGTCTCTACCGTTAGCTGTTTCGGAGCCGTACCGAGGGTGACGGGCAATTAGATGATTCCTTCTACTCGGCAGGGGGCTTTACTGAAACCAAACAGGGGGCCACGATGGGCCTTCATATCGGCCTCGGTCAGGCCGAGCCTCAGAAAACAGTCATAAAAAAGCACATTCGGTGCACTCCTATTATCAACAAAGACACGATGAGCATCGCAATTTTTCATTACAACGCTTACGACGAGGGCATCGTCGTGCGGTACTTGGATATCTTCAAGATTAGCCTCATTGAATGTGATATCCTCCCGCCGGGAGCGCTTCGGCCTACCACCAACCGCTGCTACGTCCGAAGACGTCTTGGCGCGATGACGCCGACGAGACGTTTCACTTGACCCCCCGGAAATCACCATGATAGATCCGGCGCTGGGTCGTTGATGCAATGCCTCCGCTACAGGGGCGGCTTTTGACAGAGGTCCCTCTTTGGTCGGGGGTTGAGGATGCTTGGGCGCCGCTTGAGGGTCTCGGCCCTGAGGTTGAGGAGGAGGCCGTACTCAGTTGTATTGTGGCAGGCGCCCTTTTCAGGTGAGACGATCAATCTCCTTCCGAAGGTGACGACCTATGTAGTCTGAGGCGAGAGGCGACCGAGGCGATCGGGGGGTCGCCTCAGCCTCAAACGCCTAGGCGATGGCCTAGGCGTTTGAGGCGACATTTTAAAAAAAAAATATTTATAATTTACTTATTATACAAAATAGCCAAATAATCATACAGAATGATATTTATTCACTCAAATTATCAAATATAACCATATAATTTTAAATCAAAGTAAATGAAATAAATTTTAATTACTCAAATATGTAATCAACAAATTCATAGACATTTTACTACTAATTAAATTCACCATAATGAAATTTATCAATGAAATGCTAAGCAAACACAATATAAATGTAGAAATGTAAGATAAGTCTATTACAACATTCAAATGTTCCTTAAGAAAATAAGTAGCCAACATTTCCAAATAAGGCTAACAAGCCTATGAATACATTCCTTTCACAACTCTCAAGCCTCACTCATTCATCACTCTCGGAATCCTCATCTTGCTCAAGTGGAAGTTCAACTTCAGAGACAGAGAGAGCGGGAGAGACAGAGAAGGAGGGAGTGCGAGAGAGACAGAGAGAGCGGGAGGGAGAGAGAGAGAGCGAGAGAGACAGAGAGAGCGGGAGAGACAGAGAAGGAGGGGAGTGCGAGAGAGACAGAGAGAGCGGGAGAGAGAGACAGAGAGCGAGAGAGACAGAGAAGGAGGGAGTGCGAGAGAGAGAGAGAGAGCGGGAGAGACAGAGAGAGAGGGAGAGAGATACGACTTACCTGCCGTCGCCGTCGCCGTCGCCGGAGAAGTTCTCCGCTACCGTCGGAGTCGGTTCCCGCCGATGCCCGCTCGTATCCTTGCCGGAGGAGATCGCCTGCCGCTCGGCTCGTGTCGGGACGCAGTGAAATTAGGGTAACCGGTGGAGGGGGGTAGGCTTATAACAGTGGGCTTCTTCGTAGTGGGCCGTGGGCTTCTTCGTAGCGGGCCGGTGGGCTCCAAACGAACCTGAGGCGCTGAAGGCGTGCGAGGCGCGCCTAGGCGAGCGACTGGGCGAGCGAGGCGTTTCCGGCGATCGCCTAGGCGAAAACCGGGAAAGCGAGGCGCCGACCCCTCGCCTCGCCTCGCCTCGTCGCCTAGGCGAACGCCTCGCACGCCTTTGATAACAGAGGTGACGACACTCGTCTGTGGAGTGTCCCGTTTTCCGATTGTATTCACAGTATTTTCGGGAATCACTTCGGCGAGAGTCTGTCTTTATGCACTCTGGCCGGCGGAGTATGCCTTTAACCTCTATAAGCAGCCGAGATAGAGGAGCTGGCAAAGGCGTGTGTTGATGTTGAGGAGGCCGACATCTCTCTCGGCCCCAATCTTCTTATCTCCTGAACTTCTTCTAGAAAGATTCATGGTCTTTAATGTGCGGGCGAGCTGCAGGTAGAAAGGCGGCTGAGATGGATTCGGCTGTCCCCTTGAACTTTGACATCATCAACGCCTCTCGGTTGATGTACTTGTGTGCTCGAGCCACCAAGTTATGGAATGTTGGAGGATGCCGCTTCCCTATTGAACTGAGAAGTCCCTCGTCCGTGTAGCCGTTGATTATGGTCGAAACCGCAATAGAGCTATCCAGGTTTGGAATTTGAGCGGCTTCGGTACGAAACCTGGTAAAGTAGTCCTGGAGAGTCTTGGCTGGCTCTTGCTGAATGGCAAGTAGACTGGTCGATGTCTTACACTACCGGATGACATCATAAAACTGGTCAATGAACAACTGACCCAGCTGTACCAAAGAGTGAATGGATTTTGGAGCTAAGGTTTCAAACTAGGTAGAAGCAATTTTTTCAAGGGTGAGGGGGAAGAGTCGGCAACGAATTGTCTCTGGAATCCTTCAGACTGAGAGATAGGAATTGAATCTTTGAAAATGATTGACTGGGTCCGTCATGCTATCATATAGAGGATCCTTCGGCAGCTTAGAATTGGGAGGCACTTCCGTTACCAGAATTTCGGGAGAGAAGGGAGTTTGTTCTAGAATTGCACTGGCTACGGGCGCACCATATGGCCAGGATACCATTTGTTGCATCTCTTTCCTCATTTTAGTCAATCTCCGGTCCAACTCCGGAGTTGCGGTAGTTATGGTAGCTGAAAGTCCTTCGGCTCTTGCAGGATGGGTGCTAGACGAAGCATTGTCCAGCTCCATAGGCAGATGACTATTGTGTGGAGCATGACCTTGTGGCCTATACGGCTCGTCGTGAGTCGAGACCACTTCGGGAGGGCAGGCCTGGGAGTACCCCGGCTGCCCTGCTGAGAATTGACCGGTTGGGTAGTACTGTGGCTGGGGAGCCTTGCTGGTTGATTCATCAGGCCCATGTGTTGGGCGATGGCCAAGATCATGTTGCGCAGTGGGGCTAAAGAAGTGACGGTAGCCGTAAGGGTAGCTACATGTTGTGAGAGTTCCTCAACCCGGTCGTCCCTAGGAACAACGGGGTCTGGTACCGTCGGGAGGGTTGATCCCTGCGGAACATTGGCCAGGACTCCTTCGGCGTGATGGAGTGATTGGGCAGGAGTCACCCTTATCTCTGTCTCGTCCTGGCCGGACCATCCCCTCGTCACTGGTCGATGAGACATGGCTGCTTCGTTTCCCACAGACGGCGCCAAGTGATGCAGCTAAGGCAATCGTAATCGAACTCCGGATGCGGAATCTGAAAACCAACAAATGATCCGAAGCCGAGGGGATCTGAGACCGAGAAGGAGTTGGAGGACGAGGGCAGAGACTCCTACAGGAAGAAGAAACCGTCAGGAAGGGTCCTGGGTCTCGGCCCAGGGGAACCCTCTCCGATGGTTAAGTTAGTGACATAATTGTTGGTAATTCTATTGCACTAAGAGAGAGAGATGAGGGCTTAATCTTGTGTACCTTTTATGATGCGAGCAGTACTCCCTTTATAGTAGATAGATGGGAATGCTATTTTCGTGGCAGGCGATGTAGGACTATTCGTAGGAGTTGAGATGAAATTCCAAGAATGCCCTAGACGTCCATAGGTCGATAGCCCATATTCCGCTGGCTAAATGGGCCGGACCCTCTCGGCCCAATAGGCGCCTGGACTGCTGGGATTTGACGAATACTGCTCGGCCTAGGCTTTGGGTGGGCCTCGGCCCAGTTTCAGAGTCTACCGGGATTTTCCCCATCAGGGTCTATTGATTAGTATCATGCTTTACTCTTTGAAATGCATAATTTGAAACTTGAGGCACATGTTCAGTCATCTAAGAATCATTAAAAGTTATGCATATGTAGATATCTTGATATGTCTTTTAATATATTACAGCCTTTCATGATATTTAGTACCCAGCAACCCCTTAATCATACTACTTTAACATCCATTCTAGGTTATTGATAAAGGTTGTCAGGTTTGTAACAGTCCCTTATATCATAACACCCATAAGATCTTCTCAAAGTTCATTTCTAAGATGACGTGTTAAAATAGTTGGACATAATCCTCTCTGCAATTGCAACATGATACATGTCTAAAACCCTCCCAAAAAGAAAGGAGAGGGATAGTATCACCATACCTCTTAGGAGGGAGGGAGTTTTTTTTTTTTTTTTTTTTTTGGGGGGGGGGTGGTGGTGGTTTCAAAACCCAAGCTGGATAGGTAGAAGATGCTCTTCCTCGAAGTTCTCCATGCTGCACAGCTGAAGAAGACAGCTTCTCTTGAATTGCAGTGGTTGGTGGAAAGCTTCATTCCTCTTCTCTTCGGCTTCTTCTCTCTCTTTCCCATTGTCTTTGTCTTCTTGTCCTCTTCCCCTCTCTTTTCTTTTTTTGCCGCTCTGTCTTTCCTCTGCATCTCACTCTCTCACGCTCCCGATCTCTCCCTCTCTTCCTCTCTCTCATCTGCTGTGGTTGGGTAAGGATTGGAAGGATTGAGGTAACCTCCTTTTATAACGAGGTCTATCTTATTCCTTCTAAAGGTTAATGGGACTGCTAAAGTATGGCTCTGTTACCCTTAAACTAGCAGCTCAAATTCAATTGCATGTAGTGCAAGGGCTAACCCGTGACCCCGTGTTCCAAGGGGTCAAGACGTGCTCTACTGCACAAGGGTGCACATTAGTGAGAGCCATCACTCTATTTGGCTAAAATCATGCGCACGAGGTGTCACAAGCAAAGCACAAGGGTCATAATAACTACTCATGCACAGAACTCATTGCCGTCACATGCAGTATACACTCAAATCAGTGTCCTACCGTTTAGGGACACCTTTCTAGGCATCACAATATGTTCTACTCCATTTAACAAATTCTATGTCAATCACGTTATAATTATGAGGCTTGGGGTGCATGCATATAAACTAGAAACCATAAATTATGAGAGGTTGTTTGGAACCTGGCCTAGATCTTTCTTATCATATTCTTTATTTTTTATTTTTTATTTATTTTATTTTATTTAGAGAAATATAGGTCGGTTTTATTTATTTTATTTCTTGGGCTATGAGAGTTTGTGATTAGCCCTTAGGGAGTCCGGGACTTCGGATCAGGTGAATATCCGAGTATATGACCTCTTTCTACTGACCTCGGTCAGTGTTAAACAATCCTTGATTAATCGTCCGTTGATGCTCTTGTAACGTACAATACTACTACTACATGCAACACATGCATATGAAGATAGGTTTTGGATTGAGAGGGTATAGGGGTATTATGGTTACTTTAGTGTGTGAGATGAGTTTTAATGATTTAAGAAGGTTCTAAAACCTTAAGAGATATTTTAGAGTTTTTTTAACTGTGTTTGGGTTGTAGGGGTATTTTGGTGATTTTAGGTTAGTGTGGGTTTCATGAGTATTTATCATGTTTTAAGTGATTTCACATTTTTTTTGTGATTTTTCTAGAACTTTTAATGATTTTTGATATCTTAGGGTATTTTGATAATTTTGCTTGTTTTTAGGGTTTTGAGGGGATTTAGGGCATACAAGTGATTTTTGTAATTTTTTAGAATATTCTGTGATTTTTACAGTTTTTTTATCAGGAGAAAGGTATTTTGGTAATTTCATTAAGTTTTGGGGGGTATTTTGGTCATTTGGAAATTTTATATATGCTTAGATTTGGTTCTCTGTTTTTTACTGGTTTTTTACTGAATTTTACTGGTTTTTATTAATTTTATTGATTTTTATTAATTAATTGAGTATATGAAGGATATTTAAGTCATTTTTTTGGGTTTATGTAATTTTCAGATTTGGTTTTCTGATTTTTACTGGGTGTTTTTACTGAACTTTTCTGGTTTTTATATTGATTTTACTGATTTTTAATTAATTTCTATGGCTTTTATTAATTAATTAAATGTGAGGGGTATTTAAGTCATTTAGGATCAATTATGTAATTAGATGAGTTATTGAAGGAGTATAATGATATTCATGTGTTTTAAACATGTTAAGTATATGTTATTTAAGTTATAGTTTATGAGAGTATGTTTATGTTCTATTAATTAGGCTTTAGGTATGTTTTAGGACTTAGTTAAATTGAGAGGAGAGGCCAAGGGTATTTATGTCATTAGGTATATAATTAATTAAGCATATGGTTAATTAATTATGGCTAATTACATGCATGCATGATTAATTAGATATGAGATTAAGCTCACATACATACATTCAGTATGAAAGCAAAATAGGCGACATTTTATTTCATTAAAATTTGGCAGAATAACAGTTTATATAATGTCGGATTTACAACAAAATTTCGGCAGAGTATTCCCTTAAAAGAACATTAAAAGGGAACCCAAAAGTGACTCTTCCTCCTGGCATGCTGAACTTGTGCAGAGCACCAAGTTCGTGTCTTCAAAATGACAGAGTCTCGCCTTATAAATTTTGGGCCAAAATGGACATGCCTCATCCTCCCCCTTGGGGGGGTTATTTATAGGCCTTGGAGCCTTGACCTGTGGGGGTACCCATTGTTAATTTTTGAGGTAGGGGGTGCCACCGTTAATTTTTGAGGTTGGGGGGGGGTGCTACTATTAATTTTTGAGGTGGGGGGTGCCACTATTAACGCAAGTGAGAGAGATATTAGAGAGGAGCGGGGGGGGAGGGGGGGGCACCGGTTTAAAGAACCGGTGGCCACACCCCATTCCCCTTTCTCTTTTTATTTTTTTGTGCCTCTTTTTCTTCATAGAAAATGGGTTTCAACAGAGGTTTAGGCATAACACTGTATAAGCATCACCTCAAGGTGACACCTAGGGTAAAGTGGTCACCTTGGGATGACTCCCACAGATTGCTAACACATCCCCCTAGTCATATCTAGCTCGCTTACGTTTGAGTGATGCCTAACTCATGTTACCCTCATAAGACATGAATATAGTTTAATATCCCAAAGCACCAAGGCTCCCTTGGGAGCTCAACCACATGTGCCCAAAGGTGCTTACATGTAATGGGAGTGTCCCCTGCATAATGCCTCAGTAGCACAACCCCAAACACACCATGCTCCCTATATCTACATGAGAAACCATGGAATGCAGAATCAATTGATTTGGATTGAAATCGACCGATCCAGATTGGGATCGGCAGTACCTGATCCGATTCTAGGGGGTAAAATACCTAAAAAATAAAAATAAAAATGGTCGGAATCAGCCTGGATCTCTTGGATCGGGCCGGAATTGGCTGAATCGTCAAATCTGGATAAGATTGGATCAGGATTGGAATCGGCCGATCCTAGAACTGATTGATTTTTTTTTTGACTTTTTCCATTTTAACTATTTTTAGTTTTTTAATTCCTCCCTTGGCCCGGTCGATCCGAATCAGATTAGGATCGGGACAGGCCATTCCTGTGAGCCGATGTGATTTGGAATTTTGTGCGAGAAACACACTAAAACACCTAAGACAACCAAGAAGCACAAAACAAGACAACCATGGGATGGGGGAAAGGGCGCATTCATTCGAGGACAACATCACCCTACCTTGGGATTTGCACCCTCCAAACCCTTCAAGGAGTCCTTGTGTGGTTGACCCCACCTTCGCGCTATCCGACTCCTTTGAATAGCCCTCAAGCAGACAATTGTGTGGTTGACCCCACCTTTGCACTATCCGACTCCTTTGAGTAGCCCTATAAACAAGTAGACAATGCCGAGCTCTCCTCCTGTGCCATGTGCTATGAGCTCATTGTCGTGGATATCGTGCCGCTATCTTTGGACCAGCACCATCATGCCATCGCTCATGCTAGCCTCTATCACCATGTCGCTTTTCTTGCATTGAAGAAGAAGAAGAAGAAGAAGGAATATGGCGGAGGATAGGGTGGAGGAAGGGGAAAGGAAGTGGCAGAGAAGAAGAGGAAGATGGGGTACTGTTGACCCAAAATATTTTCATGCATGATAAAAATATCAAACATGCACATGCACGTTGTCAGGCAATACAAAAAAAAGGACATACACGCATCCAATCATGTGAAGGTATGTATGCATCTATAAGAAAGAGAGAGATTAGTATTATACCTTAAATATAGAGGCTCCCTCGAGGGCTCAATATGCTGTCCAAGAAGTCTAAAACAGCCCAAGATAAAGGCCTCAATATGCTGTCCAAAAGAGGGCCCGATATGCCGTTCAATACGCCCTGAAAAAGGCCTAATATGTGGGCCCAAGCACAGCCCAATGTGCCCCCGATATGAGGCCAAGGACAGTTCAAAAGAAAGCCCATTAGCAGGCCCGAGGCAGCCCAATATGCAGTCTAAATGAAGGCCCAAGTGTGCACTCCAAATGGCCCAATACATAGTCCAATGGGTAGAGCAGTCCAAGAAAGCCGAAAAACATCCAAGGGAGGACCGCCGAAGAGTAAGAATGAGAGGGACAAAAAATTCCCAAGTGGCCCAGAACTTATCTAGGACCCTGGGCAGACCCTTGGATTTTTATTAATTGAATCAATTCAAAATACATGGGGGGGACATGCCACCTTGCCCCAGGGAGATACAATAATAAAGAAAGCAAAACAGACTCCCCCAGGTACAGTAGCCAATCAAAAACGAAAATGAGGAACATCAGACTTGTCCATAGTCAACTTTCCTCTAATAGAAGGCGGCAAGACAACAACTGAAGAAAATGTCTAAGAAGTATGAGAGGAGCATGAGAAGTTAGCCAATGCATCAGCTGCCTTGTTACACTCTCTGACCACATGTTGGAATTGAATATGCATAGAGTCCTTCCAAGAGCATAACCGATCCCACCAAGGATGAAGGATCCAAGGAATCTTCTGGTCATCAGAAAGAAGAAGCATAATCAAGACTTGACAATCAGACTCTATAATAATAGAAGAAATTCCCATCTGAAGACACATTTGTAAACCGATAAGTATAGCCCTGATCTTTGAAATATGACTGCAAGTGATACCAAAATAGCCATAGCAAGTAGAAACAAAAGATCTCCTGTCGTCTCTGAGAATAGCAGCACTTGCAGATAATCCTGGATTACCTTTATAACATCCATCAGTGTTAAGTTTAACATGAGACCTGGGGGGTGGAATCCAATAGACAAGAGAAGGGGGTGTAGGAGAAAAGATATCAGTCAAATCCAAAGCCTGCAGAGAGGCTCTCTCTGTATAGGATGGAGCCCTCCTAGGATGGAATAAATAAGCAATCTCTTTGATGAGAATAATCGCCTGCCTGAAAATATGTTTTTTGCTGCAGACAGAATTGTCAAACCTGGCAGCACATCTACTTTCGTCCAAGCAACAATGGAGGGAATGATACCCATGCAAAAATCATAAAGAGAAGTGCTGGAAGCCTTAGAAGTGAATACAGAGAATATGTAATGAAAAGAAGTCACCTGAGCATGAATCTGGAAAATGTTCCTGAAAAAATCCTAACAATGTCTAGCAATATCACCCAAAGCAAGAATATGATCCATGGTTTCGGTAGAATGAGAGCTACAACAATAACACCTGGATACCAAAGAAATCCCATATCTCTGAATAACTGAATCAAAGGGCAATTTTTCAATAAGAACTCTGTATACAAAAATAGAAATCTTTTTAGGCAAATTAAAGAAGATTTTAATGGCCAATCATTGGCTTCAATCATTGGGAGCCTTTCTTCCACAAAGTTAAAAGAGAGGAATAAATGGGGTCTTCCTCATTTAATGCAGCAAAAAGAGGCCAAAAAAAGGAAAGAACAGAAAAGGGAGAGGAGGAATGGGGGGTGGCCACCGGTACTTCAAACCGGTGGCACCCCCCACCGGTTCCCCCTCCTCCCCCCATCTCTCTTGGTTCTCTCTCACTCACTCTCTCTCCCTTGGCTTTACGATGGCACGCCCCAGCGGTTGGGCTTCCTATGCTATAAAATAACCCCCGGGAATACGAAAGGGCATGTCCACTGGCTTATAGCTTCTAAGGAATAAGGAGAAATTCTGCTGAGGTTTGAAGATACGAACTTAGTGCTTTGCACAAGTTCAAGCGCGCGTGGAGGACCTATAGAAGGCACTTTTGTGTTTCCTTTTTTTTAAAGGTTCACATAAAGGGAAAATTCTGTCAAAATTTTGTTGTAAATCCAGCAATATATAAGCCTGTACTTTGTTGAATTTTTAATAAAATGATGTGTTGCCTATGTTGTTCTAATGCTTGATGTATGCATGTAATTAGTCATACCTAATTAATCATATGCCTAATTGATCATACACCTAATAACATGAATGCCCTTGGCCTTTCCCCAAACCCATATAAACCCTAAAAACATACGTAAGCATGAACCCATACATGATTAATAAACACCTAAAACCATAGCCTTAATAACCTATAAACATTACTATAACCTTTAATAACTCATCTAATTATGGAATTAATCTTAAATGACTAAAATACCTCAGTAAGAAAATAAGAGAAAAATCCCAAAAATGTAAAAAGCCCTCAACATACCTTAAATGTCCACAAAACCTAATTAAAGGTCAAAATTACTAAAATGCCCCTAATACACCAAACATCATTAAAAATTCTAAAAAATCATAAAAAATATTAAATCAGCAAAATATGTTAATTACCCATAAACCCATATAAACCTAAAATTACTAAAATACCCTTAGAATCCAAATATACTTAAAAAAACTCAAAAATATCTCCTAAGGTTTCAAAACCTTCTTAAATCATTAAAATTCTTCTCAAACACCAAAATGATCATAACACACCTATACCCTCCAACTTGTCTTAATTACGATAATACCCTTATGGGTCTAAACTACTCCGAATCAATCAAGATAACTCGAGACCAATCCAAAATCCTTTAAAAGTCTCCCAATTCATTATAAATCTATCCTAAGTTTGGGTGAGTCCAAGACTCCAAGGGCTTAACCTAAAAGCACATCTTCATATGCGTGTGCTGCATGTCGTAGTAGTGTTGTATGTTACAAGGGCGTCAACGGATGGTTAATCAAGGGTTGTCGAGCAGTTGCTCGACGTAATTAACACTGATCGTGGTCAGTGGTGAGAGGTCATATATTCCGATCTTCGCCTGATGCGAAGTCCTGGAGTCCCTGAGGGCTAATTCCAAGCTCTCATAATCCGAGAAACAAAATAAACAAAACCAACCTATATTTCTCCAAATAAGACAACAACTGAAACAAGATACCATAGGAGAGATCTAGGCTAGGTCCAAACATGTACTAAGAGGGATGAGAGAGAGTGAAGAAGGAGGCCCTTGGGCATCCACTGTTCACACCTATGGAAGGTCTCCAGAAGAGAAAAGGGAAAGGCATCTTTGCACCGTCAAAGGCTCAAAACATGTTGACTCGGCCAGACATGAATTCCAATTCATGTCGACTCTACTGGATGCTGAAATCAGCTGAACCTCCCTGCCATGTGACACCAAAGACCTGAACGCGTCAGGTCTCTGAGATGCCTAATTCAAGATGCGTCACCTCCTAAGACACGACTATCCTCGTGCGCATTCCACAGGAAAACAGCCATAACTTTCGTGCACTGTTATCAAAATTGCTATTATGACCCTATTCTGGAATCAACACTCGGTGCTTCACGATGTGTTTTATTGTTGTAGGCCATAAAGCATCACTTCTGACCCCAACTTCCATTATTTTGGCCCTCCGCTGGGTCCAAACAGTGAGTCTTCTGCCTACCAGCCTTCAAAGCCCAACCGAGAGCCAATAACTTGGGTCCAAAAAGGGCGAGTTGCTACGTTGACAATGGTTCATAACTCTACAGTGCAGATTGAAGGAAGATGAAGAGCAAAAGTGCCCATCTTTCATGCAGCCCCTACTGAAATTCAGGTCCTTTCCAACAAAAAAATGGACACAAGACAAATGTGTTTTCTCTATCAGATCCTTAACAAACATATAGAGGGCCAGCTGCCAATATACAAGAAATCCAAAAAGATTTGGAAAGTGAATTTCCACTCAATGTTAGATCATTCATGTGGCTAGTCTTTTAGCATCAAATTGTTACTAAAGTATGTGGAAGGAAATGGAATGTCAGCAGTGGCACGGTTTGTGTATCTGTGGGTTAGAGAGGGAAGATTTTGATCAATTATTGTTTAACTGCATTCTATGTAGTTAAAGGCGTGAGGTGACCGAGGCAATGGGGGGTCGCCTTAGCCTCAAACGCCTAGGCGTTTGAGGCGATATTTATTTAAAAAATATAAAAAAATCCAGGTATATAATTATATTATTAAATATGTCAAAAATACATAAAAAAATCTAACAAAATGACTGTAAAGGGGGTAAGAGGGGGCTTCGACCCTGTGCAGTTCATGTGCCACTAAGACGTGCAGTGCATGTGCCACTAAGAGAGAGAGAGAGAGAGGGGCTTTAGGCCTTGTGAGAGAGAGGGGTTGCCCTCTTTATATTGAAGTTACAGAGGCTAAGGGAGACCTCTGTAACTTCATACACAGTTGAGAGAGAGAGAGAGAGAGAGGTTTACCTCGCGAAGATGACCGCCAGAGTCCATGGAAGACATACTGGAGTTGGAGGAGACCACCAGTCCCTTGAAGACACGGCGTTGGAGTGGAAGGAAGGCTGTCAGACTCCCCGGAAGGTATGTCGGAGTTGGAGGAGACCGCCAAAGTTGCCGTTGCCTTCCTGTTGTTGTTGTCTCCCATCGTCGGAGGATACAGAGGGGCATATGGACCGGGGTGTTAGGGTTCGCTCAGGTGGAGGGGACGGAAGAGGGTATCGATTGGGGGTGCCTGTGCTTATAAAATAGTATATATGGGCCGGGTGAATGGGCTAGGTGAACCGCTCGATAGCTTCTTGGGCCGGGCAAGGCGACATATAAGGCGAGGAAGGCGGACGAAGCGCACGGAGGCGAACGCCTCGGCGATTGCGGCGATCGCCTAGGCGACAAAGGTCGCAGCGAGTCACCTAGGCGATCGCCTCTGTCGCCTTTGATAACATAGATTGCATTATTAGTCAAGAGGCTTGGAGCATCCTAGTGTTCAATGCAATTTTAGATCAACTGAGAAGATGTGGAATTGTTGTCGAAGCCAGAGGATTAAGAATTTAGTCATTGCCCCTCACAAAATTTGCTGGATCATATGGAAGGAGCGAAACAATGCTATTTTATGGGGAAGTAGACCATGCATCGAAAAGTTCTATTTTAGACCTTTGTCTCGTTATGCAATTGGAGTAGGGATGGTAATGAGCTGAACCTCTTACACGCTACTCGATCTCGGCTCAATTAAAGCTCAGCTCGGCTTGACTCACCAAAAGAAACGAGCCGAGCTCAAGTCTCAGATACAGCTCCTTTTACTAAATGAGCTGAGCCCGAGCTGAACCGAGCTCGGCTCATAAAGCTCGTGAAATAAACCTGAAACAAAATAATCCCGCCGTGCCTTGTGAAGCTTCAAAACTTTGAATTTGATGGGGTGCCATGTGACCGTTTGAGTTTGAATTAAAATGTGAACGGGTGGAAAACTTTGAATAACTTGATAGCGGTGTGTCTTGTGACTATTTCAGTTTTTTGGGTTAAAAGCGGGGACGGGTAGTACATACAGAGGGTAGAAAATTTTGAATAGTGGATGTGGGACTAAAATGTCCCGTGCTCACGTCTTGCCTGCCAGCCTACCCTAGGATATGCACACTGGTATGTGCACTACGGGACCTTTTAGTCCCACATGGACTGTTTTAAAATTCCACCCCCTCCAGGCCCTCTATAAATAAAGACCTCCCCTCCTACCCAGGCTTTCACTGCAATGAGTTGGACTGCCTCAACTCACTTGGTGAGTCGACACATCGAGTGGCTGAGCTCGGCTCGAGGCTCGACTGTTTCTGAGCTTGAGCTCAAGCTGAGTTTGAAGCTTGAGTAAAGGCTCGAGCTCGAAAATTTTTCGCCGAGCCGAGCTTGAACTGGGCTTGGCTTAGCTCGGCTCGTTGCCACCCCTAAATTGGAGTAGGTTTATTCTTTGCATTTCAGTTGATGATTGGAAAGAGGTTAAATTATCAATCCTTTCCAATTCGTGTGGTTGTAGTCTGTTGAAGATGAACCTCTTCTCTTTTCACCCGATTGCTCTACCTCTGTTTGTTCTTAATAAAATTCATGCAACCCACACCTTCTTTCTCAATAAAGGAGCAGAATCAGACATGCTAGCAAGACACAACGCTGCTTGATCAGGATCATGTGATTGGCAGTCACCAGTTTTGCCTTACAGAGCTGTAGGCGCTGTGGCAGCTGCTGCAGCAGCACTGGCAGCTATCATTGCATGGGCTGGCATGTTTTGCCAGTTCTGCCAGAGCTCCTGGTTTCCTTTTTTCTAATTAACTGAGCTGTCTGATCAAGATTGGATGGTTTTGGCTACTTATATGGCTAGAACACACAGAATGGGCTGATCATATGGTAGCATTTCTCTGCATTTGTATAGAGCTTATCTAATTTTTTCTTGATTGGTAACCGATGGAGCTGCTTTTCAGTCTGGTCCCCTGGAAACTTATGTTCCAACTTGATGGCCTGCTGCAGGTTAGATTTCATCCATTATGTCCAGAAATACTTGCGAGTGGAAGCTTAGATTATGAAGTTCGCTTATGGAATGCAAGCACTGCTGATTGTATAGGCTCACACGATTTCCGTAATGTTCCACTGATATTGCTTAATATTTTTGTTGCATTCAGTTCTATGTTCTGTGCTTTTTGGTTGTATTTTCGATCTGTCTTCTTTGAATTAAAAGTCTATGTACATTTTCTTGATCAGATCGCCCCATTGCTTCCATTGCTTTTCATGCTCAAGGGGAACTTATAGCTGTAGCATCAGGCCATAAGGTAACCATTCTTGAACTTGAACTTTGCAGAGATATATTCTAGAAAGATTGTCTTTTAGCAAAGGGTATGCCTAGATCTTTGTTTTAATTTATGTCCGGCCATTCTTTGAGGCTGCAGGTTTGCCCCTTTCTCAGAATAAGGGTGGGTCATACCATCAATTTATTAGAAATAAGGTAGATGTTACAATTGATATCAACACTAGATAA
Source organism: Zantedeschia hybrid cultivar (assembly GCA_030544215.1). Classification (NCBI taxonomy): domain Eukaryota; kingdom Viridiplantae; phylum Streptophyta; class Magnoliopsida; order Alismatales; family Araceae; genus Zantedeschia; species Zantedeschia hybrid cultivar. Next base: position 42,058,322 of record JARZZO010000015.1, read on the forward strand.
ATACCTCACAACACAAGCAAAACACCGAAATCCCTGCCAAATTAGACAGTACAAAAAGCCTTTCTGTCAGACCATAACACATTCTGCGCGGACGAAGCAAAACCGCAATCCTGAAAGAAACAGTACTACCTCCACTCTCAACAAGCATCACCAAAGAAAATCCTCACGGCGAAGAGTAGAGTACACAAATTGAACTGTAAAGACCAGAATGCAAAAGATCCCTTCCAAAGACATCTGTGATGCTGCAGACAGAGAAAGAGAAACACGAGCATCCAAATAATTACAAGCTTTGTTCAGCTAGCTCTAAGTCTTTTGAAATTTCTCAACTTTTTCCAGCAATCTGTAGCCCAAGGATACTTCACCAACTTAGACTATCATCTTAGGAGGTTGAAAGCTTTTCAACCTAGTGAGCCCCTCCTGCTATATGTAGTGAGAAACTTCTGCTTGTAGTTTGATGGCTCTGACTCCATAGAAGCATGAAACTGAATCAACTGTAAATTGAACATGCTAATGCAGACCCAATAAATGATTGCAGGTGAGCCAGGGAATGGCTTGTCAGAGGGACTGAAGTGAGCTGGCCCAAAGTGCTGAAGGAAAAAAAAAAAAAAAAGGTTAAACGCGCCCCCCCCCCCCCCCCCCCCCCCCCCCACACACACACACACACACACACCCCAAAAAAAAAAAAAAGCTTCTGGGACACTCACCTGAATGTAATAAGCAACTGGCTTTCATGGTGTTAAAAAAGGGATCTTGAGGATGCTGCACTTGTCACTTTGGCAAGGGGCTATTTGAACCTTCTTGATACCTTTGGATATTTTCTGATGAACCAGTTTATCCTTAAGATATGCAGACTCTTGCAGGCCCTCCTCCGTCCAACCTTCCCCAAGAACCCCCTAGCACAGAGTATGAAAGATCCAAGGAAGCAGCAGTTGGCAGTGAGTCGAGAGTCTCCTTTTTTTTTTTTTTTGGAAGGCGACAAATGTCACATTTCATTTCAATAGGAAAATGTTACACCATCATAAAATGACACTACAAGATTCAACAACTACCCACATCCCAAATTCTCCCATTACAACAGAACCCACGTCTATTTTATCAAGAAAACAAAATAAAGCAAAACTTAAAAAAGGGAATTTAAAGTTTCTGAGATAAAATCCTTAACAATGTAACAACAATAGGGAAATGAAGACTCCTAATGTGTCACAATGTCCTCTTCCCATTCAATCATGAAATGCAAAGCTCTTCTGACGATGTCAAAAGCACAGTTGAAGTCTTCAGAGAATCTTCTTTTGTTCTGCTCATACCAAAATGCTCAAAGCATAGCCGGTAGAAGTAGGGACCACTGTTCTTTATCTGGATAACATTCCATTGCATTTGAAAATGCTTACACAGAGAGATCCACATCACATTGATTATCTCACACTGACAGAATAAATGATCAAGGTTTTCTTCAAAGGTTCCACGGAATGAACACCTAGAATTCTGTGTTTGGATGAATTTCTTATCCTGTCAGCAGTTGGCAGCCTTTTCCAAGCCACTTTCCAAAGGAAGATCTTAATCTTATTCAACTTGGACCAAAGAATTCCTTTCTACCACACACTACGTCCCCCATCATTGATAATTCTTGTAAGAGCATTCACCTTGAACCTGCCTTTATTGTTCCAAACCCATATTCTTCTATCTTCTATGCTGTTACTTATTTGAATATCACTGATAGTGTTCATAAGGGACAGAAATTCAATCAGCTCAACCTCAGTTGGATTCCTGCGAAGTCTGATATTCCAGTGAAGATTATCATAAGAGTATATTTGAGTAATATACTTACTGTCTTCTGCAATAGCATATGGATTCATAAATTGATTAGCAAATGACAAGTCAGAGCACCAACTGACTTCCCAGAATCTGATCCTTTCTCCATTACCAAGCTAAAGTTTGATTTCAGTTCAATACTTTCTATTGTGCTATGAATGTTTCTCCAAATTGGTGACAGGTTAGGAGTCATGGAAGGCTGTAAACACCATCTGGAGTAGTTTCCATAATACTTTCCCCTAATAATCTTCACCCAAGTCAAATTCACATCTTCTCCCAGCCCCCAGCCATTTAGCCAATAAGGTCCTATTGAAAAGCTGCAATTTAATCTATGTTATCAAAGGCGGTCTAGACGATCGCCTAGGCGAGGCGAGGCTATGATAAGCCGCCTCGCGTTGGCCTTCGTCATGTAGGCGATCACTGGAATTTCTTCAAATGAGTAGGCGGTCGCCTTCGCACTCTTCCGTCGCCGTTGTCGCCCCAGAGTGCCTCGCCCACTAGGTTGGTCAGTTGGCTCGACCCATTCAATCCATCGGTTCAGCTCGGGTAAAAGGCCCAATATCCACATGATATAAATCCCCCGCCCACTCATTCACACACCCACCCTGATCAAAACCCTAACCTGTTTGGTCTCTGAGCCCCCATTTTCCCCCTTTGCATCCCCTGGCGACAAAGACGGAAGCCCGGTGACCTGCACTCCAGTCCAGCGATGGCGATGGAAGGGTCCGGCGATGCCTCTAACATGGCACAACCTCCATCCTACACTGGTGAATCCTCCGGCGCATCCTTCAACAGGTAAGCTCTCTCTCTCTACTGCACTCTCTTTCTCCCTCCCATCCCACCCTCTCTCTTTCTATTTCTCTCTCCACTTCACTCTCTCTATTTGAAGTGAAGTTATAGCGGCTTGAAGCCCCTGTAACCTCTGAAGAAGAGGGCTTGAAGCCCTCTCTTTGTATCTCTCTATCTCTCTCCACTTCACTCCCTCTCTGTCGAAGACTCTCTCTCTTCTATCCCCTTTCTATCTCTCGATTGCACACATACTCTCTCTCTTCCACCCCCACCCCCCCTTTTCTCTGTCTGAACTTTGAATGAAGTTATAGGGGCTAACTTTTGGATGGAGAGGGCCCTCTCCTTCTCTTTGCCCCTCTCTCTCTATCTCTCTCTCAGTCGCTCTCCCTCTCTATGTCTGGCAAGAGGGCTCGAGACTCTCCCACTCTCTGTGTCTCTATCTCTCTCCTCTATCTCTCTCTCACTCTCTCTGTGTTTGTCAGGATGTTGTAATAGACTTATTTAGCATGTTATCAGACTTATTTGGATGTTGTCTACTTGTTTTCTTGATTAGCATTTGAATTTGTACATTTATATTTCGTTTGTTTAGCACTCCTTTAATAGATGAGATGCAAGATGGAGTTAATAGAAAACTAGAGCTTTTGAGGAGCATCTTAGAGTCTAAGGGTTTTAGGTTAAGTAGAACTAAGACATAATACATATATTGTAAACTTAGTGAAGGTCAGATAGGCGAAAATGAGGGAGTTAACTTGGATGGGATGACAATACCCCAAAGCACCCATTTCAAATATCTTGGTTCGATCCTCTAAGAAGACGGAGGGTGCGATGAGGATGTTAGCCATATGATTAAAGCAGGATGGGTGAAGTGGAGACTTGCCACGGGAGTCTTGTGTGACCGCAAGATTCCAACGAAGCTTTAAGGAAAGTTCTATCGTACGGCGATAAAACCTGCAATGTTATATGGTAGCAAGTGTTAGGCGATGAAGGGGCAACATGTCTCCAAGATGAGTGTTGCCGAGATGGGAATGTTAAGGTGGATGTGCGTGCATACTAGGCTAGATAAAATTCGTAATGAGTATATTAGAGGAAAGGTAGGAGTGGTGCCAATTGAGGACAAATTGAGAGAAGGGAGACTGAGATGGTTTGGGCATGTTAGGTGTAGGCCTAGGGAAGCTCTTGTTAGAAAAGTAGAGCATATTAAGATAGAGGAGGGGAAGAAAGGAAGGGGTAGACCTAGATTAACTTGGAAGAGGGTAGTACAATATGATTTGAAAGTTTTAAACCTTTTAGAAGAGGTAGCCCAAAATCGTTTAGAGTGGAGACATAGAATCTATATAGCGGACCCAAATTATTTGGGATGAAGGCTTTGTTGAGTTGAACACTCCTTTGATAAATTTTCATTATGATGGGTTTATTTAGTAACAAAATTTCCATGAATTTGTTAGACCTTTGGTTTGATTAAATTTTATTTCAATTGGCTTGGTTTTAAACTTACTTGGTTATATTTAAGTGAATGAATGTCATTTTGTGTGATTTTCTTTGTACTTTTAGCATTTTGTTTAAAATTTGAATTATTTATATATATATTTTTAAAATATCGCCTCAAATGCCTAGGACATTGCCTAGACGTTTGAGGTTGAGGCGACCCCTGGTCACCTTGGTCGCCTCACGCCTTTGACTACATAAAAGTTAATCAATCCATCCCCCTTGTTCTTTAGTCTTATGAATTTTATCCCACTTAATCAGGTGGAAATGTTTCTTTCTCTCTTCCCTCCTGCCCCAAAGAAGGATTTTCTCGTTGATTCCAATAGATTTCTCAACTGACCTTGGTATTTCAAAAATAGCCAAGTGATAATTTGCCAACGATGACAGGACCAATTTTGACTGTACCCATCTGCCACCTGCTGACAGTAACTTTGTGATGCATGCATGCTGGGAGCTCCTTTATTGGCTTTTAGGACAATTTATGGTCCCTCATGTTGTCTTTAATTTTCTGAGGATTACAGAAACGTTAATGGAGGGGGAAGTCCTAGAGTTTGATAGAGAAAGGGAAGAGACGGGAGTTACAGATCTCCCTATATATGTATGATGTTAACAGAACAAAGAGGAGATGATGGATTGAAAGAAATTACCTGTTGTGCAGATTCGGTTCTCTGCGAGAGAGAACCTCATTTTCCCCTCCCCCATCTTCCTTGGTGCGACACCAAGGATTTTGTCACCGGTGCGACGCCGGGAACTCTCTCCATCCTCTGGCACGAGGCCGATGACCCCTATCCCATTCCCCCCCTCTCTTCCCCTTCGTCTTGCATCAAATTGGTATCAGAGCGCCAGGTTCTTAGGGTCGTCCTCACGATCCAAGTCCTACGCCTCCACCCCGCCAGCAACCCTGCTACCATCACCATCATTGCTCCATCACCGCTGTCGTCCGCCCTTCCCACCACCACTAGGGCATCCATCCCCCTTCTCTCTCACAGCCAACAGAAGAAGAAGAGGAGGAATAGGATGGCGGTGAGGGGTCGGTGACCTCCCGCAGTCGTCGCCAGATCCCATCGCCGAAGCCGTTGTTGCCCGCCGACGCTCGCACCGCCCTCCACCGACCCCGCCGCGGTCGGCCTCGACGTAGTTGCCGGATCCCAACGCGGCCGCCGCCCGCCGGTGTCACCGCCACTCGCCGTTGCAGCTGTCTCGCCCATCGTCGCCGCCGCCCCGCACGCCGTCGCCGTAGCCACCTCCGCGCGCCTGTCCTCGCCGCTGCCTGGTCGTCTGCGGCTCGTGCTGTTCGAGCTAGGGCAAGGAAAGAAGAAGAAGGGCGGAGAAGAAACTAGGGTTTAATGACCCTATTAGACTAAACCGGCCAAATCGGTCTGGTCCGGTCCGGTTTAGTCCACATATCCCCTTTAACATTTTGAACCTGGTCCAGCCAGGTTGTTTGAAGTGGGTTCAGACCCGTTTTCATGGTGGTTCGAGCCAGGGTGCCACCTGGTCCGAACCAGGAGCCAATCCAGGTTCTTGGTGGTCCAGCATGGGTGCAATTGGAGCTGTTATCGCACCGCCCTCACGCAGAGCTCGTTTGTGCTTCGATTTGCGTGCCGTATGCGCCGTTGGGTTTGTATCGACGAGGCCTATCTAGATCCAGAGTGTTGTTGTTGCCGATCTGCCTCGTTTTGTGTGTCGCTGCTGCACGCATACCGAGGACTCTGATCGTGCATCCCGAGGTCCAAGTCGCCGCCTTGATTTGCGTGCCGACCTCCCGGCGTGCCGATTTTGCAGCAGCCAGCGTCCAATCTGCCTCGTTTTGCGTGCTGCTGCTGCACGCATACCGATGACTCCGATCGTGCATCCCGAGGCCAAGGTTGCCGCCTCGATTTGCGTGCCAACCTCTCGGGGCATCGATTTTGTAGCAGCCAGCGTCCAATCTGTCTCGTTTTGCATGCCACTGTTGCACGCATACCGAGGACTCTGTTCGCGCATCTCGAGGCCTCTGAGGACTCCGATCGCGCATTCCAAGGCCCGCATCAGCCGCCTCAATTTGCGTGCCAGTTTTCAGCGCACTGGTTTTGCAGCGGCCAGCGGTCCACTTGCCTCGTTTTGCGTGCCACACTTGCACACTTTACGAGGGCACTTGTGTTCACCGTTCGAGGTCGTCTCGGAGCCCGATTTGAGCACCGTCAGCGGTGTTGGTCTTGTCTTAGCGAGGCCCATCTAGTTTCAGCACACATTAGACCCGATTTGCATTGATTTGCATTGCGCTGCTGCACGCATATTGAGGTCATCTTTGGGCCCCATTTCTTGCACTGGTCGTGTCATTGGCTTCGTCTTCGCTAGACAGACTCAGCTCCAGAGTGGTGCTGCCCCTACGGCACCTCGTTCTACGTGCCGCTGATTGATTCAACAGAATTTGAGTCTCGAGGTAATCTCTTACAACATGTCTTCCATTTATTTCCATTTCACTGTGTGCTTGCCGAATCGAGAATGGACGACATTGATATTAGATGAGCGAGCGAGTGATAATGTGATTCCCAAACATATTGTTGATTCATTGTTGAAGACGAACGAGATTCTTGTAGACGGTGATAAGGCTTTTGTCGAGTTTTATCGGCGAGTTAAAGGTGTCACCATGGGACACTCCACTACATATGTGGATGGAGCTTGGTGTACTATAAATCCATGGAGCTCTTCTATTTGCTTGGGTCGAGCGTGGCTATCAGAGCGCCAAGCGACAGTGGATTATGATAAACGTCGATGCTCCCTCGTACATCCTCATCTTGATGGACGTGAGTTCACGTTTCCGAAATCGTCACTTTATTCTCCTAAGGTAATGGGAACACCGTCCAAATTGCTTGATACAGTCTTGCCAGCTACAAATGATGATCAATCAGATGTGACAATTGATACTGAGGGTGCTAGTGCTGATCCTACGGTTGACATTGATCGGGATACTACTGTATGTATTGATTCTGGACTTCATTTAACAACGGACGATGTGATTGAGACTAATTCAGTACCGTTGGTCGTCAGTGAATCATCAGAGGATGTATGTGAAGATAGTCCATTGTTGTCAGCTGCTAGTGAGCTATTAATTGTGGATTCATGGGATCACAGTTTATTTGTGGATTCTGGGTTACACATGTTCGATGTTGTTGTTTCCGATGATGACTTATTATGCAGTGGTGGGCATGACCTCATTTCTCCAGAGAGTTCAGATTCTCTGTTAGTTGTGGAATCAGGAAAGGATCTTACTGATCTGATATGGCAGACCTTCTGTGATTCACATACAACAGACTGGGTGGTTATTCTTGATATGATTTTTTGCTTGAAGACTCCCACAGATGATCCAATCATCCGCTTGATTATACTGGCGCACTTCAAAATTCGAGGACGAATTTTTTCGAACCAGGGGAGATTGATGCATGCATGCTAGGAGCTCCTTTATTGGCTTTTAGGACCATTTATGGTCCCTTATGTTGTCTTTAATTTTCTGAGGATTACAAAAACGTAAATGGGGGGGGGGAAGTCCTAGAGTTTGATAGAGAATGGGAAGAGACGGGAGTTACAGATCTCCCTATATATGTATGATGTTAACATAATAAAGAGGAGATGATGGATTGAAAGAAATTACCTGTTGTGTAGATTCGGTTCTCTGTGAGAGAGAACCCCATTTTCCCCTCCCCCATCTTCCTTGGTGCGACGCCAAGGATTTTGTCACCGGGGCGACGCCGGGAAGTCTCTCCATCCTCTGGCGCGAGGCCGAGGATCCCTATCCCATTCCCCCCCTCTCTTCCCCTTCGTCCCGCATCACTTTGCCTTCCATCCCTCTAGTCTTTGATCAAATTTCTTAATTATATCATTCCAGTCCCCTGCTCTGACAGTACCATTAGTCAGTGGTAGAGCAAGGTATTTGATTGGGCAATCAGTCCATTTGCAGTCCAAAACTCTAGCAGTACTCATCACTCTTTCCTCAACCATATTATACTACTTACCAAAGTTGTTTTTGAGTCTTGTGATCCCTTCAATTGAAAACAACAATTTCTTCATGTTCACTACCTTATCATTTAAAGCTGAAGTCATTAGTAAGTAAGGTGTTATCTGCAAACTGCAAATGAGAAATCTGAAGCCCATTCCTACCAACATTGAAACCATCAACCAATCCTTTCTCAACTGCTCTGCTCCATAGTGAATTGAAAATCTGACCTACTAAGAGGAAAATAAGGGATGAGGTGAGATCTCCTTGTCTTAAACCTCTTGAACTTTTAGCGCCACTTTGATTGGAGAATAAGAGAAGAATAAGTGTGAATAAAGGGAGAATAAGCTTAATTTTGCTTTGACAAAGCGAAATGGCTTATACCGGTGCAGAATAACATATTCAGGGAATAAGGAGAATAAGCCATCCCACCCTAGACCCAAGAATTACTTATTCTACTTATTCCTTCAACGGGCCCCACAAAACTATCAGACTAAAACACCCCTTATTCTAGTATACGCTATTCCGTCAGTGGACCCACATAATAACTTATTCTGCAAACAAAGTGGCACTTAAAGAACCCACATGGTTCCCCATTTATGAGAATGGAAAACCACAGAGTAGAGATACCAGACATGATATAATCAATCAATTTTTGTTTTAATCCCATCTTACCCAAAGTCCTATTTACACATTGCTAACTTACTATAATCATAAGCTTACGATTTGCTCCCTCCCTGTTGTTAACTTTCTAATTGTGTATTCCTTCATTGGATGCTAGAAAGTTGTCCAAGATAAATCTTTCTTCCATGAAAGATGATTGATAACCTCCAATGACGGTCTCCAATACCTTTTTCATTCTATTTGTCAACATTTTTGTGATGATTTTATAGCACAGATTTAACAGACTTATGGGTCTAAAATCTGAAACATTCTACAGCACCTTCTCTTTTGGGAATAAGAACTATAAAAGTAGAATCGAAACCTCTAATGCTAAGAGCTCTACTTATTCTTTAACCACCTTCATCAAGTCTTCCTTAATGTATCTCAAAAGAATTGGTAAAATCCCAAGGAGAATCCATCTGGCCCCTTGGACTTATTTGGATTCATATTGAATGCCGCCTCTTTCACTTATTCTTGAAATGGGTATATAGCCATTCAGCCTGATTGCTCTCCATTGCTCTCCAGCTTGGGAAGAATACCTTCCTCTAAGTGTGGTCTCCAGAGACTTCCTCAGTAAACGAGTCCTTAAAAAATTGGATAAGGGGCTCTTTAATCTCTTCTTTGGACTCAACTATACTGTCATCAATCCTCACATGATCGATTCTCAAAACTCTTCTTTTTGCACTGGCCATTGCATGAAAACGTGCCGTATTCTTGTTTCCTTCTCTAAGCCATTGCTTCTTAGCCCTTTGCTTCCTTTTAATCTTTTCCCTCAACGCCCATTCATTATACTCTTTCTTGTAATTCTTGAGAATTTGATAATTTTCAGGTGATAAAGTCTGCAAATCATCTCTACTTTCAAGGGCATCAATTTTATGCAACAATTGCTGTCTACATATGGCTGCCTGTCCAAATGTTTGAGCGCTCCACCCTTTTAAGCAGCTTCTTACTTTTCTGAGTTTATTATAAAATGTAACACCTGTAAAGCCAGCTGCCGAGGTTTCCTTCCACCAATTAGAAACCATCCCTTTAAAACCCTCCGCTTTTGTGTCACATCAGTTCATACCTGAATAACCTCTGCTTTGAACCACTATCACCAGTCGAAAGGAGGAGTGGGATGTGATCTGACACTGTTCTGTTCATACCTTTAAGATGGGACAATGGGTAAGTGCTCGAACCATTTTGTAGATACTAGGACTGGATCAATCCTCGATTGAATACAGTTTTGCTGTACATTAGACCATGTATACTTCCTGTTAGGAATTTCTAAATCTACCAACCGACAATCTCTGATCCATTGGCCCTCTAGTTCCATTTCCTTGCTCCAATTCTGATTATCTGACATTTCCCAAGGATATCTACCATAATTAAGTCACCTAAGACACACCATCTCTCATGAAAAGACTGAACTATCTACTAAGTTCTCCAAAAAATTCAGTGCTCTGCTGTTGATTGTGTTGACCATGGACTGAAGTGATTGCATCATTTAGGTTGCTGTCTCTGACTAAAAACCTGACAGAAATACTGTTCTACCCTGTATCACACACTGTACCTTGCAATATGTTACCATTCCACATCATAACCTGTCCACCACTTGATCCTCTTGCCGGAATAAAAGCCCATTCTGTCATCGTAGCCCCTCCTATCCTTTTGACCAATTGCTCGTCCACAGAACTAATCTTAGTTTCTTGCAAACAGACACAGTCCACTCTTGATAAGCTGCTTAAATCCTTGGCAGCCCACATTTTGAACTCCCCAATAACTAACTTTCATTTTTCACCATTTTCTACGCCACCCCCCCCCCCCCCCCCCCCCCCCACACACACACACACACACACACACACACAAATCTTCTTTTCCCTTAAAACAGTCAGTCACCTTGTTGGTCTTTACAAAATTGAGTTCCCTTTTACCTATCTTGACCCCACCCCCTGCCCTTTTGTTTCCTGGAATTTTGCAAAACATCATTCCTTTTCAGTTTCTTTATGAAGCTTCTTACAACCTCCTCTTTCCTTGAAAAGACGCCAATTTTCTTCCCGAATGTAATAATATCATCTGTCCATTCATCTGCTTGATTTGTGGAAGTTAGAGACAGTGGTCCCGCCACACCCATATAGGAACAATTGCTTATGACCTAAAACTGTTCCCTTATTCCTGTAAGACATTCCCTCATTCTTTGTTTCCTACTACGAGTCTACTCCGTGCTCTGTAATGTTGCATTTAAAATCGTCAGCGTAAACGTCTTCTACATCTGAAGCAGAACTAAATATCCTTATTTCTCCTTCCTGGGATAATGTTTCAGTTGTGTTCTTTCTGAACTCTAATAAGGCTGCATTGTTTCTATCCACATCTGTAGAAGATATTTCAGAACCTGTGAGGGAATCTAGAACAGGTTCGACTGGATCACTGATAGAACCCTCCACCCTAAGATTTGAGACAACAACATCTCCACACGAAGGCCTAGTAGGAGGCAACTGAGCACAAACCTCCCACTTGGACCTCTGTATTGGCCCTGGCTTCCAAACCCTGAACTACCTGGTTTCACAGAGCTTGCCGACCGATCGGCGTTCTCTGCTTCGGTGGCCCTCTGCATTCGGGTGTGGGAGATGAATCCAAAGGGCAGTTATCAGGTAAGCCCACCCGACTTGCCCGATTAGATCAATTACCCGATGTATTTGATAACCCTGACAAGAACAGCCTGTATGACTTACCTGATAGTGGAGACTCATGAAGCAAACATGAGTACACTGATGCCCGATATTGTGCATCTTCCATACCTGACAGCTTCTCCGTATCTGCCGCTCCTCTCCTCCAATGAGAATTGGGAAGCCTGTTCACCTCCTTCCAACCCACCACCAAGGCTCGATCGCAGCAACATCCTGATCATTGCCGTTCCAAATCCTCCTGGAGCCTATCCACCACAGCCACCTTACTAACTGCATCATCAGTTCCTTGCTCTGGAACTCTGTACTGCATAGTTGCACCTCCTGGGTTGCTCTCTGATTCCTTTTTAGTCACTTGGATTAGTGAAATCTGTGTTTCACTCAGAAAAGGAACAACCTCCAACATCTTCCTCAGAGACTCAACTCTCCGATGCCCCTGTTTTGAACAATAGTGTCACCCGCCTTCTCTGGCTCCCCTGTTCTGAGCTTTGGTGCAACAACCCTATCTTGGGCTTCTCTGTGGGCTTTGTAAGATGCTGCTACCTCTGCCCAAGACCAGGCACTAGAGTTATGACAACCCCTAACAGCCTTTGTAGAAGATGAAAGGAAACTCTCTCTTAATGATCACCCAAAAGCAGCATCCACCCACTCTAATCTTCATTCTATCAGGGATGCAGTTCACATTCTTGACTTAAACCAACATCCCAGCATAAATGAACATTTCCAGGGCCAAAGTTCTGGCATCAATACCTCTGAGGATTCCAAATTTTTCCACTTTGGTCTGAAAGGCTTTCACATTTTAGACATGAACGAAAGGCCTTCAATCCAACACCAAACCTGAATTCCCTCAGGTACCAGTTGCATGCCACAGTCCCTGTTCCAGGATGAGAAGATATCGGAGAGATATGCCCATTCTCAAGAGTTTTAAGGGACAGTCTTCTCCTCTCCTTCCTGGAACAGAGGAGCTGACCAAGAACAGATTCCTCTGAAGCTTCCTAACTTTCCACAAGTAGTCACCTGGCCATTTATCTTTGAGAACATGTAGAAACTTCAAGTTAAAGGAAGCTCCCCCCTTGTTCTCTGAGACACTATCAGCAACAGCCGACACAATCAGACATCAATCAAGGAATTCCTTAGTGTTGCCCACTGTAGGTGATCAAGGGATGTCCACCAGAGCACTTATGGAACTAGCCTGGAGTGGCAGACTCACTACTGCTCTACTCTTGCCCTGTCTCCCTGCATGCTCAGCACGGAGCTATTCCTACTCTGCTTGCAAGAACTCCTCCTATGGCCTGCTCCATTGCAGGATATGCACCTGACCAAATCTCTACACTCTCTAGCCCAGTGACCCTTGCGAAGACACTTGATACAGACATTTCTATCAACTGAGAGCGGTGAACTCAACTTCTGAACATTTACCTTCCTTCTACTGATTTCCTACTCGACCGCCTTCCAACCCCCGCAACCTTCTCCTGACAGGTTCTCTAAGACTCTCACCCTCCATCTCTTCTCGGCACTGGGTGCAACAGCTACTGCTCCCCAGTCAAGAATCTCCTTCTCGAGTCCCATCACAAATCCTAGGGAAGTATTGTCATTTCCCAAAGCTATCTTCTCCATCCAAACTGCTGAAGAAGCCATTTATGATGGCCTGACAGCCAGCGAATCAAGTGGAAATGCTTTCTCTAGGTGGGTTTCCACAAGGCATTGTCGACAATCCACATATCATTGATGGAATCCTCTATGTACTTATTCCAGCTTTTCTCCCCTTCCTTATTAGGGGAACAAAGATCAGCGAACATGTTCTGATCCTTGGACAATTTGACTTGAAGCTTGAAACCTCCAAAAGGCTAGGATGCTGCTTAGTGGGTGCTGAGTCGAGACAAATTTATGGCACTGAGTTGACCCAGCGAATCAAGACATTGACTTGGCTGCATCTTCTTCCGCTGCCCAATTCGACAAGACTTTCTCTTCTATCCCTAATTGCTATTTTCTATCCTTGCCAGTTTCCTTGAGAGTCTCTAAAGCAAGCTCTGGTTACTCAAATCACTGTATTTTATATATTTTTCTGTAGCCTGCTTTCACCTCTCCCAGGTTTAGGAATACAGTCAGCTTCTTCATTTTAAGAAATACTAGGTCTCTGATCTTCTCCCTCTGAAATCTGCATTGGGATGCAAAATTCATTGAAACCACACTGGATCTTCCAAACTGCTGGAATGCCCTCTAGATCATGGACTCTAACTGAGTTCTGATACACTTCATACTTGGTTGTAAAAAGGATACCTGTTGGGCCAAATAACGGCTATATCCTTATCCATTAAGAAAGTCTATGTTCATTAAAATTGTCAGAAATTATTAGAAACATATATACCTAGTTGTCTAGGCGCCAAGGCGATCCTAGGCATTTTCAGGGAGCTTAAGCACTTAGGCATTAAGTGGCAACTTGGGCACTATAGTGGGGGGGGGGGTCCAGTGACATATTTACACAATTACAGAGAGAGGGATGATGGAGGGTTGAGTCACACATTTACAGTTAGAGAGAGAGATATGGTTCGGGTCACACATTTACACAGTCCCCACATGCACAAAGGGCTTCGGCTCTGTCATGTGTGTGTGTGTGTGTGACAGAGAGGGAGAGATAGAGAGAGATTGGAGAGGGTGTCGGTCCTTACCCCTGTGCGGCTAACACAGAGAGAGAGAGAGAGAGATGCCAGGCTGGCTGTGAGTGGCTGTCTGGTTTTGTCGCAGCGGGAGGGGTGATGGCGACTGGTGACGACCAAGGATGGCGCAAGGTGTGGATGAGTGGGGGAAAGGAACCCTGGGTGCCAAAGGGGTGGGGACAGGTGTCTGGGCATTGGGGGTCAAGGGGATGAGGGTCTTTTTAAGTTTAAATGGGCCAGCTCTACTGGGTTGGATGGGCCTAGGCGCCTGCTAGGTGCCTTGAGCAGTCTAAGCGGGCGCTTAAAGCGCCGCCCAGCCTTCTTTTTGCAACCCAGTAAAGGTGGTCCAATGCCTTGTCCCCTTATAGGCGCCTTGGTGCCTAGGTGCCGCCTAGGTGGCCTTGACAACTATGCATATGTATAGAAGATAAATTGTTGGATGATACTATATGGAATGAAATCCTACTTCCAAAACACATGCATTGATTCTAAGTAATCCCTACAATTTCTACTGAAAAAAATGTGACGTGTAAAAATGAGCTTTGTAACTTAGTGAATGGGGAAGGAGGGATAAGGAATGGTGTGTATAATCAGACATGCAATAAGATGGGCATGCGATTTGGGATTGCATTTATAAATAGTTGAGAAATGAAGGTTGTAAATAAGACAGTAGCTAACATGAATGAAGGAGAAACAGACATAATTGGATAATCACACTGTATGTTTATCCTTGTACTAATTTATCTGGATATAGGTAATTTTCTTATTTGTACCGTTGTATTTTCTTAAACTTTTGGAAATGTACAGATAAATGGGGAGTACCATTTATGTTCTGCTCATAGGAGAATGATTAGCGATATTTCTCCTCTTTTATGATCCTGAATGTCTATGTTAAAACTTGTGGTAGTTGTACATATGGAACTACAAGAGAAGGGCAACTTCTCCAACCATTGTGCTGAAGACGCGCCGTTCCTTGAGAGCAGTGCATTTTCATCCCCATGCTGCTCCATTTCTTTTAACCGCTGAGGTGCAAATTTATTTCAACTTTGTGATTCCCTTTCTGCTTGTCATTTTTTGAGCTCAATAACAATTTTTTTAAACCAGGTAAATGATCTCGATTCTCCAGATTCTCCATTGACACTAGCAACAACTCCAGGTTATTTACAGTATCCTCCTGCAGTATTTATCTCAAACAACTCTAATGCTCATGCACGTTCCAAGAACAACGTTCTTTTCTCTCCTCTATACATGTTCTGGCCTACCTTTGTAAGAGGAGGGACATTTTTGCAGCTTGAAAATAGAACTATTGTTACTGGTAATGAAAATAGAATAGTTGGTTCTGGTGACACACAACAGAGATCAGAAACTTATCTGACTGATCAGCAGCAGACAAACTCAAGCATAGGGGGGCAAAATGATGTCTTCTTGAATTCCATGGAAATATTATCTGGGGAAATTTCTTGCTCAAATTCTATGACAGAAGATCCAGGTGCGAGTTGTTTGATGGCTGAAATGCATACAGCGAATAATGACACTGAGATGAATACTGTAGAAACTTTTCAAAGTCTGCCTACTTCTCGAACTTCTAATAGAAACTCATGGAACTGCGTTGAGCATGCAGATGATCTCAACACTGGACAACTACCTGCTTCACAAGGTGGTGGAATCGCTGCACAAATACCTTTTGATCACACAAGCATAGATGCTGGCACTTCAGGCAACAATGACCTTCAGACGTTCTTAAGAAGCATAGATTCTGGACAATTTCATCAGTTTTTTCCTTCTGGTGATCAAGTATCCTGGGAGTTGCCATTTTTGCAGGGGTTGCTAGTGGGTCAAACACATGCCAGTTTATATACAACGTTACCTATAAACAATCTTCTTGGAAATCTGTCTGCAACTCAACGTGTAGGTTCTGATATCATGACATCAGATCTAATGCCAACTCATATCCTAGAGTCTTCCTTGGCTTTGTCCAACAGACAGTCGGGTGCTGGCCATTCTAGGGCAGTTGGACAGTCTAGTGGTCGTCACCATTCACATTCCCATCAAGTGGCTCCTGTAGGTACTGGAGAAGGTTCTGGTGCAAGTAGCATTGAAACTGAAGTAGCCACATCATTAGCTGCTGCTGCTGCTGCAGAGTTGCCTTGTACGGTAAAGCTAAGAATATGGCCCCACGATATACAAGATCCATGTGCTCCTCTTGATTCAGAGACTTGCCGGTTGACAATACCTCATGCCGTGCTTTGCAGGTATCTCTTCCATTTGCTTATAATGGTCATGCTTGTCTCTATCTGGCAATGATAAATTATTGAATAACATTTCCTGAAATAATTAAAGTGTTACCACTTTTTATGTGATGAAACTTATATCTCATGTGGGTATATGCAAGTTCTATGTGATGCACTTTGAAGACTAAATTTAGTCAGTTGGTGGTACTCTTGTTTCAATTCAATCTTGAGTGGACATCCATGCACTGAAGTTCATTTGACGAAGTTCATTGATGACAGTGAAATGGGTGCCCACTTTTCACCTTGTGGGAGATTTTTAGCAGCATGTGTTGCGTGCTTGCTTCCCCATGCGGAAGTTGATAATGGATTGCAACCACATATGCAACAAGATGCCTCAGGCACATCATCATCATCCCCAACCCGCCACCCAACTTCAGCTCACCGAGTGATGTTCGAGCTACGCATATATTCCCTTGAGGAGGCAACGTAAAATTTCTGCCGTTAATATCTTCCCGTTACTGTCTTCTAGAATTTCTTCATTACACTCTCCAACCCTCTTATATATTTGATCATTTCTTGCTTTATCATTTACAGCTTTGGTTTGGTTTTGGCTTCAAGGGCAATAAGGGCTGCTCATTGTCTGACTTCTGTTCAGGTCTGTCTGTTACTTCTTTTAGATAGATGATTTATTATGCATCCTATAAATATACCTCTCCCTGTCATTTGGCATTAGGAATGCCTACTGTGATCAATGAGAATTTTCGCCTTACTTTGATCCTGTATTTCATATGTATCCCATGTGGCCCATGTGTTGCTGATTATCAATGAGCTGATCAGCAAACCCTAAAATCCACTTACCATGCTGAATTCCTACCAATAATGCTTGCCTTTTTTATGTTTCATGTCACAGCTTGTATCACGTTAACTCTAAGGTCCAAGGTAATTCCTGCTAAGTAGCTGGTTAATTGTCTGTTGCTTGATGGTGCAGGTTGTTTGACATTGTTCCTTTAATGGGTTTGAATTCCCCATTTGCTTTGTGGTTTCTGATGATCTCCAAGTTCATTCATTTTATTGAGACTTTTAATCTTAGAAGATTGGTGTATATAGGCTCTATTCATCTTGTCGGGCTTCTGGAGATCAATATATCAATGTTTACAGCATAGATACCTTCTTATTTGCGATATACACTTGTATATTTGTGTGCATTTTTAATAGTATCCCATGTATATTGCACATTGAAAGAAAGTAGGTTGTAATATCAATTTTATATGTTTATAGGTAGAGGTAGTACAGCTGGGTGAGGAGGCGATCCTCTTAAACATTCACACACAATATAAGGACACTTGCTACAGATCAAGTTCTTAGCGTACTCGTGGACACACTCATAATACATTCATTCCCTGACAAAAAATTCAAAACACTGGATCTGACTAAAAAAATGCTGTGCCCTAAACCCATAAAAGAAACATTGGCTTTCTTCTAAATTCTAATAATCTCCCCTGAAAAGGATGATATAACCACCCTTGAAAGCAATGCAACAACCCAAGGATTTTTTTTCTTGAAAGAAATCAGGTGTACCACCAATTTTATTAAAATAAATAGAGGAAGTACATCCTATGAAGCCGAGAGGAGAGATTCCTCTGGCTAAGAGACCCAAAAAGTAAAATTAAATGATTTTCATCAATTTAACCCATGACTCTGCTGGAACACCTAATACATAACGACTCCAATGATACCAAAAGGATACTGTTTGAAGACAGATGTTCTCAAAGTAAATCTTTGTACCCCGGAAAAGATTATCATTCCTGTTTCTCCAGATGCTCCAGCAAACTGCATGTGGAAGAATAAGGAAAATCTTCTTCTGAAATGTTTTCCTCCCTGCTACCTTGTATGTTATGAAAAAAGTCCACATATCATCAATGCTTTGACAGCTGAGCTGCACCTTCAATAACCCTGAAATAACTCTCCAAACATCTTTGCTGATTTTGCAATGAATGAATTAGTGCTGTGCATCCTCATCATTTATTCCAGACATGGAACAAAGTGTGGGACAATCTGCTACCCAGTGCCTCCTATAAACCTTTGTGACAACTGACAAGTCTTCTCTGAAATAATAGTCACATAAAAGCTTTGACCTTCAGTGGAGATTTGACTGTCCAAACCCTATTGAAAGAAGGATAATCTGGTACCTTCTATCAATGCATATAAAAACTTAACTGAGAAATGGCAATTATTTCCCTCCAAACTATCACATCTCTTTGATGAAGATTTATCTGAACATCATTGAAGAGGCTTATGAGTTCTATAAATTCTTCAATTTCTAAGTCTTTCAAAGCTCTTCTAAGGATAACATTCCAATGTAACCTCCCCACATCCAGAGTATACATGTCATTGAGATAATAAGTATGAGGGAATCTATCCTTGAGAGTAGACTCTCCTGCCCACCTGTCATACCAGAAGTAAGTATTCTGCCCATCACCTACTTTGATCTTGCTGTATTTATAAACCCATTCCACTGATTTCATAATACCTTTCCAAATTGGTGACATGGTTGTATGATTTATGCTGAATAGATGAAATCTTCCACAGTTTGTATAGTATCTTGCTTTCATAATAATCTTCCACATCTGTAAATCTGCCGACAGCATACCCCAAAACCATTTACCCAACAACGCCAGATTCATGGAAGTCAAATTCCTTTTTTGAAGGTGACTAAAAGTCACATTTCATTGAAAAGGTTGATAGCGTACAATAAGGAAGCCCTCGGAAAGGGCCAGAAACAAAAACAAAACAACACAAAGATACACAAAAGATTACTCTACCAAGATGGTAAAGTAAGGAGAACAAAGGCAAAGACCAAAACACACACAGATACCCATGGCTTCAAAAAAGATCACTTGATTAGGGTCTTCCATTGATTTGCCGCTAGGAACACATTGTGGTTGTTGCACACAGATGCTCACAGTATTTCCCCAATCTCTCACCAAAAAGATAGCCCTTCTAAGAATATCGAATGTACTGCTGAAATCATCCTTGAACTTTCTCTTATTCCTTTCACCCCATATAGCCCACATCATAGCTGGTAGGAATAAGGACCAACTTTTATTATCTAGAGGTGGTTTAATGAGGTCTGACCAATTCCTCATCAGATCTGAAACATTCTGAGGTTCAAACCAGGGCAGTTTAACAGCCAAGCAAAGACTTTGCCACAAAACATTCACTATACCACAATTGCAGAATAGGTGGTCAAGATCTTCTTCGCAGATTCCAAAAAAAGAGCATTTGGAATTCTAGATTTTGAGTATCTTCTTGATTCTGGAACTGGTTGGAAGTCTCCCAATAGCCACTTTCCATAAAAACAAATTGATCTTGTTAGGTAACAACTTGGACCAAACAATAGGTTTCCACCAGACTCTGCAGCCTCCATCAGAGATGATTTCAGCAAGAGAGTTAACTGAAAATCTGCCACGGTTCCCTCATATCCAAATCCTAGAATCTTCCTGATTAGGCAAGCTTCTAATATGACTGATGAGTTTCAGCATGCTGACCAATTGATCAAATTCAGTCTCAGTTGGATTCCTTCTCAACCTGATATTCAATGATCTCTGTCTAGAGGGGCAAAAATTTGAGCAACTGATTTCCTTTTATCAAGTGCAATATGGTACAGCTCTTTGAGTTGCTCTGCGAATGCAGTGTCTAAACACCATTTATCCTCCCAAAAGCAAATGGATTCTCCATTACTCAATTGCATACTGATCCCAGGAGCTATAAGGTCCACTGTGCTGAGAATATTCTTCCAAATGTAAGACAGATTGGAAGTCCTTGGGGGAACAAGGGTCCAAGGAAGGGAAGAAGGATAATATTTTCCCTTGATTACCTTTACCCATAGAGCATCCCTTTCCATTCCAAATCTCCACAACCACTTGGCTAGGAGAGCCTTGTTAAAAGCCCCAATTTTAATTAAGCCAACACCACCTTGTTCTTTACGTAAACAAATTTTATTCCAGCTTACTAAATGAAGGCCTTTCTTATCTCCTTTACCACTTCTCCAAAAGAAAGAGCTTCTCCTGGCTTCTATTAATCTATCAACTCTCTTAGGCTCACTTTGTTTGTGGAATAGGACCGGAATAACCGGTATAAAGGCCCTATTCTGGTTTGATTGCGGGGATGCCTAATTCCCCTATTTCTTCCAACTCCCCAAACTCTACCTGAAATACCTAATTCTCCCTTCCCCCAATTTTATCCTTTATTTCACTCCTTATTCCACTTATTCCTACCAAATCACTTGGCATAGCGCAGTGTAATTCTCCTTATTCTGGGTGGAATACCAACAACTTACCAAATCAAAATACTTCTTATTCTGGTTTAAGAAATCCCCAAAACCTTATTCTGATTTAAGCTATTCTGCAAACAAAGTGAGACTTAGGAATTTTAAAGATGGAGAGATGATGAGTAGCTAAGGAGGACATGATGGTCTTAGAAAGGATCCATTTACCCCCTGCAGAGAGAGGTTTGGCTTTCCATCCTTCAAGTCTATGATCAAATTTCTTAAGAATGCCATCCCAATCCCTCACCTTCACAGGCCCATCAGTTAATGGCAAACCCAAATATTTCATTGGAATTGGGTCTGGGCAAATTGCAGATGAGTCAATTGGAGATCATTCCTACCAACAGAAAAACCTTCAACCAAACCTTCCATAGCAGCTTGCTCCCATAAGGATGACAAAACCTGACCAACAATCAGGAACAGCAGAGGTGAGATGGGATCTCACACTGCCTTAAACATCTGGAGCTTTCAAAATACCCACACGGCTCCCCGTTTACTAGGATAGAGAATTGTGGAGTAGAAATACACTGCATAACCCAACTAATCAATTTACTGCTGAAACCCATTAGCCGAAGAACACAATACAGGACCAGCTGACCCTATCGAATGCTTTTTCAAAATCCAGCTTGAGAATTACCCCTTCTTTCTTTCTCTGCTTTGATTATGAATAAGTTCATGAGCAGTCAACACATTATCTAGAATAAATTTACCCTTTTTTGATTGGTCTTCACACTTTCTTCCATTTCACCAATGGGATTCCTTTATAATTTTCTTTATTGCCGCCCCACAGAAAAACTCTTTGGATTCTATCAACACTCCTGACCACTGCCTTTGGCATAAAAAAAACAGACATGTAATATGCTAGAATCATGGTTGGTAGTATCGGGCCGGGACCAGTACCTATACTAGGGGGTATCGGTACCGGTCTTTATAGTTATTCTTATGATTTTTTTATATTTTTTTATTGGCCGGTATCGGCCGATACGGCTGATACCAATACATATAACGGTATCGGTACCCCCCGATACTGGTATCGATACTGGTACTACCATCAAACAATAAATTTTGCAGCTGCTCAACCCCTCCTTCCATGAATAACAGAGTATCGTCTGCATATTGCAAATGAAATACTGTCAGAATAGAATTTAAAACTTTTACCCCCTGAATACAACCCGCCTCTTCAGCCCTCTGACATAGTTTGCTGAGAACATTTGCCACCAATATGAATAGATAAGCAGACAGAGGATCCCCTTGTCTTTACCCTCTGGAAGTTTTGAAAAAACCTTCCACATTTTCATTAAAGGTTATGTAAAAAATTGCTTTAGAGGGATAGTTCTCTAAAATTGCTATCCACTGATCTGGGAATTCATGAAGTTTCATTACATTCCACAAACATTGCCATGAAACCCTGTCATATGCCTTGTTAAAATGTAATTTAATAAGCATTCCTTGCTTCATTCCACTCTTCGTAGAGAACAAAATCTCATGTGCTATGATGAACACGTCAAACAACTTCCTTCCAGGCATGAAGGCATTCTGTTGCTCATTAATCAGCTTTCCAATGATCTTCCCCATGCGAGTTGCCAATACTTTGGGTGAATCCAAACAATCCAAGGACCTTAAGTGGATCAACTGTGAGTAAAGCTCTCCTTGGAGGGGAAAACACGAAGATGAAAAAAGGAGACATCTGGCTGACGAGTTATTTTTGATCTGCTTCATACTTCTGAAAATGTGGTCCTTTGTTCTCGGGATGGAACCTCCATAACTTCCTGAACTGTCCTACTTTCCCTTAGAGATGATCCTTTTTCATGCAGCCAGGTTGCATCCTGTCTTCTCCAAAATGTGGGGAGGGTTTCCACGTCAATATCTCCACACACAGAAAAGGAAAGAAAATGTCACATCTATTGGAATTCATGACCTGTTACATAAATGCACTCTGTATAACCTCTTGGATAGCATCATGATTACATTGTCCATTTCTAGAAACTTTAGGTCAAAAGTCTTATGCCCCAAAGACCTGGATTCGAAACTCATGATGGCATTTGACGCAGCGTTGTGTTTGAAACCTTAGTAGAAGGGATAAGCATCCATTCTTCATGCACCCAGGTAAACAACTCCCACCCCCTGGGAGAAAAAAAATACACGTACACCCACAAAAAATGTCTTGTATACATGATGACGGCATAACCTGTTACATATATCCTCTTCTCTACTTTACTTTGGGCTTTTTTTTTTTGGAGCAAAATACGGATTGTACCGCCAATTTTATTAATAAAAAGAGGAAATACAATCAATGGTAGCGAGGAGAGATTCTTCAACTACCCAACAAACCAGCTAGAAGGACTCTTACAAATTAAAAAAAGGACTTCCACTCAGTTACAGAACAACCTAAGCAACTTTGCTCCAAAATAAATGAAATTCAAAGCACAGAGAAACATTTTCCTGGTAAATTTTACTTCCCCCGAATATTCCTTTGTTCCTCTCCTTCCAGATGTTCCAGCAGGTGGAATCAAGTAGCATAATAAAGATTTTGTACCTCATCGTGCTTCCCTCTTCCCTTTTAATTGCCTCGAAACAATCCCACATTTTCTCAATGGTGTCAAATTCAAAATGTCCTTCAGTGAGCTGTTCAAATATCCTCCAAATTTCCTTGCTGAATATACAAGTGCAGAACAGGTGGTCCACAGTCTCAGGTTCACTGCTGCAAAGGATGCACAGGTCGTCGGCCTCTGGATGCCATTTACTCATGTATACTTTGGTAACTATTCTTTTGTAGGACATTAACCACATGAAAGCCCTATCTTTTGAAGGGCATCTGACTTTCCAGATGGCTTATGTAGTTTAAACTGGTGAATCTCACCATCTATAAGCTTGTAAACAGATCTAACCGAAAAGGTGCCTCCATGAATACCCCAGTACAACTGATCATGAACACCCTGCTGTATTTCAATATTTTCCAGAATGGACAGAATATAACCATACTCATCTACTTCCTCGTCCTTCAAATTCCTGGCAGCCGCAAGTTCCAATGTTGACCTGCTGAATTCCATTATACAGTTAAAGACTGTTATCCATTTGCTGTGTCAGTCTGAAAATCTGTGGATATCTATCCTTCAACAGAAAGTCCCCTGCCCATCTATCCCACCAGAATAGAGTGCTCTGTGTCAATCTTGACTCTAACACCTTTATCCACCGATGTTGCAGATTTCAAGATCCCCTTCCACATTGGTGACATCCATCTCCAATTATCTGGTGGCAGGTAAAACCTGTGACTGTCCTTACAGTGTTTTGATTTGATGATCTCTTTCCGTAGTGCCATATCTTCAGCACACAGCTCTCACAACCATTTCCCTAGAAGAGCTAGGTTCATAACCTGCAGATCCTTTACCCCCGACCCCCTTGTTTGATGGGTTTGCAGACTAAACTCCATTTCACTAGTGACAGGAATTTAGCATCCAACTTTGAACCATTCCACAGAAATCTTCTCCTAATGGCATCCATCTTCCTCACAACACCTTTGGGGATATAGAACATACTTAAGAAATGCTGATGCATGGCTGAAATAACTGAGTTTAATAGCACAACTCTGCCACCCAGATAAAGATTCCTCGATTTCCATGCCGATAGTCTTTTCTGCATCTTGATTAGATGTAATTTACCTGTTCTGCCTTGGTGTTGTCAATTCTAGTTGTTACAGGTAATCTATAAGTTGGTTGTGCAAATCTGGTTTAAGTCTTGCTTTTAGACAGGAATCGTGCCATCTCACCTGGCTACAGGCTGCTGATATCTTTTTGTGTTCCTTACTGATTTTTTTTAACCATTTGTGTATATTGGCGTAGACAATGGGGGTTCGGTACCATTTTTTATCTGTCATCTCTTCTGAAGTATCGTTTATAACATAGTGGTAAAATTGATTTAGTGACTGCCCTGATTGTTATTGTTCCTTTGCTAATGTTTTCTGGTTAATGTAGTTGTTTTATCTTGCTAGGGCCATTTCAGTAGTTTAGTTTTAACTCATAAAGGATTGCTTTGTTTATGCTTTTGAATCTTCCTCTGCAGTTTTCACCTACCTCAGAACATATTCTTTTGGCATACGGTCGTCGTCATAGCTCGCTTTTGAGGAGTATTGTTAGTGATGGGGAATCCACGATACCTATCTATACAATTTTGGAGGTAGATAATTGTAGTTAATCTCTTTTTTGTTTTAGATATTTTTGACCATCTTCCTGAGTTTTTATGCAAATATCAGATTAGGATACCATTGAGATACATTAGGCTTTTCATTGTCATTCTTTATATTTTTCATGTTGTCCGGGAATAAGGTGTTGGTTCTCATAGACTAAAGCTTTCTGGATGTGGTTTCAGGCTAATTTACTATATTTGAGAATGTTACACTCATCTAGTGCATTCCCATGTATATTTGATTCTCCAACAATGTGTACAATATAGTCCCCATGCAGGGGTGTATGTGCCATCAGAATATTTTGCTTTCTAATTCATGGTTGACTGATCTCGAATGTGTATACGTTATCATTGCTTAATGTAACACCAGATCATCATTTTTTTGTTGCTTATGTCTACGACTAATGTAAATCTATACCTTCAAATTGAAAGCAAGAGTGACAAATCATTTTTAACCATTTTTTCAAATTGAAAGCAATCCTTTATGAGTTAAACTAAATTACTGAAATGACCCTAGCAATGTTGACAGCAACACCAATTCCAACACCTGGTGCCTCCGCCCCAACGTGATCTCATCGCCAGTACCCACCTCACCCCCATCCCTTCCATGGCTATCCTACCACCACCACCATTGCCCCACGTGCTGGAAGTTCCAAGATGGCACACCCATGGCACTGCCTCCCCCTCCTTGTTCCCACCTCTATGCCTGCCTTAGCCTATGAAAGGTTCAGAGGGAGCACACCATCGACTGTGCCTGCTTCTACTCTGTCCTCCATGGCCTTGACGTCATCCTGAACGAGCTCGAGCTCCCCCTCACAGTGAAGGTCTAGTTGGAGTGTGTTGACTTCCTCCACTCGCTCGGCCTCACCGTAGCCGACATCATCAGCTTCCTGCTCATCCTTGGCTATAGCGTGAAGATCTATGGCGCCCATGCTGGACTACCTAGGCAAGCTTGTCATGCATGGGTCCGCCCTCGCCTAGTTCCTTTGCAGGTGCCCACAAGTCCTCCATGATCATTGACCTCATGTCCATGGTGAAGTACCTGCAGGACATGGGCATCTTTACCCTAGACATCCTCTGCATGCTGGAGAGGTATCTGGAGGTGCTCGACTTTAAGCTGGAGGGCACTATAAGCACCTGATGTACTTGGTTGGGATTAGTGTGGAAGGGAGGCAGCTTGGAGGGTTCGTCAAGCATTACCCGGAAATCCTGGGGATGTGGGTGCGGATGGTGATCAAGCCCTTTGTGCCGAGGAATCACTAAGAGATGCTCCTCACCAGTGCTATGACTAGCAGCAGCAGCAGCATGATGTGTTGAGGTATGGCAGTAGCATGGATGGAGCATTCTGTGCGGGTAGTTGTGCTGGCGAGGAGTCCATGGTCTTGTGCCCTTGCTCACCAGCATTGAGGATGACAGCCTGGGTGAGAAGAGGTGCTGATTGGTCTGGACAAGGGGTTGCCAGTGCAGGAAAAAGTCACCAGTAATTGTAGGCTGAATGAGAAAGTCAATAGATTTGATAATGAGGTGGGAATATCCTTGAGAGGAAGGGAGATTTGGTCAAGGATTTTATTAGAAGAATGGGGAAAAACAGTGGGTAGTATATTAATGAGAAGAAGTGAGGGGGAAAATAGGGTGAAAATTGGGAAGAGGAAAGTGGAGTATGCCTTAAAAAAGAATAGATGGATACCTTTGTCCTTGAGGGAGGGAGGGGGAACGGGATGAATTCACAGATATTGTCAACATCATTTATTGGAGTTTTGATGGGATTTAATATCAGAGGTGAAATGTGGGTGGTCAAGGAATGTGTACATACAATTGGAGGTTTTCCATTTCCAGGAAACAATATGTATAGACGGATTATAAAAAATGGTAGGAATCATGAGGAGAAGAATGGAATGCTCTACTTCTGATGGGACAGGAGTCCAATGTACAATTACGATGAAGGCATCCCCTAGTATCATGGACTGGCAGGGTCAGCTGATCCATATCGGAATTGGCCAATCCAGATTGGGATGGGTGATGGCTGATCTGATTTTAGGCGATAAAGCTGATCCTATTGAAAATATAAAATAAAAATAAAAATCAGTTATAAAATTTTTTAAAGAAAGGAAAAATAATTTGGGATTGGTGCGATGTTGGGCTGAAACAGTCCTAGTCAGATTGAAATTGACTGAATTGGAACTGGATTGGCCCATTCCCTTGCAAACTGGACGTCTTGGCTGATTGGGTTTTAAGTAAAAGACGGTGAAATCCTATAGAAATACCCTTGTATGTTTTTTCATTGTATGAATTCTTTCTAAATTAATAGATATACTTTTTTACTTAAAAATGTCTCTTTTCTGTTTTAGACTACATTTGATTGCTTCCATTGGATTGGCTGATCCAGTTGATCTGGTCTGATCTGGAACGGGATCGGAGATACCCAATCCGGGTGACCTATCCAATTTTGAATTCCTTGCCTAATATTGCTTGAACTATGGGTCTCTATATTACAGTTTCTGTATTATACACGCACAACATGAATACATGGATATTCCAAGTTGCCATTAAACTGTGGATTGGGATCACATTAGATAATAGTTTTATCACTGCTAACTAAAAATTGATAAACAATGTCGCTCACTCAAATTGGCCAAAACCAGTCGAAAAAAAGCCAGTTTTCATGACGGGATTGAGTATACAGGTCAAGCCAGTGATTCATGCTTGTTTGATCTGGAAAAGGCAGGTCAAGCCAGTGATTGATGCTTGTTTGATATGGAAATGGAATGCAGATCACATCAGGGTGACCCCTCCCCATTTACTCATTCCTCATTCTGAGTTCTTTTACTGAAGACTTTTCAATTTTAGATTTAGCACATGCTGATTCTTTATCTGATTCAGCTGGCTCAGATCAAGGTGGGCAGCTTTCCGAATCACA
The DNA here is from genome assembly GCA_030544215.1 of Zantedeschia hybrid cultivar. NCBI lineage: Eukaryota > Viridiplantae > Streptophyta > Magnoliopsida > Alismatales > Araceae > Zantedeschia > Zantedeschia hybrid cultivar. The sequence goes on from JARZZO010000015.1 coordinate 42,086,021, forward strand.
TGCATTGCATGTCTTCTTATTTACTTCTAGTTTTGTTTCCATCTTTGATTTTTTAAGTGGATTCTTTATAAATAGATGAAAAGAGCCGACATTTTCAGCTTCATTGGCTTTGTGCTGGGAAAACTGCTTGTATGACTTACCTCGTAAATTCCAGGTTTATAGAGTTTCAGACATGGAGCTTGTGAGAGTTCTTCCCAGTGCAGAAGATGAGGTTAATGTTGCATGTTTCCATCCCCTGGTTGGAGGTGGTCTTGTTTATGGAACCAAGGTGACAATTTGAGGTCTAACAGGAATGTAATGAGTTTTATGCTTCCAAAAGTAATTTGTGATATTTTCTTTCATACTTGCAGGAAGGCAAGCTTAGGATCCTGCAATATGATGGTCATCATGACACAGCTTGTTCAGGACAAGATTTATTTCTTGGTGAAAATATGATTGAGGTTCTTTTACTTTTGCTCTCTGTTTATTACAATAAGTTTTGATACAATAGGAAATTTGGCATCTATCCTTACCAGCAATGTTATGGGCATTTGATATGAAAGGAATAATAAGAAATTCAATGAAGATTTTAGCCGATCCGATCCGATCCTGGACCGATCCCCCACTTCTCCCTTATTTAATTTTTAAGCAATAAAAAAATATATTTAAGATTAAACCTAAAAGTTTTAAAAATATAAAAAATCAGAATTTTAGATTTTACCTTGACTTCTAACTTCTTGTCTAAGTCAACTCTATCTATCTTGTTTCTTTAGTAAGTTGTCTCTCTATAACACACTCTCTCTTTATATTTCATCTTTAAAATTTTATCCCTCTTGCCTTTTTTTTCCTCTTACATATATTAGTATTATCAGTTCTCAACAGTACATAAAATAAAAAAGTTCATTTGTAATTTATAATAAACTTAGAAATATGCATCACTCTTTTAATTTTTTACTAATAATTATCTGATTTTGCATACAACTGAGAAAAAGGGTCTCTCGGCCATTTATATTTATTGAAACTTTTTGTCAATGATAGAAGTCTATAGTTTCTTTGACGTTAACACTATATTCTCATAGTACAAGATCGTTTATTTCGATACAATCTTGAACTACAGAATGTGGCGTTAGCGCTAAAAGGGTATGGACTTGTGTCATTGACAAAAAAAATTTAATAAATGCATACGATTGAATGACTTATATTGTCACTTGTATTTATAATCAAATAATTATCAGTAAGAAAATTAAAAGAGTAATAACAAAATTAAAAGAGTAGTGTACATCTTTTAATTTTATTCTAAATCGCGACATGGTCAACATATTTATTTTATTTATTCTTGAGGACTATTAATACTAATTTATCGAAGAGAAGGAAAAAAAATAGTAAGAAAGAAAAAAAATTCAGATAGAAGGATGTTAGAAAGAGAGAGTGTGTTATAGAAAGACAACTTATTAAACAAAGTACCTTGAAGAATCCATCTGATCATTGTAGAGTGTCACTTTACATTTCACAAGGCCAACTTATAGAGCTTAGAAAGAGGAAAAATAGTTTAAAGTTTAAACTATAGAGAGAAAAAACATACGGAGAGAAAGAGAGAGAGAGATAAATGAGAGTGATAAAATCATAAAAAGTTATAAACTTATTAAAAATATAATTTAAAAAATGAGAATAGAAAGAAGAGAATTTTAGAGAGAGAGAGAGCTAGAAGTAAGGCTAGTGGGGATGGAAGATGGGTTGGGGGGTTTATATAGCCCCTGACTAGCCGTTGGTAGCATTCCCAAATCCCAACGGCTGGTTTCAAACTAGCCATTTGGCAGCGGCTAGCTCTCCCTCCCCCAAACCCCCTAAACCCCCTCAACCTCTCGTAAATCTGAAATCTTTGAGGGGGGAGGGTGGAATAGGGGCTTTTTAAGCCCGCATGATGTGGTAGCAGACTGGTACCTTCGGGTTTCAGGCATACTAGATAGATACCAAGCCAAATCAGCCTGTTTTGGCCTAGTACCATTCGATGCCCCTTTTTTTAATTAATTTGGGGTTTACCTGTGTTGATGTAATCCCCCCATTTAGTATCAATACCGATCAATATCGATAACTAGCAATCATGGTTACGGTCATTGATTGCAAACCACGTCAATATCACAGAATGACTATTCTAAATTTGGTTCCTGTATATGAATGTAACACTTAAACAGGAAGTTATGCCCGCTTTATTGACAAGGTGTTAAACTCTTCTTTTCTTCTTATCCTCGTGCTTCAGTCACATCAATGCTACTTGGGTTGCATCATCCTCCCTAGGGTCGAAATAACTTACCCTCGAGTTTGAATCCTCACCTGAAGCATCACCTACATATTGCACCAGGTGCTTAACATTAAACACACCAGAAGTGCACATATGGTTCGAAAGCTTTAGCCTATAAGCATTGTCATTAATCTTCTCCACAATCTCAAACGGACTCACTTTTCTTAGACTCAGCTTACCATACCTGCTGAGAAATAATCCTCGGTAAGAATTTCCCAGATTAGGTCACCTTCTTTAAAAGACACATGCCTCTTGTACTTATTAGCAACTTGCTTATATCGATGGTTACTCTCTTCAATCTGTGCATGCACCTGCCTATGAACAAACTTCATATGCTCTGCCAAATCATTAACCTTGCCATTGAATTACTCCTTATAAGGAATATGACCAAGGTCCAGAACACTATGAGGATTAAACCCATAAACAATCTTAATGGGCTCTTCTTAGTACTCGATTCTGTATTGAAAATGAATTCAACATGTGGTAAAGCAGAATCCCACTACTTTAGCTTACTTCCAAATTAAACTCCTTAATAAATTATCAAGGCTTGTGTTCATAACCTCAGTCTGACCATCTGTCTGAAGGTGGTATGACTGCTAAACTACAACTTGGTACCTAATGTAGCCTGTAAACTTCGCCAAAAGTGACTCGTATAAATTTAGGGTGACAATATAATGTGTGACGTGCGACAAGTATGGACTCGACTTTTGCAAGTAAAATCAATGAGCAACTCGACCAACTACACGATTTATCGGCTTATACGGCGACTCAGTTTAGTTTACGTGGTGAACTCGTGATGATCGAGCGGTTAAGCACGCCCGCAGATTATACCACTTAGAGATAAATGGGCAAAGAGAAGTTGTCTCCACCTTTGGATTTGGGTGTACCCACATGTAAGGGGTCAGATTTGACGCTCTTGGAGCATGGGTTCTCACAAATACTCTCTCTCCCAACCACGATGCACACAAGTTTGGTGGATTTGATGCTCTCTCTTACGGCGCGTAGCGATGAAAGCAGATACTAGACTAACAAGCAACTATATGAGGAGGGACAGTCAGGTACCCTATAGGTTCGTAAAAACCAGTCCTGGTCGGAGACGAGGTAGCATGTAAAGATGCGCGTCATTGTATATGCAGCGTTAGTGAAGATTCCAGAAACTATTACAACAAAAGCCAAACGCCTTAGGCAGGAGGGGTGGACTCAGGGAGTGGAATCACATGGCAGAATTAAAGTAATAAATTGGCGAAGGGAGTTAGAAGGGCCTGCACTAAAACTCTCGGAAGCCGAAGAGTTTTGTAGCTTCCGAAAGCCGAAGAGTTTTTGTAACTTCCGAAAGCTAAAGAGCCACCTGCTGTAACTCCAGAAGATGAAACGGTCTTCTCGTAACTATTGAAAGCTCACGAGACTCCTTGATTGTTTTGCTGGAGATGGAGAACTCGATCCTTGGAGAAGTTGACTGCGATGAAGATCTGCTGGGTTTTGAAGGCAATGCAGATATTGATGCAGCCGATCAGGTGTTGTTGGAGACGGTAAAACACGCAGATCGGGTTTGCTCATGACGAAGAAACTGTTGGTGAAGAAATCTTGTAGAAGATGTTGATTTCAAGATCTGCACGAGCAAGAAGACTAGTGCTAGGCGTGCTCCTGATCAGATCACTTCCATGTTGTTGAGGATGTTGTTGCACTAGGTTTGGAAAGGAAGAGGAGGTGGATGTAGTCTGCTAGGAAATGGGAAAAAGTAGAGATGGGGTCGCCAGCCAGCAAGAGAAAGGAGAGAAATGGGGATGCTCCATGTTTATGGAGGAAGAGAAGGGAGGGTCGTGGTCTGCTCTAGGAGATGGGGAAAGAGGGAGAAGGGGTCAGATTCGTGGCCAACTAGAGAGGGAGAGAGGGGAGAGGAAGAAGGTGAAGGTGGGGGTTATGGTTAGGAAGAAGTCTTCTCACCTCTCCCTTTTAGGAGTTTCACACTCACACTGTGGCTTCTCACCATATGAGTCCCAAAACGAAAATTTTCATTCATAGTATGGCATTACAAGAGGTGAGCCTCTATTTATAAAGAGCTCATAAAAAACTTGAGTCTTATGCCCTTTACAGAAACAACAAAGACTCGCATATCCTAGATGGACATTAAAGACTAAAATGCCCATAGAAGCATACTGAATAGTAAAACTAACACAAACGAACTACAAAGTGGGCCTTAAGTGTTCTTTATAAACTAGAACAAAGAAAAAATGCACAAAATAACATATCTAATAGTGTCCATCATCTCCAAGCCATGATGAGGGGCTGGAAGTGGCCTCACCAATCCTCCCGAGGTGCGGGAGACTCGACCCCGTCAAGTATGGGTCAACTCCACTCTGATAGTCTCAAGCAAATTAGCGTCTATGCACTGCAGGTCTTCCCGACTTATCCATGAGTCTTCCAAATGAGGCCAGTTTCTCCACCGAACAAGGTAAGGTTGATATTTCCGACTCCTCGTGGTGATTACCTATTCATCTAGTATTCGCTCAATCTGCTTGCGCCGGGTTGGTGATAATGTTGGTGGACTCTCTGGGCTAGTGTCACTCAAAATAGGAGGAAATGGCTCAAACGGATCACTAGGAATCATTGTTGGCTCTTTATAAGGCACCAGATCTGACACATTAAATGTTGAGCTAATCCCATAATCTGAAGGTAGATACACAACATAGGCATTAGAGCCAATTCGCTTCAAAATCTTAAATAGCCCAGCACCATGAGCCTACAATTTCTTCACAATCCCCGAAGGGAACCATTCAAGCCTAACTCGTACCATCACGAGGTCACCCTCCTGAAACTCATGAAATCGTCTATGTAAATCGGCCAATTGCTTGTAGGTTTCATTGCTGAGATTGATCCACTTGCTGATATGTTCATGCAACTCTCTAACATGCTCTGCAAAAGACTCTGCAAACTCTGACACTCTACACGATGGGTGAAGGAATGAGATCAATTGGCTTTCTCAGTTGATGGCCATACACGACTTCAAATGGACTCATCTTAATGGACCTATTGACAGACCCGTTGTATGCAAACTCAATGCGTCATAAGAGAAGGTCCTAATTCCCTTCATGCTCTCCTATAAGACATCTCAAAAGTTTCCCTAGACTTCTATTGACCATTTCAGTTTGACCATCAGTCTGGGGATGGTAGGCTGTAGAAACTTAAGTAAAGTACCCATCAAGTGTCAAAAGGTTTTCCAAAAATAACTAGTGAATAGGACATCCCTATCATACACAATTTTTTTAGGTAGGCCATGTAGGCAAATAACCTCGTCAAAGAATAGACGTGCTACTTTAGAAGCATCAGAGGTCTTGGAGTAAGGGATGAAGTGGGCCATTCTGGAAAATTGATTACCACAAAGATAGAGTCGTGCTTGCGAGCTGTCCTAGGCAATTCTAGTATAAAGTCCATGCTCACATCTTGCCATGGACAGTCAGGAACAAGCAATGGGATGTACATGCCAGTGTTTTGTTTGACTTGTTTGGTCTTGGCACATGTACGACATTGAGCAATCGGCTTTGCCACATCTCGCTTGAGACTTGGCCAATAAAACGACTCTCCACGGCTTCTATGGTCTTGTTGCGACCAAAGTGGCTAGCTAATCCTCCAACATGGATCTCCCAAATGAGAAAATCTCACATTGAGGTGCGAGGAACACACTAGTGTTGCCTTCTAAACAAATAACCTTCCTGGAGAAGGTACTCGTTGTACTCACTAGAAGTGCCAACACTCAGGGCTGCATAATCACACCAAAGTCTGGGCACTCTCTATACTTATCCTTAAGTCTCTTAAATCCGATGACTTCCACTCTCACAACTAAAAGTAAGGAGGCTCTCCTACTTAATGCATCTGTGGTACGATTCTCCACTCCGGCCTTATCTTTTAAGACAAAGGTGTATAATATAGAAGTCGATTTCTTTTGTGAATTCAAGAAGCACAAAGTCCCATGGTTATAATATAGAATGAACACTTGGGGCAACAAGTAGTGCCTCCAATATCTAAGAACCTGGACCATGGCATCAAATTCCTTATCATATGTGGAATACTTTAGTTTTGCATCATTCAGTTTTTCCATTGAAGTAAGCCACAGGGTGTCCCACGCCCCTAAGTTGACGAACTCAGTTGAACTGAGTCAAATGGAAGCGAAGAGTTAGGCAGATTTTGAAAAAAGCATTCATGGTTGCAGAGGTCCTAGGCCCCATGAGGGTAAAGGAGTTCTTGGGAAGGTCCCAGACTCCTCGATCGGCAGGACTGAACATGTTATTGCTATTGGGGATGGTGCAAGCCTCTTAAAAGGGTTGGAGAAGGCCCACTATGGTGGTCCTGAGATGAGTTTGTCGAAGGCCATCCAAGGGTGCGGCGGTCGTGGGGTGTCGGGTGAAGAAGATGAACAGGTTCGGGGTTGGGTTTTGGACCCGGTTTTGGATGGGGACCCGATTCATTATGATCCGTTCATTTTGGATCCTGACTTACCTGTGAACCGGGATCGTACTGGACCGGCTCGGGCGCCTGTTGTTAACCTGACCTTAAACCGTCGTCGTCTTCCCCGAGCATTTGCTAGTGAAGCCCAACAAGGAAAACAGAGTATCGGTTGGGAGTCTCCTCCGATCTACGGAGAGAGAATTTCTCCCTCAACTACTCTGGTTTGTAAAGAACCCTCATTGGGGATAGGCCAGGCAGAGAGACTAGAGCTGAGTGATGGTCAGCCGGTATTCCTCAACCATCCTGCAGGGGAAGCATGGGTTTATGATAATAGGGAGGGGGCTAGGCAGATTGAAGATGAGCTACTCGTTTCGGCTGGCAGACAGGATGTTATGGAAGAAGAGAGTTTGAAATATGTGAGAAGTACAAGGAAGTTACGCTGAGTGCCCAGATCGTGCCCTATGTTACGAGTGATGTGCCGTTGGCAATACAAAAGGTTATTGACGAAGATGATTGGATGAATGAAATTATTCTGTTGGGTTAACGTATTGGTGTATCCTTTGCAGGAAGGGAGGTTATGGTTTTAAGTTTTCTTAAGAAACTGAGAAGGTATGATGCTCTACTTCATTCAACCAAGAGGAAGGGGACGGGTGGAGGAATAAAAATAGGAAAGAGGGAAGCTAATTTTGTGAAAAACAATGAAATTGTGGACACTCTAAGAGGGAAGAAGCTCAAGGAGGAGGGGAGGATCACTATTTTACCATGAATATGATCTCGTGGAATATCAGAGGACTCAATAGGAAGTGTAAGGTGAGAGCTGTGAGAGACCTGGTGCAATCTCTCCAGTTGGACTGTATCTGCCTACAAGAGACTAAAATGCCTAGCCTGGATAAACACGTTACAGATAGCTTGAGTAGGTCGATACTGAATGAGGCTGTTGTCCTCCCTGCAGATGGAGCTAAAGGAGGACAGGTGATATTATGGAATGGAAATAAGCTTGAAGGGAAAATATGTGATTTGGGCACATTCAGCATCTCGGTATCCTTTACCTGCAAGAACAGAAGATCCAATAATGATAGCTGGATTATTACATCAGTGTATGGTCCTCACACTGAACACCAGAGGGATTCTTTTTTTGAAGAATTGTATAGACTGCACTCTATGTTTACAGAAGCCTGGTGTATCCTGGGGGACTTCAACTGTGTTAGGTATCCTTGGGAAAGGTCTAGGAGACAGAAATGGAGTAAGGACATGGAAATCTTCAATCACTGGATTAGGGAGGTCAAGCTAATGTATATGGTAATACCGAACATGAAATTCACATGGTCTAATTTACAACAGGTCAGCACACAGTCAAGACTTGATAGAGTATTGATTTCTGCAGACTGGTTCAGGAGATTCCCATTGTCAAATGTCAAGGGGCTCTGTAGATCTGTTTCAGACCACATCCTTTTGCACCTTAGGAAGGAGGACAAGAAAGTAGGTTTCAGAATTTTCAGATACGAGCTTAAGTGGCAGAGGGAAGTTGAATTCAGAGATTTGGTGAGAGATTGGTGGAATCAAGCACCGAAGGCAGCTTCTGCAATTCAGAATCTCCAGGGTAAACTTAAATGGACCAGGAAATGTATGAAACAATGGGCGAAACAGAAATTTGGAAGGGTTTCAGCAGAGAGGCAGACAATGAAAATCAAAATTGAAGAGCTGGAGCTGAAAAGTGAGTCTGTTGATTTATCTACCCAAGAAGTGTATTCTTTGAGGGAACTCAAAAAGTCTTATAATGAAGAGCTGTTGAAGGAAGAAATCAGTTGGAAACAGAGGGCAAAGGAACACTGGCTAAAGGAAGGAGATAAAAACACTTCTTTTTTCCATGCAATGGCTAGTGCCAAGAAGAGATATCTGGCTATTGATCATATTAAAGAAAATGGAGCTGTCATTGAGGAACCTGAGAAAATTAAGACCAGGTTTGTTGCCTTTTACAAGAACCTTTTCTCGGAAGACCACCCATTCAGGCCCCATCTACAAGACGGGTTGCTCCCTGTGTTAGAAGCTGCTGATGCTGAACAGCTGTGTGAACCCTTTTCAGAGGATGAAGTCAAATCGGCAATCTTTAGTATGGATCCCAATAAAGCTCCGGGTCCTGATGGTTTCTCCCTTGGATTCTATCAATTTTTTTGGGATATTATCAAGATAGATGTGGTTAACTTTGTCCAAGAGTTCTATGAAAGGCCGGAAGGGATTAAACTTGTTAATTCCACATATATTGTCATGATTCCGAAATCAGAAGGAGCTGATAGAATGTTTGATTTCCGGCCTATTAGTCTACTCAATGGATGTTATAAAATCATCACTAAGATTTTAACAATACGGCTCAAGAGGGTTATCCATAAGCTAGTGGGGATTAACCAGTCAGCTTTTTTGCAAGAAAGATTCATCCTGGACAATTATATGGCTGCTTATGAAGCCATTCACCACTACAAAATTAGGCACAAGCAAGGTGTGATGTTAAAGCTTGATTTTGAGAAGGCCTACGACACAATCAATTCGAATTGTCTTCTCAAATCAATGGAGCTCATGGGATTCAATGCTAAATGGACAAGATGGGTAAGGTGTTGTATTTCCTCCTCCAGATTCTCGGTGCTGATTAATAGAGAGCCATGTGGATTTTTCAACAGCTCAAGAGGATTAAGACAGGGAGATCTTCTGTCTCCTTTTCTTTTTCTGCTTATTGGACAGATTTTGAGCACCCTTTGGGATAGTGCAGCTCAACAGGGTTTGGTGGAAGGGTTCAGGATTGGTAGAAGCCATATCCATTTATCTCACCTCCAGTTTGCAGATGACACTCTCCTGTTTACACCTGGAAGTATTGAGGACATTCAGAATATCAAAAGTTTGTTAATTTTGGTGGAAGTCATTATGGGTTTGAGAATCAATTATGAGAAATCTGAAATTGTTGGGCTGAATACGCCTCAGCAAAGGTTACAGGAAATTGCAAATTCTTTAAAGTGCAGAGTCAGCAACTTCCCTATCAAATATTTGGGGCTGCCCCTATCGAATGGTGTCACTAGGATCAGGGATTGGGATGGTCTCATAAAGAAATTTGAGAATAGACTGGAAGGGTGGAAGGGTAGCTTTCTGTCAGGAGGAGGAAGATTGATCCTGTCCAAGTCGGTTCTTTCTTCATTGGCTTTATACTATGCTTCTGTTATGAAGATCCCTAGAACCGTGGAAAAGATCATTGAATCAGCTAGGAGCTCCTTTTTTTGGGCAGGAGGGAAAAGGGAAAAGAAAGGAATGCATTTGATTGCTTGGAAGAATGTGTGTAAGAGTAAGGAGCAAGGTGGCATTGGTCTTTGTGGGGTTGTCATCTTCAACAAAGCTTTGTTAGCTAAATGGTTGTGGAGAAGAGGAGAGTACCCGGATGCTCTTTGGGCTGTAATTGTCAAGGACTTGTACTTTCATGGTGAGAGTAAATGGAGTTTCTCTCATTCATCCAGATACAACTTATCTCCCATATGGAGGAACATTCTCAAATGTGCTGATTTTATGGTCACCTCTTGTGAAGTCCATGTGGGTAATGGCAGTGACATACGATTTTGGAAAGACAAATGGTGCTCCAATCTGGACTTGTCAGTGTATTTCAGCAATCTTTTTAACATTGCCCATAACCAGGATGCTTCGGTTGAGGAGGTTCTATCTCATAGTGATACAAGTCAGTTTAATCTATTGCTGAGGAGGAATCCTACTGATTTGGAAACTGGGGAACTGATAGCCTTGCTTAACCTAATCAGTGGAGTTAGGATTTGCAGTGAGGTGCAAGATAAGAGGGTTTGGAGATGGACTAATAATGGGCTTTTTTCGGTTAAATCCTTGGTTCAGCTACTGAATGATGGTGGTACTAGGGTTTGGTGGAAGGACCTAATTTGGTCTAACCACCTTCCTAATAAAATAAGGGTGTTTCTATGGAAGCTTGCTTGGAATAGAAGTCTTACGGGAATGAGGGCGAAGAGACTTCAACTCCCCGGGAGTTCCTTATGTATTTTCTGTGCACACTTTGAGGAAGACCAACTTCATTTATTTTGTACGTGTGGTATAATTTCCATTCAATGGAAGAGTATGTGTAGATTATTTGGATTTGATTGGGTGGAGCATTCCTCTGTGTTGAACCTGCTGAACTGGTGGACTACTGTTTCTCCGTCAAATGACCTTAAACATGTATGGTTTCTCATATGCCCGGCCATGTTGTGGACTATATGGTGTGAGAGAAATATGAGAAAATTCAGTGACCAATTCAGCAGTGCTAATGAATTATTGAAGAAGACATTCAGATGGGTGGAAGAGTGGGGACAAGCTGCTGGTATTCTGAATGATAGTAGCTCTGTTATCTTTGACAAAGCCAGATTGTGGAGAAAGCTGATCTCTTGATGGTCTCTTCTTTTGTAACCTTGTTTTATCTTCTTGATAAAACAATTTATGTTAGGTTCTTTTAAACCTTTTGGGGCTTGGATAGGGGAGTGTCCTATCCAGGTGGTGTGCAATCTTGGGCCTTCCTGTACCTTTCTCATATATTTCAATGGAATTGTGACTTTGTCACCTTCTAAAAAAAAAAAAAAAGCCACAGGGTGTCCCTCTTGGCTTAAGACTCCTCATATGCCTACCCCTGAGGCATCACATGAAACTTCAAAGACTTAAGAAAAATATGGGAGGTGGATGACTGGGGCTTGCACCATTTTCTCTTTGATCTCCCTAAAGGCTTTAGAGGCAGCTTTGGTCCAAATAAAAGCACCTTTTCGAATGCAATTTGTGATAGGTGCTGTGATGGTGTTGAATCCTCTAATGAACCTACGGTAGAAGGTAGCCATACATCATGGATGTTTTGTGGTTCTGGCCAAGCTACAATGGCTTTGACCTTTGAAGGATCATTAGATACTCCCTCGTGTGACAAACAAACCCCAAGTATCACCCTCCTAGTTATGAAGTCGCACTTTTTTAAGTTGGCAAACAACCTTTCTATCCTCAAGGTCTCACACACTTGGCGAAAATGACTCAAATGATCTTCTTTGATCCTGTTATAAATGGGGATGTCGTCAAAGTAGACGACCACAAAAGCTCCTAGGAATGGCCTCAACACCTCAATCATCAATTTCATAAAGGTACTGGGGGCATTTGAAAGCCCAAACGGCATGACAAGCCACTCATAAAGACTATCCTTAGTTTTGAATGCAATTTTTCATTCATCCCCTGGACTAATTCGAATTTGATGGTAGCCACTTTTAAGATTAATTTTGGAAAAGATGGTGGCACCAACCATCATGTTTAGCATGTCATCTAGCCTAGGGATGGGAAATTTGTATTTAACATTATCTTGTTGATGGTGCGGCTGTCAACACACATCCGTCAGGTGCCATCTTTCTTGGGGGTAAGTAAAGTTGAGACAATACATGGGCTCTTGCTAATCCTCAAAAATCTTTTTCTAATAAGCTCCTCAATTTGTCATCTCAATTCGGCATGTTCAATAGGATTCAGGCGGTAATGTGGAAGATTTGGCAAGGTAGCCCAGGGACAAGATCAATGGCAAGGTAGCCCAGGGACAAGATCAATGGTGGATAGTACATCACACCAAATTTTACCCTGATAAGAGTGGAACTTTAGGGGTACTAAGCAGCGAGTCCTAACAGGAATGAATGAAGCATCGACCGATTTAACTTTGTATGGATTGGGGTGTTCTTCTGGGATTAACCCAAGATAGGAGACAAATTCAGTGGAGATTGCATTGATGCAACTCCCATTGTCAATGATGACCTTGCACACTTGGTCTCCTATCTTGATAAAAGTTTGAAAAATGGAGGTCTGACTCCAGTCATCCTCCTTAGATTGGGTAAGAATACACCTCACAACTCCTAGTCTAGTACCATTAGGAATTGCAAAAATCTCATCAACTCTCATGTATCTCAAGACATCATTATGTTCCACAAACTCTTCAGCCAAAGATGGGTTTGCTTCATACACCTCTACCTTATCCTCCCTTCTCACAAGTGGGTATTTGGAAATGTCCTTCTTGGGGTGGTGGGAGGACATGGTGCGGTAAAAGTTCCAGTTGGTGGTGCAGGAGTAACATTGACAGTAGTAGTCCTGACTGGGTGGTGGGTTCAGCACTTGACCTTTCTTGGAAAGGTATGGGACGGCCAACTGTACCACTTTGTCTAGGGAAAGAAGGTCTTGGCTGCTGCGAATGTTGAAATCTCTCTACATCAAGTGCAATTTGATAAGTATGTTCAAGGGTGATCACTTCGCGCAAAAAAAGTTTGCGCTGTATACTCTCATGGAGTCCTGCCTTGAACCTAGACAAGGTCACAGTGGTATCCTCATCTACATCGCATCTAAGAAGATATTCATCAAATCGGGCGATGTATTCGGACACGGATTTGCTGCCTTGTGACAATTTTTGCCATTGATCCAACAACCTCTGTTGATAAGAAGTGGGCCGATATTTCTCATCTCATCCCTTATTTCTATGGGTTCCTGTACTTCCAGCTATGAGGAGACGCTCAACATTGAGCCAGTAGATCTTTGCTTGGCTTTCAAGCTTCATTTTGGCCAAACGCACTTTGCGGGCATTAGACATAATATACCACTCACAATAGTGGTTCATTCCTACTTCCCAATCTAAGTAGACTGTGGGGTCCAAAGACCATTGGAGCTTGGTGCTTCAATCCTCACCCTATGGAAAATTTGCTCATCTTGGTCATGGTGATCACATGGAGCTCTTTCAGGAGGTGCGCGGTTTCGACCGTGGGGTGTCTGATTCCTACGATTTCTAGGCTCAACTGGATCCCTAACAGATTCATCATCATCACTCACTTCATTCACCCTAGCTTGAGGGGTTTCTAGTACATCAATCCTATTTGTTACTCCTCTCACAGTGTTGTCTAGGGTGGTTATGGACCGCTTCATGAGTTCCATGCGTTGGTTTAATTGGTTGCTTGCTGCAAGGGATTGATCTAGCTTGGCCAAGATGGCTTCAAGAGTGTTGGAATCCATGATGGAATTGGGCTGAGAAGGTGGCTGCTGGTACACTCTACCACGCCGGGTGGTCATGCAAGGGGAAGGATAGAGGGAAATAGGATAGAGGGCAGCTTTCTAGTGGAAGGAAATTTGCTATTTGTAGTCGTTAAATTGATTTCTACTAGAAAATTTCATAATCTACCAGATGAAAGGTCATTAGATTCTAAGCAAGTTCTTCAAAAGAATCACGAGCAAATTCAACTCATAAGCACCTAAAACCCAACCCCGAAAACTTTCAAAAAATAGCAAATTTTTGCTAAAAATTGGATTTTTGCTGTTTAAACGATGGAATTTGGCCTTCAAAATGACGTCGTTGTGTCAATTCCGAATTGGGGTCGTGGGCAAAAATTTAACAACCGAGTGTAAAGTTACGCCCAATTTACTGACAGGGTGTCAAAAGAGGCCACACATGCAAGGATGATATGCCACAGGGTGTGTCCTAGGACCTGACATGTAAGAACAAGCCAAAGAACCTGTCTATGATACCAAAATTGACGCGAGACAAGTATGGACCCAACTTTTGCAAGCAAAATCAATCAGCAACTCGACCAACTACATGATTTATCGGCTCACATGGCGACTCAGTTTAGTGTACGTGGTGAACTCGTGATGATCGAGCGGTTAAGCATGCCCGCAGATTAGACCACTTAGAGATAAGTTGGCAAAGAGAGGCTGTGTCTCCACCTTTGGATTTGAGTGTACCTACATTTAAGGGGTCAGATTTGACGCTTTTGGAGCGTGGGTTCGCACAAATACACTCTCCCAACAGCTATGCACACAAGTCTGGTGGATTTGACGCTCTCTCTCACGGCGTGCAGCGATGAAGTGGATACTAGACTAACAAGCAACTATATGAGGAGGGACAATCACGTACCCTGCTGGTTTATGAAAACCAGTCCCGGTCGGAGACGAGGTCGCACACAAAGATGTGTGTCGTTGTATGCACAGCATTAGTGAAGATTCCCTGTAGAAACTATTACAACCAAAGCCAAATGCCTCACGCAAGAGGGGTGGACTCGAGGAGAGGAATCATAGGTTGGAATTAAAGTAATAAATTGGGAAGGGGAGTTTAAAGGACCTGCACTAAAACTCCCAGAAGCCGAAGAGTTTTGTAACTTTTGGAAGCCGAAGAGTTTTTGTAACTCTTGGAAGCCAAAGAGCCATCTGTTGTAGCTTCAGAAGATGAATGGTCTTCTCGTAACTGTCGGAAGCTCAAAGGACTCCTCAACTGTTTTGCTAGAGATGGAGAACTCGATCCTTGGAGAATTTGACTCCGCTGAAGATCTGCTAAGTTTTGATGGCGATGCAGATGTTGATGCAGTCTATCAGGTGTTGTTGGAGAGGGTGAAACATGCAGATCGGGTTTGCTGATGACGAAGAAACCGCCGGTGAAGAAATCTTGCAGAAGATGTTGATTTCGAGATCTGCAAGAGCAAGAAGACTAGTTCTGGGTGTGCTCCTGATCAGATCACTTCCATGTTGTTGAGGATGTTGTTGCACTAGGTTTGGAAAGGGAAAAGAGGTGGATGTGGTCTGCCAGGAAATGGGAAAAAATAGAGATGGGGGCGCCAGCCAGCAAGAGAAAGGAGAGAAATGGGGGTGCTCTATGCTTGGGAAGGAAGAGAAGGGAGGGTCGTGATCTACTCTAGGAGATGGGGAAAGAGGGAGAAGGGGTCAGATTCGTGGCCAACTAGAGAGGGAGAGAGGGGAGAGGAAGAGGGTGAAGGTGGGGGTTATGGTTAGGAAGAAGGCTTCTCACCTCTCCCTTTTAGGAGTTTGACATTCACACATTGACTTCTCACCACAAGAGTCCCAAAACGAAAATTTTCATTCATAGTATGGCATTACAAGAGGGGTGAGCCTCTATTTATAGAGAGCTCATAAAAAACTTGACTCTTATGCCTTTTACAGAAAACAACAAAGATTCTCATATCTTAGATGGACATTAAAGACTAAAATTTCCATAGAAACATACTAGAATAGCAAAACTAATACGAATAGGTCACAAAGTAGGCCTTAAGTGTTCTTTATAAATTAGAACAAAACAAAGATGCACAAAATAACATATCTAATAGTGTCGATCATCTCCAAGCCATAGTGAGGGGCTGGAAGAGTCCTCACCAATGTGATTGTAGAGGGAATATCATGCAAACACACAATCTCCTTGAAGTACAAGTAGGAATATGAGATGTGTCCATGGTGTTTCTGCAAGGAACAAAGTGTTCCATTTTCAAGAATCTATCTATCACAACCATTATAGAATCCATATCTCTCTAGGTGCGAGAAGACTAAGCACGAAATCCATACTAACCTCTCTCTATAGTACGATAGGAATAGGTAGAGGAGTATAGGGTCTCGCATTAGAAGCCACTCCTTGAGACACCTGACATATACGACATCGATCCACATACCTTATTACATCCCTTTTCAAGTGGGGGTAATAGAAATCCTTAGACACTGAAGGCCTAAGTCTTGTCACTGCCAAAAGCCTCTCGTTGTGCATGTCTTGAATGATTTTCTCTCGTAAAGAAGGCTCATGTATGCACAACTGCACTCTATGGAACAAAAAGCCATTGGTGATAGCGAAATTAGCACATTTTCGAGCCATGATTGCCTGTAAAATCGGGCAAAACTGATGGGTCTGTAAGGTACAACTCGTGAAAGGTTTCAAAACCAGACACCTGCACCTTCATGGTACCCAATAAGATAGCCTTCCTACATTGTTGAGTATGCCCATCTTGTGCCTTAGGCTATACTATCAAAGGCAATCACCTTGCTTGCTTAGGCGATAGAGTAGGTTGAAGTGAGCCAAAACATCTTGCTTTGCCTCATATTTGCCTTACTCACTTAGGCACTTGCCTATGATATCTGTCATATGTTTGTTTCTTTTTTAATTGTGCTGCTGCTTTTTCTTATTCTTAATTATTCAGAAGTGACTAATACCTCTTTTAACAATATCTAGTACCTTTTTTCTCTTACATGATGTCACATTTTTTCTTACTTTTTATGATTCCTAAGACTATTCACACATCCACTACGTATACTAGTAGTCGATGGTCTTAGGACGTTACATGTTGGATGTTTTTTTTTTTTCCCTTTTTGTATTGTTATTTTCTTCTTACATTTATGAGAGAATACATCGCCTCAAATGCCTAGGTGGTCACCTAGGCATTTGAGGCTAAGACAAACCCTAGTTGCCTCGATTGCCTCTTGCCCCTATCTACATGGGCCTTAGACTGAATGTAAACTCCTGAAGGAAAGCCTCTTACTAAGCATGTTGATGGTTGAGTTTTTGTTGGCCATTTGTGTACTTGAGTGCCTCATAGTTTGAGTAGAGGATGAACTCACAATATACTAGGTAGTGCTCCCAATGTCATAGTGCCTGCACTATAGCAAAAGAAACTCAGCATCATATGTGGAGTAGTTTGCATTTGGCCCATTCAACTTCCTACTATAAAAGGCCACAAGACGACCCTTTTGACTTAGCACTTCCTCGATGCCTATGGCTGAGGCATCATAGTCTTACTTCGAATACTTTTTTAAAGTTCAGAGAGCAAGGGTTTGTGCCCCCATTATCCTCCATCATCTTTTGTTTCGCCAGTTAAAAGGTATAATCAGCTTTTATCGTCTACTCGAAGGTCCGCCCTTTTAGACAATTGCTGACTGGCACCATGATGTTGTTGAAGTTATGGTTGAATCGTTTGTAGAAAGAAGCCAAACACATAAAGCTTCGAGTCTTAACTATGGTGCACAGAGTAGGCCATTTTGTGATTGCCTGCACCTTTCTAGATTGGCCTTTATGCCTTTGATAGTCACGGTGTAGCCCAATACATTAGCACTTTTTGGGATGGACATACATCTTCCGACACCGTAGGATCTTCAACACAACTCTCAAGTGTTGCAAATGAATCTCCACTGATGGGTTGTAGACTAATATATCATCCAAGTACACCACAACATATCTATTAATAAAGGAATGCAATATGCATGTCATAGCCCTCGTGAAGGTATTCATAGTTTGGACACGTTGAAGGGCATCACTAACCACTCATAAAGCCCATCCTGCATCTTGAAACATAGCCTTCTACGCATTGCCTTGTCAGATGCGGATATGATGATGCCCACTTTATAATCGATCTTTGAGAACACTTATGAACTAGTGAGCTTGGTCAACATATAATCAAGGTGTGGAATAAGAAATCTATACTTCACTGTGATTCTGTTCATAACATGGCTATCCACGAACATACTCTTTGAGCCATCCTTTGGCATCAATTGGATTGGAACTGCACACAGACTCATGTTGATTCACGCTTGTCCATTCTCTAAAGGTTCTACTACTTGTCACCTTATCTCCTAGTTCTCTTTCAGGCTAGTGTGCTAGCTTGTTGGGTAGGCTCGCCTAGGGACCAAGTCAATGTGGTGTTTGATCTCTCTTATGGGAAGAAGTCTAAGGGGGCAACTCCATTGGAAAGACATCGCCGAACTTCTTTAGCAAAGGTTCGAGTGTTGTAGGTACTCAATTGTCTCTAGTGCTTGGCGTAGTCACAAAGGCATATACCTGCTGTATTTCTTTTCTCTTATAAGAAAGAAGATATGAACAATAAATATCGACGCTAAGGATAAGGATGGTCCATCTTTGAATTTTGGTTTGCCTTCCTCCTAATAGAACTTGGGTTTGCCAGCAACCTATTTGGCCACAGACTCTCCTATCTCCTTCATGGGTGCTAAGATAATCTTGATATCGAAAAGGTATAGGTATTGCATTGTCCATCATGCTTTGTCTTTCGATCATATTTCCATGGCCGTCCTAGGAGAATATGGCATGCATCATGGTGTTACCCACATCTTGTCAAAGTACTTTTTTCCCAACGAAGAAGGAAACAAAGTATTAATAGGCAACAATTACCTCGATACCTTTCCTCAACCATGAAAGCCTATAGGGTTAAGGTGTTTCTTTATTGTCAACTGCAACTTTGCCATTGCTTCTTTGGAGATGAAGTTATCAATGTTGTTGTCATCAATGATCACCCTATAGACCTTGTCTACAATGGTACATATGGTGCAGAAGATGTTGTGTTGTAGCCAATCTTTTAAGTATTCCTTCCATTGTAGTGTAAACAAAGCCTTATGGAGCATGTGATTTTTGCCATCTCTAGACCAAGTCTTCCTTCTTGCCCTTTGAGTCTCTATAATCATTATAAATCGATTGAGACTCCTCCTTATCTTTATCATTTGCTTCGATGTAGAGACCTGTGCCCTCGTCACCCTACTTGGTAGAGTTGGGGTACGTTGCTGCTCGGTGACCGATCTGTCCACACATAAAGCAATCTGTAGAAGAAGGGGTTACCTTGCACCTTGGGTCCGCCACTAGGAGGAGGATGACCTAGGGTTTAATATAGGAATCTCTCTTTGAGCAGGGGTTTAAGATGGCCGGAATTGGGCATCCGATCACATGTTGTTCCTTGCTCTTGCACGCACTTGAAGCTTCTCCACAACCAAAGCCTGGTGGCAGGCCTCTTAGACAGTCCACAACAGGTGCAGCGAGAGGGTATCCTGGATGCTCTATTGCAGACCACTAAGAAAGCATGCCATAAGTTGCTCATCTGACTTACCTAGATCGTTCAGGGGAATCAACGTGTAGAACTCCTCAGTATATGCTTCTATAGATTGTCTTTCTTATCGAAGGGAGAGCAATAATTGGAAAATGGTCTGATGATAGTTAAAGGGTAAAAATTACTCCTTTAACTTCTTCTTCATCTTTAACCACTCAATGATTTTGGATTTGCCAAGTCACTCCCTAGTTCTCCAAAGCCCCATCAAGCAGAAACTCGACCTTTCAACTTGGTTGGTCTTGTTCTCAGGTACATGCTTGTACTAAAAAACTTGCTCGACAACATTCAACCAGTCGATGAAGTCTTCTGCTTACATGCTCTTAGAGTAATCATGCAGCTCCATCTTGACGTAATCCCATGAACGCCACTCCTCTTGCCCATGCCGCTCCTATTCAAAAGCAGGGTTATGGAGCGCATTCTCATACTCGAGGTCATAACCTTTAAAAGGTTGTTCCTCGGGACGAGGTGTCGTCGGTTCATCCTGAATAGGAGAGCGTCTACCTTGCACCGTTAGCTGTAGCTAGAGGTTCTCGATCACTTTTTGTAACTCGTCAATCTGGATGTCCTTCATATCACGCTCGTATGCATGATTTCATGCTTCGGAGGCATGACGATAATGAAGTGATGAAGAACCACCTTGCTTTGATACCGATTGAAGTAATCACCTACTTGCATAGGGTTAAAGAGGAAGAGAAACATAAGAAGAGGAAGAATGAGAGAGAACTCACAATGTAACATCCTGCAACAGCGAGGTATTGTCTGTTTTGGCCCATGGGCCTTACGATTTAGTCTTTTTTAGAGGTAATTGGCTCAAGAGTGGGACTTCCGGGTGGTCACCCATTTCGGTAGTACTCTTGGTAAGCACACTTAACCACAGAGTTTTTGTAAAGAATAGAGTCAATACTCGAAAAGGCTTCGATGTTTGGAGATACAATTTAACTATAATTGAGGGGACCCCCTTTGTATAGGCGACATCCCTGTCACGATGTTACCTAGCCTACAATTAGTCCACTATGCAGGTAGGACTATAGGAGTCCAGAGGTGGCCCCCATAGACTCAAGGGGTGTCTCCTACCATGTAGCATTTTGTCTTATATGGGTTCAAGAGGTGGCTCCTATGGTGTAACACTATACCTTATGTGACACTTAGTTCCCACACTTCCAGTTGGTGTTGTAGCTCTTGTACCATTTTGTAACGTCTTGTACTCAACACCAAGGTATTATCCGCTTTGGCCTACGAGCCTCATGGTTTTGACCTTTCTAGAGGTAATTGGCTCCAAAATGGGGACTTCCCGGGTGGTCATCCATCTTGGTACTACTCTTGGTTAAGCATGCTTAATCATAGAGTTCTTGTAAAGAGTTGAGACAATACTCGAAAAGGCACCTCGATGTTTGGAGATACGACTTAACTATATTTTAGGGATGTTACACACAACTCTTAAGAAAACTAAAACAAGTAATACTTGTTGGAATGCGCATCCCCCCCGCCCCCCCAACTGCAATGGGGGCATTGCACTGGGTAAATGTTTTTTTTTCGAATTTTTTTCCAAGTGGGCCCCGAGGTGCCCTACCCGTCTGTTTAGTGCAATGCCTGATCGGACGATCCAAAAAAAATGAAAAGTAAAAAAATCGAGCTCCATTAATAGTAAAAAAGTACATTTTTTTACTATTCCTTGGAGCTCGCCTTTCCATTTTTCAGATTTTTTTGGATCGTCCAATCGGACATTACATGTGTACCGACGGTTAGGGCACCTTGGGGCTGACCTGAAAAGAAATAATTTTTTTCTTTTTCTTGTTTACCCACTGCCATGCATGCAGCACACGGGCATTGCAGCAAGTATTACTCAACTAAAAAATCACAAATATTATTCAACTAGTATTTTGTAATAGGAGATATCTATAAACGGACGTGGATCTCTGATTTTCACTAGAAAAAATAAAATCTGCCAGATGAAAGAAGACCAAATTCTAAGCAATTCTACTAAAGAATCATTGTCAAATTCAATCTTTAAGTCTACTGTATCCTTCTCCGAAAAGTTACCAGAAACAGTAAATTTGTACTAAAACTGGACCATTTGCTGGCGGCATGATGGAATTTGACTTGACAAATGACGCATGATGGCCATAAACTGTTAACCATGTCCATCCCTACGGAACGATGATTCTGAATTGCGGTCTTGTGCATAAATTCGACACCCAGCAGAAAGTTATGCCCGTTTACTGACAGGGTGTCAAACTCTTCTTTTCTTTTTAATCTTCACACTCCAGCCACATCAACACCACCTGGACTGCATCACATCTCTTCAGAATTCTGATGGTTAGGATAACAATGGTTATGACAATGAAGGGTGGATTGTGGTGGAATAACTGGTGAGAGAAGCAAGTGAACAGAGATCTCCCAAGGATAGGAAGGTTTTGCTGGCGGGGACGGACTTTGTCTTGCCAGATCAATGCATCAGATGCATGACTAGGCCATACAAACCTCAGGGAGGCAGTTGCTTGTTGGACATTTAGAAGATGGGGGTAAAAAGGATTTTTGTTTAATATCAGATGGTAGCTTTCCATCAGCATCAGGGAAGAAAGCTGATGATTCATAGCTGTGAAGTCCCATTGTGCCTTCTGTTTTCTTCCAGCTTAAAGTATTTCAAGAGCAGCTGAGCCACTAGTGCAACAAGAGTGTATCTGAGTGGGAGAAGTAATGCTTGAGCTTGGGAGAAAATAGCCAGGGGTTGGGCACTGAAGGCAATCAGCTTCCCATAGTGGTGTGTTGATACTTTTTCCCCCACGGTAACTGAGTGTAGGTGACAAAAAATTATACTGGTCAATATAGGAAAAAAAATGTGGGAGCCGAGGAAGTCAAGGAAGAGAGTCTCTGTGGAAAACCAGATTTACGTTCAAGTTATTCTGGATAAAGTCTGTAGAACTCGAAAGAGAACTGGGGGACAAAGAAAACATGGACTGCATGTGGAGTCGGGTGGAAAATAGAATATAGGAAATTTAGGGCAACCTGGGAGTTTACAGAGGGCATCACAAGGAAGAAGATGATGAGTCGTAACAATTCAGCTTGTCTGAATTGGTTAACTCTTTTTTCCCTCTTCATGAGTCAGGAATCAGGATGCGGCAGTCCACACTCTGGTTTTTCAACTTGAGTCTTCACATCTAACGCAACTGGTTAGACGTAGGCTTTCTTACTCCTTAAGAACATGTTAGAGGTCATTGATAAGGAAGGTTGATTTGTCCTTCCTTTGATGACTTGTGGTGCTTGTTGCATTAAAAGCCCTAGTTTGCCAAGCTGTGGAAGGCCTCTTTCCAGAGTTGAAGTGCCTTGAAAAAAAAAACACTCTTAGGGTTTACTTGAAGTGCAGGCATGGAGATTTTAGGTAACATTGAGCTAAGAAGTGGCTTCAATTAAATTATCTTCAATGCAGATGTTGAATTCTTTATCCAATGAAAGGGTTCACCTATGCTGAATGGGATCAATTCTCTGTATCTTCTTTGTGGTTCTGGCCTTCTGGGGAAGCAGCATTGACAGCAAAGACTATAGGGGTCATCTTAGTAGAGGCATTATCGGCACTATCGGTGGAAGACTTGTCATCAGCAGGAGTTCGTATCCCCCACCCCATATCTAACGAGATCAAGCACATTCGGTAGGTCAGAGCATTCAAGGTTCATATGGGGAGGTCAAAACATCTGATAAAAATTGAAGAAGTCGGTAGATCTATTCAAGAAAAGGAGTTGACGACTTATGTTTTGAGGGGTACGATATTAGCAAATCTATAGCGAATGAGTTTAGTGTCCCTGAAGACCAAGACATCAATGAATGATGCATCTATTAAAAATTTGAATGATGAAGATCTTACTTGTATGGGACAAATTAGTATAGATCATTAAGACCGTTGGCCAATTCAGGCATCTTGAGGAAGTCAAGATGACGAAACTCCATGAAAATTTGTATTGCTTCTTATTTCTGTTGTGATTTTGCTTCCTAGGTTTTAAAAATTTATAGGAAATTTGAGTTTTTGAGGGTTGATTTTTGTTATAGGGTTAATCTTTTCCATGAGGTTGGTATTGGCTAGTTGCTTTCTCTAGCTTGGGTGTTCCAGTAGTGCTTTTGAAATTGGATTTGGGTTTAGTAGTTGAGTGTCTAACTTTGTATTTGAGCCTTCTTTGCATGAGTGCGTGCGAAGGGAAACTCCTTTTTCTTGTTGCATGAGTCTTACCCTATTTATTTGTGGTCAACTACATGCAGCCATTTTAAATGATCCAATTGCCATAGTAGGTAAACCTATGGAGGTCAAATCCTTTCTTACTACGTCCAATTACCTCATTTTAGGCCTTCCCTATGTTCTTCTACCTTCCTCTCTTGAATTTGATCACACCTTCTAATCGATGCTGAAGTTAAGATGACAAGAAACATGACCAAATCATCCGGGTCTATTTTCTTTAAGCCTAATGACTCACTTAAATGTTCATTTTGAATCTTAGATTTTTAGTCTTTCCACATCCATCTCGACATCCTTATCTCCACAACACAATTTTTTCTGCATGTTCTTTCTTCGCTGCTTGACCTAGTGTCATATAATAGGATGTTTGATTGTTGTATTAGATAGCTCTATTAATATCAATTTTGATATTACTACTAATACTGGGTGTTTGGTTATGCTCTACTTGTACACTGGTAAAGTATACTGTCACAACAAATCTATATAGGTTTGAGCTTATATTAAAAATGTTAAGTGCATTTGGTTATGCTCTACTTATACAATAGTAAAGTATATTGCACAACAAATTTAATATGGGCTTGAACCTGTATTAAAAGTGCTCAAGAGTTTAGGCTTTGTAAGTCTACAATTTTCTCCTCTCCCTTTCCCACCTCTACTCACTCTTTTCCCTTAAACCATCCTCCACCATGTTCCTCTGAAATCAGTTTCATTACTATTTTTGTAGATCTCAAAAATATCAATATCAAAATTAATATTATATTAAAACTAATACTCCGAAAAAACATGGTATAATATAGCATTTCTATAGAACTTTCCTTTTAGCTTTAAGGGGAGGTATAGAACACAGAGGACTTCAGGTGCACTTCTCCACTTCAACTAACCTACCTTGACGTTATGCGTGACATCCTCTTGGATCTCTCCATTTTCTTGAATTATATTCCTTATATTTTGGAAACTACTATTTTTAGGCATAGCTTGCAATTACAACCAAATCATCTTGGTCTAACCTCATATTATTGAAACTACATTTGATATATTCTTAGTTTGACTAAGCTAAAGGTTTTAAATCTTCCCTTTACCATTCTAACAAGTCATATGTTTTGTCACTTCATCTATAACTAAAGACATAAGGAGGTATGGACTTAGTGCATCATGATATAATCCCTCAACATTCTTTCTCTTGTTGTGTAACCTCTATATTCTCTTTATAATGTTGGTGATGATACAATATAACTACCTTTCAAAAAATATTGACTTATCAATGCAAGCATGCTTTCTTTTTAATGGGAAATCATAAATTTAAACCTTCAATCTTGAGCATGAATTATAGACGATTAAGGAAAATGCGTAGTATATCATGAATTAATGTTCACACTAGTGGGTCTTTCCATGATGACGTACATGGTTTCTTCTAAAAGTGTTCTTCTCCTCAACCCTCAAACAAACCTGGAAGGAATGGAAGGGTGATTTTACAAATTGGCCAAACCAGATAAGAAACTGTTGAAACCAGTCTGGTTACATTGGGGTGAAGTGGCCAGAACCAGCCAGTTTTTGGCCAGACCAGCCTTGAAAATGGAATTGGTGCCAAAATTGGGTAGGCTGGTTCAATTCCAAAATCAAAATTTTAGTTCCTTAACGTAGAGGCTTCTATGGCCTTCTTGGCCTTCCTTGGAGAATGCATCATGGTTTTGTAATCCACTTCGTCATGTCGTTTATGGGTATTCTCCTCTTGTTTACCCATTCATGGAAGGTAAATTCTTCCACTCTCACTTCCCTCTCTTCTTTCATCTTGTTTCTTTCTCTTGTCTGCCTTCTTTCCTTCCTTTTTTTCCCCCCTCTCTTTCTTCTTCTGCCCTCTCCGCTTTTCTTCTCTCCCTCCCTCCCTCTTATCTCTCACTTCTCTCCATCTATCCCTCTAATCTAGGGAGCTATGTGAAGTGGGGAGAGGAGGCCATCTCATCCCCTTGGGTATTCTTATTGGCCCAGGGAGCCGATTAATAGGCCCATTTCGGTCCACTAAACTTGGCCCATTTAGGACTCATTGAGCCCAATAAAATTGGCCCATTAGGAGCATTGTGTCTACTGAATATCCAATATGATGGGAATTTTTTAGCGAGACCCTAAAAACTTAAACCATTCAACCTTTTCTGCCCATCTTTCAATAAGAAATTGCCATTAATTATTTTTTCACACGAGGCATTCCTCTAAGTAAAAGAACTACTTTACATCTAAGATTTCCAACCTCAGACTTTTCAAATTCACTACATCAAGGATTCGCATACAAATTTACACAAGATCAGAGGGAAGGGACTCAAACAAACAAAAGGCCACTATTTCAGTTTGTTCTCCATTCCTTTCCCTATCCTTGGTGGCTTCATTTTAGCCTTATAAAAATGCTATGAGTTGTGAAGAGTCTTCTTCTAGTAGGAGTCACCATAGAGTTTTTGGTGAGGACACCCGTGCACGTTCACGCTTCGAGCCGGCCCATGTTTACCGTCGTTGCAGGACGTCCGCAGCATATCGAGTAGCTTTATGGCTTGGGGATGCCTCCTGACACATTTTCTTACATTTATTTGTGATGTTGGGCCTTGCTATGCCCCCATTGATGTATTTTCCTCTCTTTTAGGCTTTAAGGACCATTAGTGGGGCCATGTTCGTTTTTCTATTTTCTTGTAATTTTTTGGCAGCTTTTTTCTCCTCGTTTAGAGCCTAAGAGTAGTTTTGGGCTTTATTGTACCTAGGGTTACCTTAATGGGACCCTACATATATGTAGCCTATCCCAAAAGGAGGCAATCAATGATGAGATAAAAAAAAAGGAAAAGGATGGCAACCGCCACTGTGCGTATTGTGGAGAGCCGGATGGCTTGTGTTATGTAGGGCTGGAGGCCCTTGTTCCTTCTTCTCCCTTCCCTTCTTCTTCCCCACTTCGTCTTCTTCCCCCCATTCTTCCCCTGCTCACCTGACCCCGCTTGTCTTATTCTCCTGTCGTCTTTCCTCCCCCCCCCCCCCCCCCCCCCCGGTCCCTGTACCCCTCCGTCGGGTTCCCCCTTTCCCTCTCTCGTTTCCTCACTGTGAACAAAAGGAGCCAGCCGCCGCCATCATTACCAAGCCACGCGGCGTCCCCTGGCTTTTTGCCTAGGGCGTCGTCGTCATTCGTGCTCGGGTCGATCCTGCCCACCCGCCGTCTTCATCATTAGCCGGGACGCGTGGAGCGCTCTCCGGCTTTGCACCACGGGACGTCGTCAACCGCGCTAGCTTCCGGCCCGCCCTCATCATCGCCACCTCTATGTGCCTCCATGCCGCATGCGAATTGGACTGGCCCGCCTGTTTTCTCGCCGATCGTGCCATTTGCACCCCTCCCCCGCCCGGCAGCCTCGTCGATCGAGCCATTTGGCTCTTTCCCACGCCGTCAGGGTCTTAGCACCAGCGCCACGCGGAGCCCTTGCCTCCCCCATCCGCCACCAATCTCACCTAGCAGCGCCACGCGGCATATCTCTGGCATTTGTCTGACCTCCATCGTCGGTCGAGCCTCGTAACACAACGTTCCAGCCCATCCTCCGTCGCCCATCATTGGCCATTAGTGTCCCTGCTCCCAGCATCACGCGGGCCAACCGGTTCAAGCCGAGTTTTGTCCTATTTTTTTTTTTTTCTTTTGGGTGTGCTCTAGCCAGTCAACATGACTCGGTGAACCTGGCAAGACCCGACAGAGCTGAGACAGTGACCACCTTCTACAGTGTGTGAGCCTCCAGCGTCCTCGTTTCTCGTGCCCCACTACCCAGTGTGCAGGTCAGCATCCGATAGTATCCATTTCCGAACTTGTTCGTTTATTATATGGTAAAGATCATGCTCCCGTGCTTGCGAGTTTATTTTAGGACTGCCTAGCTCGTTGAAATTTATCATTGTCGGATGCGTGTAATTGTGAACGACCTACCCCGCGGCTCAAGTTGAAATTGTTGAATGTGCGATGATGCCCTAGACTAACGGTAGTTCTCACTATCGTCGATCCACTCGTTGTCGCTGCGAGGGACGGCTCGTTTAGCTTGCATTTTTTTATTGTCATCACGTATTATCTTTCTTGGAAAAACTGTGAACGTGGTGCCTGTTTGCTATTTGCGTGGTGTGAATTGTTGATCTCGATTGTGGTAAACTAGTCGGGTCCATTTCAGTTGCTGTCCCGCATCAGTTTTTCAGAGTGGAGGTACTAGTGTTTGAAGGGGATCAGGAGAGGGGTTGGTCCCTATCAAGCCTGGCCAGGTCCATAGTATGAGTTCCACAATAGAAGCACAGATAGGAGCATTAATGAAAATGAATTGGGAGATGGGGAATGTGGAACATTTTCTAGTTACAATTCATCTTTTTTTGGCAGCATTAGTGAAAATGGGAAGTGGGAAATGTTTGGAACCAAGATCGGCAAATACCTGCTTCTGACTTTCCACATTTGGGCTTGGTGAGCTCTCTGTGGCATATTATTCTCGCGGCTGAGCAGGCCCTTCAGTTTGGCTTATGATCGTTTGAGTGCTCAGATCTGTTTGGACCTGCTTCAGTGCTCTCTGTTCCTACTTCCGGTCCACCATGTGGGCTGTGGTTAGTCATTTCCTGTTGTGCCTGACATATCTTTGGTCCTCTCTGGTGCAGAGGCAACATATCAGGACCTTCCCACTGGCAAGCTTAGGTCCTTTTTCTTTTGAAGGGGGGGGGGGGTGATAAGATTCCTGCTAATGGTCCTTTGCTGATTGGAGTCACCAACTTGTGGCTGCGCATGAGAAGCAAAAGATTGAGAAGGAGCTAGGTCAGTGCAAACTGAAAGGCTTAATGGTGCTGAAGACAGATATTGTATATTATAATGGAAATGTTAGAAGAATCAAGCATTAACTGTCCCCTAGATGGGGAAGAGGGTGGGAGAGAGACTTAAAATATGTTCATATGCCTGTTGGGATCCTGGTATTGGGTTTTCTTGTATGGCCGAGTCATCTTGACTCCGCTATTTGGATTTATCACCTCTATTTGTTTTCTTGTGCAGTTGGTGGTGTATCCCACCATCTTCTCGGAAAAGAAGACATTGCACACCTAGCATTCCACTGATATGCTGAGCAAAAGCAGCAACAAGAACACCTATTGGGTAGCCGGTGGTTGACAGTTTATCTCCTACCAGCAACATGAATATTCTAACAGTAACCTAGGCAGGATATTTCAAGGAAGAAGGGTGAAGTTAAGGAATAATGTGATTGAATACTGGGCAACAGAAAGTATGTGCCTTGCAAACTAGCAAAGCTACCACGAAAGTGGATAAAAGGGAACAGTGGCACAGGTTCAGGTTGAACACTTGCGATGTCCTTGGGTCAAAAATGAGGTAAGTAGACCCACCTTTTATGGAGCTGGTGCTGGGGCATCTTAGTGGACCCTGATTAGTTGGAGTTGAACTTTGGACTCGCTAGCAGCCTATTTAGGATTATTAATAAATGGGCATGGCCTTTTTGTGAGCTTTGCTAACAGAAGTATGGCATTATGATTGGATGCTTGTTGAACCAACATCACAGGACTTCCCTTTGGAGACTAAAATATGCGGCTTGCAGGATTGACTGATTCAGAAACAAGGGAGAACTATCATTTCAAGAATAATATAAGAAAAAACCCCTGTATTTTACATATAGCAGAAAACCCCCTATATAATCATTGTATTCGTAGAGAACCCCTGTGATCAAGCACCCTATGATCAAGCAAATTATTTCCAGATTTAACTTATAGTTTGAAGTATGAAGAATATTTCTTTGAATCATCTGTTCTTCCATCCAATTTATTGAAACTGTTCAAATTTCTTCTCTCTGATATGTTTTCATCTTCGTCATTCAATTTCTAAAGACTCGTCCCTTTTCAAGCTATATTGTGACTTTCTTCTCTTGGTTAAATGTTCTTTATACTTCATACTATTCCTGATGATCAATAGTCCTTTGTGACAGCATAATTATAGAAAAAATGGCTTACTTTGGAGGATGAATTTTAGTGTTTTTTTTCTCATATGTAGGTCCAGAGATATGCACTGGAGTGTTGAAAGCAACTGATTTTCATTTACGAAGTGTACAATTCCGTTTTATGGTTTGTATTTAACTTTTTACTTTTCATCTATGACCATTTCTCATGTGATTTATGATCCTTTTCATACCTATGGAATAGTTGGCAGCTTTTTCGCATCATGTTGAATGTTTATTCCCCTCTGATGGCATGAAATAATTGGGTATCTCCTGTTTCAATGATAAAGTATTGCGAAATATCTTTTCCAATGGGTCACAAGGGCAAGTGCAATGTACATATTTTATGCTGTGGCTAGATGACATCCTTTGTTGCATTTCTGTTCCCCTAGTAAATTTATACTCTTGCCTATAGAAATGATTTTGCCATCCTCTGTGATGGCATGAAATGATTGGGTATCTCCTGTTTCAATGACGAAGTATTGCGACATATCTTTGCCAACGAGTCACGAGCAACTGCAATACACACATTTTCCCCTATGGCTAGATGACATCCTCTGTTGCATCTGTTCCCGTGTACCAAATTTATACCTGGCTAACGAAATGATTTTGCACTGTCGTCCTTGTTTGAAGTATTGGACATATTAAAAAATTTCCTTGTGAAGAAAAATGTGCTGTCGTCTTGGTTTTGGTTTCTATTAAATCTAGTGTAAATTATTTGATTCATGTTGTCTTAATCTTTTGCATTTCAAACTGATGTGCAAGCTAATGTTTCTTTATGCTTCAAAGTACTTGGGCCTGAGATTCTGTTCATTGCTTCATACAGCTCTCTGGAATGGCACCCATTGGATTAGGCAATGATAAGTGCTTCCATTTCAAATGAAACTTTCCAAGGTCTTCCGACAGTTTCCCAATTTAAGGGTAATCTCCACACCCCCCCACTGACTGGAAAAACAAACACATGGTGGGAAGAAAAATATGAAATGGGTTTATTCCCAAAATATATTCCATTGCATCCTAAGAACGTTTGTACATATGATGTAAGCCTGTATTTGCTGATGTCTAAGAGATGTCAAAATTTAAAGCACGAGTCCCTCTGGGTGAAGCACGACTATTTTGAAGCAATGGGTATGGGGTTCTGAACTCTGTTGGTATACACACGGTGAGGCAGAGCCAATCACTAATGTTAGAAGCATGTTATTTTGGCCTCTCACCGGTGAAGGCAGCTGTTTCTTTCCCAACTCCTATGTTGTGAATTAAACCTGGACCTGATCAAGCCTGGCACGAGAATAGCATTGTTTTCTCAGCAATGGCCTTGACTTCAACAGTAACTTCAGTGGTTGACGACGAGCGCTCCAATGTGCACCTGGAAATATGGGAAGGCGTGTAGTTTCTATGAAATGCATATTTTCATGTGCGGAAAGGTTTCATTAACCAAACCATTTTTTTCCCAACTGCATGTCTCTTGCACTGGAAGTTGAGCATGCAACTATGTAGTTCGAACCTTTGACAACTGGTTCAGACTGTAACTGTACGAGTATTTGGAAAATTGATCTCAATATGTTCTTCATTTTCCCATTGGAGATGGGTTCATATTTTTACTCATCCTTGCTTGATATGCCCGAGTAAATATATCTACAAGTGAGGTTTTTTGGTCCTCAACAGGAGTGGAGTTTGCCTTCTATGTCACGTTTGAAAAGGGTTTGCCGTTCTTTAAGATCCAGAAAATCTCGTTCCTATACACCATGTGTATCATCCAGCTTGTGAGTGGGGCTGTAAATAGGTTGGAGTCAAAATTAGAATCATTAGTTTTTTATTCTGATTCTGATAACAAATATCTCATTCTGATTTCAATTTTGATAGAATAGGAAGCTGTTGTCCGATTTCGATCCATTTCTAATTTCATTTTTAATTTCTGATAGTTATTGAAATGACTAATTACACTGAATAGGAAGCACCATGTAAATGAAATGAGAGAATCGATGTATCTAATCGTCCACTCTATGCACGGGGGAGATGGGTGGGAGAGTGCTCTCTTAATACCACAAGTCCACAGCGACCATGACCACCATAGGCTGTGCTATTTGGCCCAGCCCTTTCCTCTAAGAGAGAGAGAGAGAGAGAGAGAGAGTGTGTGTAGCTTGCCGGTGGAGGAAGATCTGGCTGCAAGCTCACCAGCAAGGAAAATAGGCCACCTGTGGAGGAGCAGCCTTCATCGTGGGAGAGGAGACTTTTGAAGGCACCAGAGGGAAGAGTTCTAGGGCGAGTGGTTTCGTGTGGAGGAGGATGGGCGTCAAGGGCTGTGCGTTCTAGGCGTGGGGTTAGCCTTAGAGTTCCATTCGATGTTCTGGGCATGGCATTACCGTTGGGTCATTGATGGTAAAAGAATTCATAATAAAAAGGGTTATGGCATGTGCATGTTCTGATTCTGGTTTGGATATCTTATCTGAAATTCTGATACCAACTCTAGTAGCTTATCAGAAGCATTTTTGGAATCCAAATTTGTTTATTCTAATTAGAATCCTGTTGGAAAATTGGATATTGGGCCCTACTTGTGAGGCTGACGTAGGAATATAAATGGATGCTTAAATTCCATTTGTTTTCATTCGTTTTGCTTCAACGTGGATATAGTGATATGACTTTGATAATAGGAAGTGGTTTCCTCTCTATGTTAAAAAAAGTAAAAAAAAATCATAAAAAAAAATTTAAAATATTCAATTACCCTCCCTTAAGTTGATTCCCATCCCTGATTTATTTTGTACCATCCGATCGAACAACTCAGTTATAGCCGTCTAATCAAGTGCATCTTTAATTGAAAATGAAAACTAAAATCTTAAAGGGTGAGATCAATCTTAGAAGTTAATCTAAATAATTTCTTATTTTTAACTATTTTTTAACATTTTGTAACAATGTTCTTTGACACTCCCTTGATCGGACATCTATGATGGACTTTTACGATCTAAACAACACTAAGGCTCTAATTTAATACTTAAATTTTTTTGATGATTTTTGTATATATGTTTTTTACATAGACATAAGAATATTTCGAGGGGGTTCATTTGAACCTCCGTGCATCTCCTCGCTCAGATCTCCAACTGTGACCCCAGGATGGCACACTCCGCAGTGGGGGCTATCGTGGGCTGGGATCTCAAGACTCCAAAGTTCCTCCTCTAAGCTCGGCTGCCCCAGTGCGGACCTTGTCGTTACGTTGATCCTTCAAATCTTTAAATCAAATTTACAAGTTCAGAATGCTTACCCGATCTAGCTAACAGAGTCCCCTCTGCCGATGCTGCCCTCCTAGCCGCTGCCTCCAATTCCATCCGGAGACCGGAGGATGAGGAAGCTCCACTGGTGTTCTTTCTCTCCTGCTCCAGCTGGCAAGTCTATTCATTCATGAAATAATCATCAAGATTCTCAAATGCATTTAAATGTGAACACTGAGATCTTGAAATCACTGAAACCTAATACTTGCCACCTCAGCCAGCCACAGCAGCACTGGCCTCGGCCCACTGCAGGATTGTCGTGTCTAGCAGAACACGGATCCTCACCAACTCCGCCTCCTCTGGATCCTCCTGTAAAAGAAGACCAAACACATGACAAGGGCCCGGTTTGTTTGCAGAATAGGCCCGGAATAGGCCCATTTATTCCCCTAAAACCATTTAACCCACTTTGCTGCAGGGTGTTGCTTAACCCAAGGTGTTGTGCTACTATACCCGAGTTAAGCGGAATAGGCCCAGACTAAACCCAATGTACTGTCCTCCCAACGCTCCCACCAGATCACGGGTGCTTCCAACCTGTCCACCATCGTCACCCAACTCTCAAGCTTCCTTCTTCGTTCTCCTTCCCTCCGTCCGATCCTTGCTTGCTGCAGGCGAAGCACATCACGAAGCCCGTTCCGGACGCTTTCTTCTCAGCCGGTCAAACAAGGCACGACTAGAGCATCGAGCCCCCTCTCTGTGAGCTCTTGCCAACGGCGGAAGCTGCAGATTTTGCAGCGTGTGGGCGCATCACCATCTCATCCTTGTCCTCTGCCCTGTCGCTCTGATTATAAGAGAGGGTTTCCCCTCCCCTTCCGAGCCTGCGATGATGCAACATCTTCCAACTCTTCCAACATTAGGCGCTGATGGTTCCCGTTGCAGATCCTTCTCCAGCCATCGTGTTCCTGTCGATCCTCGTTCCCCGGTGGTAACTGTGTCTTCTTCATCCTCCAACGCGGAGCCCAGCCGTGCCCAGAACCTACGGTTAGTATTTTACCCCTTTTCCCCTTTTTTTCCGGTTAGAGGAAGAGGTCTTCCCTTTTCCCCGATTTTATTTTTCTAACACGCATGCAGAGGAAATGAAAGCTCTGTCTATAATCATCCAACAGCTATTTGTTGAACAAATGCTTACAGTCCCAAGAATCCAATGGGAATGAACTCTCTATACTTGTCAGTTTTTTATCTCCTTCCCCCCAATATTTTTATGATCTTCTTGTTTGTTAAACTAAGTCTTGCACATCCAAGAACCCAGTGGGAACGAATTGTCTGTAATGATGTACATCTTATCCCCTTAACCCGCAATATTTTATGATCATGTTGTTGGGACTTGGGAGAGATTTTGATGACAGCAAGAAAATGTATTTGGGTCAAGTATGCAGGTTGAAATGTCCTAATTGACTACTTTTAACAGTTTTAGTTATGTTTCATTACTACAGATCTCTACAGTATCAGTTGGTTTCAATTCAGTCGTTGGTTTCCTTGGCGTCTCTCTTGCTGCAAAAAGGGTTTCCAACACATCTCAAAACCTAAAAGCCAATTCTTAGAAGCTTAAAAACCATCAACATTATTGACAAGGTAGCATATGTGATTTATGTAAGTCTTGTTGATTTGTGATTCTTGTTATTGTCATATGTGATTTATGTAAGTCTTTCTTTGGTCCAAAAATGTACATTTTTAACTCATTCTTCCATGTTGCAACATTTTTATCTCCTTGTTATTACATTCTTATCTAAGTCTTACACTAAGCTAAGGCTTATGACAAGTTGGACTGGTCCTTTATTTCTTTGGCTCTGGCAAAATTGGTTTTCTCTCGGAGAGATTTTCAAAGATCCTCAACCCTTGCCAAACATGGAATTTATAAGAGCCACCTATTTTGAAAGGTCCTTGATAATTGTAGTTCATACTTTGATTGTGTACTGTCATGCTTTGATGGTAGGATGGCATTGAGTTCATACTTGTTATGGCAAAGATCCTCACCCAAAGTTCATATTTGATGTAATTCCTACCTGTTTTGAATGAGGTTCACATCAAGACCGGACCTTCTTTTGCTTTGTTATTTTTTGTTTCGGACATGATACCCATAACATGGTTTAGAACAATAGATGTTGGTTTCATTCGTTCTCAGGATCCATAACATGCTCATTTGTTTTCAGTTTTTCAATATGCTTTGATATTTTCGGTTGGATATTTTCTGTTTTTCAATATGCTTTGGATATTTTTTCAGAACATGGTTTGCACGTTTGGCTTCTTTTTTCAAAACTAGATTATCTAGACATGCTGTCCATACATTACATAAGTCTGTGTTCCACTGCAATTTAATTCCCACCTATTTTCTATGTAATGCCCTTAACATTACTGTGGACAGCCCATTCTGAACACCCACCTTCTGTTACATGGAATTTAAAAGCTACATGTTTTCTTTATGTGGCCCTTCAGATTTTCTTATGTCTTGTTGATTTCTGATTTTATTATTTTGATATGTGATTTATGTAAGTCTTTTTTTTTCATAAATATACCTTTTTTATCCCCTTCTTCCACGGTGCAACATTTTTATCTCCTTGTTATTACATTCTTATCTAAGTCTTACACTAATGCCGCCCTTGCCTCATGCATCTATATTTTGAGAACGGTCATTTAGGAGGGCGAGAAAGCGGTTAAGGACGATGTCTAACAGTGGTGTGTTCTCTTGCTCCTCATTTTCGACTTCTTTTCGCACAGTGAACTTATTACTTGTATTAATTTCCTTTTAAATGCATCCTTGTCCTTCATTTAAAATGACATACTTTGATTACATCAATTTTTTGCTTTTTTGGGATTGTTCTTCGCCCTAATATTAAAGGTGGCGAAACGAAACGTCTGTCCTCCGGGGAGGAGAGGACGACTCGGGGCACTCGACTCGAGCTGTCAACTTCAGTGAGGCCCAAGATCGGGTCCTCATAGGTCTCCTTACGGAGCAGTTTGATAAACATAACTGCATCGAAGGAACCTTCAAGCCAAGGGTCTGGCGTGAAATCGTTGGAACGTTTAATAGCGACGCACCTAGACTACAAAGATTCCACATTGAAAAATCGATATAAAACCCTTAAGCGCAATTACAACTTTTTGCGTGTACTTCTTGAGCAAAGGACTGGGTGGGGATGGGATGATATAAACACGATGCCCTTCCCTGGACTTTAGGACTCTTGGGACGACGTCCTGTCGGTAAGCATCTCCCATGATCAACTTCACTTTTCTGCACACAACGTTATATTATCCATACTTTCATACACCATCTTTTTCTTCCTTTTCAGTCATGTCAACATTATAGCTCCCTCAGAGGCAAGCCCTTCTCATTTAAGGCCAAGATGGAATACCTAGCCAGCAACAGCACAGAGTTCGGTCCAGATGCTGAGGGAACCCGCCGTAGATGCAATGTGCCTGATTACAGTCCCGATTAAGCTAACACTGACTACAATATGCGTACTCAGTCGCAGCGCACACCGGTCAATGACTTTCTTGCCGCAATTCAGGGAAAGCAAGAAGATGACGACGTTGTCATGGGTGTCTCTGCCGCCCAAATGGCTTCCCCTCCTACACCCTAAATTAGAACTATGGCCTCAAACAGTGAGGTCAACTCTTCGCGCAAGAAACGTGCCTCCTCAAACATGAAGGGAAAGGCAATTGAGGATCCGATTGTGATCACCAATTTTGTTAACTGTTCAGCAGCGGACTAACCTTGTGAGGCAATTGCATGTGGAATGCGCTTGTATGGTGTCTGTCCCTACACCCCCGATCCAGACACAGCCCACAATCCAGAAGCCAGATCGTATTCCTTCTACAAAGGAATGTATAGACGTATTGCGAGAGGTTCCTGGCCTACATCCAGACTTGTTCGTGACTTCCTTGGATCTCTTCAAGGATCCGGGAAATCACGACATATTTATGAACCTAAGTAATGAGGAGAAGATCAGGTGGATGTTGCACCATGTGGGATAGTTGATTTGTGATTTCTTGGATGCTGACTTGGATGATGTATTCGAACAATATTTTTTTTGAGTTGCTAAATCCGTACGTTTTTCTTCAGACTTGTTATTAGTGATTTCTTATGTTCTTGGATTATCTGTTGACTTGTAACATGTATTCGGATTTCTTATGTTCTTATTCATACTTGTTGCGTGCTCATTATATTTTAGTTTTGTGGGTACTCATCTAAGTAAATGCAGGTATTTGACAACTTTGTAAGTATGGGATGGTACAAATGTTATGTCGTTTGGGTTGGGCGTGAGTTAGGGCTTTATTTCCCTTGGCCTAAATGCTTTGCCCAAGTTAATGGGTACCCAGGGACTCGTTATAAGGGCTTTCATTCAATTGAGGAGGCTGAGTGTGCGTTCTCTGGTATCGTCTAACAACGTCCAGAGAGGCGAACATAAGTTCCTCGGTATTACACTGTGCCCAGCACATCTGAGCAAGTACTTGCAAGGACACCTGCCTGGTTTACTCGCGCTGCTCAATTTGACTGGCAATCGTTTGTTGTAATCATACTCTTGTGTGTCGTTATAGTCATCCTTCTCATCATCTTATGTACCATTGTACTTATGTCCATCCGAACTTTCTAATTTGTATTGTACTTTCTTATGTATGTATTCATTTTGAGTAAGATTTATGTAACATTTTGTCCCACTTATTACAATGTCTTCTATATAGAATTTATTGATGTTGTATTAGAGTTCTTGGAAGAGGACGAAGAACTGTTGAATGTGATCGAGGAGACAATTATTGAGCACATTCAGAATGAATACGTTCTGCGGGTACGCCGACGTATGCATAACTCTGCTCTATCCGGCCACACATGGATCCATGATGTAAATACCCGCCACCCTATAATCGGGGATCCGATTACTAAATGGGTACCGAATCATTAAATTTGGAGCCAATCCAGGATCTCGACAAGTCTGGAAAATAAATGCTAAACTAAGCTAAACATTCACATCGCATCGAATTGTAAAGGAAGTGCAGAAATTAAAAATTATTACAATTCGACTCAACTCAGCAAATAATTACATACTCCAACTGAAAAAGAAATAATTAAGCGTACATGCCAAAAAAAGGAAATAACAATTACATCGGGGCATACCCCGGAACAGCGGCTGCTAGCGCGCAACCCAAGGCAGAACTCTCCTCGCTACGCCTGCCTGGAACCTTCACCTGAAAACCGCAGAGGGTGAGTCTCATCGAAAAAGACTCAGTAGGAATCCTTCGATCTCCACCACCCACTCACAC
Source organism: Zantedeschia hybrid cultivar (assembly GCA_030544215.1). Lineage (NCBI taxonomy): Eukaryota > Viridiplantae > Streptophyta > Magnoliopsida > Alismatales > Araceae > Zantedeschia > Zantedeschia hybrid cultivar. The sequence continues at coordinate 42,124,123 of JARZZO010000015.1, forward strand.
ACCCACAAGTGCAACAACACAAATATAGATAATTTAAATAAGTAAAGCAGTAAGCACAATTCCTAAATTTCGATATAAAATGCATGCATTCAAAATATAATATGCACAACTCTGGAACCATTTCGTCAAGGAGCCCACAACCAGCGTCTCAGCTAAATACGCAAACCACACGGCCGAACGCGGAAAACACCGACCCGCTGAGACCAAATAGCAACCCCTCGGATAGCGTGCTGGCTACTCCGGCCTGACAGGCTACAGGTGGTTCTGCTTTCCCCAGCACGAGTGACACTCCGAATGTACCACTTCATCACCGGTACTAGTTATACCCTAGGATACACCAGGTGACCCTCTCTCTAGGCGTCACCCCACCACTCCTACACTGACGCCGTGTCACTCCCACACCGACACGGGGTGCCTAAGCACTAACAACTGTCACTATAGGCCCACGATCGCACAAAACGCAACACGGTGCAATCCGATCACGTAGAATTCATCGTCTTCGAGTATGATTTCAAGCATGCAATTAACCAAACTATCTATCAATGTAAACACATGTTAATTGCAGGAATTAATGAGATTCTGTCTTGAATCGCGTCGCCCAAGGCCGACGTCATTCAAGTCTCCTAAACTAGTTCATGTGAAAATTGGCCTCGGAAGATGGCCCAAAACGTGTCGTTCAAGTTGGTCGCTATTTAAATGGCGTCATTCTCCCTGGACGCCATTCAGTCCAGAGACAGAGTCTGTTATCTGGGGTAAATCGCGTCGTGGGTGGAAGCCGCCTTTTTAAAAGACATCGCTGTCCCCCGACGCCATTTAACCCTTACAGACATGTTCTCCTCCGGCCTCTCCCGAGTTCCAAAACGGGATTTCTCCCCCAAATTCGCATAAAACACCATAAAAATAGAGAGGGAGGAGGAGAAACTGAGTACCCATTAAAAACCTACAATTTCTCATTACATGCAATTAGTATTTTCACCCCAAAAACCTCCTAAACATGCTCCAAATCGGGATAAAACATGGTTTTTAAACAAAACGTCATGAGGATCGTCACCCTATCGGTTACTTGAAATCCTCCGAGCTCCGAGCCGCCAACCCGCCTCGCCACACGCCACCGCCGTGGACGCCGTTACTCCACTGGGACGTCAGTCACCGTCCGGAGAGAAATGCGTCGTGGAGGAAGTGGTGGTGGTAGTGGAGGAAGTTAGGAGATTGATGGAGTGGAGGGAGAGGAGGAATGGGGAGAGGAAAGGAAGGAGAAGGGGGAAAGGGAGCCGGAGGGTCGGAGGGAAGAGAGGAGAGAGAAGAGAAAGGAGAGAATGAGGGAAAGGAGGGAGGGTTCGCGGGGTCAAACTGAAACTTGGTAAAACGCGTCGTCTAAGTCCGACGTCATTCAGATGACAAGTCCAGGCCGTACATTGACAAACCAGGGCCGTACTCTAAATGACGTCGTCCATACAAGACGTCTTTCAGACGATAAGACCGGGGCCGTACTCCCGCGGCCCAAAACTAGCCCACGTGGTGCCCACGTGGCACAACCTAAAATACGTCCACCTAATCAGACGCCGTTTGAACCGCGTCGAGCAAGTTCAACACGATAAAGAACACAAGCCCCAGCCCCACAAGGGCCCAAACCGAGGGATCCGACCCCGAAACTGACCTGATAACCGGATCCAAAACCTCAATCCTTACACATGAGATATTAGACGGCCATGATAAAAGGTCTTACCACATATTTCGAGTGCATCCTTCCATGTTTCTACGACTTCGTGACCTATTTGTGAGCCGTAGCCTTTTGAGGGACTCGCGGCATGTGACAGCAACGGAGCAACTTGGTATGTTCCTATATGTTGCCGGCCATGGCGTTGCAACGGAAGCCATGTGCGAGTGTTTCCAACACTCTTCTCATACAATTAGTCGGTATGTCAACCTCGTCATAAAGCAGATAGCTGAGTTAAAGTATGACTTTATTCAACTGCCTACACACGCTCAGGTTCATGAGTGTCATCCGCACATCCAGGAAAAACAAATGTTCTACCCATACTTCAAGGTGACCACATTGCTACTGTGCATTTTTACGTTAGTCATGATGTACATGTGGACATTGACTGATAAATGTTCTTCCACACACCTTCTTTGTACAACCATGTAGGATGCGATTGGAGCCATCGACGGCACGCATGTGTTGGCAAATGTGCCACGGATAATGCACGAACGTTTCCGAAACCGCAAAGGTTTCATCAGTCAGAATGTCATGGGTGTCTTGTCGTTCGACCTTACCTTCCAATACGTTGCAGTTGGTTGGGAAGGATTGGTTGCTGACATGTGGGTGCTTAGATGGGCTTTGGACGAAGGTGCATTCACTGTCCCTGGTGGAAAGTATTATCTGGTTGATTCTAGGTATGCAAACTCAAGTGGTTTCTTGGCTCCATATCGTCGCCAAAGATATCACTTGGCATCATTTCGCAGGGAACATAATCGGACATATGAGAACAAAGAAGAGAAGTATAACCACCGTCATGCTCAGTTAAAGAATGTTGTTGAGAGAGCATTCGGCGTCTTGAAGAATCGGTTTCAGACGCTAAAGGAGGGGAACATGTACCCCTGGACGACGCAGAGGAAGATGGTCATTGCATGCGTTGTTATTCACAACTTCATTTGTCGATCTCAGGGACATGATTATTACTTCAACTGCGAGAACAATGAAGAAGCAGTTGGTGAGGATGGTGGTGATGAAGATGTTCTCATTGACATCCCTCTCAGCAGGGCTGAGGTTACACTAGGAGGGCAGATTAGGGACTCGATTGCTAACGCACTCTGGACATGAGTTGCATTCGTCATGCCTCGTGCTTTGTTCCACATGTCTCTTGGCATTTGACTTTATTGTCTGTTTGCGTATGTCATGTTTGATTTTTCATATGCTTTATGTACAGATATTAGTTGTTGCTTATGTTGAATATTTCCTTTTTAACACTTGACCTTATTCAACTCCCGTATTTTGTTTTTATGACCAATTTTCAAATTAATTTGAACCATGTCCGTTGATTTAAACATTGTAATGAGTACATGTTTTTTTTTTTCGCAGGAGGAATTAATATAAATGAGTCTATTGGATGGATGGTTCCACTAGCAACCCCACTGGACAATGATTTTATTGAACCATCCTCCTATTTTCGAGCCTGCAAACGATGCATGGAATTTTGCAGCCTATCCATTGCTACGCTGGGATGGTCGAATGACCTCAGTGCAACCACATCTCAGTGGGTTATTTGGATAGCAGGAGGGCAAAAATTGCACGCTCCTAATTCGCTCATTATAGGTAATAATAAAATAATAGAAATGAGTCTAGTGGTCGGATGGTTCCACTGGGTGGAGCAACCCTACTGGATAATGATTTCGGTGAACATTAAGTTCTTATTTCTGAGCCTGCGAATAGTGCATGTCCATTGAGGATGGTTAATATTGTGCAAATTCGCAATTGTATCCATTGGGATGCTGGGTTAGTGGGACGGCTTCAACGCAACCACAACTCAAAGTGTTTTTTGGATACCAGGAGGGCAGAATTGCACACTCCTAATTAGGTCATTATGAGCGATGATGAAAGAATTAAATTGAGTCTATTAGTAGGATGGCTCTACTGGTTGGAGCAAACCCAGTGGACAATGATATTTTGTATATTACATACATATTTCTGAGTCTTGAAATGATTAATATTTGACAGTGTACTGATAGATAGTGAGGTTATGAAAACGGTAGGTATTGTAATTTTAATGTTCTCTTTTTTTAGTTTAATTTCATATTGTTGCATAGAATCTACTAATTTTTTGTATGTATAGAACTTCTAATTTTTTGTAACAGGGGTAAAATGCGTACGTACTTTTAGGAGACATTTTGCTTGTGGATTTGGCTAAAAAGGAGGCTCATGAATGATCACAAAATGTTTTTGTCTATGAAATTTGTGGCGTAATTGAGTGTACGATCACAAAATGTTATACAAATTGAATAAAACATAATTTTAGTCACAAGATGTTGCAAATTAATATATTTTATTATAAATTTATTTTTAACAAGATATTGTGTTAAATCATCGAATTTGACTTTTAAAAAATATAATAATTTAGCTTTAAAATTAATTTTATAGATTATTGTTGTAACATGTGTTACTTTTGAAAATTAAAATAAAAACAATTGACAAACCCAATAATATCATACACATTAATAAGTAATTTGAAAAATATAGAAATTTAAAATAACCCATGCAAGGACAACATGGATATTTTGAACCCATTATTCTACTATTTATTCCCTTCTTTATTCTACTCATTCCTACCGAATCACTTAGAATAGCACAGTGCAATTCTGTTTATTCTGGGTGGAATACCAACTACTTACTAAACCAAAATACATCTTATTCTGGTTTAAGAAATTCCTTCCTTCTTATTCTAGTTTAAGCTATTTCTGTAAACAAAGTAAAACTAGAGGTAGAAAATAATAATTGCAAATCAAGTTGGGTCTCAAAGCTATTTCTGTTTAATGGATAAGTTGACCAAATCTCTATTTACTGGACATGGAGAAAGGACCAAAGAGATATTCAAACTGATACATTCTTATGTATGTGATCCAATGTCAACCCAAGCCAGAGGTGACTACTCTTACTTCATCACTCATGACTTCTCAAGGTTCGGCTATTTGTACTTAATAAAGTATAAGTCGGAAGCATTTGAGAAATTCAAAGAATTGAAGAATGAAGTGGAGAAGCCTACTGAAAAGAATATTAAAACTCTTCGATCAGATCGAGGAGGAAAATACTTAAGTATAGAATTTACACAATTCTTGAAGGATAATGGTATCTTTTCTCAGTGGACTCCTCCTTATACACCTCAGTTAAATAGTGTCTATGAAAGGAGGAATTGTACCTTATTGAATATCATGTGATCCATGATGAGCTTTGCACAATTACTTGTATCCTTGTGGAAACACGCACTAGAGACTGCTGCATATTTGTTGAACAAGATTCCAAGTAAATCAGTCACTTTCACCCCATATGAGATATGGAAGGTTAGGAAACCATACTTTAAACATGTTAGAGTATGGGGATTGTTAGTTTTAAGTGGCCTACAAGCCAATCTGACTATGTAAATCTCGTTCATTTATTGATAAAATAGCATAATATTCATTATGTGTAAATCGCATTAATTATCGTTTTATAATGAAGTCCGTGAATATGTGTTATAGTGATCAGATTATGATGAGATCATACTAATGAGACTGATCACTTAAACACACATATTCTTAATCGTTCCTAGTCGGAGGATATCCGAGAAGGACATCGGATATCCGGTTAGACTACTACAGATTACTCCTGCTCATATGATGAGGGTGACTGATCTCATAAGTCACTTGTGTGGAGACACTAAGGCGAATCTGTAGGTGCTCATTGGAGAATGAGTTCACTGAACTGATCCGACTGAATTGCTGGATGGTATTGTACCTCATTGTCAACCAGCTTGATTCTATTGTCGCAGTTGCGTGGATGGTCCTCGGACCTGAGACACTAAGGACACCTTGTCGGTGGACTTATGTGCTTTGACCTTGGTTTACAAATCTCTAGCCACGGGATTCTAATATGCCAAGGATTGGGTACAGCGGAATACCGTCGAAGGGAATTGTGTGTCAATAAGGAATCATTCGCTCTCAGTACTTAGAGAGAGAATACTCTAGGAAGGATGCGCGAAAGTCCCTGGCTAGGGCGGACGATAATATCGGGAAAGGAGTTTTTCGATATTCATCAGCGGCATCCAATCCAAGTGAGTCGACCGGTTAGGGTTTGACAGCTCGCCATGCCCTGAGTTGACTCGAGAGCATTGTACGAATGAAGGATTATATCCACGCGGTAACTGTCGGCGGAAAGGTTCCAAGAGTGGGTTACTTAACCCCAATACCTTCTGGGTTCACGCGGTGCTGCTTGGCACCCAACGTGATCGGAGGCCCAGTCGAATTCGATGTGCGACATCAATTCGATTGATTAATTAATTAATAAAGGGTTATTAATTGATTAATAAAGTTAGTGAGGAGTCACTGGGCTTGTTGGGCCATTAACTGGACTGGTACTTGGGCCTAGAGGGTCACACGCAAATGATTCTCAAGGCGATGGATAAATAAGTTGGTTTTATATAAACCGGGGGTTTTTATGAAAAACCGCGCGGTTAGTATAAAACATAGCGAACGGACTGAGTAGGCCAAGCTGCTGCTAACCCTAGCCGCCCCTCCTCTGTTTCTGTCTCTCTGGCGTCCAGACAGATCCAAATCTGCTCCGCCGCTTCTCCGAATCCCGTTCGACGGGAAATCGTCCGAGCGTTGCGGCGACCGGCGGAGGTTTCGTGGGCTGCGAAGAACGAGGAACGTGAGGATATCCGTGGCGAGGAGGATCGCGTGGACTTCTCTAGAGGCCGGGCACTTGCGCGGCTTGCGGTGTCGCACCGACGGAACCAAACGGTTGCGGATTCGAATCCGCACACGGTGAGAACTTCGATTATTCGATAATCGATTTTTGATTTTCGAAACGGGAATGGATCGCTGTTTAATATTTTATTTTCTGTTGCGTGAGCGATCCGGAGAAACCTGAGAAAACCCAACAATGGTATCAGAGCTAGGTTTCACTGTTTTCTCGCCTGTTTCGGTTTCCGAAATTAATTTTTCTTGTATTATTCCATTCGTAAGTTTGATCCCTTTTTGCTGGATTTGTGTTCAATTAATTTATTCTGCAAATTCGGTTTTTTTTTTGTGTGGGTATTTTGTGTTCTTTGTGGGACGAAGAACGGCGTGGTTTAGCGGCTTCAATCCGGCAACCCCATGCGATGGGGAGGTGTCCCGAGGTCCTGGTATGACCAGTGATCATGCCGGCCATCAACAGCATCGATCGCCAGCTACAGAACCCACTGGGAAGATCGGATCTGTGCATCATGGCCTCTTTTCTTCAACTTCTTGTTTTATGAAAACCAGAAAAACCATGGAAGAAAGACCCTCGGACTGCAGTTTTGTGGCTTCTCCGACGAGCCCATAGACGCCGGAGGAACCAGGTTGCCGGCCGCCGGCCTTAGGCGCCGCCGTTGGCCAACCCTGCTGAACCCAGCCGCTCGGGCTAGGGTTTCCTGCGGATTCGACGGCTCGGGCTGTTGTGGAATAGACCCGGCCACCGCCGGCGAGCCCACTGGCAAGACTGGGCACCGCCGGGGGGGGGCTGCCGCCGAGCGTCGCCGCCGCCGGACCTACACCTGCATCTAGGGTTTTCTGGTTGGGGGAGGCATCGGGCTTGAGGGGAAGGAGCCGGCCGGGCCGGTGTGCCCCAGGCCGGTCCGGTTAGACCGGGACGCCACCATAGGCCTGGGTGGCTGAGCCAGGCCCGAGCCCTGGCTCAGCACAGGTCCGGGCCCTGGCTCGACACAGGGCTGAGCCCTGGCTCCACTAGTGGGCTAAGCCCATTTAGTCATCTATTCCCTTTATAAAATCCAGAAAAACCCATTAAACCCCATTGTTCTAATTAAACCCGTTGCCCATTTAAATTATGTATTAAATTGGATTATAATTTTAATTTAAATTTTTTTTGAAGTTTAAAATTATTATTCAATTTAATTTATTTGGGCATTAATGATTTTAGAATCATTATTTAACAAAATGTTGTTAATATATTAAAGTTGGTTATTAATTTAAATGTTAAATTAATAATTAACTTTAATAGACTAATTTAATTGTTAAATTAGTAATTATTAGTTAATTAAAATTAATTGTTAGTTTAATTGTTAAATTGATAATTAATTTTAATTAACTAACATAATGGTTTAATTAGAAGTTATTAATTATTGGTTTAAGTGTTAAATTAATAATTAATATTAATCCAATAATCTAAGAGTTAGATTACTGGTTAAATAATTAATTTGTGTTAATTATTAGTTTAAGAGTTAAATTAGTTATTAACATTAATTAATTAATTAGTCTAAGAGTTAGATTAATTGTTAATAACTAATTAAAGTTGATTATTAATTTAAGTGTTAAATTAATGATTAATTTTAATTTGCTAATTTAAGAGTTAAATTAGTTATTAATAGTCTAATTGTTAGATTATTAATGGGGTTTCAATCTAATTGTTAGATTAATTATTAGAATTGTTCTAATTTGCATGGAATTATTAATTCGGAGTGTACGCATATGTGATGTGTGTTTATTGCTTTCAAATTTTGATTTAATTGCATGTTAAGTTAATAATTGAGTTTTTTGAAATTCAAATACCAATTTTGATTGGATCCCAGCTTTTTGAAAGCCAAAAATTATTTATTTTGAAAACTCTTTTATTTTAGCCATGTGATGCGCTGAATCATGTGTGGGATGTTTAAAACACACTGTGGTCATAGATATGCATTTATTTAATTGTTCATGTGATGAATGATGTGTTTGTGTGGATCGTGGATGAATGATGGATGTTTATTAATTGTTAATAAATAGAGATCTACGCATCTCTCCCTTTCTCATTCTCTGATGTATTTCTACCTCCCTCACTCTTGTACTCGCCATAAGGCCTTCTTCAATTTACCTGTAAATTCTAGAATTTATTGTAATATGATCGAGGCAACCGAGGAAGGAGTGAGGACAATCCACAGCTGCAACCAGGAAGGCGAAAAGATGAAGATCATTTACCTATGTGTTTGCAGGTTTATCTAATGTAAATGTTATGTTAGATTGTGTGTGCGTTTGACTGTTGGCTCCAGTCAAACCCACTGTGTTATCCATGACCACACTAATGACATGTATGAGATGCATTGTTTTCTTTTGATTATGAATCAAAGCAGGTTATAGTATTTAGTAAATATATACGATATATTTATATACTATCACCTAGGAGAGACCAAGATAAAAGTTATCTAAATACCCTCAGATAAACTCTAAGCCGTAACGTGAGTAGTTAAGAATTTACCGCGTGGTCCACCATCGTTATAGTCATAGGATTCGAATCACTTTAGGCAGGTTTGTTGTGCTATCCACAAGGCCTGCTTAATTGGGAGGAGAAACTGTGGCTATGGCATTATATGCCTATATGATCGGGGTAGAGGAACCATGTAGCTTTGTTGTGCTATCCACAAGGGCTGCATGCAAATCTATGCTCGTCGCGTAACGATGGTTAGCTTAGACCAGAATTAGTGGTTTGTTGTGTTATCCACAAGGCCATTAAATCTCTGGGGACCGAAGCTATGATCAGATATTGCAAGGAGTTGCAAGTCTCATGAGTTGGGTGTTCTTTGATTGTATTACAGTTTGTTCTGCTATCCACAAGGCTGTAGTGCAAGTCATTGAGATTCTGACCCCCACTAGGAGACTGTCGGCGTCTCCCGTTCTGTATAACTGAGGGTTATACAGTCCGTCGAAAATTAGTGGGAGTTAAACTTGAACAAAAGACCATGTCTTGTTTTAAATTTTAATAATTGAACATCTGCTAAATAGATTTTACTTATCTCCTGTAGGGAATTATGTTGTCGAATAACCCACTCCGTGGCATACTTGATGCCCTTTTGACTTACCTGATCTACTCGGATTGGTTCAGAAACCTGAATAATGTCTTCAGATCTGAGCACATTGACTTTGTCCCTAGAGCTGATCCTCCTGTTGAATCGGCATTAGATGCCCCTGAAGCAGAGATGATAGCTAACGATAAAAGATCGAAGGACAAAGGCAAAAGAGTAGTGAAGGGTGACTGCTTCTACTATAAGAAGTATGGTCACTGGAAGAGGAACTGCAAGGAGTTCCTTCATGATAAAGCTCAAGGAAGAGTGAAGTTGTCTGAAGCTTCAGATATCTATATGATAGATATCAACTTGTCAGTTAGAGATTCCACATCTTGGGTATTAGATACCGGATGTGCTTCTCATATCTGCCATGATGTGCAGATGCTGACAAGTAAGCGCAAGCTGAGACAAGGTGAGGTGGAATTGGGCTAGGAAACGGCGCAAAAGTTGCGGCGATTGCTGTTGGGACATCAAACCTCAAGCTTCTATCGGGAGACACCTTACTATTAGAAGATTGTTATTATGTTCCTAGCATAATAAAGAACATCATATTAATATCTTGTTTGGACAAGATAGGATGTAGGTTGACTATTGAGAATAGAAGTTGTTCGATTTATTAGGGTAATAAATCAATAGTTTCGGCATCTTTAGTCAATGGTCTATATCTCTTAGATATTTCTTATTACAATCTTCAAATTGATAATGCTCTTAAGAAGAGCAAGAATTGTGTGAGTCAGGCTTACATGTGGCATTGTAGACTTGGCACATTGGCGAAAGCAGGTTGCAAAAGTTGCACAAGCATGGTTACTTAACTGCATTCGATTACGAATCGTTTGCAACATGTGAATCTTGCCTTATGGGAAAGATGGCAAAATCTCTATTTACTGGATATGGAGAACGTGCCAAGGACATTTTGGAACTAATACATTCAGATGTATGTGGTCTAATGTCCACCCAAGCCAAATGTGGCTTTTCTTACTTCATCACGTTCACCGATGACTTCTCAAGATTCGGCTATGTGTACTTAATGAAGTACAAGTCGGAAGCATTTGAGAAGTTCAAGAATGAGGTAGAGAAGCAATTAGGAAAAAGTATTAAAGCTCTTCGATCAGATCGAGGAGGAGAATACTTAAGTACTAATTTCACACAATTCTTAAAGGATAATGGTATCCTTTCTCAGCTGACCCCTCCATATACACCACAGATGAATGGTGTATCAGAAAGGAGGAATCGCACCTTGTTGGACATGGTGCGATCCATGATGAGCTTTTCAGGATTACCAGTGTCCCTCTGGGGGTATGTTCTAGAGTCAGCAGCATACCTACTGAACAGAGTACCCAGCAAGTCTGTAGCCTCTACTCCATATGAGATATGGAAAGGCAGGAAACCAGAATTTAAACATGTTAAAGTCTGGGGTTGTCCTGCTCATGTAAAGAGGCATGATCCAGACAAGCTGGAATCACGAACTGATAAATGTAGGTTTGTGGGATATTCAAAGGAAACCTTTGGATATTATTTTTTCCATCCTGGTGAACAAAAGGTGTTTGTCGCCAGGAAAGCTGTCTTCTTGGAAGAGGAATACCTTCTCCAGGAGGACAGTGGGAGTAAAATAGTACTGGAAGAGGTTCCAGATCTCCAAACAACTACATTATCATCAGATGAGATATCAGTTCCTGAATCTGTTCAGGTACACATAGATGAGCCTCGTAGATCTGGTAGAGTACCTAGACTACCCGTACGATATGTGGGACATATTGCTGAAGGTAAATCTAAGGTACAATATAATGAGGATGATGATCCGAAAACCTACCAGGAAGCCATAGAAGGCCCAGAAGCCGAAAAATGGCGAGAAGCCATGAACTCATAAATCCAGTCCATGTACACCAACCAAGTTTGGAACTTGGAGGACTTGCCCGAGGGTATTGTACCCATCGGTTGCAAGTGGATCTTTAAGAGAAAGATCAGTGCTGATGGACGGATCGACACTTATAAGGCAAGGTTGGTGGCAAAGGGATATCGTCAAAGGCAAGGAATTGACTATGACGAGACTTTCTCACCAGTTGCCATGATAAAGTCGATCAGACTTCTACTCACCATTGCTGCATATTTTGATTATGAAATCTGGTAGATGGATGTGAAGACTGCCTTCCTCAATGGTAACCTTGAGGAGGAGGTGTATATGATACAACCAGAAGGTTTCACATCCAAAGAATCTCCAGATAAAGTGTGCAAGCTTCAGAGGTCCATTTATGGACTGAAGTAGGCTTCCCGGAGCTGGAACATAAGATTTGAGGAGGCTGTCAAGTCTTATGACTTCATTAAGAATGAAGATGAGCCTTGTGTGTACAAGAAGACCAGTGGGAGTGCAGTCACTTTTCTAGTTCTTTACGTAGATGACATACTACTCATTGGGAATGATGTAGCTATGATGTCATTAGTAAAGATCTGGCTGTCGAAAAACTTCTCCATGAAGGATTTGGGAGAAGCATCCTACGTATTAGGAATACGGATCTATAGAGATAGATCAAAGAGGATGCTTGGAATGACCCAATCCTTGTACATAGATACCATAGTCAAAAGGTTTGGCATGGAAAATTCCAAGAGAGGTCTTATACCGATGAGACATGGAATTAGTCTCTCAAAGGAGCAGTCTCCTAAGACTCCTAATGAGAGAGCATTCATGGATAGAATACTCTATGCCTTTGCCATAGGATTTATCATGTATGTCATGCTATGTACACGGCCTGATGTTGCATTTGCTCTAAGTGTTATGAGCAGATTTCAGGCTGATCCAGGCGAAGAGTAATGGAAGGCAGTGAAATGTATCCTTAAGTACTTGAGAAGAACTAAGGATGTGTTTCTTGTCTATAGAGGAGGTGACTTGAAACTGCGAGGCTTTACTGACTCGAGTTTCCAGTCGGATCCAGATGATAGTAAGTTTACATCTGGATTCGTGTTTACTTTGAATGGAGGTGCAGTGTGCTGGAAGAGTTCCAAGCAAGTAACCACTGCAGATTCGACGACTGAAGCTGAGTACATCGCTGCAGCTGAAGCCGCCAAGGAAGTAGTGTGGTTGAAGAAATTCATCACCGACCTCGGCGTAGTTCCCAGCATCTCTGAGCCTGTTCCACTGTTGTGTGACAACAATGGAGCCATTGCGCAAGCGAAAGAGCCGCGGTCTCATCATAAATCGAAGCATATTCTGAGGCGCTTTCACCTTATCAGAGAGATCATATCCAGAGGAGATGTAGTAGTGGAAAGAGTTCCATCCGTCGACAATGTAACAGATCCACTGACAAAGCCGTTGGCTCAAATTCTGTTCGAGCGTCACCTAGAGTCTATAGGCTTATTGTATAAAGGTGATTGGCTTTAGTCCAAGTGGGAGATTGTTAGTTTTAGGTGGCCTACAAGCCAATCTGACTATGTAAATCTCATTCATTTATTGATAAAATGGCATAATATTCATTATGTGTAAATCGCATTAATTATCGTTTCATAATGAAGTCCGTGAATATGTGCTATAGTGATTAGATTATGATGAGATCATACTAATGAGACTGATCACTTAAACACACATATTCTTAATCGTTCCTAGTCGGAGGATATCCGAGAAGGACATCGGATATCCGGTTAGACTAGTACAGATTACTCCTGCTCATATGATGAGGGTGACTGATCTCATAAGTTACTTGTGTGGAGACACTAAGGCGAATCTGTAGCTGCTCATTGGAGAATGAGTTCACTGAACTGATCCGACTGAATCACTGGATGGTATTGTATCTCATTGTCAACCAGCTTGATTCTATTGTCGCAGTTGCGTGGATGGTCCTCGGACCTGAGACACCAAGGACACCTTATCGGTGGACTTCTGTGCTTTGACCTTGGTTTACGAATCTCTAGCCACGGGATTCTAATACGCCAAGGATTGGGTACAGCGGAATACCGTCAAAGGGAATTGTGTCTCAATAAGGAATCATTCGCTCTCGGTACTTAGAGAGAGAATGCTCTAGGAAGGATGCGCGAAAGTCCCTGGCCAGGGCGGACGATAATATCGGGAAAGGAGTTTTCCGATATTCATCAGCGGCATCCAATCCAAGTGAGTCGACCGGTTAGGGTTTGACAGCTCGCCATGGCCTGAGTTGACTCGAGAGCATTGTACGAATGAAGGATTATATCCACGCGGTAACTGTCGGCGGAAAGGTTCCAAGAGTGGGTTACTTAACCCCAATACCTTCCGGATTCACGCGGTGTTGCTTGGCACCCAACGTGATCGGAGGCCCGGTCGAATTCGATGTGCGACATCAATTCGATTGATTAATTAATTAATAAAGGGTTATTAATTGATTAATAAAGTTAGTGAGGAGTCATTGGGCGTGTTGGGCCATTAACTGGTCTGGTACTTTGGCCTAGAGGGTCACACGCAAATGATTCTCAAGGCGATGGATAAATAAGTGGATTTTATATAAAATGGGGGTTTTTATGAAAAACCGCGCAGTTAGTATAAAACATAGCGAACGGGCTGAGCAGGCCAAGCTGCTGCTAACCCTAGCCGCCCCTACTCTGTTTTTATCTCTCTGGCGTCCAGACAGATCCAGATCTGCTCCGCCGCTTCTCCGAATCCCGTTCGACGGGAAATCATCCGCGCGTTGCGGCGATCGTTGCGGCGACCGGCGGAGGTTTCGTGGGCTGCGAAGAACGAGGAACGTGAGGATATCCGTCGCGAGGAGGATCGTGTGGACTTCGCTAGAGGCCGGGCACTTGCGCGGCTTGCGGTGTCGCACCGACGGAACCAAACGGTTACGGATTCGAATCCGCACACGGTGAGAACTTCGATTATCCGATAATCGATTTTTGATTTTCGAAACGGGAACGGATCGCTATTTAATATTTTATTTTCTGCTGCGTGAGTGATCCGGAGAAACCCGAGAAAACCCAATAGGGATGTCCTGATGTTAGTCTTAGGTAGCCTCAAAGACAATCTGACTATGTAAATCTCGTTCATTTATTAATAAAGTGGCATTATTTGATTGTGTAATTCGTTCTTTTACCGTCTCATAATGAAGTCTGTGAATATGTGCGATAGTGATCAGACTATGATGAGATCATACTAATGAGACTGATCACTTAAACACACACATTCTTAATAGTTCATAGTCGGAGGATATTTAGAAGGACATCGGATATCCAGTTAGACCAGTACATATTACTTCTGCTCATACGATGAGGGTGACTGATCTCATAATCAGTTGTGTGGAGACATTAAGACGAATCGGTAGGTACTCATTAAAGAATGAGTTCACTGAACTAATTCGACTGAATTGCTGGATGGTATAGTACATGACTGTGAACCAGCTTGATTCTATTGCGTAATTGCGTAGATGGTCCTCGGACCTAAGACACCAAGGACACCTTGTTGGTGGACTTTTATACTTTGACCTTGGTTTACAGATCTCTATTCATGGAATTCTAAATAGCCAAGAATCGGGCACATCGGAATACCGTCGAAGGGAATTGAGTACTAATTTCACACAATTCTTAAAGGATAATGGTATCTTTTCTCAATTGACCCTTCCATATATACCACAGATGAATGGTGTATCTGAAAGGAGGAATCACACCTTGTTGGATATGGTACAATCTATGATGAGTTTTTCGGGTTTACCAGTGTCCCTCTGGGGGTATGCTCTAGAGTTAGCAAGATACCTACTGAACAGAGTACCCAGCAAGTCTGTGACCTCTACTCTATATAAGATATGGAAAGGCAAAAAATCAGAATTTAAACTTGTTAAAGTTTGGGGTTGTCCTGCTCATATAAAGAGGAATGATCTAGACAAGCTGGAATCACGAACTGATAAATGCAAGTTTGTGGGATATCCAAAGGAGACCTTTGGATACTATTTTTACCATCCCGGCGAACAAAAGGTGTTTGCGCCAGAAAAGCTATCTTCCTAGAAGAGGAATACCTTCTCCAGGAGGACAGTGGGAGTAAATAGTTCTAGAAGAGGTTTCAGATCCCCAAACAGATGTAATATCATCAGGTGAGATATCAGTTCATGAATCTGTTCAGGTACACATAGATGAGCCTCACAGATTTGGTAGAGTACCTAGACCACCCGAACAATATGTGAGATATATCTCTGAAGGTGAGTGTAAGGCCATAGAAGGCCCAGAAGCCGGAAATAGCGAGAAGCCATGAACTCTGAAATCCAGTCTATGTACATCAACCAAGTTTGGAACTTTGAGGACTTGTCCGATAGTATTGTACCCATTAGATGTAAGTGGATCTTTAAGAGAAAGATTGGTGCTCATAGACGGATCGACACTTATAATGCAAGGTTAGTAGCAAAGGGATATCGTCAAAGGCAAGGAATTGACTATGACGAGACTTTCTCACCAGTTTCTATGATAAAGTCGATCAGAGTTCTACTCGCCATAGCTGCACACTTCGATTACGAGATCTGGCAGATGGATGTGAAGACTGTCTTCCTCAACGGTAAACTTGAGGAATAGGTGTTTATGATACAACCAGAAGATTTCACATCCAAGCAATTTCCAGATAAAGTGTGCAAACTTCAGAGGTCCATTTATGGACTGAAACAGGCTTCCCGGAGCTGGAACATAACATTTGACGAGGCTGTCAAGTCTTATGACTTTATTAAGAATGAAGATGAGCCTTGTGTGTACAAAAATACCAGTGGGAGTGCAGTCACCTTCTTAGTCCTTTAAATAGATGACATACTACTCATTGGGAATGATGTAGCTATGATGCATCGGTAAAGGTTTGGATGTCGAAACACTTCTCCATGAAGGATTTGGGAGAAGCATCCTACATATTGGGAATGCGGATCTATAGAGATAGATCAAAGACGATGCTTGGAATGACTCAATCCATGTACATAGATACTATATTCAAAATGTTTGGCATGAAAAATTTCAAGAGATGTCTCATACCGATGAGACATGAAATTTATCTCTCAAAGGAGCAGTCTTCTAAGACTCCTAATGAGAGGGCATTCATGGATAGAGTACCCTGTGCCTCTGCCATAGGATCTATCATGTATGCCATACTATGTACACGGCCTGATGTGGCATATGCTCTAAGTGTTACGAGCAGATTTCAGGCTGATCCAGGCGAAGAGCACTGGAAGGTAATGAAATGTATCCTTAAGTACTTGAGAAGAACTAAGGTTATGTTTCTTATCTATGGAGGAGGTGACTTGAAACTGCGAGGCTTTACTGACTCGAGTTTCAAGTCAGATCTAGTTGATAGCAAGTCTACATTTGGATTTGTATTTACTTTGAACGGAGGAACAGTGTACTGGAAGAGTTCCAAGTAAGAAACCACTGCAGATTTGACGACGGAAGCTGAGTACATCGCTGCAGCTGAAGTCGCTAGGAAGCAGTGTGGTTGAAGAAATTCATCACCGACCTCGGCGTAGTTCCTAGCATCTCTGATCCTGTTCCGCTATTGTGCGACAACAAAGGGGCAATTGCGCAAACGAAAGAGCTGTGGTCTCATCAGAAATTAAAGCATATTCTGAGGTGCTTTCATCTTATCAGAAAGATTATTTACACAGGAGATGTAATGGTGGAAAGAGTTCCATCCGCCTATAATGTAGCAGATCCACTGACAAAGCCATTGTCTCAAATTGTATTTGAGTGTCACCTAGAGTCTATAGGTTTTTTGCATAAAGGTGATTGCCTTTAGTCCAAGTGGGAGATTGTTAGTCTTAGGTGGCCTACAAGCCAATCTGACTATGTAAGTCTCGTTCATTTATTAATAAAATGGCATTATTTCATTATGTGTAATTCGTTCTTTTACCGTCTCATAATGAAGTCCGTGAATATGTGCGACAGTGATCACATTATGATGAGATCATACTAATGAGACTGATTACTTAAACACACATATTCTTAATAGTTCATAGTCGGAGGATACCTAGAAAGACATCGGATATCCGGTTAGACTAGTACATATTACTCTTGCTCATACGATGAAGGTGACTGATCTCATAGTGACTTGTGTAGAGACACTAAGGGGAATATGTAGATGCTCATTAAAGAATGAGTTCACTGAACTAATCCGACTGAATCGCTGGATGGTATAGTACGTGACTATGAACCAGCTTGATTCTACTGTTGCAGTTACGTGGATGGTCCTCGGACCTAAGACACCAAGGACACCTTGTCGGTGGACTTCTGTACTTTGACCTTGATTTACGGATTTCTATTCACGGGATTCTAAATAGTCAAGGATCAGGCACAGCGGAATACCGTCGAAGGGAATTGAGTGTCAATAAGGAATCATTCGCTCTCGGTACTTAGAGAAACAATGCTCTAGGAAGGATGCGAAGGAGTCCCTAGCCAGGGCAGACGATAATATCGGGAAAGGAGTTTTTCGATATTATACGGTAGCATCCGATCCAAGTGAGTCGACCGGTTAGGGTTTGACGGTACACCATACCCTAAGTTGACTCAAGAGCATTGTACGAATGAAGGATTATATCTACGCGGTAACTGTCGACGGAAAGGTTCCAAGAGTGGGTTGCTTAACCCTAATACCTTCTGAGTTCATCCGGTGTTACTTGGCACCCAACGTAATCGGAGGTCAAACCGAATATAATGTGCGACATTAATTCAGTTGATTAATTAATTAATATGAGTTATTAATTGATTAATTAAGTCAGTGAGAAGTCAGTGGGCTTATTGGTCCATTAACTGGATTGGTAATTGGGCCTAGAGGGTCACATGCAAAAGATTTTCAAGGCGATGGTTTAAAAGTGGGTTTTATGTTATATTGAGGATTTTTATGAAAAACCACGCGGTTAATATAAAATGTAGCGAACAGGCTGAGCAGGCCAAGTTGCTACTCAGCACTGGCTGCCCCCTCCTCTCTCCCTCTCACTCTCTCTCTGGCGCCCCTGCTCTCTCCCTTCTTTGGAGACAGCTCCGCCGTCTTCTCCTACTCCCGTTCGACGAGAAACCGACAACGCATTGCGACGGTCATTGCGGTGAACGACAAATCACTCGTGGGCTGCGATGAATGAGGAACGTGAGGAAATCCATTGTGAGGAGGATCGCATGAACTTCGCTAGAGGCCGGACATTTGCGCGGCTGACGGTGTCACACTGACGGAACCGTTCGGACGCGGATTCGAATCCGCGCGAGGTAATATCCGATTATCCGATAATTGTTTTTGTTTAATCGAAACGGACATGGATCGCATAATTTTATTTATTTATTTTCCTTTGCGTTTGCGATCCCGAGAAACCCGAGAACCTTACACCAGATCATACTAAGAGACATGATCCTGACGAATTGGAATCAAAGACTGATAATTACACATTTTAAGATAATAAATAGGTAGAATTTGTACGCTACACTTGTGATTTTACATACAAAACCATATGAAATGATAGATAAGTCGATGATGCTTTCAAATATATCAATTTTGTAATAAACAGAATTGAAAATATCATCATTTCATAGAATTAATTGAGTGTGACAATTTCGTTCTCAATAAGGGCTTATCGGCAAAGATTTAATGTATATCTGAATAATTTAATTGCTGCATGGACTTAATTGTTATTTTATGTGGATGTAGTACATGAACGGGCAGATGGCATAGTGGTTAGACCACTTGAACTCTAGAGAAATGACCAGGATTTGAATCCTGGTAGAAACAATATCTTATTTTTATGTTTTCTCTTCAAGTGGGGCCCACATGCCAACTAAGAGAGAGAGAAAGGAGGGAATTTGAAAATTAAAAAAGAGAGATATTTCTTTTTCAAAATTTAAATTTCAAAAGTCCTTTTTGTCTTAAAGGAGGATCCTCCAATTAAGGGGGATGAATTTAATACAAAATTTAAACCTCTTGATTTGCTTTGTACCAAAAATTTGAATTTCAAAATCCCCTCTTAATCTATAAAATCTAAGGAGGGGGGGATCCAAAGAGGTTGTTCAATTTTCTCCCACTCTCTCCCCCACTTTCTCCCTCTCCACTACAATACCCGCAGGTACTGTAGCAGGTACAGTACCGCGAGTACTGTAGCAACCCTTCCCCCCCCCCTCTCTCTCTCTCTCTCTCTCTCTACATCTCTCTCAAACCAACGGCTACCAGAAGCTGGAGGTGGACTTGAGGCACTGCAACTAATTATTGGAAGGAGTCTAAGACTGCCAAGGACCCGCACGAAGGGCTACGACGGCTGCAAACACTTGTTTTCTCTCTCTATCTTCTCTCTTTCTCTCTAGTTTTTGAGTTATCTATGTTACACTGTATTTCGAATATTTTCAGTAAAAATTTCCTTCTGAGAGTCTATTTTTCTATTTTCAATGTCTTTGTAAAATTTCATGAAGTTCTGATGCCATTTGACGGTAGTTTGTTAGGAAAATGTAGCATTTTCTCCATCTTTTCTTCTCTAACTCCTTATTTTTCTTCTGTTGACATCACTCAAATTTTGTATTCTTCTGTTATTTACTATTTTATGAGTAGTCTTAGTTCAGTAGATAGTCTAATTATGCTCGTTTGGAGGTGCTTCTTTTGTGAGTTCGTAATAAGTCCGACTAGTTTCAATTGTTCTCTATCAAATCATCATGCTCCCTCTTCTTTCTTCTCTATTTTTCCTTTAAAAACTCAATATTTTCAACTTTAAAATCTGATATCTCCCTATGGTTTCGACCCATGCTCACCACTTGCTTCATGCCATGTATTTAAAATACGTGAGTTTAGTTTATTTTAAATTGAAGATTGTCGGAGTGTTTAACAACGTATGTGTGTGAACGATCAATTTTTGGTGCCGTTGCCGGGAATATTTTTGACTGATTTTTATGCTGATCTCTTTCTTTATGTATATATTTGATTACTAACATTTTTTTATTTTTCTGTGCATTAATAAAAAAGAAAAATTCCAACAAAGGAGGGTGTACTGGGAATTTTGAAAAATTCGAAATCTGGAGAAAATCTGGTAAAAATAGAAATTTTCATGGAAAATAGAAAATAATGCTCCAGAAGGTAAATATCCCTTCCTAACTTGGTATTTTCAATTTTAGGTGACCATGATTAGGATTTTAATTTGAGTTTTGAGTTAGATAGTTTCATTAACATAAAATCTGAAAAACACACAAAAAAACTCAGAAAACTATTTTTATAAAAATAAGAATTTTTTTAAAAAGTCATAATAATGGAGTGTGACCTACTGTAAAATTTTTAGAATTTTCTGAGGTATGTATCTCTACTTTGTAGTTATTCTATTTCAACGCTATTTATTTGACTAGTTTTCATGTGTAGGATGCAATAAAAACAAAAACAAAAAAACAGACAAAAAATTATTTCATTGCTGTTTTCATCGTTAGATAGGGAAATAAAATAAAATAAAATCACAAAGAATCCAGAAAAATAATAATAAAAATCTTCATTCTAAGATTAGAAATTGTCTATATTTAGGTCATGCATCATTTAGGATTACATTTTTAGACTATTTCTTTTCTTGTAAATTTTCATTGTGTTGAAGATTGCGGAGGACAAGGTGAAATCTCTAACCTTCCTTAAAACCATGTTCATGCATTTCTATGGTTGCATATAACCCTTTGTTTGAATTGGTTGTACACATCACTTGAAAATACCATAAGGGTAAGTCCAAGGTGGGGATTTAATCACCCTTCCTTTGCCCAAAAACAACCATCTCCTCCACTCTTTCACTAACCCAAGCCCACTAAAAGTGAGTAGGAATTCAATCTAAGGTTCACAATGAGATTTGGGCCTAGCTTGAGCCCACTATCACTTTTGTTGATTGGTGTCTAAGGCTAGAGGTCAAATGGCAAACGCCTAAGTGGGTCGGTGGTCTTTTAATTAGGTCCCTACGAAAGTAGGGAGAACCTCCCACCACCCCATCTCTTACCTGGCCGATTGATAATTGTGAGGGTGGACTTAGGCCTAGATTAATTTGTGAAAAACACATCATTTAAATTAGTTTAACCATAGTTGTCTTAAGAATAATTGTGTGCTAACTTGTTTGCATTAAAAAAAGAAAAAAAAAAAAGAAGGAGAGATTTTCCACATGGCGTGGACCGAAATGAACCAATTTCTTGGCCCATATCTTAATACCATCACACCTTTCTCTCCACTACCTCATATGGATTTGGCTCGCATATTAGATAAGGTAGACAACTTGCCCCACAAAATTGATCAATTTCTAGTTTTGGGCCTAGAACCTTCCTCATCTCTCACACAATCTTATACCTATTAGGAGAGATGCCCCATTTGGGCCCATCAGGGCCATTATGGTGGCTCGCATGCTCTCCAATTACCACCTTGTCGGGTTCAAATTATTCAGGAATCCCCCAAACCCAATTACAATCCAGTTCTAAACACTTATGATTCGAGGTGGGGAGACCAATCTAATTCCTCTTGGGACTATCACCAAGTCCATGTCCAAAGTCTTCCTGTCCAAAACTTCTCAGATTGGGCCCAATTCCAAGTCTACTCTAGTGGTTTGACCCAGAATCAAAGACATTCTGATTATCCATTGTCCACAAGCTCTTCTCCACCTTACTTCTAATCGGATTATTCCACATATTCTTATTCTTCGCAGTATGATTATCAGCCCAGTTATCCACATCCTTAGGATGATCAATTCATGCAACTTGAACAAATGGTCTTGGCCCAACAACAAACCATTAGTAGAATGCAGGCCCTAGTAGATTGTTTGAACTGAAACTAATCTAAGGATGGATTTAGAACAAGTGCTTAGCAAGGCCATTGAAAATCTAGAATCTTTTTCACCTGATTTTGACCAACAAATCAACTCACAAATTCAACATGAAATATCTCAACCTAGAAATGGTCACATCATGTTTGATCTTGAAAACGGAGAGAATCTTAAAGAGTCGTGTCAGGAGGAGATAGAGAATGCTAGCACTAATCAATCTATAAAAATGGAAAATCCTGATACTGGCGAGCAAGATGCATTTGCGATCATACCTATGTGTCTTGAGGAGAGCCTAAGTGATAGAAAAGGAGAAAGGGAAGTGAGTGATCCTTTATATATTCATCCAGACTTTGAACACTTTCTATTTCCCACAGAGGAATTAAATGCACATGCTGGTCTGGATCTCGAGTATTTCTTCTTCCCAATGATTCAGAAAGTGGGTAATCTTGAGGAGTTGTATCAAGAGAAAACACAAGCCATAGACATGACTAATCATTAGGTAGAGCCTATTGAGGGTAAGTTGGGGGGAGATGATGGGAACGAGAAAGAATCGAGGCCCACTGACCATCAGAAGTTGGACCGAATAAATTAGATGATGAAATTATTGGGCCAAGTCCACATCAACAACCCTTTTCTCAAAGAAACTCAATGTGTTGCCCAACTTAATTCTTGCAATATCGATAACATCAGTCTTTACCGGATTTTATTGAAACTTGTGGCCAAACTTAACCTGTTTGCAGTCTTTATCTTTGAGAAATCTATAATCCATGAATTAAAGACCACGTTGGTTGCTTTGCAGTCAATTGATCATTTCATTAAGCAGCCACGTGGTTGTAGATACTCGATTTTGCACACCTTCTGGTCCTAAATTCCCCATTATCATAAGCCCATCGCCTTTCAACCCATCACCTTAATCCATTCCTATCCAGCCCATTGTTCATCCCATTAGTAGTCAAGCCCATTTAACCAACACTCGTCCCTTCCACCTTTTCGCGGAAGGCCAACATGTTGGCTTTCTACCTTCTCCGAAGGTCAGTTGGGCCGCCTTTCACCTTTTCGCGGAAGGCCAACTTTGTGGCTTTCTACCTTCTCCGAAGGTCAGCTGGGCCGCCTTCCACCTTTTCGCGGAAGGCCAACTTGGTGGCCTTCCACCTTCCTCAAAAGCCAGCTGGGCCGCCTTCCACCTTTTCGCGGAAGGTCAACTTGGTGGCCTTCCACCTTCTCCGAAGGCTAACTGGTCTGCCTTCCACCTTTTCGCGGAAGGCCAACTTGGTGGCCTTCTACCTTCTCCGAAGGCCAGCTACTTTGCCTTCCACCTTTTCGTGGAAGGCCAACTTGGTGGCCTTCCACGAAAGAGGAAGGCAAGATGATTGGCTGTCCACCCTCCCACTTTCAGCTTGACTTCGTCTTCCCACGATCTCTTCAACTCGTGACCCTCACCTCCCACTACTCCGATCACTCCCCACTCCAGCGACTGCCGCAGTCACGACCTCCGACCCTTGACCATTTCCTATTGGCTCCTTGATGATTAACGGGGATTTAGACTATGGATTTCCCCTATTTTCTTCTCCCCTATTTAAACCCTCTTACTTTTCTCGGAGAAGGGGTTGGATTTTTGGGGGTTGGATTTTTTGGAGATTGGCAAGTCTGGAGGTTGCGGGCAATAGAACGGGAGCACCAGGAATCCTTCCTACATGGGCTTGATCTTCTAACTTTATCCTCTTTCCTTTTTGTTTCATTGCATTCTCCTCTTTACGACATTTCATAATCCCCCCTTTTTTTACTACAACCTATTCATCTTTTTATCATGGCATACACGTACAATTCATTGCATGCATCTTAAGATGACTTAGTACCATTCACCCCCAGAGGTTTTAAACGAAAAACAGGAGGTGGGTGGCTATAACATATGGTCACCTTCCCTCCCCAAACACCCATCCGGTGCGCCCCCTTCTAATTTTAGTTTATTTATATATTTGCACGAATAGATTCTACATATCATAGTTCTAATCGATTCTCTTTACTTTGTTTTGTCTTTTTCTCTTAGGGCTCTTACCACATTCTGCCCGCGGATTACTGAGCTCTCCCTCTTCGGCCGGCCGGAGGCAGAGAAGAGGAACCCATATCCCCCCCTCCAACAAGACGCGATCATCTTCATCATCCTGCGGAGCACAGGGACCTCAAGGTAATGCTTTTGGCGATCACATACTTCAATTCCTAACCCTATTGTCGCCACAGTTGCGCGACGGACGGAGGCCTCCCCCGCGAAAGGAGAGTGGGAACACTCTGGGCGTCCATAGCCCTCTGGCGATCACGATGGGACCACTGTTTGCTCGCTGCGCGCACGTCAACAAAGGTAAGAAGGTAAGAGCCCTTAAAGTTTTCTTTTTTTTCTCTTCCATCGGACGGCCAACTACCATGCCATCCTCCTTTTAGGACGGCCATTACCCTGGCCGTCCATTCCACTGGACGGCCAGCTCTCAGGCCGTCCAGACACCTGGACGGCCATCCGTTAGGCTGTTCAGTACCCTGAACGGCCACCCTTTTGGCCATCCAGGTCCTAGGAAGGGCAACCTCCCAGCAGGTTATTTTGCATGTTGATTCAATGACCTATTGCTTTAATTAAACTGTTGGATGTTGTTTTGTTCTGTTGTTTGTTTATTATTGGGCGAACTTCAAGGGAGTCTTTGTGGGGGGTTTTACGGCAGAGCCGGCATCACACTGATAGTCACCCCTCCCACAGTGCATGACACTCCACCTAAGGATTCCTACTCCGGTGTGACTTGTCTTACTCTATTGGGAACCTCCGTGAGTCTCCGCGAGCCAAAGATTCCCACTAGGCCGCCGAGCAGGTTGTACCTGAACCACCTAATAGGATCCTAGGATTGAGTGAGGAAATTAAGTTTTTGTCTACCCATAGGCGTCACTGAGAAGATTATTTTAAAACAAAAAACGCCTAACTGAATTTTAATGAAACAATTCTTTGAAAAGAACGGAGGGTCGTTAAGGGGTTGAACTTGATCTGTTAGAAACCAATACTCTCATAATACATGGTTAATCTTTGAAGTGAAACATAAGATCTTGTAGGATTTGTGATTCATAATGAATCGTGTATACTTTAATGATGTGTATGATGACATGGATGAGTTTGGTAACAACATCACACACAACCCTTTGTTTGAAATTGAAGAAGACCCACAACAAACATTCATAGGCCTGCTTCAGACATTTAGGGAAGAGCTTAGGAGAAGGGAATATGATGAATCTTCCCCGTCCCAAGGGGAAGATGATCCTGCAGTTTCGAAAAGGGCATTCCAAACTCCGGGGGAAGACCCATAACTCATTGCTATGTTATCACGGTACATTCCTGATCAACTCATTCAGTTGGTCTCCCGCGGCAAAACTCAGGAAGCCACTCCTCGGAAGACTCAATTCCAAGGATCTTCTAGCCGACCCCAAGCTAACTAGGCAATCCCTATCCCAATAGCCCCCTCTAACTTCATCAACCAGGTCACACCTCCCAAGCAGGAGGAATTCATCTACAAGAATGAGGTCGAATCTTACATGCGCCAGCTTATGGCTAAAAATCTTACTTTGAGGCAACCTCATTCTCTCTCGAGCTATTGCAAGCTCCCTTCAGCCTATTTCCCACCAGGATTCAAGGTACCCAAGTATAGAAAATACGATGGTACCATCGACCCGCATCATCATCTGTCGCGTTTTCCTCATGGACTCCCACCAATGGCTCTATGATAGAGTCATCCTTGTCCACCTCTTTCAAAAGTCTCTAGAAGGAGAGGCTTTGAGATGGTTTTCTTCTTTACCTGCTACAGACCTAATCAATTTTAACATGGTCTCAGAAAGGTTTGTCACCCATTTCAACCACATGACAGCCTTACCTCCCACCTTATTTGATCTCGTAAAGGAAAAAATGAAGTCTGACGAAGACATCACTCACTTTGCAAATAGATGGAGAGCCATGGCCTCTAGAGTAGAGGTTACCATCCCTGAAGCCCAAGTAGTCACCATGCTTGTTAATAATGCTACTCATCAGCTCCGAGCTATCCTCATGCTTAGCAAACTTCAAACGTTCGCCCAACTGTATAATCGAGCTTGGGTAATTTAGTCACAGATCTAGGACTCCACATTGCCTTCATTCTTCGAGAACAGGAATAGGAACAAAAAAGCCACACCGACTCCCACCATAGAAGGAGTCACCATCAATGAGCAAGTAAGCACACTAGGACAACTAACCTAGTTCCCCAATTCTCAACCCAAGTCCGATATACAGTCCAATCAGAAGCAATATTCAGTTGTTCCCCCCCCCCCCCCCCCCACCGACTAATTATAGTCGTCCCATGGCCAAACGCAGATCATACCCACCTTTGCCAGAATCATTAGCAGACATCTTTTATGCCTTGCTAGCTTGCAATGCTATCCAACTCCCACCACAACGTGAAGGCGTTCCGCGCAATATGGACACGTCCAGGTACTGTCCGTACCATAGGATTCCAGGGCACACAATTAACAACTGCTTCACCTTTAGGGGTTGGGTGTATGATCTGAATGCCGAAGGTAGGATTAACTGGGAGGACATGAAAAAGGCAATTGAGACTTTAAGGGTTAAGAAGAAACTAGGAATTGTAAAGGACCCATTACCCTCTCACCAAATTGTTCAAGATCCGTCTGGTTCCCAAGGAAAGGTCAACACCTTGATCAAAGATCTAGAACCAATAATAGTTCATAGGGAGCAATATTGGGAATATGAAGGATCTGTGATACAACGCCAAGTTCTCACTCAGCTGAATGAGACTGAAAAGACTACCCCAGAAATTTCTACAATCCTTCAAGATAAACCTTTAATCTTGATTAGACCTAAGGAACCATCAATCATCATCAAGCCAGTCACTCTTGTCCAAGTCCCTTCAATCACAGCTGATGGATCTCCTCTATCTGTCCTATGTCTTACCTCAAAGTTGGGTTCGGTGACCCAATTTAATCTAATGAGATCGCCTCTGAAATCAAATCCAGCAGTAGATCCAAGTCCAATAATTTTTACACTCATAAACTGCATCATTCCTCCAAGTCAACCCTTGGATTCTCAGGAAAATTCAATTCCAACTGGATATGACATCCTCCAGCACCTGGAAAAGACTCCTGCTAAGATTTCAGTTCTAAACTTGATCCGAAGATCTTCCACGCATAGGGAGACACTGTTCAATTTCCTACAGCAAATCACGATTAATGAGTATCTTCCTATCAGAGGAGTCACAAATGCCATTCTCTCAGTCACCTAGACACTTATGATATCCTTCACAGATAAGGATCTAGCTCTCCCTGAATGCCGATGCCTTCTCTTATGCTTAACTGCAACACTCAATAGTCACTCAGTGGACTCCATCCTGTTGGATACCGGCGCATCAATTAATGTTTGTCCACTCAAGACCCTTAAGAAAATAGGGATTGATCTAGAAAATATTGAGTCTACCTCCATGATGGTCTCAGCCTATGACAATTCTCAAAGACCAGCTAATGGGAAACTGGAAATTGGCCCAGTGGCCATAATCTCTGAATTATACATCCTTGATGTCAAGCCCATATACAACGTCATTCTGGGAAGGCCTTGGATGGACCAAACCCTGGGAGTATCTTCCACCAATCATCAGTGTTACAAATTCCCACACAATGGGAAGATTGACAAAATGAAGAGTACACCCTATGTTGAGTCTTTGGACTCAGTCTCGACTGAACAAATTCCATCCATGATCACTTCTGGAAAAGGGAAAGAGCCCATCCTTTCATCGATTGCCTCTCAGGCCAAGCCCCGGTCTAACGTTGGTTGGCAGCTATTGGACAAAATGGGATATAGTTCGGAATCTGGGCTAGACAAGGAAGAACAAGGAATTCGAGAGCCTATCTTTGAAAATCCGACCATTAGGGGATTTGGATTGGGTTACCTACCAATCAAACCAACTAAGGGATCGAGAAAATAGACTCTCTTGGATCACTTTGTAAAGGAAGATCAAGAGGTACTCATGATACATCATTTTGAGGATGAGTTGAAAGAAATAAGCAATGAAGTTCAAAGAGAAGATGAAGAAGATTTCGGTACACGATTGTTGTTCTATGAACCAACCACCCTACGAGAAGGAGCTTTCTTAGTGAAGGATGAACCGGCACCCGCCACATTCATTCCCTTCCTATTCCACCCACCTTCCCTTCTCAGGCTTCCATCACCGGTCATAGCA
The DNA here is from genome assembly GCA_030544215.1 of Zantedeschia hybrid cultivar. Classification (NCBI taxonomy): domain Eukaryota; kingdom Viridiplantae; phylum Streptophyta; class Magnoliopsida; order Alismatales; family Araceae; genus Zantedeschia; species Zantedeschia hybrid cultivar. Next base: position 42,152,629 of record JARZZO010000015.1, read on the forward strand.
CATTCTCCCGAGTGTTTTATGCTTGGAGACTACGACCCCCACAAAAGGAAAAAGTCCCACTTCCAAACGGGTGGGTATGAAACCACCAATGAGGAGCCAACATACTGGGGGAATTCCGCCATCATTGGGTCTCTTTCTCAAGAACCCGCCCTTGTAACATGTCTGACTCGCTCTCAGAGTCTTGTGCATAATCGCTTAAGGATTGGATAGCTTCCTCTTTGTCTAAGAGTTGTAGAGGTAGATAAGTTCTTTCATTTCTAGTTCAAGAGTTAGCAAATAAGTGTAAATATTTGAAAAAAAAAAAGTTGCAGAATTCTTTCGAATAGGGAAATTCTACCCTTAAAAATGCACAAAAAAATCAAAAATCTCAAAATCTCAAAAAAATTGAATATCCAAAAAGCATAAAAAATATTTGTAAATATGTACATACTTTAATTAAAATCACAAAAAAAATAGAAAAACACAAAATCCAACTGTCTGGTGACTGCCCTATAACCCTTGTCTAAGTCTAGTTGCATAATAGATTAGGTTATCATTAAGATTTGGTTAAGACTTTGGTCCACCAGAACCTTGGACGTGTCTGCTTTAGTTTCATACAGATCTCTATGGTTATTATGAGATGCACACATTTGCACATTTTTCAAAGTGAACCTTCTTAAAATGAGTTCAATGCCTTTAGTACACTGTCAAATTGCAACCTTTGCTCTTCGTCTCTCGACTGATTAGGACAATCGACACCCTTAAACAGTCGAGCTCAGCAAGCTGCGGTTCTCCGACAACCCGATAGATGTAACTTCTCAAATGGGCCCAAATATGAAATGTAAAGGACTAGAGCAGGTAAAGAGGCAGTGTCCTCGCAGGCGGAATAAGAAATGAAAAGAAAATAACCATGAAAATGTCAAGAAAGAAGAAAACCAAAAGGGTTCAAGCAATCATACAAAAAAGTCTGGTCGTGACAGTGCCTGGCCATGAAATCTATCAAAGGCCTGAAAAATCAAAAGTAAATATGGGCATCTAAGAGGTCAAAAAAAGATCCATTTTGTCATAGCTCTATCTTTTAACGGTTTTGTTGATTCTCCTGTGAGGTTTGCTTCTAATTTCTTCACTTTTTCTCCCCCAAGATTTAACATAAGATAGCTAGCTAAAGACTAAACAACATTTTAAAATGGTTCATTTTCAAAAATCATCACATGCTCACATGATCACAGAAGTCCAAAATGGGTAAAGAGTAATGTCTGCGTTTCTGGTGAATCAATTTCTTAAATCTCGATGAGCACCCTCAAAACTTCGGGCTTAGGTTAATGCAAGTGCGTCACCTACAGGTGCGACGGCATCTGATTCCGGGTCAACGTCGCGCGGTTGACCGTTAGGATTCCAAGGTGTTCCATTTTATATCTTATAGGTTGTGAGGAAAGAGACCCGGGTCAGGCAAATCATTTACCTCGAAAACTTTTTAGGCGAACTAGGTGGTCGGAAGCAACTGAGAGCCTAAGCATGGCATGATAGTATTGTCTTCAGTGTGAATCTCAACCGGTCAAGGTCAGTTTAAGGAGTCTAGAGGCCCAAATCAACCTAGATGCGTGCTTAGGATACTTGGGAAGTTGAGTATGCATTCCCTTTCATCATTCAACCAGCCTAAGAATGGGCAGTCACCAGGTCGTCGGAATCAAAAATATGTTTTCATCCACATCACACACCTCATCTATTAATATCCGCCTGCATTTGCATGCTTTGCTTATTACATTACTTCCATTATCGTTTGGTTAGTAGGACACGGCCCTTTGACCCTATGTGAAGGCTAGGGAAAAGTTAATTGCTCTTTTTTGGGTAAGGGGCCGAAAACATATACTACTAACTATTTTCCTCTCAATGTTGTGCATACAGGAAAAATATTATATGTCCAAAAGGTGGACACTTTTGCTGTCGAGTCGAAGCCAAAGGCCACCGGATTGGCATTCTACTTTGAGAATGGCCATATCTTCCATGCTGGCTTCGACTCGATAGGGACCTTTGTCCCTCGTTTCCTTGCAGGTTGTCATTAAAATGTTGTGGATCATTTATTATTTATATTTGCTGATGTGCGTTCTTGGAGCTGCAGGGAATCCGAAGCAAGTAGGATTGAAGACACAGGAGGCTAATAACTTTGAGCGTATATACTCTGAGTTCCTCTTTGAACAAAACAATGAGGAGTCTATATTCCCCAAGTCATTCGATTGGCCAATAAATCTCTCTTGCTTGCATTTGCATTAGGAATTTATTTTCTAAATTTTTAAACCAGCATGCATTACATAAACATCCATCCTCGCCCTGGAGGCAATGACCATGATTTCTCACTCTACTTACCCCATTGTTGAATTGTTGACTCTAGCAATTGTTCGTTTGTTAGCTCTTTGAATTGCAAGATCTTACATTTTCTTAATCTCTATGTGTAAGGACTGAGGTTTCGGGTTCAGTATTCGTGTAACGACCCGCCATCCTATGACCGGAGACCCGGTCACTAAATGGATGTCGGCCCATTAACTGCGGGTTCACACCCGGATCTCACACAATACGTCTGGAGGAGTAAGTGTTAAACAAGGCTAAATATAACAATCACACGGACTACAAGGTGAGCAAGTGCACAGGAAGGAAAATAACAATGTCCGTATACAGTCCAACAATAATTACATGTCCAACAATTAAATAAGTACAGGCAGAAGGAAGTACAACAACATCGGGGCATACCCCGGAACTAAGACAGCTGCTGGTCCGCACACCAGGAAGACACCACGCTTCCGCTCGCCACGAGGTCCACACCTGAAACCGTAGGGAGTGAGCCACACCAGAAATGGGCTCAGTAGGGATCATCCGACCCCCTGCCTCCGACTCACACACCCACAAGTGTAACAACAGGAATATATGGTAATTAAGTAAAGCAGTAAACACAGTACCCAACTCTGATATGAAACGCACGGTAAGCAGTGTAGCAAGAACCATTCTAAGCAACCTGAAGAACCCAACACAGAGCAACGTCTCACAGCCAAAGTCCACGAAGCGACTGAACCACACTGCCGACCGAAGTCAAACGTCGCCTCCCAACACTACCACCACAGCTCACGCCTGTCCACCCCTACAGCGTTCCGGGGCACTGTAGGGTGAGGCAGTGAGTCAAACTAGGACTAGCTGGAACCAGTGTACAGCCACTGCCAGCTACGTGTGCACACAAGCAGTCTAGACTACTGTCCTACCGTCCGGATTGCCTCCACGCTAGGCCTCAGCGCTTCAGGAGGGCCCTGGGGACCGGCGAACCCCCGTCAAGCCGAAGCTACAGGAACTACCCACAAACCCAACTCTCCCGGGCTGCGTCAGGCCAAAGGGCTAAGGGTACCACTCGTAACCTTGATCAAAGGTCACATCAGGCCCAATGGCTAAAGGGTAAACCAACTCCCACCAGTACCACAACTAGCTCCATAGCAAGAAACACGCCGGAAGCTGTCACGACGAACAGGGAAACCCCGACCCGCTGAGGACAAACAGCGACCCCTCGGATAGCACACCGGCTACTCCGGCCCGTCGGGCTCAAGGCGATCCTGCTTCCCTCAGCCAAAGGTAAAACACACATGTACCCCTTCTCACCGGTACAGCTCACAGACACCATGACCCTGTCCCCATCGGTCCATGGTGACAAACGTAAACCACAGTCATTCCGATTCCATATTCGTATAAGCACACACACATACAACATGATTCCATTCACACAGGAGTCCTCAGTCTCAACGTACAACGTGAAGCATGCAATTGAAATCATCCCACGGTGAAGCACATGGTGAAAATCAGGTTATACATCTCTGTCTTCAATCGCGTCGACCGAGGTCGACGCCATTCAAGTCCCTCGGACAGGTTCATTTAACAGACAGAAAATTCCCTGAAACGCGTCGTCATAGGGAGTCGCCTATCTAAAACGCGTCCAGGTCCACAGACGCCATTCACACATAAATTCCAGATTTACAGACCCTCACTCGGGGTGATTTCCTGTCTAAATGGCGTCATGATGGCCCGACGCCCTTCTGAAAGGCGTCGTCCATCCATGACGTCATTTAGCGCCAGAACCCCTAACACAGGAACCCTCAAACAGGGAGGTTTCTGCCCTAAAAGGCGTCGTACTGTCCTGACGTCCTTTGAAAAGGCGTCGACCAGGCACGACGCCGTTTAGCGCCAGAAACCAGGTTTCCTGGTTCAACCCGAGGGTTCCCTCATTTGACCCTAAACACCCCGAAAAGCCCCAAAACGGAAAGGGGGAGGAAGAAGAACTCGTCTATCACAGGCATGCTACGAAACCACGATCACAAGCATAGCCATTCCCACAAGAAAACCCCCTAAAACATGCTCAATCTAGCCCAACCACATCATGTCACGCCAAGGAACACACGAGCAAACACATGCAAGGTTCGTCCCCCTACCGGTTCTTGAACTCCTCCAAGCTCCTCGCCGCCGACCCGCCGCACCGCAGACCGCCGCCGGTACCCTCGAGGACGCCGCCACTCCGCCGGGACGTCGGCCGCCGTCCGGAGAAGGGAACGCCGCGAAGGAGGTGGTGGAGGTAGAGGGGAGAGGTAGGGAGGCTATGGAGTGATTGGAAGAGGAAGAAGAGGAAGGGAAGGATAAGAAGAGAGTCGGAGAGGGCGGAGAGGGCGAGGAGAGAGAGAGTGAAGGCGAGAATGAGGGAAAGAAGGAGAGGCTTGCGAAGTCAATCTGAATCCTGCTAAAACGTGTCGATTGAGGTAGACGCCTATCAGTCTGACAGGACGGCCGTACTGACAGCGGTCTGAAACGCGTCGCCCACCGTGGACGCCATTCAGACGACAGGACATGCCGTACTGACAACGCTCTTGCGCCGCACCCTGACATCGCAGAGGTCACAGTCTGAATCGCGTCGACCAACATGGACGCCGTTCAGACGATGTGACCGGGGCCGTACTCTCGCGGCCCAAAACCCGCCCACGTGGCGCACACGTGGCACAACAACCTGCAGACCTAAATGGCGTCCACACAACCTGACGCCTTTTGAAAGGCGTCGAGCAGTGCTGACGCCATTCAGCCAGAAATCTCAAGACCCCCCACAGGGTCCAAACCAAGGGATCCGACCCGAAACAGAACCCGAAACCTCAGTCCTTACAATTCGGGTCGGGTTTGGACCGGATCCCCTGGTTTCGACCCTGAGGGGTCTTGAGATTTCTGACTGAATGACGTCTGCACTGCTCGACGTCTTTCAAAAGACGTGTGTCTGTGTAGACGCCATTTAAGTCTGCTTTCTGTTGTGCCACGTGTGCGCCACGTGGGCGGGTTTCGGGCCGCGAGAGTACGGCCCCTGTCACATCGTCTGAACGGCGTCCATGATGGTCGACGCGATTCAAACTACGACCCCTGCGATGTCAGTGTACGGCGCCAGAGCGTTGTCAGTACGGCCTGTCCTGTCGTCTGAACGGCGTCCATGGTGAGCGACGCGTTTCAGAGCGCTGTCAGTACGGCCCGTCCTGTCAGACTGATTGGCGTCTGTCTCAATCGACGCGTTTTAACCAGATTCAGATTGACCCCGCGAGCCTCTCCTTCTTTCCCTTATTCTTCGCCTCCACCTTCTCTCTCTTCGCCCTCTCCGCCCTCCTTTCCCCTTTCCTTTCCTCTTCTTCCTCTCCCATCACTCCAACGCCTCCCTACCTCTCACCTCTACCTCCACCACTTCCTTCGCGGCGTTCCATTCTCCGGACGGCGGCCGACGTCCCGGCGGAGTGGCAGCGTCCTCGAGGGTATCGGCGGCGGTCTGCGGTGCGGCGGGTCGGCAGCACGGAGCTTGGAGGAGTTCAAGAACCGGTAGGGGGATGAACCTTGCATGAATCGTGATTATCTTGCTTATGGTTTCCTTGGCGTGGCATGATATGTTTTGGGATAGACTGAGCATGTTTAGGGGGTTTTCTCGTGGGAATGGTCGTGTTAGGGATTGTGGAATTGTAGCATGCTTGTGGTAGTTGATTTCCCTTTCCTCCCCCTTCTGTTTTGGGCGTTTTCGGGGTGTTTGGGGTTAAAGGAGGAACCCTCGGATCGAACCAGAGAACCAGGTTTCTGGCGCGTAACGGTGTCGTGCATGGTCGACACCTTTTAGAAGGACGTCAGGGCAGTACGACGCCTTTTAGGGCAGAAACCTCTCTGTTCAAGGTTTCGTTGTACGGGGTTCTGGCGCTAAAAGACGTCATGTATGGACGACGCCTTTTAGAAGGACGTCGGACCATCATGACGCCTTTTAGGCAGGAAATCACCCCGACTGAGGCTTCTGCAAATCTGAAATTCTGGGGTGAATGGCGTCTGTGGACTCTGACGCGTTTTAAACGGCGGCTTCCCATGTCGACGTGGTTTAAGAATAATCTGGTTTAATGAACCTGTTTTAAGGGCTTGAATGGCGTCTCCCTCGGTCGACGCGATTCAAGACAGAACTGCTTAACTCCTGTTATTTAACACATGTTCCACGATTGGATGGTTCGAATGCATGTTTTAAGTTGTACACTGAGACTGAGGACTTCTACGTGAATGGAATTACATCATGTATGTGTGTGTGTTTATGCGGATATGGAATTGGAACTACTGTGGTTTACGTCTGTCACCATGGGCCAATGGGGGTGAGACATGGTGTCTGTGAGGCATTGTGCCGTACCGGTGGAGGAGGGGTACATGTTGTGTTTTACCTTTGGCTGAGGGAAGCAGAACCACCTTGAGCCCGTCGGGCCGGAGTAGCCGGTGCGCTATCCGAGGGGTTGCTGTTTGGTCTCAGCGGGTCGGGGTTTCCCTGTTTGTCGTGGCAGCTTCCGGCGCGTTTCTTGCTGTGGAGCTGGTTGTGGTACTGTTGGAGTTGTTTTACCCCTGTAGCCACTGGGCCTGATGTGACCTTTGATCAAGGTTACGAGTGGTACCCTTCGCCCTTTGGCCTGACGCAGCCCGGGAGGTTAGGGTTGTGGGTAGTTCATGTAGCTTCGGCTTGACGGGGGTTCGCCGGTCCCCAGGGCCCTCCTGAAGCGCCGAGGCCTGGCGTGGAGGAAATCCGGTCGGTAGGACAGTAGTCTAGACTGCTTGTGTGCACACGTAGCTGGGCAGTGGTGGTTCACTGGTCCCAGTTAGTCCTAGTTTGACTCACTGCCTCACCCTACAGTGCCCCGGAACACTGTAGGGGCGGACAGGCGTGAGTAGTGGTGGTAGTGTTGTGAGGCGACGTTTGACTTCGGTCGACGGTGTGGTTCGGTCGCTTTGTGGACTTTAGCTGTGAGACGTGACTTTGTGTTGGGTTCTTCGGGTTGCTTAGAACTGTTCCTGCTACACTGCTTATGCGTATGTTTCATGTCAGATTTGGGTGCTATGTTTACTGCTTTACTTAATTGCCATATATCCGTATTGTTGCACTTGTGGGTGTGTGAGTGGGAGGCACGGGATCGGATGATCCCTACTGAGCCCAATTCTGGTGTGGCTCACTCCCTGCGGTTTCAGGTGTGGACCTCGTGGCGTGTGGCGGCGTGTGGTGTCTTCTTGGTGTGCGGACTAGCAGTTGTCTCAGTTCTGGGGTATGCCCCGATGTTGTTGTACTTTACTTCTGTCTGTACTTATTTAATTGTTGGACCATGTAATTATTGTTGGACTGTATACGGACATTATTATCTTCCTTCCTACGCACTTGTTATATCTTTGTAGTCCGTGTGATTGTTATATTTAGCCTTGTTTAGCGCTTACTCCTCCAGATGTGTTGTGTGAGATCCGGGTGTGAACCCGCAGTTAATGGGCCGACATCCATTTAGTGATCGGGTCTCCGGTCATAGGATGGCGGGTCATTACACTGTGCTTGAAGATTTTCTCACTTGGCAATCATGTGATGTGCCAGCCTGCTATGCGCTCGTTGTGCAGAGACCTTTTCAAGTCATATCTCCTCACCTTCCTAGCTTGAGATCCCCTTGGGCAAGATTGCCGTGTATCTTAGTGCGCTAAGGCCTCGTAGTTCCAGCACTCGAGGGTCCCACAGATTGTGATTCTCCAGTTTGAACTTCATTCCCCTTCTTAATCACCCTTGCAATCCAAATATCTTTTTAAAATATACATTCACCACATTCACATACCATCCTTGGATATAGCTCATCCCTTCTTCAGACTATCTAAAATAGTGTTCGATTTCCGGAACATCTATTTATCATTCCATTCCACTCCATTGCAAAACAGGTGTCCTGGAGGAGCATTTGTAGACACCCGATTTTGGACACCTTCTGGTCCTAAATTCCCCATTATCATAAGCACATCGCCTTTCAACCCATCACCTTAACCCATTCTTATCCAGCCCATTGTTCAGCCCATTAGTAGTCAAGCCCATTTAACCAACACTCATCTCTTCCACCTTTTTGCGGAAGGCCAACTTGGTGGCTTTCTACCTTCCTCGAAGGCCAGCTGTGGGCCGCCTTCCACCTTTTCGTAGAAGGCCAACTTAGTGGCCTTCCACCTTCAACGAAGGCCAACTGGGCCGCCTTCCACCTTTTTGCGAAAGGACAACTTAGTGGCCTTCCACCTTCCCCGAAGGCCAGCTGGGCCGCCTTTCACCTTTTCGCGGAAGGCCAACTTGGTGGCGTTCCACTTTCCTCGAAGGCTAGCTGCTCCTCCATCCACCTTTTCACGGAAGGCCAACTTGATGGCCTTCCACCTTCCTCGAAGGCCAGCTAGGCCACCTTCCACTTTTTCGTCGAAGGCCAACTTGGTGGCCTTCCACCTTCCCCGAAGGCTAGCTACTCCGTCTTCCACCTTTTCGCGGAAGGCCAACTTGGTGGCCTTCCACGAAAGAGGAAGGCAAGATGATTGGCTGTCCACCCTCCCACTTTCAGCTTGACTTCGTCTTCCCACGATCTCTTCCACTCGTGACCCTCACCTCCCACTACTCCGATCACTCCCCACTCCAGCGACTGCCGCAGCCACGACCTCCGACCCTTGACCATTTCCTATTGGCTCCTTGATGATTAACGGGGATTTAGACAATGGATTTCCCCTATTTTCTTCTCCCCTATTTAAACCCTCTTACTTCTCTCGGGGCGGGGGTTTGATTTTTTGGAGATTGGCAAGTCTGGAGGTTGCAGGCAGCAGAACGGGAGCACCAATCCTTCCTACATGGGCTTGTTCTTCTAACTTTCTCCTCTTTCCTTTCTGTTTCATTGCATTCTCCTCTTTATAATCCCCCCCTTTTTTACTACAACTCATTCATCTTTTTATCATGGCATACATGTACAATTCATTGCATGCATCTTATGATGACTTAGTACTATTCACCCCCAGAGGTTTTAAACAAAAAACGGGAGCCATAACATATGGTCACCTTCCCTCCCTAAACACCCATCCGGTGCGCCCCCTTCTAATTTTAGTTTATTTATATATTTGCACGAATAGATTCTACATATCACAGTTCTAATTGGTTCTCTTTACTTTATTTTGTCTTTTTCTCTTAGGACTCTTACCACATTCTACGCGCGGATTACCGAGCTCTCCTCCTTCGGCCGGCCGGAGGCAGAGAAGAGGAACCCATATCCCCCGCTCCAACAAGACGCGATCATCTTCATCATCCTGTGGAGCACAAGGACCTCAAGATAATGCTCCTAGCGATCACATACTTCAATTCCTAACCCTATTGTCGCCACAGTTGCGCGATGGACGGAGGCCTCCCCCGCGGAAGGAGAGCGGGAACATTCTGGGCGTCCACAGTGGCATGATCCAAGACACTCTCATTCAGGTGAATAGGAGTCACATATTTGCTGATTTCCTCATCTTCGACATTGGATCATCCCCTACATTGAATCAATGCCGCATCATTCTGGGAACTTCTGATCTTTTTCTTAGAGATCAAAGCCTTCAATCCATTCAGGAAAAGGAAGCGGGGTATATTATTGACATGGCCTATAAGTCAAGTAGAACCAATCTCTCAATTACCATGTTGAAAAATTCATTTCTCTGGAGCCTTAATGATAACACTCTGACTCATCAGTTGCTTGCAGTATTTGGCCCACTCCAACCAACAAAATTCAAAATGCATGCACTGAAAGTTGTGCCAACAGGCATTAGATAGTATGCACATTACGTCTGGCTGAAGACGTTAAACTTAGCGCTTATTGGGAGGCAACCCAATGTTGTTAGGTCAATTTAATAAGTCATTTTTATTTTCTTTATAGGTTTAATAATTCGGGTGGCAATTAGCTTGACGAAAAATCTTGATGCCCCAGGTTGTATCTTTCCTTCCCTAACTCCTTTTGGCTGTAATTCTTTTATATTTGTTATGCCATTGAGGACAATGTCATTTAAGTTGGGAGGAGCAATCATTGTGCATGATTGTAAAATCTTTTGAAGAAAGCTTACGTTTTTCACAAATAAAAATGCTCAAAAATTTTCAAAAATTCTTTTTCACACCCCACTTAAGCTGTCATAAAATCATGCTTTATTAAGGAAATCCTAAACAAATCAATTTTGTATTAGTCAATTAGACAAAGCTTAAATAGTTCGGAATAACCCCCACACCATAAGGAGCCAACCCATACATGGCAGCTTAGGGTGAGTGGAAGATCTTGAAAGTGTAGAATTGATGGAGTTGGCCTAAAGGGTAGACTACCTATTTTATCTTTTATTTTTTGGTTAAATGAAAGGAAGGTTGGGATTCGTAATAGGAGACCAACCCGCTCAACACCCTAAGGAGGCGGTTAACCAAAAGGCATGGTTATAAGCATGTAAATCGAACGACAAATAGCAATAATGCTTCAAAAGAGCTAAAGGAAGACAGGTAGCAAAAAGTACGCACCTCCCCTCAAGCAAATCAAAGAGAGTGGTAAAAAGTATGCACTCTCAAAGTCGAAGAGCGCAAGTAAATGAAAAAGTTGCGCTAATTTAAAAAGTCCCTCATATCAAACTAAGACCAAATCCTGAAAAGTGTTGAGTCGGGGCGAGAGCTGAAAATCGATTCTTACCAACTGATCAATAGACTTCCCTCTCTCTCTCTACATCTCTCTCAAACCAGAGGCTGCCAGAGGCTGGAGGTGGACTCGACGCACTGCAACTAACTATTGGAAGGAGTCTAAGGCCTCCAAGGATCCGCGCAAAGGGATACGACGGTTGCAAACACCAATTTTCTCTCTATCTCCTCTCTCTCTAGTTTTTGAGTTCTCTATGTTACATTGCATTTCGAATATTTTCTGTAAAACGTTCCTTCTGAAGTCATACTATGTTTCTATTTTCAATGTCTCTGTAAACTTTCATGAAGTTCTGATGCCATTTGACGATTGTATGTTTGGAAAATGTAGCATTTTCTCCATCTTTTTCTTCTCCAACTCTTTATTTTTCTTCTATTGACATCACTCAAATTTTGTATTCTTCTGTTATTTAGTATTTTAGGGATAGTCTTAGTTTAGTAGATACTCTAATTATGCTTGTTTAGAGGTACTTATTTTGTGAGTTCGTAATAAGTCTGGCTAGTTTCAATTGTTCTCTATCAAATCATCATGTTCCATCTTCTTGCTTCTTTGTTTTTCCTTTAAAAAGTCAATATTTTCAACTTCAAAATCTGATATCTCTATGTGGATTCGACCCATGCTCACCACTTGCTTCATGCCATGTGTTTAAAGTACGTGAGTTTGGTTTATTTTAAATTGACGATTGCGTACGTGTTTAACGACGCATGTGTGTGAATGATCAAAGTCCGATAGATGCAAATTTGTGGGTTACCCAAAAAAGAATTTGGGTATTACTTTTACCATCCAGACGAACAAAAGATGTTTGTTGCCAGGAAACCTATCTTCTTAGTAGAGGAAACCTCTTCTAGAAGGACATTAGGAGTAAAGTAGTTCTAGAAGAGGTTCTAAACTCACAGACAATGGCTGGCACATCAGATGAACCATCAATTCCTGAACCTATTCAAGAACATGCACTTGAACCTCATAGGTCTGCTAAGATGCCCAGACAACCTGAAAGTAATGTGTGACATATCAATCAAGGTACATCTGTGGCATCCTATTGTGAGGATGATGATGCTAAGACTTATCAGGAGGCCATTAAAAGTCATGATGTAGGCAAACGGCAAGAATCTATGAACTCTAAAATATAGTCTATGTACACTAATCAAGTTTGGAACTTGGAAGACTTACCTAAAGATATTATACCTATCGGATGCAAGAGGGTTTTTAAAAGAAAGATCGCTGCAGATGGACGAATCAATACTTATAAGACAAGGCTGATGGCAAAGAGATATCGTCAAAGACAATGAATTGACTATGATGAAACTTTCTCACTAGTTGTCATGATAAAATCGATCAGAGCTTTTCTTGCCATCGCAGTATACTATAATAATTAGATCTGGCAAATGGATGTGAAGACTATCTTCCTAATAAGGTGTTAAATTGATCATTTAAGGGCAATCATATGCATCATACTCATGTTTTTGTCTGTAAAATGGCATGAATTGATAGATAATTGTGTGCCAAGTCCAACAGTACCAATTTCGTCAAATTCTGACTTAAAAACATCGTCATTTCATGTGATTAATGGAGTATAGCGCATTTGCGGTTTTTCGACAAAACCGAGACGAAATAAATAAATATAATGATATTTTTATGATAATGTGCTAATTTATATTTATTTTATGTGAACAGGACATGCCGATGATGCAGTGCAGCTGGTGGAGTTTCCGGAAATTTGGGAGAGGTCTAGTGTTCGAATTTCGATAAATTCGACGTCATTTTGTCCAAAAGATTAAAGCAGGGGAAAAAACGTCATTTAAAGTCCTAATATTACCCAAATTCTTGCCCGAAGAATCCAAGAAAGACCAGTCACTTTCCTTTCCCCTACTTTCTTTTTTTTTTAAAGTTTCCTTCCCAAATTAAAAAGACCCTCTGATTCCTTCTTTCTCTGGAGTTTCCCAAAACCCTCAACTTCCTTCCTTCTCTCGGTTTCCTTTCCCACGCCTCTCTTACTCTCTATATTAGTCTCTCTCCAGCTGCGATTCGGTATCCCTCTTCCTCTCCTTCTCCAATTTCTTCCCCAGCAGCCGTACTCTTTCTCTCTCTCTTCTCTTTCTTCCTCCACAGCCTCCTCTCTCTCAGATTCTCCTGCTCCTTCTTCCTCTCCGTTTTCTCCTCCCCGGAACCGTCCTCCTGCCTCTCCAATATTCCTTCCCGCAATCTTTTCTTTCTCCTCTCAAACCCCGCAGCCGACTCCTCCGTTTCCTAGCAACCTCTCCCACACTCCCTCTCTCTCTTCTCTCCCGTAAACCTCTCTCGGATTCTCCCTCTTTCTCTCCCCACAGCTCTCTCTTCTCTTCTCTCTCCCACGCATGCTCTCTCTCGGTTTCTCTTTCTCTCCCTCTACAGATCTCTCTCTCTCGGTTCTTCCCTCTCTCCCTTATTCTTCCTCCCACGCGCCGGCCAGCAGCAGCTTCCGCACGTAGCCGGCTGTGAGCATCCATGCTTCACCTGAAGCTGCACCTTCAGCGTCTCCAGCGCTTCCAACAGCAACAGCACCCCCAGCACCGCTCCAGCAGCTCCACGCGGCAAAGCTTCATAGCAACTGCCTCCACGTGCGCCTGAAGCCTGTTGCACAGCCCACGCGCATCACCAGTAGCAAGCTCCAGCATCCTTCCACGCCTCAGCCACCAGCAGAAGCACCTGCACGTTGCCAGCACCTCCCATGCATGTCCTCCACGTGCTGCTCCAGTGAATGCATGCATGCACGTCTCAGCAGCTACCTCCTCCACTAGCCAGCAGCTGCATTCACGCACCTCCAGCGCTTGAAGCCAGGAAGCACCTCCTCCTACCCAGCGCATGCATGCTTGCATGCCAGCAACCAGGCGCTTCAGCAAGCTTGTTGTTAGAAGTTTTTTTTTATTTCAATCATGTTGTTGTTTCTTACATTTGATCTAATGATTAGTTAATTGAGTACTAATAGTTTAAGTGTTTTCATTTCTTATCATTAAATATTTGCATATTAGCGATAATTTGATTGTTTAGATAGTTGCATGAACAGTACGTTACTATTCACCTCTAACTTCCAGAATTTTATTCGTCCAATGTAAAATCCTTTTATTCAAATCAATCGATATCTAGTACTTGTTTTGATTTAAATTTTATTTAAAAAATGTTAAAAAAATAAAATAAAATGAAAAAAATCTTTTGATGAATAGTAACAAGGGGGTATGTGGCTAAGTTTGATTGGGCTCCATCATTATGCATGCGTATGCAGGGGCCTTGATTGAGTGCTCTTTTCTTTGCACCTTTTAGTTTTGTCATTTGTATTAATACCCTTGTTTAATTAGTTAAAGTTAGTTGATTCCACTAGTTTTTTTTTTACATTGTTTTTTTATAAAAAAAATCTAAATTTTTAAAATCCAAAGTTTTCAAAGTTAAAAATTTAACTCCCTGTGGTTCGACTCGGACTCACCATTATTAATTTTCAAAATTGAATTCAAATGAGCCGAATAAATTTAGATTGAACGTTCTCATGAGTGTTTAACGACGCACAATTTGGAACGATCAATTTTCTAGTTTAGATAGGTTTCCATTAACTAAAAAAAAGAAACAAAAAGAAGAACATCCAAATTTAAAAAAATCTTCATTTCCAAGATTAGAAACCTTCCATGTTAGGTCATGCATCATTTTGGACTGCAGTTTTAGACTGTTTCCTTTCTTGTAAATTTCCATTTTGTTGAAGATTGCGGGGGACAAGGTGAGATTTCTACCTTCCTTAAATACCATGTTCATGTATTTCCATGATTGCATAGAACCCCTTGTTTGAATTGGTTGTGCACTTCACATAAAAATATCTTAAGGGCAAGTCCATTAACAAAAGAAGGTGGGAATTTGACTACCCTTCCTTGGCCCAAAAACAATCATCCCTTGCACTCTTTCACTAACCCAAGCCCATTAAAAGTGAGTAGGAATTCAATTTAGGGTTGACAATGAGATTTGGGTCTAACTTGAGCCCACTATCACTCTTGGAGACCGGTGTCTAAGGCTAGAGGTCCAATGGCAAATGCCTAAGTGGGTCGGTGGTTCTTTAATTAGGTCCCTACGAAAGTAGGGGGAGCCTCCCACCACCCCACCTCTTACCTAGCCGATTGATAATTGTGAGGGTGGACTTGAATTAAACCTAGATTAATTTGTGAGAAACACATCATGTAGGCTAGTTTAACCATAGTTGTCTTAGGAATAATTGTGTGCTAACTTGTTTGCATCATTAATAAAAAAAATAAAAATAAAAAGATTTTCAGCATGGAGTGGACTCAAATGAACCAATTTCTTGGCTCATGTTTTAATACCATCACACCTTTCCCTCCACCACCTAATATGGATTTGGCTCACATATTAGATAAGCTAGACAACTTGGCCCACACAATTGATCAATTTCTAGTTTTGGGCCCAGAACCGTCCTCATCTCCCACACAATCATATACCTATCAAGAGAGATGCCCCATTTGGGCCAATCAGGACCATTATAATACCCCATCTACTCTCCAATTTCCACCTTACCAGGCCCAAGCTCCAAGTCTAGCTATCCAAGACTTCTCGGATTGGCCCCAATTCCAAGTCTACTCTAGTGGTTTGGCCCACAATCATGGACACTCCGATTATCCATTGTCCACAAGCTCTTGTCCACCTTGCTTCCAAGCAAATTATTCAACATATTCTTATTCTTCGCAGTCTGATTATCAGCCCAGTTATCCGCATCCTCAAGATGATCAATTCATGCAACTTGAACAAATAGTCTTGGCCCAACAACAAATCATTGGTAGAATGCAGGCCCTAGTTGACTGTTTGACTGAAACTAATCTTAGGATGGATTTAGAAAAAGTGCTTAGCAAGCCCATTGAAAATCTGCAATCTTTTTCACCTGATTTTGACCAACAAATCAACTCACAAATTCAACTTGAAATCGCTCAACCCAGAAATGGTCACATCATGCCTGATCTTGAAAACAGAGAGAATCTTAAGAAGTTGTATCAGGTTAGAATAGGGAATGCTAGCATGAATCAATCTATGAAAAATCCTGAGATTGGTCAACAAGATGCATCCATGATCATACCTGTCTGTCTTGAGGAAAGCTTAAGTGATAGAAAAGGAGAAGGGGAAGTGAGTGATCTTTTAGAGGTTAATCTAGATTTTGAACACTTCATGTTCCCCACAGTGGAATTCAATATACATGCTAGTCCGAACCTCGAATATTTTTTCTTCCCAATAGAGAAAGTGGATATTCTGGAAGATATATAACAGGTGGATAGAGAGAAGATGGAAAACCCTCAGACTGACCAGCAAAGTGAAGTCACGATCACACCTATCTCTCTTGAGGAGAGCTTGAAGGAAAAAGGAGAAGGAGAAATGAGTGATTTGCTTGATATTGATCTGGACTTTGAACACTTTCTATTTCCCACAGAGGAATTAAATACACATGATGGCCTGGATCTTGAATATATCTTCTTCCCAATGGATCATAAAGTGGATAATCTTGAGGAATTGCATTAAGAGAAAACTGAAGCCATAGACTTAGCTAATCATCAAGAAGAGCCTATTGAGGGTCAGTTGGAGAGAGATGAAGGAGACGAGAAGGATTCTAGTGAGAGCCCATATATTCACCTACCTATGATCCGTTTCCCGAGTGTTAGAGAATCTAAGCCCAATAGCCTCCAAAAGCTGGCCCGACTCAAGGAGGTGATAGAATTATTGGGCCAAGTCCACATCAACAGCCATTTTCTCAAAGAAACTCACTGTGTTGCCCAACTCAATTCTTACAATATCGATAACATCAATCTTTACTAGATTTTATTGAAATTTGAGGCCAAACTGAACCTGTTCTCAGTCTCTATCTTTGAGAAATTTATAATCCACAAATTAAAGTGCACGTCGGTTGCTTTGCAGTCAATTGATCATTTCATTAAGCAGCCGCATGACATGATCCAAGATACTCTTATTCAGATGGATAGGAGCCACATATTTGCTGATTTCCCCATCTTCGACATTGGATCATCCCCTACATTGAATCAATGGCCCATCATTCTGGGAACTTTTGATCTTTTTATCGAGGATCAAGTCCTTCAATTTAGTCAAGGAAAAGAAGCGGGGTACGTGGTTGACATGGCCTATGAATCAAGTAGAACAAATATCCCTATGTCAGAGTACGGCCCGGACTTGTCGTCTGAATGACGTCGATTTTAGACGACGCGTTTTGCCCAGTTTTTGTTTGACCTCGCGAACCCTCCCACCTTTCCCTCATTCTCTCCTTTCCTCTCTCTCTCCTCTGTTCTCTCCGACCTCCGGCGATCCCTTTCCCCCTTTCCTTCCTTTCCTCTCCCCATTCCTCCTCTCCCTCCACTCCATTAACCTCCCAACGTCCTCCGCTACCACTACCACTTCCTCGCGGCGCATTTCTTTCCGGACGGCGGCCGACGTCCCGGTGGAGTAACGGCGTCGTCCACGGCGGTACCGGTGCCGGCATGTGGCGAGGCGGGTCGGCGGCTTGGAGCTCGGAGGAGTTCGAGTAATCGATAGGGTGACTATCCTCGCGTTGTTTTGTTTAAAACCATGTTTTTCCTGCTTTGGAGCATGTTTAGGGGATTTTTAGGGTGAAAATACTAATTGCATGTAATGAGGAATTGTGGATTTTTAATTGGTACTTAGTTTCTTCTCCTCCCTCTCTATTTTTATGGTGTTTTGTGCGAATTTGGGGAAGAAATCCCATTTTGTAACACGGGGGAGGCCGGAGGAGAACCTGTCTGTTAGGGTTAAATGGCGTCGGGGGATAGCGACGCCTTTTAAAAAGGCGGCTTCCACCTACGACGCGATTTAACTCCAGATAGCAGACTCTGTTTCTAGACCGAATGGCGTCTAAGGACAACGACGCCTTTTAAACGGCGACCCGTTTGAACGATGTGTTTTAGGCCTTCTTTCGAGGCCAGATTTCACATGAACTAGTTTAGGAGTCTTGAATGACGTCGACCTTGGGCGACGCGATTCAAGACAGTATCTCATTAATTTCTGCAATTAACATGTGTTTACATTAAAAGATAGTTTGGTTAATTGCATGTTTGAGGACGATGAATCCTACGTGATCGGATCGCCCTGTGTTGCGTTTTGTGCGATCGTGGACCTAAAGTGACAATTGTTAGCGCTTAGGCACTATGTGTCGATGTAGGAGTGACACAGCGCCAGTGTGGGAGTGGTGGGGTGACGCCTAGAGAGAGGGTCACCTGGTGTACCCTGGGGTATAGCTAGTACCGGTGTGGGAGTGGTACATTCGGAGTGTCACTCGTGCTGGGGGAAGCAGAACCACTTTGAGCCAGGTCAGGTCGGAGTAGCCAGTGCACTATCCGAGGGGTTGCTGTTTAGTCTCAGCGGGTCGGTTTTTCCCGCGTTCGGCCGTGTGACTTGTGTGTTTAGCCGAGACGCTAGTTGTGGACTCCATGGTAATGTGGTTTCAGAATCGTACATGTTACTGTTATAAATGCATGTGTTTTATATCGAAATCTAGGAATGGTGTTACTGCTTTATTTAGTTAAATTGCTTATATTTGTGTATTGCACTTGTGGGTGTGTGAGTGGGTGGTGGAGATCGAACGATCCCTACTAAGTCTTTTTCGATGAGACTCATCCCCTACGGTTTTCAGGTGAGGGTTCCAGGCTGGCGTAGCGAGGAGAGTGTTGTCTTGGGTTGCGCGCCAGCAGCCGCCGTTCCGGGGTATGCCCCGATGTACTTGTTATTTCCCTTTCTTGCTTGTACGCTTAATTATTTTTTTTCTGTTGAAGTATGTAATTAATTGCTGAGTCAAGTCGAATTGTAATAATTTTTATTTTCTGCACTTCCTTTACAATTCGACGTGATGTAAATGTTTAGCTTAGTTTATCATTTATTTCTCAGACTTATCGAGATCCTAGTTTGGCTCCTAATCTAATGATTCGGTACCCATTTAGTAATCGGATCTCCGATTATAGGGTGGTGGGTCGTTACATGCCAGATCTCCAAATCAAAGTGTGCAGCTATGGCGAGTAGAACTCTAATTGACTTTATCATGGCAATTGGTGAGAAAGTCTCATCATAGTCAATTCCTTGCATTTGACGATATCCCTTTGCCACCAACCTTGCCTTATAAGTGTCAATCCGTCCATCAGCACCGATCTTTCTTTTAAAAATCCACTTACACCTAATGGGTACAATACCCTCGGGCAAGTCCTCCAAGTTCCAAACTTGGTTGGTGTACATAAACTGAATTTCAGAGTTCATGGCTTCTCGCCATTTCCAAGCATCTGAGCCTTCTATTGCCTCCTGGTACGTTTTAGGATCATCATCCTCATTATATTCAACCTTAGACTCTCCTTCAGCAATACGTCCAACATATCGTTCAGATAGTCTAGGTACTCTACCAGAACTATGAGGCTCATCTGTGTATACCTGAACATATTCATGAACTGATAGCTCACCTGATGATATTGCAGCTGTTTGGGGATTTGAAACCTCTTCCATAACTATTTTACTCCCACTGTCTTCCAGGAGAAGGTATTCCTCTTCCAGGAAGATAGCTTTTTTGGCGACAAACACCTTTTGTTCGGCAGGATAGTAAAAATAATATCCAAAAGTCTCATTTAGATGTCCCACAAACCTGCATTTATCAGTTCGTGATTCCAGCTTGTCTGGATCATGCCTTTTTACATGAGCAGGACAACCCCAGACTTTAGCATGTTTAAATTCTGGTTTTCTGTCTTTCCATATCTCATATGGAGTAGAGGTCACAGACTTGCTAGGTACTCTATTCAGTAGATATGCTACTGACTCTAGAGCACAGCCCCAGAGGGACACTAGTAAACCCAAAAAGCTCATCATTGATCGCACCATGTCCAACAAGGTGCGATTCCTCCTTTCAAATATACCATTCATCTGCGGTGTATATGGAGGGGTCAACTGAGAAAGGATACCATTATCCTTTAAGAATTGTGCGAAACTAGTACTCAAGTATTCTCCTCCTCGATCAGATCGAAGAGCTTTGATACTCTTTCCTATTTGCTTCTCTACCTCATTCTTGAACTCCTTGAACATTTCAAACGCTTATGACTTGTACTTCATTAAGTACATATAGCCAAATCTCGAGAAGTCATCGGTGAACGTGATAAAGTATGAAAGCACCTTTGGCTTGGGTGGACATGGGACCGCATACATCTAAATCTATTAGTTTTAAAACATCCTTGGCACGTTCTCTATGTCCAGTAAATGGAGACTTACCATCTTTCCCATAAGGCAGGACTCACATGTCGCAAACGATTCATAATCGAATGCATTTAAATATCCATGTTTGTGCAACATTTGCAGCATGCTTTCACCAATGTGTCCAAGTCTACAATGCCACATGTAGGCTTGGTTCACACAATTCTTGCTCATCTTAAGAGCATTATCAATGTGAAGATTGTAATAAGAAACATCTAAAAGATATACACCGTTGACTAAAGGTGCAGAAGCTATTGATTTATTACCATAATAAATCGAACAACTTTTATTCTCCATAGTCAACCTATATCCTATCTTGTCTAAACAATATACTCATATGATGTTCTTTATTATGCTAGGAACATAATAATAATCTTCTAATGATAAGACGTCTCCCAATAGATGCCTGAGGTTTGTTGTCCCTACAGCAACCGCCGCAACTTTTGCGCCGTTTCCTAGCCTCAGTTCCACCTTGCCTTTTCTTAGCTAGCGCTTATTTGTCAGTATATGCACATCATGGTAGATATGAGAAGCATATCCAGTATCTAATACCCAAGATGTGGAATCTCTAACTAACAAGTTGATATCTATCATATAGATATCTGAAGCTTCTGACAACTTCACCTTTCTAGGAGCTTTATTGTTGAGGAACTCCTTGCAGTTCCTCTTCCAGTGACTATTTTGCTTACAGTAGAAACAGTCACCCTTTACTACTCCTATGCTTTTGTCCTTCTTTGTAAGGATTGAAGTTTCGGATCCGGTTATCGGGTCGGGTTCGATATCAGACCCCTTGGTTTGGGCCATTGTGGGCCTGGGACTTGGGCTCTTTATCGCGTCGAGCTTACGAGACTCGATTTTGAATGGCGTCGGCATAGGGGGATGCCATTTAGGAGCCATGCAGGGATGCCACGTGGGCGGGCGTTGGGGGGCAAGTGTACGGCCCTGGTCTGTCATTCAGAGATCTGCCAGTCTACGACCCCGTCCTGTTGTTTGAACGGCATCGTCTGGGAACAACGCGATTTAAGCAGTTTTCGATCGACACTCCGAACCCTCCCTTCCTTTACCTCACTCTCTCCATTCCTCTCTCTCTTCTACCTCTTTGAACAGCTCCGTTTCCCTTCCCCTTCTCCTTCCCTTCCTCTCCCCATTCCTCCTCTTCCTTCACTCCATCAACCTCCTACCCCTCACCACTACCACCACCATCTCCTCCACGGCACATTACTCTCCGGACGGCGGCCGACGTTCCGGTGGAGTGACGGTGTCCACGGTCGTATCGGCGGCGGCGGCTTGGAGCTAGCAGGAGTTCAAGTAACCGGAAGGGTGACGATCCTCGTTGTGTTTTGTTTAAAACCATGACTTTCCCACTTTGAAGCATGCGATGTGTGTGGATATTTTTTGGTAGAAAGCATATTTTAAGGGGTTTTTAATGAAAATAAGCATTTTTATGAAATGGAATTTTGGGTGATAATTTGGTTATTGGATTTCTCCCCTTTTCTCCTTTACGTTTTTGTGTGTTTTGGGGGAGAAGGGACCCTCAGTTTTGGCTCGGTGGAGACTGGAGACGTTCGGTTTCGGGCGTTGAATGGCATCGAGACCAGGTGACACCATTTAGAATGGTGTCAACCATGGCCGACGTATTTTAACGACCCATTTTCTCGATTCCCGAGGCCAGCGTGGAATAAAGAGTTGAACGACGTCGGCATGGGCGACGCCATTCAGGCTAGTATCCCCGGGTCCCAGCGCCTGTGATAAAACTGAACCAGTTTAGAGGTCTTGAATGACGTCGGCCACGGACGATGCGATTCAAGACAGAACCCCATTAATTTATGCAATTAACATGTGTTTACATTATTGGATAATTCGGTTAAATGTATGTTCGAAACCTTACTTTGAGGACGAGGGTTTCCACATGACCGGATCACACTGTGTTGTGTTTTGTGTGATCGTGGACCTAGAGTGACAATTCTTAGCGCTTGACACCCTGTGCCGGTGTGGGACTAACGCAGCGTCGGTGTGGGAGTAGTGGGGTGATGCCTAGTGAGAGAGGGTGACCTGGTGTACCCCAGGGTATAGCTAGTACCGGTGTGAGAGTGGTACACTGCGGAGCGTCACTCATGGCTGAGAGGAGGCAGAACCACCTAGAGCTAGACAGGCTGGAGTAGCCAGTGTGCTATCCGAGGGGTTGCTGCTCCGTCCCAGCAGGTCGGTATTTTTCCGTGTTCAGCTGCTGGTTTGTGTGTTTCGCAAGAACGCTGGTCATGGACACTGGTGTTGAATCAAGTGTTTTTAAAGTTATGCCTGTTGCATCTTCGAATGCATGTGTTTCATATCGAAATTTGGGAACTGTGTTTACTGCTTTACTTACTTAGACTGCTTATATCTTGTGTTGTTGCGACTATGGGTGCGTGAGTGGTGGTAGGGATCGGAGGATCCCTACTGAGTCCATTTAGATGAGACTCACCCCTGCAGTTTTCAGGTGAGGGTTCTAAGCAGGCGTAGCGTGGAGGGTTTCGTCTCGAATTGTGCGCCAGCAGCCATTGCTCCGGGGTATGCCCCGATGTAGTTGTTATTTCCTTTTCAGGCTTGTACGTTTAATTATTTCTTTTCAATTGGAATATGTAATTGTTTGTTGAGTCGAGTCGAATTGTAAAAAATGCACTTCCTTTACAATTCGATGTGATGTGGAATGTTTAGCTTAGTTTATCATTTATTTTCCAGACTTATCGAGATCCTGGTTTGGCTCCAAATTTTAATGATACAGTACCCATTTAGTAGTCGAATCCCCGATTATAGGGTGGCGGGTAGTTACATTCTTCCTTTTATCATATGCGATCTTCTCTGCCTCAAAGGCATCAGATGCTGGTTCAGCAAGAGGATTAGCTCCAAGGATGTAGGCAATGTGCTCAGATCTGAAGACATTCTTCAGGTTTCTGAGCCACTCCGAGTAGCTCGGGTCTGTCAAAAGATTGGCATCATGTATGCCACAGAGTGGGTTATTCGACGACATAATTTTCCTACAAGAGATTTAAAATCTATTTAGCAAATGTTCAATTATTAAATTTAAAACAAGACATGGTCTTTTAATCAAGTTTTTGTTAGTATTAGGTGACCCGAAAGCCAATCCGATACTACGTATTATTCAGTTTATTAATATAATGGCATAAATTCATTGTCTGTAATTAATTCGATCTATATTTATCGTATCACAAATGAAGTCCATGAACATGCGCAACAGTGTTCGGATTATGATGAGATCATAATTACGGGACCGAAGACTTATAAACACATGTTCTTAATTGTTTCTAGTCGGAGGATGTTTGAAAAGGACATCAAACATCCAGATAGACTAGCACAGGTTTCTTCAGCTCATATTATGAGGGTGATTGATCCTATAAGTCACTTGTGTGGAGACACTATGCTAGACCTGTAGGTGCTCATTGGCGAATGAGTTCACTGAACTGATCCAACTATGAATCTCTAGATGGTATATACCTCACTGTTAACCAGCTCGATTCTTTTGTCACGGTTGCGTAGATGATCCTTTGACCTAAGACACTAAAGATATCTTGTTGGTAGGTCTCTGAGCTTTGACCTTGACTAACGAATCCCTAAACATGGGTTATCAATAAGTCAAATGATCGGGTTCAGGGAAATGCCCTCGAAGGTAATTGTGTGTTCAATACGGGATCATCCGCACTTGGTAATAGGAGAGAGAATGCTCCAGGAATGATGCGCTTAAGTCCCTGGCCAGGGCGGACTATGTATCAGATAAAGTGTAAGGATTAAGGTTTCGGATCCGGTTATCGGGTCAGTTTTGGGGTCGGATCCGGTTATCGGGTCAGTTTTGGGGTCGGATCCCTTAGTTTGGGCCTTGTTGGACTAAGACTTAGTTTCCTTTTCGATGCGGTTCAAAAGGCGTTCAGTAATGTGGACGTGTTTTAGGCTGTGCCACGTGGGCGCCACGTGAGCTGGCATTGGGCCGCGAGAGTACGGCCCCGGTCTTATTGTCTGAATGGCGTCTTTGATGGACGACGTCATTTAGAGTACGACCCTGGTTTGTCAGTGTACGGCCCAGTCTTGTCGTCTGAATGACGTCGGGCTTGTACGATGCGTTTTACCCAGCTTCTGTTTGACCCCGCGAACCCTCCCTCCTTTCCCTCATTCTCTCCTTTCTCTTCTCTCTCCTCTCTTCCCTCCGACTCTCCAGCGAACCCTTTCCCCCTCTCCTTCCTTTCCTCTCCCCATTCCTCATCTCCCTCCACTCCATTAACCTACCAACTTCCTCCACTACCACCACCACTTCTTCCGCGGCGCACTTCTCTCCGGACGGCGGCCGACGTCCCGGTAGAGTAGCGGCGTCCACGGCAGTACCGGCGGCGTGTGGCGAGGCGGGTTGGCAGCTTGGAACTAGGAGGAGTTCGAGTAACCGGTAGGGTGACGATCCCCGTTGTATTATGTTTAAAAACCATATTTTTTCCCGCTTTGAAGCATGTTTAGGGGGTTCTTGGGGTGAAAACACTAATTGCATGAAATGAGAAATTGGGAGTTTTAATGGGTATTTAGGTTCTTCTCCTCCTTCACCACTTTTCTTGGTGTTTTATACGATTTGGGGGAGGAAATCCCACCCCATGGATTGGGAGATGGTGGAGGAAGAACCTATCTGTGAGAGTTAAATGGCATCGGGGGACAGCGACGCCTATTAGAAAGACGACTACTACCCGCGACGCTATTTAGCCCAAATAACAGACTCTATCTCTAGACTGATGAGCGTCCAGGGACGGCGACGCCTTTTGAAAGGTGGCTACATATGACGACACGTTTTAGGCCATTTTCTGGGGCCAGTTTTTATATAAACCAGTTTATGAAGCTTGAATGACGTCGACCTTGGGCGACGCGATTCAAGCAAGAATTCCATTAATCCCTGCAATTAACACGTGTTTACATTGTTAGATAGTTTAGTTAATTGCATGCTTAGAAATATACTCAATGACGATGGGTTCTATATGATCGGATCGCACCGTGTTGTGTTTTGTGCGATCGTGGGCCTAGAGTGACAGTTGTTAGCACTTAGGCACCCTGTGTCGGTGTGGGAGTGACATGGCGCCGGTGTGGGAGTGGCGGGGTGACGCCTAGAGAGAGGGTCACCTGGTGTACCCCAGGATATAGCTAGTACCGGTGTGGGAGTGGTACATTCGGAGTGTCACTCGTGCTAAGGAAAGCAGAACCACCTGGAGCCTGTCAGGCCGGAGTAGCCAACGCGCTATCCGAGGGGTTGCTGTTTGGTCTCAGCGGGTCGGTGTTTCCTGCGTTCGGCCATGTAGTTAGCGTGTTTTGCCGAGACGCTAGTTGTGGGCTCCGTGGTAGAATGGTTTCATAATTGTGCATGTTATATTTCGAATGCAAGTGTTTTATGTCAACTCTAGGAATTGTGTTTACTGCCTTACTTGCTTAAATTATCTTTAATTGTGTTGCTACACTTGTGGGTGCGTGAGTGGGCGGTGGGGATCGAAAGATCCCTACTGAGTCTTTTCGATGAGACTCACCCCTGCAGTTTTCAGGTGAGGGTTCCAGATAGGCGTAGAGAGGAGAGTGTTGTCTTGGGTTGCGCGCCAGCAGCCGTTGTTCCGGGGTATGCCCCGATGTAGTTGTTATTTTATTTTCGGGCCTATATACTTAATTATTTCTTTTCAGTTGGAGTATGTAATTATTTTCTGAGTTGAGTCGCATTGTAATGATTTTTAATTCTTACACTTCCTTTTCAATTCAATGCGATGTGAATGTTTAGCTTAGTTTATTATTTATTTCCCAAACTTATCTAGATCCTGGTTTTGTTCCAAATTAATGATTCGGTACCCATTTAGTAATCGGATCTCCAATTATAGGGTGGTGGGTCGTTACATAAAGAGTTATGCGACATAGATTAACAGCATCTGATTCAAGTGAATCGACCGGCTGGGGTTTAACAGTAAACCATACCCTAGGTCGATTCGGGAACATTACACGGATGAAGGATTATATCCGCGCAGTAATTGTTGACAGAAAGGTTCCTATAGTGGGTTGAATAAACCCCAATGCCTTCCGGGATCATACGGTGTTACTTGGCACCCAACATGATCGGAAGCCCGTCTGAATTTATTGTGGGATATTAAATTTGGCTGATTAATTAATATAAGGATATTAATTAATTCAGTGGGTCCGTAAAAGGTTACTAGACTTAATGGGACATTAACTGGACTGGTATTTGGCCCTAGAGGGTCACACGCAAATGGTTTTCAAGTTGGTGGATGTTTCGACGGGATTTCGAATAAGTGTGGATTTTTTTGAAAAATCGCAACGAACTTATTATAAAAGATTGGGGCTAGGTCAGGGGCCAGCAACCCTGACCGCGTGGATACCGCTAGAGGCCAGGCAGCTGTGCGGCTTGCAGCATCACACTGACGGAACCAAACGAAAGCGGATTCGAATCCGCACAAAGTAAATTTGATCTTCCTTTTTATTTTGTTGATCAAAATGGGACGGATCTGATCCCGACATTCATTTTATCCACTCCGTTTTGGTCGGATCCAACACAGCGAACCCGACAGTTTTAACTCCCACTAATTTTCGACTGACTGTAGAACCCTCATTTATACAGAATGGGAGATGCCGACAATCTCCTAGTGGGGATCGAAATCTCATTGACTTGCAGTACAGCCTTGTAGATAGCACACCAAGCTGTAATGCAATCAAAGAGCACCCATCTCATGGGACTTGCAACTCCTTACAATATTCGATCATATATTCGGTCTCCAGATATTTAATGGCCTTATGGATAGCACAACAAACCATTAATTCCGATCTAAGCATTACCATCATTACGTGACGGGCATAGATTTGCATGCAGCCCTTATGGATAGCACAACAAGGCTATATGGTTCCTCTACTCCGATCAATAGGCATCATATGTCATAGCCATAGTCTCTCCTTACAATTAGACAGGCCTTGTGGATAGCACAACAAACCTGTCTAAGGTAATTTGAATCATATGACTATAACGATCGAGGACCACGCAGTAAATTCTTAACTACGCACGTTATGGCTTAGAATTTAGCGAGGGTTTTAGATAACTTTATCTTGGTCTCTCCTAGGTGATAGTATATAAATATATCGTATATATTCAGTAATTACTATATCTGCTTTGATTCATAATCAAAAATAAAACATACATCTCATACATGTCAAGTGTAGTCATGGATAGCACAGTGGATTTGACTGGAGCCAGCAGTCAAACACACACACAATCTAACATAACAGTTATATTAGATAATCCTACTAACATAAAGGCAAAGGATCTCCATCAAATCGCCTTCCTAGTTGTAGCTGTAGATAGTCCTCGCTCCTTCCTTAGTTCCCTCGATCATATTATAATAAATACAAAATTTACATATAAATAGGAGAAGGTCTTATAGCGAGTACAAGAGAGAGAGAGGTAGAAGTACATAGGAGTATGAGAAGAGCGAGAGAGAGGTATGCAAACCTCTATTTATTAACAATTAATAAATACCCATTCAAACATCCACGATCCATACACATCATTCATCACATGAATAAATTAAAAATACATCTCCATAACCACGGTGTGTTTTATATCAATCCACACAAGATAAGTGCATCACATGGCTAAAATAAAAGAGTTTTCAAAATAAATAATTTTGGCTTTCAAAGAGCTGAGTCCCAATCAAAATTGGTATTTTTCGAAAACCCTTTAATTATCTTAACATCACATGTACACACACTTCAAATTAATAATTCCATAATATTCCATGCCATCAGAACATTTCTAATAATATAACAATCTAACATTTAGATTAAACAATATTAATAAATCTAACAATTAGACTATTAATAACTAATTACTAATTTAACTCTTTAGATCCATTAAAGTTAATTACTAATTTAACACTTAAATAAATAATCAACTCTAATTAATTATTAACTACTAACCTAACACTTAGATTAGTCAATTAATGCTAATTATTAATTTAACTCTTAAACCAATAATTAACACTAATTAATTAATGTCTTTTAATTTAACCCTTAGATTAGTTAATTAAAATTAATTATTAATTTAACACTTAAGTTAACAATTAACTCTAATTATCTAATAACTACTAATTTAATACTTAAATTAGTCATTTAAAATTAATTATTACTTTAACACTTAAATTAATAACTAACTCTAATTAATTAACAATTAGATGAATTAATAATTAATAATATAACACTTAGATTAATAATTATTAACCACTAATCTAACTTTTAAATGAGTTAAATTAAGGTTGATTATTAATTTAACACTTAAACTAATAATTAACTCTAATTAGTTAACAACTAATTGTTAATCTTAATGATTCAAAATCATTAAAAGCTCAATTAAATAAAAATTGAATAATAATTTTAATTTTAAAATATTTTTGAATTTTTATTAAAATCCAATTTTAATTATGTTATGTGGGCTAAATGGGTTATTGGGTTTTAAAAGAAATAAGGGGTAATAATGGTCAAGGGGCTGAGCCATCCTAGATCTGGTTTGAGCCCCTGGCTCGGCCAGGCTCGAACCAGGGCCTCACCGGCCCGACCCAAACTGCCCAGCCCAATCCGACCGGGTCGGGCGCCGAGCGGCCCGCATGGCAGGTTCGACCTCACCCCCGAAACCCTAAACGCCCAACCTTGTTGCAGGTTGGTGGCCGGCGGCGGGGGGGAGGCTGCAGGGCCGCCCGACACCGCCGGCATCGCCTTGCCAACGCGGGCAGGGCCGCTGATGGCCCCTATAAAGCACCGGCCGATCCCCTATTTCTCCCCAAAAATCTGGTCTTTCTAGTTTCTATTCAAAACCGTGGGAAGAAGAGGACCCTCCATCTCCCTCTCCAGCGCCGATGACCAGTGAAGGCGGTGACCGAGAGGTCCCTGGTCATACCAGGACCCTTGGCCACCTCCCCATCACATGGGGACACCGGATCGAAGCCTCCGACAATCTCATTCTTCATCACATCAAGAACACGAAAAACCCAAACTAAAAAATTGAATTTTTTTTCATAATAAAATAATTAAAATTATTCTTATAATATGTGTTCATCGCATGAACACGAATCCAACAAAAAAATCGACCTTACGCATGGAATCTAGCTCTGATACCACTATTGGGTTTTCACGTTTCTTGGGATCACAACCGCAGCGGAAAAACAAAATTAATATGTTACGATTCCAATATGTTTTGATAAACCTAAAATGATTAGAACGGTAATCGAACATTACAGTACGCGGATTTGAATCTGCGTTCGAACGGTTCCATCGGTGTGACATCGTCAGCCGCACAAACACCCGGCCTCTAGCAAAGTCCACGCTATCCTCCTCGCGGTGGATTTCCTCTCGTTCCTCATTCTCGCAGCCCACGAACCCTTCGCCGTTCGCCGCAACGATCGCCACAACGCGAGGATGATTTCTCGTCAAATGGGAGTTGGAGAGGACGACGGAGTTGTCTCCAGAGAGGGGAGAGAGCTGGGGCGCCAGAGAGAGAGAGGGAGAGAGGAGGTGGCGGCTAGGGTTGAGCAGCAGTCTGGCCTGCTCAGCCCGTTCGCTACATTTTATATTAACCGTGCAATTTTTCATAAAAACCCCCAATTTTATATAAAACTCACTTTTAACCCATCGCCTTGAGAATCATTTGTGTGTGACCCTCTAGACCCAATTACCAGTCTGGTTAATGGCCCATTAACCCCAGTGGCCCGTCACTAACTCAATTAATCAATTAATAACTATATTAATTAACTAATCAACCGAATCAATGTCGCACATTAAATTCGGTCGGGCCTCCGATCACGTTGGGTGCCAAGCAACACCGCGTGAACCCAGAACGTATTGGGGTTAAGAAACCCACTTTTGGAACCTTCCCGTCGACAGTTACCGCGTGGATATAACCCTTCATTCGCACAATGCTCTCGAGTCAACTCAGGGTATGGTGTACCGTCAAACCCTAACCGATCGACTCACTTGGATCAGATGCTGCCGTATAATATCGAAAAACTCATTTCCTGATATTATCGTCCGCTCTGGCCAAGGACTCTCGCGCATCCTTCCTAGAGCATTCTCTCTCTAAGTACTGAGAACGAATGATTCCTTATTGACCCTCAATTCCCTTTGACGTTATTCTGCTGCACCCGATCCTTGGCTGTTTAAAATCTCGTGAATAGAGATTCATAAATCAAGGTCAAAGTACAGAAGTCCTCTGATAAGGTGTCCTTGGTGTCTCAGGTCCGAGGACCATCCACGCAACTGCGACAATAAAATCAAGTTGTTTAACAGTGAGGTACTATACCATCCAGCGATTCAATCGAATCAGTTCACTGAACTCATTCTCTAATGAGCACCTACACATTCACCTTAGTGTCTCTACACAAGTGACAATGAGAACAGTCATCCTCATCGTATGAGCAGGAGTAATATGTACTAGTCAAACCGGATATCCGATGTGCTTCTCGGATATCCTCCGACTATGAACTATTAAGAATATGTTAGTTGAAGTGATCAGTCTCATTAATATGATCTCATCATAGTCTAATCACTATCGCACATGTAACGACCCGTCACCCTATAATCGGGAATCCGATTACTAAATGGGTACCGAATCATTAAAATTTGGAGCCAAACCAGGATCTCGATAAGTCTGGGAAATAAATGATAAACTAAGCTAAATATTCTACATCACATCGAATTGTAAAGGAAGTAAAGGAATTAAAAATTATTACAATTCGACTTGACTCAGCAAATAATTACATATTCCAACTGAAAAGAAGTAATTAAGTATACATGCCTGAAAGGAAAATAACAAGTACATCGGGACATACCCGGGACAGTGGCTGCTGGCGTGCAACCCGAGACAACACCCTCCACGCTACGCCTGTCTGGAACCCTCACCTAAAAACCGCAGGGGTGAGTCTCATCGAAATGGACTCAGTAGGGATCCTTCGATCCTCATCACCCACTCACGCACCCATAAGTGTAACAACACAAATATAGGCAATTTAAATAAATAAAGCAATAAACACAACTCCTAAATATTCTCAAATTTCGATATAAAACGCATGCATTCATCAATGTAACATGCACAACTCTGAAACAACTCTACCACGGAGTCTACAACCAGCGTCTCGGCTAAACATACAAACCACACGGCTGAACGCAGAAAACACTGACCCGGTGGGACCAAACAGCAACCCTCGGATAGCGCGCTGGCTACTCTAGCCAGTCTAGCTCTAGGTGGTTCTGCTTTCCCCAGCACGAGTGACACTCCAAATGTACCACTCCCACACCGGTACTAGCTATACCCCGTGGTACACCAAGTGACCCTCTTGTTAGTTTTCGGCGACTTCATACTCGCTTCCCAAGCGTTGGGATGGCCGGCCGAGACTTCGGATCCATAGAGCATAGTCACCACTATCCACCGGTCACCTAAACCGCCGCCGGAGTGCCCTTGGAGGGCTGCAAATTCGAACCCTAATTCGGTTTTTTGAAACCCTGCAAAACCTGAAATTAAGGGGCGGCTAGGGAGCTCTTTGGGCTTCGCCGGCGGGCCCGCCAGCGCCGGGCTCGTCACCGGCGCCGGGGGCGTCGCCGGCTAGGCCGGGTGACGCCGCCACCAGCCGCCGCCGGTGCCCTGTTGTTTTCCCAGCCGCCGGCCACCTCCTGCAGTAGATCTTAGGGTTTCGGGTTGGGGGCTTCAGGTTGGGGAAGGGCCGGGTCTAGCGAGCCGGCCGGGCCGGTTGGACCCTGGCCCGGTCCAGGGTGCCCCGGGTCCGGGCCCCTTCTAAGGATCGTGACTTTCGGATCCGGTTTTCGGGGTCGGACCCTGTAGTTCTGACCTTAGTGAGGACTGAGGTTCTGTGTCGATTCACGTCAGGACATCGAGACGCGTTTTAAACGGCGTCCACCGTCGTAGACGCATTTCAGGTCCTGCCACGTAGGTGCCACGTGGGCTGGCTTCGGGCCGCGAGAGTACGGCCCTGTCGTGTCTCCTGAACGGCGTCCACGTGTGTCGACGCCTTTCAGACTGCGACTCTGGGATTGTCAGAGTACGGCCCTGACAAGTCGTCTGAACGGCGTCTGCCTCGAACGACGCGTTTCAGAATCTTGTCAGAACAGTCGTCACGTCACCTGATAGGCGTCCGTTGATGTCGACGCGTTTTAGCCAGTCTCTGGTTAACCCCGCAAGCCCTCCTTCTTTCCCTCATTTTTCCTTCTCTCTTTCTCACCTTCCCTTCCGGCGAACTCGGCGGCGATTCCTCCTCCTCCCTCTTTTCCTCCCACCATTTCATCTTTCCCTCCACTCCATCCTCTACCTAGCTCCTACCACTACCACCTCCACTTCCACTGCGGCGTTCTACTCTCCGGACGGCGGCCGACGTCACGGTGGAGTAAGGACGACCACGGCGGTACCAGCGGCGGCGTGGGGCGAGACGGGTGGACGGCTTGAAGCTCGGAGGCGTTCAAGTATCCAGTAGGGTGACGGTTCCCTTAGTATTGTGTTCAAACTATGTTTTCTCCGTTTGATCTTGCTATGGATCTTTGGTTTGGGGGGGTAGAACAAGCATGTTTAGGGATTCTTCTTGATGTTATGGGGGATTTCTATGAATGTGATTTCCTGTAAATTGAATTGCCCCTCTTTCTCCTCCGTTTTTGGGTGATTTTGGGGTTGTTTGGGTTGAAAAGGGAGCCCTCGGGCTCATGCAGACTCTGGTTCCTGGAGTTAAAAGACGTCGTGCATGGGCGACGCCTTTTTGAAGGGCGTCGGACCATCGCGACGCCTTTTAGGCAGGAATCGCCTTGCTGAGAGTCTGCCAGTTCGGGGATTATGGGACTAAAAGACGTCATGGATGGACGACGCTATTTGAATGGCGTCGGGTAACCATGACGCCTTTTAAGGCAGAAATCCCCTGGGTAATGTTTTCTGGAATTCCTGGATTTCTGTGCTAAATGGCGTCTGAGGATGTCGACGCCTTTCAAAAGGCGACCACTGGTGTCGACGCCCTTTAGGGCCTGATTCTGAAGACAGTAATTTTACGTAAACCAGTACATGGAGCTTGAATAGCGTCGGCCTTGGGCGACGCTATTCAAGACAGAACAACACTAAATCATGACAGTAAAACGTGTTCATACTGCTAGATAGTGGATTAATGCATGCTTTAGTGCGCTCGTTAATGCTGGATTCTTCTTGACCGGATGGCACTGCGTGGGTGTCGTGCGATCGCGGGCTTTTCACGTGAACGGATCGTACTGTGCCGGGTTATGGTGTTTTGTGTTACTGTGGACCTGGAGTGACATTGTAGCGCTTTATCACCCTGTGCTGGTGGGGGCGTGAGCACAGCGCCGGTGGGGGCGTGGGCGGGGTGACGCCTAGTGAGAGAGGGTCACCTGGTGAACCCCGGGGTCAGCTAGTACCGGTGTCGGAGTGGTACATTCGGAGAGTCACTCATGCTGAGGGAAGGAGTGACCACCTGAGCCGGTTGGGCCGGAGTAGCTAGTGTGCTATCCGAGGGGTTACTGCTTGGTCTCAGCGGGTCGAGGTTTTCCCACCGTTGTTGTGTGGTTAGCGAGTTCTATCGAGACGACAGTTGTGGGTTCCCTAGTCGGCTGGTTTAAAATATGCACGTTTATTATATTTCGACTGCATGTGGTTTCACATTAAGAATTAGGAAATTGTACCTCCTGTGCTTATCACTTTACCGTTAGCTGTACCTTGCACTTGTGGGTGTGTGCGTGGGCAGTGGGGATCGAAGGATCCCTACTGAGTCTTGTCTTTGAGACTCACCCCCTGCGGTTTTCAGGTGAGGACTCTCAGCAGACCTAGCGAGGAGAGTGCGGCCGTGTGTTGAGCACCGTCAGCAGTTATTCCGGGGTATGCCCCGACGTAGTTGTTATTTTATTTCTGGCATGTACGTTTAATTATTTCCTTTCTGTTGGAATATGTAATTATTTGCTGTATCTAGTCGCATTGTAATAATTTTTAATTCTTACACTTCTATTTCAGTTCAATGCGATGTAAATGTTTAGCTTAGTTTATTATTTATCTCCCAGACTTGATTAGATCCTGGTTTGGTTCCAAATTAATTATTCGGTACCCATTTAGTAATCGGATCCCCGATTATAGGGTGGCGGGTCGTTACAGTTGGTATCAGAGCATACGGTCTGGCAAATAAATAAATAACTAAGTTAAATATCGTAAATTCGGCAAATAAATACATTATCCCGTACAGGCACGGCGGTAGCATAGGCTTTAAGACTCTAATTAGAACTTTTTGATTTTGTAATTGTAGGCGAGTAGATGGCTCCCAGAAGGAGGATGCCAGTTATTCGAGAGCAGGGAGACGTCCCTAGTGGATCCGAGGCCGGGAGGCCGAGTGTAGAGCAGTTTATGGAGGCTATGATGGACACTATGGCTCGATACCAGACGCGAGACCCTAGTGAGAGTTCCAGTGCGCGGGGAGGGTCCACAGCTACACTTGAGAGGTTTCTGAAGCTGAGGCCACCTCACTTCACCGGTCGTCCCGACCCTGACGAGGCCATTCACTGGCTTAGAGAGATAGAGAAGACTTTTGATACCATGGACTGTGCAGCAGTAGAGCGGACCCCGTTGGCTACCTTCATGCTGAAGGATAGCACCTATGACTGGTGGACCACATTAAAAAGCTTGTCTTATGAGGATAGGAGTCTTAGGAAAATTCCATGGGAGACATTTGTTAAGGAGTTCAATGCACAGTATTTCCCTAGACACGTCCAGAGGGCCAAGGAGAGGGAGTTTATGGATCTGACGCAGGGGGGTATGACGGTACTCGAGTACCAGGCGAAGTTTGTTTCGCTGGGTCGGTTTGTGCCTTTCATAGCTGGAGACGAGGAGCGTCGTACTGAGAGGTTCGTGGACGGACTGAGCCTCAGTCTGAGGAACTTCGTGGCGTCTCACTGTTGCACGGATTTGGCTTCTGCGGTTAGATGTGCGGCAGCAGTGGAGGCTCAACAGAGCCAGTCGGCCCGGGAGAGAGGACTGGCTGCTCAGAGCCCAGTTCGTGGCAGGGGTAAGGCAGCGGCAGCAGCCCCTTCATCCGGATCGGGATCGTCGTCACTCGGCTCCCGATTCAGGAGATTCTTCACGGGTGGTGGCAGCAGTAGTGGCAGCAGCGGCAGCAACAGGCCCGGGCAGGGTCAGCAGAGTCAGTCAGTATCCAGTGCACCGCAGGGGCCAGCTCAGAGGCTTTCGGCAGTCTGTCAGCACTGTGGGGGTGCCCATGGTGGGACTCAGTGTCCCACTCTCCCCAGGAGATGTTTCACTTGCGGCCAGTAGGGCCATTTGGCGAGGCAGTGCCCGCAGGGGCATGGTCAGGGACAGGGTTATGGTGATCAGAAGAAGCCGAGGACCCAGGGAAGAGTCCTAGCCATCACCAGGAGGGAGGCTCGCGCGTCCAACTTGGTGGAAGGTACACTTTCTGTCCTTGGGAACTCTGCGCACGTATTGATTGATTCGGGTGCTTCGCATTCCTTCATTTCTGAGCAGTTTCTAGACATTCTTTCTGCACCCGTTGATGAGTTATCTGATGGTTTGATGGTGGAGGTTCCTTCTGGAGACTTCATGATATCTTATAATTGTTTGAGGAATGTTCCCTTGACCATCGAAGGTCATGTGTTACCTGCCCAGTTAGTTGTTCTTGCCATTTGTGACTTTGATATCATCCTGGGCATGGATTGGTTGGAAGCCTTTTATGCGGAGGTGGACTGCCACAGGAAGAGGGTGCGATTCTCCATTCCGGATATCCCGACCTTCTTCTTCCAAGGTATTAGGCTTTCTTCCCGAGGTATTCTCATTTCTGCCTTTAAGGCACGGAGGTTGCTTGCTGGTGGCTGTGAGGCTTTCCTTGCCTCTGTTGTTGCCTCTGATGTCCGGGATAGTCTCAGCCCTGGGGAGGTACCTGTAGTATGTGAATTCATAGATGTGTTTCCTGAGGAGCTGCCTGGCCTTCCTCCTCAGCGAGAGGTCGAATTTACCATCGAGCTTGCACCAGGTACGGCGCCCTTGTCTAAGGCCCCGTATCGGATGGCGCCAGCCGAACTCGCTGAGTTAAAGGCGCAGTTGCAGGAGTTGCTGGATAAGGGTTTCATTCGTCCCAGTACATCTCCATGGGGTGCTCCAGTTCTGTTTGTTAGAAAAAAGGATTGTTCTCTGAGATTGTGCATTGATTATAGGCAGCTGAACCAGGTAACGATAAAGAATAAGTACCCACTTCCAAGGATCGATGATTTGATGGATCAGCTGCAGTCTGCAAGGGTATTTTCCAAGATCGACCTGAGATCTGGATATTATCAGATGAGGATCCGGGATGTTGATGTTAGTAAGACGGCTTTTAGAACTCGGTATGGACATTATAAGTTTTTGGTTATGCCCTTTGGCTTGACCAATGCTCCGGCGGCCTTTATGGAGCTGATGAACCGAGTCTTCAGGACCTACCTGGACCAGTTTGTGGTTGTATTTATTGATGATATTCTGATCTATTCTTCCTCCGAGGAAGAGCATGCCACCCATCTTCGGGCAGTATTGCAGGTCCTGAGGGAGCACCAACTTTACGCCAAGTTTAGCAAGTGTGAGTTTTGGCTAGACGAGGTGTACTTCCTTGGGCATGTTATTTCTGGCAATGGTATCGCAGTGGATCCAGCCAAGATCGAGGCGGTAATGGATTGGAGCAGGCCGACTTCAGTGACTGAGATCAGGAGCTTTTTGGGGCTTGCCGGTTATTACAGGCGGTTTGTTCAGGGGTTTTCTTCGATAGCAGCCCCCTTGTCGAGGTTGACTCGAAAGGGAGTTCGTTTTGTGTGGACCGAGGATTGTGAACAGAGTTTTATTGAGTTAAAGACCCGTCTCACGTCAGCCCCAGTGCTGGTGCTTCCATCTGGATCAGGTGGATTTGTGGTTTACTCAGATGCGTCCCGTCGAGGTTTGGGCGCAGTTCTAATGCAGCATGGCAGGGTAGTGGCTTATGCTTCTCGACAGCTGAAGAAGCATGAAGAGAACTATCTTACCCATGATTTGGAGCTGGCAGCTGTGGTATTTGCACTCAAGATCTGGAGGCATTATTTATATGGGGAGAAATTTCAGGTTTTCACCGATCACAAGAGTCTGAAATATGTGTTCACTCAAAGAGACCTGAATTTGAGGCAGCGAAGATGGATGGAGTTCATTAAGGATTATGACTTTGACCTTTCTTATCACCCGGGCAAGACGAATGTAGTGGCAGACGCCTTGAGTCGGAAGACGGTCATGTCATACCTCATGATTCAAGAATGGAAATTGTTCAAGCAGGTTGTGGAATCTTCCTTTAGGATTCCACGTGAAGATGATATAGCCGTGCTGGTCAGCTTAACTGTGAGACCAGCAGTGTATCATGCTGTGATTGAGGCTCAGAGGGCAGATGTTGAGTTACCACAGATCCTCCAGAGGTCAGAGGTGGAGTTGTGGGATGACGGTACTGTCAGGTTCAGAGGTAGACTTTATGTTCCGACTGAGGAGGACGTGCGCAGATGTGTTCTTGATGAGGCGCACCGTTCGAGATATGCAGTGCATCCTGGGACGACCAAGATGTACCATTGTTTGAGGAGGAACTTCTGGTGGCCCGGTATGAAGAAAGATGTGGCTGAATATGTGGCTAGATGTATGACTTGTCAGCAGGTTAAAGCCGAGCATCAGACACCTGGAGGGTTGCTGCAGCCCTTGCCGATTCCAGAGTGGAAATGGGAGCATGTGTCGATGGACTTCGTGATGGGATTGCCTCCATCCCCTAGCAGGAGAGACGCTATCTGGGTCATCGTTGATCGACTGACCAAGTCGGCACACTTCCTAGCCATTAGGAAGAACTGGTCAGTCGGCAAGCTGGCAAAGTTGTTTATTGACCGGATCATCTCTCTGCACGGGGTACCTTTGTCCATTGTATCAGATCGAGATCCGAGGTTTACTTCCAGGTTCTGGAAGAGCTTTCAGCAGGCATTGGGCACTCAGTTGGCTTTCAGCTCGGCCTACCATCCCGAGACTGACGGACAGTCGGAGAGGACTATTCAGACCTTGGAGGATATGCTCAGGGCATGTTGCCTAGACTGGGGAGGTTCTTGGGAGCAGCATTTGTCCACAGTGGAATTTGCCTATAACAACAGTTACCATTCCAGTATCGGCATAGCGCCTTACGAGGCTTTGTATGGGCGACCGTGTCGATCTCCAGTATGTTGGTCCGAGATCGGTGAAAGGCAGATAGCGGGACCCGAGTTAGTACAGCAGTGTACTGAGATTGCCAGGACAGTTCGGCAGAGGTTGACCGCAGCTTAGAGTAGGCAGAAAAGTTATGCTGACTTCCGACGAAGATCACTTGAGTTTGAAGTTGGGGACCACGTGTTTCTCCGAGTCTCACCCTCCAAGGGTGTGATGAGATTCGGGAAGCGAGGCAAGCTGAGTACGCGATATATTGGGCCTTTTCCCATCCTTGCTCGGATTGGGGAAACCGCGTATCAGCTGGCCTTGCCGCCTAGTCTTGCAGGGGTGCACGATGTGTTCCATGTTTCCTTACTAAGAAAGTATGTTCAGGATCCGTCCCATATTTTGGACTTTTCGGAGTTGGAGGTCGCTGAGGACCTGTCCTTTCCAGAGTATCCTGTACGTATAGAGGATCGCAGAGAACAGGTACTGCGGAACAAGATTGTACCGTTGGTCAAAGTGATTTGGCAGTACCGCTCCGGAGGTGAGGCAACCTGGGAGCAAGAGGATGAGATGCGGGAGCAGTTCCCTTACCTCTTTTCGTAAGTCTCCTTGTGAACTTGTATCCCTGTTTTGACCTTGTTAATTTTAGCAGTCAATTTCGGGGGCAAAATTCTTTTAGGGGGGGGGGGTTTTAAGGATCGTGACTTTCGGATCTGGTTTTCGGGGTCGGACCCTGTAGTTCTGACCTTAGTGAGGACTGAGGTTCTGTGTCGATTCGCGTCAGGACATCGAGACGCGTTTTAAACGGCGTCCACCGTCGTAGACGCGTTTCAGGTCCTGCCACGTGGGTGCCACGTGGGCTGGCTTCGGGCCACGAGAGTACGGCCCTGTCGTGTCACCTGAACGGCGTCCACGTGTGTCGACGCCTTTCAGACTGCGACTCTGGGATTGTCAGAGTACGGCCCTGACAAGTCGTCTGAACAGCGTCTGCCTCGAACGACGCGTTTCAGAATCTTGTCAGAACAGCCGTCACGTCACCTGATAGGCGTCCGTTGATGTCGACGCGTTTTAGCCAGTCTCTGGTTAACCCCGCGAGCCCTCCTTCTTTCCCTCATTTTTCCTTCTCTCTTTCTCACCTTCCCTTCCGGCGAACTCGGCGGCGATTCCTCCTCCTCCCTCTTTTCCTCCCACCATTTCATCTTTCCCTCCACTCCATCCTCTACCTAGCTCCTACCACTACCACCTCCACTTCCACTGCGGCGTTCTACTCTCCAGACGGCGGCCGACGTCACGGTGGAGTAAGGACGACCACGGCGGTACCAGCGGCGGCGTGGGGCGAGACGGGTGGACGGCTTGAAGCTCGGAGGCGTTCAAGTATCCAGTAGGGTGACGGTTCCCTTAGTATTGTGTTCAAACTATGTTTTCTCCGTTTGATCTTGCTATGGATCTTTGGTTTGGGGGGGTAGAACAAGCATGTTTAGGGATTCTTCTTGATGTTATGGGGGATTTCTATGAATGTGATTTCCTGTAAATTGAATTGCCCCTCTTTCTCCTCCGTTTTTGGGTGATTTTGGGGTTGTTTGGGTTGAAAAGGGAGCCCTCGGGCTCATGCAGACTCTGGTTCCTGGGGTTAAAAGACGTCGTGCATGGGCGACGCCTTTTTGAAGGGCGTCGGACCATCGCGACGCCTTTTAGGCAGGAATCGCCTTGCTGAGAGTCTGCCAGTTCGGGGATTCTGGGACTAAAAGACGTCATGGATGGACGACGCTATTTGAATGGCGTCGGGTAACCATGACTCCTTTTAAGGCAGAAATCCCCTGGGTAATGTTTTCTGGAATTCCTGGATTTCTGTGCTAAATGGCGTCTGAGGATGTCGACGCCTTTCAAAAGGCGACCACTGGTGTCGACGCCTTTTAGGGCCTGATTCTGAAGACAGTAATTTTACGTAAACCAGTACATGGAGCTTGAATAGCATCGGCCTTGGGCGACGCTATTCAAGACAGAACAACACTAAATCATGACAGTAAAACGTGTTCATACTGCTAGATAGTGGATTAATGCATGCTTTAGTGTGCTCGTTAATGCTGGATTCTTCTTGACCGGATGGCACTGCGTGGGTGACGTGCGATCGCGGGCTTTTCACGTGAACGGATCGTACTGTGCCGGGTTATGGTGTTTTGTGTTACTGTGGACCTGGAGTGACATTGTAGCGCTTTATCACCCTGTGCTGGTGGGGGCGTGAGCACAGCGCCGGTGGGGGCGTGGGCGAGGTGACGCCTAGTGTGAGAGGGTCACCTGGTGAACCCCGGGGTCAGCTAGTACCGGTGTCGGAGTGGTACATTCGGAGAGTCACTCATGCTGAGGGAAGGAGTGACCACCTGAGCCGGTTGGGCCGGAGTAGCTAGTGTGCTATCCGAGGGGTTACTGCTTGGTCTCAGTGGGTCGAGGTTTTCCCACCGTTGTTGTGTGGTTAGCGAGTTCTATCGAGACGACAGTTGTGGGTTCCCTAGTCGGCTGGTTTAAAATATGCACGTTTATTATATTTCGACTGCATGTGGTTTCACGTTAAGAATTAGGAAATTGTACCTCCTGTGCTTATCACTTTACCGTTAGCTGTACCTTGCACTTGTGGGTGTGTGCGTGGGCAGTGGGGATCGAAGGATCCCTACTGAGTCTTGTCTTTGAGACTCACCCCCTGCGGTTTTCAGGTGAGGACTCTCATCAGACCTAGCGAGGAGAGTGCGGCCGTGTGTTGAGCACCGTCAGCAGTTATTCCGGGGTATGCCCCGACGTAGTTGTTATTTTATTTCTGGCCTGTACGTTTAATTATTTCCTTTCTGTTGGAGTATGTAATTATTTGATGTATCGAGTCGCATTGTAATAATTTTTAATTCATGCACTTCTATTTCAGTTCAATGCGATGTGAATGTTTAGCTTAGTTTATTATTTATCTCCCAAACTTGATTAGATCCTGGTTTGGTTCCAAATTAATGATTCGGTACCCATTTAGTAATCGGATCCCCGATTATAGGGTGGCGGGTCGTTACACCCCTGGCCGAGCCCCTGGCTCGAACCAGTGGTTCCTGTTGGGCTGAGCCCAATTGCCATTTTAAACCCCATTTTTCCCCTTAAACCCATAGCCCAAATTAAAATTAAAACTTGATTGTATCATAACTTAATTTCAAAATAGTTTTGAAGTTTAAAATTATTATTCAATTTTAATTAATTGGGCTTAATTAATGATTTTGAATCATTATTAACAATTACTAATCATATAATTAGAGTTGATTATTAGATTAAAACTTAACCTAATAATTAACTTTAATTAACTAATTTAATTATTAGATTAGTGATTAATAATTAATAGTTTAATTGTTAAATTATTAATTATTAACATATCTAATTGTTAATTGATAATTAGAATTAGTTATTAATTTAATTGTTAAATTAATAATTAATTTTTAACTGACTAATTTAAGTGTTAAATTAATACTCCTTAATTAATTATTGTTAGTCATTAATTTAATAGTTAAATTAATGTTAACATTAATTAACTAATCTAAGAGTTAGATTAATTAATTATTAATTAGTTAGTGTTAATTATTAGTTTAAGAGTTAAATTAATAATTAACATTAATTGGCTAATCTAAGTGTTAGATTAGTAGTTAATAATTAATTTGGTTGATTATTAATTTAAGTGTTAAATTATTAATTAACTTTGTTGGACTAATCTAAGAGTTAGATTAGTCATTAATAGTCTAATTATTAGATTATTAATGTGGTTTAATCTAAGTGTTAGATTATTAGAATTGTTCTAATTTGCATGGAATAATCTGGATTTATTAATTCGGAGTTTGTGCACATGTGATGTGTGTTTAATGCTTTTAAATTAGATTTGATTGCATGTTAAGTTAATTAAAAGTGTTTTCGAAATTCAAATACCAATTTTGATTGGATCCCAGCTTTTTGAAAGACAAAATTATTTATTTTGAAAAACTCATTTGTTTTAGCCATATGATGCGCTAAATCATGTGTAGAATGTTTAAAACACACCGTGGTCATAGATATGTACTTAATTTATTATTCATATGATGAATGGATTGTGTGGATCGTGGATGTATGATTGTTTATTAATTGTTAATAAATAGAGGTCTGCGCACCTCTCTCTCTCATACTCCGATGTATTTCTACCTCCCTCTCTCTCTTGTACTCGCCATAAGGCCTTCTTCAATTTACCTGTAATTCTAGAATTATTGTAATCTGATCGAGGCAACCGAGGAAGGAGCGAGGACGATCCACAGCTGCAACCAGGAAGGCGAAAAGATGAAGATCCTTTGCCTATGTGTTTGCAGGTTTATCTAATGTAAATGTTATGTTAGATTGCGTGTACGTTTGGCTGTTGGCTCCAGTCAAACCCACTGTGTTATCCATGACCACACTAAACATATATGTGATGCATTGTTTTTCTTTTGATTATGAATCAAAGCAGGTATAGTATTTAGTAAATATATACGATATATTTATATACTATCACCTAGGAGAGACCAAGATAAAAGTTATCTAAATACCCTCAGATAAACTCTAAGCCGTAACGCGAGTAGTTAAGAACTTACCGCGTGGTCCACCATCGTTATAGTCATAGGATTCGAATCACTTTAGGCAGGTTTGTTGTGCTATCCACAAGGCCTACTTAATTGAGAAGAGAAACTGTGGCTATGGCATTAGATGCCTATAGATCGAGGTAGAGGAACCATGTAGATTTGTTGTGCTATCCACAAGGGCTGCATGCAAATCTATGCTCGTCGCGTAACGATGGTTAGCTTAGACCAGAATTAGTGGTTTGTTGTGCTATCCACAAGGCCATTAAATTTCTGGGGACTGAAGCTATGATCAGATATTGCAAGGAGTTGCAAGTCCCATGAGTTGGGTGCTCTTTGATTATATTACCGTTTGTTGTGCTATCCACAAGGCTGTAGTGCAAGTCATTGAGATTCTGATCCCCACTAGGAGACTGTCGGCGTCTCCCGTTCTGTATAACTGAGGGTTATACAGTCCGTCAAAAATTAGCGGGAGTTAAACTTGAACAAACGACCATGTCTTGTTTTAAATTTTAATAATAGAACATCTGCTAAATAGATTTTGCTTATCTCCTGTAGGGAATTATGTCGTCGAATAACCCACTCCGTGGCATACTTGATGCCCTTTTGACTTACCTAATCTACTCGGATTGGTTCAGAAA
The DNA here is from genome assembly GCA_030544215.1 of Zantedeschia hybrid cultivar. NCBI lineage: Eukaryota > Viridiplantae > Streptophyta > Magnoliopsida > Alismatales > Araceae > Zantedeschia > Zantedeschia hybrid cultivar. The sequence goes on from JARZZO010000015.1 coordinate 42,196,385, forward strand.
CCTAAAGAATGTCTTCAGATCTGAGCACAATAACTTTGTCCCTGGAGTTGATCCTCCTGCTAAATCGGCATTGGATGCCCCTGAAGCAGAGATGACATCTAACGATAAAGGATCGAAGGACAAAGGTAAAAGAGTAGTGAAGGGTGACTGCTTCTACTATAAGCAGTATGGTCACTGGAAGATGAACTGCAAGGAGTTCCTTCATGATAAAGCTCATGGAAGAGTGAAGCTGTCTGAAGCTTCAGATATCTATATAATAGATATCAACTTGTCAGTTAGAGATTCAACATCTTGGGTATTGGATACCGGATGTGCTTCTCATATCTGTCATGATGCACATATGCTGACAAGTAAGTAGAAGCTGAGACAAGGCGAGGTGGAATTGAGGTTAGGAAACGGCGGAAAAGTTGCGGCGATTGCTGTTGGGACAGCAAACTTCAGGCTTCCATCGGGAGACGCCTTACTATTAGAAGATTGTTATTATGTTCCTAGCATAATAAAGAACATCATATCAATATCTTGTTTGGACAACATATGATATAGGTTGATTATTGAGAATAGAAGTTGTTCGATTTATTATGGTAATAAATCAATAGCTTCGGTATCTTTAGTCAACAGTCTATATCTCTTAGATGTTTCTTATTATAATCTTCAAATTGATAATATTCTTAAGAAGAGCAAGAATTGTGTGAACCAGGCCTACATGTGGCATTGTAGACTTGGGAACATTGGCGAAAGCAGGTTGCAAAAGTTGCACAAGTATGGTTACTTAACTACATTCGATTATGAATCGTTTGCAACATGTAAATCCTGCCTTATGGGAAAGATGGCAAAATCTCCATTTACTGGACATGGAGAACGTGCCAAGGGCATTCTGGAACTAATACATTCGGATATATGTGGTCCCATGTCCACCCAAGCCAAAGGTGGCTTTTCTTACTTCATCACGTTCACCGATGACTTCTCAAGATTCGGCTATGTGTACTTAATGAAGTACAAGTCGGAAGTATTTGAGAAGTTCAAGGAGTTCAAGAATAAGGTAGAGAAGCAGTTAGGAAAGAGTATTAAAGCTCTTCAATCAGATCGAGGAGGAGAATACTTAAGTACCAATTTCACGCAATTATTAAAGGATAATGGTATCCTTTCTCAGCTAACCCCTCCATATACACCACAGATGAATGGTGTATCAGAAAGGAGGAATCGCACCTTGTTGGATACGGTGCGATCCATGACGAGCTTTTCGGGATTACCAGTGTCCCTCTGGGGGTATGCTCTAGAGTCAGCAGCATACCTACTAAACAGAGTACCCAGCAAGTCTGTGGCCTCTACTCCATATGAGATTTGGAAAGGCAGGAAACCAGAATTTAAACATGTTAAAGTCTGGGGTTGCCCTGCTCATGTAAAGAGGCATGATCTAGACAAGCTAGAATCACAAACTGATAAATGTAGGTTTGTAGGATATCCAAAGGAAACCTTTGGATACAATTTTTACCATTCTGGTGAAGAAAAAGTGTTTGTCGCCAAGAAAGCTGTCTTCCTGGAAGAAGAATACCTTCTCCAGGAGAACAGTGGGAGTAAAATAGTACTGGAAGATGTTCCAGATCCCGAAACAACTGCATTATCATTAGATTAGATAGCAGTTCCTGAATATGTTCAAGTACACACACATGAGCCTCATAAATCTGGTAGAATACCTAGACTGCCAGAATGATATGTGGAACATATCGCTGAAGGTGAGTCTAAGGTAGAATATAATGAGGATGATGATCCGAAAACCTACCAGGAAGCCATAGAAGGCCCAGAAGCCGAAAAATGGCGAGAAGCCATGAACTCATAAATCCAGTCCATGTACACCAACCAAGTTTGGAACTTGGAGGACTTGCCCGAGGGTATTGTACCCATCGGTTGCAAGTGGATCTTTAAAAGAAAGATCGGTGCTGATGGACGGATCGACACTTATAAGGCAAGGTTGGTGGCAAAGGGATATCGTCAAAGGCAAGGAATTGACTATGACGAGACTTTCTCACCAATTGCCATGATAAAGTCGATCAGAGTTCTGCTCGCCATTGATGCACATTTTGATTATGAAATCTGGCAGATAGATGTGAAGACTGCCTTCCTCAATGGTAACCTTGAGGAAGAGGTGTATATGATACAACCAGAAGGTTTCACATCCAAAGAATCTCCAGATAAAGTGTGCACGCTTCAGAAGTCCATTTATGGACTGAAGCAAGCTTCCCGGAGCTGGAACATAAGATTTGAGGAGGCTGTCAAGTCTTATGACTTCATTAAGAATGAAGATGAGCCTTGTGTGTACAAGAAGACCAGTGGGAGTGCAGTCACTTTTCTAGTTCTTTACGTAGATGACATACTACTCATTGGGAATGATGTAGCTATGATGTCATCAGTAAAGATCTGGCTGTCGAAAAACTTCTCCGTGAAGGATTTGGGAGAAGCATCCTACGTATTGGGAATACGGATCTATAGAGATAGATCAAAGAGGATGCTTGGAATGACCCAATCCTTGTACATATATACCATAGTCAAAAGGTTTGGCATGGAAAATTCCAAGACAGGTCTCATACCGATAAGACATGGAATTTATCTCTCAAAGGAGCAGTCTCCTAAGACTCCTGATGAGAGGGCATTCATGGATAGAATACCCTATGCATCTGCCATAGGATCTATCATGTATGCCATGCTATGTACACGGCCTGATGTTGCATTTGCTCTAAGTGTTACGAGCAGATTTCAGACTGATCCAGGCGAAGAGCACTGGAAGGCAGTGAAATGTATCATTAAGTACTTGAGAAGAACTAAGGATATGTTTCTTGTCTATGAAGGAGGTGACTTGAAACTGCGAGACTTTACTGACTCGAGTTTCCAGTCGGATCCAGATGATAGCAAGTCTACATCTGGATTTGTGTTTACATTGAACGGAGGGGCAGTGTGCTGGAAGAGTTCCAAGCAAGTAACCACTGCAGATTCGACGACTGAAGCTGAGTACATCGCTGCAGCTGAAGCCGCCAAGGAAGCAGTGTGGTTGAAGAAATTCATCACCGACCTCGGCGTAGTTCCCAGCATCTCTGAGCCTGTTCCGCTGCTGTGCGACAACAATGGAGCGATTGCGCAGGCGATAGAGCCGCGGTCTCATCAGAAATCGAAGCATATTCTGAGGCGCTTTCACCTTATCAGAGAGATCATATCCAGAGGAGATGTAGTAGTGGAAAGAGTTTCATCCGTCGACAATGTAGCAGATCCACTGACAAAGCCGTTGGCTCAAATTGTATTTGAGCGTCACCTAGAGTCTATAGGCTTATTGTATAAAGGTGATTGGCTTTAGTCCAAGTGGGAGATTGTTAGTTTTAGGTGGCCTACAAGCCAATCTGACTATTTAAATCTCGTTCATTTATTAATATAATGACATAATATTCATTATGTGTAAATCGTATTAATTATCGTTTCATAACGAAGTCCGTGAATATATGCTATAGTGATCAGATTATGATGAGATCATACTAATGAGACTGATCACTTAAACACGCATATTCTTAATCGTTCCTAGTCGGAGGATATCCGAGAAGGACATCGGATATCCGGTTAGACTAGTACAGATTACTCCCGCTCATATGATGAGGGTGACTAATCTCATAAGTCACTTTTGTGGAGACACTAAGGCGAATCTGTAGGTGCTCATTGGAGAATGAGTTCACTGAACTGATCCGACTGAATCGCTGGATGGTATTGTACCTCACTGTCAACCAGCTTGATTCTATTGTCGCAGTTGCGTGGATGGTCCTCGGACCTAAGACACCAAGGACACCTTGTCGGTGGACTTCTGTGCTTTGACCTTGGTTTACGAATCTCTAGCCACGGGATTCTAATACGCCAAGGATTGGGTACAGCGGAATTCCGTCGAAGGGAATTGTGTGTCAATAAGGAATCATTCGCTCTCGGTACTCAGAGGGAGAATGCTCTAGGAAGGATGCGCGAAAGTCCTTGGCCAGGGCGGACGATAATATCGGCAAAGGAGTTTTCCGATATTCATCAGCGGCATCCAATCCAAGTGAGTCGACCGGCTAGGGTTTGACAGCTCGCCATGCCCTGGGTTGACTCGAGAGCATTGTACGAATGAAAATTATATCCACGCGGTAACTGTCGGCGGAAAGGTTCCAAGAGTGGGTTACTTAACTCCAATACCTTCCGGGTTCACGCGGTGTTGCTTGGCACCCAACGTGATCGGAGGCCCGGTCGAATTCGATGTGCGACATCAATTCGATTGATTAATTAATTAATAAAGGGTTATTAATTGATTAATAAAGCCAGTGAGGAGTCACTGGGCTTGTTGGGCCATTAACTGGACTGGTACTTGGGCTTAGAGGGTCACACGCAAATGATTCTCAAGGCGATGGATAAATAAGTGGGTTTTATATAAACCGGGGGTTTTTATGTAAAACCGCGCGGTTAGTATAAAACATAGCGAACGGGCTGAGCAGGCCAAGCTGCTGCTAACCCTAGCCGCCCCTCCTCTATTTCTCTCCCTCTCTGGCGTCTAGACAGATCTAGATCTGCTCCGCCGCTTCTCCGAATCCCGTTCGACGGGAAATCGTCCGCACGTTGCGGCGATCGTTGCGACGACCGGCGGAGGTTTCGTGGGCTACAAAGAATGGGGAACGTGAGGATATCCGTCGCGAGGAGGATCGCGTGGACTTCGCTAGAGGCCGGGCACTTGCGCGGCTTGCGGTGTCGCACCGACGGAACCGAACGGTTGCAGATTCGAATCCACACACTGTGAGAATAGATTATCCGATAATCGTAGTTTTAGTTATTCGAAATGGGAACGGATCGCTGTTTAATATTTTATTTTCCGCTGCGTGAGCAATCCGGAGAAACCCGAGAAATCCCAACACCTCTCTCTAGGCATCACCCCACCACTCCCACACTGGCGCCGTGTCATTCCCACACCGACACAGGGTGCCTAAGCGCTAACAACTGTCACTTTAGGTCCACGGTCGAACAAAACACAACACAGTGCGATCCGATCACGTAGAAACCCTCGTCCTCGAGTACGCTTTTAAGCATGCATTTAACCAAATTATCTAACAATGTAAACATATGTTAATTGCATGGATTAATGAGGTTATGTCTTGAATCGCGTCTCCCATAGCCGACGTCATTAAGACCCCTAAACTGGTTCATACGAAAAATTGGCCTCAGAATAAGGCCTAAATCGCGTCGCCCCTGACAGCCTCCATTTAAATGGCGTCGCTGTCCCTAGACGCCATTCAATACAGAGACAGAATCTCCTGATCTGAGCTAAATCGCGTCTCGAGTGGAAGCTGCCATTTAAAATGGAGTCGTTGTCTCCAGACGCCATTTAGCACTCGCAGACAGGTTTCCCTTTTGGCCTCCCCCGAGTTACAAAGTGAGATTTCTCCTCCAAATCGCACAAAAACGTCAAAATGGAGAAAGTAGGAGAGAAGCCTAATTATTTCATAAAGAACCCATGAGAACATGCTTTCTACCCCAAAAGCACCCACACATATTTCATGCTTTCAAAGCGGAAAAATCATGATTTTAAACAAAACACTGCGAAAATCGTCACCCTACCGGTTACTTGAACTCCTCCGTGCTCCTAGCCGTCGAACCGCCACGCCACAAGTCGCCGCCGGTACCGCCGTGGACGCCGTCACTCTACCGGGACGTCGGCCGCCATCTGGAGAGAAATGTGTCGCAAAGGAAGTGGTGGTGGTAGTGGAAGAAGTTAGGAGGTTGAAGGAGTAGAGGGAGAGGAAGAATGGGGAGAGGAAAGGAAGGAGAAGGGGAAAGGAGGCGCCGGAGGTCCGAGAGAAGAGAGGAGAGAGAGAGGAAAGGAGAGAATGAGGGAAAGGAGGGAGGGTTTGCGGAGTCAAACTGAAACTAGGTAAAACGCATCGTCCAAGTTCGACGTCATTCAGACGACAAGTCTGGGCCGTACACTGACATGCCAAAGTCGTACTCTGAATGACGTCGACCATGCAAGACGCCATTTTGACAATAAGACCAGGGCCGTACTCTCACGGCCCAAAGCCAGCCTACGTAGCACAGCCTAAAATGTGTCCACATCGCCGGACGCCGTTTGAACCGCGTCTCGCAAGCTCCCGAAAAGGAACTCAAGCCCCAATCCCACAATGACCCAAAACAAAGGATCCGACACCGAAACCGACCCGATAACCAGATCCAAAACCTTAGTCCTTACAGCACATATTCACGAACATCATGATGAAACGATAGAAGAACAAATTAAACATAATGAAAAATGCTATTTTATTAATAATGGACGAGATTTACATAGTAGGCCACCTAAGACTAATAGGATACATGAAGCATATGAGCAATATTGTCAGAAGAAACAGGCAGCATGCCAACCAGTTGACCTTACTCCAAATTCTTTCCTGATCCGATCTGAGCACTTTGAAGATAAAACTTGGGAAATTGTTGTCAACCATGCCCTTATAGTCCCTCAATCCTTCATGCAATTTTTGTGATCCTTCTCTCATACTCTTTTAATCCCTTTTTGAGGGTATGACAAAAAAAGGGAGAACATTCTATCCAACATACCTTAGTGTTTTGATAATTAATTCTCTAATATGCATTTGTTACTACTTTGTTATTTTGAACCTTGTGTTATTTGTTGTACTTACTGTTCTTGCATTTTTACAAGTTTTGTCATCACAAAAAAATGAGAGATTGTTGAGTAATTTATGTATTTAATTAATGCCTATATTTTGGTGATAATACACTATGAAAATGTCAAAAACTAGTACTATATTGCTTTATATTGTCATATTAATTTAATTGATACAAATGCTCACAGCATCACTATTTGAAAGACTAACTGAAACATCCATTAGGTTTCAACCACTAATTGATTAACAGTATAAATGTTAATATTAATATTGTTAATCGATTCGTTTTAACATCGATTGTATAACTTCTCTTTTTTAGTTGATATCGTTATCGCTTAGCTAATCGATCCCTGACTTAAGTTTTTGCTTCGATTAATGCTATAATGCTAATCAATTAATGATTTGATTTCTCTTTGATTAACGTCATATTGCTAATCAATTTACTTGCTTTTCAATCGAACCGATTACTGACTTATCATTGTTTCGATTAACATTATAATTCTCTCTTCGATTACTCATGTGTTTCAAATCGACTATAAAGCTATCGTTAATCAATTTGCAACTCGCACTTACATTCGATTACTTTTGTCTGTATAATCGATTAACCTTATGTCCTTTAATCGATTATCTGTTTTTCTCGCTAATCGATTATCCGTATGCTATCGTGCTTCGATTTATCTCATATTTGTGAATCGATTACTATTGTCTCTCAAATCGATTAAGCCAACTGATTGTAACTATGATTAGTATTACACGGCTAATCGATTAATGGCTAAGTTTAATCGATTCTAAAACTCGATTGCAACTTCGATTATTGCTCTCTCTTTAATCGATTGACTGACCATTTATGACTTCGATTATCAGTGAACCTCAAATTAATTAATGAGTGTATTATGTAGCGATTATTTCTTCAATTATGTATCGATTAATGTGCTTATTCTTTAGCGATTTTGACTTCGATTATCTGTGATTGCTGAATCGATTAATGTGTTCACTTTTCAACAATTATTGGCTCTATTTGTTTCCTATGAACAAAGTCAAAGTGCCTGATCTTTATTCGATTCTTTTCTTATTATTTTAGTGATATTTTCTTCGATATTTATATCTGATCTATCTAGTGATTCAACTTCTCTTCAACCATAAATATTCATTGATTTATGTGTGAACTTGTTTTATTTTATTCAGTCGCATCTCTAACCCCACTTTATTTATTTTATCTACATGGCTAGAGAGATTATATATGATCTTCATCTAACAGTTTTTTAGCTTATTTTTAGATTTCTACTATTCTAACGTTAAGAGACAGAAAAAGTGTTGTTGTCTTTTTTAGTTCTTATTGGTCCAGTCTCAATCAGAAGATCTCTACCTACCTAGTTCAAAGTTGCACTTGATCACTTTTGACAACATGCACATGCTTCATTGCGAAGCTTCTAAGAGGTAAAGTTGAAGCCAGATTGCCTCTCTGTCACATCATGCAGAAGATTCTCTCTCTCTCTCTCTCTCTCTCTCTCTGTGAAAAATTTCAAACGTTAGATAGAGCATGAAGCATTGTCTCTAATGTTTCTCTCCATCGGTCTAACGGGCATATTTTGAAGAAACTGATATATTTGAATCCCTTGATCAAAGAGTAATTGACAACAAGAAGATGCAGAACTCAGAACATTGAAAAGCTTACTTCTCCATGTCTAAGCCACTTCTGTACTGAGAGAGAAAAGAATGTGAAAATTCTAAGAGCTTGAGCTTCCTTCATATACACACAGAAGCTCTTAGAGATCTTCAACCTGATCATGACCAGTGTTACTCGTTCCATCTTGATCTTGTTTTGTTCCTCCGAGAATACTTGTCTTTTAGAAGGCATCCTTTATTTCAATGTTTCCTATATTGTTTTTATTTTTCTCTTCCTATTTCTTAGAAGAGAGGGACTACAATTGTGCATGACGGTGTTATTTTCTCTTCATTGTGTTGAAGAGAGGATCAACTGAAGCTGGGGGTGGCTGGTTTGGTGTTTAACCTATAAGGGGTTTGTACCTTGTATCAACTGAACTCTCAAGAGGATTGCTTGAAGATTGATGTAGGTCTAGACAGACCGAACCCGATATAAACTCTATGTTCTTGTGTGATTGTTCTTTATTTCTTCCCCCTGTTGTGCGATTAGCTTTCAATATTTGCATTACTTTTAAAGCTTTAGTTTTTTATTACTCATTCACCCCCCTCTAGGTTCTCCATAGTCTGGGCAACAACAAATTGGTGATGAATTCTAAAACCATAATGAGTAGAAATAACCATAGGGAAGAATGTGACTAATTTTCTATTTTTTACATTTTTCATGATTTTTTAAAATAATATTTGTACACATTCAATCGACATCTATGATTGCGTTTTACGAACGGACATGATCGGACGGTAAAAATTAAGTCTTAAGAGATAGAAACAGCTTTAAGGAGGATAATTGAATATTTAAAAAACTATAATAATATTTATTTTTTAAAACATAAAAATAAAGTCAAAACAGTGCGTGAACCACACACATCGTAGCAAGCTATGTTCACCCCCTTTCTCTCTTTGTTTAATGATATATATATATAGAGTAGTTCATGCATGTTGTTTGAATGTAGGCATTGTTTTTTACTCTTTTCTCATATTAAGAAAATAATTAAATTAATAATAAAAATTAACTCTTAAATTATCCTCTTTAGGATTATTTCCATCTTTTGGAATTTTATTTTCACCGTCAAATTATGAACGATCATGAAACTAAACTGTGGCCGTCCATTGGGTAATTGTAAATTCATTTTTCTAAAAATTATAAAAACTAGTCAAAAAATAAGAAATTAGGCAAATTACCTTTAAGATTGTTCCAACATCTGAGATTCTAATATTCATTACCAATTTGCTTGCAGTCGATTGGATAGTTATAATCAATTCAGATATGATCGGATAATGAAAATTAAGTTCCAAATAATGTAAATTACTCTAGTGGATGATTGAATATTTAGAATTCAGTAATGTTTATTTTTTTTTTCAAGTAGTAAGGCTAAAATATACCCTGCAGTTTGTTAACACATATGCGAAATGTACTGTATGGTTTATCTACACAGTGCGATATCGGTGGCAAAATAAGAATGGTGCCTACTTCTTCAAAAACACTTTAGATCTCTAATTTATAAAAAATAAATTACATTCATAAAAATATTTATATACAAAATAATCGCTTCACAAATCACTTCATCTAGATGAGATAGGTGCACGGTAGGCATGATCAACAATTTAAAGTGAGCTTTAATGAGAAATTTGCAAATGACGATGTTGACTCAACATTGTTATTGATTAAAAAAATTAGTTTTTATTAAAAATAATTATAATAACTCTGCCATAGCCGATCTCAAGCCCGATTGAGAAAGGAGGAGAGTGTGTATTAGGTTGATAGCCAGCACTTAAAAAAATTTGTCACAACCTAATCATGAATTCTGAACTAATATTTTTCGCTAGTGCTAGGACGTTCCCTGGAAGTGACGAGTTACATCAATTCCTGAGTATAATGAGAAGTAAATAAGGAACTGCTAAAACGTTCCCTAGAAACGATGTGTTATATCGGCTCCTAGGTGTAATGAGAAGTGAGCAAAGGACTACTAGGGTATTCCCCATAAGCGACACGTCACAATGGCTCCCGATTGCGGTGGCAAATAAGCAAGGGTTCTCATGCATTGGACGAACATAAGTAAAGAAGTTAGTCCATAAGAATAAGAAGAAAATTTGTTTAACTACATGGAACATAGGAATCCTGACTGAAAAAAGGTTAAAATAATTAAACTAATGAGAGATAGAAGGATCAACATAACTTGTTTATAGGAAATTGAATGGAAGAACTCTAAACTTAAAGAAATTGAAGATTTCAAGCTTTGGTATGTAGGTAAGAGTAATAATAGAAATAATGTAGCTATTATCATGGATAACGAGTTTAAAGACAATGTGGTAGAAGCTAGAAGGGAGAGGGATAAACTCATATTAGTTAAATTTGTACTAAGTAAAAAAGTTTTAAATATAATTAGTACTTATGCACTTTCAAATAGGATTAGGAGAGAGTATTAAGAAAGAATTCTAAGAGAATTTTGATAAGATAATTCAAGATATTCTTAATGGTGAAAGGACTTTCATTTGGAGATATTTAAATGGTCATGTAGGAAAGGACAATAGTGGGTATGAGAAGGTGCATGGAGGCTTTAACTTTGGTGATATAAATAGTATGGGTAGGACCATTCTTGACTTTACTATTACATATGATTTAATAATTACAAATACTTATTTTAAAAAAAGAGATGGACATTTAATAACGTATAAAAGTAGAATGCATAAAAGTCAAATATATTATTTTTTCATTAAAAAAATTGATCGATCACTATGTAAAGATTGTAAAGTCATTTTTAGAGTCTAGCCTCTTAACATAGCATTTAATTAATAGATGTTTATATCCAAAAGTTGAAAAAAAAGAGTGTAATGAATAGCTACCCAAAACTTAAATGGTAGAATTTAAAAGGAGAAAATTTAAATGTCTTTAGAAAATGTCTATTAAAGAAGAATATATGAAATTCTGATGAAGAAATTAACATAATATGCAATAGAATGTCCACTTGTATAAATAGAGTAATAAAGGAAATCTTAAGTGAATCTAAAGGCAAAAGAATTTCTAAAAAAGAGACATGGTGATGGGATAACAAAATTTAAAAATATATTAACCATGAAAAAGAATACTTTAAAATGTGAAAAAAGAGTAAAAATGATTAAACTTTCAAAGATTACAAAATTGCAAAAATAAACACTAAGAAAATAATTAGTGAAGTTAAGTTAACTTTTGAAGAACTGTATCATAAGTTGGGAACTAGAGAGGATGAAAAAAATATATACAAACTTACTAAACTAAAAAATAAAATGAGTAAAGATCTTAATCATATTATATGTATTAAGAGCGAGAAGGATATGATTCAAGTGAAGGATTGCAAGATGAAGGAGAAATTGTGTACTTATTTTGAAAAATGATTAAATGGAGATTAATTTAGAGGTCATTGTTGTGAAGAAATCAATGAGTGTAATGGACAAATTAATTATCAATATACTCAACATATTAGAATTTCAAAAGTTGAAGATGTTCTAAAAAGGATGAGAGTGGATAAGATCTTTGAACCAGGTGTGATATCTATTGAAGTTTAGAAAAGTGTAGGTAACATAGGTATTAAGCGGTTTACTGAACTTTTCAATAAAATTTTAAAAAAGAGAAGAATGATAAATGATTGGAGAAGAACTATTGTGATTCCATTATTTAAAAATAAAAAAGATATTCAAAATTGGAATAATTACCGTAGAATTAAATTTATGAGTCATAGTATAAAACTTAGGGACAAAATAATAGAGAAGCATGTTAACGTATAACTAATGTTGCAGAAAATCAATTTGGGTTCATGCCTAGTAGATCTATAATGGAAGTTATTTTCTTACTGAGATAATTGATGGAGGAAATATAGAGAGATGAGAAAAGATTTATACATGATTTTTATTGATTTAAAAAAAGTCTACGATCATATATGTAAAGAACTAATTTTGTAGACTTTAGAGAAAAAAATATATCTAAAAGATATATTCATGTGATTAAAGATATATATGAGAAGGTTTCTACGAACATGAGAACTATTACTAGAGAGATATCATAGTTCCTTGTTATTATGAGATTACATCAAAGGTTAGTATGAAGTCCTTAATTTTTATATTAGTTATGGATGCGGCTACTTAACACTTGCATAGTGACATTCCTTGATGTATGTTATTTGCAGATGATATTATTCTAGTAAATGAGAATATTAAGAGTTTGAATGATAAACTAAAATAATTGAGATCTGTTTTGAAATTTAAAGATTTTAAAATTAGTCGAATTAAAATAAAATAAATAAAATATAATTTTAGTAATAAAGAAGTTGACAAGACATGTTTAATTATTATCGAAAATCAAATTATTCTTAAAAATAACAACTTTCGTTATTTAAGATCTATTATTCAAGATATAGATAGATCAAAAAAGTTGTCATTCACAGAGTCAAGACAGGTTGCCTGAAGTAGAGATGTACATGTAGAGTCTTTTGCGATCGTCAGATCTTTTTAAAATTCAAAAGTAAATTTTATAGAACTGTTATAAGACATGTTATGTTATGATTTCTAATGTTGGATTGTGAAAAAAAATTATGTATGAAAATTATGTGTTACTGAGATGAAGATGTTGAAGTGGATGAACAGTAGAATTAGAAAAAATAAAATTAAGAATGAATATATACGTAAAGACTTAGGGGTTGTTAGGTTTAGGTGGCCTACAAGCCAATCTGACTATGTAAATCTCGTTCATTTATTAATATAATGGTATAATATTCATTATGTGTAAATCGCATTAATTATCGTTTCATAATGAACTCCGCGAATATGTGCTATAGTGATCAGATTATGATGAGATCATACTCATGAGACTGATCACTTAAACACACATATTCCTAATCGTTCCTAGTCAGAGGATATCCGAGAAGGACATCGAATATCCGGTTAGACTAGTACAGATTACTCCTGCTCATATGATGAGGGTGACTGATCTCATAAGTCACTTGTGTGGAGACACTAAGGCGAATCTATAGGTGCTCATTGGAGAATGAATTCACGGAACTGATCCGACTGAATCGCTGGATGGTATTGTACCTCACTGTCAACTAACTTGATTCTATTGTCGCAGTTGCATAGAAGGTCCTCGGACCTGAGACACCAAGGACACCTTGTCGGTGGACTTCTGTGCTTTGACTTTGGTTTACGAATCTCTAGCCACGGAATTCTAAAACGCCAAGGATTGGATACAGCGGAATACCGTCGAAGGGAATTGTGTGTCAATAATGAATCATTCGCTCTCAGTACTTAGAGAGAGAATGCTCTAGGAAGGATGCGCGGAAGTCCCTGACCAGGGCAGACGATAATATCGGGAAAGGAGTTTTCCGATATTTATCAGCGGCATCCAATCCAAGTGAGTCGACCGGTTAGGGTTTGACAGCACGCCATACCCTGAGTTGACTCGAGAGCATTGTACGAATGAAGGATTATATCCACGCGGTAACTGTCGGCGGAAAGGTTCCAAGAGTGGGTTGCTTAACCCCGATACCTTCCGGGTTCACGCAGTGTTGCTTGGCACCCAACGTGATCGGAGGCCCGATCGAATTCGATGTGCGACATCAATTCAATTGATTAATTAATTAATAAAGAGTTATTAATTGATTAATAAAGCCAGTGAGGAGTCACTGGGCTTATTGGGCTATTAACCGGATGGTAATTGGGCCTAGAGGGTCACACACAAATGATTCTCAAGGCGATGGATAAATAAGTGGGTTTTATATAAACCAGGAGTTTTTATGAAAAACTGCACGGTTAGTATAAAACATAGCGAACGGGCTGAACAGGCCAAGCTGCTGCTAACCCTAGCCGTCCCTCCTCTTTTTCTCTCTCCCTCTGGCATCCAGAAAGATCCAGATCTGCTCCGCCGCTTCTCCGAATCCCGTTTGACGGGAAATCGTCCGCGCGTTGCGGCGACCGGCGGAGGTTTCGTGGGCTGCGAAGAACAAGGAACGTGATGATATCCGTCGCAAGGAGGATCGCGTGGACTTCGCTTGAGGCCGGACACTTGCACGGCTTGCGGTGTCGCACCGACGGAACCGAACGGTTGCGGATTCGAATCCGCACACGGTGAGAACCGATAATCCGATTATCGTGATTTTTAGTTTTTCGAAACGGGAACGGATCTACGTTTTTATTTTTATTTCCGCTACGCTGGAGATCCGGAGAAACCCGAGAACCCAACAGTGGTTTCAGAGCCAGGTTCCACTGTTTCTCGTCCCATTTCAGATTCTGAATTTAATATTTTCATGATTTATTCCATGCGAAAAATCCGATTTAGATTATGGAATTGTGTTCATGAGATGGACACAAATAATTAGATTATTTTTCTGTAATTTTTGGATTTTATTTGGGAGTTTTTGGTGTTCTTCGTTGGACGAAGAACCGGCTTTGCGACGGCTTTATTCGGGTATCCCCAATCTTTGGGAGGTGGGTCGGAACCCCGATTCCTTCAAGGAACATCGCCGGTCTCTGTGGACATCAAAGCCAGCACTGGAGAGGTGATAGGGGCTTTCTGTTTATCATCTTCACGGTTTTAAGAAAAACCAGAAAATTTAGATTTAAAGGAGATGAATTGGGGCTTGGCCAGCAGGATTCGGACCCCTTCGGCAGGCCCACCGGCCCCGGTAGGGTCGTACGGCACCGGTAAGCCGGCCGCCGGGAAGGGGGCCGGCGCCGAGGGCCGCTGGCCGCCACCTGCCACTTCTGTCGCCGCCTGCAACTCCACCTGGAGCTAGGGTTTCGGGTGGAAGGGAAGGGGGTCGGGTTGCTGCAGGGTTTGGACCGACCGGTCGGACCGGTCGGCCGGGCTTGGTTCTGGGGAGAACCGGGTCCCCGCTTGAGAAGCGCCAGGGGCCCGAGCCCATTGAAGGGTGGCTCGGGCCTGGCCCAGACCCTGGCTCAGTAGGGTCCGAGCCTGGCTCGGGCCTATTGGGCTAGTCCTCTTAAGCCCCTTTTTCACTCAAATCCTTTAACCCCTATTACCCTAATTTTAATTAAATTGGATCTGAATTTAAAATTTGAAATTGTTTTAAATTTTAATTAGAATTCAGATTTATTTAATTATTACTTTAATGATTTTGAATCATTAAGTAATTAAGGGATTAATTAATTAGCAATTAGTTGTTAATTAATTAAGGTTAATATTAATTTAATTGTTAAATTAATCATTAATCTTTACATGACTAATTTAAGGAATTATAGTTAGTGGTTAATAATTAAAATCTAAATGTTAGATTTTTAATTATTTGATCATCTAATTATTAATCAATTAGAGTTAGTTATTAATTTAATTGTTAAATTAATAATTAAATTTTAATTGACTAATTTATGTGTTAAATTAGTAATCCTTAATTAATTATTGTTATTATTAATTTAATAGGTAAATTAATGATAACTTTAATTATCTTATCTAAGAGTTGGATTAATTAGTTATTAATTAATTAGTGTTAACTATTGATTTAAGAGTTAACTTAATAATTAACATTAATTGATTAATCTAAGTGTTAGGTTAGTAATTAATAATTAATTATATTTGATTATTAATTTAAGTGTTAAATTATTAATTAACTTTATTGGACTAGTCTAAGAGTTAGATTAGTATTAATAGTCTAATTGTTAGATTATTAATGGGGTTTCAATCTTTTTGTTAGAATGATTATTAGAAGTGTTCTAATTTGCATGAAATAATCTGGATTATTAATTTGGAGTGTGTGCACATGTGATATGTGTTTTGATGCTTTTAAATTAGATTTGATTACATGATAAGTTAATTAAAAGTGTTTTCGAAATTCAAATACCAATTTTGATTAGATCCCAGCTTTTTGAAAGCCAAAGTTATCTATTTTTTAAAACTCTTTTATTTTAGCCATGTGATGCGCTGAATCATATGAGGGATGTTTAAAACACATCGTGGTCATGTATATGCACTTATTTAATTATTCATGTGATGCATGATGTGTTTGTGTGGATCGTGGATGAATGATGGATGTTTATTAAATTGTTAATAAATAGAGATCTGCGTATCTCTCCCTCTCTCATTTTCCAATGTATTTCTACATCCCTCTCTCTTGTACTCACCATAAGGCTCTCTTCTAATTACATGTAATTCTAAAATTATTGTAATCTGATCGAGGCAACTGAGGAAGGAGCGAGGACGATCCACAAGTGCAACCAGGAAGGCGATATGATGGAGATCTCTTGCCTATGTGTTTGCAGGTTTATCTAATTTAAATGTTATGTTAGATTGTGTGTGCGTTTAACTGTTGGCTCCAGTCAAATCCACTGTGCTATCCATGACCACACTAGACATGTATGTGATGCATTGTTTTTCTTTTGATTATGAATCAAAGGAGATATAGTATTTAGTAAATATATACGATATATTTATATACTATCACCTAGGAGAGACCAAGATAAAAGTTATCTAAATACCCTCAGGTAAACTCTAAGCCGTAATGCGAGTAGTTAAGAACTTACCGCGTGGTCCACCATCGTTATAGTCATAGGATTCGAATCACTTTAGACATGTTTGTTGTGCTATCTACAAGGCATGTTTAATTGGGAGGAGAAACTATGGCTATGGCATTAGATGCCTATATGATCGGGATAGAGGAACTATGTAGCTTTGTTATGCTATCTACAAGGGCTGCATGCAAATCTATGCTCGTCGCGTAACGATGGTTAGCTTAGACTAGAATTAGTGGCTTGTTGTGCTATCCACAAGGCCATTAAATCTCTAGGGACCGAAGCCATGATCAAATATTGCAAGGAGTTGCAAGTCCCATGAGTTGGGTGCTCTTTGATTATATTACCGTTTGTTGTGCTATCCACAAGGCTGTAGTGCAAGTCATTGAGATTCTGATCCCCACTAGGAGACTGTCGGCGTCTCCCGTTCTGTATAACTGAGGGTTATACAGTCCGTCAAAAATTAGCGGGAGTTAAACTTGAACAAACGACCATGTCTTGTTTTAAATTTTAATAATAGAACATCTGCTAAATAGATTTTGCTTATCTCCTGTAGGGAATTATGTCGTCGAATAACCCACTCCGTGGCATACTTGATGCCCTTTTGACTTACCTAATCTACTCGGATTGGTTCAGAAACCTAAAGAATGTCTTCAGATCTGAGCACAATAACTTTGTCCCTGGAGTTGATCCTCCTGCTAAATCGGCATTGGATGCCCCTGAAGCAGAGATGACATCTAACGATAAAGGATCGAAGGACAAAGGTAAAAGAGTAGTGAAGGGTGACTGCTTCTACTATAAGCAGTATGGTCACTGGAAGATGAACTGCAAGGAGTTCCTTCATGATAAAGCTCATAGGAAGGTGAAGTTTTCTGAAGCTTTAGATGTCTATATGATAGATATCAACTTGTCAGTTAGAGATTTCACATCTTGGGTATTGGATACCGGATGTGTTTCTCATATCTGTCATGCTGCACAGATGCTGACAAGCTAGTGCAAGTTGAGACAAGGCGACGTGGAATTGAGGCTAGGAAATGGCGTAAAAGTTGCGGCGATTGCTGTTGGGACAGCAAACCTCAGACTTCCATCAGGAGACGTCTTAGTATTAGAAGATTGTTATTATGTTTCTAACATAATAAAGAACATCATATCAGTGTCTTGTTTGGACAAGATAGGATATAGGTTGACTGTTGAAAATAGAAGTTGTTCGATTTATTATGGTAATAAATCAATAGCTTCAGCATCTTTAGTCAACGGTCTATATATCTTAGATGTTTCTTATTACAATCTTCAAATTGATAATATTCTTAAGAAGAACAAGAATTGTGTGAACCAAGCCTACATGTGGCATTGTAGACTTGGGCACATTGGCGAAAGCAGGTTGCAAAAGTTGCACAAGCATGGTTACTTAACAGCATTCGATTATGAATCGTTTGCAACATGTGAATCCTGCCTTATGGGAAAGATGGCAAGGTCTCCATTTACTGGACATGGAGAACGTACCAAGGACATTCTAAAACTAATACATTCGGATGTATGTGGTCCTATGTCCACCCAAGCGAAAGGTGGCTACTCATACTTCATCACGTTCACCGATGACTTCTCAAGGTTCGGCTGTGTACTTAATGAAGTACAAGTCAGAAACATTTGAGAAGTTCAAGGAGTTCAAGAATGAGGTAGAGAAGCAGTTAGGAAAGAGTATTAAATCTCTTCGATCAGATCAAGGAGGAGAATACTTGAGTACTAATTTCACGTAATTCTGAAAGGATAATGGTATCCTTTCTCAGCTAACCCCTTCATATACACCACAGATGAATGGTGTATCAGAAAGGAGGAATCGCACCTTGTTGGACACGGTGCGATCCATGACGAGCTTTTCGGGATTACCAGTGTCCCTCTGGGGGTATGCTCTAGAGTCAGCAGCATACCTACTAAACAGAGTACCCAGCAAGTCTGTGGCCTCTACTCCATATGAGATTTGGAAAGGCAGGAAACCAGAATTTAAACATGTTAAAGTCTGGGGTTGCCCTGCTCATGTAAAGAGGCATGATCTAGACAAGCTAGAATCACAAACTGATAAATGTAGGTTTGTAGGATATCCAAAGGAAACCTTTGGATACAATTTTTACCATTCTGGTGAAGAAAAAGTGTTTGTCGCCAAGAAAGCTGTCTTCCTGGAAGAAGAATACCTTCTCCAGGAGAACAGTGGGAGTAAAATAGTACTGGAAGATGTTCCAGATCCCGAAACAACTGCATTATCATTAGATTAGATAGCAGTTCCCGAATATGTTCAATTACACACACATGAGCCTCATAAATCTGGTAGAATACCTAGACTGCCAGAATGATATGTGGAACATATCGCTGAAGGTGAGTCTAAGGTAGAATATAATGAAGATGATTATCCTAAAACCTACCAGGAGGCCATAGAAGGTCCAGAAGCCGGGAAATGACAAGAAGCCATGAACTCAGAAATCCAGTCCATGTACACCAACCAAGTTTGGAACTTGGAGGACTTTCCCGAAGGTATTGTACCCATCGGTTGCAAGTGGATCTTTAAAAGAAAGATCGGTGCTGATGGACGGATCGACACTTATAAGGCAAGGTTGGTGGCAAAGGGATATCGTCAAAGGCAAGGAATTGACTATGACGAGACTTTCTCACCAATTGCCATGATAAAGTCGATCAGAGTTCTGCTCGCCATTGATGCACATTTTGATTATGAAATCTGGCAGATAGATGTGAAGACTGCCTTCCTCAATGGTAACCTTGAGGAAGAGGTGTATATGATACAACCAGAAGGTTTCACATCCAAAGAATCTCCAGATAAAGTGTGCACGCTTCAGAAGTCAATTTATGGACTGAAGCAAGCTTCCCGGAGCTGGAACATAAGATTTGAGGAGGCTGTCAAGTCTTATGACTTCATTAAGAATGAAGATGAGCCTTGTGTGTACAAGAAGACCAGTGGGAGTGCAGTCACTTTTCTAGTTCTTTACGTAGATGACATACTACTCATTGGGAATGATGTAGCTATGATGTCATCAGTAAAGATCTGGCTGTCGAAAAACTTCTCCGTGAAGGATTTGGGAGAAGCATCCTACGTATTGGGAATACGGATCTATAGAGATAGATCAAAGAGGATGCTTGGAATGACCCAATCCTTGTACATAGATACCATAGTCAAAAGGTTTGGCATGGAAAATTCCAAGACAGGTCTCATACCGATAAGACATGGAATTTATCTCTCAAAGGAGCAGTCTCCTAAGACTCCTGATGAGAGGGCATTCATGGATAGAATACCCTATGCATCTGCCATAGGATCTATCATGTATGCCATGCTATGTACACGGCCTGATGTTGCATTTGCTCTAAGTGTTACGAGCAGATTTCAGACTGATCCAGGCGAAGAGCACTGGAAGGCAGTGAAATGTATCATTAAGTACTTGAGAAGAACTAAGGATATGTTTCTTGTCTATGAAGGAGGTGACTTGAAACTGCGAGACTTTACTGACTCGAGTTTCCAGTCGGATCCAGATGATAGCAAGTCTACATCTGGATTTGTGTTTATATTGAACGGAGGGGCAGTGTGCTGGAAGAGTTCCAAGCAAGTAACCACTGCAGATTCGACGACTGAAGCTGAGTACATCGCTGCAGCTGAAGCCGCCAAGGAAGCAGTGTGGTTGAAGAAATTCATCACCGACCTCGACGTAGTTCCCAGCATCTCTGAGCTTGTTCCGCTGTTGTGCGACAACAATGGAGCGATTGCGCAAGCGATAGAGCCGCGGTCTCATCAGAAATCGAAGCATATTCTGAGGCGCTTTCACCTTATCAGAGAGATTATATCCAGAGGAGATGTAATAGTGGAAAGAGTTCCATCCGTCGACAATGTAGCAGATCCACTAACAAAGTCGTTGGCTCAAATTGTGTTTGAACGTCACCTAGAGTCTATAGGCTTATTGTATAAATGTGATTGACTTTAGTCCAAGTGGGAGATTGTTAGGTTTAGGTGGCCTACAAGCCAATCTGACTATGTAAATCTCGTTCACTCTCGGTACTTAGAGAGAGAATGCTCTAAGAAGGATGCGTGAAAGTCCCTGGCCAGGGCGGACGATAATATCGGGAAAGAAGTTTTCCGATATTTATCAGCGGCATCCAATCCAAGTGAGTCGACCGGTTAGGGTTTGACAGCACGCCATATCCTGAGTTGACTCGAAAGCATTGTACGAATGAAGGATTATATTCACGCGGTAACTGTCGGCGGAAAGGTTCCAAGAGTGGGTTATTTAACCCTGATACATTCCAGGTTCACGCAGTGTTGCTTGGCACCCAACCTGATCGGAGGCCCGGTCGAATTCGATGTGCGACATCAATTCGATTTATTAATTAATTAATAAAGAGTTATTAATTGATTAATAAAACCAGTGATAAGTCACTTGGTTTATTGGGCTATTAACCGGACTGGTACTTGGGCCTAGAGGGTCACATACAAATGATTCTCAAGGCGATGGATAAATAAGTGGGTTTTATATAAATCATGGATTTTTATGAAAAAACGCGCGGTTAGTATAAAACATAGCGAACGGGTTGAGCAGGCCAAGCTGCTGCTAACCCTAGCCGCTCCTCTTCTGTTTTTCTCTCTCTCTGGCGTCCAGAAAGATTCAGATCTGCTCCGCCGCTTCTCCGAATCCTGTTCAACGGGAAATCGTCCGCGCGTTGCGGCGATCGTTGCGGTGATCGGCAGAAGTTTCGTGGGCTGCGAAGAACGAGGAACGTGAGGATATCCGTCGCAAGGAGGATCGCGTAGACTTCGCTAGAGGCAGGGCACTTACGCGGTTTGCAGTGTCGCACCGACGGAACTGAACGGTTGCGGATTCGAATCCGCACACGGTGAGAACCGATAATCCGATTATTGTGTTTTTTAATTTTTCGAAACGGAAACGGATCTCTGTTTTTATTTTCATTTTCACTGGACGGGAGATCCGGAGAAATTCGAGAACCCAACAGAGATAACTCTCATTGACATTAAACTTAAGAAGAATAAGTTATAATAGTTTGGTCATGTACATCGTTGATTTAGTTTAGCAACAATTAAGACGTATGATAGAATTAAAATAAAAAAAAATAAAAGACATCGAAGAAAACTTAAGATGAAATAGTTGAATGTAATTAGAAATAACTTGATATTACTATGTGTTATTTTTTATTTGACAATAAATAAATTAAAATGGCGAGACATAAGTCATGTAGTCGTTTTTAATTAGTAGAGATAAAGATTTTGATGATGATGATTAAAAATAATTATAAATAAATAAAATTAATTTTAATTTTATATTGTAATCGAATTACGTCATCATTATTTGTGACCTCCTTTTCTTAGCGCCCAAGGCATGCTCGTCATTCCGGGCGTCAAACGTGAAGAGAAGAATTAAAGTAGTCGGAGAAAGGGGATCCTGGATAGTACATACGCGTTATTTTCGAAGTGGCATAGCGTTACTGGTCAGGGCAAAACATAGCGGAGACTCAAAATTAATTTATCTTTTAAATAAATTGGTCCTCCCAGAAGGTACCAGGAAGCCCCAGAGAGCCGATGCCTCTTATAATAAATATTAGACTTCTTTTTTCTGTCGTTCCATCCTAAGGTCGTCTTCTCGCCCAACTCAAGAAGGAGAGAAGGGAGACGAGAAGGAGAACAAGGGAGAAGAGGCAGATGGACTACTTCTACCAATCGGAGGCCTTCACCGCCGGCGGGTGGAGCTACGACTCCCTCAAGAACTTGGGCCCCCTGAACGCCCCCGTCCAGAACCACCTCAAGAAGGTGGGCGCGCTGTCGGTCTTCCTTCTTGTTGATCTTGTTGTGTTCGGCGATGTTTTCAGTTTTTTAATAGAATCTTAACTTTCGAGTTCCTGCGATGCCTTCTTTCGTAGCTGGAAGGGATATGGGCACTGATTTATTCGGTCGTTTGGCAGGGAGGGGGATTTTTAGCAGTGGCGTTAGGGTTTTGATGCTTCGGAATGGATTTCCCAACGTATTTGTATTTCTTCTCTTCGATTTATAACCCGGGTGGTGTTATGCTCTTCGGACATGTGTGCGCCCCTTGTAATTTTAATTTTTTAAATCAGATTCTCCGCTGCAGGTGTTACGACTATTATTATGATTATTTTGAATATGATGTCGTGGTCGTCGTTTGGGAATTTGCCCTGAAATTTGTTTCTCACACTGGATTTAGCTATCCAACAAATGTCTCTTATTTATTTTGGGTGAATATTTCTGTAGATCTTGAGAGGAGAAGGGGGGGGGGGGAGAATGGTAAAGAAATTATTTGTGTTTATGCATTTGAAAAGAAATTATTTGCTTGTTTTATGTGCAAGCAAGCAAGTATTTATAAACATCTGGTACGCACGGCAGGTTTACCTGACACTAAGTCTTGCTGTGGCGGCCTCTGCGGCGGGAGCATACCTGCACATCCTGTTGAACGTTGGTGGCGTTCTGACCACGCTCGGGTGCGTGTTGAGCATCTTCTGGCTGCTGGCTACTCCCCCGTATGAAGAGGTGCGTGGGGTCCCCCTCTTGTTCTGTCTTTAATATCTATGCTCTTGGTTGCCCTGCCTTGCCTTGCCTATGTGTTGTATGTATGGTGTTTTGTTCGACAGAGAAAGCGATTTGGACTTCTGATGGCGGCGTCTCTCCTCCAGGGAGCAACCATAGGCCCTCTCGTTTCAGTTGTTGTCCAATTCGACCCGAGGTATGTCAGTATGGCTTGCGATGCGAACCCATCAAGCGTTTGAAAATTTTGTGTTGCCTTTTTCATGATGGTATTACTATTAATTAATGCAGTTTTTTAGTGGATTAATCTGTTCTTCCCATGTTGTGGGCCTCGTATTTGAGCTTTGAGTCATCTTCTAATTTGCTCTGATTGGATTGGGGAAAACCGGCTGATTGGTTTTAAAAAAGCTCGAGCAGAAAGAGTTACTTTGCAGTTTCCTGCTGCGGTTTGGACTCCCCCTCTCTCTGTCTCTGTCTGTGTGTGTGTGTGTGTTGTACCATGTTTTTGGCTGAACCGATTTTGTATCAAGTTTTGATTGCGGTCGCCTCTTCATTGCTGCTGTTATCTTGATAAATTTTGGTCATCCGTACAATTCAATGCTCACAATGCAGATGACTCTGCCCTTGGGGAGTGACATTCCATAAATTTACATCTCTATGGCTTGTGGCGTGCTTAAGTTTACTGTGTTTGTCAGGGTATCCGAGCAAGTGGAATGAATTATCAGTTACTGTCGTGTTGGATGTCTGAGAGGTTTCTGTTTTATTCTCTTTCCTTTCCAGCATGAGGAGGCAAGATACAGATGCATAGTTGGATAACTTCATGGCTAGTTTACGCCCTGTTTGGTTCCAATATTAAGGCCCGTATAAGTATCATTTTTAATATTAATAGTGATAGAACTTTTTTGGGGTGTTTGGTTGGATTGTATTAATTTTAAAATTCCTTCACAATTAACCCTCCTAACTCCTTCAAACTTAATACAACTTTCTGCCTGTATTGAATCTGATATGAAAACCCCGAGACGTGCCCGATCCCGACCACCCCTGCACAGCACCTCAGATCTCTTCCTCTCTTCCGACTTCTTCCAGTGACATCTTCTTCACCTGTTTGCAAGCGTGGTTGTCGGAGGGAGATCGTTGCTGGCATCGCATAGTATAGACATGGCGATTTGCTGCAGAGCTAACCCATGTCCTTCATTGTTGCCATCTCCTTTGCTGCTTGCAAGCATCATCACAGAGGGGGATTGACGCCAGCATTTCAGAAGAGAGGAACAGCAGACCAGAGCCAAATAGATTTGCAATAGAGGACAGCCTTCGTTTGCTTGCCAAGATAGTCACTGGGGGAGATCGTTGCAGCATTGCAGAGGGAGAGGCACATCACAGCATGGCCAACTAGATCTGCGAGAAAGGCATGTAGATCTGCAGGAAAGCCAACCCAGTCTGTAGTAGGGCTGACTAGAGCTGCAGCAAAGACAATCGGACAAGGTGGATGACTAGGTGGGGAAGAGGCTAGGGGGAGATCACAGCAGGGTTGCCTAGATTTGCAGCAGAGGTGATCAGAGAAGGTGGAAAATAGCAAAAGTGAAAAGAAAAAAATCAGACTCGGATTGATTTTTTGTACAATCTTGATAAGTTGTGCATCAATAAGGGGCACATGAAGGATGCCCACCACCTGTTTGTGAGAAGGCTTATTCGAAAATAATCGAAATTCTAATGATTCCAGTATCCTAAAAAGAGTTGGTATCTTCTTGAACTAGAGTTTGAAGTCCAAAATTTCATACTTCATAGACCATCTAGTGCATTCAGAACATGATTTAATGTTGTTGAGTTTTAATGATTGAAATCATTGTACATTCATTTCCATATCCTATCATAATCAAGTAACTGGACACCCATGCCATTTTTATGTTTCAAGCAGCTAGAGCTAGTTTTTTTTTTTTTTTTATCCGTTTTACAATGCTTTACTTCTTAGACTATGAGCACTTAAGTATGCTTATATGTCACTTAACTCTGTGAAAACCATTCCCTGTTAATAACATTTCATCTTCATTGGTGACCTCTCAACTTCATTGTGATCCTATCGTCTACTCTAAACACAAAATGTGGTGCAGGACACTGATGGGCTTGGCTAAGCCCAAGTTGTGAAGCAGCACATGGGGTTTAGTGGACTGCAGGAGGATAATATGACTGGCTGACATTACATCTAAAATGGTTTGGGTAGATTGGTAGGTCGTTTGCTGAAGTTTAATGGGTGTGACTAAGCATAAGGTGATCCTGACTTGGATTTGGGCATGAAAGTGGATGTTCATTGTTGAGTCAAAGGGCCATTAGTTTGCGCATGAGTTATTTGCCATCTTAAAAGAGAAGAGAGGCTACATTGCTCTCCAGTCCACTTGGACCAAAAATATCTCAAGTTCTAATAGGAAATGTATCACTCTCCAGTATACAATCTCAAGTTAGGTATTTAGAGTGTTGAGGATTTACTCTCCCAGACTTGACTCTTATCCAATACATGAAGCTTTTACTGTAGAGTTGTGAACACTCAGAGCACCTACATTATGTTTCCTTTCAGTGACATTCAAAATCCTCCCAAGAAAATACCTCTTGCCTCTCGTGATTGAACAATCATGTCATACTGAGCACCCACAATTACTCTCTGGAAATCATTCCATTATAATAATATACTGCCCCACCCTCTTGTTGATCCCATGATATTCTTGCTCAAAGCTACCAATGCACCTCCCATACTCCTATTAAACCTTCAAATTCCTTCAATTCTTATCATTCAGATCTTACTGTATAATTTGTTTTAGAAGCCACCTTATAATTTTTCTTACCAAATTCCTTGAATAGTAACCTATGAAGAGCATTCAGTTGAAGTCTTCACATAATCTGGTTATATTGATTTTTTTCTTGCTTGTCTATTCTTTCTCATACATTATTGTCTTTGTTTCATTACCAGCACCTAGACTTTCCTTTTTATGCTTCATGGGCTAATCTTTATCTTGTACTTGTCTCTCAGCTCTTCAATTATTCCAATTATTAATAAGATTCCCTTCCCCCTTTGTTTCAGCTCTCAAACTATCTGAAACTTGAATATTATCTCTATACTCATTGCAAGCACTATTCCATGTTGAACTAAGAATGGGATAGAAAGATGCTAATTTGAACCCAATAATTTGCAACATTTCCAACTTCTAACTTTAATATATTATTTTTTAAAAATAATATTATAATAATTAAAATAAGGTAACATGGATATCAAAGATTTTGAAAACACTGCATGATAGTTTATAGCACATCAAATAGAAGAAAATATTATTTTTTAATAATTTATATTTTTTTATAGTATTTTACAGTACACCAAATTACTACGTAGTTATTATAGTGAATTAAAATTAATAGTAAGTATCATCCAAACAGCCTCGTATATCACTTTTGATATTGTTACAATTTCAACCGAACACCTAACAGGTTGTACCATATCAATTTTGATACTGATATTCAACATCATTAAAATATCAATACCAAAATTGATATTGTATCAAATTTAACACTCTAACCAAACAATTTTGATATTGATATTCAATATCTTAACATATGACATTATTCCAATTTGCAAGCAGAGAACTACTTTACGCTGCATCATTTTGGATGATAACCCCAAGGTCAACACAGAAACAGACGCAAGAAACCCAAAAAAAAAAAAAGCAAATACGCTATTCTTCAAGTCAAGGAAGCGAGCTTGGCTTAATTTTCATGATGGTCTCGTTTATGCTGAGCTACGTTTTGGCTTCTAAATCCTGCTTGTTAGCTCTTTTCTGACATCTTGGATAGGGTGTGCATTATAGGCCCTTCCTGCAAATGATTTGTCCGTGTTACTGTATCCATTGTACATGTGCTATTAGCGTGACCATGAAATGCTTAATTAAATCGTTGAGAACCTTGCATAGCTCCTTATTATCTTTGATATATTCCTCTTCATTGTGAGTTTGAGTAAAGGTGGGAGTGGATTGTTTGCAAACATCTGATTTTTTGCCCCTTGTTGAAACTTCAGAATCCTTGTAACTGCATTTGTGGGGACTGCAATGGCTTTTGGTTGCTTTTCTGCCGCTGCAGTGGTTGCCAAGCGCCGGCAGTACCTGTTCTTGGGAGGCCTGCTTAGTTCCGGTCTTTCCATTCTCCTGTGGTTGCAGTTCGCTTCATCCATATTTGGTGGCTCTACGGCCATGCTGAACATGGAGGTAACACGAGATTGGCAATCGGCATTCATTTCTTTGCATCTAATATTCCAATCCTTTTTCCATGGACTGTTCCTCGGTTAGCGTTTGCTCCTGCGTGCTTGTAGGCTGTCTTATAGTTCTCATTTGTTTCCATCATTGCAGATTTACTTTGGATTGTTGGTCTTCCTGGGGTACATGGTGTTTGACACCCAGCTTATCATCGAGAGAGCATACCATGGGGATCTTGACCATGTCAGGGATGCACTGCACCTTTATACCGACCTGGTTGGCGTATTTATCAGGGTTCTGATCGTTATGGTGAGTATGTCGTGTCTTCATGACAGTGTTATTGAAGGCTAACTCTTGTCTGCCTTTATGATATAACTGATGAGAGGGGATCCTCTCACTATGCTGCTGAATGGAAGTCCAGCATTATCGAGAAGGATATTGTGTAAAAAATTCCTTCACTTTAAAACTTTCTGGTTCCAAATGAAGGGCGAATCCTGCACCCCCCCCCCCCCTTTGTATTTTTCTTCTGAGCGGAGCTGCACTCTGAACTAATATGTGTGCGACTTTTTTGTGGTCCTCCTTTCAGTTGAAGAACTCAGCTCAGAAAGAGGCGAAGAAAAGGAAGAAGAGGACGTAAAACCTCCCGTGCATATCACATGTTAAAACGCAGCCAAAGGGAGGCCGGTCTTAGTTGGTCCGTGTGTGTGTAGGGTGTAACTTTGCTTTCTAACATTTCTGGAGTACTTAAATTCGAGTTTGTACAGACGAACGAGAGGGTGTCATGTATGGCAGTCTCTGTCGTCCAGTTGGTTTCTTTGGCTTGTCGAACGAAGGTACGTTAAAAGTATCATCAGATGAAAATCCCATCCGAGCATAATGTGACTAGTATGTATAACGAAATGGTTGAAAATTCTGCCTGACAAACAGTGTCGCCAAAGGATTGTTGGCCCTGTTTGGATGCAAGCATAAATGCGTGCGTTCATGTTTATGATGGTTGTGTTTTCTATTGGAACCTTAGTTTGGATGGTATGATTTGTCATAAACTCACTCAAGTTCATGCAAAACAACTAAAGTGTAGAAAAACACGTTTATGATAAATGGGTTTATTGTGTTTATGATAAGTCTATTCGTGTTTTCTTAAGTTTCATTCAAACAGGGCCATCGTGTCTTTGCATTATTCATCATAATTTGCAAATAAAATGTCGTCATATAGGTGAAGAGGAATTAATTAGGTTCTCAGATTTCTTTTAAAGGGAAAAATATTGTCGTATGGGTGTAGGGAAATTAATGAGGTTGTGAGCGTTCTGGTGAAAGGGAAGATTAAGCGCACTTTCTGGTCGAATGTGGTGGATACGTTTCTATTTATTTGTTTTTTTTCAAATTTAAATAATTAGAGATAAATAGAGGAAGCTTCTTTGGTAACTTTACTCCTGAGAAGGTACCAAGCATTTATTACCATTTCTTGGGAAAGATATTCAAGAGTTGTTTGTATACATTGAAAAGTTGCATTCTTTGTGGGATTTATTTTTTTAATCACTTCCTTAGTTTTATAGGACTCGATCTTTAAATTAATGTTTCCTCTTTAGCAGTGCGGTGATTACTGGTAGGCTTCATATAGTGGCATTTTTGTATTGGTCTTCATAAGTTTGCGAGACAAATCTCTCCCTTCAATTTTTTATCTTGTTATTAATAGTCTTACTAAATAAATAACATGTAAAAAAATGTGTTTACTTTTTAGCGTTTTGTCAAATATCTTTTATTTGACCTTAATTAGTTCTTAAACAAAGTTAGAAAATGCATAAAATATCTTTATTTTTTGTTTAACTCTTTTTTTTAGTTAGCACAATGTGTCAATAAAGGGAATGTCTTTTTTGTAGAAGTATTTTTGTTCAAATATTAAATTTAACAGTTGAGAATGAAATTGTAAAATGAAGAAACCGTGGCATTTTTGTCGTAATTTTTATTTAGTTAGATTAATAATAATAGGATAAAAATTAAAGAGATAAGTGTAATTAATTATGTAAAACTGTTATACATGTAATTATCCCTATTTACAAAGCAGATGTATGCTAATGTTGTCATAAGTCTCATAAAATCATTTTAACTTACGTGAACATATTTTAATGATAAATATTAAAAACGTGTTCAGCCAACTCAGACTAGTGGACGCAACTAACTACACGTTGCCCTTGGAAAGGGATCCAAATTAATAATTAACCTGACGTGTCCAGTCGTATCCCTCTGCCCCCTGCGCTTTATCCCTCCATATGTAGGAACGCTCTTAGTAAGAACTTGGGTATGTTCGTAAGTTAGAACCAAATTACTAGTCTTAAACTATCTTCAATTATCATGTCAAAAGAAGTATCCAAGGTTCTCAAAGAAGATCTCAAGACTATTGAATAGAATCAAATAGAACATAGGATCTAGGTAAGTAGAATAAATTAAGATGATCTCTGGTAGATGAAGAGATTATGTCACACATCATATCATATAAATTCACATAACTTAAATCATGGTCAAAACTTGGAATCAAGATATGTAGGCTAATCAAATCAAATCAACACGACTAATTATGTGAGATTCAAGGAGGCATACGTACTAATCATATAAGCATATGATATGTTATAACAGGGATCAAATCATAGCGAACATACTTATTCGAATGGGTAGGCATCTGGACCTTTTTTTTTTAGCACATGGAGTCATACATATGTATTGTCAAAATATATAGGTAATAACACTAAGGTTTTAGCTTTTGTTAACTTTTTTCGGTCATCTAAAAGGAGTTGGCATTCATTTAGCTAGTAAATAGTACATGGTTAGAGGATAGAAAGGGAGAGGACAATCTAATGAGGGGGATAGGGTCACATGGGAAAAAAAAACAGAGTGGGAGAACGGTGGATGGCGCCACTAAGTACAAAGCGGTATTGACCAACAGATAAAAACTAGAAGAGAAACATGGCCATTGGAGGCATCTCGATTGCTACTGGCTAGGCATTGGAAAGTCGACACTCACACATGCATCAAACGTCCGCTTCATCAGAGGTTCCAAAACTAGAAATCGGAGGAATGCTGCAATGCGAACCAGCTGCCTAGTGCAGTTGGTTCACCCACCTCCCTTGCAAAAGAAAGGTTTCAGGTTTGATCTTGGTTGGGGCCTAAAAACCCCCCAGCCATATGGCCTAACAACAATCCTGATGTTGTTGGGATATTTATCTTTCGGTATGTGGGATTATTTTTCCAGAAATCAGACGGATCTGGAATTATCGCCTAATTAGGTGGACCCTTCGTCCCGACCGGAATTATCTCCAACTTTAGAGAAAATCTCGGATTCCGATTGAATTCCGGTCGCTTGTAAATAGTTGTACAGACTCGGCCTCGGAGTCCTACCAAAAAAAAAAGGAACGCTGCAATGCCATTTTACTAGCCAGTCAGACGAGAGGAGGGGCTGGAGACGTATAGCTTTGGAAGGCATATGAGGTGAGCTTAGTATCTCGGGTGCCATTGCATATCTCCACAATCCCTGAAAGGGATACAAGGAAACATGATCGCTCCATTTATGAGTTCATCCAAGCACCCAATGAAAGTGTCTGAGACGACCACGATGTCAACCCTGCACAAACAACAATGGGGAAAATATGGCGGGGAGAGAGTTGACACAAGGATTATGGGGGAGGGAAGAACGTAGCAGGGAAACGCTGGGATGTAGGCACCGAATTCTTAAAGGTCCCCAGATAGATCTTGTTAATTATATATGTTCATCAAGCTAATTACATGACTATTTTGTATAGTCTTGTTCTTATTAATTAAGGCATCATATTCATTATGTGCAAATAAATTATATCGTTTCATAGTGAAGTCCGTAAGTATTTGGAATAGAGATTAAAATTAGGATGAGATTATTATAATAAGGTTAATCTTCTCTAAACACATATTTTTAATTGTTCCTAGTCGGAGAATATTGAAAAGAATATCAAATATCTAATGAGACTAATACAGGTTACTCTTATTTATAAGACAAGGATGACTGGTCTCATACTCACTTGTGTGGAGATACAAACGTGAACCTGTAGATACTCATTAGAGAATGAGTTCACTAAACTTATCTAACACTGAGTCATTCGATGGTAATTTACTTAACTATTAACTAGTTGATTCATCGTTATAGTGACGTAGTTAATCCATAGAGTTGAGACATTAAAGACATCTTGTAGATGCACTTTTGAATTATGACCCTAGCTTACAGATATTTAATTATGAGATCTAATTAGTTAAGTGATTGGATCCATCGGAGCATTTTCAAAGGTGATTGTGTAGTCTATGGGGGATCATTTGCTCTCGGTTATTAGAAAGAGAATATTCTATGGAGTGATGCCCAAGGGTCTTTGGCCAGGGCAGGGCAACATATTAGAAAAAAGTGTTTTTTGATGATGCTTTGAGGCATATGATCCGCGTAAGTGGACGAATTAGGATTCGACATTTAACTAAATCCTACATTCACTTGAGAGCATTAGTACGAATGAAAAATTATAGCCACAAGGTAACCAATGACAGAATGGTTCCTTAAGTGGGTTGTTGAATCCCAATGCATTTTGAGATCATGCGGTATTGCTTGCATCTAACTTGATTAAAAGTATGGTCGATTATCATGAGATGACAAATCAATTAAATATTTATTTAATAGTAGTAAATTACTTTAAGCTAGTAAAGGGTTAGTGGACTTATTGGGCTTGAAACTGGATTAGCACTTGGACCTGGAGGGTTACACGCACAAGGTTCTTGGTCGATGAGAATTAAGTAGAAACTTATATTAATTTAGGGACATTCGTGAAAAGTCATCTGAATTAATATAAATACACATCAGAGAGGAACCCTGGGCCAAGCTCCATGAGTATTTCAAGACTTGACCATCCCCCTTCTCTCTTTCTCCTCTGGCTGGCCTTCTCTATAGGAGGCATCCCCATCTATCTTTCTCGCACGCTTTGTTTTCGCCTTGTTGGAGGCATCACCCACATGTCGCAGGCACTTGTGACAAGAAGAAGGGTAAGGGTGTAAGGATCAGGTAGGGAAAACAAGAACATAGTGTAAATAATGATTTAAAATAAAATCATGCCGTCATCGATCCATTTGGAGAAAATTAGAATGAAGAACGGGTGGGCGTTCATCACTTTACGTGGATTCGAACCACCAACTATTCGGTTTCGATGGAGCGATGCCGCAAGCCGCACACGTGCCTAGCCTACATATATTCACGCGGTTCTCCTCTTCGGGGATTGTCCTTGTCTCTTCCCTTGGTTCGGCGCGAATGCCAAAATTCCTCCTTTGTGACGGTGCCCGTGGCATGTGGATGAAGGCCTCTGTTGATCGGAGACGGAAGCAGCGGAGGCAAATGAAGGGGGCGCCTGCCTCGATGGAGCGCCCAAGTCAAGAGAGAGAGAGAAAGAGAGAGAGGGCGGCCAGGAAGGGGGAACCCTAGAGCTTAGCCCAAGGTTCCCACACGATTATTATTTAGATTAAGTCAAATGATTTTTCATAAAAGATTTTAGGTTAATATAAAATCCACTTAATTACCCTAACTGAAAATCTTTGTGCGTGTGACCATCTAAGCCTAAGTACTAGTCTGATTTTCAGCTCGTTAAGTCCAATAGCACTTTATTGGCTTAAAATAATTAATTAATGTCACATATTCAATTAATTACTTAACCGAATTATATCTTCAGGCAAATTCAGTCAAACCTCCAATCAAGTTGAGTGCCAAGCAACACTATGATCTCGAAAGGTAATGGAACCTTTCCACCCACAGTTATCACGTAGATATAATCCTTCATCCGTACAATGCTTCCAAGTCAACTTAGAGTTAAGTAAATTGGCAAACCCCAATCAGTCAACTCACTTGGATTCAACGTGTCTAATCTATGTTAGAGAACTCCTTCTCTGACACAGTGTCCACCCTGCCTAGGGACTTCTAAGCATCTTTCTTAGAACATTCTCTCTCTGATTACTAAGAGTGAGTGATTCCTTATTGAACACACGATCACCTTTGAAAGTCTTTCGCTGAACCCGATCCTTGACTGTTAAGAACCTTGTGGTGAGGAATTTGTTAGACAAGGTCTAAGTCTAAAAGTCCATTGACAGGGTGTTTTTGGTTTCTTACGTTCAAGGACAATCTACGCAATTGTGACATTGGATCTAGCTGGTTGACAGTTAGGTAATTCTAGTGATCTAAATCAGATCAGTTCAATGAACTTATTCACCAATGAACATCTACAGATTCAACATAGTATCCCCATACAAGTAATTATTATAATGTTTCATGGCGGGAAGAACGACGGCACAATGGAATAAAAAATTAATTAATTCTTCCTTCGATTGATGTGCATCAATTATCAGATGTTTAGATCATAATAAGATAATAAACAAAACATGAAGATCGAATCTTCACCACTACGAGGATGAAAATCCATGATCGAATCGGAGACGAGTGAGTGGTCGATCTCAAAATCGCGAGCCGTTCAAGCGTCTGACCTCTAGATACGACTCTCGCGGCAATTTGGATCTCCTCCGCACTTTGCAAACACCGTCTAGATCTCACTCCATTATGAACAAAGAGGAAAGAGAGAGGGTGGCTCCAGATAGAGAGAGAAGGAGGGAGGATGACGGCTGGTTGTAGTGTAAAACCCTAAAGCTTGGCGCTAGGGTTCCTCCATAGCAACTATTTATAGACTCATGACATTTTTCAAAAAAATTCAGAAGTTTATAAAAACTTAAATCCTCTCCAGATCTGCAAAAACTCTTTTGTGTGTGGCCCTCTAGCCCCAACTATTTATTTGGTTTTTAACTTTAAGTCAATGACAACTAATTTGACTTAATTAATTATCATTCATTATATTATAATAAATTTCAATCCGATTATCACATAATCGATAGTCCATCATCGCATGATGAATTCTTCTAGCTTTTTGGTCATGATCGGCAACCTACTATAATAGCCTTTCGTCTATAGATATCATATAGCTATAGATCCTCATTCATGCAATGTCCCAGTCAGACCAGGGTATTGTTTAACTGCCAAACCCTGATATGTTTTAACATAATGGAATCTTATACTCAATATTAAATTAAATAGAAAACTCATTTTTCATTTAATTATACCAGGGATTTCATAGTACTATTATATAGTACATTCTCTCTCCGGTGACACACGCAGAGTGAATGATTCTATGTTGTCAACTCAATTGCCTTCGTAAGAATCCCATTGAGCCCAAATAACTTAGTATATAGAATCACAAACTTGAGATTCTTAAGTCGATAATTAAATACTTAGTGTCACTCAAGTAAGACATTCTTAATGACTCAGGTCTAGGATCCAACTATATTACTGTGACTGTAGAATACACCGATTGATAGCTAGTATGATGACCATTTGGAAATTCTAGGTCAGATCAATTCAGTAAACCCATTCTACTAATGAGCACCTGCACATGTACCTTAGTGTCACCACACTAGTGATCATAAGATCAGTCACCCTCATCATATGACTAAGTAACACGTGCACTGGTCTATCCGGATCTTCAATGTCTTGAAGATCCTACGATCATGAACAATTTGAACACATGCATCTAGATGATTGATCTCATTATCATAATCTCATTATGATTCAGTCATCATCGCATGTATTGCAGGACTTCATCACATCAAACAATAAATGCACATAAAATGATAAAATGTAATGAAGAATTGCCATTTATTATTAAATAAAAGTGAGATAATGATAATTACATGAAATGATACCATCACATTTAATGTGATTGGCTTGAAGGATAACATTTCTATCAACAATGAGATCAGTCACCCTTATCATATAAGTTGAAGAAACATGTACCAGTCTTACCATGTATCTAGTGTCCTTCTCAGATATCCTCCGACTTGGAACAATTAAAGGGTGTGTATTTGTAAGTTGTCAGTCTTAATATTATGATCTCATCATAATCCAACAACTATTGCACACAATCATGGACTTCACTATAACACGAATAATAATGATAACAATTAATAACTGAATACGATTCACACATAATGAGTGTGATCATGCTTTGGGTCCCAGACTCTTAATAGCCTTGTGGTTAGCATAACAAGCTATTCTAGTCTGTTTTAAGTTATACCATCATCACTTAACGAGCATAGATTTGGATGCAGCCCTTGTAAATAGCACAACAAGGCTACATTATTCATCTATCATGTTTAAGGCATCATCATGCACTTTAATTTGTCCTCAGAGTCTGACATGTCTTATAGTAGATAGCATAACAAGTTATTCTAATCTGGTTTAAGTTGTACCATCATTACTTAATGAGCATAGATTTGGATGCAGCCTTTGTAGATAGCATAACAAAATTACATTGTTCCTCTACCCTGTTTAAGGCATCATCATACCGTAGCTTTAGTTTGTCCTCAGAATCTGATAGGTCTTATAGATAATACAACAAACATGTCCGATATGATTCTAATCCTAAAACAATAATGATGCAAGGCAAGGTGATACATCCTTAATGACTTGAGCTATGATTTAAAATCTAATGATGAGGGATTTAATACAAATTTTATCTTTATCTCATCCTAGGAGATAATAAATAAATATATCAGATATATTTAACATATTTATTGTAAGGAATCGGCAAGAACGCAACGGAGAATAAAACGATTCCTATGTATCGGCTGCTGGGATCGTAAAATGGACATTAAAATAAACGCGGGAAGAACGGTTCTTCACCTTTGCGGGGTTTCGAATATCTCGTGGATGATTCCGACTCGGTAATCGCGCACGCGCACGATCTCTAGAGGTATCCACACGAGCTCCCGCTGCAGACGCGATTTCCTCCTCGACTTGAGTGCTCCGACCATATCTCAAATCCACCATGCGCGGAGAGAGATAGATCTACTCCAAGAGAGAGAGAAGGAGAAAGAGAGAGGAGATAGAGAATCTGGGGTGAGTAATTTTCCAACCAACTTTTTACCCCTCCCCCTTGGCCCTCCTTATATAGAAATAAGGATAAGCACAAGGATTAATCCTCATAATTATCTAAGAGTTTGGCCTTGGATAATTCTCCATTAAATCTTCATGTTTATCCTGCGGCTTTTCATAAAAACCTAGATAAGCATGAAATTTAACGTCTCTAACCGTCCGACGAGAACTCTTATGTGTGTGACCCTCTAGGCCCATATATCAGTCCGATTTTAGGCCCATTAAACTTAGAACTGATTCTAGAGTTTAATATTTATTAATTAACATTTAAACATCATATGTTAAATGATTAATTTAATAAACAAGTGGATTATCATCTGATGATTAATTCACTTGGCCTTCTGATCATGAATAGCACCAAACACTACCTCATGATCCCAGAAGATATAAGGGATATTGTTCCCTTCAATTGAACCTTTCCGTCTGCAGATACCGCACAGATAAAATCCTTCACTCATGCAATGTCCCAATAACGCAAGGGTATGGTTTTATAGTCAAACCTTCTATCGCATTATCCAGATAGATTCCAGTACTCAGTTAATATCTAGAAAGACATCTCTTTCATTTGACCATGGCCAGGGATTTCTGTGTACACATCCATAGGACATTCTCTCTCCAGTCTTATACCAAGAGTGAGTGATCCCTTGTTGTTCACTCAATTACCTTCGCAAGCTTTCCACTGTATCTGAAAGACCGACTATCGTGGACTTAATGGTTAAAGTCCACAAGTCAGAGAATCAAGATACAATGGTCCACAAACAAGGTATCATTGGTGACTCAAGTCAAAGGACCAACTGTGCTACTGCAACGATTGAATTCTCTGGTTGACTAATAGGTATAATTACCATCCAGCAATTCTTATTTGGGTCTGTTCAGTGAACTCATTCTCTAATGAGCACCCACATGTTTGTCTTAGTGTCACCACACGAGTGAATGTGAGATCATTCACCCTCATCACATGAGCAGACATAACTTGTGTCGATCTTATCGGATATTTAATGTCCATCTCAAATATCCTATGATCGAGAACTGTTTAAGACAAGTGACTGAGGATATTGATCTCACTATCATGATCTCATCATGATTCAATATCCCATACATTTGTCTACGGACCTTCATTACGATAGTTAATTTGCGAGAACTATAAATGAAGAAATGATTGCCTTTATTAATAATTTGAACTAGAATGTACAATGATTGGCTTTGAGGCCACCCAATTCTAACATTTATTATACCTAGAATAATTATATTTGATTTCAAATCAAAGTACAACAGCATGTCTCAATCATACAAGTTATTAGTGTGCTCATAGACAACATAGTAATCAAACTGGAGCCATACAGTTTATCACCATTTTAAAAACTATAACACTTATATTAAAAAACCAACAAGCACATAGCCGGGTGATCACATCTCATGAGCGTCTTCCTGATTGTTATTGTGGATGATCCTCGCTTCTCTTCAACCAACAGGTTCAATTAAAAAATATTCAATGATACACTATCAAATATAGATTTGTAATAAGAAAGTCTTATAGCGAGTACATAAAAGATGGAGGTAGAAATAAATTGGAGTGTAGAAGAGTGAGGGGGGCACATAGGAGTCAATAATTAACAATTAATTAAACTTATCCACACACATCCACATTCATACCATCATATGACATGAAAATGTTTTAAGTGCTTGTCTATGACCACCAGATTAATTTTAATCATACCACTCATGATATTGCACATTAAATGAGGACTAAATTTTACAAAAATAGAATAGTTTGGTTTTCATAAAACCTAGGATTCATCCAAAAATTGATTTTATTTAAAATTTTTGAAAAATTCAGATTCTAATCATACTTCTAAATCTATATTCAAAAGCAACAACACATCATCATGTGCATATGAATTTTAGGGAATATGTGCTTCAGTAATATCACCAATCTTCACAAAGTGATATATCAGAATAACAGACGTCTCAAAATATCATATTTGAGACAAAATAGAAGTACTGCATATAGAAATCACTTATTTCAAAGGTCAATCTTACTCAGTTCTCTCTTAATATTTCGATAGATTTCTAACAAAATTTAGATATTTGCATATCAGATCAATAGAGTATTTTCAACGAAAATTTATAATACAATCTTACTATTTAGACATGCATATAAACCACAACATTAGGGCCAGAAGAACAGAACATAATCCTTGTGCCTGGATAATGGCACTTGGGCCATGGTCCGAGATCTGTCTTAGGATTTTCAGAGATGCCAGTTGCCCTCGGACCAGTATTGACCCGATATTGATGGAAACGCTTCCACCTCACATATCATTACATGCCCACATGATGGCAATGTCTATTTCATAGTAATATTTTCATAAGTATACAATTTGCAAATGATCATAAATGGATATACATAAGAAGAACATGAAAAGTACGAGCGTCTTGATTTACTGAACATGAACATGATTGATCACAAGATAATGTTTTTGCTTACAGAAATAAATGAAATCATGATAACATTACATAAAAAATTAAATGAGATTTTATATAAATAAAGCAAATACTTTATGCCAATTTACGTCTTATATTGAAGATTACAAAATTTGATAGAATATTAGCACTAGTTCTAAAAAAAATCATTTTTTTATCACAAAATACGAATACACGGATATCTTATGATTTTTCATAGTTTGCAACAATTAAATCACAACACGCTCACTAAATCACTGTATTTTTTCGTTTACATAAAATCTCAGGTTTAAAATTATTAAGGATGACAAATCAGAAGGAATAAAGGTAGGTACGTTATCTACCTACCTCATAAATGAAATGCGCTTAAAACTTATAGGCCATGTGTGTTACTCAAAATCAACTCAATCTTCGTCATTAGGTGCAGAAGCTAATCGAATCCCTAGAAGTAACCACAGTAGAACAAAATCTCACCCCCGCATCACGAATCAAATGAGAACCAAAAAATAAAAAGAGAACAAAAAAAATAAAGTAGTAAACAAAGAGAATAAAATTATACATAATGATTTAAATTTTAAGAAAGAACAAGAGATTGGGGGGGGGGAGAGAACTTGTTCATATGCTTCATGGTTCCTGTTAGTTTAGGTGGCCTACAAGCCAATCTAACAATGTAAATCTCGTTCATTATTAATAAAATGGCATAATATTCATTATGTGTAAATCGCGTTAATTATCGTTTCATAATGAAGTCCGTGAATATGTGCTATGGTGATCAGATTATGATGAGATCATACTAATGAGACTGATCACTTAAACACACATATTCTTAATCGTTCCTAGTCGGAGGATATCCGAGAAGGACATCGGATATCCGGTTAGACTAGTACATATTACTCCTGCTCATATGATGAGGATGACTGGTCTCATAAGTCATTTGTGTGGAGACACTAAGGCGAATCTGTAGGTGCTCATTGGAGAATGAGTTCACTGAACTGATCCGACTGAATCGCTGGATGGTATTGTACCTCACTGTCAACCAGCTTGATTCTATTGTCGCAGTTGCGTGGATGGTCCTCGGACCTGAGACACCAACGACACCTTGGCGGTGGACTTCTATACTTTGACCTTGGTCTACGAATCTCTAGCCATGGGATTCTAATACGCCAAGGATTGGGTGCAGCGGAATACCGTCGAAAGGAATTGTGTGTCAATAAGGAATCATTCACTCTCGGTACTTAGAGAGAGAATGCTCTAGGAAGGATGCGCGGAAGTCCCTGGCCAGGGCGGACGATAATATCGGAAAAGGAGTTTTCCGATATTCATCAGCGGCATCCAATCCAAGTGAGTCGACCGGTTAGGGTTTGACAGCTCGCCATACCCTGAGTTGACTCAAGAGCATTGTACGAATGAAGGATTAAATCCACGCGGTAACTGTCGACGGAAAGGTTCCAAGAGTGGGTTACTTAACCCCAAATACCTTCCGGGTTCACGAGGTGTTGCTTTGCACCCAACGTGATCGGAAGCCCGGTCGAATTCGATGTGCGACATCAATTCGATTGATTAATTGATTAATAAAGGGTTATTAATTAATTAATAAAGCCAGTGAGGAGTCACTGGGCTTACTGGGCCATTAACTGGACTTGTACTTGGGCCTAGAGGGTCACACACAAATGATTCTCAAGGCGATGGATAAATAAGTGGGTTTTATACAAACCGGGGGTTTTTGTGAAAAACCACGCGGTTAGTATAAAACATAGCGAACGGGCTGAGCAGGCCAAGCTGCTGCTAACCCTAGCCGCCCCTCCTCAGTTTCTGTCTCCCTCTGGCGTCCAGGCAGATCCAGATCTGCCCTGCCGCTTCTCCGAATCCCGTTCGACGGGAAATCGTCCGCGCACTGCGGCGATTATTGCGGCGACCAGCGGAGGCTTCGCGGGCTGTGAAGAACGACGAACTCGAGGATATTCGTCGCGGGGAGGATCGCGTGGACTTCGCTAGAGGCCGGGCGTTTGCGCGGCTTGCGGTGTCACACCGACGGAACCGAACGGCTGCGGATTCGAATCCGCACACGGTGAGAACTTCGATAATCCGATTATCGTATTTTAGTTCTTCGAAACGGGAAACGGATCGCTGTAAAATTTTTATTTTCCGCTGCGTGAGCGATCCGGAGAAACCAAGAAAACACAACAGTTCCCACTAACAGTAGAAAGAGAGAGGGGGAGAGAGAGAGAGTGATCAAAGATATATATGCATATAAAATATGAAAAGGGGGAAGAGAGAGATAAGAAGGGGGGATAGGGTACATGCTCCCTTCCCATCCTTTTGTACCTCCTATCTCTATCCATTCCCACCCTCACACTTATCCATTCACAAGCCTCCTCCTTATCCTCACCTTATTCACCATAACCTTTATCTTCTATTAATTTAAGTTTTGAGTTATCTTAGACCATAATTGTATAAATATCCTTTCAATGTATATTTATGCCCCAACCAATAAAATATGTGTTATTCTTATATCTAAACTTGTACCAAAATTGTATAAATACTTTTCTTTTATCTCCTCGCTGATACTAATAGCTCTCTCTTTACAAAGATAATAATATATCCGCATAAAATTTATTCTATTAATATATCTTTAAAATAAAACTAGATATTGCATATCATTTTTAAAGCATTCTCTATCTGTTTACTAAGAGCGAATAATCCCTTATTGACCACACAGTGACCTTCGAAAGTATTCTATTGTACCTGGTCACTTGATTGATTAAGATCTATAAGCCAATGTCAAAGTCCAGAAGTTTACCGACAAAGTGTCTTTGGTGTTTCAAGTTAAAAGATCAACCATGCAATTATGACGATGAATCAAACTAATTGAGAATTAGGTAATTTACTATCCAATGATTCATGTTGGATTAGCAGTGAACTCATTCACCATTGAGCACCTATCGGTTCATTTTAGTGTCTCCACACGAGTAACTATAAAACCAATTACCCCCAACATATGAGCAGGAGTAAGCCGTACTAGTCACACCGAATATTTGATGTCCTTCTTAAATATTTTTTAATTAAAAATAATTAAGAATATATGTTTAAAGAATGTTAATCCCATTATTATGATCTTATCATAAATTTAACATCCATGGCACATATTCACGGACTTCATTTTGAAACGTTAAATTGTATTTCACATAATGAATATAAATGCCTTTGTTATTATTATAAGAACAAGATTGTACAAGTCGTGTGATTTGCTTGAGTATATATATAACTAACACATTCTAACTTTGTTTGTAGATTATGTAGCCCCATTAGTAGATAGACTCAAGATAACCTGCAGAAATAGTTGGGGTTGGGCATAGTTTAAAAGAATGCAAGTAGGTTCTAGATTTTACACCCAAATTTGAGTTGCCGGAGAGAATGATTAGTTGTTTGATCAACTAATTGTCACTGATGTACGAAACCAATGGATAGAACATAGGACGAAAATGGT
This sequence comes from Zantedeschia hybrid cultivar, assembly GCA_030544215.1. Lineage (NCBI taxonomy): Eukaryota > Viridiplantae > Streptophyta > Magnoliopsida > Alismatales > Araceae > Zantedeschia > Zantedeschia hybrid cultivar. Next base: position 42,238,950 of record JARZZO010000015.1, read on the forward strand.
CAAGTTGCGACTCAGAGGAATGATAGAACGCAAGTGGAGAACAAATGACCGACATTGTAAAGAAATTGTTCAAGCTTTGAAAGAACCATTTGAGTCTTTTGCTTTATGCTGGCCTTTGCATTTGAAAATTGGGCCTTTACCTAAACTTATCCTTTTTCCTTTGTTGATGGATCCTAGAGGTTCTATACAAAGAGGGTTATTCTTACTTTTGGAGATCCTCTAGAGCATTCTAATTGAGCTTACACATTCAGAGATCCTCCTTCATGGAAGGTTTCCAAGCTCTCTCCACCACTCCTATTTACTCTTTGAGCCTAGCACAGGCGAGTCCCAATCATCTCCACCTTCTTCTTGAGCCCCCACCTGCTCATCTAGGTGGAAGAACAAAGAGGAAAGGGTTAAGAAGTCCTCTCCCAGTTGCTACTAATGTTCTTTTCATCTAGGGTTCAATCTATAAGAATGTACATCAATTATGTTTCTTTTATCTTATTTTGAGACAACTTGCATTCTTACTATCAAATATTGTATTTGATCTTTTATTGTGGGTTTAAAGTCTCTGAGCTTGCGTTTGGCACTTTAGGTGCTGTGAAGTGGTGAATTGGATCACATCGATTAGGGAAGTGTCTTAAGTTTATTTATAGGGATAACTACATATATAACTCACTTACAGAGCTAATCACATTTTTGCCCCTCAAAGTTTTGCCCTGTTATTAATAATCTTACTAAATAAAAATTATGTCAAAAATCCCTTATCGTTGCCATCGTTTAGTATTCTGTTAAATATCTCTGATTTAACTATGGTTAACCTTTAATCAAAGTTTACAAAAATCTAAAATACCCTTTTTTTGCTCAACTCTCTTTCTTTCTTTCCATCTCTCTCTATCTCTCTTTCTCTCTATTTGGCACAATGTGCCAATCCAAAAACAACCTTTTGCATGGGCATTTTTGTCCAAATATTAAATTTAACACTTGAAAACAGAATCTTTAACATAGGACATTTTTTTACATAATTTTCATTTAGTAATGATGTAGCCGAAGCTATCACGACCGGATTCCAAAGCTGGAATCCGAAGTTTTGGATCCGGAGCTGGGTCGGATCGGTCTAAGAGGCCCAACGGGGATCCGGAAGGCGATGGATGCAAAGACGCAGTTGAGGATCCGAAGCCGAGGGTCGCTCGGTCGGGTGTCGGCTTGCCTCGGGAAGGTGTGGCCGAGGTCCGTCCGACTGACGGGCAGGCGGTGCGGGACCGAGTCTCCTTCGGGAGAGGAGGATCAGCCGGCGAACGGCGTCGAGACCGGAGGGAGGAGTCCGAAGTCGGCGGTCGAGACCGACTTGGTGAGGTCGGCGAAGATTCGAACCGAGCCCCTGCAGGAGGGAGAGAAGAAGAAATCGGTCAGTAGGAGTCCTGGGCTTCGGCCCTCAGGAACCTCCTCCGACGGTTAAGTTAGCTTCTGAAGATGATTCGATTCAGAAGACGAAGAGTAGCTTTAATGCTTTTTGGACTATGGTCCTTGAAGGTCACGGAGACATACCTTTGGCAATAAATAGCGGTGTATTTATAGCGGAGGATAGATGATGGTTAACGGTGATAGCCGATATAGGACTATGTTCCGGGCTTATTGGTAAACCGTCATAGTGCCTAGTCCTCCACCAGAGTGGGCCGGATGCGGCTGTTGGGCCGAAGGGGGTTGGGCCGCTGACGGGCCGAAGCCTGCTGGGCCGAGGGCTACTGTGCCGCTTACGGGCCGAAGGCTTTTGGGCCGCTGATGGGCCGAAGACCACTGGGCTGCCTGCTGGGCCGAGGGCTTTTATGCCGCTTATGGGCCGAAGGCTCCCGGGGGGTCTTTTATTGCCGCTGTCGGGCTGAATTGGGGTTGGGCTTGTTTTAATGGGCCGAATCGGATTCTGCCTCATCAAGTAAGATTATCAATAATAGGACGAAAATTTGAGGGGTAAAAATGTAATTTCTTATGGAAGAGGATTATATATGTAATTATCCCTTATTTATAATAAAAAATATAACAAGGTGTTAGAGGGTGGAAGTTGGCCTAAGAATTGGTTTGAAGCATTATTAATTCTTGGTGCACTTTGTGGTTGATCCTTTTTCCCCTCCTCCCCTTCTTTTTGTGGTTTTGGGCGTTGTGCTCTAGGTTGTGCATTTCATCACGTTAGCATTAGTTTCCGTAAAACCCGGCTTACCCCTCTCGAGTTTGTGAACACTATTTTTTGAGTTTGCTTTAGGGAGATGATTGATTGGAGTAGTTGATGGAAGTATATTCAAGGAAAACCAAATTTATGCTGCCCTATTCATCCTCAAAATGTTTTCACTTAAATTAGAGTGAAAGATTTAAATTTAATTGGTTCTGAAGTATACCGCGGTTCTAAGTCAGGCTTCAGGAAGAATTATTTTCGTACTACTGTCATTCTTTCATATTAAATACGACAAATGAATTAATTTTGTAAAAGCGCGCCTTTTTTTGTTTTTTTTTTTGCCGGTGTTGACAGGACCAAAAGACCTGACCTGAGCACGAGACGGGGGGGAGAGAGAGAGAGAGAGATGGAGGAGGAGGAGGTGACGGTGCTCTGGAAGTCGTCGCTCTTTCACTCCGACCAGCGCCTGTGCTCTGCAGACATGCTTCCTCCGTCCGAGGTAGTTTCTAGTTTCATTTCTATTCTTGTTGTTGGCCGCCAGCCGATAGTTTTGGTTCTCCATTCCGTCGCACCCGTGTCGTGCGTGGTTTCAGGGTTTATTCTTCTTCTATGCCTCCCAGGTCCGAGCGAGAATCGAAGTTGCAGTCCTTAACTTTCTCAGGGTCTTGTCTTCTCCATCACCCGCCGTCTCCCAGCTCCCCCTGGTTCGCCTCTCTCTCTCTCTCTCTCTCAATCCATCCATCTGTGATTTCTCTTTGGAAACTCTAAATTTTTTAAGGTTGCTTCAAGGAAGACCGTGGTCCACGACAACAAGGGAAAAATAAGGAACTGAACGCTTCTTCTCTCTCTCTCTCTCTATATATATATATATATATATATATATATATATATATATATATATATATATATATATATATATATAACTAGTCTGCTCGTTTGGGGAGCCTTTCTATTTCATTTATAGCACTCAGATTACAACAAAAATTGGTTATGGATGGTGCTACATCTTCTTCTGGCCAACCATCTGTAACAACCTCAATCCACCTAACAACCCGATCGAGTACAAAAAAACTAAGAAACAGAGTTCCGGTGCTACCGCTGAAATCGCTTCAAATGGCCATTATGGACGTTATCTACAGTACACTTTTTAAAAGTCTTAACAATTCCTCCCCTCCTTTTTGAAGGACCTTGTCCCCAAGGTCGAATGTAGGATAGACTGAAACAAATTCATACTAGTCCATCCAAGTAGCATCTTCAGCGGATTGTCCTTTCCATTGGGTGAGTGATTGTGGATCTGGTAAGTTGTTTCTGTTGAATTAACGGCGGCCCAAGGGAAGTGCGGGCTCAGGCTTACTGACAGGAAAGAAGGTAGGCAGTGGCTCTGCAGGTGGATTAACTGGACCATGTGCTTTCTTCACCTGGGAGACGTGGAAGACATTGTGGATGCGGCAATGATCCGGCAAAGCTAGGCGATAAGCGACAGAGCCAATGCGGGCGGTAATTTGATGTGGCCCATAGTATCTAGCAGCCAGTTTGTTGTTAAATTGATGGACTACAGAGCCCTGGCAGTATGGTTGTAATTTCAAATAAACACTATAGTGTTTATCCAGCCTGTGTGTGTCAGCCAATCTCTTCATTCGAGCTTGAGCCTTAGTTAGGTGTGCCTTCATTTCAGCTAGCAATTGATCTCGAGTGATAAACTTATCTGCAACATCTTGGACTTTTGCAGTGCCTGGAACATAAGAATGTAATGTGGGAGGAGGGATCCCATATACAGGTTGAAACGGAGTCATGCCTATAGATGAGTGTAGTGAAGTATTATAAGAATACTCTGCCCAAAGCAGCCAATCCAGCCATTTATTCTGCTGCCAAGAATGAAAACAACGAAGATAAGTCTCCAAGCAACGATTGAGTACCTCACTTTGGCCAACTGTTTGTGTATGGCAAGCCATGCAGTTTTACAACATTTGCTAGGGATGCCACTACATCTGCAGAAAAATGGGTGCTTGAGAGCTATAAAATGAGCATATTTTGATAGGCGATCCACAACAACCAATATCAAGGATTTTGATTGAGACATAGATAACCCTTCGATGAAATCCATTGCTATATCAGTCCAAATATGATCTGGAATGGGCAATGGTTGAAGAAGGCCTGCTGGGGACTGGGAAGTAGTTTTGGATCTCTGACAGATATCACAGCTTTGAATATATGTTTTGACATCCTGATTGATGCCATGGCAGTGGAAACTCTGCTTGATTCTGTGGAGAGTTTTGTGGTAGCCAAGATGTCCACCCCCAGGAGAGTCATGGCAAGCTTGAAGGACATCAGACTTTAGGTAGCAACCAGGATGTAACAAAATCCTGTTCCTGTAATACAACAACCCACCATTGTAGGAATACAGAGCTGGGTTTAAATTTCCAGCATCCCATTGTGACAAAATCTCTTGAAATATGGGATCAATCTTATAGGCATTTAGCAAGTCAGTGGACCAATCAGACTGTATCTATGAGTCCTGAAAGTAGTCTTGTGGACATCTTCCTCTGACATTCTAATTTGATGGTACCCTGAACGCAGGTCCCATTTTGAAAGGAACTTGGATCCGTGTAACTCATCCAGTAAGTCATCAACTAAAGGAACAGGGAATGTGTCCTTCACAGTATTCTGGTTTAAGGCTCTATAATCAATACATAATTGCCATGAACCATCCTTTTTTCTGACTAAGAGTATAGGGGCAGAGAAAGGGCTGTTGCTCACTCTGCATAACCCGGAACTCTAGAGTTTCTTAACATGTTGCTCAATGATATTTCTTATGATGGGGTGGATGCCTATGCGAAGGAATATCAATGGCTTTTGATTCATCTAACACCTTGATTTTGTGATCAAATTGACGCACTGGAGGCAACCCTTTAGTTTCAGAAAAAGATGTCTGAATATGAGTCTAGTAATGCAATCAGGTCAGCAGGCATGTTACTAGATAATTAAGAGGTGGCAGGCCCAGACAATGGCTGTAAGACTTGAATGTCATAAATTGTCTTAGCGTCACGAAGTTCCTTCTTAATTTGATTTCCAGAGATCAAATTTACTTGTTCATTCTTCAGAGAAGAAAACCAGTATTCTTGCCCTTCTAAGGTAAATTGCATGGTCATCTTTTCCACATTCACTATGATAACCCCCAAAGTACGCAACCGGGTTGCCCCTAATAGAAGATCAAACCCTCCCAATGGCAGTACCAATAAATCCAAGGAGATGGTGAGAGACTGAATATGGAGCTGAACATTGTAACAAATACCTTGACAATGAATTTGGATTCCTGAAGCAACCTTGACAGGGATCTGAACTTGGTGGTTTGCTTTGAGGCCTAACCTCTGAACAACTGAAGGATCCACAAAGCTACGTGTGCTGACACTATTAATCAAAACCAGCACATGCAGGTTGTTTATAGGACCCATTACCCTCAAGGTATCTGGGGACTCCAGATCAGTTACAGCCTGTGAAGATATTGTAGGTTGAATAAGGTTCGGTTCAGTAAAGTCAGGATTGTCAACCTGTTCAGGCTCACTGTCATCCTACTCAAGATCATCCGGAATAACTTGCAAAAGAAATATTTTCTGGGCTTGCACACATGGCCTTTAATCCATTTATCATCACAGTTGTAACACAATCCCTTCAATTTCCTTTCTTGTAACTGTTGTGGGGTCATCTTCCTGATAGGAGGGTTGGGAGAAGGAACTGGGGTAGGGAGTAATGGAGGCTGGTAATTCGGGGCAGGATGAAAGGAAGAATTTGAAAAGGAATGTGGATGTGTCACAAACTTCCTTTTAGACAAATATTTTTGCCTCCGGGATTCTTGCTATTTCCATAGCCTGCAGGAGAGACTGTGGCTTGAAAGACCTAACTTCACAAGATAGATCATCCTTAAGACCACTCAGAAATGTCCCCAACAGATGTTACTCCGAGACCCCAGAAATCTTGTTAGATAAGCGTTCAAATTCCCTCTGGTAATCCAGGACAGATCCCATTTGTGTCAGTTTACTAAGGGATCCATGAGCATCCAAAGAGGACACTGGACCAAATCGGACCTCCAAGCTATCAACCAGCTCATTCCAAGAAATGGAAGACTTGTTATTAGTAAAATGCCAAAACCATTGCAAAGCCTCGCCATCTAGATAATATGAAGCCATAGAAACCTTTTGAATCTCAGGGATTTTGTGGAAACTGAAGTATTGATTTGCCTTGTACCTCCAGATAGCTGGATAGATAGATCCATCATAAGAAGGTAAATCAAATCGTTTGGGTCGAAACAAGGGAACCAGAGTACTAGATTCGTCAGAATGCTACGATTCTTGCGTGGCTCTTGATCTAAACATGGCAGGAGGGAGCCCATCGCCGATCCTCGAGCTCGTGTAGATGCCACCGTTGGAAGAACACGAAGAACAAGCAAGAACAGAAGAGGAAGAACGAGGGCATTGGAGAAGAAGTAGAGAAAAAAAAGAGGGAGTGGACGGGAATGGTAGAGGAACGAGCACAACAACTAGTCTGCTCGTTTGGGGAGCCTTTCCATTTCATTTATAGCACTCAGAGTACAACATAAATTGGTTATGGATGGTGCTACATCTCCTTCTGGCCAACCATCCATAACAACCTCAATCCACCTAACAACCCAATCAAATAACAAAAAAATAAAAAAAAAGAAGAAAGAAAGAAAAAGAAACGAAGAAACAGAGTTCTGGTGCTACTGTTGAACTTGTTTCAGATGGCCGTTAGCTACAGTACACTTTTTAAAAGTCTTAACATATTAAAATCAAAATTAGAATTCCAACCGAATGATACATTCAAAATAATGAGTGTAGCTTACAAATGCTCCAAACAACACCCACAGCTCCACCTTCTGCTGTACCGATTGATTCAACTTCAAGGATCTGCCTTTATGTAGATCAAACTATTTGCAGATTGAACTTTGGTGTTTGGTCTACAGCTTCATCACTTACTGAATAATTTATTATAGAATAGCAGCCAAATGAGAGATTGTGGCCCCAGTTTGGTACATGTCATACTAGAACTGTCAATGGACTATGCTAGGTCAGATTGGGGTCAGAGAGGTTTTGGGTTGGGTCTGTTTTTTTTGTAAGAATGTTTTGACACAAATTGATCTGATCCTGCTTCTGGTGGATTGAGCAAGTTGAATTGGGCTGCATCAGTTTTCTATAATTGACAATTTATCATAACATGTTACCTGACTTTTGGCTTCTTTGGTATTTGTCTCAGAAACCCTAATTCCTAGCTTCTGCGTCTTGGCTTTTTGGAGTGTAGTGCCCTCCTAATCATTGAGATATATGATGCCAACTGTTGTTTTCTTTTAGCACGAAAGCCTGGTGGGCAGACTACCTTGGTGGAAATGCAAGGATGTAGTCTTTGTAGGCAATAATGTGGTCAAGTGGAATCAAAATAGTGTGAAGCAATTCAGTTTCCTTGAAGAAGGCTTAATGTAAATGAATTGGCTACTGTCATGCATTTGAGAGAAGATTGAGGATGCCACTGTCTTTGTTGTTAGAGTATAGGTAATATGTTCAAGAGAAGCCTAGAGTTGAGGTACCTAAGTAACTCATTCTAGGATCCTCACTATGCATGTTTATATGTGACGTGTAGCTACCTTGTGGATCCATTGGATGGTGATTGGTGATCTATTGAATTTATTCATGAATTATATGCTCTTCATCATAGGCACATTAAAAGCTGCTGCGGTAACATTTCTTTGGTATCATCAAATTGCTATATCTTTAGGTTTTGTTTACATCCCTACTTAGATGGCCATGGAGATGAGTTGTAGTATATAATACTGGTCATGGTAGTGGGTGGAGATAGACCTGTCAAAACATGCCAAATATTAGTGCCTAGAATACGCATACTCACGTGGTTGGATAATAATACCCAAAAAGATCTGTTAAATGATCTAATGATCTAGATCCACTTTCAAGTTTCATGAAACATGATACTTGTATGAACTTGAGCCTGGTACTGACTTGTTTATGGACTACCTGATAACTTAAGAATAAAGATCCATGCTATATTTCATTTCCTGTTTGTTAATGAACCTAGATAAAAAGTAAACACTGGTCAACCAAAAAAAAGAAGAAGCAAACATTAAAGCCAACCCATTTTATCTTTATGCAGTGACCTCATTGGGTCTTTCCTAGGTTCAGTTTTTAACTTTTAGCTTTGGGTCCATACAGAACTTCTATAGATACCCCCGGTAGGGATTTATGACTTTCTTTATGTAAATTGATGTTGATATTGAAATGAACAAAACTAACTTAGGTGCCTCCCCCCACAAAAAGAAACCCCTCCCCCTCCCCATGTTTAAAAGAATAAAAATCATGAACAAAATTTTAGAATATTCAATTACCCCCCCATGTTTGTTCCCATCCATTGGTTTAATTTTTACCGTCCGATTAAAAAACTCAACTATAACTGTCCAATCAAGTGTGCCCTTAAGTGAGGTCAAAACTAAAACCATAAGGGATGGGATCAACCCTAAGGGTTAATTAGAATAATTTCTTATTTTTGACTATTTTTAATATTTTTAACAATATCTTTTGGCACGCATTCAATTGGATGGTTAGGATTGGCTTTCACGATTGGATGGTGAAAATTAAAGCCCCAAAGATTAGAACAACCCTAAAGGGCTTAATTAAACATTTTAAACATTTTAATTATTTTTATTTTTCTAACATGGAGAGAGGGGGATTCTTGGTAGGGGGTGCATCTAAGTTAGATGCACAAAAATAATTCAAAAAAAAAAAACACGTTTGTGCTACAGAATAGTTCTCCAGTGTGGAACGTGCTTTTGTACGGGGCGGGCCCACGTGCGGAATCTGTGGCCCGTTTCATGCGCGGGCGAAACTATTCTGTCGTGTGTGGAATGGAAGCCATCCGATCATTTGATCGAATGACACTTATTTTTTCGTTTTTCTTTAATTTTTTTCTCCTCCCCCCCTCCTCACATCCCTACCCTTCCGTGAATTATGGGCGCTGAAGGTGCTGCAACAAAACTTTATTTCCTTTAGAAAAATTAGAATCGTTAGATTAAGATCCAATGGCACACTTTTTCCTTGTGACGGAGTTGAACCAACTACCTCCGTCTTACTATAGCATTTATTTATATGTACATATATATGTATATGTAATATACATATATGTATATATATGGACATATATATATATATATACATACATGTACATATATATACATATATATAGTTATGTATATATATGTATGTATATGTATATATATCATATATATGTATCTATATGTATATGTATACATATATGTATGTGTGTATACATATATATATATATACACACACATACATATATGTGTGTATACTCATTGTTTTTGACCCCTTCATATTAATAAAATAAATAAAATTTATCATAATTTTTTTAAATATTCAATAACCTCCCTTAGGATTGTTTTCATCTCCTGGGATTTTATTTTTACCGTTTGATCATGGTTCAATCTTAAAACCTAATTTTAGCCATCCATTAGGTACATATAAATCATGATTTTTAAAAAATATGAAGAAATAGTCAAAAAATAGGAAATTGGTTAGATTGTCCTTAGGGTGGTTCTCATTTCTTGGGGTTATAATATTCATCACCATCTAACTCGCACAAGATTGGACAGCTACAATCAATTATGATACGATCCAATGGTGAAATTTAAGCTCCAAGCAGTGAAAATTATCTTATGGGAGTAATTAAATATTTAAAATTCTATGGTGATTTTTATTTTATTTTTCAACATGAAGGTATAATTAAAATGTACTGTGCAACTAGGTTGCAAAGATGGCCTTGGTTGCAGCACAACATTCCTCTCTCTATATATATACCCCGGGGCCCATCTAAGTTAGATGCGGCCCCTCGAAAACACTCCCTCCCCATGTTAAAAAAATTAAAAATCATCAATGATTTTTAAATATTCAAATAGGCCCCCTAGGATTGTTCTCATCCTTGGGGCTTTAGTTCTTTAATTTTCATCGTTTGATCTTGAAAATCAATTGAAGCTGTCGGATCATGTACATATCAAAAATCAATATCTAAAATATTGACAAAATGGAAAATTTGTCAAAGTAGCCCTTCGGATTGATCCCATCCCCCTGGGGTTTTAGTTTAGATCTTCAATGAAGGACACAGTTGATTGGACGACTACGATTAAGTTGGGGGTGGAGAGAGAGAGAGAGAGAGAGAGAGAGAGAGAGAGAGAGAGAGAGAGGAAAGTTACTATATAGCCAACAGTACGATCGCATGGCATCTTTGGGGGGTTTAAACCTCTTGACTAGTGATCAAAATTAAACTCCCAAGGGATGGGACCATAGTAATGTCCTATCTTTTAGTGTCTTTTTTAAAATTTTACACCATTTGATCATGAAACTCAACCATGACCGTCCAATTGAGTGCTTGCAAATTTCTTTTTTAAAATATAAAATCATCAAAAATAGAAAATTACTCCAATTAGCCCCTTAGGATTGTTTTCATCCTTTGAGGTTTTAAGATCCCAAAAGTGCCATGCAGTTAGACTGTTGGCCGTACAATATCATTCCTCTCTCTCTCTCTCAGCCTACTGTCATCGTTGCCATCACCATATGCTATCGACGCCTCCTACTGTCTTACCGCCGCCGCCTCTTCCTTTCTCTCGCCCTCGCCTCTCCCCTTCTCTCGCCCTCTGCCCTGCTTGTCCTCTCTCTCTCAGCCCGCTGTTGGTGCGCCAACGAGCCGCTGGCTGCACTATAGTGGCAGCCTCATCCACTGTCGCCATCGGCCGCCATTGGCTAGTTGTCCCCAACTGCTGCCAACTAGGTCAACCCAGCCAGCCGCCAGTAGCAGCCACAACCAACAGTAGTGGACCCAACCATCGTTGGCTCGCCTAGCTGGCCGCCCTTATCTGGCCTACATGTACCCAAGCCTTGTGGGCCTCGCCAACTGGCAGTAGGGCCATCGGTCCCTGCCACCCTCCTGTCAGCCCTGACTAGCTATCATCAAATTCACCAGGGTCGTCCGCCGAGCTTCCTTCTCCCTGTGACATCTTAGATTTGCATCACCATGAGATCTGCTCCGTCGAGTTCGTTGCCACGACTGCAGGCCCATCAACCGACTGTTGTCTCCATTCCCTCTTGCCTTTGACTGTTATCCCTTGCGAGGGGTGGCCCCTTTTGTTGTACGTTTGCTTCCTCTTCCTCCTTTGGGGACAGGGTCACCAGACGTCCTTCCCCTATGCGCCAATGTAGAGATATGCATTTTCCAACCCTTTTGACTCTTGTTTTTCTTATATTCGTTGTCATCTGCTGACAACTTGTGAGGTAGGGAACCTAGCCTGTGATTCATTTCATTGCCAACTTGGGAGTGTGAGACCCCCTTCCCGAAGATCTTGGCTGAACCTTGACTATGGTTGTGATAACCTAGACTTGCGGTAGATCCTCCATTACCATCTCACATTTTCTCATCACAAGGAGCAACTTTTCAGGTCCAATTTCTATTGTTTGGTGTATTTATCCTGCTTTTACTATTTTGTGCGTTAGTCATCTACTGCTGTCGTTATTTGCTAATTGCTAATCTCACATCCATGATAGTGTTCCCATTATGTCCCGATAGCTTGTCCCTTGTCACAAAGATAAAGCTTTCATGAATAATGACACATGGATGCGTAGGTGTCAAAGTTCAAGGGTACTTCCTTCCAAATGGAGACACATAGGCACATGTGTCAATATCTAAGGGCATTTCCAATCAACTCATTATTAACGGAGAATGATTGACTAAATGATGACGCATGGCTGCACAAGTGTCAAATTCTAAGAGATTTTTGTCATCAACTCATTACTAAAGGATAAACATTGACTAAGTGGTGATGCATGGCTTCATAGGTGTCAAGTTCTGAGGGGAATCTCCTACCAACTCATTACCAAAGGATAAGCATTATCTAAGTGGTGACACATGGCTGCATAGGTCAAGTGCTAAGGATTCTCCCTTCCTACTTACTAATAAAGGATATTTGGCAAATGGTGACACCCCGTCACTTAGGTGTCAAGATACTACGTATTCCTTGCCACCTCATACTCTCCTTGCTACCTTAATATTACACTTGTCGCTTTGCAAACATCCAACTTCTTAGCTTGCCACCACATCAAACACATGTCCAACCTTCTAATTTGACTAATATAATATTTGAAAACTCTATAATAATAAGTCATAATACTAATTTTATCATTACCTCTAACTACCTTATTAACACTACCTCTTCTAACTATAATTCTCCTTCATGATTCCTTTTAGTTGCAATCCTAAAAAAATTTCGTCTAAAGAATTATGCAAGTCCCCTAACATATCTGAATTAGCAAATAGTATTCATGAACAAAGTTGCAGACCTTCGACTCTTCTTTCCAATGGATCTAGAGAGTTATTTATAAAATACTGAACCTGTGTCAATTGTGTATATAGACAGATATTAACATAATAGGCTTGAAGTAATGGCTTAATTGACCTAATGGACTTGGTGAATTAATGCAAAATGCACAAAATGAAGGGTATTACAAAGATTCAGGTTACAGTCCAAACTTTATCCACTATCATGTAATTTGTCTTCACAAGAGGAGAGCCATCAAGAATACCTTAGAAGGACAAGGATGAGATCAGACTATTCATTAGACAAATTGCATGGAGTTGTCAGCTTGAGCATTCAGAAGCATCATCTTAGGCTCCTTTTGAACCATGCAGTAGTCGAAGTATATGTTGTAGTTATCTAAATTATCTAGGTGGCTATTATGCTTATCCCCTATACACGTAGACATCATCCCGCCATTCTATCTGTAGTTGGATAGTTTGTCATAGTCATCTATGCTTATATGGAGGATGACAATAATTAATACACATTACTTAATGGACTACAGCCAGATGTATAACTATGTACTAACGTCTGCAAAATTGGACCGACCATCAAACTGGAGAGGCCTTTGGTCTGGTCTATTTGGACCGACCGCTTAAAACTGATATTCCGACCAGACTATTATGTTCAACTAAATAATATTTAACATATGTATATACTGTATACATTTGCATTTATTTTTTATCACAAAAATTAGTGCCTTTATGGTGTTCATACTTTATGGTTAAGTGATAGTCTTGGGTTTAACTCACAGGGATCAAAATCTCACTGACTCATGTATGTGGTCTTGTGGTAACACAACAAACCACACAATGATTAGAAAGTAGTCAACTCTTAACACTTGCAATTTCTTGTAATATTTGGTCATACTTCTGCCCCTAGATTTTGTAATCCAGTTAAACTATACCATTGTTATTAAATGAGCATAGATTTGAATGCAACCCTTGTAGATAACACAACAAGGCTACACTACTCCTCTATCCTGTTTAAGGCACCTTCATGCCATAATTTTAGTTTATCCTCAGATTTGATAGGGATTGTGGATAGTACAACAAACCTACCCGATCTGATTCCAATCTTAAAACTATAACGATGGAGGGCCACGCGATGCATTCTCAGTGAGTCGCATTACTACCTAAGTTTAAACATAGGAGAGATTTTATTTAAAGTTTTATCTTGGTCTCATCCTAGGTGGTAGCAAATAAATATATCGCATATAGTTGGATATTCACTATACCTAGAATAATACTTTTGATTCCTAATCAAAGTAAGAATAGCATGCATCAAACACTTAGGGTGCTCATGGACAACACGGTGACCAAACTGGAGCCGGGTAGTTTGTCACCAAGTAAATTAATATAACTTATGAAATTTAGTACACACATGGTCAAGTGATCACATCTCCTAGAGTCCTCCTGGTTCTTGTAGTGGGCATCCTTACTCTTCCTCAACCATTAGGTTCAGTTACATAAATTTAACAATGGGTTTAATATCCAGAATTTACATGTAATATGAGAAAGCCTTATGGCAAGTACATAATAGGAGGGAGATATAAGTACATCAGAGTGTAGAGACAAGGAGGCATGCAAGCCTCAATAATAATTATCAAATTATTAAAATAAAACTCAAGCCATACACATCCATATCCACAACCACATCATTACACGGCATGCATTTTAAGTGCTTGTCCATGACCACCTGATTAACTTTTAATCAATTATACTCATGATATAAACATCAAAAAATATTTTATTTTTAAAAAACTTGGGATCCAATCAAAATTGATTTTATTTGAAACTTTGAAGAATTCAGATTTTAAACATGCCCTTAAATCTATATTTAAAAGTTGTAACATATCAACATGTGCAAAATTATTTAACTGAAAAAATTATAGAACAATTCTATACATTTTGGAACACTTCTGAATAATTAATCCAACCTTTAGAGTTTAGACTAGTCTTGTGTGATATATTGAAGAAAAATAAATGTTGAATTAAGCAATCTCTCTCTCTCTCTCTCTCTCTCTCTCTCTCTCTTTTTGGGGCTAGAAGATGGGTCAGGTGGGATCTTGATACTTTGAACATTGGTTATGATGTTGAAGGATAAGATAAGGTTCTCCAATAAGGGTTAAAACCACACCGAATGATAAAAAAAGAAAGGTTTAATGATGATTGGCCTGATGAAGGGTTGAGATCTATTTTATTGATTTGCTTTGTTATGGTGTGAGTGCTTTAATACGAATGTCGTTTGATTTATGCCTTTAATTTGTGATCCCTCCTTTGAGGTATACTGGGATATTAAATTCAAAGGATGAATTGGGAATTTAAGATGGTGCTTTGGGAGACCAAAAATTGATAATTTGAATCTTAATACACTAAATTCCCATAATGTAGCTGGGAGAAAAGAGTAAGGTGGATTGTGTTATTAGCATGAAATTCAGGCTGAGCGTTTCTTTCATGTGATCTATAAAGATGTGCTCTACATCCATTAAGATTTAGTTATCAGGAGTGAAATCAGTTCTACTAAATGGAGATCTACATGTGGTACATCATGCAACTCTCAGGCACCATTAGTGTGGGAGAAAATTTTTCTACAAGGTGATAAGATTTGGAGTTGGATAGGCAGCAAAGAAAAATGACATGAAATCAGAATGGAAGGAATGATGTGAGGATGCTGAGATTGATAGCCAAAAGTGTTTGAGAATTGTCAGATAAAAAGACAAAGTTATGAATTATTCAAGAGATTAGTCCTTACGATAAACAAGTATATATTAACTAATGAAGACTTGTAGCATCCTCATCAGTGAACTTACAAATTTGTTGAATTTGGGGCTAAGTCCTCCTATGAGCACTTTGGTGGTTCTTTTGATATGAGAAAAGTTGGGGGCTGTGCACCCCAAATGGAAATTTGTTGCCTTTGTGGCAGCCTGCACCATATCTGATGTTGTGGAAATTCTTCCCTTTCATTTTTTTTTGAAGAGCATATTTCACAATATATTTTTTTATCTTACTTTGTTTCCTTTTTTCATGGCCCTGTTCCTCTTATGTTTATCTGATCTCATATCACCTGTTACTAGTGGGCATTTAGTTATTGCTACCTGCTCTATGGCCTTGTGAAATTGCTCCTTTTACAACTGGTTGACCGATGTTTGATTTTGATGACCTTTTAGTTCATGAAATGGAGAAAGTAATTAGGATTGATACTATAAAAGGGTAAGGATATTTTGAAAAAAAAATAAAATCCTTTGGCGTGCCTGAGGTAGCTCCTTTGCCAAGCTGCTGTGCATTCATAACAGATTGTTAGTTTTTGTACATAAATTAAGTTTATTTTTCTTATATTGCTAGATATTGAATGCCAAAACAAGTCTTTGTGGAAAAAATGAATTTACAGTAAGCATAGGATCCTTGTCTAGCTTAGAGAACAGAGGGAGCTGTGAGAGGCATGATAGATTCACAGAGCATCGTTAAACAAGCCGAGTACCAACTTAAAAAAAACCAATTCAAAACCAAACTAAAGGGAATAGTTAAGTAGTGAGATCGGGTCGAATCCACGGGGAGGCCATATAAATTTGTTTGGAGAACTTTGACTTATAAAATCTGGACACATCCAGATAAAAGAAAAATTAATGGTCCACTGACTAGTATAAAATAAACAAACACTGCCTAGTGCAAACTAATGCAAGTAAAAGACAAATGCAAATAGAATAAACTGGAGGTATGTGACAAATGCAAATAGTATGCAAATGAAGTTGACGGTGGAGAAGCAATGGGTTATGGTCCGCTTCATTAGTAACACGCCACATACCCCCTGACACTATTCATCCATTTTTATTTTATCCTTTTAGCATTTTTAGATCAATATTCAATGCAAATAACTCCTATAGCTTTAACATATTTAAGAATTAAGCATGTTAAGAATCCTAATTAAAATTTTAAAAGAACACATCTTAATGTTTCTAACTATTAATCTACTTAACTGTGGTGCTTTAAAAAGGATTAATCTTCTAATTTGATGCCCAAGAAATCATGGTTAGTAATCGCATTTGCTCAAGAAGACTTAAACTGAAAGAATTTGAGAAAAACATATTGAGTGAATAGTGACATTGCAAGTACGCGTAGCAGAAAGATAGTAACTAATAAAGTAGCGCGAAGCACCAATGGACATGAACAGTACTATGCAAAAAAGGACTTGGATTTCATTAAGTAAATAACTGTTTACTACAACAAAACAAAATAAAACTGAGACAAAATAGACTAGGACTTAGAGAGCAGCAACGGTTGGTACAAGATCAAAGCCTCCACCAAGAACTCCTCTTGAACAGGAGCCTTCTCCTCTCTGCTTGCGCCACCCAGCCGACGTTAAGGGGAAAAAGGAGAGAGAGAGAGAGAGAGAGAGAGAGAGAGAGAGAGAGAGAGAGAGAGAGAGAGAGAGACGTGGAGAGGGTGAGAGGAAGAGACTCTAGCCAAGAGAGAGATATATATAGAGAGAGAGGCCAAGGAGGATAAGGACGATCTGATCGAGGGTCAGGAATCAGGATTCACTTCTCTTATAAGCATGGAGGTGCCACTTTTAAGGAGGACCCAACTGGCCCTAGTCTCTCTTCCCTCTGGCCCTAGTCTCTCTTCCCTTATTTCCTTCATAATCTCCTCCTTGATTCTCTCCTTGATTGAATTTCATTTGAAATTTGAATTTCTTCCCTCCATTCTTGGGCACACAAGAGGTGGGTTGTTGTGACCTGCTAAATAATTACTTGGAATTGATATTGATAATTATGACATATTTAAATTTAATTTAGAAATTACTATTGTGCATGTAATTATAGGAAGGTTGTAGAATTCAGTTGGAATAGGTTAGTTATTTAGTTATTTTGTAAGGTAGCTATTTAATGCAGTTTGTTAGTAGTGGTAGAGTTGGCAATTTGGTAGGTGAGATCAGATTGGGTTAGACATGTGGCAACCATTGGTGGTGTGGTTAGTTAGAGAAGTCAATAGTGGGTGTAATGGAGTAATATAATTAGTTGGCTTGGATCAAATTAAGTTTTAGTATAGGTTGGAATCCGATCTTGACGGAAAATTAGAAAATATCTGCTCAGGTTTTAAGCGTGCCGGGGGGAATTAGAAGGCTATAAATAGACCCTTAAGGCCATTACAACTTGCTTTTGGCTGGGCATTTCCGTGGAAATAGGTTGTTGCGTCTGTGGGGGCAGAGAGTAAGAGGAGAGCTTGGAGTTCTTGTGTTTGAGGTAGGTGGATCTATCTAAATAAGTTTAATTTGTATAAAATCTATAATGATTTTGATGATCTCGAAAATGTTCTATGGGGTATTCTTATTTCTGTTCTAAGTTGTTCAAATCTGACCTGTTCTTATGCAATTCTCTCCGACCTAAAGTTTAGATTTGGAGTAATTGATTTGATTCAAATTTGAGATGATCCTTATCAACTTGCTTTTGATTATTGATCTAAAAATTTGTTGATATTTGATTTGTTCGAATTTTGCTTGGTTCTCTAGCTTTGTCAATAATTCAAATCTGTTCATTTAATCATCCGTGTATGATCATGTTCTTCTGACTTTAAGAAGTTGATCTGTTATTTTCTGCTCAGTGTTGTACCTTCTTGGAGCTTACCAAACATTAGTAGTTTCGTTCAATTTGTTGGATTCATTGTTCAATTGGAATTTCTTAGGTCTGTACTACTTTTGAGATAGGTTTTGCTACAGACATTGCCATTGCATTTGTATGTGTTCTAGAGGCCTTGCATGCAGAAATGCATGTGGCTTGGTGCTCTGACCAGAGGCCTTGTGTGCAGAAATGCATGTAGTTTGGTGCTCTGAAGACATAGGGCAACATGTTAAATCCTAGGATCCTTGCATGTTAAGGTGCATATGGCTTGGAATTCTGAAGTGGGACTAGAGACTCCCTAGTTCTGTGCATGAGCTAAGACCATAATACTGTATTGCCTAAGTGCTTGATATATGTGTAGTCAATAGGATCTAATATGAAGGCAATGGGCACGTCAGAAAATATGAAATTCTGTGAAAGTTTGATATATTTTTATTTGAGCAAGAAATTCTGTAGTCTTGGAGTTTTGTTTGTTGATAATTCAGAAGGATTTTTTGAGCTATATGTTTTGTATAAAATTTAGGACTGATTCAGTTCAGTTTGATCTTTACTCAGTTCATCTGGCTTATGTTTCTGCTCATTTGTTGCTTTAATTTGATATGTCAATGCAGTTACTTCATACAGATCAATGGATATCATAGTTTAATTTGCTTTTCAGTTTGTATGAAGTTCTTCAGTTCAAATTGATATGAATACGTTTGGTGCAGTTGATAATATTTCAGCTTAGAATAAATCAACTTATGTTTTAGTTTATTCCGTACATATGCTGTGATATGACACATTTGAATCCAATAATTACCTTAATTAATTTGTTGCTTAAGAGTTTCACAGTTTAGTGATATCTTGTGATTAGGATCTTGCCCCTGATTAGTTTTGAAAACACAGTTAATCGATGTGCTTTGTTTAGATAATTGATATAGACTCGTTCCACTTAATCGGAATCAGTATCAGTTCACTTAACCGATTAAGGCCTGATTTTACTAATCAAACTCATTTTGTTCTGTTAATTGATTAAGCTTCGTTCAGCAAGTTCGATTATCCTTTAAGTAATTAATCGATTTGGACACCCAATAGGCCCTCCGCTCATGCCCTTGTAGCACTTCTTGTATCCACACATGACCAGTATGTGCCGAAGTAAACATCTTTTGTCTAGGCACAGTTGTGGCATACTGATCTGATATTGCTTCAATTATGACTTCTTCAATTTCTTCAATCATCTCGTCGTCCTCATGAATGAACTCCATTATTAATTCATTGATGTCTACATAAACCACCATTACTTGTCATTTAAATTCAAAACGGTACATAGTTCAAAAGAAGGGTACATCGACGGCTCCTCAGGGACATAAATAGTACACCAAGCAAAATAAAAAAAAGTAAGAGGACAACTAGAAACAAAAGTACTATCGTGAGACAATATTGCCATGACAACTGTGTTGACACGTGTGATGTAGGGGGGTCGGTCATGGCTCGTACAGTACTTGGAGTGCCCATTGCATATTCTTGACGACTCATTCTTGGTGTCGGTCGACAATGCTCCACAACACTGTACAGTGCAGCCTCTCCCTCCTCAATTGAGTAGAACCCTTTATATCGAGCTCCTGGAAAACCGTTAACTTGGGCATAACATTCTCCCCAAGTAAGGTACAAACCAGGCTCCCGACCAACCCACACAACGTAACACTTAAAACGTCCCATTCTTAGTTAGAATCATATACCTGCAGGGGACGTACAAGTAGAAATTGCAATTTATAGTAACATAATAGACATAACCAAACACATTTAATTGAAATAGGTTATGACCACAACAGACATGACGCGCGATAAGAAAAGCATGATCAAGAAAATCAGACTAACATTCAAGTGCAACTGGTGCAAGCATGATAAAAGGAAAGAAACAAGCAAAAGATTAGGACCATACAAAACAACTAAAATCAACTAGTCCAAGCTATAACCCAGTCAAGCTTCTCCTCCTCCGGCAGAGCCATGTAGACGGACCGAATGCCCGGTGTACCAAGCAGGTTCACACCCTTGAAGTACAAAGCACACGGCAGGTAGCAACTAAAGTCAACTAGTCCAAGCTATAACCCAGTCAAGCTTCTCCTCCTCCGGCAGAGCTATGTAGACGGACCGAATGCCCGGTGTACCAAACAGGTTCACACCCTTGAAGTACAAAGTACGCGGGAGGTTCGGGATACGTCGTAGATCGTCTATACACTCTTTGACCGTCGGGATCCTATCTTGTACATCCGCCGGTGTATCGGACACATTGGTGCCGCTACTGGAACCCCTTGATGAAGCCTTATCTGCTCTCAGGTCCCTCATAACTTCAGTGCGATCACGCAATGCACTGGAGAAAGAGAGTACTGCTTCGTCCCCAATGCTTCTTTTACCCCGACGCTTTGAGGATGATGCTCCCTTCTTCTGGGGAGAAATGACTTCGTCTTCATTTGCCCTATGTGCCGGCGGGGAAGGTGTCCGAGTGGAGTAATGAGATTGGGCAGGGACAAAACCGACATTGTAATGTTGTTCATATCCACCGTAGGATGAGCTCTGAAGTTGTTGGGATATTGACATAAGATCGTCACCTGTTATAGAACCAGCATTGGCATAGTGAAGGGCATTAACGTAATCACCAATAGCTATATGACCTTTGACATAGTCTTCATTGGGCTGCACAGACGATGGCGGGGCTTGCAGTTGATCCACTCGTTGTTGTGGCTGCGGTGGGGGGTCCACGGAATGTGGCAAATTGTTGCGGTTCGCAACCCTGCGTCCACGTCTATTCACATGTTGTGACGCATGCATAGACCCTTCCGCATCTCCCCCATTCGCCATGCTATTGGCTGTCATGTGAACCATCTCTTTCAAGAACTGAAACGTTTTACCTTTTAATGTACGAAGGGCACTATTTGCCTGAAAAAATTAATGGACATGTGATTACGTTTGTGTTAGTCATTAGCAATAGCAAGAAAAGGTGTTATTATCATAGCAGGCACATGCCTTTTTGCTTCATCATCTCAACCCCACCCACTTCTTTTAAATAACGCATCAAGTTTGACATAAATCCCTTTGAGGACCTTCCATCGATTTTGTAGTTGGTCCTTGTTGTAATTTAGATGACTTGCAGCATTGAAGCTGGGCGCGATCTGGTGCCAAACTTGCGTTTTAAATGTCCCCTCGATATGATTTCCTTTGTCATATTCCTCCATCAGAAGCTGAATGAGGATTCTGTCATGGTCGACGGCCCAGTTTGGGGCACGGGTCGTAGCAGTGCCCTCAGTTGTAACTGGACGTTTACCTTTGTTCCCTTTTAATGAAGAGAAACATCCCACCAAAGTGGAGGACGAGGATAAATTTTCAACAAAAAAGCATCTACTTAAAAATGTAGACAGAAATGTAATCCACTATTAAATTTGTATACGATATACCAAATATTGTTCTCATCAAGTAAATGAAAATGACCATTTAAAAAAAAAAACAAAATATAAGAAGTAAGCATAGACTCACCGGAGGTGGACATAGTATGTTTGCGCTTTCTACGATTCCTAATGATAAGAAAGAACAAAACATAAGTGAAGCGAAGTGAGGACTAATTGAAATTACTGTAAAGAAAATGTCATGAAAGTGTATGCATGCAATAATATGACTTATTAAATGGAGACTTACAGTTTGATGTATGGACCATGCTTATAATTTATTCTATAATAGGCCAAATCCCTTGGTTGTTTGATGTCATGTCTGGTTTTTAAAATATTCTTTTCTATTATGTGGCTGTCATTTCAAGTTATCCTTTGTATTACATGATCTTCATTTTGAGGATGTGTCTGGGTGTTGGACATCTGCTGCAATTCCTTCCATGAGCGTCTTTTCCTGTTCAGCTCATCAAGTCCTTGAGACTCTTGTTTGGGCTTTGTGTGAATGTGTGAACTAAGTTGATGTTATGCTGATGCTGAATTTGGCACTACTGGTTCTAGATTTATCCCTATGATGTCAATCCCTGCTAAGAATTCCCTTTTGTCACTGAAACCTCATGAGAAATCATCTCATTAAATTGCACGTTGATTGTAAAGAGATAACATTTGCTTATGTTTCGAGCAAGGGCATTTGGTAGGATGAAAGTTTAGAGGGAAGTTTACAATTGGCTGTCAATCTACTGGTTGTTAACGTACCTGACCTCTCGTAAATTCTTTTGCCAGTTAAAGCATGAATACGTTCCTTTGATCCACCCCATGCAAGTCAAACTATTTGATACTAGCAGTGATTGTTGACATATGCAGATTCAACATTGAATTAATCCATAATGCTTGGGAGGATAGTTGAGTTAAAAGGTTAGAAAAAATTCGAAATGAGGAATTCTAGACTAAAATGGGAGCTCAAGTAAGAAGGGAAATTAGATTTAGATGGGAATGTAATAGGCAGTTCTCACGCCCCCCAAAAAATGAACTTCTGGGTTACATTAAAGCAGCTTTTATTTGTTTTTTTGGTGTGAAAACACCAGCTTCAAGGTGCCCCCACAAGACTATATGCAATGGCACCACATCTTGCCACACACTGGGGAGCTGTCTGATCATCTGATTAAACGTCTCCTTGTTAGAAGTGCTAGTTGCATTAAAAAGACGTCAAAATGAGCCAAAGATAACTTAGATCAAGTGATGTAATCGTTCTTAATGAGTGAGGCAAACGATGTGGCAAAAAATGCGGTACCATAGCATTTCTCTCCCAGCAAAAAATTTCATGCAGTAAAGAAACTAGTTAGCTCTCACTTCAGATCTTAAACAAGTGGAACTTCTGTGACACACTGCCTTCCCTAAAGTTACCATGCTTCTTTGAAATCCTATTGACCAAGAATTTGGAAAGTTCTTGAAGTAGGGGCAGCAGGAAGAAAATTCACCCTCTATTTCCTTTATCAAATACTATGTTTTATGTGTGCTTAAGTGATAAGTATCATACTCAGGTATTTTTTTTCACTCAACTACGGAATTGAGTGCTATTCAGACCCCCCCAAATATAATGGTTATGCTAACAAAGGCAAACATAGAACAACCATCCACATGCATTCTCTTCTAACCCAAATCTACATTTCCTTCTTCCTTACAAACTTGGGAGACAATGCTGGATGTCTCAAGGTTAATTTCGTTAACGTGTGCAATTGTATCCACCATTAAGGTGACCAATTCTGATGGATACTGAAACATGAATGCGATGTAGTTATCCACATTTTAAAGTAAAAAAAAAAAATCAAACAAGCAAACAAATTGCCCTCAGAGGGCAAGACGAACACAAAAACAGGGGAGAAGTTTAGAAAAACCGGTTAATCCAAGCCGAAATTGCCGCCGGTGATGGCTCACGGTTGGAGGCCGATGAGGAAGCTACAGGAACACCGTGTGCGCAGTTATCCTCCCATCTATGCATCGCCACCAGGTGAGGGTTTCGCCTCCAAGGGGTAGAAATAGGGAAAGGGCGGAACTGTTTTAGGACCTTGCAGGAGAAAAGGGACAGTCAAAGTGATGGGAAGGATCACTGCAAAAGCACAAGTACTGGCTCTACAACTCCCGTGAACCTATCGGGAAGAGGGAAAGGAGGTTGTGGATGGAGGAAGAAACTGTAGCAAGGAGATGACCGGTGAGCATGGCTAGTGTGTGAGGAAGAAAGCAAAGGATGTACCAGTCAGCGGAGGGGCGCACAGGCAGGGCGAGCGGAGAGGTAGGATTATGCAGGCGGCGTGCCGACAAGGCGAGAGGGGCGAGCGCAGAGCTAGGGTTCTGCGGGGGGCGTGCCGGTAGGGCGAGCGTAGAGAGGGGGGTAGGGTGGGTTTCGCGTGGGCACGGGCGACGATGCAGCGCGTCGTATTCGTGCCCCTACAAAATGTGGCCGGAATAGGCAGTTCGTGGGGATCAGCCAGGATGGCTTATTCGCCTTATTCCCGGAATACCTCATTCTGGGCGGTTTAAGCCATTCCGACTGTCAAAGTGAAAATAGCTTTATTCTCTCCTTATTCGTCCCGTATTCGACCATATTCCGCAAACAAAGTGGCGCTTGGAGGAACCCTCACCTGCCAAGGATGGCAATCTAGGTATCGGTACAGGTACCAGTAGATACCTATATCGATATGTATTGGTACCGGGGGGTACCTATACCGATACATATCGGTATCGGCTGGTACCAACCAATAAAAAATATTTTATTATTTTTTATAACTATAAATATCGATACGGGGTACCCCCCCCCCCCCCCATCAGTACCAGACCAAGCCGATATCGGTACATATCGGTATCGACCAATACTGCCATCCATGTCACCTACACCCTAAATTGTAACTTTCTGTCATGGAATGTTATGGCTACATTGTTCTATACATATCTTGTTCATGCCATTGAGGACAATGTCACTTAAGTTGGAGGGAGAAAGGGATTGTGTTCAATTCTAAATTATTTCCAAATCTTTGAAAAAAGACCAATTTTTTAAAAAAATATTCATGACTACACCCCTAATAATTTACTTCATGCTCATATTTCATGAAAGAAAATCTTAAGCAAAATGGACTAAGGAAAAGAATGATAAAATCTGGAGCATTCACCTGTGACAGTGGTGAGTCAAGATGTGGATTAACCAGCCATGTTTTTAGCATCTTCCTCAAAATACACTTAAGGTTTAATAGAACTTAAAGATTTTAGTTACACACTAATGAAATGGGTGGGTGCTAATTAGAAGGATAATGAGAATTTTGTTGTCGTTCATGTTGGTGATTGATATTCTACACACCCCATTGAAGAAATGTCTTGAGGAAAAAACTATCTAGAAGAAAATAAAGTGCAAAACACAGAGTATATGTGGAGTGTCCTAGACAATAAAAGGAAGGCCAGGATGCTCAGCACAAAAGGAAAAAAATAAAAGGAAAAAAAAATAAAAAAAACAGATAGAGTGAAAGCTACCTCTGTCATAATTCTGATTTGGGGCATTTAGAATTGAAAATCAACCTACTTGAGTGATGAGTTAAGGACACATTCATCCCTTCTAATTGGTCCCCACAGGTTAAGTTGGACCACATACAGACACAAGTACTATGAAATTTTATGTGTATCCTAAGCAGGTTACTATCACATGGATTGGTGATATTTACTTCTGAAATCAATAACTAGAACTTGCATTGCTCCATGATTTTAATAACTTTGGTCCTTAATTCTTTTGTGAAAGATGATCTTGAAGTGAAATATGGTGATTTTCATGCTCATAGTGGTCTAATTCTTCTTTTTATCCGCATAGCTAAGGGACTAGCAATGAGTAAGTTGGGGATGTAATAAGTGCATATTTTCTCATGATTATTGATAACACACAACATTTAAATGGATAAAAAATAGGTAATCATGCAAAATCGACAGCTAATCTCAATCTCACTGCCAATTTCAATATTTATGCAAAATTACTTAATTACGGGTTAGTGGACAATGAGTGGGACTAAGGGGTATTTAAATAAATGTGACATTGCATGGTCATATGATTTTTTAGTCCATATATACAATTTCATACTTCGAAGGAGACTAGTAATTTTGCTGGCGTAGGGACATCTCGGGGATTATCCAGGTTACAAGGGGGCAAAATGGTCAATGGGTACCCACAATGGTTGCCCTAGGGCACCCCCGACATGCTGCAGCCGTCACCCATGTCACACCCCCGAACATCATTTCAAGCCACAAGCTTACTCTGATAGCATGTGACAGTAAGAACAACTCAATAGAAAACAAAAAACCAATTCAAATACTTCAGTGCCACAAACCAACTCAGTTACAATTGCCAATGCCAAAACATCCATCAAGCTTACATGGTCAAATTCATCATATTATTACAGCGCCCAAATTTTTAAATTTCCAATCAAGCAAAACTAAAATTTACATCAGAGATTTCTCAGCAGAAGCCTATACATCTCCCTAAGCAAATCGTATCAGAAACTAAATTCTCAGAATAACCACCTAAGCTCCTCTGTAAACAGGTCTACAACCACAACTCTAAAGCTTGCTTAACTCAAGTCTCCTCAGCCTCGAGATCTAAAAACATAAATAGTTTTCAATGAGTACTCAGTAGACTTCAACACCCCACCAAGTTAAACATATAACATTTCAAATGGCAGATAATATGACTTTGAATAAGAAACTAAAATAATCATATATCTATCTATAAGAAAATTTATAACTAAGTACGGCCAAAAATCAATTAGTCAAATACCCAGATGATCAAATAGTCAGATATTCAATCTCCCAAAAGATTAGAGCACATAATCGATTCCAGCTAGAAGAGATCATCAACCGAGAGCTAAATCAAAATAGATCAGATTCTAATCAATTATCGTAAGCCAAATAATCGCATTCCAAAGATGAGTTTAATCAAGATTACTTAATCTCATAATCGATATATTAGCAGAGCATAATCGATTATCAGAATAACTCATATTCAGGTTGCAAATAGAGCATAATCACAGCTGAATAATTTTATAATTGATCTCATACAAGAGCTGAATCGATTATAATTAATGAGATTAATCGCAGTCTGAGCCGGGGCTTAATCAGATCCATAACCGATTAGAGGTATTACCAGAAATCGATTGCAAGGTCACAAGTCCTTCAAATATCAGAATAAAGAATAATCGGTTATAGGAATAAAGATAATTGTTCACAGAAATATCAATAATCGCAGTGATAATCAGATGCGTAATCGATTTATAATTCAAGGCCAGATTGATTAACAGAACATCAGGCAAATCGATTAACAAATACTTAACAATTGATTATTAGTTAAAAGGAATAATCGACTAATCAGAACTGAGACAAATCAATTAATGAATGCCAGCTTAATCGATGACAGAATAATTGATTAACCCAAGAAACAAGAACTAAGTCATAATCGATTACAGAAGTAAATGTCTAATTGGATAACAGAACAAAGCTCAATCGATTAGGAGTTAAAAACAAATCGACCACTAAGCACATGGCTTACTATTTGACTCACGACATGTCACTGCCTATGAGCAACTAGCGATGTTCTTACATGCTGCTGGCCATGGTGTTGCGACTGGGGCATTGTGTGAGTACTTCCAGCACTCTTCACAAACAATCAGCTATTATGTCAATAACGTTGCTATGGCATTGGCATCTCTGAAGACGGAATTTATTCAGCTTCCTTCTAATGTGGGTGAATGTCACTCTCATATCCGAGGGAAGACATATTTCTATCCTTCAAGGTATTTGATTTCTAATGGTCTAGCATTTCATTTTTAATGGTCTAAACAAAATCTTATGCATGGTCTTATATTTTCATTGCACTGTGTAGGATGCGATTGGGGCGATTGATGGAACACATATAATAGCTCATATTCCACGAAAAGACCATGGTCGCTTTCGTAACCGCAATGGTTACATAAGCTAAAATGTAATGGGGGTTGTCTCTTTCGACCTCACTTTTCTATACATTGCTGTTGGTTGGGAAGGTTCTGCAGCAGATATGAGAGTATTGAAGTGGGCATTGGATCATGGCGGGTTTCGGGTGCCTCGCGGCAAGTACTATCTTGTCGACTCTGGATACGCAAATACGCGTAGTTTCTTAGCTCCTTATCGAGGACAACGGTACCACATTGGTTGCTTTAGAGGTCGTGGTCGACATTATGCTAATAAAAGAGAGAAGTTCAACCATAGACATGCACAACTGAGGAATTGTGTAGAGCGCGCGTTGGGTGTGCTCAAGAATCGTTTTCAAATCTTAAGAGAGGGTTGTATGTACCCATGGGAAACACAATGAAAGATAGTGCTAGCATGTTCTGTCGTCCACAACTTCGTTCGTCGAAGGGAGGGACATGATGTATATTTTAACATGGCAAATGAACGTGGATTTGCAGAAGATGATGGAGATATTGACTACCCTGTTGACATTGCGCCTAGCCAAGCTGAGCTAGTTGTAGGGGACCATGTCAGGGAGGAAATTACAGACCAACTCTGGGAGGAGAATAATTAGCTTTGGTAGATGTTTCTTTTGTTGTTATGCCATGTATGATTTTTTTTTTTCTATTTGGTAGATATTTCTATCGTTCACTATATGGCATGTAACTTTAATTCATATCTGCATTTTGTTTCTTTTCATTCATATGCACTGAAAACTGATGTTCATCTATATTTTGGATACCATGTTGTTTTTAATTCCTCTCATTTGTTCTTACAGGTGGTGCGCATACATGGTTGGAGTGCTTCTTTCTTAGACATACACTCAGATAGCAGGAGGCATGATTGCAGCCCTATACCGATTGCACGTTTGGGTAGTAGGAAGGCATACGTGCAACCCTACCCAAGCATGTCTTCGGATATTAGCACGGCATGATTGCAACCCTATCTAAGTGTTGTAATGTATGGACAGTGATGAAGGAAGAAGCAGTGAGTCTATTGGTTGGATGGCTTTTAAGCAACCCCAATAGATGATGAAACTCCTTTTTCTGAGTCCATCTTTCATATTTTGAAGAAGCATTCGTTTCATTTCATTATTTTAATCTTCAGTTATTATGGGGGTTGCATGAGCCTCGTTTGATTTCATGCTATTTTTATAAACTTATTATGGGGGTTGCATGAACCTCGCTTGATTTCATGCTATTTTTATAAACTTATTATGGGGGTTGCATGAGCCTCGCTTGATTTCATGCTATTTTTATAAACTTATTATGGGGGTTGCATGAGCCTCGCTTGATTTCATGCTTTTTTTATAAACTTATTATGCAGGTTGCATGAGCCTCGCTTGATTTCATGCTGTGTAGTATTAATTTTCATTCCTAATTGTGGAAGATGCATGAGCCTCCCTTATATTACAGTTGAATGGTATGAGCCTACCATGAATCTTGGGTATGTTTTCAACTGTGACATGGTCCAAGAGTTTTATAACAAGGACTGTTGAATCCAATTGAATCCTACACTTGCATTGAGAAAAGAGGACAAATTGGGCCAAGTCTCTCTCTCTCTCTATATATATATATCTACCCCTCTCTCTCTCTAGGCATCTCTATCTTTCTCTCTCTAAATTCCCCTTGTGTAGCTAGCTGTTTCATCAATGGAGGAGTTGGAGAAGCAGGTGAAGGAGAGGGCCAAGGAGCTGAAGCACCTGCTCCAGAAGGGCATGAGGATCGTAGGCCACACGTGCAAGAAGAGCTGGTACAAGGTCAGGAACATGAGACGAGGCTAACCCACGCGTGTGGTGACGTCCTCGGAAGAGAAAAGATCCAATTTTTTCTCTGTCTTCTTTTGTTTTTTTTTGGGGGGGGGTGTGTTCGAGGGTATGATCTAAATACTAAATAGCATGCACCTGTGGAGTCTTGTTTATCCCGTGAGTTTGGGCTGGGTTGATCCTAAGTCAACTTAAGATAAAATAGATTTTTAAACATTCATGTTATTAAATAATTGGTAAATAAAAATTAGTTTTGGTCTCTCTAATCTGTGCTGTCATGCGGTTTTTTAACTTCCAGTTCAAATTTGGAGGTTTAATGAATTTTCAGTTCATTCGTTCAAAACATTAACTTTAAGTGCCATGACTGTTTATAAGTAAATTTTGAGTCTAAACCATCATTTGCCACTGTGTGAAATTTTGAGTCTATACCTCTTTGTCATCTTTTTTTTTCGGATTGCATGAGCGTCAGCTCGTGGTTGCTATCAAGAATATTTTTCTCCTTTTTTTGGTTTTGATTCTTTGAATATTATTCCCAGTCTCTTTTTTGGAGAATTTTTTTTATCATCTGTCTATCAAACAATGTTTTAAAAATCAAAGTGGACCGTCCGATTCCAGAAAAATAAGAATCAGTGGCTTTTTTAGTCCAGTTCAACCAAAAACCGCCATCCTTTCAAAAGTGTAGGAACCAACTAAAAACTGGCTGCTTTAGTCTAGTTCACATGAAAATAGGCTGGTTCAAAGTTACGTATAATATTTACTTTATAAAATATAATTTACAACTATTCAAACGTAAATTCAAGACCACTACTTAACGTTAAAATCGATATATAAGAAAGATAAGTTTTAATGGCCGATCCAATTTTGAAAACATTGATGTCAAATCTTTTCAAAATTCTAGTAACAGACATATATATATATATGTATATAATATTGGGAACAAAAATTAGATTTTCAGTAGCTATCAAAGCTGAAAATAAATGCATTTCGCTCTAATTATAGAGGTTCTTGTCAAAGCTTCTGCTATTACAACTGTAGTTGCAACAATCACAATCATTGCTATAGCCTATGACTTGCAACCAAACCGAACAACCCAATCATGTCAAAATTATATCAGCTTGACCATGAATTAGAAATACCCTCCACATTGCGAGACACCTAAGAAGCTTGGCATTATTTTATCGCATCTATGAATGACGCTTACTTGAAAATTTTAAGTTCTAAGACTGAAATCTTGTTCAGATAGCTGTACAATGGCCCCAATGTTTTGGATTTAAAACCAATGTCAGATAAAAAGGGTATCACAAGAGCTGACAAGATTTTTGGACACAGAAGTCTACAACATCCCAAATACTAATTTGGAGGTTTAATTAATTTTCAGTTCATTCGTTCAAAACATTAACTTTCAGTGCCATGACTGTTTATAAGTAAATTTTGAGTCTAAACCATCATTTGCCACTGTGTGAAATTTTGAGTCTAAACCCCAGACTATTCCTCCCTTAGACAGCCCGTGAACTCTTATCAGTCAGCCCTATCTTTTTTATAATAATGTGTTTCTACAAGCAGATTCCTATTCGATTTCACTCATTTTTAAATTGAACATCTAGTTATAATTATTATATTTTAGTATTTCAAAATTATATTAACATTATTTTTTATGAACACATGTATAATCAATAGTATTATATATTAATATATATGTTACATTGTCTATGAATGAAGGTCAAAATATAGCATATAATAGTATTTTCAATTTCTTATTCTACCAAATCGGAATTAGTAGGTAGTAGGATAAGAAGGGTAATTTGGACAAAAAAAGTGCTTATTCTCCTTCTTATTCCCTCCTTCGTAATCAAAGCAATTAGAATAACTTCTTATTCTATCTTCAATTCATATCCGCTGCCAAATCAAAAGACTTCTTATTCTAGAATAAGCCATCCGGCATAACTTATTCTAGAATAAGAAATCCGGGAAACAAAGTGGGGCCAAAAGAATTAACTGCTCCAGACCTCCTGATACCCAATAACACAGAGGCAAGTTACTAAGGACCACTTTGATTGGAGAATAGGAGAAGAATAAGAAAGAATAAAGGGAGAATAAACTTAATTTAGCTTTGACAAGCGGAATGACTTATACCGGTGCAGAATAGCTTATTCGGAGAATAAGGAGAATAAGCAATTCGACCATAGACCCAAGAATTGCTTATCCTTCTTATTCCGCCAGTGGGTCCCACAGAATTATCAAAGCTAAGCACCCCTTATTCTAGTATACGCTATTCCGGATAAATAATTCCAGAGTAACCTATTCTGCAATCAAATTGAGGCTAAAGGAATCCAAAATATTGAGTTGCCTCCCAATAAGCATTAAGTTCAACGTCTTCAGCCAGACGCAATGTGTAGCACTATCTAATGCCTTCCAACTCAAATTTCAATGCATGCTTTTTAAAGGTTGATGGCGGGAGTGGATCAATATTGCATGTACCTCGTGGGTTGGGGTATCGTCGAGGCCTGAAATAGCAGTGATTTCCAACATGGTTAAAGAAAGACTAGTTTTATTTGAATCTTAGACCATCTTAACAACAACTTCTTTCATCTCCTTGCATGGAATTCTTGAGATCGGAAATATGAATCTAAACAGTTCGATCCTCAAGAAAAATGATCAAAATTCTATCTTTGTATTTGACATTGGTTATTATCAGTATAAAGGATGGACGGTCCGAAATGATGGGACATTGATTCAAGGTTGGAGATGGTTTTGTGTCAGGATAAGGAAGTCAGCAATCATGCCATGTGGTGGCTTAATGGATCGATCAGTTAAGTGCAGAGCAACCAACGTGGGCTTCAATTGCCCTAACCTAATTTTCTCATACACCGAAGTTGGGATTAGCTTTACATTTGCTCCCATGTCCAATAAAACATCATGGAATGTTATTCCCCCAGTGACACAAGAAATATCGGGGCCCAAGGTATGTTTTTCTTTCTCTCTCCTCCTCAAAAATTGCCGAGATAAGAGTTGTTGGATTATGATTGTCAGTAAATTCCTCAACTTTCTCCTCCTTTTTCTTCTTTACCCTCCTCAACAATAGAATTGGGCTTAGGCTCATCTTGTTGATTAGCCTTATGGGTTTTCAGATTTATGGATTGATTTGTGCTAGCACTCTCTATTTCCTTCCGGTATAACTCCTCAAGAATCTCCCCCTTTTTTAGATTAGACATAATATAAGCATTTTCGGGCTGAGAGGTTTCGGGGTGAATTTGTGGATCGAATTGTTAGTCAAAACTAAAGAATAGATCTTTAGCCTCTGTTTGATTTTGGGATAGGAATAGGGACATGATTGGGATAAGATTAGGTTAGACCCCTTTTAACATGCATTTGGTTTGATTTCGGGAGGTTAGCCTGCCTACTTAACTTGGGCTATCCTAGGGATAAGTAACTTTGATTTGGCAACTAAGTGGAGGTTAACCTGGGATACATTTAAAAAGTACCTATTTTGTCCTTCAAGGCCACTTCTATTCAAATTTAATCCTCTCTTATTCCCAACCAAATCTGGATTATTTCACTTTATCATGGAATTAACTTACGTATTATTATTTTTAACCCAATTATAACATTAATTTTAGAACTTACGTTATAATCGCATTACGCGGACTATGAGTTTAATTTACGTCCATTAATTCGATTACCCAAATTATTTTATTTACTTAAATAATATTAAAAAATTATTATGTACACATACTATGGTATTAATTAACAATCAAACGTTGATGTTCACCATTTTGATCTCAATATGAACATATAACTTAATATGCTTCACCGGGCCATTTAAATTATATTGATACCGTATTTTTGAGTATTGAACATCTACAATAGGGACCAAACTTATTTGTATACAGTATGGGTATTATACGGCATAAATACGTTCATATATGCTTTGGTTTATAAGTTCAATAAGACGGTCAAAAAATTGGTCAAATAATTAAAAGACTAACAAAATATTTGGCAACATATCGATAAATTTCTTGTGAATGTTTTAAGAAGTTTAAATAACAAGTATAATGATATAATAAATAATTATTAATCAAATTAGGAGTTTATGTGAGTAAAAAATTGAGTTTTTTTATCATTTAATTGGATGTTCTATGATATTAATACCAAGGTTAAGAAACCCGGGATCGGGTCCCGGATCGGTCGGTCCAAAACCGATCAGATCGGTCCGATCCCGGCCGATCCTGGCTGAAAAAAATATGAAAAAATGTGAAAAAAATATAAAACACAAGTCTAATGCATAATTGTGTTGAAATACATTGATTTGAAGTACATAAGATGTTGTTGGACAAAAAAACCTTGGATAAACTTACATATATGATTATGAACTTATATTTATTCCAAACGTACATTATACTGAATGAACATATGGCTAACATACTCAGCCCATGACATATAACTCTGGTAGTATTGTTCATATTGCATCACATACCGGCTATAGTCATCCGTATTGGTATAAATGACTAACAATAGTCATCGAACAACTCATCCAAGTCTATGGGTTCTTCTGCATGTGTCGTCTCCGTGGCTTGTCCGAAAATTCTCTCTTTCTCCCGCCTTTGAAGGTTCCTTATGAGCTCCAGATTTTTTAGCTTCAACCTCATGTTATAATGACAGAATACTAGCTTCTCTAGACGGCTCGACTTCAATCTATTCCTTTGCTTGGTGTGAATCAAGCCAAAGGTGCTCTAGTTTCTCTCACAACCTGATGAAGAGGTTGTTTGACTTAAGACCCGAATTGCAACATAGGCTAGATCTTTATACCCATATGCTTTTCCATGATCTAGCCACCAGTCAGCTGTAAATAGAAAATTAAACATGTCAACAATGTGCAAGCTATAATTAAAAATTAAGTAGAACATCTAGTTAATAATTTTCAAATCTGGACTCAAAATTTTGGCTGCTCTTTGAGCAGTACTTGTCCCAAAGTGGTATAACATCATTCTGTAATCATGCATTTGCTTGCATGCCATTATTGCTCTGTCCTCATCTGCAAGCATGCGCTTAATAACAGACTTAGCCCCCATCAACACTTCCGAGCAACTATCATAGCTATCCTTCTTCCCATCAGTTCTAAATATGTACTGAGGGTTGAAAAAATAACCTAAATAAATAAGTCGAAGTTAGTTATTACTTAAGAGAAATGTGTATACAAATAATACATATAGAAAGTTAGTAGCTTACCAGCTACATGAAGATCGTGATGTAAAGTGTGTTCCCAACGTCTGTTTATTATGTCCCACCACTTCACATAGGTTGTTGGATTGTTAAGTTGAATGAGCTCCTTAGCTCTGTCCATAGCTTCATATAAATATCCCATATCCAATCTTCTTTCTCCATCACAAGATCGCAAGACACAGACAAGCGGTTCTACAATATTTAACACCGCTTGCATCCCCCTCCAGAAGGGTCTAGACTGAATTAGATCAGCCACTTTCTTACCTTTCTCTCTGACCTTAGTTGGTACATGCCGCAATATGTGATTCTCCCAATCTTCCGATGCCACCATCCTAATCAAGTTGTTCTTTTGTTGACTTAAACTATCTAGAGAGATATATTGAGATGCAAACCTGGTGGCTCCTGGACGAAGCAACGCTCTTCCATGAGTATGTGTGCGCATGATATCCAGAATGTTGTTGTGGTTGTAGATGAATGTGGTGATAAATCGACCACTCTTGACCACTCCATCTACCATCGGATCAGAGCAAATGTTTTCCAACATGAAGTCAATACAATGAGCAAAACAGGGAACCCAGTATAGATGTTCTCTCTTCTGCATCAACATTTGTCCAGCTAACTTGAACGCCGCTGCATTGTCCGTAACCACTTGGACAATCCTTTTTTCGCCCACTTCTTCCACCATTTGATCCATTAATTCATATAGGTATTGGGCATTCTTTATTTTTACAGATGCATCAATGGACTTCCAAAATACGGTTCCGGCTTTGCAGTAAATTAAGAAGTTGATCATACTTCTTGTTATTCCTGTAAAGTTCTAAACGTGATAAGAAATAAGAAAGAGACCCATTCTGATTAAGAAAAAATGAAGATAAGATAAGAAACTGAAGATAAGATTTATGTACCTGTCCATCCATCGCACATTAAAGTGCATCCATACTCATCCCAGATCCTTTCAAATGATTTAATGTATGTTCGGATGTCATCAACTTCCATATCCAAGTACTTGTTGTATATCTCATATGGAGAAGGTCCCTCAACTCCTTTGCCAACTTCTTGTATGGTCTCGATCATAGACTCATAATATGGCCCCTTGGCAGCATTAGCAGGGATACTATTATAGAAAAACCACCTAGATGTAGCTCTCCCTATCTTCTCCTTACAAAATTTTAAGTTCTTGAATGCAGCACTAATAGAAGGTTGTTTATCCCTCTTCTTGGTGAGCAAGGGATCTATTGGACCTACTCTAGGATCTCCAGCTCTAGTGAACTCCTGAGGCAGCTCCTCGCATACATTAGCGCTCATGCCGGCGCTAGTGCTCTCTTGTGCAGAAGGTGTGGAGCCACTTCCTTGTCCTCCATATCTTCCAGTTTGCCGAAATAAGTCCTCATCTGCAAAGGACCGTCGGCTTGCTTCCATTGCACGTCGCAATTCAGCTTTAAATGTAAAAGAAAAAAAATTTAATCTACTATAACTATTTGTCTGAAAACGTTAAATGAAGAACATGAAAATAAGTTAAATAAGAAACTTACTTGTATCCCAATCATCAACATTTATAGGTTGATTGCTTCCATCAAGCCGGACTTCAGCATCAAACCTTTGCGCTGGTTCAGACAATTCCTCTCGAATTTTCTGTCTTCTTCTGGCAGTACTTACTTTGCTTGATTCCTTCTCCTTCATATAAGTTCGAAATTGGATCCTAACCTCTGAAGGAACTCGAGCACATGCTGCAACTTCACCTTTTATTCCAGCAAGGTGTTGTTTGAATCGGTAGACCCCGCCAGAGACGACCCGGTTGCAATATTTGCATTGTACTTTTTTTTAGCCCATGTCCACCGGTGTGCAATGACCCCAAGCAGGATCAGCGCTAGGAGGATTCCCAGATGACCGTTCAGCAGCACCTTGAGATGCCATTCCTTCACAGCACAAGAAGATGAGAGATCGCGGAGCTTGTAGTAGACTAGAAGTGACCTCGTGGGAGAGATGGAGAGAGAATTCTATGATCGAAAGAGTGGGAGAGAGAGTAAGAATGTTAGGAGGCTCAAAGGAAATTTGTGGAGCCTTAGGAGGGCCTTGGGGGGGTTTAAATAGACCCCCAAGGCCCAAACTAGCCGTTGCTGGCCGTTTGGGAACGGCCAGCAACGGCTAGGTTGACCCCCAACGGCTAGTCAAACTAGTCGTTGGGGGCCGGGTCGGGCCGATCCGAGTCGACCCGGCCCGATTCGATCTCGGATCGCCCGATCTGGCTCGGATCGTCCGATCCGAGTCCTGGACTCGGCCATGTTACTCGGGATCGGCACGGACGGCCCAAAACCGGTCCGACTCGGTCGATCCGTGCCGATCCGAGCCGAGTTTTTAAACCTTGATTAATACAGTGTAATAAATAGAAAGTATTAAGCAATTTTTTAGTATACATGAATAAAAAGGTTAACGTCAAGCAAATGAGCATTTTTCCATATCTTTCAATTTGAGTGCGGCGCACGGGAGTTTTATTATGAAATTCAAAAGTACACATTATTTGACTGAACTTTCTGTCCATCTTATTCAAATTCTAAGCTAAATCATATCCAAATATATTTTTTCGTAGAATATCTGTATCGTACGTAACTAAAAAGTAAATAACTAAAATAGGTAGGGATGTACAAAGCTTAGACAAAGAGCAGCTCCACATTTATTTTTCATATCTTATAGGCGAATACGAATCCAAATATAGGCTAGCCATCGAATTGGAAATTTGATACTCATACTTTAATACACAAATATGGATATAACTCAGTGCACCTGAAATGAGTGCTTGTTACCAATGATGTTCGTATCAAATATCCCTGATTTAAAAATAATGCACCTATAAAAGCTTCTCTACAACATCCGAAAGAAGGATAAAAAATCTAATTTTTATTGATTATCAAAAAATACACAAATGAGTTTACACCATAATACAACATGTTTGGATGATAATCCTCTTCCAAGACTTGGGATGCTCATGTCAATAAGACGTACATAGAATCTTTTGACACACTGATCCATACATTACAAAAATGTTTTGACCCTCCCATTCAATGGGAGATACTATCTACATATTACCTTCACAACATCCATAATCAATAGTTGATAGTATAAGAAACGTATTTTCCCATAGAACATACTGAAACGAGCCAAGCCACTCCACACCATAGAACAATGTCCCTTTAAAAAAAACATCGAAGAGCCTGATCAACATCTGCATCGACAACTTTCAAGTGATGTATTATCTGCCCCTTACGAACTGCTCCGTGAATTCCTAGAACATAAAAACCATTCTTTTCATTACAAAATGCTCATAAATGAACAAATGAGAAATAAAATAAGTCAGTGATTACTTTGTCGAACCTTGAGTCACATAGTATCATCCTGAGCCCATCCACAAATTTTGTCGAAGCTTGAGTCACATAATATCCTCTCCAGTAATTAAGTCAATGAAATAATCATGTGGAAGCAGAAAGAGGAAGTCATCATATGTGAGATTAGAAATAAGGCATGTAGGTGCACGAAAATAAAATGAATACGGAAAAGGATAACCAACATGCTCAGGTTATGCAACACAGTTGGTTCTTTTTTTCTGTAAGCCAGTCAAAACACCATATTGAATTACTTCAACATCTACAAATTTTCTCCAAGTAATTTTGAAAAAACTTCTGAGCAAATTACAGAACAAAGTTCATGCAGTAGAGAATGCTATCAAGACTAAGAGAACTTACGAACCTGGTTCTTATCCTTTGGAAGAAAGGTCTAATTAACTAGAGAGAAGATGGGGATTGAAACTGGATAAATATGCATGCGATTACTGAGGTTGAAAGACTTTGACAAATTCCCCAAAGCACCAAACAGTACCTGCTAGAAAGAAAATACAGAGGCATGGAGGAAACAAAAGCAAAGATGATTTGGCTGCTACCCAAACACATGCATCTCAAATATAAAATTCACCAACTGCAGCAAAACTTTTTTGATAAGTGTCGTAACATTAGCACTAAGGTAAAAGATGACATTATACTCCTATTGATTCTCTAGCCAAAAATAAAACAAAAAGACAATCAACAAAGAAACCATCCCCTAGTCAAACATGTTATACTGAGTGTGAAATATGCTGAAATAATGTGAAGACAAATATTGGCCGTACGTCAAAAATGAGCCAAATATCCAGCTAGTGATGATAGAAGCAATATAGATCATTAAAACAGTCTGTAAGTTGAGTTCAGAAATTTGAGAGACAGTCCATTAGTGCAGTCCATAACCAGTGTTAGTGTTAGATCATTAAGATGACCTTCCCCAATACATGAGCACCAGGAAGGATGCACCACTAGCATACAAGTTGTTGTGCTTAGAAAATGGAAGGCATTGTCTATAGGGGTAGGAAAATGTTGATTGGGAGAGCAAACAATAACGCATGCAATTGAGTTCAAATTTAGAAGTGTTCTAAAATAAGTTTCGCAGTCAACTAACTCCTCCATCCACAACAAAGGCATATGCAGTGCTCACTGATAATCACCAAGACATTCCATCTCCACACCCATTTACCACCATGACCCTTGCAAAGAGTTCTCATTTCTCATCTTCTGCTACTCCATAGAGTACAAGCATGTCAGCTAACCAACAAACAAGTATAAAAAACATGCACCATGGTTAGAAATAAGTCAAAACTTATGTATTAGAAATATTAAGAAATTACAAATTCTTCCTCCTCTTGCTCACATCATAGTCAAGGTGAAAGGGCAAAACAATATACAAGAAAATGCCATACTAAAAAATGCCAATTACGAAGATAAATAATGGTGTTCTTACAATAGATTCTAATTCAGATAGACTGGCTGAGAACCCTGTGCCATATATAACTGTCCACATGAGGATAGAGAAGGACTGGATGACCCACTGTAACAAGCTTGAGCAGAGATTAAATATCAATCACATATGTAGTAGCAAATATGAAATTGTAGAGAGAGTTGCTAACATACCTGCCTTGGAGGAGCCAATGGTGGTGTACATTGCAGTTGCTGATAGTCTTTTGGAAGACAGTTCGATATTGAATGGATGGAAAGAAGGGTTGCTTCCATTCGAGAGGAAGAAGCTGTTGAAATCAAGTGTAACAAGTATGTGGTCTGAATGCAAGTTTGGCCAATATGCATACAATATTTTGGGGGGACCTGGGGGTCCCCAGAGATGTATGACAGACAAGTTAACTAAGCCTGCATGCCATAAGTTACGGGACCAATAACATCTCATGTTCAAGGTGAGGTAAAAAAGTTCTCATTCTTTGTTTCGCCTTCGAGGAGAAAATGCCAATTACAAAGAGAAAATATGATAATGTTTTTTGTTATCAGACAATATAGTTGAAGAAACAATGGAAAAGAGAATGAAGCTAAAAAAGATTATATATTTTGTTGGACTGATTGGATCAACTTTAGCTAGTTTCAACACCAAGCATTCAGCCGGTTGGTCCTAAATGCAATTTTTCAGTCATGCTACCATTACCACTGTCAAAGCAAGGAATTCATGCTCAGCTGAAAACAACCATTGAAATAGACAACAATGCCATGGACCTGGTTGTAGATTAGTGTGTTTCGTTGGTGGGCTCAAGAGGGATTTAATGTGAGTATAGTCATCGTGTTAAATAGGATTGCCATCAAGGCCAACCAACTGTTTACATAGCTCATATTTGCCCTCATCATCGCCCTCACCTCAAAATCATGGATATCACAATATCACCATCACCAACTATGCATATCAGTACCCATTATATGTGCCGCAGATGGGGCTGCAATTGATGCCCCGCCTGCCACCTACGTATATTGAGTCTAACATACATATTAGGGGCAACATTAGTGGCCACATGATAAGGGGTGAAATTGGCACAAATTCCTGTCGCAAGACGAACATATGTAAGACAACATAAAACACAAGTGAACATTACATACTCAACCATTGCAATACCCATTATTATGCATCAATTAGAACAACCATTGAAATAGACAACGATGCCATGGACTTGGTCGTAGATTAGTGTGTTTCGTTGGTGGGCTCAAGAGGGATTTAATGTGAGTATAGTCATCTTGTCAAACAGGGTTGCCATGAAGGCCAACCAACTGTTTACATATCTTATATTTGTCCTCATCATCGTCCTCACCTCAAAATCATGGATATCACAATATCACCATCGCCAACTATGCATATCGATACCCATTATATGCGCCGTAGATGGGGCTGCAATTGATGCCTCGCCTGCCACCTATGTACATTGAGTCTGACATACATATTGGGGGCAACATTAGTGGCCACAAGATAAGAGGTGAAATTGGCACAAATTCCTGTCACAGGATAGCATAGGTTAGGAACATGTATAAGACAACATAGAACATAAAAAAAGATTATATACTCAAAATATGAAGCGAATGACAAAAACATGTTTTACGGAATGTCCAACAACACATCTCAAACACTACATTAGCTAAGAAACGAAAGAGTGATGAAACTATAAAAGGATCCCACTCATAGAAATGTAGACCAAGATTGATAGATTAACATCCTATTCTGCCTCCCATAACTGGCGTGCGATGTTCGTCCTCAAGACCTCCCCTGCTCTCATCTCAACTGTTTGGGTGACAACTGTTGGATCGACATTATCATCGCCTGCACCATATTCCTCTACAACATTTTGCAGATAGTAGAAGTCATGTCCCTGCTCTCGACGGATGAAGTTGTGAACCACAACACACGCCAGCACAATGTACAATTGAGTACGAAAAGGATATTTGTTCCCTTTCCTAAGCGTGGTAAAACGCATCTTCAAGACGCCAAAGGCACCCTCCACACAGTTCCTGATTTGTGCATGGCGGTGATTAAATTTATCTCGCATGCTCCTGTACGGAGCATTGCCACGGCCTTGATATTGTTCCAAGTGGTTTCTCTCTCCACGGTACGGGGCTAGGAATCTACCAGTATTTGCATACCCACAATCAACCAAGTAATACTTTTCCTGTGGTACACTGAAGCCACTTCTCTCTAACGCTCTTGAAAGTATCTTCTGATCCCTAGTGGCGCCTTCCCAGCCTACACCAACATAAATAAATTGCAAATCGAAGGACACTGCCGCCATCACATTCTGACTTATCTCACCTTTACGATTTCGATACCGACATTGCTTCGACTTGGGAACATGTGCAGGGATGTGGGTGCCATCAATTGCACCGATGGCATCCTACAATAACACTATTAGGTTACATTATTTGCTTCCACCAAAATCAAAACATTGAAAATAGGAATCTTGGTTTACCTTAAAGAAGGGGTAGAACTTCGGATTGTGATGAATGAATGGGTGTACATCCTCCAAATTCGTTGGGAGTTGAATATAGTCGAACTTAAGATCAGCGACAACCTTGATGACACGGTTGACATATTGACTAATGGTTTGAGAGGAGTACTGGAAGTGCTTACATGCAGCCTGCGTAGTCAGTCCGTGACCCATAATATATAGGAACATGGCTAGTTGTTCACTAGTAGTAACATCTCGACAATCGCTAATGAAACCTCTCCTCACTAAGGTGTCCCTCAAACGAATAAACATATGTGGATTAAGTCTGAACATGTGATAGCAACGAGCCTCATAACCGTGTAAAATGTGCTCGACCCACACTCGGCCTGTATAAGTTGAGGTGTGCATCAATCTGGGCACCCGCACATTATGCATAGGCTCTCCTTCGGGCTCTTCCATGATAAGGTGGTCGAAGATAAGGAATACTTCATTCTCCTCTTCAATGATCTCCCTTAGGACTTATAAAAGATGGACACATGTAGATAGAAGAAAAATTAATGGTCCACTGACTAGTATAAAATAAACAAACACTGCCTAGTGTAAACTAATGCGGGTAAAAGACAATGCAAATAGAATAAACTGGAGGTACAAGACAAATGCAAATAGCACGCGAATGAAGTTGACGGTGGAGAAGCAAAGGGTTATAGTCCGCTGCATTAGAAACATGCCACCTACCCCCTGACACTATTCACCATTTTTTTATTTTATTTATTTTTTAACATTTTTAAATCAATATTCAATGCGAATAGCTCCTACAGTTTTAAGATATTTAAGAATTAACCATGTTAAAAATCCTAATTAAAATTTTAAAAGAACAAATCTTAATGTTTCTAACTATTAATCTGCTTAACTGTGGTACTTTAAAAAGGATTAATCTTCTAATCAGATGCCTAACAAATCATGGTTAGTAATCGGATTTGCTCAAGAAGACTTAAACTGAAAGAATTTGAGAAAAACAGATTGAGCGAATAGTGACATTGCAAGTACGCGTGGAAGAAAGATATTAACTAATAAAGTAGCGTACAGCACCAATGGACATGACCACTACTATGCAAAAAAATGACTTGGATTTCATTAAGTAAATAAGTGTTTACTACAGCAAAACAAAATAAAACTGAAAGACAAAATAAATTAGGACTTAGAGAGCAGCAACGGCTGGTAGAAGATCGAAGCCTCCACCAAGAACTCCTCTTGAACAGGAGCCTTCTTTTCTCTGCTTGTGCCACGCGGCCAACGGCAGTGGGAAAAGGGAGAGAAAAGAGAGAGAGAGAGAGACGTGGAGAGGGCGAGAGGAAGAGATGCGTGCCTCTAGGGACTCCCCTCAACCCTAGCCAAGAGAGAGAGATATATATAGAGAGAGAGGCCAAGGAGGATAAGGACGATCCGATCAAGGGTCAGGATTTGCTCCTCTTATAAGCATGGAGGTGCCACTTTCAAGGAGGACCCAGCGGGCCCTAGTCTCTCTTCCCTCTTCCCTTATTTCCTTCATAATCGCCTCCTTGATTGAATTTCTTCTGAAATTTGAATTTCTTCCCTCCATTCTTGTGCACACAAGAGGTGGGTGGCAGCTGCAACATGATTGGGGGCGCCCTAGGGCACCCTCATGGGTACCCACTGACCATTTTGTCCTTCTGTAACCTGCATACTCCTCGAGATGTCCCTGCACCAGAAAAATTGCAGTTTAGTCCCTGCGAAGTATGAAATTGTGTATATGGACTAAAAGGTCATATAACCATGCAATGGTACATTTATTTAAATACCCCTCAGTCCCATTCATTGTCACTAACACATAATTAAGTAATTTTGCGCAAATACTCAAATTGGCAATGAGACTAAGATTAGTTGTCGACTTTGGATGATTACCTATTTTTTATCTATTTAAAT
Source organism: Zantedeschia hybrid cultivar (assembly GCA_030544215.1). NCBI lineage: Eukaryota > Viridiplantae > Streptophyta > Magnoliopsida > Alismatales > Araceae > Zantedeschia > Zantedeschia hybrid cultivar. The sequence goes on from JARZZO010000015.1 coordinate 42,282,793, forward strand.
GTTGTGTGTGATGTAAATAATCATGAGAAAATATGCACTTATCAAGGCATGGCTGACGAATTTGGGTAAGGATGCTTCTAAAGAATACTGTTAGAACTCTTTATCAATTTATCTTCATAATGCTGATGATGAACATAGAATGGATTTCATTTATTACCATAATCAATTGCATCCAGCTTCAAAAATTCTCCGAATGTGTAATTTTTGGTTATGCTATGGATGATGTGCCTTTTGTTTCCATTCTATATCTTCTTAGCATTCCTTTCTGTAGATAAACAGGAAATTAGATAATGCAAGATTACGCAGGGGGTTAATAAATGACATCCCTTCAGTCTTCCTCTCTCATTCATTATGCACCAGGTCTCTCATGAGATCTAATGAAGCCAAGGCCTTCATAAGAGGTATGGATGATTCACAGACTATTGAATTCTACTACTTTAGATTTCTTCAGGATTCTCCCCTTTTTTCCAGTTTGGAAAATCATGGAACTTTGTTTCCAAATACTTGGAGGGGAGAAGCAAGTCACTCAGAGGGAGCTCTTCTATAAGCTTTTATGTGACTTTCCTGATTATTTTACTTCTCAAACTCAAGTGAACAGAGCAGTGCAAGGTCGTTTTTTTCACTCCTTTTTTCCTGTTCTCAATAGTTCGTAACTCTTGGTCTCATTTTATTGCTTACAAGTTTTCATGCTTTGTGTATATCAGTTTTCAAATGCTGAAATTAGTATAATTTGTAGAGTGCAGATGTTGTTGCTCTTCTCCATTGTAGCCGCCAAAGTTTAGGGATCATGGCGTCCAGCAGGGGGGTGATTATTGGTCACTTGATCTTAGAGGTATCTTAACTTAGTTTCTTAACATTTTGTTCCCCTGTGTCCACCTTTTCGTTAAATATCATCATATGCAAAGTTGGCTGGATCAAATGTTAAAGTTTTAGGCTGGATCAAATGCTAAAGTTTTACCTTTGTCCTTAATGTGAGTTGCCTTTTTCTTGCATCAAAGTACTTGCAAGGGTAGATACCAAAATTAAAGTTCTAGGATTTTTTTCCTTCGTGATCGGCATGTTGTGACTTAGTCATTTTTGTGGTAAAATTTGACCACAAAGGCTCCAGACATGGATATCCTTGATTGTTCCAAACTTGGGCCTGCTGGGCATGTGATAAGTGGCGACCTGAACTCACTGGGAAAGCTGGTTTTCCATTCAGATGCTCGGTATATTATCATCGTGGAGAAGGTACATGCAGCGATCTTTTTTCTTCGGCTATTCAACTTAACTTGTTGCACAGGGCTCTGTTTTATTGTAATTCATGTTGACGCTGATTTCTTTACTCCTGGATACTTTTAGGATGCTATTTTCCAGAGACTGGCTGAGGATCGGATCTTCAATCAGATTCCTAGCATTCTTATCACAGCCAAAGGCTATCCAGATATTGCTACAAGGTCGTTCCTGTCAGTCAATGGAACTTTGCCCTTCCCTGCAATGATTACATCTAATTTGGATATCCTGTTGCATTGCACCTGCATGTTACATGCATATGTGTATGCGTATTTTGCTGCGGGGACCAGTAGACTACATAACTATGATGCTCTCATCTCAAGTGCACCTAATGCTTGTATATATACACTACATAGATATGATGTAAGACTTAATGGGAGCCATCAGTCGACAATGTCCTTGACACATAATGTAATTAATCAATTTTCTGTTTATGAACAGAGAAGTCACTAGTTTCCATGAAGAATTATAACACTAGTTAGATATGCTAATGTACTGCAAGTAGGGATCATGAGCACTAGGTCCCAAAACAGTGCCCACCAAACGAACAAACATAGAAGAGAACATGGGACCACTTTGTCATGTAGATAGGAGGAGATGCAGGCATTTCCATGGATGATATCTCCATTTTATGTTCTCACAGTTCACTTGTTCTTTGCTTACAGGAATCAGAATTGTGGATTTTTATTCATATCTTCTGTCTTATCTTACTAGGTTACTAAGCATCCCCTATTACTGGATTCATCTGTACACCATGGTGTCCCATTTGTGTGTTTGGCATATTGTCATGTTCTTGTTGGCTTGTTATTGACCCTTTGTGCTTTGTTTGCATATTTGCGAGATTTTTTGTGAAGGAAACTTACATCCTAGTGCAATGTGTTTTTGGAACTTTCCTTGTCTCAACAGTCACCTAGTCCAAGATAGTCGCCAATGCATGAACAAGGGTACTGGAGCTTGTCTAATTGATCAGCAGATTCTCTAGGATCGGTGATAGTTGCCTATTCAAGAAGCTCTTTGGATGCAGATCCCTAAATACTTAAAAATTCTTTTCTAAGCTACATATGTTTTTGAGTTGGTTGACATTTGTATCTTTTTGAAGTTTACCAATCCTGACTCTTGAAAAGATCTTAAAGGTTTCCCACAATTCTTTTTGTGCTTATTCTGCAATGACCGCCTGAAAACCATTCTCCATATGAGATTTAGGGCCGTTAAGTTTTCTCAATAAACTTGGGTGATGGGGAACCTAAGGTTCTTAGTATCTTTCCGCATAGCCTGTATGGGTATTTCACAGAGGCATGCTGGGAATGTGTGAATAATCTATCTTTCTATATGAGGAAATACATACGGCTATATATTAGGCATGCTGGAGTCTGAATACTCATAAACCTTTTCATATAAGGAAATATCTCTACCTGTAACTGTATCTATATTGTTATCTATATTTTTCTATCTATTATATAGGTCTTCATATATTTATATTTACAAGAAATTATACATGCTAATTCTGTGTTCCAATGGGTTTGTGATTGTACCTCACAGAAAAGGTTCATGCTATTGTAGTATGTCTGTGGTTCAGATCTTCCATTATTTCTTGTCTTACCACTGTATAACCCAACCCTCTGTCAATACATGGCATCCATGCTGCACGGCCAAACAGCAGTATATACTGTCTCTTAATTCTTTGAAGTTGCTTTTGGGAACCATGAGATCATCATGCAATTGATTTAAATATGTAGGGATATAGGACATGCAATTGTTCTGAGGAGTTTACTTGTGTTTCTAGAACAGGTTTCTTCTACATAGACTGTGTCAAACTTTTACAGAACTGCCTATCTTGGCATTGGTGGATTGGTATTTTCCAGAAACCTCTGGCAATACAGTTTTGTGTTTGGAACTTCCCTTTAGTTTTAGTCATAAATCATTTTGCAGGAATCCAGCAGGACTAGCAATATTGTGCACCTACAAGTTTGGAAGCATATCGATGGGTTTGGAGGCATATAGATATGGTATTTTCTCTCAACTAGGATGTTAGCTTTGTTGAGACGTGTTATAGTGGTCAGATGTTGTATGCCTGTCTACCAGCCTACAATATTAAGTGGTTGGGGTTGCGAGCGGGCGATATACAAGATATACCACTAAATTCAATGGTTGACTTGACGCCTCGTGACCTGCAAATAGCTATAAGCTTGATGTCTTCCAAGATGCTACCGGTGAGTTCACTCAAAACCTGTTGAAGGATGTTACTGATATTTCAGTATATTTTTTAAGATAATGACACAATGCCTCTTTGTTTAAGATAACGACACAATGCCTCTGTAGTGTCTTCCATGCTGTTTTTATCTATTCTTCAGGATCTTAAAGCTTTTCATGGATCTGTAGTAATTTTCATTTTTTTGTCCATTTTGTAAATGTGTCAAAAATTTCTTGCAATCTCATTTGTCCTTCGTTGTGCTTCATGTCCCATATATTCTTTGCGCCTTGTAAATATGTTGAGATATCATGCGGCAAACTGTCCGAGGCATTGGTGTTACAGCAGATGTCTGTCAATCTCTACCCAAGTATCCTACTTGTGTCCTTATCTAATATCTACTTATGTTCCATTCTAAAGGAAGTCCTGCTGAGCACCTTTTCTCTTACTGATGACATGATGTTATTTCGTATATAGAGCATAAAAGTCTCATCACATCCTTGGAGAAATATGTTGAAAGATAAGGGCTCAAAAATTTAAAATGTAAATTGTGTTTCATGGGATTCAAATTGGTTAAAGTAACACAGAGGACAAACTGAAATAATTGGTTCTTGCTAGATCCCTTGAACATTTGATCTTTACATTTGGAATTTATTATGCAATGAACCAGGAAGATAAACTAAGTGTTATACAAAGTATGTATGTAGTTTGAATGAGTAGTAGTTTCTGTACCTGTTGAGTAACCTGTTTATGCACTTAGGACAGGGCAAGAATGTTGCACAAGCTAAATGATGTGGTATGAAGAGGCATATAAAATGCCATGAGGGAACTATGAACACATGTGAGGCAGATTACTGGGATAACGATAAGAGGTGACAGTTGGGGAAAAGTAGACCTGGGTGGCCTAGGGATAGCACTCAATAGTGATCGAGATGATCTAGCTTTAAACCACATAGGCATCCTACATTGCTTCATAGTTTGTTTTTTACGGCAGAGTTTTTGTTTTGGGTATTGAGTCTAACTCACAGGCCTCTGTGGATTATTTAAACTTATATCTTCTCTTGATTATTACTCTATAGGGGTGAGTTTCAATCATAGTAAAAACATCCACACTGACTTTGCTGCTGCTTGTAGCCAATGCAACTGTCTTGCAGATTTTGCCAACTTTGGTGATGGCAAGCCGAGTTTTCTTTTCCAATCCAGCATTACTTGGCGTTCAAGGAGTTCTTTCATTCCTGGCAAGTGTGGCTTGCTGATATCTGGTTCATATGACCTGAATCACATAAGGCATGCTTTGTGATAAGAAATACATGCGTGCTTTGTGATAAGAAACACATGTTCTCTTTTTCCCAAACTAGTAAATTAATGGTCTAGGCAGGATGTTATTTCAGTTCCAAATGAAATAATCACGTTGAAGCAGAAGGAAGGTATGATTGACTGATTTAAGCTTTGCATTAGTCCTGATTTACAAATCAACCAGATAAAAATAACAGCTTTTCTAATCTGAATCCTGAGGTTGGGATTATAATGGGGCATCCATCTTTTATCTTAGATCCTTTTATCGCCTCTTCTAGATTGCATTGGAATTGGTTCTATGATGTTATACCTGCTTCTATGTCACTAAGGGTTGCTTTTGTTACCTTAAGTTGTCAAGTACCAAGTTCTATCTGCTATACAGTGTACGCATGCTTTTATGCATTTTGAATTTTCTGAGAGATTCATTTTGATGCTTCTAGAAGTGATCATACACTCCTAAAGCTGCTCCCTAATGGAGGACTTTTACTGTGATACCCCGTAGATGGTTCTTCTAGGAAACCACACGAAGAAAGCAAGCCAAATAGGAGCTTTTGCCTTTTTTTTGACATTACTGTCTCTTCTTTTTTTCACTGAATCAACCAGTACATGTATCACCAAATAAATATTTTTAAGCAACTTTTGAACCTATCATGTGTGACGAAAAAGATGAGTTTCATGAGAGAGTCTACCTGAGGCTGTATTCATATCTTCCGAGAAAGAACTGTTTGTGAAACACAAATAAATCTAAAAACATTACACATATGGATGCAGCAAAGTTATACATATGGAAAAATGCTCATGATACATGTGGCATCTTGTTGACAAGGGTCAAATACTGGACACTTAGAAACTCCACATGATGCACTGATGTTGGAGCCATTGGAGCACATAAAATTAGGGGTGTAAATGAGCTGAGCCAAGCTAAATATCACCTTGTTTATTCTTGGCTCGGCTATTGAAAGTTGAGCTTGAACTCAGTTTAAACTCATTTGAGTATCTAAGGCGGCCACTTGCACTTGGCTCGTTTAGATGCTCAACAAGCTCAAGCAGAGCTCATGACTCCAAGTGTAACTCATTTAACAAGGGCAAGGCCCAAAATTAACTTTAAAATTTTGTTTTTCCTATATGGGCTTCCATTTTGATGAACTGCCAAGATGGTCAAAAGCCATAATGGTACAAGCCACATGGCTCCTGTTGCCTTAGAAGAACAATAGGAGTGCAAATTTTAAAGAGGAGCCATGGTCTGCTTCTTTTGAACTTCCAATTTGGGACTAAGCTTCCCATACTAGAAGTTGCAAATGTGCCATGGGCCTATCTCAAAAATATTTAAATTATCTATTTAATTAATTCTCTTATCATTTGAAATTAAGTTTATAGTTTTAAAATCACTAATTGTGCCATTTAGGGACCTAAATGGACTGTACTCATTGATGCTCGAACTCAACTCATTTATGAATTGAGCTTAAAATCTTATTCAAATTCAGCTCGTTTACTTGGCAAATGAGTCGAGTTTGAGTAGCAACCAAACTAAGCTTAAGCTACTTATCGAGCCTATCAGTTTGCACTTGTACGTACAATCATGGAATTTTGGATAAGGTCGGGTACCCGGCGATCCCGATCTGATCCGGAGGAAGTGGGTCGATCCTGGATCGGTGCGATTAAAAAATTATTAAAAATTATTAAAAAATCAGAAAAAATAAAGAAAAATGAAAACATTTTAGAAAAAATAGGAAAAACTTAAACATTTTACTTAATGAATGCACAAGGAAAATGAATACAAATCATGCACATTCATTAAAAAAAACATTAAAGATGATTAACTCACTAATAATTATTGTTGTGCACTAATTAAAAAAGACATGTTATGAAATTTTTAACATGAAATTAATAAAAAAAACCTTACAAAGATCACGATTGTGATCCTTCTCATAAGTTTGGACTGGCAGCCCATAATCTAGTTGCATATACCTTGGACACTCGTAGCCAAACAAAGAGCAAGCGAGGTCTTTAAATCCCTTTTGAATACCTCGAGGTGTATATGCTTGTTAGCTTGAGCTTTCTCCTAAGTCAATAGGTGGATGTCCTGACTGTACTGGAAGGACAAAAATGCCATACTCAATAGGTGGATGTCCATAGTGCCTCTCAGTAGTATAATTGATGTCTAAATATGGCAGTATAAGGGGATGAAAAATGGGCGGATAAGAAGATCTATATCCCCAACTGGGCCAATCATATCCTGCCTGTATCTGTTAGCCTTCATATCCCATTTGTTGTCCTTGTCCTTGCACTTGGCTTCCTTCAGATTGACTTGGAGGTGCGGAGTAATCTTCATATCATGACAAAATGCTCCCAAGTCCATGACCTCTTGATAGTCTATCAGCAATAGCAACAATACCATCACCATTACCATCACCGTCATCATCATCATCAAATGGTTCCTGAGTGGAGTCATCACTTCTCACTTGTCTTGTTTTTTTTAGCCGCCTTCTTCTACGCATATACGTTTGTTTCTCCGCCTTATACAAGCTGGCTAAATGAGGTGGTAAGACTGGGATGTTCTTAAATGTCTCTCCAATATGTTGAACTCTAGCTGTGTCTCCCCCTTGTTCTTCTTCTGATGATTGCACTCGTTGTTTAGACCTTCATTTTGATAGCTATTTTTTTTCCTGTCAGATGTCTGCAATGAAGTTATCATTGGATCTTTGTCCTTTCTTCTTTGTGGATCCACCTGAGTAGCTGATCTTCTGAGTGTTGGCTGAGAGGCATAAAGTTTTGCAGTGTTTGGTGATTGGTAGTGTGCCTGACTTTCGACGCATTTGAGGAAGAGATGCACATGTTTCATCTTCTGCCTAAAATTCAGGATCTCGAGCAACTACTCCATCCAATTCACCTTCTGCCCAATTCTTATCCTGAGGATCAACCTCAGCTACATCTCTGACTGCTCTAGCCGCCACCCAAGCATGCAATGGGTGTTCTTCATTTAGCAATTCATCGACATTAATTTGCTGTATTTGGTGTTCTTCATATAGGTTCATTAACTGGTCTGCCAGCTAACTCCATGAATCTATGTCGTTCAAACCTCTGTCTTTCCTGAATTTACCCGACCTTTAGGCGCATATTGTAGTGACAGTACGCCAACTTTTCCAGCCTAGAAACACTCAATATGTTGCGAATCTTTATGTGAATGAGACTGAATATATTTTAGTTTCTTTCACATTAGCTAGAAGAAGTGATTTGACTTAACACTCTAACTGTAATATACGCCGAACGATTTATGCCAGCTTGCCTATAATTAATCTCGATCTTCCATTTAGTTGTTTCAAAAAAAAAAAACATTAATAAATTTCAATTGCTGCAGCCCTTAATACATTCCACCATTAAACTGAAAGTTATTATGTAATTAACCTGGAGTAGTCCTCATTATTATAGCCTTTACGTCCTCATCTCCATAAATGACAGTCTTCAATTTAAATCTCTCTATCTACAAAAGATTAGTAAATGACATAAGTTATTGATAAAATGTTGGATCTCCTTAGACTCCTACTTTGTATGTTGCCTCTGATAGTACATATATCCTTTCGTTTGTACCCCTTGATATTTTAGTAATGATATTCGTCGTGCCTCGAAAGATCTCTCTATCATTATGCATTCTCTCATTATATTGATATCTTGGGTTGAAAAAATACCCTGCATTTAAATTAAGGTTCATTAGTTATCAAAATAAATACTTTTAACATTAATCAAAGAAAATCAACTAGAAAAGAAATAGAACTAACTAGTAGTATGGAGATTGTGATGGAGAGTCGACTCCCATCTATCATCCATTATCCTCCACCATTTCTCATAAGTTGTAGGATTCTTTGCCCTTTTAAGTGCTATTTAGCTCTATCTATTGTCTCATACAAGTATCCCCATATCATTTTTATCATCTCTATCAACCATCCTGAGAACTTATACTAGAGGTTCAATCACTTTCGGATATCGAGAGATTTTATCTCATAATTTTTTGTTCTCCATCAACGTTTGCACTTGCATGGCAACATCCTTACCATCAGTCCTCAATTATCCCTATATGTGCCAAAAACTCCGCAGAATTAGCTAACTGGGCCAACTGATGCTTGTACTTCATTAGGCTCTCCAAAGAGATGAAACTGGATGCAAATCTGGTAGGACTGGTACGAAGGAGATCCCGTCCACATGTATACTCATATACAGGATCTGGTTGTGACTATAAATGAATGTAGCAATCATCTGAGTAGAATCTACCACATCAGTAATATGAGGGTATTTGTCTATATCCTCTATCATCAAGTCAAGAGAATATATCGCACAAGACACCTAGTACAAATGTGTCCTCTCTTGCATTAACAATTTGTCAGCTGATAGCTCGGTTCATTCTTAGCCACAACCTGCACAACATTCTCTTCACCAATTTTATCTACCACCCCATCCATAAGCCTGAACAAATAATCAACATTCTTTATTTTATTAGAGGCATCCATAGACTTCAAAGAAATGGTGCCCTCGCTACAATAGATAAGACAATTAATCATTGATTTCCTTGTTGTTCCTATCCAACCATCACACATGATGGTATAGCCACGCTCCTTTCATTATGACCAACGATTGTAAGGCTTGGTTGATAGACCTGGTTTTAGCAGAGATGAGCATGGTGTGGTTCGTTTCCAGAGCAGGATTTGTGTGCTTGATAATCTGGAGTTGAAGGAGTTTATGACTAAAGCTCATCGGTCTAAGTTCACTGTACACTCGGACAACACCAAGATGTTTCAAGATGTGAATAGGACATTTTGATGGCCTGGTATGAAAAGAGACATTGCAGAGTTTGTTTCTAGATGCTTAATATGTGAGCAGGTGAAGGTAGAGCACCATAGACCTTTAGATTTGATGCAAAGGATTGAGATCCCAAAATGGAAGTGGGAGTGTACAACTATAGACTTCGTTGTAGGTTTGTCTCGATCAGTGAGGGGCAATGATGCTATATGGGTTGTGGTAGACATATTTACGAATTCAGTACATTTTTGGGCCATGAAGGTGAAGCAATCTGTTGAGAGTTTGACCAAGTTGTATATTCGTACCATTGTGAGGCTACATGATGTTCCGAAATCCATTATTTTAGATCATGATTCTAGGTTCACATCCCGTGTTTGGAAGGGTCTACAAGAAGCATTAGGGACGCAATTGAAGTTCAGTACAACTTCCATCCTTAGACCGACGGCCAGTAAGAAAAGATTATTCAGACATTAGAAGATATGCTGAGAGCTTGTAGTTTGGATTGGAAGGGTGATTGAGACATGAATTTGCCATTGGTCGAGTTTGCCTACAACAATAGTTTCCATGCTAGCATTGGTATGGCTTCGTTTGAGGCTCTGTATGGTAGGCCTTATAAGTCTCCTTTGTGTTGGGAGGAGTCTGGAGAGCAGCAATTGATTGACCCAGAGGTTGTGCAGGCTAGTTTAGAGAAGATGCAGTTGATTTGTCGGAGGTTGTTGGCGGCCTGTAGTAGGTAGAAGTGTTATGCTGATTAGAGAAGAACTTGAGTTTTGAGGTTGGTGACTACGTGTTCTTGAAGGCAAGGAATTTCGGATCGGATCGGGTCTCCAAATCGGGACCCGCCAATCCCGATCTGAATCGATCGGCCAGAATCGGCCAGGATTGGTCGGAATCGGTTGAGATCGGCCGGAATCGGTTGAGATCGGCCGGAATCGGGACCTACCGATTCCGATCCGAATTGGCCAATCCGGATCGGGATCGGCCGATTCTGCATTCCATGCTTGAAGGTGTCTCCTTCTAGGACTAGGGGAGTTCTCAGGTTTAGGTAGTGGGGTAAGTTGAATCCTAGATTCATTGGTCCTCTTGAGATTGTGCAGAGAGTTGAAGTGACGTATAAACTGGCGTTGCCCCTTCTTTCGATAGTGTGCATGACGTGTTCCATGTATCTATGCTGAAGAAATATGTTGTTGATCCGTCTCATGTGATCGATTATGTCCAGTTGGAGGTTCGATCGAATTTGAGTTATGAAGAGCAACTAGTTCATATTCTGGATTCCAAGATGAAGGAGCTAAGGAATAAGCAGATTCCCTTGATCAAGGTGATGTGGGAGAATTTCACTTTAGAAGAGGCTACATAGGAGTTAGAGTCTGAGATGCAGTGTAAGTTTCCTCATTTATTTGATGAGTAGTTAGTTGTGTTCTATGTTTGTTTTGTTGGTATGCATGCTTAAATTCGAGGAAGAATTTTCTTTAAGGGGGAGAGAATGTAATACTTGGCCCATTAGCAACTATGTAATAGTCCATTGGCAACCTAGTTAGGCCTATTAGTGGATTAGAGTGAGCCTTTTAGAGCATGGCTAAGAGTGCTTATTAGTGTTAGACTCAGTTGACGCGAATAAGGGAGGGTGCTTTAAAGGCGTCATATTGTCCTGATGTGTTCATGAAGATCGATTCCAGTGCGAACTCTCGAATTCTTTCCTTCCAGAGTATTTATTTCCGTTCGGTCTTCAATTTAGAGGCTATATAAGGTATCCCTAAGCTCGAGAGAGAGGGTTATTTCATTTTAAAGCCCAGAGAATCGAGAGGGAGAGGTCAGAGGCATTTTTCGGCGTATAGAGGTGGTGTTCTTTGCATTCTTCGTACGGAGCAAGGCGACGGCGTTGTGGTGCTGCAATGCGTGTGAGGTGGTTGGTTGCCTTGCCTAGGTGGCTGTGGTGTGGTTGTTTCACTTCGGAGAGGCAAGTGATGACAAATCCCAATATCCATAGATATTTTTACGTAAATAAAATTATATTTCAAGCTATTTTCTTACTACGATGATGTCATGATGAAAGATATGACTTTGAGTTCCGTATACGTGCTAGAATCCCCAATGCATGATCCCTTCTTCCATGTTCCTGTACGTTGGGTGAAACCTTAGAATTGCATGCAAAAACCCTAGTTTGTGAGCTTAAGCGCATCAGATGACCTTGATGCGATTTGATAATCATGTCAGGAAATCATGATGCGATTAAGACTCCCGTTAGTCAAGTTATAATATTATTTCATGGATATTTTCATATGAAGATCCATCTTTTATTCATGAATCCATAGTAGTATGCAAAGTAGATTGATTAGTTCTGTGCATGCCATGTATAGCATTGTTTCAATAAAAAAATATATCTATATTTAAGCTGTGAAATTAAGAAAGTTATTATGTTTGAACTAGTTTTGATAGCCTTGAAGGCATCACGGGGAGTTGACGTGAACTTCTATTCACTCACTTATGTCTGACGCAATTAAGGCTGCTGGACCCTGAAGCATGCATATTCTGTCTACACAGCTTGATTATTTTATTGTTTGTGCACTTTTGTTCACGACACTATCACAGAGCATATTGCATACATGTTTAAGACGTTAAATTGCTATAGACAATTCCACCATAGGAGGTAAGCGGTCAACCTACAAAAAGCATCCTTGTGGAGGAAAACTAAGAATAAGATGTGAAAGGGCTCGAGACAACGAGTCAAAATCTTAGAACTGTGCTTGTTTGTGGGTACATCGACTTTGAGTGGGATATGTTGATCCCCCGACTGTGCAACTGAAGATCTAGTGGGCTTTGCCTTATCACTAGGTGACGATGATGAATAAGATGAATTATGACTCCTTATGATGTGGTTGTATGTATGTTGTATGATAAGACAATATGATGATGCATGTTATGAATGATGAAAATGATGCGATATTATGAAATAAAACGCATAGTAATGATCTAAGTTTATATGATTGATATTTCATGTTATGCATGTTTTAATGATACAAGTAGATCGATGTGAAAGATTAGATGCACTTAGTCTTGGCTTAGAGGTTTAATGAGCATATTAGGACTTAAGAATGCTTACATATATGTTATGGTTGCAGCATGTTTATATGTTCAATTATCATGTCTTTTTTTATGATATAGTTATGCAAAACTGTAAATTGTTAGTTTTCTAAACTTGCTGAGTTCTATGTGACTCACCCTTGCATACTAACTTATTTTTCAGCTAAGGGAGATCCGGTTGAGGCGGGTGAGACTGAAGAAGTTGTTCCAGAAACTCGAGGCTTGAGTTGAGCCAGTTATTTAGAAGTAGGTTTTATTTGATGTTTCGGTAGCAAGAGATATAATGTGGTTTATTTTCAGCATTTGAGATGTATTTTTATTTTCATAGATATTCAGTGGTCCTAGATAATGAGACTTTAACTACGCCTAGGTATGAGCCTCTTGTGTTTAGCCGGTCCCAGGTCTGGATAAAAGGAGGAGGGTTGCAGTAGGTGACAACTAGCGTAAAAATCTTGTCATATCTCATGATATGGATTCAATCAAAATTAACATTGGGGTGTCCTCTACTTACGACTAACTGCATCGGAGCCCGGGTGTAGTGAGAAATATTTAGAAGATGTAATGTTTAGAAGCTTGTGGCCCTGATAGAATTCCTATTGAAATGTGGAAATGTTTAGAAGTGTAGGAGTAAAAATGGTTGACCCGATTGTTTAACAAGATCCTAATGTCTAAGAAAATGCCAGATGAATGGAAGAAGAGTACACTTGTACCTATTTTTAAAAATAAAGGAGAAATCTAGGACTATTCAAATTTTAAAGGAATTAAGCTCACGAGTCATATTATGAAGTTGTGGGAGAGAGTTGTGGAACATCGTTTACGTTTTGACACAACTATCTTGGCCAATTAATTCGGCTTTATGCCGGGTTGATCAACTATGGAAGCTATCTTTCTCATTAGGAGTTTGATAGAGAAATATAGAGATATGAAGAAAGGTCTACATATGGTGTTCATCGATTTGGAGCAGGCCTATGATAGAGTTCCAAGAGATGTCTTATGGTGGGTGTTGGAGCGCACGAGGGTATCTACTAGGAACATATAAGTATTAAAAGACATGTATGAATGAGCAACTACTAGTGTCCGCACGGTCAGAGGGGAAATAAAAGATTTCTCTATTTCCGTTAAAAGTGCATCAAAGATCAACAGTAAGTTCTTACATTTTCTCACTAATTATAGATGATTTAACAAAGGATATACAAGAGGACATTCCATGGTGTATGATATTTGTGGATGATATTATGTTGATATATAAGACGCAAGAGTGAGTTAATAGAAAACTAGAGCTTTGGAGGAGTACCTTAGGTCCCGTTTGGTATCGGGATAGAAAATGAGAAGAATAGGGATAAATTAACCTAGATTAATTTATCCCTATCCTTATTATGTGATGTGTTTGGTATGTGAGGGGATAAGAAAAAAGTTAATCCTATTCTCTATTTGGTGAAAATGAGCACAATATGGAAGATAAGTTGTGAAAAAGACATTGCTACCCTTCTAATCTAAAGTAACATGGGTATTATATTATTTTATGTAATATAATTATATATTCAATATATATGTAGTATATTAAGTGTAAATATTTTTTTATTTTTTATTACTCGTATCATGATACACTAAACATACTTAATTCAAGTTATTGAATTTAATTATATTTTAAAGACACTCAATTTATACTACACATAATTAACATATAATTAGAATATAATAATATATTAAATAAACTTAATAGTATTATTCAATATAGTAAATGAACCATTATTAAAGTTAATTATATTATTATTTTATAAATCCGATGTAATACTAATGTCTATTAGTACTAATACTAGTATGTAAGTACTAATACTAATCTAAGATAATAATATATGTATTATATTATATAATAATCTATTAAAATATTTATTAGTGTTATTTAAAATGATAATGTATATTATTATATTACATATAAAATATATTAAAGATGCTTATAGATTTATTTAAGTATTATATATATTATTTTAAGTATTATTGAATTTAAGTATATATTAAAGTACACATTATGTCATTAGCTAGTAATGAAGCCGTTATTGAATTTAAGTATATTATTTTATAAATCCAATGTAGTACTAATGCTTATTAATACTAATATTAGTATGTAAGTACTAATATTACTAATATAAGTACTAATATTAATTTAAGATAATAATATATGTTATTTTATAATATATAATAATATATTAAAAAACTTATTAGTACTATCTAAGATAATAATATATTATTATATTATGTATAATAATATATTAAATATGCTTATTACTATTATTTAGTATAATAATATATTCCATCCGTATTGGCTTGATTCATATTTCTATTTAATGACATAATGTCATTAACTAGAAATAAAGTTGTTATTAGAGTTAATTATATTATTATTTTAAGAACACGATGCAATACTAATACTTATTAGTACTAATACTAATAATTTAAGTACAAATACTAATTTAAGATAATAATATATGATATTATATTATATATAATAATATATTAAAATACTTATTAGCACTATTTAAAGATAATGATATATAAGATAAATATAATAATATATTCTATAGGTGGTATCAATTTGATTAATAATTTTATTTAATAATATATTTAACGTCATTAGATAGTAATAAAATAATTATTAGAGTTAAATATATTATTATTTTATGAACTAAGAGAAGGAGCAAATGAGGGTAACAATGAGGTTAAGGGGCAAGGATAAGTCATTCCACCTTTTTGGTGGAATAAGTTATCCCCATATCTAACCCCAAAAATGGGGTTAAGCTCCCTTATCCCTATTCCCCTTAACCCCTCTTATCCTCGTGACTTTTTGCAATGCCAAACGAGGAACGGGGATATCCCTGGCTTATCCCGATACCAAACGGGACCTTAGAGTCTAAGGGTTTTAGGTTAAGTAGAACTAAGACAAAATACATGCATTGTAAGCTCAGTGAAGGTCGAATAGGCGAAAAGGAGGGGGTTAACTTGGATGGGATGGCAATACTCTAAAGTACCCATTTCAAATATCTTGATTCGATCCTCCAAGAAGACGGAGAGTGCGATGAGGATGTTAGCCATATGATTAAAGCAGGATGGGTGAAGTAGAGACTTGCCATGGGAGTCTTGTGCGACCGTAAGATCCTAACGAAGTTGAAAGAAAAATTCTACCGTATGGCGATAAGATCTGCAATGTTATATAGTAGCGAGTGTTGGATGATGAAGGGGCAACATGTCTCCAAGATGGATGTTGCCGAGATGAGAATGTTAAGGTGGATGTGCGGGCATGCTAGGCTAGATAAAATTCGTAATGAGTATATTAGAGAAAAGATAAGAGTGGTACCAATTGTGGACAAATTGAGAGAAGGGAGAATGAGATGGTTTGAGCATGTTAGGCGTAGGCCTAGGGAGGCTCCAGTTAGAAGAGTGGATCATATTAGGATAAAGGAGGGGAAGAAAGGAAGGGGTAGACCTAAATAACTTGGAAGAAGGTAGTACAATATGATTTGGAAGCTTTAAACATTTCAGAAGAGGTAGCTCAAAATCGTTTAGAGTGGAGACAGAGAATCCCTATAGCCGACTCCAATGATTTGGGATTAAGGCTTCATTGAGTTGAGTTGAATAGATAATGAGACTTTGTATTTTATTTTAGTGGTATTAATAGTGGATTATCTTGTGTCAATGATGATTGTTTCCATAGTGATTATGATCTTGTTTTCATATACTATTTCTTTACAGTTCATAAGAGGATGTTTGTATCAAGGTTAAGAAACCCGGGATCGGGTCCCGGATTGGCCGGTCCAAAACCGATCGGATCGGCCGATTCCGATCAGAGTCAGTCCGATCCCGGCCGATCCTGGCTGAGTCAGGCTCGGCTGGTTCGGATAGCAGAAAAAAATAGAAAACAATATGAAAAAATACGGAAAAAATATAAAACACAAGTCTAATGCATAATTGTGTTGAAATATATTGATTTGAAGTACATAAGATGTTGGACAAAAAAACCTTGAATAAACTTACATATATGATTATGAACTTACATTTATTTCAAACGTACATTATACTGAATGAACATATGGCTAACATACTCAGCCCATGACATATAGCTCTGGTAGTATTGTTCATATTGCATCACATACTGGCTATAGTCATCCGTATTGGTATAAATGACTGACAATTGTGGATATTCTAGACAACCCCCTGAATAGTCGGATGTATCAGAATGTTGAGGAGGGTAAACTACATATCCAGTAGGCTGACTATACCCTTCGTATGGAGAATATGATGATGCATCTGATAGTTGCTCTTGTTATTCTCTCTCCCTCCTAAGTTCTTCTTTGACCTCTGCACACTGAGGAGCTTTACCTTTGTCCTTCCTCCTTGATCTGCTGAATGTTTGAATGGAAGATTCTTCACGTCCTGCTCTGCTACCATGATGTTCATCTTGGGTAGCATGTGTGTATTCTTCTTATCCAGTGAATTGAATTGGTGGAGCTGGGGCACTGGTAGCATCTCCGCCATCCTCAGAACTGTCGGAGCTCGTCTTTGATGTCGAGTCATTTGAGGTTTGATATTGGACCTCATCACTTGGTTCTGGCGTTTCATCCTCTTCCTCGATAGTCTCCAGATTAGCAATTTGAATTCCAGCACCACTCTTCCTTTTACTTGGTGCTTGTTTTTTGCTCTTCTTCTGACGTTTTGGAGGAGGAGGTTGAAAATCAGTAAGTAATGGAACATTATCTAACTCACCTTCCGCCCATTTCCGATCATTTGGGTTGAATTCAGGCTCATTTGAGGTGCTTGCATCAACCCATGCATTTAGTGGATGTTGCTCCTCGAACAACTCATCCAAGTCTATGGGTTCTTCTGCATGTGTCGTCTCCGTGGCTTGTCCGAAAATTCTCTCTTTCTCCTGCCTTTGAAGGTTCCTTATGAGCTCCAGATTTTTTAGCTTCAACCTCATGTTATAATGACAGAATACTAGCTTATCTAGACGGCTCGACTTCAATCTATTCCTTTGCTTGGTGTGAATCAAGCCAAAGGTGCTCCAGTTTCTCTCACAACCTGATGAAGAGGTTGTTTGACTTAAGACCCGAATTGCAACATAGGCTAGATCTTCATATCCATATGCTTTTCCATAATCTAGCCACCAGTCAGCTGTAAATAGAAAATTGGCCATGTCAACAATGTGCAAGCTATAATTAAAAATTAAGTAGAACATCTAGTTAATAATTTTCAAATCTGGACTCAAAATTTTGGCAGCTCTTTGAGCAGTACTTGTCCCAAAGTGGTATAACATCATTCTGTAATCATGCATTTGCTTGCATGCCATTATTGCTCTGTCCTCATCTGCAAGCATGCGCTTAATAACAGACTTAGCCCCCATCAACACTTCCGAGCAACTATCATAGCTATCCTTCTTCCCATCAGTTCTAAATATGTACTGAGGGTTGAAAAAATAACCTAAATAAATAAGTCGAAGTTAGTTATTACTTAAGAGAAATGTGTATACAAATAATACATATAGAAAGTTAGTAGCTTACCAGCTACATGAAGATCGTGATGTAAAGTGTGTTCCCAACGTCTGTTTATTATGTCCCACCACTTCACATAGGTTGTTGGATTGTTAAGTTGAATGAGCTCCTTAGCTCTGTCCATAGCTTCATATAAATATCCCATATCCAATCTTCTTTCTCCATCACAAGATCGCAAGACACAGACAAGCAGTTCTACAATATTTAACACCGCTTGCATCCCCCTTCAGAAGGGTCTAGACTGAATAAGATCAGCCACTTTCTTACCTTTCTCTCTGACCTTAGTTGGTACATGCCGCAATATGTGATTCTCCCAATCTTCCGATATCCAAGTACTTGTTGTATATCTCATATGGAGAAGGTCCCTCAACCCCTTTGCCAACTTCTTGTATGGTCTCGATCATGGACTCATAATATGGCCCCTTGGCAGCATTAGCAGGCATACTGTTATAGAAAAACCACCTAGATGTAGCTCTCCCTATCTTCTCCTTACAAAATTTTAAGTTCTTGAATGCAGCACTAATAGAAGGTTGTTTATCCCTCTTCTTGGTGAGCAAGGGATCTATTGGACCTACTCTAGGATCTCCAGCTCTAGTGAACTCCTGAGGCAGCTCCTCGCATACATTAGCGCTCATGCCGGCGCTAGTGCTCTCTTGTGCAGAAGGTGTGGAGCCACTTCCTTGTCCTCCATATCTTCCAGTTTGCCGAAATAAGTCCTCATCTGCAAAGGACCGTCGGCTTGCTTCCATTGCACGTCGCAATTCAGCTTTAAATGTAAAAGAAAAAAAATTTAATCTACTATAACTATTTGTCTGAAAATGTTAAATGAAGAACATGAAAATAAGTTAAATAAGAAACTTACTTGTATCCCAATCATCAACATTTATAGGTTGATTACTTCCACCAAGCCGGACTCCAACATCAGACCTTCGCGCTGGTTCAGACAATTCCTCTCGAATTTCCTGTCTTCTTCTGGCAGTATTTGCTTTGCTTGATTCCTTCTCCTTCATATAAGTTTGAAATTGGATCCTAACCTCTGAAGGAACTCGAGCACATGCTGCAACTTCAACTTTTATTCCAGCAAGATGTTGTTTGAATCGGTAGACCCCGCCAGAGACGACCCGGTTGCAATATTTGCATTGTACCTTTCTTTGGCCCATGTCCACCGGTGTGCAATGACCCCAAACAGGATCAGCGCTAGGAGGATTCCCAGATGACCGCTCAGCAGCACCTTGAGATGCCATTCCTTCACAGCACAAGAAGATGAGAGATCGCGGAGCTTGTAGTAGACTAGAAGTGACCTCGTGGGAGAGATGGAGAGAGAATTCTATGATCGAGAGAGTGGGAGAGAGAGCAAGAATGTTAGGAGGCTCAAAGGAAATTTGTGGAGCCTTAGGAGGGCCTTGGGGGGGTTTAAATAGACCCCCAAGGCCCAAACTAGCCGTTGCTGGCCGTTCCGTTTGGGAACGGCCAGCAACGGCTAGGTTGACCCCCAACGGCTAGTCAAACTAGCCGTTGGGGGCCGGGTCGGGCCGATCCGAGCCGACCCGGCCCGATCCGGCTCGGATCGTCCGATCCGGCTCGGATCGTCCGATCCGAGTCCTGGACTCGGCCAGGTTACTCGGGATCGGCACGGACGGCCCAAAACCGGTCCGACTCGGCCGATCCGTACCGATCCGAGCCGAGTTTTTAAACCTTGGTTTGTATTGATCCCATTATGGCGCACCTACAACATTGATCTGCTGTAGGTCAGCATGACCGAATCGGGTCGGCGGGGCAGAGGAGTTACACTTAGTCTTTCATTTCAAGCTCTAAGAGCCTATTTTAAACTATAAAGTCGTGTAATTTAAAAATATGATTTGGAAAAATATGATATCCAAAACTAAGAGGTGGTTCAACATAAATTTTCTCCTTAATATAGCAATCTAAAAATATACTTTGAGCATCCATTTGAAAAGGTTTCAAATCCAATACATATTCAAATGCTCAGAGAATCTGGATAGCCTCAAATATAGCAACTAGAGCATAAGTTTCATTATAATTTTTACCTTTCTTTTGTGAATAGCCCCGAGCAACTAGTCTGGCCTTATTCTTACTTATCACTCTAGATTCATCCATCTTATTTGTAAATACCTACTTGGTGCCAACAACAGGATGATCTTTGAGTCTAGGTACTAGAGACCAAACTTGGCTACTCTCAAATTGATTTAATTCTTCCTATATGGCTACTATCTAGGATTCATGGACCAGTGCCCCATAGACTGTCTTAAGCTTAATTTGAGATACAAAAGTTAGATAATTACGAGGAATAGTCTTACTTCTACTTCTTACCCCCTGTTGAGGATCTTCAGTGATGTTTTCTTTAAGATAATCTTCGATGAACCTTTATTCCTTGGGTAGATCTTTATGTTTCACTTGCTCTTCTCCTAGTTCTTTAAGTGCAAGTTCTTCATCTTTAGCTTTATCATTATCTAAGTTGATGGTCTTAATCTTTTTAGTTAGCTCACCTACATCATTATCATTATACAATTCTCTTCCCTTGGAAACTAGATTAGATTCATAAAAATAACATGGTGAAAAACATAAAAATCATTAGTTTTAGAAATGTACTCCAAGAACAAACCTTCATCACTCTTAGAATCAAGTTTTCTAAGATTGTCTTTGCCATTTTTTTATTGATGATATATCACTTGCAATCAGCTGGTTTAAAGTGGCCAATCTTAGGTTTCTTCGGTTTTAAATGGTCATATGGAGTCTTAGGTTGTGTTGACTGTTTCCTGCCAAAAGTATCTTGGTATGTTATATTCAGATAGCATTGTCCTGATCATATAAAGTAGGGTTATGTTCTTACTTTCCGCTATATCATTCTCCCGTGGAGTCCTTGGAGTTAAAAAATTATGTTAAATGCATCAAAGATGTCTGATTTGCTTTCTATAAATGATATCCAAGTGAATCTCGAGTGATCATCAACAATTATAAAGTCATAATTCTTGTGTCCAAGACTTGTTGTCCTCATTGGTCCAAACAAATCCATATGCAGTAACTCCTAAGGTTTGAAAGTTGTCACCAATCTCTTGGATTGGAAACTTGATTTGGCCTATTTTTCTTTTGCACAGGCTGCACGAATTGATAGTTCTTTGAGCTTCCTCTTGGACAATCCTTCTACTAGGTCATGCTAGATAAGTTTCTAAATAACTCTATGACTGGCATGGCCTAGTCTCCTTTGTTACACATCAGCTTCCTTTGCTTTCCTTACAGTCCAACACACATCTTGCTAATTAAGTTCATCTCTTTGAACTATGAAAATCTCCTCTTCTTTGGTGATTGTGCAATCAGTTGCCTCAAACAAAACTCTGTGACCTCTATTATACAATTCACTTATATTAATCAAATTGTGCTTCAACCCATCAACACAGTACATTTTTTGTTAGATTTGATGCTTTGTTGCCCACTGTGCCACTGCCTATTACTCTCCCTTTGCCATTGTCTCCATAAGTGACTGTTGTGTTATTCTAAACAAAGACTAGTCACTTGTCATATACCTTAAGGGTCTACTATCTAAATACCATTTGGATGTTGCAAGGCTATCTTATAAGACAGAAAATTCAAGTCTTTATTTTAAGTACCCAAAATCTTTTTGGGTCCTTTCTTGTTAGATGCAGCAGGTATAGAATCCTTGGGCACCTAGGTCATGTTCCTAGACTTGCAAGTTCTAAGAGTATGTCCTAATATGCCATGTGAACGGCAATCAACTTAAGGAGCATTTGAACATGAGTATGTTTTAGTTGATGCGTTTATAAATCTAGAAAGAGGATATTTGTCTTCTAGGTTTTTAGGTTTGAGGCTTTAATTGGGATGAAGTCAATTTTTTCTTTTCTATAATTCTTCTTAAGTATCTTCAGGTAGCAGTAAAGATGTTTTACCCCTAGCAAATCTTGCAATGATAGATTTTAAATAGATGTTTTATTACTTTAACTCGCTATCATTATTTTTATCTAAAGAACTTGTCAATCATTTTTGCTTTTTGAAACTTAGACAGTTCAACATGTAATTCTTCAAGGTTTAGATCCTTAGTTTTATTATCCTTATATAGTTCTTGATTAATAGATTTTAATATGTCATTATCAGCAGTTAAAGCTATGTTTTCAGATTCTAGGAAAGCCCTTACACTCAATTTCTCATGATCCAATTTTAGCCTTTTAAGCTCTTTGTTGATAGCTTCGAATTTTTTAAATAGCTCATCAAATACTTCTTCTAAAGAGAGCTCCTCATCACTATTATAATTAGAAAATAAATCAAATAAAGTATCAAATTTTACTGGAGCTTCATCACTGCTCTTGGCCATAAGCACAAAGTTGGCCTCTTCATCTTCATTTGAGTTGGAGGAACTTGAGGAGTCATCTTCATTGTCCCAAGCTATTGCCATAGCCTTCTTCTTGGTATATACCTTAGAAAGTCTTTGTCCTTTTTCTTGTCTCCATATTTATCCTCTTTCTTCTTAAATTAGGGCAATAAATATTGAGATGTCCTGGTTGCTTGCATTCGTAGCAGGTCATCTCTTTTCTTCGGCTTCCATCAGACATATTGAACTTCTTCTTGAAGTTATTATGTCTGGATCCTCATTGCTTCTTCTTCTTGAGGATCTTATGTAATCTTCTTGAGAGCATTGCTTCCTCCTCACTGTTAGTTTCATTATCGTCCTTAGAAGATTCATCTTCAAAGCTAGACATGCTACTGATCTTAAAGGCATCGTTGTTGCTCTTTCTTTTGGCTAAGGTTGAGCCATCTTTAAGCCTCCCTATATTGATCTCACAGGCCATGAGTGACCAAAGGAGTTTCTCCATGCTTATACTTGTAAGGTCATTGACTTTTTAAATGCCAACGACCTCAGGAGTCTCATTGGCTTGGAAGAGATATGAGAATCTTCCTTACTAGCTATATTCTTTGTCGAGAGAAACCAATCAATTTGTTATACCATTAAACCTGGCTGTATATTTGAGTAATTGTCTTTGTTGGCTCCATTTTGAACCTCTCATACTATGAAACCAATATGTCTATTCTAGTGTTCTTGACCTTTTCGGTACCTTCGCAAGTGATCTACTATTTCCTCTACATTTCTTGTGTAGATTTGTATGCTAAGATGGGGTTGAACTCATAGATAGAGCAACACAACACGCTTTTGGTCCTATTGTTAATATAAATAAGATTTTTATCAGCCTCATTCTATTGTTTTTTTGGCATGTTAACAATGTAGTCACTATTCTCAATTATGCTTCATAGATCTAGGTCAAGTTTCCCTTTAGGAAGAACTCCATCCAACTTCTTTAGAAGGGATAGTGATCCCCATCGAACAGTGGAGGGCGATTCATAGGTTGACCTTCACTGTTATGAGTAGGCATAGCCATCGTACTCTTAGACTGTTAAGTCTATGCAATGAGAGACAAGGCTTTAATACCACTTGTTGCTCAGGCTATGGCCTAACTAATAGGAGGGGTGAATGAGTTCCAAAAGTTAAATCGCACCAAGCAAAAAATAAATTGCAGCAAACTCAAAGAAGTAGATGAGAAGAGAAGGAGCAATCATACAAATGGACATGACATACAACCAAAAGGAGGTGGTGAATGAGACCTATCTAGTCCTCGAAACGACTTCCTTGGGAGCTCAGTACCTCAAAATCAAGCCAAACACACCCAGCCTTAACTAGTCTTCCTTTTAACCAGAGGGTCATACATGTCACACTTCCCTCAGGAAGCAACCAAGTACCTTGTACCTCTTGCCCTTCAACAACTAGGAGGAGGAACAACAAAGGCATCATTTGGAAACCCATATTGGCTGGATTCCAATTATTAATCCAATATAGGTTCCCAAATAACTGAGATTCTTCTTGGTTTTACCAAAATCTAAAATCTAGAGAGAGAGGGAGAGGAAGAGAGAGATAGGCACGTTGGATATGAAGGAGAGAGAGACCAAAAGCAATAAAATGTGAACTTTTCAAAAAGTAACCTAGATTCCAATGATTGATTAATGGGGAATGGATCAAAATGACACCACTATTTTACACTTAAAAAGATGGACATTTTGGTAAATAGCATTTCAAATCCCACTTTTACCTTTTCCCACCCAAATAATATTCTCCAAGATCCAATGATTAGCAACCACAATCCCTCTCTCTCTCTCTCTCTCCAATGATTAGTTAAAAGGTTGATTTTAGACAATCTATTACCCCAATCAAGTTTCCAATTGATGCTAAAGTTCAGCCAATGTGTACATTAAAGGCAGAAAGCAAATCAAAACAGAAAATTGAAATGAAGAAGCAGGTCTTGATTGTTGTGGAGGGCCCGGGAGCTTCTGAAGCAAGCACAACAGATGAGGAAGCTGGGAGCTTTCTCTTTTTCTTCTCTCTATTATTGTGAGTTTGGGCGCTTAGGAGTTCTTTTGTTTTAGAGAGTGATCTTGTCTAATTGCAGGCCTTTCTAGCCTTTGTATGTTTTGGGGACCTGCTAATGTTGTGAATGGTAACAAATTGTACCAAGGAGGAGATTATGCAAAACCAACTTGGAGGAACCCTCTCGAGAAGCATCTTCCTTTGGCAGCCATGTTACTTTCAGGCTCTAGAGGCTAATATCGGCTTGAAAGTGTATGGGGGTTGGCAGGGGGGGGGGGTAGTGGCTTGGGCCCACAATGCCCATTGGAGACCTGGAGGGCTCTTAAGCGCAAGAGGCAACCCAAAGAGGGTGCCCTAGAGCTACAAAGGCTAGAAAGGCCTCCTTCCAAGCGACTAGAGTAGGCCTTAGTGCATAGGTCAAGTGCGATGTTGGGTTGTACAAGAGGGAGGGGAGAATGCCCTACCTTATGCCAGGTGGCTGCTCAAACCCTTATGACAGGATACGACATAATGGGAACATGCCTTGCCTTAGCCTTTAATGAGGATAAGCCATTATCTACTGATGAAAATATACGCATTTGTCTCTAGCCATGTTCTCATTAGTGACTTAGGCATTTGGGGGGGGGGGGTATGGGGGTTCCCCTGGGATTAAACCTAGGGCCCTTTTACCTTACCTCTCTTTTGGCTGGTGTATACCCATCCTTACATACCACTAGATTGAGTGAAGGTAGGGATTGGATCATGTCCCTGCTCTACCCATTTGTGGCCTCTACACTAACATTAAAGGCCGTTAATAGAAAACTAGAGCTTTGGAGGAGCACCTTTGAATCTAAGGGTTTCAGGTTAAGTAGAACTAAGACAGAATACATGCATTGTAAGTTTAGTGAAGGTCGGATAGGCGAAAATGAGGGAGTTAACTTGGGATGACAATACCCCAAAGCACTCATTTCAAATATTTTGGTTCGATCCTCCAAGAAGACGGAGGGTGCGATAAGGATGTTAGCCATAGGATTAAAGCAGGATGGTTGAAGTGGAGACTTGCTATAGGAGTCTTGTGTGACCGCAAGATCTCAACGAAGCTGGAAGGAAAATTCTACTGTACGACGATAAGACCTGCAATGTTATATGGTAACGAGTGTTGAGTGATGAAAGGGCAACATGTTTTCAAGATGAGTATTGCCGAGATGAGAATGTTAAGGTGGATGTATGGGCATACTAGGCTAGATAAAATTCGTAATGAGTATATTAGAGAAAAGGTAGGAGTGGTACCAATTGAGGACAAATTGAGAGAAGGGAGACTGAGATGGTTTGGGCATGTTAGGCATAGGCCTAGGGAGGCTCCAGTTAGAAAAATGGAGCATATTAGGATAGATGAGGGGAAGAAAAGAAGGGGTAGACCTAGATTAACTTGGAAGATGATAGTACAATATGATTTGGAAGCTTTAAACCTTTCAGAAGAGGTAGCTCAAAATCTTTAAGAGTGGAAATAGAGAATCCATATAGCCGACCCCAATTATTTGGGATTAAGGCTTCGTTGAGTTGAGTTGAGTACACTAACACTAACAATTAATCAAAGGCCTTTAGTCATCCTACCAATGTGATTAACACCAACTGAGGTCATTAGGGAGGGGTCTGATTAAAGAACTTACATGCTAACTTCTAATTTCAAAATTTCAAAAGAATTTGTTCGATTTTCCTGACAACCACTCTTTATTTGATTTCAATAAAAAGCTCTTGAATTTAAAACATTTCTACAATTTGGGTCAAACACACATTCTTAAGGCATGCATGGATTTCACTTTTTTAGGTATGTGCTATGTTGTCAAAGGCGAAGCCGAGAGTGCCTCGCCTCGCCTCATGTTTGCCTCACTCACTTAGGCACTTGCCTATGAGGTCTATGCCAAATGCTTATCTCTGTTTTAGTTACATGGTACTACTTTTCTTATTCTTAGTTATTCTAATGTCCAATATCATTTTTTATTACATGCTGCTGCATTTTTCCTTTTCATCTTACATGTTGCCACATTTTATCTTATTTTTGATCATTCCTAAGATCATGCACTACTTATGAGTGCTTTATACAAATTGGTCATTACAAGTTGGATATGATTAGTACTTCTCAAAGTCTTACATATAATTGTCTTGGATATTTTCTTTATTTTCTCATATTGCCATTTTCTTCTCTCATGGTGATGTATGAGGGAAAATACATCCCCTCAAATGCCTAGGTGATCGTCTAGGCATTTGAGGCTGAGGTGAACCCTGGTCGCCTTTCGCCTATGACTATATAGGGTTTGTGTTAACCTACTCTTTGTCATTGCACAAGTACAGTAATTGAGATTGGCTAGTTTGATGTGATCAATTCCAATGGAGGTGTCATTTGATAGATGCAGTCGTTTGTTTTATTCTCTTATTTTTAAAGGGATCTTATTGTGAATACACCTTGTTAGGTGTTGATTTGCAGAATTGATAGTGTCATTCTTGTATTATTTTTTTAATAACCTCACCATATAGTAGTACTTTTAAAAAAATGCCCTATGATTAACTTCCAAAATATGCAGCAAATATTCCATTCTTGTACATAAAGTTGTGTGTTTGGACAAATACTTAATCAGAGTTACTATAGATAAACTACCTAATAGGATGCTAATGGATGGTGATGTAGGGATTTTGAAAGATGGAATGACGTTATTAAAAATATATTAAAATGAGAAGAATAATTCCACAAATCAACTCCTATGGAGGCATATTTACAAAATCTCTTTTTTAAAGTACATGGACATGGTTTTTTTTTGGGGTGGTGGTCGTGCTAAAACTCAAATAAAAAACTCTCTTGACCGAAGTCAAACACAAACTCAAATCAAACAATAGGACTTATCCAGACGATAAAAATGGAAACAATTACAAGAAAAGCTTCTTGGACTTCAAAACAACAAGGAGCAGTGAAGAGTCTTCCATGTTGAAGAGGAGCCCAGCAGCTTTTGCCCAGATAAAAGTCCACCTGACAACTGTATCCAAGATGTGATCGATCCGATTGAATGATTGATAGAAAATTCTTGAATTTCTTTCAAGCCACATAGACCATAGCATGGCTGGTAAGAGAATAGACCAAATCTTAAGGTCGGAAGGTCTTGGGCAAAATCCTTTCCATTCTTGGAGGAGGCATGGTAAATCATGGAAGTCCTTCCACTGAAAAGAGAGTAAAAGTCCAATGGATCTCTGTAAGACATTAGTTACCCCACAATGCACAAATAGATGCTCGGCATTCAGGATTCCACATAAAACACAATAAGGAGTATTGACAGAAAGGATGAATTTCAGCCTGTCCATAGTTGGAAGTCTGCCCAGTGCCAATTTCCAAAGGAAAATTCTGATTTTTGTGGGAAGAAGGTTGGACTACACAATATGATGCTAGTGGACTCTCAATCATCTGTCACTAAGAATTTTGGTGAGAGTATTAACGGAAAATTTCCCTTTACAGTTCCAGACCCAACTTTTAGAGTCATCCTTCATAATGTTGAGAGAAAACTGATTTATATAGCTTAGAACAAGCAAAAGTTGATCCATTTCAATGCCCACAGGTTCCCTTCTGAGATTAATATTCCAGTGGCTGTTTTCCTCTGAAGCATATATGACATTAATTGACTTCCCTTTATCCTTTGCGATACAATACAATTGCTGAAATTTGAGTGCAAAAGGAGTGTCCGAGCACCATCTGTCCTCCCAAAATCTGACCAAGTTCCCATCTCCCATAGTGAAAGTGATGGCTGTGTTGACAAGATCAACAAGTTTGTTGATGTTCCTCCATATGGGTGAAATAGATGATTGATAGGATGGTTGAATAATCTATTTGGATGCTTGAGGGTAGTATTTGTTTCTGATGATTTTGACCCATAAAGCATTGTCATTTTCACTCATTCTCCATAGCCATTTAGCAAGCAATGCTTTATTGGTAATCCTAATGCTGGTCAGACCAACACCTCCCTGTGCTTTGCTAGTGCAGACTCTTTCCCAGGATACAAGGTGCAGTCCTTTATTCTCCCTTTTTCCTCCCCAGAAAAAAGAACTCCTTATGCTTTCAAGGATTCTTTCCACAGTTTTGGGAATAGAAAGAATGGAGAGATGATAAGTGCTCAAGGATGAAAGAACAGTTTTGGAGAGGATCCATTTACCTCTTGCAGATAGAACTTTTTCTTTCCATCCTTCCAAAGCATGTGCAAACTTTTGGATTAGAGGGTCACATTCCCTAACTTTACTGTTGGCATTTGAGGGAGGGAGACCAAGATATTTGATGGGAAAATGGGCCTTTTTGCAATTCAAAGCAGCAACAATCTGATTGCTTATGTCTTCCCCAGTGTTGATGCCTACAATTTCAAATTTGTCAAAATTAATAGAAAGTCCGGTGATAGCCTCTATTAACAATATGATTTTCTTGATATTTGCAAGCTTAGTTTCTTCAGAGGATGGGAAAATCAGAGTATTATCTACAAATTGAAGATGGGATAGCTGAAAGCTATTTCTACTAGTAAGGAAGCCATCAACTAGCCCTTTAGAAGTAGCTTGATCCCAAAGAGAGCTCAGAACTTGGCTAACCATGATGAAGATGAGAGGAGAAATAGGATCTCCCTGTCTTAGTCCTCTGGATCTAGCAAAGTAACCACTTGGTTCTTCAATGATAAGAATAGAAAATATGGCAGAGGAAATACAACTCAAAACCCAGCTGATCCATCTGTGTTTGAAGCCCATAAGCAGGAAAACTTTTTCAACGCAGCTCCAACTAACTTTATCAAAGGCGTTCTCAAAATCTAATTTAAAGACAACTCCTTGTTTCTTAGAGCATTTCTATGATTGAATAGCTTTGTGAGCTGCTAGGAAGTTATCTAGGATATATCTTCCTTTTAAGAAAGCCGATTGATTGATGGAAATACATTTTGCAATGCCTTCTTCAGCCGGTAGCCATGATTTTAGTGATGATTTTATAACAGCCATTTAATAGACTAATAGGTCTAAAATCTGCAGGCTTCTCAGCACCCTCCTTCTTTGGAATGAGGACAATAAAGGTTGAGTTGAAGCATTTGATGGATTGCGGCCTATGCTGAAATTCATACAAAACATTCATTAAGTCTTCCTTAATGACTTCCCAGAAGAATTGATAGAATCTCATAGAAAAACCATCGGGCCCTGGGGATTTGTTTGCATCCATGTTGAAAACAGCTTCCTTAACTTCCTCTTCAAGAAAATCAGCACATAAAGAATCAGCGGTTGAATTGTCTATTTTAGGAAGAATACCCTCCTTCAAAGAAGGTCTCCAAAGCTCATTTTCTGTTAAAATGTCTTGGAAGTAGGAGATAAAAGCTTGCTTGATGCCAACCTCTAAGTCAATAAACTGCTTTTCAACTTTAATGTGTTCTATCTTAAGAGATCTCTTCTTGGCTCCTGCAACTGCATGAAAGAATCTAGTGTTGTTATCCCCTTCTTTGAGCCAAAGTTCCTTGGCTCTTTGTCTCCATTTGATTTCTTCAAGGCGAGGCCAATCATTAAATTCAGCCTTAAGGGTCTCCAGTTCAAAGAATTCCTCAGAGGAAAGATTATGTGAATCTGCCTTAGCTTCAAGGACTTCCAATTTGCTCATAATCAACCTCCTAGTAGCAGATTTAGTCTCTTGGATCTGATGGTTCCAAGATTTTAAACAGTTTCTAAGCCTCTTGAGCTTAGTTGAGAAGGTCCTACAAGCAGATTTATGTGTAGGGCCCTCCTCCTACCAATTAGTGACCAATTCTTTAAAGCCTTCTTGAGACTGCCAGGCTATTTCGTATCTGAATATCCTGCTCTTGCTCTTTCCGTCCAAAGTCTTCAGAAGCAAAGGAGTGTGATCTGAAACAGATTTGTTAAGACCTATCATGGATGAAAGGGGATAATATTTGATCCATTGTGTAGAAACCAGAATTCTATCAATCCTTGATTGGAAATTAAGATTATGCAGATTAGACATATTGGACCAAGTATATTTTCTGTTGGGAAGCTCCCAATCTACCAGACCACTGTCATTAATCTAGCAATTAAATTTTTCCATGTCAACAGACCACTTTTGGTTCCCAGATCTCTCCTAAGGAAATATCACTACATTGAAATCACCAAAAATGCACCACCATTTGTCCAAAAATAATTCTGTCAGTCTGTGAAGTTCTTGCAGAAATTTATCCCTATCCTGGTCTTTGTTAGGACCATAAACGGAAGTAAGAACCCAGTTTTTGTTGTTGTTGATACTAGAGAGAGATACTGGCAGACTGAACAGACCTATATCACATAAAGAGCCATGAAATTTATTTCCATTCCACATTATAATCTGTCCCCCACTGTTCCCAACTGCAGGTAAGAATACCCACTCGGAAAGAGAAGATCCACTGATCCTAGCAATGCATTGATCTTTCACTGTTTCCATTTTGGTTTCTTGAAGGCAAAAGCAGTCAATTTTGTGGCTAAAAATACAATCTCTCACTGCTCTCTGTTTAGATTCTGCATTCAACCCTCTGATGTTCCATGAGCAAATAATCATTGCAAAAGCAAGTTCTTCCCTACCACCTTTTTATCTCTTAGTCCATCAAGCAGAACATTGTTTTGGACATAAGAGATTTCTCTTTTTCCGATTTTCTTCCCTCCTTTATAACCTTTGGCTTTGGATGAGTTGTGCATTGCATTCGCTCTTCTCAGCTTCTTGATGAAGCTAATAACCATCTCCTCCCTACCTAGAAATGAGACTCCAATCCTTTCACCGAACTGGATAATATCCTCTGTCCACAGCTTCTCCATAGAAAGGGGTTCGGAAGATGTACATAAAGGAACAATGGCTCTTGAGTTGTCTATCTCGTTGTTAAGGACTGAGAACAAACGATCGTGGTTTAGTTTGGAAGGAAGAGAATTATCAACTGGAATAAAAGGTTCAGAGAAAGTGACGATGGCATCATTCTGCAATAGCGGAGAAGAGAGAGCTGGGAGGAGAGCATCTTGAGGTAGATTGCCCGCCAGATCCTTGGTATGGGAGGAAGCCTCAACAGTCAAAGACGGTACACCGGAACGAGTTGCAGAAAAACCAAAATCCGGAGAAAAGAGGAGGGGGTCGTATCGGATATTGTCGGGTGAGAACGAAGGATTCGATAGAAGTCCGAACGACCCGAACTCCAGATACGGGGACCCGAATGATTTACCCGATACGGGCCTTTCAAAAGGACCCGACATGATGGAGTCCGAAGCCCGACACTGTTTATCTTCCATACTTGCAAGGTTGTTAACCGAATTAATGGCCTTATTGAAACAACTAGACATCCAACATGAATTCTGGGAGGTGCGCTGCCCATAATGAGTCTTCCCCACCTTCCCTGAGACATCGAAGGCCACACAATCATCATCTTGAATGTAGAGATTGGCACCCTTATCAGAGATACTCTCAACTGCGGCACTCTTAAAAGAAAGGGAAGCAGTTCTCGAGGATAAACCAAAAGCCGACTGTTCAGTTAACTGACTCGCTCTGGAGTTAGGTGCCCGAGTCTGACTTGGCACCCATTTCTGGACAAGCAAACTCTTCATCTCGGAGAGTGCCAGAGCCCCTGTTTTAGAAGTCATTGAACAAGGAGGCGATAATTCTTGTAAGAATTGTAGGCAGAGAGAACCTTTGCCCAAGTCCAGTCAATTGGCGCAGGCCGGTGGGGCTCCTCCACATTGCAAGATAGGGAGGAAGAAGAGGGGAGCTCGGGAAAAATAGAAATCCAGAACCTCCTGCCACCTAATCTAATTTCAAAGAAGGAATGCTCTTCAGGGAATCCACCTCCACTAGAAGCCTAGCGTATAAGAGCATCTCCAAGCAAAGCATCTTCTCATCAATCTTCCGTAGACTGCCAAAACCTTCAACCAACGCCCAGAATGTAGGAACGTTCCAGATGTGGAGAGGCAGATCTTTCACCAAGCACCAAACAAGTTGCCCTTTAGCTGCTGGCTTCGCTCCCTTCTCAATATTCCATTGCTAGAAATGGAAGGAGAAGCCTCTAAAGAAAACCTTCTGCATAGAAAGAGCAGCTTCTCTCCATCCCTCCATCGAGGAATGCATAATGAAATCCATTCCAGGTAACTCACGGATTCTCCATTGGAAATTCCCTAGCCAAACATGGGACAGAGCATCCCGGATAAGTAGTACAGGGGGAGATACAGGGTCCTCCGAAGGATGCTCCAGAGGTTTGAAATGAACCATGAGCCTGACTTGCAGGAGAGACTGGGCATGACTAACCTCGTTGGACCAGGGGATTTCCACTGTAGGAGAAAGAACAGAGTCGGAGAGCATCTTCTTCTGACAAGAGAAACTCTTGTGACGCTGTTGCCCACAGGTGAAACATCGCACCTGGTTAAGGCAATCCCTAGCCCAATGTCCTCACCGGAGACATTTGAAGCAGGCATCCTTGCCCACCGGAGGACGAGAGATAATATGACGAGTCTTTGGGAGAGCTTTCTCTCTCTCTCTCTCCTACCCACAATCTGCCACCCTTCCCCATCGCCAGTGGGGAGAAGCAGGGCACAGGTCTTCATGGCTTCCCCTTAGTTGCCAGAGGAGAACAAAAGAGTGTTATGCTACATTCTAAGTTTATATTCTTTCTAATGACCATGAGAGAGAGAGGAAACTTGTTATGCGCTAGCAGAAGATTCCCACCTAAAGTGAGAACCGAGTGGGAAGTTTAATTGCCATTTCCTTATTTTGATAGAAAGAATGGAGAGTTTTATAGAAATATCCATCAACCTTTTTTATAATAACTAAAACGAACCTAAAAGAAGTCAGGCCATTTCCAGAACAAAGCGGGCTGAGCGGGCATTAGGTAGGCTGGGCGCCCTTAGGCTGCCCAGGCGAGCTCCTTAATGGGCTGCTCACCTAGGCGCCAGGTCGCCTTGGGCAACATGGAACGCGTTGTCGCCTAGGCGACACCTTGAAAACAATGCATGAATCCATAGAGCATAAGTTGTTCCTTCTCTGGCGTGGAGTCATGTGGTGTAATCCTTTTTCTTCTTGTTTGTCATCCTCTTCTTTCTTTTATTCTAGCCATCTCCTTCATACAGGTGTGTCATTGGGTTGGGCCACAGCTAGGTTGAAGCCAGGACCTAACTCATTCCCTTGCATTTAGGCCTGTGCCTGGTCTAGTCCCTCACATTCAGGCCTGGGCTTGGCCTGATAAAAACCTGCACAAGCATGTTCTGGCCGGCGTTCCCTCTCCACCTGACTGCACCAGCTTCCACCTCTGCCTCCTTGTGCCTTCCTTCTTGAGTATGAGTTACAATTCCTCTTTCTCTTTCCACCTCAGGGTTCACTGTCCCCTTCATTGCCTCAACACTCTTGGAGACCAGCAATGAATATGGGAAGTAACTTGGAGGCATGAATCGTTGCCAATGATTTTCTTGAAACCAACTCTTGCAGATGTTGCACGTCTACACCTAGTTCGATTTTCTTGAAAGTTAAGAAAGTATTCATGCATGTATACCATTAAGATAATTGAATACCAATCACAATGAGAATATGTGATGGAACAACTTTGGTTGGAAAGCTTGAAATATTAACTATATTAAATTGCTATGGTGTACGGAATACGGATGTCAGTGATTGACTGTATGATCCGTGTATTTTAGTAAAAGGGAAACATTAATGAATTCACATGAACTAATTTTGCTCTCATAAATGCTGCAATTTTCATTGTATATTATGTGAACATATTTTTCTATTTTAAATATGGCTTTCTTGTTTGTAGGACTATATTTTAGTCAGATATCCACAAGTTGCATTCCAGGTCATTAGACAGGACTAAATACTGTACGTGGTCCACATACAGCTCTGCGATCTCCAGCTATGTTATTCAGAATTGACCAAAAGGTCGTAATACTTGCACCATGCATCTATGTACCTCATCATAATCTGATTAACAGTAACAGTAGAAATATATGTAGGGATGATAGCAGATGGACCCAAACTGTTTTGCGATGGTGATATCATTTGCTTCGTATGTTTATAAGAGTTATTTCATATTGTCAATGTTCTGTTATTTGTTTCCTGTTTCTTTATCAGTGCCACTTTCCTGAGCTAAGATGCTACACCTTTCCTTAAAGCAATGTCCAGAGTTTCATTGCATTCTGATGGGCGATTGGAACATCTTATGTATCAAATTGAAGTTAGATTTATCGAGCTTTAGTTGGTCCACCTATATACAAATTTGTTGTCTGTTTGATTGTACTATCCATGTATTTTCTGATGTTGTTTCAATTATGTCAATGAAGCTGAGTTTGAAATCACTGGCATTTTTGCTTAATTTTTAGGGATCTTATACGGAGGAGTTGAAATTGATGATAGAGAAAGGTAAAAAGGTGGAGATTGAAGCCCTCTATTGCCACGGATATGATTTCCTGGGAAAATACATTTCCATGAAAATTGTACAGGGTAATTATATCTAGAAGGTACTATTTTGTGCTTTCCATGTGTCAGAGAGACGTGTTTGTCTTTCCAAAGTCACTCTCACTGATGTTTAGCTCTAAATCATGGAGAGTTGGTGTGATATATTTCTATCTTGAGAAAAGTCTGCAGTAAGTCATGAACCTACAGGTTACTAAAACCTCCTGCATGTTCCCCTCGTATTCATAAGATTTCAGAGACAGTTGATGCCTAAACTTGAAATTTCAGTGGCTTTATTTAGCTGCCTTACGTCAACTAACTGATGCAAATTAGCTGGCCAGGTGGGGTTGGATGACAATTCAGCAGCTTGGATGCTCTGGTGGACAACCTAGTTTAGCCTCCTTTTTCCCAATGGTGCACAGTGAAGGTTCAACTTGGTGAATATAGGCTTTGGCTGTGTTTGTTTACAATTTGAGGTCCTCCCTATTGATTTTGGAAAGTGCAGTGATAAGCATCGTGCTAGAGTCCTGATCTTGGCGGCGGGCGTGGGCTTGAAAATTCCTCCTCTGTTAACGTTACTGAGGAGATCATAATGCCAGGATGATGATGTAAATGCCATGTTCTGGTATATGTTTTAAGTTAGGGCTGGAAGTGGATCGAGTTAGCCTGCAAGCCAATCCTCTCCCTGTCCTACCAAAATTGGATCCAATCCTGGACTAGGTCAGTGCGTGGGTAGTAAGGGGTCACCCATATTTAGATGGTGACATTTGTCGATGTATACCAAGGGCTTCTCTTCCCATCTGTAGGCCTGCAAACCGGGTGGGGTGGATCCGGATTTGACTTGACTGGATTTGCTCTCACTCGGACGCGGACCTTCTTGTTTACCCAGATTTTAAAATCTGGATGTTGGTGGTATCCACATTTTTAGGTGCGGATCTCCGATGGATCTCCAGGTTGGGTACACACGGGTGGGCGGATGGTCCCCAAGTAACAAATGCCTCATGCAAACCTGCAAGCTCCCGGTCTTCTTCGTCCTCACTCCTCAGGTTTGCGCTGGCCCCCAGCTCCGTCCTCACCCACAATAGCTCTGCTCAACCACACTTGCCCTGATCACCTCAATGTTCAAACTCCTGCCACACTGCTGCCCTGTTGCTGCTTGAGTACCATCCCGCTAGTTGCTTAGTCACTGCCCCATCTTCTTCCTCGCACATACAGGTGGAACCTGGGATCTGGATCTGCAAAGGCTCCACCGGATCTGGACGTGGATATCCACATTAAGAGTGTAAATATGGATCCGGGTTTGGTTCTTAAAATATGGATCTGGGTCGGACCAAGCCGGATCTGACCATTTTTCACCCCTACCCATCTGCAAGCAAGTCTTTGAAATCCATTCGTGCTGATGGTGTGATGTATATGGATGAGTCGAAGTCGTTGGGCCGGTTTGACTCGGTGATTTACGCTTGGGTCGGTTGGGGATCTGTCTGACTTGTAGCATATTGGTTCGAATTGTTTGGATCAAACGATATGGGATTGAGCTCATGGATTAGTCTAAAATTGAATCTGATGTGATCCATGCATCATTATGGATCAGATTGGATTTTCGATCTCTAACCTGTGGATATATCAACTACGGTCCGATTTTATAAATAAATTATATCTAAATTAATTAGATATCGTTACATATATAATTCAACAATATATATGGATTATTTGATCATGTTCTTTAATGAGATAGGAAACTTGTAATCAAGTGGTAGACATCTAATGATCTAAAAAGTCAAAATGGAAATAGCATTTTAAGAGTTTTTGAGTTTCTTTTCTAAGTGGCTTCTCATCCTTCACTATGAGTTTTTATTATTCTCTGATATCACTTTTATGACAATCTGGTATCTAAAATATCATGAGACTTTTATTTTTGTTATGTAGATGAGTTTTTTTATATAATTATATTTGTTTATAGTTCATAACATGTAATAAATCTGCCTCAAGGTGTACGGAACAGTGCAAAAGTGCATCACATTTGGATTAAACCCTCCTGATCCAATTTGCACCATCCACGGATGATGAAAAAAAATACATCTGACCCGATCCGTTATAGTGTTTGGATTAAAATTTTGACCCCCAATTCATAGCGAATTGCATGTAGATGAAGCATCTAATCTGCTCACACTTCCCTAATTATCCTTTTTTTTTTAATAGTGATGGAATCGACGTTAAGATGTTTGTGTCTAACAGTTAGAATAGGAGGTTCAAAATCTGTTGTTAGCTTAGTCCATTTTTTCCATTATGCGTCTTGTTTTTTATTCCCACAAAATTTGGGGTCTTGAAATCGATGAACTAAAATAAACAAACACATACTTTGTCAAGCTAGACAAATCAATTCATTGGGTTGTCTTGCCAAAAAAAAAAAAAAATTAAATAAATTTAAATAGCAAAATAAGGCCATTGGGTCTCCCATCCAGGCCTTCTCATGTGTTCTCATACATGGAATGTCCCTGCATTCTCCGCCTTGCATGCAAGAAATTGCTCCGCATGCATTTGTTTGTTTTTTTACCAATCTTTGGATTAAAGTTCAACCATATATATATATATATATATATATATATATATATATATATATATATATATAGAAAGAGAAGAGAGAGAGAGAGAGAGAGAGAGAGAGAAGAGTGTTACAATGTGACAATGGTAGTTTGTGCAACTCCGTCGCACGAGCATAAGTCACTGTTGGATCTTAATCTTACGGTTGTAAAAAAAGATAAAAGATTTACACTTTTTATTGCGGCGTTGAAGGGTTTGGATGTGAGGAGGGAAAGTAGGAGTGAAAGTCAAAAAATAAATAAAAAAATAGCCGTCTGATCAACAGATCGGATGGCAGTGGTCTTGCCCGTGCGAGAACAGTTCTGTGCGTTGCACGGGAACAATGTTGTTCCTGCGCGTTGCGCGGAACTGTTCCCACACGCGCAGACAGGGAACTAGCTTTTTTGCTTCTTTTTTTTCTCCTTTTACACACCCTTGGATCTAAATCCAAGAGTGCACTACTACTGCACGACGGGTTCGCACCAACTGCCTCCGTCGCATTGTAGTATTTGTCTTTATATATATATATTGAAGTTTAGCAGATTTGTACAAAAGGATCAGAGGTTCACCATCATAGCAATAAGATCATATTACGCGGGATAGTTTGAGAATGCTAAGTTTACCAAGTTTTGTGATAAACAAGGCATGAACCCTTCAACAGAATGGTATAGCAGAAAAGAAGAACAAAGCATTGCTAGATATAGCCAAAACTTTGTTATGAGAATATCATCTTCCAAGACACTTTTGGGCAGAAGCAGTGAGTACAGCATGCTACATCATTAACAGGACTATAATCAGACCCATTCTCAAGGAAATTGCTTATGAGCTCTAAAAAGGGAAGAAGCCCAAGATCAACTATGTCAAACCATTCGGATGCAAGTGCTACATTCTTAATAAAGGATAATCTTCGAAAACTTGATTCTAGGAGTGTTGAAGGTTTGTTCCTAGGGTATATTTCTAAACCCAATAGATATAAAAGTTTTAACAAGAGAACTTTAATTGTAGAACAAATTGTCCCTGCTTTGTTTGATGAGATCAATCTATCTTCCAAAG
The DNA here is from genome assembly GCA_030544215.1 of Zantedeschia hybrid cultivar. Classification (NCBI taxonomy): domain Eukaryota; kingdom Viridiplantae; phylum Streptophyta; class Magnoliopsida; order Alismatales; family Araceae; genus Zantedeschia; species Zantedeschia hybrid cultivar. Next base: position 42,321,396 of record JARZZO010000015.1, read on the forward strand.
GAATAAAAATGTATGTTGATGATGATGATACATGTGAACTCACAAAGAACATAGGGACCATCAACTGTAGAAGATAAAAAGATCAAAGATGAAGACCTCCTTTAGAGGAGCTGTAAGAGAAGCATGAACAATGTAAAGATGTACCTAAGGAATGGATATTCATCAAGGATCATCTCAAAGAAAGCATCTGTAACGACCCGTCACCCTATAATCGGAGATTCGATTATTAAATGGGTACCGAATCATTAAAATTAGGAATCAAATCAGGATCTCAAATAAGTCTGGAAAATAAATGATAAACTAAGTTAAACAATCTACACAACATCGAATTGTAAACAAGGTGCAGGAATTAAAAATTATTACAATTCGACTCGATTAAGTAAATAATTACATAATCCAATTGAAAAGAAATAATTATGCGTACATGCCTAAAAAGGAAAGTACAACTATGACAGGGCATATCTTGGAACAGTGGCTGTTGGCACACAATCCGAGGCGGAACCCCACATGCTACGTCTGCTGAGAACCCTCACCTGAATACCATAGGGATGAGTCACACCAGAATAGACTCAGTAGAGATCCTTCAATCCCCACCTCCTACACACGCACCCACAGTCGCAACAACACAAAGATATAGACAACATAAGCGTAAGTAAAGCAGTAATTAAAGCACACGTCCACTGAACACACCAGAAACTGCCAAGCCAACTAGGGAAAACACCGACCCGCTGGGACGGAACAACAACCCCTCGGATAATGCGTTAGCTACTCTGGCCTGTCTAGCTCTAAGTGGTTCTGCTCCCTCCCAGCCATAAGTGAAACTCCAAAGTGTACCACTTCCACACTGGTACTAGCTATTACCTCGAGGTACACCAGGTGACACTTGCCCACTAGGCGTCACCTTGTCACTCGTGCACTGACACTGCGTCACTTTTACATCGACACAGGATGTCAAGTGCTGACAACTGTCACTCTAGGTCCACGATCGCAAAAACACAACACAATGCGATCCGGTCACATGAAAATCCTCGCCCCTAATGTATGATTCTACGTACGCATTTAACAGGGTTGATTAACAATAGAAGTACATGTTAAATGTAGGGATTAATGTGGTTCTGTCTTGAATCGCGTCGCCCATGGCCGATGTCATTCAAGACTTCTAAACAGGTTTATGTATTCTGCCACACTGGGACCCAGGGATATTGGCCTGAATGGCGTCGCCCATGGGCAATGCTATTCAGCCCTTTATCCTGCACTGGCCTCGGGATCTGTCGACACTATTTCAAATGGCGTCACCTGGTCTCGACGCCATTTGACGCCCGAAAACAGACCTTCCTCCGGCCTCCACTGAGCCATACAGGAGTCCCTCTCCCCTAATTGCACTAAAAACCCAAAATAGAAGAAGGGAGAAATCATGAACACAATAAGATGCTAAATCTATTTTCGAAAACACCCTCCTTCAATTTAAAAATCCCTAGAACAGCTCATTTAAGCCCTAAAATCCCCCCATATAACCATAGCATGCTCCAAAGCGGGAAGTCATGATTTTAAACAATCGACATCAAGTGAGGACCGTCACCCTACCGGTTACTTGAACTCCTCCTAACTCCTCGCCCCCGGTCTGCTACACTGTAAGCCGCCGCCGGTACCACCGTGGACGCTGTCACTCCACCAAGACGTCGGCCGCCGTTCGGAGAGCAAGGTGCCGCGGAGGAGATGGTGGTGGTAGTGGTAAGAGGAAGAGGAACAATGGAAGGAGGAAGGGGAAACGAAGGATTCGGTGAGAGGGAGGAGAGAGAGAGAAAATGAGAGAATGAGAGAAAGGAGGGAAGGCTTAGGGCATCAAACCGAAACAGGGTAAATTGCGTCATTCCCAGACGACGCCATTCAGACGACAGGACGGGGTCGTACATTGGTAGATCTTTGAATCGCATCGGCCACGTGCGACGCCATTCAGACGATAAGACCGGGGCCGTACACACACGCCCCAACGCCCGCCCATGCGGCATACTTGCAAGGCTTCTAAATGGCATCCCCCTAGGCTGACGCCATTCAAAATTGCGCCGAGCATGCTCGACACAATTAGGAGGCTAAGCAGTAGGCCCACAAGGGCCCAAACCAAGGGGTCCGACACCAAATCGACCCGATAACTGGATCCTAAACCTCAATCCTTACAGTATCATTGGAGATCCACAACAGGGAATAAGAACAAGAAGTAAAATCATTCCTTATGATTATATTTCATTTGTTTTTCAAATAGAGCTAAAATTAGTCAATGAGGCATGGGCAAATGACTCGTAGATGTAAGTCATGCAAGGAAAACCTAATTATTTCTAGAGAAACCTAGTGTGATCCCTTGTGCCTAGACACTCAGATTGTCCGGTCATTGGCACCAAATGGATGTTCAGAAACAAAATAGATGAGTCTGGGATGATCACTAAAAATAACGCCAAAATGGTGGCTCAAAGCTATTGACAACAATAACGTAAAGACTATGATGGGACCTATATCCTAGTCACTAGACTAAAGGCTATTCAGATTTTACTTGCATATGCATCAACATTAGATTTGAATCAAATAGATGTCAAGAGTGCATTTTTAGAAGGTTTTATTAAGGAGGAAGTTTATGTTGATAACCTCCTGATTTTTAAGATCATGCTTTTCCAATCATATTTGCAAATTGCATAAGGCTCTTTGTGATTTGAAACAAGCTTCTATAGTTTAATATGAAAGACTGAATGCTTTTCTTATGCAACATGATTTCAGTAGACGTAAAGTAGACAGTACCTTATTCATTCAAAATAGCAAACATGGTATCTTAATTGTCCATATTCATGTTGATGGTATTATATTTGGTGCCACTAATGAGACTATGTGTAAGAAATTTGAAAAGCTCATGCAGGGTGAATTTGAAAGAGTATAATGGAGGATCTGAGCTACTTTCTTGGACTTCAGATCAAACGCATGAAGGAAGGAACCTCTATATGTCAGGCTAAATACATCAAAGACTTGGGTTAGAAGAGACAAAATCACTATCCACACCCATACGCATTTCAACTAAGTTAGATAGTGATCCTCAAGATAAGAAAGTGGACCAAAAGCTCTACGAAGGTATGATTGGGTTTCTTCTCTATCTCACTACTAGGACCTGATATATTGTTCAATATGTACAAGTGTGTCAAGTTTCAAGCAGATCTTAAAAAATCCCACTTGATTTGTGTCAAGAGGATGTTTAGATATTTGATTGACACTTGTGACATTGGTCTCTGATATCTCAAATGTTGTGATGTCAATTTACTTAGATGTTCTGATGCTAACTATATTGGCTACAAGATAAATAGAAAAAACACCAGTGGTATTTGTCAATTTCTTGTAGGTTGCTTGATCTCATACTCTTCTAAAAAGTAGAACTCAATAGCCGTTTCAACAACAAAAACAAAATATGTAGCAGTTGAAAGTTGTTGCGCATGACTACTGTGGATCAAGAATCAACTTGAGGACTATGGATACAAGCATCAAGATATTCTTACATTATGTGATAATACAAGTGCCATAAACCTAACATAGAATCTCATTCAACATTCAAGAACTAAGCACATTGAGGTTATATATTATTTTATTAGAGATCATGTTACTTGTTGCAATATCTGTATTGATTTTGTAGATACATTGCATCAACTAGCCGATACTTCCACATAACCTCTTTCTAAACATATATTTACTTCTATCAGAAGGGAATTGAGTAGGTGTAATTTAATTTGAATATCAGTTGGCTTGATTCATGTTAGTACAATAAAATCTTGGGATTTTTTCATTTGAGTCCTTATAATCTATAGTAATTCCAAATATATCCCTGTGATCTTTATATTTATAAATAAGTCCCTACAATCTTCTTTAGTTCTAAAATAAATCCTCATCGTCACTTTTTTGACGGCAACATAACGGAAATGTAACTTAACTATAGTTAACTTAAACTAGACATATAAATTACTTATTTATCCTTAATTTCAATTTTTGAAAAAAAAAAAGAAGAGGAGAGAGAGAAGGGCAGTGAGGATGCGACCCTTCTCCTCCGATGCCGACGTCCTAGTGTGGAGAGAGAGAGAGAGAGAGAGAGAGAGAGAGAGAGGGAGAGAGAGAGAGAGTTGAAGAGGAAGAAATGGGCAGGAGGTGGCGGCCCCCTCCCCATGCCGAAACTGATCTCGTCGATGATATCAACGGGGCCGACATCGAGTCCTAGGGCCAACCCGAAGCCCTCGCACCCGCCGAGGGAGTGCTCCCTGAGCGCAGGAACCCCGCTGGAAGCGGTTCCATCAGCAGCGATTCGAAGGTCCCACGACGTCCATGGATCCAGACTTGGCGGCGCTGGCCATGGGCTCGGTCTTGCAAGCAGCAGGCCAGGGGGCAACAGACGGGACATCGAAGGCAAGCGAGGTCAGAGGTGGGGAGGACGAGGACGACGACGAAGGGGACGCGGAGGTAGAGGCCGAGACCGGTGCCAGGGCCGCACGACACCGCGTGGAGGAAGAGGCGGAGGAGGTCTGCTCCTTGCGTCGATTGCAGCTGGTATGGGAGGAGGAAAATACCAAGAAGGGTCCAGTGTAACTCCAGCAGAAGAAAAAGAGATGGGTCCCTCCGTTAATGGGATAACTGGAATATTCCATATTTGATGCTTTTTTAAAAAGCGTCTAACTATAGGGACTTGCTTTAGAACTAAAGAAGATTGTAGGGACTTACTTATAAATATAAAGATCACAGGGATATATTTGGAATTACCATAGATTATAGGGATTCAAATGGAAAAATCCTTAAATTCTTATAGATCTCTGGGAGTGTGTTTAGATATGTAAGAGTTTTGCTCCTTAATTGATTTGCTACTCCTCTCAGTCACTCAATCATCTAACTCCTACTCACATCGATTAAGTTAGTAAACTTATCAATAACATGGCTTTAGTTAGTCGCTCACTTAATTGTAGCTCAACTAATCAATTGATTACTCACTTTGACTATACTGTAACTAATCGACCTACTTCGATTAGTTTGTGACTAATCAATTCATTTGATTATTTGTTTTCACTTTGATTAGTCAATTTACTTTGATTAGTTGGACTTCATTTTGATTTCTTGTTTTCACTTCGATTAGTAGGCTTCACTTCGACTACTTGACTTCACTTTGACTACTTTCTAGTTTTGGCTCATCTAAACTTCAACTACTTTCCAGTTCTGGCTTATCTAATTGATTCTTCATCGACTCAAATATATTAACTCTTTTGGTTAATTGATGTCCTGGTCAATTAAGCCTACCTTTTTGATCGACCCTATATATAGTCGATTTATCATCTTCTAGCTTTCGCCCAAAATCAATCTCATTCCAATTTTAAAACCCCCCTCTCTCTTGCTACTTCCCACATGACCTTAGAGGTTTGTTCCATCAATTTCATGTATTCCCGCTCAAAGGTAGAAAATTTTCTTTGGTTCTTGAACTCTTCTACCTGCCCTCTCTCTAATTTCTCTATTGATCTTATATTTCGATTGTTCTATGCTTTATTCATCACTTTAGAGCCCTAGATTCTGAACTGCATAGATAATATTGTTTTGATATTACATGTTCAGAAGTTTTGTCATCACCAAAAAGGGGGAGATTGTTGAACTATTTATTTTTCTATTATTAGATCCCCATGTTTTCGTGATAATAGTCTGTAGATTCGGAACCTCTTCCAAAACTATTTTACTCCTACTGTCCTCCTAGAGAAGGTATTCTTCTTCCAAGAACACAGCTCTCCTAGTGACAAACACCTTTTGTTTGTTAGGATGGTAAAAATAATAATCAAAAGTTTCCTTTGGATACCTAACAAACCTGCATCTGTCTGTTATTGACTCCAATTTTTCTAGATCATGTCTCTTCACATGGGCATGACAACTTTAGACTTTAACATGCTTAAAGTCTGACTTTCTACACTTTCATATCTCATATGGAGTGAAAGTCATAGAATTACTAGGTATCCTGTTTAGCAGATATGCAGCTAACTTAAGTGCATATCTCCATAGAGATATTGGTAATTGAGATAAGCTCATCATCCAACACACTATGTCTAGCAAAGTGCGATTTCTCCTTTCAGATACACCATTCATCTGAGGTGTATAAGGAGAAGTTAGCTGAGAAATGATACCATTATACTTTAAGAATAGGGCGAATTCCGTACTTAAGTATTCTCCTCTCTGATCTGATCGGAGAGTTTTGATAAACTTTTTGCTTTGCTTCTTTACTTCATTATGAAATTATCTAAATTTCTCTTAAGCTTCCGACTTGTACTTTACTAAGTACAATTACTAGGTATCCTGTTTAGCAGATATGCAGCTAACTTAAGTGCATATCTCCATAGAGATATTGGTAATTGAGATAAGCTCATCATCCAACACACTATGTCTAGCAAAGTGCGATTTCTCCTTTCAGATACACCATTCATCTGAGGTGTATAAGGAGAAGTTAGCTGAGAAATGATACCATTATACTTTAAGAATAGGGCGAATTCCGTACTTAAGTATTCTCCCCTCTGATCTGATCGGAGAGTTTTGATAAACTTTTTGCTTTGCTTCTTTACTTCATTATGAAATTATCTAAATTTCTCTTAAGCTTCTGACTTGTACTTTACTAAGTACATATAGCCGAATCTTGATAAATCATCAATCAACATAATGAAGTAAGAGAACTCACCTTTGGCTTGGGTAGACATGGGACCACATATGTCTGAATGTATTAGTTCCAAAATGTCTTTGGCCTCCTCTATATGTCTTGTAAATGGAGACTTAACCAACTTACCCATCAGACGAGACTCACTTGTTGCATATGATTCATAATCAAATTGATCAAAGTATCCATTCTTATGCAACCTTTGGAGTCTATTCTCGTCAATGTGTCCAAGCTTATAATGCCAAAGATATGCTTTGTAAGGACTGAGGTTTCGGATCCGATTATCGGGTCGGTTTCGGTATCGGACCCTTTGGTTTGGGCCTTCGTGGGGCTGGGGCATGGGCTTTTACTCGACGCGATTTTGAACGGTGTCGGCCTTAGGGGATGCCATTTAGGAGCTTTGCAGGGGTGCCGCATGGGCGGGCATGGGGGTGCGTGTGTACGGCCCCGGTCGTGTCGTCTGAATGGCGTCTTACATGGACGACGCGATTCAGACATCTGCCAGTGTACGACCCGCGTCCTGTCGTCTGAATGGCATCTTGCTTGAACGACGCGATTTAGGCTTGTTCAGTTTGACGCCCGAGCCTTTCCTCCTTTCTCTCATTCTCTCCAGTCTTCTCTTTCTCCTCCCCCTCCTCTCTGAACACCTCCGGCGTCCCCTTCCCCTTCTCCTTTCTTTCCCCTCCCTATTCTTCCTCTTCCTCCACTCCATCAACCTCCTAACCCTCACCACTACCACCACCATCTCCTCCGCGGCACTATGCTCTCCGCACGGCGGCCTACGTCCGAGTGGAGTGACGGCATCCACGGCAGTATCGGCGGTGGCTCGTGGTGTGGCGGTTTGGCGGCTAGGAGCAAGGAGGAGTTCAAGTAATCGGTAGGGTGACGATCTTCGTTGTATTTGTTTAAAATCAAGTTTTTTCCCACTTTAAAGCATGTGTTGTATGTGGAGGTTTTTGGGTAGAAAAGCATGTTTTAAGGGGTTTTTGATGAAAATAGACATTTTTGATTTTTCGGAAAATAAATTCGATTGGTTGGCCTCTCCCCTTATTTTCCTTGTGTTTTTTTGTGTGTTTTGGGGGAGAAGAGGGACCCTCGGTTTGGCTAGGTGGAATGCAGTTTCGGGCGTTAAATAGCGTCGGGACCAGGTGACACCATTTAGAATGTCGTCAAGACCAGGTGACGCGATTTAACGGACCAATTTTTCGGTTCCCGAGACCAACGTGGGATACAGAGCTGAATAACGTCGGCGATGGGCGACGCCATTCAGGCCAGTATCCCTGGGTCCCAATGTCTGTGCAAAAACTGAACCAGTTTAAGGGTCTTGAATGATGTCGGCCACGGGCGACGCGATTCAAGACAGAACCCCATTAATTCATGCTATTAACATGTGTTTACATTATTAGATAATTCGGATCAATACATGTTCGATACCGTACTTCGAGGACAAAGGTTTCCACGTGACCGGATCGCATTGTGTTGTGTTTTGTGCGATCGTGGACCTAGAGTGATAGTTGTTAGCGTTTAGGCACCCTGTGTCGGTGTGGGAGTAACACAGTGCCGGTGTGGGAGTGGTGGGGTGATGCCTAGAGAGAGGGTCACCTGGTGTACCCTGGGGTATAGCTAGCATCGGTGTGGGAGTGGTACATTCGAAGTGTCACTCGTGACTGGGAGGAGCAGAACCACCTAGAGCAAGATAGGTTGGAGTAGCCAGCGCGCTATCCAAGGGGTTGTTGTTCCGTCCCAACGGGTCGGTGTTTTCCGCGTTCGGCTGCTGTCGTACATTTTTTGGAATGCACTTGATCTTGATTTTTTAATTTTTAATTTGTATTTGTATTTATGCGCTTGACCTGAATCAATCAGATGATTGCGTAGTTCTTAGACCCGATCCCGCTACCCATAAATGGAATAACATTAATTACATCCTCATAAGAGAAAAATCCTTGATTAATCGTCGGAAGATTAGAATAACACCCTTTAAAATGATATAAATGAAATATACAAGATTGGATTTGAAAAATGAATGAATTTCAGTTTTTATTTGAGAAGAGAACTCATTTTTCAGTTTTAGAGTTGAGTCAGCGTAAGGGTGCGCAGACTCAGCTGGCTTTTTGATTTTATTTAATTATTCTTTGGAAAATATGGCAAACGACTTGATTTCTTGATTTTTATTGATGGATAATGATGAGCGACATTTTTTATTCTTTTTGGAATGATATATGTGAGTTTATTGAAGATTTGTTTGAATTTTTATGTTTGGAAGTGAACATGAAGTTGAGGATGCGCAGACTCATTTGTTATCAATGAGAATGCTTGTATTTGTTTTGATTTTTGATTTGCAAGAGGAGTGGAAATCTTTTTTATGGTATTTTGATTGAGATAGATGATATTTTTTATGGAAATCATGATTTGGAATTTGAATGTCAATTTTGGTTGTTTTTTATTTAAGAAGAAAGTCTCATTATCATTCTTTATTGTGTTTTTTAGATTTGAAATGAAGAGGCTTTGGATTTGATTTGCAAGGTATGAAAAATATTTTTTATATTTTCTTAGTTGATTTCAGTGAAAAATTCTTCAAAGACTTATGCTTTTTATGTTTTGGATTTGTAGGTTTTGAAGGATGAGTAAGGTGTGCAAACTCAATTGAAGTGAGACCTCTTTTAGGCATTTTTTGTATTTTGCAAAAGGGCAATTTTGAGTTTTATTTGATTTTTTTGACTTATAGGAAGTATATAGTTTTATCTTAGAGTTTTTAATTTAATTTACAGAATTTTAAGGGTTAAAAACTTAAATTTAGCAATTAAGGGTTGAGTCTGCGCAGGGGTGCGCAGACTCATTTGTCACCTAGCTGTTCTTTGCATTTTTGGGTAATTTCAAGGGGAAACTTAGCATTTTGTTTGGGTTTTTGATTTGTAGGAATTATTATGTTTTTATTTAAGATTTTGGCTTGATTTGAGAGAACATTTATGGCTGAAATACCAATTTTTAGAAATTCAGGGTTGAGTCTGCGCAGAGGTGCATAGACTCAATTGTCATCGAACTTCTTTTAATATTTTTTATTTTTTCACAAGGGCAATTTGGTGTTTTATAGGGGTTTTTGACTTATAGGAAGGATAAAGTTTTTAGTTGATTTTTTTGGTTTAATTTGGAAAGAATTTGAGGCTGAAAACTCAGTTTTAAGGAATTTGGGCTGAGTCTACGCAGGGGTGCACAAACTCATTTGTCACCAATTGATTATAGGTAGCTTTCTGCAATTTTTTAAGAACAACTTGGTGTTTTTCTTTGATTTCCTGATTTATAAGAATAAACTTGATTTTTAGAGAGCTTTAGATCATCTTGGGGTGGATTGGAAGTTAATTTTTTATTTTTTTATGAATTTCAGGGTTGAGTCTGCGCAGGGGTGTGCAGACTCAAGTCTGAACTGTGAATTTCTCTTCTGTGAGTTGTCGTGTTTGATTTCTGATTGGATAACTTGATTTCTTGTCTTATTTGATGATGATTTACAGGTTTGGAGATGAGCACAAGCTTTAGAGTCCAAAATATGAAGGTTGGGCCATTTGGTTGATGCGCAGACTCAAGTTAATGAAGCTTTTGAGCAAGATTCTTATAAAGATGAAACCTCCTGAGGTTAGGGAGAATTTCGAGGCTTTCAATATGTTGGAGGAGCTTACAACAAGTGATTTTTTAGATGGTGGAAGCTTCAAAGATCAAAGAGACAAGATTTTGTAGGAAATGGGTTTGAGTCTGTGTAAGGGTGCGCAGACTGAACTTGTAATTTGGATTTATTTTTGAAGGGGTTTGGATCCTTTTTGTAAATGGATTATTTATTTAAATGAAATGGAGTATTTGAGATGTGATTTCAAGAGATTTGTGCAATTTGATTTACTGTTTATTTGATTTTTAATTTGAAATGAGTCTATAGAAAAGTGTGTAGACTCAAGAGTTATTTTGAAAAGAAGTTTGTTAAACTTGATTTGTGTGCCACAAAGCATAATTTTTATCAAAGGCTTGACTTTTTATTTGAGTTATTTAAACAGTCTTTTTTATATTTAGAGCCTAAGACAGGTGCGCAGACTCAACTTAAGTTTGAAGTTTTGTGTTTATTTAAAAGAGAGAATGATTATCTTAAACCTTTTTTGAGTGGGTTATGAATAAACTTTACTTATTTCAGTCTTTTGAACCACAAATGGGGTTATTAGTCCATTGAAGGCATCATTTGACAGTTTTGGGCTGAGTCTGCTCAGGGGTGCGCAGACTCAAACCTGTTGCGCAAACTCAAGCTGAAAATGATCTTTGGGGTTTCCTGCACAGTTCAAGCTACATTTAATTCCATCAATGGGTTAGTTTCAACCAGTAAAGTTAGAAAATGAAATCCGGAGTCGAGGAAAATAAATTGTATCCTATTCCCAATTGAATTTTCATGATTATAGGTGCGCAGACTTACAAATCTGAGCATAATTTCAGTTTTATATCTCTTTCAACTTGAAGTGATTCAAGAATCACCACAAATTTAGGGAGGATAATACTAAGAAATCTCAGAAGTTGAGTATGGCTACATAAAGCCTTTTTCAAGGAATGTTCCTTATGTGGGTTCTTTCAAATGATATAATTTCTTCATATTTATCCCATTCTTCTTGGATCATTTTACAAAGTATTAAAAATGCGTAATATAATGATTCCAAGATGAATTTCAGCCTTTCATTAGGAGAACCCAATGAAGGTTTAGGATTTTCATGAAGTATCATGCCATGAAGGAACCCGAAGGACCAATTCCCTTAAAAGGGATATGTAATGGCCATGGACCATTGGGGTGGCTGTAAAGGGAGGCGTGCCGAGCACAAGCCACTCACCCAAAGGGTGCCCTTAATGCCTTCAAGATGTCAGAAAAACCCATAAGGAGTAATCCAAAACATCTCTACATTTGGGGAGGAAGGAACTCCACCAATTTTCCTAGAGGGTCACATATGACCATAAACCATGAAGGTGGCTTCCAAGGGGGGCGTGCCGAGCACAAGCCACTCACCCAAAGGGTGTCCTTGATGCCTTCGAAATGTAAGGATTATCCACAAAGAGTCATCCATTACATTTCTACATCTGGGGAGTAGGAAACTCCACCAACCCATTGGGACATTCGGGACATATCATCTAAATGAACCCATAGCAATGAGAACATATGAGTGATGTTCTTTGTATGAGGGCACTTGATGGGTTACCCAACATTGAAATGGTTGGCACCCTTAGATCGGGACATCCTTGGTGAAAACATTGGAAGAAACTTAAAATCTTAAAAGATATCACAAGATCTTAGTTTAATCATTAAGGGCTTGATGAAAATCCAACATCCGAGCCATTAAAGACCTTCTTCATTGGGCCTCAAAGAGACAACCCTAGGCCTAAGGACCCTTTGGACAGGTTGGGGGAGGATCAAAGAATCACCTCACACTGAAAAACCAAGCTTAAAGAGGCGTAGACTCAAAAAACTGCGACAGGTGTTGAGTCTGCACAGGGAGGCGCAGACGCAAAACAGTGACTGCAGACTCAAATCACTGTAGCTCGCATATGCGCAGACTCAGCTAAAAACTGTATTTTTGATGAAAAATGGGTTTAAACCTAACCGAAATGATGAAAAATAAAGTATAAAAGGTATAAAACCTAAAATATTTTTTTAAAATATATTTTAGATGCATTTCTTTAGGAAATTTCATGAAGAACTTAAATATGAAACTTATGACAACTTAAGCATTGTTTTCATCTTTTTCCATGGATCTTTCCTTTTTTCTTTATGTTAGACGGTTTATATCCAAAGAAGATCATCCCCAACTAGTAAGGAGACCTCCTTGAGAATCTCTAGGGCTTAAACCCTTAGCCATTGAAGGAAAAGATTCTACCAAAACCGATTCGGTTATGAACTTGAAAACAGAAACTTAGATCATAAGATCCATGAGATTTGGAGGATTTCTCATGATGTTTGGCCTTGGGGGAGCATCATCCATGGAAGGGATGTCCTCCTAAGGGACATGGAAGGCCAACACACCTTGAAGAACCTCCAAACCCAAGTCAAAATAATGAAAAACCAGTTTTTAGGAAATCTGGACATCAAACAACGTTTCGGATCATAACTCCATCTTTAGGGGGTTTTAAAGCTTGAGAAGACCATTTCTATGAACTAGAAAGATCCCTATACCATACCCACATAAAAAACACATGCCTTATGAAGGAAAAAATAGCATAGAAGCAAGATAACCAGCAGATTCATATAACAGACACAGGAAATTTGAGCTTGCATTTCTTTGTATTTCACTATCATGGATGAACATAAAGGGGAAGATAGATGCTTCTATGAACATCAAAAGAAAAGAAAACATTCTAAGAAAGCAAGAGAACAGAAATAAACTCATTCTTCACCCCTACTCTACCTTGGAGAGGGGATGAGAAGGGAGAATGCTCTAGAAGCCCACTTTCTTGCTCTCTTCTTCTCTAACTCTCTTCCTTTATTTTTCTCTTATTATTTCCTTCTTTTTTCTCTCTTGGGATGCAGGAAATGGAGGGGAAGAAATAGGGAGACGTGCTCCTCCAAGCTCTCTCTCTTTTCTTCTTCTTTTTCTTTTTTGTGGGCTTTTGTCTCCAACTCTTGTTTAGAGAAGATGGTGGTTCTTTTATAGATAAAGTTAGATTACTTTTGGGGGGTAGATTAGGCATCCATTAGGCTTGAATTAGGGATAAAATCTCCCACTTAGGAGCCATCCAATAGGGCCTTTGCACTTGGAGAAATCCCATTGGTCTTCTTCTTGCTTTTCACCTACCCTCTTCTAGATGAATCTTAAAGGGGGGACCACTCTCTTCTCTTCTTATCCTCCTTTGGGCAGATTTGTGCATGGGCCAAAGGGGTGAGAATATGACATGGGGGGGATCATTTGGGGACCTTTAATGGCTGCCATGAAATTGGGCCTTAGCCTTCACCTTTTGGGCCCAAAATGGTCTTATTGGGCCTCTCCTTACTTGAAACAATGGGCCCGGGTCCTGCCCTTGGATTTCTTCTTCATTTGGGCCCAAAATTACCCTATTTAAACTTCCTTTGGCTTGCAAGAATGAGCTTGGTTGCTACCCATTAAACTCTTTACTTGGGCCTTCTTTGAACAATTGTTTGGGCCTTTTCTTGTTCATTTTTTTGGTGACAACAAATGCCCCCATGCATGCGGCTCACACACAACGGCCGGAGGCGATGAAGTGAGTTGTATGCGTGGCCTATTATCACGTACTTATCTTCTTAAAGCGGCTCACGGTTTAGAAACCGGCCCCACTTAAAGATCTTCATTCATCCACTGAAGACTTGTTTGCTCGAGGAGATTCCATCTTTGACTTGTTTCCGCAACCGATTTGGATTGGGTCTTGAGCTTGGAATGACCATAACTTGCTTGATTTAGAAGGGTCAACATACCCCTTTTGAGTCTGCGCCAGCTTAGGTTCAATTTGGGCCTTAAACCAGCTCATATATGTTGAGTTTGAGGAAAGGGGACAAAGCCCCTTGAGTCTGCGCCGGTCCGATCCGGTTCAGACCTTGGACCGGCCAGGGCTTCAAAACCGAGCCGATCGGTTATAAAAGAGAAGGGGGCGGGCCTTTCTCCTTGCTTTTTCTGTTGGGCTGGGGGATTCCAAACACCATCCCGCCCCTTCTCCTTCTTCCTCCTGCCGTCGACGGTGGACGAAGCCGCTGCAGCTGTGGGAGCGAGCCGCTGCTGCCGCAAATTGCCGCCGCCGATCTTTTCCTTTTCTTATTCTTGCCGGTGCCAACGCCAGAGCAACCGTTGGCGGGAGCTGCTGCCGACACCCAAGGACACTAGGGCCGCTAGTTTCGGGCCATCAGCGCACGACTCATAGGCCGGTCTTTTCTTCTTCTTCTTCCTTGGAAGCGGGTGTTGCGGAGGTCCCCAGGGAGCACCGCTGCCGTCGTAGGGAAGGCCTTCATTGGTTGGGCTTGCGGGCTTCATCTACGCAGCTTGCCGGTGTGCACAAGGGAGGCTAGTCCAGCACACGATTTGCGGCAGACCTATACCACCGTTTAGCCTTTGAGCCGACGCCTTGTCTGTAGGTTGAAGGTGAAAGGCGGAACCTTTTTCTGATTTTTACCGATGGGACTGTTTGGGGTTGTTGGCCGCCAGGAATTTGGGCATGGGGAGATTGAAGAGAGTCTCCTCTGCATTTGTATTATTTTTCTAACATTTTCTTTGTCTTCTTTTTGCATAAAATCGGCCTCAGACTCATCGATCTACAGTAGCCGCAGACTCATCACTGTAGCACTGTAGGTCGTGTGGCCTTTGTTCAGCATCCCCGTTGTTTGACTTTGGCAGTTCCCATGGGAGCAATCCCTGGGGTTGCGGCTTCAGTGCCTAGTCCCAGTTGTAGCTTGGCTCTCGGGAATTGGGTCACTGGAATGCCATTTCTACACCCCTCTGTCTTTGACATGGGTCTTCTTCTTATCGGAGCATCTTGGTCTGTCTCGGATGGCTTCCGATAAAATTTTAACAGTCCTCCGTTAAGGGGAGATGCTGCCGAAATTTCGACAGAATTTTCCTTCTTCGAAAGGGTTTCTTGTATTTGATTATGACTTGTTGTCTTTTCTTTTTGAGCGGAATGACTTCTCAGAGAAAGGGCAAAGCAGTGATGCTCGAGATTGTCTCTGAAGATGTACCAGTTTCTTCGATAGGGCCTTCTGAACAGAGTCCTGTGATGGCTGAGGAGAGTGGGCCTATAATAAGTCCATTTTACTTGACACCTGCAGCGGGCATAACTGAAGACAGTGAGCTGTTGCAATTTTTTGAGGTTGCTGTCTTGGACCATCTCTTTGTCGATGAATCAGAGGGCAAGGTTGATGAGAGTAGACTGGTCTTTTCAGAGGGCTTCTATGAATATAGATGGGACAAGGATTATCCATCTCACTTTCCCAGTGATCAGCATCTGTACGATTTCTTGCTTGACTTTAAAGTCAATGGAGTGCGCTCTGAAAGGAGAGCCTTTTGATGCTGAGGATGCCATTTTGAAATTTCGAGACAATTTGAGGGGGACTGTAACCCGTGGAGACTCATTGTTCAAGCCGGGTTACGCCAGAGACATGCTTATGCCCAGTGGGACCAATATCATGCGTCCTCAAGATGGTATTTTGACCCGATCGCCTTCATTTGTTCTTGCCAAGTGGGGGAATGATAGAGGTATCCCAGACTCTAAGCACAGGCGTCATGGGCTATTTCCTTCTCCTTGCAAATGGGGCTTCAGAGAAGAGCCATTGATCTTTGATTGCTTAGCCATGAGATTCAAATTGAAGGCAACAATGGGCTGGTTTGGCGACTTGAAACTCAAATGCGGTCATAGCTTCAGAGAATATTTTGTAGAATTCACCGACTATGTCTTGGAGAATTACCATGATTTGCTGAGCTGAGTGGATCTTCTCGTCAGTGTGTATGCGGCTCGATTCTGATACCCGATCTTAAAAGGCCTTTGCTGTGGCATGATCGAGGTATTTATGAAAGAGTTCAACACCTTTTTACTTCAGAAGGGGAGACTTCTATGGATTTATGGACTTTATATCAACTTTCTGGCTTGCCCATTGACGGAGAGCCTTATGAAGAGATATGCCATCCTGACATTGTCAAAGACAGGACAGATGGCAAGGGCCGCTATGCAACTTGGAGGTCTTACAGATTCCTCCTTAAGGCTTACATGATCCTGGCTTTCGGTGAAGAGTCTTTGAAGAAGAAGTCCCGCAGAGAGAGGACGAGAGTCCGTGGAGTTGTCTGGCTCCGTTTCTTTCACAATGTTGACATTCGATATACAAAATTTCCTGGGGCTGGTGAAACTCCAGTCTTGATGGGGCAGATAGCTCGGTACCGAAAGGGATACCCTATTTGAAGAACATAAGAAAGATAACAATCCATTAGGCTTGGACAAAAATACCCATCTTGTAGCATATTTGGCCTATTGGCTTTTGAATTTTGCTCTTCCTCAAGGGGATGAAGGAGTAGTTCGCCTAGAGACTCTTTATGGAGCTTGTGAACTAGCATGGGGAATCAAGCTATCTCTGGCCCCAGTTACTTTGTGCCTGATTTTCAAGACCCTTGGTCAGGTGGTTGAACAGGAGAAACCACAAGAATTTAATGTTGTGGGTCCCATTCATTTTTTCAATGCTTGGGTTGCTTCCATTTTTTCAGAATCTGTCCCAAAGAGCTAGGCTTCCCCTCGCATATTTCTGCGCATGATTGAATATGCGAGTGTTGATGGAGGAGATACCCAGAGGCAACTTTATGAAATTCGCGGTGTCTTGACTGACACCAAGCGAAAAACTGAAGGGGACTTACGTTTTTGGAAACACACTGCCAATTCCCGCCCTCCAGTGAGCCCCTTCAAAGTATTTTCTGAAGGTAATCCGATTGAGTTTACCCATCCTCAGACGAAGCAACTGCTGAAGAAGTCTGCATTAGATAGTCAGATTAGGTCATGGCTTCTATCAATCATATCTAGTGTCTTGGTGTATCGGAAAGGATATGTAGTTCATTTAGAACCCTATTATCCTTTCCGCTTTGGCCGCAACTTTGGCTATGATCAGTGTATTCCTTCTTGCGATCAGGTATTTCAGCTTCCTGACCGTCATCTTTTGGGCTCCAACGGACTGTAGAGTGCCTGTGAATGGTGGGATTATTTCCACCGATTTGAAAATGCTTCTTTTAGAATTCCCTTTGCTGCCCATGCTCCTCGCGTAACATGTGAATATATCAGATGGTGGCGAATGTGCACCAATATTTACATCTAGGAGAGGACCCAATGCTAGAGCAATGCTGAGAAGAATATCTTGGAGACCCAGTGGACAATCCCTTTTGATATAGAGTTCAATTATCTGTACTTCTTAGATGACAAGAATGCTACTAAATATGCCAAGAGACGGGTAACTTATAAGGCTTGTCACAGAGATTCTTTGCCATCGATTGATCCAGAGTTAACAAGGCTAGACACTGAAGAGCTTAAAGGGGAATTCTTGAAGCAATTTAACATTTTTGTGGCCCCTGAAGATTGTGCCGATATCGATTTCCCATAAGAGGAAGACATTAGTTGTCGAGACCCTTAGCAAACTCCTCGGGGTCATTCAGATCTTCAGAGGTTCTTGTTCCGCACAAGGAAGAAAAAGTTGATTTTTACAAGGGCACCAGTTGGTTACTGGCCCTTTTAAAATATTGCGGTGTATACCAGGACTCCACCGCGCAAGGAATGTTAGATGCAAAATTATCAGCTTCATGGGACCATATAGATGGTTGGGGGTTTGACGCTCTGCGCCTGGGCATTTGCTTGAGCGATAGAAAGCATTATGATCTCAGTGGCCTGGCTCCTCTGGCGAAGACAATGAACGATGTTATATATATTGTGAAGAAGGCTTCGCTCAGAGATAAGTCTTCCACATATGAATATTGGCCTTTATCAAATTGTTATGAAGGCGATTGCTATAAGTTGCATTTGTGCTTGGATTCCTTTGAGATTTATTCCTTTTTCTGCTTATATAAATTGATTCTTTCCTTTGCATATCTTTGTAGTACCTGCGGCCAAATATTTGACTCAGCAGTGTAAGGACTGAGGTTTCGGATCCGGTTATCGGGTCAGTTTCAGGGTCGGACTCTGTAGTTTGGGCCCTAACGGGGCTGGGAACCTGGTCTGTTTCGCGTCGAGCCTGCGAGACGCGGTTTAAACGGCGTCCGGCGTGATAGACGCGTTTTAGATTGTGCCACGTGGATGCCACGTGGGCTGGCCTTAGGTCGCGAGTGTACGGGCCGGTCGTGTCATCTGAACGGCGTCCATGATGGGCGACACGTTTCAGACTGCGACCCTGCGGTGTCAGAGTACGGTGCCGGTCTTGTCGTCTGAATGGCGTCAGCCTTGGGCGACGCGTTTCAGACTTCTGTCAGAACGGCCTGTCATATCATCTGATAGGCGTCCGTACATCTCGACGCATTTTACCTAGTTTCTGGTTACCCCGCGAGCCCTCCTTCCTCTCCCTCATTCTCACCCTCACACTCTCTCCCCCCTTACACTCTCTCTCCCCTCACCCTCTCCACCCTCCGACTCTCCCCACTCTTCCCCTTCCCTTTCCCCTTCTTCCTCTTCCACCTCTCCACCTCTCACCACTGCCACCACCACTTTCTTCGCGGCATTCCATTCTCCGGACGGCGGCCGACGTCCCGGCGGAGTGGCGGCGTCCTCGGAGTACCGGCGGCGGTTTGTGGTGCGACGGTTTGGCGGCGGAGCCAGAAGGAGTTCAAGAATCGATAGGGTGACGATTCTCTCAGTGTTTCATTTTAAAACCATGTTCTACCACTTTGAAGCATGCAACGGGTCTATGGTTCTTGGGTAGAATAAGCATGTTTAGGAACTTTTCTTGACAAGGATGAGGGTTTCTGTGAATGTGGTTTAGTAATGATTAGCTTGCTCCTCTTCCTCCTCCGTTTGGTTTGATTTTGGGGCATTTGGGGGTGATAAAGGGAGCCTTCGGGCAGGAGGCAGGACCTGGTTTCTGGCGCTAAAAGACGTCGTGCATGGACGACGCCTTTTAGAAGGGCGTCGAGCCATCATGACGCCTTTTAGGCAGAAATCGTTCCACTCAGGCTCTGTCAGTTCGGGGATTCTGGCGCTAAAAGACGTCATGCTTGGACGACGCGATTTGTAATAGCGTCGGGACACCATGACGCCTTTTATGCAGAAATCCCCCGATTAAGGTTTTCTGCTAATTCTGGATTTTGGTGTGAATGGCGTCTGAGTACGCCGACGCGTTTTTAAAAGGCGGTTAACTGTGACGACGCCTTTTTAGGCCATATTATGAGGCCGAGAATTCATGAACCAGTTTAGGAGACTTGAATGGCGTCGTCCTTGGTCGACGCGATTCAAGCCAGAACCACACTAATTCATGTC
The DNA here is from genome assembly GCA_030544215.1 of Zantedeschia hybrid cultivar. NCBI lineage: Eukaryota > Viridiplantae > Streptophyta > Magnoliopsida > Alismatales > Araceae > Zantedeschia > Zantedeschia hybrid cultivar. The sequence goes on from JARZZO010000015.1 coordinate 42,341,029, forward strand.
AGTAAAATGTGTTTACACTGCTAGATAGTTGGTTAAAAGCATGCTTTTAGTACACTCGATGACGATGGACTCTTCATGACCAGATGGCACTACGTTGTGTGTCGTGCGACCGCGAACTTCTCACGTGACCGGATCGCACTGTGCCGTGTTTTGTGTTACTGTGGACCTAGAGTGACAGTTGTAGCGTTTGACACCCTGTGTCGGTGCGGAGGGACACAGCGCTGACGGGAGCAGTGGCGGGGTGACGCCTAGTGAGAGAGGGTCACCCGGTGAACCCCGGGGTTAGCTAGCTTGTACCGGTGTCGGAGTGGTACCTTTGGAGTGTCACTCGTGCTGGGGGAAGGAGTAACCACCTGAGCCAGTTGGGCCGGAGTAGCCAGCGTGCTATCCGAGGGGTTACTGTTTGGTCTCAGCGGGTCGTTGTTTCCCCCTTTCGGAGACATAGTTGACGCGTTTTGCCGAGACGCGAGTTGTAGGCTCCTTGGTAGAATGATTTCTGTGATATGCATGTTATATTTCGAATGCATGTGATTCATATCGAGATTTAGGAGTCGTAATTACAGCTTTACTTACCTTGTTTACTTGTATCTTGGTAATTGCACTTGTGGGTGTGTGTGTGGGCAGTGGGGATCGAAGGATCCCTATTGAGTCTTTTCGTTGAGACTCACCCCTGCGGTTTTCAGGTGAGGACTCCAGGCAGACTTAGCGAGGGTGTACTGCTCTGTGTCGCGTGCCGTCAGTTGTTGTTCCGGGGTATGCCCCGACGTAGTTGTTATCTTTATTTCTGGCCTGTATGTTTAATTATTTCTCTTCTGTTGGAGTATGTAATTATTTGCTGTATCCAGTCGCATTGTAATAACTTTTAATTTCTGCATTTTCCTTTCAATTCAATGCGATGTGAATGTTTAGCTTAGTTTATTATTTATTTCCTAGACTTACTTAGATCCTGGTTTGGTTCCAAATTAATGATTCGGTACCCATTTAGTAATCGGATCCCCGATTATAGGGTGGCGGGTCGTTACAGCAGCATCGGAGAGCTGTGGCTCTTGCAAAGAGACCATCTTTCTTTCCTCCTATAACTTTTGAAATGCCAACCCCTGCATCATCCCTTGTTGAGGTCAGTGCTGTAGGGAGGGCGGTTGCCGCTGCCAAAGAGGCGCGTACGAAAAAGAAATAAGAACCTGCCCCTGAAAATCTTCCTCCTGTTATCTTGCCAGTGCTTGTTGAATTAGAGGCTTTCATATCAAGAATTGCCAAGCAGGCGAGCTCTTTGGTTTCTCCAGCCCCAGACAAGGGTGGTATACATTATGCTTTTGATTTATGCCTTTTAGAACTTTGATATTGATGACAAACAACTTCCTTCTGTTACCTTTCCCAGGGAGGGTTAAGCTTCCTTCTGTTACCTTTCCCAGGGAGGGTTAAGCAAGTTGCGAAAAGATTTCGCAAAGGGCCCAAAGAATCTATTCCCCCTGAGAAGATTGTATTGCCTAAATGCCAATCTTCGAGATTACTGGTTCAGGCGAGGAGAGAAGGAGCCGAGGATACTTCTTCCAGTGTGGAAGAAATTAGTGGCATTCCTCCCTCGCCTTCTGTTTCCTCTCATGCTACTGAACATATTAGTAGCGAGGTTTTGCCAGAGACAACAGCTTGGTCGCCGCCGAGGGATCAAGGTAATCATTTTGAGGCTTATAGCAATGATGCTTTCATTTCACTATTGAGTTTCTGATTTTGACCATGTAGGTTTTGAAACCACTGAGGGCTTGATAGCAAATACTCATCATGTTGAGACAGTGCAACCTACTATGGTAATTTCTTTTTATCACATCTTTTCTGTTTTGTTCATCATTTAAACTTGACTTGTCTATATGTTGAATATCAGGAATCCCTGGATCGCATGAAAGGGATCGAGATTCCTCATGTCCCGATTGAAGGGGACATGTATTTTGAAATATCCGCCACCATGCCAGTTTCTTCTTCTGAAGAGGCGAAAGTTGTTTTTACTGAGGGTGTGGAACCAGAAGAAACTTCAATGGTTCCAACTATTATAACTTAAACAGAGGTTATTATTTTTCCAGCTATCAAGACTGTGGAACTTTCAACTCCTGAATTTGTGGGTGTTACGGCTGCTTTGGCTCTTCCTTCAAAGCATGACAGGGTTGACTCGGGAACAAGTTCACCGAGTCAACAGGTGATAGTATCCCGCCCTGTTCCCTGTAGATTAAACTCTGCTAATCATATTCTTCGGCTTATTAATATTGTGACTCACATATGTACATCATCCCTTGTACAGATTTCTCCTGAACCAATTACTTTAGTCGGACCTTCCGCATTTATAATTGCTCTGCCTGCAGCTAGATTTACAGAAAGTGACCTGCCCCCAGCCATATCAAGCACTGTAGCTGTCATATCTACCCCTTCTATTACCTAACCCTCCTCCAGTTCAGTGTCTTCCTCTTCCCGTCAAACGGTCATGGATTGGACTTCAGTGGATGAATCTGTGCATATTGCTATTCCTTCTATTCCTACTGGTTCACGCATACAGGGTATTGATGTCCTTGGCGCCAATATCAAGCTTTTACGACAGATCATATGTCGGCAACCCAGTTCATCACATGATCTTCTTTACCAGCAAATTGAGAGCATGACTACATGGATTTATTTAACAGGAGCTTCTTTGGACGAGTGGCTCCCTATTGCTTCCATTGCTTTGAAAATTTTCAAGCGTCGAGAATATATTCAATCCTTTATATAAGATCGACGCCAAGCCTTGTCTCTTAAGCGGAATGAGTATAATTTGCAAATGCAGCCTGTTTCTCTTCAAATTTCACAACAACAAGCAGAAATAGCTGACTTTGAGCAAAAAGAAGGCTTGTTGGTAGAGAATATTCAACGCTTGGAGAATGAGCTAGCTGCTGCGAAAGCTGAGCTAGAAACTTTAAGGCATAGTTTACACTGGCGTTAAGATGATCTTCTTATCTCCCAAGGTCTTCTTAAATCTTTATCCAATGAAGTTTCCAAATTGCAGACTGAAGAGGAAGCTCTTTCTGAGTTGCATACTCAAGTCGGAGAGGGACTCCTGCTGTTGTCCATGTTACTTGAAGACCCTTGATGCTGTTTATCATGGAACTTTGTAATTGGGAAGGGTATTTTCTTTTTGCTTTTCTATGTAAACCGGGGGGGAAGTCACTCTTGTAACTTTTTGGCATATATAAAGAGAATTTTGTATCATATCCTCCTTTCAATGAATGGCATACTTGAATTTTTCTTTTTTTTTTATTTGCTTTACCGACCCAAGTGCCCTTTCGGGTTTTCACCGGAGTCGGCCCCCTCTTGCTTTTGCCCGTGTGCCCTTTCGGATTTTCACACGGCAAGGTTCTTGATTTTGCCTGTGGCGCCCTTTCGGGTTTTCACCACAGCCGAGTATATAGCCCTTATTTCCCTTGAACGCAGAGAATACGATCAAGTCCGGCGAGGCATCTCTATTTTTAAACCCCTTTTTCTCTCTTTTTTTATTTAAATCCCTCTCTCTCCCTTTGTTGTAAATGAAGTAGAGTGAAGTATACATCCATGGTAGCTGCAAAGCTGAAAGGAAAAGATTTCAAATGAAAGATGACTTAACAATGTTTATTGGCTTCCATAACTAGCAATGTTATGGGGATTATTGAAGCTTAAAATAGAAGGACAGAGTGAGAGGGGCAATGAATACCTCAATCACTTGTTTATTGAGATGGCACAAACTGTAAGGGCCTGGGCCTTTATTGGGGTGGCAAAGGTCGTAAGGACCTTAACCACTATGCAGGGTGGCAATAGACCGGAAGGGTCTACGCTATGCAAATCCTAAGTACCAACGACGGACTTATAGGTTTTTTGTCGTGATAACATAGGTATGATTTGAAATGCATGAAACCTAGAATACTTCAAACAGACTCATAGGTTTGTAGCCTAAAGTAGACGGGGTTGCTTTAAATGATGCAAACCTAGATACCTAGGTCATGAGATCCCTAATTATCAATGACGTGCTTAAATGCTTTTGATCATGATGACTAGGGGTGATTTTGAATGGATGAAACCCTAACTACCATGGCAGACTCATAGGTTTGTAGCCGAGGTAGACAGGGAGCACGGAGTACTCTTCTCAGAGACCCAGTATTTCGGGGATGACGGAGTTACGAGGGACCCGGGCCAGCCACCGGTGCGACGTAGTCGTTGAAGACCCCGGCCGACTTACTTTGCTTTTGATTTGAATTTGCTTGATTGGTGACGGAGTACTCCTCTCGGAGACCTGGTCTTTCGGGGATGACGGAGTCATGAGGGACCCGGGCCAGCCACCGGTGCGACGTAGTCGTTGAAGACCTCGGCCGACTTACTTTGCTTTGCTTTGAATTTGCTTGATTGGTGATGGAGTACTCCTTTTGGAGACCCAGTCTTTCGGGGATGACGGAATCACGAGGGACCCGGGCCAGCCACCGGTGCGACGTAGTCGTTGAAGACCTCAACCGACTTACTTTGCTTTACTTTTACTTGCACTTGGATTTGACCTTGGGCTTAAAATTGAGTGGCGGTGCTGAACGCACCTAGGCCACTTTTTTGTTTTGGGCTTGCTTTGAACTTGGATGGTAGAGTCTAGTAGGACCCACGCCGGCTTGTATTTGAACTTGATTTCAGGCAGCGGGTCCTCTTAACCTAGGCCGATTTAAACTTGAACTTTAATTTGAGCTTTGAATGCTAACATTTGAATTTGAGCTCGAGCTTGGACTAGAGCTTTGAATTTGTACTTGAATTTGAGCTTAAACTTGAATTTGAACTTGAACTTGGATTTAAGCAGCGAATCCTGTTGATCTAGGTCGCTTCATACTTGGATTTGAGCTTGGTTTGGAGCTTGAACTTGAATTTTGAACTTGAGTTTAAGCTTGAATTTGAGCTCGAGTTTGAACCGGAGCTTTGAATTTGGACGGTAGAGTCTAGTAGGACCCACGCCGGCTTATATTTGAACTTGAACTTGAATTTAAGCTTGAATTTGAGCGGCGGGTCCTGTTGACCCAGGCCAATTTGAATTTGAGCTTGAATGGCGGGGTCGAATGAGCCCAAGCCAATACATATTTGACTTTGAACTTGGATTTGAATTTGTACTTGAATGGCAGGGTCCAGCAGGACTCGGGCCATCTCCTCGGTTTCTTTGTAGCTTCTTGCCCCCTGTTCATTGAAGAGACAAGGTTGCAAGACATATGTATGTTTATATCAAACAATTTCAGAATTGAAAAACATCATCGATTCAGTTTGATTTGATTGGTAACTTCGACTAGTTATAAAACGGGAAGCGGGAAATGATTTATACTCCCTCTGCATCGGGTTTGCCTCAACACCATTGCCCGACTAGCGGGATAGTCGTGCCGACTTTTTTTCTTTTTTCTTTCGTTTCAATGGCATTTCGTTATTGGCAACCCATGAGGTGCTTTGGGGCGCCTTCATAAAGCCTTTTGGTGCCTCTTCAATGTCCTTGGCTCATATAGGTATGTTAATTTTACTAGCCATTTGAGATTTATAGTCCCGAGGGAATACGTCTCGAGAGCTTGGTGATTTCTTTGACTGTCTTCATGGTGATTATGCTCACACCGTAGACAGTGCTTCATATATTCTTTTCAATTATTGCTTGGAAAGCATAGAGGTGGCGCATGATAGCGCTTCGTATGTTTGCCATTTAGGGGAGGAAATTGCACTTCTCCCTTATGATTGGTGAGAGTGTATGCTCTTTCTTCATAAACAGTTTTGACGACATAGGGGCCGATCCAATTACTGGTCAACTTCCCTTTTGGATTTGATGCCATGACTTCTCTTCTTTTGACCATAACTAGGTCTCCTTTATTGAAGGCTCTTTCTTTGACTAATTTATCAAATGCTCGAGCCATGCGAGCTTGATATATCTGGATATTTTGTTCAGCTCGAAGTTTTTCGCCTTCCAAGGCTAATAACTCCTCAAGCCGCCTTTCTGCATTTGATTGATTTCCTTTGATAAGCTCCTGCTCTAAGGCAATGCGCATAGAGGGGACTTCCAATTCAATTGGCACAACAACTTCTGATCCATATACTAAGGAATAGGGAGAACAACCCGTTGAAGTTTTGTATATGGTTCTGTAAGCCCATAATGCTTCATACATTCTTTCTTCCCAGTCTTTCTTGGTTGAATTGACTGTCTTTGCTAGAAGGTTGCATAGAGTCTTGTTAAAGGCTTCTGCTAACCCATTGGCTTGTGGATTATTGACTGTAGAAGTCCTCTAATCAATTTTGAATTTCGCAGCTAGCTTATATATGATCTAATTTCGGAAGCATGTTCTATTATCTGAGATGATCCGACTGGGTGCGCCATATCGGAACAACATATTTTGGCAGAGAAACCTTTTAACAACTTCTCCAGTAACTTCTCTTAGTGCTACTGCTTCGACCCATCTGGAAAAACAATCCGTGGCGGCCAGAATATATTTAGCACCTCTTGAGGAGGGTATAAATGGACCGACAACGTCCATCCCCCATTTGGCAAAAGGCCATGATGGTGTTGTAGGGTGCAAGGGCATTGGAGGTTTTCTTGGAATTGGGCCATGTTCCTGGCATTTGTGACATGATTTGGCATATTGCGCACAATCATCAAACATTGTGGGCCAATAGTTGCCCAATTGTTTGAGTTGATTTTTCATCATAGGGCCAGATTGGTGAGCACTACAGATCCCGGCATGTATTTCCCTCAAGGCTTCAACTGTCTCTTTTGGCGATAGGCATATGAGTAGAACTTTTCTTTTGCCATCATATGTCACTTGAAATAGAGTGTCTCCTTTATATTCATATGAATCCTTAATACGGATCAATTTAGCACGCTTGATTCGGGTGCTTGGTAATATTTTATGCTTGAACCAGTCGAGAAGCATTTCCCTCCAATCAGGCTTATCAGCTTCTTCCACTGCACATACTTCTATTTGCATTTCTGTTTCTTCTACGAACACAGTTGGTAACAGTCTTCTGTTATTGACCCATATTTCAATGGACCCTTCTGGCGACAGAGCTAGATAACTTGTTAATTTAGCCAGGGCATCAGCTTGAGCATTTGCACTGCTGTTGATATAGTTGATTTCAAAGAAATAGAATCTTTGTATCAGCTTGAGGGCCCTTTTGTGATAAAGAATCAACTCGGACTTTTTGACATCATATATTCTTTGGACTTGGTATATGATCAACATTGAGTCTCCATGGACTTGAATCATTTGGTTGCCCATATCCAGAGCAACTTCCAGGCCAACTATCAAAGCTTCATATTCAGCTTCATTGTTGGTGCATGGCTTAGTTAAAGAGCACGAGATATGCAGAACCTCGCCTTCTGGAGATATTAGGACAACGTTTGCCCCAGCCTTTGTAGTGAATGCACCATCTTGTGCAATCGTTGAACGGGAAGCCCCGTCAAAATATAGCTGTCATATCTTTTGTTATGTATGGTTAGCTTCTAATGTTTCTTCATCTGGCAGGTTGGTGACCAACGGTGAATTTTCTAGCACTGGATGTGCTGTAAAGAAGTCCGCAATGGCTTGACCTTTGATGGCTTTCTGAGGGACATATTTGATGTCGAACTCCATGAGGAGGACTACCCATTTGCCCAAACGACCTTTCAAGGCTGGTCGATTAAAGATATATTTGAGAGGATCATCAACCCTAGAGATGAGCTGGATTTCATGTGATAGCATATAGTGCCTGAGTCTTTTAGCTGCAAAGACCAAGGCTAAGCATATCTTTTCAATAGGCGAGTATCGGAGTTCAACCCCAATTAGCCTTCTGCTTAAGTAATATAGTGCTTGCTCTTTGCCTTCTTCATTGTCTTGTGCTAGCATTGCCCCCAGAGAATTCTCCTGAGCAGGGATATATAAGATCAATGACTGGCCTTTGATAGGTGCCCCCAGCACGGGTGGCGATGCAATGTATCGCTTGATTTTCTCAAGCGCATTTTGACATTCATCATCCCATATGAATGGGACATCTTTCTTCATTAATTTAGAGAAGGGTTCACACCGCCCAGCTAGGTTGGATATGAACCTTCGGATATATGCAAGCCGTCCCTAAAGGGACTGCAGCTCTTTGAGATTTTTCGGAGGCGGAAGCTCCTGGATAGCTTTGATTTTGACTGGGTTTATTTCAATGCCTCTGCATCTAACAATAAAACCCAGAAATTTGCCACTTGAAACCCTGAAGGCACACTTCATGGGGTTCTTTGGACTTGGTATATGATGAACTCGGACTTTTCTATAAGCTGAGTGACTCATCTTCCCTTTGACCTGTGTTAACATGAGGTTTAGGGGTGATAGATGGATTTTCTTGTTCTTCTGGTATATTCAGAACCATATTGGAGCTTGAGATATCATTTTCCTTGACTTCTGCGACTTGGATGTCGTCTTCTTCAAGATGTTTCCAGCATTGGCATACCGGAATAGGAGATTGATCAACTTATGGCTGGCTTTCTTTGACAGACTGGCCCGTGGGCTGCCCTTCATCATAGTCATCATATATTGCTCGTGAAATTTTTTTCATTTCTGACAAAATAGATGTCAAATTTACTGAGAATTCAGGAGTTTCTTCTTCCGGCAAGGTATATCCCAAGCTTGGATGTTGTGTATGTTGCATCAATGCTTTGGACTTGTTAGGAGGGTACCATAGCTGTTGGAACCTACTCCATTCCTTTTTGATTTGATATAATGAAATTGACTAAGCCTTAGCCAATTCCTCAGTGTGCTTTGTCATGTCTGGGAGACCCATAATGTCAACCCATAGTTCTTCTTCTATATCGGGAATATGACAATCTTTGTCTTCAGTGGCCGACTGCTCATCAGCTCTATAAAAGACTGTTTCATGTCCATCTTCGTGAGGAACCACAAATTTTTTCAAAGGCTCTACGAGCTGACATTCATATTCTTCAATAGGATGTATTAGTCCGACTGGGACCATGACTTTTATAGAGAGTGTACATCTTGCTGTTTAGTTGTCTTTGTTAAGGAACTTTTCAGAACTGTAGCTTCTTTGTCTTCAAGACTGAGAGAGTCGATATTTGGTGGAGGTGGAAACCATTCCTTGCTCCGACTGGTATCAGGCTTTTATATTTATTTATCTACTTTTTCCTCCAAGGGTGGAGGTATATAGAGATTGGCATCCATAAGATGACATTCATGAACCTCGAAAGGTTCGAGATCAGCGAAGACCTGTTGTATTTGTCCTTCCTAGGGAAATTTGATGCATTGATGCAATGAGGAGGGCACCACAAAATATTGATGTATCCATGGCCACCCAAGCAAAGCTTTGAATGTGGTATCATAATTTATGATATGGAAGAGGACTATGAAGTGCAAGTCACCGATGACCATTTCAAATTCAACTGCCATAATTAGTGTTTCTGACTTCTGGTTGAGCCCAGCTATTTTGAAATCTTGCACTCTTCTTAGGTGCATATGAAAATGAAATTTTTGAAAGGTTCTGAGAGGCATGATGCTGACAGTAGAGCCTTGATCAACCAGAATTCTATTGACGGATTGTCCATTTATCTTTCTCTCATGTAGAGTAGCCTGTTGTGGTCATTTGTAGGCAGCAACATATCATCTTCAGTGAAGGTGATGTAAGCTATGAATGTCATAGGGTATTTCTTGAATTTTTGCTGCATGGGCTTCATAAATTTGAGGAGTTTTTAAAGCTGCAATGAGAGCCTTCCGCAGTTCCTCACTGAGTGACAGAACTTCCCACACAATAAATTTAGATGACAACCTTTATAGTAAACCAATGACTTTCTTTTCTGCTTTTTCATTATCATGAACTTCTAGAGAGGCAACCTGAGGATCTTGTCCTTCGGACGGTTGCTGCTGGACTTGTTTGCCTTTCTTTGCAGACCTTTGAACTGCCATGAATTCATATAAAGAGGGTAACACCTCATTTCTTGATCAGAATTTTATGGATATAGCCCGAGCGGAGGCGGGATTTGAGCATTTCTTTTTGACAAAGGCATGGCTTCCATTCCTTTGAATTCTGGCTCTGGAATGATATATGGTGTCTCTCCTTGAAGCTGGATAATTTTTTGAGTGCTAGCCAATGGAGGCTTCTGTCCCCACTTTTTGCCAGAGCGGGTGACATGTTGCTCATTTGGAGTTGATGTAGAGCTTTCCATCACTTCCATTTTTAGAGCAAGGAAGATTTCTTCCTCATCATCATCTTCATTTTCATTTAATGTTAAGATTGTGTTGCAAGACATGACAATGCAAGTGCCTTCTTGCTCTTCTTTCTCATTTTCTTGATTATCATCAGTCTTAAGCTTTTTGACTTCATGTTCCCAGAATAAGGCTTCTTCATGTATCTGCTTTATTGTCATATTTTGAAGTTTCTCTCATGGGATATAATGTTTCAGCTCTGTTGGCTTCCTTCGAGGATGTTCATATTCATCTAAGTTGTTGCAACTTTGATAGTGGATCTTTACCCTTAGGTAGAATTGGTATTGGTGTTTCTCTTTTTCTTCTTCTGTTGGTGACCCTCCTTACAGTATGAGGATCTATCCACTTCCATATATTGCTTGCTGGAGAAGGAGAACTTGAATTTGATTGAGATACCTCCTGCTGAGGGGAGGACACACATTGTTCTTTGCTTGAATTTGCAGCTTTGACTGGCGCAGATAGAGCCATTTTGGACATATCGGATATCATATTATCCAGATTTGGTGGAGGGACGGGTTGAACAAATGTCGGCCGTCATGGAATACCTCCATGAATATATACTTCTAATGATTTTTTATGAATATAAGATCTCGGCTTCCTTTTGACTATTTGCCACTGAGATGCTTGGAGTGGTTGAAGTACCAGTTGCTCATACGTGCCTTGTGTACTTCTTTCTGCAGTTTCTAAGCTTAGTGGCTGGTAAATAGGAACCATATGATGCACATTTAAAGATGCCACATTTGCTTTTGTCCAGGCATGAGGCTGCGGAGGGTCAACAAGATGATCTCTCATCTTCAGGACACTTTTTTGAATTAATTTTTCGACTGCATCCTTGAACACGTAGCATTCTTCAATAGGATGTGCCATGATTTGATGATATGGACAATAATTTGGATCATGAGATCTTTCGGCATCTTCTGGCCTTTTCGACTGTGGTAATACAATCTGATTATATTTTCGTGTCCATTCAAATAGAACATGGGTTTTGTCTTTGGGGAAGTTGTATGGCCTATTCATCCTATCTTTGAGAGAAGATAAGGCTCTGACTTCCTTTTCTCTATTGTTACTAGCCTCGGCCTGTATGGCTGGACCTTTCTTTTGTTGCTCCATGATGAACGTAGATAAATCTACTGTATTTGACTCACGTGGAACATTTCTTCTGTCGAATTTTCCTTTGTTGTTGCTTGGTTCAATTCTGGATCGGCTCAGAAAATTTTCAACTTCTGATACCACAATATTCAATTTGTCAAAAGACTTGATTTGAATGGCTACTAGCCTTTCAAGGACTTCATTTTTCATATTGCCTTTGCATATCACCACTGCATCTTCTTGACATGGTGGTCTTTTGCATTTCATGGTAAGATTTCTCCACCTAGCAATGAATTTGGAAGCATTTTCATTGTTTTCATGTTTAACAGTATATAGTTCTGCCAGAGTGATTTCTCTCTTCACCAGATAAAATCTGTCTTGAAATTGCTTCTGAAGGTCAGCCCATCCTGCAATAGATCTGAGCCGAAGAGAAGAATACCATTCAAATGCGAGTCCAGTCAATGAATACCCGAAAAATTTCAGCATATAAGATTCATCGGTGGCTAGGTCTCCCATTGCACCATTATAATATGCCAAGTGTTCTTTTGGATTTCCCTAGCCATTGAATTTTTCAAGCTTGGGCACTTTGACCATTCCCAGCGGAAGCCTTTTCATGGCATGATGCACTGGATATGGTACTTTGTATACATCATATACAGTGGAGGTACCTTCCACTCTTTCCGCCAGCTTCATATCAATGAGTTGTTCTAGCATCAGCCTTTGAGCCACAACAGGATCTACTGGACTTGGGAAGAAATTAACTTCCTGAACTTGGGAGGCTTGAAATGGCAAATTTGAGATCAAGTTGTCTTGCATTGCTGTTGTAGGAGCAGCTTGACTATTGGACACTTGGATATATGCAGGTGTTTTATTCATAGGCACAGGCCGGGATGACTGCATGGATGTATTTAGAAGATTTTGAGATGGAGGAGGTGGAACTGGAGGGTTAACTACCCGAGGATAAGAGGAAGTTGAAGCACCTCGTTCTTTACCAGCCCATCCTGCCCCCTGCATTTGGGCATCTTTTTCTTCCAATTGCTTTTTCAACAACTCAATTTCTTGCAATAATAGCTGAGTTATGCTTGGTTCTGCTTCTTTTTGCTGATTAATATGCTGTGGGAGTTGCTGCTCTGCTGGTGCGGGAGGAGCTTCTCCTGATGCTTCGATGACATTTGCAGATAGCTCTGCTTCCTCATCAATGTTTTCCAAGAGAGTAGGAAAATTTTGGGCAACTAGGACTGCCGCTTACATTCTTTGGGTAACTAGACCCGGCCTTGAGACTATGTCTTTGATTTCTTTTGGATCTTCAGGGAGTGCCCTATACTTGCTGATAGTATGACATGAATAAACTATCAGGCTTCCTTGGTTGAATTTTGCAGATCTCCTTGCAGAAGGAGGCTTTGGTTGCAGCCTTTAGAGTACAGATGACTCTGAAGACTTCTTTGGCTTATGATTTTCATATTTTTCACTTGATTTCTTTCTCTTTGACAACTCAATATGAAGCAACTACCTTTGAATTGGTTTCCATATTTACCGTCTTTGTGACTGAAAGACTGGCTTAGATTTTTCTTGTGCATATTGATTTTCCTGATCTTTCGGCACCCAGATTTGCTTCACTGGTGGCTTTTGACAGTGTTTTGTCCCATGTCAATAAGTTGGTTTGGGATTTCTTTCTTGCTTTTCAGATATCTGAATCTTAGCTTTTCCTTTTGCTTTTCTTTCATTTTTCATTATTTCTCTATCCATGTCTTCAAGGACCTGGAATGAGTTTTGAACTGGGACATTTGGAACCAGTCGGTCTTTAGAAGTATCAACTTTGCTGCCATCTTGAAAGATCTGCAGGCTTCTGATAAGAATTGATTTCTTGGTCATGGACCAATGTGCAGAAACTGCCTTTATTTTGAATTGGGGATTTTGACCTTTTCGGAAACTCCCCTGATATCGTCTTGAAGATGATGCAACATCACTGTGAATAGTGCAGCAGCTGACTACTTGCGCTTGAGGTATATCAGGAATAGTATCGGGTTGCATGAAGACCACCCCGAGAAAATTCGGAAAACCAATAACGGGAGGGAAGCTCCCGAATGCCATGGGTACCGCCAGGTAGCCATAGCGAGTATGGTTCTCGACCACCAGAGGGCCGAAGAAAACTTTCGATTCCATTGAGTCTCTTGTAATACAACAAACAAATAATCAATAACTTCAAAGAATGGGTGTTATCCTTATTCTTCTGACGAGAAGATGAAGGGAGGATAGGTCCCACTGGGCGTGCCAAAAGAGATTGTCGAACATTTTTTGGAATGCACTTGATCTTGATTTTTTAATTCTAAATTTGTATTTGTATTTATGCGCTTGATGATTACGTAGTTCTTAGACCCGATCCCGCTACCCATAAATGGAATAACGTTAATTATATCCTCCTAAGAGGAAAACCCTTGATTAATCGTCGGAAGATTAGAATAACACCGTTTAAAATGATATAAATGAAATATACAAGATTGCATTTGAAAAATGAATGAATTTTAGTTTTTATTTGAGAAGAGAACTCATTTTTTAGTTTTAGAGTTGAGTCTGTGCAAGGGTTCACAGACTGAGTTGGCTTTTTGATTTTCTTTAATTATTCTTTGGAAATTATGACAAAAGATTTGATTTCTTGATTTTTATTCATGGATAATGATGAGAGACATTTTTTATTCTTTTTGGAATGATATATGTGAGTTTATTGAAGATTTGTTTGAATTTTTATGTTTGTAAGTGAACATGAAGTTGAGTCTGCGCAAGGATGCGCAGACTCATTTGTTATCAATGAGAGTGCTTGTATTTGTTTTGATTTTTGATTTGTAAGAGGAGTGGAAATCCCTTTTTCAGTATTTTGATTGAGATGGATGATATTTTTTATGGAAATCATGATTTGAAATTTGAATGTCAATTTTGATTGTTTTTTATTTAAGAAGAAAGTCTCATTATCATTCTTTATTGTGTTTTTTAAATTTGAAATGAAGAGGCTTTGGATTTGATTTGCAAGGTATGATTTTTTTTTTTTTTAATGTTTTATTAGTTGATTTCAGTGAAAAATGCTTCAAAGACTTATGCTTTTTATGTTTTGGATTTATAGGTTTTGAAGGATGAGCAAGGTGTGCAAACTCAATTGAAGTAAGACCTCTTTTAGGCATTTTTTGTATTTTGCAAAAGAGCAATTTTGAATTTTATTTGATTTTTTGACTTACAGGAAGAATATAGTTTTATCTTAGAGTTTTTTATTTAATTTACAGAATTTTAAGGGTTAAAAAATTAGATTTTAGCAATTAAGGGTTGAGTCTGCACAGGGGTGCGCAGACTCATTTGTCACCAAGCTGTTCTTTGCATTTTTTGGGTAATTTCAAGGGGAAACTTAGCATTTTGTATGGGGTTTTGATTTGTAGGAATTATGAGGTTTTTCTTTAAGATTTTGGCTTGATTTGAGGGAAAATTTATGGCTGAAATACCAATTTTTAGAAATTCAGGGTTGAGTCTGCGCAGGGGTGCGCAGACTCAATTGTCATAGAACTTATTTTAATATTTTTTATTTTTTCACAAGGGAAATTTGGGGTTTTATTGGGGTTTTTGACTTATAGGAAGTATAAAGTTTTTATTTAAATTTTTTGGTTTAATTTGGAAAGAATTTGAGGCTGAAAACTCAGTTTTAGGGAATTTGGGCTGAGTTTGCGCATGGGTGCGTAGACTCATTTGTCACCAACTGATTTTAGGTAGTTTTTTGCAATTTTTTAAGAACAACTTGGTGTTTTTCTTTGATTTCATGCTTTATAAGAATAAGCCCTTGATTTTTAGAGAGCTTTAGATCATCTTGGGGTGGATGGGAAGTTGATTTTTCATTTTTTATGAATTTCAGGGTTCAGTCTACGCAGGGGTGCACAGACTCAGGTCTGAACTATGAATTTCTCTTCTGTGAGTTGTTATGTTGGATTTCTGATTGGATAACTTGATTTATTGTCTTATTTGATGATGATTTATAGGTTTGGAGATGAGCACAAGCTTCAGAGGCCAAAAGATGAAGGTTTGGCCATTTGGTTGATGCACAGACTCAAGTTAATGAAGATTTTGAGCAAGATTCTTATAAAGATGAAACCACCTGAGGTTGGAGAGAATTTCAAGGCTTTCAATATGTTGGAGGAGCTTACAACAAGTGGTTTTTTAGATGGTGGAAGCTTCAAAGATCAAAGAGACAAGATTTTGTAGGAAATGGGTTTGAGTCTGCGTAAGGGTGCGCAGACTTGTAATTTGGATTTATTTTTTGAAGGGGTTTGGATCCTTTTTGTAAATGGATTATTTATTTAAATGAAATGGAGTATTTGAGATGTGATTTCAAGAGATTTGTGCAATTTGATTTGCTGTTTATTTGATTTTTTTATTTGAAATGAGTCTATAGAAAAGTGTGCAGACTCAAGAGTTATTTTGAAAAGAAGTTTGTTAAACTTGATTTGTGTGCCATGAAGCAGAATTTTTATCAAAGATTTGACTTTATATTTGACTTATTTAAACAATTTTTTTTATATTTAAAGCCTAGGGCAAGTGCGCAGACTCAACTTAAGTTTGAAGTTTTGTGTTTATTTAAAAGAGAGAATGACTATCTTAAACCTTTTTTGAGTGGGTTATGAATAAACTTTTAGTTATTTGAGTCTTTTGAATCATAAATGAGGTTATCAGTCCATTGAAGGCATCGTTTGATAGTTTTGGGTTGAGTCTGCACAGGGGTGCGCAAACTCAAACCTGTTGCGCAGACTCAAGCTGAAAATGATCTTTAGGGTTTCTTGCACAGTTCAAGCTGCATTTAAATCCATCAAGGGGTTAGTTTCAACGAGTAAAGTTAGAATATAAAATCCGGAGTCGAGGAAAACAAATTGTATCCCATTCCCAATCGAATTTCCATGATTTAAGGTGCGCAGACTCACAAATCTGAGCATAATTTCAGTTTTATATCTCTTTCAACTTGAAGTGATTCAAGAATCACCACAAATTTAGGGAGGATGATACTGAGAAATCTCAGAAGTTGAGTATGGCTATATAAAGCCTTTTTCAAAGAATGTTCCTTATGTGGGTTCTTTCAAATGACATGATTTCTTCATATTTATCCCATTCTTCTTGGATCATTTTATAAAGCATTAAAAATGTTTAATATAATGATTCCAAGATGAATTTCAACCTTTCATTAGGAGAACCCAATAAAGGTTTAGGATCTTCATGAAGTATCATGCCATGAAGGGACCCGAAGGACCGTTTCCCCTAAAAGGGATATGTAATGGCCATGAACTATCGGGGTGGCTGTAAATGGGGGCGTGCCGAGCACAAGCCACTCACCCAATGGGTGCCCTTAATGCTTTCAAGATGTAAGAAAAACCCACAAGGAGTAATCCAAAGCATCTCCACATTTGGGGAGTAAGGAACTCCCACCAATTTTCCTAGAGGGTCACATATAGCCATAAACCATGAAGGTGGCTGCCAAGAGGGGCGTGCCGAGCACAAGCCACTCACCCAAAGGGTGTCCTTGATGCCTTCGAAATGTAAGGATTATCCGCAATGAGTCACCCATTACATTTCTACATTTGGGGAGCAAGGAACTCCACCAACCCATTGGGACATTTGGGACATATCGTCTAAATGAACCCATAGCAATGGGAACACAAGAGTGATGTTATTTGTATGAGGGCCCTTGATAGGTTACCCAACATTGAAATGGTTGGCACCCTTAGATCGGGACATCTTTGGTGAAAACATCGGAAGAAACTTAAAATCTTAAAAGATATAACAAGATCTTAGTTTAATCATTAAGGGCTTGATGAAAACCCAACATCTGAGCCATTAAAGACCTTCTTCATTGGGCCTCAAAGAGACAACCCTAGGCCTAAGGACCCTTTGGACAGGTTGGGGGAGGATCAAAGAATCACCTCACACTAAAAAACCACGCTTAAAGAGGCGCAGACTCAAAAAACTGCAACATGTGTTGAGTTTGCATAGGGAGGCGCAGACTTAAAACAGTGACTGCAGACTCAAATCACTGTAGCTCGCATATGCGCAGACTCAGCTGAAAACTGTATTTTTGATGAAAAATGGGTTTAAACCTAACCGAAATGATTAAAAATAAAGTATAAAAGATATAAAACCTAAAATATTTTTTTAAAATATATTTTAGATGCATTTCTTTAGGAAATTTCATGAAGAACTTAAATATGAAACTTATGACAACTTAAGCATTGTTTTCTTCTTTTTCCATAGATCTTTCCTTTTTTCTTTATGTTAGAGGGTTTATACCTAAAGAAGATCATCCCCAACTAGTAAGGAGACCTCCTTGAGATCCTCTAGGGCTTAAACCCTTAGCCATTGAAGGAAAAGATTCTACCAAAACCGATTCGGTTATGAACTTGAAAACAAAAACTTAGATCATAAGATCCATGAGATTTGGAAGATTTCTCATGATGTTTGGCCTTGGGGGAGCATCATCTATGGAAGGTATGTACTCCTAAGGGACATGGAAGGCCAAGACACTTTGAAGAACCTCCAAACCCAAGTCAAATAAATGAAAAACCAACTTTCAGGAAATCTGGACATCAAACCACATTTCGGATCATAACTCCATATTTATGGGGTTTTAAGGCTTGAGAAAATTATTTCTATGAACTAGAAAGATCCCTATACCATCCCCACACAAAAAACACATGCCTTATGAAGGAAAAAATAGCATAGAAGAAAGATAACTAGCAGATTAACAAAACAGACACAGGAAATCTGAACCTGCATTTCTTTGTATTTCACTATCATGGATGAACATAAAGGGGGAAATAGAAGCTCCTATGAACATCAAAAGGAAAGAAAACATTCTAAGAAATCAATAAGAACAGAAATAAATCCATTCTTTACCCCCACTCTACCTTGGAGAGGGGATAAGAAGGTAGAATGGCTCTAAAAGCCCACTTTCTTGCTCTCTTCTTCTCTTCTTCTCTAACTCTCTTCCTTTCTTTTTCTCTTATTCTTTCCTTCTTTTTTCTCTCTTGGGATGCAGTAAATGGAGGGGAAGGAGGAGGGAGACGTGCTCCTCCAAGCTCTCTCTCTTTTCTTCTTCTTTTCCTTTTTTGTGGGCTTTTGTCTCGAACTTTTGCTTGGAGAAGATGGTGGTTCTTTTATAGATAAAGTTGGATTAATTTTGGGGGGTAGATTAGGCATCCATTAGGCTTGGATTAGGGAGAAAATCCCCACTTAGGAGCCATCCAATAGTGCCTTTGCACTTGGAGAAACCCCATTGGTCTTCTTTTTGTTTTTCACCTACCCTCTTCTAGAAGAATCTTGAAGGGGGGACCACTCTCTTCTCTTCTTATCCTCCTTTGGGTAGATTTGAGCATGGGCCAAAGGAGTGAGAATATGACATGGGGGGGATCATTTGGGGCCCTTTAATGGCTGCCACAAAATTGGGCCTTAGCCTTCACCTTTTGGTTCCAAAATGATCCTATTGGGCCTCTCCTTGCTTGAAACAATGGGTCCGGGTCCTGCCCTTGGATTTCTTCTTCATTTGGGCCCAAAATGACCATATTTAAACTTCCTTTGGCTTGCAAGAATGGGCTTGGTTGCTACCCATTAAACTCTTTACTTGGTCCTTCTTTGAACAATTGTTTGGGCCTTTTCTTGTTCATTTTTTCGGTGACAACAACTGCGTGGTTTGTGTGTTTAGCTGAGATGCTGGTTATGGACTCCGTGGTGGAGTGGTTTCAGAGTTGTGCATGTTGCATTTATAAATGCATGTATTTTATAACGGAATTTAGGAATCTTTAGTAGTTGTGTTTACTACTTATTTAATTGTCTATATTTGTGTTGTTGCACTTGTGGGTGCGTGAGTGGGTGGTGGGGATCGGAGGATCCCTACTGAGTCCATTTCGATGAGACTCACCCCTGCGGTTTTCAGCTAAGGGTTCCAGGCAGACGTAGAATAGAGGATTTTGTCTCGGGTTACGTGCCAGCAACCACTGTTCCGAGGTATGCCCTGATGTAGTTGTTATTTCCTTTTTAGGCCTGTACGCATGATTATTTCTTTTCAGTTGGAATATGTAATTATTTGTTGAGTCAAGTCGAATTGTAATAATTTTTAATTCCTGCACTTAACAATTCGATGTGATGTGGAATATTTAGCTTAGTTTATCATTTATTTTCCAGACTTATAGAGATCTTGGTTTGGCTCCAAATTTTAATGATTCGGTACCCATTTAGTAATTGGAACCCCGATTATAGGGTGGCGGGTTGTTACAGTTGGTATTAGAGCATTCGGTCTAGCAAATAGATGAATAACTATATTAAATACCGTAATTTTAGTAAATAAATATATTATCCCGTACATGCACAATGGTAGGGTAGGTTTTGGGTTCTAATTAGAAATTTTCGATTCTTGTGACTGTAGGTGATAAGATGACTCCTAGGAAGAGAGTGCCAGTTATTAGGGAGCAGGGAGATGTTCTTAGTGGATCTGAGGCCAGTAGGCCGAATATGGAGCGTTTTATGGAGGCTATGATGGATACGATGAATATATATCAAACTTGAGACCCTAGTGAGAATTCTATTGCTCGGGGAGGGACTTCAGCTACTCTGGAGAGATTCCTGAAGCTGAAGTCGCCTCATTTTTCCGGTCATCCTAATGAGACCGTTCATTGGTTGAAGGAGTTAGAGAAGACTTTCGATATTATGGACTGTGCGGCAGTTAAGAGGACTCCCTTGGCGACCTTCATGTTGAAGGATGATGCCTATGACTGGTGGACTACTTTGAAGAGCTTGTCTTATGCAGATAGGAATCTCAGGGAGATTCCATGGGAGACATTTGTGAAGGAGTTCAACGTGCAGTACTTCCCTAGGCATGTACAAAAGGCCAAGGAGAGGGAGTTTATGGAGTTGACCCAACGGAGTATAACAGTGCTCGAGTACCAGATGAAATTTGTTTCGCTTGGAAGGTTTGTACCATTCATTTCAGGGGACGAAGAGCGTCGGGCTGAGAGGTTCGTGGATGCACTGAGGTTCAACTTGAGGAGGAGTTTTGTGGAGTCCCACTGTTGTATGGACTTGGCATCGGTGGTTAAGTGTGCCGCAGTAGTAGAGGTACAGCACGATCAATCGGCTCAGGAGAGGGGACTGGTTACTCAGGGGCCGACTTATGGCAAGGGGAAGACAGCAGCAGCAACAACTCCTTTGTCTGGATCAGGATCGTCTTCACTCGGCTACAGATTCAGGAGGTTCTTTTGAGGCAGTGGCGGCAGTAACGACAGCAGCGGTAACAGTGGGAGTAGCAGACCCAGGCAGACCCAACAGAGTTAGTTGGTGTCCAGCGCTCAGTAGGAGGCAGCTCCGAGACTTCCAGCAGCTTGTCTTCATTGTCATGGTACTCACGGTGGGACTCAGTGTCCTGCATTTTCTGGGAGGTGTTATACTTGTGGCCAGTAGGGCCATCTGGCGAGGAGTTGCCCGTATGGGCATGGTCAGGGGAAGGGACTGGGAAATCAGAAGAAGCCGAGGACCCAGGGGAGAGTTCTCACTATTACCAGGAAGCAGGCTCGTGCGTCCAACTTGGTGGAAGGTTCACTTTCTGTCCTTGGGAACTCCGTGCATGTGTTGATTGATTCAGGTGCTTTGCATTCCTTTATTTCTGAGTAGTTCGTAGATGTTCTTTCTGCACCCGTTGATGAGTTATCTGATGGATTGGTGGTTAAGGTTCCTTTCGGGGATTTCATGTTGACTTATAACTGTATGAGTGAGGTTCCCTTGACCATTGAGGGTCATCAATTACCTGCCCAGTTAGTTGTGCTTGCCATTCGTGACTTTGATGTCATCTTGGGCATGGACTGGTTGGAGGCTTATTATACTGAGGTGGATTGCCACAGGAAGAGGGTGCGCTTCTCCATCCCGGGCATCCTGGCCTTCTACTTCCAAGGTATTAGGCTTCTCGTGGTATTGCGCTTCTCCCAGAGGTTGCTTGTTGGTGGCTTTGAGACTTTCCTTGCCTTAGTAGTTGTAGCTGGTGTTAGTAGTGGTTCCAGTCCTTGGGAGGTGCCTGTAGTATGTGGCTTTGTTGATGTGTTCCCTGAGGAGTTACCTGGCCTTCCTCCTCAGCGGGAGGTTGAGTTCACTATTGAGCTTGCACCGGGTGCGACGCCCTTGTCTAAGGCCCCATATCAGATGGCCCCAGCCGAACTCGCTGACTTGAAGGCGCAGTTGTAGGAATTGCTAGATAAGAGTTTTATCCGTCCCAGAACTTCTCTGTAGGGTTCTCCAGTTCTGTTCGTTAGGAAGAAGGATGGTTCCTTGAGGTTGTGTATCCATTACAGATAGCTGAACCATGTAACAATAAAAAAGAAGTACCCACTTCCAAGAATCGATGATCTAATGGATCAGTTGCAGTCTGCCAAAGTATTCTCGAAGATGGACTTGAGGTCGGTGTATTACCAAATGAGGATCCATGAGGCTGATGTGAGTAAGACGGCTTTTAGGACTCGGTACGAACATTATGAGTTTTTGGTTATGCCTTTCGGCTTGACCAATGCTCCGACGGCTTTTATGGATTTGATGAACCGGGTTTTTAGGGCCTACCTGGATCAGTTTGTGGTGGTGTTTGTAGATGATATTTTAGTATATTCTTCTTCTAAGGAAGTGCATGCCATGCATCTTTAGGTGGTGTTGCAGGTTCTGAGAGAGCACCAACTCTATGCTAAGTTTAGTAAGTGTGAATTCTGGCTAGATAAGGTGCACTTCTTGGGGCATGTCATTTCTGATGACGGCATTACTGTAGATCCAGCCAAGATTGAGGCAGTGATGGACTAAAGCAGACCGACGACAGTAACTGAGATCAAGAGCTTCTTGGGGTTAGCAGGGTATGACAGACGGTTTGTTCAGGATTTTTTTTCGATAGCGACCCCCTTGTCGAGGTTGACTCGTAAGGGAGTTTGTTTTGTGTGGACCGAGGAGTGTGAGGGGAGCTTTACTGAGTTGAAGACTCATCTCACTTCGGCTCCAATTCTAGTGCTTCTATCTGGTTCTGGTGGATTCATGGTTTACTCAGATGCATCTCGTCGAGATTTGGGTGCGGTTCTGATGCAGCATGGTAGAGTTGTGGCCTGTGTTTCTGGGCAGCTGAAGAAGCATGAGGAGAACTACCCCACTCATGACTTGGAGTTGGCGGCTGTGGTATTTGCACTGAAGATCTGGCGTCACTACTTATATGGGGAGAAGTTTTAGGTCTTCACTGATCAGAAGAGCTTAAAGTATGTATTCACGCAGAGGGATTTGAACTTGAGGCAGCGCAGGTGGATGGAGTTTATCAAAGATTGTGATCTCGACTTTTCTTAACATTCGGGTAAGGCGAACGTGGTGGCAAACGCCTTGAGTCGGAAGACGGTCGTATCACATCTTATGATTCATGAATGGAGGTTATATGAACAAGTTGTGGAATCTTCCTTTAGGATTCCTCGAGAGGCGGATAGAGCCGTGTTGACAGATCAAGGCTTAGAGGGCGGATGTAGAGTTACCGCAGATTCTCCAGATATCATAAGTGGAATTGTGGGATGACGGCACGGTCAGATTTAGAGGCAGACTCTATGTTCTAGTAGAGGAAGAGGTACGTAGGAATGTCCTAGATGAGGCGCATCGTTCTAGACATGCAGTACATCCCAGAATGACTAAGATGTATCATTGTTTGAGGAGGCACTTTTGCTGGTCTGGTATGAAGAAGGACGTGGCTGAGTATGTGGCAAGGTGCCTGACTTGTCAGCAGATTAAGGCAGAGCACGAGAGACCAAGAGTGTTGTTGCAGCCATTACCGATCCCAGAATGGGAACATGTGACTATGGACTTTGTGATGGGATTGCCCATGTCACCTGGCAGAAGAGACGCGATCTGGGTCATTGTTGATTGATTGACCAAGTCAGCACACTTTCTAGCCATTAGGAAGGACTGGTCAGTCGGTAAGATGGCTAGGTTGTTTGTGGACTGGATCATCTCTTTGCATGGGGTGCCCTTGTTCATCGTGTCAGTTCTGGATCCAAGATTTACTTTTAGGTTCTGGAGGAGTTTTCATAAGGCCTTGGGTATGCAGTTAGCCTTCAGCTCGGCTTACCATCTCGAGACTGAAGGGCAGTCAGAGAGGACCATTCAGACATTGGAGGATATGTTGAGGACTTGTTGCCTAGATTGGGGAGGTTCTTGGGAACAACACTTGTCTACGGTGGAGTTTGCTTACAACAACAATTATCATTCTAGTATCGACATGGCACCATATGAGGCATTGTACAGGCGGCTGTATCGATCTCCTGTGCATTGGTCTGAGATTGGCGAGAGGCAGATAGCAGGGCCAGAGTGTAGACACGCTGATTTTGACTTCATATTGAGTAAATTTCATGTCACAATTATAATGCCCCAGAATGGTCTGACTTTTAATTATTATTTAATTATTATTGATTTTTTGTCGAAATTCGCTAATTAACGTTGACCATGGCTAACGCTATTTAGATTTCTAGTAGAAATTAGTTTGGAATTAAATTGCCAAATTTAGATAGATTTAACTAAATGACGTCGCCTATGGACGACGCCGTTTAGGTCCTAATCCGTCTAGGTTTTCGATTTTAAATTTGAATTAATTATCTAATTATCTAAAGAACGCCATTCATGGTCGACGCCTTTTAGCTTTCCTAATCTTTTACGGTTTCCTTTCCGAATTTTCTTTCTATGTTGGCCCCTCTTAATTGACTAATTGACGTCCTCCTGTAACGACACGTTTCAAGAGTTTCCTATTAAATATGATTTGGCCGAGATAATCCGGTTCCAGAGGTTGGAAGGGATGCAAATTCTTTCTATATTCATCTAAGGCAAGTCCGACTGCGGAGGAGAGCCTTTTGAAGGCCAAACAACCCTAATTGAAGCCTCTATATATACATATGTTGTACATTGACCTTTGAAAAAGGTTGTCTATTGATGTTTTGGAATTCAAATCAAGGTAAAAAGGAGCCCTCTACTGTAAAAAACGTGGAAGGAATTTGAAGACTTCTTCTTCCTCCCTTTCCTTCTCCATTGAAGCTCTTGAAGACCAAGGCTATGGAGGGGCCAACCATACTCATCCCTTTCTTTTCCTTTGATAGTTTCTTTATAGTTTCCATTATTTGTTTACTGTTTTCATATGATTCTTCATCACATCACTCCATCATACACACACTTACATCATATTTTCCATGCCTACATGAGTTAGGGGTTTAAAGAAAAGAAACAAAAAGTGAGTTATTCTTAATTAGTTGCATGTTTAGATTAATAGTTAGAATAGTTACTACACCATCATAACTCTAATCTACTTCTTTCTTTTCTTTGTTTGATTCTTTTGAAAGATTTGAAAGCTTTAGAAGCTTGAAGAGAAGATTGAAAAGGAGCAAAATCCACAACAAGAACAAAACAAGAGTAAACAAAAAGAAGTGCTCTTCTTTTTCGGCCGGCCGAAAGAGAAGAACAAAAGAACCCAATCTCCTAATTGTACAAGGTTAGTAAGCGATCATCTTTTCATCGAAACCCTCGGTTTCTTGCGGTCATCATTTTAGATTAGATTTGTTAATCATATAACACATGATATCATGATAATAACACACACGATTTGTGCACCTACAGCTTTTTGACGATCATGGTGGGACTTGTCTTACCGTTCTCTTTTGTTTACTCTTGTTATTTTCATTGGGCACCCTCGGTGCACCGCTTGTGTCCCTCGGGCACATTTGATGATTGGTTATTTGATTTTTATCCCCACGTGCACTTCGTGCACACCCCTTTGGCAAAATTTTGCCCCCTTTGATTGCATTGAGTTGTGGTATTGGAGAGTATGTTTTACTTAATTGATATCCCTGATGTTGCATGATTAGCCTATCTATTTGAACTGTTTTCGCATGAGTATTTGATCCTTCATTCATCATGTTGAGTTGGGAGGGGAATGCCCCAATTCTAGTATCTAATAGCAAATGACTAGTAAATAATCCATTCAACGTAAAGTTCAACAAATGCATGTGTAGGAGCAACTTGTAAATGTGATACCATCTATGATACCATCTGACAACATGATCCTCAACAAATAACCCTATAAACAAGTGGATATGTCAACCCAAAGGCCGTGGTAATTGCCATAAGATAATAGCAAACTAGATTCACAAGGTAGGAAAATGCATGAAAAAGTGTAAATTTGACGTTGTAAATAAATTGGAATACAATTCATTTAATAAATTAACGAATGTGAAATCTAGCCTCATTTATAACCTTTTACTCAAATCACCTTTATCTTTGCTTGTGTCCTTGTGCAGATGATTATTATTCTAAAAGCACTTCATAAAAATGTTTGATTCATTAAATAGGTAAAACAAAAAAAAATACATAGGAAAATAATGATTGGGCATCAAATGGATCTACTGCATTTGGTGGTTTCCTATCATAACTCTACACTGAACAAAGTTCAGATTTCTAGATGCTTGAAGTTCTCATGATTGAACAATGATTGTGCACAATGCGACAACAACCTGAAAGTTGCTACACGTTAACAGTAAGTAGAAAAGGAATTTTATAAACAAGCTAAAATTGACAGGAAACTAGACCCTCATTAAAAAGAGGAAATTGTGCCTTAAGCACCATATAACCGAGAGTTGTTGTCTCTCATGTCATGTCATTGGGATTTTAAGCCTCAATAGAAGCAACACCAAAATCAACAATTTCTATTGCCCATGCCTTATCCAAAAGCATTTTTTCTATCTTCACATCCCGATGAACAATCTTCTTGGAATGAAGATAGCCCAGAGCCTCAAGCTTTAGAGACAAATCACCTAAACATACTGATGGAGTAAGCCGAATGGGCCAAGTAAATGCGCCGAGTGGACCAAAGGGCGTGGGCCACCCGAATTCAGCCCAACCCAAAGTTGGAATTTTACTATGGGCCTTCGGCCCAACAATGAAGAAAGGCCATCTGTATTTTTTGAAGTATGTGCCCTCATGTCTTAAATAGTCCTACATCGTCTACCACGGAGGGGGTATTTCCACTTGTTCCTTTTGGGTTCTCGGGTTTCTCCGGATCTACCGCGCAGCGGAAATAAAAATAAAAACGGAGATCCGTTCCCGTTTCGAAAATCGAAAAAACTAGATTATCGGATAATCAGTTCTTACTGTGTGCGGATTCGAATCCGCAACCGTTCGGCTCCGTCGGTGCGACACCGCAAGCCGCGCAAGCGCCCGACCTCTAGAGAAGTCCACGCGATCCTCCTCGCGACGGATATCCTCACGTTCCTCGTTCTTCACAGCCTACGAAACCTCCGCCGGTCACCGCAATGATCGCCGCAACGCGCAGATGATTTCCCGTCGAACGGGAGTCGGAGAAGCGGCGGAGCAGATCTGGATCTGTCTGGGACACCAGAGAGAGAGAGAAACAGAGGAGGGGCAGCCAGGGTTAGCAGCAGCTTGGCCTGCTCAGCCCATTCGCTATGTTTTATACTAACTGCGCAGTTTTTCATAAAAACCCCCGGTTTATCTAAAACCAACTTATTTATCTATCGCCTTGAGAATCATTTGCGTGTGACCCTCTAGCCCCAATTACCAGTCCGGTTAACAGCCTAATAAGCCCAGTAACTCCTTACTGGCTTTATTAATAAATTAATAACTCTTTATTAATTAATTAATCAATCGAATTGATGTCGCACATCAAATTCGACCGGGCCTCCGATCACGTTGGGTGCCAAGCAACACCGCGTGAACCCGGAAGGTAACGGGGTTAAGCAGCCCACTCTTGGAACCTTTCCGCCGACAATTACCGTGTGGATATAATCTTTCATTCGTACAATGCTCTCGAGTTAACTCAGGGTATGGCGTGCTGTCAAACCCTAACCGGTCGACTCACTTGGATTGGATGCCACTGATAAATATCGGAAAACTCCTTTCCCGATATTATCGTCCGCCCTGGCCAGGGACTTCTGTGCATCCTTCCTAGAGCATTCTTTCTTTAAGTACCGAGAGAGAATGATTCCTTATTAACACACAATTCCCTTCGACGGTATTCCACTGTACCCAATCCTTAGCGTTTTAGAATCCCGTGGCTAGAGATTCGTAAACCAAGGTTAAAGCACAGAAGTCCACCGACAAGGTGTCCTTGGTGTCTCAGGTCCGAGGACCATCCATGCAACTGCGACAATAGAATCAAGCTGGTTGACAGTGAGATACAATACCATCCAGCGTTTCAGTCGGATCAGTTCAGTGAACTCATTCTCCAATGAGTACCTATAGATTCGTCTTAGTGTCTCCACACAAGTGACTTTTGAGATCAGTCACCCTCATCATATGAGTAGGAGTAATCTATACTAGTCTAACCGGATATCCGATGTCCTTCTCGGATATCCTCCGATTAGGAACGATTAAGAATATGTGTGTTTAAGTGATCAGTCTCACTAGTATGATCTGATCATAATCTGATCACTATATCACATATTCAAGGACTTCATTATGAAACGATAATTAATGCGATTCACACATATGAATATTATGCTATTATATTAATAAATGAACGAGATTTACATAGTCAGATTGGCTTGTAGGCCACCTAAGACTAACAATCTACCACTTGGACTAAAGTCAATCACCTTTATACGGTGAGTCTATAGACTGTAGGTGACGCTCAAACACAATTTGAGCTAACGGCAGTGTCAGTGGATCTGCTATATTGTCGACAGATGGAACTCTTTCCACTATTACATCTCCTCTGGATAAGATAAAAGCACCTCAGAATATCTTTCGATTTCTGATGAGACCGCGGCTCTTTCACTTGTGCAATAGTCGCATTGTTGTTGCACAACAGCGGAACATGATCAAGGATATAGGGAACTATGTCAAGGTCGGTGATGAACTTCTTCAACCACACTACTTCCTTGAAAGCTTCAGTTGCATCGATGTATTGAGCTTCAGTCGTCGAATCTGCATTGGTTTCTTACTTGGAACTCTTCCAGCACACTGCGCTTCCGTTTAAAGTAAACACAAATCCAGATGTAGACTTGATATCATCTGGATCTGACTGGAAACTTGAGTCAGTGAAGCCTCGCAGTTTCAAATCGCCTCCTCCATAGACAAGAAACAGATCCTTAGTTCTTCTCAAGTACTTAAGGATACCTTTTACTGCCTTCTAGTACTCTTCGCTTGGATCAGCCTGAAATCTGCTCGTAACACTTAGAGCAAATGCAACATCAGGCCGTGTACTTAGCGTGGCATACATAATAGATCCTATAGAAGAGACATAGGGTATGCTATCCATGAATGCCTTCTCATTAGGAGTCTTAGGAGACTGCTTCTTTGAGAGATTAATTCCATGTTTCATTGGTATGAGACCTCTCTTGGAATTTTCCATGCTAAACATTTTGACTATGGTATCTATATACAAGGATTGGGTCATTCCAAGCATCCTCTTTGATCTATCTCTATAGATCCATATTCCCAATACGTAGGATGCTTCTCCCAAATCCTTCATGGAGAAGTTTTTCGACAGCCAGATCTTTACTGATGACATCATAGCTACATCATTCCCAATGAGCAGTATGTCATTTACGTAAAGAACTAAGAAGGTGACTGCGCTCCCACTGGTCTTCTTGTACACACAAGGCTCATCTTCGTTCTTAATGAAGTCATAAGACTTGACAGCGTCGTCAAATCTTATGTTCCAGTTCCGGGAAGCTTTCTTCAGTCCATAAATGGACCTCTGAAGCTTGCACATTTTATCTGGAGATTCTTTGGATGTGAAACCTTCTGGTTGTATCATATACACCTCTTCCTCAAGGTTACCGTTGAGGAAGGCAGTCTTCACATCCACCTGCCAGATCTCGTAATCGTAGTGTGCAGCTATGGTGAGTAGAACTCTGATCGACTTTATCATAGCAACCGGTGAGAAAGTCTCGTCATAGTCAATTCTTTGCCTTTGACGATATCCCTTTGCCACCAACCTTGCCTTATAAGTATCTATCCGTCCATCATCACCGATCTTTCTCTTAAAGATCCACTTGCATCCGATCGGTACAATACCCTCGGGCAAGTCCTCCAAGTTCCAAACTTGGTTGGTGTACAAGGACTGGATTTCTGAGTTCATGGCTTCTCGCCATTTCCCAGCTTCTGGGCCTTCTATGGCCTCCTGGTAGGATTTAGGATCATCATCCTCATTATATTCAACCTTATACTCACCTTCAGCGATATGTCCCATATATCGTTCGGGTAGTCTAGGTAATCTACCAGATCTACGAGGCTCATGTGTGTGTACCTGAACAGATTCAGGAACTGATATCTCATCTGATGATAATGCAACTGTTTGGGGATCTGGAACCTCTTCTAGTACTATTTTTCTCCCACTGTCCTCCTGGAGAAGATATTCCTCTTCCAGGAAGACAGCTTTCCTGGCGACAAACACCTTTTGTTCACCAAGATGGTAAAAATAGTATCCAAAGGTTTCCTTTGGATATTCCACAAACCTGCATTTATCAATTCGTGATTCCAGCTTGTTTGGATCATGCCCCTTTACATGAGCAGGGCAACCCCAGATTTTAACATGTTTAAATTCTAGTTTCCTGCCTTTCCATATCTCATATGGAGTAGAGGCCACAGACTTGCTGAGTACTATGTTCAGTAGGTATGCTGCTGACTCTAGAGCATACCCCCAGAGGGACACTGGTAATTCCGAAAAGCTTATCATGGATCGCACCATGTCCAACAAGGTGCGATTCCTCCTTTCCGATACACCATTCATCTGTGGTGTATATGGAGGGGTTAGCTGAGAAAGGATACCATTATCCTTTAACAATTGTGTGAAATTAGTACTTAAGTATTCTCCTCATCGATCTGATCAAAGAGCTTTAATACTCTTTCCTAACTGCTTCTTTACCTCATTCTTGAACTCCTTGAACTTCTCAAATGCTTCCGACTTGTACTTCATTAAGTACACATAGCCGAATCTTGAGAAGTCATCGGTGAACGTGATGAAGTATGAAAAGCCACCTTTGGCTTGGGTGGACATGGGACCACATACATCCGAATATATTAGTTCCAAAATGTCCTTGGCACGTTCTCCATGTCCAGTAAATGGAGATTTTGCCATATTTCCCATATGATAAGATTCACATGTCGCAAACGATTCGTAATCGAATGCAGTTAAGTAACCATGCTTGTGCAACTCTTGCAATCTGCTTTCACCAATTTGCCCAAGTCTACAATGCCACATGTAGGCTTGGTTCACACAATTCTTGCTCTTCTTAAGAGTATTATCAATTTGAAGATTGTAATAAGAAACATCTAAGAGATATAGCCCATTGACCAAAGATGCCGAAGCTATTGATTTATTACCATAATAAATCGAACAACTTCTATTCTCAATAGTCAACCTATATCCTATCTTGTCCAAACAAGATATTGATATGATGTTCTTAATTATGCTAAGAACATAATAACAATCTTCTAATAGTAAGGCATCTCCTGATGGAAGTCTGAGGTTTGCTGTCCCAACAGCAATCGCCGCAACTGTTGCGCCATTTTCTAGCCTCAATTCCACCTCGCCTTGTCTCAGCTTGCGCTTAGTTGTCAGCATCTGCGCATCATGACAGATATGAGAAGCACATCCGGTATCCAATACCCAAGATGTGAAATCTCTTACTGACAAGTTGATATCTATCATATAGATATCTGAAGCTTCATATAGCTTCACCTTTCCATGAGCTTTATCGTTAAGGAACTCCTTGCAGTTCCTCTTCCAGTGACCATATTGCTTATAGTATAAGCAGTCACCCTTTACTACTCTTTTGCTTTTGTGCTTCGATCTTTTATTGTTAGCTATCATCTCTACTTCAAGGGCATCCAATGCTGATTCAGCAGGAGGATCAGCTCTAGGGACAAAGTCAATGTGCTCAGATCTGAAGACATTCTTCAAGTTTCTGAACAAATCTGAGTAGATCAGGTAAGTCAAAAGGGCATCAAGTATGCCGCGGAGTGGGTTATTCGACGACATAATTCCTTACAGAAGATAAGTAAAATCTATTTAGCAGATGTTCAATTATTAAAAATAAAACAAGACATAATCTTTTGTTCAAGTTTAACTCCCACTAATTTTCGACGAACTGTATAACCTTCAGTTATACAGAACGGGAGACGCCGACAGTCTCCTAGTGGGGATCAGAATCTCAATGACTTGCAGTACAACCTTGTGGATAGCGCAACAAACTGTAATACAATCAAAGAGCACCCAACTCATGGGACTTACAACTCCTTGCAATATTTGATCATAGCTTCGGTCCCTAGAGATTTAATGGCCTTGTGGATAGCACAACAAACCACTAATTCTTGTCTAAGCTAACCATCGTTACACGACGAGTATAGATTTGTATGCAGCCCTTGTGGATAGCACAACAAAGCTACATGGTTCCTCTACCCCGATCATATAGATATCTAATGCCATAGCCACAGTTTCTCCTCCCAATTAAACAGGTCTTGTGGATAGCACAACAAACTTGCCTAAAGTGATTCGAATCCTATGACTATAACGACGGTGGACCATGCAGTAAGTTCTTAACTACTCACGTTACGGCTTAGAGTTTATCTGAGGGTATTTAGATAACTTTTATCTTGGTCTCTCCTAGGTGATAGTATATAAATATATCGTATATATTTACTAAATACTATACCTACTTTGATTCATAATCAAAAGAAAACAATGCATCACGTACATGTCTAGTGTGGTCATGGATAGCACAGTGGGTTTGACTGGAGCCAACAGTCAAACACACACACAATCTAACATAACATTTACATTAGATGAACCTGCAAACACATAGGCAAGAGATCTCCATCATATCGCCTTCCTGGTTGCATCTGTGGATCGTCCTCGCTCCTTCCTCAGTTGCCTCGATCATATTACAAGAAATTCTAGAATTTACATGTAATTATAAGAGAGCCTTATGGCGAGTACAAGAGAGAGGGAGGTAGAAATACATCGGAGTTTGAGAGAGGGAGAGGTACGCAGACCTCTATTTATTAACAATTAATAAATAACCATACATCCACGATCCACATAATCCATTCATCACATGAATAATTAAATAAGTGCATATTTATGACCACGGTGTGTTTTAAACATTCCACACATGATTCAGCACATCACATGGCTAAAATAAAAGAGTTTTTAAAATATATAATTTTGGCTTTAAAAAAAGGTGGGATCCAATCAAAATTGGTATTTGTATTTCGAAAACTCATTTTATTAACTTAACATGCAATTAAATCAAAAATTAAAAGCATTAAACACACATCACATGTACACACACTCCAAATTAATAATTTCTAGATTATTACATGCAAATTAGAACACTTCTAATAATCAATCTAACAATTAGATTAAAACCCCATTAATAATCTAACAATTAAACTATTAATACTAATCTAACTCTTAGACTAGTCTAATAAAGTTAATTAATAATTTAACACTTAAATTAATAATCAACTATAAATAATTATTAATTACTAACCTAACACTTAGATTAGTCAGTTAATGTTAATTATTAATTTAACTCTTAAACCAATAATTAACACTAACTAATTAATAATTAATTAATCTAACTTTTAGGCTAGATAATTAAAGCTATTATTAATTTAACTATTAAATTAATAACAACAATAATTAATTAGGGATTACTAATTTAACATTTAAATTAGTCATTGAATTAATTATTAATTTAACTCTTAAATTAATAACTAACTCATTAATTAATAATTGGAAGATTTAATAATTAATAATTTAACATTTAAATTATTAACTATTACTCACTAATCTAACTTTTAGATTACTTAAATAAAGATTAATTATTAATTTAATAATTAACTTTAATCAATATTCACCAATCATTAATTAACTAATGATTCAAAATCATTAATCCCCACTTAAATAAGATAGAATAATAATTTAAATTTTATAAAACAATTTTAATTTTAAATTAAAATTCAATCAGACTCAAATGGGCTAATTGGGGTTTTAAAAGGGGTTTAATAGGGGTTCATAGGTTTAATGGGTCGGGTTCAATGGGCTCAGCCTAATGGCCGAGCCATGGCTCGGCCCTGTGCTTAGCCAGGGCTCGACCAGGGGAGAGCTTGGCTCAGGCGGCCGGTCCACCCCCTAGCCCGCCCGGTCCAACCGGGTTTGGCCCCAAAAAGGCCCGACTGGTTCGTCTTCAACCCGACACCCTCAAAAACCTAAACCCTAACCTGCAAGCAGGTTCATGGCGGTGCAAGGGGAAGAAGCCGGGCCTCCAGGCGGCGGGCGACCAGCGCCCCTAGCCCCGCCGGCGTCGCCTCCGGCGCCGGTAGCCCGACGGCGATGTACCAAATGGGCTGCTGCCTGAGCCCCTTAAGAACCTGGGTTTTCTGGTTTTCCTAAAAGCCGAAGGGAAGATGAAGATGGAGGGGGCCCTACCATTGGCCTCTCCGGCGCCGGCGAGGACCCCGGTGCTGGCAGCCCCCCGGCATTGCCCCAAAAAGGCAGCGGTCCGAGCCCCATATCTTCTTCTAATAAAAAACTGCACTTTCAGGTTTTCATAAAACTGAATGAAGAAGAACAGAAGGCCCCATCTTCCGGACACCACCAGCATCCTCTCCAACATCTGCCATGAGTCCGGTGAGGACCAGCGATACTTCCTTGATTATCCGAAGTCTTGGCCCTCCTTCCCAACGTTTGGGATGCCCGAACAACAACGAAACGCCGGCCGTTCTTCGTCCCACGAAGAACACGAAAACCCCCAATAAAATTTCGAAAATAACAGAATAAAAATAATCAAATTATGTTTAGTTCATCGTATGAACAGGGATCCATTTATTAACAGAACTCATGCATGGAATAAACTCAAGGAAAAATTAATTCGGAGATCGAAACGGGACGAGAAATAGTGGAACCTGGCTCTGATACCATTGTTGGTTTCTCGGGTTTCTCTGGATCTCCCGTACAGCGGAAATAAAAATAAAAACGGAGATCCATTCCTGTTTCGAAAATTAGAAAAACCAGATTATCGGATAATCAATTCTTACTGTGTGCGGATTCGAATCCGCAACAGTTCGGTTCCGTCGGTGCGACACCGCAAGCCGCACAAGCGCCCGGCTTCTAGCGAAGTCTACGCGATCCTCCTCGCGACGGATATCCTCACGTTCCTCGTTCTTCGCAGCCCACGAAACCTCCGCCGGTCGCCGCAATGATCGCCGCAACGCGCGGACGATTTCCCATCCAATGGGAGTCGGAGAAGCGGCGGAGCAGATTTAGATCTGTCTGGGACGCTAGAGAGAGAAAGAAACAGAGGAGGGGCGGCTAGGGTTAGCAATAGCTTGGCCTGTTCAGCCCGTTCGCAATGTTTTATACTAACTGCGCGGTTTTTCATAAAAATCCTCGGTTTATATAAAACCCACTTATTTATCCATCGTCTTGAGAATCATTTGCGTGTGACCCTCTAGGCCCAATTACCAGTCCGGTTAACAACCTAATAAGCCCAGTAACTCCTTACTGGCTTTATTAATAAATTAATAACTCTTTATTAATTAATTAATCAATCGAATTGATGTCGCACATCAAATTCGACCGGGCCTCCGATCACGTTGGGTGCCAAGCAACACCGCGTGAACCCGGAAGGTAACGGGGTTAAGCAACCCACTCTTGGAACCTTTCCGCCGACAGTTACCGCGTGGATATAATCCTTCATTCGTACAATGCTCTCAAGTCAACTCAGGGTATGACGTGCTGTCAAACCGTAACCGGTCGACTCACTTGGATTGGATGCCGTTGATGAATATAGGAAAACTCCTTTCCCGATATTATCGTCCGCCCTGGCCAAGGACTTCCGCGCATCCTTCCTAGAGCATTCTTTCTCTAAGTACCAAGAGTGAATGATTCCTTATTGACACACAATTCCCTTCGACGGTATTCTGCTGTATCCGATCCTTGGCTGTTTAGAATCCCGTGGTTAGAGATTCATAAACCAAGGTCAAAGCACAGAAGTCCAACGACAAGGTGTCCTTGGTGTCTTAGGTCCGAGGACCATCCACGCAACTGCGACAATAGAATCAAGCTGGTTGACAGTGAGGTACAGTACCATCCAGCGATTCAGTCAGATCAGTTTAGTGAACTCATTCTCCAATGAGCACCTACAGATTCGCCTTAGTGTCTCCACACAAATGACTTATGAGATCAGTCATGTAAGGACTGAGGTTTCGGGCTCTGTATTCGGGTCGGGTTCGGGCCAGATCCCTTGGTTTGGACCCTGTGGGGGGTCTTGAGATTTCTGGCTGAATGGCGTTAGCACTGCTCGACGCCTTTCAAAAGGCGTCAGGGTGTGTGGACGCCATTTAGGTCTGCAGGTTGTTGTGCCACGTGTGCGCCACATGGGCGGGTTTCGGGCCGCGAGAGTACGGCTCCGGTCACATCGTCTGAACGGCGTCCAGGTTGGCCGACGCGATTCAGACTGTGACCTCTGCGATGACAGGGTGCGGCGCCAGAGCATTGTCAGTACGGCCTGTCCTGTTGTTTGAACGGCGTCCACGGTGGGCGACGCGTTTCAGACCGCTGTCAGTACGGCCGTCCTGTCAGACTGATAGGCGTCTGCCTCGATCGACGCGTTTTAGCGAGATTCTGATTGACTCCGCGAGCCTCCCCTTCTTTCCCTCATTCTCGCCTTCACTCTCTCTCTCCTCACCCTCTCCGCCCTCTCCGACTCTCTTCTTCCCCTTCCCTTCCTCTTCTTCCTCTTCCAATCACTCCATAGCCTCCTTACCTCTCACCTCTACCTCCACCACCTCCTTCGCGGCGTTCCCTTCTCCGGACGGCGGCCGACGTCCCGGCGGAGTGGCGGCGTCCTCGAGGGTACCGGCGGCGGTCTGCGGTGCGGCGGGTCGGCGGCAAGGAGCTTGGAGGAGTTCAAGAACCGGTAGGGGGACGAACCTTGCATGCGTTTGCTCGTGTGTTCCTTGGTGTGACATGAAGTGTTTGGGCTAGATTGAGCATGTTTAGGGGGTTTTCCTTGTGGGAATGGTTGTGCTTGTGATCGTGGTTACGTAGTATGCCTGTGATAGATGAATTCTTCTTCCTCCCCTTCTTGTTTTGTGGCTTTTCGGGGTGTTTGGGGTTTAAGGAGAAACCCTCGGGTTGAGCCAGGAAACCTGGTTTCTGGCGCTAAACGGCGTCGTTCCTGGTCGACGCCTTTTCAAAGGACGTCAGGACAGTACGACACCTTTTAGGGCAGAAACCTCCCTGTTTGAGGTTTCCCGTGTTAGGGGTTCTGGCGCTAAATGACGTCATGGGTGGACGACGCCTTTCAGAAGGGCGTCGGGCCATCATGACGCCATTTAGACAGGAAAATCACCCCGAGTGAGGGTCTGTAAATCTGGAATTTATGTGTGAATGGCGTCTGTGGACCTGGACGCGTTTTAGATAGGCGACTCCCTATGACGACGCGTTTCAGGAAATTATCTGACTGTTTAATGAACCTGTCTGAGGGACTTGAATGGCGTCGACCTCGGTCGACGCGATTCAAGACAGAGATGTGAAATCCTGGTTTTCATCATGTGCTTCACTGTGGGATGATTTCAATTGCATGCTTCACGTTGTACGCTGAGACTGAGGACTCCTGTGTGAATGGAATCATGTGTGTGTGTGTGTGCTTATGCGAATATGGAATTGGAATAACTGTGATTTACGTTTGTCACCATGGACCGATGGGGACAGGGTCATGGTGTCTGTGAGCTGTACCGGTGGGAGAAGGGGTACATGTTGTGTTTTGCCTTTGGCTGAGGGAAGCAGGATCGCCTTGAGCCCGACGGGCCGGAGTAGCCGGTGTGCTATCCGAGGGGTCGCTGTTTGTCCTCAGCGGGTCGGGGTTTCCCTGTTTGTCGTGACAACTTCCGGCGCGTTTCTTGCTGTGGAGCTGGTTGTGGTACTGTTGGAGTTGGCTTACCCTTTAGCCACTGGGCCTGATGTGACCTTTGATCAAGGTTACGAGTGGTACCCTTAGCCCTTTGGCCTGACGCAGCCCGGGAGATTTGGGTTTGTGGGTAGTTCCTGTAGCTTCGGCTTGACGGGGGTTCGCCGGTCCCCAGGGCCCTCCTAAAGCGCTGAGGCCTAGCGTGGAGGCAATCCGGACGGTAGGACAGTAGTCTAGACTGCTTGTGTGCACACGTAGCTGGCAGTGGCGGTACACTGGTTCCAGCTAGTCCTAGTTTGACTCACTGCCTCACCCTACAGTGCCCCGGAACATTGTAGGGGTGGACAGGCGTGAGCTGTGGTGGTAGTGTTGGGAGGCGACGTTTGACTTCGGTCGACAGTGTGGTTCAGTCGCTTTGTGGACTTTGGCTATGAGTCGTGACTCTGTGTTGGGTTCTTCGAGTTGCTTGAGTGGTTCTTGTTACACTGCTTATCGTACGTTTTGCATCAGAGTTGGGTACTGTGGTTTACTGCTTTACTTAATTGCCATTTATTCCTGTTGTTACACTTGTGGGTGTGTGAGTGGGAGGCGGGGGATCGGATGATCCCTACTGAGCCCATTTCTGGTGTGGCTCACTCCCTGCGGTTTCAAGTGTGGACCTCGTGGCGCAGCGGAAGCGTGGTGTCTTCTTGGTGTGCAGACCAGCAGCTGTCTTAGTTCCGGGGTATGCCCCGATGTTGTTGTACTTCCTTCTGCCTGTACTTAAATAATTGTTGGACTGTATACGGACATTGTTATTTTCCTTCCTGCGCACTTGCTTACCTTTGTAGTCCGTGAGATTGTTATATTTAGCCTTGTTTAGCACTTACTCCTCCAGATGTATTGTGTGAGATCCGGGTGTGAACCCGCAGTTAATGGGCCGACATCCATTTAGTGACCGGGTCTCCGGTCATAGGATGGCGGGTCGTTACAAGTCACCCTCATCGCTTGAGCAGGAGTAATCTGTATTAGTCTAACCGGATATCCGATTTCCTTCTCAGATATCCTCCGACTAGGAACAATTAAGAATATGTGTGTTTAAGTGATCAGTCTTACTAGTATGATCTCATCATAATCTGATCACTATCGCACATATTCATGGACTTCATTTTGAGACGATAATTAATACGATTTACACATAATGAATATTATGCCATTATATTAATAAATGAACGAGATTACAAAGTCATATTGGTTTGTAGGCCACCTAAGACTAACAGAGAGGACGATCCGGGCAGGAGGAATCAGAATCGAGGGTGACACCTGCTCCATCACTCAGATATATCGTAGGTGTGCCCGTGACCTTACCGCAAGGACCAACTCTCCCGGTAGCACAAGACCCTACTCTTCCTCTGGAAGATAGGATGGAAGAACTCTCCTAGCGTGTAGCCCACCTAACTGCAATGATTCCTTCTTTCTTCCCTCTCTGTGATATGTTGTCTGCCATCGCTCAGTATATGGGCTTGCTAAACCCGTCGGCCAGGCCGACCCCATTGTAATAGGCCTCATTTCTGTTCCGCCAACCAATTCTCGACCGGGCAGCCAGGCCCCTCTCAGGGGTTTCGACCCGAGGGGACGTCGGCCCACGGAGACCCCTACAAGCCCCATGTTCAAATTCCACGCACTAGCCATCTATGTACAGTGACTGAACCTGATATCGCGTCGTCCTATATTCATCCGACGGGGGCCGAAGGGTGTTCTACTGCAGTCACTACAATGACTCTGGAGCTCAATCAGAGATTGTCTAAAATGAGGAAGGAGATACAGCAGATGGTATCTTGGCCTTATGGAGCACCCTTGGCCAGTACAACAAGGGCCATCCCCATTCTCTTCGGAGATCCTGGCGGTTGATGTTTCACTGAATGTAAAGCTATCAAAAGGGCCATTGTACAATGTGATGACTGATCCAATCAACCATTTTCAAAGATTCAATTCAGACCTCTTGGTTCGAGGGTGTTACGCCCCGATTCGGTTCATTTTTTTTCCAACTTGGAGTTCGATTGCGAAATCTCAGAGCAAATTCCACCATAACAAACATATATGAGAGATAAACAACTACAAGGTGATTTAAATAAATACCATAACCATCAAGTAATCCAAAATATAGCTAATACCAAAGTTCACAAATTACGATATCCATCAATTTGTATGTAAATTCTCAATCTCACCAAATAAAAAAAAATATATCAATATCTCATTATCCCTATTATATCAAATCTAAGAAAGCTATAAATTGAAATCTAGATAACTTTTTGAAGATGTCAAATGCCTCAATCAGAAGTCTCCTTAAATTTCATATTCTCTTTCTCAGACTCTGAAAATGTTAATAGAATTTATAAGTACAACCACTCAATAGGCTTCAAACTATCCACATGACTTAACATATAGTAAATTTTATAAATCACATTATACAATTATACTAGACATGATCTTACACAGTTCTAAATATAGCTCAAATAAGAAGATGATACAAAATATGGTCAGATATAAGCTTATCAAATCAAATGTGTTTTCTAATAGCATGAATGGATAGACAAACATATAGCATATATGGCATGATCATATCCTTATCTAACTAAATAAGTCTACCAGCCATGATCATAACATATCACATATCAAATTGAACATATCGAATTGAACATATAACAAATTTATCACGATATGATAGCTTATCAAATTAGAGTTTATATTGTTAGAATAGCTAATCAAAATGAACATAAATTCTTAATCAAATAGGTTGAAATCAAAATCACTAAGCTCAGATGTCAAAAGAACAAACTGAACAGATCATAAGCTGAATCAAATAAATCTAAACAGCAAATTATGTTTTATATTTATGTACCAAACAAATCAAATTCAAATATATCGAATAGACATACATTCAACCACCATATAAAGAACTGAACAAACAAATATCAAAACATATAGGGAAGTATGCTAAATTATTGGCACATGTATAGTCAGGGAGTCTATTTTACTATTTCAGATGACTGCAAATAAAACACAATCACCGGAATTTTCCCATTGCCCACAGGCAGAAATTATCCATGGATGCTTATGAATGAGCTCCAATCTCCTTAAGATGGCAATGTCCAAACATATATCAAAAAAATATCACACAAACATATTTTTACATATTTCATAATGATCATATATCTGAAAATTATTTTGGCATAATGATACTTACATATAAGAGTTAAAATATATACTTTTATATACAAAATAGTCACAGTCAATATGGTCATATAGATGGATAATCAGAATAAAACTAATCAAAATAGGTTTATGGATAGAAAAAATAGTCAAATAAATTTTCTTAGAATTTTCGGAATAACAAACATATTTTCCGGCCATCAAAATTAATTTTCAGAACATAAAATTTAACAAATAGGCCGAATAATATCAAACAAATTTATAAAATTATCAAACTTAGCAAACATGTCAAATAGGTCATATCTAAAGTGTGAAAAACATTTCATCAATTTATGTATTGAGTTCATATGATTTTGGGCTTCTACTTTGATTCAAGAAATTCGCCTTAAATAGAATTTCATCAAATCTAAATAGAGGTAAAATACATAGCAAAAGGGGTCATAAAATTTTCAAACTTTATAGAAATATCAAGGATAATATAACAAAATCATCCACAAACTTTTATATGATTTGGACATGAATTAAGTGAGATATAAGATTCACCAGTTGGGATTTCAAAACTACTATGATATATTATATAGTTTGAGAAGAATATTATGTAATAAATATCACAAAATTTATAAAATTATGAAATTTATTTTATATAAATATAACATGTAAAATAGACCATTTCCAAAATTTCAACTCAATTGGACATCGGATAATGGATAACAAATACTTATAACTCATGTGATCATAGTTGAAAACAAAATAGATTGAATAGAGAGATTGTATATACTGAGATAATAATCATAGAATAAATAGTAAAGAAGATCATAAAAATATAAAACTTAACGATCATGAAGTAGATATATAAATAATTTTTTTTACTCATTTATTAGTATTTGAAATATTTTTAAAATAAAATAATTTTTAATACAAAACAGATCATGTTTAGAATTATCCACCTACCTCTTGAAGAAAGATCAGCTCTTAGTTTTCCTATGGCTTTCTTACTATCTATCTATAATTTATTCCTCTTCTAAACTCTTATTCACATTCTTTTAGCTCTTTTCTATGTTCTCTAAGCCTCCAATAACAAAATATATTGACTAAAATTAAATTCACAAAAGAAATAACTATAAATCAACTCTATTATCTCAAAAACACCACATGAACTTACCATTAGAAGAGAGCTACATGTAATAGAGCTTAAGCACGACACCTAAGGCTCTATTTATACTTATTTCACTTCCTAACACAACTACTAACACTTCCTTTCTTTGCTGGAGTCAAACTGCATCCCCTCATGACTTAATCTCCAAGTCAAAATCACTTCCTAATACAAATCAGACTATATTAATGCCATCTACAGTTTTCTTTTATAAAAATCTTTACATTCAACCCCTTAAACGTCTGAATTAGAAAACCTTTCTTATACAAGGTTTTAAATTTTTTTATTATCGTTCCAGTTCCACTAATCTCACTAGTTTTAGATATTTGTACAAAAAGTTATGCCTATTTCACTGACATGCTGTCCTAAGTACTCTGAACCTAGAAATTTGGTATATTTTTCTTCCCAGCTAAACATGTCCTGAGTCCGACTAGTATATGACTTATTTTAAACATATGGTCTTCATAAAACTTATAGAATTTTAAGTCATAATTCTAATGGAAGTTATTTTACATAATTTGGAATTTTATACACGAAGTTATATTTAAAATATTAGGATTGTGTCAAATAAATATATGTACAAAATCTTAGTTCAAGTAGGATTCCAATTATGACTTTCTACCCATTAATTAGAATCTTAATTATATTCAAATTTATTATGTTATACTTATAATTCAAGTCAAATATGTCATATACAAATTTTTAGTTCGTGATAATTATAATTATATCATCTTTTTTATTTCCTAATTTAAATCCTAGTCTAATTAGGACTTGTTCTCTATGGGTAATCATTTCTAAAACTGATCATCGATATTTTTTACCTCTAATACATCTATATTAGTAACAATGGTATTCTACAAAGTTATAGATCTTTTTATATTCTTTCGAATTATACTAACTATACCTTAATCAGAATTTTGTGCAGAATGTTATCATTATGTTACTATGCTGCTGTCTAATGCATCAACCCAGAATTTGAACTAAATTAGTGGGCTATTCTTAGTAGTATAATTGGGCTAATGGGCTTTTACAATTAGGTTAATTGGACTAAATTAATTTACTTCAACTCGCTAATAGACTCTCATAATTAACTAATTAGTCTAATTTAAATTAATAAAATTCATTAATAGATTGTAAAAGTGTAGGCCATAATAGAGGGGTACCTGAAGCAGTCTAGTGTCGACTTTTTACTCTTACACTTGAAAAAATAGCTACCACTTAGTTTGAGACTTTAGCTTCTGGTTCCATCCATTCTCTAGTACAACTTGATCAACTTTTCATTGACCAATTTTATGACATCACTCGGTAATGCAAAACCTTGACTAGCCTACTTGCCAATCAGTAGAAACCAACTAAGATTCTTCGGGATTATTTCACTAGGTTCCTTGCCGAGGCTGCACAAATCCCAAACCTCGATAGTTCTATCGCGGTCTAAGTGGTGATTAGCGGTTATATTGATATGGGGCTGCTTAGTTCCATTGGGAAGAGGCATCCCCCTGTAGACATGCTAATTTTGACTTCATATCGAGTAAATTTCATGTCATAATTATAATGCCCCAAAATGGTCTGATGTTTAATTATTAATTAATTATTATTGATTTTTCTCGAATTTTGTTGGTTAGCGTTGCCTACGCACGACGCCATTTAGATGTCTAGCAGAAATCAGTTCAGAATTAAAATCCTAAATTCAGATAGATTTAACTGAATAGCGTCGCTTCAGGGAGACGCCATTTAAGTCCTAATATGTCTGGGTTTTCGATTTTTAATTCGAATTAATTTTCTAATTATCTAAACCACGTCGCTCTAGAGAGACATGATTTAGGTTTCCTAATGTAATCCGGTTTCCTTTCTATTTTGGCCGCTTTAATTAGCCAAATGGCGTCCCGTCTTAGCGACGCGATTTGAGGGTTTCCTGATAAATATGATTTGGTCGAGAAAATCTGGTTTCCGAAGTTGGGAAGGTTGTAAACTCCTCCATACTCATCCAAGATAAGTCCGACTGCAGGAGAGAGTCCTTTTGAAGACCAAAACATCCTAAATCCTATTCTTATAAATACAACACCTTGGACCTTTGAAAAAGGTAGGCAATTGGTGATTTTGAAATTCAAGACAAGGTGTTTGGAGGCTCTAAAGGAGGAAAACGTGGACAGCGAAAGAAGCTTCATCCAAGGATTCTTATTCTTCCTCCTATTCATCCTTTGAAGCTTTTGAAGGCCAAAGCTATGGAGGAGCCAACCAACCATCTTCTTTCTAGCTTTTCATTAATTTCATATAGTTCATTCACTAATTTTCATAGTTTATCATCATCACTTCATGTTCACACGCACACATCATTATTTTCCACACCTATATACATATTAGGGGTTTAAAGAACATCAATCAAGTGAGTAGATTAGTTTAATTGCATGTTTGAATTCTTTGTTAGAATAGATACTACTCCACTTTAGTTCTAATTAGATTTTTTATTTTTTTTACAAGATACAAAGAAGAAGAAAGAAGGAGATCCAAAATAACAACAAGTAAGAAATCAAAAAGCAAGAACACATCAACAAGAGGGCTCTCTTT
This sequence comes from Zantedeschia hybrid cultivar, assembly GCA_030544215.1. Lineage (NCBI taxonomy): Eukaryota > Viridiplantae > Streptophyta > Magnoliopsida > Alismatales > Araceae > Zantedeschia > Zantedeschia hybrid cultivar. The sequence continues at coordinate 42,385,236 of JARZZO010000015.1, forward strand.
CTTTGGCCGGCCAAAGAGAGGGAATCAAGGACTAATCTCCCAAGTTTGAAAGGTAAGCGATCAATCTTTCTTTGAAACTTTTAAAGTTTCTGGCGATCACGTTTTCTTTAGTTTTAAATAGTTTTATTATTCATATAAACAACACAAAATCATGAACATCACACACTATGATTTAAGCGTTCACAACTTTTTGGCGATCATGGTGGGACATGGTCTTGCCGTCTTTTAGTATTTGTTCTTACTTTTTTATCATCGGGCACCTACGGTGTACCACTTATGTCCCTCGGGCACTCCTTTCACCAATTGGTGATTTTAGTTACCTTTATCTCTACATGCACTACGTGCACACCCCTTACAGTAAGATCTTGCCCACCCTTGATCGATTGGAAGTTGTGAGTGTGATAGGAAGTGTGTGGTTGATTGAGTTTATATTTGTTTACATGATAATAAATCTGTTTAACTTGAATTTGCATGATCAGTTATATTTCTATTTATCCTGATAACTTGGGAGGGGATTGTCCCCGAAATTGCTTTTTGTTTATAGTTTTTGGGCTCTGAATAGTGTCTAGGCATAGAGACGCGATTCAAATAGTGTCACTATGGCAAGACACCATTCAGCCTCATATTTCTGTTGGCGCTGTAGCTGAGGTTCTCTTAATAGAAGAAGCTTCTGTCTTGAATAGCGTCGGTGAATAGCGACGCGATTCAAACAATTCCTTTTCCTCATCAGTCCTCTGATCTTTGTTTTTTTTGTTATCTATATCTATCTTATACTACATTAGAGGCCATCTAGGCCGTAGGTTATCTACATTGGAGCTCACCCCCCCTCATAGGAACACCTTTCTTAGCATCTTCACCTTTCTTTGACTAGGTCGATCCCTCGGTCAAACTAGAGTGGTTGATGTTAAGACCTCTGTGTTAGTTTTTGGGTGTCCTACAGACCAATTATGGGCCGTGTAGGCCCAATGTGTTGTACAACCTTGTTCAATATATTTAAGCGGTATTTAGAGCGTAAACTTGTAATATGTGGATTGCTTTGCGATGTCCCTAGGATATGTAGTTGTAAAGTCAATTTCGAGATGGGATCTCGAATGTGAGTTTAACTATACATGGACGCATACCTTAAATTGTCCCTTATTGGAGAGTAATCACTCTGGGACATTGATTACTTGTAAATCAGCGCGCATGATGTGTAGATGATCAATCTTACGGTCATAGGTGCGGGGCATTGGCACATATGTGTGGGTGTTCATCCTGGGAGGATGTTCACTGAACTGATCTGCTGATAGATCTTCAGATGGTTAATTATACCTAATGTCAATTGAAGATCCATCTGTCTCAGTAGTATCGTTGATCCTTTGACCTGAGACATTAATGAGGTCTTGCATGAGGACTGATGTGGTTTAATGTTTGGTTAAGTGACTTTAACCACAAGTCATGAAACACCGAATTATTAGCCACATCGGAATACATGCGAAGACCGTTAATGGTCAAGAGGGGATCGCTCACTGTCAGGTATATCACAGATAGTTAATGAGTCATGACATGGATGCTCTATTAAATCCCTGGCCAGGGTGGTATCGGTTCATTTGGAGCGAACATGAAATCATATGGAGGTCATGGTCAGACGACACGATCACTAGTGGTTTGACGAAACCATACCACACGATTGGATCGGACTCATAGAATGAGCGAGAGATTATAGCGATATGGTAACTGATGACTTACAGGTGCCAGACAGGATGAAGATGAACCCGACATCTTGACCCAATGTGATCAAAAAGGTCTAGAACTAATTAACGGTTATTGGGAATAACCGGTTTAATTTACCTTTAATTAGATTTGAAGTTAATGGATCTTTAAACCAGAGAGATAATGGGCCTAGAGGATCACACACAAATAACTTTTGCAGAACGGAATATTATTGTATGGAAAAATATACTAAAGCATTAAATTCTTTTGGGAAAAGAATTTATAAATGGTTGAAAAGTATAGATATACAATAATGTAAAAGACATATATATATAATGTATGTATTATTAGGCTTATTTGATAAATGATGTAAGGATTGAGGTTTCGGATCCGGTTATCAGGTCAGTTGCGGGGTTGGATCCCTTAGTTTGGGCCCTGATGGGGCTGAGACTTAGTTCAAACGGCGTCCAGCATTGTGGACGTCTTTTAGGCTGTGCCACGTGGGCACCACGTGGGTTGGCCTTAGGGCGCGAGAGTACGGTCCCGGTCATATCGTCTGAATGGCATCTTGGATGGATGACGGGATTTAGAGTACGACCCTGGTTTGTCAGTGCACGGCCCGGTCTTGTCATATGAATGACGTCGGGCTTGCACGACGCATTTTACCTAGTTTCTATTTGACCCCGCGAACCCTCCCTCCTTTCTCTCATTCTCTCATTTCTCTTCTCTCTCCTCTCTTCCCTCCGATCTCCGGCGACCCCTCCTCCTCTCCTTGCTTTCCTCCCTCCATTCCATCTCTCCCTCCACTCCATCAACCTCCTAACTCCAACCACTACCACCACCATCTCCTCCGCGACGTTTTTTTCTCCGGATGGCGGCCGACGTCCCGGTGGAGTAACGTCGTCCACGGCGGTACAGGCGGCGGCGTGTGGCGAGGCGGGTTGGCGGCTTGGAGCTAGGAGGAGTTCGAGTAACCGGTAGGGTGACGATCCCCGTGGTATTTCGTTTAAAAATCATGTTTTTCCCGTTTTGGAGCATGTTTAGGAATTTTCTTGGAGTGAAAATACTAAATGCATGTAATGAGAAATTGGGTGTTTTAATGGGTATTTAGGTTCTTCTCCCCATTCTCCACGTTTTTTGTATTTTTACACGATTTGGGGGAGGAAATACCACCCCTTGGATTGGTAGATGGCAGAGGAAGAACCTGTCTGTGAGGGTTAAATGGTGTCGGGGGACAGCAACGCCTTTTAGAAAGACGGCTTCCACCCGCGGCGCGATTTAGCCCAGATAACAGACTCTGTCTCTGGACTGATGAGCGTCCAGGGACAGCGACGCCTATTTGAACGGCGACTTCTATGGACGACGCCTTTTAAGAAAAATCACCCCGAGGCCTGTCTCTATTTCTGTCGCTATTAGGCGACTAGGGATAGTGACGCCTTTCAAAAGGCGGCTACATATTACGACGCGTTTTAAGGCCATTTCCGAGGCCCATTTTTACATGAACCAGTTTAGGAGGCTTGAATGACGTCGGCCATGGGCGACGCAATTTAAGACATAATCACATTAATTAATGCTATTAATATATCTTTACACTGTTAGATAGTTTGGTTAAATGCATGCTTGAAATCGTACTCGAGGTTGAGGATTTTTGTGTGATCGGATCGCACTGTGTTGTGTTTCGTGCGACCGTGGACCTAGAGTGACAGTTGTAGCGCTTAGGCACCCTGTGTCGGTGTGGGAGGGACACAGCGCCGGTGTGGGAGAGGTGGGGTGACGCCTAGAGAGAGGGTCACCTGGTGTACCCCGGGGTTAGGTAGTACTGGTATATGAGTGGTACCTTTGGAATGTCACTCGTGCTGGGGGAAGCAGAAACCACCTAGAGCCAGTTGGGCCGGAGTAGCTAGCGTGCTATTCGAGGGGTTACTGTTTGGTCTCAGCGGGTCGGTGTTTCCCGTGTTCGGTCGTGTGGTTGGTGTATTTTGGCGAGACACTGGTTGTAGGCTCCTTGGTAGAATGGTTTCAGAGTTGTGCATGTTACATTTCGAATGCATGTGTTTTATATCGAAATTTAGGAATTATGTTTACTGCTTTGCTTGCTTAATTTACCTATATTTGTGTTGCTGCACTTGTGGGTGCGTGAGTGGACAGTGGGGATCGAAGGATCCCTACTGAGTCTTTTCGATGAGACTCACCCCTGCGGTTTTCAGGTGAGGGTTCCAGGCAGGCGTAGCGAGGAGAGTGCTGCCTTGGGTTGCGCGCCAGCAGCCGTTGTTCTGGAGTATGCCCCGACGTAGTTGTTATTTTATTTTCTGACCTGTACGCTTAATTATTTCTTTTCAGTTGGAATATGTAATTATTTGCTGTGTCGAGTCGCATCGTAATAATTTTAAATTCTTACACTTCCTTTTTATTTCAATGCGATGTGAATGTTTAGCTTAATTTATTATTTATTTCCCAGACTTATCGTGATCCTGATTTGGCTCCAAATTTAATGATTCGGCACCCATTTAGTAATCGGATCCCCGATTATAGGGTGGCGGGCCATTACAAATGAGCTAATAATAATATATTGATATATAAAATGTCATCGGGTTTATGTTTAATCGTAGTTACTTTTAGCTGAGGCGGTGAAATGAAGGGATTGGTTGAATGAGCAGCTCAAGCTGCCGCCTTAATCCTTTATATAAACCCATCTTCTCTTTAACCCACAGAGAATGCTTTTACCATTTCAAAAGGTGGCCGTCAAGTTTCTTACAAGGGTTGGACTCTTGCCAGAGTGCCTTAGGCGGAGGGTTGTGTGAGTTGAAGAAGGAGAACTCTGTTGCTGTGAGAGTTCATGTGGATCATCTCTAGAGGCTGTACGCTTATGCGGCTCAAAGCTTCGAGGAGTACGGCATCGATTCTCACAGGACAAGGTGTACTGTGTAAGATGATAAATCTCGTGTGATTTATTTAAGATAATTTTTGTAGCATCAATTGGAGCCCGAACCGATTTGGGAAATCATTTTGTTTTATGTTCTTCCACTTCTGTGATTTCCTGGGGGGTTACGACCGAACCCAACAGTGGTATCAGAGTCAGGTTTAGGCTCCTATTGATGCAACTGGGAAGAACGATCTCTGTTGTAACATCATGTTCAAGTTCTTCAATTTTATTTTAATTTTTTGAGTTATGAAAAATTTATTTTTCGGAACGGTGGGAAACTGGACGGCGAAAGACCAGGCTGTCTGAGTATTTTGAAAAAAAAAATCAGATTATAAATAGCACTTGGTGTGGCCGTCCGGAACGCAAACGACACTTGGAGTGGCCGTCAAGTTTTGCATAATTTTTTTCTAAATTTTTTTCGAAAATAAATAAATAAACGGCCATGCATGGCCGTCCACCAAGTGGACGGCCAACATGGCAGCCGTCCACCACAAGGGGTGGACGGCCAACCATGTGGCCTTCCACTTAGTGGAAGGTACTTGGCCTTGCCGTCGAATTAATTTTAAAATTATTTAAAAATTAATTTGTTGCCCGATCTTTCCCACTGTTAGGCACATTGCTCCAACCCGCACTGCGCACTGCACTGGCCTAGGAAATTAAAATTTTATCTCAAAAATTAAGATAATTATCGGATAGGATCAATTAAATTTATTGTTGATTAATATGATAATTATCTTGTAAATTTTGAGTTTAATTGAAGTTTACGTAAAAATTCAAATTTTCAAATTTTAATTATTAGATAATTGTTAAATTCGAATTTTGAGAGGATTATAGTTATAATTCAATTTTTTAGTTTGTAAAATTATTGGATAATTTTCAAAGGAATAAATTGTGAATTTTAATGAAAGATAATTGAATAGGATCATTTAATTAAATTGTATTTGATCATTGGATGATTAACTTGAATTTAAATTTTATAATTGTCTTAATTATCTTGATTGATTGAATTTAATTTTTAAATTCATGTGTGTATCCTGTTATACGTATGGAATGATTCTAGGCATAAATGTTACTGTGATGCCTTAATTATTTTGGTCTCTGTTAGATTAATTTTGAATGTAACGATGAGTTTTTCAAAATTAAACATTACCAAACTTTCTCGTATGCACAACCCATGATTTCAATCCAAATATACGGATTATTTTCAAAATAACCATTCTGTGATTGATATGATTGTGTTTGGAATGGTGGGTGATCATAGACTTAGCTCAGTTCGTTTTAGGCCTGTAAGCCTCCCTTCTTTCTCTATTTAATTTCCAATGTAATTATATCTTCCTCCGATGAATGTACTTGCCTTAAGGGCTGATGGAAATTATTTGGTATGTAATTCTTTTTCCGGCCTGCGAACCGTGTAATTATTGTAATTAATGCTGAGGATGGATTTGAAGGCATGGAGGACGAAATGTGAGGATGATCCTGCTATTTGGGAAGTAGGCTGGATATCAGCGTAGTTTTACTAAGAGTCCATGATCACCGAGGCTTATTTATTTGCATGGGATGCATTTATTTTGAGGAATTACTAGGTACAGTAAATATATAGCTCGAATATATTTATTCTACCACTTAAGGTGAGACCAAGATAAAAGAAAAATACCCTCTTTTTAAATATTAGATCTATGAACATAGCTTTAGAAGCCGTCGTGGCCCTCCACCATTATAGGGTGACTGAATGCCATTATTTCATAGATTTGTTGTGCTTTCCACAAGATTCATGATTTGGTGGCAGGATCTTAGCCCTAAAGTTTTGCTTCAATAGGATGAAGGACTGAACTTGGCCTTATTGTGCTTTCCACAAGGGTCAGGTCATGAACTCATTGCTGTGTAGTAATGGTGGTGCGATCTAACTGGGAGCATCCTTTGTTGTGCTTTCCACAAGGGGATGACTGCTCAGGGGCCGAAAGTCGGATATTGCATTGAATGCAAGTGCTATTGACTGCCTAAGGAATGTGATGTGATTTGTTGTGCTTTCCACAAGGTTGCATTTCAATTCTGTTGGGATTCCGACCCACTAGGATGATCGTCGTGATCTCCCGCTCTATATGATTGAGCAACGAAAAATAGTGGAGCTAACTAAGATAGAAAACCATATCTAAAATTAGAACCTTGAACGCATGCTAAAATATTGTCTTTTATTTTTTCATTCAAATCATCATGTCGTTGTCGAATCCCCTCTGTAGCATCTTGGATGCGAACAAATTGACTGGACCTAATTTTCAAGACTGGCTACGTAATCTGTGAATAGTCTTAACAGGCGAAAAGATTGTGTACGTGTTAGACACAATTCAGCCTTAGCCTCCCGCTGATGTCGAGGAGGGTGATCAATTAAATTATGCAAAATGGTCAGAAGATTCTTCCCTTGCACAGTGTTATATACTGGCCTCTATGACTCCCGAGCTACAGAGACAATTTGAAAAGATAGATTATAGAGCTATACTTCTCCAACTACGCTAGCTCTTTGGTGAGCAGGGTAGGATAGAGAGGTATGAGCTCTCCAAGAAACTTTTCAGGACTAGGATGTCTGAGGGTGCTTCAGTACAGGCTCATGTACTGAAAATGATGGAGTGGATAGAGAGACTCAATGGGTTAGGATTCAAGTTGGATCTTGAACTTAGCATTGATCTCATTCTCCAGTCATTGCCTGAATCCTTTTCTCCCTTCATCATGAACTTTAATATGAATATGATTGAGGTTTCTCTACCAGAACTCCTAAACATGTTAAAGAGTGCTGAAGGGACCATGCAGAAGGAGAAACCATCCTCTGTAATGATTGTTGGTCAGACCAACAAGAAAAGGGAGGCCACCCAGACACCCAATAACAAGAAGGGAAAGAAACCGACTAAAGGTAATCAGATCACCAAGGCAGGCAAGGGCAAGGGCAAGAAGGATGAAAAAGACAGCAAATTCTTTCGGTGTGGACAGACAGGTCACTGGAAAAGGAATTGCAAGGCAATTCTAAATGAAAGTATTTTTGTCATTGACTTAAATTTGTCTCTTATGAGATGCACATCATGGGTATTAGATACTGGATACGCATATCATATCTGCAATTCTTTGCAGGTACTGACAAATAAAAGAAGACTTGACAAAAGAGAGATCCAACTAAGGATGGGCAATGGAGCTATAGTTGCTGCTAAAGCTGTGGGGACTGCTCATCTTAGTTTACCTTCTGGGATAATTCTGGAGTTAACAGAGTGTTATTTTGTTCCAGAAATTATCAGAAACATTGTATCTATTTCCTGCTTAAACAATGTTGGTTACTCTTTGAGGATAACTAGCACTGGTTGCTCTATTATCAATAATGGTTTGATTATAGCTAATGGTTATTTGTTCAATGGGTTATATGCATTGGATACATGTAATGATATAATGCAGGTTTCCAGTGATAAGATAGAAGAAGTGAATCCTACATATCTTTGGCATTGCAGACTTGGTCATATAGGAGAGAAGAGGATTTCTCACCTATGTTCAAATGGATACTTGAATTCATTCGAATTCAAATCATTTGATACCTGTGAGTCATGTCTTATGGGGAAGATGACCAAAGCTCCTTTTAGTGGACATAGTGAAAGGGTTGTTGAGCTTCTGGAACTCATACACACGGATGTATGTGGACCCATGTCAATAGAAGCTAAAGGAGGATATCTCTATTTCATTTCTTTTATTGACGACTTCTCTAGGTATGGCTCTGTGTATTTAATGAGATATAAATCACAAGCTTTTGAGAAGTTTAAGGAATATAAGAATGAAGTAGAGAAGCAGACTGGTAAAAGTATTAAAACTTTTCGATCGGATTGAGGAGATGAATACTTAAGTCTCGAATTCACTTCTTACCTGAAGGACAATGGAATAATTTCTCAATGGACCCCACTGTATACGCCACAACATAATAGTGTATCTGAAAGGACAAATAAGACCTTGTTAGACATGGTCTGTTCTATGATGTCTTTGGCAGAATTACCATTGTCTTTATGGAGGTACGCTTTAGAGACTGCAACCTACTTATCAAATAGGGTTTCGAGTAAGTCAGTTCGTACCACACCATATGAGATATGGAAGGGAAGGAAACCAAACTTTAATCATATTAAAGTTTGGGAGTGTCCCGCCCATGTGAAGAGGGATGTTGCAGATAAGCTAGAGTCAAGAACAGACAAGTGTAGGTTTGTGGGATATCCAAAAGAGACATTTGTATATTATTTCTGTCACCCTTTTGAGCAAAGGGTCTTAGTGGCCAAGAGAGATGTATTCATGGAGAAGGAATATCTCCTCCATAAAAATAGTGGGAGCTAGATAGAATTGGACAAGGTCCATGAACCACAAACTGGGGACACAGTCTCATTAGATGAGACGCCATCTATGGAAAATGCTCAAAATAAAACATAGATATTACGAAGATCTAGTAGGGTACCTAGAGAACCTGAGAGATATGTTGGACATGTCTCTAACAGTTCGTCTAAGGTACATATAAATGAGGATGATGATCCTCAATCCTATCAGGAGGCAATTCGTAATTCTGACTTTGAGAAATGGAAGGAAGCTATGGATTCAAAAATCCAATCCATATATACCAATCAAGTTTGGAACTTGGTTGACATACCTGAAGGGAAGGTCCCTATCGGCTGCAAATGTATCTTCAAAAGGAAGATCGGAGCAGATGGACAAATTGACACTTATAAGGCTCGTCTGGTGGCAAAGGGATATCGTCAAAAACAATGAATTGACTATGACGAAACTTTTTCACCAGTAGCAATGATAAAGTCAATTTAGAATCCTCATTGCCATTGCAACATACCTAGATTATGAGATCTGGCAGATAGATGTGAAGACAACTTTCCTTAAAGGAAACCTGTCATAAGATGTATACATGGTACAACCTGATGGATTCACATCTAAGCAGCATCCCAATAAGGTATGCAAGCTTCAGAAATCCATTTATGGATTGAAGCAAGCGTCTCGAAGTTGGAATTTGAGATTTGATGAGGTTATCAAATCTTTTGACTTTATTCGAAATGAAGACGAACCATGTGTTTACAAGAAGGTCAGTGGGAGCTCAGTAACCTTCTTAGTCCTCTATGTTGATGACATCTTACTCACTGGGAATGATGTAAGGATGCTGACATCAACGAAGTCTTGGTTGTCCAAGACATTCTATATGAAGGATTTGGGAGAAGCATCCTATGTGCTGGGCATAAGGATCTATCATAATAGATAAAATAGGATGCTGGGAATGTCCCAATCTATGTACATAGATACTATACTCAGGAGATTCCAGTTGAAAAATTCCAAAAGAGGTCTCATTCTTATGAGACATGGAATTTACCTATCTAAGGGCATGGCCCCTAGAACACCTTAGGAAGTAGAGCATATGAGTCGGGTACCCTATGCCTTGGCAATAGGGTCGATCATGTACGCCATGCTATGTACTCGCCCTGATGTGGCCAATGCTTTGAGCATTACCAGCAGATATCAGAGTGATCTAGGCGAAGAGCACTAGAAAGCAGTGAAATGCATCCTTAAGTACTTGAAAAGAACTAAGGATATTTTCTTGCTGTATGGAGGAAAAGAGGACTTGCAATTGAGAGTATATACAGACTCTAGTTTCCAGTCATATTCAGATGATAACATATCCATGTCTGAATTTGTATTCATGTTAAATGGAGGGGCAATCAGTTGGAAGAGTTCCAAGTAAGAAACGATTGTGGATTCAACGACAAAGGCAGAGTATATAGCTGCGGCTGAAGCAGCCAAGTAAACGGTCTGGATGAAGAAATTCATCTCGGAACTTGCCTACATCTTGTATTGTTATACTTGTGAATGCGTATGTGGGAGGCGGGGGATCGGGTGATCCCTACTGAGCCCAATTTTGGTGTGGCTCACTCCCTGCGGTTTTAGGTGTGGATTTATCGACGAGTGTTGACGTGTGGTGTTCTCCTTGGTGTGTAGGCCAGCAGCTATCTCGGTTCCGAGGTATGCCCTGATGTTGTTGTAGTTTGCTTCTACTTGTACCTATTTAATTCTTTGGACCATGTAATTATTGTTGGACAGTATACGGACATTATTATTTTACTTCCTGCGCACTTGTACTTTCATTGAGGTCCGTGAGATTGTTATATTTAGCCTTGTTTAATGGTTACTTCTCTAGACGTGTCGTTTGAGATCCAGGTGTGAACCCGTAGATAATGATCCGATACCCATTTAGTAATCGGGTCTCCGATTATAGGGTGGCGGGTCGTTACAGCTGCAAGGGGAGATGTGATGGTAAAGCGTGTACCATCAGAAGACAATATTGTAGATCCACTGACTAAGCCTTTGTCACAGATTGTGTTTGAGTGTCATCGAGAAAAGAAGGGCCTCAAGACTGTGTGAAATTGGCTGTAGTACAAGTGGGAGATTGTTAGTTTTTGGGTATCCTACAGACCAATTATGGGCCGTGTAGGCCCAATGTGTTGTACAATCTAGTTCAATATATTTAAGTGGTATTTAAATTGTAAACTTGTAATATGTGGATTGCTTTACGATGTCCCTAGGATATGTGGTTGTAAAGTCAATTTCGAGATGAGATCTCGAATGTGAGTTTGACTATACATGGACGCATACCTTAAACTGTTCATGATTGGAGAGTAATCACTCCGGGACATTGATTACTTGTAAATCAGCGCGCATGATATATAGATGACCAATCTCACAGTCATAGGTGCGGGGCACCGGCACATATGTGTGGGTGTTCATCCTGGGAGGATGTTCACTGAACTGATCCGTTGATGGATCTTCAGATAGTTAATTATACTTAATGTCAACTGAAGATCTATCTATCTCAGTAGTATCGTTGATCCTTTGACCTAAGACATTAATGAGGTCTTGCGTGAGGACTGATGTGGTTTAATGTTTGGTTAAGTGACTTTAACCATAAGTTATGAAACACCTAATTATTAGCCACATCGGAATACATGCGAAGACTGTTAATGGTCAAGAGGGGATCGCTTACTGTCAGGTATATCACAGACAGTTAATGAGTCATGACATGGATGCTCCACTAAATCCCTGGCTAGGGTGGTATCGGCTTGTTTGGAGCGAACATGAAATCATATGGAGGTCATGGTCAGACGACACGATCACTAGTGGTTTGACAAAACCATACCACACGATCGGATCGGACTCATAGAATGAGCGAGAGATTATAGCGATACGGTAACTGATGACTTATAGGTGCCAGGCAGGGTAAAGATGAACCCGGCATCCTCTGGGATCACGCGGATTTGCTTAACCCAACGTGATCAAAAAGGTCCAGAACTAATTAAACGGTTATTGGGAATAACCGATTTAATTTACTTCTAATTAGATTAGAAGTTAATGGATCTTTAAACCAGAGAGATAATGGGCCTAGAAGATCACACACAAATAACTCTTGTAGAACGGAATATTATTGTATGGAAAAATATACTAAAACATTAAATTCTTTTGGGAAAAGAATTTATAAATGGCTTAAAAGTATATATATATAATAATGTAATAGACATATATATATATATAATATGTATTATTAGGCTTATTTGATAAATGAGTTAATAATAATATATTGATATATAAAATGTCATTGGGTTTATGTTTAACCGCAATTACTTTTAGCTAAGGCGGTGAAATGAAGGGATTGGTTGAATGAGCGGTTCAAGCTGCCCCCTTAATCCTTTATATAAACCCATCTTCTCTTCAACCCACAAAGAATGCTTTTACCATTTCAAAAGGTGGCCGTCAAGTTTCTTACAAGGGTTGGACTGTTGCCAAAGTGCTTTAGGCAGAGGGTTGTGTGAGATGAAGAAGGAGAACTCCATTGCTGCGAGAGTTTTTGTGGATCATCTCTAGAGGTTGTACACTTGTGCGGCTCAAAGCTTCGAGGAGTACGGCATCGATTCTCAGGACAACATGTACTGTGCAAGGTGATAAATCTCGTGTGATTTATTTAAGGTCGTTTTTGTTGCATCAATCGGAGCCCGAACTGGTTTGGGAAATCGTTTTGTTTTATGTTCTTCCGCTTTAGTGATTTCCCGAGGAGGTTACGACCGAACCCAACACTCCGTAATTCCCCAAAAGCAAGGTATTCCTGCTTGTTGATCGGGCTGGTTGTACCAATTGAAGTCTTGGTTAGTCATTCATATCGTTGTGAGAGAACCATAGAGTATTACGGTGGAAAAATTGAATTAAAACTAGGATCCTACCCCGTTGAGTGAATTTTTGTCTAAAAACTCAAGTAATTCAACAAAGAATCCTAAAGCAACGTAATCATCCACTTGTCTGTTAAACTCTGTGCAACGTGTTTGAACTTCTTTGCCAAAACTTAATATCATGATGCTTTGATCAGGTAGAACTTTAGGTATGGCTGCTTACGAGCAGGATGCCGTGTTTGAATACGAGGGAGAAGCTAATGCCCCTTAGGAATTCGATTATTATTCGGAGAACAGGGGAGATGCAAATGCCCCCTACAACCCCAATTATTATCATCCCGAGTATGAGGGAGACATCCATGCCCCTCAAGGTCAAGTCCACTTTACTCACGACCAATATGACCCTAGTACTGATCGTCCTCATATACATGTGATCTCCAATCCTACTTTTGAGGAGGCTCAAGATCAGGCTGAGCCTTCATACACCAATCTTCCTGATTTGGTGACCGTCTTGGAAGCTCTGGATACCCATGTGGATCCTCATCAACTTCAGGTAATCCAATCTATCCTTAAGGGGAAGACGCCCTTACGTTCTGCCGAACCAAATCTCGCGGTTCCCCCTATTATTCATCAAGTTCCTCCTCCTCACCATGCTTCTCCCGTTCATCAGGCCATGGAGGGTCTTCATATTTCAACTCCCTGGCCGTCTGGGCCACAATTGTCTTCCTCAAGATATCCGGCTAGACCGCATACGCTGACTTACCAAAATGCCTTTGGGCATGGCGGAAGCGCTGCTGGACCTCAACCATACTGCCCCCTGTTGGGTTCGCTGTGTCGGGATCCGACCAAAAAACGCAGCGGAATAATATGTTCGGGATCGGATCCATCCCGTTTCGATCGTTAAAATAAAACCGGAGAAAATCGAGTTCACCTTGCGCGGATTCGAATCCGCGTTCGTTTTCTGGTTCCGTCGGAGCGATGCCATAAGTCGCGCAGATGCCCGACCTCTAGCGGTATCTACGCGGTTCTCCTCGCGATGGATCGTCCTTGCTTCCTCGCTCGCTGCGGCGTTCGTAGATCCCGTCTGGCTGCGCGTAATCCACCGCGACATGCGGATTCTGAATCTCCCGTCGGACGGAAGCCGGAGCAGTCGAGAACCGCACGCCCAGAAGAGAGAGAAAGAGAGAAAGAACGAATGACGGCTAGGTCAGGGTTGCTGGCCCCGGACGTAGAATCCGTTCTTTTATAAGAAGTCTGTTTGCGGTTTTTCATAAAAATCCAGACTTATCCGAAATCATGTCGGATTATCCACCGACTTGAAAACCATTTGCGTGTGACCCTCTAGGCCCAAATACCAGTCCAGTTAATAGCCCATTAAGTCCAGTAACCCTTTACTGACCTACTAAATTAATTAATATCCTTATATTCAATTAATCAGCCGAATTTAATGTCCCACATTAAATTCGGACGGACTGCCGATCACGTTGGATGCCAAGCAACATCGCGTGATCCTGGATGGCACTGGGGTTATCGCAACCCTTTATTGGAACCTTTCTGTCATCGGTTATCGCGCGGATATAATCCTTCATATGTGCAATGTTCCCGAATCGACCTAGGGCATGGTTTACTGTTAAACCCTATTTGGTCGATTCACTTGAATCAGATGCCGCTAATCTGAATCCGATAACTCCTTATCGATTACAGAGTCCGCCCTGGCCAGGGACTTTAAGCGCATCATTCCCGGGACATTCTCTCTCAAACTACCGAGAGCGGATGATCCCATATTGAACACACAATTACCTTCGAGGGCATTTCCCTGAACCCGATCACTTGACTTATTGATAACCCACGGTTAGGGATTCGTTCGTCAAGGTCAAGGCTCAGAAACCTACCAACAAGATATCTTTGGAATCTCAGGTCCAAGGATCATCCACGCAACCATGACAAGTGAATCAAGCTGGTTAACAGTGAGGTGATTACCATCCAGCGATTCATGGTCGGATCAGTTCAGTGAACTCATTCACCAATGAGCACTTATAGGTTCAGCATAGTGTCTCTACACAAGTGACTTATGGGATCAGTCACCCTCATCATATGAGCTGAAGTAACCTATACTAGTCTATCCGGATGTTCGATGTCCTATCTCAAACATCCTATGACTAGGAACAATTAAGAACATGTGTTTATAAATCTTCGGTCCCGTAATTATGATCTCATCATAATCCGAAGACTGTTGCACATGTTTATGGACTTCATCGTGATACGATAAACACAGATCGAATTAATTACACACAATGAATTATTGTCATTTATTAATAATCTGAATAAGTACATAGTATCGGATTGGCTTTGAGACCATCTAATACTAACAATCTCCCACTTGGACTAAAGCCAATCACTTTTATACAAAATACCCATATTCTCTAAGTGACGCTCAAAAATATTCTGAGACAAAGGCTTTGTAAGTGGATCTGCTATGTTGTCGGCTGAGGGAACTCTTTCCACTACGACATCTCCTCGAGCTATAATCTCTCTGATCAAATGAAAGCGCTGTAGAATGTGCTTCGACTTCTGATGAGACCTCGGCTCTTTCGCTTGAACAATCGCCCCATTGTTGTCACACAGCAGTGGGACGGGACCAGATATGCTTTCCACCACACCAAGATCGCCGATGAATTTCTTCATCCATACAGCTTCCTTGGCAGCTTCAGCAGCAGCAATATACTCGGCTTCTGTTGTTGAATCAGCAGTGGTTTCCTGCTTGGAACTTTTCCAGCTCACTGCTCCCCCGTTGAGTGTGAAAACAAAACATGATGTTGACTTGCTGTCGTCGGGATCATACTGAAAACTCGAGTCAGTGTATTCTTGCAGCTTTAAGTCTCCTCCTCCATAGACTAGAAATAGATCCTTAGTCCTTCTCAAGTACTTAAGGATTCATTTCACAGCCTTCCAGTGTTCATCACCTGGATCTGCCTGATGTCTGCTCATAACACTTAGAGCATATGCTACATCAGGTCTGGTACATAGCATGGCATACATGATGGATCCTATGGCAGAAGCATATGGGACTTTATCCATCACAGCCCTCTCTTCAAGTGTCTTGGGAGACTGACCTTTAGAGAGTGAAATTCCATGTCTCATCGGTATGAGACCTCTCTTGGAATTTTCCATGCCAAACCTTTTGACAATGGTTTCTATGTACATGGATTGGGTTAAAGCTAGCATCTTCTTTTATCTATCTCTATAGATCCGTATTCCCAATATGTAAGATGCTTCTCCCAAATCCTTCATGGAGAAGTTCTTTGACAACCATATCTTTACTGATGACATCATTCCTACATCATTCTCAATGAGTAGGACGTCGTCAACGTAAAGAACCAGAAATGTGATTGCACTCCCACTGTTTTTCTTGTATACACATGGCTCATCTTCATTCTTAATGAAGCCATAAGATTTGATTGCCTCATCAAATCTTATGTTCCAGCTTCGGGAAGCTTGCTTCAATCCATAAATGGACCTCTACAACTTGCATACCATGTCTGGAGATTCTTTGGAGGTGAATCATTCTGGTTGCATCATATACACTTCCTCCTCAAGGTTTCCATTGAGGAAGGCAGTCTTCACATCCATCTGCCATATTTCATAATCATGGTAGGCAGCAATGGCGAGAAGAATTCTGATGGACTTAATCATAGCAACGGGTGAAAAGGTTTCGTCATAGTCAACAGCTTGTCTTTGACGATAGCCTTTCGCCACTAATCTTGCTTTATAAGTCTCAATACGTCCATCTGCCCCGATCTTTCTTTTAAAGATCCATTTGCAGCCGATAGGTACTATACCATCGGGTAAATCTACCAAGTTCCAAACTTGGTTGATGTACATGGACTGTATTTCAGAATTCATGGCTTCCCGCCATTTCCCGGCCTCTGGACTTTCAATGGCCTCCTGGTAAGTCTTAGGATCATCTTCCTCATTATAGAGTATCCTTGAACCATCCAAATTAATATGTCCCACATATCTTTCTGGTGGTTTAGGTACTCTTTCAGACCTACGAGGTTCCTGTGTGTCATTTTGAACAGGTTCAGAAACTGACGGTTCATCTGATGAACCATTGCCAGTTTGTGGGTCTGGAATTTCTTCCAATGTTACTTTACTCCCACTGTCCTTCTGGAGAATATAATCTTCTTCCAGAAAGACAGCTATCCTGGCCACAAACATCTTTTGTTCGCCAGGAAGATAAAAGTAATATCCATAAGTTTCCTTTGGATATCCCACAAATCTGCATTTGTCAGTTCTGGATTCCAGCTTATCTGCGTCATGTCTTTTAATATGAGCAGGACATCTCCAGACTTTAACATGTTTAAGGTTTGGTTTCCTTCCATTCCATATCTCATATGGAGTGGTCTCAACAGATTTGCTGGGTACCTTGTTCAGGATATACATAGCCGAGCTAAGTGCATATCCCCATAAGGACACTGGTAATTTGAACATGCTCATCATGGATCGCACCATTTACATTAATGTGCGATTTCTCCTTTCTGATATACCATTCATCTGAGGTGTATAAGGATGTGTAAGCTGAGAAATGATACCATTATCCTTTAAGTATTTAATGAACTCAGTACTCAAGTATTCACCACCCCGATCAGATCGGATGGTTTTTATACTTTTTCCTGTTTGTTTTTCTACTTCATTTTTAAATTCTCTGAATTTCTCAAAGGCTTCAGATTTATACTTCAATAAGTATACATATCCAAACCTTGAGTAATCATCAGTGAATGTAATGAAGTATGAGAAACCACCAATGGCTTGGGTTGACATAGGACCACATACATATGAATGTATGAGTTCTAATATGTCTTTGGCTCGTTCTCCAGTTCCACTAAATGGCGACTTAGCCATTTTACCCATTAAACATGACTCACAGGTTGCATATGATTCATAATCAAATGGATCCAAATATCCATCTTTATGCATCCTTTGGAGTCTGTTTTCACCAATGTGTCCAAGCCTACAATGCCACAAGTAGGCTTTGTTCATTTCATACTTACTTCTTTTAATTGAAGAACCGATGTGTAAATTATCATGAGACACATTTAATAAATACAAACCATTAGATAAAATAGCAGAAGCTATTAATTTATTTCCGAAATAAATTGAACAACTATTGTTCCCAAAATGTAAATTGTATCCAATTCTATCTAAACATGAAATAGAAATGATGTTCCTTATTATGCTAGGTACATAATAGCATTCATCTAATAAAAATGTGTCTCCGGATGGTAGCTTGAGCTTCACTGTCCCCACAGCGATCGCCGCAACTCTTGCGCCGTTACCTAGCCTCAGCTCCACCTCGCCGGTCCTTAGTTTACGCCTTCTTATCAGTGCCTGCACAGAATTGCAGATATGAGATACACATCCAGTATCTAATACCCATGATGTACAATCTCTTATTGACAAGTTTACATCTATCATATAGATACCTAAAGCGTCCTGCTGCTTCACAGTTCCTTGAGCCTTGTCCTTGAGGTATTCTTTGCAATTCCTCTTCCAATGCCCTTTCTGGTGATAGTAGAAGCAATCACCTTTCTCAGCACTTTTACCTTTGTCTTTCTTGGCAACCTTTACCTTTCTCTGAACCTTGTTCTTATTCTTTCGAAAAGCTTGGACTGCAAGCCTTTTTTTGTTGGTCTTACCAACTATGAGGACTTGGGGTTTATACTTCACAAGGTTCCCCTTAGCAGTTTTTAACATGTTCAGCAGTTCAGCTAAGGTGGCCTGGATCTTGTTCATGTTAAAGTTAACAATGAACTGAGCATATGACGGTGGAAGTGAAGACAACACGAGGTCTGTGTGCATCTCCTTGGGAAGTGTAATCCCAAGAGCATCCAGCATCTCCACTCACTCAATCATCTTCAGCACGTGATTCTGTACTGAAGTTCCCTCTGCCATCTGAGCCTTGAACTGATTCTTCGATATCTCATATCGTTCGATTATGCTCTGCTCACCAAATAGCTCCTTCAAATGGAGCATGATGGATCTAGCATCCATCTCTTCATGTTGCCTCTGCAACTCATTGCTCATAGAGGCTAACATGTAGCATTGGGCCATGGTGGAATCTTCCTTCCATTTTTCATATGCTATCATTTCCTCCTCTGGAGCATCTAATGCTGGTTTAGCAGGATGTTCTTTATCCAAGACGTAGGCAATCTGCTCAGACCTGAGGACTATCTTCAGGTTTCTGAGCCAGTCTGAGTAATTGGTGCCTGTCAAACGGTTGGCATCAAGTATGCCTCGCAACGGGTTATGGTGCGACATTCTCGCCTACAGGAGATAATCAATTGATAATTAGCAGATATTCAGATTAACTAAAACAAGATATGGTCTTTTATTATCTAGTTTTACTCTCACTAATTTTCGACGGACTGTATAACCTTCAGATATACAGAACGAGAGACGCCGACTGTCTCCTAGTGGGGATTAGAATCTCCAAGCATCACAGTATGACTTCGGGTAAACACGTAGTATCATACCGCTATCTCAGAGTAATCATCTCATGATAATTGCAACTCCTTGCAATATCCGATCATATTTCGGCTCCCAAGTTTAATGGTCCCGAGTAAACACAGTAGACCATTATCCCCTGTCTAAGCTTTACCATCAATACGTGACAGAGTAAAGTAGAAATATAGTTCCCAGGTAAACACGTGGATAACTATATCGTTCCTCTACTCTTATCCAAAGGCATCTAATGCCACGATCAACAGTCCTCTCAACAGACAATGGCAGACCTCGGGTAAACACATAGTATCTGCCATGACTGAATTAAGTTCTATTGATCATATTGATGGAGAGCCATGCGGTGCATTCTCAATGACTTGCGCTACGGCTTAGAGTTTGTAACGAAGGTTTTACTTATTTAGTTTGGTCTCATCCTAGGTGATAGTATTAAATATATTGAATATATTATAAATACTAATAACCTAGCAAATATTAAGCACACGCATCACATACATGTCATTAGTGTGGTCATGGACGGCACTGCGGTTTGACTTGAGCCAGACAGTCAAACGAACACACATACACAATATAACAACTTATATCATGAGTCTGTAAACCCATGGACTCAATGAACTCCTTCATTTTCATCTGGTTAGCAGTTGTGGATCATCCTCGCTCCGCGCGCAGCCGCCTCGATCAAATTACATCATAATTCTCAATTACATGATAATTTAAATGAGGAAGCCTTATGGCGATTACATCAAGGAGGAAGGTAGAAGTATAATGGAATATGAGAGGGAGAGGTTCGCAGACCTCTATTTATTAATAAACAATAAACCACACAATCACATTCCATATCCACAAATAATGCTCGTCCATGACCACCATGTGTTTTAGTTAAACAAACCACACATGAATTGTATATCAAATGGCTAAATTAAAATTTTTGAAAATAATAATAATTTCAGGTTTCATAAAACCAGGGACCAAACAAAATTTTGGAGAAAATTTTGGAGAATTTAGAATTTTTGAAAATCAATTTATGCATGCTTAACTTAAATCGAATTTAAACAAGCAATTATAACACATCATATGTATTAAAATTCCAAAATTTAAATATCTAGAATATTCCATGCAAATATGAGAAGATTAATCTAACTATTAGATTAATAAAGTCATTAAACAACTAGATTAATCATTATCTTATTAAAATCTAACATTTAGATTATCTAGTTATAAATAATCATCAATTCAACATTTAAATCAATAATTAATTATAACTATAAACTTCAATTAAGATAATGAACTTAATCAATTGTAATGGGTCTCTCAAAAGTTAAATTGAACAAAATTTTAATTCCAAAAACAATTTTTGAGAATATAAAATTTTAAAACAATTTAAACTAATTAAACAGGTTTTAAAAAATCACCTAGGTGGCTCAGCCCACCCCTGGCCGAACCAGGGCTCAGCCTGGCTGAGCCGTGGGCTCGGACCAGGGGCGCCAGGCCCGTTGAGCAAGCGACCCAGGGGCTCAGGCCCGGCCCGAGCCCGGTCCGGCTCGGCCTGAGCCCGGTCCGGCCCGGCTCAGACCGGTGAGGCTAGGAAACCCTAGCCGCACGGGCCCGACCCCCCCCTTTTCCCTTCCAGCTCCGGCGGCGCAGGGAAGAAGCCGTGGGGGGAAGGGGGGAAGGCCCCTGCCGACGACCGCCCCGGCGCCGGGAGGGCACCGGACAGTTGCCGGTCACGTCGCCGGCGTCGGACGGCGCCGTTGACCCGGCCCAGCCCTTTAGAAAAGGGGATTCCGAACCCCCCAAACCTGCGCATAACCGTGGTGCCATTGCCGCTCGGTTATCGCCGGCTAGCCCCTGCCGGAGCCAATGGTGATGTTGGTGGTGGCCAGTGGGATTGTTTGGTCATACAAAAATCCATCCCAGAAGTTTCGCATCACATGTGATAACCCGTACATCACCCCACAAGGATTTTTCCTCGTCCCACGAAGAACACGAGAGCCCCAATAAAATTACGATTTTACAGAAATAAAATTAATCAAATAAACTTTATTCATCTCATGAATCAAATTTCTTAAACAGAATCGTAAAATATGCATGGAATATAATTAGATATTTAGATTTCGGAATTCGAAACGGCGAAGAACACAGTGATAACCTGGCTCTGATACCACTGTTGGGTTCGCTGTGTCGGGATCCGACCGAAAAACGCAGCGGAATAATATGTTTGGGATCGGATCCATCCCATTTTGATCGTTAAAATAAAACCGGAGAAAATCGAGTTCACCTTGCGCGGATTTGAATCCGCGTTCGTTTTCCAGTTCCGTCGGAGCGATGCCGCAAGTCGCGCAGATGCCCGACCTCTAGCGGTATCTACGCAGTTCTCCTCGCGATGGATCGTCCTCGCTTCCTCGGTCGCTGCGGCATTCGTAGATCCCGTCTGGCTGCGCGTAATCCGCCGCGACATGCAGATTCTGAATCTCCCGTCGGACGGAAGCAGGAGCAGTCGGGAACCGCACGCCCATAAGAGAGAGAAAGAGAGAAAGAACGAATGACGGCTAGGTCAGGGTTGCTGGCCCCGGACGTAGAATCCGTTCTTTTATAATAAGTCAGTTTGCGGTTTTTCATAAAAACCCAAACTTATCCGAAATCCTGTCGGATTATCCATCGACTAGAAAACCATTTGCGTGTGACCCTCTAGGCCCAAATACCAGTCCAGTTAATAGCTCATTAAGTCCAGTAACCATTTACTGACCCACTGAATTAATTAATATCCTTATATTCAATTAATCAGCCGAATTTAATGTCCCACAATAAATTCGGACGGACTGCCGATCACGTTGGATGCCAAGCAACATCGCGTGATCCTGGATGGCACTGGGGTTATCGCAACCCTTTATTGGAACCTTTTTGTCATTGGTTAGCGTGCGGATATAATCCTTCATATGTGCAATGTTCCCGAATCGACCTAGGGCATGGTTTACTGTTAAACCCTATTTGGTCGATTCACTTGAATCAGATGCCGCTAACCTGAATCCGATAACTCCTTATCGATTACAGAGTCCGCCCTGGCCAGGGACTTTAAGTGCATCATTCCCGGAACATTCTCTCTCAAACTACCGAGAGCGGATGATCCTGTATTGAACACACAATTACCTTCGAGGGCATTTCCCTGAACCCGATCACTTGACTTATTGATAGCCCATGGTTAGGGATTCGTTCGTCAAGGTCAAAGCTCAGAAACCTACCAACAAGATATCTTTTGTAAGGACTGAGGTTTCGGGTTCTGTATTCGGGTCGGGTTCGGGCCGGATCCCCTGGTTTGGACCCTGAGGGGTCTTGAGATTTCTGACTGAATGACGTCAGCACTGCTCGACGCCTTTCAAAAGGCGTCAGGTTGTGTGGACGCCATTTAGGTCTGCTTGTTGTTGTGCCATGTGTGCCACGTGGGCGGGTTTCGGGCCGCGAGAGTACGGCCCCTGTCACATCGTCTGAACGGCGTCCATGTTGGTCGACGCGATTCAGACTGTGACCTCTGCGATGTCAGGGTACGGCACCAGAGCGTTGTCAGTGCGGCCTGTCCTGTCGTCTGAAAGGCGTCCGTGGAGAGTGACGCGTTTCAGACCGCTGTCAGTACGGCCCGTCCTGTCAGACTGATTGGCGTCTGCCTCGATCGACGCGTTTTAGCTAGATTCAGATTGACCCCGCGAGCCTCCCCTTCTTTCCCTCATTTTCGCCTCCACCCTCTCTCTCTTCGCTCTCTCCGCCCTCTCCGACCCTCTTTTCCCCTTCCCTTCCTCTTCTTCCTCTTCCACCACTCCAACACCTCCCTACCTCTCACCTCTACCACCACCACTTCCTTCGCGGCGTTCCATTCTCCGGACGGCGGCCGACGTCCCGGCGGAGTGGCGACGTCCTCGGGGGTACCGGCGGCGGTCTGCGGTGCGGCGGGTCGGCGGCACGGAGCTTGGAGGAGTTCAAGAACTGGTAGGGGGACGAACCTTGCATGGACTGTGAATGTGTTGCTCGTGATTTACTTGGCGTGGCATGTTATGTTTTGGGTTAGAATGAGCATGTTTAGGGGGTTTTCTTGTGGGAATGGCCGTGCTCGTGAACGTGGATTTGTAGCATGCTGGAAGTAGTTGATTTCCCTATCTTCCCCCTTCTGTTTTGGGGCATTTTCGGGGTGTTTGGGGTTAAAGGAGAAACCATCGGGTTGAACCAGGGAACCAAGTTTCTGGCGCTAAACGGCGTCGTGCCTGGTCGACGCCTTTTAGAAGGACGTCAGGGCAGTACGACGCCTTTTAGGGTAGAAACCTCCCTGTTCGAGGTTTCACGAGTTAAGGGTTCTGGCGCTAAATGACGTCATGGATGGACGACGCCTTTCAGAAGGACGTCGGGCCATCATGACGCCATTTAGGCAGGAAATCACCCCAACTGAGGGTCTGCAAATCTGGAATTTCGGTGTGAATGGCGTTTGAGAGCTCTGACGCGTTTCAAACGGCGGCTTCCCAGGTGGACACGTTTTAAGGAATAATCTGGATTTAAATGAACCTGTTTAAGGAGCTTGAATGGCGTCGACCTCGGTCGACGCGATTCAAGACAGAACTGCATAAACCCTGGTTTTTAACATATGTTTCACTGTTGGATGGTTCAAATGCATGTTTTAAGCTGTACGCGGAGACGGAGGTTTACTGTGCGAATGGGATCATGTTATATATGTGTGTATGTGCTTATGCGAATATGGAATCGGAATAACTGTGGTTTACGTTTGTCACCATGGACTGATGGGGACAGGGTCATGGTGTCTGTGAGGCATTGTGCCGTACCGGTGGGAGGAGGGGTACATGTTGTGTTTTACCTTTGGCTGAGGGAAGCAGAACCACCTTGAGCCCGTCGGGCCGGAGTAGCCGGTGTGCTATCCGAGGGGTTGCTGTTTGGTCTCAGCGGGTCGGGGTTTTCCCTGTTTGTCGTGGCAACTTCCGGCGCGTTTCTTGCTGTGGAGCTGGTTGTGGTACTGTTGGAGTTGTTTTACCCCTGTAGCCACTGGGCCTGATGTGACCTTTGATCAAGGTTACGAGTGGTACCCTTAGCCCTTTGGCCTGACGCAGCCCGGGAGGTTAGGGTTGTGGGTAGTTCCTGTAGCTTCGGCTTGACGGGGGTTCGCCAGTCCCCAGGGCCCTCCTGAAGCGCTGAGGCCTAGCGTGGAGGCAATCCATTCGGTAAGACAGTAGTCTAGACTGCTTGTGTGCACACGTAGCTGGGCAGTGGTGGTATACTGGTCCCAGCTAGTCCTAGTTTGACTCACTGCCTCACCCTACAGTGCCCCGGAACACTGTAGGGGCGGACAGGCGTGAGTAGTGGTGGTAGTGTTGTGAGGCGACGTTTGACTTCGGTCGACAGTGTGGTTCAGTCACTTTGTGGACTTTGGCTGTGAGACGTGACTCTGTGTTGGGTTCTTCGGGTTGCTTAGAACTGTTCCTGCTACACTGCTTATCGTACGTTTCATATCAGGTTGAGTGCTATGTTTACTGCTTTGTTTAATTGTCATATATATGTGTTCTTGCACTTGTGGGTGTGTGATTGGGAGGCGGGGATCGGATGATCCCTACTGAGCCTAATTCTGGTGTGGCTCACTCCCTGCAGTTTCAGGTGTGGACCTCGTGGCGTGTGGCGTCTTCTTGGTGTGCGGACCAGCAGCTATCTCAGTTCCGGGGTATGCCCCGATGTTGTTGTACTTTACTTCTGCCTGTACTTATTTAATTTGTTGGACCATGTAATTATTGTTGGACTGTATATGGACATTGTTATCTTCCTTCCTGCGCACTTGTTACATCTTTGTAGTCTGTGTGATTGTTATATTTAGCCTTGTTTAGCGCTTACTCCTCCAGATGTGTTGTGTGAGATACGGGTGTGAACCCGCAGTTAATGGGCCGACATCCATTCAGTGATCGGGTCTCCGGTCATAGGATGGCGGGTCGTTACATCTTTGGAGTCTCAGGTCCAAGGATTATCCACGCAATCGTGACAAATGAATCGAGCTGGTTAACAGTGAGGTGATTACCATCCAGCGATTCATAGTCGGATCAGTTCAGTGAACTCATTCACCAACGAGCACCTATAGGTTCAGCATAGTGTCTCCACACAAGTGACTTATGGGATCAGTCACCCTCATCATATGAGCTGAAGTAACCTATACTAGTCTATCCGGATGTTCGATGTCCTATCTCAAACATCCTATGACTAGGAACAATTAAGAACATGTGTTTATAAGTCTTCGGTCCCGTAATTATGATCTCATCATAATCCAAAGACTGTTGCACATGTTCATGGACTTCATCGTGATACGATAAACACAGATCGAATTAATTACACACAATGAATTATTGTCATTTATTAATAATCTGAATAAGTACATAGTATCGGATTGGCTTTGAGACCATCTAATACTAACACCCTGCATGCCCCACTTATTCCAGGAGCCAAGCCTATCATGCTCCACCACCTCCTCCTTCCCAAATTGATCGAATGGCTCAGGCTCTACTCACAAAGATAGACCGTATGGATGAGCAGTTCAACAGTTTCAAGAAGATGATGGGAGTCAAGGCTGTCCCTGGTTCCATCCCCAATCTGCCAGTATTTCACCTGCCGCCTTCTAAGATGCCTGTGTATGGAAAGTATAATGGTTCTAGTAACCCTTTCACCCACCTGAAGGAGTTTATGCACGAATCCTCCTTTTGGCAGAATAACAAAAGGTCACTGGCATTCTTGTTCAGGAAATCATTAGAGGGACCCGCACTCGAGTGATTTTTCTCTTTGGATTCGTCCGATGTGGAAAATTATGACATTATGTCAAGGAAATTTATCCAGCGATACCAGGACAGAGTTGCACCTTCCTTGTCCATAACTGATTTAGTGGCTGAAAAGATGAAGCTGGAGGAAGACTTCATCACTTTTGCTGATAGATGGAGGGGTATAGCAGAGAAGATCAAGGATCATCTATCCGAATCCGAACAAGTGAAGATGATGATTTCTGATGCTACCCCCCAATACAAGTTGGTCCTCACGTTAAACAACCTAACCAGTATGGTAGAATTATATGAAAGGGCACGTTATGCCATAATGCATTCAAAGATGCAACTTTCTCTGGTGTCTTTGGCCCTCACAGACCCAACAGACCTCCACCTCGGAAGCCCGTTATGCTGAATCCTTCTAATATGGGTCCGACCACTGAAGGCACACTTTCACATGAACAAATCAGCACCATGAACAATAACCAGCCACAGTTTGTAAGGAATCAACAGCAACAGCCGCAGTACACAGGGCAGAGACCGCCGAACCAGCAGGGCTTCCGGCTGCCTCAGCAACCATATAAGTCAGCCTATAATCAACCCTAGCTACCATACCAGCTAGTATATAATCAGTCTAATTAGCAACTAGCATACCATAATGTGCCTCCCCTAGGTGATTACAATCAGCAGAGAAAACCTCCAGGCCCGAAGAGGGCGTCTTATCCTCAACTCTCGGAGTCTTTAGCAGACATATTCAACGCCCTTATGGCAACCAATGCTTTGATCTTGCCAAAGGAGAAAACAGTCTGGCCCTAGAATGCTGATGCCTTCAGGTATTGTGTCTTCCATAGACAACCTGGGCATACAGTGGATGAATGTTTCCAATTCATGGACTACATCCACGATCTGAATGAGCAAGGGGGTATTGATTAGGAAGATATGAGCAAGTATATAGCGGCCCTGAAAGCAAGGAGACCGCTACAACAATAGCAAGAACAACAACAACAACAACAACAGTAACAACATATATAGAGAGCACCAGCACAGGCAGTAGCACCATCGAACATGGGTATAGTGCAGAATCAACTGCCGGAGTACCAAAACCAGGTTGCCCCCATCCTTACCCATAGTCAGTCTGAGGCTACAGGGGGCAATAGTGGAAGGAAGAGGAGTCCTTCTCTATTTATTCAATAAGCCACGTTCCGAGTACCGCCGAACAACCACCTCGCCGCATTCTCCACATACCTAAACCAGAACCCATAATCATCAACCCTACATCAACACCCACTTTCCTTAAATCTTCCCCCAAACCTCAACCAAATAACCCCCTACCACCCAGTTATGGACCACTCATGCCATCCAAACCATTGCTACGCATGCCATTTCCTACATCACCTGCACCAACCGCTCACCCCAATACCATACAACCTTACAAACCACTCATTCGTGTTACAACACCTCCACCAAATAACCCACCATCACCCACATATGATCCCATTACACCATCCAAACCCCTCATCAACCCGGCAGTACTCAAGATATCACCTTCCAGTGATGAGCAGCACACGCTCCGGAGCGGAAGGATCTTCAACAAAGTCTTCCCTCAATCTACAGTTAGAGACGGTCCATCACAGCCGCCAGAGGAAGTATAGAATGAAGAGAGTGCATCTGACACACAATATGACTTGTTGAAGCACCTGGACAAAACACCGGCACGCATCTCAGTGCTTGAACTAATCAAAAGATCTAAAATCCACCAAGAAGCTTTAATGGAGTATCTCAAAAGGGTTATGGTCAATGAAGACGTGCCGGTAGAAAAAATCACTGCACTGCTAGTTCCACAGGGGGATCAACCCTCCATTTTATTCCATACATCTGAGTTAGCACCACCAGCGGCCAGGAGTATGGCACTAAACATTACAGTAAACATTTGCAAGAAGGTTGTAGATGCATGTTTGGTTGACACATGGGCTTCTATTAATGTGTTATCACCGAAGACCCTAGAATTCTGTGGTGTACTCAAGGAAAAGTGGTTGCCTTCACCCATCTCTGTTACCGACTACGACAACTCTATCCGTTCCCCTCGGGGAATGGTCAATTTGAAGGTGGAGTTAGGTCCCGTTTGTCATGATGAGGTCGAATTCCATATTCTTGAGATCGACCCTTCGTTGAAAGGCATCCTTAGCCATCCGTACTGTTAGTTTTTTAGGTGTCCTACAGACCAATCATGGATCGTATAGGCCCAATGTGTTGTATAATCTTGTTCAATATATTTAAATGATATTTAGAGCGTAAACTTGTAATCTGTGGATTGCTTTGCGTTGTCCCTAGGATATGTGGTTGTACGGTCAATTTCGAGATGGGATCTCGAATGTGAGTTTGACTATACATGGACGCATACCTTAAACTATTCCTGATTGGAGAGTAATCATTCTGGGACATTGATTACTTGTAAATCAACATGCATGATGTGTAGATGACCAATCTCATGGTCATAGGTGCAGGGCACCAGTACATATGTGTGGGTGTTCATCCTGGGAGGATGTTCACTGAACTGATCCGCTGATGGATCTTTAGATGGTTAATTATACCTAATGTCAACTGAAGATCCACCTGTCTCAGTAGTATCGGTGATCCTTTGACCTTAGATATTAATGTGGTCTTGCATGAGGACTGGTGTGGTTTAATGTTTGGTTAAGTGACTTTAACCATAAGTCATGAAACACATAATTATTAGCTACATCGAGATACATGCGAAGACCGTTAATGGTCAAGAAGGTATCACTTACTGTCAGGTATATCACAGACAGTTAATGAGTCATGACATAGACGCTCCACTAAATCCCTGGCCATGGTGGCATCAGTTCATTTGGAACGAATGTGAAATTATTATGAAGGTCATGGTCAGACGACACGATCAATAGTGGTTTGACGAAACCATACCACACGATCGGATCGGACTCATAGAATAAGCTAGAGATTATAGCGATACGGTAACTGATGACTTAGAGGTGCCAGACAGGGTATAGATGAACCCGGCATCCTCTGGGATCACGTAGATTTGCTTGACCCAACGTGATCAAAAAGGTCTGGAACAAATTAAACGGTTATTGGGAATAACTGGTTTAATTTACTTCTAATTAGATTAGAAGTTAATGGATTTTTAAACCAGAGTGATAATGGGCCTAGAGGATCACACATAAATAACTCTTGCAGAACAGAATATTATTGTATAGAAAAATATACTAAAGCATTAAATTCTTTTGGAAAAAGAATTTACAAATGGCTTAAAAGTAACAATAATATAAAAGACATATATAATATATGTATTATTAGGCTTATTTGATAAATGAGCTAATAATAATATATTGATATATAAAAGGATCATCGGGTTTAACATTTAACTGCAGTTACTTTTAGCCGAGGCGGTTAAATGACGGGATTGGCTGAAATAGCGGTTCAAGCTGCCGCCTTTAAATCCTTTATAAACCCGTATTCTCCAACCTGCAGAGGCGAATGCTTTTACCATTCTCAAAAGGTGGCCGTCAAGTTTCTTGCAAGGGTTGGACTCTTTCCAGAGTGCTTTAGGCGAAGGGTTGTATGGGTTGAAGAAGGAGAACTCCATTGCTGTGAGAGTTCCTGTGGATCATCTCTAGAGGCCGTACGCTTGTGCGGCTCCAAGCTTCGAGGAATACGGCATCAATTTTCACAGGACAACGTATACTGTGCAAGGTGATAAATCTCGTGTGATTTATTTAAGATCGTTTTTGTTGCATCAATCGGAGCCCGAACCGGTTTGGGAAATCATTTTGCTTTTATGTTCTTCCGCTTCTATGATTTTCCAGGGGGGTTATGACTGGACCCAACATGTACATCAAATCCCTTTAGGCAATCCCATCTACAAACCATCAATGCCTCAAGTTTCCATACAAAGGGCGGATTATTAAAGTAACGAGCAAGCCAATCCTTGCTGTTGCTCACTCTTTGAACATCAAGCCGACTCCTTTACTTGGCCGACAACCCATCCTATTGATATTACATGTCTATTATCCTTTAGCTGATCCTTTGAAAGCCACTATACATGTTCCTTATCCAGTCGATGCTGTGAAAAGGGGGAAGTGTGTGAGTACCCCTGGCTGGGATATCATGATGAAGGGTGGCTATCGACCAGGGAAAGTCCTGGGAATACAATTACAGGGCAGAACTACACCTATCAAAGACAGCAGAAGAGAACCTGGTAATGGTTTGGGCTGTAGGCCAACAAGGGTAAGATGACACATTGTTCAGCAGCAGGAAGACGAAGACGGTAAAAAAATCTAGAATACAATGATCACACCGTGCAAAGAAAACCGGAATCCCTTGACTTGGACCTTATATACACATTTCATTAAGGGACCCATAATTAATCATGATAATGACAACACGGTGGTGATCACTTCCCACTTCGACCAACATGACATTTATGGGAGGGATCTAGCCAGGCACTGTTCTGAGTTGCTGACGTACCGATCCTTGGAGGCTCTACGGCCAATGAAGAGGAGGAAGATTCAAGATCCATAATGCAAGTGGTACCGCTGGTTCGACACATAGGACTTGTACATTGCACTAAACAGGTTGTTCCTTGATCCCTCAGAACCAAAGTGGCTGCCACTGATAGATGAGTTGATTGAAGGGCCTGGGGCTATTTTTGATAAGAGAATTTTGCTGAGTGAGGAGACAGACGAAGGGGAGTCTGGATTCACCACGGACCTTCTCTAGAGGGGGACCTATCCCCATCATGTTTTCACCCTCCATACCCTATCTCGTACTTTGCTCCTGACTCCGACTTGGTCGAGGGTCATCATTGAAGATATTCCTCGGGCTCCACCCATCATTGTTACTCTGTCCCCTCGGGATCTAATTCCTCAAATTCCTCTCGATCCTGAGAGGATCTATGACTTGATCTGGGACATATTATTATATGATCCTCCTAATCCTTTGGCCTTGGTGCCGTTACCTCCATCTTCACATCCTCCTCCTTTGCATATTCACTCTTGTTTCATGATTAACACTCAAAATCTCCAAAAAAAAAATGTCAATTGGGCAACTTCCTCTTCCCAAATCCTCGTTGAGGAAAGTTCATACTACTTGTCTGATTGCACCTCATCTCGAGGGTTACTCGGGCAAGACTTCCTTCTAGATCTACTCTACCCCTCCCCTCGGGATGATTCACATGTATTCTCTCATGTACCCCTTGATTTTAATCCTTCTTCATCCTTATTAGGTCAGGATAGTGAGTCTAGTGGTAGGCAGTTTAATGAAGTTAGGGAGTCTAGTTTTAGGCAGGTTAGTGAGGTTAATCAAGTTAGGAAGTCTAGGAAGTCTAAGTGCAAATGAATTCCGAATACATACCTCCAGGATTTAGCCTTAAGATGCCTTTCTTGTTCTCAGATCCCTCAGCTTTTAGATAATCCCATTCGATTGCCAGAAAGATGTGAAGTTGATGAGTTAGTCATCGATGGATATGGGGTGTATGAACTTCTACACGAGAAAGACCCCATCATGGAAGATGAGGAAGATGACGAGGACGCGGCTGAGACGTATGCTAGTGGAATGAAGAGATTTGATGAACCCTCAACCTCCGTAGAAGAACCGACCAAAGAAATCAATCTAGGGATTGAAGAAGAACCTAAAGTTGTCCTCGTTAGTTAGAATCTATCTAAGTCAGAGGAAGCAATAGTACAAGTTCTCAGAGACTACAAGGACACCTTCGCTTGGGGCTAAGAAGATATGCTAGGGTTAGATTCATCCCTAGTAGAGCACTAATTAACGTTGAAATCTGGAGCTAACCCGGTTAAACAGAAGTTGAGGAGATTCTACCCTCAGATGACTTTGAAGATGAAGGAAGAGGTCGATAAGCTGCATAAAGCCAAATTTATTAGAGTTGTCCTCTATCCGCAATGGGTGACAAATATAGTCCCGGTTATGAAAAGAATGGGAAGGTCAAAATCTGTATTGAGTTCCGAGATTTGAACCGGGCGTGTCCTAAAGATGAATTTCTACTACCTCACATAGATGTACTCATTGACAACACAGTTGATTATGAACACTGTCATTCATGGATAGATTCTCAGGGTATAATCAAATTCGCTTGGCAGAAGAGGACCAAGAGAAGACGTCGTTCACTACATCTTGGGGAACTTATTGTTATGTCGTTATGCCATTTGGACTGAAGAATGCTGGAGCCACTTATCAAAAGGCTATGATGGCTATATTCCATGACATGATGTACATTGATTTAGAAGTGTATGTGGATGATTTGTTAGTGATATCTAAGATTAAGGCTGAGCATGCCGAAGTTTTGACGAGAGTTTTAGAAAGGTCAAGAGAATATCAGTTGAAGATGAATCCTAAGAAATGTGTATTTGGTGTTTCATTAGGGAAGTTGTTGGGATTCATCGGGAGTAAACGGAGAATTGAGATCGATCCCGACAAGGCTAAAGCTATCAGAGAGATGCCGCCTCCTCGAAATTTGAAAGAATTAAGAGGATTGATCAGGAGGTTGCAATTTATTCGCTACTTTGTCTCCCAGCACTCACAAAGGTGTAAGCCGTTTTACGAGCTTACTAAGCCGGGAGTCAAGTTTGATTGGGACGATAAGTGTCAGGAGGCATTCGATGGATTGAAGACATATCTAGCAAGTCCTCCTGTCTTGAGACCACCATCTCCGGACAAACCTTTGATTCTTTATATCTCTGTCCTGGATGATGCAGTGGGGACTGTCTTAGCACAAGAAGATGAAGAAGGAAAAGAGAGGGCAGCCTACTATCTCTCTAAACTTCTCAATCCCGCGTAACAGAGATACACAGTGATGGAGAAGACCTGTGCTGCATTAGTATGGGTGGTTCAGAAGCTGAAGCATTATTTTCTGGCCCATGAAGTCCATCTCATCGTTAGGATGAATCCCATCAAATTCTTCCTCGAGAAATATGTTCTCACCGATCGATTAGCACGATGGCAAAGCTTTCTATCTCAATTTGATATCATCTATATTCAGCAAAAAGCAATCAAAGGCTATGTCATCGCATAACATCTTGCTTATCACCCTCTTCCTCGTTTTGATCCAGTTCGATTGGAGTTTTCGGATGAGGAACTGATGTCCATAGATAGAATCAAAGACGATATGTGGACTCTACATTTTGATGGATCTCTGAACTCTCATAGTAAGCGTATCGGCATTGTTCTGCTATAACCTGAAGCTGTCACCATTCTACAAGCCTTTTAGCTTGACTTTCCTATCACCAACAATATAGCTGAATATGAGGCTCTTCTAGTCGGTCTTGAGGATGCTCACTTCCATGGTGCCACCAAGCTCAGGATTGTGGGTGATAGTCAGCTAATCCTTCGCCAAGTGCTTACCAAGTACCGCACTCTTGATCTTAAACTCAAGCCTTATCAAGAGCTCACCTCTGCTTATGCTAAGCTTTTCACTAGATTGATCTTCGTCTATGTTCCTTGAAATCAGAACATCTCAGCTGACGCTTTAGCTTCTCTCGCATCATCCCTGAATTTCCCAATCTGAATCTATCATCATACATAGGCGTCTCTCACCCGCCGTGAAAGATCCTTCATTCCTTATAATTAAGGAGAAATTGCTAAAGAAGGTCAGAGATGGAGATATTGTGGAGAAGCAAGAAATTACGCTATTGGAACTGCAAGAAGAGATGGATGGTGAAGAGAAACCATGGTACTATGAGATTGCCAAATACTGTAAAGATCAATCATATCCTGAAGAAGCCACAACTGAAGAGAAAAAGGCGATCAGGAGAGTTGCTCAGAGATACACCATAGTTGGAGGAGAACTTTATGAACAAGGTTTTGACGGTGTTCTCTTGAGATGCTTAGATGAGGATGAGCTTTGGAAAATCATGGAAGGAGCTCATGCTGAAGTTTGTGGTGGCCACGTTAATGGACAGATGTTATCAAGGAAGATCCTTAGACAAGGATTCTATTGGCCGACCATGGAAGAAAACTGTGTAGGGTATGTTCATAGGTGTGCCAAGTGTCAACTTCATGCCAACAAGATCTATTCCCCTACATCTTCACTCCATCCTGTTTTCTCCCCATGGCCTTTCTCCATGTGGGCTTTCCACATCATTGGTCCTCTCGGTGATCCCAATTTCGGCATTAAGTAGAAATCCTTCATTCTCACGGCAACAGAATACTTTACCAAGTGGGACAGAGGCTAAAGTTTACACGAAAGTCAAAGCATCAACCATCTGTAAGTTTTTCATGAAGAACATCATCATAAGATTTGGAATTCCAAGCACCCTCGTCACTGACAATGGACAATAGTTCATATCACATGAGTTGAAAGACCTTTGCAACAAGTATAAAATTGCATTGCATCACTCGTCTCCCTACTATCCGCAAGGCAATGGTCAAGCAGAGGCAACTAACAAGACTTTAATAAGAATCATTAAGAAAATGTGTTAATCTAATCGATATACGGACTGGCCAGAGAAACTTGTTGAGGCTTTATGGGCCTACCGAACTTCAATCCGCACGCCTACTGGGCAGACTCCATATTTCTTAACATTCGGAATGGAGGCGGTAGTTCCATACGAAGTCCTCATCCCGTCCTTAAGAGTACAATTGAATAAGGAATTCTCTTTTGATGAACATCGTTCACCACTCCTCGCTCAATTGGAACTTTTAGACGAGAAAAGATGATCAGCCGCTAATCATGCACGAATATATCAAAATAGATTAGCACGTTTTTATCAAAAGAAAGTCATTGAACGAAAATTCAAGGTTGGTAAAATGGTTGTAAAAAGAATATTCATAAAACCTGGTGGTCCGCATTCCAAGCTCCAACCCAACTGGGAAGGACCTTATGTTATCTTGCATGCTTTTCCTAGTAATGCATATCGCTTAGTTAATGCAGAAGAGCAAGAGTTAACTCATCCTTGGAATGGTTTATATCTTAAGAAATACTACTCTTAGATTAATGGTCCAAGTGCATTATTGCACACACAAACACGTTTGGTTCGTGAGTAACAAGAGATGCGAAGCCCGAAGAATGCCAAAAGCTTGACTAAATGTGTAAAAGTATAACTCATTATTTGTAAAAGAAAACTTCTGTTTTTACTCTCGGCCTACAATGTCGGAACGAGGCTTAGAATAGACTACCAAAAATATCCTGTTAGTTATAGGTGGCCTACAAGCCAATCTGACTATATAAATCTCATTCATTTATTAATATAATGGCATAATATTCATTATGTGTAAATCGCGTTAATTATCGTTTCATAATGAAGTCTGTGAATATGTGCTATAGTGATCAGATTATGATGAGATCATACTAATGAGACTGATCACTTAAACACACATATTCTTAATCGTTCCTAATCGAAGGATATCCGAGAAGGACATTTGATATCCGGTTAGACTAGTACAGATTACTCCTGCTCATATGATGAGGGTGACTGATCTCATAAGTCACTTGTGTGGAGACACTAAGGCGAATATGTAGGTGCTCATTGGAGAATGAGTTCACTGAACTGATCCGACTAAATCGTTGGATGGTATTATACCTCACTGTCAACCAGCTTGATTCTATTGTCGCAGTTGCGTGGATGGTCCTCGGACCTGAGACACCAAGGACACCTTGTCGGTGGACTTCTGTACTTTGACCTTGGTTTACGAATCTCTAGCCACGGGATTCTAAAATGCCAAGGATTGGGTACAGCGGAATACCATCGAAGGGAATTGTGTGTCAATAAGGAATCATTCGCTCTCGGTACTTAGAGAGAGAATGCTCTAGGAAGGATGCACGGAAGTCCCTGGCCAGGGCGGACGATAATATCGGGAAAGGAGTTTTTCGATATTTATCAGCGGCATCCAATCCAAATGAGTCGACCGGTTAGGGTTTGACGGCACGCCATACCCTGAGTTGACTCGAGAGCATTGTAAGAATGAAGGATTATATCCATGCGGTAACTGTCAGCGGAAAGGTTCCAAGAGTGGGTTACTTAACCCCGATACCTTCCGGGTTCACGCGGTGTTGCTTGGCACCCAACATTATCGGAGGCCCGGTCGAATTCGATGTGCGACATCAATTCGATTGATTAATTAATTAATCAAGGGTTATTAATTGATTAATAAAGCAGTGAGGAGTCACTGGGCTTGTTGGGCCATTAACTGGACTGGTAATTAGGCCTAGAGGGTCACACGCAAATGATTCTCAAGGCGATGGATAAATAAGTGGGTTTTATATAAACCGGCGGTTTTTATGAAAAACTGCCCAGTTAGTATAAAACATAGCGAACGGGCTGAGTAGGGCAAGCTGTTGCTAACCCTAGTCGCCCCTCCTCTGTTTCTCTCTATCTTTGGCGTCCCAGACAGATCTGGATCTGCTCCGCCGCTTCTCCGAATCCCGTTCGACGGGAAATCGTCCGCGCGTTCCGGCGACCGGCGGAGGTTTCGTGGGCTGCGAAGAATGAGGAATGTGAGGATATCCGTCGCGAGGAGGATCGCGTGGACTTCGCTAGAGGCCAGGCGCTTGCGCGGCTTGCGGTGTCGCACCGACGGAACCGAACGGTTTCAGATTCGAATCCGCACACGGTGAGAACCGATAATCCGATTATCGCGTTTTTAGATTTTTCGAAATGGGAATGGATCTCCGTTTTATTTTATTTTCCGCTGCGCGTGAGATCCGGAGAAACCCAAGAACCCAACATATCCGCCATCTTAGTAGGAGGCCGCCATAAAAAAAAGGGTGAGATCCGCCCCACAAAAGAAAAAAAAAAGCACAAAGGCAAATAGCCAACCGAATCAAAAGGCCATTCAACATTACAAATGCTACATCAAAAGGCCATAAAATCAAATGAAAAAGGGAGCGCAAGGTCGATAAATACCCCGTAAAAGGGAAAATGACCGAACCCCAATGGATAATAGGGTAAAGGAGGGACATCTTTTTAGGTCTCTTGAACCCTCTCGTGGGCTTTCTAGACCAATTCTTCCTTTCCTTCTAAAGAGGCGTACTCCAAACTTGAGGAACGGCCTAGGTTGACTAAAGGGTCAAACCATCGAATGGGATCGCGAACATGAACATAATTCAAGCACGATGAGTCTGGATTAGGTTATTAAAGAATGATTAGGGAATTAAAATAATGGATAAGTAAACTCTTTTGATCCAAGTGCCATGTTGGTCTCTAAAACCACAAAAAAGAAATTGAATATTTCAAAACCAAAAAAAAAAATCGAATATTTCAAAACCACAAAAAAATTGAATATTTCAAAACCACAAGAAAAATTGAATATTTCAAAACCACAAAAAAATTTGAATATTTCAAAACAAAAAAAATTTGAATATTTCAAAACAAAAAAAAATTGAATATTTCAAAACAAAAAAAAATTGAATATTTCAAAACCATAAAAAAAAAATTGAATATTTCAAAACCACAAAAAAAAGAGAATATTTCAAAACCAAAAAAATGGATATTTGAAAACTACAAAAAAATGAATGTTTCAAAACAAAAATTAGATATTTTGAAAATTGCAATTGCAAAACAAAAATATTTCAATTAGCATTTGTCTGCTGAATCATGAGTGTTGCATGTCATTAATTTTCAGTGAGAATTTGCATGCTTGTACGTTGCATTTTAATTATGGTCTTTAATCATTTTTATTTGCATTCATTGAATAGAGGCTTTGCCCATTTGACCATTCTACCAAGAGTAGGATCAAGTAGCTAGTTACTTAATTGGGCAAGGGGCTAAGTCTGAACATATATTTAATTTGTTTGTTCAAGCCATGTGCAGGTATGAGAAGTAAGACAATAGAGAAAAGTATAAACACAATTCGAGTACGAAGAAATTGGCTGGAAGATCCTACGATGCTCACTGTAAATGCGCTCGTCTGCCCTCGATCCAGTGCTCGCTGCCAAGCAAGTTGATAGCGGGCCTCCACACTCTGGCGCTCGTGCTTCGCTACTGAAAGTCAGCCCTAGAGGCACTGAACCTCTGCCACCAGCTGAACCCGGTCCCGGTCTCGCTCCTCGGTCAGAATCTCCAAACGCATCTGGAGGCGTGATACTTCGCGAGAGAGATCACTTGTGGAGAGCCTCGCCAGCTGCTCCGCCAACTCGGTGACATGAGCCGCCCTACCCTGAGCCTCCTCGAGAACCCGACAGAGCTCTTGAACCTGCAGCAGAAGACACTGTCAGCCAACTGATCAAGCAAATAAAGGATACCATATAAGAAGCAAGTTGAAGACTTACCCGAGTAGCAACATCCTCCTCAGCCTGAGTGGCTCGGTGGATGATGGAAGCCAGCTGACTACGAAGGTCGGCGAGGGTGGCCTCGTGAGCAGCAGAGGAAGATGAAGCGCTAGCGGGAGCAGAAGGAGTAGCCGTGTGAGTGTAGGCGGCGTGCTGTAACAAGTGGGAGATCACCGTCAGTGTGTCAATGTCAAAACAATTTAATAACATTAACATTCATTATTTATTCATAACATTCATGCATGTTGCATTTACCAGTTCATTTAATTCTTTCTGAATTTGTTCTAACTGGGCCTCGGCGTCCTGGAGATGGCCTCGGAGTGTGAGGATGGTGGCGTCCTGTGCATCCTGCATTTTTCATAGCATATCATATCATACACAAATATAAATAAGATAATTTATAAAATAAAAGAAGCATTCATAACATGTCATATGCATCATACTTACATCGAGA
Organism: Zantedeschia hybrid cultivar; assembly: GCA_030544215.1. NCBI lineage: Eukaryota > Viridiplantae > Streptophyta > Magnoliopsida > Alismatales > Araceae > Zantedeschia > Zantedeschia hybrid cultivar. Next base: position 42,424,084 of record JARZZO010000015.1, read on the forward strand.
GGACGGAGTAGCTGGAGGTGGGCCGCATAGTGGGTCCGGTAGCGCTGTAGGTAAGCATCGCTCCTCACCGCTGTAGACACGCTAATTTTGACGTCATTTTGAGTAAATTTCATATCATATAATAATGCCTCAGAATGGTCTGATGTTTAATCACTGATTAATTTTTATTAATCTTTTTAAGTGTCGGGTTTAACAGACATGTTTAAGTTAATCAATTGAATTGATTTTAGCTCAAATTTCAGTTAAAATATGAAAAAAGTCTAAAAGACGTCGACCCATGTGGACGTGATTTAGAGTTTATTCTTATTTTAGCGTTTAAATTTGAATTTTAATTAATTGATTTATTAGCTAAAAGGCGTCTGGAGAGGTCGACGCGATTTAGGTTTCCTAGGCTGTTTTAACTTCTCTTCCGGATGTTTATCCTTATCTTAATTAGTGTAAAAGACGTCTACACAGGTGGACGCGTTTTAGCTAATAAAGATAAAGATAACTTTTCCCGGATATTTATCCTTATCTTAATTAATCTTAAATGCGTCAACTAAGGTGGACGCGTTTTAGATAATTACAGATAAAGATGAATTAATCAGTAATTATCTGTTGGTTAAGGTAGATAAATCCGAGATTTTTCTATGTTAATCGCGAACGCAGAAAATGCCTATAAATACCTTGCATCTCAAGGAGTTAAAAAAAAAAAAAAAGAAGAGAGAGAATTATTGAGCCTCAGCGTTATAGCGATTTGGAGATCAGAGCAACCACGCCGGAGCGCTGCCATTACCAGAAGACGGCATCCTTCTTCAAGATCTTCATCCTTCAAGGCTTCTCCAACTGGACTGGGCATAAGTTTTTCATATTTGAATTTCATTTTTATTCTTTAGTTTCATTCTCTCATACTCACTTCATGCAACACACACCACATCATTAATTTTCCAAAACCCATCTGTTCTAAAGGGGTTTCAAAGTCATTTAAAACAAGTGAGTTGCTGTTTAAATATGTTTCCAATCATGGTTAACTTTGATATTTCTATTTAGATCCTCATCACTGTTTCTTCTTTATTTTTCTGTCTCTCTGTCTGCTGCATTCAACAACAACAACAAGAAATCAACAAGAGGGAAATCAAGCACGAAGCCAGGAGAACTTCTGGACGATCCTCAACATTCAACAGCAAGAACAAAAGAACAAGAAGAGGCTCTCTTTCTTCAGCCGGCTGAAGGAGGGGAACCAAGGATTCAATCTTCCGCGTTTAAACAGGTAAGCGATCAAACCTCTTTTTGAAGCTTTTTAGTTAAAAGTTTCTGGCGATCACAGCACATTAGTTGCATTTTTTTAATAGGTTAATTTACCCTAAACAACATAGTTTATCACATAAATCACATGAGCAAATTTTCAGCACCTACAGCTCTTTTGGCGATCACGGTGGGACTTGGTCTCGCCGTCTTTTAATTTCTTTTGTTCTTGCTATTATCATACCGGGCACCCACGGTGCACCACTTGTGTCTTTCGACACGTCCTCACCAATTGGTGAGTGTTTAGTTTGTTTAATTTCCCTCGTGCACCACGTGCACATCCCAGTGGCAAGATCTTGCCTCCCCTTGATTAGTTAAAAAGCTGTTTTTGGTGATAAAATGCTGTGTGATTGTGTGATTTCTTAGTTGTTTGGATAGTAAACCATCCTGTTTAAAATCTGAAACTAAAAATCTTTACATGAGTTGATTATTTATTGCATTTTTCCCTGTTTAAGGAGGATTCGACCCAGAAAATCCTTCTGGAAATCTGTTTCTGCGAACTAAAAAGCGTCCATTAACAGCGACGCGTTTCAAAATCGCGTCAGTGCTCCTAGACGCCTTTTAGCTTCCAGATTCTCTCTGTCGTTTACATCTGTTTCTGTGAAATAATTAACTTCTGTGTTGAATAGCGTCGACCATCATCGACGCGATTCAGACAGTTTTTAGTTATTTTCCAGGTTCTCTCTGCTGTTTGCATCTGTTCTCTGCGAAAGAATTAAGTTCTGTTCTGAATAGCGTCGACTATAATCGACGCGATTCAGACAGTTTCTTAATTATTTTTCAGTTTCCAGATTTCTGTGTTGAGTGCTAGCTATCCATTACTCTATTAAGCATTAGAGGCCATCCAGGTCGCAGGGCATATGCATTGAGGCTAAAACCCTCCTTTTCTTAGGAACACATTACTCGACGTTAGCAACTCTCTCTGATTGGGTTGGTCCCTTGATCAGACTAGAGAAGTTGACGTTGAGACCTCCATAAGTCCCCAAAATCAAGGTATTCCTCCTTGATCATCGGGCTGGTTGTACCAATTGAAGTCCCGGCTAGATTCTGAAAGCGTTGTGAGAGAAAAACCTTAGAGAATAACGGTGGAAATCAAACTGAAATCAGGAAGGCAAAAAGATGCAAATCCTTTGCCTATGTGTTTTGCAGTATGGTCTAATGTAATAGTTATATTAGATTTTGTATGCGTTTGACTGTTGGCTCCAGTCAAACCCACTGTGCAATCTATGACCACACCTAATATGTATGTGATATAATGTTTTTATGTTTGATTATGAATCAAAGCAGATATAGTATTTAGTAAATATATACCAGATATTTATAGACTATCACCTAGGAGAGACCAAGATAAAAGTTATCTAAATATCCTCATCTAAATTCTAAGACGTAACGTGAGTAGTTAAGAACTTATCGCGTGGTCCACAATCGTTATAGTCATAGGATTCGAATTACTTTAGGCAGGTTTGTTGTGCTATCCACAAGGCCTGTTTAATTGTAAGGAGAAACTGTGGCTATGGCATTAAATGCCTATTGATTGGGGTAGAGGAACCCTGTAGCTTTGTTATGCTATCCATAAGGACTGCATGCAAATCTATGCTTGTCTCATAATGATAGTTAGCTTAGACTAGAATTAGTGGCTTGTTGTGTTATCCATAAAGCCATTAAATCTCTGGGGACCGAAAATATGATCAGATATTACAAGGAGTTGTAAGTCCTATGAGATGGGTGCTCTTTGCTTGTTTATAGTTTTCTTGTGCTATCCACAAGGTTGTACAGCAAGTCATTGAGATTCTGATCCCCACTAGGAGACTGTCGGCGTATCCTGTTCTATATACCTTAGGGTTATACAATCCGTCGAAAATTAGTGGGAGTTAAAACTTGATTAAAAGATCATATCATGTTTTATTTTATAACTGAACATCTGCTAAAATAAATTTTACTCATCTCCTGTAGGGATTAATGTCGTCAAATAAGTGGCATACTTGATGCCCTTTTGATTGGCCTGAACTACTCGAAATGGCTAAGAAACCTAAAGAATGTCTTCAGATATGAGCACATTGCCTACGTCCTTAATGCTAATCCTCCTACTAAACCGGCATTAGATGCCCCTGAGGCACATATGATAGCGTACGATAAATGGTCGAAAGACAAAGGCAAATGAGTAGTAAAGGGTGATTGCTTCTACTGTAAGCAGAATGGCCACTGAAAGAGGAACTGCAAAGAGTTTCTCAACGATAAAGCTCATGGAAAATTGAAGCTATCGGATGCTTCAGATGTCTATATGATAGACATCAACTTGTCAGTTAGAAATTCCACATCTTGGATATTAGATATCGGATGTGCTTCTCATATCTGCCATGACATGCAGATGTTGACAGGTAAACGCAAGCTGAGAAAAGACGAGGTGAAACTGAGGTTAGGAAACATCGCAAAAGTTGCGGCAGTTTATATAGTGACAACAAACCTCAGGCTTTCATCGGGAGATGCCTTATCATTGGAAAATTGTTATTATGTTCCTAACATAATAAAGAACATCATATCAGTATCTTATTTGGATAAGATAGGATATAGGTTGACTATTGAGAACATAAGTTGTTCGATTTATTATGGTAAAAAATCAATAGCTTCGGCATCTTTAGTCAACGGTCTATAACTTTTAGATGTTCATATTACAATATTCACATTGATAATACTCCTAAGAAGAGCAAGAATTGTGTAAACCAAGCGTACATGTGGCATTGTAGACTTGGACACATTGGTGAAAACAGGCTGCAAAGGTTGCACAAGCATGGTTATTTAATTGCATTTGATTATGAATCGTTTGCGACATGTGAATTCTGCCTAATGGGAAAAATGACAAAATCTCCATTTATTGGACATGGAGAACGTGCCAAGGACATTTTGAAACTAATACATTCAGATGTATGCGGTCCAATGTCCATCCAAACCAAAGGTGACTTCTTCTACTTCATCATATTCACCGACGACTTTTCAAGACTCGGCTATGTGTACTTAATGAAGTACAAGTCGGAAGTATTTGAGAAGGTCAAGGAGTTCAAAAATGAGATAGACAAGCAGACATAAAAGAGTATTAACACTCTTCGATCATATCGAGGAGGAGAATACTTGAGAACAAGTTTCATACAATTCTTAAAGGATAATGGTATTCTTTCTCAGCTGACCCCTCTATATACACCATAGATGAATGGTGTATCTGAAAGGAGGAATCGTACCTTGTTAGACATGGTGCGCTCCATGATGAGCTTTTCTGGTTTACCAGTGTCCCTCTGGAGGTATGCTCTAGAGTCAACAACATACCTACTGAATAGAGTACCCAACAAGTCTGTGACCTCTACTCCATATGAGATATGGAAATGTAGGAAACCAGAATTTAAACATATTAAAGTGTGGGGTTCTCCTGCTCATGTAAAGATGCATGATCTAGAAAAGCGGAAATTACGAACTGATAAATGCAGGTTTGTCGCTAGGAAAACTATTTTTTTGGAAGAAGAATATCCTCTCTAGGAGGACAGTGGGAGTAAAATAGTACTAGAAGAGGTTCAAGAATCCCAAACAGCTGCATTATCAGATGAGACATCAGTTCTTGAATATGTTCAGGTACACACAGATGAGCCTCACAGATCTGGTAGGATACCTAAACTACCCGAACGATATGTGGGACATATCGATGAAGGTAACTGTAAGATAGAATATAATGAGGATAATGTTCCTAAATCCTACCAGGAGGCTACAGAAGGCCCAGAAGCCGGGAAATGGTGAGATGCCATGAACTCATAAATCTAGTCCATATACACCAACCAAGTTTGGAACTTGAAGGACTTGCCCGAGGGTATTGCACCCATTGGATGCAAGTAGATCTTTAAGAGAAAGATCGGTGCAGATAGACAGATCGACACTTATAAGGCAAGGGTGGAAAGGGGATATCGTTAAAGGCAAAGAATTTACTATAACAAGACTTTCTCACCAGTTGTCATGATAAAGTCAATCAGAGTTCTACTCGCTATAGCTGCACACCATGATTACGAAATCTAGTAGATGGATGTGAAAATTGCCTTACTCAATGGTAACCTTGAGGAAGAGGTGTATATGATACAACCTGAAGGTTTCACATCCAAAGAGTTTCCAGATAGAGTGTACAAACATCAGAGGTCCATTTATAGACTGAAGCAGGCTTTCCGGAGCTGGAACATAAAATTTGACGAGTCTGTCAAGTCTTATGACTTCATTAAGAATGAAGATGAGCCTTGTGTGTACAAGAAGACCAGTGAGAGTACAGTCACCTTCCTAGTTCTTTACGTGGATGACATACTACTTGATAAAGTGTTAAATTGATCATTTAAGGGCAATCATATGCATCATACTCATGTTTTTATCTGCAAAATAGCATGAAATGATAGATAATTGTGTAACAAGTCCAACGGTACCAATTTCATCAAATTCTGACTTAAAAACATCGTCATTTCATGTGATTAAAGGAGTGTAGCGCATTTGCGGTTTTTCGACAAAACCGAGACGAAATGAATAAATATGATGATATTTTTATGATAATGCGCTAAATTATATTTATTTGATGTGAACAGGACATGCCGATAATGCAGTGCAGCTGGAGGAGTTTCCGGAAATTTAGGGGAGGTCCAGTGTGCGGATTTCAACTAAAACAGGGGTAAAAATGCAATTTGATTCCTTCCTTCGCTGGAGTTTCCCAAAACCCACTATTTCCTTCCGTCTCTCCGATTTCCTAAACACATCCCTTCCTTTATTTTAAAAATCCTCTCTCTCTTTCTCGTTTTAGAAAGTCGAATCCTATTTCTTTTCCAATTTCCTCTTCCTCTCTAAATCCAAATCCTGTCCCTTCTCCAAGTCTCCCACATATCCTCCTCCTTTTCCAACTCAAACCCGGCAGCCTCTCCTCCTTCTCCTCTCTATAAATCTCTCCTCTCCTCTTTCTCTTCCTCCTCCGTCCCTGTTCTCTCTTCGTTTTTTTTATTATTCCAGCAATTTTTCCTCCCTCTTCTCTTCCAACCTTTCCCAGCACTCTCTCCTCTCTCATCTTCCCACGTATCTCCCTCTCTCTCCCTCTGTTTTCTCCCCCTCTCGTTTTTATTTCCCAGCAGATTCTCTCTCTCTCTCTCTCGCCGTCCACGCACCTACCCTCTCTCTGGTTTATTTTCCTCTTTCTCTGTTCTTGCTCTCTCGCTAGTTTCTCTCCCGTATTCTCTCTCTAGTTATCTTTCTCTCTCTCTTCTAACCCGCAGCTCTTCACTCTCTTCCTCTCTCCGTCTCGTAGCACTCTCCTGCTCTCTCTCCGTTTCCCAACCTCTTATTCGCTCTCTCTCTCTGTCTCTCAGTCTCTTCCTCCCTCTCGCTCTGTCTCTTTCTTCTCTCTCTCGCCGGCCAGCAGCTGCACCACGCGCGACACCGGCCCCCGCTGCACCTCCAGCGGCAGCACCCAGCAGCTCCACCTTCTCCACGCACACAGCCCCGCTGCACCAGCGCATGCATGAAGCACCCACCACGCGCCGCACTCCAAGCATCCTTCCAGCCACCAGCAGCAACCTGCGCGCAAGCGGCAAGCCCACCAGCTGCTTCGCGTTGCCAGTTGCATCCCAGCACCAGCACGTCCACGTAGCCCTCTTCCACGAGCAGCTCCTTCCTCCAAACGCAGCACCAGGCTGCCTCCTCCACACAGCTCCTGCCACCCACGTACCAGCAGCAAGCTTCTCCACGGCTTCCACCTGCACGCACCGGTCAGCAGCTTCAAGGCTTTCAACAGCAGCGGCAACCCCCAAGCTTCTCCAAGCAACAGCAGCTGTCCTTCGCATGCAGCAACAGCAGCCACGTTGCAAAGCCAGCAGCCCCTGCTGCAACCAAACGCACCAGCTGCTGCCCCTCTCAACAACCAGCACATCCCGCATCAGCCAGCACCCCCTCAAGTTCCCATTGAAAAGCCAGCACGCCGGCAGCCCCAAACATTGTTATTGTGTTCTTTTCTCTTTCTCTTCCCCGTTAGTGTAATGTTAATTTGCTTGTTAGGATTAGTTAGTTGTTTATTGATATTTTGATTAATTAGTTTAATTTTATTGAACAATTAAATTCTGTAATTTATTTCATAATTTTTAGTTAATTCGTGTTCTTCATGTAGTTAGATTTTAATGTTTTTGTCATAGATTTTAATTGTGCTTATTTTCTTTAGAGTTTGTGTTTAATTTTTGAAAAGAAAAGCAAGAAAAAGATTTGTTTAATTTAAATGATTATAATTTTAGGTAACATTAGTTAGTTTAATTCGAGTTTAACTAAGTAATTAGTTTCCTTAAATTCCCACTTATTTTTAGATTAACTAAAGTCCAAAGTTTTCAAAATTAGAATCTTAATTCCCTGTGGATCGACTCGGACTCACCATTATCAATTTCCAAAATTTGATTTGAATGAGCCGGATAAATTTAGATTGAACGTTTTCATGTGTTTAACGACGCACAATTCGAAACGATCAATTTTTGGCGCCGTTGCCGGGGAGTTAGATTTTTAATTTTGATTATCTTGGATTTAGTGTAATTAATCTTTAGCTAATTTTATTTTTCTTATTTTTGCAGGTATATTGAAAAAAAAAAAAAAGGAAAGCGAAATCATGGTAAGTGTGTTCCAACTTTCTATGTTTCAATTTCTTGACTTTAGTTAGTTTCCATTTTTGTAGTTTCTAGTTTAGATAGGTTTCCATTAACTAAAAAAAAGGAACAAAAAGAAGAACATCCAAATTTAAAAATCTCCAATTGCAGGATTAGAAACCTTCCATGTTAGGTCATGCATCATTTAGGACTGCATTTTTAGAATGTTTCCTTTCTTGTAAATTTCCATTTTGTTGAAGATTGCGGGTGACAAGGTGAGATCTCTACCTTCCTTAAATACCATGTTCATGCATTTCCATGATTGCATAGAACCCCTTGTTTGACTTGGTTGTGCACTTCACATAAAAACATCTTAAAGGGCAAGTCCATTAACAAAATAAGGTGGGGATTTGACTACCCTTCCTTGGCCCAAAAACAACCATCCCTTGCACTCTTTCACTAACCCAAGCCCATTAAAAGTGAGTAGGAATTCAATTTAGGGTTCACAATGAGATTTGGGTCTAGCTTGAGCCCACTATCACTTTTGGAAACCGGTGTCTAAGGCTAGAGGTCAATGGCAAACGCTTAAGTGGGTCGGTGGTTCTTTAATTAGGTCCCTACGAAAGTAGGGGGAGCCTCCCACCACCCCACCTCTTACCTGGCCGATTGATAATTGTGAGGGTGGACTTGAATTAAACCTAGATTAATTTGTGAGAAACACATCATGTAGGCTAGTTTAACCATAGTTGTCTTAGGAATAATTGTGTGATAACTTGTTTGCATCATTAATAAATAAAAAAATAAAAAATAAAAAGATTTTCAGCATGGAGTTGACTCAAATGAACCAATTTCTTGGCCCATGTCTTAATACCATCACACCTTTCCCTCCACCACCTAATATGGATTTGGCTCACAGATTAGCTAAGCTAGACAAGTTGGCCCACACAATTGATCAATTTCTAGCTTTGGGCCCAGAATCGTCCTCATATCCCATACAATCATATACCTATCAAGAAAGATGTCCCGTTTGGGCCAATCAGGACCATTATGATACCCCACATGCTCTTCAATTTCCACCTCACCAGGCCCAAGCTCCAAGTCTAGCTATCCAAGACTTCTCGGATTGGCCCCAATTCCAAGTCTACTCTGGTGGTTTGGCCCACAATCATGGACACTCCGATTATCCATTGTCCACAAGCTCTTGTCCACCTTGCTTCCAATCAAATTATTCGACATATTCTTCGCAGTCTGATTATCAGCCCAGTTATCCGCATTCTCAAGATGATCAATTCATGCAACTTGAACAAATAGTCTTGGCCCAACAAGATACCATTGGTAGAATGCAGGCCTTAGTTGACTGTTTGACTGAAACTAATCTAAGGATGGATTTAGAAGAAGTGCTTAGCAAGTCCATTGAAAATCTGCAATCTTTTTCACCTGATTTTGATCAACAAATCAACTCCCAAATTCAACTTGACATCGTTCAATCCGGCAATGATCACATCATGCCTGATCTCGAAAACGGAGAGAATCTTACGGAGTTGCATCAGGTGAGAATAGGGAATGCTAGCATGAATCAATCTATGAAAAATCCTGAGACTGGTCAACAAGATGCCTCCATGATCATACCTGTCTGTCCTGAGGAAAGCTTAAGTGATAGAAAAGGAGAAGGGGAAGTGAGTGATCTTTTAGAGGTTAATCCGGATTTTGAACACTTCATATTCCCCACAGTGGAAGTCGATATGCATGCTAGTCCGAACCTCGAATATTTTTTCTTCCCAATAGAGAAAGTGGATATTCTAGAAGATATATACCCGGTGGATAGAGAGAAGATGGAAAACCCTCAGACTGACCAGCAAAGTGAAGTCACGATCACACCTATGTCTCTTGAGGTGAGCTTGAAGGAAAAAGGAGAAGGAGAAATGAGTGATTTGCTGGATATTGAGCTGGACTTTGAACACTTTCTATTTCCCACAGAGGAATTAAATACACATGATGGTCCGGATCTTGAATATTTCTTCTTCCCAATGGATCAGAAAGTGGATAATCTTGAGGAATTACATCAAGAGAAAACTGAAGCCATAGACTTAGCTAATCATCAAGAAGAGCCCATTGAGGGTAAGTTGGGGGGAGATGACGGAGACAGGAAGGATTCTAGTGAGAGTCCAGATATTCACCTACCTATGATCCGTTTCCCGAATGTTAGAGAATCTAAGCCCAATAGCCTCCAAAAGCTGGCCCGACTCAAGGAGGTGATGGAATTATTGGGCCAAGTCCACATCAACAACCATTTTCTCAAAGAAACTCACTGTGTTGCCCAACTCAATTCTTACAATATCGATAACATCAATCTTTACGGGATTTTATTGAAATTTGAGGCCAAACCGAACATGTTCTCAGTTTCTATCTTTGAGAAATTTGGAATCCACAAATTAAAGTGCACGTCGGTTGCTTTGCAGTTAATTGATCATTTCATTAAGCAACCACATGACATGATCCAATATACTCTTATTCAGGTGGATAGGAGCCACATATTTGTTGATTTCCTCATCTTCGACATTGGATCATCCCCTACATTGAATCAATGTCCCATCATTTTAGGAATTTCTGATATTTTTCTAGGGGATCAAATGCTTCAGTTCAGTCAAGGACAAGAAGCAGGGTACGTAGTTGACATGGCCTATGAATCAAGTAGAACCAATATCCCATTGACCATGTGGAAAAATTCTTTTCTTTGGAATCTCAATGATAACATTCTGACTCATCAGCTACATGCAATACTAAGTGCACTCCAACCAACAAATTTTAAAATGCATGCACTGAAATTTGTGCTAGTAGGCATTGGATAGTGTGTACATTCCGTCTGGCTGAAGACGATAAACTTAGCGCTTGTTGGGAGGCAACCCAATAGTTTACTTCAGTTTTTGTATTTCTTTTCATTTTTAGGTTCTTGAGCAGCAGTCGCTGTGGGCATGTCGCTTCCTCTTCATTACAGGTTGTTTCGCTCCTTCACAATTCGCTTCTGGCTGACATGTTTTTCATATCTTTTATGCCATTGAGGACAATGTCAATCAAGTTGGGGGGTGGGACAATCAATTTGATATGCATTTATTGAAAATCTTTTGAAGAAAACTGATATCTTCCACTGAAAAAATGGTCAAATTTTTAAAACTTCTTCTCACATCCTATGAAAATTGCATGAAAATCATGTCTCATTAAGTAAATCTTAAACAAATCAGTTTTCTGTTAGTCACATTGGTTAAAGAGCCTTTAAAGTTTAAATATCCCACTTTACAAAAATCCACGGCAGGATGATTTTCACACACACACGGCAACTTAGAATAAATGAAAGATCTTAAAAGTATAGAATTGCTGGAATTAACCTCAAGGATAAGACTACTTATTCTAATTTTTCTTTTCGGTTGAACGAAAGGAATGTGTAGGATCCGTAATAAGGGACTGTCTCACTCAGCACTCTAAAAGAGGCGGTCATTTAAAATGGACAGCTGTAAACATTAAAGGCAATAGAAGGCGTTAAAAGAGCTAAAGGAAGGTAGGTGGCAAAAAGTACGCACCTCCCCTCAGGCAATTCAAAGAGAGTGGCAAAAAGTACGCACTCTCAAAAGCAAAAGTACAATGAAATGAAAGAAAACGCCGCGCTAAAAAGTCCAGCGTACCAAAAACATGACCAAGTCGTGAAAAGTGCTGAGTTGGGACGGGAACTGAAAAACGGTCCTCACTGACTGATCGGGAAATCTTTTATTCTCTTCTCCTCCCCAAGTAGTCTTATCTAAAGGGTAGTAAAGGCAAGAATATACCAGAAAGGTCGGAAACGAGTTCTAAGTGTGTCAAATTTCATGCACAATCACTTGTCTGAATCAAAATATTGTGGGATATGAAAACTTTTAACTCAACCAAACGGCTACCACTTAAATTGATTGTGAAAGATACTACAAATGAAGCATGATAATTCATTGTTTGTCCTAACTTTTCCTTATTTGCATTGCTAAGGGACTAGCAATGAGTAAGTTGGGGGGTGTGATAAAGTGTTAAATTGATCATTTAAGGGCAATCATATGCATCATACTCATGTTTTTATCTGCAAAATAGCATGAAATGATAGATAATTGTGTAACAAGTCCAACGGTACCAATTTCATCAAATTCTGACTTAAAAACATCGTCATTTCATGTGATTAAAGGAGTGTAGCGCATTTGCGGTTTTTCGACAAAACCGAGACGAAATGAATAAATATGATGATATTTTTATGATAATACGCTAAATTATATTTATTTGATGTGAACAGGACATGCCGATAATGCAGTGCAGCTGGAGGAGTTTCCGGAAATTTAGGGGAGGTCCAGTGTGCGGATTTCAACTAAAACAGGGGTAAAAATGCAATTTGATTCCTTCCTTCGCTGGAGTTTCCCAAAACCCACTATTTCCTTCCGTCTCTCCGATTTCCTAAACACATCCCTTCCTTTATTTTAAAAATCCTCTCTCTCTTTCTCGTTTTAGAAAGTCGAATCCTATTTCTTTTCCAATTTCCTCTTCCTCTCCAAATCCAAATCCTGTCCCTTCTCCAAGTCTCCCACATATCCTCCTCCTTTTCCAACTCAAACCCGGCAGCCTCTCCTCCTTCTCCTCTCTATAAATCTCTCCTCTCCTCTTTCTCTTCCTCCTCCGTCCCTGTTCTCTCTTCGTTTTTTTTATTATTCCAGCAATTTTTCCTCCCTCTTCTCTTCCAACCTTTCCCAGCACTCTCTCCTCTCTCATCTTCCCACGTATCTCCCTCTCTCTCCCTCTGTTTTCTCCCCCTCTCGTTTTTATTTCCCAGCAGATTCTCTCTCTCTCTCTCTCGCCGTCCACGCACCTACCCTCTCTCTGGTTTATTTTCCTCTTTCTCTGTTCTTGCTCTCTCGCTAGTTTCTCTCCCGTATTCTCTCTCTAGTTATCTTTCTCTCTCTCTTCTAACCCGCAGCTCTTCACTCTCTTCCTCTCTCCGTCTCGTAGCACTCTCCTGCTCTCTCTCCGTTTCCCAACCTCTTATTCGCTCTCTCTCTCTGTCTCTCAGTCTCTTCCTCCCTCTCGCTCTGTCTCTTTCTTCTCTCTCTCGCCGGCCAGCAGCTGCACCACGCGCGACACCGGCCCCCGCTGCACCTCCAGCGGCAGCACCCAGCAGCTCCACCTTCTCCACGCACACAGCCCCGCTGCACCAGCGCATGCATGAAGCACCCACCACGCGCCGCACTCCAAGCATCCTTCCAGCCACCAGCAACCTGCGCGCAAGCGGCAAGCCCACCAGCTGCTTCGCATTGCCAGTTGCATCCCAGCACCAGCACGTCCACGTAGCCCTCTTCCACGAGCAGCTCCTTCCTCCAAACGCAGCACCAGGCTGCCTCCTCCACACAGCTCCTGCCACCCACGTACCAGCAGCAAGCTTCTCCACGGCTTCCACCTGCACGCACCGGTCAGCAGCTTCAAGGCTTTCAACAGCAGCGGCAACCCCCAAGCTTCTCCAAGCAACAGCAGCTGTCCTTCGCATGCAGCAACAGCAGCCACGTTGCAAAGCCAGCAGCCCCTGCTGCAACCAAACGCACCAGCTGCTGCCCCTCTCAACAACCAGCACATCCCGCAGCAGCCAGCACCCCCTCAAGTTCCCGTTGAAAAGCCAGCACACCGGCAGCCCCAAACATTGTTATTGTGTTCTTTTCTCTTTCTCTTCCCCGTTAGTGTAATGTTAATTTGCTTGTTAGGATTAGTTAGTTGTTTATTGATATTTTGATTAATTAGTTTAATTTTATTGAACAATTAAATTCTGTAATTTATTTCATAATTTTTAGTTAATTCGTGTTCTTCATGTAGTTAGATTTTAATGTTTTTGTCATAGATTTTAATTGTGCTTATTTTCTTTAGAGTTTGTGTTTAATTTTTGAAAAGAAAAGCAAGAAAAAGATTTGTTTAATTTAAATGATTATAATTTTAGGTAACATTAGTTAGTTTAATTCGAGTTTAACTAAGTAATTAGTTTCCTTAAATTCCCACTTATTTTTAGATTAACTAAAGTCCAAAGTTTTCAAAATTAGAATCTTAATTCCCTGTGGATCGACTCGGACTCACCATTATCAATTTCCAAAATTTGATTTGAATGAGCCGGATAAATTTAGATTGAACGTTTTCATGTGTTTAACGACGCACAATTCGAAACGATCACTACTCATTGGGAATGATGTAGCTATGATGTCATCGGTAAAGATCTAGCTATCAAAAAACTTCTCTATGAAGGATTTGGGAGAAGCATCCTACGTATTAGGAATACAGATCTATAGAGACAGATCAAAGAGGATGCTCGGAATGACCCAATCCTTGTACATAGATACCATAGTCAAAAAGTTTGGCATGAAAAATTTAAAAAGAGGTCTCATACTGATGAGACATGGAATTAATCTCTTAAAGAAGCAGTTCCCTAACACTCCTAATGAGAGGGTATTCATGGATAGAATACCCTATGCCTCTGCTATAGGATCTATCATGCATGTCATGGCATGTATGTTAGTCTTAGGTGGCCTACAAGCCAATCTGACTATGTAAATCTCATTCATTTATTAATAAAATAGCATTATATTCATTATGTATAATTCGTATTATTATCGTCTAATAATGAAGTCCGTAAATATGTGCAATAGTGATCAGAAGATGATGAGATCATACTAGTGAGACTGATCACTTAAACGCACATATTCTTAATAGTTCCTAGTCGGAGGACATACGAGAAGGACATCGGATATACGGTTAGACTAGTACAGATTACTACTACTCATATGATGCGGGTGACTGATCTCATAGTCACTTGTGTGGAGACACTAAGGTGAATCGGTAGGTGCTATTAAAGAATGAGTTCACTGAACTGATCCGACTGAATCGTTGGATGGTATTGTACCTTACTGTCAACCAGCTTGATTATATTGTCACAGTTGCGTAGATGGTCTTCGGACCTAAGACACTAAGGACACCTTGTCGGTGGACTTCTGTGCTTTAACCTTGGTTTATGAATCTCTAACCACTGGATTCTAAACAGCCAAAGATCAACAGAATACCGTCGAAGGGAATTGAGTGTCAATAAGGAATCATTCGCTCTCGGTACTTAGAGAGAGAATGCTCTAGGATGGATGTGCGGAAGTCCCTGGCCAGGGCGGACGGTATTATCGAGAAAAGAGTTTTCCGATATTATACGACAACATCCGATCTAAGTGAGTCGACCGGTTAGGGTTTGACAGTACACATGTTGGGTTCTCGGGTTTCTCCAGATCTCCCGTGCAGCGGAAATAAAATAAAATGGAGATCCGTTCCCGTTTCTAAAAAGAAACTAAAATTACAATAATCAGATTATCGAAGTCTTACCGTGTGTGGATTCGAATCCGCAACCGTTCGGTTCCTTCGGTGCGACACCGCAAGCCGCGCAAGTGCCTGGCCTCTAGCGGAGTCCACATGATCCTCATCGCGACGGATATCCTCACGTTCCTTGTTCTTCGCAGCCACGAAACCTCCGTCGGTGGTCGCAACGATCGCAGCAACACGCGGACGATTTTCTGTCGAACGGGAGTCGGAGAAGCAGAACAGATCCGGGGATCTGGATCTGTTTAGGATGCCAGAGAGAGAGAGAAACCGAGGAGGGGGCGGCTAGGGTTAGCAACAGCTTGCCTTGCTCAGCCCGTTCGCTACATTTTATACTATCGCGCAGTTTTTCATGAAAACCCCCGATTTCTATAAAACCCACTTATTTATCCATCGCCTTGAGAATCATTTTCGTGTGACCCTCTAGGCCCAATTACCAATCCGGTTGATAGCCCAATAAGCCCAGTGACTCCTCACTGGCTTTATTAATCAATTAATAACTCTTTATTAATTAATTAATCAATCGAATTGATGTCGTACATCGAATTCGACTGGGCCTCCGATCACGTTGAGTGCCAACGAACACCCCGTGAACCCGGAAGGTTTTGGGGTTAAGTAACCCACTCTTGGAACCTTTCTGCTGACAGTTACCGCGTGGATATAATCCTTCATTCGTACATTGCTCTTGAGCCAACTCAGGGTATGGCGTGCTCAGTTTTGTTGTGCTATCCACAAGGTTATACTGCAAGTCGTTATGATTCTGATCCCCACTAGGAGACTGGTGGCATCTCTCGTTCTGTATAGCTGAGGGTTATACAGTCCATCGAAAATTAGTGGGAGTTAAAACTTGATTAAAAGTCCATATCATGTTTTAAATTTAATAATTGAACATCTGCTAAATAAATTACTTATCTCCTATAGGGAATTATGTCATCGAATAACCCACTCTGTGGCATACTTGATGCCAATCTTTTGACTAGCCTAAACAACTCGAATTGGCTCAGAAACCGGAAGAGTGTCTTCAGACTTGACCACAATGCCTACGTCCTTGGAGCTGTTCCTCCTGCTAAACAGGCATTCGATGCCCTTGAGGCAGAGTTGATTGTATACGATAAAAGATCGAAGGACAAAGGCAAAGGACTAGTGAAGGGTGACTGCTTCTAAGCAGTAAGGTCACTGGAAGAGGAACTGTAAGGAGTTTCTCAACGATAAAACTCAAGGAAAGGTGAAGCTATCGGAAGCTTTTGGTATCTATATGATAGATACCAACTTGTCAGTTAGAGATTCCACACCTTGGGTATTAGATACCGGATATGCTTCTCATATCTGTCATGATATGCAGATGTTGACAAGAAAGCACAAGCTGGGAAAAGGAGAGGTGGAATTGAGGCTAGGAAATGATGCAAAAGTTGCGGCAGTTGCTGTAGGAACAACAAACCTCAGGCTTCTATCGGGAAACGTCTTATCATTGGAAGATTGTTACTATGTTCCTAACATAATAAAGAACATCATATCAATATCTTGTTTAGACAAGATATGATATAAGTTAACTATAGAGAACAAAAGTTGTTCTATTTATTATGGTAATAAATAAATAGTTTCGGCACCTTTAGTCAATGGTCTATATCTTTTAAATGTTTCTTATTACAATATTCACATTGATAATGCCCTTAAAAAGACCAAGAATTGTGTGAACCAAGCCTACATGTGGCATCGTAGACTTGGGCACATTGGTGAAAGCAGGTTGCAAAAGTTGCACAAACATGGATATTTGAATATATTCGATTATGAATCGTTTGCGACATGTTAGTCCTGCCTTATGGGAAAGATGGCAAAATCTCCATTTACTGGACATGGAGAACGTGCCAAAGACATTTTAGAACTAATACATTCAGATGTATGTGGTCTAATGTCCACCCAAGCCAAAGGTGGATTTTCATACTTCATCACGCTTACTGATGACTTCTCAAGATTCGGCTATGTGTACTTAATGAAGTACAAGTCAAAAGCGTTTGAGAAGTTCAAGGAATTCAAGAATGAGGTAGAAAATCAGTCAGGAAAGAGTATTAAAGCTCTTCGATCAGATCGAGGAGGAGAGTACTTGAGTATTAATTTCACACAATTCTTAAAGGATAATGGTATCCGTTCTCAGTTGACCCTTCTATATACATACCATAGATGAATGGTGTATCTGAAAGAAGGAATCGCACCTTGTTAGACATAGTGCGCTCCAAGATGAGCTTTTCGGGATTACCAGTGTCCCTAT
The DNA here is from genome assembly GCA_030544215.1 of Zantedeschia hybrid cultivar. Lineage (NCBI taxonomy): Eukaryota > Viridiplantae > Streptophyta > Magnoliopsida > Alismatales > Araceae > Zantedeschia > Zantedeschia hybrid cultivar. The sequence goes on from JARZZO010000015.1 coordinate 42,441,652, forward strand.
GGGGGTATGCTCTAGAGTCAACAGCATATCTACTGAACAGAGTACCCAGCAAGTCTATGACCTCTACTCCATATGAGATATGGAAAGGCAGGAAACCAGAATTTAAACATGTTAAAGTCTGGGGTTGTCTTGCTCATGTAAAGAGGCATGATCCAGACAAGCTGGACTCACAAACTGATAAATGCAGGTTTGTGGGATATCCAAAGGAGACCTTTGAATACTATTTCTACCATCCTAGTGAACAAAATGTGTTTGTCGCCAGGAAAGCTATCTTCTTAAAAGAGGAATACCTTCTCTAGGAGGATAGTGGGAGTAAAATTAGTACTGGAAAAGGTTTTAGATCCCCAAGTAGTTGCATTATCATCAAATGAGACATCAGTTCCTGAATATGTTCGAGTACACACAGATGAGCCTCGTGGATCTGGTAGGATATTTGAACTACCCGAACGATATGTGGGACATATCGATGAAGGTAAGTGTAAAGTAGAATATAATGAGGATAATGTTCCTAAACCTTACTAGGAGGCAACAGAAGGCCCAGAAGCTGGGAAATGGCGAGAAGCTATGAACTCAGAAATCTAGTCCATATACACCAACCAAGTTTGGAACTTGGAGGACTTGTCCGAGGGTATTGTACCCATTGGATGCAAGTGGATCTTTAAGAGAAAGATCGGTGCAGATGGATGGATCGACACTTATAAGGTAAGATTGGTGGCAAAGGGATATCGTCAAAGGCAAGAAATTGACTATGACGAGACTTTATCACCAGTTGTCATGATAAAGTTGATCAGAGTTCTACTCGCCATAGCCGTCCTACCTCTCTTCCTCGCTCTCTCTGACGCCCCAGGCCAGATCAGAATCCCTGGATCTGCTCCGTCGCATCTTCGACTCCCGTTTGACGGGAAATCGTCCGCGCATTGCGACGATCATTGCGGCGACCGGCGGAGGTTTCGTGTCTGCGAAGAATGAGGAACATGAGGATATCCGTCGCGAGGAGGATCGCGTGGACTTTGCTAGAGGTCGGGCGCTTGCGCGGCTTGCGGTGTCGTACCGACGGAACCGAACGGTTGCGGATTCGAATCTGCACACGGTAAGAATTGATTATCTAATAATCAAGTTTTTTTTTAGTTTTTCGAGCCGAGAACAGATCTCCGATTTTATTTTATTTTCGCTACGTGGGAGATCCAGAGAATCCAATAGATACAACCAGAAGGTTTCACATCCAAAGAGTTTCCATATAGAGTGTGCAAGCTTCGGAAGTCCATTTATGGACTAAAGTAAGCTTCCCAGAGCTAGAACATAAGATTTGACAAGTCTATCAAGTCTTATGACTTCATTAAGAATGAAGATGAGTCTTGTGTGTACAAGAAGACCAGTGCGAGTGCAGTCACTTTTTTAGTTCTTTACGTAGATGACATACTACTCATTGGGAATGATGTAGCTATGATGTCATCAGTAAAGATCTGGCTATCGAAAAACTTCTCTATGAAGGATTTGAGAGAAGCATCCTACGTATTGGGAATACGGATCTATAGAGATAGATCAAAGAGGATGCTTGGAATGACCCAATCCTCGTACATAGATACCATAGTCAAAAGGTTTGGCATGAAAAATTCCAAGAGAAGTCTCATACCGATGAGACATGGAATTAATTTCTCAAAGGAACAGTCTCCTAAGACTCCTAATGAGAGGGCATTCGTGGATAGAATACCCTATGCCTGTGCTATAGGATCTATCATGTATGCCGTGCTATGAACACGGCCTGATGTCGCATATGCTCTAAGTGTTACGAGCAGATTTCAGACTGATTTAGGCAAAGATCACTGGAAGGCAGTGAAATGTATCCTTAAGTACTTAAGAAGAACTAAGAATATGTTTCTTGTCTATGGAGGAGGTGACTTGAAACTACGAGGCTTTACTGACTCGAGTTTCCTATCAGATCTAGATGATAGCAAGTCTGCATCTGGATTTGTATTTACTTTAAACGGAGGCGCAGTGTGCTGGAAGAGTTCCAAGCAAGTAACCACTACATATTCGACGGCTGAAGTTGAGTACATTACTACAGCTGAAGCCGCCAAGGAAGTTGCGTGGTTGAAGAAGTTCATCACCGACCTTGGTATAGTTCCCTGCATCTCTGATCATGTTCTGCTGTTGTGCGACAACAGTGGGGCTATTGCACAAGTGAAAGAGTGACGGTCTCATCAAAAGTCAAAAGATATTCTAAGGCACTTTCATCTCATCAGAGAGATTATTTCCAGAGGAGATGTAGTGGTGGAAAGAGTTCCATCCGCCGATAATGTAGCACATCCACTGACAAAGCCATTGGCTTAAAATGTGTTTGGGCGTCACCTTGAGTGTGTAGGTTTAGTGCATAAAGGTGATTGGCTTTATTCCAAGTAGGAGATTGTTAGTCTTAGGTGGCCTACAAGACAATCTGACTATGTAAATCTCGTTCATTTATAAATAATATGGTATAATATTCAATATGTATAATTCGTTTTTATTATCGTCTCATAATGAAGTCCATGAATGTTTGCGATAGTGATTAGATTATGATGAGATCATACTAGTGAGATTGATCACTTAAACACACATATTCTTAATAGTTCCTAGTTGGAGAATATCCGAGAAGGACATCGGATATCCGGTTAGACTAGTACAGATTACTCCTGTAAGGATCGTGACCTTCGGATCCGGTTTTCGGGATCGGACTTTGTAGTTCTAACCTTGGGTGAGGACGGAGGTTCTGAGTTTATTCGCGTTAGGACGACGAGACGCGTTTTGAACGGCGTCCACCGTCGCAGACGCATTTCATGTTTTGCCACGTGGGTGCCACGTGGGCTGGCTTCGGGCCGCGAGGGTACGGCCCTGTCTTGTCGACCTGAACAGCGTCCACGTGTGTCGACGCCTTTCAGACTGCGACTCTGGGTTGTCAGAGTACGGCCCTGACATATCGTCTGAACGGCGTCTGCCTTGAACGACGCGTTTTAGAGTCCTGTCAGAACAGCGGTCACATCAACTGATTGGCGTCCGTGGATGTCGACGCGTTTTAGCCAGTCTCTGGTTAACCCCGCGAGCCCTCCTTCTTTCCCTCATTTTCTCCTCTCTTCCTCTCTTTCCCCTCCGGCGAACCCGACGGCGATCTCTCATCCTCCCTCTTTTCCTCCCACCATTTCGTCTCTCCCTCCACTCCATCCTCTACCTAGCTCCTACCACTACCACCTCCAGTTCCACTGCGGCGTTCTACTCTCCGGACGGCGGCCGACGTCACGGGGGAGCGAGGACGACCACGGCGGTACCGGCGGCGGCGTGGGGCGAGTCGGGTGGACGTCTTGAAGCTCGGAGGCGTTCAAGTATCCGGTAGGGTGACGGTTCCCCTTAGCATCGCGTTTTAGACCATGTTTACCCAATTTTAAGCTTGTTTGGATCCTTGGTTTCGGGGGGTAGAATGAGCATGTTTAGGAGTTCTTTTGATAACATGGGGGATTTCTATGAAAGTGTTGTTTGTGGATAGCTTTGCTCCTCTTTTTCCTCCATTTTCGGAGTTGTTTGGGGTTGGATAGGGAGCCCTCGGGCTCAGGCGACTCTGGTTCCTGGGGATGAAACACGTCGTGTAACGACCCGCCATCCTATGACCGGAGACCCGGTCACTAAATGGATGTCGGCCCATTAACAGAAGGTTCACACCCGGATCTTATGCACTCATCTGGAGGAGTAAGCGTTAAACAAGATTAAATATAACATTCACACGGACTACAGGGAGGTACAGTGCGCAGGAAGTAAAGTAATAATGTCCGTACACAGTCCAACAATAATTACATGTCCAACAAATTAATTAAGTACAGGCAGAAGTAAAATACAACAACATCGGGGCATACCCCGGAACTGAGATAGCTGATGGTCCGTACACCAAGAAGAACACCACGCGCCGCCACTTGCCACGAGGTCCACACCTGAAAACCGCAGGGAGTGAGCCACACCAGAACTGGGCTCAGTAGGGATCATCCGATCCCTTGCCTCCCACTCACACACCCACAAGTGCAATAACAAAGATACAGGTGATAAGGCAAGTAAAGCTGTAGCACGCTACTCCTAAAAATCTCAATATGAATCATATGCATTCGAAATGTAACTTGCATAATTCTCAAATCATTATATCAAGGAGCCTACAACTCATGTCTCGGTAAAACACGTCAACCACGTCACCGAAAGTGGGAAACACCGACCCGCTGAGACCAAACAGTAACCCCTCGGATGGCCCGCAGGCTACCTCGGCGGCTACTCCTTCCCCCAGCACATACAGACCCGCTGAGACCAAACAGTAATCCCTCGGAGAGCACGCTGGCTACTCCGACCCAACTGGCTCAGGTGGTTACTCCTTCCCCGAGCACGAGGTGACACTCCAGAAGGTACCACTCCGACACCGGTACAAGCTAGCTAATCCCGGGGTTCACCAGGTGACCCTCTTTACTAGGCGTCACCCCGCCACTGCTCCCGTCAGCGCTGTGTCCCTCCGCACCGACACAGGGTGTAGAACGCTACAACAGCTGTCACTCTAGGTCCACCGAAACAGAAACACGGCACGGTGCGATCCGGTCACGGAAGAAGTCCACGGTCGCACGACACCCCACGCAGTGTCATCCGGTCACGAAGAGTTCAGCACATCGAATAAGCTAACAGTATGCATTAACCGACTATCTAGCAGTGTAAACACATTTTACTGGCATGAATTAGTGTTGTTCTGTATTGAATCGCGTCGCCCAAGGCCGACGCCATTCAATACCCCTAAACTGGTTCATGAAATGCCGGCCTCAGAATCTGGCCTAAAAGGCGTCGACCACAGTGGTCGCCTTTTAAAAGGCGTCAACATCCTCAGACGCCGTTCACACCGAAAATCCGGGAATTCCAGAAAACATTAATCAGGGGATTTCTGCCTTAAAAGGCGTCATGGTCACCCGACGCTTTTCCGAATTGCGTCGTCCACCCACGACGTCTTTTAGTCCCAGAATCCCCGAACTAAGTCCCTCAGTCGGGGTGATTTCCTGCCTAAATGGCGTCATGATGGTCCGACGCTCTTCTGAAAGGCGTCGTCCATCCATGACGTCATTTAGCGCTAAGATCACAGACTCCTGAAACCTCGAACAGGGGAATTTCTGTCCTAAAAGGCGTCGTAATGCCCTGACGTCCTTCTAAAAGGCGTCGACCAGGCACGACGCCGTTTAGCGCCAGAAACCTGGTTCCCTGGTTCGATCCGAGGGTTTCTCCCTTAACCCAAAACATCCCGAAAAAGCCCCAAAACGGAAAGGGGGAGGAAGAGAAGTTGATCCACCATAAACATGCCACAAAACCACATACACGAACACGGCCATACCCAGAAGAACACCCCCTAAACATGCTCAATCTAGCCCAAACCACATTAAGACACGCCTAGGAAAGCACGAGTAACTCATACAAGGTTCGTCCCCCTACCGGATGCTTGAACTCCTCCTGGCTCCGTGTCGCCCAACCGCCACGCCGCAGACCGCCGCCGGTACCCCCGAGAACGCCGTCACTCCGCCGGGACGTCGGCCGCCGTCCGGAGAGTGGAGCGCCGCGAAGGAAGTGGTGGTGGCAGAGGTGAGAAGTAGGGAGGCGTTGGAGTGGTGGAAGAGGAAGAAGAGGGAGGGAATGGGGAAGAGAGGGATCGGAGGAGGCGGAGAGGGAGAGGAGAGAGAGTGAGAGGTGAGAAATGAGGGAAAGAAAGGAGGGCTCGCGGGGGTCATCAGGAACTTCCTAAAACGCGTCGACATCTACGGACGCCTATGAGGTGATGTGACAGCCGCTCTGACGAGATTCTGAAACGCGTCGTCCAACACAGACGCTATTCAGACAACTTGCCAGGGCCGTACTCTGACACACCCAGAGTCGCAGTCTGAAAGGCGTCGACCCACACGGACGCCGTTCAGACGACCTGACAGGACCGTACCCTCGCGGCCCAAGGCCAGAACACGTGGCACCCACGTGGCAGAACCTGAAACGCGTCAGCCACGGTGGACGCCGTTTAAAACGCGTCTCGAAGTCCTGACGCGATTCGACTCAGAACCTCAGCCCCTCACAAGGGTTAGAATAACAGGGTCCGACCCGAAAACCGGATCCGAAAGTCCCGGTCATTACACGTCGTGCATGGACGACGCCTTTTTGAAGGGCGTCGAGCCATCACGACGCCTTTTAAGCCAGGAATCACCTGACAGAGAGTCTGCCAGTTCGGGAATTCTGTGACTAAAAGACGTCTTGGGTGAACGACGCGTTTTCGAATGACGTCGGTTAACCATGACGCCTTTTTAAAGGCAGAAATCCCCTGAGTAAGGGCCTTGGAAATTTCGGATTTCTGTGTTGAATGGCGCCTGAGGATGTCGACGCGTTTTAAAAGGCGACCACTGGTGTCGACGCCTTTTAGGGCCTGATTCTGAAGACTGTTTTATATAAACCTGTACATGGAGTCTGAATGGCGTCGACCTTGGGCGACGCGATTCAGGACAGAACAACATTAATTCATGCCAGTAAAACGTGTTCATACTGCTAGACATTCGGATAGTGCATACTCTAGTGTACATAGATTCTTCGGGACCGGATGGCACCGTGTTGTGTGCCGTGCGATCGCGGGCTTTTCACGTGACCGGGTCGTACCGTGCCGGGTTTTGGTGGTTTTGTGTTACTGTGGACCTGGAGTGACATTGTAGCGTTTTATCACCCTGTGCTGGTGGGGGCGTGAGCACAGCGCCGGTGGGGGCGTGGGCGGGGTGACGCCTAGTGAGAGAGGGTCACCTGGTGAACCCCGGGGTCAGCTAGTACCGGTGTCGGAGTGGTACATTCGGAGAGTCACTCATGCTGAGGGAAGGAGTAGCCACCTGAGCCGGTTGGGCCGGAGTAGCTAGTGTGCTATCCGAGGGGTTACTGTTTGGTCTCAGCGGGTCGAGGTTTCTTCACCGTTGTTGTGTGGTCGGCGGGTTCTATCGAGGCGATAGTTGTGGATTTCCTAGTCGGCTGGTTTAATATATGCATGTTTATATATTACGATTGCATGTGATTTCACGTTAGGAATTAGGAATCGTATCTCTTGTGCTTATCACCTTTTCTGTTAGCTGTACCTTGCACTTGTGGGTGTGTGTGCGTGGGCAGTGGGGATCGAAGGATCCCTACTGAGTCTTGTCTTTGAGACTCACCCTCTACGGTTTTCAGGTGAGGACTCCCAGCAGACTTAGCGAGGAGAGTGCGGCCGTGAGTTGAGCACCGTCAGCAGTTGTTCCGGGGTATGCCCCGACGTAGTTGTTATTTTTATTTCTGGCCTGTACATTTAATTATTTCCTTTATGTTAGAATATGTAATTATTTGCTGTATCGAGTCGCATTGTAATAATTTAATTCCTGCACTTTTACTTCTGTTCAATGCGATGTGAATGTTTAGCTTAGTTTATTATTTATCTCCCAGACATGATTTGATCCTGGTTCGGTTCCAAATTAATGATTCGGTACCCATTTAGTAATCGGATCCCCGATTATAGGGTGGCGGGTCGTTACAGTTGGTATCAGAGCATACGGTCTAGCAAATAAATAAATAACTAGGTTAAATATCATAAATTTGGCAAATAAGTACATTATTCCGTACAGGCGCGGCGGTAGCATAGGCTTTAGGAATCTAATTAGAACTTTTTGATTTTGTAATTGTAGGCGAGTAGATGGCTCTCAGAAGGAGGATGCCAGTTATTCGAGAGCAGGGAGATGTCCCTAGTGGGTCCGAGGCCGGGAGGCCGAGTGTTGAGCAGTTCATGGAGGCGATGATGGATACTATGGCTCGTTCTCAGACGCGAGACCCTAGTGAGAGTTCTAGTGCGCGGGGAGGATCCACAGCTACCCTTGAGAGGTTTCTGAAGCTGAGGCCACCTCACTTCACCGGTCGTCCCGACCCTGACGAGGCCATCCACTGGCTTAGAGAGATAGAGAAGGCTTTTGACACCATGGATTGTGCTGCAGTAGAGCGGACATGCTGTAGCGCCTATGACTGGTGGACCACTTTGAAGAGTTTGTCCTACGAGGACAGGAGTCTTAGGGAAATTTCATGGGAGACATTTGTTAAGGAGTTTAATGCACAGTATTTCCCTAGACACCTCCATAGGGCCAAGGAGAGGGAGTTCATGGATCTGACACAGGGGAGCATGACAGTACTTGAGTACCAGGCGAAGTTTGCTTCGCTAGGTAGGTTCGTGCCTTTCATATATGGGGACGAGGAGCGTCGTACTGAGAGGTTCGTTGACGGGCTGAGGCTCAGTTTGACGAACTTCGTGGCGTCTCACTGTTGCATGGATCTGGCTTCCGCGGTTAGATGTGCGGCAGCAGTAGAGGCTCAGCAGGTCCAGTCGGCCCGGGAGAGAGGACAAACTGCTCAGGGGCCAATGCGTGGCAAGGGTAAGGCAGCAGCAGCGGCCCCTTCTGCTGGATCGGGATCGTCGTCACTCGGCTCCCGATTCAGGAGATTCTTCAGGGGTGGTGGCAGCAGTAGTGGCAGTAGCGGCAGCAACAGGCCCGGGCAGGGTCAGCAGAGTCAGTCTGTATCCAGTGCACCACAGGGCCCAGCTCAGAGGCCTCCGGCAGTCTGTCAGCACTGTGGGGGTACCCATGGCGGGACTCAGTGTCCCACTCTCACCAGGAGATGTTTCGCATGCGGCCAGCAGGGCCACTTGGCGAGGCAATGCCCGCAGGGGTATGGTCAGGGTCATGGTTCAGGCGAGCAGAAGAAGCCGAGGACCCAGGGGAGAGTGTTAGCTATCACCAGGAGGGAGGCTCGCGCGTCCAACTTGGTGGAAGGTACACTTTCTATCCTTGGGAACTCCGCACACGTATTGATTGATTCGGGTGCTTCGCATTCTTTTATTTCTGAGCAGTTCTTAGATATCCTTTCTGCGCCTGTTGTTGAGTTATCTGATGGGTTGATGGTGGATGTTCCTTCTGGAGACTATTTGATATCTTATAACTGCTTGAGGAATGTTCCCTTGACCATTGAGGGTCATGTGCTCCCTGCCCAGTTGGTTGTGCTTGCCATTCGAGACTTTGATGTCATCCTGGGTATGGATTGGTTGGAAGCCTTTTATGCAGAGGTGGACTGCCACAGGAAGAGGGTGCGATTCTCCATTCCGGACATCCCGACCTTCTTCTTCCAAGGTATTAGGCTTTCTTCCCGAGGTATTCTTATTTCTGCCTTTAAGGCACGGAGGTTGCTTGATGGTGGCTGTGAGGCTTTCCTTGCCTCTGTTGTTGTCTCCGATGTCCGGGTTAGTCTCAGCCCTGAGGAGGTACCTGTTGTGTGTGAGTTCATCGATGTATTTCCTGAGGAGCTGCCTGGCCTTCCTCCTCAGCGAGAGGTCGAATTCACCATCGAGCTTGCACCAGGTACGGCGCCCTTGTCTAAGGCCCCGTATCGAATGGCGCCAGCCGAACTCGCTGAGTTGAAGGCGCAGTTGCAGGAGCTGCTGAATAAAGGTTTCATTCGCCCCAGTACATCCCCATGGGGTGCTCTAGTCCTGTTTGTTAGAAAGAAAGATGGTTCTCTGAGGTTGTGCATTGACTATAGGCAGCTGAACCAGGTAACGATAAAGAATAAATACCCACTTCCAAGGATTGATGATTTGATGGATCAGCTGCAGTCCGCGAAGGTATTTTCCAAGATCGACTTGAGATCCGGATATTATCAGATGAGGATCCGGGATGTTGATGTTAGCAAGACAGGCTTCAGAACTCGGTATGGACATTATGAGTTTTTGGTTATGCCCTTTGGCCTGACCAATGCTCCGGCGGCCTTTATGGAGCTGATGAACCGAGTCTTCAGGACTTATCTGGATCAGTTTGTGGTTGTGTTTATTGATGATATCCTAATCTATTCTTCTTCTGAGGAAGAGCATGCCACCCATCTTCGGGCGGTATTGCAGGTCCTGAGGGAGCATCGACTTTATGCCAAGTTCAGCAAATGTGAGTTTTGGCTAGATGAGGTGCATTTCCTCGGGCATGTTATTTCTGGCGATGGTATCGCAGTGGATCCAGCCAAGATCGAAGCAGTGATGGATTGGAGCAGGCCGACTTCAGTGACTGAGATCAGAAGCTTTCTGAGGCTTGCCAGTTATTACAGGCGGTTTGTTCAGGGATTTTCTTCGATAGCAGCCCCCTTGTCGAGATTGACTCGAAAGGGAGTTCGCTTTGTGTGGACCGAGGATTGTGAACAAAGTTTTATTGAGTTAAAGAACCGTCTCACGTCAGCCCCTGTACTGGTGCTTCCATCTGGATCAGGTGGATTTGTGGTTTACTCCGATGCGTCCCGTCGAGGTTTGGGCGGAGTTTTAATGCAGCATGGCAGGGTAGTGGCTTATGCTTCTCGACAGCTGAAGAAGCATGAAGAGAACTATCCTACTCATGATTTGGAGCTGGCAGCTGTGGTGTTTGCACTCAAAATCTGGAGGCATTATTTATATGGGGAGAAATTCCAGGTGTTCACGGATCACAAGAGTTTGAAATATGTGTTCACTCAGAGGGACGTAAATTTGAGGCAGCGAAGATGGATGGAGTTCATTAAGGATTATGACTTTGACCTTTCTTATCATCCGGGCAAAGCGAATGTGGTGGCAGACGCTGAGTCGGAAGACGGTCATGTCATACCTTATGATTCAGGAGTGGAAATTATTCGAGCAAGTAGTGGAATCTTCCTTTAGGGTTCCACGTGAGGATGATAGAGCCGTGCTGGTCAGTTTGACTGTGAAACCAGCTGTGTATCATGCAGTTATTGAGGCTCAGAGGGCAGATGTTGAGCTACCACAGATCCTCCAGAGGTCAGAGGTGGAGTTATGGGACGACGGTACGGTCAGGTTCAGAGGTAGACTTTATGTTCCGACCGAGGAGGACGTGCGCAGATGTGTTCTTGATGAGGCGCACCGTTCGAGATATGCAGTGCATCCGGGCTCGACTAAGATGTATCATTGTCTGAGGAGGCACTTCTGGTGGCCCGGTATGAAGAAAGATATAGCCGAATATGTAGCCAGATGCATGACTTGTCAGCAGGTTAAGGCCGAGCATCAGAGACCTGGTGGATTGCTACAGCCCTTGCCGATTCCAGAGTGGAAATGGGAGCATGTGACGATGGACTTCGTGATGGGATTGCCTACATCCCCTAGCAGGAGAGATGCCATCTGGGTCATCGTGGATCGGCTGACTAAGTCAGCACACTTCCTAGCTATTAGGAAGGACTGGTCAGTCGGCAAGTTGGCAAAGTTGTTTGTAGACCGGATCATCTCTCTGCACGGGGTGCCTTTGTCTATTGTATCAGATCGAGATCCAAGGTTTACTTCCAGATTCTGGAAGAGCTTTCAGTAGGCACTAGGCACTCAGTTGGCTTTCAGCTCAGCCTACCATCCCGAGACTGACGGGCAGTCGGAGAGGACTATTCAGACATTGGAAGATATGCTCAGAGCTTGTTGTCTAGACTGGGGAGGATCTTGGGAGCAGTATTTGTCTACAGTAGAATTTGCCTATAACAACAGTTACCATTCCAGTATCGGCATGGCGCCTTACGAGGCTTTGTATGGGCGACCGTGTCGATCTCCTGTATGTTGGTCCGAGATCGGTGAAAGGCAGATAGCAGGACCCGAGTTAGTGCAGCAGTGTGCTGAGATTGCCAGGTTAGTTCGGCAGAGGTTGACCGCAGCGCAGAGTAGGCAGAAGAGTTATGCTGACATCCGACGGAGACTGCTTGAGTTTGAAGTTGGGGACCATGTGTTTCTCCGAATCTCACCCTCCAAGGGTGTGATGAGATTCGGGAAGCGAGGCAAGCTGAGTCCGCGCTATATTGGGCCTTTTCCCATCCTTGCTCGGATTGGGGAAACCGCGTACCAGCTGGCCTTGCCGCCCAGTCTTACTGGGGTGCACGATGTGTTCCATGTTTCCTTACTGAGGAAGTATGTTCAGGATCCGTCCCATGTCCTGGACTTTTTAGAGTTGGAGGTCGCTGAGGACCTGTCTTTTCCAGAATATCCGATTCGTATCGAGGATCGCAGGGAACAGGTCCTTCGGAACAAGATTGTACCTTTGGTCAAGGTGATTTGGCAGTACCGCTCCGGAGGTGAGGCAACCTGGGAGCGTGAGGATGAGATGCGAGAGCAATTCCCTTACCTCTTTTCATAAGTTTCCTTGTGAACTTGTATCCCTGTTTAACTTTGTTAATTCTAAGTAGTAAATTTCGGGGACGAAATTCTTTTAATGGGGGGAGATTTTAAGGATCGTGACCTTCGGATCCGATTTTCGGGATCGGACTTTGTAGTTCTAACCTTGGGTGAGGACGGAGGTTCTGAGTTTATTCGCGTCAGGACGACGAGACGCGTTTTGAACGGCGTCCACCGTCGCAGACGCATTTCAAGTTCTGCCACGTGGGTGCCACGTGGGCTGGCTTCGGGCCGCGAGGGTACGGCCCTGTCTTGTCGACCTGAACGGCATCCATGTGTGTCGACGCCTTTCAGACTGCGACTCTGGGTTATCAGAGTACGGCCCTGACATATCGTCTGAACGGCGTCTGCCTTGAACGACGCATTTCAGAGTCCTGTCAGAACAGCGGTCACATCAACTGATTGGCGTCCGTGGATGTCGACGCGTTTTAGCCAGTCTCTGGTTAACCCCGCGAGCCCTCCTTCTTTCCCTCATTTTCTCCTCTCTTCCTCTCTTTCCCCTCCGGCGAACCCGACGGCGATCTCTCATCCTCCCTCTTTTCCTCCCACCATTTCGTCTCTCCCTCCACTCCATCCTCTACCTAGCTCCTACCACTACCACCTCCAGTTCCACTGCGGCGTTCTACTCTCCGGACGGCGGCCGACGTCACGGGGGAGCGAGGACGACCACGGCGGTACCGGCGGCGGCGTGGGGCGAGTCGGGTGGACGACTTGAAGCTCGGAGGCATTCAAGTATCCGGTAGGGTGACGGTTCCCCTTAGCATCGCGTTTTAGACCATGTTTACCCAATTTTAAGCTTGTTTGGATCCTTGGTTTCGGGGGGTAGAATGAGCATGTTTAGGAGTTCTTTTGATAACATGGGGGATTTCTATGAAAGTGTTGTTTGTGGATAGCTTTGCTCCTCTTTTTCCTCCATTTTCGGAGTTGTTTGGGGTTGGATAGGGAGCCCTCGGGCTCAGGCGACTCTGGTTCCTGGGGCTGAAACACGTCGTGCATGGACGACGCCTTTTTGAAGGGCGTCGAGCCATCACGATGCCTTTTAAGCCAGGAATCACCTGACAGAGAGTCTGCCAGTTCGGGAATTCTGTGACTAAAAGACGTCTTGGGTGAACGACGCGTTTTCGAATGACGTCGGTTAACCATGACGCCTTTTTAAAGGCAGAAATCCCCTGAGTAAGGGCCTGGGAAATTTCGGATTTCTGTGTTGAATGGCGCCTGAGGATGTCGACGCGTTTTAAAAGGCGACCACTGGTGGCGACGCCTTTTAGGGCCTGATTCTGAAGACTGTTTTATATAAACCTGTACATGGAGTCTGAATGGCGTCGACTTTGGGCGACGCGATTCAGGACAGAACAACATTAATTCATGCCAGTAAAACGTGTTCATACTGCTAGACATTCGGATAGTGCATACTCTAGTGTACATAGATTCTTCGGGACCGGATGGCACCGTGTTGTGTGCCGTGCGATCGCGGGCTTTTCACGTGACCGGGTCGTACCGTGCCGGCTTTTGGTGGTTTTGTGTTACAGTGGACCTGGAGTGACATTGTAGCGTTTTATCACCCTGTGCTGGTGGGGGCGTGAGCACAGCGCCGGTGGGGGCGTGGGCGGGGTGACGCCTAGTGAGAGAGGGTCACCTGGTGAACCCCGGGGTCAGCTAGTACCGGTGTCGGAGTGGTACATTCGGAGAGTCACTCATGCTGAGGGAAGGAGTAGCCACCTGAGCCGGTTGGGCCGGAGTAGCTAGTGTGCTATCCGAGGGGTTACTGTTTGGTCTCAGCGGGTCGAGGTTTCTTCACCGTTGTTGTGTGGTCGGCGGGTTCTATCGAGGCGATAGTTGTGGATTTCCTAGTCGGCTGGTTTAATATATGCATGTTTATATATTACGATTGCATGTGATTTCACGTTAGGAATTAGGAATCGTATCTCTTGTGCTTATCACCTTTTCTGTTAGCTGTACCTTGCACTTGTGGGTGTGTGTGCGTGGGCAGTGGGGATCGAAGGATCCCTACTGAGTCTTGTCTTTGAGACTCACCCTCTACGGTTTTCAGGTGAGGACTCCCAGCAGACTTAGCGAGGAGAGTGCGGCCGTGAGTTGAGCACCGTCAGCAGTTGTTCCGGGGTATGCCCCGACGTAGTTGTTATTTTTATTTCTGGCCTGTACATTTAATTATTTCCTTTCTGTTAGAATATGTAATTATTTGCTGTATCGAGTCGCATTGTAATAATTTAATTCCTGCACTTTTACTTCTGTTCAATGCGATGTGAATGTTTAGCTTAGTTTATTATTTATCTCCCAGACTTGATTTGATCCTGGTTCGGTTCCAAATTAATGATTCGGTACCCATTTAGTAATCGGATCCCCGATTATAGGGTGGCGGGTCGTTACAACTCCTTCTCATATGATAAGGGTAACTGATCTCATAGTCACTTGTGTGGAGACACTAAGGTGAATCTGCAGGTGCTCATTAAAGAATGAGTTTAGAACTGATCCGACTGAATCGCTGGATGGTATTGTACCTCACTGTTAACTAGCTTGATTCTATTGTCACAGTTGCGTGGTTGGTCCTCGAACCTGAGACACCAAGGACACCATGTCAGTGGACTTCTGTGCTTTGACCTTGGTTTATGAATCTCTAATCACTGGATTCTAAACAGCAAGGATCGGGTACAGTGGAATACCGTCGAAGAGAATTGAGTGTCAATAAGGAATCATTTGATCTCGATACTTAGAGAGAGAATGCTTTAGGAAGGATGTACATAAGTCCATGGCTAGGGCAGACAATAATATCGGGAAAGGAGTTTTTCGATATTATACAGCAACATCCGATCCAAGTGAGTTGACCGGTTAGGGTTTGAAATTACACTATACCTTGGGTTGATTCGAGAGCATGGTACGAATGAAGGATTATATCCACGTGGTAATTATCGGCGTAAAGGTTCCAAGAGTGGGTTACTTAACCCCAATACTTTTCGGGTTCATGCGGTGGTGCTTGGCACCTAACGTGATCGGAGGCCCGATCGAATTTGATGTGCGATATTAATTTGATTGATTAATTAATTAATATGAGTTATTAATTGATTAATCAGGCTAGTGAGGAATCACTGGGCTTATTGTGCCATTAACCGGACTAGTTACTGGGCTAAAGGGTCAGATGCAAATGATTCTTAAGGCGATGGATAAATAAGTGAGATTTATATTAACCGGGGTTTTTTGTGAAAAATCACGCGGTTAGTATAAAATGTAGTGAACGGGCTGAGTAGACCATGCTGTTGCTCAACCCTGGCTGCCCCCTCCTCTCTTCCTCTCTCTCTCTGGCGCCCAAGGCCAGACACGTTCTCCGGGTCCGCTTCGCGGCTTCTCTGACTCCCGTCCGACGAAAAATCGTTAGCGCATTGCGGCGAACGTTGTGGCGAACGGTGGAAGCTCCTTGCGCTGCGAAGAACGAGGAACTGTAAGGATATCCACTGCGAGGAGGATCGTGTAGACTTCGCTAGAGGTCGGGCGCTTGCGCAACTAGTGGTGTTGCACCGACGGATCCGAACGGTTGCAGATTCGAATTCGCACGCGATAAGAATTCGATTATCTGATAATCATTCTTAGTTCTTCGAAACGGAAAAACGGATCCCAGTATTAAATTTTAATTTCCACTACGTGAGCGATCTGAAGAAACATGAGAACCCAACAATGTACAACATTGTACACGGCCTGATGTGGCATATGCTCCTAGTGTTACGAGCATATTTCAGGTTGATCCAGGCGAAGTGTACTGAAAGGTAGTAAAATGTATCCTTAAGTACTTGATAAGAACTAATGATATGTTTCTTATCTATGGAGGAGGCGACTTGAAACTGTGAGGCTTCACTGACTCGAGTTTGCAGTCAGATCCAGATGATAGCAAGTCTACATCTAGATTTGTGTTTACTTTGAACGGAGGCGCAGTGTGCTAGAAGAGTTCTAAATAAGAAACCACTGTAGATTCGACGATTGAAACTGAGTACATCGCTACAGCTGAAGCCGCCAAGGAAGTTGTGTCGTTGAAGAAGTTCATCACCGACCTTGGCATAGTTCCCTGCATCTCTGATCCTCTTCTGCTGTTTTGCGACAACAATGGGGCTATTGCACAAGTGAAAGATCTGCAGTCTCATCAGAAATCAAACGATATTCTGAGGCACTTTCATCTCATCAGAGAGATCATTTCTAGAGGAGATGTAGTGGTGGAAAGAGTTCCATCTGCCGATAATGTAGCAGATCCACTGACAAAGCCACTGGCTAAAAATGTGTTTGAGCGTCACCTAGAGTGTATAGGTTTAGTCCAAGTGGGAGATTGTAAGTCTTAGGTGGCCTACAAGCTAATTTGACTCTGTAAATCTCATTCATTTATAAATAATATGGCATAATATTTATTATGTATAATTCGTTTTGATTTTTGTCTCATAATGAAGTCCGTTAATGTGTGCGATACCAATCAGATTATGATGAGATCATAATAATGAGACTGATCACTTAAACACACATATTCTTAATAGTTCCTAGTCGGAGGATATCTAAGAAGGACATTGGATATCTGGTTAGACTAGTATAAATTACTCATGCTGATATGGTGAGGGTGAATGATCTCATAGTCACTTGTGTGGACACTAAGGCGAATCTGTAGGTGCTCATTAAAGAATGAGTTCACTGAACTGATCCGATTGAATCGCTAGGTGGTGTAGTACCTTACTGTCAACCAGTTTGATTCTTTTGTTGTAGTTGCGTGGATGGTCCTCGGACCTGTGACACCAAGGACACCTTGTCGATGGACTTTTGTGCTTTGACCTTGGTTTATGAATCTCTATCCACGGGATTCTAAACAGCCAAGGATCAGGTACAGCAGAATACCGTCGAAGGGAATTGAGTGTTAATATGGAATCATTCGCTCTCGGTACTTAAAGAGAGAATGCTCTAGGAAGGATGTGCAGAAGTCCCTGGCCAGGGCGGACGATAATATTAGGAAAGGAGTTTTTCGATATTGTTCAGCAGCATCGGATCCAAGTGAGTCGACCGGTTAGGGTTTGACGGTGCACCATATCCTGAGTTGACTTGAGAGCATTATACGTTGAAGGATTATATCCACATGGCAATTGTTAGCGGAACTGTTCCAAGAGTGGGTTATTTAACCCCAATACCTTCCGAGTTCACGCGGTGTTGCTTGGCACCCAACGTGATCGGAGGCCCGTTCGAATTTAATGTACGGCATTAATTCGGTTGATTAATTGATTAATATGAGTTATTAATTAATTAATCAAGTGAGTGAGAAATCACTGGGCTTTATGGGCCGTTAATTGGACTGGTAATTTGGCCTAGAAGGTCACACGCAAATAATTCTCAAGGCGATGGATTCAAAAGTGGGCTTTATATTAACCGGAAGTTTTGATGAAAAATCACGTGATTAATATATAATGTATCCTTTCTCAACTTACATCTCCTTATACACCCCTAAAATGAATGGTGTATCAAAAAGGAGGAATCACACATTAATGGAAATGGTGTGATGGATGATGAGTACATCCAAATTGCCAGTGTACTTTTGGGGATATGCTGTTACCTCGGCTATGTATATCTTAAACAAGGTACCCAGCAAATCTGTTACATCCACTCCATATGAGATATGGAATGGAAGGAAACCAGACCTTAAATATGTTAAAGTGTGGGGATATCCTACTCATGTCAAAAGACATGATATAGATAAGCTAGAGTCCAGAACTGACAAATGGAAGTCCAGAACTGACAAATGCAAATTTGTAGGATATTCGAAGGAAACTTACGGATATTACTTTTATCATCCTGGCGAACGAAAGATGTTTGTAGCTAGGAGAGCTGTCTTTTTGGATGAAGATTATATTCTCCAAAAGGACAGTGGGAGTAAAGTAACTCTAGAAGAAATTCCAGACCCACAAACTGTGAATGACTCATCAGATGAACTGTTAATTTTTGAACCTATTCAAGAAAGTATACAAGAACCTCGTAGGTCTGAAAGAGTACCTAAACCACCTGAAGGATATATAGGACATATAAATTTGGATGGTTCTAGGATACTCTATAATGAGGATGATGAACTCATATGATAAGGGTAACCGCGCCTTTTGGAAATCCGGGAGACTCCTGTAAGCCGCCACCACCAGGTCCCAAGAGATCCTAATCCTCATTGTGCCCTGCATTGTCCAAATAATTGATTAAATTCATTGACAAAACATTAATAATCAATTTTTAGAAGATTAATCACCATTTTTGAAAGGCGTCGAGTAAGGTAGATGCGTTTCAAAAGGCGTCCCTGTCTCCAGACGCCATTCACCACAGGTTCTGAGAACCTGTAGTGGAGCTCCCCTTCCCCCAAAAATTGAAATTCAACTATAAATAGAGTGTTCTCGAGGTTCACCAAGCGTGGGCCGGCGTCCTCAGCCGGTGCCGCCCCTGCATCTCCTTCCTGAGTCGCGGGTGGAGCCTCCTCGGCGTCCATAAAGGCCCCCAACTCCGCGAGTGCCTCCGCTTCGGCCAGTGCTGTTTCAGAGTTTTCTTCATGTAGTTCCACCACCTCGACGGCGGCAACCCGTTGGCGTTTACCACTAAGCCTGCTCGGCCCTCCTTGTTCCATTACGAAGGGAAGAAAAAGGAAACCCAGTAGAGAAGAGGGAGAGGAGAAGAAAGAGAACCCAAGAGAGTTAAGAGATGAGAAAGGAGGTTGAAGAGGAGATGGCTGGTGGTAGAGAAGGTCGCCGGAGTCGGAGAAGATTGCCGGAGACACAGGAGAAGGAGGAGAATCGCCGGAAGCCCATAGTGATCACCGGAGAAGGAGGTGCGAGAAAGTGGAGAGGAGAATGAGGAAGAAAGGGGCTCGGCTCGCGCGACCCTATTTGAATTGGTTAAATCACGTCTTGGGACTGCGACGCCATTCAGTGGCGCACAAACTGAGACAGCAACAGAAATTTTTGAAATTGCTTAGACGCGTCCCACATGGGCGACGCCTTTTAGACTTTACCGCCTCTTTTGGTTACAATCGTACCACGGAAGTACGGAGTAATAAGAGATACGGGTCTCCTCAGGAGGACGCGATTCAGTAGATTAATGGTTGGAAATCTCTGGAAAATAGGAGAGAGAATGAGAAAGGCGTCTCCCTGACAAAACGCAATTATGGCTGTTTAAGGATTAAATACTTAATTTTTGGAAATCGGATTGGATTGAAACACGTCTCCCTGAGTCAATGCGATTTTAATTAAATTAGCCCGAACCTTGATATTTTAAAGAAAAATCACAATTTTATTCAAGGAAAATTTTCAGAATTGCACGATATTAAAGAAAAATTTTATTGCAATAAAGGAATAATTTTTCAAGAAAATAAAGCAAAGTACATCAAATTGGAAGATAAGATTGAAGAGCTTTTAAGGTCTGATTTTCTTAAGCACTTTTACATATGATTTCCATAGTTCTCGATTGGCTTCATGAGAAAGTTTTACACGATGGGTGAACCCGATGTTCCACAAAGTAGCAATGAGTTCTGTCGCCTCAAAGTCTTCGTCAGTACCTAAAGTCTACTTCTTGATTGGAGAAAGAGAAGATATTTCTGGGAATTCATAGTACGGCATACCAAGTTAAGGATGACAGCGATGTGGATTATAGAGAACGAACTCGGTCGCCCTAATCAGTCGGAGCTCTGTGCCAACACCACGACGCATGCAAACTATCTTTTCCATAAGAGCAAGTGGTGTGGATTCGAATCCAGTCTTTGGCATAGCTTTGAAATAAGCACGCCAGTCAGCTCGAGTCTTGAAGTTGGGCACCCGATTGGTCATGTTGTCGTTGAACTTCACAATGTTGGCAATATGGAAGATAGGACTTTGCTGATACATCTGAGATATCTTTGGAACGTCTTCTTATTATGGTTGAATTTGAAGTAGAATTCTACCTATAAAGCTAAGAGAAACATGCTGCCATTAGAAAGTTGACCCGTAGAAACTGTAGAGAGCCCACTGTACTATGTTGATCTGCTTTCCTTCAAAGATCCCATTAATTGCACTGATCTGATCATTTTCTAGAACATTATCTTGGGTAGGGAATAGTAGTGCTCCAGCTAAGCATATAGTGAACGTCTTCATCACATTCTCTGTTTCTTCATCTTTGAGATTTTCTATCTTCTTCAGAGTCCATTCAACTAACTTAGTAAGATTGATCCCCTTCTTAGTAAGACAGCCTTGAATTTCCTTTTGATTCTTCATGATCTTTTCTAGCACTTGTTGACTTGTGATCTTTTCCCTCATGAGCATCATATCATTCAAATCAAGTTCATCATTGTTAACTTTGAGCTTAGGAAGACCTAATAAGAGTTCGGCTTCTTCTAAGAGGACAGTGGCTTCGAACGTGGCGAAAAGAAAGGTATGAGTTTGAGGGTGCCATAGCTCGATCAAAGCGCCCACCGCAGCCCAATCTATGCTTGTGCTTTTGTAATGTTTGGCATGGATGATCAACCCTTGGATATGCCATTTAGATATATAAGATTGCATGGAGAGATTGATCTTATTAACAAGTTTTTGGACCCATGGAAGTGAAGAAAATCTTCTTGAACTGGGGAAGAAAGGATATCCCTAGATGAAGAGAAAAGAATTTGGAATAGTTCTATCTTACTTATTGAAGAATTGAGAATTTGGAAAACATGGAAAAGGAAGTGAAAGAGAGAGAAGAATTTATTAAAAGAGAGATTAGCTTACTTATAAGTTAGGATCTTGCCCACTTAGATGATCTTTCACTTCAGAGAGCTTTTCAATCGTCTTCCTCATCCTTTTGCTTGAAGAATCTTATGAAGAATTCGCCATCCTCCTCGAATAAATTCAATTCTTCCTTGATTTCTCCTTGTTCTTCCCTTCTTGTTCTTGAGTTTTGGAAAGAATCATTTAGCTTTCCCTCTTGGTTGCTTATTGTAATGTTTTGATATGAAGAAAGGAAGGTTTTATAGAGGAATTTGCAAGATTGGGAAGCCCTTTCCGAATTAGAAGAGGGATGTGCATTGAAGAAAAGTGGAGTACGGATTAGAGTCAGAACAGAGAATTGTTTCTGTAAGCTAAATGGCATCTGGATGAGGCGACGTCATTTAAATGACGTTTTTGAACAACGACGTCATTTTATCAGTTTCCTGAATTTCTGTTATTTATCCAAGAATTTCATAATTGCATGATATTTAATGATTATTGATTATTTGATTTGAAATTACTGATGAAATCTAAGTGCAGGCAATTCAACGAAAAAAAAAATGAAGCTGGAATTTCACTAAAGATCCTACTGTGGGAGTTCATGAGTCCCTACCGTGACTAAAAAGATAGTTATCTCTATCCTTGTATTCTTTTATACAATTGATTTGCTTGGCATTACTATATGATAAATATTTATTAGAGTATAACAAGGACCTGGTGGTTTTGATGAAACTAGAATTTGAGTTACCCTTTAACAAAAACAATGATAATTCCATAGGATTCTTAATCGCATGGATAGGCCGCTAGATTGTTAATTGATGGGGACGATGGTTTCGCTTTTGTGAAACATTGCGTGGACAAACGAGCTTCGGCTTAGTACTGAATTACAAGACTGGTGTCTTGACTCATCAATGACAATTTAACAATATTATCTTTGATTAATTTATATTTTATTTCATCTTATTTTCATTTTAGCCCAGCATGCATCATGTAAGACTTTGAAACAATTGTGATCAAAAGTAATTTTTGATTAAATTTCAGACCATTGATCAAATAAATTTTAATGTGATATGAAATATTTCACTCCGGTTTGACCTCTCAATCATCTTTGAGGTTTCCTTGAATATATCTTTAGAATTCTATCCTTATTTGGATTCCTTATCTCAAAATTTTCTTATTTCCTTTTTGGCGATAACAACTTTTTGATCTTGTTAACAAGTTTATGGACCCATGGAAGTGAAGAAAATCTTCTTGGACTGGAGAAGAAAGGATATCCCAAGATGAAGAGAAAATAATTAGGAATAGTTCTATCTTGCTTATTGAAGAATTGAGAATTTGGAAAACATGAAAAAGGAAGTGAAAGAGAAAGAAAAATTGATTAGAAGAGAGATTAGCTTACTTGTAAGTTAGGATCTCGCCCACTTAGATGATCTTTCACTTCAGGGTGCTTTTCAATCGTCTTCCTTATCCTTTTGTTTAAAGAATCTTGTGAAGAATTTGCCATCCTCCTCGAATAAATTCAATCCTTGATTTCTCCTTGTTCTTCCCTTCTTGTTCTTGAGTTTTGGAAAGAATCCTTTAGCTTTCCCTCTTGGTTGCTTATTGTAATGTTTTGATATGAAGAAATGGAGGTTTTATGAAGGAATTTGCGAGATTGGGAAGCCCTTTCCGAATTGGAAGAGGGATGTGCATTGAAGGAAAGTGGAGTTCGGATTGGAGTCAGAACAGAGAATTGTTTCTGTAAGCTAAATGGCGTTTGGACGGGGCGACGTCATTTAAATGATGTCTGTAAACAGCGACACCATTTCATCAGTTTCCTGAATTTCTGTTATTTATCCAAGAATTCCATAATTGCATGATATTTGATAATTATTGATTATTTGCTTGAAGTTACTGACAAAATTTGAGTGTAGGAAATATCAAGAAATGAAAATGAAGTTGAAAATTTCACTAAGGTCCCACAGTAGAAGTTCATGAGTCTCCGCCAAGACTAAAAAGACTGTCAGAACAAGAACTAGTGAAGATGATTGTTGCCAACGCCACTCCCCAGTATAAATTGGTATTGACACTGAATAATCTGACCACCATGGCAGATTTGTACGAGAGGGCGCGTTATGCTCAAAACGCGTTCAAGGATTGCACTTTTGCCAGTGTTTTTGACCCCCATAGACCCAGTAGACCGCCACCACGAAAGCCTGTGATGCCAAATTCTTCTAGCATGGGTTCCACTACTGAAGGCACACTCTCTCATGAACAAATCACACTGTAAACTACAATAAACCGCAGTTCATGAGAAACCAACAGCAACAGCCACAGTATATAGGGCAGAGACCGCCAAATCAACAGGGTTTCAGGCTGCCTCAACAACCATACCAGCCAGCCTACAATCAGCCTCAGCAGCAGTATCAACAAACGTTCAATCAGTCATGTCAACAGTCGGCATATCATAATGTACCTCCACCAGGTGACTACAACCAACAAAGAAAACCGCTAGGCCCAAAGAGGGCATCTTATCCTCCACTCCCAGAATCTTTATTAGACATATTAAACGCCCTTATGGCAGCCAATGCTTTGGTTTTGGCAAAAGAGAAAACAGTTTGGCCCCAGAATGCTGATGCCTCTAGGTATTGTATCTTCCATAGGCAACCTGGGCATACAATAGATGCATGTTTCCAATTCAGGGACTACATCCAAGATCTGAATGAGCAAGGGGGTATTGAATGGGAGGAGATGAGAAAATATATAGCAGCTTTGAAGGTGAAAATACTACAGCAACAACAACAACAACAACCACCGCAGCAACAACAACAGCAAATGCAAAGAGCACCAGCACAGGCAGCAGCATCGCCAAATATGGGTATAGTGTAGGACCCATTGCGAGAGCATCAAAACTAGGTCATCCCAATTCTTATTAATAGCTGGTCTGAGGCCAACAGGGGGCAACAATGGAAGGTAGAGGAATCATCCTCTGTTTACTCAACAAGACATATCCCGAGTACCGCCGAGCAATTACCTCGCCGCATTCTCCGCATACCCAAACCAGAAACCATAACCATTACTCCTATACCAACACCCGCCTATCATAGACCCATTCCACCACCGACCTTCCTTAAACCCATTACTCCCTCTACTACCATATTTACTCCAGATAACCCCCCACCATCACCTAACCACCATGAACCCCTCATGCCATCCAAACCATTGCTCCGCATTCCCTTCCCCACATCACCAACACCAATTACCTATCCCCATACCATACAACCCTCCAAACCACTCATTCGTGTTCCAACATCTCTACTAAATAACCCACCATTGTCCATATATAAACCCATTACCCCCTCCAAACCTCTAATTAACCTGGCAATACTCAAAATATCACCTTCCAATGATGATCAGCAAGCGCGCCGGAGTGGGAGAATTTTCAACAAAGTCTTTCCTTAATCCACAGTCAAAGACGGACCACCACAGCTTCCAAAGGAACTATAGAATGAAGAGAGTGCACCTAGCACTCCATATGATCTGTTGAAACACCTAGACAGCACACCGGTACGCATCTCAGTGCTCGAGTTGATCAAAAAATCTAAAACCCACCAAGAAGCTTTAATGGAATATCTCAAAAGAGTTATGGTCAATGAGGATGTGTCGGTAGAGAAGATAACTGCACTATTAGTGCCACAAGGGGAGCAACCTTCCATTTCATTCTATACATCTGAGCTAGCTCCACCAGCAGCCATGAGCATGGCACTGAGTATTACAATCAACATCTGCAAGAAGATTGTGGATGCATGTTTGGTTGATACAGGGGATTCCATCAATGTGTTATCACCAAAGACCTTAGAATTCTGCGGTGTACCTAGAGAGAAGTGGCTGCCTTCTCCCATATATGTTACTATTTATGACAACTCTACCCGTTCCCCTCTGGGAATGGTCTATTTGAAGGTGGAGTTAGGCCCCGTTTGTCATGCCGAAGTCGAGTTCCACATCTTGGAAATCCTTGGACGTCCTTACATCAAATCCCTTGAGGCGATTCTATCTACAAATCATCAATGCCTCAAATTCCCATACAAAGGACGGATCATTAAGGTGACGAACATGCCAATCTTTACTGCTGCTCATTCCTTGAACATTAAGCCGGATCCTACCCTTGGCCGACAACCCATTATGTTGGTTTTACAGGTCCATTCTCCTTTGGCTAATCCTTGGAAAGCCACTATACTTGTTCCTTGTCCAGTCGATGCCATAAAAAGGGAAAAGTACATGAGTACCCCTGGCTGGGACATTATGATGAAAGGTGGTTACAAACCAGGAAAAGGCATGGGTACACAACTGCAGGGCAGAACCAAGCCTATCAAAGACAATAGGAGAATACCTAGTAATGGTTTGGGCCATTAAAGTAAAATGGCAGATTGCTCAGCAGCATGAAGACAAAGAGGGTCAGAAAGTCTGGAAGACAATTACCACCCCGTGTAAAGAAAATCGGGATCCCTTAACATGGACTCTATATACACATTTCATTAAGGGACCCGTGATCAATCATGACCATGATAATACGGTGGTAATCACCTCCCACTTTGATCTGCATGATATTTATGGCAGGGACCTGGCCAGACATTGTTCTGAGTTGTTGACATATCGATCCTTGGAAGAGCCAAGACCCGGAGTGCGAGTGGTACCGCTGGTTTGACACCTAGGACCTATACATTGCACTGAACAGGCTATTCATTGATCCCTCAGAACCAAAGTGGCCCCCATTGATTGATGAGTTGTTTGAAGGGCCTGGGGCTATTTTTGACAAGAGAATCCTGCTAAGTGAAGAGACAAAAGAAGGAGATCTAGATGATCCTTATCAGCCTAGATTCACCACCGATCTTCTCTAGAGGGGAACTTATCCCCGTCATGTTTTTGCCCTCCATACAATGTTCCGCACTCTACTCTTGACCTCGACTTGGTCAAGGGTCATCACTGAAGATATTCCACAGACTCCGCCCATCATGATTACTCTGTCCCCCCGGGACCTAATTCCTCAGATTCCTCTCGACTTCAAAAGGATCTATGATTTGATCTAGGACATACTATTTAATGATCCCCCTAATCCTTTGGCCTTGGTGCCATTACATCCATCTTCTCATCCTCCTCTTCATATTCATTCATGTTTCATGATTAATCCTCAAAATCATCAACCAAAAAAAAAAAAAAACGCCAATTTGGTAACCTCTTCCTCACGGATCCTCGTTGAGGAAACTTCATACTACTTGTCCAATTATACCCCACCACGTGGGTCACTCGGGCAAGATTCCCTTCTCGATCTACTCTACCCCTCCCTTCGGGAGGATTCACCTATATTCTCTCATGTACCCCTTGATTTTTATCCTTATTCGTCCTCATTAGGTCAGGATAGTGAGTCTAGTTCTAGGCAAGTCAGTCAGGTTAAGAAGTCTAGGAAGTCTAAAGGTAGGCGAATTCTAAATAGATACCTCCAGGATCTAGCTTTAAGATGCCTTTCCTGCTCTCAGATCCCTCAGCTTTTAGAGAATCCCATTCAGATGCCAGAAGAATGTGAAGTAAACGAGCTAGTCGATGATGGATATGGGGTGTATGAATTGCTACATGTGAAAGACCCCCATTACTGAAGATGAGGAAGATGACGAGGATGCATCGGTAGCGTATACCAGTGGAGCGAAGAGATTTGATGATCCCTCAGCCGCTGTAGAAGAGCCTACCAAAGAAATTAATCTAGGAACTAAAGACGAACCTAAGGTTGTCCTCGTCAGTAAAAATCTTTCTAAAACAGATCAGGAGGCAGTGGTCCTGGTTCTCAAAGACTAGAAGGATACTTTTGCCGGGAATTATGAAGATATGCCGGGATTAGATTCTTCCTTAGTAGAGCACCGATTAACATTGAAGGATGGAGCTAGCCCGGTTAAATAGAAATTGAGACGATTCCACCCACAGATGGCTTTGAAGATGAAGGAAGAGGTCGATAAATTGTATAAAGCCAAATTTATTAGAGTTTTCATCTATCCGCAATGGGTGGCTAACATAGTCGCAGTTGTGAAAAAGGATGGGAAGCTCAGAATTTGTATTGACTTTCGAGATTTGAATAGGGCATGTCCTACAGATGATTTTCTACTGCCTCACATTGACGTGCTCATTGACAACATAGCTGGTTATGAAATATTGTCATTCATGGATGGGTTCTCAGGGTATAATCAGATTCGCTTGGCAGAAGAGGACCAAGAGAAGACGCCGTTTACTACACCTTGGGGCACTTATTGTTATGTTGTTATGCCATTCAGACTGAAAAATGCTGGAACCACTTATCAAAGGGCTATGATGGCTATATTCCACGACATGATGCATATTGATTTAGAAGTGTATGTGGATGATCTGTTAGTGAAATCTAAGACCAAGGATGAACATGTAGGAGCCTTGGCAAGAGTTCTGGAGAGATCAAGAGAATATCAATTGAAGATGAATCTCAAAAAGTGCGTATTTGGTGTATCATCAGGGAAGTTATTAGGATTCATCGTGAGCAAATGGGGCATTGAGATCGATCCCAACAAGAAGGCTATTAGAGAAATGTCATCTCCCCGAAATTTGAAAGAATTACAAGGATTGATCGGGAGGTTGCAGTTTATTCGCCGTTTTGTCTCCCAGCACTCACAAAGATGTAAGCCGTTTTACGAGCTTACTAAGCCAGGAGTCAAATTTGATTGGGATGATAAGTGTCAGGAGGCATTCGACGGATTGAAGACATATCTAGCAAGTTCTCCTATTCTGAGACCACCATCTCCGGACAAACCTCTAGTTCCTTATATCTCTATCCTGGATGATGCGGTGGGGGATGTCTTAGCACAAGAAGATGAAGAAGGAAAGGAAAGGGCAACCTATTACCTTTCCAAACTTCTCAACCCCGCAGAACAGAGATACACATCAATGGAGAAGACCTGTGCTGCATTGGTCTGGGTAGTTCAGAAGTTGAAGCATTATTTTCTAGCCCACGAAGTCCATCTCATCGCTAGAATGAATCCAATCAAGTTCCTCCTCAAGAAATCTGTTCTCACCGATAGGTTAGCACGATGGAAAAGCTTTCTATCTCAATTCGATATCATCTATATTCAGCAGAAAGCAATCAAAGGCTATGCTATCGCAGAACATCTTGCTCATCACCCACTTCCTCGTTTTGATCCAGTTCGATCATAGTTTCCGGATGAGGAACTGATGTCCATTGACAGAATCAAAGATGATATGTGGACTCTGCATTTTGACAGAGCTCTGAACTCTCATGGTAAGGGTATCGGCATTGTTCTACTATCACCTGAAGGTGTCACCATCCCGCAAGACTTTCAGCTTGACTTTCCTGTCACCAACAATATTGCTGAATATGAGGCTCTTCTAGTCAGTCTCGAGGCTGCTCATCTCTATGGTGCTACCAAGCTCAAAATTGTGGGTGATAGTCAATTGATCCTTCGCCAAGTACTTACCAAATATCGCACTCTTGATCCTAAACTCAAGCCTTGTTAGAATTGGGTGGCCTCATAGCCAATCATTGTACATTCTAGTTCAGATTATTAATAAAGGCAATTATTTCTTCATTTAATAGTTCTCGCAAACGACTATCGTAATGAAGGTCCATAGACAAATGTATGGGATATTGAATCATGATGAGATCGTGATAGTGAGATCAATATCCTAAGGCAATTGTCTTAAATAGTTCTCGATCATAGGATATTTGAGATGGACATTAAATATCCAATAAGATCGACACAAGTTATGTCTGCTCATATGATGAGGGTGAATGATCTCACATTCACTCGTGTGGTGACACTAAGACAAACAAGTGGGTGCTCATTAGAGAATGAGTTCACTGAACAGACCCAAATAAGAATTCCTGGATGGTAATTATTCCTATTAGTCAACCAGGGAATTCAATCGTTGCAGTAGCACAGTTGGTCCTTTGACCTGAGTCACCAATGATACCTTGTTTGTGGACCATTGTATATTGATTCTCTGACTCGTGGACTTTAACCATCAAGTCCACCATAATCGGTCTTTCAGATACAGTGGAAAGCTTGCGAAGGTAATTGAGTGAACAACAAGGGATCACTCACTCTTGGTATAAGACTGGAGAGAGAATGTCCCATGGATGTGTACACAGAAATCCCTGGCCAGGGTCAAATGAAAGAGATGTCTTTCTAGATATTAACTGTGTACTGGAATCCATCTGGATAATGCGATAGAGG
Organism: Zantedeschia hybrid cultivar; assembly: GCA_030544215.1. Classification (NCBI taxonomy): domain Eukaryota; kingdom Viridiplantae; phylum Streptophyta; class Magnoliopsida; order Alismatales; family Araceae; genus Zantedeschia; species Zantedeschia hybrid cultivar. The sequence continues at coordinate 42,470,850 of JARZZO010000015.1, forward strand.
GTTTGACTATAAAACCATACCCTTGCGTTATCGGGACATTGCATGAGTGAAGGATTATATCTGTGCGGCATCTGCAGACGGAAAGGTTCAATTGAAGGGATCAGTATCCCTTATATCTTCTGGGATCATGAGGTAGTGTTTGGTGCTGTTCATGATCAGAAGGCCAAGTGAATTAATCATCGGATGATAATTTACTTGTTTATTAAATTAATCATTTAACATGCGATGTTTAAATGTTAATTAATAAATATTAAACTCAAGAAACAGTTCTAAGTTTAATGGGCCTGCAACCGGACTGATATATGGGCCTGGAGGGTCACACACATAAGAGTTCTCGTCAGACGGTGAGAGATGTTAAATTTCATGTTTATCTGGGTTTTTGTGAAAAGCTGCAGGATAAACATGAAGATTTAATGGAGAATTATCCAAGGCCAAACTCTTGGATAATCACGAGGATTAACTCTTGTGCTTATCCTTATTTCTATATAAGGAGGGCCAAGGGGGAGTGGTAAAAAGATAGTTGGACGAATTTTTACTCTCTAGATTCTCTCTCTCCTCTCTCTCTCTCCTTCTCGGAGTGGATCTGTCTCTCTCCGCACATGGTGGATCTGAGATCTGGTCGGAGCACTCAAGTCGAGGAGGAAATCGCGTCTGCTACGGGAACTCGTGTGGATACCTCCAGAGATCGTGCGCGTGCGCGATTACCGAGTCGGCATCATCCACGGGAGATTCGAAACCCCGCAAAGGTGAAGAACTGTTCTTCCCGTGTTAGTTTTAATGTCCGTTTTACGACCCCAGCAACCGATACAATGGAATCAATTTTATTTCCGCTGCGTTCTTGGCGATTCCTTACAAGCCTTACCAAGAACTTCACTTCTGCTTATGTTAAGTTTTTCACTAAATTGATCTTCGTCCATGTTCCTCGAAATCAGAATATCTTAGCAAGCGCTCTAGCTTCTCTCGCATCATCCCTGAATTTTCCAATCAACAAACAATCTGAATCCATCATCGTTCATAGGCGTCCCTCACCCGCTGTGAAAGACCCTTCATTCCTCAGGATTAAAGAGAAGTTGTTGAAGAAGGTCAGAGATGGAGATATTGTAGAAAAGCGAGAAATCATGCTATTAGAATGGCAAGAAGAGATGCAAGATGAAGAGAAACCATGGTCCTTTGAGATTGCCAAATATTGTGAAGATCAGTCGTTTCCTGAAGAAGCCACGGCTGAGGAGAAGAGGGCTATCATGAGAGTTGCTCAGAGATACACTCTAGTTGGAGAAGCACTTTATAAACGAGATTTTGATGGAGTTCTTCTGAGATGCTTAGACGAAGATGAGCTTTGGAAGATCATGAAAGGAGCTCATACTGGAGTTTGTGGTGGCCATGTTAATAGACAGATGTTATCAAAGAAGATCCTTAGACAAGGATTCTATTGGCCAACCATGGAAGAAGACTATGTTGGGTATGTCCGTAGGTGTGCTAACTGTCAACATCATGCCGACAAGATCCATTCTCCTGCATCTTCACTCCATCATGTTTCCTCCTTATGGCCTTTCTCTATGTGGGCTTTCGACATCATTGGACCCCTCGGTGATCCCAATTTTGGCATTAAGCAGAAATCCTTCATGCTCACAGCAACGGAATATTCAAGTGGGTAGAAGCCGAAGCTTACACAGAAGTCAAAGCGTCAACAGTCTGCAAGTTCATCATGAAGAACATCGTCCCAAGATTCGAAATTCCAAGCACCATCGTCACTGACAATGGACCGCAGTTAATATCACAAGAGCTGAAGAACCTCTGTAACAAGTAAAAAATTGCATTGCATTATTCATCTCCATATTATCCGCAAGGCAATGGCCAAGCAAAGGTAACTAACAAGACTTTGATAAAGATCATCAAGAAGACGTGCAAATCTAATAAATTCATAGACTGGGCAGAGAAACTGATTGAGGCTCTGTGGGCATACCGAAGTTCAATCCGTATTCCTTAACATTTGGAATGGAGGCGGTAGTTCCATACGAAGTTCTCATCCCGTCATTAAGAGTACAATTGAATAAAGAGTTCTCTATTGATGAGCATCGCTCAGCACTCCTCGCTTAATTGGAATTCTTAGACGAGAAAAGATGGTCAGCCGCGTATATCAAAACAGATTAGCATGTTTTTATCAAAAGAAAGTCATTGAACGAAAGTTTAAAGTCGGTGAAATGGTTGTCAAAAGAATCTTTGTAAAACTTGGTAGTCCGCGTTCTAAGGTCCAACCCAACTAGGAAGAACCTTAAGTTATCTCGCATGTTTTTCCTGGTAACGCCTATCATTTAGTTAATGCAGAAGGTCAAGAGTTAAATCATCCTTGGAATGATTTGTATCTTAAGAGATACTACCCTTAGTTAATGAGTCGATCAACATGGTGCAAGGACCGGTGGAGTCTGAAAATTTGAAAACTCAAATTCCCTTATTAATCTTAGATAATCTAATTCAAACGCATTATTGCACACAAATACGTTTGGTTCGTGAGTAACAAGCGATGTGAAGCCCGAGGAACACCGAAAGCTTGACTAAAAGTGGAAAAGTACAACTCATTATTTTCAAAAGAAAACTTTTGTTTTACTCTCAGCCCACGATATCGGAACAAGGCTTAGAATAGACTACTGAAAATACCCACCATCTTAGTAGGAAGTCGTCATAAAAAAAGGGGGAGATCCGCCCCACAAAAGCAAAAGAAAAAGCAAAAGGTAAAAAGCCAACATAAACAAAAGACCGCTCAACGTTACAAATGTTACCTCAAAAGTCCACAAAATCAAACGAAAAGGAACGCAAGGTCGTTAAATACCCCGTAAAAGTGAAAATGACCGAACCCCAACAGATAATAGGGTAAAGGAAGGACATCTTTCTGAGTCTCCGGAACCCTCTCGCGGGCTTTCTAGACCAATTCTTCCCTTCATTCTAAAGAGGTGTACTCCAAATTTAAGGAACGGCCGAAGTTAACTAAGGGTCGGACCATCAAATGGGATCACGATTACAAACATATTTTAAGAACAATGAACCTGGATTAGGTTATTAGAGAATGATCTGGGAATTAAGTTAACAAATGAATCTACTATTGTGATCGAAGTACTACGCTGGTCCTTATATTAGCCAAATATTTCAAAATCGTAAAAAAAAAAAATTGAATATTTCAAAACCGCAAAAAAAAATGAATATTTCAAACCACAAAAAAAAATTGAATAATTCAAAACCACAAAAAAAATTGAATATTTCAAAACCACAAAAAATTGAATATTTCAAAACTACAAAAAAAAAATGAATATTTCAAAATCACAAAAAATTTGAATATGGCAAAACCCAAAAAATTGGATCTTTCTAAAAACTTACAATTGCAAAACAAAAATATTTCAATTAGCAGTTATTTGTCGCATCACATGTGTTGCATCCTTTTTATTTTTCGTGAGCATTTGCATACATGTATGTTGTATTTTATTGTTTATTTAATTATCGTTATTTGCCATCATTAAATAAAGGCTTCACCCCTTGACCCTTTTACCAAGGATAAGATCAAGTAGCCGATTACTTAATTGGGCAAGGGGCTAAGCCTGAACAGATATTTAATTTGTTTGTTCAAGCCGCGTGCAGGTATGAAGAGAAAGCCAATAGAGAAAAGGACGTCCAATCCCCGTGCTGGTGGCGGTGGTAGTCCCATGATGCTTGGCCCAGCCTGGCTGGAGGATACTGCTATGCTGGTGGTGAAAGCACTCGCCTGTCCACGTTCCAACGCCCCCTGCCGCTCCCGCTGGTATCGAGCCTCAATATTCTGGCGTTCGTGCTCCGCCACTGATAATCAGCCCTGGAGACTCTCCAATCGGGACCGGTCGCGATCCCTCTCCTTAGTTAGGATCTCCATTCGAACCTGGAGTCGTGCAAGCTCGCGAGGAAGATCACCCGTGGAGAGCCTTGCCAGCTGCTCCTCCAGCTCAGCAACTCGGATTACTGAACCACGAGCCTATGCCAACTCAGCATCTCTCTCTCCAAGAGCCACGCAAAGCTCTTGGACCTGCAGCAGAAGACACTGTCAGTCAACTAATCAAGCAAGTAGACAAACGCATGCCATTATATAAGAAACAAGTCAAAGATTTACCCGAGCAGTAGCAACATCCTCAGTCTGAGTGGCTCGGTCGATGGCTAGGGCAAATTGACTCCGCAAGTCAGTAAGGGCGGCCTCATGAGCGGCACTAGAAGATGGACAGGCCGCGGTGGAAGATGCGGGGGTCGCCGCATGAGTATAAGTGGCACGCTGTAACAAGAGGAGGTCACCGTCAGTGTGCAAATGTCGAAACAGATTAATAATAAAATGAAGCATTTATGATGCATATGTCATTCATGCATGATACACTTACCAGTTCATCCAATTCTTTCTGGACCTGCTCTAACTGGGCCTCGACATCCTGGAGGTGGCCACGGAGTGTGATGATGGTGGCATCCCGTGCATCTTGCATTTTTCATAACATGTCATACATTTACAAATATAAGCAAGATAATTAACAAAATGAAAGACACATTCATGAGCATGCATATCATAATACTTACATTGAGAGGGCGGAGTAGCTAGAGGTGGGCCGCGTAGTGGGCCCGGTAGAGCTGCAGGTAAGCATCACTGCTCACCGCCTGCGACTCTACCGGGACTCCATACCTGAACCAGTCCTCATGCTGGTCCGTAAACTTTGCCCTCCATTCAGTGCGGGCCTATTTTCCCTGCATCGTCCTTCCGATCCCCTCGGGGATCTCCTCCTCTACCCACTCCTGATGCAATCCTAAAGTCCTCATCACTAGCTTCAGGGGTAGCAAGGCAATCTCGTTCAGGAAATGAACCCAAACTTGACGCCGAAATTGGCCTCGCCCTTGCTCCTGTTAGTATTAGATGGTCTCAAAGCCAATCCGATACTATGTACTTATTCAGATTATTAATAAATGGCAATAATTCATTGTGTGTAATTAATTCGATCTGTGTTTATCGTATCACGATGAAGTCCATGAACATGTGCAATAGCCTTCGGATTATGATGAGATCATAATTACGGGACCAAAGACTTATAAACACATGTTCTTAATTGTTCCTAGTCATAGGATGTTTAAGATAGGACATCAAACATCCGGATAGACTAGTATAGGTTACTTCAGCTCATATGATGAGGGTGACTGATCCCATAAGTCACTTGTGTGGAGACACTATGCTGAACCTATAGGTGCTCATTGGTGAATGAGTTCACTGAACTGATCCGACTATGAATCGCTGGATGGTAATCACCTCACTGTTAACCAGCTCGATTCATTTGTCACGGTTGTATGAATGATCCTTGGACCTGAGACTCCAAAGATATCTTGTTGGTAGGTTTCTGAGCTTTGACCTTGACGAACGAATCCCTAACCATGGGTTATCAATAAGTCAAGCGATCAGGTTTAGAGAAATACCCTCGAAGGTAATTGTGTGTTCAATACGGGATCATCCTCTCTCGGTAGTTTGAGAGAGAATGTTCCGGGAATGATGCGCTTAAAGTCCCTGGCCAGGGCGGACTCTGTAATCGATAAGGAGTTATCGGATTCAGATTAGCGGCATCTGATTCAAGTGAATCAACCAAATAGGGTTTAACAGTAAACCATGCCCTAGGTCGATTCGGGAACATTGCACAGATGAAGGATTATATCCGCGTGCTAACCGATGACAGAAAGGTTCCAATAGAGGGTTGCGATAACCCCAGTGCCATCCAGGATCACGCGATGTTGCTTGGCATCCAACGTGATCGGCAGTCCGTCCGAATTTAATGTGGGACATTAAATTCGGCTGATTAATTGAATATAAGGATATTAATTAATTTAGTAGGTCAGTAAAGGGTTACTGGACTTAATGGGCTATTAACTGGACTGGTATTTGGGCCTAGAGGGTCACACGCAAATGGTTTTCAAGTCGGTGGATAATCCGACAGGATTTCGGATAAGTCTGGATTTTTATGAAAAACCGCAAACAGACTTCTTATAAAAGAACGGATTCTACGTCCGGGGCCAGCAACCCTGACCTAGCCGTCATTCGTTCTTCCCCACTTTCTCTCTCTTCTGGACGTGCGGTTCCCAACTGCTCCACCTCCCGTTCGACGGGGATTCCGAATCCGCATGTCGCGGCGGATTACGCGCAGTCAGACGGGATCTACGAACGCCGCAGCGAGCGAGGAAGCGAGGACGATCCATCGCGAGGAGAACCGCGTGGATACCGCTAGAGGTCGGGCATCTGCGCGACTTGCGGCATCGCTCCGACGGAACCGGAAAACGGACGCGGATTCGAATCCGCGCAAGGTAAATCGATTTACACCGGTTTTATTTTAACGACCGAAACGGGATAGATCCGGTCCCGAAAATTTTATTCCGCTGCGTTTTAGGATCGGATCCCGACACAGCGATCCCAACAGTGGTATCAGAGCCAGGTTCCACTGTGTTTTCGCCGTTTCGGTCTCTAAAATTATGGTTTTTGAATTTATTCCATGCTTAATTTATTTTCTTGAAAGATTTAAATTCATTAGATGTTCGCTGCGATAAGATCGTGATTTAAATATGAAGAAAATATTATTTTTGGGGTTTTTTCGTCGTGTTCTTCGTTGGACGAAGAACGGGGTATTTTTTGATAGAATCGGATCCATGAGATGGATCTTTTGGGGGTTTGATCGTTGTGAACGATGCCGGCAGCATGGAGAGCCAGAACCGCTGGCCATGACCTTCCTTCTTCTTCCTCTTGCGTTTTTGAAACCGGTGTGAAAAGAGGGATCGAAGGGAGGATTTTTGAAATCCTAAAGGAGGTCCACCGGAGCCCTTCACGGGCTTGCTCCGGCCGCCGGACGGCGCCGGCAACATCGCCGGAATCGGCGGACGGTCACTGGTGCCCGGACGGCGCCGGAAGGGGCAGCCGCCGTTGGGCTCCCTGCATTGTAGGGAGCCCTCGGGCGGGCCTGTCGTGCGGCTAGGGTTTCCCCTAGCCGCCGACAGGGTCCAGCCCAGCTGGACCCTGGCTCGAGCCAGGGGTTTAGCTGGGCTGAACCCCCTTTCCTAATTTCTATTTAATGTCTTTTTATTATTAAAGGCCCTGTTAAAATTAATTTGATTTTATTTTATTGTTAAAATTTGATTTTGACATTAAAATTTTAATTTTGGGGCCCTAATAATAAAATATGTGTTTTTTAATTATCATATTAACAAATGTTGTTAATACTAACTATTAATCTAAGGTGTTAGATTAATTGTAGCATTTAATTGTTAAATACCCCCATAATTATTTGAATTATTCAAATTGAGCATGGAATATTTCTAAAGCCATTATTTTTGATTTTGTGCATTTATTGATGTACATTTATTTGCTTGTTTAAATTGGATTTAAATTAGCATGCATGAACTAAATACTAATTTTTCGAAAATTCTAAATCCAAATTTTGGTTGGTCCCTGGTTTTATGAAACCTGAAATTACTATTATTTTCGAAAAATTTTATTTAGCCATTTGATGCACAATTCATGTGTGGTTTGTTTAATAAAACACATGGTGGTCATGGACGAGCATTAATTGTGGATATGGAATGTGATTGTGTGGTTTATTGTGTATTAATGAATAGAGGTCTGCGAACCTCTCCCTCTCATATTCCATTGTACTTCTACCTTCCTCCTCGATGTAATCGCCATAAGGCTTCCTCATTTAAATTATCATGTAATTGAGAATTACAATGTAATTTGATCGAGGCGGATGCACGAGGAGAGAGGATGATCCACAACTGCTGACCAGATGAAAATGAAGGAGTTCATTGAATCCATGGGTTTGCAGACTCATGATATAAGTTGTTATATTGTGTATGTGTGTGCGTTTGACTGTCTGGCTCAAGTTAAACCGCAGTGCCGTCCATGATCACACTAATGACATGTATGTGATGCGTGTGCTTAATATCTGCTAGGTTATTAGTATTTATAATATATTCGATATATTTAATACTATCACCTAGGATGAGATCAAACTAAATAAGTAAAACCTTCGTTAAAAACTCTAAGCCGTAGCGTGAGTCATTGAGAATGTACCGCGTGGCTCTCCATCAATATGATCAATGGAACTTAATTCAGTCATGGCAGATACTATGCGTTTACCCGAGGTCTGCCATTGTCTGTTGAGAGGACTGTTGATCATGGCATTAGATGCCTTTGGATAAGAGTAGAGGAACGATATAGTTATCCACGTGTTTACCCGGGAACTATATTTCTACTTTACTCTGTCACGTATTGATGGTAAAGCTTAGACCGGAGATAATGGTCTACTGTGTTTACCCGGGACCATTAAACTTGGGAGCCGAATTACGATCGGATATTGCAAGGAGTTGCAATTATCATGAGATGATTGCTCTGAGATAGCGGTATGATACTACGTGTTTACCCGAGGTCATACTATGATGCTTGGAGATTCTGATCCCCACTAGGAGACAGTCGGCGTCTCCCGTTCTGTATATCTGAAGGTTATACAGTCCGTCAAAAATTAGTGGGAGTAAAACTAGATAATAAAAGACCATATCTTGTTTTAGTTAATCTGAATATCTGCTAAATATCAATTGATTATCTCTTGTAGGCGAGAATGTCGCACCATAACCCGTTGCGAGGCATACTTGATGCCAACCGTTTGACAGGCACCAATTACTCAGACTGGCTCAGAAACTTGAAGATAGTCCTCAGGTCTGAGCAGATTGCCTACGTCTTGGATAATGAACCTCCTACTGAACCAGCATTAGATGCTCCAGAGGAGGAAATGATAGCGTATGAAAAATGGAAGGAGGATTCCACCATAGCCCAAGGCTACATGTTAGACTCCATGAGCAATGAGTTGCAGAGGCTACATGAAGAGATGGATGCTAGATCCATCATGCTCCATTTGAAGGAGCTCTTTGGTGAGCAGAGCAAAATCGAACGATATGAGATATCGAAGAATATGTTCAAGGCTCAGATGGCAGAGGGAACTTCAGTACAGAATCACGTGCTGAAGATGATTGAGTGGGTAGAGAGGCTAGATGCTCTTGGGATTATACTTTCCAAGGAGATGCACGTAGACCTCGTGTTGTCTTCACTTCCACCGTCATATGCTCAGTTCATCGTTAATTTTAACATGAACAAGATCCAGGCCACCTTAGCTGAACTGCTGAACATGTTAAAAACTGCTGAGGGGAACCTTGTGAAGGATAAACCCCAAGTCCTAATGGTTGGTAAGACCAACAAAAAAAGACTTGAAGTGCAAGCTTTTCGAAAGAATAAGAACAAGGTTCAGAGAAAGGCAAAGGTTACCAAGAAAGACAAAGGTAAGAGTGCTGAGAAAGGTGATTGCTTCTACTGTCACCAAAAAGGGCATTGGAAGAGGAATTGTAAAGAATACCTCAAGGACAAGGCTCAAGGAACTGTGAAGCAGCAGGACGCTTCAGGTATCTATATGATAGATGTAAACTTGTCAATAAGAGATTATACATCATGAGTGTTAGATACTGTATGTGTATCTCATATCTGCAATTCTGTGCAGGCACTGACAAGAAGGCGTAAGCTGAGGACCGGTGAGGTGGAGCTGAGGCTAGGTAACGGCGCAAGAGTTGCGGCGATCGCTGTGGGGACAGTGAAGCTCAAGCTACCATCCGGAGACACATTTTCATCAGATGAATGTTATTATGTGCCTAGCATAATAAGGAACATCATTTCTATTTCATGTTTAGATAGAATTGGATACAATTTAAATTTTGGGAACAATAGTTGTTCAATTTATTTCGAAAATAAATTAATAGCTTCTGCTATCTTGTCCAATGGATTGTATCTATTGAATGTGTCTCATGATAATTTACATATCGGTTCTTCAATTAAAAGAAGTAAGTGTGAAATGAACAAAGCCTACTTGTGGCATTGTAGGCTTGGACACATTGGTGAAAACAGACTCCAAAGGTTGCATAAAGATGGATATTTGGATCCATTTGATTATGAGTTATGTTTAATGGGTAAAATGGCTAAGTCTCCATTTAGTGGAACTGGAGAACGAGCTAAAGGCATATTATAACTCATACATTCAGATGTATGTGGTCCTATGTCAACCCAAGCCATTGGTGGTTTCTCATACTTCATTACATTCACTGATGATTACTCAAGGTTTGGATATGTATACTTATTGAAGTATAAATCTGAAGCCTTTGAGAAATTCAGAGAATTTAAGAATGAAGTAGAAAAACAAACAGGAAAGAGTATAAAAACCATCTGATCTGATCGGGGTGGTGAATACTTGTGTACTGAGTTCATTAAATACTTAAAGGATAATGGTATCCTTTCTCAGCTTACACCTCCTTATACACCTCAGATGAATGGTGTATCAGAAAGAAAAAATCGCACCTTAATGGAAATGGTGCGATCCATGATGAGCATGTCCAAATTACCAGTGTCCTTATGGGGATATGCACTTAGCTCGGCTATGTATATCCTAAACAAGGTACCCAGCAAATCTGTTGAGACCACTCCATATGAGATATGGAATGGAAGGAAACCAAACCTTAAACATGTTAAAGTCTGGGGATGTCCCGCTCATGTTAAAAGACATGACGCAGATAAGCTGGAATCCAGAACTGACAAATGCAGATTTGTGGGATATCCAAAGGAAACTTATGGATATTACTTTTATCATCCTGGTGAACAAAAAGTGTTTGTGGCTAGGAGAGCTGTCTTTCTGGAAGAAGCTTATATTCTCGAGAAGGACAGTGGGAGCAAAGAAACACTGGAAGAAATTCTAGACCCACAAACTGGCAATGGTTCATCAGATGAACCGTTAGTTTCTGAACCTGTTCAAAATGATACACATGAACCTCGTAGGTCTGAAAGAGTACCTAAACCACCATAAAGATATGTGGAACATATTAATTTGGATGGTTCGAGGATACTCTATAATGAGGATGATGATCCTAAGACTTACCAGCAGGCCATTGAAAGTCCAGAGGCCGGAAAATGGCGGGAAGCCATGAATTCTAAAATACAGTCCATGTACATCAACCAAGTTTGGAACTTGGTGGATTTACCCGATGGTATAGTACCTATCGGCTGCAAATGGATCTTTAAAAGAAAGATCGGTGTAAATAGACGTATTGAGACTTATAAAGAAAGATTAGTGGCGAAAGGCTATCGTCAAAGACAAGGTGTTGACTATGACGAAACCTTCTAACCCGTTGCTATGATTAAGTCTATCAGAATTCTTCTCGCCATTGCTGCCTACCATGATTATGAAATCTGGCAGATGGATGTGAAGACTGCATTCCTCAATGGAAACCTTGAGGAGGAGGTGTATATGATACAACCAGAAGGATTCACATCCAAAGAATCTCCAGACATGGTATGCAAGTTGCAAAGGTCCATTTATGGACTGAAGCAAGCATCCCGAAGCTGGAACATAAGATTTGATGAGGCAATCAAATCTTATGGCTTCATTAAGCATGAAGATGAGCCCTGTGTATACAAGAAAAATAGTGGGAGCGCAATCACATTTCTGGTTCTTTACGTTGACGACATCCTACTCGTTGGGAATGATGTAGGAATGATGTCATTAGTAAAGATATGGCTGTCAAAGAACTTCTCCATGAAGGATTTGGGAGAAGCATCTTATGTATTAGGAATACGGATCTATAGAGATAGATCAAAGAAGATGCTAGCTTTAACCCAATCTATGTACATAGAAACCATTGTCAAAAGATTTGGCATGGAAAATTCCAAGAGAGGTCTCATACCGATAAGACATGGAATTTCACTCTCTAAAGGTCAGTCTCCCAAAACACCTGAAGAGAGGGCTGTGATGGATAAAGTCCCCTATGCTTCTGCCATAGGGTCCATCATGTATGCCATGCTATGTACCAGACCTGATGTAGCATATGCTCTAAGTGTTACGAGCAGACATCAGACAGATCCAGGTGATGAACACTGGAAGGCTGTGAAATGCATCCTTAAGTACTTGAGAAGGACTAAAGATTTATTTCTAGTCTATGGACGAAGAGACTTAAAGCTTCAAGGATACACTGACTCGAGTTTTCAGTCTGATCCTGACGACAGCAAGTCAACATCAGGTTTTGTTTTCACACTCAACGGGGGAGCAGTGAGCTGGAAATGTTCCAAGCAAGAAACCACTGCTGATTCGACAACGGAAGCCGAGTATATTGCTGCTGCTGAAGCCGCCAAGGAAGATGTATGGATGAAGAAATTCATCGGCGATCTTGGTGTGGTGGAAAGCATATCTAGTCCCGTCCCACTACTGTATGACAACAATGGGGCGATTGCTCAAGCGAAAGAGCCGAGGTCTCATCAGAAGTCGAAGCATATTCTGCGGCGCTTTCATCTGATCAGAGAGATTATAGCTCGAAGAGATGTCGTGGTGGAAAGAGTTCCCTCAGCCGACAACATAGCAGATCCACTTACAAAGCCTTTGTCTCAAAATGTTTTTGAGCGTCACTTAGAAAATATGGGTATTCTGTATAAAAGTGATTGGCTTTAGTCCAAGTGAGAGATTGTTAGTATTAGATGGTCTCAAAGCCAATCCAATACTATGTACTTATTCAGATTATTAATAAATGGCAATAATTCATTGTGTGTAATTAATTCGATCTGTGTTTATCGTATCACGATGAAGTCCATGAACATGTGCAATAGCCTTCGGATTATGATGAGATCATAATTACGGGACCAAAGACTTATAAACACATGTTCTTAATTGTTCCTAGTCATAGGATGTTTGAGATAGGATATCGAACATCTGGATAGACTAGTATAGGTTACTTCTGTTAGTTTAGGTGTTCTACAAGCCAATCTAACAATGTAAATCTCGTTCATTTTATTAATATAATGTGATAATATTCATTATGTGTAAATCGCATTAATTATCGTTTCATAATCCGTGAATATGTGATATAGTGATCAGATTATGATGAGATCATACTAATGAGACTGATCACTTAAACACACATATTCTTAATCGTTCATAGTCGGAGGATATCTGAGAAGGACATCGGATATCCGGTTAGACTAGTATAGATTACTCCTGCTCATATGATGGGGGTGACTGGTCTCATAAGTCACTTGTGTGGAGACACTAAGGTGAATCTGTAGGTGCTCATTGGAGAATGAGTTCAGTGAACTGATCCGACTGAATCGCTGGATGGTATTGTACCTCACTGTCAGCCAGCTTGATTCTATTGTCGCAGTTGCGTGGATGGTCCTCGGACCTGAGACACCAAGGACACCTTGGCGGTGGACTTCTGTGCTTTGACCTTGGTTTACGAATCTCTAGTCACGGGATTCTAATACGCCAAGGATTGGGTACATCGGAATACCGTCGAAGGGAATTGTGTGTCAATAAGGAATCATTCGCTCTCGGTACTTAAAGAGAGAATGCTCTAGGAAGGATGCGCGAAAGTCCCTGGCCAGGGCGGACGATAATATCGGGAAAGGGTTTTTCCGTTATTCATCAGTGGCATCCAATCCAAGTGAGTCAACCGGCTAGGGTTTGACAGCTCGCCATACCCTGAGTTGACTCGAGAGCATTGTACGAATAAAGGATTATATCCACGCGGTAACTGTCGGCGGAAAGGTTCCAAGAGTGGGTTACTTAACCCCAAATACCTTCCGGGTTCACGCGGTGTTGCTTGGCACCCAACGTGATCGGAGGCCCGGTCGAATTCGATGTGCGACATAAATTCGATTGATTAATTGATTAATAAAGGGTTATTAATTAATTGATAAAGTCAGTGAGGAGTCACTGGGCTTGTTGGGCCATTAACTAGACTGGTACTTGGGCCTAGAGGGTCACACGCAAATGATTCTCAAGGCGATGGATAAATAAGTGGGTTTTATATAAACCGGGGGTTTTTATGAAAAACCGCGCGGTTAGTATAAAACATAGCGAACGGGCTGAGCAGGTCAAGCTGCTGCTAACCCTAGCCGTCCCTCCTCAGTTTCTGTCTTCCTCTGGCGTCCAGGCAGATCCAGATCTGCTCCGCCGCTTCTCCGAATCCCGTTCGACGGGAAATCGTCCGCGCACTGCGGCGATTATTGCGGCGACCGTCGGAGGCTTCGTGGGCTGCGAAGAACGAGGAACTCGAGGATATCCGTCGGTAGGAGGATCGCGTGGACTTTGCTAGAGGCCGGGCGCTTGCGCGGCTTGCGGTGTCACACCGACGGAACCGAACGGCTGCGGATTCGAATCCGCACACGGTGAGAACAGATAATCCGATTATCTTGTATTTTAGATTTCGAAACGGGAACGGATCGTTGTATTTTTTTTTGTTTCCGCTGCGTGAACGATCCGGAGAAATCGAGAAAACCCAACAGTGGTATCAGAGTCAGGTTCCACTGTTTCTCGTCCCGTTTCGGTTTCCGAAATTGATTTTTCTTGAGTTATTCCTTGCATATAATACGATTAAAATGACGGAATAGTGTTCATAAGATGAACACAAATAATTTGATTATTTTTCTGTGATTTTTGGATTTTATTTGGGGTTTTTCGGAGTTCTTCATGAGATGATCAACCGCGGCTTTTCGGCGACTTCGTACTCACTTCCCAAGCGTTGGGATGGCCGGCCGAGACTCCGGATCCATAGAGGATAGTCACCTCTATCCACCGGTCACCAAGATCGGCGCCGGAGTGCCCTTGGAGGTCCTGAAAAATGACCCCAAATTCGGGTTTTTGAAACCTGAAAAACCAGAAATTGGGGTGCTTTGTAGAGGCTTAAACCGCCGCACAAAGGGGCCTTGCCGGCGCCGGAGATCCCGCCGGCACCGGGGCCGTCTCCGGCCGGGCCGGACGGCGCCGGGGCACCGGCCGCCGCAGGGCGGCGCCGCCGGCCTGCAGCAGATTAGGGCGTCGGGTCTCTTGGGAATTTGCAGGGAAGGGTCGTCGGGTGTGGGGGGGGCCGGTCCAGTGCCCGGGCCGGGCTGGGCCAGGCCGGGCTGGGCCAGGCTCGACCCTGGCCTGAGTCCTGGCTCAGCCAGGAGGGTCCTGGCTCGCACAGGGCTCGGCCAGGGGGCCTAGCTGGCTCAGCCACCTCCCCAACTTGAACCCCTATTTTCCAATTAACCCTATTTAAACTCCTTAACCCCATTGACCCAATTAAGATTAAATTGGTTATTAAATTTAAATTCAAAAATTGTTTTCTGAATTTAAATTGTTTTCAATTTTTATTTAATTGGGGATTTATGATTTTGAATCATCATTAACAATTAGTTGTTATATAGAGTTAATTATTAGTTTAATAGTTAAGCTAATAATTAACTTAAATTGACTAATTTAATTGTTAAATTAGTGATTAATATTTAATAATCTAAATGTTAGATTATTATCTATTAAAACATCTAATTGTTAATTAATATTATAGTTAGTTATTAATTTAAGAGTTAAATTAATAATTAACTTAAATAACTAATTTGAATGTTAAATTAGTAGTTATTAATTAATTGAAATTAATTGTTAAATTGATGATTAATTTTAATTAATTAATACAATGGTTTAATAAGGAGTAATTAGTTATTAGTTTAAAGAGTTAAACTAATAATTAATTTTATCCACTAATCTAAGAGTTAGATTAATGCTTAACTGTTAATTTGTGTTAATTATTAGTTTAATGGTTAAATTAGTAGTTAACACTTATTAATTATCTAATCTAATTGTTAGATTGATAATTAATAACAAATTAGAGTTAATTATTAATTTATGTGATAAGTTAATGATTAATTTTGTTGGACTAGTCTAAGAGTTAGATTAGTTATTAATAGTCTAATTGTTAGATTATTAATGGGGTTTAATCTAAGTGTTAGATTATTAGAATTGTTCTAATTTGCATGGAATAATCTGGAATTATTAATTCGGTATGTGTGCGCATGTGATGTGTGTTTATTGCTTTTAAATTTAGATTTAATTGCATGTTAAGTTAATTAAATGAGTTGTCGAAATTCAAATGCGAATTTTGATTGGATCCTAGCTTTTTGAAAGCCAAAACTTATTTATTTTGAAAACTCATTTGTTTTAGCCATGTGATGCGCTGAATCATGTGTGGAATGTTTAAAACACACCGTGGTCATGGATATGCACTTAATTTATTATTCATGTGATGAATGGATTGTGTGGATCGTGGATGTATGATTGTTTATTAATTGTTAATAAATAGAGGTCTACGCACCTCTCTCTCTCTCATACTCCGATGTATTTCTACCTCCCTCTCTCTCTTGTACTCGCCATAAGGCCTTCTTCAATTTACTTATAAATTCTAAAATTTAAATGTAATATGATCGAGGCAACCGAGGAAGGAGCGAGGACGATCCACAGCCGCAACCAGGAAGGCGAAAAGATGGAGATCTCTTGCCTATGTGATTGCAGGATATCTAATGTAAATGTTATGATTAGAATGTGTGTGCGTTTGACTGTTGGCTCCAGTCAAAGCCACTGTGCTATCCATGACCACACTAATGACATGTATGTGATGCATTGTTTATCTTTTGATTATGAATCAAAGCAGGTTATAGTATTTAGTTAATATATACGATATATCTATATACTATCACCTAGGAGAGACGAAGATAAAAGTTATCCAAATACCCTCAAATAAACTCTAAGTGGTAACGCGAGTAGTTAAGCACTTACCGCGTGGTCCACCATCGTTATAGTCATAGGATTCGAATCATTTTAGGCAGGTTTATTGTGCTATCCACAAGGCCTGCTTAATTGGGAGGAGAAAGTGTGGCTATGGCATTAGATGCTTATAGATCGGGGTAGAAGAACCATGTAGCTTTGTTGTGCTATCCACAAGGGCTGCATGCAAATCTATGCTCGTCGCGTAATGATGGTTAGCTTAGACCAGAATTAGTGGTTTGTTGTGCTATCCACAAGGCTATTAAATCTCTGGGGACCGAAGCCATGATCAGATATTGCAAGGAGTTGCAAGTCCCATGAGTTGGGTGCTCTCTGATTGTATTACAGTTTGTTGTGCTATCCACAAGGCTGTAGTGCAAGTCATTGAGATTCTGATCCCCACTAGGAGACTGTCGGCGTCTCTCGTTCTGTATAACTGAGGGTTATACAGTCCGTCGAAAATTAGTAGGAGTTAAACTTGAACAAAAGACCATGTCTTGTTTTGAATTTTAATAATTGAACATCTGCTAAATAGATTTTACTTATCTCCTGTAGGGAATTATGTCGTCGAATAACCCACTCCGTGGCATACTTGATAGGATATAGGTTGACTATTGAGAATAGAAGTTGTTCGATTTATTATAGTAATAAATCAATAGCTTCGTCATCTTTAGTCAACGGTCTATATCTATTAGATGTTTCTTATTACAATCTTCAGATTGATAATGCTCTTAAGAAGAGCAAGAATTGTGTGAACCAGGCCTACATGTGGCATTGTAGACTTGGGCACATTGGCAAAAGCAGGTTGCAAAAGTTGCACAAGCATGGTTACTTAACAGCATTCGATTATGAATCGTTTGCAACATGCGAATCCTGCCTTATGGGAAAGATGGCGAAATCTCCATTTACTGGACATGGAGAACGTGCCAAGGATATTCTGGAACTAATACATTCGGATGTATGTGGTCCAATGTCCACCCAAGCAAAAGGTGGCTTTTCTTACTTCATCACGTTCACCGATGACTTCTCAAGATTCGGCTATGCGTACTTAATGAAGTACAAGTCGGAAGCGTTTGAGAAGTTCAAGGAGTTCAAGAATGAAGTAGAGAAGCAGTTAGGAAAGAGTATTAAAGCTATTCGATCAGATCGAGGAGGAGAATACTTAAGTACTAACTTCACACAATTCTTAAAGGATAATGATATCCTTTCTCAGCTGACCCCTCCATATACACCACAGATAAATGGTGTATCAGAAAGGAGGAATCGCACCTTGTTGGACATGGTGCGATCCATGATGAGCTTTTCGGGATTACCAGTGTCCCTCTGGGGGTATGCTCTAGAGTCAGCAGCATACCTACTGAACAGAGTACCCAGCAAGTCTGTGGCCTCTACTCCATATGAGATATGGAAAGGCAGGAAACCAGAATTTAAACATGTTAAAGTCTGGGGTTGTCCTGCTCATGTAAAGAGGCATAATCCAGACAAGTTGGAATCACGAACTGATAAATGCAGGTTTGTGGGATATCCAAAGGAAACCTTTGGATACTATTTTTACCATCATGGTGAACAAAAGGTGTTTGTTGCCAGGAAAGCTGTCTTCTTGGAAGAGGAATATCTTCTCCAGGAGGACAGTAGGAGTAAAATAGTACTGGAAGAAGTTCCAGATCCCAAACAGCAGCATTATCATCAGATGAGATATCAGTTCCTGAATATGTTCAGGTACACACAGATGAGCCTCGTAGATCTGGTAGAGTACCTAGACTACCCGAACGATATGTGGGACATATTGCTGAAGGTGAGTCTAAGGTAGAATATAATGAGGATGATGATCCTAAAACCTACCAGGAGGCCATAGAAGGCCCAGAAGCCGGGAAATGGCGAGAAGCCATGAACTCAGAAATCAAGTCCATGTACACCAACCAAGTTTGGAACTTGGAGGACTTACCCGAGGGTATTGTAGCCATCGGTTGCAAGTGGATCTTTAAGAGAAAGATCGGTGATGATGGACGGATCGACACTTATAAGGCAAGGTTGGTGGCAAAGGGATATCGTCAAAGGCAAGGAATTGACTATGACGAGACTTTCTCACTAGTTGCCATGATAAAGTCGATCAGAGTTCTGCTCGCCATTGCTGTACATTTTGATTATGAAATCTGGCAGATGGATGTGAAGACTGCCTTCCTTAATGGTAACCTTGAGGAAGAGGTGTATATGATACAACCAGAAGGTTTCACATCCAAAGAATCTCCAGATAAAGTGTGCAAGCTTCAGAGGTCCATTTATGGACTGAAGCAAGCTTCCCGAAACTGGAACATAAGATTTGACGAGGTAGTCAGATCTTATGACTTCATTAAGAATGAAGATGAGCCTTGTGTGTACAAGAAGACCAGTGGGAGTGCAGTCACTTTTCTAGTTCTTTACGTAGATGACGTACTACTCATTGGGAATGATGTAGCTATGATGTCATCAGTAAAGGTCTGGCTGTCGAAAAACTTCTCCATGAAGGATTTGGGAGAAGCATCCTACGTATTGGGAATACGGATCTATAGAGATAGATCAAAGAGGATGCTTGGAATGACCCAATCCTTGTACATAGATACCATAGTCAAAAGGTTTGGCATGGAAAATTCCAAGAGATGTTTCATACCGATGAGACATGGAATTAATCTCTCAAAGGAGCAGTCTCCTAAGATTCTTGATGAGAGGGCATTCATAGATAGAATACCCTATGCCTCTGTCATAGGATCTATCATGTATGCCATGCTATGTACACGGTCTGATGTTGCATTTGCTCTAAGTGTTACGAGCAGATTTCAGGCTGATCCAGGCGAAGAGCACTGGAAGGCAGTAAAATGTATCCTTAAGTACTTGAGAAGAACTAAGGATATGTTTCTTGTCTATGGAGGAGGTGACTTGAAACTGCGAGGCTTTACTGACTCGAGTTTCCAATCAGATCCAGATGATAGCAAGTCTACATCTGGATTCATGTTTACTTTGAACGGAGGGGCAGTGTGCTGGAAGAGTTCCAAGCAAGTAACCACTGCAGATTCGACGACTGGAGCTGAGTACATCGCTACAGTTGAAGACGCCTAGGAAACAGTGTGGTTGAAGAAATTCATCACCATCCTCGGCGTAGTTCCCAGCATCTCTGAGCTTGTTCCACTGTTGTGAGACAACAATGGAGCCATTGCGCAAGCGAAAGAGCCACGGTCTCATCAGAAATCGAAGCATATTCTGAGGTGCTTTCACCTTATCAGAGAGATCATATCCAGAAGAGATGTAGTAGTGGAAAGAGTTCCGTCCGTCGACAATGTAGCACATCCACTGACAAAGCCGTTGGCTCAAATTGTGTTTGAGCGTCACCTAGAGTCTATGGGCTTATTGTATAAAGGTGATTGGCTTTAGTCCAAGTGGGAGATTGTTAGTTTAGGTGGCCTACAAGCCAATCTAACAATGTAAATCTCGTTCATTTCATTAATATAATGGCATAATATTCATTATGTGTAAATCGCATTAATTATCGTTTCATAATGAAGTCCGTGAATATGTGATATAGTGATCAGATTATGATGAGATCATACTAACGAGACTGATCACTTAAACACACATATTCTTAATCGTTCCTAGTCGGAGGATATCTGAGAAGGACATCGGATATCCGGTTAGACTAGTACAGATTATTCCTGCTCATATGATGAGGGTGACTGGTCTCATAAGTCACTTGTGTGGAGACACTAAGGCGAATCTGTAGGTGCTCATTGGAGAATGAGTTCACTGAACTGATCCGACTGAATCGCTGGATGGTATTGTACCTCACTGTCAGCCAGCTTGATTCTATTGTCGCAGTTGCGTGGATGGTCCTCGGACCTGAGACACCAAGGACACCTTGGCAGTGGACTTCTGTGCTTTGACCTTGGTTTACGAATCTCTAGTCACGGGATTCTAATACGCCAAGGATTGGGTACAGCGGAATACCGTCGAAGGGAATTGTGTGTCAATAAGGAATCATTCGCTCTCGGTACTTAGAGAGAGAATGCTCTAGGAAGGATGCACGAAATTCCCTGGCCAGGGCGGACGATAATATCGGGAAAGGGTTTTTCCGATATTCATCAGCGGCATCCAATCCAAGTGAGTCAACCGGCTAGGGTTTGACAGCTCGCCATACCCTGAGTTGACTCGAGAGCATTGTACGAATAAAGGATTATATCCACGCGGTAACTGTCGACGGAAAGGTTCCAAGAGTGGGTTACTTAACCCCAAATACCTTCCGGGTTCACGCGGTGTTGCTTGGCACCCAACGTGATCGGAGGCCCGGTCAAATTCGATGTGCGACATAAATTCGATTGATTAATTGATTAATAAAGGGTTATTAATTAATTAATAAAGTCAGTGAGGAGTCACTGGGCTTGTTGGGCCATTAACTGGACTGGTACTTGGGCCTAGAGGGTCACACGCAAATGATTCTCAAGGCGATGGATAAATAAGTGGGTTTTATATAAACCGGGGGTTTTTATGAAAAACCGCGCAGTTAGTATAAAACATAGGGAACGGGCTGAGCAGGCCAAGCTGCTGCTAACCCTAGCCGCCCCTCCTCAGTTTTTGTCTTCCTCTGGCATCCAGGCAGATCCAGATCTGCTCCGCCGCTTCTCCGAATCCCGTTCGACGGGAAATCGTCCGCGTACTGCGGCGATTATTGCGGCGACCGTCGGAGGCTTCGTGGGATGCGAAGAACGAGGAACTCGAGGATATCCGTCGCGAGGAGGATCGCGTGGACTTCGCTAGAGGTCGGGCGCTTGCGCGGCTTGCGATGTCACACCGACGGAATCGAATGGCTGCGGATTCGAATCCGCACACGGTGAGAACAGATAATCCGATTATCTTGTATTTTAGATTTCGAAACGGGAACGGATCGCTGTATTTTTTTTTAGTTTCTGCTGCGTGAGCGATCCGGAGAAACCTAGAAAACCCAACAAGTTCAGCTCATATGATGAGGGTGACTGATCCCATAAGTCACTTGTGTGGAGACACTATGCTGAACCTATAGGTGCTCATTGGTGAATGAGTTCACTGAACTGATCCGACTATGAATCGCTGGATGGTAATCACCTCACTATTAACCAGCTCGATTCATTTGTCACGGTTGCGTGGATGATCCTTGGACCTGAGACTCCAAAGATATCTTGTTGGTAGGTTTCTGAGCTTTGACCTTGACGAACGAATCCCTAACCATGGGTTATCAATAAGTCAAGCGATCGGGTTCAGAGAAATGCCCTCGAAGGTAATTGTGTGTTCAATACGGGATTATCCGCTCTCGGTAGTTTGAGAGAGAATGTTCCGGGAATGATGCGCTTAAAGTCCCTGGCCAGGGCGGACTCTGTAATCGATAAGGAGTTATCAGATTCAGATTAGCGGCATCTGATTCAAGTGAATCGACCAAATAGGGTTTAACAGTAAACCATGCCCTAGGTCGATTCGGGAACATTGCACAGATGAAGGATTATATCCGCGTGCTAACCGATGACAGAAAGGTTCCAATAGAGGGTTGCGATAACCCCAGTGCCATCCAGGATCACGCGATGTTGCTTGGCATCCAACGTGATCGACAGTCCGTCCGAATTTAATGTGGGACATTAAATTTGGCTGATTAATTGAATATAAGGATATTAATTAATTTAGTAGGTCAGTAAAGGGTTACTGGATTTAATGGGCTATTAACTGGACTGGTATTTGGGCCTAGAGGGTTACACGCAAATGGTTTTCAAGTCGATGGATAATCCGATAGGATTTCGGATAAGTTTGGGTTTTTATGAAAAACCGCAAACATACTTCTTATAAAAGAACGGATTCTACGTCCGAGGCCAGCAACCCTGACCTAGCCGTCATTCGTTCTTCCCCACTTTCTCTCTCTTCTGGACGTGCGGTTCCCAACTGCTCCACCTCCTGTTCGACGGGGATTCCGAATCCGCATGTCGCGGCAGATTATGCGCAGTCAGACGGGATCTACGAACGCCGCAGCGAGCGAGGAAGCGAGGACGATCCATCGCGAGGAGAACCGCATGGATACCGCTAGAGGTCGGGCATCTGCGCGACTTGCGGCATCGCTCCGACGGAACTGGAAAACGGACGCGGATTCAAATCCACGCAAGGTAAATCGATTTACACCGGTTTTATTTTAACGACCGAAACGGGACAGATCCGGTCCCGAAAATTTTATTCCGCTGCGTTTTAGGATCGGATCCCGACACAGCGATCCCAACAGCTCACCCATGGCTGTCCAGCATCATCTATACCCAGATATGGATGCCAAATAACCTGCATTCATATAGGTTAGTTCCATTGCATAGTTAAACAAACAAATAAACAACTAAATAAGCATTTAATAAAACATTTAAACATTCCAGAAAAGATCCAATATTGAAAATATTCAATAAATAACCGAGTATTTAACTAAACCTCTAATCAAACATTTAATCAAAATATTTGACAAACATTCCATAAGATATTTTAACTGCTATAATCAACAAATTTCATTAAACAAACATGTTAAGTATTTAATAAAAGAGGGATTAAAAACATACCAAAAGCTTCGGGTAATCGAGGAACCTACGGCGGAGGGTCGTCGGTTGATGGTGTTGCAGCGCTGTGTCCACAACCGGACGCCAACGCCGGGCAAGTGGAACTGTCGCCGGCTGCTTTGATGGCCTCGCTCGGCCCGGAGGAAAGTAATAATAACTCAACACCTGCATACAAGAACATATAGGTTAGAATCATCATAATCATATGCATCGCATGCATTGTATCATAAACATTTAATGAAACAAACATAAAATGAACTAAATACCTGAAGGAACGGCGCGAAGCCGCTGATAGTGGTCTGCCGATCAGGCGTGACAGCAAAAAGGTCAGTGAAGAGGTGGGCCAGAAGGGCCGCACCCCAGGCATACTCACCTAAGTGGTCTAAATTGGTAAAAAGGGTCTAGAAGCGGCTGTGGATATAATATCCCTTGGTCCCGAAAAGGAGCCTACCAAAGAAGAAAACCAAGAACCTCCTGAGGTCCCTATCAGCACTAGCCCTGTCACTCAGATCCTAGTAGTACACCTCACTAGACACTCGAGCTAGTCTCTCTCTAAACTTCTCCCTAGACTCATCCGTCTGGTGCCTCAATTCTACTAAACCTAAAGACATCTTTACAGCTACCCTTGCAAGGGTTCGAGACTCTCGGCCTTCCGGCCCTGTGCACTCTAAGTCTAATAGCTCTTGAGCAAACTCTCTATAATCGGGATGCGTGATCCCACTTACAGCCTGGCCATCCACCCGAAGGCCAGTGATCCTGCATACGTCCTCGAGACTGGGGATCTTGTGTCCCCAGGGCATTAGAAATGCCCTGCTCTCGGCATGCCATCGCTCCCTCAGGACCTGAAGCAGTACCAGGTCGATCGAAAATGACTCGATCTCCAATATCTCCCGAAATCCCATCTCCGCCTGTCGGGCCTTTTGGAAATCTGGGAGACCCCTATACGTTGCCACCACTAGGTCCAAGGAGATCCTAGTCCTCATTGTCCCCTGCAATTGTCCAAATAATTCATCAAATTCATCGCCAGGGCATTAATAATCAATTTTTGAAATGATTGCCATTGTTTTTGAATCGCGTCTTGGTACAGGGACGCGTTTCAAAAGGCATCCTTGTCCCCAGACACCTTTCACCATAGGTTTCGAGAACCTATGGCCGACCTCTTTATTCCCCCCAAAATTGAAACTTTAGTATAAAAGCGAGTGTCTCGAAGCTTACCAAACGTGGGCCTGCCTCTTCGGCCGGTGCCGCCGCCTCCTCACCCTCCTAAACCGCGGGAGGGGTTTCCTCGGCCTCCATGAAGGCCGCCGCCTCTATGAGCACCAATTCCTCGGCCAGTGCCGGAGCTTCCTCCTCGCCCACCTCCACCACCTCGACGGCGGTAACCCTCCACCGCTTCCTGCTAACGCCGCTAGGACCACCGGATTCCATGGGAATGAGAGAAGAGAGGGAAATAGAGGAAGAGCTAGAAACGAGGGAAGAGAGGGAGTTTGAGGTTGAGAGAGTGGTTAACAATGAGAGAGGGTAGCCGGAAGAGGTCGCCGGAGTCCACGGTAATCACCGGCGTTAGAGAAACTAGCCGGAGCAAGAGGGGAAAGCCGCCGTCGCCGAAGAGGAGGAAGAAGAGAGGAAAGAGAAAGCCCAGCGAGAGAATGAGGAAGAAAGAGGCTCAGGCTCGCGAACCCCTATTTGAATTCGTTAAATCGCGTCATAGGACAGCAACGCCATTCAGTGGTGCACAAACTGAGGCGGCAATAGAAAATTTTTTGAAATTTGTGAAACGCGTCCCTGGTTGGCGACACCTTTTGGATTTTACCGCCTCATCTGGTCGGGGCCGTACCACGGGAAATTTGAAAGAATTATGATTTGCGTCTTTAAAGGGGGACACGATTAAGTGGATTAATTGCTAGAAATCTCTGGAAAATATGAGAGAGAGAACAGAAAGGCGTCTTACTGACTGAACGCGATTTGGGGTTCCTTTGAGGATAGATATTTTTATTTGGAAATTGATTAACATTGAAAAGCATCTCTCTGAGTCGACGCAATTTGAATTAACTGAACCCGAAACTTCATTTTTTGAAGAAAAATTGCACTTTCAGCCAAAAACAAAATTATAGAAAAATTGCAAAGTAAAGATTTCTATAGTATTAAGGAATAATTTCTTTGATGAAAATAAAATCATATTACATCAAATTGGAAGATAAGGATAAGGAGCTTTCAAGGTCAGATTTTCTTAAGCTCTTTTACATATGATTTCCATAATTCTTTTTTGGCTTCATGAGGAAGTTTTACACAACGGGTGAAGCCGATGTTCTAAAGAGTAGCAATAAGTTCTGTCGCCTCAAAGTCTTCATTAGTACCTAATATCCGCTTTTTTATTGTAGAAAGAGAAGAGATCTCAGGAAATTCATAGCGTGGCATATCGAGTTGAGGATGACAACGATGTGGATTATAGAGAATGAACTTGGTCGCCCCGATCAGCGGAATTCTGTGTCAGCACCACGGCGCACTCGAACCGCTTTTTCCATGAGAGCAAGTGGCGTAGATTCGAATCCAGTTCTAGGCATAGTGTTGAAATAAGCACGCCAGTCAACCCGAGTCTTGAGGTTGGGCACTCGATTGGTCATGTTGTCGTTGAACTTCACAATGTTGGCAATATGAAAGATGGGACTGCGCTGGTATGTCTGGGATATCCTTGGAACTTCTTCTTCATTATGGTTGAATTTGAAGTGAAATTTCACCCACTGAGCTAAGAGAAGCATACTGCCATAAGAAGGTTGACTTGTAGAAGCTGCAGAGAGCCCACTATAGAGGTAGGCTAGAACCGCTGTGCTAATCTGCCTCCCTTCGAAAATCTCATTGATTGCGCTAATTTGATCATTTTCTAGAACATTATCTTAGGCAGGGAATAGTAGTACTCCAGCTAAGCACATGGTGAACGCCTTCATCACGTTCTCTATATCTTCATCCTTGAGATTTTCTATCTTTTTTAGAATCCATTCAGCTAATTTCGCAAGATTGATTCCTTTCTTTGTAAGACAACCTTGAATTTCCTTCGGATTCTTCATGATCATTTCTGACAATTGTTGATCCGTGATTCTTTCCCTTATGAGCATCATCTCACTCAAATCAGGTTCATCATTGTTGACCTTAAGCTTAGGAAGGCCCAATAGGAGTTCAGCTTCTTTTAAGAGGATAGTGGCTTCGAACGTAGCAAAGAGGAAAATATGAGTTTGTGGATGCCATAGTTCAATCAAAGCACCCATTGCAGCCCAATCCATGCTTGTCCACTTGTAATGTTTGGCATGAATAACCAATCATTGGATATGCCACATAGATATATAAGATTGCATGGAGAGATTGATCTTGTTAACTAGCTTTTGGACCCATGGAAGTGAAGAAAATCTTCTTGGACCGGGGAAGAAGGGATATCCCTAGATGAAGAAAGAAATTGAAATAGTTCTATCATGCCCATGAAGAATTGGAATATGGAAAACATGTAGAGAAAGTTGAAGAGTTCCATAGAAGGGAAATTGATTAGAGAAGATATTAGTTTACTTGTAAGTTAGGATCTCACCTACTTAGATGATCGTTCACTTCAGAGAGCTTTTCAATGGTCTTCCTCATCCTTTTGTTTGAAGAATTCACCATCATTCCTCCTTGATTTCTCCTTGTTCTTCTCCTCTTTCTCTTGAGCTTTGGAAGCTTTCCTTCTTGATTGCTTGTTGTATTGTTTTGATATGAAGAGAAGAAGTTTTTATAGAGTGATTTGTGACATTGGGAAGCCCTTTCCGAATTGGAAGAGGGATGTGCATTAAGGCAAGCAGAGTTCGGATTCGAGTCAAAACAGGGAACTGTTTCTGTAACTTAAATGGCGTATAGATGGGGCAACGTCATTTAAATGGCGTCTGTGAACATCGAGGCCATTTGATGAGTTTTCTGAATTTATGTTATTTTTTCGAAAATCCACAAATGCATGATATTTAATGTTGATTATCTATTTACTTGAAGTTACTAATGAATTCTGAGTGCAGGCAATTCAAGAAAGAGAAAATGAAGTTGAGAATTTCAATTAAAAGGTCTCAATGTGGGAGTTCATGAGTCCCAACCGTGACTAAAAGGACGGTTATCTTTATCCCTGTATTCCATTATGTAATTGATTTGCATTAGGATTACTATATGATAAATATTTATTAGATATATCAAGGACCTTGTGGTTTTGATGAAATTGGAGTTTGAGTTCGCCTTCAACAAAAAAACAGTGATAATTTCAGAGGATTCTTAATCGCACGGATAAGCCGTTGGATTGTTGATTGATGGGGACGATGGTTCCACGTTTGCGAAACAGTGCGTAGATAAACGAGCTTCGGCTTAGCACTAAATTGCAAAATTGGTATCTTGACTCATCAATGGCATTTTAACAATATTATCCTTGATTAATTTATATTTTATTTTATTTTATATTTTCTTTTGGCCCAGCATGCATCATGTAGGACTTCGAAATAATTGTGATAAGAATTAATTATTGAGTAAATTTCAGACTATTGATCTAATAAATCCCAACGTGATATGAAATATTCTATTCCAAATTGATCTCTCAATTATCTTTGAGGTTTTCTTGAAGATATCTTTGGAATTCTATCCTTGTTTTGATCTCTATCTCAAATATTTCTTGTTTCCTTTTAAGATCCATCATGGTTGTAGCACGTCCACATTGGCTGGTAACCGCTCTCCATGATGAAACCTGCAGGGTTTATAACCTAGGGTACTTCCCAATCGAGGAAGTTAATCGACCTTATTTTAATTTTCTTGTCTATCCCATCCAGACATGATTGATTACGTTGATCTCTTTGAGTTACTTTGTTGATCATTTTGAGAAAAATTCTTATCATATGATGTTAAGAGCGTGTCTCATCACACCTTGGCATCACCTTTTCAGTGCATTCCATTCAATATTACTCTCTTGTAAAGTCAATGCCAAGGTGGGGCAGCTGTAGACACGCTGATTTTTACCTCATATTAAATAAATTTCATGTCACACTTAAAATGCCCCAAAATGGTCTGATGTTTAATCATTAATTAATTTTTATTGATTTTTTTCGGATTTTGTTAATTAGCGTCGCTTAAGCACGACGCCATTTAGATTCCTAACTGAAATCAGTTCGGAATTAAATTTTCAAATTCAGATAGATTTAACTGAATAGTGTCGCTTATGGGAGACGCCATTTAAGTCCTAATTCGTCTGGGTTTTCGATTTTTAATCCTAATTAATTTCCTAGATTATCTAAAGCACG
The DNA here is from genome assembly GCA_030544215.1 of Zantedeschia hybrid cultivar. Classification (NCBI taxonomy): domain Eukaryota; kingdom Viridiplantae; phylum Streptophyta; class Magnoliopsida; order Alismatales; family Araceae; genus Zantedeschia; species Zantedeschia hybrid cultivar. The sequence goes on from JARZZO010000015.1 coordinate 42,499,392, forward strand.
TCGCCCTTAAGAGATACTATTTAAGTTTCCTAATATATTTCGGTTTTCTTTTCGGATTTTATTTCTATTTTGGCCGCTTTAATTAGCCAACTGGCGTCCCGGTTGGGCGACGCGATTTAGGAATTTCCTAATAAACATGATTTGGCCGAGATAATCCGGTTTCAGAAGTTGGGAAGGTTGCTAACTCCTCCATTCTCGTCCAAGGTAAGTCCGACTGCGAGAGAGAGTCCTTTTGAAGCCCTAAACACTCCTAAATCTATTCTTATAAATACACAACCCTTTTAACCTTCAAAAAAGGTTGTCCATTGGTGATTTTAAAGCTCAAAGCAAGGTGTTTAAAGGCTCTAGAGGAGAAAAACGTGGACAGTAAGAAGGACTTCATCCAAAGCTCGTTTTTCTTCATCCTTTGAAGCTTTTGAAGACAAAGGCTATGGAGGAGTCAACCAACCATCTTCTTTCCCTAATTCCTTATAACTTTTCCTTAATTTTATAGATTCATCATTGCTTTTCATAGTTCATCATCATCATCATCACTTCATGTTCACACACACACTCATATTTCCAAACCCACATGCATGTTAGGGGTTTAAAGAATAAGAAGCAATTGAGTAAATTAGTTTAATTACATGTTTAAATTTCTTATTAGAATAGATACTATTCTACTCTAGTTCTAATTAGATTCTTTCTTGTTTAATCTTTTATAAGGTGTAAAGAAGAAGAAAGAAGTAAGTTCAAATGAATAACTGTCAAGAAATCAAAAGCAAGAACATCTTATAAGAAGGGCTCTCTTTCTTTGGCCGGCCATAGAGAGGGAATCAAGGACTTAACATCTCCCAAATTTGAAAAGATAAGCGATCAATCTTTCTTTGAAACTTTACAGTTTCTGGCGATCACGTTTTCTTTAATTTTTAATAGTTTTACTATTCATATAAGCAACACCAAATCATGAACATCACACACCTAATTTGAGCACCCACAGTTATCCCTTTGAACTTCCTTCTTTCTTCTTCTTTGTACCTTGCAAGATCAAACAAAAAAAGATCTAATTAGAACTAAAGTAGAGTAGTATCTATTCTAATAAGAAATTTAAATATGTAACTAAACTAATCTTGTAAGGACTGAGGTTTCGGGCTCTGTATTCGGGTCGGGTCCGGGCCGGATCCCTTGGTTTGGACCCTGTGGGGGGTCTTGAGATTTCTGGCTGAATGGCGTCAGCACTGCTTGACGCCTTTCAAAAGGCGTTGGGGTGTGTGGACGCCATTTAGGTTTGCAGGTTGTTGTGCCACGTGTGCGCCACGTGGGCGGGTTTCGGGCCGCGAGAGTACGGCCCCGGTCACATCGTCTGAACGGCGTCCAGGTTGGCCGACGCGATTCAGACTGTGACCTCTGCGATGTCAGGGTGCGGCGCCAGAGCGTTGTCAGTACGGCCTGTCCTGTCGTCTGAACGGCGTCCACGATGGGCGACGCGTTTCAGACCGCTGTCAGTACGGCCGTCCTGTCAGACTGATAGGCGTCTGCCTCGATCGACGCGTTTTAGCGGGATTCTGGTTGACCCCGCGAGCCTTCCCTTCTTTCCCTCATTCTCGCCTTCACTCTCTCTCTCCTCGCCCTCTCTGACGCTCTTCTTTCCCTTCCCTTCCTCTTCTTCCTCTTCCACCACTCCAACACCACCTTACCACTCACCTCTACCTCCACCACCTCCTTCGCGGTGTTCCACTCTCCGGACGGCGGCCGACGTCCCGGCGGAGTGGCGGCATCCTCGAGGGTACCGGCGGCGGTGTGCGGTGCGGCGGGACGGCGGCACGGAGCTCGGCGGAGTTCAAGAACCGGTAGGGGGACGAACCTTGCATGTGTTGCTCGTATGTTTCTTGGCGTGACGTGATGGGTTTGGGGCTAGATTGAGCATGTTTAGGGGGATTCCTTGTGGGCATGACGGTGCTTGTGGACTTGGTTTTGTAGCATGCTTGTGATGGTTGGATTTCTCTTCCTTCTCGTGCCTGGTCGACGCTTTCCCGAAAGACGTCTGGTCAGTACGACGCGTTTTAGGGCAGAAACCTCCCTGTTCGAGGTTTCCTGAGTTAGGGGTTCTGCGGTAAATGACGTCATGGATGGACGACGCCTTTCAGAAGGACGTCGGGCCATCATGACGCCATTTAGGCAGGAAATGCCCCCGTTTAAGGGTTCTGAAATCTGGATTTCTGGGTTGAATGGCGTCTGGCGACCCTGGCGCGTTTTAAACGGCGGCTTCACTGGTGGACGCGTTTTAAGGATAATCTGGCTTTTAAATAAACCTGTCTAAGGGTCTTGAATGGCGTCGACCTCGGTCGACGCGATTCAAGACAGGAATGCTTAATTCTGTTATTTCGTGCATGTTTCACGGTGGGATGGTTCAAATGCATGCTTTGGGTTGTATACTTAGACGGAGGACTTCTGCGTGAGTGGAATTACATCACCTCTGTGTGTGTGCTTTAGCTATATACTGAGACTGAGGTTTACTGTGCGAATGGAATCACGATTATATGTGTGTTTGGGTTATGCGAATGTGGATCGGGCTAACTGTGGTTTACGTCTGTCACCATGGGCCGATGGGAGAAGGGCCATGGTGTCTGTAGAGTGGTGCATGTTGTGTTTTACCCTTGGCTGAGAAAAGCAGAACCACCTTGAGCCCGTCGGGCCGGAGTAGCTGGTGTGCTATCCGAGGGGTTGCTGTTTGGTCTCAGCAGGTCGGGGTTTCCCCTTGGTTGTCGTGACAGCTTCTGGCGTGTTTCTTGCTGTGGAGCTGGTGGTGTTACTGGTGGGAGTTGGTTTACCCTTTAGCCATTGGGCCTGATGTGACCTTTGATCAAGGTTACGAGTGGTACCCTTAGCCCTTGGCCTGACGCAGCCCGGGAGAGTTGGGTTTGTGGGTAGTTCCTGTAGCTTCGGCTTGACGGGGGTTCGCCGGTCCCCAGGGCCCTCCTGAAGCGCTGAGGCCTAGCGTGGAGGCAATCCGGACGGTAGGACAGTAGTCTAGACTGCTTGTGTGCACACGTAGCTGGCAGTGGCTGTACACTGGTTCCAGCTAGTCCTAGTTTGACTCACTGCCTCACCCTACAGTGCCCCGGAACGCTGTAGGGGTGGACAGGCGTGAGCTGTGGTGGTAGTGTTGGGAGGCGACGTTCGACTTCGGTCGACAGTGTGGTTTAGTCGCTTCGTGGACTTTGGCTGTGAGTCGTGACTCTGTGTTGGGTTCTTCGGGTTGCTTAGAATGGTTCTTGTTACACTGCTTACCGTGCGTTTCATATTAGAGTTGGGTGCTGTGTTTACTGCTTTACTTAATTGCCATATATTCTTGTTGTTACACTTGTGGGTGTGTGAGTGGGAGGCAGGGGATCGAATGATCCCTACTGAGCCCATTTCTGGTGTGGCTCACTCCCTGCGGTTTCAGGTGTGGACTTCGAGGCGAGCGGAAGCGTGGTGTCTTCTTGGTGTGCGGACCAGCAGCTGTCTTAGTTCCGGGGTATGCCCCGATGTTGTTGTACTTCCTTCTACCTGTACTTCTTTAATTGTCGGACATGTAATTATTGTTGGACTGTATACGGACATTGTTATTTTCCTTCCTGCTCACTTGCTTACCTTTGTAGTCCGTGAGATTGTTATATTTAGCCTTGTTTAGCACTTACTCCTCCAGACGTGTTGTGTGAGATCCGGGTGTGAGTCCGTAGTTAATGGGCCGACATCCATTTAGTGACCGGGTCTCCGGTCATAGGATGGCGGGTCGTTACAGTTGGTATCAGAGCTCAGTCTGGTCGAGTATGTGATAAACTGGGTCAGATATTATAGTCCAACAATAAGTGCGAGTCTGTACAGGCGATGGCTGCTGGTGTAGATTGATAGGTTTTGACGTGTTTGGTCCGATTTGCGTGTTGTGGGGCAGCGATGGCGCCGAAGCGGAGAGCTCCGGTGGCTCGGGGTGCGAGAGCAGATGGTGGTGGTTCGAGGGCAGAAGGCCATGATGTGAATCTATCTGAATTTGAAAATTTAATTCCGAACTGATTTCGGCTAGGAATTTAAATGACGTCGTGCCTGGGAGACGCTAATCAAAAAATTTCGAGAAAAATCAATAAAAATTAATTAATGATTAAACACCAAACTATTTTTAGGACGTTATAATTATGACATGAAATTTACTCAACATGAAGTCAAAATTAGCGTGTCTACAGCTGCATTGGGTGCATTGATTGAATTGTGACATCCTCAAACCCATACTTTCCTCTTCACTTCCTTCGAAGTTACCATCCTACTGGAAGAAGTTGAACTCCTATTGGGACTTCCTAAGCTCAAGGCTAACAGTGATGAATCTAACGTGACAGATATGCTGCTGATGAGAGAAAAGTCACTTGTCGGCAGTTCTTAGAAAAGATCATGGATAGTCCGAAAGAAATCCAAAGTGTTCTTATTCAAAAAGTAATTAATCTTATAAAGCTGGCAGAATGGACTCTGAAGAAAATGGAAAAGGCCAAGGAGGAAGATACAAAGACCGTAATGATCGCGTTCACTGCATGTCTGGCTGGAGCTTTACTATTCCCTGTCCAGGACAACATCTTATTAGAAGATCAGCTCAACGCGATTTGCGGGATATTCTAGGGAAAGCAGATAAGCACAGTAGTCCTAGCATATATCTATAATAGGCTTTCAGCGACTTCTACTGGTCAACCTCCTTATGGCAGCATGCTACTCCTAGCCTTATGGATCGATCTGCACTTCAAGTTCAACCATAATGAAGAAGAAGTTCCCAAGATATCTCAGATGTATCAGCGCAGTCCTATCCTCCACATTGTCAACATTATGAAGTTCAACAATAACATAACAAATCGAGTGCCCAACATCAAGACTCGAGCTGGCTGGCGAGCTTACTTCAAGACCATGCCAAAGACCGGCTTCGAATCAACACCACTCGCTCGTCGAGAAAAGGCAGTTCGAGTACGCTGCTGTGCTGGCACAGAGCTCCGACTGATCAGGGCGACCGAGTTCATCTTATATAATCCACATCGTTGTCATCCTCAACTTGGTATGCCTCGCTATGAATTTCTTGAGATTTCTGACATTTCTCCAATCAAGAAGCGGGCCTTGGGAACTGACGAAGACTTCAAGACGATAGAGCTTATTGCAACCTTGTGGATCATCGGTTCTACCCGCCGTGTTAAACTTCCTCATAAAGCGAACCGGGAGTTATGGAAAACTTATGTAAAAGAGCTTCAGAAAATACGGCCTGAAAGCTCTTAACTTTTGCCTAAAGTTTGATGTAATTTCTGCATTTATCTTCTGTAAGGATTGAGATTTCGGATCCAGTTATTGGGTTAGTTTCGGTGTCGGATCTCTTGGTTTGGACCCTTATGGCTCGACGCGGTTCAAACGATGTCTAGTTAGGGAGACGCATTTTAGATTATGCCACGTAGGCACCACGTGGGCCAGTTTCGGGCCGCAAGAGTACGGCCCTGGTCTTGTCATCTAAATGGCGTCAGTATTGGGCGACGTGTTTTAGCTAGTTTCGATTTAACCACGCGAACCCTCCCTCCTTTCCCTCATTTCTCTCGACTTCTTCTCTCTCCTCCCTCTCCCCGACTTCTTCTCTCTCCTCCCTCTCCCCGATCCCTTCGCTCTCCCTTCCCCCTTCTCCTTCCTTTCCTCTCCCTCCACTCCATCAACCCCCCCTAACTTCCACCACTATCACCACCATTTCCTCCGCAGCGTATTGCTCTCCGGACGGCGGCTGACGTCTCGGTGGAGTAACGGCGTCCACGGCGATACCGGCGGAGGCTTGTGGCGTGGCGGTTCGGCGGCTTGGAGCTCGGAGGAGTTCAAGTAACCGGTAGGGTGACAATCTCCGTTGCGTTTTGATTAAAACTATGTTTTTTCCACTTTGGAGCACGTTTAGGGGATTTTCGGGGTGAAAATGGTCACTTTATAAATTGGGAAATGGTAGGTTTTAATGGGTATTTGGATTCTCCTCCTCCTTCCCTATTGTGGTACATTTTTATGCAATTTAGGGGAAGAAATTCCACTTTTAGTACTCGGGAAGGCTAGGGGAACCTGTTTGCGAACGCTAAATGGTGTCTTGCGACAGAGATGCCATTCTAAATGGCGGCTGCCTCCCAAGACGCGATTTAGCCCAGTTCATCTCGAGCCCTGATTCTGTTTCTGTCGTGAATGGCGACTAGGGACAGCGACGCCTTTTAAAAGGTGACTACCATGCACGACGCGATTTAGGCCATCTTCTGAGGCCAAGTTTTATGTGAACCAGTTTAGGAGGCTTGAATGACTTCGGCCACGGGCGACGTGATTCAAGACAGAACTTCATTAATTCATGTAATTAACACGTGTTTACATTGTTAGATAGTTTAGTTAAAATGCATGATTAAAACCATACTTCGAGGTCGAGGATTTCTACGTGATCGGATCGCACTGTGACTTGTTTTGTGCGATCGTGGACCTAGAGTGACAGTTGTTAGCGCTTAGGCACACTATGTCGGTGTGGAAGTGACACGGAGCCGGTGTGGGAGTTGGTGGGGTGACGCCTAGAGAGAGGGTCACCTGGTGTACCTCGGGGTATAGCTAGTACCGGTGTGGGAGTGGTACATTCGGAGTGTCACTCGTGCTGGGGGAAGCAGAACCACTTAGAGCCGGTCAGGCCGGAGTAGCCAGCGCGCTATCCGAGGGGTTGTTTGGTCTCAGCGGGTCGGTGTTTTCCGCGTGGCTTGTGTGTTTAGCCGAGACGCTGGTTGTGGACTCCGTAGTGGAGTGGTTTCATAGTTGTGCATATTACATTTGTGACTACATGCGTTTTATATCAAAATTTGGGAATCTTTGGGAGTTGTGCTTACTGCTTTATTTATTTAAATTGCCTATATTTGTATTTTGCACTTGTGGGTGCATGAGTGGGTGGTGGGGATCGAAGGATTCCTACTGAGTCCATTTCGATGAGACTCACCCTTGCGGTTTTCAGGTGAAGGTTCCAGGCAGGCTTAGCGTTGAGGGTTTTGTCTCGGGTTGCGCACCAGTAGCCACCGTTCTGGGGTATGCCCCGATGTAGTTGTCATTTTCCTTTCAGGCATGTACGCTTAATTACTTCTTTTCAGTTGGAATATGTAATTATTTGTTGAGTCAAGTCGAATTATAATAATTTTTAATTCCTGCACTTCCATTACAATTCGATGTGATGTGAATGTTTAGCTTAATTTATCATTTATTTCCCAGACTTATCGAGATCCTAGTTTGGCTCCAAATTTTAATGATTCGGTACCCATTTAGTAATCGGATCCCCGATTATAGGGTGGTGGGTCGTTACATTTTCAATGAAATATCATATAAAGATCTTTCCTTAATATTTGTGCAACTTTCCGGAATTTTTTCTTAAGCAAAACGGCTCATTTTCCTCAAAATTCCAAGTTTTGGGCTTATTAATGTAAATAGCGTCGACTCAAAGAGACACCTTTCAACGAAGATCAATTTTCAAAAATAAGATTTAATCCCTAAAAGAGCATGAAACACGTCGACCATGGACGACGCCTTTAACTTTCTCTCTCCTATTTTCTAGAAATTTTCAGGCATTAATTGTCTGAATCACGTCAGCTATGGTCGATGCTAATCATTTTTTCTCTTCGTACTCTGCATTTTCCAATGGATTAATTTTCTGAACCGCGTCTCTCATGGTCAGTGTCTTTCTCTTATTTTCTCCAGATTTCCTTCAAAGTCCGTAGTACGACTCTGAACGTTGAAGGCGGTAAAACCTAAAACGCGTCGACCATAGGCAACACTTTTTTTTCTAAATTTCAAAGTTCGAACCGCCTGCCTCAGTTTGTACGCCAATAAAACACGTCTCCCTGAGTCGAGACCTTTTAAGCAATTTGAATAGGGTTCATGATCCGGAGCCCTTCTCCTCCTCATTCTTCCTTCACTCTTTCTCTCTCCTCTCTTGCCCTTCGTCTCCGATGACGAGCGACGGACTCCGACGATCCTCTTCTTCTCTGGCGACCCTTGGCGGTGCCGGCTACCGTCCCTAGCCCCCTCTCTCTCATTCTCTCCCTTCTATGATCTCTCCCTCTTTCAAACTCTCTCTCTCAAACTCATCTCTCTTTCTCCCTCTCACTCCCTCATGGATCGTCCCAGTCCTAGTGGCCTTGGGAAGCGGCAGAGGATCTTGGCTATGTCGGAGTTAGCGGGTAATGAGGAAACGCCTCTCCCTACCCAAGAGGAGATTTTAGCGGACGTGGCCATCCTTCCTGTGGCCGAAGAGTTCATCGAGGCGAAGGAACCTCCACCGGCGGCGGCACCGCCGAGGAAGCAGGCCCTTAGATGGTAAGCTTTAAACCTCCCTTTTATAGTACTTTAGGGACGGTGGACCGAAAAGAGGGAAGAGCCACGGGTCCTCGGATCCGTGGTCAAATGGCGTTGAGTTAGGGAGACGCCTTTCAAAGGGCGTCGGCCATTCAAGGCAAGAGTCCTATTTCAAAATTGATTTTAAAAATTATTTTTAATTGTCTATACGATAATTTTTCTAACATTTTCTTGACAATTTGACAGGGAATGATGAGGACTCGGATCTCCTGGGACCTCGTGATAGCACCATACCGGGGGCTTCTAGATTTTCAGAAGGCTAGGCTTAGGGAGATGGGATTTGGAGAGATCTTGGACATAGAGCCTTTTTGGCAGGACTTAGTCCTCTTTCAGGTTTTGAGGGAGAGGTGAGATCCAGAATGCATGGCATTCTAATGCCCTGGGGACATATGGCTCACAGCCTCGAGGATGTTGCTAGGATCACCGGCCTTCGAGTCGAGGGCCGAGCAGTGAGCGAGATTACTTATCCCGATTAGGAGTGTCGGGACCACCGGGTAGAGAGTCCAAGACCCTTCAGAGGGTAGAGGTAGAGGATGGCTTGGGATTAGTTGACCCTAGGTAGGATCAAGGGGAGTCCAGGGAGGGATTCATAGATAGGTTAGCTAGGTCAGCTACCAATTCTTACTATTGGGATGAAAGCCAGAGAGACTTGGTAGACCGGCAGCTCAGAGTCTTCCTAGTCTTTTTCTATGGTCGGTTATTCTTCGGTACGAAGGGTGTAACGACCCGCCACCCTATAATCGGGGATCCGATTACTAAATGGGTACCGAATCATTAATTTGGAACCAAACCAGGATCTAATTAAGTCTGGGAGACAAATAATAAACTAAGCTAAACATTCACATCGCATTGAATTGAAATGAAAGTACATGAATTAAAATTATTACAATGTGACTCGATACAGCAAATAATTACATACTCTAACATAAAGGAAATAATTAAACGTACAGGCCAAAAATAAAATAACAACTACGTCGGGGCATACCCTGGAATAACCGCTGACGGTGCTCAACACACGGCCGCAGTCTCCTCGCTAAGTCTGCCGGGAGTCCTCACCTGAAAACCGCAGGGGTGAGTCTCAAAGACAAGACTCAGTAGGGATCCTTCGATCCCCACTGCCCACGCACACACCCACAAGTGCAAAGTATAGCTAACGGTAAAGTGATAAGCACATGAGGTACAATTCCTAATTCTTAACGTGAAATCACATGCAGTCGAAATATAATAAACATGCATATTCTGAACCAGCCGACTAGGGAACCCACAACTGCCGTCTCGATAGAACTCGCTAACCATACAACAACGGTGGGAAAAACCTCGATCCGCTGAGACCAAGCAGTAACCCCTCGGATAGCACACTAGCTATTCCGGCCCAACTGGCTCAGGTGGTTACTCATTCCCTCAGCATGAGTGACTCTCCGAATGTACCACTCCGACACCGGTACTAGCTGACCCCGGGGTTCACCAGGTGACCCTCTCTCACTAGGCGTCACCCCGCCCACGCCCCCACCGGCGCTGTGCTCACGCCCCCACCGGCGCTGTGCTCACGCCCCCACCAAACCCGGCACTCCAGGTCCACAGTAACACAAAACACCAAACCCGGCACAGTGCGATCCGGTCACGTGAAAAGCCCGCAATCGCACGACATACAACGCAGTGTCATCCGGTCATGAAGGATCCATCATTATCGAGCGCACTAAAGCATGCATTAATTCACTATCTAGCAGTATGAACACGTTTTATTGGCATGAATTACTGTTGTTCTGTCTTGAATCGCGTCGCCCAAGGCCGACGCCATTCAAGCTCCATCTACTGGTTTATGTAAAATTACTGTCTTCAGAATCAGGCCTTAAAGGGCGTCGACACCAGTGGTCGCCTTTTGAAAGGCGTCGACACCCTCAGACGCCATTTAGCACATAAATCTAGGAATTCCAGAAAACATTACCCAGGGGACTTCTGCCTTAAAAGGCGTCATGGCTACCCGACGCTATTCAAATCGCGTCGCCCATCCATGACGTCTTTTAGTCCCAAAATCTCCGAACTGACAGACTCTCAGTAAGGCGATTCCTGCCTAAAAGGCGTCGTGATGGCCCGACGCCCTTCAAAAAGGCGTCGTCCATGCACGACGTCTTTCAACCCCAGGAACCAGAGTCTGCATGAGCCCGAGGGCTCCCTTTCCAACCCCCAACAACCCCAAAATCACCCAAAAAACGGAGGAGAAAGAGGGGCAATTCAATCCACAGGAAATCACATTCATAGAAATCCCCCATATCATCAACAAGAACTCCTAAGCATGCTTGTTCTACCCCCCAAAACCAAAGATCCATAACAAGCTCAAACGGGGAAAACATAGTTTGAACACAATACTATGGGAACCGTCACCCTACCGGATACTTGAACGCCTCCGAGCTTCAAGCCGTCCACCCGTCTCGCCCCACGCCGCCACCGGTACCGCCGTGGCCGTCCTTACTCTACCGTGACGTCGGCCGCCGTCCGGAGAGTAAAACGCCGCAGTGGAAGTGGAGGTGGTAGTGGTAGGAGCTAGGTAGAGGATGGAGTTGAGAGAAAGATGAAATGGTGGGAGGAAAAGAGGGAGGAGGAGGAATCGCCGCCGAGTTCGCCGGAAGGGAAGGTGAGAAAGAGAGAAGGAAGGAAAATGAGGGAAAGAAGGAGGGCTCGCAGGGTTAACCAGAGACTGGCTAAAACGCGTCGACATCTACGGACGCCTATCAGGTGACGTGATGGCTGCTCTGACAAGATTCTGAAATGCGTCGTTCGAGGCAGACGCCGTTCAGACGACTTGTCAGGGCCGTACTCTGACAATCCCAGTCGCAGTCTGAAAGGCGTCGACACACGTGGACGCCGTTCAGGCGACACGACAGGGCCGTACTCTCGTGGCCCAAAGCCAACCCACGTGGCAGGACCTGAAACGCGTCTGCAACGGTGGACGCCATTCAAAACGCGTCTCGATGTCCTGACGCGAATCGTCACAGAACCTCAGCCCTCACTAAGGTCAGAACTACAGGGTCCGACCCCGAAAACCGGATCCGAAAGTCACGATCCTTACAAAGGGTGACCATATCCACTGTAGATTTTTTAGTTTGTTAAAGGACTTAGACCATCTTCATGCGTATCCCTGGGGTGCGGCCCTCCTGGCCTACCACTTCGCCGATTTGTCCACGGTCACGCCGGACCGTGAGACCACCATCAGTGGCTTCGCGTCATTTCTTTAGGTACACTTTATTGTATTTTTCATTTAATTCCATTAAACTATTATGAAATGATTTAAATGCATGATTTCTAACCTACATGTTTGCTTATGCAGGTTTGGAGTTATTTTTATTTTCCTCTAGGCTGAGCTAAGGCCATCCATCCAAATGGCGTCCCATTGGCACGCTGTTGGCAACCGATTGTGGATACGCCACCACCAGCTAACGTCCCTCCGCCATCAGTTCTTAGATTATCCTGAGCTTCTAGTTAGTTTTATTATTATGCAATTGTTTATTTTAATGCAATTTTATTTATTTCAATTAAATGTAATTTATTCATTATGAATGCAACTAACTTAAATGCATGCAGGTCATCTGGCGCCCGTATCTGGGCATGGGAGAGGTAAGGCAGCCGTGGGTGACAACTGGGCAGGCACGCTGTGGACACCAGATGTGGGTCCACTGCATGAATGAGATCGAGCTACTACACCTACGGCTAGCGATGCAGACCTTGAGCCTCCACCAGGAGTGGATCGAGGAGGAGATCCCAGAGGGGATCAGTAGATCGATGAGTGGTAAGCTGGCGCGCATGGACTGGCGTTTGAAGTTCCCGGACCAGCGCGTCTGGTTCCGGGGCGGTGTCCGAGTACAATCCCATGCGGAAAGTAGCGGCGCCTACCTCCAGCTGTAACAGGTGCACTACGCCGCACAGCTCCGACAGCTACGCCCTCTAGATGTGAGTATGCTTTTATGCTTCTTTCATTTTATTATTATCTTTACTTAAGTTTGTGAATGCATGAATGACATGTGTGTGTGCATGTGCAGGATGCACGAGACGCAACCATCATTACCCTCCGGGCTCAACTCCAGGACGCGGAGGCCTAGCTGGAGCAAGTTCAGAAGAAGCTCCATGATTTGGTATGTATAAATGAATTATGCAATGTATGAATGAATTTGTTCATTTATTAAACCGTTTTGGCGCTTAACTGCTGACAATGACTCCTCTTGATATAGTGTGCTGCCTATACCCACGCCGCCTAGCCTCCCTTGTATACAGCTAGTGCCCCATCCTCTGGTGCACATCACGACACCTCCCTCGCTGAGCTTCAAAAACGGTTGGCTCGAGCCATCCACCGGGCCTCCGTTGCGGAAGACAACTGTACCTTCCAGATAAGTTTCTACCTTCTTAACTTTCCATTCTTGTATTTTGCTTGAACTGCTTGGACTAACAATGTTTCTTACAGGTTGCTAAGCTTCAGGAAGTCCTTCAAAGGACTGAGGCGGAGCTTGAGTAGACATGGACCACAGCGGCTCGGGCTGAGACAGATGCCAATCCGGTTTGCGACCTAGAGGAGCAGCTAGCGCGCCTCTGCAGCGACGACCTCCTGATCGTTTTTAATTGTGCGTCGTTAAACACATGAAAACGTTCAATCAAAATTTATCCGGCTCACTCAAATCAGATTTTGAAAATTTAATAATGGTGAATCCGAGTCGATCCACAGGGAGATAGAATTTTAATTTTGAAAACTTTGGACTTTAGTTAATCTAAAAAATAAGTGAAAATTTAAGGAAACTAATTACTTAATTAAACTAAAACTAAGTAAACTAATGTTACTTAAAAATAGGATTACTCAAATTAAACAAATCTTTTTTTTTCTTTTCTTTTTCAGAAATTAAACACAAACACTTATATAAAAAAAAATAACCACAACTAAAATCTACGACAAAGATATTGAAATTTATCTACGTGAAAAACATGAATTAGCTAAAAATTATGAAACAAATTACAAAGTTTAATGGTTTAATAAACTAAATAAACAAAATATGAAATAACAACTAGTTAACCCTAAACGATTAAACTAATTCTAAACTAAAAGGGAGAAGGAAAAGAACAATCTTGCTTCTGTTGGAATTTTGTGGGTGGTTGCCGGCGCAGTGGACCAGTTGATGAAGAGAGTGGTGCAGTGGACCACTACTTCAACTACTTGGCGCAAATGGAGGGTTGCTGCTGCCGGTTTGGTGGAGGTGTTGTTGAAGAAGCTGCTGCGTGGGGTGCTTGGAAGCTGCTGCGTGGGGTGTTGCTTGGAAGCTGCTGCGTGGGGTGTTGCATGCGTGAAGCTGCTGGAAACTCTTGGACAGCTGCTGGACGTGCGTGGAGGATGCTGGAGAAGACCGTGGAGCTTGCTGGAAGAGGCTGCCGGCTTCAGGTGCAGTGTGCATGAGCTGGGAAACGTGCTGGCTTCGCTGGCTGATGCGCTAATGGAGCTGGACGTGGGGAGCTACAGGTAGCTGGTGCACTGGGGGCGTGGAACTGCTGGCTGGTGCATGGAGCGTGCAGTGCAGCGCGTGGACGGTGCTGGCTGGTTCGCGCAGGAGCCGTGAAGCTGGTGTTGGTGGACTGCCGCTGGGGTTGCTGGAGCTTGTCGCATGCAGCTGGAAAGAGGTTGGCTTCACCTCAGTTGGTGCGTGGACAGGCGATGCTGGTGGAGGCCCGTGGGAGTCTGGGTTGCGTACTGGACCAGGCGTTGGCGGTGGAGGACTTCAAGCTGCTGCACGTTGCTGCTGGGGAGAGCTGCTGCACGTTGCTGCTGGGAGGAGTTGCCGCATGCGCCGAAAGAGAGAAGAGAAGAGAGAGGGAGGCAGAGAAAAGAGAAGAGAGGGAGGAAGAGAAGCTTCAGGGCGGAGGTCCTCCGAAACGGAGAGGGAGAGGGAATCTGCGGGAGAGAGAAAGAGTAAGGTGGAGAGAAGGCTTCGGGGGATAAAAAACAGAGAGAGAGAAAGAACAAGGGAGAGAAAGAGAGGCTGCGGGAGAGAGGGAAACAGAGAGAGAGAAGAGCTGGAAAGAGAGGAGGAGGGCTGCGAGAAAGAGTTGGGAAAGGAGACGGAGAGGAGAGTGTTGCGGGGAGGAAGATTATAGAGAGGAGAAGGAGTAGCTGGCTGCGGGTTTGAGTTGGAAAAGGAGAAAAAAAACAGGGAGAGGTTGCTGCGGGAAGGAAATTATTATAGAGAGGAGGAGAGGCGTGAGAAGGAAACTGGAGAAGAAGTAGGACTGCCGTTTGGAAAATTGGAGAGAATGAAGGAAATAGTGGGTTTTGGGAAACTCCAGCGAAGGAAGGAATCAAATTGCATTTTTACCTCTGCTTTAGTTGAAATCCGCACACTAGACCTCCCCCAAATTTCCGAAAACTCCACCAGCTGCACTGCATCATCGGCATGTCCTGTTCACATAAAATAAATATAAATTAGCGCATTATCATAAAAATATCATCATATTTATTCATTTAGTCTCGGTTTTGTCGAAAAACCGCAAATGCGCTATGCTCCTTTAATCACATGAAATGACGATGTTTTTAAATCAGAATTTGATGAAATTGGTACCGTTGGACTTTTCACACAATTATCTATCATTTCATGCTATTTTACAGATAACAACATGAGTATGATACATATGATTGCCCTTAAATGATCAATTTAACACTTTATCACACCCCCCAACTTACTCATTGCTAGTCCCTTAGCAATGCAAATAAGGAAAAGTTAGGACAAACAATGAATTATCATGCTTCATTTGTAGTATCTTTCTCAATCAATTTAAGTGGTAGCCGATTGGTTAAGCTAAAAGTTTTCATATCCCACAATATTTTGATTCACGACAGGTGATTGTGCATGAAGTTTGACACACTTAGAACTCGTTTCCGACCTTTTTGGTATATTCTTGCCTTTACTACCCTTTAGATAAGGCTACCTGGGGAGGAGAAGAGAATAAAAGATTTCCCGATCAGTCAGTGAGGACCGTTTTTCAGTTCTCGTCCCAACTCAGCACTTTTCACGACTTGGTCATATTTTTGGTACGATGGACTTTTTAGCGTGGCGTTTTCTCCATTTTATTGTACTTTTGCTTTTGAGAGTGCGTACTTTTTGCCACTCTCTTTGAATTGCCTGAGGGGAGGTGCGTACTTTTTGCCACCTACCTTCCTTTAGTTCTTTTACCGCCTTTTATTGCCTTTAGTGTTTACAGCTGTCCATTTTAAATGACCGCCTCTTTTAAGGTGCTGAGTGGGACAGTCCCCGATTACGGATCCTACACATTCCTTTCGTTCAACCCAAAAGAAAAATTAGAATAAGTAGTCTTATCTTTGAGGTTAATTCCAGCAATTCTATACTCTTAAGATCTTTCATTTATTTTAAGTTGCCGTGTGTGTGTGAAAATCATCCTGCCGTGGACTTTTGTAAAGTGGGATGTTTAAACTTTGAAGGTTCTTTAACCAATGTGACAACCAAAAAAACTGATTTGTGAAAGATTTTCTTAATAAAACATGATTTTCATGCAATTTTCCTAGGATGTGAAAATAAGTTTTTGAAAAAAAATTTGACCATTTTTCAGTGAAAGATATCAGTTTTCTTCAAAAGATTTTCAATAAATGCATATCAAATTGATTGTCCCACCTCCCAACTTGATTGACATTGTCCTCAATGGCATAAAAGATCTGAAAAACATGCAGCCAGAAGAGAATTCGTGAAGGAGCGAAACAACCTGTAATGAAGAGGCTGCGACATACCCACGGCGACTGCTACTCAGGGACCTAAAAGGGAAGAAATACAAAAGCTGAAGTAAAATATTGGGTTGCCTCCCAACAAGCGCTAAGTTTATCGTCTTCAGCCAGACGGAAGTTCAGTTAGTGTGGATCACTCAGTTCTATGGATTCATGTGGCTCATTTTGAAGATTTTTAATGAATGGTTTCAACCGTTGACCATTAACAGTAAAAGTGTTCCCACTCTTGGGGTTCAGAATTTTGACGGCTCCATGATTGAAGGCTTTAACGACCACGAATGGTCCATCCCATATGGATTTCAGTTTTCCTGGAAATAAGCGGAGCCTAGAGTTAAATAGCCAAACTTTCTGATTTGGAAGAAAGGATTTTCTTACAATATGTTTATCATGAAAAGCTTTAGTTTTGGCTTTATAAATCTTTGAATTTTCATAGGCCTCGTTGCGCAACTCTTCCAGCTCACTCAGTTGTAAGGTTCGGTGGGAACCAGCTTGGGCTAGGTCCAGATTGACTTGTTTGATGGCCCAATAAGCCCTATGTTCCAATTCCACCGGAAGGTGGCACGCTTTTCCAAAAATCAGGCGATAAGGAGACATGCCAATAGGAGTTTTGTAAGCGGTCCGATAGGCCCATAAAGCATCATCCAATCTTTCAGACCAATCTTTTCTATCGGGCCTAACAGACTTTTGCAGAATATTCTTGATCTCCCTATTGGAAACTTCCACTTGGCCACTGGTTTGGGGGTGATAAGGGGTAGCTACTTTGTGATTAATCCCATATTTCTTAAGCAAATCTCGAAATTGGTAATTCGTAAAATGCGTTCCCCCATCACTTATGATAGCTTTAGGCCACCTGAACCGAGAAAAGATATTCTTCTGAACAAATTTAATGACCACTTTATAATCATTGGTTCGGGTAGCTACTGCTTCAATCCAGTTTGAGACATAATCCACCACTACCAGAATATATGTATGTCCAAAAGAGGGTGGAAAAGGTCCCATAAAGTCAATTCCCCAAACATCAAAGACTTCAACCACCAAGATTGGGTTGAGTGGCATCATATCCCTTTTCGCCATATTTCCTACAGCCTGACATCGGAGGCAAGTTTTGCTAAATTCATGGGCATCTTTGAAAAGTGTGGGCCAGTAAAAACCACTTTGCAGGACTTTGGCTACAATTTTCTTTCCTGAGAAGTGGCCCCCACAGGCCAGATTATGGCAGAAGTTAAGAACACTCTGTTGTTCTTCTTCAGGAACACATCGCCTAATGATTTGATTAGGACAAAATTTGAATAATTCAGGATCCTCCCAGAAATAATATTTTTCTTGAGAAAAGAATTTGTCCTTTTCACTTTTAGTCCATCCTTCCGGAAGCTGATTAGTCACCTTGTAATTGACAATATGAGCATACCAAGGTGCAGCAGTGTGAGAAATGGTTAGTAGATGCTCATCAGGAAAGGAATCAGTGATTGGTGTACTTTCAGAGATCAGAATTCGGGATAGGTGGTCAGCTACCACATTCTCAGAATCCTTCTTATCCCGAATTTCCAAATCAAATTCCTGAAGGAGTAAGATCCATCTAATAAGCCTAGGCTTTGCATCCTTCTTGGTCAACAGGTATTTTAGAGCTGAGTGATCAGAATAGATTATAACTTTTGCCCCTAAAAGATAAGATCTGAATTTTTCTAGGGCAAAAACCACGGCTAACAATTCCTTTTCGGTGGTGGTATAATTCATTTGAGCCTCTGCAAGGGTGGGACTTGCATAATATATCACCACGGGTCACTTGTTGATTCTTTGTCCCAAAACTGCACCGATAGCATAATCCGAGGCATCACACATGATTTCGAAGGGTAAAGACCAATCTGGAGATTGAAGAATCGGGGCTTTGGTCAAAGATTCCTTCAGAGAATTGAATGCTTTGATGCAAGATTCATCCATTTGGAACGGGACAACCTTAGCTAAGAGAAGAGTTAGGGGTCGGGCAATTTGAGAGAAATTGTGGATAAACCGGCGATAGAAACCGGCATGGCCAAGGAATGAACGGATCTGTCTGACCGAGGTAGGAGGAGGAAGATTGGATATGAGATCGATCTTACCTTTATCTACCTCTATCCCCCTTTCAGACACAATGTGGCCTAGAACAATGCCCTCTCGAACCATAAAATGGCTCTTTTCCCAGCTAAGTATCAGATTGGTGTCTATGCATCGTGCTAGCACCTATTTAAGATTTTCCAGGCAATTTTCAAAAGAGTCCCCGAAGATTGAGAAATCATCCATGAAAACTTCGAGGAATTCTCCCACCATATCGGAGAAGATGGCCATCATGCACCGTTGAAATGTGGTTGGTGCGTTGCATAATCCGAATGGCATTCTCCTAAAAGCAAACGTGCCATAAGGGCACGTGAAGGTGGTCTTTTCTTGATCTTCCGGGTAAATAGCCACTTGATTATACCCGGAGTACCCATCTAAGAAGCAGAAGTACTTCTGGCCCGATAACTTTTCCAGAATCTGATCCATGAATGCGAGTGGAAAGTGGTCCTTCTTAGTCATGAGATTCAACTTTCGGTAATCAATTCACACTCTCCATCCCGTGGTGAGCCTAGTGGGTACCTCTTCTCCATGATCATTCTTGATAACCGTTAATCCAGATTTCTTGGGTACCACTTGGGTTGGGCTGACCCATTTACTGTCTGATATTGGGTAAATAATACCCGCATCCAGCCATTTCACAACTTCCTTCTTCACCACTTCTTTCATATTGGGATTAAGCCACCTTTGTATCTCCCGACTGGGCTTAGAATTCTCTTCCATATATATATGATGCATGCAAATGGACGGGCTAATTCCCTTTAAATCTGCCACCGACCATCCAATGGCACCCTTGTGGTCTTTGAGGACCTCGATTAATTGGGCCTCCTGCGGCGATGTGAGATTTGCCGCAATGATGACCGGGAGAGTTTGGTCTGGGCCCAAAAAGATATACTTGAGAGACTCAGGTAATGGTTTGAGTTCAAGCTCATGAGGGTCATCTAAGGATGGCAAAGCGGGCTCAGATTGTAAGGCTGGTAAAGGTTCAACCTTGGGCCAAGATGTTAATGGGCCAGGAGAGTCCTTCAAAGTGTTGGCTTCCTCCAAAAGGTCATATGTGGACATCTCATTTTCTTCAACCAGATTATCCAAGACATCAATACTATGGCATTCTTTTTCATGATCTGGGTATTGAGATGCTTTGAAGACATTAATCTGGACCTTTTGACCCCCAAATGAAATGTCCATTATGCCAGTTTCACAATTTATATTGGCTTTGGCAGTGGCTAAGAATGGACGACCTAGGATGATCGGAGTGTGAATGAGTTCCTCAGGTAATGCCATATCCAGAATAAGAAAATCCACGGGAAAGAAGCAATCATGAACCTTTACAATAACATCCTCAATTAATCCCCGTGGAGTTTTCACAGACCTATCAGCCAACTGCAATATGATGGGTGTGGGATTTAATTCCCCAATATCAAATTTCTCATAAATGGCTGTTGGCAATAGATTCACACTAGCACCTAGATCCAATAAAGCTCTATCAAATGTAACTCCAGCTAAGTCACATGAAATTAGAGGTGCTCTAGGATCCTTTAACTTCTTGGGTAAATGATTCATCACAATTGCACTAACATCCTCAGAAAGCCGAACCTTTTCGGGTGCCATTCTAGATTCTCTTCGTGGAGTACATAATTCCTTCAGAAACTTAGCATAAGCTGGCACATGCTTGATGGCATCGAGGAGTGGAATATTAATTTGGACTTGTTTGAACAAATCCAACAACTCCTCATTATGGGCCAATTTCTTCCTGGTATTGGGCTTAGCTAACAAGGCATTAGGAAATGGCACCCTAGGTTTATAAGAACTTGGGCCTTCATCTATCTTCCCTTTTCCTTTCAGATCCTCCTCCAACTTCTCCATAATGGGTTCATCTTCACTCTCACTTTCAATCTCCTGAGGCCCATCATTGGAACCTTTGGCTAACTCTCCATCTGCATGTGGTTTTTCTAAACTTCTCCCACTCCTAAGGGCTGAAATGGCTTTAGCATTCTCCAATTGTGGCCCTTTAGGTGGTGGTAACGGGCCAGGCTGAGGTAAAAGGCCCGATTGCTGCGGAAAACCCGGAGGTTGATTCCTTGGATTGGCAATGGGTTGACTAGGAAGTTGACCAACTTCTCTTCTCATCGTAGCCTCAACTAGTTGGCCCATTTGACTTTCCAACTTAGCAATAGATTGTTGCTGGGTCAAAATAAGTTGTTGGAGTTGAGTGAATTTGTCATCAAAGTTGGGCTGAGGAGGTTGTGGATAAGTGGGTGGAGGATGGTATTGGGTTGGCTGTCCAGGTTGGAATGAATGATAGTGGGCCGGTTGACCTGATTGGAATGATTGATAAGGGACCGGTTGGCCTGATGGATACTGGGCCGGTTGAGAAAACTGGGCTTGAGATCCCCTAGCCTGAACATTTCCATAGAAATTAGATTGCTGTTGGAATGAATTATGTGGCTTTTGGGCTTGATGCATGGGAGGATTGGACATTGGTAGTGGGGCCTGCTGATTCTTCCAAGAGAAATTAGGGTGGTTTCTCTAGCCCGGATTGTAAGTATTTGAGAATGGATCATTATTGGGCCTGGAGAATCCCTGGGCAGCCTGAACTTGTTCTTGAATGAATGGTGGAAGTTGGGCCGCAGTTGGGCATTCATTCACTTGATGGGTTGGACTTGCGCATAAGGCACAAATGTCATGATTAGCAGAAGATGGGCCTTCATATCGACTAGATTGTGTTGGGTAAGTAGGCTCTTGCTTGTTTAGGGCCAAGAGTTGGTCTAGTTTCTGGGCCAAGATGTCTACCTTATCTAATTTCTGATTAATAAAATTTATGTCCATTCTGGATTCGGGCTCTCCACGGGCCTTAAGTTCATACATTCCAGTCCGTTTAGATGGCCCAACAGACCTCTCATAAGATGATAATGAGGCATGATTGATGGAATTTTCACTTAACATCTCAAAAAGATCATAGGCCTCATCTTCATTTTTCACCATAAATGCCCCTCCACATGAGGCATCCACCATCTGTCTGAACTATTCAGACAATCCTTCATAGAATGCTTGGACAATTTGCCATTTTGAAAGCCCATGATGAGGGCATTTTTTAAGCAATTCTTTCAGTTTTTCCTAAGATTCATGGATCAATTCCCCGGGAGTTTGGGTAAAACTCGTGATGGCCCTTCTCATGGTATTGGTCCGCCCGATGGGATAGAACTTCTTGAGAAATTCTTTCTGAATTTCTTCCCATGTCCTAATGGGCCTTCCTATAGTTCCCAACCAATATTTAGCCTTGTCCTTTAATGAAAAGGGAAATAAGGTCAATTTAAGGCCATTATCGGTGAAATTCTGGATCTTCACCGTGGAACAGATTTCTAGGAATTCATCCAGATGTTTATAAAGATCTTCATTAGTATTCCCATAAAAGGATGGAAGCATCTGAATGGTGCTAGATTGATTTCATATTGATTGGCTGGATTCTGAGGAAGATGAATACATGATGAAGGTTGATATCGATTTGGAATGAAATAATTCTTCATTTGCTTTGGTGGGTCCTGATTATCAGCCATTGGATCTTGTGGTGGATTTATTTGATGTAGGATTCTTTCTATTTCAGCAAGTGGTCCTAGAAGGTTAGGATTTTGAGATCTCCTACCTTGCATGCACTATGATTGATAGAGAGATGATTGATTTGAATTTTGTTTTCTATTTCTTGTTTTTTTTTTTTTTTTTGTTAAATGCAAACAATTTTGGCAAACAAATTATCCTAATGATCTAATGTTAACCTAGACTCTCTATGTGAATTTTCTTACAAGGTGAATGGAGTCCACCTCGAGTCACAACCACAATCAGTCAACGGCCAGGTAAGAGGTGGGGTAGTGGGAGGCTCCCCCTACTTTCGTAGGGACCTAATTAGAGAACCACTTTCCCGCTTAGACGTTTGCCTTTTTACCTCTAGCCTAGACACCGTTGCCAAAAATGGAGGCAACCCGAGATTTAAACCACTCACGGTGTAAACCCTAGATTCTCTTTCGACTTGCTTTTAATTGGATTAGGAAATGCCAATGCAAGGAAGGTAAATTGTGGGCTAAGGAAGGGTAATCAAATCCCTACCTTATGTGGTTAAAGTTGTTTCCCTTAATGTCTTTTTGGATGCAATACAAGGCAACAAATCAATGCAAGGTGTGTTGATGCAATCATGAATGACTTGCTAAAATTGAAACACGTACCTTTCCCCCGCAATCTTCAACAATTTATGGAAATAACTGTGAAAGGAAACTAACTCATGCTTTCCTAGGATGATGAATGCCTAACATGGAAGGTTTCTAATCTTGGCAATGAAGGTTTTTAAATTTGGATGTTCCTCTTTTTGTTTTTTGTTTTTAGTTAATGGAAACCTATCTAAACTAGAAACTACAAAATTGGAAACTAACTAAAGTAAGGAAATTGAAACGTAGAAAGTTGGAACACATTGACCATGATTTCGCTTTCCTTCTCTTTTTTTTTTTTTTTCAATATACCTGCAAAAATAAGAGAAATAAGGTTAGCTAAAGAATAATTACACTAAATCTAACATAATCAAAATTAAAAATCTAACTCCCCGGCAACGGCGCCAAAAATTGATCGTTTCGAATTGTGCGTCGTTAAACACATGAAAACGTTCAATCTAAATTTATCCGGCTCACTCAAATCAGATTTTGAAAATTTAATAATGGTGAGTCCGAGTCGATCCACAGGGAGATAGAATTTTAATTTTGAAAACTTTGGACTTTAGTTAATCTAAAAAATAAGTGAAAATTTAAGGAAACCAATTACTTAATTAAACTAAAACTAAGTTAACTAATGTTACTTAAAAATAGGATTACTCAAATTAAACAAATATTTTTTTTTTCTTTTCTTTTTCAGAAATTAAACACAAACACTTATATAAAAAAAAATAACCACAACTAAAATCTACGACAAAGATATTGAAATTTATCTACGTGAAAAACATGAATTAGCTAAAAATTATGAAACAAATTACAAACTTTAATGGTTTAATAAACTAAATAAACAAAATATGAAATAACAACTAGTTAACCCTAAATGATTAAACTAATTCTAAACTAAAAGGGAGAAGGAAAAGAACAATCTTGCTTCTGTTGGAATTTTGTGGGTGGTTGTCGGCGCAGTGGACCAGTTGATGAAGAGAGTGGTGCAGTGGACCACTACTTCAACTACTTGGCGCAAATGGAGGGTTGCTGCTGCCGGTTTGGTGGAGGTGTTGATGAAGAAGCTGCTGCGTGGGGTGCTTGGAAGCTGCTGCGTGGGGTGTTGCTTGGAAGCTGTTGCGTGGAGTGTTGCATGCGTGAAGCTGCTGGAAACTCTTGGACAGCTGCTGGACGTGCGTGGAGGATGCTGGAGAAGACCGTGGAGCTTGCTGGAAGAGGCTGCCGGCTTCAGGCGCAGCGTGCATGGGCTGGGAAACGTGCTGGCTTCGCTGGCTGATGCGCTAATGGAGCTGGACGTGGGGAGCTACATGTAGCTGGTGCACTGGGGGCATGGAACTGTTGGCTGGTGCATGGAGCGTGCAGTGCAGCGCGTGGACGGTGCTGGCTGGTTCGCGCAGGAGCCGTGAAGCTGGTGCTGGTGGACTACCGCTGGGGTTGCTGGAGCTTGTCGCATGCAGCTGGAAAGAGGTTGGCTTCACCTCAACTGGTGCGTGGACAAGCGCTGCTGGTGGAGGCCCGTGGGAGTCCGGGTTGCGTACTGGACCAGGCGTTGGCGGTGGAGGACTTCAAGCTGCTGCACGTTGCTGCTGGGAAGAGCTACTGCACGTTGCTGCTGGGAGGAGTTGCCGCATGCGCCGAAAGAGAGAAGAGAAGAGAGAGGGAGGCGGAGAAAAGAGAAGAGAGGGAGGAAGAGAAGCTTCGGGGCGGAGGTCCTCCGAAACGGAGAGGGAGAGGGAATATGCGGGAGAGAGAAAGAGTAAGGTGGAGAGAAGGCTTCGGGGGATAAAAAACAGAGAGAGAGAAAGAACAAGGGAGAGAAAGAGAGGCTGCGGGAGAGAGGGAAATAGAGAGAGAGAAGAGCTGGAAAGAGAGGAGGAGGGCTGCGAGAAAGAGTTGGGAAAGAGAGGAGGAGGGCTGCGAGAAAGAGTTGGGAAAGGAGACGGAGAGGAGAGTGTTGCGGGGAGGAAGATTATAGAGAGGAGAAGGAGTAGCCGGCTGCGGGTTTGAGTTGGAAAAGGAGAAAAAAAAACGGGGAGAGGTTGCTGCGGGAAGGAAATTATTATAGAGAGGAGGAGAGGCGTGAGAAGGAAACTGGAGAAGAAGTAGGACTGCCGTTTGGGAAATTGGATAGAAGGAAGGAAATAGTGGGTTTTGGGAAACTCCTGCGAAGGAAGGAATCAAATTGCATTTTTACCCTTGCTTTAGTTGAAATCCGCACACTAGACCTCCCCCAAATTTCCGGAAACTCCACCAGCTGCACTGCATCATCGGCATCCCCTGTTCATATAAAATAAATATAAATTAGCGCATTATCATAAAAATATCATCATATTTATTCATTTCGTCTCGATTTTGTCGAAAAACCGCAAATACGCTATGCTCCTTTAATCACATGAAATGACGATGTTTTTAAATCAGAATTTGATGAAATTGGTACCGTTGGACTTGTCACACAATTATCTATCATTTCATGCTATTTTACTGATAACAACATGAGTATGATGCATATGATTGCCCTTAAATGATCAATTTAACACTTTATCACCTCCCTAACAAGCTTACACGTCTTCAGGTATGCCTGGAGATCATTGCCGAGGAGAGGGAGCACGAGCGGCAGGAGTGACAGCGGATCGACGTCAAGGTGACCTCCCTCCGAGTCCAGCTTGGGGTCACTGAGCATGAGAGGCACAGCGTGGAGGAGCGTTATCCACGCGCTCGTCAGCGAGCCCTGGAGAGAGGACATGGGAGCGCCTTTACTGCTAGTGTCACCATATCTTTGGGCCAAGCCGGGATGACCATGATGGGGCCACTGCTGCTCTTAGGAATCGTCTCAACACAGCGGAAATTAAATTTCTGTGTACACATCCATAGGATATTCTCTCTCCAGTTGTATACCAAGAGTGAATGATCTCCTATTGTTCACTCAATCACCTTCGCAAGCTTTCCACTATGTCTGAGAGACTGACTATCATGGACTTAATGGTTAAAGTCTACAAGCCAGAGAATCAAGACACAATGGTCGACAAGCAAGGTATCATTGGTGACTCAGGTCAAAGGACCAACTGCACTACTGCAACGATTGAATTCCTTGATTGACTATTAGGTATAATGACCATCCAGGAATTCTAATTCGGATTTGTTCAGTGAACTCATTCTTTAATGAGCACCCACAAGTTTATCTTAGTGTCACCACACAAGTGAATGTGAGATCATTCACCGTCATTACATGAGCAGAAATAACATGTGCCGATCTTATCAGATATTTAATGTCTAATTCAAATATCCTATAATCGAGAACTGTTTAAGATAAGTGACTAAGAATATTGATCTCATTATGATTCAATATCCTACACACTTGTCTGCGGACCTTCATTACGATAGTTAATTTGTGAGAACTATAAATGAAGAAATAATTGCCTTTATTAATATTCTGAACTAGAATGTACAATGATTGGCTTTGAGGCCACCCAATTCTATCAACCGCCACCGCCGAGTCGAGAGCCCGAGGGACGGGACATGGCTCAGAGCCAATATGACGAGGGCGCTAGTGGGCTAACCGTGAGGATCTGCTTGTTGTTGATGATATTGATGTATTTTTAAGTCCTGATGATGAACTTTTATCTTTTCTCACACATGTACATGAAACCTCTGATATATGAATGGAACTTTTGGTATTTTGTTTGTCTCTTTTCTCTTATTCCATCCTATGCCCTACATAATGACTTGATCAAACAAGTTAGATGTCTGTTCTAGCTTAGCCCCTTGCACGGTTAAGTAACCAGCTACTTGATTATATCCTTGGTAGAAGGGTCAAGGGGGCAAAGCCTTTATTTAATAAAAGCGAATAAATAAGATAAAATGATAATTTAAAGATGATATGCAACATACAAGCACACGGATGCTAACTGGAGGTAAAGATGCCGAACACATGATGTAACAAGCATATGCTAATTGAAATTCTTTTTTGTGTTTTGACATATCCATTTTTTTTGTACTTTTGAAATATCTATTTTTTTGTGATTTTGAAATATCCATTTTTTTGTGCTTTTGAAATATATATATACATATATATAGATTTTAAAATATCTATTTTTTTATACTTTTGAAATATCTATTTTTTTGTGATTTTGAAATATCCATTTTTTAATACTTTTGAAATATCTATTTTTTGTGATTTTGAAATATCCATTTTTTTATACTTTTGAAAAATCTATTTTTTTGTAATTTTGAAATATCCAACTTTTTTGGGGTTTTGAAATATTCATTTTTTGTGGTGGTTTTGAAATATTCACTCAGCTTAAACTAAAGACCAGCATGGTACATGGATCAAAAGAGCTTACTTATTCATTATCTTAATTCCCTAATTATTCTTCAATAACCTAATTTAGGTTCATCGTGTTTGTATAGTGTTTATGTTCATGATCCCATTTGATGATTCGACCCTTAGTCAATTTAGGCCATTCCTTAAGCTTGGAATATGCCCTTTAGGGAGAAGGGAAAAAATAGTCTAGAAAGCTCACAAGAGGGTTCCGGAGACCCAGGAAGATGTCCCTCCTTTACCCTATTATCCATTGGGGTTCGGTCATTTTCACTTTATGGGGTATTTTTGACCTTGCACTCCCTTTTCATTTGGATATTTGGCCTTTTGATTTTGACATTTGTGGCCTTTTGATTGATTCGGCTTTTGCCTTTTGATTGATTTTTTGTAGGATAGATCTTTTTTTTTTTCCCATTTTTTTATGACGGCCTCCTACAAAGACGACGGGACATGGCTCAGAGCCAATATGACGAGGGCGCTAGTGGGCTAACCGTGAGGATCTGCTTGTTGTTGATGAAATTGATGTATTTTTAAGTCCTGATGATGAACTTTTATCTTTTCTCACACATGTACATGAAACCTCTGATATATGAATGGAACTTTTGGTATTTTGTCTGTCTCTTTTCTCTTATTCCATCCTATGCCCTACATAATGACTTGATCAAACAAGTTAGATGTCTGTTCTAGCTTAGCCCCTTGCACGGTTAAGTAACCAGCTACTTGATTATATCCTTGGTGGAAGGGTCAAGGGGGCAAAGCCTTTATTTAATAAAAGCGAATAAATAAGATAAAATGATAATTTAAAGATGATATGCAACATACAAGCACACATATGCTAACTGGAGGTAAAGATGCCGAACACATGATGTAACAAGCATATGCTAATTGAAATTCTTTTTTGTATTTTGACATATCCATTTTTTTTGTACTTTTGAAATATCTATTTTTTTGTGATTTTGAAATATCCATTTTTTTGTGCTTTTGAAATATATATATACATATATATAGATTTTAAAATATCTATTTTTTTATACTTTTGAAATATCTATTTTTTTGTGATTTTGAATATATCCATTTTTTAATACTTTTGAAATATCTATTTTTTGTGATTTTGAAATATCCATTTTTTTATACTTTTGAAATATCTATTTTTTTGTAATTTTGAAATATCCAACTTTTTTGGGGTTTTGAAATATTCATTTTTTGTGGTGGTTTTGAAATATTCACTCAGCTTAAACTAAAGACCAGCATGGTACATGGATCAAAAGAGCTTACTTATTCATTATCTTAATTCCCTAATTATTCTTCAATAACCTAATTTAGGTTCATCGTGTTTGTATAGTGTTTATGTTCATGATCCCATTTGATGATCCGACCCTTAGTCAATTTAGGCCATTCCTTAAGCTTGGAATATGCCCTTTAGGGAGAAGGGAAAAAATAGTCTAGAAAGCTCACAAGAGGGTTCCGGAGACCCAGGAAGATGTCCCTCCTTTACCCTATTGTCCATTGGGGTTCGGTCATTTTCACTTTATGGGGTATTTTTGACCTTGCACTCCCTTTTCATTTGGATATTTGGCCTTTTGATTTTGACATTTGTGGCCTTTTGATTGATTCGGCTTTTGCCTTTTGATTGATTTTTTGTAGGATAGATCTTTTTTTTTTTCCCATTTTTTTATGACGGCCTCCTACAAAGACGACGGGTATTTTCAGTAGTCTATCTTGAGCCTCGTTTTGACATCGCGAGCCGATGATAAAAAGGAAGGAAAATGTGAACAGGTTATACTTTACATTCTTCGTCAAACTCTTAGTGTTCCTTGGACTTCACATCTTTTATTATTCAAGAACAAAGTGTGTTTGTGTGTGTGTATAATGCACCTAAATTAGACTACGGAAGACTAACAAGAGAATTTAGGATTTCAAATTTTCTAACTCCACTGGTCTTTGCACCATGCCAGTCGACACAATTTAACTTAAGGATAGTATTTCTTAAGATATAAACTATTCGAAGGATGAGTTAACTCTTGACCTTCCGCATTAACTAACCTGTAAGTGTCACCAGGAAAAGCATCTTTTACAACATAAGGTCCTTCCCAGTTTGGTTGGAGTTTAGAATGTGGACCACCAAGTTTTACAAAAATCCTCTTAACTACCATTTCACCGACTTTGAATTTTCGTTCAATAACCTTCTTTTGGTAAAAACTTGCAAGTCTATTTTGATAAACTCATGCATGATTAGCAGCTAACCATCTCTTCTCATCTAAGAATTCCAATTGAGCGAGGAGCGTAGAACGCTGTTCATCAATGAAAAACTCCTTGTTCAATTGTACTCTTAATGATGGGATATGAACTTCATATGGAACTACCACCTCCATTTCGAATGCTAATGAGTATGGGGTTTGCCTAGTGGGAGTACGGATTGAAGTTCGATAGGCCCATAAAGCCTCAACAAGTTTTTCTGGCCAGTCCGCATATTTGTTAGATTTATATGTCTTCTTTATGATTTTGATCAAGGTTTTATTAGTTGCCTCTGCTTGGCCATTGCCTTGCAGGTAATATGGAGACGAATGATGCAATGCAATTTTATACCTATTGCAAAGGTCCTTCAGCTTTTGTGAGATGAACTGTGGTCCATTGTCGGTGACGATGGTGCTTGGAATTCCAAATCTGGTGATGATATTCTTCATGATAAACTTATAGACTGTAGATGCTTTGATCTCCATGTAAGCTTCGGCTTCTACCCATTTGGTGAAGTATGTTGCCGTGAGTATGAAGGATTTTTGCTTAATCAAGGAGTTGGGATCACTAAGAGGACCAATGATGTCGAATGCCCACATGAAGGAAGGTCATAGGGAGGACAGAGGATGGAGTGAAGATGTGTGGGAATGAATTTTGTCGGCATGAAGTTGACACTTAGCACACCTACGGACATACCCTACATAATCTTCTTCCATGGTTGGCCAGTAATAGACTTGTCTAAGGATTTTATTTGATAGCATCTGTCCATTGACATGGCCACCACAAACTCCTACATGAGCTCCTTCCATAATCTTCCAAAGCTCATCTTCGTATAAGCATCTTATAAGAACACCATCGAATCCACGTCTATACAACTCCCCTCCAACTAGGGTGTATCTCTAAGCAATTCTCCTAATAGCCATTTTCTCCTCAGTAGTGGCTTCTTCAGAGTAACTCTGATCTTCACAATATTTTGCAATTTTGTAATACAATGGTTTCTCTTCATCTTCCATCTCTTCTTGCAATTCTAGCAACATGATTTCTCTCTTCTCCAAAATATTCCTTTCTCTAACCTTATTCAGCAGGAGAAAGATGCCTATGGACAATGATTGATTCGGAGTGTTTGCTGATTGGAAAATTCAGAGGTGATGCAAGAGAAGCTAGAGCGCCAGCTAAGATGTTCTGATTCCGAGGAATATGGACGAAGATCAGTTTGGTGAATAGATTGGGGTAAGCTGAAGTGAATTCCTGATAAGGCTTGAGTTTAGGATCAAGGATGCAGTATTTGGTGAGCACTTGGAGAAGGATAAGCTGGCTATCACCCACAATTCGTAGTTTAGTGGCACCATGCAAATGAGCGGCCTCGAGACTAACAAGAAAAGCCTCATATTCAGCTATGTTATTTGTAACGTGAAAGGCAAGCTGAAAGGCTTAGGGAATGGTGACACCTTCAGGTGATAAAAGAACAATGTCGATACCCTTACCATGAGAATTCGGAGCCCCGTCACAATGCAGAGTCCACATATTATCTTTGGTTTTGTTTATGGATATAAGTTCCTCATCCAGAAACTCTGATCGGACTGGATCACATATGGGAAGAGGGTGATGAGCAAGGTGTTCTACTATGGTATAGCCTTTGATTGATTTTTGCTGAATGTAAATGATATCGAATTGAGAGAGAAAGCTTTGCCAACGTGCTAACCTATCGGTAAGGACAAATTTCTCGAGAAGGAACTTAATAGGATTCATCCTAGCGATGAGATGGACCTCGTGGGCCATAAAATAGTGTTTCAACTTCTAAACTACCCATACCAATGTTGCACATGTTTTCTCCATCGTTGTGTACCTTTGTTCAGCATGGTTGAGAAGTTTAGAGAGATAATAGTGTTAGTTTAGGTGGCCTACAAGCCAATCTAACAATGTAAATCTCGTTCATTATTAATAAAATGGCATAACATTCATTATGTGTAAATCGCGTTAATTATCGTTTCATAATGAAGTCCGTGAATATGTGCTATGGTGATCAGATTATGATGAGATCATACTAATGAGACTGATCACTTAAACACACATATTCTTAATCGTTCCTAGTCGGAGGATATCCGAGAAGGACATCGGATATCCGGTTAGACTAGTACAGATTACTCCTGCTCATATGATGAGGGTGACTGGTCTCATAAGTCACTTGTGTGGAGACACTAAGGCGAATCTGTAGGTGCTCATTGGAGAATGAGTTCACTGAACTGATCCGACTGAATCGCTGGATGGTATTGTACCTCACTGTCAACCAGCTTGATTCTATTGTCGCAGTTGCGTGGATGGTCTTCGGACCTGAGACATCAAGGACACCTTGGCGGTGGACTTCTGTACTTTGACCTTGGTCTACGAATCTCTAGCCACGGGATTCTAATACGCCAAGGATTGGGTGCAGCGGAATACCGTCGAAGGGAATTGTGTGTCAATAAGGAATCATTCGCTCTCGGTACTTAGAGAGAGAATGCTCTAGGAAGGATGCGCGAAAGTCCATGGCCAGGGCGGACGATAATATCGGGAAAGGAGTTTTTCGATATTCATCAGCGGCATCCAATCCAAGTGAGTCGACCGGCTAGGGTTTGACAGCTCGCCATGCCCTGAGTTGACTCGAGAGCATTGTACGAATGAAGGATTATATCCACGCGGTAACTGTCGGCGGAAAGGTTCCAAGAGTGGGTTACTTAACCCCAAATACCTTCCGGGTTCACGCGGTGTTGCTTGGCACCCAACGTGATCGGAGGCCCGGTCGAATTCGATGTGCGACATCAATTCGATTGATTAATTGATTAATAAAGGGTTATTAATTAATTAATAAAGCCAGTGAGGAGTCACTGGGCTTGTTGGGCCATTAACTGGACTGGTACTTGGGCCTAGAGGGTCACACGCACATGATTCTCAAGGCGATGGATAAATAAGTGGGTTTTATACAAACCGGGGGTTTTTGTGAAAAACCGCGCGGTTAGTATAAAACATAGCGAACGGGCTGAGCAGGCCAAGCTGCTGCTAACCCTGGCCGCCCCTCCTCGTTTTCTGTCTCCCTCTGGCGTCCAGGCAGATCCAGATCTGTCCCGCCGCTTTTCTGAATCCCGTTCGACGGGAAATCGTCCGCACACTGCGGCGATCATTGCGGCGACTAGCGGAGGCTTCGCGGGCTGCGAAGAACGACGAACTCGAGGATATCCGTCGCGGGGAGGATCGCGTGGACTTCGCTAGAGGCCGGGCGCTTGCGCGGCTTGCGGTGTCACACCGACGGAACCGAACGGCTGCGGATTCGAATCCGCACACGGTGAGAACTTCGATAATCTGATTATCGTATTTTAGTTCTTCGAAACGGGAAACGGATCGCTGTAAAATTTTTATTTTCCGCTGCGTGAGCGATCCGGAGAAACTGAGAAAAACCAACAAATAGGTTGTCCTCTACTTTCCTTCTTCATCTTCTTGTGCTAGGACAGCCGCCACTGAATCATCCAGAACAGAAATGTATAAGATTAAATGCTTGTTTGAAGATGGTGGTTTCAAGATAAGAGGACTTGTAAGATACTTCTTCAATCCATTAAATGCCTCCTGACACTTATTGTCCTAATCGAACTTGACTCTTAGCTTAGTAAGCTCGTAGAACGGCTTACACCTTTGTGAGTGCTGAGAGACAAACCGGCGAATAAACTGCAACCTTCCGATTAATCCTCTCAGTTCCTTCAAATTCTTGGAAGGTGGCATTTCAATAATAACTTTGGCCTTGTTGGGATCGATCTCAATGTCCCTCTTGCTGATAATAAATCCTAGCAACTTCCTTGACGAAACACCAAACACGCACTTCTTCGAGTTCATTTTCAACTAGTATTCCCTTGATCTTTCCAAAACCTTGGCCAGAACTTCAGCATGCTCAACTCTAGTCTTAGACTTAACCAGAAGGTCATCCACATACACCTCCAAATCTATATGCATCATATCATGGAATAAAGCCATCATCGCCCTTTGGTAGGTGGCTCGAGCATTCTTCAACCTAAACGGCATGACTACATAGCAATATGTTCCCCAGGGAGTAGTAAATGATGTTTTCTCTTGATCATCTTCTGCCAATCTAATCTGATTATACCTTGAAAAGCCATCCATGAATGATAGAGTCTCAAATCTAGCCGTGTTATCGATCAACACATCTATGTGTGGCAATAGAAAATCATCTTTTAGACATGTTCGGTTCAGATCTCGGAAGTCAATACAAATCCTGACTTTTTCATCCTTCTTCATAACCGGGACTATATTAGCCACCCATTGCGTATCGAGGACAACTCTAATAAATTTAGTTGTATGCAACTTATCGACCTCTTCCTTCATCTTCAAAGCCATATGTGGGTGGAATCATCTTAACTTCTATTTAATCGGGTTAACTCCATATTTCAACGTTAATCGGTGCTCCACTAAGGAAGAATCTAACCCCGGCATGTCTTCATAACTCCAGGCGAAAGTGTCCTTGTAATCTCTAAGAACTCGAACCAAAGCCTCTTCGTCTGATTTAGGAAGATTTTGACTAATGAGGACTACGTTAGGTTCTTCTTCAGTTCCTAGATTGATCTCCTTGGTTGGCTCTTCTACGGCAGCTGAGGGTTCATCAAATCTCTTTAGTCCACTAGCATACGTCTCAACTGCGTCCTCATCTTCTTCTTCTTCTTCAATGACGGGATCCTTCTCATGTATCAATTCATACACCCCAAACCTGCCATCAAATAAGTCATCCACCTCACATTCTTCTGGCAACTGAATGGGATCCTCTAACAGTTGAGGGATTTGATAGAACAGAAAACACGTAGAAGCTAACTCTTGGAGGTATCTATTTGGAATATGTCTACCCTTTGACTACCTAGACTCCTTAAGCTGCCTAATTTCACTAGACTCCCTATAACTAGACTCTCTATCTTGACCTAAGGAGGACAAAGAAGGATAAAAATTGAAAGGTACATGATGAGATACAGGGGAATCTTCTTAAGAGGAGGGGTAGAGTAGATCTAAAAGAGAATATTGCCCGAATGACCCGTCCAATTTGGTACATTCGGACATGTAGTAGGATGTCTCCTTAACGAGGATTTGGGAGGGGATTTGGAAATGGACTTTTTTTTTTGGTGATTTTCATTATTTATCATCAAGCAAGAATGAATTTGGAAAGAAGGCAGAGTAAAGGATGGGGAAAATGGCACCATGGCCAGAGGATTAGGGGGATCATATAGAAGTATGTCCCAGATTAAGTCACGGATCCTCTCAAGGTCAAGAGGAATCCAAGGAAGAAATTCCCAAGAGGACAGAGTAAGGACAATGGGTGGAGCCCGAGGTATGTCTTCAGTAATGACCCACGACCAAGTTGGGGTCAACAAGAGAGTGCGGAATAGAGTATAGAAAGTAAAAACATGGAATGGATAAGTGGCTCTCCAAAGGTGATCAGTAGTCAACCCAGATATGTAGGGGTCATCTAATTCCCCTTCATATGTTTCCTAACTCAACAGAGATCTTTTATCGAAGATAGCCCCAGGCCTTTCGATCAGCTCATCTATCCGTGGTGGTCACTGTGGTTCAGTAGGATGAAGAAACAACCTATTCAAGGCTATATATAGGTCCCAGGTATCAAACCATCTGTACCACTCGCACTCTGGGTCTTGAAACTTTCTCCTCTTCATAGGCCACAAAGCCTCCAAGCATTCGTACGTCAATAATAGTGTATAGTGTCTGGCCAGCTCCCTCCTATAGATATCGTGCAAATCAAAGTGGAAGGTGATCACCATAGTGTTGTTATTATCATGCCGGATCACAGGCCCTTTGACAAAAATGTGTAAACAGGGTCCAAGTCAGCAGGTTCCGATTCTCTTTGAATGGTGTCACCATGGTTTTCCATACTTTCTGACCATCTTCATCTTCTTGCTGTTGTACTATACTGTGCTTTACCTTCTCTAGCTTATAGCCCAGACTGTTCCCAGGTATCAATCTGCCATCTTTGACCGGCTTGGTCCTGCCTTGCAACTGTGTACCCAAACCATTTCCCGGCTGATATCCGATATTCATCATTATATTCTACCCAGGGGTACTCATGAACTTCCCCCTTTTCACAGCATTAATCGGACAAGAAGTGGAAAAAGTGGCTTTCAGTGGGTCAATTAACGGAAGGTAAGTTTGTAAGAGGGACAGAATAGGTTTTTGAACGTGTGAAGGATTAGAAGTTGGATTCACGTTCAAGAAATGAGCGGTAGCAAGAATTGGCATGCTTGTTACTTTGATGACGCACCTCTTGCACGGGAACTTGAGGCATTGATGTTTCGTTGAGGGAATATCCTCAAGGAGTTTGATGTAAGGGCGGGTAAGGATGTCGTTCAGTGAAAGGTCTATTTCCAAAATGTGGAATTCGACCTCAAGATGGCAGATGGGGCCTAGTTTTATCTTCAAATAGACCATGCCCAGTGGTGAGCGAGTGGAGTTATCATATACGGTAACAGAGATCGGGGAAGGTAACCACTTCTCTTTAGGCACCCTACAGAGTTCCAGGGATATTGGTGGCAGAATGTTAATAGAGGCCCCAGTGTCCACTAGACAGGCGTCCACGGCCTTCTTACAGATGTTGACGGTAATACTCAAGGCCATACCCCACGCTGCTAGGGGTGCCAGCTTAGATGAATCGAATGTGATGGATGGTTGCTCGCCCTATGGTACTAACAAGGCAATGATCTTCTCCACCGGCACGTCTTCATTAACCATGACCCTCTATAAGTATTCCATTAAGGCTTCTTGGTGGGCTTTAGACCTCCTGATCAGCTCAAGCACGGAGATGAGTGCCGGTGTTTTGTCCAGATGTTTCAATAAATCATATTGAGTGGCTGGTGCACTCTCTTCATTCTGCACTTCATCAACTGCCCGTGTCGGACCTTCCTGAATAGCAGCCTGTGGGAATACCTTATTAAATATCCTGCCGCTCCGGAGCTCAACAATGGAGGGTGTGGAT
This sequence comes from Zantedeschia hybrid cultivar, assembly GCA_030544215.1. Lineage (NCBI taxonomy): Eukaryota > Viridiplantae > Streptophyta > Magnoliopsida > Alismatales > Araceae > Zantedeschia > Zantedeschia hybrid cultivar. The sequence continues at coordinate 42,535,382 of JARZZO010000015.1, forward strand.
GATGTCTTGACTACTGTCGGATTAATGAGAGGTTTTGATGGCATAAGTGGTGGTGCAAGGGATGATTGTGCAATACATATAAGGGGTTTAGTAGGTGGTATGGGTTGGTGGTAGCTAGGTTTTGGCATGGGGAAAGGGATGCGTAGAAGCGGTTTGGATGGCATGAGTGGTGTAGACAAGCTAATTTTAACCTCATATTGAGTAAATTTCATGTCACAATTATAATGTCCCAAAATAGCCTAATGTTTAATTATTAATTAATTATTATTGATTTTTTTCGGAATTTGTTAATTCGCGTCGCCCAAGAACGACACCAATTAGATTCCTAGCCGAAATCAGTTCAGAATTAAATTTCTAAATTCAGATAGATTTAATTGAACAGCGTCGCCCACGGGAGAAGCCATTTAAGTCCTAATCCGTCTAGGTTTACGATTTTTAAACCGAATTAATTTCCTAGATTATGTAAAGCACGTCGCCCTTGGGAGACGTGATTTAGGTTTCCTAATATATTTCAATTTTCTTTTCGGATTTTATTGGTATTTTGACCACTTTAATTAACTAAATGGCGTCCCAGTTGTGCGACGCGATTGGTGGGTTTCCTAATAAGCATGATTTGGCCGAGATAATCCGGTTTCCGAAGTTCGGAAGGTTGCTAGCTCCTCCATACTCATCCAAGGTAAGTCCGACTGCGGGAGAGAGTCCTTTTGAAGCCCTAAACACCCCTAAACCTATTCTTATAAATACAACACCCTTTGGACCTTTGAAAAAGGTTGGCCATTTGGTGATTTTGAAGCTTGAAGCAAGGTGTTTGAAGGCTCTAGAGGAGAAAAATGTGGACAACAAGAAGAACTTCATCCAAAGCTTCCTCTTCTTCATCCTCTTCGTCTTTAGAAGCTTTCGAAGACAAAGGCTATGGAGGAGCCAACCAACCATCTTCTTTCCCTAATTTCTTTCTAACTTTTCCTTAATTTTATTGATTTCATCATTGTTTTTTTTTCATAGCCCATCATCATCATCACTTCATGTTCACACACACACTCATATTTTCATACCCACATGCATGTTAGGGGTTTAAAGAACAACAATCAAGTGAGTAGATTAATTTAGTTGCATGTTTAAATTTCTTATTAGAATAGATACTACTCTACTCTAGTTCTAATTAGATTCTTTATTTGTTCGATTTTACAAGGTACAAAGAAGAAGAAAGAAGGAAGTTCAAAGGAATAATCATCAAGAAAACAAAAGCAAGAATCAGAACAAAAAGAGCTCTCTTTCTTCGGCCAGCCGAAGGAAGAGAATCAAGGATTCAACATCTCCCAAATTTGAAAAGGTAAGCGATCAATCTTTCTTTTGAAACTTTTACACTTTCTGGCGATCACGTTTTCTTTAATTTTAATAGTTTTTTTTACTATTCATATAAGCAACACAAAATCATGAACATCACACACCTAATTTGAGCACCCACAGCTTTTTGGCGATCACAGTAGGACTTGGTCTCGCCGTCTTTTAATATTTGTTCTTGCTTTTATCATCGGGCATCCACGGTGCACCACCTGTGTCCCTCGGGCACTCCTTTCACCAATTGGTGAGTTTGGTTACTTTTATCCTTACGTGCACTACGTACACATCCCTTAGCGGTAAGATCTTGCCCTCCCGTGATTGATTGAAAGTTGTGAGTGTGATAAGAAGTGTGTGGTTGAGTGAATTTATGTTGTTTGCATGATAGTAAACCTGTTTAAATTAAATTTGCATGATCAGTTAGATTTCTGTTTATCTTGATAATTTGGGAGAGGATTGTCTTCGAAATTGCTCTTTGTTTACTACTTTCAGGCTCTTAATGGCGTCTAGACAGAGAGACGCGATTCAAAATGCGTCCCTGTGGCAAGACGCCATTCAGCCTCATATGCCTGCTGCGCTGCTGCCCGAGCTTCTGTGAACAGAAGAAGGTATTGTTTTGAATAGCGTCTGTGAACAGCGACGCTATTCAAGCAGTTTCTTCTTTTGCTCATCAGTCCTCGGATCTTTGGTCTCTTTGTTACCTATATCTATCTTATACTACATTAGAGACCATCCAGGCCGTAAGTCATCTGCATTGGGGCTCACCCCCCCTCATAGGAACACTTTTCTTCTCATCTTCACCTCTCTCTGACTGGGTCGGTCCCTCAGTCAGACTAGAGTGATTGGTGTTAAGACCTCCATAAGTCCCCAAAAGCAAGGTATTCCTCCTTGTTCATCGGGCTGGTTGTACCAATTGAAGTCCTAGTTAGTCATTCATACCGTTGTAAGAGACCATAGAGTATAACGGTGGAAAAACTAAACTGAAACTAAGAGCCTACCCATTGAGTGAATTTGTGTTTAACAATCCAAATAATTCAACAAGGAATACTAAGATAACGTAACCATCCACTTATTTGCTAATCCTCCGCACAACCTATTTGAATCTTTGTTAAAAAATTACTATCATGATGCTTCGATCAGGTACTCTCGGCATGGTTGCCTTCGAACAAGAAGATGTGGTGGAGTACGAGGGAGATGCTCATGCCCCTCGGGTTTATGATCCGTCTTATTCAGAAGACGAGAGAGATGCTTATAATTCCAATCAATTCCAAACTTTACATGAGGGAGATGCTCATGCCCCTCAATTTCAGATGGATTTAACTTATGATCAATATAATCAGGATATGGGCGATCATTCCCATGTTCATGTTGTTAGTATTAGATGGTCTCAAAGCCAATCCGATACTATGTATTGATTCAGTTTATTAGTAAATGGCACTAATTCATTGTGTGTAATTAATTCGATCCATGTTTATCGTATCACAATGAAGTTCATAAACATGTGCAATGATCTTTGGATTATGATGAGATCATAATTACGGGACCGAAGGTTTATAAACACATATTCTTAATTGTTCCTAGTCATAGGATGTTTGAGAAGGACATCAAACATCCGGATAGACTAGTATAGGTTACTTCAGCTCATATGATGAGGATAACTGATCCTATAAGTCACTTGTGTGGAGACACTATGTTGGACCTGTAGGTGCTCATTGGCGAATGAGTTCACTGAACTGATCTGACTATGAATCACTGGATGGTAAACACCTCACTGTTAACCAGCTCGATTTCTTTTGTCACGGTTGCGTAGATGATCCTTGGACCTGAGACGCCAAAGATATCTTGTAGGTAGGTTTCTGAACTTTGACCTTGACTAACGAATCCCTAACCATGGGTTATCAATAAGTCAAGTGATCGGGTTCAGGGAAATGCCCTCGAAGGTAATTGTGTGTTCAATACGGGATCATCCGCTCTCAGTAGTTTGAGAGAGAATGTTCCGGGAATGATGCACTTAAGTCCCTGGCCAGGGCGGACTTTATATCAGATAAAGAGTTATCTAATATAGATTAGCGACATCTGATTCAAGTGAATCGACCGGCTAGGGTTTAACAGTAAACCATACCCTAGGTCGATTCGGGAACATTGCACGGATGAAGGATTATATCCGCGTGATAACCGTTGACGGAAAGGTTCCAATAGAGGGTTGCGATAACCCCAGTGCCATCCAGGATCACGTGATGTTGCTTGGCATCCAACGTAGTCGGAAGCCCGTCCGAATTTATTGTGGGACATTAAATTCGGTTGATTAATTAAATATAAGGATATTAATTAATTCAGTGGGTCCGTAAAGAGTTACTGGGCTTAATGGGTTATTAACTGGACTGGTAATTGGGCCTAGAGGGTCACACGCAAAAGGTTTTCAAGTCAATGGATAATCCGACAGGATTTCGAATAAGTCTAGGTTTGTACGAAAAATCGCAAACATGCTTATTATAAAAGAACGGATTCTACAACGGAGGCCAACAACCCTAACCTAGCCGTCGTTCTTTCTCTCTCTCTCCTCTCTACTAGGCGTGTGACACAAGGCGGCCATCAGAGGCTCCGCTTCGACTCCCGACTGCTCCGCCTTCCGTCCGATGGGAGATTTCGAATCCGCATGTCGCAACGGATTACGCGCAGCCAGACGGGATCCACGAACGCCGCATCGAGCGAGGAGGCTAGGACGATCCATCGCGAGGAGAACCGCATGGACACTGCTAGAGGGCGGGCACATGTGCGGCTTGCGGCATCGCTCTTACGGAACTGGAAAACGAATGCGGATTCGAATCCGCGCAAAGTAAATACGATTTACTCCAGTTTTATTTTGTTAATCGAAACGGGATGGATCCGATCCTGAAATATTTTATTCTGCTGCATTTTTCGGTCGAATCCCGACACAGCGATCCCAACAGTGGGATCAGAGCCAGGTTTCCACTGTGTTTTCGCCGTTTCGATTCATCAAATTATCAATTTTATAAAATATTCCATGCTTGTTATTAAATTTAATAACGTACGTATTGTGTTCATAAGATAAACACGATCTGTTATTATTGGAGTAAAATGAATTTTTATTTTTGGTGCACTTCATGTTCTTCGTCAGACGAAGATAGGACTCGGATCGGCATGATTTTGGGCAACCCCAAAGGTTGGGGAATCGATTGCCGATGCCGTGGGTATCACCCTATGAATCGCAGGGGGTTTACAACCCTTCACTGGCACCAGAGATGGTCACCTTCTTCCTCCTCAACCTCACAACTGTCTGGCCATGGAGATGGTGGGCTCGGGTTGCACAGACCGTGCATAAAAAGGGGGTTTTTGTAGGGCTTACCACCGGAACCAGGGGTCACTGGAGCCGTCGCCGGTGCCCTTGGCCGCCGGGGTAACCCCGCAGGGCAGGGGGCTCGCCGGCCGGCACCCTGCGGGTGCCGGCGGCGGAGGGCCGCCCCTTCCCCACCTGCGGCGCAGCTAGGCAAACCCTAGCTGCGTCGGGTGGGGGGGGCGGACCCGGTCCGCTGGTCTGGGCCTTGGTGCCCGAACCAGTCGAGCGCCTAGCCCAGACCCGGCTCGCCCCAGAGGGAGGGTCTGTGCCCGAGCCAGGTGCTGGCTGGGTTCGGCCCAAGGGGCCAACCAGCCCTGGCCAGTTTGACCCATTGACCAGGGCCCATTTCCTTCTGTTTTTCCTTATTATACATATTCACTGGTTTTTATATTACAAAATTTTATTTAAATTTAAAATTCAATTTTAAAAGTGATAAAATTCTGTTTTATACTTGATGTAGCCGAAGCTATCACGACCGGATTCCGAAGTTGGAATCCGAAGTTTTGGATCCGGAGATGGGTCGGATCAATCTGAGAGGCCCGACGGGGATCCGAAAGGCGATGGATGCAGAGACGCAGTTGAGGATCCGAGGCCGAGGGTCGCTCGGTCGGGCGTCGGCTTGCCTCCGGAAGGTGTGGCCGAGGTCCCTCCGGCTGACGGGCAGGCGGCACGGAACCGAGTCTCCTTCGGGCGAGGGGCAGCCGGCGAACGGCGTCGAGACCGGAGGGAGGAGTCCAAGGTCGGCGGCCGAGACCGACTCGGTGAGGTCGGCGAAGATTCGAACCGAGCCCCTATAGGAGGGAAAGAAGAAGAAACCGGTCAGTAGGAGTCCCGGGCTTCGGCCTTTAGGAACCCCCTCCGACGGTTAAATTAGCTTCTGAAGATGATTCGATTCAGAAGACGAAGAGTAGCTTTAATGCTTTTTGGACTATGGTCCTTGAGGGTCACGGAGACATACCTTTGGCAATAAATAGCGGTGTATTTATAGCGGAGGATAGAGGATGGTCAACGGTGATAGCCGATATAGGACTATGTTCCGGGCTTACTGGTAAACCGCCATAGTGCCTAGTCCTCCACCGGAGTGGGCCAGATACGGCTGTTGGGCCGAAGCGGGTTGGGCCGCTGACGGGCCGAAGCCTGCTGGGCCGAGGGCTATTGTGCCGCTTACGGGCCGAAGGCTGTTGGGCCACTGACGGGCCGAAGACCACTGGGCTGCCTGCTGGGCCGAGGGCTTCTATGACGCTTACGGGCCGAAGGCTCCTAGGGGGCCTTTTACTGCCGCTGCTGGGCTGAACTGAGTTTTGGGCTTGTTTTAATGGGCCGAATCGGATTCTGCCTCATCAATACTTATTAATAACCAGTAAAAGGGAATTGTTTAAATAAGGGAAAGTTTTTAACAAGTTGTTGTTAATGATATTATCAATCTAATTGTTAGATTTGATAATATAGAATATTATATTTAATTAATTGAATTAAATATTTAATTTGATGACTCGCATGGAATATTGTAAAGTTGTTAATTTGACTTTTATGCACATATGATGTGATTTAATGCTTGTTTAAATTCGATTTAAGTTAAGCATGCATAAATTGATTTTCGAAAATTCTAAATTCTCCAAAATTTTGTTTGGTCCCTGGTTTTATGAAACCTAAAATTATGTATTTTCAAAAATTTTAATTTAGCCATTTTGATGTGCTATTTCATGTGTAGATTGTTTAAATAAAACACATGGTGGTCATGGACGAGCATTAATTGTGGATGTGAAATATGATTGTATGGTTTATTGTTTATTAATAAATAGAGGTCTGCAAACCTCTCCCTTTCATATTCCATTGTATTTCTACCTCCCTCCTTGATGTAATCGCCATAAGGCTTCCTCTTTTAAATTATCATGTAATTATAAATTTATGATGTAATTTGATCGAGGCGGCTGCGCAAGGAGCGAGGATGATCCACAACTGCAACCAGATGAAGATGAAGGAGTTCATTAAATCTATGAGTTTGCAGACTCATAATATAAACTGTTATATTGTGTGTGTGTGTGTGTGTGTGTGTGTTTGAATGTCTGGCTCAAGTCAAACCGCAGTGCCGCCCATGGCCATACTAATAACATGTATGTGATGCGTGTGTTTCTATTTTGATTGTGAATCAAATTAGCTAGGTTATTAGTATAAATATATATTCGATATATCTAATACTATCGCCTAGGATGAGACCAAACTAATAAATAAAACCTTCGTAACAAATTCTAAGCCATAGCGCGAGTCATTGAGAATGCACCGCGTGGCTCTCCATCAATATGATTAATAGAACTTAATTCAGTGATGACATATACTATGTGTTTACCCAAGGTTTGCCATTGTCTGTTGAGAGGACTGTTGATCATGGCATTAGATGCCTTTGGATAAGAATAGAGGAACGATATAGTTATCCACGTGTTTACCCGGGAACTATATTTCTACTTTACTCTGTCACGTATTAGTGGTAAAGCTTAGACTAGGAGTAATGGTCTACTGTGTTTACCCGAGACCATAAAACCTGGGAGCCGAAATATGATCGGATATTGCAAGGAGTTGCAATTATCATGAGATGATTGCTCTGAAATAACAGTATGATACTATGTGTTCATCCGAGGTCATGCTGTGATGCTTGAAAATTTTGATCCCCACTAGGAGACAGTTGGCGTATCCCGTTCTGTATATTTGAAGGTCATACAGTCCGACAAAAATTAGTGGGAATAAAACTAGATAAACAAAGTCCATATCTTATTTTAAATAAATTGATAGTCTACTAATTTTAATTTGATTATCTCCTGTAGGCTAAAATGTCGCACCACAACCTGTTGCGTGGCATACTTGATGACAATCGTTTGACAGGCCCAAACTACTCGGACTGGCTCAAAAACCTGAAGATTATCCTCAAGTCTGAGCAGATTGCCTACGTCTTGGATAATGAACCTCCTACTGAACCAGCATTAGATGCCCCAGAGAAGGAAATGATTGCATATGAAAAGTGGAAGGAAGATTCTACCTTGACCCAATGCTATATGTTAGCCTCTATGAGGAATGAGTTGCAGAGGCAACATAAGGAGATGGATGCTAGATCCATCATACTCCATTTGAAGGAGCTGTTTGGTGAGCAGAGCAGAATCGAACGATATGAGATATCTAAGAATCTGTTCAAGGCTCAGATGACAGAGAGAACTTCAGTACAGACTCATGTACTTAAGATGATAGAATGGGTGGAGAGGCTGGATGCTCTTGGGGTTACACTTCCCAAGGAGATGCATATTGACCCCGTGTTATCTTCCCTTCCACAATCTTATGCTCAGTTCATTGTTAACTTTAACATGAACAAGATCCAAACCACCTTAGCTGAGCTACTGAACATGTTGAAGACTGCGGAGGGGAACCTTGTGAAGGATAAATCCCAAATCCTCATGGTTGGTAAGACCAACAGAAAGAGACTTGCTGTCCAAGCCTTTCGAAAAGGCAAGAACAAGGTTCAGAGAAAACAAAAGGTTGTCAAGAAAGACAAAGACAAGAGTGCTAAGAAAGGTGATTGCTTCTACTGTCACCAGAAGGGCCACTAGAAGAGGAATTGCAAAGAATACCTCAAGGACAAGGCTCAAGGAACTGTGAAGCAGTAGGACGCTTCAGGTATCTATATGACAGATGTAAACTTGTCAATAAGAGATTGTACATCATGGGTATTAGATACCGGATGTGTATCTCATATCTGCAATTATGTGCAGGCACTGACAAGAAAATGTAAGTTGAGGACCGGTGAGGTGGAGCTGAGGCTAGGTAACAGCGCAAGAGTTGCGGCGATCGCTGTGGGGACAGTGAAGCTCAAGCTACCATCCGGAGGCACTTTTTCATTAGATGATTGTTATTATGTACCTAGCATAATAAGAAACATTATTTCTATTTCATGTTTAGATAGAATTAGATACAATTTAAACTTTAGGAACAATAGTTGTTCAATTTATTTTGGAAATAAATTAATAGCTTCTGCTATTTTATCTAATGGTTTGTATCTATTAAATGTGTCTCATGAAAATTTACACATCGGTTCTTCAATTAAAAGAAGTAAGTATGAAATGAACAAAGCCTACTTATGGCATTGTAGGCTTGGACACATTGGTGAAAACAAACTCCAAATGATGCATAAAGATAGATATTTAGATCCATTTGATTATGAATCATATGCAACCTGTGAGTCATGTTTAATGGGCAAAATGGCTAAGTCTCCATTTAGTAGAACTGGAGAACGAGCCAAAGACATATTAGAACTTATACATTCAGATGTATGTGGTCCTATGTCTACCCAAGTCATTGGTGGTTTCTCATACTTCATTACATTCACTGATGATCACTCAAGGTTTGGATACATATACTTATTGAAGTATAAATCTGAAGCCTTTGAGAAATTCAGAGAATTTAAGAATGAAGTAGAGAAACAAACTGGAAAGAGTATAAAAATCATCTGATCCAATCGAGGTGGTAAATACTTAAGTACAGAGTTCATTTAATACTTAAAAGATAATGGTATCCTTTCTCAGCTTACACCTCCTTATACACCTCAGATGAATGGTGTATCAGAAAGGAGAAATCGCACATTAATGGAAATGGTGCAATCCATGATGAGCATGTCCAAATTACCAGTGTCCTTATGGGGATATGCACTTAGCTCGGCTATGTATATCCTGAACAAGGTACTGAGCAAATCTGTTGAAATCACTCCATATGAGATATGGAATGGGAGGAAACCAGACCTTAAACATGTTAAAGTCTGGGGATGTCCTGCTCATGTTAAAAGACATGACGCAGATAAGTTGGAGTCCAGAATTAACAAATGCAGATTTGTGGGATATCCGAAGGAAACTTATGGATATTACTTTTATCATCTTGGGGAACAAAAGGTGTTTGTGGCCAGGAGAGCTGTCTTTCTGGAAGAAGATTATATTCTCCAGAAGGATAGTGGGAGTAAAGTAACTCTGGAAGAAATTCCAGAACCACAAACTGGTAATGGTTCATCAGATGGACTGTCAGCCTTTGAACCTGTTCAAAATAATACACAGGAACCTCGTAGGTTTGAAAGAATACCTAAACTACAAGAAAGATATGTGAGACATATTAATTTGGATGATTCAAGGATACTCTATAATAAGGATGATGATCCTAAGACTTACCAAGAGGCCATTGAAAGTTTAAAGGCCGGAAAATGGCGGGAAGCCATGAATTCTGAAATACAGTCCATGTACATCAACCAAGTTTGGAACTTGGAAGATTTACCCGATGGTATAGTACCTATCGGCTGCAAAGGGATCTTTAAAAGAAAGATCGGTGCAGATGGACGTACTGACACTTATAAAGCAAGATTAGTGGCGAAAGGCTATCGTCAAAGACAAGGTGTTGACTATGACGAAACCTTTTTACCCCTTGCCATGATTAAGTCTATCAGAATTCTTCTCGTTATTGCTGCCTACCATGATTATGAAATCTGACAGATGGATGTGAAGACTGCCTTCCTTAATGGAAACCTTGAGCAGGAAGTGTATATGATACAACTAGAAGAATTCACATCCAAAGAATCTCCAGACATGGTATGCAAGTTGCAGAGGTCCATTTATAGACTAAAGCAAGCTTCTCGAAGCTGGAACATAAGATTTGATGAGGCGATCAAATCTTATGGCCTCATTATAAATGAAGATGAGCCATGTGTGTACAAGAAAAACGGTGGGAGTGCAATCGCATTTTTTATTCTTTACGTTGACGACATCCTACTCATCGGGAATGATGTAGGAATAATGTCATCGGCAAAGATATGGTTGTCAAAGAACTTCTCCATGAAGGATTTGGAAGAAGCATCTTACGTATTAGGCATACGGATCTATAGAGATAGATCAAAGAAGATGCTTGCTTTAACCCAATCCATGTACATAGAAACCATTATCAAAAGGTTTGGCATGGAAAATTCCAAGAGAGGTCTCATACCGATGAGACATGGGATTTCACTTTCTAAAGGTCAGTCTCCTAAGACACCTGAAGAGAGGGCTGTGATGGATAAGGTCCCCTATACTTCTGCCATAGGCTCCATCATGTATGCCATGCTACGTACTAGACCTGTTGTAGCATACGCTCTAAGTGTTACGAGCAGACATCAGGCGGATCCAGGTGATGAACATTGGAAGGCTATGAAATGCATCCTTAAGTACTTAAGAAGGACTAAGGATCTATTTCTAGTCTATGGAGGAGGAGACTTAAAACTGGAAGGATATACTGACTCGAGTTTTTAGTCTGATCCTGATGATAGCAAGTCAACATCAGGTTTTTTCTTCACACTCAACGGGGGAGCAGTGAGCTGGAAGAGTTCCAAGCAGGAAACCACTGTTGATTTGACAACGGAAGCCGAGTATATTGCTACTGCTGAAGCCGCTAAAGAAGCTGTATGGATGAAGAAATTCATCGGCGATCTTGGTGTGGTGGAAAGCATATCTGGTCCCGTCCCACTACTGTGTGACAACAATGGGGCGATTGCTCAAGCGAAAGAGGCGAGGTCTCATCAGAAGTCGAAGCACATTCTGCGGCACTTTCATCTAATCAGGGAGATTATAGCTCGAGGAGATGTCATGGTGGAAGTGTTCCTTCAGCCGACAACATAACAGATCCCGTGACAAAGCCTTTGTCTCAAAATGTCTTTGAGCGTCACTTAGAGAATATGGGTATTCTGTATAAAAGTGATTGGCTTTAGACCAAGTGGGAGATTGTTTGTAAGGATCGAGACTTTCGGATCCGGTTTTCGGGTCAGACCCTGTTGTTCTAACCCTTGTGGGGGGGGCGGAAGTTCTGAGTTGAATCGCGTCAGGACCTGGCGACGCGTTTTAAACGGCGTCCACCTTGGCAGACGCATTTCAGGTGCTGCCACGTGGGTACCGCGGGGGGTTGGCCTTGGGCCGCGTGGGTACGACCCTGTCAGGTCGTCTGAACGGCGTCTGCGGAGGACGATGCCTTTCAGACTGCGACTCTGGGTGTGTCAGAGTACGGCCCTGACCAGTTGTCTGAATGGCGTCTGTGTAGGACGACGCGTTTCAGAATCTTGTCAGAGCGGCCGTCACATCACCTGATAGGCGTCTGTAGATGTCGACGCGTTTTAACCAGTTCCTGGATACCCCCGCGAGCCCTCCTTCTTTCCCTCATTTTCTCCTACTCTCCTTCTCTCCTCCTCCTCCGGCGACCGGCGGCGACCACCTCCTCCTCCCTCTTTTCCTCCCACCATTTCGCCTCTCCCTCCACTCCATCCTCTACCTAACTCATACCACTACCACCTCCACTTCCACTGCGGCGTTCTACTCTCCGGACGGCGGCCGACGTCACGGTGGAGCAGGGACGACCACGGCGGTACCGGCGGCGGCGTGGGGCGAGAAGGGTGAACGGTGTGGAGCTTGGAGGAGTTCGAGTGTCCGGTAGGGTGACGTTCCCCGTGGCATTGTGTTTAAAATCATGTTTTCCTCGATATGCATGTGGTAGATCTTCGGTTTTTGGGGGTTAGAATGAGCATGTTTAGGATCTCTATGGGGTGTTTGCCTATGAATTGTCTTGCTCTTCGTTTCCCTCCAGTTTGTATGATTTTTGGGGTTATTTGGGGTTGAAAAGGGAGCCCTCGGGTTTAGGGCGTTCCTGGTTCCTGGGGCTGAAAGACGTCGAGCATGGACGACGCCTTTTTGAAGGGCGTCGGGCCATCACGACGCCTTTTAGACAGGAATCGACTGACAGGCAGACTGCCAGGTCGGGGATTCTGTGGCTAAATGGCGTCATGGGTAAACGACGCATTTTTGAATGGCGTCAGGCGTCCATGACGCGTTTTAACCACAGAAATCTCCTGAATAAAGCTCTTGTAAATTCCGGATTTTCATGTTAAATGGCGTCTGGGGATGTCGACGCCTTTTAAAAGGCGACTACTGGTGTCGACGCCTTTTAAGGCCAGAATCTGAAGAGCGATTTATATAACCTGTACTTGGAGCTTGAATGGCGTCGACCTTGGTCGACGCGATTCAAGACAGAATCTCACTAATGCATGCCAGTAAAACGTGTTTACACTGCTAGATAGACGGTTAGCACATATTTTAGTGCACCCGATAGAGATGGATTCCTCATGATCGGATGGTTCTATGTGTGTTATGCGATTGCGGGCTTTTCACGTGACCGGATCGCGCTGTGTTGGGTTTTCAGTTACTGTGGACCTGGAGTGACATTGTAGCACTTTATCACCCTGTGCTGGTGGGGGCGTGAGCACAGCGCCGGTGGGGGCGTGGGCGGGGTGACGCCTAGTGAGAGGGGGTCATCTGGTGAACCCCGGGGTCAGCTAGTACCGGTGTCGGAGTGTTACATTCGGAGAGTCACTCATGCTGGGGGAAGGGGTAGTCACCTGAGCCAGTTGGGCCGGAGTAGCGAGCGTGCTATCCGAGGGGCTACTCCTTGGTCTCAGCGGGTCGAGGTTTTCCCCACCGTTGTTTGCACGGTCGTCGAGTTCTATCGAGATGACGGTTGTAGATTTTCTAACGGCTGGTTTAGAATGTGCATGATTATTATAACTGCGATTGTATGTATTCTCACGTAGAGAATTAGGAATTGTACCTGCCACTACACTTGTTACTTCACCGTTAGCTGTACTTTACACTTGTGGGTGTGTGCGTGGGCAGTGGGGATCGAAGGATCCCTACTAAGTCTTGTTCTTGAGACTCACCCCTGCGGTTTTCAGGTGAGGACTCCCAGCAGACTTAGAGCGGCATGTGCGGCCGCGTGTTGTGCGTCTTCGGCAGTTGTTCCGGGGTATGCCCCGATGTAGTTGTTATTTACTTCTGGCCTGTATGTTTAATTATTTCCTTTCAGCTGGAGTATGTAATTATTTGCTGTAATCGAGTCGCATTGTAATAATTTTAATTTCCTGCACTTTCATTTCAATTCAATGCAATGTGAATGTTTAGCTTAGTTTATTATTTATTTCCCAGACTTACTAGATCCTGGTTTGGTCCCAAATTAATGATTCGGTACCCATTTAGTAATCGGATCCCCGATTATAGGGTGGCGGGTCGTTACATTGTTAGTATTAGATGGTCTCAAAGCCAATCCGATACTATGTGTTGATTCAGTTTATTAATAAATGGCACTAATTCATTGTGTGTAATTAATTCGATCCATGTTTATCGTATCACGATGAAGTCCATGAACATGTGCAATAATCTTCGGATTATGATGAGATCATAATTACGGGTCCGAAGGTTTATAAACACATATTCTTAATTTTTCCTAGTCATAGGATGTTTGAGAAGGACATCGAACATCCGGATAGACTAGTATAGGTTACTTCAGCTCATATGATGAGGGTGACTGATCCTATAAGTCACTTGGGTGGAGACACTATGCTGGACCTGTAGGTGCTCATTGGCGAATGAGTTCACTGAACTGATCCGACTATGAATCGCTGGATGGTAAACACCTTACTGTTAACCAGCTCGATTCTTTTGTCATGCTTGCATAGATGATCCTTGGACCTGAGACGCCAAAGATATCTTGTAGGTAGGTTTCTGAACTTTGACCTTGACTAACGAATCCCTAACCATGGGTTATCAATAAATCAAGTGATCGGGTTCAGGGAAATACCCTCGAAGGTAATTGTGTGTTCAATACGGGATCATCCGCTCTCGGTAGTTTGAGAGAGAATGTTCCGGGAATGATGCGCTTAAGTCCCTGGCCTGGGCGGACTCTGTATCAGATAAAGAGTTATCTAATGTAGATTAGCGGCATCTGATTCAAGTGAATCGACCGGCTAGGGTTTAACAGTAAACCATACCCTAGGTCAATTCAGAAAAATTGCACGGATGAAGGATTATATCCGCGCGGTAACCGTTGACGGAAAGGTTCCAATAGAGGGTTGTGATAACCCCAGTGCCATCCAGGATCACGCGATGTTGCTTGGCATCCAACGTGATCGGAAGCCCATCCGAATTTATTGTGGGACATTAAATTCGGCTGATTAAGTAAATATAAGGATATTAATTAATTCAGTGGGTCCGTAAAGAGTTATTGGGCTTAATGGGTTATTAACTGGAGTGGTAATTGGGCCTAGAGGGTCACAAGCAAAACGTTTTCAAATCGATGGATAATCCGACAGGATTCTGGATAAGTCTGGGTTTCTACGAAAAACTGCATACAGGCTTATTACGACGGGGGCCAGTAACCCTAACCTAGCCGTCGTTCTTTCTCTCTCTCTCCTCTTTACTGGGCATGCAACACAAGGCGGCCATCAGAGGCTCCGCTTCGACTCCCGACTACTCCGCCTTCCGTCCAACGGGAGATTCCGAATCTGCATGTCGTGGTGGATTACGCGCAGCCAGACGGGATCCACAAACGCCGCATCGAGCGAGGAGGCGAGGACGATCCATCGCGAGGAGAATCGCGTGGATATCGCTAGAGGCCAGACACCTGCGCGGCTTGCGGCATTGCTCCGACGGAACCGGAAAACGAACTCGGATTCAAATCCGCGCAAGGTAAATCTGATTACTCCGGTTTTATTTTGTTAATCGAAACGGGATGGATCCGATCCCGAAATATTTTATTCCGCTGCATTTTTCGGTCAGATCCCAACACAGCGATCCCAATAGTGGTATTAGAGCCATGTTTCCACTGTGTTTTCCCCGTTTCGATTCATCAAATTATCAATTTTATAAAATATTACATGCTTGTTATTAAATTTAATAACGCATGTATTGTGTTTATAAGATAAACACGATCTGTGATTATTGTAGTAAAATGAATTTTTGTTTTTGGTGCGGTTCATGTTCTTCGTCTGACGAAGATAGGACTCGGATCGGCATGATTTTGGGCAACCCCAAAGGTTGGGGAATCGAGTGAGGTAGAGAACTTTGACGTTGTGTCAAAGAAGTTCTTACAGAGATACAGAGACAGGGTGGCACCAACCCTGTCGATTACTAATCTGTTTAATGACAAGATGAAGACTTCATAGTGTTCGCCGACAGATGGCGAGGAATGGCTGAGAAAATCAGAGATCACTTGTCAGAACAAGAACTAGGGAAGATGATGGTTGCCAACGCCACTCCCCAGTATAAATTGGTATTGACACTAAATAATTTGACCACCATGGCAGGTCTGTACGAAAGGGCGTGTTATGCTCAAAACGCGTTCAAGGATTCCACTTTTGCCAGTGTTTTTGACCCCCATAGACCCAGCAGACCTCCACCATGGAAGCATGTGATGCCAAATTCTTCTAGCATGGATCCCACTACTGAAGGCACACTCTCTCATGAACAAATTAGCATTGTAAACTACAATAAACCGCAGTTCATGAGAAACCAACAGCAACAACCACAGTATACAAGGTAGAGACTGCCAAATGAGTAGAGTTCAGGTAGCCTCAGTAACCATACCAGCCAGCCTACAATCAGCCTCAGCAGCAGTATCAACAGACGTTCAATCAGTCACGTCAGCAACCGGCATATCACAATGTACCTCCACCAGGTGACTACAACCAACAGAGAAAACCTCCAGACCCAAAGAGGGCATCTTATCCTCCACTCCCATAATCCTTATTAGACATATTCAACGTCCTTATAGCAGCCAATGCTTTGGTTTTGCCAAAGGAGAAAACAGTTTGGCCCCAGAATACTGATACCTCCAGATACTGTGTCTTCCATAGACAACCTGGGCATAGAGTAGATGCATGCTTCCAATTCAGGGACTACATCCATGATCTGAATGAGGAAGGGGGTATTGATTAGGAGGAGATGAGAAAATATATAGCAGCCTTGAAGGCGAAAAGACCACAGCAGCAACAACAACAGATGCAAAGAGCACCAGCACAGGCAGTAGCACCACTAAATATGGGTATAGTGCAGAACCCGTTGCCAGAACATCAAAACCAGATCGCCCAATTCTTATTAATAGCCAATTTGAGGCTAACAGGGGGCAACAATGGAAGGTAGAGGAATCATCCTCTGTTTACTCAACAGGCCATATCCCGAGTACCGCCAAGCAATCACCTCGCCGCATTTTCCACATAACCAAATCAGAAACCATAACCATTACTCCCATACCAACACCCGCCTACCATAGACCCACTCCACCGCCGACCTTCCTTAAACCCATCACTCACTCCGCTACCATATATCCACCAAATAACCCCCACCATCCAACCACGAACCCCTCCTTCCATCCAAACCATTGCTCCACATTCCCTTCCCCACATCACCTACATCAATCACCTATCCCACTACTATATAACCTTCCAAACCACTCACCTACGTTCCAACACCTCCACCAAATAACCCACCATTGTCCACATATAAACCCATTACCCTCTCCAAACCCCTCATTAACCCGGCGGTACTCAAAATATTACCTTCCAATGATGATCAACATGTGCTCCGGAGCAGGAGAATTTTCAACAAAATCATTCCTCAATCCACAGTTAGAGATGGCCCACCACAGCCGCCTGAGGAAGTACAGAATGAAGAGAGTGCACCTAGCACTCCATATAATCTGTTGAAACACCTAGACAGAACACCGGCACGCATCTCAATGCTCGAGTTGATCAAAAGATCCAAAACCCACTAAGAAGCTTTAATGGAGTACCACAAAAGGATTATGGACGTGCCGGTAGAGAAGATAACTGCACTATTAGTTCCACAGGGGGATCAACCCTCCATTTCATTCCATATATCTGAGCTAGCACCACCACCAGCCAGGAGCATAGCACTGAGCCTTACAATCAACATCTGCAAGAAGGCTGTAGATGCATGTCTAGTTGATACAGGGGCTTCCATCAATGTGTTATCACCAAAGACCTTAGAATTATGCAGTGTACCCAGAGAGAAGTGGCTGCCTTCTCCCATATATGTTACTACTTACGACAACTCTACCCGTTCCCCTCTAGGAATGGTCTATTTAAAAGTGGAATTAGGCCCTCTGTGTCATGCCGAAGTCGAATTCCACATCTTGGAGATCGACCCCTCTTTGAAAAGCATCCTTAGGCATCCTTACATCAAATCCCTTGAGGGGATTCCATCTACAAATCATCAATGCTTCAAGTTTCCATACAAAGGATGGATCATTAAAGTGACGAGCATGCCAATTCTTGTTGTTGATCACTCCTTGAATATTAAGCCGGATCCTCAGCTTGGACGACAACCCATTCTGTCAGTTTACATGTCCATTCTCCTTTGGCTGATCCTTTGAAAGCCACTAAGCACGTTCATTGTCCAGTCGATGCCATAAAAAGGGGGAAGTGCGTGAGTACCCCTGGCTGGGACATTATGATGAAAGGTGGTTACAAACCGGGAAAAGCCCAAGGCACACAACCGTAGGGCAGAACCAATCCTATCAAAGACAATATAACGATAGATGTTAATGGTTTGGGCTATAGTCCAGTAAAGGTAAAACAGCAGATTGTTTAGCAGCACGAAGACAAAGATGGCTAGAAAGTCTGGAAAACAATGACCACCCCATGTAAAGAAAATCGGGATCCTTTAACTTGAACCTTAAATACACACTTCATTAAAGGACCCGTGATTAATCATGACAATGATAACATGGTGGTAATTACTTCCCACTTTGACCTGCATGACATTTATGGTAGGGATCTAACTAGACATTGTTCTGAGTTGCTGACATATCGATCCTTGGAGGCTCTGCAGCCAATGAAGAGGAGGAAGATCCAAGACCCGGAATATGAGTGGTACCGCTGGTTCGACATCTGGGACCTATACATTGCACTGAACAAGCTATTCCTTGATCCCTCATAACCAAAGTGGCCCCCATTGATTGATGAGTTGTTTGAAGGGCCTGGGGCTATTTTTGACAAGAGAATCCTGCTAAGTGAAGAGACAGACGAAGGAGAGCCAGATGATCCTTATCAGCCTGGATTCACCACTGATCTTCTCTGGAGGGGAACTTATCCCCGTCATGTTTTTACCCTTCATACACTGTTCCGCACTCTACACTTGACCCCGACTTGGTCGAGGGTCATCACTGAAGACATTCCTCGGGCCCCGCCCATCATGGTTACTCTGTCCCCCCGGGACCTAATTCCTCATATTCCTCTCGACCTTGAGAGGATCAATGATCTTATATGGGACATATTTTTATATGATCCTCCTAATCCTTTGGCCTTGGTGCCATTACCTCCATCTTTTCATCCTCCTCCTCTTCATATTCATTCATGTTTCATGATTAATACTCAAAATCATCAACAAAAAGAAAAAAATGGCAATTTGGCAACCTCTTCCTCACACATCCTCGTTGAAGAGACTTCATACTACTTGTCCGATTATACCCCATCGCACGGGTCACTCGGGCAAGATTCCCTTCTAGATCTACTCTGCCCCTCCCCTCGGGAGAATTTACCTGTATTCTCTCATGTACCCCTCGATTTTTATCCTTATTCATCCTCCCTAGGTCAGGATAGTGAGTCTAGTGGTAGATTGTTTAATGAAGTTAGGGAGTCTAGTTCTAGGTAGGTCACTCAGGTTAGGGAGTCTAGGAAGTCTAAGGTTAGACGAATTCTGAATAGATACCTCCAGGATCTAGCTTTAAGATGCCTTTCTTGTTCTCAGATCCCTCAGCTTTTAGAGAATCCCATTCAGATGCCAGAAGAATGTGAAATAGATGAGTTAGTCGATAATGGATATGGGGTGTATGAATTGCTACACGAGAAAGACCCCATTACTGAAGATGAGGAAGATGACGAAGACGCAACGGAAGCGTATGCCAGTGGAGCGAAGAGATTTGATGAACCCTCCGCTGTTGTAGAAGAGCCTACCAAAGATATTAATCTAGGAATTAAAGATGAACCTAAGGTTGTCCTCGTCAGTAAAAGTCTTTCTAAAGCAGATGAGGAGGTAGTGGTCCAGGTTCTCAGAGACTATAAGGACACTTTCGCCTGGAACTATGAAGATATGTCGGGGTTAGATTCTTCCCTAGTAGAGCACCGATTATCATTGAAGGACGGAGCTAGCCTGGTTAAACAGAAATTAAGGCGATTCCACCCTCAAATGGCTTTGAAGATGAAGGAAGAGGTCGATACATTGCATAAAGCCAAATTTATTAGAGTTGTCCTCTATCCTTAATGGGTGGAAAATATAGTCCCGGTCATGAAAAAGGATGAGAAGGTCAGGATCTGTATTGACTTTCGAGATTTGAACCGGGCATGTCCTAGAGACGATTTTCCACTGCCTCATATTGACGTACTTATTGACAACACAACTAGTTATGAAATATTGTCATTCATGGATGGGTTCTCAGGGTATAATCCGATTCGCTTGGCAGAAGAGGACCAGGAGAAGACGTCGTTCACTACACCTTGGGGCACTTATTGTTATGTCGTTATGCCATTCGGACTGAAGAATGCAAGAGCCACTTATCAAAGGGATATGATGGCAATATTCCATGACATGATGCACATTGATTTAGAAGTGTGTGTGGATGATTTGTTAGTGAAATCTAAGACTAAGGCTGAACATGCAGGAGTTTTGGCGAGAGTTCTGGAAAGATCAAAAGAATATGAATTGAAGATGAATCCCAAAAAGTGCATATTTGGTGTATCATCGGGAAAGATGTTATGATTCATCGTGAGCAAACGGGACATTGAGATCGATCCCAACAAGGCCAAGGCTATTAGAGAGATGCCACCTCCCCAAAATTTGAAAGAATTAAGAGGATTGATCGGGAGGTTATAGTTTATTCGCCGCTTTGTCTCCCAGCATTCACAAAGGTGTAAGCCGTTTTACGAGCTTACTAAGCCGGGAGTCAAGTTTGATTGGGACGATAAGTGTCAGGAGGCGTTTGATGGATTAAAGACATATTTAGCAAGTCCCCTTGTTTTGAGACCACCATCTCTAGACAAACCTTTAGTTATTTATATTTCTGTCCTGGATGACACGGTGGGGGTTGTCTTAGCACAAGAAGATGAAAAAGGGAAAGAGAGGACAGCCTACTATCCCTCTAAACTTCTCAACCCCGCAGAGCAAAGATATACGGCGATGGAGAAGACCTGTGCTGCATTGGTCTGGGTAGTTTAGAAGTTGAAACATTATTTCTTGGCTCATGAAGTCCAGCTCATCGTTAGGATGAATCCTATCAAATTCCTCCTTGAGAAATCTGTTCTCACCAATCGATTAGTACGATGGCAAAGCTTTCTATCTCAATTTGATATCATCTACATTCAGTATAAAGCAATCAAAGGTTATGCCATCGTAGAACATCTTTCTCATCACTCTCTTCCTCGTTTTGATTCAGTCCGATAGGAGTTTCCGGATGAGGAACTGATGTCCATAGACAGAATCAAAGACGATATGTGGACTCTACATTTTGACGGAGCTCTAAACTCTCATGGTAAGGGTATCGACATTATTTTGTTATCACCTGAAGGTGTCATCATTCCATAAGCCTTTCAGCTTGACTTTCCTGTCACCAACAATATCGCTGAATACAAGGCCGCTCATTTATATGGTGCCACCAAACTCAGGATTGTAGGTGATAGTCAGCTAATCATTCGCCAAGTGCTTACTAAATATCGCACCCTTGATCCCAAACTCAAGCCTTATCAAGAACTTACTTATGCTTATGCCAAGCTTTTCACAAAGTTGATCTTCGTCCATGTTCATCGAAATCATAACATTCTAGCCGACGCACTAGCTTCTCTCGCATCATCCCTGAATTTTCCAATCAACAAGCAATCCGAATCAATCATCGTCCATAGGCGTCTCTCACCCGCTGTGAAAGACCCTTCATTCCTTAGGACTAAAGAAAAGTTGCTGAAGAAGGTTAGAGATTGAGATATTGTAGAGAAGCGAAAAATCATGCTACTAGAATTGCAAGAAGAGATGGATGATGAAGAGAAACCATGGTATTTTGAGATTGCCAAATATTGTGAAGATCAATCCTACCCAGAGGAAGCTACAGCTGAGGAGAAAAGGGCTATCAGGAGAGTTGCTCAGAGATACACTATAGTTGGAGGAGCACTTTATAAACGAGGTCTTGACGGTGTTCTTCTGAGATGCTTGGATGAAGATGAGCTTTGGAAGGTTATGGAAGGAGCTCGCACTGGAGTGTGTGGTGGCCACGTCAATGGACATATGTTATCAAAAGCGATCCTTAGATAAGGATTCTATTGGCCAACCATGGAAGAAGACTGTGTAGGATACGTCCATAGGTGTGCTAAGTGTCAACTTCATACCGACAAGAACCATTCTCCTACATCTTCACTCCATCATATTTCCTCCCCATGGCCTTTCTCCATGTGGGCTTTCGACATCATTGTACCTCTCGGTGATCCCAATTCCAGCACTAAGTAGAAATCCTTTATTCTCACGGCAACAGAATACTTCACCAAGTGGATAGAAGCTGAAGCTTACACGGAAGTCAAAACGTCAACAATCTGCAAATTTATCATGAAGAACATCATCACAAGATTCAGAATTCCAAGCACCATCGTCACCGACAATGGACCACAATTCATATCACAAAAGCTGAAGGACATCTGCAACAGGTATAAAATTGCATTGCATCATTCGTCTCCATATTATCCGCAAGGCAATGGCCAAACAGAGGCAACTAACAAGACTTTGATAAAAATCATCAAGAAAACGTGTAAATCCAATAAGTTCTCCAACTGGCCAGAGAAATTAATGAAGGCTTTATAGGCATATCGAACTTCAATCCGCACGCCCACTGGGCAAACTCCATATTTCTTAGCATTCGGAATGGAGGCGGTAGTTCCATATGAAGTCATCATCCCGTCCTTAAGAATATAATTGAATAAGGAGTTTTCCATTGATGAGCACCGCTCATCACTTTTAGCTCAATTGGTACTCTTAGACGAGAAAAGATGATCAACTGCTAATCATGCACGAGTATATCAGAACAGATTAGCACGTTTTTATCAAAAGAAAGTCATTGAACGAAAATTCAAAGTTGGTGAAATGGTTGTCAAAAGAATCTTTGCAAGACCTGGTGGTCCACGCTCTAAGATCCAACCCAACTGGGAGGGACCTTATGTTATCTCCCATGCTTTTTCTGGTAACGCCTATCGCTTAGTTAATGCAGAAGGGCAAGAGTTAACTCATCCCTGGAATGGTCTCTATCTTAAGAAATAACCCTTAGTTAATGAGTCGATCAGCATGGTGCAAGGACCAATGGGGTCTGAAAATTTGAAAACTCAAATTCCCTTATTAATCTTTGATAATCTAACTAAAATGCATTATTGCACACAAACACGTTCGGTTCGTAAGTAACAAGAGATGTGAAGCCGAGGAATACCGAAAGCTTGACTAAAAGTGGAAAAGTACCGCTCATTCTTTTTAAACAAAACTTATGTTTTACTTTCGGCCCACGATGTCGGAAAGAGGCTTAGAATAGACTACTGAAAATACCTTCCATCTTAGTAGGAGGCGGTCATAAAAAAAGGAGGAGATCCGCCCCACAAAAGCAAAAGGCAAAAAAGCCAACAGAATCAAAAGGTCATTCAACATTACAAACGTTACCCAAAAGGCCACAAAATCAAATGAAAAGGGAGCGCAAGGTCGTTAAATACCCCGTAAAAGTGAAAATGACCGAACCCCAACGGATAATAGGGTAAAGGAGGGACATCTTTCTGAGTCTCCGGCACCTTCTCGCGGACTTTCTAAATCAATTCTTCCCTTCATTCTAAAGAGGTGTACTCCAAATTTGAGGAACGGCCGAGGTTGACTAAGGGTCGGACCTTCGAAAGGGATCACGATTACGAACATATTTCAAGCGAAATGAATCTGGATTAGGCTATTAAAGAATGATCTAGGAATTAAGTTAATAAATTAATATACTCTTTTGATCTAAGTACCATGTTGGTCCTTAGGTTAGTCGAACATTGCAAAAACCACAAAAAAATTGAATATTGAAAAACTACAAAAAAATTGAATATTGCAAAACTACAAAAAAATTGAATATGGCAAAACCCCAAAAAAATGGATATTTCTAAAATTGCAATTGCAAAACAAAAATATTTCAATTAGCATTTCTTTGGCACATCACGTGTGTTGCATCCTTTTTATTGTCAGTGAGCATTTGCATGCTTGTATGTTGCATTTTACTATTTATTTCCTTTTAATTATCTTTATTTGCCTTCATTAATTAAAGGCTTCGCCCCTTAACCCTTCTACTAAGGATAAGATCAAGTAGTCGGTTACTTAACTGGGCAAGGGGCAAAGTCTGAACATATATTTAATTTGTTTATTCAAGCCGTGTGCAAATATGAAAAGAAAGCCAATAGAGAAAAGTATAAAGGCAACTCAAGAAATTCCATTCATATATAAGAAGAGTTTGTGTACAAGTGTAAGTCCACCTACAGGACTTCAAAATGAAAAGAAAGTACATGATGGCAGCCATCACGGCTGGCTCTCCCCCGCGCCCTCGTCCAGCTGGCTCTTCGCCTCTTCTTAGATGTCTGGTCTACGTGCTGGCGGCAGTAGTGGTCCCATGATGCTCAGCCCAACCTGGCTGGAGGATACTACTATGCTGGTCGTGAAAGCACTCGCATGTCCTCGATCCAACGCCCGCTGCCGCGCACGTTGGTATCGAGCCTCTATACTCTGGCGCTCGTGCTCCACCACTGATAGTCGGCCCTGGAGACTCTTCAATCAAGACCGATCACGATCCCTCTCCTCAATCAAGATCTCCAGCCGAACTTGGAGTCGTGCAAGCTCACGAGGAAGATCACCAGTGGAGAGCCTCACCAGCTGCTCCTCTAGCTCAGTGACCCGGGCTGCTGACCTGTGAGCCTGTGCCAACTCAGCATATCTCTCTCCAAGATCCATGCAAAGCTCTTGGACCTGCAGCAGAAGATATTGTTAGCCAACTGATCAAGCAAGCAAAACATACCATGCAAGAAACAAGCTGAAGATTTACCCGAGCAGCAGCATCTTCCTCAGCCTGTGGCTCGGCAGATGGCTAAAGCTAGCTGACTCCGCAGGTTGGCAAGGGCGGCCTCATAAGCAGCATAAGAAGATGAAGGACCAGCAGCGGTGGAAGATGAGAGAGTCGCCGCGTGGGTCTAAGCAGCACGCTGTAACAAAAAGGAGACCACCGTCAGTGTACAAGTGTCAAAATAGTTTAATAATAAAAAGAAGCATTCATAATGGATATGTTATTCATGCATATCATGCTTACCAGTTCATTCAGCTCTTTTTGGTCCTATTCCAATTGGGCCTCGGCATCCTGGAGGTGGCCCCGGAGTGTGATGATGGTGGCATCCCGTGCATCCTACATATTCATACCATACATGTCATACATTCACGCATCATGCTTACATCGAGAGGGTGGAGCAGCTGGAGGTGGGCCGCGTAGTGGGTCCGGTAGCGCTGGAAGTAAGCATCGATGCTCACCTCCTATGACTCCACTGGTATCCCATACCGATGCCAGTCATCCAGCTGATCTGGGAATTCGGCGCTCCAATCAGTGCGGGCCTGCTTACCTCGCATGGTCCTTCCAATCCCCTTCGAGATCTCCTCCTCCACCCACTCCTGATGCAATCTCGTTCAGACAATGAACCCAAACTTGACGCCCAAATCGGCCTCGCCCATGCTCTACCCAGGGTTGTCCTGCATCGTCCATACCAAAGACGGATGCTAGATAACCTACATTCATATAGTTAATTTAATTACATTTCATATGGAAATAATGATAATAATCAACAAAGTCATGTTATAATAAACATTTAAAATATCTAACATCTAAATCATCAATCGAATATGAAATTAAACAAATGTTAATTTAACAAGTATCTAAAAATATTTTAACAAAACATAATTAATAATTAAGCAGTTTAACAACATTTTAATAAAACAGATAACTAATCAAATATGAAACATAATAATAAATGACTAGAAAAGAATTAAAACTCACCAGAAGCTCCAGTTAGTCAAGGAACTGACGGCGGAGGGTCGTCAGCTGATGATGCTATGGCGCCGTGTCCACTATCGGACGCCAACGCCGAGCAAGCAGTACTGCCACCGGCTGTGAAGATGACCTCGCTCGGCCCAAAGGAAAGTAATAATAAGGCCAGATCTGTATATAAGAACATGTAGTTAGGATCACATGCGTTGCATAGTAAGCATTTAATGAAATAAACAAC
This sequence comes from Zantedeschia hybrid cultivar, assembly GCA_030544215.1. Classification (NCBI taxonomy): domain Eukaryota; kingdom Viridiplantae; phylum Streptophyta; class Magnoliopsida; order Alismatales; family Araceae; genus Zantedeschia; species Zantedeschia hybrid cultivar. Next base: position 42,561,262 of record JARZZO010000015.1, read on the forward strand.
AATAAAATAAATTAAGTACCTGAAGAAACGGCGCAAAGCCGCTGATAGTGGTCTCCTGGTCCGGTGTGACGGCGGAGAGGTCGGTGAAGAGGTGGGCCAGAAGGGCCGCACCCCAGGCATACTCGCCTAGATGGTCTAAATCGGTAAGGAGACTCAGGAAGTGACAGTGGATGTAGTCACCCTTCATCCCAAAGAGAAGCCTACCGAAGAAAAACACTAAAAATCTCCTAAGATCCCTATCTATACTAACCCTATCACTAGGATCCTAACAATACACTGCGCTAGCTGCCTTCGCTAGTCTTGATCTCAGCTCGGCCCGAGACTCATCGATCTGCTGCCTAGGCTCCTCTAGCCCTAGGGATCTCTCTACCGCTGTCCTCAGGAGAGTCCGAGACTCTCGATATAAAGATTGAGGTTTCGGATCCAGTTATCGGGTCAGTTTCGGGGTCGGATCCCGTAGTTTGGGCCCTGGTGGGGCTGAGACTTAGTTTCCTTTTCGCGTCGAGCTTGCTCGACGCGGTTCAAACGGCGTCCAGCAATGTGGACGTGTTTTAGGCTATGCCACGTGGGCGCCACGTGGGTCGGCCTTGGGCCGCAAGAGTACGGCCCCGGTCTTATTGTCTTAATGGCATCTTAGATGAACGACGCCATTTAGAGTACTACCCTGGTTTGTCGGTGTACGGCCTAGTCTTGTCGTCTGAATGACATCGGTCTTGCACGATGCGTTTTACCCAGCTTCTGTTTGACCTGGCGAACCCTCCTTCCTTTTCCTCATTCTCTCCTTTCCTCTCTCTCTCCTCTTTTCCCTTTGAGCTCCGGCGAACCACCTCCCCTTCTCCTTGCTTTCCTCTCCCTCCACTCCATTAACCTACCAACTTCCTCCACTACCACCACCACTTCCTCCGCGGCGCACTTCTCTCCGGACAGCGGCCAACGTCCCGGTGGAGTAACAGCGTCCACGGCGGTACCGGCGGCGGCGTGTGGCGAGGCGGGTTGGCGGCTTGGAGCTAGGAGGAGTTCGAGTAACTGATAGGGTGATGATCCCCATTGTATTTCGTTTAAAAACCATGTTTTAACACTTTGGATCATGTTTAGGGGTTTTCTTGCGGTGAAAATACTAAATGCATGTAATGAGAAATTGGGCATTTTAATGGGTATTTAGGTTCTTCTTCTCATTCTCCACGTTTTTCGTATTTTTACATGATTTGGGGGAGGAAATACCACCCCTTGGATTGGGAGATGGCAGAGGAAAAACGTGTCTGTGAGGGTTAAATGGCGTCGAGGGACAGCGACGCCTTTTAGAAGGGCGGCTTCCACCTGCGACGCGATTTAGCCCAAATAACAGACTTTGTCTCTAGATTGATGAGCGTCCAGGGACAGCGATGCCTTTTAAACGGTGACCTCCATGCACGACGTCTTTTAAGAAAAATCACCCCGAGGTCTGTCTTTGTTTCTGTCGCTATCAGGCGACTAGGGACAGCGACGCCTTTCAAAAGGCGGCCATATATGACGACGCGTTTTAAGGCTATTTCCGAGGCCCATTTTTACATGAACCAGTTTAGGAGGCTTGAATGACGTCGGCCATGGGCGACGCGATTCAAGACATAATCACATTAATTCATGCTATTAACATATCTTTACATTGTTAGATAGTTTAGTTAAATGCATGCTTGAAATCGTACTCGAGGATGAAGATTTTTACGTGATCGGATCGCACTATGTTGTGTTTCGTGCGACCGTGAACATAGAGTGACAGTTGTAGTACTTAGGCACCCTGTGTCGGTGTGGGAGGGACACAGCGCCAGTGTGGGAGTGGTGGGGTGACGCCTAGAGAGAGGGTCACCTGGTGTACCCCGGGGTTAGCTAGTACCGGTGTAGGAGTGGTACCTTTGGAGTGTCACTCGTGCTGGGGGAAGCAGAAACCACCTAGAGCTAGTTGGCGGAGTAGCTAGCATGCTATCCGAGGGGTTACTGTTTGGTCTCAATTGGTCGGTGTTTCCCGCATTCGGCCGTGTGGTTGGCGTGTTTTGCCGAGACGCTGGTTGTAGACTCCTTGGTAGAATGGTTTCAGAGTTGTGCATGTTACATTTTGAATGCATGTGTTTTATATCGAAATTTAGGAATTATGTTTACTGCTTTACTTGTTTAATTTACCTATATTTGTGTTGCTGCACTTGTGGGTGCGTGAGTGGGCGGTGGGGATTGAAGGATCCCTACAGAGTCTTTTCGATGAGACTCACCCCTGCGGTTTTAAGGTAAGGGTTCCAAGCAGGCGTAGCGAGGAGAGTGCTGCCTAGGGTCGCGCGCCAGCAGCCGTTGTTCCGGGATATGCCCCGACGTAGTTGTTATTTTATTTTCTGGCCTGTACACTTAATTATTTCTTTTCTGTTAGAGTATGTAATTATTTGTTGTGCCAAGTCGCATTGTAATAAATTTTAATTCTTGCACTTCCTTTTTAGTTCAATGCTATGTGAATGTTTAGCTTAATTTATTATTTATTTCCCAGACTTATCTAGATCCTGGTTTGGCTCCAAATTAATGATTCGGTACCCATTTAGTAATCGGATCCCCGATTATAGGGTGGCAGGTCGTTACACTCGATCCTCCATCCCCGTGCACTCTAAGCCCAGCAACTCTTGAGCTAGTCCGTGATTATCGGGATATGTGATCCTGCTCACTGCTCGACCTTCTACCCGAAGGCCGGTGATCCTACATACGTCCTTGAGACTGGAGACCATTATAGGCGCCCGGAACGTCCCCCGCCACTGCTGCGGGCGTCGGGCGAGGGCTTCTCCGTTCGTCTTAGCACTGCGGCGATTTGGAAGGGTTAGGAATCAAAGTGTGTGATCGCCAAGAGCATTACCTTACGGTCTCTGTGCTCCGCAGGATGGTGAGAGTGATCACGTTCTAATGGAGCGGGAGATGACGGATTCCTCTTCTCTTCCTCCAGCCGGCCAAAAGAGGAGAGCTCGGTAGTCTGCACGCAGAAATGCGGTAAGGGTCCCGGAAAGGAAAAGACAAGACAAAAGAAGAAGATAACCCGATTAGGACTGTGATATGTAGAATCTATCCATGCAAATATAGAAATAAACTAAAATTGGAAGGGGATGCACCGGATGGGTGTTTGGGGAGGGAAGATGACCATATGTTATGGCCACCCACCTCCCGTTTTTTTTTGTTTAAAACCTCTGGGGAGTAAGGGTTGCTAGGTCATCCTAACATGCATGCATGCAGATGGGGGTGCTCGTGTGTGAAAAGTGAAGTGATGTATTAAAAGAAAAAAAAAGAGTGAGAGGAGGAGATGATGTTACGGAGTGGATGGAGAGTGGGAATGCAATGAAATGGAAAGGAGAGAAATGAGGAGAGAGTTAAGAGAACAAGCCCATTTGGAATACAAAAGATCCCTCCGGCTTGTCAACTGCCGAGGCTTTCTCGTGCTTGAAGTTCTTCCTGAAGCTCTCTGACTCCTTGCCCGCTCAACTCCCCCTCTAACCTCAAAACCAACCCACTTGGCAACCTCCCCTCTCGAGGGGACATGGGGGGTTTAAATAGGTGAAGGGAAAATAGGAGAAAATAGGGGTCTAAATCCCCGTAAATCATCAAAGAGCCAATGGGAAGTGGTCAAGAGTCGGAGGTGGTGGGCGCGGCAGTCGCCGGAGTAGGGAATGATCGGAGTAGTGGGGGTGAGGGTGGCGAGTAGAGGAGATCGTGGGAAGACAAGGTCAAGATGGGAGTTAGGGGAGTGGGCGGCCAACCATCTTGCCTTCCAATCCCGTGGAAGGCCAGATAGCTGGCCTTCCATGAAGAGGTGGAAAGCGGCCCGGTTGGCCTTCGAAGGGTGGTGGAAGGCAAGGGGTGGCCTTCGAAGGGCGGTGGAAGGCGGACAGGTTGGCCTTCGAAGGATGGTGGAAGGCGGACAGGTTGGCCTTTGAAGGACGGTGGAAGGCGGACAAGTTGGCCTTCGAAGGATGGTGGAAGGCGGACAGGTTGGCCTTCGAAGGATGGTGGAAGGCAGACAGGTTGACCTTCCACGAAAAAGGTTGCTAAAGTCGAGATTTGTTAATGGGCCTAGTTATTAGTGGGCTGAAGGATGAGATGGCTAAGATGAGGGGTTTGGTGGTGATGGGCTAATGATGGATGGGGTTCATGACCAAAGGGGAGGTCCAAAATCGGTGTCTACAAATGCCCCTCCGAGACACCTGTTTTGCAGTGGAGTGGAGCGGAATGAAAAATAGGTGTTCCGGAAATCGAACCTGATTTTGGGCAGCCCTCAGGAGGGATGAGCTATATCCAAAGATGGTATGAGAGTGTGGTAAATGCATGAGAGTTGGCTATTCGGATTGCAAGGGTGATTAAGAAGGGGAACAAAGTACAAACTGGAGAATCACAATCCGTGGGACCCTCGGGTGCTGGAACCGCGAGGCCTTGGCGCACCAGGATGCAACGATCTGGCCCAAGGGGATCTCAAGCATGAAAGATGGAGGAGTGTGACTTGAAAAGGTCTCGACACAACGGGCGCGCGGTGGCCTGGCGCATCAGGTGATCGCCAAGTGAGAGAATCTCAAGCACACGTATTGGAAAAAGGATGAGGTCTTGCAATTCAAAGGGCTAACAGACGAACAATTGCCAGACTCACAGATCAACAATGGGTTAAGCAGAGTGATAAATTATGGTCTTTGCCCCTAGGGCGGGAATGGATGCTTATGCAAATGCATGCTGGTTTAAAAATTGGGAAACAAATTCCTAATGCAAACATGAGAGATTTATTCGCCAATCGAATAACTTAGGGAATATAGACTCCTCATTGTTTTGTTTAAAGAGGAACTCAGAGTCTATACGTCCAAAGTTATTTGCCTGTTGTATCTTTGATCCTACTTGCTTGGGATTTCCTGCAGCTGCAGTAGCACATATTAGCAAAGTTCATATATCTAGTGATCACATCATTTAAGTATTTAAACTGCAGAAGGATGAGAAGCAAATAGTTAGTTTCGAGTCGAAGCCGATATGGAAGATATGGCTATTCTAATGGTAGAATGCCAATCCGATATGGCTTCGACTCGATTTCATTAATTTGTTGATGTTAAGTAAAGTGGTCTCCTGAACTTGGGGTGAAGTTACCTCCTCATAGTAGAAAGGGGAGAAGGGCAATATGCCTTTTCGTGGGTGAGCCTTTCTCCAAAATGGTGGAAGGCAAACTAGCATGCCTTCTACGAAAAGGTGGAAGGCCAAGGGATATGCCGTTTATGCAAGGATGGAAGGCCAAGGGATATGCCGTCCATGAAAAGGTGGAAGGGATATGCATGCCCTCCGTCTTTTATGGAATATGGAAAGTTTGTAGTCTATCCTGTGGCCTTAAAAGGGGAGAGTTGTCTCGAGGCTTTCTTCGAGAACTCAAACTTTCTGTGGGGAAAATGGCCTCGCCTTCTACTCATGCGACTGCTAGGGAACCTCAGGTTCTATCTGATGTTGAAGGCCATCTCAGCAACCTACTGGCCCATAGACAGGTATGCTCAAACTTTTATGCCGTTTACCTTGACTCTCTCCTCTCTCTTTTGACTTTTGGTTGTCCTGCAGCCTATTCCCAAATTCCCTGATGCTCGGCATACTCGCAAGTATGCATGGCTTGCGGCCCTAATGGACGAGATTACCCTAGACATGAGGGTGTATATGCGCCGGTGGAATCTGACCCGATCCATTGTGTTCGTGAAGTGGTTCACCTCCATTCACTGGCATTGGGAGGGGCTGGGTGCACTGCTCGAACTGTGGCATCCGGAGACGCATACGTTCGTGTTTCGAGAGTTTGAGGTGACAGTGCTGGTGGAGGAGGTAGAAATCTTTATGGCTGGGAGGGCCAAGCCACTAGCGATCCCTTGGATTTGCCTGCATGGGAGGTAATCTTTGCTGATATAGTGCAGGACAAACGGGAGGTATGCCGTATGACTGACAAGCGAGGAATCCTCGTCGATCGCCTTGCGCACTGGTTGGTCTGAGAGATTAAACGCAAGACAGTCGAATCTGAGAGACTGATGTGAGGCTTATGCCTAGTCCTTGGGGGAGTCTTGTGGTTTCCAACTTCAGGCTCCGTGCTAGAAACAGAGTATGTGAGTGTGCTGAGCTTGTTGTGGAAAGGTTATTCTCTTGCCCCGGTAATTCTGTCACATTTATATGGAGGGCTTAGCCACATGAGCATGGGGCGATCTGAAAGGGGGAGCTTATTCACCCTACAGTTGTGGATGGAGATGCACTTAGTTTTTGATTTTGATGAGAAAGTGACTTCCACCTCCAGGATATTTCAGCACAGCGCATGGTATCCTGCACGCTCGCTTCTTGGTCCCGAAGATCAAATCAGGTGTCTCACGGCTCATCTCAAAACGAGGGATGACTGGCGTGATTATCTGAACTTTCTGACCATGGAAAAATTCATCTTTGTTCCGATGATCCTTCGGGGTATGGAATTTACCACAAGGGCTTCTCGTGAGCGTAAGTTGTGGCTAATCGGCCCTGACGAGTTAGCCGTGTACCAAGGGCATCGTTGCCATCTCCAGATTGGAGTTCCAATACATGTGCCATTCCCCGCTTTGCATGATATGCTGATTGTGCCAAGGCATACAGGGTACGCAAGGGAAGCGCGAGCTATGGAGCGATTTCGACGTGCATGGCGTCGTCATTCTAGATTCACCAAGACTTGCATTGATGTAGCAAATACTTCAGAGGAAGTCGAGAGATATGTGAATTACTTAACAAATGTACGACCTGCTGTATGTGCCTTTTTCATGGGCCGTAGAGCACTTGAATAATGTATTCATTGAGCCTCAATTTGATTGCAGAATAGGTTACTCTGGAATTATTTATCCGGAATAGCGTATACTAGAATAAGGGGTGCTTAGCTTTGATAATTCTGTGGGACCTATGTTGGTTTAGGTGGCCTACAAGCCAATCTAACAATGTAAATCTCGTTCATTATTAATAAAATGGCATAATATTCATTATGTGTAAATCGCGTTAATTATCGTTTCATAATGAAGTCCGTGAATATGTGCTATGGTGATCAGATTATGATGAGATCATACTGATGAGACTGATCACTTAAACACACATATTCTTAATCGTTCCTAGTCGGAGGATATCCGAGAAGGACATCGGATATCCGGTTAGACTAGTACAGATTACTCCTGCTCATATGATGAGGGTGACTGGTCTCATAAGTCACTTGTGTGGAGACACTAAGGCGAATCTGTAGGTGCTCATTGGAGAATGAGTTCACTGAACTGATCCGATTGAATCGCTGGATGGTATTGTACCTTACTGTCAACCAGCTTGATTCTATTGTCGCAGTTGCGTGGATGGTCCTCGGACCTGAGACACCAAGGACACCTTGGCGGTGGACTTCTGTACTTTGACCTTGGTCTACGAATCTCTAGCCACGGGATTCTAATACTCCAAGGATTGGGTGCAGCGGAATACCGTCGAAGGGAATTGTGTGTCAATAAGGAATCATTCGCTCTCGGTACTTAGAGAGAGAATGCTCTAGGAAGGATGCGCGAAAGTCCCTGGCCAGGGCGGACGATAATATCGGGAAAGGAGTTTTCCGATATTCATCAGCGGCATCCAATTCAAGTGAGTCGACCGGTTAGGGTTTGACAGCTCGCCATACCCTGAGTTGACTCGAGAGCATTGTACGAATGAAGGATTATATCCACGCGGTAACTGTCGGCGGAAAGGTTCCAAGAGTGGGTTACTTAACCCCAAATACCTTCTGGGTTCACGTGGTGTTGCTTGGCACCCAACGTGATCGGAGGCCCGGTTGAATTCGATGTGCGACATCAATTCGATTGATTAATTGATTAATAAAGGGTTATTAATTAATTAATAAAGCCAGTGAGGAGTCACTGGGCTTATTAGGCCATTAACTGGACTGGTACTTGGGCCTAGAGGGTCACACGCAAATGATTCTCAAGGCGATGGATAAATAAGTGGGTTTTATACAAACCGGGGGTTTTTGGGAAAAACCGCGCGGTTAGTATAAAACATAGCGAACGGGCTGAGCAGGCCAAGCTGCTGCTAACCCTAGCCGCCCCTCGTTTTCTGTCTTCCTCTGGAGTCCAGGCAGATCCAGATCTGCCCCGCCGCTTCTCCAAATCCCGTTCGACGGGAAATCGTCCGCGCACTGCGGCGATCATTGCGGCGACCAGCGGAGGCTTTGTGGGCTGCGAAGAACGACGAACTCGAGGATATCCGTCGCGGGGAGGATCGCGTGGACTTCGCTAGAGGCCGGGCGCTTGCGCGGCTTGCGGTGTCACACCGACGGAACCGAACGGCTGCGGATTCGAATCCGCACACGGTGAGAACTTCGATAATCCGATTATCGTATTTTAGTTCTTCGAAAAGGGAAACGGATCGCTGTAAAATTTTGCTTTTCCGCTGCGTGAGCGATCCGGAGAAACCGAGAAAACCCAACAACCTACTGGCGGAATAAGAAGGATAAGCAATTCTTGGGTCTAGGGTCGAATTACTTATTCTCTTTATTCTCCGAATAAGCTATTCTGCACCGGTATAAGCCATTCCACTTGTCAAAGCTAAATTAAGCTTATTCTCCCTTTATTCTTCTTTATTCTTCTCCTATTCTCCAATCAAAGTGGCCCTGAAATTCTAGTGAATAATAAAATTTTTGCTTTCCAACAATTTCCTCGGACAAAGGTCTACGGCGGACGGCCATGCGGGTGACCGTCTGGGACAAGGGACGGCCGCATTGGTGGCCGTCCACGTAGGCTGACGGCCACACTGGTGGCCGTTCGACCGATCGGGCGGCCACGCGTGTGGCCGTCCGGCCGGTCGGGCGGCCATGCGTGTGGCCATCCCACCCATCGGACGGCCACGCGGGTGGCCGTCCAAGACGACGGACGGCCACACGTGTGGCCGTCCGATTCGTCGGATGGCTTTAAGAAGCCCGGGACCTCCTAGTTGCTCTCCCTACCCTTTCTTCCTCTTCTTTCCTGGTTCCGATTTCTCCTTCACCCTCCCATGGCGCAAGTTTGGCTTCCCCGCTCTCTTAGGAGGAGGAGGACCGGTGGTGGCGATGGTGAGGCGGCAGCGGCCGGCGGCAGCGATGGAGCGAGCACCAGCGGCGGCGGCGAGAACACGCCTCGCGTCGAAGAGGAAGAAGAAGAAGAAGAGAGGGCAGCGGAAGAGGATGATGAAGAGGAGGAAGATGAAGTTGATGAAGAGGAAGAAGAAGAAGGAGAGAATGATGAGGAAGGCGGCGGCAACGAGGAGGTGCCCCCGAAGAAGAAGAAGGTGAGTTCCTTCGTTTTTTTCTTGATCGACGTGGCCAGTGTGGCGGACGGCAGGAGATCGCGCCGTCCGTCCGTATGGACGGCGGACGGGTCTGCCGCCCGTCCGTGCGGACGGCGGAGGGCCCCGCCACCCGTCAGCACGGACGGCGGAGGGCCCACCGCCCGTCCGCACGGACGGCGGAGGGCCCAGCCGCCCGTCCGCACAGACGGCGGAGGGGCCCGCCGTCCGCCCGTACGGACGGCGAGCAGGCCCGCCGTCCGTCAGGGTGGGAGCCAACTGCCTCATGTAAGGAATCGGCAAGAACGCAGCGGAAAATAAAATCGATTCCATTGTATCGGTTGCTGGGATCGTAAAACGGACATTAAAATAAACACGGGAAGAACGGTTCTTCACCTTTGCGGGGTTTCGAATCTCCCGTGGATGATACTGACTCGGTAATCACGCACGCGTACGATCTCTAGAGGTATCCACACGAGTTTCCGCAGCAGACGCGATTTCCTCCTCGACTTGAGTGCTCCGACCAGATCTCAAATCCACCATGCGCGAAGAGAGACAGATCTACTCCAAGAGAGAGAGAAAGAGAGAGAGAGGAGAAAGAGAATCTGGGGTGTAAAATTCGTCCAACCAACTTTTTACCCCTCCCCCTTGGCCCTCCTTATATAGAAATAAGGATAAACATAAGGATTAATCCTCATGATTATCCAAGAGTTTGGCCTTGGATAATTCTCCATTAAATCTTCATGTTTATCCTGCGGCTTTTCATAAAAACCTAGATAAGCATGAAATTTAACGTCTCTCACCGTCTGATGAGAACTCTTATGTGTGTGACCCTCTAGGCCCATATATCAGTCCGGTTGCAGGCCCATTAAACTTAGAACTAATTCTAGAGTTTAATATTTATTAATTAACATTTAAACATCATATGTTAAATGATTAATTTAATAAAGAAGTGGATTATCATCTGATGATTAATTCACTCGGCCTTCTGATCATGAACAGCACCAAACACTACCTCATGATCCCAGAAGATATAGGGGATACTGTTCCCTTTAATTGAACCTTTCCGTCTGAAGATACCGCACATATATAATCCTTCACTCATGCAATGTCCCGATAACGCAAGGGTATGGTTTTATAGTCAAACCCTCTATCGCATTATCCAGATGGATTCCAGTAAACAGTTAATATCTAGAAAGACATCTCTTTCATTTGACCCTGGCCAGGGATTTCTGTGTACACATCCATAGGACATTCTCTCTCCAGTCTTATACCAAGAGTGAGTGATCCTTTGTTGTTCACTCAATTACCTTCGCAAGCTTTCCACTTTATCTGAAAGACCGATTATGGTGGACTTAATGGTTAAAGTCCACAAGTCAGAGAATCAAGATACAATAGTCCACAAACAAGGTATCATTGGTGACTCAGGTCAAAGGACCAACCGTGCTACTGCAACGATTGAATTCCCTAGTTGACTAATAGGTATAATTACCATCCAGGAATTCTTATTTGGGTCTGTTCAGTGAACTCATTCTCTAATGAGCACCCACTTGTTTGTCTTAGTGTCACCACACGAGTGAATGTGAGATCATTCACCCTCATCACATGAGCAGACATAACTTGTGTCGATCTTATCGGATATTTAATGTCCATCTCAAATATCCTATGATCGAGAACTGTTTAAGACAATTGACTGAGGATATTGATCTCACTATCATGATCTCATCATGATTCAATATCCCATACATTTTTCTATGGACCTTCATTACGATAGTTAATTTGCGAGAACTATTAAATGAAGAAATAATTGTCTTTATTAATAATTTGAACTAGAATGTACAATGATTGGCTTTGAGGCCACCCAATTCTATCATTCTCCCACTTGGACTATAGCCAATCACCCATGTGTCTAAGTCCCATACACTTAAGGTGACGTTCTAAATTGTTTTGAGACAATGGCTTAGTCAAGGGATCTGCTACATTATCTTCAGATGAGACCTTCTCAACTACTATATCTCCTCGAGCGATGATCTCACGAATCAGATGAAATCGTCTCAGAATGTGCTTTGACTTCTGATGTGATCTTGACTCCTTCGCTTGAGTTATTGCCCCATTGTTGTCACACAATAATGGAACACGATCTGAAATGCTTGGAACTACTCCAAGTGCCGAGATGAACTTCTTCATCCAAACCGCCTCCTTGGCCGCTTCAGCTGCAGCAATGTATTCTGCTTCGGTCGTCGAATCTGCAGTTGTTTCTTGTTTGGAACTCTTCCAACTTACTGCACCTCCATTTAACATGAACACAAATCCAGACATGGATTTGTTGTCATCCATATCCGATTGGAAACTCGAGTCAGTAAATCCTCGAAGTTCCAAGTCGTTTCCTCCATAAGCGAGAAATAGATCCTTAGTCCTTCTCAAGTATCTAAGGATACATTTCACCGCCTGATATCTACTAGTGACACTTAATGGATGTGACACATCAAGCCTAGTACATAGCATTGCATACATGATGGATCCTATTGCCGAGGCATAAGGAACTCTATCCATGTATGCTTTCTCTTCAGGTGTCTTGAGAGACATTTCTTTAGAGAGATAAATTCTATACCTCATTGGAACGAGGCCTCTCTTGGAATTTTCCATGCCAAACCTTTTGACTATGGTATCTATGTACATAGATTGGGATAAGCCAAGCATCCTTTTGGACCTATCTCTATAGATCCTTATTCCCAGAATATAGGATGCTTCTCCCAAATCTTTCATGGAGAAATTTTTGGATAACCAAGCCTTTACCGATGACAACATTCCTACATCATTCCCAATGAGTAGAATGTCATCAACATAAAGCACCAGAAAGGTAACTGCGCTCCCACTAACCTTTTTGTATACACAAGGTTCATCTTCATTCTTAATGAAGTCATAAGATTTGATTGTTTTATCAAATCTCAAGTTCCAAGTTCGGGATGCCTGCTTTAATCCATAGATGGATCTTTGCAGCTTGCATACCTTGCTTGAATGCTCTTTGGAAGTGAACCCTTCAGGTTGTATCATATACACCTCTTATTGAAGGTTCCCGTTAAGGAATGTTGTTTTCACATCCATTTGCCATATTTCATAATCATATAATGCAGCGATTGCAAGAAGTATTCTGATTGACTTAATCATGGCAACTGGAGAAAAGGTTTCGTCATAGTCAATGCCTTGCCTTTGACGATATCCTTTTGCTACCAACCTTGCCTTGTCTGTGTCAATCTGTCCATCTGCCCCGATCTTTCTTTTAAAGATCCATTTACTGCCAATAGGTACCATACCTTCTGGCAGATCAACCAAGTTCCAAACTTGGTTGGCATACATGGACTGAATTTCAGAATCCATTGCCTCTTGCCATTTTTCTGATTCATGACTATTTATGGCTTCTTGGTAGGTTTGAGGATCATCATCCTCATTTAAGTGCACTTTTGGTTTGCCTTCATCGATATGTCCAACATATCTTTCAGGCTGCTTAGGCACTCTACCTGATCTGCGAACCTTTTGTGTATCATCTTGAACAAGTTCTTGAGTCAATGGTTCAGAAGATGAACCAGTGTTGATTTGTGAGTCTAGAATTTCTTCCAGTTCTATCTTACTCCTACTGTCTTCTTTTGAAAGATATTCTTTCTCTAAGAAGACAGCTCTTTTTGCGACAAACACCCTTTGATCGCAGGGCTGATAAAAGTAATATACAAAACTCTCTTTTGGATATCCCAAAAATCTACATTTCTCTGTCCTGGAATCCAGTTTGTCTGGATCATGTCTTTTCACATGTGCAGGACAACCCCAGACTCTAACATGCTTAAAGTCTGGTTTCTTTCCTTTCCATATCTCATATGAAGTGGAAGGTACTGACTTACTCGGAACTTTGTTCAATAGATATGCAGCAGTCAACAGTGCATATCCCCATAAAGAGATTGGAAGTTTGGTATAACTCATCATGGATCGTACCATATCTAATAGAGTACGATTTCTCCTTTCCGATACACCATTTAACTGAGGTGTATAGGGAGGAGTCCTCTGAGACAAAATACCATTATCCTTAAGATATTCTGTGAATTCTGTACTTAAGTATTCACCCCCTTGATCTGATCGAAGAGTTTTAATACTCTTTCAAGTCTTTACTAATGACAACATTCCTACATCATTCCCAATGAGTAGAATGTCATCAACGTAAAGTACCAAAAAGGTAACTGCGCTCCCACTAGCCTTTTTGTATACACAAGGTTCATCTTCATTCTTAATGAAGTCATAAGATTTGATTGCTTCATCAAATCTTAAGTTCCAAGTTCGGGATGCCTGCTTTAATCCATAAATGGATCTTTGCAGCTTGCATACCTTGCTTGAATGCTCTTTGGAAGTGAATCCTTCAGGTTGTATCATATACACCTCTTCTTGAAGGTTCCCGTTAAGGAATGCTGTTTTCACATCCATTTGCCATATTTCATAATCATAGAATGCGGCGATTGCAAGAAGTATTCTGATTGACTTAATCATGGCAACTGGAGAAAAGGTTTCGTCATAGTCAATGCCTTGCCTTTGACGATATCCTTTTGCTACCAGCCTTGCCTTGTATGTATCAATCTGTCCATCTGCCCCGATCTTTCTTTTAAAGATCCATTTACTGCCAATAGGTACTATACCTTCTGGCAGATCAACCAAGTTCCAAACTTGGTTGGCATACATGGACTGAATTTTAGAATTCATTGCCTCTTGCCATTTTTCTGATTCTTGACTATTTATGGCTTTTAGGTAGGTTTGAGGATCATCATCCTCATTTAAGTGCACTTTAGGTTTTCCATCATCGATATGTCCAACATATCTTTCAGGCTGCTTAGGCACTCTACCTGATCTGCGAACCTTTTGTGTATCATCTTGAACAAGTTCTTGAGTCAATGGTTCAGTAGATGAACTAGTGTTGATTTGTGAGTCTAGAATTTCTTCCAGTTCTATCTTGCTCCCACTGTCTTCTTTTGAAAGATATTCTTTCTCTAAGAAGACAGCCCTTTTTGCGACAAACACCCTTTGATCGCTGGGCTGATAGAAGTAATATCCAAAAGTCTCTTTTGGATATCCCACAAATCTACATTTTTCTGTCCTGGAATCCAGTTTGTCTGGATCATGTCTTTTGACATGTGCAGGACAACCCCAGACTCTAACATGCTTAAAGTCTAGTTTCTTTCCTTTCCATATCTTATATGGAGTGGAAGATACTGACTTACTGGGAACTTTGTTCAACAGATATGCAGCAGTCAACAGAGCATATCCCCATAAAGAGGTTGGAAGTTTAGCATAACTCATCATTGACCGTACCATATCTAATAGAGTACGATTTCTCCTTTCCGATACACTATTTAATTGAGGTGTATAGGGAGGAGTCCACTGAGACAAAATACCATTATCCTTAAGATATTGTGTGAAATCTGTACTTAAGTATTCACCCCCTCGATCTGATCGAAGAGTTTTGATACTCTTTCCAGTCTGGTTCTCAACTTCGTTTTTAAACTCTTTAAATTTCTCAAAGACTTCTGACTTATATTTCATTAAATATATGTAGCCATATCTTGAGAAATCATCTGTAAATGAAACAAAGTATGAGTAACCACCCATAGCATGAGTGGACATTGGACCACATACATCACTATGTATTAGTTCCAATAAGTCCTTAGCTCTTTCTCCATGTCCTGAGAATGGAGCTTTAGTCATTTTTACCATGAGACAAGCTTCACAGGTTGCAAATGATTCATAATCAAATGGATCAAGATATCCATTCTTTTGCAACCTTATGATCCTGTTCTCATTTATATGACCTAACCTACAATGCCATAGGTACGAATTATTCACATCCTTATCTAATCGTTCAAGAGATTTATTTACCAGACAAACATCATATGAAATATCAAGTAAATATAATCCATTCAATAAATATCCGGAAGCACAATTTGTCTCCTTGATAAATGGAACAACCTTTATTCTCTAGTTTCATAGAATATCCTTGTCTATCTAAACATGAAATAGATATGATATTCCTAATAATGGTCGGAACATAATAACAATCTATCAGTTCCAATGAGTCTCCAGACGGCATCCGAAGTCTTGCTGTCCCCACAGCTAACGCAGAAACTTTTGCTCCATTCCCGAGCCTCAGATCCACGTCTCCGCGGCTCAATCTTCTTTTACTTGTTAACACCGGCAAGTTATTGCAGATATGAGAAACACATCCAGTATCTAATACCCAAGATGTTGTTTCTCTATAAGACAAGTTAAGATCGATCATGAGAATACCTGAAGCTTCACCAAGCTTCTCTTTTACTTTTTCTGCTAGATAAATCTTGCAGTTTCTCTTCCAATGACCTTCTTTATGGCAGTGGCAACACTGACCTTTATCATTGACTTTAACTTTGTCCTTTTGTGCCGCCGGTTTGCTTTTCACTAGCTTCTTAGGCTTACCTTTTTTAAAGGTCTGTCCAGCTTTTCTTTTCTTGTTGGTCTTACCAACAAGCATTACATTTGGCTTATCTTTCTGGATAGTGCCTTCTGCTGTCTTCAACATGTTGAGCAGCTCAGCCAGTGTAACTTCAATTTTGTTCATATTGAAGTTGATAATGAATTGTAAAAATGAATCTGGAAGGGACTGTAGGATTTAGTCAATGCTCAGGTCATTGTTCATAACAAAGCCGAGCACAGCAAGCCTCTCAATCCATTCTATCATCTTGAGCACATGAGTTTGCACAGATGTGCCCTCACTCATTCTGGTCCTGAACAATTTCTTAGATATCTCATATCTTTCTGTTCTGGATTGTTCACCAAACAACTCTTGTAGGTAATTCAGAATAGACTTAGGTTCCATGTTATCATGCTGTCGTTGCAGTTCATTGTTCATTGAACCAAGCATATAACACTGGACTTTGACAGAGTCCTCCTTCCAATTTTCATACATCATTAATTCATCTTCGTTAGCATTATCACCGGGTTGCACTGGATCTGGTTGATCCAGGACATAGGCTAGCTTTTCACACCTGAGGACAATCTTCAGGTTGCGTAACCAGTCAATGTAATTTGGTCCCGTGAGTTTGTTTGCATCAAGTATGCAACGAAGGGGGTTAGGTGACGACATAGCGACCTACATGGAAATATATAAAAATGAGCAGATAGTTCTTAAAATATGATTTAGGACTTTTAATCTAGATTTAGGATCCCACTATTTTTCGGCGATCTGTATGACCCTCTAATATACATAACGGGAAATTCCGGTGATCTCCTAGTGGGGATCAGAATCCTTCGGGCAACATGCATGTGACCTTGTGGTAGCACAACAAATCACATCAAGTCCCTTAGGTAGTCAACTCTTGACAGTTGCAACATTTGCAATATCCGATGGATTTAACCCCTGAATCAGAATGACCTTGTGGTAGCGTAACAAATCAAATGATTCAGTTAAGTTTATCCATCATTACTTAGATGACATGAATTCATAGTGCAATCCTTGTTGTAGCACAACAAAACTACACTATTTGTCCATTCATCTTAATGACATCACATGTCGTAGACCTAGGTTAATTTCTAAATCAAATAGACATTGTGGTAGCACAACAAATCCATTTAAGATAAGAATTATCCTAAGATCTATAATGATGGTGGGTTACGTGGATTATTCTGAATATCTCACGTTTACAACTTAAATTTTAAAAGAGGGTTTTTTATTTGATTTATAAAAATCGTGCTATCAATAGTATTTCGATTTGAAGTATCATTATACTTAATAGAAATATATATATATGATAGCATAGTACACAAATATCACATATATGCAGAAAAATTAAATGGGGATGATCATAGATTGCTAAAGCTACTATGGAATCATCGGAGCCAAACGATGATCCATAATAGGATCCTAATGTGAAAACAGCAACACTGGTTCCATTTGATGCGAGTCCTTCCTCCAGAGGTATCTTCAGAAGATCCCGTCCTCTTAGCTTAATCCGATACATTTAAATATGAAATTCAAGACTCGCAGGTCCACAAATGTACATTTAAACACTAAGAAACCTTGATCTTATCAAGGGGAGCACAATCTTATAGAAAGGTAGAAAGTACACTTGGATTAAGAGAGAGGAGGACACGCAGGTCCTATTTAAAATACCAAATGAAATAAGCATCACATTCATCCACATCATTCATCACATGAAAATACTAAGTCCATGATCATCCCACCATAAAACACATCACATGCATCACAATCATCACATAATTGCAGTTTGGTATTAAATTTTATAAATATAAAATTATAATACCAATTAGTTTTTCGAAATAACATTTATTTCAACATTATCAATAATATTCAAAACATTATTGAAAAATTAACTAACTAAACCATTCAGTTAATTTAAATCTTAATTCAAACAATTTGAATAGTAAAATGTAATCAAGTTATGCATGAAATCAGTTTAAAACATTTTTAAACTAATTAATTTAACAGGGAAATTAATTATCTAAAACAATTTTAAATAATTAACTAACACCCTATTAATAATAAAGCCCTTAATTGAATAACAGTTATTAAACACTTTAATAAGCTGTTAATAATCATAAAAATAATTAATAACAATTATTAATTATTCCTATAATTATTCTGTTTTAAAACAATTTTAAAACGGGTTTAAATGGGCTTAAATGGGTTTAAAGGGGGTTAAACAATTATTAAAACAATTTTAATAAACATAAAAATGGGCCCACCCCATTAGGGCCCAAACGCCCTGGGCCCAGGGCCCTGGCTCAGCCAGGGTCGAGCCCTGGCTCGGCCAGGGGGTCTGGCCCAGCCAGACCTGAGCCCTGGCTCGGCAAGGGTCGAACCCTGGCTCGGCCAGGGTCCGGCCCGGCCCCCACCCGGTCCGGCCGTCTTCTTCTTCCCAGCCGACCGAGCCCTGCCTTTTCTGCAAACCCTAGTTGCAGGCCGTCGGGAAGAGGCCATGGCAGCGCCGCCAGGCACCGCCGGCAACGCCCCCACCGCCGGCGATCCGCCCGGCACCGGTGGGGCAACCGGCAGTGGCCAAATGGCCCCTGGATCGAGCCCCAAACTTCCCCTAAAATCTGGTTTTTCCAGCGTAAAATCCGAATTAGGGCTTCAAATTTGTAGCTCTCCAAGGCCACTCCGGCGCCGGCAAATGTGTCGAATGTGTAGTGGTGACTATCACCAATAGATCCAGACATCCGGGCCGCCATCCCAACACTTGGGAATCGCGTACGAAGCCGCCGAAGTACCCCGGTTCATCATCTTATGAAGAACTCCGAAAACCCCAAAATAAAATCCAGGATCAAATCCCAACAAGTTTTAGACCTTCTAAAAACGTGGGAACGATTCCCAGATTATAAAAAATAAATATTTTTTTTTAGCCCAAGAACACGTACAATACGGGTTCTTCACGCATAACGAGAAAATCACGCAAAACGATGCCGTTTTACGACCGAACCAGCAAACCTGACTCTGATACCACTGTAAGGAATCGGCAAGAACGCAGCGGAAAATAAAATCGATTCCATTGTATCGGTTGCTGTGATCGTAAAACGGACATTAAAATGAACCCGGGAAGAACGGTTTTTCACCTTTGCGGGGTTTCGAATCTCCCGTGGATGATGCCGACTCGGTAATCGCGCACGCGCACGATCTCTAGAGGTATCTACACGAGTTCCCGCAGCATACGCGATTTCCTCCTCGACTTGAGTGCTCCGACCATATCTGAAATCCACCATGCGCGGAGAGAGACAGATCTACTCCAAGAGAGAGAGAAGGAGAGAGAGAGAGGAGAAAGAGAATCTGGGGTATAAAATTCGTCCAACCAACTTTTTACCCCTCCCCCTCGGCCCTCCTTATATAGAAATAAGGATAAACACAAGGATTAATCCTCATGATTATCCAAGAGTTTGGCCTTGGACAATTCTCCATTAAATCTTCATGTTTATCCTTCGGCTTTTCATAAAAACCCAGATAAGCATGAAATTTAACGTCTCTCACCGTCTGACGAGAACTCTTATGTGTGTGACCCTCTAGGCCCATATATCAGTCCGGTTGCAGGCCCATTAAACTTAGAACTAATTCTAGAGTTTAATATTTATTAATTAACATTTAAACATCATATGTTAAATGATTAATTTAATAAAGAAGTGGATTATCATCTGATGATTAATTCACTCGGCCTTCTGATCATGAACAGCACCAAACACTACCTCATGATCCCAAAAGATATAAGGGATACTGTTCCCTTTAATTGAACCTTTCCGTCTGCAGATACCGCACAGATATAATCCTTCACTCATGCAATGTCCCGAAAACGCAAGGGTATGGTTTTATAGTCAAACCCTCTATCGCATTATCCAGATGGATTCCAGTACACAGTTAATATCTAGAAAGACAACTCTTTCATTTGACCCTGGCCAGGGATTTCTGTGTACACATCCATATGACATTCTCTCTCCAGTCTTATACCAAGAATGAGTGATCACTTGTTGTTCACTCAATTACCTTCGCAAGCTTTCCACTTTATCTGAAAGACCGATTATGGTGGACTTAATGGTTAAAGTCTACAAGTCAGAGAATCAAGATACAATGGTCCACAAACAAGGTATCATTGGTGACTCAGGTCAAAGGACCAACCGTGCTACTGCAACGATTGAATTCCCTAGTTGACTAATAGGTATAATTACCATCCAGAAATTCTTATTTGGGTCTGTTCAGTGAACTCATTCTCTAATGAGCACCCACTTGCTTGTCTTAGTGTCACCACACGAGTGAATGTGAGATCATTCACCCTCATCACATGAGCAGACATAACTTGTGTCGATCTTATCGGATATTTAATGTCCATCTCAAATATCCTATGATCGAGAACTGTTTAAGACAATTGACTGAGGATATTGATCTCACTATCATGATCTCATCATGATTCAATATCCCATACATTTGTCTATGGACCTTCATTACGATAGTTAATTTGCGAGAACTATTAAATGAAGAAATAATTGCCTTTATTAATAATTTGAACTAGAATGTACAATGATTGGCTTTGAGGCCACCCAATTCTATCACCTCACTCACTCAAAATCTTTTTTGTATATTCATCCCCCTAACTTTTAATCTTTCTGGGATTTATAGGGCCCATAGAGAGTCCGGGGCAGAGTTTCTTGGGAGTTGGTCTGGGCCTGGTACCATGCGCTGCCCGATCGGGTCCTTTCCCAGGTGGATGCGTTTGGGTTCGGGCCGTTGTTTCGGATCCAACCGTTCATGGTTGATGCACCCTTCTTGGTGGCTCTGTGAGAGCGTTGGGATGACAGATGCAGAGCCTTCATCATGCCCTGGGGACACATGCTGCCCACGCTGGAGGACGTCTCCTTTTTGACAGGCTTGCCGGTCATTGGTGATCCGGTAGTGGGTCCTGAGCTCAGGGATTACAGGCAACTATCAGATCGACTCCTGGGTGAGGGGTACTATCGGGTTCAAGGAGCACTATCTCACATACCCCTCGGACATTTCGCCCGGTCTGTGGGATTGAGTCGGGTACGGCGGATGCCAAGCGAGACTCTTGAGGCTTTTGCTGAGAGAGTGGAGGCTTTGTTCGACTTGGATGGCCGCTCAGACGATGAGAACTTACGGATCTTCCTTTTGTTCTTCTTCGGAAGGCTGCTATTTGCTACAGCTTCAGACAAGGTTAACTTGAAGTATCTGTCGCTGTTGGAGGACCTCCAAGCAGCGAAGAAGATGGCATGGGGAGCTGCGATGTTGGGTCACCTATTTTCCCATCTGGTGAGCTATGGCCAGGGATCTGGCAATTTGGGTGGATTCACGCCTTTTCTTCAGGTAATCCTTCTTGGTTGTTGATCTCCGTCCTTCCTCACTTATGTTGGTTGACATTGACTGTGTTGTCCCTTGTAGATCTGGGGTTATACCCGCTTTCCCATAGGCCGCGGGGCCATCTCTGTGGATCGTGAGGGATGGACCCCACTTATGGTGCGGTGGGAAGTGATCCGGGATTATCGTCCCGTGATGTACCGCGTGGAGGACATCCATGCCCAGCTCGACACATTTCCTCTTCATATGGTGAGTGATTCAAGATATATGTGCATCTTGACCAATGATTAAGCCTGACCTTTTACTTCATTCAGGTGGTGCGGATGCATATGCAGAGGAGGGCCTGGCTGATCATCCATAGGTGTCTCAGAGTCTCTCCCAATTCCAGCGGGAGGTGCCCTTGGTGTGTGCGAACATCTGTGACGGCCTCTTTGTTCGGATGGCCTGCCGCACCAGATTATTAGTTTTAGGTGGCCTACAAGCCAATCTAACTATGTAAATCTCGTTCATTTATTAATATAATGGCATAATATTCATTATGTGTAAATCGCACTAATTATCGTTTCATAATGAAGTCCATGAATATGTGCTATAGTGATCAGATTAAGATGAGATCATACTAATGAGACTGATCACCTAAACACATATTCTTAATTGTTCCTAGTCGGAGGATATCCGAGAAGGACAACGGATATCCGGTTAGACTAGTACAGATTACTCCTGCTCATATGATGAGGGTGATTGATCTCATAAGTCACTTGTGTGGAGACACTAAGGCGAATCTGTAGGTGCTCATTGGAGAATGAGTTCACTGAACTGATCCGACTGAATCGCTGGATGGTATTGTACCTCACTGTCAACCAACTTGATTCTATTGTCGCAGTTGCGTGGTTGGTCCTCGGACCTGAGACACCAAGGACACCTTGTCGGTGGACTTCTGTGCTTTGACCTTAGTTTACGAATCTCTAGCCACAGGATTCTAATACGCCAAGGATTGGGTACAACGGAATACCGTCGAAGGAAATTGTGTGTCAATAAGGAATCATTCGCTCTCGGTACTTAGAGAGAGAATGCTCTAGGAAGGGTGCGCGGAAGTCCCTGGCCAAAGCGGACGATAATATCGGGAAAGGAGTTTTCCGATATTCATCAGCGGCATCCAATCCAAGTGAGTCGACCAGTTAGGGATTGACAACTCGCCATACCCTGAGTTGACTCGAGTATTGTACGAATGAAGGATTATATCCACGCGGTAACTGTCGGCGGAAAGGTTCCAAGAGTGGGTTACTTAACCCTAATACCTTCCGGGTTCACACGGTGTTGCTTGGCACCCAACGTGATCGGAGGCCAGGTCGAATTCGATGTGTGACATCAATTCGATTGATTAATTAATTAATATTGATTAATAAAGCCAGTGAGGAGTCACTGGGCTTGTTGGGCCATTAACTGGACTAGTACTTAGGCCTAGAGGGTCACACGCAAATGATTCTCAAGGCGATGGATAAATAAGTGGGTTTTATACAAACCGGGGGTTTTTATGAAAAATCGCGCGGTTAGTATAAAACATAGCGAATGGGCTGAGTAGGCCAAGCTGTTGCTAACCCTAGCCGCCCCTCCTCTGTTTCTCTCTCTCTCTGGCGTCCAGACAGATCTAGATCTGCTCCGCCGCCTCTCCGAATCCCGTTCGACGGGAAATCGTCCGCGCGTTGCGGCGATCATTACGGCGACTGGCGGAGGTTTCGTAGGCTGCGAAGAATGAGGAATGCGAGGATATCCGTCGCAGGAAGGATCGCGTGGACTTCGCTAGAGGCCGGACGTTTGCGCGGCTTACGGTGTCGCACCGACGGAACCGAACGGTTGCGGATTCGAATCCGCACACAGTAAGAACTTCGATTATCCGATAATCGATTTTAGTTTTTCGAAACGGGAAAATGGATCGTTGTTTTATTTGATTTTCCGCTGCGTGTGCGATCCGGAGAAGCTCGAGAAAACCCAACAGTGGTATCAGAGCCAGGTTCCACTGTTTCTCGTCCCGTTTCGGTCTCCGAAATTAATTTTTTCATGAGTTTTCCATACGTTTAATCCGATTAAAATGACCGAATAGTGTTCATAAGATGAACACAAATAATTATATTATTTTTCTGTGATTTTTTGGATTTTATTTGGGGTGTTATGATGTTCTTCATGAGATGATGAACCGGAGCTTTTCGGCGACTTCATACGAGCTTCCCAAACGTTGGGATGGTCGACCGAGACTCCGGATCCATAGAGGATAGTCACCACTATCCACCGGTCACCAAGATCGGCGCCGGAGTGGCCTTGGAGGGCTCCGTATTCAAGCCCCAAATTTGGGTTTTGAAACCCTGAAAAACCAGATTTTATTAGTTATTAAAGAGGCTCGGGCAGCCTGTTTTGGCACCGCCGGAGGGCCAGCCGGCGCCGGTAGTGTCGCCGGTGCCTGGGGCGACGCCGGCGGCCCCCGGCGCCGGCCGCCGGACGGCCCTGCATCTTCCTCCCGCCACTGCCCTACGTTTTACGGTTTCTGCTGCTTGTAGGCGTCGAGTAGAAGATGGGGCCAGGTTGAACCGGTGCTGGGAGCCCGGTCCCGTGCCAGTTGGATCGGCAGGGCCGGGTCCAGGGGCTGGCTGAGCCAAGCCTGGGCCTGGCGCCCCTGGTCCGAACCCTGGCTCGGCCAGGGCCCGAGCCCAGGGCTCAGCCCATCCGGCTGGACCACCCCACCCTTGTTTTAATTTATTAAAACAATTAAACCCCAACTTTGCCCATTTAATTCATATAAAATTGGATTTTAAAATTTAAAATTCAAAATTGTTTTAAAAAAAATTTAAAAAAATTTAAAAAATTATTTGGGCATAATGATTTTAATCATTTTAATTAGCAATTATATGTAATTTGATTAGAGTTAATTATTAGCATAAAGGTTAAGCTAATAATTATCTTTAATTATCTAATTTAATTGTTAAATTAGTGATTAATATTTAATAATCTAAATGTTAGATTATTATCTATTAATACATCTAATTGTTAATTAATATTAGAGTTAGTTATTAATTTAATTGTTAAATTAATAATTAACTTAAATGAATAATTTAAATGTTAAATTAGTAATCCTTGATTATTTATTGTTAATCATTAATTTAATAGTTAAATTAATGATAACTTTAATAATCTAATCTAATAGTTAGATTAATTAATTATTAATTAGTTAGTGTTAATTATTGGTTTAAGAGTTAAATTAATAATTAACATTAATTGGATAATCTAAGTGTTAGATTAGTAGTTAATAATTAATTTTAATTGATTATTAATTTAAATTTTAAATTATTAATTAACTTTGTTGGATTAATCTAAGAGTTAGATTAGTCTTTAAATAGTCTAATTGTTAGATTATTAATGGGGTTTAATCTAAATGTTAGATTATTAGAAATGTTCTAATTTGCATGGAATAATCTGTAATTATTAATTTGGAGTGTGTACGCATGTGATGTGTGTTTAATGCTTTTAAATTTTGATTTAACTGCATGTTAAGGTAATTAAAAGTGTTTTCGAAATTCAAATACCAATTTTTGATTGGATCCCAGCTTTTTAAAAGCCAAAGTTATCTATTTTTGAAAACTCTTTTATTTTAGCCATGTGATGTGCTGAATCATGTGTGGGATGTTTAAAACACACCGTGGTCATGGATATACACTTAATTTATTATTCATGTGATGAATGGATTGTGTGGATCGTGGATGTATGATTGTTTATTAATTGTTAATAAATAGAGGTCTGCGCACCTCTCTCTCTCATACTCCGATGTATTTCTACCTCCCTCTCTCTCTTGTACTCGCCATAAGGCCTTCTTCAATTTACTCGTAATTCTAAAATTATTGTAATCTGATCGAGGCAACCGAGGAAGGAGCGAGGACGATCCACAGCTGCAACCAGGAAGGCGAAAAGATGAAGATCCTTTGCCTATGTGTTTGCAGGTTTATCTAATGTAAATGTTATGTTAGATTGTGTGTGCGTTTGACTGTTGGCTCCAGTCAAACTTACTGTGCTATCCATGACCACACTAGACATGTATGTGATGCATTGTTTTTCTTTTGATTATGAATCACAGCAGGTATAGTATTTATTAAATATATAGGATATATTTATACTATCACCTAGGAGAGACCAAGATAAAAGTTATCTAAATACCCTCAGACAAACTCTAAGCCATAACGCGCGTAGTTAAGAACTTACCGCGTGGTCCACCATCGTTATAATCATAGGATTCGAAACACTTTAGGCAGGTTTGTTGTGCTATCCACAAAGCATGCTTAATTGGGAGGAGAAACTATGGCTATGGCATTAGATGCCTACATGATCGGGGTAGAGGAACCATGTAGCTTTGTTGTACTATCCACAAGGGCTGTATGCAAATCTATGCTCGTCGCGTAACGATGGTTAGCTTAGACCAGAATTAGTGGTTAGTTGTGCTATCCACAAGGCCATATCTTTCTCTTAAAGATCCACTTGCAACCGATGGGTACAATACCCTCGGGCAAGTCCTCCAAGTTTTAAACTTGGTTGGTGTACATGGACTGGATTTCTGAGTTCATGGCTTCTCGCCATTTTCCGGCTTTTGGGCCTTCTATGGCCTCCTGGTAGGTTTTAGGATCATCATCCGCATTATGTTCTACCTTAGACACACCTTCAGCAATATGTCCCACATATCGTTCGGGTAGTCTAGGTACTCTACCAAATCTACGAGGCTCATCTGTGTGTACCTGAACAGATTCAGGAACTGATATCTCATCTGATGATAATGTAGCTATTTGGGGATCTGGAACCTCTTCCAGTACTATTTTACTCCCATTGTCTTTCTGGAGAAGGTATTCCTCTTCCAGGAAGACAGCTTTCCTGGCGACAAACACCTTTTGTTCACCAGGATGGAAAAAATAGTATCCAAAGGTTTCCTTTGGATATCCCACAAACCTACATTTATCAGTTCGTGATTCCAGCTTGTCTGGATCATGCCTCTTTACATGAGCCGGACAACCCCATACTTTAACATGTTTAAATTCTGGTTTCCTGCCTTTCTATATCTCATATGGAGTAGAGGCCACAGACTTGCTAGGTACTCTGTTCAGTAGGTATGCTGCTGACTCTAGAGCATGCCCCTAGAGGGACACTGGTAATCCCGAAAAGCTCATCATGGATCGCACCATGTCTAACAAGGTGCGATTCCTCCTTTCTGATACACCATTCATCTGTGGTGTATATGGAGGGGTCAGCTGAGAAAGGATACCATTATCCTTTAAGAATTGTGTGAAATTAGTACTCAAGTATTCTCCTCCTCGATCTGATCGAAGAGCTTAAATACTCTTTCCTAACTGCTTCTCTACCTCATTCTTGAACTCCTTGAACTTCTCAAATGCTTCTGACTTGTACTTCATTAAGTACACATAGCCGAATCTTGAGAAGTCATCGGTGAATGTGATGAAGTATGAAAAGCCACCTTTGGCTTGGATACACATGGGACCACATACATCCGAATGTATTAGTTCCAGAATGTCCTTGGCACGTTCTCCATGTCTAGTAAATGGAGATTTTGCCATCTTTCCCATAAGGCAGGATTCACATGTTGCAAACGATTCATAATCGAATGTTGTTAAGTAACCATGCTTGTGCAACTTTTGCAACCTGCTTTCGCCAATGTGCCCAAGTCTACAATGTCACATGTAAGCTTGGTTCACACAATTCTTGCTCTTCTTAAGAGCATTATCAATATAAAGATTGTAATAAGAAACATCTAATAGATATAGACCGTTGACTAAAGATGCTGAAGCTATTGATTTATTACCATAATAAATCGAACAACTTCTATTCTCAATAGTCAACCTATATCCTATCTTGTCCAAACAAGATATTGATATGATGTTCTTTATTATGCTAGGAACATAATAACAATCTTCTAATAATAAGGTGTCTGCTGATGGACGGATCGACACTTATAAGGCAAGGTTGGTGGCAAAGGGATATCGTCAAAGGCAAGGAATTGACTATGACGAGACTTTCTCACCAGTTGCCATAATAAAGTCGATCAGAGTTCTACTCGCCATTGCTGCACATTTTGATTATGAAATCTGGCAAACGGATGTGAAGACTGCCTTCCTTAATGGTAAGCTTGAGGAAGAGGTGTATATGATACAACCAGAAGGTTTCACATCCAAAGAATCTCCAGATAAAGTGTGCAAGCTTCAGAGGTCCATTTATGGACTGAAGCAGGCCTCCCGGAGCTGGAACATAAGATTTGACGAGGCTGTCAAGTCTTATAACTTCATTAAGAATGAAGATGAACCTTGTGTGTACAAGAAGACCAGTGGGAGTGAACTTACTTTTCTAGTTCTTTATGTAGATTGTAAGGAATCGCCAAGAACGCAGCGGAAATAAAAATGATTCCATTGTATCGGTTGCTGGGGTTGTAAAACGGACATTAAAATCTAAGTGGGAAGAACAGTTCTTCACCTTTGCGGGGTTTCGAATCTCCCGTGGATGATGCCGACTCGGTAATCGCGCACGCGCACGATCTCTAGAGGTATCCACACGAGTTCCCGCAGCAGACGCGATTTCCTCCTCGGCTTGAGTGCTCCGACCAGATCTCAGATCCACCATGCGCGGAGAGAGACAGATCCACTCCAAGGGAGAGAGAAGGAGAGAGAGAGAGGAGAGAGAGAATCTTGGGAGTAAAATTCGTCCAACTAACTTTTTACCACTCCCCCTTGGCCCTCCTTATATAGAAATAAGGATAAGCACAACAGTTAATCCTCATGATTATCCAAGAGTTTGGCCTTGGATAATTCTCCATTAAATCTTCATGTTTATCCTACAGTTTTTCACAAAAACCCAGATAAGCATGAAATTTAACATCTCTCACCGTCTGACGAGAACCCTTATGTGTGTGACCCTCTAGGCCCATATATCAGTCCGGTTGAAGGCCCATTAAACTTAGAACTGTTTCTTGAGTTTAATATTTATTAATTAACATTTAAACATCGCATGTTAAATGATTAATTTAATAAACAAGTAAATTATCATCCGATGATTAATTCACTTGGCCTTCTGATCATGAACAGCACCAAACACTACCTCATGATCCCATAAGATATAAGGGATATTGTTCCCTTCAATTGAACCTTTCCGTCTGCAGATGCCGCACAGATATAATCCTTCACTCATGCAATGTCCCAATAACGCAAGGGTATGGTTTTATAGTCAAACCCTCTATCGCATTATCCAGATGGATTCCAGTACACAGTTAATATCTAGAAAGACATCTCTTTCATTTGACCCTGGCCAGGGATTTCTGTGTACACATCCATATGACATTCTCTCTCCAGTCTTATACCAAGAATGAGTGATCACTTGTTGTTCACTCAATTACCTTCGCAAGCTTTCCACTTTATCTGAAAGACCGATTATGGTGGACTTAATGGTTAAAGTCTACAAGTCAGAGAATCAAGATACAATGGTCCACAAACAAGGTATCATTGGTGACTCAGGTCAAAGGACCAACCGTGCTACTGCAACGATTGAATTCCCTAGTTGACTAATAGGTATAATTACCATCCAGAAATTCTTATTTGGGTCTGTTCAGTGAACTCATTCTCTAATGAGCACCCACTTGCTTGTCTTAGTGTCACCACACGAGTGAATGTGAGATCATTCACCCTCATCACATGAGCAGACATAACTTGTGTCGATCTTATCGGATATTTAATGTCCATCTCAAATATCCTATGATCGAGAACTGTTTAAGACAATTGACTGAGGATATTGATCTCACTATCATGATCTCATCATGATTCAATATCCCATACATTTGTCTATGGACCTTCATTACGATAGTTAATTTGCGAGAACTATTAAATGAAGAAATAATTGCCTTTATTAATAATCTGAACTAGAATGTACAATGATTGGCTTTGAGGCCACCCAATTCTAACATTCTCCCACTTGGACTATAGCCAATCACCCATGTGTCTAAGTCCCATAGACTTAAGGTGACGTTCTAAATTGTTTTGAGACAATGGCTTAGTCAAGGGATCTGCTACATTATCTTCAGATGAGACTTTCTCAACTACTATATCTCCTCGGGCGATGATCTCACGAATCAGATGAAATCGTCTCAGAATGTGCTTTGACTTCTGATGTGATCTTGGCTCCTTCGCTTGAGCTATTGCCCCATTGTTGTCACACAATAATGGAACAGGATCTGAAATGCTTGGAACTACTCCAAGCGCCAAGATGAACTTCTTCATCCAAACCGCCTCCTTGGCCGCTTCAGCTGCAGCAATGTATTCTGCTTCGGTCGTCGAATCTGCAGTTGTTTCTTGTTTGGAACTCTTCCAACTTACTGCACCTCCATTTAACATGAGCACAAATCAAGACATGGATTTGCTGTCATCCATATCCGACTGGAAACTCGAGTCAGTAAATCCTCGAAGTTCCAAGTCGTTTCCTCCATAAATAAGAAATAGATCCTTAGTCCTTCTCAAGTATCTAAGGATACATTTCACCGCTTTCCAGTGTTCCTCACCTGGATCAACCTGATATCTACTAGTGACACTTAATGGATGTGCCACATTAAGCCTAGTACATAGCATTGCATACATGATAGATCCTATTGCCGAGGTATAAGGAACTCTATCCATGTATGCTCTCTCTTCAGGTGTCTTGGGAGACATTTCTTTAGAGAGATAAATTCCATGCCTCATAGGAACCAGGCCTCTCTTGGAATTTTCCATGCCAAACCTTTTGACTATGGTATCTATGTACATAGATTGGGACAAGCCAAGCATCCTTTTGGACCTATCTTTATAGATCCTTATTCCCAGAATATAGGATGCTTCTCCCAAATCTTTCATGGAGAAATTTTTGGATAACCAAGCCTTTACCGATGACAACATTCCTACATCATTCCCAATGAGTAGAATGTCATCAACATAAAGCACCAGAAAGGTAACTGCGCTCCCACTAACCTTTTTGTATACACAAGGTTCATCTTCATTCTTAATGAAGTCATAAGATTTGATTGCTTCATCAAATCTTAAGTTTCAAGTTCGGGATGCCTGCTTTAATCCATAGATGGATCTTTGCACCTTGCATACCTTGCTTGAATGCTCTTTGGAAGTGAACCCTTCAGGTTGTATCATATACACCTCTTATTGAAGGTTCCCGTTAAGGAATGCTGTTTTCACATCCATTTGCCATATTTCATAATCATAGAATGCAGCGATTGCAAGAAGTATTCTGATTGACTTAATCATGGCAACTGGAGAAAAGGTTTCGTCATAGTCAATGCCTTGCCTTTGACGATATCCTTTTGCTACCAACCTTGCCTTGTCTGTGTCAATCTGTCCATCTGCCCCGATCTTTCTTTAAAGATCCATTTACTGCCAATAGGTACCATACCTTCTGGCAGATCAACCAAGTTCCAAACTTGGTTGGCATACATGGACTGATTTTCAGAATCCATTGCCTCTTGCCATTTTTCTGATTCATGACTATTTTTGGCTTCTTGGTAGGTTTGAGGATCATCATCCTCATTTAAGTGCACTTTTGGTTTGCCTTCATCGATATGTCCAACATATCTTTCAGGCTGCTTAGGCACTCTACCTGATCTGCGAACCTTTTGTGTATCATCTTGAACAAGTTCTTGAGTCAATGGTTCAGAAGATGAACCAGTGTTGATTTGTGAGTCTAGAATTTCTTCCAGTTCTATCTTACTCCCACTGTCTTCTTTTGAAAGATATTCTTTCTCTAAGATAACAGCTCTTTTTGCGACAAACACCCTTTGATCGCAGGGCTGATAGAAGTAATATCCAAAACTCTCTTTTGGATATCCCACAAATCTACATTTCTCTGTCCTGGAATCCAGTTTGTCTGGATCATGTCTTTTCACATGTACAGGACAACCCCAGACTCTAACATGCTTAAAGTCTGGTTTCTTTCCTTTCCATATCTCATATGAAGTGGAAGGTACTAACTTACTCGGAACTTTGTTCAATAGATATGCAGCAGTCAACAGTACATATCCCCATAAAGAGATTGGAAGTTTGGCATAACTCATCATGGATCGTACCATATCTAATAGAGTACGATTTCTCCTTTCCGATACACCATTTAACTGAGGTGTATAGAGAGGAGTCCACTGAGACAAAATACCATTATCCTTAAGATATTCTGTGAATTTTGTACTTAAGTATTCACCCCCTCGATCTGATCGAAGAGTTTTAATACTCTTTCCAGTCTGGTTCTCAACTTCGTTTTTAAACTCTTTAAATTTCTCAAAGACTTCTGACTTATATTTCATTAAATATATGTAGCCATATCTTGAGAAATCATCTGTAAATGAAACAAAGTATGAGTAACCACCCATAGCATGAGTGGACATTGGACCACATACATCACTATGTATTAGTTCCAATAAGTCCTTAGCGCTTTCTCCATGTCCTGAGAATGGAGTGTAGACACGCTAATTTTGACGTCATTTCGAGTAAATTTCATATCATATAATAATGCCTCAGAATGGTCTGATAATTAATCATTAATTAATTTTTATTAATCTTTTTGAGCGTCGAGTTGAACAGACATGTTTAAGTTAATCAATTGAATTGATTTTAATTCAAATTTCAGTCAAAATATGAAGAATTCTAAAAGGCGTCTACCCATGTGGACGCTATTTAGAGTTTATTCTTATTTTAACGTTTAAATTTGAATTTTAATTAATTGATTTATTAGCTAAAAGGCGTCTGTAATGTCGACGCGATTTAGGTTTCCTAAGCTGTTTTAACTTCTCTTCCGGATGTTTATCCTTATCTTAATTAGTCTAAAAGACGTCTACCAAGGTGGACGCGTTTTAGCTAATAAAGATAAAGATAAGTTTTCCCGGATATTTATCCTTATCTTAATTAATCTGAAAGGCGTCAGCCAAGGTGGACGCGTTTTAGATAATTACAGATAAAGATGAATTAATCAGTAATTATCTGTCGATTAAGGTAGATAAATCCGAGATTTTTCTATGTTAATCGCAAACGCAGAAAATGCCTATAAATACCTTGCCTATCAAGGAGTTAAAAAAAAAAAGGGAGAGAGAGAATTATTGAGCCTCAGCGTTATAGCGATTTGAAGATCGGAGCAACCACGTCGGAGCGCTGCCATTTCCAGAAGTCGGCTTCCTTCTTCAAGATCTTCAATCTCTTCAAAGCTTCAACCAACTGGACTGGGCATAAGTTTTTCATATTTGAATTTCATTTACATTCATTAGTTTCATTCTCTCATACTCACTGCATGCAACACACACCACATCATCAATCTTCTAAAACCCATCTGTTTTAAGGGGTTTCAAAGTCATTTAAAACAAGTGAGTTGCTGTTTATACATGTTTCTAATCATAGTTAACTTTGATATTATTTCCATTTAGATTCTCATCACTATTTCTTTTTTATTGTTTCTGTCTCTCTTCAACCACAACAACAAGAAATCAAAAAGAGGGAAATCAAGCACGAAGCCAGGAGAACTTCTGGACGATCCTCAACATTCAACAGCAAGAACAAAAGAACAAGAAGAGGCTCTCTTTCTTCAGCCGGCTGAAGGAGGGGAA
Source organism: Zantedeschia hybrid cultivar (assembly GCA_030544215.1). Taxonomy (NCBI): domain Eukaryota; kingdom Viridiplantae; phylum Streptophyta; class Magnoliopsida; order Alismatales; family Araceae; genus Zantedeschia; species Zantedeschia hybrid cultivar. Next base: position 42,594,078 of record JARZZO010000015.1, read on the forward strand.
CTAAGGATTCATTCTTCCGCGTTTAAACAGGTAGGCGATCAAACTCTTTTGAAGCTTTTTTTAGTTAAAAGTTTCTGGCGATCACAGCACATTAGTTGCATTTTTTTAAATAGGTTAATTTACTCTAAACAACCTAGTTTTTCACATTAATCACACGAGCAAATTTTCAGCACCTACAGCTCTTTTGGCGATCACGATGGGACTTGGTCTCGCCATCTTTTAATTTCTTTTGTTCTTGATATTATCATACCGGGCACCCACGGTGCACCACTTGTGTCTTTCGACACGTCCTCACCAATTGGTGAGTGTTTAGTTTGTTTAATTTCCCCCGTGCACCACGTGCACACCCCAGTGGCAAGATCTTGCCTCCCCTTTGATTAGTTTAAAAAGCTGTTTTTGGTGATAAAATGCTGTGTGATTTCGTGATTTCTTAGTTGTTTAGATAGTAAACCATCCTGTTTAAAATCTGAAACTAAAAATCTTTGCATGAGTCGATTATTTATTGCATTTTTCCCTGTTTAAGGAGGATTCGACCCAGAAAATCCTTCTGGAAATCTGTTTCTGCGAACTGAAAAGCGTCCAGGAACAGCGACGCGTTTCAAAACTGCGTCAAGTTACCTGGACGCCTTTTAGCCAACAGATTATCTCTGTCGTTTACATCTGTTTCTGTGAAATAATTAACTTCTGTGTTGAATAGCGTCGACCATCATCGACGCTATTCAGACAGTTTTTAGTTATTTTCCAGGTTTTCTCTGCTGTTTGCATCTGTTCTCTGCGAAAGAATTAAGTTCTGTTCTGAATAGCGTCGACTATCATCGACGCGATTCAGACAGTTTCTTAATTATTTTTCAGTTTCCAAATTTCTGTGTTGAGTGCTAGCTACACATTACTCTATTAAGCATTAGAGGCCATCCAGGTCGCAGGGCATACGCATTGAGGCTAAAACCCTCCTTTTCTTAGGAACACATTACTCGACGTTAGCAACTCTCTCTGATTGGGTTGGTCCCTTGATCAGACTAGAGAAGTTGACGTTGAGACCTCCATAAGTCCCCAAAATCAAGGTATTCCTCCTTGATCATCGGGCTGGTTGTACCAATTGAAGTCCCGGCTAGATTCCGAGAGCGTTGTGAGAGAAAAACCTTAGAGAATAACGGTGGAAATCAAACTGAAACTAGGATCCTTCCCTGAGCGAAATTGTGGTTTAATCCAATTCAAATAACTCAACAAGGAATCCTAAAATCACGTTAAGCATCCACTTGTTTGATTAACCTCTGCACAACTTGTTTGATTAATTTTTTTGAAAAGAAAATCTAATATTATGTTGCTGCGATCAGGCAGAGATTTGAGTATGGCCCAAGACGCCATTATCAATTACGAGGGAGATGCTAATGCCCCTCGCAATTCTGATTTCAACTACGAGAACGGGAGAGATGCTGATGCCTCTCGTAATTCTGTCCTCATTCCAGTTCGACATGACGGGAATGTCCGAACTCCTCTTTTTAATCCGCACGATCAATATCATGATCTTCCTCCGCATGAATATGCGATTCCCAATCCTGACCTTGAGGGGGACATGAATCAGTATGATCCCCCATCCTCCGATCCTATGGATCTTGTCAATGCTCTGGGAGTTCTTGCCTCCCGACTGGACCCTCAGCAGTTCGAGGCCATCCAGTCTATCTTGAAAGGGAAGGCACCCATGCAGCCTGCTGAGCCGAACCCTGTGGCTCCCCCCGTTGTTCCTCAACAGCCTCCTCCTCCTCCTCCTTATATCCAACAGGCCATGGAAGGCCTTCATCTTACCTCTCGGCCAACTGGGCCACAACTTTCGTCATCCAGGCAACCGGCTAGACCGCAGACGCCCATTTATCAAAATGCCCTCGGGCATGGCGGAAGCTCTGCCGGACCTCATCCTTATTATCCTCCTTGTCCGACGTACTCTAGGCAGCAGGCCTATCAAGTACTTCCTCCTCCTCCTCCTCCCCAGGCAGATCTAACCACGCAGACGTTGCTGGCCAAGATGGAGCGCATGGACGAGCAGTTCAACAATCTCCAGAAGATGATGGGGGTTAAAGCTGTGCCGGAAATCAATTTGCCGAGCCTGCCAGTATTCCACCTGCCACCCTCTGAAATGCCAGTGTATCGAAAATATAACGGTACTGGTAACCCCTTCACGCACCTGAAGGAGTTCATGTACGAATCCTCCTTTTGGCAGAATGATAAGAGGTCATTGGCTTTCTTGTTCAGGAGATCCCTAGAGGGACCAGCCCTCGAGTGGTTCTTTTCTTTGGAACCCTCAGAAGTAGAGGATTACGGTGTCGTTTCACGCAAATTTATCCAACGATACCAGGACAGAGTTGCACCCTCCTTGTCTATCACGGATCTTATTGCAAAAAAGATGAAACCGGACGAGGAGTTTGTCAGTTTTGCTGACAGGTGGCGAGGCCTGGCTGAAAAAGTGAAAGATCACTTGTCCGAATCCGAACAAGTGAAAATGTTGATTTCCAACGCCACGCCCCAGTTCAAGCTAGTCCTCTCCTTGAACAACTTGACGAACATGGCAGAGCTCTATGAAAGGGCACGGTACTGCCAGAATGCTTTCAAGGACGCTACGTTCTCTAGCGTCTTTGATCCTCATAGACCTAACAGGCCTCCACCTCGGAAGCCTGCAGTGCCGAATTCTCCTAGCTCAGGTCCAACTACTGAGGGCACGCTCTCTCACGAGCAGGTCAGTACTATGAACAATAATTCGCCCCAATTTGTGAGGAATCAGCAGTACCAGAGGCCGCCACAGCCGAGCCAGCAGGGGTATAGGCAGCAGCAGAACCCCCATTACCAACAGCAGTACCAGCGGCCCCAGCAGCCGAATCAGAACCAGCAACAGCAACAGCCGCAACGGCAACAGCAGTATCAGCAGCCACATCAGCAGCAACAGCAACAGCCACAGTACCAGCCGCGTGCACCGCCGGCGTACCACAATGTCCCTCCTCCTGGTGACTACAACCAACAAAGGAGACCTCCAGGCCCGAAAAGGGCAGAGTACCCGGCCCTCCCAGAATCCTTGGCGGATATCTTCAGCGCTTTAATGGCGGCCAATGGCTTAGTTTTGCCGAGAGAGAAGGCCGTCTGGCCTCAAAATGCCGATACGTCTAGGTATTGCTACTTTCACAGGCAACCTGGGCATACCATTGACACCTGCTTCCAATTCAGAGATTATATCCATGATCTCAATGAGCAGGGCGGCATTGACTGGGAGGAAATGAAGAAGTACATAACAGCCCTGAAGGCGAGGAGACCGCAGCAGCAGCAGCAGCAAGCAAGACCACCGGCACAGGCAGTAGCACCACCCAACATGGGAATAGTGCAGAATCCACTCCCGGAGCATCAGAACCAAAACCAGGTTGCTCCCATCTTGACGAACAGCCAGTCTGAGGCTGGTCGTGGGCAGCAGTGGAGAGTAGAGGACTCTTCCTCTCTTTGTTCAACGGGTCACGTTCAAAGTACCGCAGAGCGACCACTACGCCGCACCATCCACATACCAAGGCCACAACCCATTACCATTACCCCCATACCCACACCTACATACCACTCACCCACACCCAATAACCCATTACCACTACCCGCCTTCCTTAGACCCATTACGCCCCGCACCACTACGCCTCCATCATATAACCCCCCGCAAACCAATAACGCACCCCTTTTACCATCTAGGCCACTATTACGCATACCATTTCCTACTTCACCCGCTACCACCACCGCTTACCCAGATATGCCTTTACCATCTAGACCGCTATTACGCATACCATTCCCCACTTCGCCAACCACTTACCCATCCACCGTCCAACCCTCTAGGCCTTTAATCCGCACCACGCCATCACCACCTAGCCCTACGCCATCACCTACATACCAACCTTCTACGCCATCCGCACCATCCAACCCTGCGGTACTTAAAGTGTCACCCGGATCCTCCACGGTTGAGGAACATGCGCTCCGGAGTGGAAGGATTTTCAACAAGGTCTTTCCTCAGTCCACAGTCAGAGACGGCCCATCACAGCCGACTGAGGAAGCCCACAATGAAGAGAGTGCACCAGGCACTCAATATGACCTGTTGAAACACCTGGATCGGACACCGGCACGGATCACTATACTAGAACTGATCAAAAGATCCAAGAGTCACCAAGAAGCTTTGATGGAATATCTGCAGAAGGTGATGGTCAATGAAGACGTGCCGGTAGAGAAGATTGCAGCACTACTAGTTCCTCAGGGGGATCAGCCCTCTATAACATTCCATACATCGGAACTAGCACCGCCAGCAGCCAGAAGCATGGCTCTGAGTATCACGGTCAACATTTGTAAGAAGGCCGTGGATGCATGCCTGGTCGACACAGGGGCTTCGATCAATGTTCTACCTCCGAAGACCCTGTGCGGTGTGCCCAAAGAGAAATGGCTGCCCAGCCCCATCTCAGTAACAGCATATGACAATTCTACCCGTTCCCCTCTGGGAATGGTTTATTTAAAGGTGGAGCTGGGCCCCGTAAGTCATGCGGAGGTTGAATTTCACATCTTGGAAATCGACCCTTCCATAAATGCCATTTTAGGTCGTCCTTATATTAAAACTCTTGAGACGATTCCTTCTACGAATCATCAATGCCTCAAATTTCCTTACAAAGGACGAATAATTAAAGTAACGAGCATGCCGACCCTTGCTGCTGCTCATTCCTTGAACATCAAGTCTGCTGTTTTACCTGGCCGACAACCTTTTCTGTCGGTATTACAGGTCTACCGCCCAGTGGCTGATCCTCTGAAAGCCGCTACTATCTCTCCATATCCGTTTAGATGCTATCAAAAGGGGGAAGTGCATGAGTACCCCAGGATGGAGGATCATGATGAAGAACGGCTACGAACCTGGAAGAGGTCTGGGCACGCAGTTGCAAGGCAGGACCACTCCTGTCAGAAATCATCGAGCAGCACCTGGAAGTGGTCTGGGCTATAGGCCAATAAAATTGAAACAAGATCCGGTTCAGAAAGCAGAGATCGAACAAGGCCCGAAAATCTGGGAGGCAATGTCTACGCCACTCAAAGAAGGCCGAGATCCCCTAACATGGACCCTGTGTACGCACTTCGTAAAAGGGCCCATACTTAGCCACGATAACACGGTAGTCATTACTTCCTGTTTTGACTTCCATGATATATATGGGAGGGATTTGGCCAGACATTGCTCTGAACTACTTACGTACCAATCCTTGGAGGCTCTGCGGCCTATGAAAAGGAGGAAATTTCATGACCCTGAATGTGAATGGTACAGGTGGTTCGACCTCAGAGACCTGTATATTGCACTGAACAGACTATTTCTGGATCATGCAGAACCTAAGTGGCCGCCGCAGATTGATGAACTGATTGAAAGCCCTGGTGCCATATTTGACAAGCGGATACTGCTGTCCGAAGAGACTGACGAAGGGGAGCCAGATGACCCCTATGAAGCTGGTTACACAACAGATCTGCTCTGGAGGGGGACATATCCTTCACATGTCTTCATGCTCCACACTCTTTTTCGCACATTGCTTTTGACCCCGACTTGGTCGCGGGTCATAATTGAAGATATTCCACGGGCTCCGCCCGTCATGATTACTCTGTCCCCTCGGGACATTATACCACAACCTCCTCTCGATCTAGAGAGGTTATATGATCTGATCTGGGACATATTACTATATGATCCGCCCAATCCTCTGGCCTTGGTGCCACTTCCTCCGTCTGATTCTCCTTCCATTAGTATTCATTCCTGCTTTATGTTTAATTCTTTCATTTTCCAAAAAAAAACGCCAATTTGGCAACAAATTCTTCCCAAATCCTCATTGAGGAAACATCTTACTTGTCCGATTGCACCCCGCCACGCGGGTCCTTCGGTCAAGATTCTCTCCTAGATTTACTCTGTCCCTCCCCTCGGGAGGATTCTCTTGTATTTCCACTTGTATCCCAGGATTTTCATCCTGCTTCGTCTTCCTTAGGTTATGATAGTGAAGTTAGGCAGTCTAGTCAGGTTAGTCAGGTTAGTCAGTCTAGGAAGCCTAAGGGTAGGCAAATTCCAGATAGATACCTCCAGGACTTAGCTGATAACTGCTCTTTTTGCTCTTTGATCCCTCAGCTTTTAGAAAATCCAATTCAGATGCCAGAAGATTGTATGGACGATGAGTCAGTCAATGATGGGTACGGGGTATATGAATTAGTACATGAAAAGGACCCCATTGTTGAAGAGGAAGATGACGAGGACGCGGCTGAGGCATATGCCAGTGGAGTGAAGAGATTTGATGAACCCTCAGCTGCCGTAGAAGAGCCCACCAAAGAAATTAATTTAGGGACTGAAGACGAACCTAAGGTTGTCCTCGTCAGTAAAAATCTTTCTACAGAGGATGAGAACGCAATGGTACAAGTACTAAAGGACTATAAGGACACTTTCGCCTGGAGTTATGAAGATATGCCAGGGTTAGACTCGTCTTTAGTTGAACACAGGTTGACATTAAAAGACGGAGCTAGCCCGGTCAAACAGAAATTAAGGCGATTCCACCCACAAATGGCTCTAAAGATGAAGGAAGAGGTTGATAAGTTGCATAAAGCCAAATTTATTAGAGTTGTCCTCTATCCACAATGGGTGGCCAACATAGTCCCGGTTATGAAGAAGGACGGGAAGGTCAGAATTTGCATTGACTTCCGCGATTTGAACCGGGCGTGTCCTAAAGACGATTTTCCATTGCCTCATATTGATGTACTCATCGATAATACCGCTGGCTATGAGACGTTATCATTTATGGACGGATTTTCAGGATATAATCAGATTAAGCTGGCAGAAGAAGATCAAGAGAAAACATCATTCACTACACCTTGGGGAACATACTGTTATGTTGTCATGCCATTTGGATTAAAGAATGCTGGAGCCACTTATCAAAGGGCCATGATGGCAATATTTCATGACATGATGCACATAGATCTGGAAGTGTATGTGGATGAATTATTGGTTAAATCGAAAACAAAGGCTGAGCATGCCAAAGTTTTGGCAAGGGTATTAGAAAGATCGAGAGAATATCAGTTAAAGATGAACCCCAAGAAATGTGTATTCGGGGTATCTTCAGGAAAATTGCTTGGATTTATCGTCAGCAAACGGGGAATTGAGATCGATCCTAATAAGGCGAAGGCTATTAGAGAAATGCCACCTCCCAAAAACTTGAAAGAGTTGAGAGGATTAATCGGGAGGTTACAATTTATTCGCCGCTTTGTCTCCCAGCACTCACAAAGGTGTAAGCCGTTTTACGAGCTTACCAAGCCGGGAGTCAAATTCGATTGGGACGATAAGTGTCAGGAGGCATTCGATGGATTGAAGGACTATTTAGCAAGTCCTCCTGTTTTGAGACCACCATCTCCAGGCAAACCATTGATACTTTATATTTCAGTCCTGGATGATGCAGTGGGGGCTGTTCTAGCACAAGAAGATGAAGAAGGAAAAGAGAGGGCAGCCTACTATCTCTCTAAACTTCTCAACCCCGCTGAACAGAGATATACAGCGATGGAGAAAACATGTGCAGCATTGGTTTGGGTTGTTCAGAAATTGAAGCATTATTTTCTGGCCCATGAAGTTCATCTCATCGCTAGGATGAATCCGATTAAATTCCTTTTGGAGAAATATGTTCTTACTGATAGGTTAGCGCGATGGCAAAGCTTTCTATCTCAATTTGACATCATTTACATTCAACAGAAAGCGATCAAGGGCTATGCCATAGCAGAACATCTTGCTCATCATCCCCTTCCTCGATTTGATCCAGTCCGATCAGAGTTTCCGGATGAGGAACTGATGTCCGTAAATCAAGTCAGAGATGATATGTGGACTCTGCATTTTGACGGAGCTCTGAATTCTCATGGAAAAGGGATCGGTATCGTTCTGTTATCACCTGAAGGTATCACCATTCCACAAGCCTTTCAGCTTGATTTTCCAGTTACAAACAATATAGCTGAATACGAGGCGCTCCTTGCTAGCCTCGAGGCTGCTCATTTTCATGGTGCCACCAAACTCGGGATCGTAGGTGATAGCCAACTGATTCTTCGCCAAGTGCTGACCAAGTATCGAACTCTCGATCCCAAGCTCAAGCCTTATCAAGAACTGACTTCTGCTTATTCAAAGCTTTTCACGAAATTGATCTTTGTCCATGTCCCTAGGAATCAAAACATCTTAGCTAACGCTCTAGCTTCACTTGCATCTTCTCTTGATTTTCCAATCAGCAAACAATCTGAGTCAATCATAGTTCATAGGCGTCCTTCACCTGCCGTGAAAGATCCTTCATTCCTTAGAACTAAGGAGAAATTGCTGAAGAAAGTCAGAGACGGAGATATCATTGAAAGAAGAGAAATCATGCTGATAGAGCTGTTAGAAGATATGGATGATGAACAGAAGCCATGGTATTATGAAATTGCAAAATATTGTGAAGATCAATCGTATCCTGAGGAAGCTACAACTGAGGAGAAAAGAGCTATCAGGAGAGTTTCTCAACGATACACCCTAGTTGGGGGAGCATTGTATAAGAGAGGTTTTGATGGAGTTCTTCTGAGATGTCTAGACGAAGATGAGCTTTGGAAGGTTATGGAAGGAGCTCATAGTGGAGTTTGTGGTGGTCATGTCAATGGACAGATGCTAGCAAAGAAGATCCTTAGACAAGGATTTTATTGGCCAACCATGGAAGAAGACTGTGTAGGATATGTCCGTAGGTGTGCTAAGTGTCAACTTCTTGCCGACAAAATTCATTCTCCTGCATCTTCACTCCATCCTGTTTCTTCCCCATGGCCTTTCTCCATGTGGGCTTTCGACATTATTGGACCTCTTGGTAATCCAGATTCCGGCATCAAGCAAAAATCTTTCATTCTCACGGCAACGGAATACTTCACCAAGTGGGCAGAAGCTGAAGCGTACGTGGAGATCAAAGCATCAACCGTCTGCAAGTTCATCATGAAGAACATCATCACCCGATTTGGAATTCCAAGCACCATCGTCACCGACAACGGACCGCAGTTCGTGTCACAGGAACTGAAGGACCTCTGTAACAGGTATAAAATTGCATTGCATCATTCATCTCCTTATTATCCGCAAGGCAATGGCCAAGCAGAGGCAACAAATAAGACTTTGATAAAAATCATCAAAAAGACGTGTAAATCTAATAAGTTCTCAGATTGGCCAGAAAAATTGGTTGAGGCTCTATGGGCCTACCGAACTTCAATCCGCACACCCACTGGACAAACTCCTTATTCCTTAACATTTGGAATGGAGGCGGTAGTTCCATATGAAATCCTCATACCGTCCTTAAGAGTACAATTGAATAAGGAATTTTCTATTGATGAACATCGTTCAGCACTCCTTGCTCAATTGGAACTTTTAGACGAGAAAAGATGGTCAGCTGCTAATCATGCAAAAGTTTATCAAAATAGACTAGCACGTTTTTATCAAAAGAAAGTCATTGAACGTAAGTTCAAAGTCGGTGAAATGGTTGTTAAAAGAATTTTTGTAAAACCTGGTGGTCCGCGTTCTAAGCTCCAACCCAACTGGGAAGGACCTTATGTTGTATCGCACGCTTTTCCTGGTAATGCTTATCGTCTTATTAATGCAGAAGGAGAAGAGCTAAAACATCCCTGGAATGGTTTACATCTTAAGAAATACTACCCTTAGGTTAAAGAGTCGATCAGTATGGTACAAAGACCAGTGGAATCAGAAAATTTATAAACTCAAATTTCCTTATCAGTCTGGATAACTTAATTTCAAGCCCATTACTGCACACACTAACACGTTTGATTCGTGAGTAACAAGAGATGCCAAGTCCTAAAGGATATCAAAAGCTTGACCGAAAGTGTAAAGTACAAATCATTCATTTTAAAGCAAAAATTCTGTTTTAAACTCGGCCCATGATGTCGGAACGAGGCTTAGAATACACTACCAAGAATACCCGCCATCTTAGTAGGAGGCCGTCATAAAAAAAAGGGGGAGATCCGTCCCAAAGCAAAAAAAAGAGTAAAGAAGCAAAAGCAAGGCAAAAGCCAAATGTCAAATCAAAAAGGCCATTACATTACAAACGTTACATCAAGGCCATGAAATGAAATGAAAGGGAACGCAAGGTCGATAAATACCCCGGAAAGAAAATGACCGAACCCCAACGGATATTAGGGTAGAAAAGGGACATCTTTTTATGTCTCCGGAACCTTCTCATGGGCTTTCTAAACTCATTCATCTTTTCTTTCTAAAGAGATGTACTCCAAACTTAAGGAATGGTTTAGATCGACTAAGGGTCAAATCATCAAATGGGATCACGAATGGAAACACAAATTCAAACACGATGGGTTTAAGTTGAGTTGTTAAGAATAATTTGGAAATGAAGTTAATAAATGAATATGATCTTTTGATCTAAGTACCATACTGATCTTTTAGTCAAAAAAAAAAAAAAAAAAAAAATACATAAGTCAAAAATAAAAATAAAAACATAAGTCAAAAATCCAAAAAAATACATGTTTTCAAAAATCAACAAAATCAAAAAATACATATGTCAGAAATCCAAAAAAATACATATGTCAGAAATCCAAAAAAAATACATATTTCAAAAATGCATGAAAAAAAATATATATGTCAAAGTCAAAAAAATACATATGTCAGAAATCCAAAAAAAATACATATTTCAAAAATGCATGAAAAAAAATATATATGTCAAAGTCAAAAAAAATACATATGTCAAAATTCAAAAAAAAATACATATGTCAAAATTCAAAAAAAAAGCATATATTTCAAAACCACAAACAAAAATGAATATTTCAAAACAACAAAAAATATTAGCATCTGCTTGTTGCATTTAGTGTGTTTCATCCCTTTTATTTTCAGCGAGCATCTGTTTGCTTGTATGTTGCATCTTTGCTTAAGTTTGATTATTCTCATTACCTTTGTTAATAAAGGCTATGCCCCTTGACCATTTATTGAAGAAAAGATTGATTGACCATTTATTTGGTCAGGTAAGGGGCTAAGCCTGAACAGATGCTTAACTTGTTTGTTCAGTCATATATAGGACACAAGACATGAAGAGAGTGAGAATTCGAATAGAAGAACCTGTTTCTGTGAGTTAAAGGCGTCGAGGAGCACTGACGCGTTTCAAAATTAAAAGGCGTCTGCGCGACATGACGCGTTTCATATATTTATATGATTTATCCGAAAATCTATGGGTTTCGATGTTTTGATTGAATATTTATTGGAATTACTAACAATTTTGATTGCAGGAAATTCAAAGAAAATTCAAGAAAGCTGAAATATCAAGAAGATCCCACTGTGGGAGTTAAGAAGTCTTGACCGTGGCTAAAAAGACGGTTATTTCTATCCTTGTATTGTTTCATGTAATTATTTTTGCATTCGCATTATTATATATGATAAATATTTATTAGATGATATCAAGGACCTTGTGTTTTGATGAAACTGGAATTTGAGTTCCCCTACAACAAAAACAGTGATAATTCCAGAGAATTCTTAATCGCACGGATAGGCCGTTGGATTGTTAATTAGTAAGGATGATGGTTCCACTTTTGTGAAACAGTGCGTGGATAAACGAGCTTCGGCTTAGCACTGGATTACAAGAGTTGGTATCTTGACTCATTAATGACAGTTTAACAATATTATCCTTGATTAATTTATATTTTATTTGACTTTATATTTTTCTTTTAGCCCAGCATGCATCATGTAGGACTTTGAAATCATTGTGATAAGAATTAATTATTGATTAAGTTTCAGACCATTAATCAAATAACTTCAAACATGATATGAAATATTCCATTCTGAATTGAGTATCTTGATTATCTTTGAGGTTCGCTTGAAGATATCATTGGAATTCTATCCTCGATTGGACTCTTTATCCAATATTCTTGTTTTCTTTTAAGATCCATCATGGCTGCAGCACGTCCACATTGGCTGGCAAACGCTCCCCATGATGAAACCTACAGTGTCTACGACCTGGGGTACTTCCCACTCCGAGGAGGTTGATCGACTTTATTTTATTTCCTTGTCTACCTCATCCAGACAGGATTGATTCCTTTGATTTCATTGAACTATCTTCATTGATGATTTTGAGAAAAATTCCAATCATGTGATGTTAAGAGCGTGTCTCATCACACCTTGGCATCACCTTTTCAGTACATTCAATTCCATTTCACTCCCTTGCAAAGACGATGCCAAGGTGAGGCAGCTGTAGACACGCTAATTTTGACGTCATTTCGAGTAAATTTCATATCATATAATAATGCCTCAGAATGGTCTGATAATTAATCATTAATTAATTTTTATTAATCTTTTTGAGCGTCGAGTTGAACAGACATGTTTAAGTTAATCAATTGAATTGATTTTAATTCAAATTTCAGTCAAAATATGAAGAATTCTAAAAGGCGTCTACCCATGTGGACGCTATTTAGAGTTTATTCTTATTTTAACGTTTAAATTTGAATTTTAATTAATTGATTTATTAGCTAAAAGGTGTCTGTAATGTCGACACGATTTAGGTTTCCTAAGCTGTTTTAACTTCTCTTCCGGATGTTTATCCTTATCTTAATTAGTCTAAAAGACGTCTACCAAGGTGGACGCGTTTTAGCTAATAAAGATAAAGATAAGTTTTCCCGGATATTTATCCTTATCTTAATTAATCTGAAAGGCGTCAGCCAAGGTGGACGCGTTTTAGATAATTACAGATAAAGATGAATTAATCAGTAATTATCTGTCGATTAAGGTAGATAAATCCGAGATTTTTCTATGTTAATCGCAAACGCAGAAAATGCCTATAAATACCTTGCCTATCAAGGAGTTAAAAAAAAAAAGGGAGAGAGAGAATTATTGAGCCTCAGCGTTATAGCGATTTGAAGATCGGAGCAACCACGTCGGAGCGCTGCCATTTCCAGAAGTCGGCTTCCTTCTTCAAGATCTTCAATCTCTTCAAAGCTTCAACCAACTGGACTGGGCATAAGTTTTTCATATTTGAATTTCATTTACATTCATTAGTTTCATTCTCTCATACTCACTGCATGCAACACACACCACATCATCAATCTTCTAAAACCCATCTGTTTTAAGGGGTTTCAAAGTCATTTAAAACAAGTGAGTTGCTGTTTATACATGTTTCTAATCATAGTTAACTTTGATATTATTTCCATTTAGATTCTCATCACTATTTCTTCTTTATTGTTTCTGTCTCTCTTCAACCACAACAACAAGAAATCAAAAAGAGGGAAATCAAGCACGAAGCCAGGAGAACTTCTGGACGATCCTCAACATTCAACAGCAAGAACAAAAGAACAAGAAGAGGCTCTCTTTCTTCAGCCGGCTGAAGGAGGGGAACCAAGGATTCATTCTTCCGCGTTTAAACAGGTAGGCGATCAAACTCTTTTGAAGCTTTTTTTAGTTAAAAGTTTCTGGCGATCACAGCACATTAGTTGCATTTTTTTAAATAGGTTAATTTACTCTAAACAACCTAGTTTTTCACATTAATCACACGAGCAAATTTTCAGCACCTACATGGAGCTTTGGTCATCTTTCCCATGAGACCAGCTTCACAGGTTGCAAATGATTCATAATCAAATAGATCAAGATATCCATTCTTTTGCAACCTTATGATTCTGTTCTCGTTTATATGACCTAGCCTACAATGCCATAGGTACGATTTATTCACATCCTTATCTAAGCGTTCAAGAGAATTATTTACCAGACAAACATCATATGAAATATCAAGTAAATATAATCCATTCAATAAATATCCGGAAGCAAACAATTTGTCTCCTTGATAAATTGAACAACCTTTATTCTCTAGCTTCATAGAATATCCTTGTCTATCTAAACATGAAATAGATATGATATTCCTAATAATGGTTGGAACATAATAACAATTTATCAGTTCCAAAGAGTCTCCTGACGGCATCTGAAGTCTTGCTGTCCCCACAGCTAACGCAGCAACTTTTGCTCCATTCCCGAGCCTCAGATCCACGTCTCCGCGGTTCAATCTTCTTTTACTTGTTAACACCTGCAAGTTATTGCAGATATGAGAAACACATCCAGTATCTAATACCCAGGATGTTGATTCTCTATAAGACAAGTTAAGATCGATCATGAGAATACCTGAAGCTTCACCAAGCTTCTCCTTTGCTTTTTCTGCAAGATAAATCTTGCAGTTTCTCTTCCAATGACCTTCTTTATGGTAGTGGAAACACTGACCTTTATCATTGACTTTAGCTTTATCCTTTTGTGCCGCCGGTTTGCTTTTCACTAGCTTCTTAGGCTTACCTTTCTTAAAGGTCTGTCCAGCTTTTCTTTTCTTGTTGGTCTTACCAACAAGCATTACATTTGGCTTATCTTTCTGGATAGTGCCTTCTGCTGTCTTCAACATGTTGAGCAGCTCAGCTAGTGAAACTTCAATCGTGTTCATATTGAAGTTGATAATGAATTGTGAAAATGAATCTGGAAGGGACTGTAGGATTAAGTCAATGCTCAGGTCATTGTTCATAACAAAGCCCAGCACAGCAAGCCTCTCAATCCACTCTATCATCTTGAGCACATGAGTTTGCACAGATGTGCCCTCGCTCATTCTGGTCCTGAACAATTTCTTAGATATCTCATATCTTTCTGTTCTAGATTGTTCACCAAACAACTCTTGTAGGTGATTATGAATGGTCTTAGGTTCCATGTTATCATGCTGTCGCTGCAGTTCATTGTTCATTGAACCGAGCATATAACACTGGACCTTGACAGAGTCCTCCTTCCAACTTTCATACATCATTAATTCATCTTCGTTAGCATTATCACCGGGTTGCACTGGATCTGGTTGATCCAGGACATAGGCTAGTTTTTCGCACCTGAGGACAATCTTCAGGTTGCGTAACCAGTCAATGTAATTTGGTCCCGTGAGTTTGTTTGCATCAAGTATGCAACGGAGGGGGTTAGGTGACGACATAGCAACCTACATGGAAATATATAAAATGAGCAGATAGTTCTTAAAATCAGATTTAGGACTTTTAATCTATATTTATGCTCCCACTATTTTTCGGCGATCTGTATGACCCTCTAATATACAGAACGGGAGATTCCGGTGATCTCCTAGTGGGGATCAGAATCCTTCGGGCAACATGCATGTGACCTTGTGGTAGCACAACAAATCACATCAAGTCCCTTAGGCAGTCAACTCTTGACAGTTGCAACGTTTGCAATATCCGATCGATTTAACCCCTGAATCAGAATGACCTTGTGGTAGCACAACAAATCAATTTGATTCAGTTAAGTTTATCCATCATTACTTAGATGACATGAATTCATAGTGCAATCCTTGTGGTAGCACAACAAAACTACACTATTTGTCCATTCATCTTAATGTCATCACATGTCGTAGACCTAGTTTAATTTCTAAATCAAACAGACCTTGTGGTAGCACAACAAATCCGTTTGAGATAAGAATTATCCTAAGATCTATAATGATGGTGGGTTACGTGGATTATTCTGAATATCTCACGTTTACAACTTAAGTTTTAAAAGAGGGTTTTGATTTTGATTTATAAAAAATTGTGGTATCAATAGTATTTCAATTTGAAGTATCAATATACTTAATAAAAATATATATATGATAGCATAATCCACAAATATCACATATGTGCAGAAAAATTAAATGGGGATGATCATGGACTGCTTAAACTACTTGATGCGAGTCCTCCCACCAGAGGTGTCTTCAGAAGACTCCGTCCTCTTTAAAATACCAAATGAAATAAGCATCGCATCCATTCACATCATTCATCACATGACAATACTAAGTCCATGATCATCCCACCATAAAACACATCACATGCATCACAATCATCACATAATTGATGTTTGGTATTAAATTTTATAAATATAAAATTATAATACCAATTAGTTTTCGAAATAAAATTTATTTCAGCATAATCAATAATATTCAAAACATTATTGACAAATAAACTAACTAAACCATTCAGTTAATCTAAATACAAATTCAAACAATTTGAACATTAAGAGTAATCAAGTTATGCATGAAATTATTTTAAAATAGTTTTAAACTAATTAAATTAACAGGGAAATTAATTATCTAAAACAATTTTAAATAATTAACTAACACCCATTAATTATAAAGCCCTTTTATAGACTAACAGTTATTAAACACTTTAATAACCTGTAAATAATCATAAAAATAATTAATAACAATTATTAATTATTTCTATAAATTTTCTGTTTTAAAACAATTTTAAAAACTGGCTTAAAAGGGCTAAGATTGGGTTTAATGGGGTTAAATAGGCATTGAAAAATTAATTTTTAATTAACCAAAAATGGGCCCAGCCCATTAGGGCCCTGGCTCGGCCAGGGTCGCACCCTGGCTGGGCCAGGGCCGCACCCTGGCTCGGTCAGGGCGCCGCCCGGCCCTGCCCGGTCCGACCGGGTCGGGACCGGGCGGTCCACCCCTATAGGCACTATTTCGACCCCCCCCCCCTTTCTTCTTCCAGAAAACCCTAACCGGCAAGGAGGGATTTGCAGGCGGCGCCGGCGACCGCCTCCGGCGGCAGCGACCCCGGCTGGCGGAGCCCCCGGCGCCGGCAGGGCCGCCGGTTTCCGGCGAGGGGGAGGAAATCAAGCCCCAATAACCCACAAAAAACTGATTTTTCAGGTTTAAAAACTCAAGTTCGGGCTCGATTTTTAGCACCTCCAAGGGCACTCCGGTGCCGATCTTCATGCCCAATGTGAAGTGGTGACTATCACCAAGAGATCTAGGGATTCTTCCGGCCATCCCAACGCTTGGGATGCACATACGAAGCCGCCGAAGTACCCCGTTTCATCATCACATGACGAACTCCGAAAAACCCAAATAAAAATCCGAAAAATACAGAAAAATAATCAAATCGATCGTGATCATCATATGAACACTAATATGTCATTTTTAATCGGATTATACTCAAGAACACGTACAATACGGGTTCTTCACGCATAACGAGAAAACACACAAAACGGTGTCGTTTTACAACCGAACCAGCAAACCTGGCTCTGATACCACTGTAAGGAATCGCCAAGAACGCAACGGAAATAAAAATGATTCCATTGTATCGGTTGCTGGGGTTGTAAAACGGACATTAAAATCTAAGTGGGAAGAACAGTTCTTCACCTTTGCGGGGTTTCGAATCTCCCGTGGATGATGCCGACTCGGTAATCGCGCACGCGCACGATCTCTAGACGTATCCACACGAGTTCCCGCAGCAGACGCGATTTCCTCCTCGGCTTGAGTGCTCCGACCAGATCTCAGATCCACCATGCGCGGAGAGAGACAGATCCACTCCAAGAGAGAGAGAAGGAGAGAGAGAGAGGAGAGAGAATCTTGGGAGTAAAATTCGTCCAACTAACTTTTTACCACTCCCCCTTGGCCCTCCTTATATAGAAATAAGGATAAGCACAACAGTTAATCCTCATGATTATCCAAGAGTTTGGCCTTGGATAATTCTCCATTAAATCTTCATGTTTATCCTGCAGCTTTTCACAAAAACCCAGATAAGCATGAAATTTAACATCTCTCACCGTCTGACGAGAACTCTTATGTGTGTGACCCTCTAGGCCCATATATCAGTCCGGTTGCAGGCCCATTAAACTTAGAACTGTTTCTTGAGTTTAATATTTATTAATTAACATTTAAACATCGCATGTTAAATGATTAATTTAATAAACAAGTAAATTATCATCCGATGATTAATTCACTGGGCCTTCTAATCATGAACAGCACCAAACACTACCTCATGATCCCAGAAGATATAAGGGATACTGTTCCCTTCAATTGAACCTTTCCGTCTGCAGATGCCGCACAGATATAATCCTTCACTCATGCAATGTCCCAATAATGCAAGGGTATGATTTTATAGTCAAACCCTCTATCGCATTATCCAGATGGATTCCAGTACACAGTTAATATCTAGAAACACATCTCTTTCATTTGACCCTGGCCAAGGATTTTTGTGTACACATCCATGGGACATTCTCTCTCCAGTCTTATACCAAGAGTGAGTGATCCCTTGTTGTTCACTCAATTACCTTCGCAAGTTTTCCACTGTATCTGAAAGACCGATTATGGTGGCTTAATGGTTAAAGTCCACGAGTCAGAGAATCAAGATACAATGGTCCACAAACAAGGTATCATTGGTGACTCAGGTCAAAGGACCAACTGTGCTACTGCAACGATAGAATTCCCTGGTTGACTAATAGGTATAATTACCATCCAGGAATTCTTATTTGGGTCTGTTCAGTGAACTCATTCTCTAATGAGCACCCACTTGTTTGTCTTAGTGTCACCACACGAGTGAATGTGAGATCATTCACCCTTATCATATGAGCAGACATAACTTGTGTCGATCTTATCGGATATTTAATGTCCATCTCAAATATCCTATGATCGAGAACTATTTAAGACAACCTTAGGATATTGATCTCACTATCATGATCTCATCATGATTCAATATCCCATACATTTGTCTATGGACCTTCATTACGATAGTCGTTTGCGAGAACTATTAAATGAAGAAATAATTGCCTTTATTAATAATCTGAACTAGAATGTACAATGATTGGCTTTGAGGCCACCCAATTCTAACATAGATGACATACTACTCATTGGGAATGATGTAACTATGATGTCATCAGTAAAGATCTAGCTGTCGAAAAACTTCTCCATGAAAGATTTGGGAGAAGCATCCTACGTATTGGGAATACAGATCTATAGAGATAGATCAAAGAGGATGCTTGGAATGACCCAATCCTTGTACATAGATACCATAGTCAAAAGGTTTGGCATGGAAAATTCTAAGAGAGGTCTCATACCGATGAGACATGAAATTAGTCTCTCACAGGAGCAGTCTCCTAAGATTCCTAATGAGAGGGCATTCATGGATAGAATACCCTATGCCTCTGCCATAGGATCTATCATGTATGCCATACTATGTACACGACATGATGTTGCATTTGCTCTAAGTGTTATGAGCAGATTTCAGGCTGATCCAGGCGAAGAGCACTGGAAGGCAGTGAAATGTATCCTTAAATACTTGAGAAGAACTAAGGATATGTTTCTTGTCTATGGAGGAGGTGACTTGAAACTGCGAGGCTTTGCTGACTTGACTTTCCAGTCGGATCCAGATGATAACAAGTGTACATCTGGATTTGTGTTTACTTTGAACAGAGGCGCAGTGTGCTGGAAGAGTTCCAAGCAAGTAACCACTGCAGATTCAACGACTGAAGCTGAGTACATCGCTGCAGCTGAAGCCACCAAGGAAGCAGTGTGGTTGAAGAAATTTATCACCGACCTCGGCGTAGTTCCCAGCATCTCTGAGCCTGTTCCACTGTTGTGCGACAACAATGGAGCCATTGCGCAAGAAAAAGAGCCACGGTCTCAGCAAAAATCGAAGCATATTCTGAGGCGCTTTCATCTTATCAGAGAGATCATATCCAGAGGAAATGTAGTAGTGAAAAGAGTTCTATCAGTCGACAATGTAGCAGATCCACTGACAAAGCCGTTGGCTCAAATTGTGTTTGAGCGTCACCTATAGTCTATAGGCTTATTATATAAAGGTGATTGACTTTAGTCCAAGTGGGAGATTGTTAGTTTTAGGTGGCCTACAAGCCAATCTGACTATGTAAATCTCGTTCATTTATTAATATAATGGCATAATATTCATTATGTGTAAATTGCATTAATTATCGTTTCATAATGAAGTCCATGAATATATGGTATAGTGATCAGATTATGATGAGATCATACTAATGAGATTGATCACTTAAACACACATATTCTTAATTGTTCCTAGTCGGAGGATATCCGAGAAGGACAATGGATATCCGGTTAGACTAGTACAGATTACTCCTGCTCATATGATGAGGGTGATTGATCTCATAAGTCACTTGTGTGGAGACACTAAGGCGAATCTGTAGGTGCTCATTGGAGAATGAGTTCACTGAACTGATCCGACTGAATCGCTGGATGGTATTCTACCTCACTGTCAACCAGCTTGATTCTATTGTCGCAGTTGCGTAGATGGTCCTCGGACCTGAGACACCAAGGACACCTTGTCGGTGGACTTCTGTGCTTTGACCTTGGTTTACGAATCTCTAGCCACGGGATTCTAATACGCCAAGGATTGGGTGCAGCGGAATACCGTCGAAGGGAATTGTGTGTCAATAAGGAATCATTCGCTCTCGGTACTTAGAGAGATAATGCTCTAGGAAGGATGCGCGGAAGTCCCTGGCCAGAGCGGACGATAATATCCGGAAAGGAGTTTTCCGATATTCATCAGCGGCATCCAATCCAAGTGAGTCGACCAATTAGGGTTTGACAACTCGCCATACCCTGAGTTGACTCGAGAGCATTGTACGAATGAAGGATTATATACACGTGGTAACTGTCGGCGGAAAGGTTCCAAGAGTGGGTTACTTAACCCCAATACCTTCCGGGTTCACGCGGTGTTGCTTGGCACCCAACGTGATCGGAGGCCAGGTCGAATTCGATGTGTGACATCAATTCGATTGATTAATTAATTAATATTGATTAATAAAGCCAGTGATGAGTCACTGGGCTTGTTGGGCCATTAACTGGACTGGTACTTGGGCCTAGAGGGTCACACGCAAATGATTCTCAAGGCGATGGATAAATAAGTGGGTTTTATACAAACCGGGGGTTTTTATGAAAAACCGCGCGGTTAGTATTTAACATAGCGAACGGGCTGAGCAGGCCAAGCTGCTGCTAACCCTAGCCGCCCCTCCTCTGTTTCTCTCTCTCTCTGGCGTCCAGACGGATCTAGATCTGCTCCGCCGCCTCTCTGAATCCCGTTCTACAGGAAATCGTTCGCGCGTTGCGGCGATCATTACGGCAACTGGCAGAGGTTTCGTAGGCTGCGAAGAACGAGGAACGCGAGGATATCCATCGCGGGGAGGAT
Organism: Zantedeschia hybrid cultivar; assembly: GCA_030544215.1. NCBI lineage: Eukaryota > Viridiplantae > Streptophyta > Magnoliopsida > Alismatales > Araceae > Zantedeschia > Zantedeschia hybrid cultivar. Next base: position 42,615,072 of record JARZZO010000015.1, read on the forward strand.
CGCGTGGACTTCGCTAGAGGCCGGGCGCTTGCGCGGCTTGCGGTGTCGCACCGACGGAACCGAACGGTTGCGGATTCGAATCCGCACACGGTGAGAACTTCGATTATTCGATAGTCGATTTTAGTTTTTCGAAACGGGAAAATGGATCGTTGTTTTATTTTATTTTTCGCTGCGTGTGCGATCTAGAGAAACCCGAGAAAACCCAACAGGGATGGCATCAGCCTTTACTTGCCTTTCCGACCTATCCTGATATGAACCGCGGTCGTCGCCGATCTTCTGCAATTGGTCAGGATTGGCGAGTGGTGAGGCGAGCTGAGATTGAAGTATGGTACCGCACCGGGGATGCCCTGCAAGAGGATAAATTCCAACGAGACAGTTACAGATACTTGGGGGATTATGCCCGACGGTACGCGGATCGCATGTTTCTGGATGCACGGCAGGTGCGTCACTCTAAACCCTTTAATCCATTTCACCCAATCTTTTCTCACTGACTAATCTTGGTGGTATTCCTGCAACAGATGCCTGAAACCGAAGCTATGCAGATCCTAAAGAATCAGAATGAGATTCTGGTTCTGCAGACGAGTGACCTGCTTCGCCAGATTGGAGAATTGGTGAGAAGTTTGATTTTTTTGGTTTCGGGTGTGAAGTTGTCCTCTTATTTTGTGAAACCTTTGTGATGCAGAGAGAAACGCTGCCCCGTCACGGGCTGCGAGGAGATCCTGGTGCGGGCTCATCATCCCAGGGGCCAGCTGCCCCTGCTGATTGGGAGGCGAGGTTGCAGGATGCCCTCCATCGTGCGGAGGCCCGGGAGGCGGACTTGGCACAGCAGGTGAGGCTTGTTCCGCTCTTGTGTTATTCCGATTGAGCTTGCCTAACCCTAAGTTCCTTTGCAACGCCAGGAGGTGGAGACTGCTTTAGCCACGACGCAAGAATTGGAGAGCCTCAATCAACAGTTGAGAGATCAGGTCTTAGAGGAGCGGACTGCTCGGGCCAGGGCAAGAGAAGGATCCCACCCCGACGTGTACTGGGAGGGTAAGATAGCCGGCTTGCGGGAGGAGCTGACGAGGTCGCAAACAGAGGTGAGGGAGCTTGATTTCAAGTACCGGACCCTGTGGGACCGAGTGATGAAGAAGGGGCGAGAACGAGCCGCGAGATCCAGCGCACAGAGTTCGGGAGCTCGTCCCCCTATTCTTGCCCCGTCGGCTGGCCAGGCACCTGCTGGGAGCTCTATCTTTAGAGACCTCTACTCCCTTCTTGCTGAGGACGCGTGGAGAGCACTGCGACCTACTGGCTCATCGGGGTCTATGCGACCGGCATCAGGTCATCGCCGTGCTCGGGAGGATGACGCTGAGAGTCAGATGAGGCACTCTTCTCGAGATAGGAGAGATGATGAGGCGGAAGGAAGGAAGAGGGATTGAGAACTGACGCAGGGGTATGCCCCTGTGTCGTGATGTATGAACATTATGTTATGCTTGCGTATTTCACTACTTGTATCCGGGCACTTCTTGTTTTGCTTTTTGTTCATACCTGTTATTCCTGCATGCACAACATTAGGGGAAACAGTTAGTAGTATATGTTTTCGGCCCCTTGCCCAAAAGAGTAACTACCTTTTCCCTAGCCTTCACATAAGGTCAAGGGGCCGTGTCCAACTAATCAGACAAAAGAAAGAGCATTGAAATCGATGTGATAACAAAATATGCAAATACTAGCGGATATTAATAAGTGGGGTATGTGGTGGATGAAAACATGTTTTTGATGCCGACCACCTGGTGACTGCCCAAACTTAGCCTGATTGAATGATGGAAGGGAAATGCACGCTCAATTTCCCAGGTATCCTAAGCACACATCCAGATTGATTTGGGCCTTGATAAAATGCTAAATTGATCATTTAAAGGCAATCAAACGCATCATACTCGTTTTTATCTGTAAAATAGCACGAAATGATAGATAATTGCGTACCAAGTCCAACGGTACCAATTTCGTCAAATTCTGACTTAAAAACATCGTCATTTCAAGTGATTAAAGGAGTATAGCGCATTTGCGATTTTTCGACAAAACCGAGACGAATTGAATAAATATAATGATATTTTGTTGATAATGTGCTAATTTATATTTATTTTATGTTAACATGATATGCCGATGATGAGTGCAGCTGGTGGAGTTTCCGAAAATTTGGGAGAGGTCTAGGGTTCGAATTTCGATAAATTCGATGTTATTTTGTCCAAAAGATTAAAAAAGGGGTAAAAACGTCATTTGAGGCCCTAGTGTAGGGCCAGTCGCCTTCCTAAAGTCTACTTTCTTTTTTTTTTTAAAAAAAAGAAAGATCCTCTGATTCCTTCTTTCTCTGGAGTTTCCCAAAACCCTCTATTTCCTTCCATCTCTCCAATTTCTCAACCACATCCCTTCATTTCTTTATTTTAAAACCCTCTCTCTTTTTAAAGGAACCTCTCCAATTCCGAATTCTCCTCCTTCTCCAAGCCTCTCCTCCTTCTCCAAGCCTCTCCCACGCACAGCCTCTCCCACACACAGCCTCGTACTCTCCAATTCCCTCTCTCTCTCGGATTCGCTCCTCTTCTCCATCTCCAATTCCTCCCAGCCGGAACCTCTCCCCACAGCTCTCTCTCTGGTTCCCGCAGCCTCTCCTCTCCAATCTCCTCCTCTTTCTCGGTTTCTCTCCCACGTTTCCTCCCTCTCTCGGTCTCCCACACGATCTCTCTCAGTCTCTCCTTCCTCTTTCTCTCCCTCTGTTCTCCCTCTCTCCGTTTTCTCCCCAGCACCCGGCGAGCCCTCCACCATCCACCAGCGAGCTCCATGCAGCTGCATCTCCACAGCCAGCTGCGGTGAAACCTGCATCTCCACGGCCAGCTGCGGTGAAGCCAGCACCTGTCCACGCATGCCAGCAAAGCCCGGCTGCACCTCTACGACCTGCAACACCAGCAGCTTCTCCACGCGCCAGCTCCTCCAGCGCATGCAGCAGCAACTCTAGCAGCCTCTTTCCAGCATCAACCTACCAGCAGCAAGTCCCCCATGCGGCAACCCACCTCCCAGCAGCTTCTCCAAGTCAAGCTCCAGGTGCCGGCAGCTTCCTCCTAACCTCCAACCAGCTTCTCCACGTAGCCTGCTCATGCACCAGCCTCCAGTAGCCCATGCATGCACTCCTCCAGTGGTTCATTGTGCCGGCAGCCCCCACAAATTGTTGTTGCTCTTGTTCTTTCTCTCCCCATTAGTATAGTATTAGTTTAATTGTTTAGGATTAGTTAGTTATTATTTAATGTTTGATTGTTTAGTTTAAGAATATTAAATCATAACATTTTGCACAATTTTTTTCATGATTTTTAGATAATTAATGTTTTACACATAGTTAAGTCACGGTGTCTTTGTTATAATTTTTTTGTTGTGCTTATTTTCTATATGCATTTTTGTTTGATTTTTGAAAAAAGAAAAAAGAAAGGGGGATTTGTTTAATTTAAGAAACTATATTTTTAGGTAACATCAGTTAATTGTGTTCTAGTTTAAATAAGTAATTAGTTTACTTAAATTTTCACCTATTTTTAGATAATTAAATTCCACAGTTTTCAAAGTTAGAAATTTAACTCCCTGTGGATCGACTCGGACTCACCATTATTAATTTTCAAAATTGAATTTAAATGAGCCGAATAAATTTAGATTGAACGTTCTCATGAGTGTTTAACGACGCACAATTTGGAACGATCAATTTTTGGCGTCGTTGCCGGGGAGTTAGATTTTTAATTTTGATTATCTTGGATTTAGTGTAATTATTCTTTAGCTAACCTTATTTTTCTTATTTTTGCAGGCAAATTGAAAAAAACAAAAAAAAAAAGAAAGTGAAATCATGGTAAGTGTGTTCCAACTTTCTATGTTTCAATTTCCTTACTTTAGTTAGTTTCCATTTTTGTAGTTTCTAGTTTAGATAAGTTTTCATTAACTAAAAAAAAGAAACAAAAAGAAGAACATCCAAAGTAAAAAAATTTCATCTCCAAGATTAGAAACCTTCCATGCTAGGCATTCATCATTCTAGGAAAGCATGAGCTAGTTTCCTTGCACAGTTATTTCCATAAATTGTTGAAGATTGCGGGGGAAAGGTACGTGTTTCAATTTTAGCAAGTCATTCATGATTGCATCAACACACCTTGCATTGATTTGTTTGTTGTCTTGGATTGCATTCAAAAAGACTTTAAGGGCAGCAACTTTAACCACCTTCCTTGCATTGGCATTTCCTAATCCAATTAAAAGCAGGTCGAAAGAGAATCTAAGGTTTACACGGTGTCTAGGCTAGAGGTTAAAAAGGCAAACGTATAAGTGGGAAAGTGGTTCTCTAATTAGGTACCTACGAAAGTAGGGGGAGCCTCACACTACCCCACCTCTTACCTGGTCGTTGATTGATTGTGGTTGTGACTCGAGGTGGACTCCATTCACCTTGTAAGAAAATTCACATAGAGAGTCTAGGTTAACATTAGATCACTAGGATAATTTGTTTGCCAAAATTGTCTGCATTTAAAAAAAAAAACAAGAAATAGAAAACAAAATTCAAATCTATCCTCTCTCCATCAGTCCTAGTGTATGCAAGGTAGGAGATCTCAAAACCCTAACCTTCTAGGACCATTTGCTGAAATAGAAAGAATCCTACAACAAAGAAGTCCACCACAAGATCAAATGGCTGATAATCAGGACCCACCAAAGCAAATGAAGGACTATTTCATTCCAAATCTATATCAACCTTCATCATGTATTCATCTTCCTCAGAATCCAGCCAATCAATATGAAATCAAATCTAGCACCATTCAGATGCTCCCATCCTTTTATGGGAATACTAATGAAGATCCTTATAAGCATCTGGATGAATTTCTAGAAATCTGTTCCACGGTGAAAATCCAGAATTTCACCGATGATGGCCTTAAGTTGACCTTATTTCCCTTTTCATTAAAGGACAAGGCTAAATATTGGTTGGGAACCATAGGAAGGCCCATTAGGACATGGGAAGAAATGCAGAAAGAATTTCTCAAGAAGTTCTATCCCATAGGGCAGACCAATACCATGAGAAGGGCCATCACGAGTTTTACCCAAACTCCTGGGGAATTGATCCACGAATCTTGGGAAAGACTGAAAGAATTGCTTAGGAAATGCCCTCATCATGGGCTTTCAAAATGGCAAATTGTCCAAGCATTCTATGAAGGATTGTCTGAACAGTTCAGACAGATGGTGGATGCTTCATGTGGAGGGGCATTTATGATGAAAAATGAAGATGAGGCCTATGATCTGTTTGAGATGTTAAGTGAAAATTCCATCAATCATGCCTCATTATCATCTTATGAAAGGTCTGTTGGGCCATCTAAATAGACTGGAATGTATGAACTTAAGACCCGTGGAGAGCCCGAATCCAGAATGGACATAAATCTGATTAATCAGAAATTAGATAAGGTAGACATCTTGGCCTAGAAACTAGACCAACTCTTGGCCTTAAACAAGTAAGAGCCTACTTACCCAACACAATCTAGTCCATTTGAAGGCCCATCTTCTGCCAATCATGATATTTGTGCCTTATGCGCAAGTCCAACCCATCAAGTGAATGAATGCCCAACTGCAGCCCAACTTCCACCATTCATTCAAGAACAAGTTCAGGCTGCCCAGGGATTCTCCAGGCCCAATAATGATCCATTCTCAAATACTTACAATCCTGGCTAGAGAAACCACCCTAATTTCTCTTGGAAGAATCAGCAGGCCCCATTATCAATGTCCAATCCTCCCATTCATCAAGCCCAAAAGCCACAGAATTTATTTCACCAGCAATCTAATTTCTATGGAAATGTTCAGGCTAGGGGATCTCAAGTCCAGTTTTCTCAACCGGCCCAGTATCCATCAGGTCAACCGGTCCCTTATCAATCATTCCAATCAGGTCAACTGGCCCACTACCATTCATTCTAATCTGGACAGCCAACCCAATACCATCCTCCACCCACTTACCAACAACCTCCTCAGCCCAACTTTGATGACAAATTCACTCAACTCTAACAACTGATTTTGACCCAGCAACAATCCATTGCTAAGTTGGAAAGTCAAATGGGCCAACTAGCTGAGGCTACGATGAGAAGAGAAGTGGGTCAACTTCCTAGTCAACCCATTGCCAATCCAAGGAATCAACCTCCGGATTTTCCACAGCAATCGGGTCTTTTACCTCAGCCTGGCCCATTACCACAACCTAAAGGGCCGCAATTTGAGAATGCTAAAGCTATTTCAGCCCTTAGGAGTGGGAGAAGCTTAGAAAAACCACATGCAGATGGAGAGTTAGCCAAAGGTTCCACTGATGGGCCTCAGGAAATTGAAAGTGAGAGTGAAGCTGAACCCAACATGGAAAAGTTGGAAGAGGACCTGAAAGGAAAAGGGAAGATAGATGAAGATCCAAGTTCTTATCAACCTAGGGTGCCATTTCCTAATGCCTTGTTAGCTAAGCCCAATGCCAAGAAGAAACTGGCCCAGAATGAGGAGTTGTTGGATTTATTCAAACAAGTCCAGATTAATATTCCACTCCTCGATGCCATCAAGCATGTGCCAGCTTATGCTAAGTTCCTCAAGGAATTATGTACTCCACGAAGAGAATCTAGAATGGCACCCGAAAAGGATCGACTTTCAGAAGATGTAAGTGCGATTGTGATGAATCATTTACCCAAGAAGTTAAAGGATCCTGGAGCACCTCTAATTTCATGTGACTTAGCTAGAGTTACATTTGATAGAGCTTTATTGGATTTAGGTGCTAGTGTGAATCTCTTGCCAACAGCCATTTATGAGAAATTTGATATTGGGGAATTAAAGCCCACACCCATCATCTTGCAGTTGGCTGATAGGTCTGTGAAAACTCCACAGAGATTAATTGAGGATGTTATTGTGAAGGTTCATGATTGCTATTTTCCCGTGGATTTTCTTATTCTGAATATGGCATTACCTAAGGAACTCATTCACACCCCGATCATCTTAGGTCGTCCATTCTTAGCCACTGCCAAAGCTAATATAAATTGTGAAACTGGCATATTGGACATTTCATTTGGGGGTCAAAAGGTCAAGATTAATGTCTTCAAAGCTTCTCAAACCCCAGATCATGAAAAAGAATGTCATACTATTGACATCTTGAATAATCTGGTTGAAGAAAATGAGATGTTCACACATGACCTTTTGGAGAAAGCCAACACTTTAAAGGATTCGCCCGGCCCATTAACATCTTGGCCCAAGGTTGAACCTTTACCAGCCTTACAATATGAGCCCGCTTTGCCATCTTTAGAGGACCCTCCTGAGCTTGAACGCAAACCATTACCTGAGTCTCTCAAGTATATCTTTTTGGGCCCGGACCAAACTCTCCCGGTTATCATTGCGGCAAATCTCACATCGCCGCAGGAGGCCCAATTAACCGAGGTCCTCAAAGACCACAAAGGTGCCATTGGATGGTCGGTGGCAGATTTAAAGGGAATTAGCCCGTCCATTTGCATGCATCACATCTATATGGAAGAGAATTCTAAGCCCAATCGGGAGATGCAAAGGCGGCTTAACCCCAATATGAAAGAAGTGGTGAAGAAGGAAGTTGTGAAATGGCTGGATGCGGGTATCATTTACCTAATATCAGACAGTAAATGGGTCAGCCCAACTCAAGTGGTACCCAAGAAATATGGATTAACGGTTATCAAGAATGATCATGGAGAAGAGGTACCCACTAGGCTCACCACGGGATGGAGAGTGTGCATTGATTACCGAAAGCTGAATCTCATGACTAAGAAGGATCACTTTCCACTCCCATTCATGGATCAGATTCTGGAAAAGTTATCGGGCCAAAAGTACTTTTGCTTCTTAGATGGGTACTCCGGGTACAATCAAGTGGCTATTTACCCGGAAGATCAAGAAAAGACCACCTTTACATGCCCTTATGGCACGTTTGCTTTTAGGAGGATGCCATTTGGATTATGCAACGCACCAGCCACATTTCAACGGTGCATGATGGCTATCTTCTCCGATATGGTGGGAGAATTCCTCGAAGTTTTCATGGATGATTTCTCAATCTTCGGAGATTCTTTTGAAAATTGCCTGGAAAATCTTAAACAGGTGCTAGCAAGATGCATAGACACCAATCTAATACTTAGCTGGGAAAAGAGCCATTTTATGGTTCGAGAGGGCATTGTTCTAAGCCACATTGTGTCTGAAAGGGGGATAGAGGTAGATAAAGCTAAGATCAATCTCGTATCCAATCTTCCTCCTCCGACCTCGGTCAGACAGATCCGTTCATTCCTTGGTCATGCCGATTTCTATCGCCGGTTTATCCACAATTTCTCTCATATTGCCCGGCCTCTAACTCTTCTCCTAGCTAAGGATGTCCCTTTCCAAATGGATGAATCTTGCATCAAGGCATTTAATTCTCTGAAGGAATCTTTGACCAAAACCCCGATTCTTCAATCTCCAGATTGGTCTTTACCCTTCGAAATCATGTGCGATGCCTCTGATTATGCTATCGGTGCGATTTTGGGACAAAGAATCAACAAGTGTCCCATGGTGATCTATTATGCAAGTCGCACCCTTGCCGATGCTCAAATGAATTATACCACCACTGAAAATGAATTGTTAGCCGTGGTTTTTGCCCTAGAAAAATTCAGATCTTATCTTTTAGGGGCAAAAGTCATAATCTATTCTGATCACTCAGCTCTGAAATACCTGTTGACCAAGAAGGATGCAAAGCCTAGACTTATTAGATGGATCTTACTCCTTCAGGAATTTGATTTGGAAATTCGGGATAAGAAGGGTTCTGAGAATGTGGTAGCTGACCACCTATCCCGCATTCCGATCTCAGAAAGTACACCAATCACTGATTCTTTTCCTGATGAGCATCTACTGGCCATTTCTCACACTGTTGCACCTTGGTATGCTCATATTGTCAATTACAAGGTGACTAATCAGCTTCCGGAAGGATGGACTAAAAGTGAGAAGGACAAATTCTTTTCCCAGGAAAAGTATTATTTCTGGGAGGATCCTGAATTATTCAAATTCTGTCTTGATCAAATCATTAGGCGATGTGTTCCTGAAGAAGAAGAACATAGTGTTCTCAACTTCTGCCATAATCTAGCTTGTGGGGGCCATTTCTCAGGAAAGAAAACTGCAGCCAAGGTCCTGCAAAGTGGTTTTTACTGGCCCACACTTTTCAAAGATGCCCATGAATTTAGCAAAACTTGCCTTCGATGTCAGGCTGTAGGAAATATGGCAAAAAGGGATATGATGCCACTCAACCCAATCTTGGTGGTGGAAGTCTTTGATGTTTGGGGAATTGACTTTATGGGACCTTTTCCACCCTCTTTTGGACATACATATATTCTGGTAGCGGTGGATTATGTCTCTAAGTGGATTGAAGAAGTAGCCACCCGAACCAATGATCATAAAGTGGTCATTAAATTCGTTCAGAAGAATATCTTTTCTCGGTTCGGGTGGCCTAAAGCTATCATAAGTGATGGGGGAACGCACTTCACGAATTACCAGTTTCGGGCTTTGCTTAAGAAATATGTGATTAATCACAAAGTAACTACCCCTTATCATCCCCAAACCAGTGGCCAAGTGGAAGTTTCCAATAGAGAGATTAAGAATATTCTGCAAAAGTCCGTTAGGCCCGATAGAAAAGATTGGTCTAAAAGATTGGATGATGCTTTATGGGTCTATCGGACCGCTTACAAAACTCCTATTGGCATGTCTCCTTATTGCCTGGTTTTTAGAAAAGCGTGCCACCTTCCGGTGGAATTGGAACATAGGGCTTATTGGGCCATCAAACAAGTCAATCTGGACCTAGCCCAAGCTGGTTCCCACCGAACCTTACAACTGAGTGAGCTAGAAGAGTTGCGCAACGAGGCCTATGAAAATTCAAAGATTTATAAAGCCAAAACTAAAGCTTTTCATGATAAACATATTGTGAGAAAATCCTTTCTTCCAAATCAGAAAGTTTAGCAATTTAACTCTAGGCTCCGCTTATTTCCAGAAAAACTGAAATCCAGATGGGATGGACCCTTCGTGGTCGTTAAAGCCTTCGATCATGGAGCCGTTAAAATTCTGAATCCCAAGAGTGGGAACACTTTTACTGTTAATGGTCAACGGTTGAAACCATTCATTGAAAATCTTCAAAATGCATCACTGAATCCATAGAACTGAGTGATCCACAATAACTGAACTTCCGTTTGGCAGAAGACGATAAACTTACCGCTTGTTGGGAGGCAACCCAATATTTTACTTCAGTTTTTGTATTTCTTTTCCTTTTAGGTCCCTGAGCAGCAGTCGCCATGGGTATGTCGCATCCCCTTCATTACAGGTTGTTTCGCGCCTTTACAATTCTCTTCTGGCTGACATGTTTTTCATATCTTTTATGCCATTGAGGACAATGTCAATCAAGTTGGGGGGTGGGACAATCAATTTGATATGCATTTACTGGAAAATCGTTTGAAAAAAACTGATATCTTTCACTGAAAAATGGTCAAATTTTTTTCAGAAACTTATTTTCACGTCCTATGAAAATTGCATGAAAATCATGTTTCATTAAGTAAATCTTAAACAAATCAGTTTTTTGGTTGTCACATTGGTTAAAGAACCTTCAAAGTTTAAATATCCCACTTCACAAAAATCCACGGCAGGATGATTTTCACACACACACGGCAACTTAGAATAAATGAAAGATCTTAAAAGTATAGAATTGCTGGAATTAACCTCAAGGATAAGACTACTTATTCTAATTTTTCTTTTGGGTTGAACGAAAGGAATGTGTAGGATCCGTAATAGGGGACTGTCCCACTCAGCACTCTAAAAGAGGCGGTCATTTAAAATGGACAACTGTAAACACTAAAGGCAATAGAAGGCGTTAAAAGAGCTAAAGGAAGGTAGGTGGCAAAAAGTACGCACCTCCCCTCAGGCAATTCAATGAGAGTGGCAAAAAGTACGCACTCTCAAAAGCAAAAGTACAATAAAATGAAAGAAAAAGCCACGCTAAAAAGTCCATCGTACCAAAAATATGACCAAGTCATGAAAAGTGCTGAGTCGGGACGGAAACTGAAAAACGGTCCTCGCTGACTGATCGGGAAATCTTTTATTCTCTTCTCCTCCCCAGGTAGTCTTATCTAAAGGGTAGTAAAGGCAAGAATATACCAGAAAGGTCGGAAACGAGTTCTAAGCGTGTCAATTTTCATGTACAACCACCTGTCGTGAATCAAAGTATTGTGGGATATGAAAACTTTAGCTTAACCAAACCGGCTACCACTTAAATTGTTTGCGAAAGATACTACAAATGAAGCATAATAATTCATTGTTTGTCCTAACTTTTCCTTATTTGCATTGCTAAGGGACTAGTAATAAGTAAGTTGGGGGGTGTGATAAAATGCTAAATTGATCATTTAAAGGCAATCAAACGCATCATACTCATGTTTTTATCTGTAAAATAGCATGAAATGATATATAATTGAGTACCAAGTCCAACGGTACCAATTTCGTCAAATTCTGACTTAAAAACATCGTCATTTCATGTGATTAAAGGAGTATAGCGCATTTGAGGTTTTTCGACAAAACCGAGACAAATTGAATAAATATAATGATATTTTTTTGATAATGTGCTAATTTATATTTATTTTATGTTAACAGGATATGCCGATGATGCAGTGCAGCTGGTGGAGTTTCCGGAAATTTGGAGGAGGTCTAGGGTTCGAATTTCGATAAATTCGATGTTATTTTGTCCAAAAGATTAAAACAAAGGTAAAAACGTCATTTGAGGCCCTACGTTCTCTCTCAGTCTCTCCTTCCTCTTTCTCTCCCTATGTTCTCCCTCTCTCCGTTTTCTCCCCAGCACCCGGCGAGCCCTCCACCATCCACCAGCGAGCTCCATGCACCTGCATCTCCACGGCCAGCTGCGGTGAAGCCAGCACCTGTCCACGCAAGCCAGCAAAGCCCGGCTGCACCTCCACGACCTGCAGCACCAGCAGCTTCTCCACACGCCAGCTCCTCCACGATCTGCAACACCAGTAGCTTCTCCACGCGCCAGCTCCTCCAGCGTATGCAGCAGCAACTCCAGCAGCCTCTTTCCAGCATCAACCTACCAACAGCAACTCCCCCATGCGGCAACCCACTTCCCAGCAGCTTCTCCAAGTCCTCCTAACCTCCCACCAGCTTCTCCACGTAGCCTGCTCATGCACCAGCCTCCAGCAGCCCATGCATGCTCTCCTCCAGTGGTTCATTGCGCCGGCAGCCCCCACAGATTGTTGTTGCTCTTGTTCTTTCTCTCCCCATTAGTATAGTATTAGTTTAATTGTTTAGGATTAGTTAGTTATTATTTAATGTTTGATTGTTTAGTTTAAGAATATTAAATCATAACATTTTGCACAATTTGTTTCATGATTTTTAGATAATTAATGTTTTACACATAGTTAAGTCACGGTCTCTTTGTTATAATTTTTTTATTGTGCTTATTTTCTATATGCGCTTGTGTTTAATTTCTGGAAAAAAAAAAAAGAAGAAAAAAAAGGGGATTTGTTTAATTTAAGCAATTATATTTTTAGGTAACATTAGTTAATTACGTTCTAGTTTAAATAAGTAATTAGTTTACTTAAATTTTCACCTACTTTTAGATAATTAAATTCCAAAGTTTTCAAAGTTAGAAATTTAACTCCCTGTGGATCGACTCAGACTCACCATTATTAATTTTCAAAATTGAATTTTAATGAGCCGAATAAATTTAGATTCAACGTTCTCATGAGTGTTTAACGACGCACAATTTGGAACGATCAGGCCTCTAGACTCCTCAAACTAACCTTGACCGGCTAAGACTCATACTGATGACAATACCGTCATGCCATGCTTAGGCTCCTAGCTGCTTCCGACCACCAAGTTTGCTCAAAAAGTTTTCGAGGTAAATGATTTGCCGGAATCAGACGCCGTCGCACCTATAGGTGACGCGCATGCATTGACCTAAGCCTGAAGTCTTTGAGAGTGCTCATTGAGATTGTGGTTAAGGAATTGGTTCACCAGAAACACTGACATTACTCTTCACTCATTTTGGACTCCTGTGATCATGTGAGCATGTGACGATTTTTGAAAAACGAACCATTTAAAATGATGTTCGGTCTTTAGATAGCTATCTCATGCTAAACCTTGAGGAAGAAAAAGTGAAGAAATTTTGGAGACAAACCTCACAGGAGGATCGACAAAACCGTTAAAAGGGCGAGCTATGACAAAACGGACCCCTTTTGGACCTCCTAGATGCCCCTATTTTGACTTTTCAGGCCTTTGGTAGATTTCATGGCCAGGCACGGTCACGACCAGGCTTTTTTGTATGATTGTTTGAACCCCTTTTATTTTTTGTATTTCTTTTCCACTCTTGACATTTTTCGGGGTTATTTGATATTCCGCCTGCGGGGACACTGCCCTCTTCACGTGCTCTGGTCCTTTACATTTCATTTTTGGGCCCTTTTGAGGGGTTACATCTATCGGGTTGTTGAGGAACCGCAGTTTGCTGAACTCGACCGTTTAAAGGTGTCGACTGTCCTGATCGGTCGAGAGACGAAGAGCAAAGGTTGCAGTTTGACCGTATACTAAAGACTTCGAACTCATTTTAAGAAGGTTCTCTTTGAAAAACGTGTAGATGTGTGCATCTCATGATGATCATAGGGATCCGTATGAAAGTAAAGTAGACACGTCTAAGGTTCTAGTGGACCAAAGTCTTAGCCAAACCTTAATGTTTAACCCAATCTATCATGCAACTAGACCTAGACAGGGGGTAATGTGGCAGTCACCAGACAGCCGGATTTTGTGTCTTTTCTAAAAAAAAAAAAATTTGTCATTTTCACTGAAGTATGTGCATATTTACAAATATTTTTGTTGCTTTTTGGGATATTTGATTTTTTTTGGATTTTGAAAATTTTGATTTTTGTGCGTTTTTATGGGTAAAACTTCTTCAGGTACACCCCATTCCATGGGTGGGGTAACTCCTCTCCTTTTTCATTGATTAAGCGGTATGCATTACCTGAGTATGCCTCCTTGATTACAAATGGACCTTCCCAATTTTCTTGCAACTTGCTCCTGGGACCAGGAATTTTGATCATTTTTCTCTTGAGTACCATTTCCCCAATTTCAAACTTTCTTTCGAGAACCTTCTTTACATAGAATCTTGCGATCCTATTTCTGTAAACCTGAGCGTGGTTTGCCGCCATTATCCTTTTTTCGTCTAATAGTTCCAGTTGGGTTAACATGGCCTTACGACGTTCGGAGTCGGTAATTCCATTATCCAACTGCACTCTTAGAGAAGGAAGGAGAATCTCATATGGAAGTACCGCATCTGTTCCGAATGTCAGTGCATAAGGTGTTTGTCCGGTAGGGGTTCGGACAGAAGTACGATACTCCCAAAGTGCTTCTACTAGGCGATCCGACCAGTCTGAATAATTGTGAGATCTGTAAGTTCTTTTGATGATTCGAATGAGAGTCTTATTGGTGGCTTCGGCTTGGCCGTTTCCTTGTGGATAGTAAGGTGAAGAGTGGTGCAAATTAATGCCATACTTACTGCACATGTCCTGGAGCTCCTGGGAGATGAATTGTGGTCCATTGTCGGTGATGAGATCACGCGGTGTCCTGAACCTGGCGAGAATGTTGCGCTTGATGAACTTCACCACCGTGGATGCTTTGATTTCCACAAACGCTTCCGCTTCAGCCCATTTAGTGAAATACTCAGTGGCAGTTAAGATAAATGATTTCCTTTTTATTTCGCCTGATCGATCCTCCAGAGGTCCTATAACGTCGAATGCCCACATGGCGAAGGGCCAAGGGGAAATGATGGATTTGAGAGATGATGAAGGTGCATGAACCTTGTTAGCATGTAACTGGCATTTCAAGCACCTCTGAACAAATATGAAACAATCAGCCTCCATTGAAGGCCAATAATAGGACATGAGGAGCTTCTGAGTTAAGGCACGACCATTGACATGACCGCCACAATCGCTTGCATGAGCTGCTTCCATGACATGGTGGATTTCGGTATCATCTAGACACCGAAGGAGCACCCTACTGAAGGATCTTCTGAAAAGACGTCCGCCTAAGATAAGGTATCGTTGAGATGCACGGCGGATAGCCTTACGGTAAGAAGATGTGGCATAAGATGGGAATTACCCATCGCGAAGGTAGTTCATGATATCAAAATACCACGGATTCCCATCATCCCAATCGGGGGTGAGTTCTTCCGTGATAGCAGAGACATGTTCAGATGAGCAGAGGAATTGCTGGAACCAGGGGTCCCAGAAGGAGGGCGAGTCTTGCTTGTGTAGAGTGATGGTGGCTGAACTTTTGGTGACGGGAATTTCTAGTGCTGAAGATAGGGAGGCCAGGGCATCTGCTAGGATGTTCTGAGACCTAGGCACATGTACATAGGTAATCCTTCTGAAATGCCTGGTTAGCGACCTCACTAACTCCTGATATGGCTTCAATTTTGAATCCCGGGTTTGATACTTGCCCACGGTTTGGCGGAGGATCAATTGAGAATCTCCAATTATCCTCAATTCCAGGACTTTGAGGACCAGCGCCAATTTTAAGCCAGCTAGGAGAGCCTCATATTCAGCGACATTGTTGATCACTGAGAAGGAGAGTTGGCAAGCGTGCGGAATACTTACCCCTTCCGGAGATACGAGGACCACCCCTATCCCACTACCTTGAGAATTAAGCGCCCCGTCGAAGTAAAGGACCCAAGATGGAGTATCATCCACTATGAGACCCAACTCCTCATCCGGGAATTCATCGTTGGCGGGCGAAAATGTAGGCAGCGGATGATGAGCTAGGTGCTCAGTAATTGTTTGCTCCTTTACAGCCTTCTGATTTACATAGGTAATGTCAAATTGGTTCAAGAAGGTCTGCCATAGCACCAGCCTATCTGTTACAACTGGCCGCTCTAACAAATATCTGATCGGGTCCATTCTTGCTAGGAGTTTGACCTCGTGGGCGAGGAAGTAGTGCTTCAATTTCTGCACTACCCAGACGACAGCCGCACATGTCCTTTCCATGGCAGTGTATCGCTTTTCAGCATCGTTGAAGAGCTTGGAGAGATAGTACACTGCTCTTTCTTTCTTCTTGTCATCAAGTTGGGCCAATACTGCTCCAGCCGATTCTTCAGTGGTGGAGATATATAGCAATAAAGGCCGCCCTGGGATAAGAGCCATAAAGACTGGTGGATTGAGGAGATAGCTCTTCAATTCGTCAAAGGCCTTTTGACACTTATCACTCCAAATAAACTTTGCCCTTCCTTTCAATAAATCATAAAAGGGTTTACATCTCACAGAATGTTGAGATATGAATCTTCTGATGAATTGCAAACGGCCGATGAGACCCTTTCTATCCCTGACATTTTTAGGAGGGGGCATTTCCACTATCGCCTTCACTTTGTACGGATCGACCTCAATCCCCCTTCTACTTGATAGAATTGGGTGGCCTCAAAGCCAATCATTGTACATTCTAGTTCATATTATTAATAAAGGCAATCATTTCTTCATTTATAGTTCTTGCAAATTAACTATAGTAATGAAGGTCCGTAGACAAATGTATGGGATATTGAATCATAATGAGATCATGATAGTGAGATCAATATCCTCAGTCACTTGTCTTAAACAGTTCTCGATCATAGGATATTTGAGATGGACATTAAATATCTGATAAGATCGACACAAGTTATGTCTGCTCATGTGATGAGGGTGAATGATCTCACATTCACTCGTGTGGTGACACTAAGACAAACTTGTGGGTGCTCATTAGAGAATGAGTTCACTGAACAAACCCAAATAAGAATTCCTGGATGGTAATTATACCTATTAGTCAACCAGGGAATTCAATCGTTGCAGTAGCACAGTTGGTCCTTTGACCTGAGTCACCAATGATACCTTGTTTGTGGACCATTGTATCTTGATTCTCTGACTTGTGGACTTTAACCATTAAGCCCACGATAGTCGGTCTCTCAGATACAGTGGAAAGCTTGCGAAGGTAATTGAGTGAACAACAAGGGATCACTCACTCTTAGTATAAGACTGGAGAGAGAATGTCCTATGGATGTGTACACAGAAATCCCTGGCCATGGTCAAATGAAAGAGATGTCTTTCTAGAAATTAACTGAGTACTGGAATCCATCTAAATAATGCGATAGAGGATTTGACTATAAAACCATACCCTTGCGTTATTGGGACATTGGATGAGTGAAGGATTTTATTTGTGCGGTATCTGCAGACGGAAAGGTTCAATTGAAGGGAACAGTATCCCTTATATCTTCTGGGATCATGAGGTAGTGTTTGGTGCTGTTCATGATCAGAAGGCCAAGTGAATTAATCATCAGATGATAATCCACTTGTTTATTAAATTAATCATTTAACATATGATGTTTAAATGTTAATTAATAAATATTAAACTCTAGAATCAGTTCTAAGTTTCATGGGCCTGAAACCGGACTGATATATGGGCCTAGAGGGTCACACACATAAGAGTTCTCGTCAGACGGTGAGCGACATTAAATTTCATGCTTATCTGGGTTTTTATAAAAAGCCGCAGGATAAACATGAAGATTTAATGGAGATTTATCCAAGGCCAAATTCTTGGATAATCATGAGGATTAATCCTTGTGCTTATCCTTATTTCTTATATAAGGAGGCCAAGGGGAGGGGTAAAAGTTGGTTGGACGAATTACTCACCCCAGATTCTCTATCTCCTCTCTCTCCCTCCTTCTCTCTCTCTTGAAGTAGATCTGTCTCTCTCCGCGCATGGTGGATTTGAGATCTAGTCGGAGCACTCAAGTTGAGGAGGAAATCGCGTCTGCAGCGGGAACTCGTGTGGATACCTCTAGAGATCGTGCGCGTGCGCGATTACCGAGTCAGAATCATCCACGGGAGATTCGAAACCCCGCAAAGGTGAAGAACCGTTCTTCCCGTGTTAATTTTAATGTCCGTTTTACGATCCCAGCAACCGATACATAGGAATCGATTTTATTTTCCGCTGCGTTCTAGGCGATTCCTTACAGTGGTATCAGAGCCAGGTTGCTGGTTCGATCGTAAAACGGCATCGTTTTGCGTGATTTTTCTCGTTATGCGTGAAGAACCCGTATTGTTCGTGTTCTTGGGCTAAAATCTATTTTAACAATCTGGGAATCGTTCCCACGTTTTTAGAATGTCTAAACCATATTGGGATTTGATCCCGGATTTAAAAAGGGGTATCTCGTTCAGTATGAACATTCAGGTAGAAAAATTAGGGCTGGTTATTTTTGAATCCTCCATCTGCACGTTAAAACCAGATCCAGGATTGTCCTGGTCTTCTCTGATGATTCATGGAGTTTTGGTGAGGCGAATACGATTCGCTGGTGCAAGATTAGTCTGAACTTTTATGTTCATTTTAGAACTGTGATAGGAAAGATCAAAGATAACCTGTTATCTTTATCATGGCATGCGCACATAGTATGTTGGCCATGCGGCCATGTTCACGGGTTTACCCTACATGTGAGATGGTTGGAAGACGTCCGACAGTGGTAGGATGTCCATGTTCACTTAGGATGTCCGTCGGCATCGCAGGCACCATCAGGCGCTGCTGCGACTGTTTCGCAGGCAGGGGTTGAGGAGAGGTTCCGGCGGCGCTCAATAGGGTCACCGGCGTCGATCACCGGCGTCGTTGGGGCTGGCCGGAGCTCCGCCGCCCTACGCCATGACTAACCGTGGCCTTCCCCGCACAGGCTTGCCCACAAAAAACCCTGGCATGCGATGAGATCGCATGCAAACCAAACCGGGAAGTCCAGGGCGCCGCCGGTTTATAAAATTTATTTCGAAATAAATGTTATTTCGAAAACTAATTGGTATTATAATTTTATATTTATAAAATTTAATACCTACTGCAATTATGTGATGATTGTGATGCATGTGATGTGTTTTATGGTGGGATGATCATGGACTTATTATTATCATGTGATGATTGATGTGAATGAATGCGATGCTTATTTCATTTGGTATTTTAAATAGGACCTGCGTGTCCTCCTCTCTCTTAATCCAAATGTACTCTCTACCTTCATATAAGATTGTACTCCCCTTGATAAGATCAAGGTTTCTTATTGTTTAAATGTACATTTATGGACCTGCGAGTCCTGAATTTCATATTTAAATGTTTCGGATTAAGCTTAGAGGACGAGATCTTCTGAAGACACCTCTGGAGGAAGGACTCGCATCAAATGGAACCAGTGTTGCTGTTTTCACATTAGGATTCTATTATGGATCATCGTTTGGCTCCGATGATTCCATAGTAGCTTAAGCAGTCCATGATCATCCCTATTTAATTTTTCTACATATATGTGATATTTGTGGTCTATGCTATCATATATATATTTCTATTAAGTATAATGATACTTCAAATCGAAATACTATTGATAGCACGATTTTTATAAATCAACTCAAAAACCCTCTTTTAAAATTTAAGTTGTAAACGTGAGATATTCAGAATAATCCACGTAACCCACCATCATTATAGATCTAAGGATAATTGTTATCTCAAATGGATTTGTTGTGCTACCACAAGGTCTATTTGATTTAGAAATTAACCTAGGTTTACGACATGTGATGTCATTAAGATAAATGGACAAATAGTGTAGTTTTGTTGTGCTACCACAAGGATTGCACTATGAATTCATGTTATCTGAGTAATGATGGATAAACTTAACTGAATCATTTGATTTGTTGTGCTACCACAAGGTCATTCTGATTCAGGGGCTAAATTGATCGGATATTGCAAAATGTTGCAATTGTCAAGAGTTGACTGCCTAAGGGACTTGATGTGATTTGTTGTGCTACCACAAGGTCACATGCATGATGCCCGAAGGATTCTGATCCCCACTAGGAGATCACCGGAATCTCTCATTCTGTATATTAGAGGGTCATACAGATCGCCGAAAAATAGTGGGAGCCTAAATCTAGATTAAAAGTCCTAAATCAGATTTTAAGAACTATCTGCTCATTTTTATATATATTTCCTTGTAGGTCGCTATGTCGTCACCTAACCCCCTTCGTTGCATACTTGATGCAAACAAACTCACGGGACCTAATTACATTGACTGGTTACGCAACCTTAAGATTGTCCTCAGGTGTGAAAAGCTAGCCTATGTCATGGATCAACCAGATCCAGTACAACCCGGTGATAATGCTAACGAAGATGAATTAATGATGTTTGAAAACTGGAAGGAGGACTCTGTCAAAGTCCAGTGTTACATGCTTGGTTCAATGAACAATGAACTGCAACGACAGTATGATAACATGGAACCTAAATCCATTCTGAATCACCTACAAGAGTTGTTTGGTGAACAATCAAGTACTGAAAGATATGAGATATCTAAGAAATTGTTCATGACCAGAATGAGCGAGGGCACATCTGTGCAAACTCATGTGTTCAAGATGATAGAATGAATTGAGAGGCTTGCAGTGCTCAGCTTTGTTATGAACAATGACCTAAGCATCGACTTAATCCTACAGTCCCTTCCAGATTCATTTTCACAATTCATTATCAACTTCAATATGAACAAAATTGAAGTTACACTAGCTGAGCTGCTCAACATGTTGAAGATAGCAGAAGGCACTATCCAGAAAGATAAGCCACATGTAATGCTTGTTGGTAAGACCAACAAGAAAAGAAAAGCTGGACAGACCTTTAAGAAAGGTAAGCCTAAGAAGGTAGTGAAAAGCAAACCGGCGGTTCAAAAGGACAAAGCTAAAGTCAATGATAAAGGTCAGTGTTTCCACTGCCATAAAGAAGGTCACTGGAAGAGAAACTGCAAGATCTATCTAGCAGAAAATGCAAAGGAGAAGCTTGGTGAAGCTTCAGGTATACTCATGATCGATCTTAACTTGTCTTATAGAGAATCAACATCTTGGGTATTAGATACTGGATGTGTTTCTCATATCTGCAATAACTTGCAGGTGCTAACAAGTAAAAGAAGATTGAACCGCGGAGACGTGGATCTGAGGCTCGGGAATAGAGCAAAAGTTGTTGCGTTAGCTGTGGGGACAGCAAGACTTCAGATGCCGTCAGGAGACTCATTGGAACTAATAGATTGTTATTATGGTCCGACCATTATTAGGAATATCATATCTATTTCATGTTTAGATAGACAAGGATATTCTATGAAACTAGAGAATAAAGGTTGTTCAATTTATTAAGGAGACAAATTATTTGTTTCCGGATATTTATTGAATGGATTATATTTACTTGATATTTCATATGATGTTTGTCTGGTAAATAAATCTCTTGAACGATTAGATATGTGAATAATTCGTACTTATGGCATTGTAGGCTAGATCATATAAATGAGAACAGAATCATTAAGTTGCAAAAGAATGGATATCTTGATCCATTTGATTATGAATCATTTGCAACTTGTGAAGCTTGTCTCATGGGAAAAATGACCAAAGCTCCATTCTCTGGACATGGAGAAAGAGCTGAGGACTTATTGGAACTAATACATAGTGATGTATGTGGTCCAATGTCCACTCATGCTATGGGTGGTTACTCATACTTTGTTTCATTTACAGATGATTTCTCAAGATATGGCTACATATATTTAATGAAATATAAGTCAGAAGTCTTTGAGAAATTTAAAGAGTTTAAAAATGAAGTTGAGAACCAGACTGGAAAGAATATCAAAACTCTTCGATCAGATCGAGGGGGTGAATACTTAAGTACAGAATTCACACAATATCTTAAGAATAATGGTATTTTGTCTCAGTGGACTCCTCCCTATACACCACAATTAAATGGTGTATCGGAAGGGAGAAATCGTACTTTATTAGATATGGTACGATCAATGATGAGTTATGCCAAACTTCCAATCTCTTTATGGGGATATGCACTATTGACTGCTGCATATCTGTTGAACAAAGTTCCCAGTAAGTCAATATCTTCCACTCCATATGAGATATGGAAAGGAAAGAAACCAGACTTTAAGCATGTTAAAGTCTGGGGATGTCCTGCACATGTCAAAAGACATGATCCAGACAAACTGGATTCCAGGACAGAAAAATGTAGATTTGTGGGATATCCAAAAGAGAGTTTTGGATATTATTTCTATCAACCCAGCGATCAAAGGGTGTTTGTCGTAAAAAGAGCTGGAAGAAATTCTAGACTCACAAATCAACACTAGTTCATCTACTGAACCATTGACTCAAGAACTTGTTCAAGATGATACACAAAAGGTTCGCAGATCAGGTAGAGTGCCTAAGCAGCCGGAAAGATATGTTGGACATATCGATGATGGCAAACCAAAAGTGCACTTAAATGAGGATGATGATCCTCAAACCTACCAAGAAGCCATGAATAGTCAAGAATCAGAGAAATGGCAAGAGGCAATGAATTCTGAAATTCAGTCCATGTATGCCAACCAAGTTTGGAACTTGGTTAATCTGCCGGAAGGTATAGTACCTATTGGCAGTAAATGAATCTTTAAAAGAAAGATCGGGGCAGATGGACAGATAGACACATACAAGGCAAGGCTGGTAGCAAAAGGATATCGTCAAAGGCAAGGCATTGACTATAACGAAACCTTTTCTCCAGTTGCCATGATTAAGTCAATCAAAATACTTCTTGCTATCGCCGCATTCTATGATTATGAAATATGGCAAATGGATGTGAAAACAGCATTCCTTAACAGGAACCTTCAAGAAGAGGTGTATATGATACAACCTGAAGGATTCACTTCCAAAAAGCATTCAAGCAAGGTATGCAAGCTGCAAAGATCCATTTATGGATTAATGCAGGCATCCCGAACTTGGAATTTAAGATTTGATGAAGCAATCAAATCTTATGACTTCATTAAGAATGAAGATGAACCTTGTGTATAAAAAAAGGCTAGTGGGAACGCAGTTATCTTTTTGGTACTTTACGTTGATGACATTCTACTCATTGGGAATGATGTAGGAATGTTGTCATCAGTAAAGACTTGGTTATCCAAAAATTTCTCTATGAAAGATTTGGGAGAAGCATCCTATATTCTGGGAATAAGGATCTATAGAGATAGGTCCAAAAGGATGCTTGGCTTATCCCAATCTACGTACATAGATAACATAGTCAAAAGGTTTGGCATAGAAAATTCCAAGAGAGGCCTCGTTCCAATGAGGCATGGAATTTATCTCTCTAAAGAAATGTCTCCCAAGACACCTGAAGAGAGAGCGTACATGGATAGAGTTCCTTTTGCCTCGGCAATAGGATCTATCATGTATGCAATGCTATGTACTAGGCTTGATGTGGCACACCCACTAAGTGTCACTAGTAGATAACAGGCTGATCCAAGTGAAGAACACTGGAAGGCGGTGAAATGTATCCTTAGATACTTAAGAAGAACTAAGGATCTATTTCTCGTCTATGGAGGAAACGACTTGGAACTTCGAGGGTTTACTGACTCGACTTTCCAGTCGGATATGGATGATAGCAAATCCATGTCTGGATTTGTGTTCATGTTAAATGGAGGTGCAGTAAGTTGGAAAAGTTCCAAACAAGAAACAACTGCAGATTCGACGACCGAAGCAGATACATTGCTGCAGCTGAAGCGGCCAAGGAGGCGGTTTGGATGAAGAAGTTCATCTCAGCACTTGGAGTAGTCCCAAGCATTTCAGATCCTGTTCCATTATTGTGTGACAACAATGGGGCAATAACTCAAGCGAAGGAGCAAAAATCACATCAGAAGTCAAAGCACATTCTGAGACGATTTCATCTGATTCGTGAGATTATCGCCCGAGGAGATATAGTAGTTGAGAAAGTCTCATCTGAAGATAATGTAGCAGATCCCTTGACTAAGCCATTGTCTCAAAACAATTTAGAACGTCACCTTAAGTCTATGGGACTTAGACACATGGGTGATTGGCTATAGTCCAAGTGGGAGAATGATAGAATTGGGTGGCCTCAAAGCCAATCATTGTACATTCTAGTTCAGATTATTAATAAAGGCAATCATTTCTTCATTTATAGTTCTTGCAAATTAACTATCGTAATGAAGGTCCGTAGACAAATGTATGGGATATTGAATCATAATGAGATCATGATAGTGAGATCAATATCCTCAGTCACTTGTCTTAAATAGTTCTCGATCATAGGATATTTGAGATGGACATTAAATATCCGATAAGATCGACACAAGTTATGTCTGCTCATGTGATGAGGGTGAATGATCTTACATTCACTCGTGTGGTGACACTAAGACAAACTTGTGGGTGCTCATTAGAGAATGAGTTCACTGAACAAACCCAAATAAGAATTCCTAGATGGTAATTATACCTATTAGTCAACCAGGGAATTCAATCGTTGCAGTAGCACAGTTGGTCCTTTGACCTGAGTCACCAATGATACCTTGTTTGTGGACCATTGTATCTTGATTCTCTGACTTGTGGACTTTAACCATTAAGCCCACGATAGTCGGTCTCTCAGATACAGTGGAAAGCTTGCGAAGGTAATTGAGTGCACAACAAGGGATCACTCACTCTTGGTATAAGACTGGAGAGAGAATGTCCTATGGATGTATACACAGAAATCCCTGGCCAGGGTCAAATGAAAGAGATGTCTTTCTAGAAATTAACTGAGTACTGGAATCCATCTAAATAATGCGATAGAGCGTTTGACTATAAAACCATACCCTTGCGTTATTGGGACATTGGATGAGTGAAGGATTTTATCTGTGCGGTATCTGCAGACGGAAAGGTTCAATTGAAGGGAACAGTATCCCTTATATCTTCCGGGATCATGAGGTAGTGTTTGGTGCTGTTCATGATCAGAAGGCACCCCAGATTCTCTATCTCCTCTCTCTCCCTCCTTCTCTCTCTCTTGAAGTAGATCTGTCTCTCTCCGTGCATGGTGGATTTGAGATCTGGTCGGAGCACTCAAGTCGAGGAGGAAATCGCGTCTGCAGTGGGAACTCATGTGGATACCTCTAGAGATCGTGCGCGTGCGCGATTAACGGGTCGGAATCATCCACGGAAGATTCGAAACCCCGCAAAGGTGAAGAATCGTTCTTCCCGTGTTAATTTTAATGTCCGTTTTACGATCCCAGCAACCGATACATAGGAATCGATTTTATTTTCCACTGCGTTCTAGGCGATTCCTTACACTACTTACCATGAACCCTAGCAATTTACCAGAGGAAACACCGAACACACACTTTTTGGGGTTCATTTTCAGTTGGTGCTCTCTTAACCTCTGCATTACAGCCCTAAGAACTTGAGCATGTCCCTTCCTGGTTTTAGACTTCACTAAGATATCATCCACATAAACCTCCATGTCGATGTGAATCATGTCATGAAAGATCGCCATCATTGCCCTCTGGTAGGTGGCTCCAGCATTCTTAAGCCCAAATGGCATGACCATGTAGCAATAAGTTCTCCATGGGGTTATGAAAGATGTTTTCTCTTGGTCTTCTTCAGCTAGTCGGATTTGATTATATCCCGAAAAACCATCCATGAAGGACAACATTTCAAATCCAACCGTGTTATCGACCAGCAAGTCTATATGAGGTAGTGGGAAATCATCCTTTAGACAAGCTTGATTGAGATTGTGAAAATCTATGCAAACCCTAACCTTTCCGTCCTTTTTTACCACGGGGACGATATTAGCCACCCACTTAGGATAGAGCACTACCCGAATGAACTTGGCCTTGTGTAATTTGTCAACCTCTTCTTTTACTTTAAGTGTTAATTCTGGTTGTAGCCGTCTCAACTTTTGTTTCACGGGTTTAGCATCAGGCTTGAGGATTAGCCGATGTTCCACCAATTCTGTGTTTAATCCGGGCATATCCTCATATGACCAAGCAAACCCATCACGATGTTCTCGGAGCACGGCTATTATGGACCCTTCTTCTTCTGGACTCAATCGGGCACTAATTAGCACTATCTTCGGATCCTCCTCTGTTCCAAGGTTGACTTCTTTAGTGGGTTCGTCGATGGCTGACGAAAGTTCATCAAACCGTCTCGTCCCATTGACAAGTGGTTCGGCCACCTCTTCCCCTTCGCTAAGCTCAAATACTCCCAGATCATCACTGTAAGATTCGTCTTTCACCAAATCCAATGGTTCAGAGATGACCCCTATCTGAAGAAACTTATCTAATTTGTTCAAAACTTTACACCTATTTGCTAACTCCTGAACTAAGAACGAAGGAACTTGCTTAGCCCTACAATCTCTAGATAGGGAGGAGGCTATCCTAATTCCTAAACTGCTATGTACATGACCTAGAAAATGGGTCAGTTTTGTCCTGGATGGGACAAGGGTAGACCCTTGGGACAAAGATTCAAGGATGGCGGGGTTGCCCCACCACGTAAGCTCCTCGAAAGTGACTTCCCCCCCTTTAGGATGAAAATTGGACTTTTTTTTTCGCGACCAAACGCCTCTAACATGAAACATTCAGAAGAAGTGGCGTCGACCGGAGCTGAGAGCATCGAGATGGAAGGTGGGTGGAACAAGAAAGGAATGAACGTAGCAGGAGCTGGTTCATTCCTGGCCAAGAAGAGCCCTATCGGTGGGCTGCTTGATTCATGAAACAAGGATGATATGCCAAAATCCTCTTCATTTCCTTCTCAACTACCCTCATTATCTTCTTGCACTCCCTCTTCTATCCTGGGCAATCCCTGCTTCTTTCTCACAAAGTGATTCGTGAGGGACCATTTCTTTGTTCCTTTTGGTGGTTCAGTAGACTTGTAACCCAGGCCACATCCCCCGATGACAGGGTTCTCTAAGATGGGGTCACGAATGCCTTGTTCTTCTCTTCCTAACCAGGAGCCTGAGCTATACCCCATCTTACTCATGAGCTGCCAACCTATGCCGGGCCTAGGCCTAAGATGAGAATTGACTGATGAAAGAACGGGCTCTTTGCCTTTTCTGGAAGTTATCATGGACGGAATTTGTTATGCTGTTATTGAGTCCAATGACTCAATGTAGGGAGTGCTTTTGACCTTCACAATCTTCCCATTATACGGGAACTTATAGCACTGGTGGTTGGTGGATGGGACTCCCAAGGTTTGGTCCATCCAAGGTGTCCCTAGAATAGCATTGTAGATTGGCTTAACATCCAGGATGTAGAATTCCGAAATCATGGCTACCGGCCCGATTTCCAGTTACAGGAAGATCTTTCCATCTGCTGGTCTTTGGGAATTATCATAAGCTGAGACCATCATGGAGGTGGACTCAACCTTCTCTGTATCTATCCCTATCCTTTTGAGGGTCTTAAGGGGACAGACATTGATAGAGGCTCCAGTATCCAGTAAAATGGAGTCTACTGAATGACCGTTGAGAGTGGCGGTTAGGCACAAAGGAAGGGATTGGCACTCGGGGGGAGCCAGATCCTTTTCCGGGAAGGAGATCATGGGGGTCTGAGTGACTGAGAGGATGGCATTAGTTACTCCTCCACTAGGAAGATCTTCATTGACCGTGATTTGTTGTAGGAAATTAAACAGCGTCTCCCTGTGTGTGGGAGATTTCCGGATTAGCTCAAGGACAGAGATCTTAGCAGGGGTCTTCTCTAAATGCTGGAGGATGTCATACTCAGACTGGGCATTCCCCGCGGTAGGGATTGAGTTACCCTGGGAGTCCAAGGGTTGGCTCGGAGGAATGATACGATTCCTGAGCGTTACCCCCATCGAGATTGAATCCGCTTCCGTTGGTGACCTTATGGGATTGAAACCGGTCATCGATCCCTGGTTCTTGGTTGGACAGAAGATGGATAAGGTGGGCCCCTCGGCTGTGATCGGATGGATCTGAATGAGGGTGACCGGCTTGAGGGTTGTTGGTTGCTCTTTGGGTCGGATTAGGACCAAAGGCTCGTTAGGGGGGAGCGTAAAGACTTCTGGAGTAACTCCTTTAGTCTCATGCGACCAGGTGGGATCTTGATGTTTTATCCCAGACTCTTCATACTCCCAGTATTGTTCTCTGCAAACTATTACGGGCTCAAAGTCTTTGATCAAAGTGTTGACCTTTCCTTAAGAACTGGAGGAATCTTGAACCACTTGGTGAGAAGGTAACGGGTCTTTCACAATTCCTAATTCCTTTTTAGCCTTCAAAGCATCAATAGCCTTTCTCATGTCCTCCCAGTTTATCCGACCTTCATCATTCAAGTCATACACCCAATCCCTAAAGGTGAAGCAATTGTAGATCGTGTGTCCCGGGATCCTATGGTAGGGGCAATACTTGGACGTGTCTGCATTGCGCGGAACACCTTCTCTTTGAGGTGGTAGTTGAATGGCATTACAAGCTAGCAAGGCATGAAAAATATCCGCCAATGATTCTTGCAGAGGCGGATATGATGCTCGCTTAGTTATAGGATGACTGTAATTAGTCGGGGAGGAACAGCTGAATATTGTTTCTGATTGGGCTGAGTGTCAAACTTAGGATGAGAATTGGGAACTCTAGCTGGCTATGTTAGCATACTGACCTGCTCATTGATGGTGACTCCTTCTGTGGTAGGAGTCGGTGTGGCTTTCTTGTTCCTATTTATGTTCTCAAAGAACGAAGGCAGAGTGGAGTCTCGGATTTGAGACTGAACTATCCTAGCTCGATTATACAGCTGAGCGAATGTTTGAAGTTCGCTAAGCATGAGAATGGCTCGAAGCTGAGGGGTAGCGTTGTTAACAAGCATGGTGACCGCTTGTGCTTCAGGGATGACAACCTCTGCTCTAGAAGCCATATCTCTCCACCTATTAGCAAAGTGAGTGAAGTCTTCATCGGACTTCATTTTTTCCATTACAAGGTCAAACAAGGTAGGGGGCAAGGCTGCCATGTGGTTGAAGTGGGTAATAAATCTTTTAGAGACCATATCAAAGTTGATTAGGTCAGTAGCTGGTAGAGAAGAAAACCATCTCAAGGCCTCTCCTTCAAGAGACTTCTGAAAAAGGTGGACAAGGAGGACTCTATCGAAGAGCCACTGGTGGGAATCCATGAGAAACCCAGATAAGTGATGGTGTGGGTCAGTAGTACCATCGTACTTCCTGTACTTAGGTACTTTGAATCCTAGTGGAAAGTAGGCCGGAGGGAGCTTACAGTAGCTCAAAAGAGAATGAGGTTGCCTAAGGCTGAGATTTTCGGCCATGAGTTCCCGCACACAAGTCTCAACCTCATTCTTATAGATGAACTCCTCCTGCTTGGGAGGTGTGACCTGGTTGATGAGATTAGATGGGATTGTTTGAGTTGGCATTATTTGATTTGCCTGGGGTCGGCTAGAAGATCCTTGGAATTGAGTTTTCCGAGGAGTGGCATCCTGAATTTTTCCACGGGAGACCAACTAGATGAGTTGATCCGGAGTATAACGTGATAACACCGCAATAAGTTCCGGATCTTCTCCAGGATTTTGGAATGTTCTACTTGAAATTACTGGCTCATCTTCTCCCTACGAGGTAGAAGATTCATCAGAATCTTTCCTCGGAAGTCCTTCTCTAGATGCTTGGAGCATACCTATGAAGGTTTGTTGTGGATCTTCTTCAATCTCGAACAAAGGGTTGTGTATAACATTGTTACCAAGCTCATCCATGTCATCATACACAGTGTTAACATACATTTGGTTCATCATGAAACATAGATCCTAAATGATTTAATATTTCACTTGAAAGGTTAACAGTGTATTATGAGTGTTGGTTTCTAACAAATCAAGTTCAAACCCTTAACGAACCTGGACTTTTTTCAAAACTTGTTCCACCAAGGTTTAGTTAGGTGTCTTAAATTTTGGAATAACTCTCTCAGTGACACCTATGGGTGGATGATTGTGAATGGAAAGGCTTAATTAATTCCTCACACAAACCGGGGGTTCCTATCATGTGGTTTCAGGTACAACCCGCTCGGCGGCAAAGTGGGAATCCCTGGCTCGCGGAGACTCACGGAGGGTCCCAACAAAATAAGACTAGTCACACCCGAGTGGGAATCCTCAGGTGGAGAGTCAAATACTGTGGGAGAAGTGACTAGAGATGTGATGCCGGCTCTTCCTTAAAACTGCCGCGGAGGGTACCCCAAAAACCCAGAAACTTAACAACCAACGGGTCAGAACATACAACGAATCAACAAAGCAGGCAGCAACAGCATACATGAACAGAGGACGGCCAGGGGCTTGGCCGTTAAAGGCAGAGGACGGCCAAGAGGTTGGCCGTCAAGTAGAGGAGGACGGCCAAGGGGCCCGCCGTCCAATGGAGTGGACGGCCTGTGTGTTGGCCGTCCAATGGAGAGGACGGCCAGGGTACTGGCCGTCCAATGGAGAGGACGGCCAGGGTACTGGCCGTCCAGGGGCGTAGACGGCCAGGCAAGTGGCCGTCCAAGATGTTGGACGGCCAACTGCTTGGCCGTTTGGCGGCTTGAGCGGCCTAACAATAGGCCGTCCAGATCAAAATAAAATATATCAGGGCCTTACCTTCTTGGCTTTGATCGTGATGCGCGCAATGGGCTATAGTTGTCCCACCGTGATCGCCAGAGGGCTGTAGGCGCCCGGAACGTCCCCCGCCACTGCAGCGGGTGTCGGCCGAGGGCTTCTCCGTTCGTCTTAGCACTGCGGCGATTTGGAAGGGTTATGAATCAAAGTGTGTGATCGCCAGGAGCATTACCTTACGGTCCCTGTGCTCCGCAAGATGGTGAGAGTGATCGCGTTCTAATGGAGTGGGAGATGATGGATTCCTCTTCTCTTCCTCCAGCCGGCCAGAGGAGGAGAGCTCGGTAGTCTGCACGCAGAAATGTGGTAAGGGTCCCTGAAAGGAAAAGACAAGAAAAAAGAAGAAGATAACCCGATTAAGATTGTGATATGTAGAATCTATCCTTGCAAATATAGAAATAAACTAAAATTGGAAGGGGACGCACCGGATAGGTGTTTGGGGAGGGAAGATGACCATATGTTATGGCCCCCACCTTCCGTTTTTTTTGTTTAAAACCTCTGGGGAGTAAGGGTTGCTAGGTCATCCTAACATGCATGCATGCAGATGGGGGTGCTTGTGTGTGAAAAGTGAAGTGATGTGTTAAAAGAAAAAAAAAAGACTGAGAGGAGAGATGATGTTACGGAGTGGATGGAGAGTGGGAATGCAATGAAATGGAAAGGAGAAAAATAAGGAGAGAGTTAAGAGAACAAGCCCATTTGGAATGCGAAAGATCCCTCCGGCTTGTCGACTGCCGAGGCTTTCTCCCGCTTGAAGTTCTTCCTAAAGCTCTCTGACTCCTTGCCCGCTCAACTCCCCCTCTAACCTCAAAACCAACTCACTTGGCAACCTCCCCTCTCGAGGGGACATGGGGGGTTTAAATAGATGAAGGGAAAATAGGAGAAAATAGGGGTCTAAATCCCCGTAAATCATCAAAGAGCCAATGGGAAGTGGTCAAGAGTCGGAGGTGGTGCGCGCGGCAGTCGCCAGAGTGGGGAATGATCAGAGTAGTGGGGGTGAGGGTGGCGAGTAGAGGAGATCGTGGGAAGACGAGGTCAAGATGGGAGTTAGGGGAGTGGGTGGCCAACCATCTTGCCTTCCAATCCCGTGGAAGGCCAGGTAGCTGGCCTTCCATGAAGAGGTGGAAGGCAGCCCAGTTGGCCTTCGAAGGGTGGTGGAAGGCAAGGGGTGGCCTTCGAAGGGCGGTGGAAGGCAGACAGGTTGGCCTTCGAAGGATGGTGAAAGGCGGACAGGTTGGCCTTCGAAGGACGGTGGAAGGCGGACAGGTTCGCCTTCGAAGGATGGTGGAAGGCGGACAGGTTGGCCTTCCACGAAAAAAGGTGGCTAAAGTCGATATTTGTTAATGGGCCTAGTTATTAGTGGGCTGAAGGATGAGATAGCTAAGATGAGGGGTTTGGTGGTGATGGGCTAATGATGGATGGGGTTCATGACCAAAGGGGGGTCCAAAATTGGTGTCTACAACCATGTTTCCCCAAGGCATGAGAAATGCCCTACTCTCAGCATACCATCTCTCTCTCAGGACCTAGAGCAATACCAGGTCAATCCAGAAAGGCTCTATCTCTAATATCTCCTGAAATCCCATCTCCGTCAGCCGCGCCTTTTGAAAGTCCGGGAGACCTCTATAGGCAGCCACCACTAAGTCCCCGGAGATCTTGGTCCTTATCGTGCCCTGCAATTTTCAAATAATTGATCAGAACCATCGTTAGAACACTAATAATCAATTTTTAAAATTAATTTTAAGGTTTAATCATCATTTTTTAATCGCGTCAAGGTACAGGGACACGTTTCAAAAGGCGTCCATGTCCCCAAACGCCTTTCACCACAGGTTTCGAGAACCTACGGCCGAGCTCCCTCTTTCCCCACCAAAATTGAGAATTTAACTAAATGGATTTTAGGCTTACCAAACGTGGGCCTGCCTCCTCGGCCGGTGCCGCCACTTCCTCGCCCTCCTGAGCCGCGGGAGGGGCTTCCTCAGCTTTCATGAATGTCGCCGCCTCCACTAGAACCATCGCCTCGGGAGGAGTTTCTTTGAACGCCTCCGCCCTTGCCGCTAGTGGAGCAGGCCACCGGCGCTTCCCATGGCCGCTCGAGCTTCCACCGGATTCCATAGTGTGAGAGAGAGCCCGAGAGGAAGAGCTAGAGAATGAGAGAGAGCAGAGTCTGAGAGAGAGAAAGTGAGAAGAGAGATGGTCGCCGGTGTTGGAGGTGGTCGCCGGAGTCAGAGTGGACGGTTGGAGGCGATAAGGATGGTCGAAGATGTCGGGAAAAGCTTGGGGAAAGCTGGTGATCGCCGGAGAGCAAGGAGAAGGGAGGAGAGAGAAAGTCAAAGAGAGAATGAAGAAGAAAAGGGCTCGGACTCGCGAGACCCTGTTAGAATTGATTAAATCGCATCTTGGGACAGCGACGCTATTCAGTGGCGCACAAATTGAGGCGGCAATAGAAAATTTTTGAAATTTTTGAAACACGTCCACCTAGTGTGACGCCTTTTGTATTTAACCGCCTCTTTTGGTCAACGCCGTACCACGGAAATTTTGAAAGAATTATTATTCGCGTCTCTTAAGGAAGACGCGATTCAGTGGATTAATTGTTGGAAATCTCTGGAAAATAGGAGAGAGAATAGAAAGACGTCGTACTGACCGGACGTGATTTGGGGTTCTTTTGAGGATAGATATTTTTTTTCTGAAAATTGAATTTTACTGAAAAGCATGTTTCTGAGCTGACGCGATTTGAATTAACTGAACCCGAAAGTTCATATTTTAAGGAAAAATCACAGTTTCACTCGAGGAAAAATTACAGAAAAATTGCAAAGCATTAAAGGAGGATTTCTATTGTATTAAGGAAGGACTCTTAATTCATTAAAAAAAAATGAAAATCAAAGTACATCAATGTGGAAGATAAATATGAAGAGCTTTCAAGGTCGGATTTTCTTAAGCTCTTTTACATATGTTTTCCATAGTTCTTTATTGGCTTCCTGAGAAGTTTTCACACAACGGGTGAAGCCGATGTTCCAAAGAGTAGTAATAAGTTATGTCGCCTCGAAATCTTCGTCAGTTCCTAATGCACGCTTCTTGATTGGAGAAAGAGAAGAGATCTTAGAAAATTCATAGCGTGGCATACCAAGTTGAGGAGGACAGTGATGTGGATTGTATAAGATGAACTCGGTCGCCCCGATCAGTTGGAGCTCTGTGCTAGCACCACAACGCACTCGAACCGCCTTTTCCATGAGAGCAAGTGGCGTAGATTCAAATCCTGTTCTGGGCATAGTCTTGAAATAAGCGTGCCAGTTAGCTCGAGTCTTGAGGTTGGGCACTCGATTGGTCATGTTGTTGTTGAACTTCACTATGTTGGCAATGTAGAAGATAGGGCTATGCTGATATGCATGGGATATCCTTGGAACTTCTTCTTCATTATGGTTGAACTTGAAGTGGAATTCTACCCATAGAGCTAAGAGAAGCATACTACTATAAGGAGGTTGACCTGTAGAAGCTGCAGAGAGCCCACTATAGAGATAGGCTAGAACCGCTATGCTAATATGCTTCCCTTCAAAAATCCTATTGATTGTGCTGATTTGATCATCTTCTAGAACATTATCTTGGGTAGGGAATAGTAGAGCTCCAGTTAAGCATGTGGTGAACGCCTTCATCATGTTCTCTATATCTTCATCCTTGAGGTCTTCTATCTTCTTTAGAGTCCCTTCAGCTAATTTGGCAAAGTTGATTCCCTTTTTAGTCAGACAGCCTTGAATTTCCTTTGGCCTCTTTATGATCCTTTCTAACAATTGTTGACCCGTGATCTTTTCCCTCATGAACATCATGTCACTCAAATCAGGTTCATCACTGTTGACCTTAAGCCTAGGAAGGCCCAATAAGAGTTCAACTTTTTTCTAGGAGGATAGTGTCTTCGAACGTGCCAAAAAGGAAAGTATGAGTTTGTGGATGCCATAGTTTGATCAAAGCACCCATTGCAGCACAATCCATACTTGTGCTCTTGTAATGTTTTGCATGAATAACCAATCCTTGGATATGCCACTTGGATATATAAGATTGCATGGAGATATTTATCTTGTTAACTAACTTTTAGACCCAAGGAAGTAAAGAACATCCTCTTGGACCGGGGAAGAAAAGATATCTCTAGATAAAGAAAAAAAATTCGAATAGTTCCATCTTGCTTATTGAAGAATTGAGAAGTTGGAAAACATGTAAAGAGAATTGAAGAACATAGAAGGGAAATTGATTAGAGGAGGGATTAGCTTACTTGTAAGTTAAGATCTCGCCCACTTAGCTGATCTTTCACTTCAGAGAGCTTTTCAATGATCTTTCTCATCCTTTTGTTTGAAGAATCTTGTGAAGAATCCATCCTCTTTGAATTGATTTCCTTGACTTCTTATTGTTCTTTCCCTCTTTCTCTTGAGCTTTGGAGAGAATCCTCTAGCTTTCCCTCTTGATTGATTGTTGTAATGCTTTGATATAAAAAGAGGAAGGTTTTATAGAGTGATTTGCGAAATTAAGGAACTCCTTTCCGAATTGGAAGAGGGATGTGCATTAAGGCAAGTAGAGTTCAGATTGGAACCAGGACAAGGAACAGTTTCTGTAACTTAAATGGCGTCTGGACGGGGTGACGTCATTTAAATAACATCTGTGAACAGCGACGCCATTTATCAATTTTCTGAATTTCTGTTATTTTTCCGAAAATCCATAATTGCATGATATTTGATGTTGATAATCTATTTGCTATAAGTTACTAACAAATTCTGAGTGCAGGAAAATTCAAGAAGAGAAAATAGGGTTGAAAATTCCAATAAGGTCCCACTGTGGGAGTTCATGAGTCCCAACTGTGACTAAAAAGACGGTTATCTCTATCCTTATATTCATTATGTAATTGATTTGCATTATCATTACTATATAATAAACATTTATTAGATTATATCAAGGACCTTATGATTTTGATGAAACTGGAATTTGAGTTCCCCTTCAATAGAAAAAGTGATAATTCCAGAAGATTTTTAATCGCACGGATAGGCCGTTGGATTGTTGATTGATAGGGACGATGGTTCCGCTTTTGTGAAACGGTGCATGGACAAACGAGCTTCGGCTTAGCACTGAATTACAAGATTGGTGTCTTGACTGATCAATGATAGTTTAACAATATTATCCTTGATTAATTTATATTTTATTTCATCTTATATTTTCATTTTAACTTAGCATGAATCATGTAGGACTTTTAAATAATTGTGGTAAAAATTAGTTATTGATTAAATTTCATACCATTGTTCTAATAAATCTCAACGTGATATGAAATATTCCATTCTGAATTGATCTCTCAGCTATCTTTGAGGTTTTCTTGAAGATATCCTTGAATTTCTATCCTTGCTTGGATCTTTATCCCAAATACTTCTTGTTTCCTTTTTAAGATCTATCATGGTTGTAGCACATCCACATTGGCTAGTAACCACTCTCCATGATGAAACCTGCAAGGTTTGTAACCTAGCGATCTTCCCAATCATGGAATTTGATCGACCTTATTTTATTTCCTTTGTCTCTTTCATCCAGACAGGATTGATTCCATTGATCTATTTGAGTTACTTCATTGATCATTTTGAGAAAGATTCCTATCATATGATGTTGGGAGCGTGTCTCATCACACCTTGGCATCACCTTTTCAGTACATTCCATTCCATTTTAATCTCTTGCAAAGTCAATGCCAAGGTGGAGCAGCTGCAGACACGCTAATTTTGACCTCATATTTAGTAAATTTCATGTCACAATTATAATGTCCCAAAATGATCTGATGTTTAATTATTAATTAATTTTTATTGATTTTTATGGGAAGTTGTTAATTCGCGTCACCCAAAAACGACGCCATTTA
This sequence comes from Zantedeschia hybrid cultivar, assembly GCA_030544215.1. NCBI lineage: Eukaryota > Viridiplantae > Streptophyta > Magnoliopsida > Alismatales > Araceae > Zantedeschia > Zantedeschia hybrid cultivar. The sequence continues at coordinate 42,651,359 of JARZZO010000015.1, forward strand.
GATTTCTAGCCGAAATCAGTTCAGAATTAAATTTCTAAATTCCGATATATTTAATTGAACAGCGTCGCCCACAGGAGACGCCATTTAAGTCCTAATCCGTCTGGGTTTACGATTTTTAATCTAAATTAATTTCCTAGATTATCTAAAGCACGTCTCCCTTGGGAGACACAATTTAGGTTTCCTAATGTATTTCGGTTTTCTTTTTGGATTTTATTGCTATTTTGACCGCTTTAATTAACTAAATGGCGTCCCAGTTGGACGACGCGATTTGTGGGTTTCCTAATAAGCATGATTTGGCTGAGATAATCCGATTTCCAAAGTTGGGAAGGTTGTTAGCTCCTCCATACTCATCCAAGGTAAGTCCGACTGCGGGAGAAAGTCCTTTTGAAGTCCTAAACACCCCTAAACCTATTCTTATAAATACAACACCCTTTGGACCTTTGAAAAAGGTTGGCCATTTGGTGATTTTGAAGCTTGAAGCAGGGTGTTGGAAGGCTCTAGAGGAGAAAAACATGGACAACAAGAAGAAGTTCATCCAAAGCTTCTTCTTCATCATCCTCTTCGTCCTTAGAAGCTTTCGAAGACAAAGGCTATGGAGGAGCCAACCAACCATCTTCTTTCCCTAATTTCTTTCTAGCTTTTACTTAATTTTATTGATTTCATCGTTATTTTTTTTCATAGCTCATCATCATCATCACTTCATGTTCACACACACACACTCATATTTTCATACCCACATGCATGTTAGGGATTTAAAGAACAACAATCAAGTGAGTAGATTAGTTTAGTTGCATGTTTAAATTTCTTATTAGAATATATACTAATCTACTCTAGTTCTAATTAGATTCTTTCTTTGTTTGATTTGACAAGGTACAAAGAAGAAGAAAGAAGGAAGTTCAAAGGAATAATCATAAAAAAACAAAAGCAAGAACAAGAACAAAAAGGGCTCTCTTTCTTCGGCCGGCCGAAGGAAGAGAATCATGGATTCAACATCTCCCGAATTTGAAAAGGTAAGCGATCAATCTTTCTTTTGAAACTTTTACAGTTTCTGACGATCACGTTTTCTTTAATTTTAATAGTTTTTTTTACTATTCATATAAGCAACACAAAATCATGAACATCACACACCTAATTTGAGCACCCACAAGGGGTTCATGAATGAATGATGGCGGGTTAATGGGTAATGATGGTAGAATCTTTGAGGTGGTGGCTACAGGTTTTAGGATGGCAGATGGTGGAGTGGGGGTATTAGGTATAGGCCTCAGGATGGTGGCGGTGGAGTGGGGATATTATGTATGGGTTGTGATGGTGCGGGCGAAGGCCTGGGAATACGGATAATGCGGTGAGATGGCGGTTCAGCAGTATTCTAACTGTGTACAGTAGAGTATATAGATGATGTGTCTTCCACCCTCCACTGCTGTCCCCTGTTAGCCTCAGACAGGCTATTGGTAAGAATCAGGGATATTTGATTAGGATGGTCTGGCAGCGAATTCTGGACTATTCCCATGTTCTGCGGAGGTGCTGCCTGTTGGACTGGGGCCCTCTAAGCCTATTGTGGATGTTGTGGTTGTTTCTGCAGTCTCTTTGCCTTCAATGATGTGATGTATTTTCTCATTTCTTCCCAGTCGATACCTCCCTGGCCATTCAAATCATGAATATAGTCCCTGAATTGGAAGCATGCATCTACAGTGTGCCTAGCCTGACGATGGAGCACATAGTATTGGGATGTATCAACATTCTGTGGCCAGATGGTCCTTTCCTTAGGTAATACCAAAGCGTTGGCTGCCATGAGAGCATTGAAGATATCAGTAAGCGATTCTGGTAACTGGGGGTAAGGTACTCTCCTAGGGCCGAGAGGTTTCCTCTGTTAGGAGTAATCATTGGGAGGAGGAACCTGATTGTAATTTGGCTGCTACTGAGGCTGGTTATACACTTGATGTTGAGGTTGCTGGGGTTGCAGTTGTTGAAGCTGTTGGGGTTGCTGAGGAGGTGGCCTATAGCCTTGTTGATTCTGCGGCCTCTGTGCACCATACTGTGGTGGCTGATTTCTGACAAATTGAGCATGGTTATTGTTCATGATGTTAACCTGCTCATAGGATAAGGTACCTTCAGTGGTTGGACCCATGGTAGGAGTATTTGGAATATTAAGCTTCCTGGGTGGAGCCCTGTTGGTCCACGCTAGAAAACGTGGTGTCTTTGAAGGCATTTTGGGCATAGCGTGCCCTCTCATACAAATCTGCCATAGTAGTCAAGTTATTCAACGTTAGGACTAGCTTATATTGCGGGGTAGCATTGGCGATCATCATTTTCACCTGCTCTAGCTCAAACAGGTGGTCTCTTATTTTCTCAGCCATAGAATGCCATCTATCGGCGAACACTGCAAAATCCTCATCATGCTTCATCTTTTCATTCACTAGGTCTGTAATGGATAAGGTTGGTGCCTGTAACGACCCGTCATCCTATGACCGGAGACCCGATCACTAAATGGATGTCGGCCCATTAACTGCGGGTTCACACCCGGATCTCACACAACACATCTGGAGGAATAAGCGTTAAACAAGGCTAAATATAACATCACACGGACTACAAAGATATAACAGGTGCGTAGGAAGAAAGATAAAAATGTCCGTATACAGTCCAACAATAATTACATGGTCCAACAAATTAAAGAAGTACAGGCAGAAGTAAAGTACAACAACATCGGGGCATACCCCGGAACTGAGATAGTTGCTGGTCCGTACACCAAGGAGAACACCACGCGCCGCCACTCGCCACGAGGTCCACACCTGAAAACCGCAGGGAGTGAGCCACACCAGAACTGGGCTCAGTAGGGATCATCCGATCCCTTGCCTCCCACTCACACACCCACAAGTGCAATTACAAAGATACATGGGAACAAGATAAGTAAAGCTGTAACACATTGCTCCTAAATTCTCGATATAAACCACATGCATTTGGAATATAACATGCATATCTCAGAAATCATTCTACCAAGGAACCTACAACTCGCGTCTCGGCAAAACGCGTCAACCACGTCTCCGAAAGTGGGAAACACCGACCCGCTGAGACCAAACAGTAACCCCTCGGATAGCACGCTGGCTACCTCGGCGGCTACTCCTTCCCCCAGCAAACACCGACCCGCTGAGACCAAAAAGTAACCCCTCGGATAGCACGCTGGCTACTCCGGCCCAACTGGCTCAGGTGGTTACTCCTTCCGCCAGCACGAGTGACACTCCAAAGGTACCACTCCGACACCGGTACAAGCTAGCTAACCCCGGGGTTCACCAGGTGACCCTCTCCACTAGGCGTCACCCCGCCACTGCTCCTGTCAGTGCTGTGTCCCTCCGCAGCAACACAGGGTGTAGAACGCTACAACTGTCACTCTAGGTCCACCGAAACAGAAAAACACGGCACGATGCGATCCGGTCACGGAAGAAGTCCACGGTCGCACGACATCTAACGCAGTGCCATCCGGTCACGAAGAGTTCATCACATCGAGTATACTAACAGCATGCATTAACCAACTATCTAGCAGTGTAAACACATTTTACTGGCATGGATTAGTGTGGTTCTGTCTTGAATCGCGTCGCCCAAGGCCGACGCCATTCAAGTACCCTAAACTGGTTCATGAAATACCGGCCTCAGAATCTGGCCTAAAAGGCGTCGACACCAGCGGTCGCCTTTTTAAAAGGCGTCAACATCATCAGACGCCATTTAACAGGAAATCCGGAATTAATATAAAACCTCAATCGGGAGATTTCTTCCTTAAAAGGCGTCATGGTGTCCCGACGCTATTCAAAATTGCGTCGTACAAGCATGACGTGTTTTAGTGCCAGAATCCCCGAACTGACAGAGCATTAGTGGAACGATTTCTGCCTAAAAGGCGTCATAATGGCCAGACGCCCTTCTGAAAGGCGTCGTCCATGCACGACGTCTTTTAGCTCCATAAACCAGGTTCTGTCTCCTGCCCGAAGGCTCCCTTTCAACCCCCAAAAACCCCAAAAACAGAGGAGAAAGAGGGCAAACCAAAGCATCATAAATCCACATTCATAAAGACTCCCATTCCCATCAAGGAAAAGCCCCTAACATACTCATTCTACCCCCAACGCATCATGTAACACATGGAACCACGGATGAAACGGATGTAATCCACGCAAGATTCGTCCCCCTACCGGTTCTTGAACTCCACCAAGCTCCGTGCCGCCGACCCGCCGCACTGCAGACCGCCGCCGGTACCCCCGAGGACGCCGCCACTCCGCCGGGACGTCGGCCGCCGTCCGGAGAATGGAACGCCGCGAAGGAAGTGGTGGTGGTAGAGGTGAGAGGTAGGGAGGTGTTGGAGTGGTGGAAGAGGAAGAAAAGGAAGGGAAGGGGAAAAGAGGGTCGGAGAGGGCAGAGAGAGCTAAGAGAGAGAGGGTGGAGGGGAAAATGAGGGAAAGAAGGGGAGGCTCGCGTGGTCAATCTGAATCTAGCTAAAACGCGTCGATCGAGACAGACGCCAATCAGTTTGACAGGACGGCCGTACTGACACCGCTCTGAAATGCGTCACTCACCACGGACGCCGTTCAGACGATGTGACAGGCCGTACTGACAACGCTCTAGCGCCGTACACTGACATCACAGAGGTCGCAGTCTGAATCGCGTAGACCAACATGGACGCCGTTCAGACGACGAGACAGGGGCCGTACTCTCGCGGCCCGAAACCCACCTACGTGGAGCACACGTGGCACAACAACAAGCAGACCTAAATGGCGTCCACACAACCTGACGCCTTTTGAAAGGCGTCGAGCAGTGCTGACGTCATTCAGTCAGAAATCTCAAGACCCCTCATGGCCTAAACAAGGGGATCCGGCCCGAAACCGACCCGAACACTGAACCCGAAACCTCAGTCCTTACAGTGCCACTCTGTCCTTGTATCTCTGCATAAACTTCCTGGATACTGTGCCAAAATTTTCAACCTTACTAGGATCCAACGAGAAGAACCACTCCAAGGCTGACCCTTCCAATGACCTCCTGAATAAAAAGGCCAATGCTCTCTTGTCATGTTGCCAGAAAGAAGATTCGTATAGGAATTCCTTCAGATGAATGAATGGATTACCCATGTCCTTATACTTCATGTATATTGGCATCTCAAAGGGCAGAAGGTGGAAAACTGGTAGGTCAGGAGCAGACATTTTAGGAGCAATCTTAGCATCCACTGTTCTTTGAAAATTCTTGAGTTGTTCATCTATTTGTGTGATCTTGTTAAGCAGTATCTGAGTAGTTGAATCTGCTAGCTAAGGAGGTGGTTGTTAAAAAGCATGTCCCCTAGAATAAGTGGGAATAGGTGGACAGTAAGGACGCAAACTGGCAGCATTCCCGCCGTGCCCGAAGGCATTCTGATAAATTGGAGTATGCGGCCTAACTGGGTGTCGCGAGCTGGATTGTTGATGACCCATAGGCCGAGGAGTAGAAATGCAAAGGCCTTCTATGGCCTGGGTGGGAGCTTGATAAACAGTAGGATGAACCGGGGGGTTTGGTTCAAAAGGACCTAAGGGAGCCTTTCCCTTCAAAATGGATTGGATTGCCTCTAGCTGGCAAGGGTCCACATGGGTAGCCAGAGCTCCCATAAGAGTGGCTAAATCAGATGGAGGATTAGGTAAAGGCCCAGCATGGTCCTGAGCTTCCTCAAAAGTGGGGTTGGAGATGACATGAACACATAAGGGGTCACCCGTATTCATATGATATTGATTAGGATGAATTTGAGCCTGAGGGGCATAAGCATCTCCCTCGTAGATATTTTGGAACTGATTATGATTATGAGAGGAATGAGCATCTCTCTCATCTTCAAAGTATAAAGAGTCATAAACCTGAGGGGCATCTCCCTCGTACCCAACCACATCTTCTTACTCAAGGGCAAACATGCCGAGAGTCCTACCTGAACGCAGCATCATGGTGTTTCATTAATTCACAGAGTTCAAGCAAGTTTGCACAGAATTAACAACCAAGTGGATGCTTATGTTGTTTTGGAGAGTTCTTTGTTGAGTTAATTGAATTTTTATGAATGAATTCTCTCAATGGGTAAGTTCCTAGTTTCAGTTCAATTTTCCACCATTATACGCTATGGCTTTCACTCACAACGGTATGAAGATCTATCTGGTACTTCGAAGGTACAACCAGCCTGATGAACAAAGAGGAATTCCCTGCTTTTGGGGACTTACGGAGATCTTAACACTAACCACTCTAGTCTGACCAAGGGACCGACCCAATTAGAGAGAGGTGAGAGTGCCAAGAGGGGTGTTCCTACCAAAAGGGGGAGTAAACTCCCAGTGCTAATGACATGTGGCCGGGGTGGCCTCTAATGCATTAGATATTAATATAATAATGAAAACAAGTCAAAAATCCAAGGTCTGTCAGCTGAAGGTTAGGCTGTTTGAATGAAGTTGTTCTGAGTCGATGTTATTCAACATAGTAACCCACTGTCAACAGAGCCTCGGGCAACAAAGCAAATAGAATAGCCAGGCTAAATGGCGTCGGGCCTGGGCGACATCGTTCAAAACGGCGTCGCTCTCTCTCGACACTATTTAAGTCCCGTAAATAGAAAATCAATAGAATAAACAGGGACAATCCCTCCTCAAACTAACAAGGTAAGATAATGACCAACTAATCATGCGAGACTCAGTCTAAATAGATAAGTTATCATGCAAACAAACATGGATATCAATTCAAACACACATGCTCTTTCAACACTTCCAACTTCAAACAATCACGGGAGGGCAAAAATCTTGCCACTAGGGGTGTGTACGAGGTGCACGTGGGGATAAAAACAAACAACCAACCATAAACGTGTCTGAGGGACACAAACGGTGCACACAAGGGTGCCCAATAGAAAATCAACAAGAGTGAGAAAAACGGCAAGACAAGTCCCACCGTGATCGCCAAAAAGCTGTGGCGCTCAAATAATGTGTGTGATTCTCATGATATGTGTCAACATAATAGATAAATGAATTAAACTAAGTGTGATCGCCATAAACCATAGGTTTCAAAGGAAAAGATGATCGCTATTAACCTTGCGGAAATTGGATAGATTATGGTTCCTTTGTTCCTCTTTTTCTGCCAGCCGAAAAAGAAGAGCCTTTTCTCTACTCTTGTTTTTGTTGTTTGGTATTTTTCTTCCTTTTCTCCAAGCTTCAATCTTTTTCCTATATAGAAAATCAAACATGCAACTAAACTAAAAGACTCGCTTTTTTGTATTTTCTTTAAACTCATATTGCATGCAAAGGTATAGAAAGGATGAGGTAGGTGTGTGTATGATGAAGTGATGTAATGAAAAACAATGCAAAACAGCGAACAATCTATATGAAAACCAATCAAAAACTAACAACAAAACTAAGAATAAGAAGAAAGAGTTGGCCCCTCCATAGCCTTGGTTTTCAAAAGTCTTCAAAGGATGAAGAGGATGAAGCTTCCCACATTTTCTGCAAAGGAGGCCTTCAAACACCTTGATATGAACTTCAAATCTCCAATTTTTCAACTGTTTTCAAAGTCCAAAGGGGTATTGTATATATAACGACTTTAATTTGGATTGTTTGACCTTCAAAAGGGTTCTATTTTGCATTCGGACTTACCATGGATGAACATGGAAGGAATTTGAAAGCCTTCCAACCTCTGGAATCAGATTATCTCAGTCAAATCATATTTATCAAGAAACTCTTGAAACGCGTCGTCCATTAAGGACACCATTTAACTAATTAGGAGGGGCCAAAATAGAAAGAAAATCGGCGAGGAAACCGAAAATAATTAGGAAACCTAAAAGGCGTCGTCCATAGGAGACGTGCTTTAGATAATTAGGAAATTAATTCGAATTTAAAATCAAAAATCCAAACGGATTAGGAACTAAACGGCGTTGTCCATGGGCGATGCTATTCAGTTAAATCTTTCTGGAGTTAGGAATTTAATTCCAAACTGATTTCTACTAGGGATCTAAAAAGCATCGGCTATGGTTGACGTTAATTAGCGAAAATCTCGAAAAAATCAATAAAAATTAATTAATGATTAAAAATCAAACCATTTTGGGGAATTATAATTGTGATATGAAATTTACTCAATATGAAGTCAAAATTAGCGTGTCTACAAGTGGATCTGCTATGTTATCGGCTGAAAGAACCCTTTCCACTATGACATCTCCTCGAGCTATAATTTCCCTGATCAGGTGAAAGCACTTAAGAATGTGCTTTGACTTCTGATGAGACATCGGCTCTTTCGATTAGCAATCGCCCCATTATTGTCACACAGCAATGGGACGGGACCAGAGATGCTTTCTACTACACCAAGATCGCCAATGAATTTCTTCATCTGTACTGCTTCCTTAGCGGCTTCAACAATAGCAATATACTCAGCTTCTGTTGTCGAATCAGCAGTGGTTTCTCACTTGGAACTTTTCCATCTCACTGCTCCCCCGTTGAGTGTAAAAACAAATCCTGATGTTGACTTGATGTCATCCGAATCAAACTGAAAACTCGAGTCAGTATATCCTTGCAGCTTTAAGTCTCCTCCTCCATAGACTAGAAACATATCCTTAGTTCTTCTCAAGTACTTAAGGATACATTTCACAACCTTCCAGTGTTCATCACCTAGATCTGCCTGATGTCTGCTCATAACACTTACAGTATATGCTACATTAGGTCTAGTACATAGCATGGCATACATGATGGAACCTATGGCTGATGCATAGGAAATTTTATCCATCATTGCCCTCTCTTCAGGGGTCCTAAGAGACTTTCCTTTAAAGAGATAAATTACATGTCTCATCGATATGAGACCTCTCTTGGAATTTTCCATGCCAAACCTTTTGACAATGGTTTCTATATACAAGAATTGGGTTAAAGCAAGCATCTTCTTTTATCTATCTCTATAGAACCGTATTCTCAATACGTAAGATGCTTCTCTCAAATCCTTTATGGAAAAGTTCTTTGACAGCTAAATCCTTACTGATGACAACATCCCTACATCATTCCCAATGAGTAGGATGTCGTTAACGTAAAGGACTAGGAATGTGATTGCGCTTCCACTATGTTTCCTTTATACATAAGGCTCATCTTCATTCTTAATGAAGTCATGGGATTTGATCGCCTTATCAAACATTATGTTCCAGCTCTAGGAAGCTTGCTTCGGCCCATAAATGGACCTTTGCAACTTGTATACCATATCTAGAGATTCTTTTGATGTGAGCCCTCTGGTTGTATCATATACACCTCTTCCTCAAGATTTCCATTGAGGAAGGTCGTCTTCACATCTACCTCCCAGATTTCATAATTATGGTATGCGACAATGGCGAGAAGAATTCTGATTGACTTAATCATGGCAACGGGCGAGAAGATCTCATCCTAGTCAATACCTTGCCTTTGACGTTAGCCCTTCGCCACTAATCTTGCCTTATAAGTCTCACTTCGTCCATCTGCATCGATCTTTCTTGTAAAGATCCACTTGCAATCGATGGGTACTATACCCTCGGACAAGTCGACCAAGTTTCAAACTTGGTTGATGTACATGGACTAAATTTCAGAATTCATGGCTTCTTGCCATTTCCCGATCTCTGGACTCTCAATGGCCTCCTGGTAAGTCTTAGGATCATCATCTTCATTATAGAGTATCCTAGAACCTTCTACGTTGATACGTTCCACATATCTTTTAGGTGGTTTAGGTACTCTTTCAGACCTATGAGGTTCATGTGTGTATTTTTGAACAGGTTCAGAAACTAACAGTTCATCTGACGAACCATTGACAGTTTGTGTGTCTGAAATTTCTCCCAGAATTACTTTACTCCCACTGTCCTTTTGGAGAATATAATCTTCTTCCAAAAAGACAAATCTCCTAGCTACAACCACCTTTCGTTCACCATGTTGATAAAAGTAATATCCGTAAGCTTCCTTCGGATATCCCACAAATCTGCATTTGTCAGTTCTGGACTCTATCTTATCTGTATCATGTCTTTTGACATGAACAGGACATCCCCAAACTTTAACATACTTAAGGTCTAATTTTCTCACATTCCATATCTCATATGGAGTGGATGTAACATATTTGTTGGGTACCTTATTCTGGATATACATAGCCGAGCTAAGTGCATATCCCCATAAGGCACCGGTAATTTGGACATGCTCATCATTGATCGCACCATTTCCATCAATGTGCGATTCTCCTTTCTCATACACCATTATTTTGAGATGTATTAGGAGGTGTAAACTGAGAAAGGATACCATTATCCTTTAAGTATTTCGTAAAATATGTACTCAAGTATTCCCCACCACGATCAGATCGGATGGCTTTAATACTCTTTCATGTTTGTTTCTCTACTTAATTCTTAAATTCTCTGAATTTCTCAAAGACTTCTAATTTATACTTCAATAAGTATATGAAACCATACCTTAAGAAATCATTAATGAACGTAATGAAATAGGAGAAACCGCCAATGGCTTGGGTTGACATAGGACCATATACATCAGAATATATTAGTTCCAATATGTCTTTGTCTCTCTCTCCAGTTCCAGTAAATGGAGATTTAAACATTTTACCTATCAAATATGACTCACAGGTTGCATATGATTCATAATCAAATGGATGTAAGTATCCATTTTTATGCAACCTTTGGAGTCTGTTTTCTCCAATGTGGCCTAGCCTACAATGCCAAAGGTAGGCTTTGTTTACTTCATACTTATTTTTTTTAAGAATTTGACCGATATTATAATTATGATGAGACACATTTAATAAGTATAATCCATTGAATAATAAAGCAAAAGCTATTAATTTATTTTTGAAATAAATTGAACAACCATTGTTCCTAATAAATACAGTGTACCCAATTATATCTAAACATGAAATAGAAATAATGTTTCTAATTATGCTAGGTACATAATAGCATTCATCTAATGAAAGTTTGTCTCTGAATGGTAGCTTAAGCTTCACTGTCCTCACAACGAGCACCGCAACTCTTGCGCTGTTACCTAGTCTCAACTCCACCTCGCCGGTCCTCACCTTACGCTTTATTGTCAGCCCCTGCACAGAATTGCAGATATGATAAACACATCAAGTATCTAATACCCATGATGTATAATATCTAATTAACAAGTTTACATATATCATATAGATACCTAAAGCATCCTATTACTTCACAATTCCTTGAGCCTTGTCCTTGAGGTATTCTTTGCAAATCCTCTTCGAGTGGCCCTTCTGATGACAGTAGAAGCATTCACCCTTCCAAGCACTTTTGCCCTTATCCTTCTTGGCAACTTTAGGCTTTTTCTGATTCATGCATTTACCTTTCCTAAAGACTTAGACTGTCAATCTCTTTCGGCTGGTCCTACCTGTTAGTCTTAGGTGGCCTACAAGCCAATCTGACTATGTAAATCTCGTTCATTTATTAATAAAATGGCTTTATTTCATTATGTGTAATTCGTATTGCAATCGTCTCATAATGAAGTCCGTGAATATGTGCGATAGTGATCAGATTATGATGAGATCATACTAGTGAGACTGATCACTTAAACACAAATAGTTCTTAGTCGGAGGATATCCGAGAAGGACATCGGTTATCCAGTTAGACGAGTACATATTACTCCTGCTCATACGATGAGGGTGACTGATCTCATAGTCACTTGTGTAGAGACACTAAGGCAAATCTATAGGTGCTCATTAGAGAATGAGTTCACTAAACTGATCCGACTAAATCACTGAATGGTATAGTACCTTACTGTCAACAAGTTTGATTCTATTACCACAGTTGTATGGATGGTCCTCGGACCTGAGACACCAAGGATAACTTGTCGGTGGACTTCTGTATTTTGACCTTGGTTTACGAATCTCTGTTCACGGGATTCTAAACAGCCAAGGGACGGGTGCAGTGGAATACCGTTACAGGGAATTAAGTGTCAATAAGGAATCATTCCCTATCGGTACTTAGAGAGAGAATGCTCTAGGAAGGATGCGCGGAAGTCCCTGGCTAGGGCAGACGATAATATCGGGAAAGAAATTTTCCGATGTTATTCAGCAGCATCCGATCCAAGTGAGTCGACCGGTTAAGGTTTGACAGTACACCATATCCTGAGTTGACTCGAGAGCATTGTACAAATGAAGGATTATATCCACGCGGTAACTATCGACGGGAAGGTTCCAATAGTGGATTGCTTAACCCCAATACCTGCCAGGTTCACGTAGTGTTGCTTGGCACCTAACGTGATCGGAGACCCGACCGAATTTAATGTGCGACATTAATTCAGTTGATTAATTAATTAATATGAGTTATTAATTAATTAATTAAGTCAATGATGAGTCACTAGGCTTAATGGGCCATTAACCGAACTGGTGATTGGGCCTAGAGGGTCACATGCAAATGATTCTCAAGGCGATGGATTAAAAGTGGGTTTTATATTAAACCGGGGGTTTTTATGAAAAACCATGCGGTTAATATAAAATGTAGCGAACGGACTGAGCAGGCCAAGCTGCTGCTCAACACTGGCCCCCTCCTCTTCTCTCCCTCTCTCTCTTTGGCGCCCCAAGCTGGCCCTCTATCGTGGGTCTGCTCCACCGTCTTCTCCGACTCCCGTTCGACGGGAATTCGACCGCGCGCTGCGGCGGTCATTGCGGCGAACGGCGAATCGCTCATGGGCTGTGAGGAACAAGGAACGAGAGGAAATCCACCGCGAGGAGGATCGTGTGGACTTCGCTAGAGGGCGGGCGTCTGCGCGGCTAGCAGTGTCATACCAACGGAACAGTTCGGACGCGGATTCAAATCCACGCGCAGTAATGATTGATTACCCGTTTTAAATCGGTTTTAGTTTATTCGAAACAGAAACAGATCCCAGATATTATTTATTATTCCACTGCGTTTGCGCTCCGGAGAAACTCGAGAACCTAACAGTAGTATCAGAGCCAGTTTCTACTGTTTCTCGTCCTGTTTCGGTCTCTGATTTAATGTTTCCATGTATTATTCCATGCGCAAGTTTGATCTTATCGATGGATCCATATTCATGCAATGAACACAAATTAAAAGAATAATTTTAATTATTTAATTCTGTAAATTTCGAATTTTTTATGAGGTTTAATTTTGTTCTTTGTTGGACGAAGAACCGGGTTTTATTGCGGCTTTGTTCGGGACTCCCAAGCGTTGGGATGGTGGACCGGGACCTCGGATCTTTGGGGAAGGGTCGCCGGTCCTCCATGGGCATGCTGCCGGCACTAGGAATGAGCAGGGTAGCGCCGGCCGGCCACCCCACCTCCTTCTTCCTCCTCGGTTTGATGAAACCAGAAAATGGGGCATGAAAAAAGGGAACCTAAGGGGCTAACCGGCTGGAAGTTAGGCACCGCCGGCATGCCCACCGGGGCCGTCGCCGGCAAGGCCGGACAGCACCAGCATGGCCGGCTCGGTCCCCAGCGACCCCGTGCAACACTAACGCCACCACCATAACCCCCTGTAGGTGCTAGGGCTCGGTTGGGAAGGGGGGGGGGGGGGGGACTATTGGGCCTTCGTGCCCATAATAGACCTGACGGGCCTGACCCGCTGGCTCGTGGCCCAGACCAGCCGGTCCGAGCCAGGTCCAGCAGGGTTTGGACCAGGCCTCCCCTCCATAGGGGCCTGGGTCCGAACCAGGGTCCAATGACCCTATTAATTTGAGTTAATCAAACCTTTTCCCCAAAATTAAACCCCGTTTAAACCCCAATGACCCAAGTAAAATATGATTAGATGTTAAATTTAAAATTCCAAGTGGTTTTAAAATTAAATTTTTTATCTATTATTATTGAATTGGGTTAATTAATGATTTTAAATCTTTTTAATTAATAATTAGTTGCTAATTAATTAGGACTAATTATTAGTTTAACTAGTAAATTAATAATTAATATTAATTTAACTAATTTAAAAGTTAAATTAGTATTTAATAATTATTAGTCTAAGTGTTATATTATTAGTTATTAAATCATCTAATTGTTAATTAATTAGAGTTAGTTATTAATTTAAGTATTAAATTAATAGTTAATTTAAATGACTATTTAGTGTTAAATTAGTAGTCATTGATTAATTAATGTTAATTATTACTTTAAGAATTAAATTCATCATTAACATTAATTATCTAATCTAAGAGTTAGATTAACACTTTTTAGTTAATTAGAGTTAATTGTTAATTTAAGTGTTAAGTTAATGATTAATTTTAAATTAACTAATATAAGAGTTAGATTAAAAGTTATTAATTAATTAGTGTTAATTAATAATTTAAGTGTTAAATTAGTAATTAACATTAATTAACTAATCTAAGAGTTAGATTAGTGGTTAATAATTAATTAGAGTTAACTAATAATTTAAGTGTTAAATTTAATAATTAACTTTAGTGGACTAATATAATATTTAGATTAGTAATTTATTATTAATAGTCTAATTGTTAGATTATTAATATTGTTTAATCTAAATGTTAGATTATTTTAGAAATGTTCTAATTGCATGAAATAATCTGGAAATTATTAATTTAGAGTGTATGTACATATGATGTATGTTTTATATGCTTTTAAATATGATTTAATTGCATGTTAAGATAATAAAATGTGTTTCCAAAATTAAATGTCAATTTTGATTGGAACCTATGCTTTTTGAAAGTCAAAATGATTTATTTTCAAAACTCTTTTGTTTTAACCATGTGATGCGCTTATCATGTGTGGATTGAAAAAAAACACACCGTGGTCATAGATATGCATTTTTTATATTATTCATGTGATGAATGATGTGTGTGGATCGTAGGTGTGTGATTGCATATTTATGAATAGTTAATAAATAGAGGTCTGCGTGCCTCTCTCTCTCTTGTACTCGCCATAAGGCCTTCTTTGAATTATTGTAATTATGATCAAGACAACCGAGGAAGGAGCAAGGACGATCCACAGCTGCAACCAGGAAGGCGATTCGATGGAGATCATTTGCCTTTATGTTTACAGGATTATCTAATATAATTGTTATGTTAGATTGTATATGCGTTTGACTATTGGCTCCAGTCAAACTTACTGTGCTATCCATGACCACACTTGACATGTATGCATTGTTTTTATTTTTTATTATGAATCAAAGCAGATATAGTATGTAGTAAATATATACGATATATTTATATATTATCACTTAGGAGAGACCAAAATAAAAGTTATCTAAAAACCCTCGTTTAAATTCTAAGCCGTAACGTGAGTAGTTAAGAACTTACCGCATGGTCCACCATCGTTATAGTCATAGGATTCGAATTACTTTAGGCAGGTTTATTGTGCTATCCATAAGGCATGTTTAATTGTAAGGAGAGACTATGACTATGGTATTAGATGCCTATTAATCGGGGTAGAGGAACCATGCAACTTTGTTGTGCTATCCATAAGGGCTGCATGTAAATCTATGCTCGTCTCGTAACGAAGGTTAGCTTAGACTAGAATTAATGACTTGTTGTGCTATCTACAAGGCCATTAAATTTGAGTGGATTGAAGATATAATCGGATATTGCAAGGAGTTGCAAGTCTCATGAGATGGGTGCTCTTTGAGTGTATTACAGCTTATTGTGCTATCCACAACGTTGTACTGCATCTCATTAAGATTCTGATCCCTACTAGGAGACTATCGGCGTCTCCCGTTCTGCATAGTCGAGGGTTATACAGTCCGTCGAAAATTAGTGGGAGTTAAAACTTGAATAAAAGATCATATCTTGTTTAATATTTAATAATTGAACATCTGTTAAAATAGATTTTATCTACTGTAGGAAAATATGTCCTCGAATAACCCACTCTGTGGCATACTTGATACCAATCTTTTGACTGACTTGAACTACTCAGATTGGCTCAGAAACCAGAAGAATGTCTTCAGATCTGAACACATTGCCTACGTCCTTGGAGCTGATCCTCCTACTGAACCGGCATTAGATGCCCCTGAGGCAGAGATGATTGCGTACGATAAAAGGTCGAAAGACAAAGATAATGGAGTAGTAAAGGGTGACTACTTCTACTGTAAATAGAATAGTCACTAGAAGAGGAACTGCAAGGAATTCCTCATTGATAAAGCTCATGGGAAAGTAAAGCTATCAGAAGCTTCAGATATCTATATGATAGATATCAACTTGTCAATTAGAGATTCTACATCTTGGGTATTAGATACTGGATATGCTTCTCATATCTGCCATGATGTACAGATGCTGACAAGTAAGCACAAGCTGAGAAAAGGCGAGGTGGAATTGAGGCTAGGAAACGACGCAAAAGTTGTGGCGGTTGCTGTTGGGACAGCAAACCTCAGGCTTCTATCGGGAGACGTCTTATCATTATAAGATTGTTATTATGTTTCTACCATAATAAAGAACATCATATCAATATCTTGTTTGGACAAGATAGGATATAGGTTGACTATTGAGAATAGAAGTTGTTCAATTTACTATGGTAATAAATCAATAGCTTCGGCATCTTTAGTCAATGGTCTATATCTTTTAAATGTTTCTTATTACAATCTTCATATTGATAATGCTCTTAAGAAGAGCAATAATTGTATGAACCAAGCCTACATATGGCATTGTAGACTTGGACACATTGGTGAAAGCAGGCTGCAAAGATTGCACAATTATAGTTATTTAACTGCATTCGATTATGAATCGTTTGCAACATGTGAATCATGCATTATGGGAAAAATGGCAAAATCTCTATTTATTGGACATGGAGAATGTGCCAAGGACATTTTGAAACTAATACATTCAAATGTATGTGGTCCAATGTCCACCCAATCCAAAGGTGGCTTTTCAAACTTCATCACGTTCACCGACGACTTATCAAGATTTGGCTATGTGTACTTAATGAAGTACAAGTCGGAAGCGTTTGAAAAGTTCAGGGAGTTCAAGAATGAGGTAGAGAAGTAGACAGGAAAGAGTATTAAAACTCTTCGATCAAATCGAGGAGGAGAATATTTGAGTACTAATTTCACACAATTCTTAAAGGATAATGGTATTATTTCTCAACTTACCCCTCTATATACACCACAGATGAATGGTGTATCTAAAAGGAGGAATCACACCTTGTTAGACATGGTGCGATCCATGATGAGCTTTTCGGGTTTACCAGTGTCCCTCTAAGGGTATGCTCTAGAGTCAGCAGCATACCTACTGAACAGAGTACCCAGCAAGTCTGTGACCTCTACTCCATATGAGATATGGAAAGGCAGGAAACCAAAAATTAAACATGTTAAAGTCTGGGGTTGTCCTACTCATGTAAAGAGGCATGATCCAGACAAGCTAGAATCATGAACTGATAAATGCAGGTTTGTAGGATATCCAAAGGAAACCTTTGGATCTATTTTTACTATCCTGGTGAACAAAAAGTGTCTGTCGCCAGGAAAGCTGTCTTCTTGGAAGAAGAATACCTTCTCTAAGAGGACAGTGGGAGTAAAATAGTACTGAAAGAGGTTCCCGATCTTTAAATAGATGCGATATCATCAGATGAGATATCAATTCCTGAATATGTTCAGGTATACAGATGATCCTCACAAATTTGGTAGAACACCTAACTACCCGAACGATATGTGGGACATATCGATGAAGGTAAGTCTAAGGTAGAATATAATGAGGATGATGATCCTAAATCCTACCAGGAGGCCATAGAAGGCCCAAAAGCCGGGAAATGGCGAGAAGCTATGAGCTCAGAAATCCAGTCCATGTACACCAACCAAGTTTCGAACTTAGAGGACTTGCCTGAGGATATTGTACCCCTTGGATGCAAGTGGATCTTTAAGAGAAAGATCGGTGCTGATGGACGGATCGACACTTGTAATGCAAGGTTGGTGGCAAAGGAATATCGTCAAAGGCAAGGAATTGACTATGACGAGACTTTCTCACCAGTTGCCATGATAAAGTTGATCAAAGTTCTACTCGTCATAGCTGCACACTTTGACTTTGAGATCTGACATATGGATGTGAAGACTGCCTTCCTCAACGGTAACCTTGAGGAAAACAAGTATATGATACAACCTGAAGGTTTCACATCTAAAGAGTTTCCAGATAAAGTGTGCAAACTTCAGAAGTCCATTTATGGACTGAAGCAAGCTTCCCAAAGCTGGAACATAAGATTTGACGAGGCTGTCAAGTCTCATGACTTCATTAAGAATGAAGATGAGCCTTGTGTGTACAAGAAGATCAATGGGAGTTCAGTCACCTTCTTAGTTCTTTACGTAGATGACATCCTACTCATTGGAATAATGTAGCTATGATGTCATCAGTAAAGATCTCGCTGTCGAAAAACTTCTCCATGAAGGATTTGTAAGAAGCATCCTATGTATTAGGAATACGGATCTATACAGATAAATCAAAGAGGATGCTTGGAAGACCTAATACATGTATATAGATACCATCGTCAAAAGATTTGACATAGAAAATTCCCAGAGAGGTCTCATACCGATGAGACACAGAATTTATCTCTCAAAGGAGCAGTCTCCTAAGACTCCTAATGAGAGGGCATTCATAGATAAAGTACCCTATGCCTCTGCCATAGGATCTATGATGTATGTCATGCTATGTACACGGCCTAATGTTGCCTATGCTCTAAGTGTTACGAGCAGATTTCAGGCTGATACAGGCGAAGAGCACTGGAAGGCAGTGAAATGTATCCTTAAGTACTTAAAAAGAACTAAGGATATGTTTCTTGTCTATGGAAGAGGTGACTTGAAACTACGAGGCTTTACTGACTCGAGTTTCCAGTCAAATCCCAATGATAGCAAGTCTACATCTGGATTTGTGTTTACTTTAAACGGAGGCTCAGTGTGCTAGAAGAGTTCCAAGCAAGAAACCACTGCAGATTCAACGATTGAAGCTGAGTACATCGCTGCAGCTGAAGCCACTAAGGAAACAGTGTGGTTGAAGAAATTCATCACCGACCTCGGCGTAGTTCCCAGCATCTCTGAACCTATTCCGTTGTTATGCGACAACAATGGAGCCATTGCGCAAACGAAAGAGCCGCGGTCTAATCAGAAATCGAAGCATATTCTGAAGCGCTTTCATCTAATCAGAGAGATTATTTTCAAAGGAGATGTAGTGGTGGAAAGAGTTCCATCTGCTGATAATATAGCAGATCAACTTACAAATCCACTTGCTCAAAATATGTTTGAGCGTCACCTAGAGTCTATAAGTTTAGTGCATAAAGGTGATTGGCTTTAGTCCAAGTGGGAGATTGTTAGTCTTAGGTGGCCTACAAGCCAATCTGACTATATAAATCTCATTCATTTATTAATAAAGTAGCATTATTTTATTATGTGTAATTCGTATTGTTATCGTCTCATAATGAAGTCCGTGAATATGTGCGATAGTGATCAAACTATGATGAGATCATACTAGTGAGACTGATCACTTAAACACACATGTTCTTAATAGTTCCTAGTCGGAGGATATCCGAAAAGAACATCGGATATCCCGTTAGACTAGTACATATTACTCCTACTCATACGATGAGGGTGACTAATCTCATAGTCACTTGTGTGGAGACACTAAGGCGAATCTATAGGTGCTCATTAGAGAATGAGTTCACTAAACTAATCCGACTGAATCGCTAGATGGTATAGTACCTCACTGTCAACCAGCTTGATTCTATTGTCGCAGTTGCATGGATGGTCCTCGAACCTGAGACACCAAGGACACCTTGTTGGTGGACTTCTATACTTTGACCTTACTTTACGAATCTCTATTCACGGGATTCTAAACGGCCAAGGATCGGGTGCAACGGAATACCGCCAAAGGAAATTGAGTGTCAACAAGGAATCATTCGCTCTCGGTGCTTAGAGAGAGAATACTCGAGGAGGGATGCGTGAAAGTCCCTGGCCAGGGCAGACGATAATATCGGGAAAGAAGTTTTTCTATATTATTCAGCAGCATCCGATCCAAGTGAGTCGACCGGATAGGGCTTGATAGTACACCATACACAGAGTTGACTCGAGAGCATTATATGAATAAAGGATTATCTCCACGTGGTAACTGTCAACGGGAAGGTTCCAATAGTAGGTTGCTTAACCCAATACCTTCCGGTTCATGCAGTGTTGCTTGACACCCAACAAGATCAGAGGCCCAACCGAATTTAATGTGCGACATTGATTCGATTGATTAATTAATTAATATAAGTTATTAATTAATTAATTAAGTCAGTGAGGAGTCACTGGTCTTAATGGGCCATTAACCGGACTGGTAATTGGGCCTAGAGGGTCATACGCAAATGATTCTCAAGGTGATGGATTAAAAGTTAGTTTTATATTAAATCGGGGGTTTTTATGAAAAACCATGCGGTTAATATAAAATGTAATGAGCAGGTTGAGCAGGCCATGCTGCTGCTCAACCTAGCTGCCCCCTCCGCTCTCCCTCTCTGTCTCTGGCACCCCATGTAAGGATTGAGGTTTCAGATCCGATTATCGGGTCAGTTTCGGGGTCAGATTCCGTAGTTTGGGCCCTGGTGGGGCAGAGACTTAGTTTCTCGACGCGGTTCAAACGGCGTCCATCAATATGGATGTGTTTTAGGCTGTGCCACGTGGGCACCACGTGGGCTGGCCTTGGATCGCGAGAGTACGGCCCCGGTCATATCGTCTGAATGGCGTCTTGCATGGACGACATCATTTAGAGTACAACCCTGGTTTCTCAATGTACGGCCCGGTCTTGTCATCTGAATGACGTCGGGCTTGCACGACATGTTTTACCCAGCTTCTGGTTGACCCCGCGAACCCTCCCTCATTTCCCTCATTCTCTCCTTTCCTCTCTTTCTCTCCTCTTTTCCCTCCGAGCTCCAGCGAGCCACCTCCCCTTCTCCTTGCTTTCCTCTCCTCTTTCCTCTCCTCCCTCCACTTACACTAACCTACCAACTTCCTCCACTGTCACCACCACTTCCTCCGCGACGCACTTCTCTCCGGACGGTGGCCGACGTGCCGGTGGAGTAACGGTGTCCACGGCGGTACCGGCGGCGGGGTGTGGCGAGGCGGGTTGGCGGCTTGGAGCTAGGAGGAGTTCGAGTAACCGGTAGGGTGACGATCCCCGTTGTACTTCGTTTAAAAACCATGTTTTCCCGCTTTGGAGCATGTTTAGGGGTTTTCTTGGGGTGAAAATTCTAATTGCATGTAACGAGAATTTGGGTGTTTTAAGGGGTATTTAGGTTCACCTCCTCATTTTCCACGTTTTTAGTATTTTTACTCGATTTTAGGGAGGAAATACCACCCCTTGGATTGAGAGATGGCGGAGGAAGCACCTGTCTGTGAGGGTTAAATGGCGTCGGGGGACAGCGACGCTTTTAGAAAGGCGGCTTCCACCCGCGACGCGATTTAGCCCAAACAACAGACTCTGTCTCTGGACTAATGAGCGTCCAGGGACAGTGACACCTTTTAAACGGCGACTTGCATGGACGACGCGTTTTAAGTGAAAATCACCCCGTAGCCTGTCTCTGCTTCTGTCGCTATCAGGCGACTAGGGACAGCGACGCCTTTCAAAAGGCGGCTCCATATGACGACGCGTTTTTAGGCCATTTCCGATGCCCATTTTTACATGAACCAGTTTAGGAGGCTTGAATGACGTCGGCCATGGGCGACGCGATTCAAGACATAATCACATTAATTCATGCTATTAACATATCTTTACACTGTTAGATAGTTTGGTTAAATGCATGCTTGAAATCGTACTCGAGGATGAAGATTTTTACGTGATCGGATCGCACGGTGTTGTGTTTCGTGCGACCGTGGACCTAGAGTGACAGTTGTAGCGCTTAGGCACCCTGTGTCGGTGTGGGAGGGACACAGCGCCGGTGTGGGAGTGGTAGGGTGACGCCTAGAGAGAGGGTCACCTGGTGTACCCCGGGATTAGCTAGTACCGATGTAGGAGTGGTACCTTTGGAGTGTCACTCGTGCTGGGAGAAGCAAAAACCACCTAGAGCCAGTTGGGCCGGAGTAGCTAGCATGCTATCCGAGGGGTTACTGTTTGGTCTCAACGGGTCGGTGTTTCCCGCGTTCGGCCGTGTGGTTGGCGTGTTTTGCCAAGACGCTGGTTGTAGGATCCTTGGTAGAATGGTTTCAGAGTTGTGCATGTTACATTTCGAATGCATGTGTTTTTATATCGAAATTTAGGAATTGTGTTTACTGCTTTACTTGCTTAATTTACGTATATTTCTGTTGCTGCACTTGTGGGTCTGTGAGTGGGCAGTGGGGATCGAAGGATCCCTACTGAGTCTTTTCGATGAGACTCACCCCTACGGTTTTCAGATTAGGGTTCCAGGCAAACGTAGCAAGGAGAGTGCTGCCTTAGGTTGCGCGCCCGCAGCCGTTGTTCCGGGGTATGCCCCGACGTAGTTGTTATTTTATTTTCTGGCATGTACGCTTAATTAGTTCTTTTCAGTTGGAGTATGTAATTATTTGTTGTGTCGAGTCGCATTGTAATAATTTTTAATTCTTGCACTTCCTTTTTAGTTCAATGCGATGTGAATGTTTAGCTTAGTTTATTATTTATTTCCCAGACTTATCTAGATCCTGGGTTGGCTCCAAATTAATGATTCAATGCCCATTTAGTAATCGGATCCTCGATTATAGGGTGGCGGGTCGTTACACCCTAGGCCACCCCTCCGCTGTGGGTCTGCTCCGTCGTCTTCTCCGACTCCCGTTCACGGGAATTCAACCACGCGTTGCGGCGGTCGTTGCGGCAAACGGCAAATAGCTTATAGGCTGCGTGGAACGAGGAACAAGAAAAAATCCACCGCGAGGAGGACCGCGTGGACTTCGCTAGAGGTCGGAGATTTGCGCTGCTGGCGGTGTCACACCGACGAAACAGTTCTGACGCGGATTCAAATCCACGCGCGGTAATGATCGATTACCCGTTTTAAATCGGTTTTAGTTTATTCGAAACAGAAAAGGATCACAAATATTATTCATTATTCCACTGCGTTTGCAATCCGGAGAAACCCGAGAACCCAACACTACCAACCATGAGGATTTGGGGCTTTTCCTTTACAAGGTTCCCCTCTACAGTCTTCAGTATATTCAGTAATCCAGCCAAAATTGTCTGGATTTTGTTCATGTTAAAATTAACTATGAATTGAGCATATGATTGTGGAAGGGAAGATAACACAAGGTCGGTATACATCTCCTTAGGAAGTGGGACCCCAAGAGCATACAGCCTCTCCACCCATTCTATCATCTTCAGCACATAAGTTTGCGCTGAAGATCCCTCTGCCATCTGAGCCTTGAACAGATTCTTAAATATCTCATATCTTTCGATTCTGCTCTGCTCACCAAATAGCTCCTTCAAATAGAGTATGATGGATCTAGCATCCATCTCCTCATACTGCCTCTGCAATTCATTGCTCATAGAGGCTAGCATGTAGCATTGAGCCATGGTGGAATCTTCCTTTCATTTCTCATATGTCATCATGTCCTCCTTAGGGGCATATAATGATGGTTCATTAGTAGGATCTGTTGGGTTTTCTCGGTTTCTCCGGATCGCTCACGCAGCGGAAAAATAAAATTATTTACAGCGATCCGTTCCCGTTTCGGAGACTAAAATACGATAATCTAATTATCGAAATTCTCACCGTGTGCGGATTCGAATCCGCAGCCGTTCGGTTCCGTCGGTGTGACACCGCAAGCCGCGCAAGCGCCCGGCCTCTAGCGAAGTCCACGCGATCCTCCCCGCGACGGATATCCTCGAGTTCGTCGTTCTTCGCAGCCCGCGAAGCCTCCGCTGGTCGCCGCAATGATCGCCGCAGTGCGCGGACGATTTCCCATCGAACGGGATTCGGAAAAGCGGCGGGACAGATCTGGATCTGCCTGGACGCCAGAGGGAGACAGAAACTGAGGAGGGGCGGCCAGGGTTAGCAGCAGCTTGGCCTGCTCAGCCCGTTCGCTAAGTTTTATACTAACCGTGCGGTTTTTCACAAAAACCCCCGGTTTATATAAAACCCACTTATTTATCCATCGCCTTGATAATCATGTGCGTGTGACCCTCTAGGCCCAAGTACCAGTCCAGTTAATGGCCCAACAAGCCCAATGACTCCTCACTGGCTTTATTAATTAATTAATAACCCTTTATTAATCAATTAATCAATCGAATTGATGTCGCACATCGAATTCGACCGGGCCTCCGATCACGTTGGGTGCCAAGCAACACCGCGTGAACCCGGAAGGTATTTGGGGTTAAGTAACCCACTCTTGGAACCTTTCCGTCGACAGTTACCGCGTGGATATAATCCTTCATTCGTACAATGCTCTCGAGTCAACTCAGGGTATGGCGAGCTGTCAAACCCTAACCGGTCGACTCACTTGGATTGGATGCCGCTGATGAATATCGGAAAACTCCTTTCCCGATATTATCGTCCGCCCTGGCCAGGGACTTTCGCGTATCCTTCCTAGAGCATTCTCTCTCTAAGTACCGAGAGCGAATGATTCCTTATTGACACACAATTCCCTTCGACGGTATTCCGCTGTACCCAATCCTTGGCGTATTAGAATCCCGTGGCTAAAGATTCGTAGACCAAGGTCAAAGTACAGAAGTCCACCGCCAAGGTGTCCTTGGTGTCTCAGGTCCGAGGACCATCCACGCAACTGCGACAATAGAATCAAGCTGGTTGATAGTGAGGTACAATACCATCCAGTGATTCAGTCGGATCAGTTCAGTGAACTCATTCTCCAATGAGCACCTACATATTCGCCTTAGTGTCTCCACACAAGTGACTTATGAGACCAGTCACCCTCATCATATGAGCAGGAGTAATCTGTACTAGTCTAACCGGATATCCGATGTCCTTCTCGGATATCCTCCGACTAGGAACGATTAAAAATATGTGTGTTTAAGTGATCAGTCTCATTAGTATGATCTCATCATAATTTGATCACCATAGCACATATTTACGGACTTCATTATGAAACGATAATTAACGCAATTTACACATAATGAATATTATGCCATTTTATTAATAATGAACGAGATTTACATTGTTAGATTGGCTTGTAGGCCACCTAAACTAACAATCTCCCACTTGGACTAAAGCCAATCACCTTTATACAATAAGCCCATAGACTCTAGGTGACGCTCAAACACAATTTGAGCCAACGGCTTTGTCAGTGGATCTGCTACATTGTCGACTGATGGAACTCTTTCCACTACTACATCTCCTCTTGATATGATCTCTCTGATAAGGTGAAAGCACCTCAGAATATGCTTCGATTTCTGATGAGACCGTGGCTCTTTCGCTTGCGCAATCGCTCCATTGTTGTCGCACAACAGTGGAACAGGCTCAGAGATGCTGGGAACTACGCCGAGGTCGGTGATGAATTTCTTCAACCACACTGCTTCCTTGGCGGCTTCAGCTGCAGCGATGTACTCAGCTTCAGTCGTCGAATCTGCAGTGGTTACCTGCTTGGAACTCTTCTAGCACACTGCCCCTCCGTTCAATGTAAACACGAATCCAGATGTTGACTTGCTATCATCTGGATCCGACTGGAAACTCGAGTCAGTAAAGCCTCGCAGTTTCAAGTCACCTCCTCCATAGACAAGAAACACATCCTTAGTTCTTCTCAAGTACTTAAGGATGCATTTCACTGCCTTCCAGTGCTCTTCGCATGGATCAGCCTGAAATCTGCTCGTAACACTTAGAGCAAATGCAACGTCAGGTCGTGTACATAGCATGGCATACATGATAGATCCTATGGCAGAGGCATAGGGTATTCTATCCATGAATGCCCTCTCATCAGGAGTCTTAGGAGACTGTTCTTTTGAGAGATTAATTCCATGTCTCATCGGTATGAAACCTCTCTTGGAATTTTCCATGCCAAACCTTTTGACTATGGTATCTATGTACAAGGATTGGGTCATTCCAAGCATCCTCTTTGATCTATCTCTATAGATCCGTATTCCCAATACGTAGGATGCTTCTCCCAAATCCTTCATGGAGAAGTTTTTCGACAGCCAGACCTTTACTGATGACATCATAGCTACATCATTCCCAATGAGTAGTATGTCATCTACGTAAAGAACTAGAAAAGTGACTGCACTCCCACTGGTCTTCTTGTACACACAAGGCTCATCTTCATTCTTAATGAAGTTATAAGACTTGACAGCCTCGTCAAATCTTATGTTCCAGCTCTGGGAAGCTTGCTTCAGTCCATAAATAGACCTTTGAAGCTTGCACACTTTATCTGGAGATTCTTTGGATGTGAAACCTTCTGGTTGTATCATATACACCTCCTCCTCAAGATTACCATTGAGGAAGGCAGTCTTCACATCCATCTGCCAGATTTCATGATCAAAATGTGCAGCAATGGCGAGCAGAACTCTGATCGACTTTATCATGGCAACTGGTGAGAAAGTCTCGTCATAGTCAATTCCTTGCCTTTGACGATATCCCTTTGCCACCAACCTTGCCTTATAAGTGTCGATCCGTCCATCAGCACCGATCTTTCTTTTAAAGATCCACTTGCAACCGATGGGTACAATACCCTCGGGCAAGTCCTCCAAGTTCCAAACTTGGTTGGTGTACATGGACTGGATTTCTGAGTTCATGGCTTCTCGCCATTTCCCGGCTTCTGGGCCTTCTATGGCCTCCTGGTAGGTTTTAGGATCGTCATCCTCATTATATTGTACCTTAGACTCACCTTCAGCGATATGTCCCACATATCGTTCGGGTAGTCTAGGTACTCTACCAGATCTACGAGGCTCATCTGTGTGTACCTGAACAGATTCAGGAACTGATATCTCATCTGATGATAATGCAGCTGTTTGGGGATCTGGAACCTCTTCCAGTACTATTTTACTCCCAATGTCCTCCTGGAGAAGGTATTCCTCTTCCAGGAAGACAGCTTTCCTGGCGACAAACACCTTTTGTTCATCAGGATGGTAAAAATAGTATCCAAAGGTTTCCTTTGGATATCCCACAAACCTACATTTATCAGTTCGTGATTCCAACTTGTCTGGATCATGCCTCTTTACATGAGCAGGACAACCCCAGACTTTAACATGTTTAAATTCTGGTTTTCTGCCTTTCCATATCTCATATGGAGTAGAGGCCACAGACTTGCTGGGTACTCTGTTCAGTAGGTATGCTGCTGACTCTAGAGCATACCCCCAGAGGGACACTGGTAATCTTGAAAAGCTCATCATGGATCGCACCATGTCCAGCAAGGTGCGATTCCTCCTTTCTGATACACCATTCATCTGTGGTGTATATGGAGGGGTTAGCTGAGAAAGGATACCATTATCCTTTAAGAATTGTGTGAAATTAGTACTCAAGTATTCTCCTCCTCGATCTGATCGAAGAGCTTTAATACTCTTTCCTAACTGCTTCTCTACTTCATTCTTGAACTCCTTGAACTTCTCAAACGCTTCCGACTTGTACTTCATTAAGTACACATAGCCGAATCTTGAGAAGTCATCGGTGAACGTGATGAAGTAAGAAAAGCCACCTTTGGCTTGGGTAGACATGGGACCACATACATCCGAATGTATCAGTTCCAGAATGTCCTTAGCACGTTCTCCATGTCCACTAAATGGAGATTTTGCCATATTTCCCATAAGGCAGGATTCACATGTTGCAAACGATTCATAATCGAATGATGTTAAGTAACCATGCTTGTGCAACTTTTGCAACCTGCTTTCGCCAATGTGCCCAAGTCTACAATGCCATATGTAGGCCTGGTTCACACAATTCTTGCTCTTCTTAAGAGCATTATCAATCTGAAGATTGTAATGAGAAACATCTAATAGATATAGACCGTTGACTAAAGATGCCGAAGCTATTGATTTATTACCATAATAAATCGAACAACTTCTATTCTCAATTGTCAACCTATATCCTATCTTGTCCAAACAAGATATTGATATGATGTTCTTTATTATGCTAGGAACTTAATAACAATCTTCCAATAGTAAGGTGTCTCCCGATGGAAGCATGAGGTTTGCTGTCCCAACAGCAATCGCCGCAACTTTTGCGCCGTTTCCTAGCCTCAATTCCACCTCACCTTGTCTCAGCTTGCGCTTACTTGTCAGCAACTGCACATCATGGCAGATATGAGAAGCACATCCGGTATCCAATACCCAAGATGTGGAATCTCTAACTGACAAGTTGATATCTATCATATAGATATCTGAAGCTTCACACAGCTTCACTCTTCCATGAGCTTTATCATCAAGGAACTCCTTGCAGTTCCTCTTCCAGTGACCATACTGCTTATAGTGGAAGCAGTCACCCTTCACTACTCTTTTACCTTTGTCCTTCGATCCTTTATCGTTAGCTGTCATCTCTGCTTCAGGGGCATCTAATGCCGATTCAGCAAGAGGATCAGCTCTAGGGACAAAGTTATTGCGTTCAGATCTGAAGACATTCTTCAGGCTTCTGAACCAATCCGAGTAGATCAAGTAAGTCAAAATGGCATCAAGTATGCCACGGAGTGGGTTATTCGACGACATAGTTCCTACAGGAGATAAGTAAAATCTATTTAGCAGATGTTCAATTATTAAAGTTTAAAACAAGACAAGGTCTTTTGTTCAAGTTTAACTCCCACTAATTTTTGACGGACTGTATAACCCTCAGTTATACAGAACGGGAGACGCCGACAGTCTCCTAGTGAGGATCAGAATCTCAATGACTTGCACTACAGCCTTGTGGATAGCACAACAAACTGTAATACAATCAGAGAGCACCCAACTCATGGGACTTGCAACTCCTTGCAATATCTGATCATAGCTTCGGTCCCCAGAGATTTAATGGCCTTGTGGATAGCACAACAAACCACTAATTCTGGTCTAAGCTAACCATCATTACGCGACGAGCATAGATTTGCATGCAGCCCTTGTGGATAGCACAACAAAGCTACATGGTTCCTCTACCCCGATCTATAGGCATCTAATGCCATAGCCACAGTTTCTCCTCCCAATTAAGCAGGCCTTGTGGATAGCACAACAAACCTGCCTAAAGTGATTTGAATCCTATGACTATAACGATGGTGGACCACGCGGTAAGTTCTCAACTACTCGCGTTACGGCTTAGAGTTTATCTGAGGGTATTTAGATAACTTTTATCTTGGTCTCTCCTAGGTGATAGTATAAATATATCGTATATATTTACTAAATACTATAACCTGATTTGATTCATAATCAAAAGAACAACAATGCATCTCATACATGTCTTTAGTGTGGTCATGGATAGCACAGTAGGTTTGACTGGAGCCAACAGTCAAACGCACACACATTCTAATCATAACAATTATATTAGATGACCTGCAAACACATAGGCAAGAGATCTCCATCCTTTCGCCTTCCTGGTTGCAGCTGTGGATCGTCCTCGCTCTTTCCTCGGTTGCCTCGATCATATTACATTAATTCTAGAATTAACAGGTAAAAAATGAAGAAGGCCTTATGGCGAGTACAAGAGAGAGAGGGAGGTAGAAATACATCGGAGTATGAGGGAGAGAGGTGCGCAGACCTCTATTTATTAACAATTAATAAAACATCATACATCCACGATCCACACAAATACATCATTCATCACATGAACAATTAAAAGTGCATATCCATGACCACGGTGTGTTTTAGACATCCCACACATGATTCAGCGCATCACATGGCTAAAACAAATGAGTTTTCAAAATAAATAATTTTGGCTTTCAAAAAGCTGGGATCCAATCAAAATTGGCATTTGAATTTCGAAAACTCATTTAATTAACTTAACATGCAATTAAATCTAATTTAAAAGCATTAAACACACATCACATGCGCACACACTCCAAATTAATAATTCCAGATTATTCCATGCGAATTAGAACATTTCTAATAATCTAACACTTAGATTAAACCCCACTAATAATCTAACAATTAGACTATTATAAAGACTAATCTAACCCTTAGATTAATCCAACCAAGTTAATTAATAATCTAACACTTAAATTAATAATCAACCAAATTAATTATTAACTACTAATCTAATACTTAGATTAGTCAATCAATGTTAATTATTAATTTAACATTTAAACCAATGATTAACACCAATCAGTTAAAAATTAATAATTCTAACTCTTAGAATAGTTAATTAAGATTAATTATTAATTTAACACTTAAATTAACAATTAAATCTAATTAACTGATAACTACTAATTTAACAATTAAATTAGTCAATTAAAATTAATTATTAATTTAACATTTAAATTAATAAGTAACTCTAATTATTAATTAACAATTAGATGCATTAATAACTAATAATCTAACAATTAGATTAATAATTATTAACTACTAAGTTTAACTCTTAAAATTAGACAACTTGAGTTAATTATTAAATTAACACTTAAGTTAATAATTAACCCTAATTTTAAGAACGAATTGTTAATTAATTAATGATTCAATAATGATGCAAGATCATAAATAAGCCCAAATTGAATATCAAAACACTTTTGAACCCTTTTAAAATCAAAATCAAATTTTAATTTAATTTTAAATGGGCAATAGGGGAATTAAACAAGAAAATAGGGGTGGAGTTGGCTCAGCCGGATGGACTGAGCCCTGGGCTCGGGCCCTGGCCGAGCCAGGGCTCGGACCAGGGGCGCCAGGCCCAGGCCTGGCACTTGGCCTGGCTCGGCCAGGCCCTGGACCCGGCCCGTCCGGTCCGACCGGCTCGGGACCGGGCCCAGGGGCGGTTCAGCGCCTGAACCCATCACCCCCAACATGCAGAAACACTAGATGCAGGTAACCTGCGGCTGGGAGGATACGGCGCCGCCGCCGGCCGGCCCCCGACGTCGACTGGCACCAGCCGGCGATGCCCCCGGCGCCGGCGGCGTGTCCGGCGCCGGCATGGCCGCCGGCGGGCCCCCGGAAGCTGGAAACCGAGCCCCTAAAGCAACCTTAAAATTCTGGTTTTGCAGGATTTAAATCCGATTTGGGGCTAGATTTTTGCAGCTCTCCAAGGCCATTCCAGCGCCGGAAAAATACCGGATGTTGAGTGGTGACTATCACCAGTTGATCCGGAGTCTCGGCCGGCCATCCCAACAATTGGGAAGCCGATTCAAGCCGCCGTAAAGTCGCCGTTCTTCGTCTCACGAAGAACACGAAAAACCCCCAAAATAATCTCGAAAAATCACGGAAAAATAATCAAATTATTTGTGTTCATCTCATGAACACTAATCCGTCATTTTAATCGGATTAAACACATGGAATAACTCAAGAAAACTCAATTTCGGAAACCGAAACGGGACGAGAAACAGTGGAACCTGGCTCTGATACCACTGTTGGGTTTTCTCGGTTTCTCCGGATCGCTCACCAGCGGAAAAATAAAATTATTTACAGGGATCCGTTCCCGTTTCGGAGACTAAAATACGATAATCTAATTATCGAAATTCTCACCGTGTGCGGATTCGAATCCGCAGCCGTTCGGTTCCGTCGGTGTGACACCGCAAGCCGCGCAAGCGCCCGGCCTCTAGCGAAGTCCACGCGATCCTCCCCGCGACGGATATCCTCGAGTTCGTCGTTCTTCGCAGCCCGCGAAGCCTCCGCTAGTCGCCGCAATGATCGCCGCAGTGCGCGGACGATTTCCCGTCGAACGGGATTCGGAAAAGCGGCGGGACAGATCTGGATCTGCCTGGACGCCAGAGGGAGACAGAAACTGAGGAGGGGCGGCCAGGGTTAGCAGCAGCTTGGCCTGCTCAGCCCGTTCGCTATGTTTTATACTAACCGCGCGGTTTTTCACAAAAACCCCCGGTTTATATAAAACCCACTTATTTATCCATCGCCTTGATAATCATGTGCGTGTGACCCTCTAGGCCCAAGTACCAGTCCAGTTAATGGCCCAACAAGCCCAATGACTCCTCACTGGCTTTATTAATTAATTAATAACCCTTTATTAATCAATTAATCAATCGAATTGATGTCGCACATCGAATTCGACCGGGCCTCCGATCACATTGGGTGCCAAGCAACACCGCGTGAACCCGGAAGGTATTTGGGGTTAAGTAACCCACTCTTGGAACCTTTCCGTCGACAGTTACCGCGTGGATATAATCCTTCATTCGTACAATGCTCTCGAGTCAACTCAGGGTATGGCGAGCTGTCAAACCCTAACCGGTCGACTCACTTGGATTGGATGCCGCTGATGAATATCGGAAAACTCCTTTCCCGATATTATCGTCCGCCCTGGCCAGGGACTTTCGCGTATCCTTCCTAGAGCATTCTCTCTCTAAGTACCGAGAGCGAATGATTCCTTATTGACACACAATTCCCTTCGACGGTATTCCGCTGTACCCAATCCTTGGCGTATTAGAATCCCGTGGCTAGAGATTCGTAGACCAAGGTCAAAGTACAGAAGTCCACCGCCAAGGTGTCCTTGGTGTCTCAGGTCCGAGGACCATCCACGCAACTGCGACAATAGAATCAAGCTGGTTGACAGTGAGGTACAATACCATCCAGCGATTCAGTCGGATCAGTTCAGTGAACTCATTCTCCAATGAGCACCTACATATTCGCCTTAGTGTCTCCACACAAGTTGTAAGGACTGAGGCTTTCGGGTCCGGTTTTCGGGGTTGGACCATATAGTTCAGGCTCCAGTGGGGCTGAGACTCTGGTCGGATTCGCGTCGAGCGGGCTCGACGCGGTTTAAACGGCGTCCAGCTATACTGACGCGTTTTATCCTGTGCCACGTGGGCTGGCTTTGGGTCGCGTGAGTACGGCCCTGACATGTCGTCTGAACGGCGTCTGCGAGGCACGACGCCTTTCAGACTGCGACTCTGGGTTGTCAGAGTACGGCGCCAGTCTTGTCGACTGAACGGCGTCTTTCATGGAAGACGCGTTTCAGACCTCTGTCAGAGCGTTGCGCAGAGGGTTGTCAGAGCAGCCGTCACATCGACGGATAGGCGTCCGTACATCTCGACGCGTTTCAGCCAGTCTCTGGTTAACCCCGAGAGCCCTCCTTCTTTCTCTCATTTTGCTCCTCCTTCTCTCTTTCTCTCCTTCGTTCCGGCGACCCTGACATCGACCCTTCGTCCTTCCCTCCACTCCAACACTTCCCTACCTCTCACCTCTACCACCACCACTTCCTTCGCGGCGTTCCATTCTCCGGACGGCGGCCGACGTCCCGGTGGAGTGGCGGCGTCCTCGAGGGTACCGGCGGCGGTCTACGGTGCGGCGGGTCGGAGGCACGGAGCTTGGAGGAGTTCAAGAACCGGTAGGGTGACGGTTCTCTCAGTGTTGTGTTCTAAATCATGTTTTTCTCCGTTTTAAAGCATGCTATGGACCGATGGTTTTGGGGTAGAATCAGCATGTTAGGGGGTTTTTCCTTGATGGGAATGGGAGTTTCTGTGATGTGAATTATGGATACTTTGGTTGCCCTCTTTCCCCCTCTGTTTTTGGGGCTTTTTCGGGGTATTTGGGGCTATGGGAGGATCCCTCGGATCGAACCAGGGAACCAGGTTTCTGGCTCTAAACGGCGTCGTGCCTGGTCGACGCCTTTTAAAAGGACGTCGGGGCAGTACGACGCGTTTTAGGGGCAGAAACCTCCCCTGTTCGAGGTTTATCAGGCTAGGGGTTCTGGCGCTAAATGACGTCATGGGTGGTCGACGCCTTTCAGAAGGACGTCGAGCCACCATGACGCCATTTAGGCAGAAAATCACCCCGATAACGGGACTCAGTTTGAGGATTATGGGACTAAAAGACGTCATGGGTGGGCGACGCTTTTTGAATAGCGTCGAGACACCATGACGCCTTTTAGAGCAGTAATCCTTCCATTGTTGTTTTCTCGAATTCCTGGTTTTTCAGCGTGAACGGCGTCCGAGGATGTTGACGCCTTTTAAAAGGCGACCACTGGGGTCGACGCCTTTTAGGCCAGATTCTGAGGCCGGTATTTTCTGAACCAGTTTAGGGTGCTTGAATGGCGTCGGCCTCGGGCGACGCGATTCAAGACAGAACAACACTAATTCATGCCAGTAAAATGTGTTTACACTGCTAGATAGTCGGTTAATGCATACTGTTAGCTTATTCGATGTACTGAACTCTTCGTGACCGGATGATACTGCGTGGGGTGTCGTGCGACCGTGGACTTCTTCCGTGACCGGATCGCACCGTGCCGTGTTTCTGTTTCGGTGGACCTAGAGTGACAGCTGTTGTAGCGTTCTACACCCTGTGTCGGTGCGGAGAGACACAGCGCTGACGGGAGCAGTGGCGGGGTGACGCCTAGTAGAGAGGGTCACCTGGTGAACCCCGGGGTTAGCTAGCTTGTACCGGTGTCGGAGTGGTACCTTCTGGAGTGTCACCTCGTGCTGGGGGAAGGAGTAACCACCTGAGCCAGTTGGGCCGGAGTAGCCAGCGTGCTCTCCGAGGGGTTACTGTTTGGTCTCAGCGGGTCTGTGTGTGCTGGGGGAAGGAGTAGCTGCCGAGGTAGCCTGCGGGCCATCCGAGGGGTTACTGTTTGGTCTCAGCGGGTCGGTGTTTCCCACTTTCGGTGACGTGGTTGACGTGTTCTACCGAGACATGAGTTGTAGGCTCCTTGATAGAATGATTTGAGAAATATGCACGTGAGTTATTCTTTGAATGCATGTGATTCTTATTGAGATATAGGCATGGAAATTATTGTCTCTTCATGGTTATTTTATCCCTGCTGTACTTTCCTTTTGTGGGTGTGTGTGTGTGGGCTGTGGGGATCGAAGGATCCCTACTGAGTCTTTTCGTTGAGACTCACCCCTGCGGCTTCCAGGTGAGGACTCCAGGCAGACCTAGCGAGGGTTGTGCGGCTGAGTGCTGAGCGTCGTCGACTGTTGTTCCGGGGTATGCCCCGATGTAGTTGTTATCTTTATTTCTGGCCTGTATGTATAATCATTTCTTTTCTGTTGGAGTATGTAATCATTTGCTGTGTCGAGTCGCATTGTAATAACTTTTAATTTCTGCACTTTCCTTTCAATTCAATGCGATGTGAATGTTTAGCTTAGTTGATTATTTATTTCCCAGACTTACTCGGATCCTGGTTTGGTTACAAGTTAATGATTCGGTACCCATTTAGTAATCGGATCCCCGATTATAGGGTGGCGGGTCGTTACACAAGTGACTTATGAGACCAGTCACCCTCATCATATGAGCAGGAGTAATCTGTACTAGTCTAACCAGATATCCGATGTCCTTCTCGGATATCCTCCGACTAGGAACGATTAAGAATATGTGTGTTTAAGTGTTCAGTCTCATTAGTATGATGTCATCATAATCTGATCACCATAGCACATATTCACGGACTTCATTATGAAACGATAATTAACGCAATTTACACATAATGAATATTATGCCATTTTATTAATAATGAACAAGATTTACATTGTTAGATTGGCTTGTAGGCCACCTAAACTAACAGGTCCATCATTCAAGACGTGCGCAATTTGCTCAGACTTGAGGACAATCTTTAGGTTCCTGAGCCAGTCTAAGTAGTTCGGGCCTGTCAAACGGTTGACATCCAATATGCGTCACAACAGGTTATAGTGTGACATTTTAGCCTACAGGAAATAATAAATTTTAATTAGCAAAAATTTAATTATTAATAAAATGCAAGATTTGGACTTTACAATCTAGTTTTAATCCCACTAATTTTTGTCAAACTGTATAACCTTCAGATATACAGAACGGGAGACGTCGACTGTCTCCTAGTGGGGATCAGAATCTCCAAGTATCATAGTATTACCTTGAGTAAACACATAGTATCATACTGCTATCTTAGAGCAACCATCTCATGGTAATTGCAACTCCTTGCAATATCCGATCTTATTTCGGCTCCCAGGTTATTAATGGTCCCAGGTAAACACAGTAGACCATTATGCCTAGTCTAAGCTTTACCATCAATACGTGACAGAGTAAAGTAGAAATATAGCTCCCGGGTAAACGCAAGGATAGCTATATCGTTCCTTTATTCCAATCTCAAGACATCTAATGCCATAGTTAATAGTCCTTTCATCAGATAATGGCAAATATCAAATAAACACATAAAATGCCACCATTGAATTAAGTTCTAAAAACTATATTGATGGAGAGCCACGTTGTGCATTCTTAATGACTCGCGCTACGGCTTAGACTTTATAATAAAGGTTTTATTTTATTTATTTTTGTCTCATCCTAGGTGATAATATTTAAATATATCGCACATATTATATATACTAATAACCTAGTAATTTGATTTATAATCAATAGAAATACACGTATCGCATACATGTCATGGTGTGGTCATAGACAGCACTGTGGTTTGACTTAAGCCAGACAGTCAAACACACACACAATATAACATTTATATTATGAGTCTGCAAACTCATAGGCTGAATGAACTCCTTCATTTCCTTCTTGGTTGCAATTGGGGATTGTCATCGCTCCATGCTCGGTTGCCTCAATCAAATTACATAATAAATTCATAATTTACATAATAATTTAAAAGAATCTTTATGGCGACTACATCAAGGAGGGAGGTAGAGATACAATGGAATGTAAGAGAGGGAGAGATACACAGACCTCTGTTTATTAACAATTAATAAACCATACACACCATCGATCCATATCCACATATCATCACAAGAAAATATATCATGTGCTTATCCTTGACCACCATGTAATTTTTTATTATTATTAAACAAACCACACATGAATTAGCACAACACATGGCTAAAGAGTTAAAATTTTCGAAAATATATAATTTGGTTTCATAAACCAGGGACCTAACAAAATTTGGATTTAAATTTTCGAAAAGTTTTTTATTTTCGTTAGCATGCTAATTTAAATCAAATTTAAAAAAGCAAACACATCACATCATATGTGCAAAAACACCAAATTGGCAGATTTATAATATTCCATGCAAGATAAATATTTTTGAAATTAAAGAAATTAATTTAACATTTAAATTAATTATCTTTAACATCACTTAATCTAACAATTAGATTAATAAACTAATTAACAATAATTTTTTAAATATCCCTAGAATAAATAAATCTTTTTGCTAGCCTTTAACAATTATAAAATAGAACTTAATTTACTTATAAAATCTCATTTCATACATAAATTAAATTATGTAATTAAAAATAGTTAAAGCATAGCAAAAAATGGGGAAAAAGGGGGTTTATTGGCCTAGTCAAAGGGGGTCAACAGGCCAGGTGGGTTGGGCCCAGTCCGGCCCCTGGGCCGAGCCCAGCCGACACCTAGCTCGAGCCTAGACTCGCCCCAAGGGGCGGGCCTGGCCTGGGTCGGGCGCCGGACTGGCTCGGGTGCCAGGGCCCGGCCCAGTCCAGCGCCAGACCTCCCCCCCCGCCCGCCCCCCTCCCCCCCCCCCCCACTCGACACAGCTAGGAAACCCTAGCTGCGTTGCAAGGTGAGGAACCCAACCGTTGCCACCCAGCTGCCACCAACCGGCCTACCCCGGAGGCGCTGGCTAGTGGGGACCTGCACTGCGGGAGGCCACCCGGTGGCCAAGGGCTCCGACGACAGCACCGGTGACCCATGGTAGCCAGCGGTCTCCCCCCAAAACCCCCTCCCTATGTGTGTTTTTTTGCAACTCTAGCCCCCCCACCCCTTCAACCAAACGTGCAAGAAGATGGAGAAGGAGAAGGGCCTGGCTGTGGCCTTCTCTGGCATCGGCCGGCGACCCCCCGAGGAGGATCTAAAACCCCGGTGAGCAATCTCCAACCCTTGGGGTGCTCGTAAAGACGCCAATTCGTACCCGTTCTTCGTCAGACGAAGAGTACGAAACACACACAGATAAAATCCGATTTTAATGCAGTAAATTATTGTTAATTAGTCGTGTTCATCCAATGAACATGGCTTATGCAATTAAAATCAAAAAGTTGCATAGAATCAATTATAAAAATGTCAATCTAGAGACCGAAATGGCAAAGAACACAGTGGAACCTAGCTCTGATACCACTATTGGGTTCGTTGTATCGGATCCGAGGGAAACGCAGTAGAAAATAAAATCGGATCCGTGCCATTTTGGATACAAAAATTAAAACGGTAAAATCAGATTTTACCTTACGCGGATTCGAATCCACGTTCTTCGGTTCCGTCAGTGTAATGCCGCAAGCTGCGCAGGTGCCCGGCCTCTAGCGGTATCCACGCGGTCTTCCTCTTGATAGATCGTCCTCGTTTCCTCGCTCGGTGCAGCTTCCATGGATCCCGTCTGGCTACGCGTAATCCTCCGCGACATGCGGTTTCGGAATTCCCGTCGGATGGGATGTGGAGTGGGCGGGAGTCGGAGCTGAGGCTCGGGGGGCCGGCCACAAAGGGGGGCGCCCAAGAGAGAGAGAGGAGAGAGAGGGGGCGGCGGCTAGGTTAGGGTTGTTGGCCCCTAACCT
This sequence comes from Zantedeschia hybrid cultivar, assembly GCA_030544215.1. Lineage (NCBI taxonomy): Eukaryota > Viridiplantae > Streptophyta > Magnoliopsida > Alismatales > Araceae > Zantedeschia > Zantedeschia hybrid cultivar. The sequence goes on from JARZZO010000015.1 coordinate 42,689,658, forward strand.
AGCAGCGATACTTTTAGAATAAGTGGTCTTGCGATTTTTCAGGAAAACCCACACTTATCCGAAACCCCGTCAAAATATCCATCGACTTGAAAACCATTTGTGTGTAACTGTCTAGGCCCAAATACCAATCTAATTAATGGTTCATTAAGTCTAGTAACTCTTTATGGACCCACTGAATTAATTAGTATCCTTATATTAATTAATCAGCCAAATTTAATGTCCCACAATAAATTCGGACGTGCTTCCGATCACGGTGGGTGCCGAGCAACACCGTGTGATCCCCAAAGGCATTGGGGTTTATGCAACCCACTATGGTAATCTTTCCATCATCGGTTACCGTACGGATACAATCCTTTATCCATGCAATGTTCTTAAATCGACTTAAGATATGGTTTACTATTAAACCCTAGCCGGTCGGTTTGTTTGAATCATATGCCGCGAATCTATATCAAATAACTCTTTATCCGATACAGAGTCCACCCTGGCCAAGGACTTAAGCGCATCATTTCTAGAATATTCTCTCCCCTATCCCCGAGAGCGAGTGACCCTATATTGATCACACAATTACCTTCAAAGGCATCTCCCTAAATCCGATCACTTGACTTATAGATAACCCATGGATAGGGATTAGTTAATCAAGGTCAAAGTTTAGAGACCTACCAACAAGGTATCATTGGTGTCTCAGGTCCAAGGATCATCCACGCAACCGTGACAAAAGAATCGAGCTGGTTAACAGTTAGGTAGCCACCATCCAGCGATTCATGGTCGGATCAGTTCAGTGAACTCATTCACCAATGAGCACCTACAGGTCCAGCATAGTGTCTCCACACAAGTGACTTATAGGATCAGTCATCCTCATCATATGAGCAAAAGAAACTTGTACTAGTCTATCAGGATGTTTGATATCCTTCTCAAATATCTTCCAACTAGGAACAATTAAGAACATGTGTTTATAAGTCTTCGGTCCCATAATTATGATCTCATCATAATCCGAAGACCATTGTACACGTTCATGGACTTCATCGTGATACGATAAACAAAGATCGAATTAATTACATAATGAAATTATGTCATTATATTAATAAACTGAATATTACATAGTATCGGGTTCTCCTGTGGACCACCTAATACTAACATACCATGATACCCTAGGTTGACTCGAGAGCATTGTACGGATGAAGGTCTATAGCCACACGGTAATTGATGACGGAAAGGTTCCTTGAGCAGGTTGTTGCACCCTACTAACTTCTGGGGTCATGCGATATTGCTTGACACCCAACTTGATCAGAAGCTCATTCGATAATTATGAGATAATTATTCAGTAAACTAACTAATTAAATATGAGATATTAATTTAATTAGCTTAAGTCAGTAAAGTGTTATTAGACTTTATGGGCTGAAAATAGGACAAGTAATTGGGCCTGGAGGGTCACATGCATAAAGATTCTCCATTGATGGGTCATAAGTGCGGTTTATATTAATTTAGAGTTTTATGAAAAACCACCATAATTAATATAAATATACAATAATAGCCCCCCTTCTCCAGCCGCCTCTCTCTCACTCTCTCTCTCTGTGGTGCGACCAGGCAAGGAGGGGCCCTACTGCTCTGCTTCTACCATTGCCAAATCCCAACAGTCGACAATTTGTCGTACTCATGCCACAGGCATCGTCGCAGAGGAGGAACGCTAGTGAGCTCGCTGAATCGAGTGAGCGAGTGAGGATGAACCTTTAAGAGGAGGATGGCATGGACACCACTAGAGAGCAGACACCCGTATGGCTAGCAACATCACTCTGTCAGAACCATACAGTCACAGATTCAAATCCGCACAAGGTGATGTATGCTCGCTGTCTTTGTTTCTTTCTACTCGAAACGGATTGGGAACAGACAGGACAACTATTCTTCTTTGTATCCCACCCGGATCCTTACAGTGGAATCAGAGCCACGTTCCCACTTTGATATATTTTGGTTTTCCGAATTCGATATCTAGATTAGATTCCATGTTATATTTCGATCTATATTTCTATTTTTGGTTCATGTGATAATAAAAAAACTATTTTTTTAATTCTTTCCATAATGAACGATTCAAAAACGTTCCAGATCGTGATGGGGATTACCGAGTTTTTCACGGATATAGGTTAAGGAGAGGGGCGGCTAGCGACCCCAGCATTGCCAACAACACTATCATCAGCTGCCGCATTCCAAGCCGACCCCAAAAGGGGCGGTGAGGAACAGTGGCAGCAGCCCCCTCCTTCTTCTCTCCCCCTTCTTGTGATGAAGAAGGTGCAGCCAAGGTGCCCCCGACCACCACCGGAGAGACCAACAATGGCAGGGGCATCGCCGATGGCGTCGGCACTGCCAAAGATGGGCACAAGCACCCTACAGGTAGGTGTGAAGACCGTAGGGACCGGAGCCTCCCTCTTGTTGATTCCGTATGTAGGGAAGGAGGCCTCCCTATACATGGCTAGGGCAAAACCCTAGCCCACGTAGGGAGGGGGCGGGGCTGGGTGGCCCAGCCCAGGACTGAGCCAAGACAGGCCGTCACATGTAAGCAAGCCTGGCACTGGTGCCTAGCTAGGCCAGGCTAGGCCCAAAGGGCTATTGGGTTGAGCCCTCCCCTCCTCAATGGGCATTAAATTTAAATTTAACTATTTAAGATTTTAAATTTTAAAATAGTTTTAAAATCTTAGATGATTAAATTTTAGTTTAATGTCCATTCAATTATAGATCGATTTTTTTTATTTTTCAATTAACAAAGCTTTTTGTTGAAAATGTATTTATCCAAGAATTAGATAAATTAAATTGATTTAGAATTGTTCTAAATTTTCGCATGGAATCCTTCTAGAAATTAAGTTCGGATGTGTGCCTATGTGATGTGTTGTTAATGCTTTAAAATTAGATTCAAAAGCATGCTAAAAAATGAGTTTTCAAAAATTTCCAAATTATCTAATTTTGATTGGAACCAAAATTTTGAGAAAATCAAAAATTATATTATTTTCAAAAAATTCAGCCCTTATATGATGTGCACTATCATGTGTGGTGATGATTAAAAGTTAATCGTAGTCATGGGTATGCACTTTAAAACATTTCATCATGTGATGATAGATCTTGTGGATGTGGAATGGTTTGATGATTTAATTAATGGTTAATCATTGAGGCATGTGTGCCTCCCTCTTTGTCATATTCCAAGGCAATTCTACCTCCCTCCTCAATTGTACTCGCCATAAGACTTTCATTATTACAGGTGTATATTTGGATGTGTATCAAATGTTATCCTTTTGTAAATTGAACACGTTGATCGAGGAGCGAGGGATCCACAAGTGCAACCTAGAAGGCCAAGGAGATGAGATCACCCGCCTATGTGTTTGCAGAGGGTTTTGATATAATTGTTATATTAAATAATTTAGTGATAGATTGTATGGCTCCAGTCTAATCACTAAGCTATCCATGACCACATTAAATGACATGTATGTTTGATGTGTGTGTTTTTATTTGATTACGAATCAAATAAAATTACCTAGGTATGGTAAATACCCAACTATCTAATATATTTATTCACTATCATGTAGGATGAGACCAAGATAAAAAATTACTAAAATCCCTCGTTCTAAAAGTCATTGAGAACATACCACATGTACCTCCATCATTATAGTTTTAGAATTGGAATCAGATTGAGCTAAGCTTTTTATGCTATCTACAAGACCTGTCAGACTTTGAGGACATACTAAAGTTATGGCATAATAATGCCTTAAATGGGGTAGAGGCACGGTGTAGCCTTCTTGTGCTATCCACAAGGGATGCATCATAATCTATGCCCGTTAAGTAATGATGGTAATGCTTGAACCAGAAATTAGTGGTTCGTTGTGCTATCCGTAAGGCCATTAATATTCTAGGAGCCTAAGTATGATCAGATCTTGCAAAGAGTTGCAAGTGCTAAGAGTTGACTGCCCTCCAATCATTGTATGATTTGTTGTGTTATCCACAAGGACATATTGCGAGTCATTGAGATTTGGATCCCCACTAGGAGACCATCATCATCTCCCATTTTGTACATCTGAGGCTTGACCAGTCCGGGAGTCAAACTTGATAAAAGTCCATATCTAATTTCAATTAATAATTAAACATCTGTTGATTATTTTATTCACATGTCTCCTATAAGCAAAATTGTCGTCACACAATCCACTTCATGGAATACTAAATGTCACCAGATTGATAGGCCCCTACTACTCTGATTGGCTCATAAACCTAAAATTTGTTCTCAGATCTGAGCAAATTGCATATGTCCTAGAGGATCAGGGACTGACTGAACCGGCATTAGATGCCGCTGAAGAGGATATGATAGCTTATGATAAGTGCAAGGTAGGACTCCACCATGGCCCAATAGTTCACGTTAGCCTCTATAAGCAATGATTTGCAGAGACAACATAAGAAGATGGATGCCATATCCATCTTGCTCCACTTAAAGGAGCTATTTGAGGAGCAGAACAAGATTGAAAGATACGAGATATCAAAGAGCTTGTTCAGAGCTCGAATAGCAAAGGGATCTTCAGTGCAAACTCATGTGATGGAGATGATACAATGGATTGAAAGGTTGGCTATGCTCAAAGTTGAGTTATCTAAGGAAATGTGCACTGACCTTGTTCTCCAATCACTCCCATATTCATATTCTCAGTTCATAGTTAATTTTAACATGAACAAAATTCAAGCTACTCTGACAGAGCTACTAAATATGTTGAAGACTATAGAGGACAACCTTCAGAAGGAGAATCCTGATGTCCTTGTGGTTGGTAAGACCAACAAGAAGAGGAAGGCAATCCAAAACCTTTAAGATAGGCAAGGAAAAGAAGTAAAACAAGCAAAGTCAACTGTCAAAAAAAGACAATGCAAGAGAGTAGAGAAGGGTGAATATTTCCACTACCACCAGAAGGATCACTGGAAGAGTAACTGTAAGAAATACCTCAAGTAAAAGGCTCAAGAAAAGATGAAGCTTGGAAAAGCTTTAGGTATCTATATCATAGACACTCACTTGTTTCTCAGAGATTCTGCATCTTGGGTATTAGATATTAGATGTACTTCTCATGTCTACAATGATGTGTAGGTGCTGACAAGTAAGAGGAAGCTGACTAAGGGCGAGGTAGACTTGAGGCTAGGAAATGGCAGAAAGATTGTGCGCTCGTTGTGGGGACAGTGGACCTCAAGCTTCCATCCGAATAGAGAATCACATTATCTAACTGTTATTATGTTCTTAGTATATATAAAGAACATTATTTCTATTTCTAGTTTGGACATAGTAGGATACAATTAACCTTTGAAAACAATGGTTGTTCAATTTATTATAATAATAAACTTATTACTCTAACAAATTTGATTAATGGTTTGTATCTATTAGATGTTTGGTATGATTCTCTCCATCTTGATAGAGGTCATAAAGGAGCAAGAATGGTGTGAACAAAGCCTATATGTGGCATTGTAGGCTTGGGCACATTGGCGAGAACAAACTCTAGAAGTTGCATAAAGATGGATATTTAGATCCATTCGATTATGAATGGTTTGCAACTTGTAAGTCTTGTTTAATAGGTAAGTTGGCTAAGTCTCTATTTATTAGATATTGAGAGAGGGCCAAAGACTTATTAAAACTAATACATTATAATGTATGCGGTCCAATGTCTACCCAAGCCAAAGGTGGCTTCTCATACTTCATTGCATTCACATATGACTTCTCTATATTAGACTACGTGTACTTAATGAATTATAAGTCGAAAGCCTTTGAAAAGTCACTAACCTTGGTGTAATGCCAAGTATCTCTGATCCCATCCTATCTGTGTGATAACAATGGGGATATTGCACAAGCGAAATAGTCGCGGTTGGATTAGAAGTCGAAGCACATTCTGAGGAGCTTTCATTACATCAGAGAGATCAACGCCAGAAGAGATGTCGTAGTGAAAAGAGTTCCCTCAGCCGACAAGATAGAAGATCCACTAACGAAGTCATTGACTCAAATTGTGTTTGAGTATCACTTAGAGTCTATAGGTATACAGCACGATGGTGATTGGATTTTGTCTAAGTGGGAGATTGTTAGTATTATATGTGTCCTACAAGCCAATCACGTACATTGTACAGTCTTGTTAAGTTATTTTATTAATAGCAATATACATGTTAGGAATCCTCAAATATGCAGCGGAAATAAATCCGATTCCTCGTACCGGGTTGCTGGCATCGAAAAACGGACTAATTAAAATTAACGAGAAGAACCGTTCTTCACCTTTGCGAGGTTTCGAATCTCCCGTGGATTGAACCCATTTGATAATCGTGCAGGCGCATGATCTCCAAAGATATCCACACGAGCTCCCGACGCAGATGTGTTTTCCCCCTCGGCTTGAAGAGGTCGACCCAATCTCAGATCCAACATGCAAAAAGGGGAGAGAGTAGACGTATCCTTCTTCAAAAGAGAGAGAGAGATTGAGTGAGAAATAGGAGAGGGAGAAAGTCAAAGTCTATGGATCCCTTGAACCATGCGCCCCCCACCCTTTGGCCCTCCTTATATAATAATCTAATTATTATTAGAGGATAAATCCAAAGGTGGCTCTCTTAATTATCCAAGAACTTGACCTTGAATAATTCTCTATTAAAATATTCTTGCGATCATCCTGCGTCTTTTCATAAAAGCCCAGATAAAAGAATATTTAATTTCTCATCCCGTCATTCGAGAACTCTTATGTGTGTGATCTTCTAAGCCCATATATCAGCCTTGTTTCAGGCCCATATTATTTAAACATCATAAGTTAAATAATTAATTCAATAAATAAGTGGTTTATCATCCGATGATTAATCCACTTGACCTGCTGACCATGAACGGAACCAAACACTACCTCATGATCCCAAAAGATATAAGGGATATTGTTCCCTTTATTTGAACCTTTCCATCTGTTACTATTAGATGGTCTCAAAGCCAATCCGATACTATGTACTGATTCAGATTATTAATAAATGGCAATAATTCATTGTGTGTAATTAATTCGATCTATGTTTATCGTATCACGATGAAGTTCATGAACATGTGCAACAGTCTACGGATTATGATGGGATCATAATTACGGGACCGAAGACTTATAAACACATGTTCTTAATTGTTCCTAGTCATAGGATGTTTAAGATAGGACATCGAACATCCGGATATACTAGTATAGATTACTTCAGCTCATATGATGAGGGTGACTGATCCTATAAGTCACTTGTGTGGAGACACTATGCTGGACCTGTAGGTGCTCATTGGCAAATGAGTTCACTGAACTGATCCGACTATGAATCGCTGGATGGTAAACACCTCACTGTTAACCAGCTCGATTCTTTTGTCACGGTTGCGTAGATGATCCTTGAACCTGAGACGCCAAAGATATCTTTCTGGTAGGTTTATGGACTTTGACCTTGACTAACGAATCCCTAACCATGAGTTATCAATAAGTCAAGTGATCGGGTTCAGGAAAATGACTTCCAAAGTAATTGTGTGTTCAATACGGGATCATCCGCTCTCGGTAGTTTGAGAGAGAATGTTCCAGGAATGATGCGCTTAAAGTCCCTGGCCAGGGCGGACTCTGTATTCGATAAGGAGTTATCGGATTCAGATTAGCGGCATCTGATTCAAGTGAATCGACCGAATAGGGTTTAACAGTAAAGCATACCCTAGGTCAATTCAGGAACATTACACGGATGAAGGATTATATCCGCACGCTAACCGATGACGGAAAGGTTCCAATAGAGGGTTGCGATAACCCCAGTGCCATCCAGGATCACGCGATGTTGCTTGACATCCAACGTGATCGGAAGTCCGTCCGAATTTATTGTGGGACATTAAATTCGGCTGATTAATTGAATATAAGGATATTAATTAATTCAGTGGGTCAGTAAAGGGTTACTAGGCTTAATGGGCTATTAATTGGACTGGTATTTGGGCCTAAAGGGTCACACGCAAATGGTTTTCAAGTCGATGGATAATCCGACAGGATTTCGGATAAGTCTGGGTTTTTACGAAAAACCGCAAACAGACTTATTATAAAAGAACGGACGCTACGTCGGGGGCCAGCAACCCTAACCTAGCCGCCGTTCCATCTCTATCCTCTCTTCCAAACGCATGACACGAGGCCGGCCTTCTGGAGGCTCCGCTTCGATTCCTGACCGCTCCGCCTTCCGTCCAACGGGAGATTCTGAATCCGCATGTCGCGGCGGATTACGCGAAGCCAGACGAGATCCACGAACGTCGAATCGAGCAAGTAAGCGAGGACGATCCATCGCGAGGAGAACCGCGTAGATACTACTAGAGGTCGGGCATTTGCGCGACTTGCGGCGTCGCTCCAACGGAACCAGAAAACGAACGTGGATTCGAATCCGCGCAAGGTAAATCCGAATTACTCCGGTTTTATTTAAACGATCGAAACGGGATGGATCCGGTCCCGAAATATTTTTATTCCGCTGCGTTTTTCGGTCAAATCCCAACACAGCGATGCCAACACCATCTGCAGATACCGGACAGATAAAATCCTTCACCCATCTAATGTCCCAATAACGCAAGGGTATGGTTTCATTGTCAAACCCTTTATCGCATTATTCAGATGGATTCCAGTACTCAATTAACTTCTAGAAAGACATCTCATTCAATTGACCCTGGCCAGGGATTTCTGTGTACACATCCATAGGACATTCTCTCTCCAGTGGTCAACCAAGAGTAAGTGATCCCCTATTGTTCACTCAGTTACCTTCGCAAGATTTCCGTTGTGTCTGAGAGACTGACTATCGTGGACTTAATAGTTAAAGTCCACAAGCCGTAGAATCAAGTTACAATGGTCTACAAGCAAGGTATCATTGGTGACTCAGCTCAAAGGACTAATTGCGCTACTGCAACGATTAAATTCCCTGATTGACTATTAGGTATAATGACCATCCAGGAATTCTAATTCGGATCTGTTCAGTGAACTATTCTCTAATGAGCACCCACAAGTTTATCTTAGTTTCACCACACGAGTGAATGTGTGATCATTCACCTTCATCGTATGAGCAGAAATAACATGTGTTGATCTTATCGGATATTTAACGTACAATTCAAATATCCTATGATCGAGAATTGTTTAAGACAAGTGACTAAGAATATTGATCTCACTATCATGATCTCATTATGATTCAATATCCTATACATTTGTCTACGGACCTTCATTACAATAATTAATTTGCGAGAACTATATATAATGAAATGATTGTCTTTATTAATTATTCAGAACTTAAATGTACAATGATTGGCATTAAGGCCACCCAATTCTATCAATATATTCATGATGTGTAAATCGTGTTCATTAATTATTTATTTTATAGTGAAGTCCGTAAATATGTACAATAGATGTCAGATTATGATGAGATCATAATAATGAGACTGACAACTTATAAACATACATTCTTAATTGTTCATAGTCAAAGGATATTTGAGAAGGACATCAAATATTCGGAGAGACTAGTACAGATTACTCCAGCTCATTTGATGAGGGTGAATGGTCTCATAGTCACTCGTGTGAAGACAGTAAGGAAAACCTGTAGGTGCTCATTGTTAAATGAGTTCACTAAACTAATCTAACCTGATTCACTTCATGGTAATTTACTTGGCTGTCAGCCAGCTTGTTTCAACGTCACAGTTGCATGGTTGGTCCTCGAACCTGAGATACCAAAGACACCTTGTTAGTTGACTTCTGAACTTTGACATTAGCGAACGGACCTCTATCTATGGGGTCCTAATCAGTCAAGTGATCGGGTTCAGCATGATACCTTCAAAGGTGATTGTGTGTTCAATATAGAATCATTCGCACTCGATAATAAAAGAGAGAGAATGTTCCGAGAATGATGCACGGAAGTCCCTAGCCTGGGCGAACACTTTATCAGAAAAAGAATTTTCTAATATTATACAGTGGCATCTAATCCAAATAAGTTGACTAGTTAAGATTTGACAGTTGACCTTGTCCTAGATTGACTCGAGAGCATTGTACGGATGAAGGACTATAGCCACGTGATAATTGATGATGAAAAGGTTCATTGAATAGGTGCCCACTAAATTCCATGATTATGCGGTTGTTGCTTGGCACCCAACTTGATGAGAAGCCCAGCCGATAATTATGAGATAATTATTCAGTTAATTAATTGGTTAATATGAGATATTAATTTAATTAGTTTAAGTCATTATAGAGTTATTGGACTTAATCGACTGATAATCGGACTGGTAATTGGGCCTGGAAGGTCACACGCATAAACATTCTTAGTTGATGGGTCATAAGTGGGTTTCATACCTCTCTCTCTCTCTCTCTCTCTCTCTCTCTATGGTGCGGCCAGATAGGGGCACCCCTTGGTGCTCCGCTTCTACTTAAGTCATTAGATGTGGCCGACCCCTATGGTTTGAAGTCTGTGGACCTTCAAATTTGATTTTTCTAGTATCTATGGTCTTGTTGACTAATTCTAAAGTGTTCCCGCAAATTTTAGCTCATTTGGATTCCATTTGGTCGCATTGTTGACCTTAAGTTGACTTTCAACTGACTGAAGTACCTAGGGGTGACTAACCCCTAAGGTTTGGGCTCTATCGGCTTCCAAGTCATCTCCTTTCAATTGCATTGTCTTTGTTGACTAAGTTCAAGATGATTCCACAAGGTTCAATATGAAGACTCTATTTGAGCAAAATGTCGACCTTTGGTTGACCTTCAGCTAACTTAAGTCACTAGGATGGCCGACTCCTATAGTTTGGAGCCTATGGATCTCCAAATCAGTTTCTTCCACTTATTGTGGTCTTATGAGATGATTTCAAATTGCTTTCACAAATTTCAGCTCATTTGAATATCATTTGAACTCCTTAGACCTCCTTTTGAGGTAGGATCACTTTGGATGGTCTTTATAATTCAAACAGTGATATTTTTTCAAGTTGCACTGAGATTTGACACCACTTGTAATACCTGGCCCATTAGCAGCTTAGTAATAACCCATTGGTAATCCAGGCAGGCCCATTAGCAGGTTAGGATAGCCCTTTGGGAGTCTGGCTGAGTGGGCTGAAACACATCACTTGTTAGTGATGTGATTCAAAAGGGTTGCTGAAACGCTTCAGGTCAAGCTGACGCGATTCAGTGTCCAAGTCCTGCGCAGACTACGTAGAGTTCTTTCCCTTTTGAGAGTTCGTTTCCATTTGGACTTCGATCTAGAGGCTATTTAAGGATCTCCTATGCACAAGGGAGAGGTTTAGGGCATTCTAAACACTAGAGATACCACAAGGGAGAGTTTGAAGGTGGCAACCCGAAGCGTTCTTTGTGTTCTTCATGTTCACGGTGCAAGGCGATGGGGCAACGGTGCTACTGCGCGTGAAGAAGATTGTTCGCCTCGCCTAGGAGGCCCTAGTTTGATCATGAGTACATTGTGAGGCAACTAACGACGAATTCCTCATTCATAGATATTTTTACGTACACAAAATGGTATTTTTCACTATTTTCTAAATGCTATGATAGCAGTATGAAAGAGATGATTTAGATGTTCTTTTGATGCGCATTAATCCCTTGCATGATCCCTCCTTCTTGAATCCCCATACATTGCATCTGAAACCCAAAAGTCTTCATGCAAAAAATCTATTATGGAGGCTGAAACACATCATGCACAAGTGACATGATTCATGATTCGTGTCACCTAGGAACGACGCAATTCAGCATGTTTAGTGGTTGGTTTGGCAGCATTGTTCTTCCTATTTTAACCTAAGCATGGATTAAGTGTTTTTTATGTTAAGATACACTTTGATATTCTACGTGTTTGGTTAGTATTGATGGTTTTATTCCATGAGTATTTTTGACGAAAAATCCCTTTTTATGCATGGACTTATGATTCGAGCATTGGTAATGTTAGAAGCCATGATTTTGAAAGCATTTTAAATCAATAAAATTGACCATGAATTATCAGTAAATTTCCTAGAAATTAATTGCTTTTAATTGTCCTGACAACCTGAACGGCGTCAGCCAGGGAAGATGCGATTTACAAATCGCGTCATCCGTAGGTGACACGATTCAAGTTGTTCCATGCCAGAAGTTGGTTTAAAACTATTGCTCAACGTATTTGATTTCTTAGTTATTACACCATTGTTCATGGCACTATTACAGAACGTTCTGCATGCATGTTTAAGAAATAAATTCACTATGGACAATGCCACCATAGGAGGTTAAGTGTCCAACTCACAATAGCATCCTTATGGGGGAAGAATAAGAATAAGATATGAAAGGGCTCGAGGCAATGAGTCAAAGTCCTGGAAGTGTGATTGCTTGCAGGTACACTGAACTTGGATGGGATATGATGATCCTTCGATTGTGCAACCGAACATCTAGTGGGCTTTGCCTTACCACTAGGTGATGATGATGAATAAGATGAACTATGACTCTTATGCTATAGTGGGATGCATGTCCTACGTAAAAGAGGAAATATAATGCATGATTATGAATGATGATTTTAATAATGTAAGACATAATGCATGTTAATGATTCATGTCCATATGTTCAAATATCTATGTTATGCATGTTGAATCATACAAGTTGACCAATGTAAAAGACTAGATGCACTTAGTCTTGACTTAGATGTTTAATGAGTATATTAGGACTTAAGAATGCTTACATATATGTTATGATTGCATAATGTTTAGATGTTTAATTATCATATCTTTTCCTTATGACATAGCTATGCAAAACGGTGAATGGTTGGTTTTCTGAGCTTGTTGAGTTTTACGTGACTCACCCTTGTATACCGACGTGTTTTTTAGCTGAAGGACGTTAGTATTAGGTGGCCTATAAGTCAATCAAATACTATGTATAGTCTTGTTCATTTATTAATAATATAATGCGGCTTGATATTCATTTTGTGTAATGCACTTATTAACGTTTCATAATGAAATCCACAAATGTGTGTAATAGCCTTCAAATTATGATGAGATAATAATAATGAGACTGATGACTTATAAACACATATTCTTAATCGTTCCTAGTCAGAGGATATTTGAGAAAGACATCAAATATCCAGTAAGACTAGTACAGGTCACTCTAGCTCATGTGATGAGAGTGATTGATCTTATAGTCACTTGTGTGGAGACACTACAGTGGACATGTAAGTGCTCATTGGTGAATGAGTACACTGAATTGATTTGACTTGAACCATTGGACGGTAATTTACTTGACTCAATCAATTTGGTTCAGCATCACAGTTGCGTAGTTGGTCCTTAGACCTGAGACATTAAAGACAACTTGTCGGTGAATTTCTAAGCTTTAACATTAGCTAGTGGATCTCTAGCTATGGGATCTCAATCAGTCAAGTGATTGGGTTCAACAGAAGATCTTCGAAGGTGATTGTGCGTCCAATATGGAATCATCTGCTCTCAGTAATCATAGAGAGAATGTTCCTGGAATGTTGCACAGAAGTCCCTAGCCAGGGTAGACGCTTTATTAGAGAATGAGTTTTCTGATATCATACAGCGGCATCTAATCCGAGTGAGTTTGTTGGTTAGGGTTTGATAGTTGACCATGCCCTAGGCTGACTCAGGAACATTGTACGGATGAAGGATTACATCAATGTGGCAACTGATGACAAAAATGTCCTTTGAGTAGGTTGCTTAACCACATTACCTTCCCAGATCATGCATTGTTGCTTGGCACCGATTATTATCAGAGGCCCGGCCGATCAATGTGTGCGACATTGATGCTATTGATTAATAGTTAATATAGGATATTAACTTAATTAATTAAGTCAGTAAAGTGTTACTGGGCTTAGTGGACCATTAACTAGACTAATAGTTGAGCCTAGAGGGTCACACGCACAAAGGTTCTCAATTCATGGATCAGAAGTGGGTTTTATATTAATTTTGGGGTTTTTTTTTTTAAAGTTGTAGAACTTAATATAAATATAAGCAAAGAGAGAAACCTTGGGCCGAGCTCTAGGTTCTTTCCTAGCAACCCCCTCTCTCTAGCAACTGGCACCCCCCAAGAGGGGCTCCTCTCGAGTCTCTGATCTCTCCTGGCCTTGTTCCAAGCATTGGAGCTCTGTCGTCCGCATGATGTGGGCACAGTCACGGACGAGAAATCTCAGCGAGTGCGCTACAACAAACGAGGAAGCGAAGACGATCCATGAAGAGTAGATTGTGTGGATGCCACTGGAGGCTAGGCACCTGCATGGCTGGCGGTGTCACTATATCAAAATCGAGCAGTTGCAGATTCGAATCCGCACAAGGTGATGCTCGATGATCGGGTCTTTATTTTTGTTCATCAAAACAGATCAGTCAAACAGGAATCAAATTTTACTATCCATTTTCACTGCACTTTTCGACATCCCACCCGATCCTTATAGTGGTATCAGAGCTAGGTTCCAGTCGATCTATTTCCTTCATCTAAAGTTGAATTTCTAGATGGATTCCTTCTAAAAGATTTGATCTTTTTCAATCAAATAGTTCATGTTGACGATTATAGATTGATTTAACCCTAAACATGTGAAAATTATGGAAAAAAAAAAAGTTTTTCAGATTTTATGTGCTCCTCCATGTTCACAAATTGCAGGAGAGCAACCTGCTAGTTTCTAGTGCCGGTGGTGGCTACCAGTCATCCCCAGCCCCTCCTCGAGCCGACTGGTGACTTGCAACATCGGGATCCCCCTCCCCCTACTTATCTTTATCTAGTGGAGAAGAGGGTTGTGGCCATTCTGGCAGCGCCATTGTCAGCCCTTCCTGGCGCCAATAAGGCCACTAGGGAAGCCCAGCATCGTCGGTGCCCTCCCCCTGTGTCACTACCCTATGTGACGGGGGGGTGGCACCTTTGATGCACAGCTAGGGTTTCCCTTAGTGCGCGCAGCAAGGGGAGGCCCGACTTGGGCCAAGCCTGTAACGACCCGCCATCCTATGACCGGAGACTCGATCACTAAATGGATGTCGGCCCATTAACTGCCGGTTCACACCCGGATCTCACACAACACATCTGGAGGAGTAAGCGCTAAACAAGGCTAAATATAACAATCGCACGGACTACAAAGATATAACAAGTGCGCAGGAAGGAAGATAACAATGTCCGTATACAGTCCAACAATAATTACATGGTCCAACAAAGTAAATAAGTACAGGCAGAAGTAAAGTACAACAACATCGGGGCATATCCCGGAACTGAGACAGCTGCTGGTCCGCACACCGAGAAGACACCACCCGCCGCCAAACGCCACGAGGTCCACACCTGAAACCGCAGGGAGTGAGCCACACCAGAAATGGGCTCAGTAGGGATCATCCGATCCCCTGCCTCCCACTCACACACCCACAAGTGCAACAACACAGATATATGGCGATTAAGTAAAGCAGTAAACATAGCACCTAAATCTGATATGAAACAAGTGCGTAAGCAGTGTAGCAGGAACAGTTCTAAGTAACCCGAAGAACCCAACACAAAGTCACGTCTTACCGTCAAAGTCCACAAAGCGACTGAACCACACTGTCGACCGAAGTCAAACGTCGCCTCACAACACTACCACCACTACTCACGCCTGTCCGCCCCTACAGTGTTCCGGGGCACTGTAGGGTGAGGCAGTGAGCCAAACTAGGACTAACTGGGACCAGTGTACCACCACTGCCCAGCTACGTGTGCACACAAGCAGTCTAGACTACTGTCCTACCGACCGGATTGCCTCCACGCCAGGCCTCGGCGCTTCAGGAGGGCCCTGGGGACCGGCGAACCCCCGTCAAGCCGAAGCTACAGGAACTACCCACAACCCTAACCTCCCGGGCTGCGTCAGGCCAAAGGGCGAAGGGTACCACTCGTAACCTTGATCAAAGGTCACATCAGGCCCAGTGGCTACAGGAGTAAAACAACTCCAACAGTACCACAACCAGCTCCACAGCAAGAAACGCGCCGGAAGCTGCCACGACAAATAGGGAAACCCCGACCCGCTGAGACCAAACAGCAACCCCTCGGATAGCACACCGGCTACTCCGGCCCGACGGGCTCAAGGTGGTTCTGCTTCCCTCAGCCAAAGGTAAAACACAACATGTACCCCTCCTCCCACCGGTACGGCACAATGCCTCACAGACACCATGACCCTGTCCCCATCGGTCCATGGTGACAAACGCAAACCACAGTTATTTCGATTCCATATTCGCATAAGCACATACACACATATAACATGATTCCATTCGCACAGTAAACCTCCGTCTCAGCGTACAGCTTAAAGCATGCATTTGAACCATCCAACAGTGAAACATATGTTAAAAACCAGGGTTTATGCAGTTCTGTCTTGAATCGCGTCGACCGAGGTCGACGCCATTCAAGCTCCTCAAACAGGTTCATTTAAAGCCAGATTATTCCTTAAAACGCGTCCACCTGGGAAGCCGCCGTTTGTAACGTGTCAGAACTCTCAAACGCCATTCACACCGAAATTTCAGATTTGCAGACCCTCAGTCGGGGTGATTTCCTGCCTAAATGGCGTCATGATGGCCCGGCGTCCTTCTGAAAGGCGTCGTCCATCCATGACGTCATTTAGCGCCAGAACCCTTAACTCGTGAAACCTCGAACAGGGAGGTTTCTGCCCTAAAAGGCGTCGTACTGCCCTGACGTCCTTCTAAAAGGCGTCGACCAGGCACGACGCCATTTAGCGCCAGAAACCTGGTTCCCTAGTTCAACCCGAGGGTTTCTCCTTTAACCCCAAACACCCCGAAAATGCCCCAAAACAGAAGGGGGAAGATAGGGAAATCAACTACTTCCAGCATGCTACAAATCCACGTTCACGAGCACGGCCATTCCCACAAGAAAACCCCCTAAACATGCTCATTCTAACCCAAAACATAACATGCCACGCCAAGGA
Organism: Zantedeschia hybrid cultivar; assembly: GCA_030544215.1. NCBI lineage: Eukaryota > Viridiplantae > Streptophyta > Magnoliopsida > Alismatales > Araceae > Zantedeschia > Zantedeschia hybrid cultivar. Next base: position 42,706,521 of record JARZZO010000015.1, read on the forward strand.
AATCACGAGCAACACATTCACAGTCCATGCAAGGTTCGTCCCCCTACCGGTTCTTGAACTCCACCAAGCTCCGTGCCGCCGACCCGCCGCACCGCAGACCGCCGCCGGTACCCCCGAGGACGCCGCCACTCCGCCAGGACGTCGGCCGCCGTCCGGAGGATGGAACGCCGCGAAGGAAGTGGTGGTGGTAGAGGTGAGAGGTAGGGAGGTGTTGGAGTGGTGGGAGAGGAAGAAGAGGAAGGGAAGGGGAAAAGAGGGTCGGAGAGGGCGGAGAGAGCGAAGAGAGAGAGGGTGGAGGCGAAAATGAGGGAAAGAAGGGGAGGCTCGCGGGGTCAATATGAATCTGGCTAAAACGCGTTGATCGAGACAGACGCCAATCAGTCTGACAGGACGGGCGGTACTGACAGCGGTCTGAAACGCGTCACTCTCCACGGACGCCGTTCAGATGACAGGACAGGCCGTACTGACAACGTTCTGGCGCCGTACCCTGACATCGCAGAGGTCACAGTCTGAATCGCGTCGACCAACATGGACGCCGTTCAGACGATGTGACAGGGTCCGTACTCTCGCTGCCCGAAACCCGCCCACGTGGCGTACATGTGGCACAACAACAAGCAGACCTAAATGGCGTCCACACAACCTGACGCCTTTTGAAAGGCGTCGAGTAGTGCTGACGTCATTCAGTCAGAAATCTCAAGACCCCTCAGGGTCCAAACCAGGGGATCCGGCCCGAACCCGACCCGAATACAGAACCCAAAACCTCAGTCCTTACATTCTCCCCCCCTTAAAAGAATTTTTTCCTCGAAATTTGCAACCGCTCAACGCAAAACTCGGCTAACCATCACATGCCGGCACACCGATCACAACAATCATTCTCACCAATCACACACACAAGGCTCCACATAAGTAGCCGATTACATTCACACCAAGCTAACCAAGATTCTCGATTCTGACAAAAAGCTGAAAGATCAAAATAACCACACACTAGCAAGGCACATCTTACAAAACCGATTCTACACCAAACCCAAATACATAAAAGTGCCACAAGAGTTCCCAACCACCTCTGAATAAGACAAGATAAAAGTGTTCATCTAGCCCAACCGCTCGGCCTTCCACTAAGAGACGCAACAGCACTCAACGTCTCGAACACCTACTGACCACTCGGCTCCTGACCTGCCTTATTCTTCTTTGGACAGTTCCTTGCGAGATGTCCCTTCCTGCCACAGCCAAAACTGCTACCAGTGATCAAAGGACATATCCGATTACCATGAAACCTGCCACAACGGGGACAACGATCCGCAGCGTCCCGCCTCGCTTCCTGTTGACAGCTGACCTCCGCCTGCATCTGCTAAACCAAACCATCTTCATCTTCATCACAAGGCACCTCCTGGAACTCGACCTCAAAGGAACTCGAACCACCTGACTAAAAGACCGCTGATCTATCCCTGCTTTGTTGCTTCCCTTGTGCTGAATGCTCCGACTCCTTGGCCGTGTGTTGGAACTGCATCTCCACCGCTGCCGCGCACCGAACTGCTGACGCCAGATCCTTACAACAATGAGCTGCCACAAATTCCCTCAGATCATGCCGAAGTCCATCCACAAATTTCTCCGTCCTAAGATCCTCACGCTCAGATATGTGTGGAGCAAATCTTCCCAGAGCTACAAATTTCATCTGATATTCTAGAACTGACATACCATCCTGCACCAATTCCATAAACTCCCTTTCCTTGGCCCTACGAACGTGCCTCGGAAAGTATTGCCCGCCAAACTCTCTTACAAAGCCTTCCCAAGGAATCTCTCTCAAGGACCTATCTGGAAACATCAACCCCATGATGGTAACCCACCAATCATAAGCATCGTCCTTCAGCAAGTAGGTTGCCAACAAGGTCTTGTCACTCTCAGCGCATTCTAGAACATCAAACGCCTTCTCCACTTCCTTAATCCAATGAGCTGCCGCATATGGAACAGGTTGACCCGTGAAAGAAGGGGGCTTCAACTTCAAGAACCGCTCCATCACCATGGATTGGCCACCTCGGCAATTGGACCCCTCACTTCCATCTCCCTGCTGGTATCTAGACATAGCCCCAATCATAGCTTCTATGAAACGATCCACATTATGTCCTTCTGCCCTCGAACCACCATCATCTGCTCTCGAACCACGAGCCAACGGAACTCTCCTCTTCGGTGCCATCACTACCCTACAAACACGAAAATCGAACCAAAACACGTCAAAACCTATCAATCTATACCAGCAACCATCGCCTGTACAGACTCGTACTTATTGTTGGACTATAATATCTAACCTAGTTTACCACATACTCGACCAGATTGGGCTCTGATACCAACTGTAACGACCCGCCATCCTATGACCGGAGACCCGATCACTAAATGGATGTCGGCCCATTAACTGCGGGTTCACACCCGGATCTCACACAACACATCTGGAGGAGGAAGCGCTAAACAAGGCTAAATATAACAATCACACGGACTACAAAGATATAACAAGTGCGCAGGAAGGAAGATAACAATGTCCGTATACAGTCCAACAATAATTACATGGTCCAACAAATTAAATAAGTACAGGCAGAAGTAAAGTACAACAACATCGGGGCATACTCCGGAACTGAGACAGCTGCTGGTCCGCACACCGAGAAGACACCACCCGCCGCCAAACGCCACGAGGTCCACACCTGAAACCGCAGGGAGTGAGCCACACCAGAAATGGGCTCAGTAGGGATCATCCGATCCCCTGCCTCCCACTCACACACCCACAAGTGCAACAACACAGATATATGGCGATTAAGTAAAGCAGTAAACATAGCACCCAAATCTGATATGAAACAAGCGCGTAAGCAGTGTAGCAGGAACAGTTCTAAGTAACCCGAAGAACCCAACACAAAGTCACGTCTCACCGTCAAAGTCCACAAAGCGACTGAACCACACTGTCGACCGAAGTCAAACGTCGCCTCACAACACTACCACCACTACTCACGCCTGTCCGCCCCAACAGTGTTCCGGGGCACTGTAGGGTGAGGCAGTGAGCCAAACTAGGACTAACTGGGACCAGTGTACCACCACTGCCCAGCTACGTCTGCACACAAGCAGTCTAGACTACTGTCCTACCGACCGGATTGCCTCCACGCCAAGCCTCGGCACTTCAGGAGGGCCCTGGGGACCGGCGAACCCCCGTCAAGCCGAAGCTACAGGAACTACCCACAACCCTAACCTCCCGGGCTGCGTCAGGCCAAAGGGCGAAGGGTACCACTCGTAACCTTGATCAAAGGTCACATAAGGCTCAGTGGCTACAGGGGTAAAACAACTCCAACAGTACCACAACCAGCTCCACAGCAAGAAACGAGCCGGAAGCTACCACGACAAACAGGGAAACCCCGACCCGCTGAGACCAAACAGCAACCCCTCGGATAGCACACCGGCTACTCCGGCCCGACGGGCTCAAGGTGGTTCTGCTTCCCTCAGCCAAAGGTAAAACACAACATGTACCCCTCCTCCCACCGGTACGGCACAATGCCTCACAGACACCATGACCCTGTCCCCATTGGTCCATGGTGACAAACGCAAACCACAGTTATTCTGATTCCATATTCGCATACGCACATACACACATATAACATGATTCCATTCGCACAATAAACCTCCGTCTCAGCGTATAGCTTAAAGCATGCATTTGAACCATCCAACAGTGAAACATATGTTAAAAACCAGGGTTTATGCAGTTCTGTCTTGAATCGCGTCGACCGAGGTCGACGCCATTCAAGCTCCTCAAACATGTTCATTTAAAACCAGATTATTCCTTAAAACGCGTCCACCTGGGAAGCCGCCGTTTGAAACGTGTCAGAACTCTCAAACGCCATTCACACCGAAATTTCAGATTTGCAGACCCTCAATCGCGGTGATTTCCTGCCTAAATGGCGTCATGATGGCCCGACGTCCTTCTGAAAGGCGTCGTCCATCCATGACGTCATTTAGCGCCAGAACCCTTAACTCGTGAAACCACGAACATGGAGGTTTCTGCCCTAAAAGGCGTCGTACTGCCCTGACGTCCTTCTAAAAGGCGTCGACCAGGCACGACGCCATTTAGCGCCAGAAACATGGTTCCCTAGTTCAACCCGAGGGTTTCTCCTTTAACCCCAAACACCCCGAAAATGCCCCAAAACAGAAGGGGGAAGATAGGGAAATCAACTACTTCCAGCATGCTACAAATCCACGTTCACGAGCACGGCCATTCCCACAAGAAAACCCCCTAAACATGCTCATTCTAACCCAAAACATAACATGCCACGCCAAGGAAATCACGAGCAACACATTCACAGTCCATGCAAGGTTCGTCCCCCTACCGGTTCTTGAACTCCACCAAGCTCCGTGCCGCCGACCCGCCGCACCGCAGACCGCCGCCGGTACCCCCGAGGACGCCGCCACTCCGCCAGGACGTCGGCCGCCGTCCGGAGGATGGAACGCCGCGAAGGAAGTGGTGGTGGTAGAGGTGAGAGGTAGGGAGGTGTTGGAGTGGTGGGAGAGGAAGAAGAGGAAGGGAAGGGGAAAAGAGGGTCGGAGAGGGCGGAGAGAGCGAAGAGAGAGAGGGTGGAGGCGAAAATGAGGGAAAGAAGGGGAGGCTCGCGGGGTCAATCTGAATCTGGCTAAAACGCGTCGATCGAGATAGACGCCAATCAGTCTGACAGGACGGGCGGTACTGACAGCAGTCTGAAACGCGTCACTCTCCACGGACGCCGTTCAGACGACAGGACAGGCCGTACTGACAACGCTCTGGCGCCGTACCCTGACATCGCAGAGGTCACAGTCTGAATCGCGTCGACCAACATGGACGCTGTTCAGACGATGTGAGAGGGGCCGTACTCTCGCTGCCCGAAACCCGCCCACGTGGCGTACATGTGGCACAACAACAAGCAGACCTAAATGGCGTCCACACAACCTGACGCCTTTTGAAAGGCGTCGAGTAGTGCTGACGTCATTCAGTCAGAAATCTCAAGACCCCTCAGGGTCCAAACCAGGGGATCCGGCCCGAACCCGACCCGAATACAGAACCCGTCAGTCCTTACAAGGCCCATCCGCAGGCCAGGGCTGGCCCTGGGCCGGCCCGAGCCACACTAGCCCATGGGTTGGGCCTAGCTAGGGGCAAGGGCCCAAGCCTAGGCCTGCCAGCCGACCAGCCATTGGCCCTCCCCTATATGGGCCTAAATTGAATTAAAATTCAAATTTTTAAAAACTATTTTTAAATCTTTGAATTAAAATTTTAATATGGGCCCTTATAATTTTATTTTAAGGTGTTTAATTACTAAGTGTGTTAATTTAGTTAATCTAAATTGTTAGATTAGTGACCATTAGTTTAGAAATTTTCTAATGCTCTAATATTAGCAAGGGTTGTTAATATGATTAGTCTAATTGTTAGATTAATTATATGTGTTCAGAATTGTTCTAAACTTATATTTGGAATCCTTTCTAGATTGTTCAATTTAGATTATGTTTGCACATGTGATGTATGTTATTACTTTTTAATTTAGAATTAAATCAAGTTTGGATTATAGATTTTTTTAAAATTTAAATATTATCCCAATTTTGATTGAAACCCTGCTTTTATGAAAATCAAAATATATTGTTTTCAAAAATTTCAACCACTTGTGATGCACCTTATCATGTATGGATGGTTAAAAGTTAACCGTGGTCATAGATATGCACTCGCATTTATTCTGTCATGTGATGATGCGATATTGTGGATGTGGAATGATTATGAGATATGATCAATTGTTTAGTATTGAAGCATGTGTGCCTCCCTCTCTCTCTCATTCCAATGTACTTCTACCTCCCTCCTTTTATGTACTTGCCATAAGGTTTTCTTCATTGCAAATGTAATTTTTGACAATGTATCAAATTCAAATTTTGTAATAATAATCGCAATGGACGATGAGGAGCGAGGATGATCCACAAATACATATGACTGCTGGAGATGATATCTTCTTATTCTGGGATTGCAATTTATTTTGATATAATCGTTCTATTGAAATGTGTGTAATTTACAGCATGGCTCCAGTCAAATCATTGTGCTATCTATGCCCACAATAATGGACATGTATGGTGATGCATACTTTCTTTATTTGATTATAAATCAAATTATCTAAGTATAGTAGATATTAAATATACGCGATTTATTTATATATCATCATCTACGATGAGACCAACATAAAATATTAAAATCCCTCATCTTTAAATTTTAAGCCGTAACATGAGTCATTGAGAATGCACTGCGTGGCCCTCCATCGTTATAGTTTTCGGATTTGATTCAGGTCTAAAAAATTTGTTATACTATCCACAAGATCTGTCAAACTCTAATGAGAAATTAACGCTATGGTATAATGATGTCTTAAACGGGGTAGAGGCACGATGTAGCCTCGTTGTACTATCCACAAGGGTTGCATCCTAATCTATGCCCATTACGTAACGATAGAAATGCTTAAACCAAACATAATAGTTTGTTGTGTTATCCACAAGACCATTAGGGTTCTATGGCTGAAGTATGATCAGATATTGCACGGAGTTGCAAGTGCCCAAAGTTGATTGCTCTTTGATCATAGTGTAATTTGTTGTGCTATCTACATGGTTGCACTGCGAGTCTTTAAGATTCTGATCCCCACTAGGAGACAGTCTGCATCTCCCATTCTGTATATCTGAGAGTTATACAATCTGTCGAAAATTGGTGGGAGTTAAACTAGATAAAAGACCACATCTTGTTTTAATTTAATAATTGGACATCTGCTAATTTTAATTTTATCTCCTGTAGGCAAGAATGTCGTCACATAATTTGTTACGGGGCATACTAGATGCCAATCACTTGACAAGTCCAAACTATTCCGACTGGCTGAGAAACCTGAAGATCATCCTCAGGTCTGAGTAGATTGTGTATGTCCTAGAGGATCAGGCACTCCCCGAACCAACATTAGATGCCCTTTGAAGGGGAGATAATTGCATATGAGAAGTAGAAGAAGGATTCCACTCTGGCCCAATGCTATATGCTTACCTCAATGAGAAATGAACTGCAAAGACAACATGAGAAGATGGATGCTAAATCCATCTTGCTCCATCTATATGAGCTCTTTGAAGAGTAGAGCAAGGTTGAAAGATATAAGATATTCAAATCCCTATTCAGGACTCGTATGGCAAAGGGGTCTCTAGTGCAGACTCATGTACTAAAGATGATAGAGTGGATCAAAAGGTTGACTATGCTTAGGTTTTCGTTACCCAAAGAGATGTACACAGACCTTGTCCTCATGTCACTTTTAGATTCATACTCCCAATACATTGTTAACTTAAATAAGAACAAAATTTACACTGCACTAGCAGAGCTGCTCAACATGATGAAGACCGCAGAGGCAACCTTCAGAAGGAAAAGCCCGTTGTTCTCCTGGTTGGTAGGACCAATAAAAAGAGGAAGGCAGTCTAGGCCTTTAAGAAAGGCAAACGTCCAAAGCAGAACAAGCCAAAGCTAGCTGCAAAGAAGGACAAAGGCAAGGGAATGGAGAAGGGTAAATGTTTCCACTGTCATCAGAATGGACACTAGAAGAGGAACTACAAGGAGTACCTCAAGGAGAAGGCTCAACGAAATGCGAAGCTTGGAGAATCTTCAAGTATCTATATGATAGATATTTATTTGTCTATTAGAGATCCTACATCTTGCTTCTCATATCTGCAATGCTTGCAAGTGCTGACAAGTAGGCAAAAATTGAGCAGAGGCGAGGTGGACTTGAGACTAAGAAACAGCGCAAAGGTTGCGGCGATCACTCTAAAGACAGTGAACCTGAAGTTTCCATGTGGAGATGTCTTATCATTAGATGATTATTATTATGTTCCTAACATAATAAAGAACATTATTTCTATTTCTTGTTTAGACAGAATTTGGTATAAATTGACTATCAAGAACAATGGTTGTTCTATTTATTATAATAATAAATTGATTGCTTTTGTATGTTTAGTCAATGGTTGTAACTTTTGCATGTATCTTATCATAGTCTGCATATTGATATTGCTCTTAAGAAGAGCAAGTGTGGTGTGAACCAAGCCTATCTTTGGTATTGTAGGCATGGACACATTGGTAAAAATAGACTCTAAAGGTTGTATAAGAATGAATACTTAGATCCATTTGATCATGAATCATATGAAACATGTAAGTCTTGTATGATGGGTAAGTTGGTAAAGTCTTCATTATAGGATATGGAGAGAAGGCCAATGATATTTTGGAGCTAATATGTTCAGATGTATGTGGTCCTATGTCTACCAAAGCCAAAGTTGGCTTCTCTTACTTCATTAAATTTACTGATGATTTCTTAAGATTGACTATGTATACTTAATAAAGTACAAGTTGAAAACTTTTAGGAAATTAAGAGAATTTAAAAATGAAGTAGAAAAGTAAACCAGAAAGAGTATCAAAGCTCTCAGATCAGATTGAAGAGGAGAATACTTAAGTAAGGAATTCACATTATTCCTAAAGAGTAATGGTATGCTTTCTTAGCTAACTCCTCCTTATATACATCAGATGAATGGTGTATCTAAAAGTAGGAATCGCACTTTGCTAAACACGGTGCATTCGATGATGAGCTTCTTTCAATTACCAGTATCTCTATAGAGATATGCACTTGAGTCAGCTGCAATGTAACGACCCGCCACCCTATAATCGGGGATCCGATTACTAAATGGGTACCGAATCATTAATTTGGAACCAAACCAGGATCTAAGTAAGTCTGGGAAATAAATAATAAACTAAGTTAAACATTCACATCGCATTGAATTGAAATGAAAGTGCAGGAATTAAAAATTATTACAATGCGACTCGATACAGCAAATAATTATATACTCCAACAAAAAGGAAATAATTAAACATACAGGCCAGAAATAAAATAACAACTACGTCGGGGCATACCCCGAAATAACCGCTGACGGCGCTCAACACACGGCCGCACTCTCCTCGCTAGGTATGCTGGGAGTCCTCACCTGAAAACCGCAGGGGTGAGTCTCAAAGACAAGACTCAGTAGGGATCCTTCGATCCCCACTGCCCACGCACACACCCACAAGTGTAAAATACAGCCGACGGTAAGGTAACAAGCACAGTGGTAAGTACAATTCCTAATTTTCAACGTGAAATCACATGCAGTCGAAATGTATTAAACATGCATATTTCTAAAACAGACGACTAGGGAACCTACAACCGCCGTCTCGATAGAATACGCCAACCACACAAACGACAGTGGGAAAACCTCGACCCGCTGAGACCAAGCAGTAACCCCTCGGATAGCACTCTAGTTACTCCGGCCCAACTGGCTCAGGTGGTTACTCCTTCCCTCAGCATGAGTGACACTCCGAATGTACCACGCCCACACCGGTACTAACTGACCCCGGGGTTCACCATGTGACCCTCTCTCACTAGGCGTCACCCCGCCCATGCCCCCACCGGCGCTATGCTCCACCCACACCAGCACAGGGTGATAAAGCGCTACAACTGTCACTCCAGGTCCACAATAATACAAAACCCGGCACAGTACGATCCGGTCACGTGAAAAGTCCGCGATCGCATAACACATAACGTAATACCATCCGGTCATGAAGAATCCATCTCTACCGAGTACACTAAGGCATGCACTAACCAACTATCTAGTAGTATGAACACATTTTACTAGCATGAATTAGTGTAGTTCTGCCTTGAATCGCGTCGCCCAAGGCCGACGCCATTCAAGCTCCATGTACTGGTTTATATAAAACACTGGCCTCAGATTCTGACCCAAAAGGCGTCGACACCAGTGGTCGCCTTTTAAAAGGCGTCAACATCCTCAGACACCATTCAACACAGAAATCCAGAATTTACAGAAACCATTAACCAGGGGATTTCTGCCATAAAAGGCGTCATGGTTACCCGACGCTATTCCGAATCGCGTCGTCCACCCATGACGTATTTTAGTCCCAGAATTCCCGAACTGACAGAGCCTTAGTAAGACGATTCCTGCCTAAAAGGGGTCATGATGGCCCGACGGCCTTCAAAAAGGCGTCGTCCATGCACGACGTCTTTTAACGCCAGGAACCAGGTCTGTCATGAGCCCGAGGGCTCCCCTTTTCAACCCCAAAAACCCCAAAATCACCCAAAATAGAGGAGAAAGAGGGGCGAATCCAACCATCAGGAAACCACATTCATAGAAATCCCTCATTTTATCAAGAAGAGCTCCTAAACATGCTTGTTCTACCCCTCGGAATCATAGATCTAAAACATGCTTTAGGAGGAAGAATCATGATTTGAACATAGAACACAATGGGAATCGTCACCCTACCGGTTACTTGAACTCCTCCAAGCTTCAAGCCGTCCACCCGACTCGCCCCACGCCGCCGCCGGTACCGCCGTGGTCGTCCTTACTCCACCGTGACGTCGGCCGCCGTCCGGAGAGTAAAACGCCGCAGTGGAAGTGGAGGTGGTAGTGGTGGGAGCTAGGTATGGGATGGAGTGGAGGGAAAGATGAAATGGTGGAAGGAAAAGAGGGAGGAGGAGGGGCTGCCGCCGGTATCGCCGGAAGGGAGGAGAGAAAGAGAGGAGGAAGAAAATGAGGGAAAGAAGGAGGGCTCGCGGGGTTAACCAGAGACTGGCTAAAACGCGTCGACATAGACGGACGCCTATCAGGTGATGTAACGGTTGCTCTGACAGGACTCTGAAACGCGTCGTTCTATACAGACGCCGTTCAGGAGACATGTCAGGGCCGTACTCTGACAATCCCAGAGTCGCAGTCTGAAAGGCGTCGTCCCGTGCGAACACCGTTCAAACGACACGACAGGGCCGTACTCTCGCGGCCCAAGGCCAGCCCACGTGGCACCCACGTGGCAGAACCTAAAACGCGTCTGCAACAGTGGACGCCGTTTAAACCGCGTCGAGCCCGCTCGACGCGAAACATCACATAGTCTCTGCCCCACTAGAGCCTGAACTACAGGGTCCGACCCCGAAAACCGAATCCGAAAGCCTCAGTCCTTACATGCAATCTGCTAAACATGGTACCTAATAAGTCTGTGACTTCCACTCTATATGAGATATGGAAAGGAAGAAAGCTAGACTTTAAACATGTTAAAGTCTGGGGTTGTCCTATCCATGTGAAGAGACATGATCCAGACAAACTAGAGTCAAGAACCAACAGATGTAGGTTTGTCGGGTATCTAAAGGAAACCTTTGGTTATTACTTCTACTATCCTAACGAACAAAATGTGTTTGTGGCTAGGAGAGCTGTATTCTTGGAAGAAGAATATTATCTCCAAAAGGACAATGGAAGTACGATAATTCTAGAAGAGCTTTCAGACCTACAAACTGTTCCTAACTCATCAAATAAGCCATCAGTTCCTGAACTTATTCGAGAGTATAAGCATTATGATCCCAAGACCTACTAAGAGGCCATTGTGTAACGTCCCTGAGATCAGGTGCTGTAACATCCCAGCTTTTTATAGATCTCCGACAGGTGCACAAGAGCAAAAACAAAATAATAAGGAGTATAACTATAAAGAACCAACAAGCTGATCATATCCATCATATAACAGAAATACAATGGAATGAATAACATATCCCAAGTAATTACATAAACTGGCCATACCTGAAAATTTTTATTTTTATACATGCTGAAGTTATCTTCCTTTTCCTCGTCATCCACTACGAGTCTCTAAAAAATATGTTAAATAACTTTTATGAGAACCTATAGAATTGAGTTCTCAGTATGGATCATTTACATCCCTACTGATATCCCATTAAAAACCACATATCCGTGTTCCTTTTAGTTATTTCTTTCTTAACTCACTATTTATTGAACAATTAATTCACCTGGTAGAAGTTACAAATAATAGTTAAGATATGTAAAATATTTCAAGATTAAATTTCCTAAGTTGATCTATAACAATAGACAGACTCCATTCTTCCATAATTAATCTTGGAAATCTACCAAATAGTGTACTCCTAAATGCATGACACCATAATGCAATGATGCAATGAAATGCATGTGTCGTAAAACATCGTGAACTCGGTATGAAAAAACAATAGCATATTTTCATTTGCCATATTTTTCACATATTTCCTCCTTTAATGATACTTTATAATAGTGTAGGCTATAAAAGTATCTTTTATTCAATATTCACATAATCTCTAAAGATTGAGTCGGTTGTTCATCATTCGTTCACCTAATTTACCCAATCAAGCTTAAAGTCCATTGATCGTTCATAATTCGTAAGTTCTTAGAGCGACTCATCTTTCCATTAGAAGTGACAAGATAACCATAACTAACAGTGTAACAGTGAGTAGGTTGTTTCTCTGATGCACCTATGTCGGGATCCGAGCAGGACGCGAAGAACGCAGTGGAAACAATAAAAAAAATCCCGCCCGATGCCTACTGATCCAATTCGGGACGAAATCGATAAACCAAAAACTAACGGGAAGTAATCAGATTACCGTGCGCTGATTCGAATCCGCCTCTGTCTCGGTTCCGTCAAGGCGATGCCACAAGCCGCACAAGCATCCGGCCTCCAGCAGTATCCATGCAATCCTCCATGATGGTTCGTCGTCGCTCCCTCATTCGTATTAGCACGCTCGCTGAAAATCCATCGACGCAACGATGTCCGAAAACCCGCGAACGGGAATTCCCGACTTTCGGGAATCGCACACGGCGGAGACGAAGACTGTCTCAGTGCCTCGAATGGGGGGCCCAGAGGAAGAGGAGAGAGAAGGGGGGACGGCTAATATGGGGAGACCCTAGAGCTTGGCCCAGGGTTTCTCAAAAGCGCGTATATATTAAGTCGGCGCGACTATTCACAAAAGTCCCCGACCTAATATAAATCTCACTTAAACAGCACCGACTGAGAATCTTTTGCGTGTGACCCTCTAGGCCCATTAACCAGTCAGATTTTCAGCCCGTTAAGTCTAATAACTAGTTATTGAGTTAGTGTAATTAATTAATATTTAATATTTAATTAATTACTTAATCAAATAAACTTATCATGTAAATTCAACCGGACTTTTGATCAAGTTGGGTGCCAAGCAACACCACATGATCCCGAAAGGTAATGGGGTTCAGCAACACACTCATGGAACCTGTCCGTCCACAGTTACTGCGTGGTTATAATCCTTCGTTCGCATAATGCTCTCGAGTTAACCTAGAGTATGGTCAACTGTCAAACCCTAGATGGTCAACCCACTTGAATTAGACTCTACTGTACAATATCCGAAAACACCTTTTCTGATATTGTTTCTACTCTGGCCAGAGACTCCTGCGGATCTATTCTAGAGCATTCTCTCTCCAATCACCTAAGAGCGAACGATCCTTTATTAAACGCACAATCACCTTTGAAGGTCTTCCGTTAGACCCGATCCTTAACTATTAGAGATCCTATGGATATGGATTCATAGCTCAAGGTCAAAGTCCAGAAGTCCACCGACAAGGTGTCTTTGGTGCCTCAAGTCCAAGGATCAACCATGCCACTGTAACGATGAATCAAGCCGGTTGATAGTCAGGTAAATTACCATTTGGCGATTCATGTTGGATCAGTTCAGTGAACTCATTCCCCAATGAGCACCTACAGGTTTACCATTGTGTCTCCACACAAGTGACTAATGAGATCAGTTACCCTCATCATATAAGTTGGAATAACTTGTATTAGTCTTACCGGATGTTTGATGTCCTTCTCAAACATCCTACGATTAGGAACAATTAAGAATGTGTCTACAAGTCATCAGTCTCATTATTATGATCTCATTATAATCCAATGACTATTGCACACAGTTATGGACTTCATTATGCGCAATTACAAATATGCCAATCTACATAATGAATTTAATCTCATTGATTAGTGAACTAAATTGAAATAGGTGCCTTATGATTGGTTTAGAGGACACCTATATCCATCAATCTCCTACTTGGACTCAAGCCAATCACCTTCGCATTTGATCTCCATCAAATCTAGATGATGCTCACATAAAGTCTGTGACTAAGACTTGGTCAGGGATCTGCTAAATTTTTTACAGATGGAATATTTTCCATTACGTTCTTTCCTCTTAATCTTTGTCTATAAAGTTGTGAAAGAGCCCTAGAATGTTCTGCACAAAATTGATCGCTCTCACTGTTGTCCTACAATAACGGGATGTTATCGGAGACCCTTTAGAACTACATCTAGTTCAGGGATGAACTCTTTCATCCATATTGTTTTAATAACATTATCACTTGTTCATATTGTCGTCTTAATATCGAGTTTTGGATTGGAACCCTTCCAATCCACTCATTTCTTATTAAAAGGTTAAACTCATGATCTGACTTGAAATTTAAATCAGCATGACCTCATAGTTTCAAATCATCTTCTCCATATACATGAGTACATCCTTAGCACTTCTCAAGTACTTAATGATGTATTTCACTCCTTCTATCAAGGTTTTCCTATATCTTTTAAGGAATCTTTCCTTAAAGAAATAAATTTCATATCTCAACAATTGAGACTTATTATTGATTTTATGTCAAATATTTTGACATATAGGTTAAGGTAATATCTCCGCCGATCTATCTTAACATATTCGTATTTCCAATACGTGGGATGTTATAACCAAACCTATTATATAGGAAAATATGGTTAATAATGCTTTTACTGATAGTAACATCCTGATGTTATTCTCAATGACTTTGATATTATTATCACAAAGCATTACTAAAGTGACCGTACTCCTACTGTCCTCTTTGAACACACACAGTCCGTGATCATTCTTAATGATTACGTAATATTTGACCATTAAGTCAAAAACTCTTATTACAACTTTGGGAAGCTTTAGTTTGATTCAAATAGATTTTTGAAATCATAATTTTCTTCTTGGATATTCTGAAAGCTTTAAAAGTGTATCCTATACATCTTTTCCTCAATCACATTAAGAGAACGCTTTTCATATCCAACTGCTACCATCTCATCATTATGATAGGCAATATTGGCAAGTAGAATTCTAATAAACTTATTAATGGTAACCACTGAGAAAAACTTGTCTAAGTCAACATTTTGACATTGACTATTTCCTTCAATTTATCATATAAGTTTTAAGTAGTCCATTGATGCTAATCTTCATTCCGAAGATTTGTTTGCTTTAGGTACATTATCTTCTAGCAATACTATCAAGTTCCGAACTTAATAGGTGTTATAGACCATAGCGTAGAATTCTTAATTTCTTACCAATTTCAAAGTTATAATGATAGAGAACATCATCATAGATTTTGGATCATAATCCACATCTTTAAGCTCCTCTCATTCTGCTAAATTTGATATATCAAACATATCCTTCTAGCCACTGAGAAAATCTCAAAAAATCTAGGAAGCTCTCTAATATGTGTTATGAGTGGTTCCAAACAACTAAAGATTATCTAATAATCTTATGTTAATTTGTAGGTCTAGAACATCTTCTAGTTTTATCAGCTCCCACTATTTTCTTTGAGGACATATTCATCTTCATAGAAGATAGCTTTCAGGACGATAATTATTTCATTATCGTGTAGCCAATAAATGTAATGTCCAAATTCTTTGGACATTTCACAAATTCACACCAGGGTATAATTTGACTTTAAAATCATGTATGTTTATAATTCATATCTCATATGAATTATTTTATTTCCATATCTTATATGGACATACATTGACTTATTTGGAACCATCTATAAAGTATGGATATCTAATGTTCATACTCATGTTCAAAAAGATATAAGAATTAGGCAAATCTTATTATATATTACACCATATCTTAACAAAGTGCAATTCCTCATTCTATCATATAACTATGATGTACAATGTGGATCAATCGAGCGAGGATACAATTATCATTTTAATGATTTGTGTGAATCATATACTTAAGTATTAATTTTTTTGATCAAATCAAAAAATTCTTACTTCATTTTGATCTTATACCTTAATCTCTCAGATGCATTCGACTTGTACTTCAGCAAGTATATACAGTCGAATCATTCCAAGATTAAACTAATAAGGTAAGTCAATAAAAGTGATTATATTTGGCCTCAAGATAATATTAAGCTTGTTTACATCAATATGTATTAGCACAAATAATTTCTTATTGTACAATTCTGTGTACAATACTATAGATAATCATGATTCATACAGAACATTTCTATAAGAGACTTGTGAACATTCATCACATAAAATGTCACATCAAGAATCTATAGTGCATTGACTGGTTTTAAATCTTAAAGAGCAACTATTGTTCATTCTCAGTCAATGTTATTCATTTTTATAATTCTTGATATCTTATGTAACTAAATAATAATTATTTTGTTTTATATTAAACTTCTATAGATATACAAAGATTTACTATCTGACAGTAACCTATGCATATCTTGAACAACTGTTGAGTCTAACTTAACACTTATATTTTCTCGATTTCCTTTTACTTGTCTAAGTATGCATACTATCGCAGATCTGATAATCATTTCCAATATCTCATATTGGAGATGCTAATTCTTCAATAGATATGAAAAAGGTTAATAATAAGAATATCTGAAACTTCTTTTAAGTTTCATATTCGTTTTGCCTTTACCAATATCCTTATATTGGTTGCAGTGGGAGAACTGCTACCTCTCTCTTCTAGCTGACTTGCCTTTATCCTTTTCAGGTGTGAGTTCGACCATTTGAGATTTTATCTCTAGCCTTATTAAAGGCACACCATGAATACCTTTTCTTCTTAATCTATCCAAGTAAGAGATTTCATGACAACTGATTAGGATAATGACTTTCACTTGGCCCTAAAGACACTTTTCAAAGTTTTCTAGTCAATATGAATATGAGAAATATTGGCATCCAATATGTCAAATCTCGAATTAATAAGCGACATTTTAGTGGACGAAGGAAATAACGTGATTTAAGCATATAGTTCTTATAATTCAATTATGGTCTTTTATCTTAAATTATTTCCTACTATTTTTCGACAGACTGTATAGCCTTCAGGTATACAGAACGGAAGACTCCGATGGTCTCTCAGTGATGATCAGAATCTCTAAGAATCATAGTATGATCTCGGGTAAACACATAGTATCGTACCATTATCTTAGAGCAACCATCTCATAGTAATTGCAACTCCTTACAATATACGATCTTATTTCGGCTCCCAGGTATTTAATGGTCTCGGGTAAATACAGTAAAACATTATCCCTGATCTAAGCTTTACCATCAATACATGACAGAGTAGAGTAAGAATGTAGCTCCTAGGTAAACGCGATGATAGCTATACCATTCCTCTATTCCGTTCTCCAGGCATCATAATGCCATAGTTAATAGTCCTCTCATCAAATGGTGGCATATCTCGAATAAATATATAGAAATTGCCATCATTGATTCAAGTTCTAAAAACTATATTGATGGAGAGTCACGCGGTGCATTCTCAATTACTCGCGCTCCGACTTAAACTTTATGTTGAAGGTTTTTACTTATTTGATGTTGGTCTCATCCTAGGTGATAGTTTATAAATATATCGTATATATTTAACTATACATAGATATTAACAATCGATTCATAATCAAAAACTAAAAAGTATGCATCAACCATATATGTTCATTATATGGTCATGGACAGCACGGTGATTAACTAGAGCCATACAATTAATCACCATAACCATATAATAATTACATAATCTAAACATGCAAACACACAGGCACTGGTGATCTCATCTCCTGTCGCCTTCTTGGTTGCACTTGTGGATCATCCTCGCTTCTCCTCGAATGACACGATCAATTACAATTAATGTAAAATTTGAAACAATTTCAGAATATTAATTAATTATAAGAAAAAGTCTTATGGCCGAATACAATAATAGAGTGAGATAGAATTACATCGAAATGAGAGAGAGAGAGTGAGGCACGTAGGCCTCATTAATTAACATTTAATTAACCTATTACACATTCCATAACAATCTACAAAACCACACACCATCACATGACATGAAATTAACTAAGTACATCTCCATGACCACCACTAATTTTAACCATCCACACATGATAAAATACATCACATAAAGGCTAAAATTTTGAAAAATAATAATTTTTGTTTTCTTAAAACCTGTATACCAATCAAAATTGGATAATTTGAATTTTCAAAAATCTTATTTTATAACATGTAATAAATCTAATTTAAAACACCAAACATATCAACATGTGCTAACAAAGCTAAAATTAAAATTCTAAAATATTCCATACATAATTTAGAATATTTCTAAATTAATTAATCTAACACTTAGATTAATCTTAACTCACATTAATAACAATTATGAATGTGAAATAATCTAACACTTAGATAAAGTTAAAAATTACTTAATAACTCTTATAAAAGAATTTCTAATTACTTAACAACTCTTTGTTAAGAACCCCTTTATTAATTAAAATTTATCAATAATAATTACTAAGAAATATTAATTAGAACATTTCTAATTATTATTAGTCTAACAATTAGACTTAATTTAATCTCTTAATAACTTTTATTAAAAGATCAATTATTAAGTAGATTAGATGTTCAAATATTTTAATTAAGAGATCCTTGAGAATTTAATTAACACTCTCACTAACAATTATTAAGAGTTAATTAAAATTCTTAATAATTTTTATTTAGTATTAATTCTTAAGAAATGATTAAATAATTTATAACCATTATAAATGGTTAATAAATCAATTAATAACTTTTATTAAGTGTCTCTCCATTAAAACCAATAATTTCATAACAACATTTGCTAACAAATTAATTATCTAATCACTTAACTAAAATTAACTTCATAACAACAATTGTTAAGAAAAAATAAATCTAATTAAGACTTAAGTTAACATTTAATAACCACTTATTAAATGTCCCTTGATCAAAATTAATTTAACAACACTTGTTAAATCTAATAGAGATTTAAAATCACCCCACTAAAGATCACATCTTTAAATAGCCTCCTTTAACTCAAAATTGTTAATTTAGGCTTGAAACATATTTTAAACCTTATTTAATTCAATTTCACGTTAAATAGGGTGGGATTATCCTTTTAATTAAGGGTTTAAGGGGTAAATGGGGTTAACGGGTTAAGGGGATAAATTTGGCTGGCCCATTGGGCCCTGGTCGGGCCTGGCTTGGCCAAGCAGACCTAGTCCAGGTCACTAGCTCGAGCCAATCAAGCCACTGGCTCGGGCCTGGGCTCGGCCAACCCCGGACCAGGGCACGCCTGGGCTCGGCCAGCCCCAGAACAGGGCGAGCCTGGGCTCGAATCGGCCCAGCGCCGGTCGGGCCGACTCGGGACCGTCGGTCCAGGCCCCCCAGCGCACCGCTCAGCCAATTAGGGTTCCCCCCCCCCATATCCCACCCGAGCCAGTTGCAGGTGGCTTGGGCGGCGGCGCTGGTGGCGGGGGCCGGCCGGAATCTGCAAGGGGGGGTTACCCCCTTCGTCCTCGGTGTCGGTGGTCGCCGGCCGGCAATCCCCTATGCCGCCGGTGGCCCCCCAAAACAGCCGGTTCAAACTGGTTTTTCATAGATCTGTGACCCTCTTTGTTCTTTCTTCTATCAACAATTGAAAAACATAGAGATGGAGGGTCCTCCACCAGCCGCCGGCCACAGCAGGGATGTTCTAGGGACTGTAAAGGCTAGCTGGTCATACCAACAAGCATATAGTGGTGTACGAACACCATGTATTCCACTTCGAAACCCATAAAGCCAGTTCTTCATCACTATGAAGAACGCGACGAAAAGCCATAATAAATAAATAAATAAAAAACAAAACATTTTTCTTCATAGAAAAATAATTTAATTATTAAACGTTCATCCCATGAACAGTATCTACGAATAAAAAGAATCAATGGATGTAATTAATTTAGAAGGGATTCGGGCGGCACGTGAAGAACACAGTGGAAACAATCAAAAATATCATGCCCGATGCCCGCTGATCCAATTCAGGACGAAATCGATAAACTAAAAACTAACGGGAAGTAATCAGATTACCGTGCGCGGATTCAAATCCGCCTCCGTCTCGATTCCGTGGAGGCGATGCCGCGAGCCGCACAAGCGTCCGACCTCCAGCGGTATCCACACGATCCTCCGTGGTGGTTCGTCCTCGTTCCCTCATCCTTATCAGCTCGCTCGCTGAAGATCCGTCGCCTCAACGATATCCAAAAATCCGCGGACGGGAATTCCCGACTTTTGGGAATCGCGTGCGGTGGAGACAGAGACTGTCCCGGTGCCTCGAACGGGGCACCTAGAGGAAGAGGAGAGAGAAGGGGAGACGGCCAGCATGGGCAGACCCTTGAGCTTGGCCCAGGATTTCTCAACAGCGCGTATATATTAAGTTGGCGCGACTTTTCACAAAAGTCTCCGACTTAATATAAATCCCACTTAAACACCACCGACTGAGAATCTTTTGCGTGTGACCCTCTAGGCCCATTAACCAGTCTGATTTTTAGCCCGTTAAGTCCAAATCATCCGACAAATCGCTAGTTATAAAAACTCATTCCATATTTCAGTTTTACATTCAACATCATAATCGTGTTTCATTTTCATTATCATGAAGGCTTCTATGCCTCGTTTCTTTTCATAATTTTTATTCATTGTTGTCGGAGTCATAATAGCCATGAAGTTATTATACAAGATATATACATACATACATATGTATCTGTCCATGGTACAATATACTTTAGATCAGAAGTCAAATCTTTTCTTTAGGGGTAATTATGAAGTCATTGTTTATTATTAACACAAAAAAGGGTCAACGCCATGGAACGGTTCGTAGCCTTCTAGTTTTCTTTTATAGATTTCTTCTTTCTTAGGAAATGCACTAGAATATACTTCCTAATTATCTCCCCTTCCTTGGGGTCATCATAACCATCATGCATCATAAAGTCTTAACAAGCTAATTCTTTCATTCTACGTTTATAAACCATTATGGAAAATATTCAGAAAACATGCGGAAAGCCAAACAACCATTATATAAATTTATGCAACAAATGTATGTTGTTTAATGTTGTTTAACTCTTTTTCTCAATGCGATGATCTCACCTCCTCTTATTAACTCAAATATGAAGATCAATTGTTCAAGTCGGAATCATTGTCCTTGATATAAAAGTCACCATATGAGTTCTATGAATTCTATAATTTTTCACTTTTTTTTTCCCTTGATGGTGTCATCATAGCCATGTAGGTTTTATCTTTCGATTTGTATATATATATATACACATATATTTACATGTATATTCCTAATAAAGTTTGCAAGACTCTAATTTCATATTTCCTTTTATTATAGGTAGGCATGCAAAGGGTTTCAATCAATTGTTCACAAATTTGTTTCTAAAATATAGAAATTTTCATAATTTCAAAACTATATGGTTTTATTACAAGCTTAGGATTTTCAAAATCTATCAAGATTTAACACATACAATAAAATAAAAATTATACCCAAATCATTTCATTTTTCTTTTAATTATTTTTATTTTTTCTTAATTTTTTTAAAATTAATTCTTTTTTAATTATCAATATTATTTCCCAATAATAGAAATTACGAAAATAATTGTATTAATTTAATTTATATTTATATTTTTATTTTATTTATTTTTATTCAGAATTAAAAATTTCAAAAATAACTATTTTCTATTCTATAAATAAATATTTTTTAAACTAAAAAAATACAACAACAATAAATTTTATTTTTATAAGGAGCATTATCCTACCTCTATTATGATGACCCTCCTCCGTCCTCTTCTCTCTCTCTCCCCCTACTGCCTCCCACGGTAGCCCCCTTCCCCCTATTTATAGAGGGGGAAGGGCAGTGGAGAGGGGGCACCCCCTCTTTATGGGGCGGTGGCGCCAAATGGGCCACTGCTGGCCTATAAAAACTAGGCCCAATATCCCTGTTCAGGCCCCTTCTTGGGCTTTTGATTTTGGCCTATTTAAGCCCCTTAAACATGGCCCACTAAGACCTATATTTGGGCCCATTAAACCCCTTAATTAAGGGTCCATTAAGCTCATTAAATAGGGTCCATTTAGGCCCAATAACTTATTGAATTCTTAATGAACAATTTTACATTTTAGTCCCTTATCGTTTATTAATTGTACACATGCCCTCATTTCCGTAATAAGTAACCGATGATGAGTCTTTTTCTCCTTTTTAATAATATTTTTTGGACCTCATATAATTTTATTTAAGACCCTATAAAAATTATCTTTGACACTCAACTCTAAACTTTTACTAATCGTGTTTATACTTTTTAAGAATTTATAGATATGCCCCTAAATTTGTGGGATGTTACAGGTTCAGTACGCAGACTCATATCGAACTCCGAGTATGCAACATCAACTTAACAAATAGATATAAGAGATAAACATAGACAATTTAAATAAATGTCATTATCATCACATAGTCCAAATAAATAAACAAATATCAAAGTCCACATATTATAATATCCATCAAATAATATCTCAACTCTCAGTCTCCCTAAATAAAGAAAATTACCTTAAATTTTTCTTAACTAGTCCTACTATATCAGACTACTAAATTGGAAAATAAACTTCTAAAAACTCTTCCAAAGGTCCAACAGGTTTGACTTCCCACCTAGTTTGATCTTGAATCGGTTCTTCCTAAAAAATGTTTGATTGGATTTATGAGTCCCCCATTCAATAGACTTCAAACCATCCACATAGTTTAACATATAGTAACTTTACAAATCACATTATATAACTATACTGAGCATGATAATCGGATCAAATTCTACATATAGTACAATAAGGAAATGATACAAAGCATGATATATTCATCAAATATTATTATATGAATATTTTTTAATACAAATAATCATATTTGAAATAATATAATCATATGGTCAAATCAGGATATTCAAATAATAAATTTCATATTTCATATCATAATTCTCTAGCAAGTGCACTTATCGAATAAATAACCTCTAATCCATAAGAGGTTCACAAAGCTGCAACGACCCGCCACCCTGCAATCAAGGATCCTATTACTAAATAGGTACCGAATCATTAAAATTAAGAGCTAAACCAAGATCTCAAATAAGTCTGAGAAATAAATAATAAACTAAGTAAAACATTCCACACAACATCGAACTGTAAAGAAAGTGCAGGAATTAAAAATTATTACAATCCAACTCGATTCAACAAATAATTACATAGTCCACAACTGAAATGAAATAATTATACGTACATGATAGAATTAAAAAGGTACAACTACATCGGAGCATACCCCAGAACGGTAGTTGTTGGCGCGCAACTCGAGACGAAACCCTACAACTGCTACGCCTGTCGAGAACCCTCGCCTAAAACTGCAGGGAGTGAGTCACACTAGAATGGACTCAATGGGATCCCTCGGTCCCCACCTCCCACACACGCACACACAGTCACAACACAACAAGGATTTATAGGCAAAATACGTACAAGTAAAGCGATAAATAAATCACGCGCCTAACGTTGGAAACACACAAGAAGTTGCCAAGTCAACCAGGAAAAACACCGACCTGCTCGAACGGAATAGCAACCCCTCGGATAGCGCGCTGGCTACTCCGGCCTATCTAGCTCTAGGTGGTTCTACCTCCTCCCAATCACGAGTGACACTCCAAAATGTACCACTCCCACAACGGTACTAGATATTATCCCGGGGTACACCAGGTGACCCTCGCCTCTTAAAGGCCACCTTGTCACTCCCATACTGACAATGTGTCACTCCCACACCGACACAGGGTGTCAAGCACTAACAACTGTCACTCTAAATCCACAGTCGCATAAACACAACATAATGCGATTCTGATCACATGGAAATTCCCGTCCCAAAGTACGATTTCAAGAAGGCATTAACAAAATTATCTAACAATATACAAGAATCTAATTGACATAATGCATAATAATCACACATGTTAAATGCATGGAAATATGGGACTCTAGCTTGAATCACGTCAACTCAAGTCGATGCCATTCAAGGCCTTATAACTGGTTTTTCTCACTCTCAAGTATCGGGACCTTGAGATACTGGCCTGAATTGCGTCGACCATAGTCGACGTCATTCAGCGTCCTATCCCACTCTCTTGCCATGGGACCCAGCGGTATGGGTCGTAAATCGTGTTGACTCAGGCCGAAGCTATTCTCAAATCGCATCATCCTGAGTGGACGTGTTTTACGCCCAAAACTGAGTTCCCCTCCAGTCTCCATCGAACCACAACACGGTCCCCCCCCCCCCCCCCCCCAAAAAAAAAAAACGCATGAAAAACACAAAATAGAGATAAGGGTAAAATCCATGAACCACAGTAAACATGCTACTCATATTTTCAAAAATACCCATTTCAATCAAAACCCCCTAGAACATGTTCAATTCTACGCAAAATTCCCATACATCCGTAGCATGCCCCAAAGCGGGAAATCATGAGCTAAAACATTCGAAACACAGGTGAAAATTGTCACCCAACCGGTTACTTGAACACCTCCTAGCTCTTCGTTGACGAACCGCCACACCGTAAGCCGCCGTTGGTACTGTTGGGATCCGGGCGGGACGCGAAGAACCCAGCGGAAATGATGAACAAAATTTTATCCCGCCTGATGCCCGTTGATCCGATTCGGAACGAAAAACTAAAACCGAAAACTACGAGAAGTAATCCGATTACCGTGTGCGGATTCGAATCAACTTCCGTCTCGGTTCCGTCAAGGCGATGTCGCGAGCCGCACAAGCGTCCGGCCTCCATCGGTATCCACGCGATCCTCTGCAGTGGTTCGTCCTCGATCCCTCGTCCGTTTCAGCTCGCTCGCTGAAGATCCGTCGCCGCAACGATTGCTGAAATCCCGCCGACGGGAATTCCCGACTTTCGGGAATCACACGCGGCGGAGACTGAGACAATCTCGGTGCCTCGAACGGGGCACCCAGAGGAGGAGAGAAAAAGGAGGGATGACGGCCAGCAAGGGGAAATCCTGGAGCTTGGCCCAGGGTTTCTCAACAGCACGTATATATATTAAGTCAGCGCGACTTTTCACAAAAGTCCCCGAGTTAATAAAAATCCCACTTATGTACCATCGACTGAGAATCTTATTGCGTATGACCCTCTAGGCCCATTTACCAGTCCGGTTTTCAGCCCGTTAAGTCCAATAACTAGTTATTGACTTATTGTAATTAATTAATATCTAGATATTAACTAATTATTTAACCGAATTGACATCGCATGTGAATTCGGTCGGACTTCTGATCAAGTTGGGTGCCAAGCAACACCGCATGATCCCGGAAGGTAATGGGGTTCAGCAACCCACTCATGGAACCTGTCCGTCCACAATTACCACGTGGCTATAATCCTTTGTTCGCACAATGCTCTCGAGTTAACCTAGGGTATGGTCAACTGTCAAACCCTAGAGTGTCAACTCACTTGAATCAGACTCCGCTATACAATATCAGAAAACCTCTTTTCTGATATTGTTTCTGCTCTGACCAGAGACTCCTGCAGATCTATTCTAGAGTATTCTCTATCCAGTTACCTGAGAGCGAACGATCCTTTATTGAACACACAATCACCTTCGAAGGTCTTCCGCTGGACCCGATCCTTGACTATTAGAGATCCCATGGATAGGGATTCGTAGGTCAAGGTCAAAGTCCAGAAGTCCACCGACAAGGTGTCTTTGGTGTCTCAAGTCCAAGGATCAACCACGCCACAGTGACGATGAATCAAGCCGATTGACAGTCAGGTAAATTACCATTCGGCGATTCATGTCGGATCAGTTCAGTGAACTCATTCTCCAATTAGCACCTACAGGTTTACCATTGTGTCTCCACACGAGTAACCAACG
Source organism: Zantedeschia hybrid cultivar (assembly GCA_030544215.1). NCBI lineage: Eukaryota > Viridiplantae > Streptophyta > Magnoliopsida > Alismatales > Araceae > Zantedeschia > Zantedeschia hybrid cultivar. The sequence goes on from JARZZO010000015.1 coordinate 42,732,364, forward strand.
AGATCAGTCACCCTCATCATATGAGTTGGAATAACCTGTACTAGTCTAACCGGATGTTTGATGTCCTTCTCAAACATCATACGACTAGGAACAATTGAGAATATGTGTTTATAAGTCATCAGTCTCATTATTATGATCTCATCATAATCTTATGACTATTGCACATATTCATGGACTTCATTATGCGCAATTATAAATATGCCAATCTACATAATGAATTTAATGTCATTTATTAGTGAACTAGATTGAAATAGGTGCCTTATGATTGGCTTAGAGGACACCTATATCCATCAATCTCCCACTTCGACTCAAGCCAATCACCTTCGCATTTGATCTCCATCAAATCTAGGTGATGCTCATAAAAAGTCTGTGACTAACACTTGGTCAAGGATCTGCTAAATTATCTACAGATGGAATATTTTCCATTACGTTATTTCCTCTTTATCCTTTGTCTCTGAACCTGTGAAAGAACTTCATAATGTTCTGCAACTTCTGAAGAGACCATGGCTCGATCACATAATTTATTACTCCCACTATTGTCTTACAACGATAGCATGGTATCAGAGAACTTTTAGAACTACAACTAGTTTAGGGATGAACCTTTTCATCCAAACTGTTCCAATAACAGTATCACTTGTCTATGTCGTCATCTTAATATCGAGTTTTGAATTGGAACCATTCCAATCCATTCCTTTCTACTAGAAGGTTGAATCTATTATTTAACTTGAAATTTGAGTCAGTGTGACCTCATAGTTTCAAATCATCATCTCCATATATGTGAGTGCATCCTTGGCACTTCTCAAGTACTCAACGATGCATTTCACTCTTGTACCCTTTAAGACCTTTTTCTCTAAAGGAATAAATTTCATATCTCAACAATTGAGACTTGTTATGAAATTTATGCCAAACATTTTGACATACAGGTCAATATAATATCCCCACCGATCAATCTTAATAGATTCGTATTTCCAATACATGGGATATTATAACTAAACCCATTATGGAAGAAACCATAGTTAACAATGCTTTCACTAATAGTAACATCCTGAAGCCATTCTTAATGACTTTGATGTTATTATCATAAAGCATTACTAAAGCAACCGTGCTCCCACTGTCCTTTCTGAACACACACAATCCGTGATCATTCTTAACGATCACATAATATTAAGTCAAAACTTTTATTACAACTTAGGAAGCTTCAGTTTGATTCAAAATAACTTTGAAATCATAACTTGCTTCCTGGACATTCTCAAAGCTTTAAAGGCGTATCATATACATCTTTACCTCAATCACATTGAGAGAGCGCTTTTAATATCCAACTGTCATCATCTCATGATTGGCAGTATAGATAAGTAGAATTCTAATAAACTTATCAATCTCAAAGTTGTAATGACAGAGAGCATCATTATCATAGATTTTAGATCATCATCTATTTTGAGTCCTCTCATCTTGCTAAATTTGATATGTCAAACATATCCTTCTAGTTATTGAGAGAATCTCAAAAAAATCTATGAAGCTCTCTGATGTGTGTCATGAGTGGTTCCAAACAACTAAAGATTATCTAATAATCTTATGTTAGTTTGTGAATATAGAACATCTTCTAGTTTTATCAGCTCCCACTGTCTTCTTTGAGGTCATATTCCTCTTCACAGAAGACAACTTTCAGCACGACAATTATTTCATTATCGTCTAGCCAATAATTGTAATGTCCAAACTCTTTAGACATTCACAAATTCACACCACGGTAATACCTGACTTTTAAATCAGGTTTGTTCATAATTCACATCTCATATGAATTATTTGGTTTCCATATCTTATATGAACACACACTGACTTATTTGGAACCATCTGTAAAGTATGAACATCTAATGTTCATACTCATGTTCAAGAGGATAAGGATTAGGCAAATCTTGTTATGCATTGCACCGTATCTTAATAAGGTGCAATTCCTCATTCTATCATATTGCTATGATGCACAATGAGGATTAATCGAGCAAAGATACAATTATCCTCTTAATGATTTATGTGAATCATATACTAAAGTATCAGTTTCTTTGATTAAATCAAAAATTCTAATACTTCATATTGATCTTATACCTTAATCTCTCAGATGCATTCGACTTGTACTACATTAAGTACATACAGCCGAATCATTCCAAGAGTAAACTATAAGGTAAGTCAATAGTAGTGATTATCTTTGGCCTTTGAGTTGTTTACATCAACATGCATCAGCATCAATAATTTCTTATTGTACAACCCTATGTACAATACCATAGATATTCAGGATTTACACAGTTCATTTCTATAGGAGACTTGTGAACATTCATCATATGAAATGTCACTTTAAGAATCTATAGTGCATTGACTGATTCGAACAACTATTATTCTTTTCAATCAATGTTATTCTTGATTTCTTATGCAACTAAATAACAATTATTCAGTTTCATATTAGACTCCTATAGATATACAAAGATTTACTGTCTAACAGTAACCTATGAATATCATGAATAATTGTTGAGTCTAACTCAACGCTTACATTTTCTTGATTTCCTTTTACTTGTCTAAGTCTGCACACTATCGTAGTTTAGAGAATCATTTCCAACATATCATATTGGATATGCTAATTCTCCAATAAACATGCAAAAGTCGATAATAAGAATATATGAAACTTCTTTCAAGTTCCATATTCGTTTTACCTTTACCAGTATCCTTATATTGATTGCAGTGGGAGAACTGCTATTTCTCTATCTCAGCTGACTTTTTCTTTATCATTTTTATGTGTGGATTCGATCGTTTAAAATCTTACCACTTATCTTTCTCAAAGACATATCATGAAAATCTCTTCATCTTGGTCTATCCAAATAAGAGATTCCATGACAATCATTGTGTTGGGTTGTCTCGGTTTCTCCGGATCGCTCACACAGCGGAAAACAAAAATTTTACAGCGATCCGTTTCCCGTTTCGAAGAACTAAAATACGAGATAATCGGATTATCTGTTTTCACCGTGTGCGGATTCGAATCCGCAACCGTTCGGTTCCGTCGGTGCGACACCGCAAGCCGCACAAGCGCCCGGCCTCTAGCGAAGTCCACGCGATCCTCCCCGCGACGGATATCCTCGAGTTCGTCGTTCTTCGCAGCCCGTGAAGCCTCCACTGGTCGCCGCAATGATCGCCGCAGTGCGCAGACGATTTCCCGTCGAACGGGATTCAGAGAAGCGGCGGAGCAGATCTAGATCTGCCTGGACTCCAGAGGAAGACAGAAACTGAGGAGGGGCGGCTAGGGTTAGCAGCAGCTTCGCCTGCTCAGCCCGTTCGCTATGTTTTATACTAATCGCGCGGTTTTTCACAAAAACCCCCGGTTTATATAAAACCCACTTATTTATCCATCGCCTTGAGAATCATTTGCGTGTGACCCTCTAGGCCCAAGTACCAGTCCAGTTAATGGCCCAACAAGCCCAGTGACTCCTCACTGGCTTTATTAATTAATTAATAACCCTTTATTAATCAATTAATCAATCGAATTGATGTCGCACATCGAATTCGACCGGGCCTCCGATCACGTTGGGTGCCAAGCAACACCGCGTGAACCCGGAAGGTATTTGGGGTTAAGTAACCCACTCTTGGAACCTTTCCGCCGACAGTTACCGCGTGGATATAATCCTTCATTCGTACAATGCTCTCGAGTCAACTCAGGGTATGGCGAGCTGTCAAACCCTAACCGGTCGACTCACTTGGATTGGATGCCGCTGATGAATATCATAAAACTCCTTTCCCGATATTATCGTCCGCCCTGGCCAGGGACTTTCGCGCATCCTTCCTAGAGCATTCTCTCTCTAAGTACCGAGAGCGAATGATTCCTTATTGACACACAATTCCCTTCGACGGTATTCCGCTGCACCCAATCCTTGGCGTATTAGAATCCCGTGGCTAGAGATTCGTAGACCAAGGTCAAAGTACAGAAGTCCACCGCCAAGGTGTCCTTGATGTCTCAGGTCCGAGGACCATCCACGCAACTGCGACAATAGAATCAAGCTGGTTGACAGTGAGGTACAATACCATCCAGCGATTCAGTCGGATCAGTTCAGTGAACTCATTCTCCAATGAGCACCTACAGATTCGCCTTAGTGTCTCCACACAAGTGACTTATGAGACCAGTCACCCTCATCATATGAGCAGGAGTAATCTGTACTAGTCTAACCGGATATCCGATGTCCTTCTCGGATATCCTCCGACTAGGAACGATTAAGAATATGTGTGTTTAAGTGATCAGTCTCATCAGTATGATCTCATCATAATCTGATCACCATAGCACATATTCACGGACTTCATTATGAAACGATAATTAACGCGATTTACACATAATGAATATTATGCCATTTTATTCATAATGAACGAGAGTTACATTGTTAGATTGGCTTGTAGGCCACCTAAACCAACACATTGCCTTTCAATAAGGCATACTATGAGTATCTCTTCACCTTAGTCTATCCAAGTAAGAGGATTCATGATATCTGATAAGGATAGTGACTTTCACTTGGCCCTGAAGACATTCTTCAGAGTTTTCTAGTCAGTTTGAGTATGAGAAGTATTGGCATCTAATATGCCAACTTCTCGAATAGACGACATTTTAGTGAATCGAAGGAAACAACGTGATTTAAGCAGATAGTTCTGATAATTCAATTATGGTCTTTTATCTTGAATTATTTTCCACTATTTTCGACGGACTGTATAACCTTCAGGTATACAGAACGGAAGACTCCGACGGTCTTCTAGTGAGGATCAGAATCTCCAAGAATCACAGTATGACCTCGGGTAAACACATAGTATCATACCATTATCTTAGAGCAGCCATCTCATGGTAATTGCAACTCCTTGCAATATCCGATCTTATTTCGGCTCCCAGGTCTTTAATGGTCCTGGGTAAACACAGTAGACCATTATACCTGGTCTAAGCTTTACCATCAATACGTGACATAGTAGAGTAAGAGTGCAGCTCCCGGGTAAACGCGAGGATAGCTACACCGTTCCTCTATTCCAATCTAAAGGCATCATAATGCCATAGTTAATAATCCTTTCATCAGATGGTGGCAGATCCCGGGTAAACACGTAGATATTGTCATCACTGAATCAAGTTCTAAGAACTATATTGATGAAGAGCCACGTGGTACATTCTCAATAACTCGCGCTCCGGCTTAGACTTTATGTTGAAAGTTTTGTTTATGTTAAGTTGGTCTCATCCTAGGTGATAGTTTATAAATATATCGAATATATTTAACTATACCTAGATATAAGCAATCGATTCATAATCAATAACTAAAAGCATGCATCATCCATACATGTTCATTATGTGGTCATGGACAGCACGGTGATTAACTGGAGCCAAACAATTAATCACCAAAACTATATAACATTTATATAATCTAAACATGCAAACACACAGCCACTGGTGATCTCATCTCCTGTCGCCTTCCTGGTTGCATTTGTGGATCATCCTCGCCTCTCCTCGGTCGACACGATCAATTAAAAATATAAATTAGAATTTGAAACATTTTCAAATACAAATTAATTGTAAAAGAAGGCCTTATGGTCGAGTACAATGACAGAGGGAGATAGAATTACAATGGAATGAGAAAGAGAGGGAGACACGCAGGCCTCATTAATTAACACTTAATTAATGAACATCACATTCCATAACAATCCACAAAATCACACACCATCACATGATATGAAATTTAACTAAGTGCATGTCCATGACCATCACAAATTTTAACCATCCACACATGATATAGCACATCACATGAAGGCTAAAATTTTGAAAATATAATAATTTGGTTTTCTTAAAACCTGGGTACCAATCAAAATTGGATAATTTGAATTTCGAAAATCTCTTTTTCTAATATGCAATAAATCTAATTTAAAGCATTAAACACATCAACATGCGCATACAAAGCTAAAATTAAAATTCTAAAATATTCCATGCATAATTTAGAACATTTCTAAATTAATTAATCTAACACTTAGATTAATTTTAATTCACATTAATAACAATTATTAATGTGAAATAATCTAACATTTAGAAAGAATTAAAAATTCCTAAATAACATTTATAAAAGAATTTTCAATTCATATTATTAACCCCTTAACAACTCCTTGTTAAAACCCCTTAATTTAATCATATTTCTCAATAACAATTATCAAGAAATAATAATTAAAACATTTCTAATTAAAAATAGTCTAACATCTTAGACTTAATTTAATCTTTTTAATAACTTTTATTAAAAGATTACTCATTAAGTAGATTAGATCTTCAAAATTTAATTAAGGGATCTTTGAGAATATTAATTAGCTTAATAACTATTAGTAAGTCATAATTAATCCTCAATAACTTTTATTAAGGTTAATTCTCAAGAAACAATTAACTCTTTAATAACTATTATTAAAAGTTAATAAAACACTTAATAACTTTTATTTAGTGTCCCTTAATCAAATACTTAATTTCATAACAACAATTGCTAAGAAATTAAAACAATCTAATCACTAGACCAAGATTAATTAACAATATTTGATAATTAAAGTTTAAGTCACTACTTAATAATTAAATAACAATTGTTGTTAATATAAGTTTAAAATCAAATCTTAAATATGAATTAACAGCACTTGTTAATTAAGATTAAAAATTTATCTTAATTATTAATAACAACAATTGTGAATAATTAATTAAGATCTCATTTAAATAAGTAACAACATTTGTTAATTATATTTAAGATCATATCTTAAATATAAACCCCTTTAATTAACTAATTACAAGTTATTTATAATTAAGATCATATCTTAATTATAACTCATTTAATTAATTAATTAAAATCAATTAATAATAAGATCCTATCTTATTTAGTTAAAAACAATTAACTAGGAAGATCATATCTTAATAAACCCCACAAAATATTTGATTAAAATAACAATTCATAATTAAGATCATATCTTAATTATAATCCTCTTTTAACTCAAAATAATTAATTTAATGTTTAAAACAATTTTAAACATTATTAATTTCAATTTCAAGTTAAATAGGGTGGGGTTTTTAATTAAATAAGGGGTTTTTGGCGTTAATTGGGCCAAAATAGGGTTAATGGGCCTGAGCAAGTGGGCTCGGGTCCAACTGGCTCTGGCTGGTGCAGCCAGGGCCGCACCTGGCTCGGGCCAGGGGCCTGGACCCAGGCGCGACCTGGCCCAGCCAGGTCCAGCGCCTGGGCCGGCCGAGCCGCGCCTAGCCAGGCGCCTGGCGCGGGACCGGCCGGTCCAGGCGCGCAGGGCCTGGTTTGGCCGGCTCCCTTTAGGGTTTTTGGCCCTGTTTATTGCAAGTTTCAGGCGCCGCCGGCCGCGAGGGTGGCCGAAAGTCGCAGGGGAAAGTCACCCCTTTCATTTCCACCGCTGGTGATGGTCGGACGGCGACTCCTTTGCCGCCGGTGAACCTCCAAAGATGGAGATTTGTGCAGTTTTGCAGATTTTAGCCTTTCCTCAATCATTTTCAACTCTTGAAAATTATGGGAAGAAAAGCTCCATCGGCCGCCATAGAAATTTTTCGGGGATGGTGAGAGGTAGCTGGTCATACCAGCAAACCTTCAGAGATGGTCCAACCACCATTAATCCCCTTTTGAAGCCCACAAAATCGATTCTTCATCTCCATGAAGAACGCGATGAAACCCTCAAAAAAATTGATTTTCTCCACAGAAAAATAATCCGATTATTGTGTACTCATCCCATAAGTAATTTCTATGAGAGAAACATAATCTGAGCATGGAAATAATTTCAGAATATTAATTTTATCGTTCCGGAGCGGATCAGAGCGGAACCTGGCTATGATACCACTGTTGGGATCCGGGCGGGACGCGAAGAACGCAACGGAAACGATGAACAAAATTTTATCCCGCCCGATGCCCGCTGATCCGATTCGGAACGAAAAACTAAAACCGAAAACTACGAGAAGTAATCCGATTACCGTGTGCGGATTCGAATCCGCTTCCGGCTCGGTTCCGTCGAGGCGATGCCGCGAGCCGCACAAGCGTCCGGCCTCTAGCGGTATCCACGCGATCCTCCGCGATGGTTCATCCTCGATCCCTCGTCCATTTCAGCTCGCTCGCTAAAGATCCGTCGCCGCAACGATTGCTGAAATCCCGCCGACGGGAATTCCTAACTTTCGGGAATCACACGCGGTGGAGACAGAGACAATCCCGGCGCCTCGAACGGGGCGCCCAGAGGAGGAGAGAAAAAGGTGGGATGATGGCCAGCAAGGGGAAATCCTGGAGCTTGGCCCAGGGTTTCTCAATAGCACGTATATATATTAAGTCAGCGCGACTTTTCACAAAAGTCCCCGAGTTAATATAAATCCCACTTATGTACCACCGACTGAGAATCTTATTGCGTGTAACCCTCTAGGCCTATTTACCAATCCGGTTTTCAGCCCGTTAAGTCCAATAACTAGTTATTAACTTATTGTAATCAATTAATATCTAGATATTAACTAATTACTTAACCGAATTGACATCGCATGTAAATTCGGTCGGACTTCTGATCAAGTTGGGTGCCAAGCAACACCGCATGATCCCGGTAGGTAATGGGGTTCAGCAACCCACTCATGGAACCTGTCCGTCCACAGTTACCGCGTGGCTATAATCCTTCGTTCGCACAATGCTCTCGAGTTAACCTAGGGTATGGTCAACTGTCAAACCCTAGATGGTCAACTCACTTGAATCAAACTCCGCTGTACAATATCAGAAAACCTCTTTTCTGATATTGTTTCTGCTCTGACCAGAGACTCCTGCGGATCTATTCTAGAGCATTCTCTCTCCAGTTACCTGAGAGCGAACGATCCTTTATTGAACACACAATCACCTTCGAAGGTCTTCCGCTGGACCCGATCCTTGACTATTAGAGATCCCGTGGATAGGGATTCGTAGGTCAAGGTCAAAGTCCAGAAGTCCACCGACAAGGTGTCTTTGGTGTCTCAAGTCCAAGGATCAACCACGCCACAGTGACGATGAATCAAGCCGATTGACAGTCAGGTAAATTACCATTCGGCGATTCATGTCGGATCAGTTCAGTGAACTCATTCTCCAATTAGCACCTACAGGTTTACCATTGTGTCTCCACACGAGTAACCAACGAGATCAGTCACCCTCATCATATGAGTTGGAATAACCTGTACTAGTCTAACCGGATGTTTGATGTCCTTCTCAAACATCATACGACTAGGAACAATTGAGAATATGTGTTTATAAGTCATCAGTCTCATTATTATGATCTCATCATAATCTTATGACTATTGCACATATTCATGGACTTCATTATGCGCAATTATAAATATGCCAATCTACATAATGAATTTAATGTCATTTATTAGTGAACTAGATTGAAATAGGTGCCTTATGATTGGCTTAGAGGACACCTATATCCAGCAGGTACTACCATGGAGGTCGTCACTTTACCGAGACATCGGTCGTTGTCCGGAGAGTGAAGAAGCTGCGGTGGAGATGGTAGTGGAAGTGGTGAGAGGTGGTAGAGGGGGAATGGAGTGGTGAAGGGGGAAGAGAAAGAGAGGGGAACGGAGAGGCGAAGAGAGGGAAGAGAGAGAGTGAGAAGGAGAGAATGAGAGAAAAGAGGGAGAAAGGAATGGTGGCTCGGGGCGTCAACCCCGAACGAGCTAAATCATGTCATTCCATACAACAAGCCCACAACATATCCTCCAACGTCTGAATAGTCCTCTTCGACTGTCCATCAGTCTCGGGATGGTAAGCCGAGCTAAAAGCCAATTGGGTACCCAAGCCTTCTAGAAACTCCTCCAAAACCCTGAGGTGAACCTCGGATCCCGATCCGACATAATGGAGAAAGGCACCCCGTGCAGAGATATGATCTGGTCCACAAATAGTCTAGCCAGCTTGTCAATTGACCACTCCTTCCTAATGGCTAGAAAGTTAGTTGACTTGGTGAATTGATCAACAATCACCCAGATTGCGTCTCTCCAACTAGATGACACGTGCAATCCCATCACAAAATCTATAGTCACATACTCCCATTTCCACTCTAGAATCGACAAAGGCTACAATAAGCCTCCTAGCCTCCGATGTTCTACCTTCACCTGCTAACAAGTCAGGCACCTCGCCACGTACTCAACTACATCCTTCTTCATTCCAGGCCACCAAAAGTGCTTCCTCAAACAATTGTACATCTTGGTAGTTCCGGAATGCATGGCATATCTAGAACTATGTGCCTCATCTAAAACACTCTTGCGCACCTCCTCCTCTGCCGGAACATAAAGTTTGGCTCGAAACGTAACTGTGCCATCGTCCACAGCTCCACCTCTAAGATCTGAAGAATCTATGGTAACTCTGCATCTACCTTCTGAGCCTCAATCACTTAATGGTACACTGCTGGTCTCACAGTCAAGCTGACCAACACGGCTCTGCTCTCGGGGAATCCTGAAGGAAGACTCTGCAACCTGCTGATACAACTTCCATTCCTGAACCATGAGATATGACGCGACCGTCTCCCGACTCAAGGCATCCGCCACCACGTTAGCCTTACCCGGATGAATGAAAGTTCGAGATCGTAATCCTTAATGAATTCCATCTACCTGTGCTGCCTCACGTTCAAATCCTTTTGTGTGAACACATACTTCAAGCTCTTATGGTCAGTAAAGACTTGAAAGTTCTCCCCATACAAATAGTGCCGCCAAATATTTAGTGCAAATACAACTGCCGCCAACTCCAAATCATGAGTGGGGTAATTCTCCTCATGCTGCTTTAGCTGTCTGGAAGCATAGGCCACAACCCTTCCGTACTGCATCAAGACCGCACCTAAACCCCGACGAGATGCATCTGAGTAAACCACAAATCCACTAGAACTAGATGGAAGCACCAAAACTGGAGCCGAAGTGAGACGAGTCTTCAACTCAGCAAAACTCCGTTCACACTCCTTGGTCTACACAAAACGAATTCCCTTGCGAGTTAACCTCGACAAGGGTGGTGCTATGGAAGAAAAATCCTGGACAAATTGCATGTAATATCCTACCAACCCCAAGAAGCTTCTAATTTCTATCATAGTCGACGGTCCCGCAATCCATCACTACCTCCACCTTGGCCGGATCCACTGAAAAATTATCACCAAAAATGACATGCCCAAGGAAGTGCACCTCATCTAGCCAGAACTTACACTTGCTAAACTTAGCATAAAGTTGGTGCTCTCTCAGGACCTACAACACTACTTGAAGATGTGTAGCATGCTCTTCCTCAGAAAAAGAATATACCAAGATATCATCCACAAACACTGCTACAAATTGATCTAGATAGGCTCTAAAAATCCGGTTCATCAAATCTATGAAAATTGTCGAAGCATTGGTCAAGTCGAAAGACAAAACCAAAAACTCATAATGTCCGTACCGAGTCTTGAAAGATGTCTTACTCACATCTGATTCATAGATCCTCAACTGGTAATATCCTAACCTCAAGTCAATCTTCGAGAACACCTCGACAGACTGCTGCTGATCCATCAAATCATCGATCCTCGGAAGTGGGTACTTGTTCTTCACTGTTACATGGTTCAGCTATCTATAATCTTCCTAACAAACAGAACAGGAGCACCCCACGGAGAAGTGCTAGGACGGATAAAACTCTTATCCAGCAAATCCTGCAACTGCGCCTTCAACTCAACGAGTTCTGCTGGACCCATCCGATATGGGGCCTAAGACAAGGGCGTTGTACCCGATGTAAGCTCAGTAGTAAACTCAACCTCTTTCTAAGGAGGAAGGCCAGGCAACTTGTAAGGATCGTGACCTTCAGATCCGGTTTTCGGGATCGGACCTTGTAGTTCTAACCTTAGTGAGGGCGGAGGTTCTGAGTTGATTCGCGTCAGGACATCAAGACGCGTTTTAAACGGCGTCCACCGTCGCAGACGCATTTCAAGTTCTGCCACGTGGGTTGGCTTCGGGCCGCGAGGGTACGGCCCTGTCTTGTCGACCTGAACGGCGTCCACGTGTGTCGACGCCTTTCAGACTGCGACTCTGGGTTTGTCAGAGTACGGCCCTGACATATCGTCTGAACGGCGTCTGCCTTAAACGACGCGTTTCAGAGTCTTGTCAGAGCAGCTGTCACATCAACTGAATGGCGTCCGTGGATGTCGACGCGTTTTAGCCAGTCTCTGGTTAACCCCGCGAGCCCTCCTTCTTTCCCTCATTTTCTCCTCTCTTCCTCTCTTTCCCCTTCCGGCGAACTCGGCGGCGATCCCTCCTCCTCCCTCTTTTCCTCCCACCGTTTCATCTCTCCCTCCACTCCATCCTCTACCTAGCTCCTACCACTACCACCTCCACTTCCACTGCGGCGTTCCACTCTCCGGACGGCGGCCGACGTCACGGAGGAGCGAGGACGACCACGGCGGTACCGGCGGCGGCGTGGGGCGAGTCGGGTGGACGGCTTGAAGCTCGGAGGCGTTCAAGTATCCGGTAGGGTGACGGTTTCCCTTAGCATCACGTTTTAAGACATGTTTACCCTCGTTTAAGCTTGTTTGGATCTTTGGTTTCGGGGGGTAGAACGAGCATGTTTAGGAGTTCTTTTGATAATATGGGGAATTTCTATGAATGTGTTGCCTATGGATAGTATTGCTCCTCTTTTTCCCTCCGTATTTGGATGAATTTGGGGTTGTTTGGGGTTGGATAGGGAGCCCTCGGGCTCAGGCGACTCTGGTTCCTGGGGCTGAAACACATCGTGCATGGACGACGACTTTTTGAAGGGCGTCGAGCCATCACGACGCCTTTTAGACAGGAATCGCCTGATAGAGAGTCTGCCAGTTCGGGGATTCTGGGACTAAAAGACGTCAAGGGTGAACGACGCATTTTTAAATGACGTCGGTTAGCCATGACGCCTTTTTAAGGCAGAAATCCCCTGAGTAAGGGCCTTGGAATTTCCGGATTTCTGTGTTGAATGGCGTCTGAGGATATCGACGCCTTTTAAAAGGCGACCACTGGTGTCGACGCCTTTTAGGGCCTGATTCTGAAGACTGTTTTACATAAACCTGAACATGGAGCTTGAATGGCGTCGACCTTGGGCGACGCGATTCAAGACAGAACCTCACTAATTCATGCCAGTAAAATGTATTCATACGGTTAGATAGATGGATAGTGCATGCTTTAGTGTACCCGATAGAGATGGATTCTTCATAATCGGATGGTTTTATATGTGTGTTATGCGATCGCGGACTTTTCACGTGACCGGATCGCACTGTGCTGGGTTTTGAGTTACTGTGGACCTGGAGTGACATTGTAGCACTATATCACCCTGTGCTGGTGGGGGCGTGAGCACAGCGCCGGTGGGGGCGTGGGCGGGGTGACGCCAAGTGAGAGAGGGTCACCTGGTGAACCCCGGGGTCAGCTAGTACCGGTGTCGGAGTGGTACATTCGGAGAGTCACTCATACTGAGGGAAGGAGTAGCCACCTGAGCCGGTTGGGCCGGAGTAGCTAGTGTGCTATCCGAGGGGTTACTGTTTGGTCTCAGCGGGTCGAGGTTTCTCCACCGTTGTTGTGTGGTTGGCGAGTTCTATCGAGACGACAGTTGTGGATTTCCTAGTCGGCTGGTTTAATATATGCATGTTTATTATACTACGATTGCATGTGATTTCACGTTAAGAATTAGGAATTGTACCTCTTGTGCTTATCACCTTTCTGTTAGCTGTACTCTGCACTTGTAGCTGTGTGCGTGGGCAGTGGGGATCGAAGGATCCCTACTGAGTCTTGTCCTTGAGACTCACCCTCTACGGTTTTCAGGTGAGGACTCTCAGCAGACTTAGCGAGGAGAGTGCGGCCGTGAGTTGAGCACCGTCAGTAGTTGTTCCGGGGTATGCCCCGACGTAGTTGTTATTTTATTTCTGGCCTGTACATTTAATTATCTCTTTTCTGTTGGAGTATGTAATTATTTGTTGTATCGAGTCGCATTGTAATAATTTTAATTCCTACACTTTTACTTATGTTCAATGCGATGTGAATGTTTAGCTTAGTTTATTATTTATCTCCCAGACTTGATTAGATCCTGGTTTGGTTCCAAATTAATGATTCGGTACCCATTTAGTAATCGGATCCCCGATTATAGGGTGGCGGGTCGTTACACAACTCCTCAAGAAACACATCAGGAAAATCACATACTACAGGAACCCTTAAAAGACTGGAAGCACTATCATCATGACCCATGATAAAGTGTTAAATTGATCATTTAAAGGCAATCATACGCATCATACTCACGTTTTTATCTGTAAAATAGCATGAAATGATAGATAACTGCGTACCAAGTCCAACGGTACTAATTTCGTCAAATTCCGACTTAAAAACATCGTCATTTCATGTGATTAATGGAGTATAGCGCATTTGCGATTTTTCGACAAAATCGAGACGAAATAAATAAATATAATGATATTTTTATGATAATATGCTAATTTGAATTTATTTTATGTGAATAGGACATGCCGATGATGCAGTGCAGCTCGTGGAGTTTCCGAAAATTTGGGGGAGGTCTAGTGTTCGGATTTCAATAAATTCGACTAAAGCAGGGGTAAAAATGTAATTTGATGTCCTAATATTGTCCTAATTCCATGCCCAAGAAGGGCCAGCCGCCTTCCTAAAGCCCACTTTATTTCTTTTAAAAAATCTTCCTTCCCATACTCTCTGTTTCCTTCTCTCCTCTCTGTTTCCTTTTTTCTGTCTCCTCCTCTTTCCCTCCGCACGCCTTCCTTCCTCTTTTCCGCGCCCTTCTTCCTCTCTATATATTCCTCCCACGTCCTTCTCCTTCTCGTTTTTCAATCTCCCGACAGCCGGATCCTCCTCCTTCTCCAGTTTCCTCCTCCTCTCCTTTATTTTCTTCTCTCTCCCACACCTCTCTCTCTCGGTTAATCCCTCTCTTCCTCCCAGCCGCAGCAGCCTCCACTTCGTTTTCTCCCTCTTCCTCTCTGTTTCCCAGCTCTCTCTCGTTTTCTTCTCCTCTCTCTCTCTCCGTTTTCTCTCCTCCTCTCAGCCGCTCCGACGTCTCTCTCTTCCTCCCTCTCGCTCTGTATCCCTCTTCTTTCTCCACGTAGCCAGCACCTGATGGATATAGGTGTCCTCTAAGCCAATCATAAGGCACCTATTTCAATCTGGTTCACTAATAAATGGCATTAAATTCATTATGTACATTGGCATATTTATAATTGCGCATAATGAAGTCCATAAATATGTGCAATAGTCATCAGATTATGATGAGATCATAATAATGAGACTGATGACTTATAAACACATATTTTTAATTGTTCCTAGTCGTAGGATGTTTGAAAAGGACATCAAACATCCGATTAGACTAGTACAGGTTATTCCAGCTCATATGATGAGGGTAACTAATCTCGTTAGTTACTACTGTGGAGACGCAATGGTAAACCTGTAGGTGCTCATTGGAGAATGAGTTCACTGAACTGATCCGACATGAATCGCCGAATGGTAATTTACCTGACTGTCAATCGGCTTGATTCATCGTCACAGTAGCGTGGTTGATCCTTGGACTTGAGACACCAAAGACACCTTGTCGGTGGACTTCTGGACTTTGACCTTGACCTACGAATCCCTATCCACGGGATCTCTAATAGTCAAGGATCGGGTCCAGCGGAAGACCTTCGAAGGTGATTGTGTGTTCAATAGAGGATCGTTCACTCTCAGGTAACTGGAGAGAGAATGCTCTAGAGTAGATCCGCAGGAGTCTCTGGCCATAGCAGAAACAATATTAGAAAAGTGGTTTTCGAATATTGTAAAGCGGAGTCTGATTCAAGTGAGTTGACACTCTAGGGTTTGACAGTTGACCATACCCTAGGTTAACTCGAGAGCATTGTGCGAACGAAGGATTATAGCCACGTGGTAACTGTGGACGGACAGGTTCCATGAGTGGGTTGTTGAACCCCATTACCTTCCGGGATCATGCGGTGTTGCTTGGCACCCAACTTGATCAGAAGTCCGACCGAATTCACATGCGATGTCAATTCGGTTAAATAATTAGTTAATATCTAGATATTAATTAATTACTATAAGTCAATAACTAGTTATTGGACTTAACGGGCTGAAAACTGGACTGGAAATGGGCCTAGAGGGTCACACGCAATAAGATTCTCAGTCGGTGGTACATAAGTGGGATTTATATTAACTCGGGGACTTTTATGAAAATTCGCGCCGACTTAATATATATACACGCTGTTGAGAAACCCTGGGCCAAGCTCCAGGATTTCCCTTGCTGGCCGTCATCCCTCCCTTTCTCTCTCCTCCTCTGGGCGTCCCGTTCGACGCGCCAGAACAGCTTCCGTCTCCGCCGCGTGTGATTCCCGAAAGTCGGGAATTCCTGTCGGCGGGATTTCCGCAACTGTTGCAGCGACGGATCTTCAGCGAGTGAGCTGTAACGGACAAGGGATCGAGGACGAACCACCGCGGAGGATCGCGTGGATACCGCTGGAGGCCGGACGCTTGTGCGGCTTGCGGCATCGCCTCGACGGAACCGAAACGGAAGCGGATTCGATTCCGCGCACAGTAATCAGATTCCACCCGGTTTTTCGGTTTGAGTTTTTCGTTCCGAATCGGATCAGCGGGTATATGGCGGGATTAATTTTTGTTCTTCATTTCCGCTGCGTTCTTCGCGTCCCGCCCGGATCCTAACAGCACCTCCAACCCCCGCAGCCGGCTACTCCGTCCCCTCCTCCAGCTCTCTTCCACGGACCTCCACGGCCAGCAGCTGCATCCAAGCTCCTCCACCGCCCATCACGCGTGCATGCATGCATTCGTGCACATTGACAGCATCCTCCAAGCACCGGCTGAAGCTCCTCCACGCCTGCATGCCGGCAAGGCCACCAGCACATGCACATACCCGGTGCACCCCCAGCAGCTCCACGCGGCAACACCGCAGCAGCAACATCCACGTGGCAAAGCTTCACAGCAGCTCTCCACGCGCCGGCAGCAGCTGCATCCCAATGTAGCCAGCCTCTCCACGCGGTGAAGCCGACCTCCTCCAAGCTCCTCCTCGGGCCAGCATCCCACCGTCCAAGCGTACATGCCGGCAAGCACCTCATGCATGCACGCTTGAAGCCTCCAGCGTCTCCACGTCAAGCTCCCATCTGCTGCACCTGCAGCACCAGCAGCGATAGCTCCTCCACGTAGCCACCAGCAGAAGCACCTGCACAAGCATCCGGCTGGTCCACTGCGCCACCCCCTACTCTGGCCGGTCCACTGCGCCGGCAGTTCCCACAGAAATTGTTGTTGCTCTGTTCTTTCTCTCCCCCATTAGTATAGTATTAGTTTAATTGTTTAGGAGTAGTTAGTTATTATTTGATGTTTGATTGTTTAGTTTAAGGATATTTAATTTGTTTCATGATTTTTAGATAATTAATGTTTTACACATAATTAAATTACGGTGTTTTTGTTATATTTTTTTAGTTGTGCTTGTTTTACATATGTGTTTGTGTTTAATTTCTGAAAAAGAAAAAAAAAGATTTGTTTAATTTACGTAATTATATTTTTTTTAGGTAACATTAGTTAATTGCGTTATAGTTTAAATAAGTAATTAGTTCACTCAAATTCTCACTTATTTTTAGATTAATTAAATTCCAAAGTTTTCAAAGTTAAAAATTTAACTCCCTGTGGATCGACTCGGACTCACCATTATCAATTTTCAAAATCTAATTTAAATGAGCCGAATAAATTTAGATTGAACGTTCTTATGTGTTTAACGACGCACAATTTGGAACGATCAATTTTTGGCGCCGTTGCCGGGGAAGTTAGATTTTTAATTTTGATTATCTTGGATTTAGTGTAATTATTCTTTAGCTAACCTTTTTTTCTTATTTTTGCAGGTTTATTGAAAAAAAAAAAGGAAAGCGAAATCATGGTAAGTGTGTTCCAACTTTCTATGTTTCAATTTCCTGACTTTAGTTAGTTTCCATTTTTGTAGTTTCTAGTTTAGATAGGTTTCCATTAACTAAAAAAGGAACAAAAGAAGAACATCCAAATTTAAAAACCTTCATTTCAAGATTAGAAACCTTCCATGCTAGGCATTCATCATTCTAGGAAAGCATGAGCTAGTTTCCTTGCACAGTTATTTCCATAAATTGTTGAAGATTGCTGAGGAAAGGTACGTATTTCAATTTTAGCAAGTCATTCATGATTGCATCAACACACCCTGCGTTGATTTACTTATTGTCTTGTATTGCATTGAAAAAGACTTTAAGGGCAACAACTTTAACCACATAAGGTAGGGATTTGATCACCCTTCCTTAGCCCACAAATCACTTTCTTTGCATTGGCATTTCATAATCCAATTAAAAGCAAGTCGAAAGAGAATCTAGGGTTTACACCGTGAATGGTTTAAATTTCGGGTTGCCTCCACTTTTGGCAACGGTGTCTAGGCTAGAGGTTGAAAAGGCAAACGCCTAAGCGGGAAAGTGGTTCTCTAATTAGGTCCCTACGAAAGTAGGGGGAGCCTCCTACTACCCCACCTCTTACCTGGTCGTTTATTGATTGTGGTTGTGACTCGAGGTGGACTCCATTCACCTTGTAAGAAAATTCACATAGAAAGTCTAGGTTAACATTAGATCATTAGGATAATTTGTCTGCCAAAATAGTTTGCATTTAAAAAATAAATAAATAAGAAATAGAAAACAAAATTCAAATTCATCCTCTCTCTATCAGTCCTAGTGTATGCAAGGTAGGAGATCTCAAAACCCTAACCTTCTAGGACTATTTGCTGAAATAGAAAGAATCCTACATCAAAGAAATCCACCACAAGATCAAATGGCTGATAATCAGGACCCACCAAAGCAAATGAAGGACTATTTCATTCCAAATCGATATCAACCTTCATCCTGTATTCATCTTCCTCAGAATCCAACCAATCAATATGAAATTAAATCTAGCACCATTCATATGCTCCCATCCTTTTATGGGAATACTAATGAAGATCCTTATAAGCATCTGGATGAATTTCTAGAAATCTGTTCTACGGTGAAGATCTAGAATTTCACTGATGATGGCCTTAAGTTGACCTTATCTCCCTTTTCATTAAAGGACAAGGCTAAATATTGGTTGGGAACTATAGGAAGGCCCATTAGGACATGTGAAGAAATGCAGAAAGAATTTCTCAAGAAGTTCTATCCCATAGGGCAGACCAATACCATGAGAAGGGCCATCACGAGTTTTACCCAAACTCCTGGGGAATTGATACTTGAATCTTGGGAAAGATTGAAAGAATTGCTTAGGAAATGCCCTCATCATGGGCTTTCAAAATGGCAAATTGTCCAAGCATTCTATGAAGGATTGTCTGAACAGTTCAGACAGATGGTGAATGCCTCATATGGAGGGGCATTTATGATGAAAAATGAAGATGAGGCCTATGATCTTTTTGAGATGTTAAGTGAAAATTCCATCAATCATGCCTCATTATCATCCTATGAGAGGTCTGTTGGGCCATCTAAACGGACTGGAATGTATGAACTTAAGGCCCGTGGAGAGCCCGAATCCACAATGGACATAAATCTAATTAATCAGAAATTGGATAAGGTAGACATCTTGGCCCAGAAACTAGACCAACTATTGGCCTTAAACAAGCAAGAGCCTACTTACCCAACACAATCTAGTCCATATGAAGGCCCATCTTCTGCTAATCATGACATTTGTGCCTTATGCGCAAGTCCAACCCATCAAGTGAATGAATGCTCAACTGCAGCCCAACTTCCACCATTCATTCAAGAACAAGTTCAGGCTGCCCAGGGATTCTCCAGGCCCAATAATGATCCATTCTCAAATACTTACAATCTTGGCTGGAGAAACCACCCTAATTTCTCTTGGAAGAATCAGCAGGCCCCATTACCAATGTCCAATCCTACCATGCATCAAGCCCAAAAGCCACAGAATTCATTTCAACAGCAATCTAATTTCTATAGAAATGTTCAGGCTAGGGGATCTCAAGCCCAATTTTCTCAACCGGCCCAGTATCAATCAGGTCAACCGGCCCATTATCAATCATTCCAATCAGGTCAACCGGCCCACTACCACTCATTCCAATCAGGACAGCCAACCCATGACCATCCTCCACCCACTTACCAACAACCTCCTCAGCCCAACTTTGATGACAAATTCACTCAACTCCAACAATTGATTTTGACCCAGCAACAATCCATTGCTAAGTTGGAAAGTCAAATGGGCCAACTAGCTGAGGCTACGATGAGAAGAGAACTGGGCCAACTTCCTAGTCAACCCATTGCCAATCTAAGGAATCAACCTCCAGGTTTTCCACAGCAATCGGGCCTTTTACCTCAGCCTGGCCCGTTACCACAACCTAAAGGGCCATAATTGGAGAATGCTAAAGCCATTTCAGCCCTTAGGAGTGGGAGAAGTTTAGAAAAACCACATGCAGATGGAGAGTTAGCCAAAGGTTCCACTGATGGGCCTCAGGAAATTGAAAGTGAGAGTGAAGCTGAACCCAACATGGAAAAGTTGGAGGAGGACCCGAAAGGAAAAGGGAAGATAGATGAAGGCCCAAGTTCTTATCAACCTAGGGTGCCATTTACAAATGCCTTGTTAGCTAAGCCCAATGCCAGGAAGATACTGGCCCAGAATGAGGAGTTGTTGGATTTATTCAAACAAGTCCAAATTAATATTCCACTCCTCGATGCCATCAAGCATGTGCCAGCTTATGCTAAGTTTCTCAAGAAATTATATACTCCACGAAGAGAATCTAGAATGGCACTCGAAAAGGTTCGGCTTTCAGAAGATGTTAGTGCAATTGTGATGAATCATTTACCTAAAAAGTTAAAGGATCTTGGAGCACCTTTAATCTCATGTGACTTAGCTGGAGTTACATTTGATAAAGCTTTATTGGATTTAGGTGCTAGTGTGAACCTCTTGCCAACAGCCATTTATGAGAAATTTGATATTGGGGAATTAAAGCCCACACCCATCATCTTGCAGTTGGCTGATAGGTCTGTGAAGACTCCACGGGGATTAATTGAGGATGTTATTGTGAAGGTTCATGATTGCTATTTTCCGGTGGATTTTCTTATTCTGGATATGGCATTACCTGAGGAACTCATTCATACTCCGATCATCCTAGGTCGTCCATTCTTAGCCACTGCCAAAGCTAATATAAATTGTGAAACTGGCATAATGGACATTTCATTTGGGGGTCAAAAGGTCAAGATTAATGTCTTCAAAGCTTCTCAATACCCAGATCATGAAAAAGAATGCCATACTATTGATACCTTGGATAATCTGGTTGAAGAAAATGAGATGTTCACACATGACCTTTTGGAGGAAGTCAATACCTTAAAAGATTCTCCCGGCCCATTAACATCTTGGCCCAAGGTTGAACCTTTACCAGCCTTACAATCTGAGCCCGCTTTGCCATCTTTAGAGGGCCCTCCTGAGCTTGAACTCAAACCATTACCTGAGTCTCTCAAGTATATCTTTTTGGGCCCGGACCAAACTCTCCCGGTCATCATTGCGGCAAATCTCACATCGCCGCAGGAGGCCCAATTAACCGAGGTCCTCAAAGACCATAAGGGTGCCATTGGATGGTCGGTGGCAGATTTAAAGAGAATAAGTTCGTCCATTTCCATGCATCACATCTATATGGAAGAGAATTCTAAGCCCAGTCGGGAGATGCAAAGGCGGCTTAATCCCAATATGAAAGAAGTGGTGAAGAAGGAAGTTGTGAAATGGCTGGATGTGGGTATCATTTACCCAATATCAGACAGTAAATGAGTCAGCCCAACCCAAGTGGTACCCAAGAAATCTGGATTAACGGTTATCAAGAATGATCATGGAGAAGAGGTACCCACTAGGCTCACCACGGGATGGAGAGTGTGCATTGATTACCGAAAGTTGAATCTCATGACTAAGAAGGATCACTTTCCACTCCCATTCATGGATCAGATTCTGGAAAAGTTATCGGGTCAAAAGTACTTTTGCTTCTTAGATGGGTACTCCGGTTACAATCAAGTGGCTATTTACCCGAAAGATCAAGAAAAGACCACATTTACGTGCCCTTATGGCACGTTTGCTTTTAGGAGGATGCCATTTGGATTATGCAACGCACCAGCCACATTTCAACGGTGCATGATGGCTATATTCTTCGATATGGTGGGAGAATTCCTCGAAGTTTTCATGGATGATTTCTCAATCTTCGGAGATTCTTTTGAAAATTGCTTGGAAAATCTTAAACAGGTGCTAGCAAGATGCATAGACACCAACCTTATACTTAGCTGGGAAAAGAGTCATTTTATGGTTCGAGAGGGCATTGTTCTAGGCCATATTGTGTCTGAAAGGGGGATAGAGGTAGATAAAGCTAAGATCGATCTCATATCCAATCTTCCTCCTCCTACCTCGGTCAGACAGATCCGTTCATTCCTTGGCCATGCCGGTTTCTATCGCCGGTTTATCCACAATTTCTCTCAAATTGCCCAGCCTCTAACTCTTCTCTTAGCTAAGGATGTCCCTTTCCAAATGAATGAATCTTGCATCAAGACATTTAATTCTCTGAAGGAATCTTTGACCAAAGCCCCGATTCTTCAATCTCCAGATTGGTCTTTACCCTTCGAAATCATGTGCGATGTCTCTGATTATGCGATCGGTGCTGTTTTGGGACAAAGAATCAACAAGTGTCCCGTGGTGATATACTATGCAAGTCGCACCCTTGCAGATGCTCAAATGAATTATACCACCACAGAAAAGGAATTGTTAGCCGTGGTTTTGCCCTAGAGAAATTCAGATCTTATCTTTTGGGGGCAAAAGTCATAATCTATTCTAATCATTCAGCTCTGAAATACCTGTTGACCAAGAAGGATACAAAGCCTAGAATTATTATATGGATCTTACTCCTTCAGGAATTTGATTTGGAAATTCGGGATAAGAAGGGTTCTGAGAATGTGGTAGCTGACCACCTATCCCGAATTCCGATCTCCGAAAGTACACCAATCACTGATTCCTTTCCTAATGAGCATCTATTGGCCATGTCTCACACTGTTGCACCTTGGTATGCTCATATTGTCAATTACAAGGTGACTAATCAGCTTCCGGAAGGATGGACTAAAAGTAAGAAAGACAAATTCTCTTCCTAGGAAAAGTATTATTTCTGGGAGGATCCTGAATTATTCAAATTCTGTCCTGATCAAATCATTAGGCGATGTGTTCCTGAAGAATAACAACATAGTGTTCTCAACTTCTGTTATAATCTGGCTTGTGTGGGCCATTTCTCAGGAAAGAAAACTGCAGTCAAGGTCCTGCAAAGTGGTTTTTACTGGCCCACACTTTTCAAAGATGCCCACGAATTTAGCAAAACTTGCCTCCGATGTAAGGCTGTAGGGAATATGGCGAAAAGGGATATGATGCCACTTAACCCAATCTTGGTGGTTGAAGTCTTTGACGTTTGGGGAATTGACTTTATTGGACCTTTTCCACCTTCTTTTGGACATACATATATCCTGGTAGCGGTGGATTATGTCTCAAAATGGATTGAAGCAGTAGCCACCCGAACCAATGATCATAAAGTGGTCATTAAATTCGTTCAGAAGAATATCTTTTCTCGGTTCGGGTGGCCTAAAGCTATCATAAGTGATGGGGGAACGCATTTCACGAATTACCAGTTTCGAGCTTTGCTTAAGAAATATGGGATTAATCACAAAGTAGCTACCCCTTATCATCTCCAAACTAGTGGCCAAGTGGAAGTTTCCAATAGAGAGATTAAGAATATTCTGCAAAAGTTCATTTAAAATGGACAGTTGTAAACACTAAAGGCAATAGAAGGCGTTAAAAGAGCTAAAGGAAGGTAGGTGGAAAAAATTACGCACCTCCCCTCAGGCAATTCAAAGAGAGTGGCAAAAAGTACGCTCTCTCAAAAGCAAAAGTACAATGAAATGAGAAAAAAGCCACGCTAAAAAGTCCATCGTACCAGAAATATGACCAAGTCGTGAAAAATGCTGAGTTGGGACGGGAACTGAAAAACGATCCTCATTGACTGATCGGGAAATCTTTTATTCTCTTCTCCTTCCCAGATAGTCTTATCTAAAGGGTAGTAAAGGCAAGAATATACCAGAAAGGTCGGAAACGAGTTCTAAGCGTGTCAATTTTCATGCACAATCACCTGTCGTGAATCAAAATATTGTGGGATATGAAAATTTTAGCTTAACCAATCGGCTACCACTTAAACTGTTTGTGATAGATATTACAAATGAAGCATGATAATTCATTGTTTGTCCTAACTTTTCCTTATTTGCATTGCTAAGGGACTAGCAATGAGTAAGTTGAGGGGTGTGATAAAGTGTTAAATTGATCATTTAAAGGTAATCATACGCATCATACTCACGTTTTTATCTGTAAAATAGCATGAAATGATAGATAACTGCGTACCAAGTCCAACGGTACCAATTTCGTCAAATTCTGACTTAAAAACATCGTCATTTCATGTGATTAATGGAGTATAGCGCATTTGCGGTTTTTCGACAAAACCGAGACGAAATAAATAAATATAATGATATTTTTATGATAATATGCTAATTTGAATTTATTTTATGTGAACAGGACATGCCGATGATGCAGTGCAGCTCGTGGAGTTTCCGGAAATTTGGGGGAGGACTAGTGTTCGGATTTCAATAAATTCGACTAAAGCAAGGGTAAAAATGTAATTTGATGTCTTAATATTGCCCTAATTCCATGCCTAAGAAGGGCCAGCCGCCTTCCTAAAGCCCACTTTCTTTCTTTTAAAAAATCTTCCTTCCCATCCTCTCTGTTTCCTTCTCTCCTCTCTGTTTCCTTTTTTCTGTCTCCCCCTCTTTCCCTCCGCACACCTTCCTTCCTCTTTTCCACGCCCCTCTTCCTCTCTATATATTCCTCCCACGTCCTTCTCCTTCTTGTTTTTCAATTTCCCAGCAGCCGGATCCTCCTCCTTCTCCAGTTTCCTCTTCCTCTCCTTTATTTTCTTCTCTCTCCCACACCTCTCTCTCTCGGTTAATCCCTCTCTTCCTCCCAGCCGCAGCAGCCTCCACTTCGTTTTCTCCTTCTTCCTCTCCATTTCCCAGCTCTCTATCGTTTTCTTCTCCTCTCTCTCTCTCTCCGTTTTCTCTCCTCCTCTCAGCCGCTCCGACGTCTCTCTCTTCCTCCCTCTCGCTCTGTATCCCTCTTCTTTCTCCACGTAGCCAGCACCTCCAACCCCCGCAGCCGGCTACTCCGTCCCCTCCTCCAGCTCTCTTCCACGGACCTCCACGGCCAGCAGCTGCATCCAAGCTCCTCCACCGCCCATCACGCGTGCATGCATGCATGCGTGCACATTGACAGCATCCTCCAAGCGCCGGCTGAAGCTCCTCCACACCTGCATGCCGGCAAGGCCACCAGCACCTGCACGTGCCTGGTGCACCCCCAGCACCGCCCCAGCAGCTCCACGCGGCAGCACCGCAACAGCAACATCCACGCGGCAAAGCTTCATAGCAGCTCTCCATGCGCCGGCAGGAGCTGCATCCCAACGTAGCCAGCCTCTCCACGCGGTGAAGCCGACCTCCTCCAAGCTCCTCCTCGTGCCAGCATCCCACCATCCAAGCCTGCATGCCGGCAAGCACCTAATGCATGCACGCTTGAAGCCTCCAGTGTCTCCACGTCAAGCTCCCATCTGCTGCACCTGCAGCACCAGCAGCGACAGCTCCTCCACGTAGCCACCAGCAGAAGCACCTGCACAAGCATCCGGCTGGTCCACTGCACCAACCCCTACTCTGGCCGGTCCACTGTGCCGGCAGTTCCCACAGAAGCTGCTTTTGCTCTGTTCTTTCTCTCCCCCATTAGTATAGTATTAGTTTAATTATTTAGGATTAGTTAGTTATTATTTGATGTTTGATTATTTAGTTTAAGGATATTTAATTTGTTTCATGATTTTTAGATAATTAATGTTTTACACATAGTTAAATTACGGTGTTTTTGTTATATTTTTTTAGTTGTGCTTGTTTTGCATATGTGTTTGTGTTTAATTTCTGAAAAAGAAAAAAAAAAGATTTGTTTAATTTACGTAATTATATTTTTTTAAGGTAACATTAGTTAATTGCGTTATAGTTTAAATAAGTAATTAGTTCACTCAAATTCTCACTTATTTTTAGATTAATTAAATTCCAAAGTTTTCAAAGTTAAAAATTTAACTCCCTGTGGATTGACTCGGACTCACCATTATTAATTTTCAAAATCTAATTTAAATGAGCCGAATAAATTTAGATTGAACGTTCTTATGAGTGTTTAACGACGCACAATTTGGAACGATCAACCCACCACCACTGAAGCAAAGAAAGCCTCACAACCACCAACAAGTAACCTCCAAGCCTTAAGGGCAGAAATAAGAATATCACGAGAAAGGAGCCTAATACCTTGGAAGTAGAAGGCCGAAACGCCCAAAATAGAGAAGTGCACCCTTTTCCTGTGGCAATCTACCTCAACATAAAAAGCCTCCAACCAGTCCATGCCCAAGATGACATCAAAGTCTTGAATGGCGAGTACCACCAACTGGGCTAATAGTTTATGACCCTCAATGGCTAAGAGAACCTCACTCAAATAGTTATAAGTCAACAGGAAATCTTCAGAAGAAATTTCAACCATCAGTCCACCAAAAATCTCATCAACGGGTATAGAAAGAACATCCACGAACTACTCGGAAATAAAAGAATGCGAAGCACCCGAATCCATCAACACGTGAACAGAGTTCCCAAGGACAGAAAGTGTACATTCCACCAAGTTAGACGCATGAGCCTCCTTCCTGGTAATAGTAAGAACTCTCCTCTATCTCCTCTGCCTCTTCTGATCTCCATGTGTAACGACCCGCCACCCTATAATCGGAAACCCGATTACTAAATGGGTATCGGATCATTAACTACGGTTTCACACCCGGATCTCATACACACGTCTAGAGGAGTAAGCGTTAAACAAGGCTAAATATAACAATCACACGGACTTCAAGGAAATTACAAGTGCGCAGGAAGGAAATTAACAATGTCCGTACACAGTCCAACAATAATTACATGGTCCAAAGAATTAAATAAGTACAGGCAGAAGCAAAGTACAATAACATCAGGGCATACCCCGGAACTGAGACAACTGCTGGTCCGCACACCAAGAAGAACACCACACGCCGCCACTCGCCAAGAAGTCCACACCTAAAACCGTAGGGAGTGAGCCACACCATAATTGGGCTCAGTAGGGATCATCCGATCCCCCGCCTCCCACTCACACACCCACAAGTAATATAATACAGAATGAAGGCAATTAAGTAAGGCAGTAACACAATTCCTAAATTCCGATATAAAACACATGCATTCGAAATGTAGCACACACAACTCTGAAACCATTCTACCAGGGAGCCTACAACCAGCGTCTCGGCAAAACACACCAACCACACAGCCAAACGCGGGAAACACCGACCCGCTGAGACCAAACAGTAACCCTTCAGATAGCACGCTAGCTACTCCAGCCCAACTGGCTCTAAGTAGTTACTACTTCCCTCAGCACGAGTGACACTTCACAGGTACCACTCCTACACCGGTACTAGCTAACCCCGAGGTACACCAGGTGACCCTCTCTCTAGGCGTCACCCCACCACTGCTCCCACCGGCGATGTTTCCCACCCACACCCACACAGGGTGTCAAGCGCTACAACTGTCACTCTAGGTCCACGGTCGCACGAAACACAACACAGTGCGATCCGGTCACGAAAGAAGTCCACGGTCGCACGAAACACAACATAGTGCGATCCGGTCACGTAAGAATCATCATCCTCGAGTACGATTTAAAGCATGCATTTGACTGAACTATCTAACAGTGTAAACACATATTAATAGCATGAATTAATGTGATTATATCTTGAATCGCGTCGCCCAACGCCGACGCCATTCAAGCCTCCTAAACTTGTTCATGAAATCTCGGCTTCAGAACATGGCCTAAAAGGCATCGTGCCTAGTCGTCGTCTTTTAAAATGCGTCGTTGTCCCTAGTCGCCTGTTAGCGACAGAAACAGAGACAAACTACGGTTAATTCTCTTAAAACGCGTCGTCCTGGGAAGCCGCCATTTGAAAGGCGTCGCTGTCCCTGGACGCTATTCACAATAGAAACCCACTCTCACAGAAACCGCTACCGGGATAATTTCTGCCTAAATGGCGTCGTACTGGCCCGTCACCATTCTGAATGGCCTCGTCCTAGCGCGACGTCATTTAACGCCAGAAACCTGGTTTCTGCAGCTCGAGTCGAGGGTCCCCTTTAACCCCAATTTCACCCCAAAAACACCCAAGAGGGGGAAAACGAAGAGGGAAACCAAACCACCACATGAAACCCACAAGTCCTCAGTCATAGAAACCCCCATTCCCATCAAGAAAGCCCCCTAACATGCTCATTCTACCCAAAAACCCCACATACGCATCATGCTTTACAACGGGAAACACGGATGAAATAACCACATTACATGCAAGGTTCGTCCCCCTACCGGTTACTTGAACTCCTCCTGGTTTCGTGCCGCCGAACCGCCGCACCGCAGACCGCCGCCAGTACCTCCGAGGACGTCGTCACTCCACCGGAACGTCGGCCGCCGCCCGGAGAATGAAACGCCGCGAAGCAAGTAGTGGTGGTAGTGGTGAGAGGTAGAGAGGTATTGGAGTGGTGGAAGAGGAAGAAAAGGAAGGGAAGGGAAAAGAGGAATCGGAGGGGGCGGAAAGAGGGAAGAGAGAGAATGAGAGGAAGAAAATGAGAGAAAGGAGGGAAGGCTCGCGGGGTCAATCTGAAACATGGTAAAATGCGTCGTGCGAGACAGACGCCTATCAGCTGACAGGACAGGCCGTACTCTGACAGAGACTCTGAAATGCGTCGCCCATCAAAGACGCCGTTCAGACGACAAGACTAGCGCCGTACACTGACAACCCAGGGTCCTACTCTGAATGGTGTCGTCCAACAAGGACGTCGTTAAGACGACACGACAAGGGCCGTACCCTCGTGGCCCGAAGCTCGCCCACGTGGCGCCCACGCGGCACAACAGCAACCTAGCTAAATGGCATCCACCCAGCAAGACGCCGTTCAAAAGGCGTCGTGCATCCTAGACATCATTTAGAAGGCACTCCCCAGACCCATCAGGGCCCAAACCAGGGGATCCGACCTAGAAACTGACCCGATAACCGGATCTGAAACCTCAGTCCTTACATTCTCCCCCCCTTAAAAGAATTCCGTCCCCGAAATTTCCTACTACAATTAACAAGGTTGAAATATAAAGATACAAGCTCACAAGGGAACTTACCAGAAAGGGTAGGGAAACTATTCCAGCATCTCATCCTTGCGCTCCCAGGTTGCCTTGCCCCCGGAGCGATATTGCCAAATCACCTTAACCAGAGATACAACCTTGTTCCGGAGGACCTGTTCCTTGATCCTCAATACGAACTGAAAACTTTGGAAAGGACAAGTCCTCAGCGACTTCCCATTCTGAAAAATCTAAAACATGAGATGGATCCTGAACACATCTCCTCAGCAAATAAACATGGAACACATCGTGCACCCCTGCAACACTGGGCGGCAAGGCTAACTGGTACGCCGTTTCCCCAATTCGAGCAAGAATGGAAAAGGCCCATTATATCGCGGACTCAGCTTACCTCGCTTCCCGAATCTCATCACACCCTTGGAGGGTGAGACTCGGAGAAACACATGGTCCCCAACCTCAAACTCAAGCGGTCTCCTACGGATATCTGCATAACTCTTCTGTCTGCTCTGAGCTGTAACTAATTTCTACTGCACCACTCTGTCAACTTCAGCACACTGCTGTACCAACTCTGGTCCTGCTATCTACCTCTCCCCAATCTCAGACCAATTCACAGGGGATCGACACGGCCGTCCGTACAGTGCCTCATAAGGCGCCATGCCGATACTAGAATGGTAATTATTGTTGTAAGCAAACTCCACTGTAGACAAGTGCTTCTCCCAAGAGCCTCTCCAGTCTAGGCAACATGCCCTGAGCATAACCTCCAAAGTCTGAATGGTCCTCTCCGACTGCCCATTAGTCTCAGGATGATAGGCCGAGCTGAAGGCTAACTGCGTGCCCAAGGCCTTCCGAAAACTCTTCCAGAGCCTAGAAGAAAATCTCGAATCCCGCTGTTGGGTTTTCTCGGGTTTTTCCGGATCGCTCACGCAGCGGAAAATAAAATAATACAGCGATCCGTTTTCCCGTTTCGAAAAACTAAAAACTACGATTATCGGATAATCGATTCTCACCGTGTGCGGATTCGAATCCGCAACCATTCGGTTCCGTCGGTGCGACACCGCAAGCCGCGCAAGCGCCCGGCCTCTAGCGAAGTCCACGCGATCCTCCCCGTGACGGATATCCTCGCGTTCCTCGTTCTTCGCAGCCTACGAAACCTCCGCCAGTCGCCGTAATGATCGCCGCAACGCGCGGACGATTTCCCATCGAATGGGATTCGGAGAGGCAGCGGAGCAGAACTAGATCTGTCTGGCCGCCAGAGAGAGAGAGAAACAGAGGAGGGGCGGCTAGGGTTAGCAGCAGCTTGGCCTGCTCAGCCCGTTCGCTATGTTTTATACTAACCGCGCGATTTTTCATAAAAACCCCCGGTTTGTATAAAACCCACTTATTTATCCATCGCCTTGAGAATCATTTGCGTGTGACCCTCTAGGCCCAAGTACCAGTCCAGTTAATGGCCCAACAAGCCCAGTGACTCCTCACTGGCTTTATTAATCAATTAATAACCCTTCATTAATTAATTAATCAATCGAATTGATGTCGCACATCAAATTCGACCGGGCCTCCGATCACGTTGGGTGCCAAACAACACCGCGTGAACCTGGAAGGTATTGGGGTTAAGTAACCCACTCTTGGAACCTTTCCGCCGACAGTTACCGCGTGGATATAATCCTTCATTCGTACAATGCTCTCGAGTCAACTCAGGGTATGGCGAGCTGTCAAGCCCAAACCGGTCGACTCACTTGGATTGGATGCCGCTAATGAATATCGAAAAACTCCTTTCCCGATATTATCGTCCGCCCTGGACAGGGACTTCCGCGCATCCTTCCTAGAGCATTCTCTCTCTAAGTACCGAGAGCGAATGATTCCTTATTGACACACAATTCCCTTCGACGGTATTCCGTTGTACCCAATCCTTGGTGTATTAGAATCCCGTGGCTAGAGATTCGTAAACCAAGGTCAAAGCACATAAGTCCACCGACAAGGTGTCCTTGGTGTCTCAGGTCCGAGGACCATCCACGCAACTGCGACAATAGAATCAAGCTGGTTGACAGTGAGGTACAATACCATCCAGCGATTTAGTCGAATCAGTTCAGTGAACTCATTCTCCAATGAACACCTACATATTCGCCTTAGTGTCTCCACACAAGTGACTTATGAGATCAGTCACCCTCATCATATGAGCAGGAGTAATCTGTACTAGTCTAACAGGATATCCGATGTCCTTCTCGGATATCCTCCGACTAGGAACGATTAAGAATATGTGTGTTTAAGTGATTAGTCTCATTAGTATGATATCATCATAATCTGATCACTATAGCACATATTCACATACTTCATTATGAAACGATAATTAATGCGATTTACACATTATGAATATTATGCCATTTTATTAATAAATGAACGAGATTTACATAGTCAGATTGGCTTGTAGGCCACCTAAAACTAACAGGTCTGACACGATCGATAAGGGCACCTCGTGTAGAGAGATGATCCTATCCACACACAGCTTAACCAACTTACCGACTGACCAGTCCTTCCTAATAGCCAGGAAGTGTGCCGACTTGGTCAATCGATCAATAATGCCCCAGATCGCATCCTTTTTGTCAGGGGATACAAGCAATCCCATCACAAAGTCCATGGTCACATGCTCCCATTTCCATACCGGGATCGGCAAAGGCTGCAACAACCCTCCTAGTCTCTGATGTTCTGCCTTAACCTGCTGACAAGTTATGCACCTAGCCACATAATCAGTCACATCCTTCTTCATACCAGGCCACCCAAAAGTGCCTCCTCAAACAATGATACATCTTAGTCGTTCCGGGATGCACTGCATATCTAGAACGGTGCGCCTCATCAAGGACACTCTTGCGCACGTCCTCCTCGGTCGGAACATAGAGTCTGCCTCTAAACTTGACTGTAACATCATCCCACAATTCCACCTCTGGTCTCTGGAGAATCTGTGGTAACTCTGCATCTGCCCTCTAAGCCTCAATTACGGCATGGTACACTGCTGGCCTCACTGTTAAGCTGGCCAACACGGCTCTATCAGCCTCTCGCAGAACCCTAAAGAAAGATTCCACAACCTGCTCAAATACCCTCCATTCTCGAATCATGAGGTATGACACGACCGTCTTTCGACTCAAGGCGTCTGCCATCACATTTTCCTTGCCCGGATGATAAGGAAGGTCGAGATCATAATCCTTGATAAATTCCATCCACCTGCGCTGCCTCAGATTCAGGTCCTTCTGCGTGAATACATACTTTAGGCTCTTGTGATCAGTAAAAACCTGAAATTTCTCTCCATACGAATAGTGCCGCCAGATCTTCAGTGCAAATACCACAGCTGCCAACTCTAAGTCATGAGTGGGATAGTTCTCCTTATGCTTCTTCAACTGCCTAGAAGCATAGGCCACAACCTTACCATGTTGCATCAGAACTGCACCCAAACCTCGACGTAATGCATCTGAATAAACCACAAATCCACCGGAACCAGATGGAAGTACCAACACTGGAGCCGAAGTGAGGCGAGTCTTCAACTCAATGAAACTCCGCTCACACTCTTCGGCCCACACAAAACGAACTCCCCTACGAGTCAACCTCGACAAGGGGGTCGCTATCGAAGAAAACCCCTGGACCAACCGTCTGTAATATCCTGCTAATCCCAAGAAGCTCCTGATCTCAGTTACTATTGTTGGTCTGCTCCAATCCATTACTGCCTCAATCTTGGCTAGATCCACTGCAATGCCCTCACCGATCACACTCTTACACGGGGCTCCACACAACCAGTCAATCAAATCAATACTAAGTTAACTATGTACCACAATTCTGTCAAAACTGATAGACCAAAATAACCATATATTAACCTTACAAGGCACATATTACAAAACTGATTCTCCACCATGTCCAAAATACAAAAAGAGTGCCATAAGAATTCACAACTACTACCTAATAAGACAAAATAAAAGTGCACGCCTAGCCCGACATCTCGGACCTCTACTAAAAGAACACACAACACCACTCTAGGTCCCGGGCTTCTACTGACCACTCGGCTCCTGGCCTGACTTATTCTTCTGGGGACAGTTCCTCACAAAATGTCCCTTCCTACCACAGCCAACACAGCTACTAGTGACCAAAGGACACATCCGATTGCCATGATGCCTACCACAACGGGGACAGTAATCTGCCGCATCCTGTTTCGCTTCCTGCTGCCTGCCAGCCACAGTCTGCATCTACTGAACCGAACCGTCTTCATCCTCATCATAAAGCATCTCTTGGAACCCGAACTCAAAGGAACTCGAACCGCCTGCCAAAAAGACCGCTGATTTGTTCTTACCTTGCTGCTTCCCTCGTGCTGATCACTCCAACTCTTTTGCCATTTGTTGGAATTGAATCTCCACCGCTACTGCGCACCGAACCGCTGATGCCAGATCTCTACAACAATGAGATGTCACCATTGTCCTCAGATCATACCGGAGTCCATCCACAAATCTCTCTATTCTACGTTCCTCATGCTCAGATATGTGTGGAACGAATCTTCCAAGGGCCACAAACTTCGTCTGATATTCTAGAACTGTCATATCATTTTGCACCAATTCCATAAACTCCCTTTCCTTGGCCCTCTGAACGTGCCTCGGAAAGTACTGTCCACTAAACTCCCTCACAAATACATCCCAAGGAATCTCTCTCAGGGACCTATCTGCAAACATCATTCTCTTGATAGTAACCCACCAATCATAAGCATCGTCCTTCAACAAGTAGGTTGCCAACAAGGTCTTATCATTCTCAGCACATTCAAGAACATCAAATGCTTTCTCCACTTCCTTAATCCAATGAACTGCCTCGTCTGGGACTGGTCGACCCGTGAAAGAAGGTGTCTTCAACTTCAAAAACTGCTCCATCATCGTGGACTGACCACCTCGGGAATTGGATCCCTCACCACCATCTCCCTGTTGGTATCTAGACATAGCCCTAATCATAGCTTCCATGAAGCGATCCACATTATGCCCCTCTGCCCCCGAACTACCATCGTCTGCTCTCGTACCACGAGCCAACGGAACTCTCCTCCTCGGCGCCATCACTACCCCACGAACACAAGAATCGAAACAAGCACGTCAGAACCTATCAATCTATACCAGCAGCCATCGCCTGTACAGACTCGTACTTATTGTTAGACTATGATATCTAACCTAGTTTACCACATACTCGACCAGACTGAGCTCTGATCTCCATGTGTAATGACCCGCCACCCTATAATCGGAAACCCGATTACTAAATGGGTATCGGATCATTAACTACGGTTTCACACCTGGATCTCATACACACGTCTGGAGGAGTAAGCGTTAAACAAGGCTAAATATAACAATCACACAGACTTCAAGGAAATTACAAGTGAGCATGAAGGAAATTAACAATGTCCGTACACAGTCCAACAATAATTACATGGTCCAAAGAATTAAATAAGTACAGGTAGACGCAAAGTACAATAACATCGGGGCATACCCCGGAACTGAGACAGTTGCTGGTCCGCACACCAAGGAGAACACCACACGCCGCCACTCACCAAGAAGACCACACCTGAAATCGCAGGGAGTGAGCCACACCAGAATTGGGCTCAGTAGGGATCATTCGATCCCCCGCCTCCCACTCACACACCCACAAGTAATATAATACAGAATGAAGGCAATTAAGTAAGGCAGTAACACAATTCCTAAATTCCGATATAAAACACATGCATTCGAAATGTAGCACACACAACTCTGAAACCATTCTACCAGGGAGCCTACAACCAGCGTCTCGGCAAAACACACCAACCACACAGCCGAACGCGGGAAACACCGACCCGCTGAGACCAAACAGTAACCCTTCAGATAGCACGCTAGCTACTCCAGCCCAACTGGCTCTAGGTAGTTACTACTTCCCTCAGCACGAGTGACACTTCACAGGTACCACTCCTACACCGGTACTAGCTAACCCCGAGGTACACCAGGTGACCCTCTCTCTAGGCGTCACCCCACCACTGCTCCCACCGGCGATGTTTCCCACCCACACCCACACAGGGTGTCAAGCGCTACAACTGTCACTCTAGGTCCACGGTCGCACGAAACACAACACAGTGTGATCCGGTCACGTAAGAAGTCCAGGTCGCACGAAACACAACATAGTGCGATCCGGTCACGTAAGAATCATCATCCTCGAGTACGATTTAAAGCATGCATTTGACTGAACTATCTAACAGTGTAAACACATATTAATAGCATGAATTAATGTGATTATGTCTTGAATCGCGTCGCCCAAGGCCGACGCCATTCAAGCCTCCTAAACTTGTTCATGAAATCTCGGCTTCAGAACATGGCCTAAAAGGCGTCGTGCCTAGTCGTCGTCTTTTAAAATGCGTCGTTGTCCCTAGTCGCCTGTTAGCGACAGAAACAGAGACAAACTACGGTTAATTCTCTTAAAACGCGTCATCCTGGGAAGCTGCCATTTGAAAGGCGTCCCTGTCCCTGGACGCTATTTACAACAGAAACCCGCTCTGACAGAAATCGCTACCGGGATAATTTCTGCCTAAATGGCGTCGTACTGGCCCGTCACCATTCTGAATGGCCTCGTCCTAGCGCGATGTCATTTAGCGCCAGAAATCTGGTTTCTGCAGCTCGAGCCGAGGGTCCCCTTTAACCCCAATTTCACCCCAAAAACACCCAAGAGGGGGAAAACGAAGAGGGAAACCAAACCACCACATGAAACCCATAAGTCCTTATTCATAGAAACCCCCATTCCCATCAAGAAAAAGCCCCCTAACATGCTCTTTCTACCCAAAAACCCCACATACGCATCATGCTTTACAACGGGAAACACAGATGAAATAACCACATTACATGCAAGGTTCGTCCCCCTACCGGTTACTTGAACTCCTCCTTGCTCCGTGCCGCCGAACCGCCGCACCGCAGACCGCCGTCGGTACCTCCGAGGACGTCGTCACTCCACCGGAACGTCGGCCGCCGCCCGGAGAATGAAACGCCGTGAAGGAAGTGGTGGTGGTAGTGGTGAGAGGTAGAGAGGTATTGGAGTGGGGGAAGAGGAAGAAAACAAAGGGAAGGGAAAAGAGGAATCGGAGGGGGAGGAGAGAGGGAAGAGAGAGAATGAGAGGAAGAAAATGAGAGAAAGGAGGAAAGGCTCGCGGGGTCAATCTGAAACAGGGTAAAACACGTCGTGCGAGACAGACGCCTATCAGCTGACAGGATGGGCTGTACTCTGACAGAGACTCTGAAACGCGTCGCCCATCAAAGACGCCGTTCAGACGACAAGATCGGCGCCGTACACTGACAACCCAGGGTCCTACTCTGAATGGCGTCGTCCAACAAGGACGCCGTTCAAACGACACGACAGGGGCCGTACTCTCGCAGCCCGAAGCCCGCCCATGTGGCGCCCACGTGGCACAACAACAACCTAGCTAAATGGCGTCCACTCAACAAGACGCCATTCAAAAGGCGTCGTGCATCCTAGACGTCATTTAGAAGGCACTCCCCAGACCCATCAGGGCCCAAACCAGGGGATCCGACCCAAAAACTGACCCAATAATCGGATCCGAAACCTTAGTCCTTACACCATGGGCCCTGCCCCTAATTGTACCTCTGCGGGCAACTCCTCGCCAAATGGCTCTGCTAGCCACAAGTATAACACATGCCCGAAAATGTAGGACATTGAGTCCCACCATGAGTACCGCCGCAATGATGACAAGTTGCAAGAACCCTTTGGACTGCCTCTTGTTGCGCACTACATGCCGACTGGCTCTGCTGGGCCTGCCTGGATCTGTTGCTGCCGCTATTGCCACTGCTACCGCGAAAGAACATCCTGAATCTGGAGCCGAGTGAAGAAGATCCCAAACCAGATGAAGGAGATGTTGCTGTTGCGGTCTTCCCCTTGTTGTACGCCGGTCCTTGAGCTGCCAATCCCCGCTCCCGAGCCATATGGTCATACTGCGCCTCTACTGTCGCTGCACACTTTACTGCCGAAGCCAAGTCTAAACAACAGTGG
Organism: Zantedeschia hybrid cultivar; assembly: GCA_030544215.1. Taxonomy (NCBI): domain Eukaryota; kingdom Viridiplantae; phylum Streptophyta; class Magnoliopsida; order Alismatales; family Araceae; genus Zantedeschia; species Zantedeschia hybrid cultivar. The sequence continues at coordinate 42,769,676 of JARZZO010000015.1, forward strand.
GATGCCACCAAGCTCCTCAAATCGAATCTCAATATGTCAACGAACCTTTCGGTCCGACGCTCCTCATCCTCTGATATGAAAGGCACAAATCTTCCCAGGGAAACAAACTTCATCTAGTACTCGAGTACTATCATGCCTCCTTGAGTCAACTCCATGAATTATCTTTTCTCGGCTTTATGGACATGCCTGGGAAAGTATTGCCCGTTGAACTCCCTCACAAATGTCTCCTATGGAATCTCCCTAAGATTCTTACCTGCATAAAGCATATTCTTCAAGGAGGTCCACCAATTATAAGCATCATCCTTCAATGTGAAGGTGGCTAACAGGGTCCTCTCAACTGCCGCACAGTCTAGAGTATCGAAACTCTTCTCCATCTCCTTCAACCAATGAGCTGCCTAATCAGGTTCAAGATGACTAGTGAAATGAGGCGGCCTCAGTTTTAGGAATCTCTCCAAAGTAGCTAAAGACCCTCCTCAAGCACTCAAACTCTCACTAGGATCTCGGGCATGATACCTAGTCATCGTCTCCATCATTGCTTCCACAAGGCGTTCCATATTCTGCCTACCGGCCTTAGACCCATTAGAAACATCTCCCTGATCACGCATAATGGGTACCCTCTTCCTATGAGCCATCTAATCGCCTACAATCATAAGAATCAAAAACCTTCAATTAGAGCCCAAAATCTAAACTACCGCCATGCCTACAGGGGAGAATGTATTCATTTGCTGAAATACGGTAATTAACCTAATTATTCATCTATTTTCCAGACCGAGTGATCTAATACCAATTGTAACGACCCGCCACCCTATAATCGGAGATCTGATTACTAAATGGACACTGAATCATTAAAATTAGGAGTCAAATCATGATATCAAATAAGTCTGGGAAATAAATGATAAATTAAACTAAACATTTCACACAGCATCGAACTGTAAAGAAAGGCAGGAGTTAAAAATTATTACAGTCCAACTCGATTCAGCAAATAATTATAAAGTCTACAATTGTAATGAAATAATTATGCGTACAAGCCAAAATTAAAAAGGTACAACTATATTGGGGAATATCCTGGAACGGTGACTACTGGTGCACAACCCGAGACAAAACCCCACAACCGCTATGCCTGCTGAGAACCCTCACCTGAAACTGCAGGGAGTGAGTCACACTAGAATGGACTCAATAGGGATCCTTTGGTCCCCACCTCCCATATACACACACACAATCGCAACACAACAAGGATATATAAGCAAGATACGTGCAAGTAAAGCGATAAATAAATCACACGCCCACCGTACGAAACACACACTAAGTTGCCAAGTCAACCAGAAAAAACACTGACCTACTGGGACGGAACAGCAACCCCTCAGATAGCGCGCTGGATACTCCGGCTTATCTTACCCTAAGTGGTTCTGCCTCCTCCCCAGTAACGAGTGACACTACGAGTGTACCACTCCCACACCGGTACTAACTATTACTTCAGAGTATACCAGGTGACCCTCGCCACCTAGGCACCACCTTGTCGCTCCCACAACGACATTGCGTCACTCCCACACCGACACAGGATGTCAAGTGCTAACAACTGTTACTCTAAGTCTATAGTCGCATAAACACAACATAATGCGATTCCGATCACATGGAAATCCCCACCCCAAAGTATGATTTCAAGCATGCATTAACAAAATTATCTAACAATATACAAGAATCTAATTGAAATAATGCATAATAATCACACATGTTAAATGCAGGGAAATATGGGGCTCTAGCTTGAATCGCGTCAACTCAGGTCGACGCCATTCAAGGCCTTATAACTAGTTTTCCTTACTCACGCATCGGGACCTTGGGATACTACCCTTAATCGCGTCGACCATGGTCGACGCCATTCAACGTCCTATCCCACTCTCTGGCCACACTAGGACATGGATCGTAAATCGCATTGACTTAGGCCGATGCTATTATCAATTTGCATCGCCCTGAGTGGACGCATTTTATGCCCAAAATCGAGCTCCCCTCTGGTCTCTACCGAGTCACAAGACGGGGTCCAAAAAAAAATGTATGAAAAACACAAAATGGAGATAGGGAGAAAATCCATGAACCACAATAAACATGCTACTCCCATTTTCAAAAATACCCATTTCAATCAAAAAACCCCTAGAACATGCTCAATTCTACCCAAAATCTCCACACATTTATAGCATGCTCCAAAGCGGTAAATCATGAGTTAAAACATTCAAAACACATGTGAAGATCGTCACCCTACCGGTTACTTGAACTCTTCCTACTTCCTCGTTGTCGAGCTGCCGCTGGTACTGTTGTGGATGCGGTCACTCCACCGAGACGTCGGGCGCCATCCGGAGAGTGAAGAAGCCGCAGTAGAGATGGTGGTGGAAGTGGGAGAGGTAGAGGGGGAATGGAGTGGTGAAGAAGGAAGAGGAAGAGAGGGGAACGGAGAGGCAGAGAGCGGGAAGAGAGAGAGTGAGAAGGAGAGAACTAGAGAAAAGATGAAGAAAGGAAGGGTACGAGCTAAATCGCATCGTCCCAAGACGACGCGGTTTAGACGACAAGATAGGGGTCGTACTGGCAGACGCCATAATTGCATCGACCATGCATGACGCTATTCAGATGACAAGATCAAGGCCATATATACGTGCCCCGACGCCCAACCATACGGAACACCATCATGGCTCTTAAATCACGTCGCCCATGGCTGATGCCTATTAGAAGCGTGTCATGCCCACTCGACGTGGTTCAGAGTCCATGCACAAAGCTCACAAGGACCAAAACTAGGGGATCTAACATTGAAACCGACCCAATAACTGAATCCGAAACTTCAGTCCTTACATAGCACATATCAAATTCTCACATAACTAGCAACATGTTAACTTAATTATATTTTCATGATTCAAAGTTCACATGTCATAAATCATAACAGAGTCATAAGATCATGAATGAAAGGCTAATAAGGATAGAGTATGATTATCAAATTTAAAGTGAAAAAGGTTGATCAAGAAACTAATCAAAAGATGATATAGATAGCTAATTAAGTATGAATATGACTGACCAAATAAATGATTTAGATAATATATGAGCATAGGAGATCAAATCAAATTTCATAGTATTAGTCAAATCAGATGATCATACTAGAGGTCATGCATCCACCTACAACATAAGGAACAACCTACACAATTACCAATGCACCTAAAAAAGCGGCACAAAGGTCTTCGCTACTATGTAGAACCGCGGATGTCCCATCTGCATACCTATTGCCCCTGAGTTCCGACCTACCATGCGAATGCTCACAGGATCTGCCCAAAACTCTCCTACAGTACACTATCCATATATATATATATATATATTATAAATTTAGATCACATATATCTTAAAGTGATCAGAGAAATCCATAGGAATTTAATAGTCAAAACTGAGTCAAACAGATTTAGTATTCTTTATTCATATAGAGCAGTATATAATGCCATAATAAAGTGCATTATGATATAGAAGTAAAAATCAAGTTAAATTTAGTTAAATAGGGTCAAAACATATCTTTGAAAATATAAGTAACTTTTTGGAATTTTCATAATTAATCTCATAATTCTTCAACATAGATATCAAATTTCAGCACATAGAATAACAAGAATAATGAAGATAAATATCAATAGATTTATAAAAAGATAAAATATAGTGAATATGCTAATATGATCACACTAAAAGTTTGATCAATGTTTTATGACTTTTTGGATTGATTTGATATGATTTTTGACTCCCACTTTGATCTCAGAAATCTGATTTAAATAGAATTTCAGCAAATCCAAAATAGAGGACAAAATACATATCAAATTGGGTCATAAAATTCTCAAATTTTACAGAAAAATCAAGGAGAATATAATAAAAGACTTTACAAAATTTTACATGATTTGGACATGAATAAATAGAAGATCTACAAGTTGAGATTTCAAACTATCTAGACATATTGTATAGTTTGACAAGCAAATCATGTAATAAATATCAAACAAACTCATAAAATTATAAATTTTATGGGCATGACGATAACATCCAAATTAGGATTTTGTCAAAAATTTAGTTCAATTAGACATCGGACTAAGGAGAACAAATATATGTAACTTATGTGATCATAATTAGAAACAAAATAGATTAAGTAGATAGATTGCATCTGCTAAAAGAATAATCATTGTAAAGTAGTAAATAAGATCATAAAATATGAAATTTTAATGTAATGAAGTATACATATATATTAAGATTCTTACCAATTTATTAGCTTTGGAAAATCTTTGAAAATAATATAATTTATTGTGTTTTACATCTCTTATAACACTTTGTAAGTCGTAATTAACTTTTATTATACTTTCTATTATTTTCTAATTCAAATCCTAGTTCAATTAAGACTTGTTTTTTATGGACAGTCATTTCTAAAACTAAACATTATTACTTTCAACCTTTAAAACATATGAACTAGTAAAAGTGATTTTCCACAAAGTTATATATCTTCTTATCCTCTTTCTATCGATACCAACTATGTCCCAATCTGAGTTTTGTACAGAATGTTATCACCATTTTATTATGTTGATATCTAGTACATTTGAACCTAGATTTTTAACTAAATTAATGGACTATTTTAATTTACTTGAATGGGCTAATAGACCTTCACGAATGAGTTAATTAGACTAAATTAAACTATTTAAACTCTTTAATAGACTCTAATTAGGTTAATTAGATTAAACTAAAATTACTATTGGGTTATAAGGTTGCAAGGCATAACACACTGAAAGCCCAAAAGTTGAGAAATGGCGAGAAGTCATGAACTCTAAAATATAGTCTATGTAGATCAACTAAGTTTGAAACTTCGAACAATTAACTGATGGTATTGTATCCATCCAATGCAAATAGATCTTTAATAGAAAGATCGGTGCAAATTGATGTATCGACACTTATGAGGCAAGGTTAATGACAAAGAGATATCATCAAAGATAAGGAATTGACTATAACGAGACTTTCTCATTAGTTGTCATGATAAAAGCCGATAAGGGTATTTCTCGTCATTGTTACACACTAGAATTATGATATCTGATAGATGGACGTAAAGACTACTTTCCTCAATGAAAACCTTGAGGAAGGCTTATATATGATACAACTTGAGGGTTTCACTTCCAAGGAATTTCCAGATAAAGTGTGCAAGCTGTAGAGGTCTATTTATAGACTAAAACAGACTTTCCAGAACTAGAAGATAATATTTAATGAGGCGATCAAATCTTATGACTTCATTAAGAATGAAGGTGAGCTTTATATGTACAAGAAGACTAGTGGAAATGCAATTACCTTCTTAGTGCTCTATGTCGATGACATTCTACTTATTGGAATGATATAGCAATTGTTAGTTTTTGGGTGTCCTACAGACCAATTATGGGCCGTGTAGACCCAATGTGTTGTACAATCTTGTTCAATATAATTAAGTGGTAATTAGAGCGTAAACTTGTAATCTGTGGATTGCTTTGCATTGTCCATAAGATATGTGGTTGTACAGTCAATTTCAAGATGCGATCTCGAATGTGAGTTTAACTGTATATGGACATACCTTAAACTGTTCCTAATTGGAGAGTAATCACTCTGGGACATTGATTACTTATAAATCAGTACGCATAATGTGTAGATGACTATACAGGGAGGATGTTCACTGAACTGATCCGTTGATGGATCTTCAGATGGTTAATTATACCTAATGTCAACTGAAGATCCATCTGTCTCAGTAGTATCGTTGATCCTTTGACCTGAGACATTAATGTGGCCTTGTATGAAGACTGGTGTGGTTTAATGTTTGGTTAAGTGACTTTAACCATAAGTCATGAAACGCTGAATTATTAGCCACATCGGGATGCATGCGAAGACCGTTAATGGTCAAGAGGGGATCGCTCACTGTCAGGTATATCACAGACAGTTAATGAGTCATGACATGGACGCTCCACTAAATCCCTGGCCAGGGTGGTATCAGTTCGTTTGGAACAAATGTGAAATTACTATAGAGGTCATGGTCAAACGACACGATCACTAGTGGTTTGACGAAACCATACCACACGATCGGATCGGACTCATAGAATGAGCGAGAGATTATAGCGATACGGTAACTGAAGACTTACAGGTGCCTAACAGGGTGAAGATGAATCTGGCATCCTCTGGGATCACGCGGATTTGCTTAACCCAACGTGATCAAAAGATCCGAAACAAATTAAACGGTTATTGGGAATAACCGGTTTAATTTACTTCTAATTAGATTAGAAGTTAATGGATCTTTAAACCAGAGAGATAATGGGCCTAAAGGATCACACACAAATAACTCTTGCAAAACGGAATATTATTGTATGGACCAATATATTAAAGTATTAGATTCTTTTGAGAAAAGAATATGTGAATAGCTTAAAAGTATATATGCAATAATATAAAGGGCATATATATAATATATATGTTATTAGGCTTATTGATAAATAAGCTAATAATAATATATTGATATATAATATACCTTGAGGTTTACTTTAACTACGGCAGTTAAAGATGGGTTTGATTAAACAAGGCAGTTCAAGCTGCCGCCTTAACATTCCTATATATAACCCATGTTCTCCAACCCGTAACCTAGCTAGTGAAACCCATTCACATATAGTTGGCCGTCAAGCTGAAGGATTGGATTCTTCCCAGGAAGGCCTGAGGGTTGTGCGGGTTGGAGAAGGAGAACTCCGTTGCTGCGAGGCATCGATTTTCACAGGACAACGTGTACTGTGCAAGGTGAAAATCTCGTGTGATTTATTTAGATCATTTTTGTTGCATTGATCGGAGTCCGAACTGGCTTGGGAAATCATTTCGCTTTACGTTCTTCCGCTTCTGTGATTTCCCGGGGGTTACGACCGCACCCAACAGCAATGTTGTCATTTGTAAAGGTGTGATTGCCAAAACACTTCTCCATAAAGAATTTTGGAGAAACATCCTACATATTGGGAATACAAATCTATAGAGATAGATCAAAGAGGATGCTTGTTAGTCTAATAAGACGCTAGGCAATCATAGGATAAAGTTATCTTATACCTCTGCCATTGGTTCTATCATGTATGTCATGCTATATATTAGACTTGATGTGGCATTTGCTCTAAGTGTTACGAGCATATATCAGGTTGATCCATGTAAGCACACTTGAATGCCATAAAATATATCCTTATGTATTTGAGAAAGACTAAGGATATGATTTTGGTCTATGGAGGAGGTGACTGAAACTTCGAAGCTTTACTAACTCGAATTTCCAATCAAATCCAGATGATAGCAAGTTTAATTCCAGATTTATGTTCACATTGAACGCGGGAGCAGTGAGCTGGAAAAGTTTCAAATAGGAAACTACTGCAGATTCGACGACGGAAGCTGAGTACATTGCTATAGTTGAAGTCGCCAAGGAAGCAGTTTGGATGAAGAAGTTTATCAGCGACCTTAGTGTGATGCCGAGTATTTTTGATCCCGTCCCACTGTTGTGTGACAACAATGGGACGATTACACAATCGAAAGAGTCGCAGTCTCGTCAGAAGTAGAAGCACATTCTGAGGTGCTTTCACCTGATTATAGAGATAATTGCCAGAGGAGATATCGTGATGGAAAGAGTTCCCTCTGCTGACAACGTAACATATCCATTGACGAAGCCATTGTCTCAAAACGTGTTTAAGAGTCACCTAGAAGCTATAGGTATTCAACACAAGAGTGATTGGCTTTAGTTCAAGAAGGAGATTGTTAGTATTAGGTGGCTTATAAGCCAATCAGATACAATGTATAATTTATTCATTTATTAATAATATAGTGTGGCTTGATATTCATTGTGTGTAATGCATTTATTAACATTTCATAATGAAGTCCATGAATATATGTAATAGCCTTCAAATTATGATGATATCATAATAATAAGACTGATGATTTATAAATACATTTTTAATCATTCATAATCAAAAGATATTTGTAAAGGACATCAAATATCTAGTAAGACTAGTACATGTCACTCTAGCTCATGTGATGAAAGTGACTGGTCTCATAGTTACTTGTGTGGAGACACTATGGTAGGTCTGTAGGTGTTCACTAGTAAATGAGTTCACTGAACTGATCTGACTTGAATCACTAGATGGTAATTTACTCGATTGTCAGCCAATTTGATTCGGTGTCACAGTTGTGTGGTTGGTCCTTAGACCGAAGACATTAAAGACATCTTGTCGGTGGACTTCTGAGCTTTAATCTTAGCCAATGAATCCCTAGCTATGGGGTCCCAATCAGTTAAGCGATCAGATTCAAACAAAAGACCTTCGAAGGTGATTGTGCGTTCAATACGGGGTCATCTGCTCTCGATAATCAGAGAGATGATGTTCCAGAAATGATGCGCGGAAGTCCCTGGTCAGGGCGGATACTTTATTAGATAATGAATATTCTGATATTGTATAATGGTATCGAATCCTAGTGAATATACATGTTAGAATTTGACAGTTGACCATGCCCTAGGTTGACTCGAAAACATCATATGGATGAAGGATTACATCTACGTAATAACTGATAACGAAAATGTTCCTTAAGCGGATGATTGAACCCCATTACCTTTTATGATTACGCAGTGTTACTTGCCATCCAACGTGATTGGAGTCCTAGTCGATTAATGTGTGTGGCATTGATGCGATTGATTAAGTAGTTAATATAGGATATTAACTTAATTAATTAAGTAAAGTATTATTGGGCTTAGTGGGCCATTCACTGGACTAACACTTGGGCCTAGAGAGTCACATGCACAAAGAATCTCAGTGTTGGGTTATCGGGTTTCTCCAGATCTCCCGCACAGCGGAAATAAAATAAAAACGGAGATCCATTCCCGTTTCGAAAAATCTAAAAACCAGATTATCGAATAATCGGTTCTTACCGTGTGCGGATTCGAATCCGCAACCGTTCCGTTCTGTCGGTGCGACACCGCAAGCCGCCCAAGCGCCCGGCCTCAAGCGAAGTCCACGCGATCCTCCTCGCGATGGATATCCTCACGTTCCTCATTCTTCGCAGCCACGAAACCTCCGCCGGTCGCCGCAACGATCGCCACAACGCGCGGACGATTTCCCGTCGAACGGGAGTCGGAGAAGCGGCGGAGCAGACCCGGGGATCCGGATCCGACCTGGGGCGCCAGAGAGAGAGAGAAAGAGAGGAGGGGGCAGCTAGGGTTAGCAACAGCTTGGCCTGCTCAACCCGTTAGCTACATTTTATACTAACCGCGCGGTTTTTCATAAAAACCCCCAATTTGTATAAAACCCACTTATTTATCCATCGTCTTGAGAATCATTTGCGTGTGACCCTCTAGGCCCAATTACCAGTCCGGTTAATAGCCTAATAAGCCCAGTAACTCCTTACTGGCTTTATTAATCAATTAATAACTCTTTATTAATTAATTAATCAATCTAATTGATGTCACACATCGAATTCGACCGGGTCTCCAATCACGTTGGGTGCCAAGCAACACCGCGTGAACCCAGAAGGTATCGGGGTTAAGTAACCCACTCTTGGAACTCATAAGGTATCACGATGAAGTCCATGAACATGTGCAACAGTCTTCGGATTATGATGAGATCATAATTACGGGACCGAAGACTTATAAACACATGTTCTTAATTGTTCCTAGTCGTAGGATGTTTGAGATAGGACATCGAACATCCGGATAGACTAGTATAGGTTACTTCAGCCCATATGATGAGGGTGACTGATCCCATAAGTCACTTGTGTGGAGACACTATGCTGGACCTATAGGTGTTCATTGGTGAATGAGTTCACTGAACTGATCCGATTATGAATCGCTGGATGGTAAACACCTCACTGTTAACCAGCTCGGTTCTTTTGTAACGGTTGCGTGGATGATCGTTGGACCTGAGACGCCAAAGATATCTTGTTGGTAGGTTTCTGAACTTTGACCTTGACTAACGAATCCCTAACCATGGGTTATCAATAAGTCAAGCGATCGGGTTCAGGGAAATGCCCTCGAAGGTAATTGTGTGTTCAATACGGGATCATCCGCTCTCGGTAGTTTGAGAGAGAATGTTCCGGGAATGATGCGCTTAAAGTCCCTGGCCAGGGCGGACTCTGTAATCGATAAGGAGTTATCGGATTCAGATTAGCGGCATCTGATTCAAGTGAATCGACCGAATAGGGTTTAACAGTAAACCATACCCTAGGTCGATTCGGGAACATTGTACAAATGAAGGATTATATCCGCGTGCTAACCGATGACAGAAAGGTTCCAATAGAGGGTTGCGATAACCCTAGTGCCATCCAGGATCACGCGATGTTGCTTGGCATCCAACGTGATCGGAAGTCCGTCTGAATTTATTGTGGGACATTAAATTTGGCTGATTAATTGAATATGAGGATATTAATTAATTCAGTGGGTCAGTAAAGGGTTACTGGACTTAATGGGCCATTAACTGGACTGGTATTTGGGCCTAGAGGGTCACACGCAAAAGGTTTTCAAGTCAATGGATAATCCGACAGGATTTCGGATAAGTCTGGGTTTTTATGAAAAACCGCAAACAGACTTATTATAAAAGAACGGATTCTAGGTCAGGGGCCAGCAACCCTGTCCTAGCCGTCGTTCTCTCTCTCTCTCTCTCCTCTCTTCTGGGCGTGCGACACGAGGCGGCCATCTGGAGGCTCCGCTTCGAATCCCGACTGCTCCACCTTCCGTCCGACGGGAGATTCCGAATCCGCATGTCGCGGCGGATTACGCGCAGCCAGACGGGATCTACGAACGCCGCAGTGAGCGAGGAATTCCCTTCGACGATATTCCGCTGTACCCAATCCTTGGCTGTTTAGAATCCCGTGGTTAGAGATTCATAAATCAAGGTCAAAGCACAGAAGTCCATCGACAAGGTGTCCTTGGTGTCTCAGGTCCAAGGACCATCCACGCAACTACGACAATAGAATCAAGCTGGTTGACAGTGAGGTACAATACCATCCAGCAATTCAGTTGGATCAGTTCAGTGAACTCATTCTCTAATGAGCACCTACAGATTCGCCTTAGTGTCTCCACACAAGTGACTATGAGATCAGTCGCCCTCATCTTATGAGCAGGAGTAATCTGTACTAGTCTAACTAGATATCCGATGTCCTTCTCGGCTATCCTCCGACTATGAACGATTAAGAATATGTGTTTAAGTGATCAGTCTCACTAGTATGATTTCACTATAATCTGATCACTATCGCACATATTCACGGACTTCATTATGAGACGATAATTAATACGATTTATACACAATGAATATTATCCCATTTTCTGAATAAATGAATGAGGTTACAAAGTCATATTGGCTTGTAGGCCACCTAAACTAACAATCTCCCACTTAGACTAAGGCCAATCACTTTTGTGCACTAAACCTATAGTCTCTAGGTGATGCTCAAACACAATTTGAGCCAACGGCTTTGTCAGTGGATCTGCTACATTATCAACAGATGAAACTCTTTCCACCATTACATCTCCTCTGGATATAATCTTTTTGATAAGATGAAAGCGCCTCAGAATATCTTTCGATTTCTGATGAGACCGCGGTTCTTTCACTTGTGCAATAGTCCGATTGTTGTTGCACAACAATGGAACATGATCAAAGATGCAGAGAACTATGTCAACGTCGGTGATGAACTTCTTTAACCACACTATTTCTTTGAAAGCTTCAGTTGCAGCGATGTGCTCAGCTTCAGTCGTCGAATCTGCAATGGTTGCTTGCTTGGAACTCTTCCAGCACACTGCTCCTCCGTTCAAAGTAAACAAAAATCTAGATGTAGACTTGCTATCATCTGAATATGACTGGAAACTCGAGTCAGTAAAGCTTCGCAGTCTCAAGTCACCTCCTCCATAAACAAAAACATATCCTTAGTTCTTCTCAAGTACTTAATGATACATTTCACTACCTTCTAGTGCTCTTCGCCTGCATCAGCCTGAAATATGCTCGTAACATTTAGAGCAAATGCAACATCAGGCCGTGTATATAACATGGCATACATGATAGATCCTATGGCAGAGGCATATGGTATTCTATCCAAGAGTGCCCTCTTATCAAGAGTCTTAGGAGACTGCTTCTTTGAGAGATTAATTCCATGTCTCATTGGTATGAGACCTCTCTTGGAATTTTCCATGTCAAACCTTTTAACTATGGTTTCTATGTACAAGGATTGGGTCATTCCAAGCATCCTCTTTGATCTATCTCTATAGATCCGTATTCCCAATACATAGGATGGTTTTCCCAAATCCTTCATAGAGAAGTTTTTCGACAGCTAGATCTTTACTGATGACATCATAGCTACATCATTCCCAATGAGTAATATGTCATCTATGTAAAGAAGTAAGAAGGTGACAGCGCTTCCACTGGTTTTCTTATACACAAAAGGCTCATCTTCATTCTTAATGAAGTCATAAGACTTGACAGCCTCGTCCAATCTTATGTTCCAGCTCCGGGAGGCTTGCTTCAGTCCATAAATGGACTTCTGAAACTTGCACACTTTATCTGGAGATTCTTTGGATGTGAAACCTTCTGGTTGTATCATATACACCTCTTTCTCAAGGTTACCGTTGAGGAAGGCAGTCTTCATATCCATCTAATAGATTTCGTAATCAAAATGTGCAGCAATGACGAGATCGATTTTATCATGGCAACTTATGAGAAAATCACCATTTACCACTCTTTTCTCTTTGTCTTTCGATCTTTTATCGTTAGCTATCATCTCTACGTCAAGGGCATCCTATGCCGGTTCAGCAGGAGGATCAGCTCCAAAGACATAATCAATGTATTCAGATCTGAAGACATTCTTCAGACTTCTGAATCAATCTGAGTAGTTCAGGCTAGTCAAACGTTTGGCATCAAGTATGCCACGGGGTGGGTTATTCGACGACATAATTCCCTATAGGAGATGAATAAAATCTTTTAGCAGATGTTCAATTAGTAAAATTTAAAACAAGACATGGTCTTTTGTTCAAGTTTTAACTCTCACTAATTTTTGACGGATTGTATAACCCTCAGTTATACAAAACGGGAGACGCCGACAGTCTCCTAGTGGGGATCAAAATCTCAATGACTTGCAGTACAGCCTTGTGGATAGCACAACAAACTGTAATACAATTAAATAGCACCCATCTCATAGGACTTGCAACTCCTTGCAATATATGATCATGGCTTCGGTCCCCAGAGATTTAATAGCATTGTGGATAGGACAACAAACCACTAATTCTGGTCTAAGCTAACTATCGTTACGCGACGAGCATGGATTTGCATGCAGCCCTTGTGGATAGCACAACAAAGCTACATGGTTCCTCTACCCCGATCATATAGGCATCTAATGCCATAACCACAGTCTTTCCTCACAATTAAACAGGCCTTGTGGTCGCACAATAAACCTACTTAAAGTGATTTGAATCCTATAACTAGAACGATGCTGGACCACGCGGTAAGTTTTTAACTACTTACGTTACGGCTTAGAGTTTAGACGAGGGTATTTAGATAATTTTTATCTTGGTCTCTCCTAGGTGATAGTATACAAATATATTGTATATATTTTCTAAATACTATACCTGCTTTGATTCACAATCTAATATAAAACAATACATCTCATACATGTCATTAGTGTGGTCATGGATAGCACAGTGAGTTTGACTGGAGCCAATAGTCAAACGCACACACAATTCTAATATAACATTTCATTAGAGAATCAGCAAACATACAGGTAAAGAATCTGCATCACATCGCCTTCCTGGATGCATCTGTGGATCGTCCTCGCTCATTCCTCGATTGTCTCGATCTTATTACAAAAATTCACAATTTACATGTAAATAGAAGAAGGCCTTATGGCGAGTACAAGAAAGAGGGAGGTAGAATTACATCAGAGTTTGAGAGAGAGAGAGAGGTACGTAGACCTCTATTTATTAACAATTAATAAACATTCCAATCGCACATCTATGATCCACACAATCATTCATCACATAAATAATTAAATAAGTGCATGTCCATGACCACGATGTGTTTTAAATATTCCACACATGATTCAGCGCATCACATGACTAAAATAAAAGAGTTTTTAAAAATTAAATAATTTTGACTTTCAAAAACTAGGATCCAATCAAAATTGGCATTTGAATTTCGAAAACTCTTTTAATCAGATAAGCATGCAATTAAATCAAATTTAAAGTCATTAAAACACACATCACATGTGCACACACTCCAAATTAATAATTCCAGATTATTACATGCAAATTAGAACACTTCTAATAATTAAACAATCTAACACTTAGATTGAATCAAATTAATAATCTAACAATTAGAATATTAAAATTAATTACTAATCTAACTCTTAGATTAGTAAATAAAATTAATCATTAATTTAACACTTAAATTAATAATTAATTCTAATAAGTTATTAATTACTAATCTAACAATTAGACTAGTTAATTAATAAATGTTAATCATTAATTTAACCATTAAACTAATAATTAACACAAATGAATAGTTAACTACTAATCTAACTCTTAAATTAGTAGATTAATATTAATTATTAATTTAACTCTTAAACCAATAATTAATAACATCTAATTAAACCAATCATATAAGTTAGTTAAAAGTAATTGTCAATTTAACATTTAAATTAACAATAAATTCCAGTTAACTAATAAACTTTAATTTAACATTTAAATTAAAAATAAATTCCAGTTAACTAATAAACTTTAATTTAACTTTTAAATTAATCATTTAAAATTAATTATTAATTTAACATTTAAATTAATAATTAACTTCAATCATTAACAACAATTTGGTAATAAAATGATTCTATAATCATTAATAACCCAATTCAATAATATTGGAAAAAAAATTAATTTTCAAAATAATTTTGAAATATAAATTTAAAATCTAACCATATATTAATTGGGTCAACATGGCTTAATAAGGTTTAAAGAGGGATTAAAAAAGGGGTTCAAATTAAATAAGGGCTAAGCCACTTGTTTAAGCCATGGGGCTCGGGCCATGGCCGAGCCAGGGCTCGGACCAGGTGCCCACAGTGGGCGCTTGGCTCGAACCTGGTTCGACCAGGCCACCCAGACCCGATCCGGGCCGGTCCGACCGGCTCGGGACCGGGCCTCCCCCACCCCTAACCCTAAGCTGTTTGTAGTTGCAGGTTTATCCGGCGGTGGGGGTGGTTGCAGGTCGCCGCCGGCCGGTCTCCTGGCTTCGGCGACGTGCTCGGCGCCGGTAGGACCGTCGGCGGTGGTCAAACAAGTAGTCGGCCGAGCCTCTACAAACACCCAAAATCTGATTTTTCACGGTTTAAAACCAATTTAGGATTCGATTTTATAGTCCTCCAAGGGCACTCTGGCGCCGACAATGATACCCGGTGGGCAATGGTGACTATTACTTAGAGATCCAGAGATTCGGTCCGCCATCTCAACGCTTAGGAAGTACGTACGAAGCCGTCGAAAACTTCTCGTTCTTCGTCTCACGAAGAACACAAAAATCCTCAAATGAATTTCGAAAAATTGAAAGAAAATAATCTGATTAATTGTGTTCATCGCATGAACACAAATCGAACAATTAATCGAAGTTATTGCATTGAACAACTCATGAAAAAATTAATTTTTGGAGATCGAAACGGGACGAAAAACAGTGGAATCTGGCTCTGATACTACTGTTGGGTTCTCGGATTTCTCCGGATCTCCCGCACAGCAGAAATAAAATAAAAACGGAGATCCATTCCCGTTTCGAAAAATCTAAAAACCAGATTATCGGTTCTTATAATGTGCAGATTCGAATCCGCACGTAAGAAGGGGAAGCAAATCCGAACGTACGTTTACATCCGGCCGAATTCTCCCGCTTTACGCCTTTCGAATAGCCCGCCTCCTCTTTTTCGTCGGGACCGGCGCTCTCCTTTTCCTTTCCCTTGGTTGGGAGAATGGACCGTCAACTCAATTCAATTTAATTGGTACGGCCCGTGGCTGCAGGCGCCGAAGAAGAGAGAAGGGAGGAGGAGCATGACCCACCACTCACCTTGCTCCGACTCCAACACCGCCGGCCCCGGTGGCGGCGCTCATAGCAGCAGCAAGGCCATCTGCCCAATCTGCTATGAAGATCTCAAGCCCCTCACCGAGGACCTCCAGTCCATCTCCGTCTGCGGCCATGTCTTCCATGAGCTCTGGTACGTACGCCGACCCATCCATCTTTCCCCAATCATCTCGATCAACTACTACTGCTCATCCATCAAGAAGGTTCTTCTCCAAGCCTATTGTATTGTTTGTATGTATCGCAAATCCCGTACCATTAATATGTGCGCGCAACCGTCATGGGAAGGGAAGCCTTCAGCAGTGGCTGGAGTACTGCCCGGCGGGCAAGGTGTCCACGTGCCCCATCTGCAAGCAGTCGTGCACCCCCGGGGCCGGGGGGGTCACCCGTCTCTACTTCCAGTCCACCGGGTGTGCGGAGCCCAGCCACCAGCAGCAGCAGCAGCAGCAGACAGTGTTGTCGGAAGCCGACGCGGCGGCGCTGTGCGGAGAGATCAGCAAGTTGCAGGGGAAGCTTTCTGCTGTTGGTTCCGCGTTGGAAGCCCAGAAGCGGCATGTGGACGACCTGAATGGTGAGGTGAGGTCACTGAGCATGCGGGGAGTGTTCTCATGGGGGAGCAAATTAGGCACAGATTTATTTGTTTAATTAATTAATTAATTAAGGGAATGAGTAATGTTTGCTGATAGATGCTGGTCTTCTCTGTCCCAGATTTTGGTATGGAAGGAGAGGGCCAAGAGAGAGGAGGAGATGAAGAACGCGTACAGGAAAGAGGAAGAGCTCGCACGCCACTTGCTCCAGATAAAAGGCGCCGTACGTAACAACCAAATGTCCTCCCCCAGAACTGTCTGTCTCAGCTAGCTAGCTAGCTAGCTGAAATTTATTTTTAAGGTTCTTTCGGCCGGTTTCGGATTATGAACAATTGGTGATCGGATGGATGTACATGGCCTTCCTACCTGCCTACCTAGCGTTTGTTTGTTTCAGGATCTATCTAAAGCTTCCGAGGAGTGCGCGAGGCTTCAGGGGAGGAGCTTGGCCCTAGCTAAGGAGCTTGCCGCCCTCAAATTGTGAGTACGATGATGACCGACGTGTTCAAACAGAATCCAGCCACCCCTCTCCTTATTGACTGTTGCTTATTTCAGGGCAACGGATGTAAACTTGGGGGAAGACGAGATTGCCAAACTTGCGTCCATGGGCCACGGGACGAAACACATGGATGCAATTGATGTCCTGCAAAGGTCACTCTTCCTTCGCAACAAGTAAGCCTCCCGAACGGCAACGGGTTGTTGCTTAGGCCTAAGCTTGTTACTTGCTCTGGCCATTCTCTTTCTTTCTTCTTCTTGGTTCTCTCCTGACCGACTGACAAAGCTGGCTATAAGTAGATGGTTTAGTGATTCAGTGGCTAAAATGGAACCCGTTGTATCAATTATCCAATACTTATATGAACTTATCTCTCTAGTAGGTAATTTCTTTTCGTTTTAACCTGCATAGACTTTCCTCTTTATTGCTAGTGGCGTGTTCATTGTTAACATAGTTATATTTCAGCTTTTGCATATCTGAGTTACTCTCTTGCTTCATGATTTGTCTTTGTACTGCTTCTGTGACCATTGAATTTCAATTTCTGAACACATGGCTGTTTCACAATATGGTGATGCATCCCTTCAATTACCATCAATTGATGCAAATTACCTGGCTTTCATCATCTCCTAACAAATACAATAGAATCACATCACACCATTTAGCAACAAAGGCTATGTTATATACTCTTACTTAAATGAGCATGGTAGTAACGGAGGCTATGTTATAAGATACAATGCTTTAGAAAGGAATCTTGTGCTCTTGATGGTGTGATAGTTGACCAGTTTGACCAACATCGAGGATGAGCACTAACTTTCCAGAGCACGTTTGCGGCGGTGGCTTTGAATCCAAGAGGGATTTGGATGGCCACATTTGGAGATCTGTCAGAAATCAGGTAGGAGTTTGAATTAGATTAAAAGGTTGCCAGGGTTCCTCCCTCTATATATTTGGATATAACCTCAGAAGGGAGGCTCACCACTAGGGGCATCGGGTGTGCGGGGGAGCCACCAGGGAGAAAGGGTAGGGTAATTTTTTTGGGGGCTTGATGATGCCTTGTTCTATCAGATTTAGTGTGGTGATGCATTGCTCTTCGTTGTAATGGAACTACCACAACTCGGGACTACATATCGTCATTTTTAGGCCAAAGCTTAGATCTCACACATGTCTACAGCAGCACATGAGAACCTAAACTAATTGTGCATATCATAAAGGACTGAAATGCAAAAGTGCATGAAGAAAATAATTATATAGTCCATCAAAAGTCTAAAGTACAGACCCGACAAATAAATACATAATCCATGTTGCTTAGGCTATGGCGAACCCATGGGGGTTAGTTTGAATGGGTTTTTAAAAAATAATCAACAAACATATATGCTAGATGATGACAATCGGCAACCTAAATAAAGATAGAGGAGATGAGAAGATAAAGAGCACAATTGCATAGAGAACAAACACAATAATTTTTTTCGTGGTTCAATCCACAACCTGATTGACTGTGGTGAGACACTATATGTCCCAAATCTTGTTAGGATGTTGCCTGTCTATTATAGTGCGAATCTTCTTGGGATTCATCTTTATTTCTCAGTGTGTGACCCAAAATCATAGGAACCTTTGACTTAACTCCAAAAGCACATTTGGAAGGATTAAGCTTTGTATCGTACCTTCTAAGCATGTTTAGATTTTTTAACAAGTCAGTCAGGTGGTTGGCCGCTTTTGGACTTTTCACCAACATGTTGTCCACGTAAACCTCAATATTACATCCCAATTGTCTTTCGAACATAATGTTGACCAAGTGTTGGTAGGTAGCTCTAGCATTCTTCAAGTCAAATGGCATCCTTATGTAAAAATAAACGTCGAATTGTGATGAGGGCATTCTTCTCTACATTTGAGGGTTGGTGGTTCTTGAGTAAGCATCTAAGAGATAAGTAGATGGTTCCTTGATGTCGAGTCAACCAACTGGTCGATGCTAGGAAGTGGGTAGTAGTCCTTTAGGGTTGCCTTGTTGAGATCAATGAAATCGACATACATGCATCATTTCCTATTGGCTTTCAGCATTATGACCACATTTGCTAGCCATTTGGGGTAACGCACGGCCCTTAGAAGGCTAGCTTGGAATCTTTTATTGACTTGCTTATTTACAACTACTTACTTGTCAAGGGAGCATTGATGCTTTTATTGCCATGCTAGCTTGATCTTGGGGTCAAGGGTGAGTTGGTGAGTCACTACTTTAGGAGATATTTCGAGCAATTCAGCTTCTGATAAGGTGAAGATGTGTTGATATTTATGTTATCAAAGCCAATCGCCTCGCTCGCCTAGGCGATGAAAAAGGTTGAGGCAAACTAAGAGCGCCTCACCTCGCCTTATGCTCGCCTCACTCACCTAGGCACTTGCCTAAAGAGTCTATATCAAATGTGTATTTCTTTTTTAATTATGTGGTATTGCTATTCTTACTCTTAACTATTCCAAAGTGTATGCCTCTTTTAACAATGTCCAATACCATTTTTCTCTTACATGTTGCCAAAATTTTCCCCTTTTTTCTCATGCGTTGCTACATTGTTTTCTTATTTTTGATAATTTCTAAGATCATGCACTAGATATATGAGTTCTTTATACAAATTTATGATTACATGTTGGTCATGATCAGTGTTTCTCAAGGTCTTATATATGATTATCTTAGATATTTTATTTAGTTTTCTCATATTGCCATTTTCTTCCTTTACGGTGTGCATGAGAGATGCACATCGCCTCAAATGCCTAGGCGATCGCTTAGGCATTTGAGGCTGAGGCGAACCCTTGGTCGCCTCGCTCGCCTCTCGCCTCTTGCCTCTCGCTTCTGATTACATAGCTTGATATCGAGTTAGGAAATTTTGATATCTCTCAACTTCTTCTGGCTAGAGCAGAGAATCAACTCGGACGACTTTTTTAGGGTCTTCTCTTAGATGGATGTTCAACATGTCTTCAGTAGGGGAACCAACTTTTGGCTTCTCCCTCGGCTCTCTAAAGGACTCTATAACCTCCTCCTGATTGGGTTTTGACCTTTAGAGGCTATGCGTCCAACTCCTGCTGATTTCTCTTGATCACTTTGACTCTATAGGGATTAAAAACTTCATCTTTTCGTGGTGAGAGGTCGGTACCCTTGTGATTCTTCCAATAACACTTCTTCTGATTATTACATTATGCGTGCTCCTCTCTTTGATGACAACGAAGTTGATCGTAAGGGTAACATTTTGTGGAGCTATTCTGAGTATGATCAATAGGGTGACTACTCCTTCGCAAGGCATTGCATTTTTCAAGAACCCATATAATGGTGTTTGGATTGGTCTAAGGGGAGGGATGTTTTCACCCATTTAGAGAGAGCAGTCATAACCACTTCCATTTTCAACTAAAGTACGGTGGACTTTATAATAGTTGATAGTTGTTAACACAACAAGGGTATGGTTATGAGGGATAGTCACATTGTTTAGATCTTCCTTATAAAATACAATGAGATCTTTCAAACAATCCCAAATACTTGACCTCTCAAGGGCGGAATGCTTGGAGTCAAGAAGCATGTGGTTGACTTGACAGGCATAGTACATCTTGCCTTGTTTGGTGTCACCCCAAAAGCGGGCCCTTTTGAGATCATATGGATCTCGACCCCATTGGGGCTATTTTTGATTAAGGGCCGTATATTAGTCTTGGTCTTCCTCCTTCGCGACGTACTTTTTGAGATAACCATGGCAAAATGAAATGAGTGACTCGATCTCATCGTGGAGTATTCAATTTCAGACATGCTGGATGTATCTGTGGTATGGCCATAGTCCCTATGGAAGTGGCAGTACTTATGTCGTCACGGTATGTAGTGTTTGTTTTCATCTTTTATCCTCAATAGACATACTCTATCTTCGATATCCTAAAGGATCTCGAAGATTGTAGTAAGGGGATGTAATGATTATATGTTGGCATAAATTTGGAAGATTCCCCATTCTCTTATTGGTTCTTCTTCTTCTTTGAGGAGGCCAATCTCTTTGGCGCTTGTGGTTGCCTTCCTCTGCTCGGGAGTGGTAGGCAGCCACCACTTCCTTACAAGCGACATGTTGGTTGCTAGATTAATCAACACATTGAGCGTAGTAGGGCATTGGATGATGACCACCATTTACAATGTGTTGTTTTTAAGTGCCCTACGTGATGGTGGTGACAGTTGAGAACACCTTCAAGTTGGGTACTTGGAGGGCTTCAGCATGGAATTGAGAGATGTAATCCCTAAGGGACTTTTAGACATTGAAGAAAAGGGAAAGATCAAGTATAGGCTCTACAAGGGTCATCATTCTTGCTCGTGTGCAGGAATCTTGTGCTGCAATAGAACCCTACACTATGCAAACTCCCCAATGAGCAGTGGTAGGCTGGGGAATTTACATACTGTAGGCCGTGAGTTACCGTTGTTTCTAAGATTAAGGCACAACATTAATCTTGACCATTCGTTTTTTAAAAAGTATTTAATAGATGTTTTGTTCCCATCCTTATTTGCCATTCACCTACCCCATAACTTTATGGCACCAAAGGCACTGCAACATAGCATTACTTATTTTAAATTTTGAATTTTTCTTAAGCATGAGATCATAACTAAGGTGATGTAATGGTTAAAGAAGGTAATATGAAACTTTTTTATTACCTAGTAGTGGGAAACATATCCTTATATCTATATATATCATACATACAAATGTGTATGTGCCTGTACATGCGTGCTTCTCTCTCTCTCTCTCTCTCTCTGTGTATGTGTATGCAGATATAAACTTGTATTATTCAAGGTTGAGATTGTACTCCACACACACATATTATATATATATTCAAATACATGTATATATTTATACATATTATATATATATATATATATATATATATATAGTCAAACACCCCCATCTAGGTTGGTATCCACCCCTTAAGATTTAATTTTCATTGTTAGATTGAAAACTTTCACTATAGCCATCCTAAGGTCAAAAAAAAACTGTAGCCATCCAATCAATTGCATCATTGTTTGAGCATTAAAACTAAAACCTAAAGGATTGGATCAACCCTAAGGGCTAATACAATGAATTTCTTATTTTTTGAATATTTTTTCAGCATTTTTTAGATGTTGATTTTTGATAGGTATCCGATCAGACGATTAGGATTGATCATCAATATCAGATAGTGAAAATTAAATCCCTAGGGATGGGAACAATCATAAGGGGTCTATTTTAATATTTAAAAATTTATGAACAATTTTAATATTTTTTTAACATGGGGATGGTGGATTTTCGAGGGGGAGCACATTCTATCCTTTCTTTATTGGAGCACATTGTATATACTCTAAATTAGATAGACTGGTTTTGACTTTCTAATTACTTTATAACATTGATAAAAGAGGTTATTGTAGTGTGTGTTACCTAAATTATATACATTTATATATGTTATTGCATATAAATTTTAGTCACCAAAATCGTAATCTTTAATATTCTATGACCCGCAATTGAACCCCCTCCAAATTACACCTGCTCTGATCTGTGGCAAACTGGGTTGCATGTGGATTATGATGGCCTTTGATCCAATCTGTGTCACCGCATATGAGAAAAAAATAAATATAAGCCAACCCAATCCGATCTTTGAAAGGATTTGGATCAATACTTCATCCTTTGATCTACAACAGGTCGCATGTATATAAGGGTATCTCCCGATCAACGCTGACCCATTTGTAGCCTTATCAAGGACACCTGAGGCTCCCTGACACTTTTCTTTCCTCTATTGTACACTCTAACCCATTTATAGCCCTATCGAGTGTTGCCCAGCTATGTATAACCTAGAGAGGGGGTGAATAGGTTTCTAAAAATTAAATAAAGATTAACTTGAGTAAAGTGCAGAATTAAATCTAATTGGACAAAAGGTTGGAGAGATAAGGAGCAAACACATAATGAACACAAAGATTTATGTTGGTTCGATCTTTCCAAACCTACATCCAGTCCTTAAGCAACCTCTTAGGATTTTCACTCTACAAGGTACAAACCCTTTACTGGTTATCAACAACTCCTTGCATGTTAGGCAAGTCTTCCCTTTCAACAAAGGGGAACAACACACCCTGCACATCAGGCAGATCTTCCCTTTCAACAAAGGGGAACAACACACCCTGCACATCAAGCTGGCCTTCCCTTTTAACCAAGAGGAACAACATACTTTACACACCAGGTAGGTCTTCTCTTCCACAGTTAAGAAGAGGAATTGTAACACCTGTAATGTAAAATGAGTACATAAATGCCACTTGATAGGTTGGTATACAATGTAATACAGAAAGCACATATCAAGACTAAAAAGCCATAAATGAAAGATACAATGCTTGATCTGGCTGGAGGTTCGAGAGCTGATGATGTGTGGATCAACTTAAAGCTCTCTCTCAGGCTATCTTTTGACTGTGAAGTAGGTTCTTTTGATGCAACAATGGAGTCCTTTTTCAGTGAAGCTTTTTCTTTTCTTTTGAATCTCTTTATGCTCTACCTCTTGTACTTTTCCTCGTGTTCTACACTGTGTTCCTCTATTTATATATATGTTGTCTTCATAATTTGCCCGTTAGACAGTATAACAAGATCCGTTAGACAACAAGTTCAGATTTGTTAAATGAAGGTTTCCTGTTGAGTCTAATGTTTGAAATTCTTCAGATAAACAAGAATATTTCTAATGTCTAAAAACTTCTCACTGACTATGGTCTTATAGTTTAGAGCACTTAGGTACAACCTTAGATTGGTTGGTAAACTTATTGTTAAGAACTTGAAACAGAAGGTTACACCAAAAAGGCAATCATGTTTTTTCTACCTTGTCTGTTAGTATAGTATGAAATCCATTAAAAAAAATTCTAGGATGCAAAAATAGTTTAGAAAAAATGTCAAGAATTTAATACAGATATCCTCTTATATGACAGTACATAACTAAAAGAATCGTTTGAACATTGCTTAATAAAAGGTACTGTCAAAGATCTGTTTTGACAGATCACGAGATTTACTGGAGAAAAAGTACATAAGGAGCTTTTTCAATTTGAATACTGATCGTTTAAGCAAATCAATTAGATGCATAGTTAAGTTACTTGTGCTGCTCGAAATAGCTTAATCGAAGCTATATGTGTAATAGTTAATGAATTTGAGATCATAAAGTAAATTTGAATTCAGTTCGAATATCAGAATTGATTAAACACATAACAATTAATTAATTCAAGATGCTAGTTGATGTTCTAAATATGAGGATAATCAATTAATCATATTACAATAATCGGAGTGAGGACTATAATGTTAGGCGAAGTCTTAATCGATATGGTGAAATTTGAGTGAATTCTCTCACTAATCGAAGTCTCAATTTGTGAGTAATCGCAGTGAGATTTATGATTAGTAATCTAAATGACACTTAAGTTCATACATAGTAAAATACATCGTTAATCGAAGTAACGCTGGAGACGTTAATCGAAGTAAAACTTGCAACATTACTCAAAGTCAAGTCCGCAAGTGAAATTTCAATTAGCATTATATCGGTAATTGAAAGATATTCTAGAATGCTAATCGAAATGAAACTTAAAACACGATTTTGATTAAAGTACAAACTGCGACTCTAAGTTGAGTTTCGATTAACATTATAAAGGTAATCAAATGGTCGCTTAATTGTTAATCGAAGTTAGCCTTAGACTTATCTCGAGGTGAAATCCTACCGATAATCAAATGGAACTCGGTAACGTTAATCGATAGAAACCTTTGAGTTCTTTAATTGAAGTGACTATTTAGGCGCATAATAGATTAAGTAAAGTTGCAGATTGATCGAGATTTTAAAATCAAGTAAAAACCAAATTGATTAATCTTAGACAATACTTGAAAACAATCGGTTAATCGATTAGCAATAGATATTTAATCGATTTATCTATTAAGTCTAAAACCACATGATCATAGAACTCAAACTTCTAATTGGCTAAGTCCAGAATTGAACAACTGTCTATGAATATGACAACATTGAACTACATTTCAATTCAACTATAAAGAGGAATGTAATTGGTGTTTATTCGAACATTTTTATTGTTTCTTATCACCAAAATATGGGAGCAATATGTAGACGCATATTGTTTAATAATCTCAACATATAGACATAAATTGCTCAACAATCTCCCCCTTTTTGGTGATGAGAAAACTTTTGAAAATGCAAGAATATAACATAGGGTAAAAATATACTCATATAGAAATAAATCATACCGTGAAAATCATATCATAACATGTGTTTATCAGACAATACATAGTGAATAAAACATAATGTATGCATTAAAATGTTACATTAGAATGTTAGATAGATAGTATTTCTCCCTCTTTTAGTCAATCAACTAAAAATGAGAGGTTAAAATAAAAAGAAAGGATTGTTGGAAGTGCATGAACAATTCAATAAAATTTTTCAAAAAAAAAAAGATCTTTGTTGATGAAAACTACAAAATTACAGAATAGTTGTTTCCACTGCGGGTACAACCAAAGAAAAATACAAAAAAAATACAAAAATAGTTTGATGTCCAAATATAATCGAGTGGAGAGAACTGTTGCACTATGGTCAAGGATGCAATCTTTCTTTTCCCTTGGTTTGTTGCTCCCCTTCACTCTATGGCTCCTTCCCTAGTGAGTTGTTCCTCCTGCATTTTTTGAAATGTAGTTTTAGCTAGCGCTACAGTTCTTGCTATTATATTTCAGAAGAAAGTTCTTCACTTGATAGTGACAGAACACAACATGAATGTGTAGATTTGAGGAAGGTGAGACTTTCATTCTCATGATCCCGATATTGGATTGTATGAGATCCAACATCAGAATGTCCCGATCGTTTGTGGAGTATCTCGCCAACATGGGTGAGATTGAAAATTTTGTTTAGATGGTGTGTGGAGAAACTATTTAAAGAATTTCAGCAAAGAGCCGGTAGCCCAGCAGGGTGAGTTCGTCCAAAGCTGGTTGAGGTAGATTTTATCCCCTCCACAGCCTTTGCTCTATACGCATCGAGAAGTACAGTAGAACTTCATCGGGGTCGAATGCCAAATGACTGAAGAAGGATACATGACTATTGGATAGGATTCAGGAAACACTAGAGGTAGAAGATGAAGATGAGGAATGGCCTCTCGGAAATCTAAAAGAAAGTCTCGCTTAGGGATGTCTACTAAGTAGCTCAAAGTTGATATGCAAGTGACTTGAAGTTGAGCTATACATACCTTTTATAGACCAAGGAAACTCAAAGAAAATAACAATCTCGTACAAGTGGTCACGGGAAAGAAGAGATGAAAAGAAATGATGTGGACTAAACAATTTTGACTAAACAAGCCAGTCTGACTCTGTCAGTTGGTCAAAAAGAGGTTACTGGCTTTCTGATAGATTTGAATAAGAAATGAAGTTTCAGAGAGCAGGGAGAGAGGATACTAACTAATATAATCGATTAGTTAGTGAAATAAAAAAATTGAAGTGAAATTTCAATCAGACAACTTGTGAATCGATACTACAGCTAGCCTAATCGAAGTAAAGAACAATTGATCCAGGGAAAATCGATTAGTGAGTAAAGCATAGCTTAGATAGGTTCATAATTGTAGTTGATTACATAGAAGCAAATCGATTGAATATGTCAATTGATTATAAACATCAATGATTGAAACAGAAAGTCGATTACCAGAAGGAATTGATCATCAAAGAGTCTTCACTATAGCACATAGAAGTGATTACTTTACTCATACCTTTGTATCTATCCATGTTCATGATTATTTAACCTAGTTAATATCCTCACAAATTACACATGTCGAATTCTCTTCTGATAGAAGTAAATCTATCTTCAGGTAGAGGTTTTGTAAAGATATTAGCCATTTGATTTTTAGTATTAACAAAATTGATATTAATGTTATCAGATGTTACATATTCTCTAATGAAATTGTGTCTGACCTCAATATGCTTGGTCCTAGAATGCTATACTAGATTTTTTGTTAGGTTGATGGCATTGGTGTTGTCACAGATCATAGGAATTGCATCCCGCTTGAATCTAAAATCCTCAATTTGATGCTTAATCTATGGCAGTTGAGTACAACAACTTCCAACTGCTACATATTCTATTTTCGTTGTTGACAAGGCTTACAAAATTTTGTTTCTTGGAGAATCATTAGATTAGGCAACTTGCAAGAAATTGACAGGCACTATTGATGCTTTTTCTATTTATCTTGCATCCAACATAGTCAGCATCTGAATATCTAAGCAATCTGAAATCACATCCTTTAGAATATCAAATTCTTAATTGATTAGTACCAACTAGATATTCAAAGATTCGTTTGACACAAGTCAAATGAGATTCTTTAGGATCTGGTTGAAGTCTAGTATACATGCATACACTAAATAAAATGTCTGGTCTACTAGCAGTTAAGTATAGTAGAGATCTTATCATACCTCTATAGATCTTTTAATCTACACTTTTACATTATAGATTGGCATCTCATTTGGTGTAGGTATTCATGGGTGTTGTTAAAGTTTTAGCTTTGTTAAAATCAAAATTTTTCAATAAATCTTGTATGTACTTGGCTTGACAGATGTGGATACCTTCCTTCATTTGTTTGATTTGAAGTCTAAGGAAGTAGCTTAGTTCTCCCATTAAGCTCATCTTAAATTCTCCCTGTATTAACTTTTCAAATTTCTTACAAAGAGATTCTTAGTTGTTATAAAAATAATACCATTTACATATATTTGAACTATTAAGGTCCCTTCTTTATTATTCTGAATGAACAAGGTGTTATCTACTCTGGCTCTATTGAAACCATGTTGGATGAGGAAACTACTTAGTCTCTCATATTAGGCTCAAGAGCCTGTTTCAGACCATACAATACTTTATGCAGTTTGAAAACATGGTCAGGTAGAGCATGATCTTCAAAATCTTAAGGTTGTTCCACATAAACTTTTTCATTTATTAAACTATTTAAAAATGTACTCGTAACATTTATTGTAATAATTTTAAATTGAATGCATATGATTAGGATACGAGTAAGTTTGTTATTTAACTTATTTTCATATTCTTCAATTAACACTTTCAGATAAAAAGTTACAATAGAATAATTTTTTTCTTTTACATTTAAAGATGAATTGCGACATATAATAGAGGCAAGCCGACGATCCTTTGTAGATGATGACTTATTTTGGCACACTAGAAGATATGCAAGACAAAGAAGTGGCTCCACACTTTCTAGACAAGGGAGCACTAGTGTCAACATGAGTATTAATATATGCGATACTCTACATCAAGGGTTCATTAGAGATGGAGATCTTAGAGCAGATCCAATAGATTCCTACCTCATCAAAAAGAAGGATAAATAGCCTTCTATTGTTACTGCATTCAAGAATTTAATGTTTTGCAAGGAGAAGATAGGGAGACCTACATCTAGCTGATTTTTTTTATAACAATATCCCTGTGAATGCTGTCAGGGGGCTATATTATGATTTAATGATTGAAACTATCCAATAAGTTGGGAAAGGTGTTGAGAGGCTTACTGCGTATGAGATATACAACAAGTACTTGGATTTAGAAGTTGACGACATCTAGATATATATTACATTTTTTGAAAGGATATGGGACGAGTGTAAATATACTTTAACGTGCGATGGATGGACATGTACGTAAGTCTCATCTTTTTCATACTTTTATTTCTTAAGCACGAATGCATCTCTTTTTAGTTTCTTATTACCGATGGAACTTCACAAAGATAATAAGAAGTATGATCAATTTTTTAATTTATTGCAAAGTCAGAATTGTGTTTTAGAAATCTGTTGATGCATCTGGAAAGGTGAAGAATGTCCAGTATTTATTCTAATTAATAGATCAAATGGTGGAAGAGGTTGAAAAAAAAAAAGATTGTCTAAGTAGTTACTGACAATGTAATGACGTTCAAGTTAGCTGGTCAAATGTTGATGGAGAGAACATCTATATTAAGTTCCCTATTCTGTTCATTGTATTGACTTGATATTAAAAGACATTTGCTCTGACCCGATGGTGGATGGAATGGTCATGAGCGTTCGATTTATCACCACATTTATCTACAAATGTAACAACATTTTGGATATCATGCGTAAACATACTCATGAAAGAGAGTTGCTTCGTCTGGGAGCCACTAGGTTTGCATCTCAATATATCTCTTTAGATAGTTTAAGTCAACAAAAGAGCAATTTGATTAGGATGGTGGCATCAGAAGATTAGGAGAATTATATGTTGCGGTATGCACCAACCAAGGTTAGAGAGAAGGATAAGAAAGTGGCTGATCTAATTCAGTCTAAGTCCTTCTAGAGCAGAGTGCATGCGTGTTAAATGTTGTAGAACTGCTTGTTCGTGTGTTACGATCCTGTAATGGAGAAAGAAGATTAGATATGAGATATTTATATGAGGCTGTGGATAGAGTTAAGGAGCTCATTCAACTTAAGAACCTAACAACCTATGTGAAGTAGTTGGAGATAATAGACAAACATTGGGAACACACTTTACATCCTGATCTTCATGTAGCTGATAAGTAAATAACTTGTGCATTTATTAATTTATAGACACATTTATTATAAATAATTACTAATTTTTATTTTTTTACTTAGGCTATTTTTTCAACTCTTAATACATGTATAGAATTGATTGGAAGGATGATTATGATAACAACTCAGAAGTGTTGATTGGAATTAAAAATGTTATTAAGTGCATATTTGAAATTGAGGACACAACAATAATGGTATGCAAGCAAATACATGACTATAGACTCATGTTATACCACTTTGGGACAAGTATTGCTCAGAGAGTTGCAAAGATTGTGAATTCAGATTTGAAAACTATTAATCATATGTTCTATTTAAGTTTTAATTGTAGCTTATACATTACTGACATGTAAAATTTTCTATTTACAGCTGGCTGATGGCGGAATTGTGGAAAAACATATGGGTATGAAGATCTAACCTATGTAGCAATTCAGGTCCTAAGTCAAACAACCTCTATATCAGGTTGTGAGAGGAATTGAAGCACTTTTGGCTTGATTCACACCAAACAAATGAATAAATTAAAGTCAACTTATTTAGAAAAGTTGGTGTTCTGCTATTATAATATGAGGTTGAAGCTAAAAAGTCTCGAGCTTATATAGAACTTTTAGAGGCAAGAGAAGGAGAGAACTTTTGGACAAGGTACAGAAGGGCAAGTGCAGAAGAATAATAGACTTGGATGAGGTGTTCGAAGAGTAACATCCACTAAATGCATGGACATATGCAACTATTTTAATTGAGCCTAAATTTGATCTAAATGATCAAGAATGGGCGGAAGGTGAGTTAGGTGGTGTGCCACTACTTGCTGATTTTCAACCTCCTCTTTTAAAACATCAGAAGAAAAGTAAAAATTAAAGACTAAGTAAAATGAAGAGTACTACTAGAATTGACATTGCTAATCTGGACACTATTGAGGAGGATGAAATGCCAGAACCAAGTGATGAGGTATAATATTAAACTTCAAATGACTCGACATCAAAGACGAGCACTGATAGTTCTGACTATGGAGATGCTACTAGTTCTCCACCAATTATATTAACTGAAGAACAAGATTATACATATATTACTCAAGATGAACATCATAGTAGTGGATCAAAGATTCATCAGATTAAAGAAGGGAAAATGAAAAGCTCCTCAGCGTGCAGAACAATTCAGGAGGGAGAGAGAATATTAGGAGCAACTATCAGATGCATCATCCTAAGTTCCATAAGAAGGGTATAGTCATTGTACTTGATATGTAGTTTACCTTCAACACCCTGATACATCTGACTACTCAGGGGGTTATTTATAATATCCACAAATTTCAGAACCATCCTCCCAATGTCAGCAGTCACATAACTCATATCAAGTGTCAGGTATCCTTAGATATACACTGCTTATAGTCATCTTTACGAATATAAATGACTATAATTGGTATGTGATGCAATATGAGCAATACTACCAGAACTATATGTTATGGTCTGAGTGTGTTTTGTTTCTTATATTTTTTTTATTTTTTTTATTTTTTTATTTGTTTTTCTGTTACTCGATCTAACCAACCTTGGCTCAACCAGGATCGGACAGGATTGGATCGGGATCAGTCGATACGATCGGTTTTGGGCCGACCGATCTGGGACCCGATCACCGGTTTCCTAACCTTGCAAGCAGCTTCTTAGAAATTAATTTGAAATTTCCTTTTTTAGTTGATTAGTGGTATTTTATTCCTTGTTGCAAATAAACTAACTTTTGAAAATAGTGCATTTTTGTCCTTAGTGGTTAATTAGCATAATACTAAAAGTATTATTAAATATTAAGTATTGATTTTGAGAACTCAAACTACATGGTTAATTTAGAACTTTATTTAGTCCATCTAAAATTTTCATATGTTTACTATATTATATAATCCACCAAATCTTTGAATTATTTAGTTAGAGGAAATCTTAATATGCCTTTATTTTAGTTTGCCAAACCTTTGAAACTTGGTATTTACATAATCAACAAACACGAGAAAGCAAAATAGATTGAGATCAAGATTTGACCTTAATGAATTTCAATACTTTGCTCATTTTGATTTGGTTGCTTTTGTTTTTTTTTACTTTCTCTTCTTAGTGAATCATAGTTTTCTCAAGAAAGTAAATGCACGATGGCGTGTCTATCTAACTAGTAGGTGTATGCATGTGTATGTCTCTCTCTATCTAGACATACACATATATACATACACACATACATACGTACGTACGTACGTGTATATATATATATATATGTATATATATATATATATAATATATATATATATATATATATTTAAATGTTAGAATGTAGACCGCTACAATGCGTGCGGTTAGACCATACACATTGTTTTGACCCCTTTCCCCATATTTAAAAAAATAAAATTCATCATAAAATTTTAAATATTCAATTACCCTCCTTAGGGTTGTTTTCATCCCCTGGGGTTCACCGTCCGATCGTGGTTCGATCTTGAAGCTCGATCCTTAGCTGTCCATTGGGCATATGCAAATCTTAATTTCTAAATATCATGAAAAAATAGTCAAAAAATAGAAAATTGGTCAGATTACCTTTAGGGTTGTTCTCATTCCCTGGGATTTTAGTATTCATCAGCAACCTAGTTGCACACGATTGGATGACTACAATCAATTTGTATATGATCCAACAATGAAACTTTATTCAAAAGGGATGAAATTTATTATGGGGGGAGTTGAATATTTAGAAATTTTGTTGATTTTTTTTTTCAACATGGGGAAAGGGGCTAGACTGTACGTGCGGTCCATGTGCATGGAGGGCCCGATTCGCACCATAGCACTCCTCTCTCTCTGTCTCTCTCTCTCTCTCTCTATATATATATATATATATATATATATATATATATATATATATATAGAGAGAGAGAGAGAGAGAGAGAGAGAGAGAGAGAGATGCTATAATGTGGTTTGCTACTGTGCATGCAGTTTGATCATACACTATTTTCGATCCCATCCCTATGTAAAAAAATAAAAAGTTTCATAAATTTTAAACATCCAATTATCTCATTTATGGTTATTTCAATCCTTTGTGACTTAATGTTCATTGTCCTATTGTGTTCGATCGTGAAACTTAATCATAGCCGTCGATCAGGTGCACGTAAATCCTTGTTTTAAAAAATAATAAAAAAGAAGAAATTAGTTAGATTAGCCGTTTGGGTTGTTCCATCCCTTGGGTGTTTTGGTATTCATTACCAATCTGCATGCACTTGATTAGACGGCTACAATTAAGTTGGATACGATCGAACAATGATAATTAAGCCACAAGGGATGTAAACAACTTTAGAAGGATAATTGAATATTTAAAAATTTATGATAATTTTTATATTTTTTTAGAACACGGGGATGAAGCAGATTAGAACTATATAGTTAAACTACATCACTATAGTAAACTGCGTCGTATTTATGTTGACTCTATTGTGCATGGCCATGTTTGCATTGATTTTGTTATACCTTGCATCTTTAGAGCTTGTTAGTGATTTTAATTTAATCTACTTAGTCTATTAATGAAGGCCCATTTGCCCATTTAAGCTAATTAGAACATCTTAATAATTTAGTCAAAAGAATGGGTACGTGTACATAGAACACTGTCTTGGTATTTTAACGATATTGCCTTGTAGAAAACTCCAATGGCTACAAACTTATATGCGTTTCAAAGAGGATTTAAGGACCTACGACTTTGTAGAATATACTTTTGCTAATTCAAACATTTTAAGGGACTATTATATAAATCTTTCGACAGGTGTAGTAAATAAACATAAGGTGGCAAGGAATAGATAAGATGTTCACACCTAGGTGATGTGATATCATTATTTGGCAAATCCTTATCCTTTACTAGTGAGTAGGAAGGGAGAATTCTTGCAATTGGACACTTACACAGCTATTGTCACCATTTAGTGATGTTTATCTTTTAATAATGAGCTGGTAAGAGATACCCTTAGAACTTGACACTTGTGCAACCATGTGTCACCATTCGGAAGGAAGTGCCCTTGAACTTTGACACCTAGCATGTTAGATGGCTGATTATAAACTCAAGCTTATCTTAAGAGAGAGATGTGGCAGCCATTTAACTTGTGTGGTTCCTAACATTGACACTTAGAGGGACAGGTGGCAACCAATTAGGTAATAAGGCCTTAGAATTTGACACATACATGCTTAGGTGAGAATATTTAAATGAATTAATTAATACACTCTCCCTTATCCCCTTCTCCTCCTCTTCCTATAAATAAGAGGGCATCCCCACTTTAGGCTTCACATCTTCAAGAAGAACATTATAGGCATAGAAAAAGGGTGAAAGAGAAAGAGGGAGAAGAAGGCGTGCAACACCAAGGGAGGATACAGTTGGTATCTTTCCTCATCTAAGGAGAACTCAAGAAGAAAGAAAGGAACTAGGAGTTCAAGAGAACCAAATAGCCTAGAAAGGTTCTTCTAACATCTTGTACTTCACAACATTAAGGTATTGTCCACTTTGGCCCATGGGTCATACGATTTTGGCCTTTTTAGTAGTAATTGGCTTCAGAGTAGGGACCATTTGGGTGGTAATCCATCCCGGTACTACTCCTAGTTAAACACGCTTAACCATAAAGTTCTTGTAAAGAACTGAGCCAATACTCGAAAAGACTCCTCGATGTTTGGAGATACAACTTTAACTATATTTAAGGGTTGTTACATTCTACCCCCTTCAATTGGTGACATCTTTGTCGCTACGTTTCTTAGTCCACAACCATACGACTAGGTAGGTAGGACTTTAGTTGTGGCCTCCAAAAGCTCAAGAAGTGCCCCTGATCATATAGCACTTTGTTCCATACGAGTTCAAGAGGTGGCTTTCATGGTGTAGCTTATGTGGCACTTTGTTCCCACACTTTCGACGAGTGTTGTGACTTTGATACCATTCTGTAATGTCTTATACTTCACAACATCAATGTATTGTTTGCTTTGGCCCATGGGCTACACGATTTTATCCTTTTAATAGTAATTGGCTCTAGAGCAGGGATTTTCCGAGTAGTCACCCATCCAATACTACTCCCAACTAAGCACACTTAATTATAAAGTTTTTGTAAATGATTTCGAGTCAATACTAAAAAAAGTGCCTCGATGTTTGGAAATATAACTTTAGTTATATTTAAGGGGTGTTACAATTGTAGTACACAAGAGGTAGGCATATGATTACCTTAAGTATGATTAATTTGTAAACTATATTCTTTTAATTTGTTTTAAGATTTTCAAATATAATTAGATATATGCAAAGATTTAATTTAAGTCATGCTACTTAAGGATTCTTCCTATCCTACTCCTTTGACTCATTTTTACCCAAGTTGACCCAGTTAGCCTTAATTTTGATACCTAAGTATACGAAAGTCATGAAATACATTTATTATGACCTCTAGAGCTATGTTCATCTGATTCATGCTTCTTAATCATGCTTTAGATTGAAAATGACAACTTTCATGACTCTAAGATTATTAAATCTATTTGACCATAAGCTTTTTACTATGATTATATATCCGATCTATGTAAGATATGTGTAATCTTTAAAAATATATGAACAAACATTGCCATTGCAAGGAGAGTTTTGGGCCAACCTTGTATTTGATCACGAGGTAGGTTAAACTTGTGGGCATCGGGTATTCGGATGGGGTATCCACAGTTCTATAAGAGTTGAGAGGTTTTTGGATTATTTGTGTAGTTACCTATTTCAATTGTCTTGGTGCTACCTTGTGATATATGTGTAGTATTTAATAATGATTTTTAACCTTTAGCCTCGTGGATGTTTTCTCTCTCATATTAGTTTGCGTGCTGGGTTTTATCCTGTAGTTACACATAAAAGACCAATGTGAGTCAGTATATTAGACCGGATAGGGGTGTGACAGATTTAACACTGTTTAAGCAAAAAAGAAAAGAAAAAGAAGGAACATATTTTTCCTTTACATGCAACTGGAATAGGAAACTTCTATCCTTTCTATTGCTCAATTATCTCCATTTACTTAACTTTTCAGAAGTAGGGAGTTAAGTCATATGTAAAGTTTGCATAGACTAGTTTTCTAGCGAATGATCCAAACTAAATATCTGAAGGCAAAATTGAATTGAATTGACCTTAGTGATAGTTTTTCTGAAAGTCAAAATGAATATCTTAAGCTAAATGGCCTCTGATTATCCATCAATGCCAAAGTATTTATCCAGATGTATCATTAAATTAGATAAGTAAACACCATCAAATCACATGAAGTGCCAACTTTCTGTTTAGCATTTGTATGATCTTAGATTTATTCTTTCCTTACATGCAAGCCTTTTCATTGGCAATATAATCAAGTTGGTCAATTGATACATTAAAAAATGGATCATCAAATATACAAGACCAGAAGGCCTGTAAGTCATTAACAAGCTATTGCATATAAGGTCAAATACTATCCCACAGGATTCTAAAGATCTGCATATTATAATTGAAAGGAATTGGCTTGCTCAATGAGCTGGCTCAAAGTTTGAACCTTTCATTTACACATGGTTTAAAAACCAAGACGTTAGAATGTGAGTTGTATGAGTGAAGCATTTATTTCATTTGGTGGATTTGAATTTATGGTTAACTAGCGGTATAGGCTGGGGGAAGAAATTGCTTGTGCCTTTGGAGTCCCACTAAGACGGTGAGAGTTGGAGATATTTCCCTTGCAACAACACTTGGAAGCATTTTGTGCATTCAGCAATACAGTTGGGTCTTTCTGCTATCTTCACGTTGGGCAATAATGTAACGACCTGCCACCCTATAATCGGGGATCCGATTACTTAATGGGTACTGAATCATTAATTTGGAACCAAACCAGGATCTAAGTAAGTCTGGGAAATAAACAATAAACTAAGCTAAACGTTCACATCGCATTGAATTGAAAAGAAAGTGTAAGAACTAAAAGTTATTACAATGCGACTCGACACAGTAATTAATTACATATTCCAATTGAAAAGAAATAATTAAGCGTACAGGCCAGAAATAAAAATAACAACTACGTCGGGGCATACCCCGGAACAACAGTTGATGGCGCGCAACTCACAGCAGCACTCTCCTCGCTACGTCTGCCTGGAGCCCTCATCTGAAAACCGCAGGGGTGAGTCTCAACGAAAAGACTCAGTAGGGATCCTTCGATCCCCATTGCCCACTCACACACCCACAAGTGCAAAACACAGCTGAAGGTACAGTAACAAGTACAACAGTAATTACTACTCCTAAACCTCGATATGAATCACATGCATTCGAAATATATGACATGCATATCTCTAAAACTAGTCTACCAGGGAGCCCTCAACCAACGTCTCGGTAAAACACGCCAACCACACAAACGAAGGTGGGAAAAACACCGACCCGCTGAGACCAAACAGTAATTCTTCGGATAGCACGCTAGCTACTCCGGCCCAACTGGCTCAGGTGGTTACTCCTTCCTTCAGCACGAGTGACACTTCACAGGTACTACACCCACACCGGTACAAGCTAACCCCGGGGTTCACCAGGTGACTCTCTCCCACTAGGCGTCACCCCGCCACACTCACACCGGCGCTGTGCTCCACCCACACTAGCACAGGGTGATAAAGCGCTACAACTGTCACTCTAGGTCCACAGTCGCACGAAACATAACACGGTGCGATTCGGTCGCACAGAAATCCTCATTCTCGGGTACAATTTAAATCATGCACTTACTCAACTATCTAATAATGTAAACACATTTTTTATGGTATAGATTAATGTGATTCTGTTTTGAATCGTGTCGCCCAAGGCCGACGCCATTCAAGTCTCATAAACTGGTTTATAGAAACTCGCCCTCAGAATCTGGCATAAAACGCATTGCCACAGGTAGCCGCCTTTTGAAAGGCGTTGCTGTCCCTTGTCGCCTGTTAGCGATCAAAAACAGGGGCAGGCCATAGGGTGATTCTCGTTAAAATGCGTCGTTCATGCAAGTCGCCTTTTAAAAAGGCGTCGCTGTCTCTGGACGCTCAACAGTCCAGAGACGGAGTCTGTAAATGGAGTTGAATCACGTCGTGTGTGGGCGCCGCCTTTCTAAAAGGCGTCGCTCCACCTCGACGCCATTTAGTCCCGATAGACAGGTTTCTCCTTCGTTTTCCCCAATCTACGAGGTGGGATTTCTCCCCCAAAATGCACAAAAAGGCAACGAAGCATAGGGGGAAAAGAGGAGAACCTGACTACCCATTAAAATGCATAATTTCTCTTCTCATGCATTTAACATTTTCACCCCAAAAACACCCCTAAACATGCTTCAAAATGGGAGAACATGCATGCTTCAAAGCGGGAAAATATGGTTTTTCATGAAATATAATAGGAATCGTCATCCTATCGATTACTTGAACTCCTCCAAGCTCCAAACCGCCCGTCCGTCTCGCCCCACGCCGCCGTCGGTACCACCGAGGTCGTCGTTACTCCACCGGGACGTTGGCTGCCGTCCGGAGAGTAAACGCCGCGGAGAAGGTGGTGGTGGTAGTGGTGGGAGTTAGGAGGTCGATGGAGTGGAGGGAGAGATGAAATGGTGGAAGGAAAAGGAGGGAAAGGGGGAATCGCCGGAGCCGCCGGGGAAGAGAGGAGAGAGGAGAAGGAGGAGAAAATGAGGGAAAGGAAGGAGGGTTCGCGGGGTTAACCAGAAACTGGCTAAAATGCGTCGTGATGTACGGACGCTTATCAGTTGACATGACGGGCCGTACTGACAGAGACCTGAACCGCGTCGCCTATCAAAGATGCTTTTCAGATGACGAGACCGGCGCCGTACACTGACAACCGAAGGTCGCAGTCTGAATGGCGTCGTCCATTGTGGACGCCGTTCAGACGACCCGACAGGGCCGTATTCTCGCGGCCCGAAGCCCGCCCACGTGGCACATCGGCAACCAAACTGAATGGCGTCCACCCAGCAAGACGTCGTTCAAAAGGCGTCGTGCATTCTAGACGTCATTTAGATGGCACTCCCTTGACTCATCAAGGCCCAAACCAGGGAATCTGACCCAGAAACTGACCCGATAACCGGGATCCGAAACCTCAGTCCTTACATTCTCCCTCCCTTAAAAGAATTTCGTCCTCGAAATTGCCTGCTAGAATTAATGAGGTCGAAACATAAAGATACAAGCTCACAAGGGAACTTACGAGAAAAGGTAGGGAAATTGCTCCCGCATCTCGTCCTCGCGCTCCCAAGTTACTTCGCCCCCGGAGCGGTACTGCCAAATTAGCTTAAACAGAGGTACAACCTTGTTCCGAAGGTCCTGTTCCCTGTGATCCTCAATACGTACTGGAAATTCTGGAAAGGACAAGTTTTCAGCGACTTCCAACTCTGAAAAATCTAGAATATGAGATGGATCCTGAACATATCTCCTCAGCAACGAAACATGGAACACATCGTGCACTCCTGCAAGATTGGGCGGCAAGGCCAGCTGATACGCTGTTTCCCCAATTCAAGCAAGAATGGGAAAAGCCCAATATATCACGGACTCAGCTTACCTCGCTTCCCGAATCTCATCACACCCTTGGAAGGTGAGACTCGGAGAAACACGTGGTCCCCTACCTCAAACTCAAGCGGTCGCCTACGGACGTCTGCATAACTCTTCTGCCTGCTCTGAGCTGCGATCAATCTCTGCTGTACCACTATGGCAACCTCAGCACATTGTTGTACCAACTCTGGTCCTACTATATGCTTCTCGCCAATCTCGGACCAACACACAGAGGATCGACACGGTCGCCCATACAAAGCTTCGTAAGGCGTCATGCCGATACTAGAATGATAACTGTTGTTGTAGGCAAACTCTACTGTAGGCAAATGCTGGTTCCAAGAACCTCCCCAGTCTAGGCAACATGCCCTGAGCATATCTTCCAGAGTCTGTATGGTCCTTTCCGACTGCCCATCAGTCTCGGGATGATAGGCCGAGCTAAAGGCCAACTGCGTGCCCAAGGCCTTCTGAAAACTCTTCCAGAACCTAGAAGTAAACCTCGGATCCCGGTCTGATACGATGGATAAAGGCACCCTGTGTAGAGAGATGATCCGATCTACAAACAATTTAGCCAACTTACCGACTGACCAGTCCTTCCTAATAGCCAGGAAGTGTGCCGACTTGGTCAATCGATCAACAATGACCCAGATCGCGTCTTTTCTGCCAGGGGGTACGGGTAATCCCATCACAAAATCTATAGTCACATGCTCCCATTTTCATTCCGGGATCGGCAACGGTTGCAACAACCCTCCTGGTCTCTGATGTTCAGCCTTAACCTGCTGACAAGTCATGCACCTAGCCACATACTCAGCTACATCCTTTTTCATACCAGGCCACCAGAAATGCCTCCTCAAACAATGATACATCTTAGTCGTTCCGAGATGCACTGCATATCTAGAACGGTGTGCCTCATCCAGGAAACACCTGCGCACGTCCTCCTCGGCCAGAACATAAAGTCTGCCTCTAAACCTGACTGTACCATCTTCTCACAATTCCACTTCTGGTCTCTGGAGAATCTGCGGTAACTCTATATTTGCCCTCTTAGCCTCAATCACAGCATGGTACACTGTTGGCCTCACAGTCAAGCTGGCCAACACGACTCTATCATCCTCTCGTGGAATCCGAAAGGAAGATTCCACAACTTGCTCAAATAACCTCCATTCTCGAACCATAAGGTATGACACGACATTCTTCCGGCTCAAGGCGTCTGCCACCACATTCGCCTTGCCCGGACGATAAGAAAGGTCGAGGTTATAATCCTTGATGAATTCCATCCACCTGCGCTGCCTCAAGTTCAGATCCTTTTGTGTGAATACATACTTCAGGCTCTTGTGATCAGTAAAAACCTGAAATTTCTCTCCATACAAATAATGTCTCCAGATTTTCAATGCAAATACCACAGCTGCTAACTCTAAGTCATGAGTGGGATAGTTCTCCTCATGCTTCTTCAGCTGCCTAGAAGCATAGGCCACGACCCTACCATGCTGCATCAGAATTGCACCCAAACCTCGACGTGATGCATCTGAATAAACTACAAACCCACATGAACCTGATGGAAGCACCAACACTGGATTTGAAGTGAGGTGAGGCTTCAACTCAATGAAACTCCGCTCACACTCCTCGGTCTATACAAAATGAACTCCCTTACGAGTCAACCTCGACAAGGGGGCCGCTATCGAAGAAAACCCCTGGACAAACCGCCTGTAATAACCTGCTAGCCCCAAGAAGCTCCTGATCTCAGTCACTGTTGTTGGCCTACTCCAATCCATCACTCCCTCAATCTTGGCCGGGTCCACTGCAATGCCCTCTCCAGAAATGACATGTCCCAGGAAGTGCACTTTGTCTAGCCAGAATTCACATTTGCTAAATTTGGCATAGGGTTGGTGTTCTCTCAGAACCTGCAATACTTCCTAAAGATGTGTGGCATGCTCTTCCTCAGAAGAATAGTATATCAAAATATCATCTACAAATACCACCACAAAGTGATCCAGATAGGCTCTGAAGACCCGGTTCATCAAATCCATAAAAGCTGCCGGAGCATTGGTCAAGCCAAAAGGCATAACCAAAAACTCATAATGTCCATACCGAGTCCTAAAGGCCGTCTTACTAATATCAACCTCACGGATCCTCATCTGGTAATACCCTGATCTTAAGTCAATCTTAGAGAATACCTTCGCAGACTGCAGCTGATCCATCAAATCATCGATCTTCGGAAGTGGGTACTTGTTCTTTATTGTCACCTAGTTCAACTGTCTATAATCAATGCACAACTTCAGAGAACCGTCTTTCTTCTTGACAAATAGAACTGGAGCACCCCACGGAGAAGTACTGAGACGAATGAAACCCTTATCCAGTAGTTCCTGCAACTGCGCCTTTAACTTAGCGAGTTCGGCTGGCGCCATCCGATACGGGGCTTTAGACAGGGGCGCCGTACCCGGTGCAAGCTCAATAGTGAACTCAACCTCTCGCTGAGGGGGAAGGCCATGCAACTCCTCAGGAAACACATCTACAAAGTCACAAACTACAGGCACCTCCCAAAGACTGGGACTACCACTAACATCAGCTAGAACAACAAAGGCAAGGAAAGCCTCACAACCACCAACAAGCAACCTCTGGGCCTTAAAGGCAGAAATAAGAATGCCTCGAGAAGAGAGTCTAATACCTTGGAAGTAGAAGGTCGGGATGTCCGGAATAGAGAAACGCACCCTCTTCCTGTGGCAGTCCACCTCAGCATAATAAGCCTCCAACCAGTCCATGCCTAGGATGACATCAAAGTCGCGAATATCAAGCACAACTAACCGGGCAGGTAGCACATGACCCTCAATGGTCAAGGGAACATCACTCAAACAATTATAAGATAACATGAAATCCCCAGAGGAACCTCTACCATCAATCCATTAGATAGCTCATCAACGGGTGCAGAAAGAACATCTATGAACTGCTCAGAAATGAAAGAATGCGAAGCACCAGAATCAATTAGCACATGTGCAGAATTCCCAAGGACAGAAAGTGTACCTTCCACCAAGTTGGATACACGAGCCTCCTTCCTGGTGATAGCTAGAGCTCTCCCTTGGGTCCTTGGCTTCTTCTGATCACCTGATCCCTGCCCCTGACCATGCCCCTGCGGGCAATGTCTCGCCAAATGGCCATGTTGGCCACAAGTGAAACACCTCCTAGGAAAAGCAGGACATTGAGTCCCATCGTGAGTACCACCGCAATGCTGACAAACTGCTGGAAGCCTCTAAGCTGACTCTTATTGAGCACTAGACACCGACTGGCTTTGCTGACTCTGCCTGGGTCTGCTGCTACCGTTGCTGCCGCTACTGCTGCCACCGCCTTAAAAGAATCTCATGAATCTGGAGCCGAGTGAAGACGACCCTGATCCGGACGAAGGAGCTGCTGCTGCTGCCTTTCCCCTGCCACGAGCTGGTCCCTGAGTAGTCAGTCCCCTCTCCCGAGCCGATTGATCCTGCTGTGCCTCCACTGCCGCTGCACACCTAACTGCTGATGCCAAATCTGAGCAACAGTGAGATGCCACAAAACTTCTCAGACTGGACCTCAGTCCATCCACAAACCTC
This sequence comes from Zantedeschia hybrid cultivar, assembly GCA_030544215.1. Taxonomy (NCBI): domain Eukaryota; kingdom Viridiplantae; phylum Streptophyta; class Magnoliopsida; order Alismatales; family Araceae; genus Zantedeschia; species Zantedeschia hybrid cultivar. Next base: position 42,812,422 of record JARZZO010000015.1, read on the forward strand.
TCAGTCTGACGCTCCTCGTCCCCTGAGATGAAAGGCACAAACCTCCCAAGCGAAACAAACTTCGCCTGGTATTCCAGCACTGTCGTGCTTCCTTGAGTCAGCTCCATAAATTCCCTCTCCTTGGCCCTCTGAACATGCCTAGGGAAGTACTGTGCATTGAATTCCTTCACAAAGTCTCCCATGGAATCTCCATGATACTTCTATCCGCATAAGACAAACTCTTTAGAGTGGTCCACTAATCGTAGGCATCATCCTTCAACATGAAGGTAGCCAACGGATTCCTCTCAACTGCCGCACAATCCATAGTATCAAAAGTCTTCTCCACCTCTCTCAACCAGTGAATAGCCTCGTCAGGGTCGGGACGACCGGTGAAATGAGGTGGCCTCAGCTTCAGAAATCTCTCTAGTGTAGCTGAAGACCTTCCCCGAGCACTAGAACTCTCACTAGGGTCTCGGGTCTGATATCTAGTTATCGAGTCCATCATAGGCTCTATGAAACACTCTACACTCGGCCTATCAGCCTCAGATCCACTAAGGACATCTCCCCGCTCTTTAATAACCGGCATCCTCTTCCTAGGAGCCATCTAATCGCTTACAATCACAAAATTGAAAAGTTCTAATTAGAATCCTAAAACCTACACTACCGCCGTGCCTGTACGGGATAATGTAATTATTTGCCGAACTTACGACATTTAACCTAGTTATTCATTTATTTGTCAGACCGCATGCTCTGATACCAACTGTAACGACCCGCCACCCTATAATCGGGGATCCGATTACTAAATGGGTACCGAATCATTAATTTGGAACCAAACCAGGATCTAAGTAAGTCTGAGAAATAAACAATAAACTAAGCTAAACGTTCACATCACATTGAAGTGAAAAGAAAGTGTAAGAATTAAAAGTTATTACAATGCGACTCGACACAACAATTAATTACATATTCAAATTGAAAAGAAATAATTAAGCGTACATGCCAGAAATAAAAATAACAACTATGTCGGAGCATACCCCGGAACAACAGCTGATGGCGCGCAACTCACAGCAGCACTCTCCTCGCTACGTCTGCCTGGAGCCCTCACCTGAAAACCGCAGGGGTGAGTCTCAACGAAAAGACTCAGTAGGGATCCTTCGATCCCCATTGCCCACTCACACACCCACAAGTGCAAAACACAGCTGAAGGTACAGTAACAAGTACAACAGTAATTACTACTCCTAAACCTCGATATGAATCACATGCATTCGAAATATATGACATGCATATCTCTAAAACTAGTCTACCAGGGAGCCCTCAACCAACGTCTCGGTAAAACACGCCAACCACACAAACGAAGGTGGGAAAAACACCGACCCGCTGAGACCAAACAGTAACCCTTCGGATAGCACGCTAGCTACTCCGGCCCAACTGGCTCAGGTGGTTACTTCTTCCCCCAGCACGAGTGACACTTCACAGGTACCACACCTACATCGGTACTAGCTAACCTCGGGGTTCACCAGGTGACCCTTTCTCACTAGGCGTCACCTCGCCACACCCACACTGGCGCTGTGCTCCACCCACACCAGCACAGGGTGATAAAACGTTACAACTGTCACTCTAGGTCTACAGTCGTATGAAACATAACACGGTGCGATCCGATCACACAGAAATCCTCATCCTCGGGTACAATTTAAAGCATGCACTTACTCAACTATCTAATAATGTAAACACATTTTTGTGGCATAGATTAGTGTGATTCTGTTTTGAATCGCGTCGCCCAAGGCCGACGCTATTCAAGCCTCGTAAACTGGTTTATAGAAACTCGCCCTCAGAATTTGGCGTAAAATGCGTCGCCACAGGTAGCCGCCTTTTGAAAGGCGTTGCTGTCCCTCGTCGCCTGTTAGCGATCAAAAACAGGGGCAGGCCATAGGGTGATTCTCGTTAAAATGCGTCGTTCATGCAAGTCGCCTTTTAAAAAGGCGTCGCTGTCTCTGGACGCTCAACAGTCCAGAGACGGAGTCTGTAAATGGAGTTGAATCGCGTCGTGTGTGGGCGCCGCCTTTCTAAAAGGCGTCGCTCCACCTCGACGCCATTTAGTCCCGACAGACAGGTTTCTCCTTCGTTTTCCCCAATCCACGAGGTGGGATTTCTCCCCCAAAATGCACAAAAAGGTAACGAAGCATAGGGGAAAAAGAGGAGAACCTAACTACCCATTAAAATGTCCAATTTCTCATCTCATGCACTTAACATTTTCACCCCAAAAACACCCCTAAACATACTTCAAAACGGGAGAACATGTATGCTTCAAAGCGGGAAAACATGGTTTTTCATGAAATATAATAGGAATCGTCACTCTACCGGTTACTCGAACTCCTCCAAGCTCCAAGCTGCCCGTCTGTCTCGCCCCACGCCGCCGCCGGTACCACCGAGGTCGTCGTTACTCCACCGGGACGTCGGCCGCCGTCCGGAGAGCAAACGCCGCGGAAGAAGTTGTGGTGGTAGTGGTGAGAGTTAGAAGGTCGATGGAGTGGAGGGAGAGATGAAATGGTGGAAGGAAAATGAGGGAAAGGGGGAATCGTCGGAGCCGCCGGGGAAGAGAGGAGAGGGAGGAGAAAATGAGGGAAAGGAAGGAGGGTTCGCGGGGTTAACCAGAAACTGGCTAAAATGCGTCGTGATGTACGGACGCCTATCAGTTGACATGACGGGCCGTACTGACAGAGACCTGAACCGCGTCGCCTATTAAAGACGCTTTTCAGATGACGAGACCGGCGCCGTACACTGACAACCCTTGGTCGCAGTCTGAATGGCGTCGTCCATCGTGGACGCCGTTCAGACGACCCGACAGGGCCGTACTCTCGTGGCCCGAAGCTCGCCCACGTGGCACATCGGCAACCAAACTGAATGGCGTCCACCCAGCAAGACGTCGTTCAAAAGGCGTCGTGCATTCTAGACGTCGTTTAAATGGCACTCTCATGACTCATCAAGGCTCAAATCAGGGAATCCGACTCAGAAACTGACCCGATAATCGGATCTGAAACCTCAGTCCTTACAAATAATCTTGCCTTAATTTGTGTGCTTCCAGTACCCTCTCCAAGAATATAGACTAGAATAATAGATGACTAGTTCTCATGCAACTAACAGGGTAAAAGTACACAAGTATATCCAATCAAAGCTAAGTTTAATTGAAAATCTGAATATTTATCTAAATGCAAATGTTGTACGTCAAATTTTGCTCCTAGATACATTTTGTCATGCTTTCCAAGGCTTCTATTGCAGAATCCTTACGGTCCCCTATTACGTCTTGCCACTCCAAGGCATGGAATACAGAATCGGCCGATTCGGATCGGGATCGGCAGGTTCCGATTCGGCCGATTCCGGCCGCTCCCGGCCGATTCTGGCCGATCCAGGCCGATTCCGGCCGATCCGATCCCGATTCGGATCGGGATCGACGGGTCCCGATTCAGGGACCCGATCCGATCCGGAATTCCTTGCTCCAAGGCCCATCAATTTAACTTTTTTGCTAGCCAAGCAGAAGCTTTCTTGCCCCTTTTATATGTAAACTGATTATTATGGTATAATGCCATTTATACTTTTCTGCTGTGTCCACCTTGGCCACTCAATTTGTCTTGTTACTATTCCTAATTAAGTGTGTTTGTCTGTAAGCATACTTGGTTTACATACACATTCTTCTGGATAATATCAATATATAATGACTGTACAGCCAGAAGTCATTGCTTTTGATGTAGGTCCAGTACTGGTAGACAATTCTTTGATAAAAAAACTACTGATGGTTAAAGGCATGCTTTTAACTGGATTTTGATGACATGGCAAAATTTTGTAGGAGCTACAAGGAATTGATGGCCCAGTGCAATCTTCTGGGTAGAGCAGAGACTCGTACTCTTAAGAAACTTGAGAAGGCCACAGAAAAGATTAATAAACTTAAAGTGAGTTATTCTTGCTACTTTGCTTGCACACTATTTCACGTTAATTCAATTCCTGTTTTATAAACTGTGTCAGATGCGCTTACAAGAACTGGAGAAGGCTCTTGAGCAGAAAGATACTGAAATCTTGAGGGATATGAAGGATTTGAAAGGAAAAAGAGACGGAAGGTCATATTTTAGTAGTTTGATGCAGAGCCCTGATTCCGTACTTATTGATGGGCATCCCTTGGAAGTTCACCCTGGGAATTCTTTAAAGGAATTAGATTCATATCAAATTAGTCCTTCTCTGCCAGATAAAAATGTATACCAGCCTAACTTTGAAAAGATCTGGCTTCTGAATCTAACAAAATTTTGCTTCACAAGCCAGGCTAATGCTGAACATTCTCAAAATTCACAGGTTCATTTTGCTTCTGTTTCTGGCCTTCAAAAGTCAACCAAAACTTACATGGGTGTATCTCTCCCAAAGAACTATATGTCTGGAGCAGAGGCTTCCTCATCTCAGCTGATGGAGATGCATCAACAGAGTAATCCTGGTGATGTATCCTCAAACTCAAGAGCAGATGCCGCAAAACATGGCAATGATTTGGATAAAAATATGGATGGAAACATACTTAATATGGGTAACCCGACCTCAACTAGTGAAGCTATGGTTGTTCATGATGATTTTGGGCTGGCACCTTTCACTCCAATTACAAAAGGGTCTTCAGTGAATGACTTTAGTATCTGTTCTGGTAAGCTTTTCATAAACTCTGGTTTTATTTGGGCTGTAAACGAGTCAAGTTGATCTTGAATCAGTGAACAGGTGTTATTGACCACGTGAAATGCCACGTAAAACCAAACTCATAGCATTTTGGTGTTGAGTGCATTCAATTCTTGACATGCATTAATGTATTGGGTGTTGAGTGCATTTGGTTCTTGGCATGAATTAATTTTTCTGTTTTTAATTGTTCCATCAGCAATTTGATGCTCCTTTCCCATTGATCATGAATAGTCTTACAGTGTCAAACAACTTGAACTTGATAAATTTTCACTTTTTTTGTGGTAAAGTTTTATTTGCAATTTACTTATAATAAGAGCTCTTGTGACCGTCTTTGCATCGTCAGACCTAATTTGACTATCATTTCAACTGTGAAAAATATAACAGTTTTATTTAAATAATAATAATAATAATAATAATATCCTCTTGTTTTATTGATATACTGCTTTACAATGTGAAATACCTTGAACTGGGTAGTTTTTAAATTTTTATTATGATTTGGTTTTATCTACAACTTATTTACGGGAGAGCTTAGGCAACTGTCTTTGGGTTACCCTGTCAGGCCTGATTTGATTCTCCCTTTGGCTGTGAACAGGACAACATTCTTATTAGAAAAGATCTTCAAAATGACTTAACATAATCTTTTCTTTTGCTATGCAATAATTGTGTCTTTAGATAATTGAATTAATCTTTAATCTCAACATCTCAGGAGATCTACCATTGCCAACTAAGCTCAATGGGTCTGAAAATGCCAACAGATATGTGGGGAAGTGGTGCAAAAGGACTAAGGCAACTCCAACAATGCAAGTATCCACAGGCTCTGGTAGTCTGATTGCAGTTGGAGCTGATGGCAGAGCTGGTAGAATTAAACTTTTGAGGACTTATGACAAGCTGGTAGGTTCCTCTTGTCAGTCCATGGCTAATTACCCTTCCCTGTATGTTATAGTAACTGGTAATGCTTTCATTGGATGTTTTCTTTCTTTCTGTCTCCAACATAAGGGTTTTTTTTTGTGGTTTTTTCAGGATGGGAAGACACAGTCATTATGGCCAAAGAAATGCAAATATGGAACACAAGGTGGCCGAAGTCAGGGTTGCTTGCGAATTGAACAATTCTTTGGAAAGATTTAAAGCTAGTTCACAAGGCAATCGTAACTCATGGTCCCAGGTTCCAGATACTAGCTTTCTAGGATTTTTGAGGTGTCAAGGAAACTGCAGAAAATTATTAACCTATCCTTTCCCCTTGACATGCTGCCGCCCAAACCAAAACCTTGTCATGTCAGTTCAAGGACATGTCCATGTTCAAACCATAATTTCATCATGTCTGCATGTTACACAGTGTATCCACTCGGAATTTCCTTTGCGAAACACACTAGATGGGTGTGCATAATGGAATACTCCAAGGCCAAGATTGACAGAAAGTTAATATACCGACTAGAAAAATATAAAGTCAAGATATCTTCATGATATTTTGAAGTCCATGGCAACTAGTTAGGTAACGTTTCCTGATTGTTTCCATTTTCTATGATGTCTAGATTACATGATTTTGTTATCAGTGGGTTTATTTTTTTTAATACATGGATGGAGGTTGGGCTTAACAATCCATTTTCAAAAGGATGATAAAGGGGGCTTATATGTGATTTTGCACAAGCAGTTACTGTTGAAATGATGTACACCGAACTTGTGATGTCTATATCCTCTCCCTAACTAACATGCCTTCTTTTTCTTTAAGAATCTTTATTCTTCTGGTCCAAGTCAAACAAAGAGAAAATAATCTCTAGTAACCAAAGAATGGCAAATCCTTAGTTCTTTTCCTGATTGAGGGAAAGGTAGATCCAGGCATGGACGTTCCCCCGGTGGGATGCGCGAGAATTGAGTAGAAATGTTGCAGATTCCCAAGGACAGCATCCTCAAGGCATCATCGGCACTCCTTGAGGTGGGGGATCTAGGGCCCAAGATATGGATGTATTTTGGCAAAGTCTTTTGATTTTCCTTCTCTTTTTCACTTGCCTTGTGGATTTAGGATGATTTATTATAGAAATTTGAAGCATGATTTGGGAACTTTCTTGGAAGTTGTTTAAGTACTTCTATAGGTATCCTAGAAATCATTGTAACTTGAAGTGCTTCTGGAGAAATTTAATCACACTGCTCTTATTAATGATCTTAGAAATCACTTCTAATGAATAATGAACATTGCATAAACAACAAGATGTTACAAATAACATAATGCTATTAGTACTTAGCAACATAAGGATTGTATAATGTATCATTCAACAAATAACATGAAACATAATGATTATATGATTTAACATTCAATATATAATTTGCAACAAAGGATTACATAGTTTAACATTCAATACAAAATTAATAATTACCTAATTTATTAAATTAAAAAGCTATAATTGTCACTCCTTTGCTTTGGTGTAGTAGAATTTCACTCATTAGATTTGGGAACATAATAGTGGAATAAAATTCATTAAAGCAAACACATTAAAGGTTAGATAATTTATACGATAAATTAAATGAATCTCATTATCATCATATAAGTTCAAAATAATCAAGTACATAGCTAATAACAAATCTTTGAACATAAACTAAATAAATGGTGAATAACTCAATCGTTAGAATCTAAATTACAAAGTTCTCTTAATTTAACCTAATGAATCATGCTTCTAAAAGGAAAACTAATCTCTAATTCAAGAATAGTCAAGCTCCTCTTGAAGTCCATCAGTCAAGCACACCTCATCTATTTGGATTCTAAGTCTAATTCTCTTGAAACTACTAGTAGCTAAATTGTATCTTTTGACCCAATAGACATTTAAACCTTGAACGTGACCTATCATATAACTTGAGATCATTATATTCAAAATTATAACACATGACAATTGATCATACAAAGCAGTCATAATGTCAAATCTTATTAAACAAAGCATGTCTTAATCAAATAGTCGAATGATCACATGGTTATAATATCATATCTTGTGCCAAATTTCATGTTTCATATGCCAAATTTCATGTTTCAAAATTATAACACATGACAATTGATCATACAAAGCAGTCATAATGTCAAATCTTATTAAACAAAGCATGTCTTAATCAAATAGTCGAATGATCACATGGTTATAATATCATATCTTGTGCCAAATTTCATGTTTCATATGCCAAATTTCATGTTTCAAAATTATAACACATGACAATTGATCATACAAAGCAGTCATAATGTCAAATCTTATTAAACAAAGCATGTCTTAATCAAATAGTCGAATGATCACATGGTTATAATATCATATCTTGTGCCAAATTTCATGTTTCATATGCATATATCTCTACCCGGTGTGCATATCATATATATAACTTCCAACACATTAAGAGTTTCATATGCCGGGTATCAAAATGTAGAGGGCTAGAAAGAGATTAACTTATTCTTGTGTTCATGATTCAACGATTCAAATTACATAACGTCGATTGAATCATGATCATTTCTTATCAAATCAAAGGCTAGCTAGGTTTAGCATTTTATTAACTAGTCAAATAGAGCAACGACTAATCATATTAGGCAACATGGATTTCATTCAAGTTCTTGTCTTAATTGCAAGTCAATTGCTTAAGATAAGATACACAACTTAATCATAATTCACTTGTACTGTTGGACTAAGCATATTGCTAAGATCTCCATGGCTAAATATACTTAAGCCAATGTTTGATCATAGCAAAACAATTCAAATAAGGACTCCATTTGCTTTTGAGTGTTCTTAGTGCAGTTCAAGTCATTATTCAATCAAGTGCTAGTTCCATCATCTAACTTCGAAAGTATATGAAGGCATCATCATATAAAGAGATTATTCAATAATCACCATGTAACACGTATGAACTCTTGTTCGATTTAGAGCATTGCATAATAGTAACATATTTTATTGAGTATTTGATTCAATCATTATATAATAGATATAACGATAAGTTTTGTTAACCAATAGATCCTATCGTATAATGAGCCAATAGTCTTGTTATTTGAGATTCCATTCCACATGAATCAAATCCTTTGTGGTTATTCAATGGGCTATATTGTTTAATGAAATGAAAGGTATTCCATTATTTGATAGATTCTATAGCTAATAACTCTAAAACCTATTTAGTTATTCAATAAACTTCATCAAATATTGAATCTAAACACTATCTCATTATTCGATGAGCTTTATCATCTGACAGATTATATCAACATTTCACTAGTTTATAGATTGTATCACATAATAGAATGTGAAGTCCATCTTGTCATGTCTTGGCGTTAAACATCATATAACTGGTCTCAACATATATTTCTTCATCTCAATTCTTGTTTGTTAGTAGCTACACAATTGTTAGAGGGGGAATGGGATTGCTTGTTGTGCCCTGTGGTTTAGAGCAGTAATCAATTAGAAGCCAGCTATGTAATCGATTAGATGAGTTAATTGGCAGCCATATATTAGTTAGTCATTAGGTTAGTTAGTTACTTGTTTGGATAAATTAGTTAATCAGTTAGTGGTTTGTTCAGGCAATTAGTTAATCATTAGCTTATTAGTTCATGCGGTTAGTAATCGGAGAGCTGTTAGTTCAGGTTGTTAGTAACCGCCCTTATATTCTGGAATTCTATTTTGGAAACGGGTAGCTATAATGGATTTGAGATTTTTTTGAGTTAGTTTTGAAACATATTAGGTTCAAATTGTTATGAGCGATCAAGATTGGCGGGAGTCGATGTGTGTTTGAATTGATCAGTTAGCCTATAACTAGAACCCCTTAGCCACCTAATTTGCTAGAAATTCTTGGAGGTCTGTGGCTGCTGGAGGGAGGCTTAGCTTGGGGTTTGGAGTGTGTGCCTCGACTACTTATGTGGATCTACCAAAGTAAGATATATCCTGTATGTAAAAACTATGTTAATTTGAAATTTTAAATGAATTCTTGAGATTTGCATTTGTTCTTGATTTGCAACTGATGAGGCAGAATCCGATTCGGCCCATTAAAACAAGCCAAAAACCCAGTTCAGTCCAGCAACGGCAGTAAAAGGCCCCCTGGGAGACTTCGGCCTGTAAGCGGCATAGAAGCCCTCGGCCCAGCAGGCAGCCCAGTGGTCTTCGGCCCGTCAGCGGCCCAACAGCCTTCGGCCCGTAAGCGGCACAGTAGCCCTTGGCCCAGCAGGCTTCGGCCCGTCAGCGGCCCAACCCCCTTCGGCCCAACAGCCGTATCCGGCCCACTCCGGTGGAGGAATAGGCACTATGGCGGTTTACCAGTAAGCCCGGAACATAGTCCTATATCGGCTATCACCGCTGACCATCCTCTATCCTCCGCTATAAATACACCGCTATTTATTGCCAAAGGTATGTCTCCGTGACCCTCAAGGACCATAGTCCAAAAAGCATTAAAGCTACTCTTCGTCTTCTGAATCGAATCATCTTCAGAAGCTAATTTAACCGTCGGAGGGGGTTCCTAAAGGCCGAAGCCCGGGACTCCTACTGACCGGTTTCTTCTTCTTTCCCTCCTACAGGGGCTTGGTTCGAATCTTCGCCGACCTCACCGAGTCGGTATCGGCCGCCGACCTTGGACTCCTCCCTCCGGTCTCAACGCCGTTCGCCGGCTGCCCCTCTCCCGAAGGAGACTCGGTTCCGCGCCGCCTGCCCGTCAGCCGGAGGGACCTCGGCCACACCTTCCGGAGGCAAGCCGACGCCCGACCGAGCGACCCTCGGCCTCGGATCCTTAACTGCGTCTCTGCATCCATTGCCTTCCGGATCCCTGTCGGGCCTCTCAGATCGATCCGACCCATCTCCGGATCCAAAACTTCGGATTCCAGCTTCGGAATCCGGTCGTGATAGCTTCGGCTACATCACGTGGCGCCGTCTGTGGGAAACAAACAAACAAGTCATGTCTCAACGACCTGTAACCCGACGATCCGGACAGAGCGAAGTAGAGACACGGGAAGCCTCAGCACAGCTGCTGCCCTCCGAAGGCGCTCCTTCTGCTCCACCGAGCGCGGCTCTGCCAGTCATACCAGAGTCCCTCGCTGCAGAAGACCGGGTGGGAGTGCTCTAGCAACAGATGGCGACACTAGCCGCTGCCGTCACCTCCCTCGCGCCTCTTCAGGAGATGGTGTCCGCCATCGTCCAGCGCATGGAATTGCTGGGCCAGCTTCCTCAGCAAGCACCGCTCCCCCCACTCTACCCGGTCCAAGATACAAGGTTCCGGCCAGCACCCTCACCGGTTTCCCCCGACGAAACCGCTACGGCGCGCAGCGAGCCCTCGGCGCTACCAGCCCGAGCCCTTCGCGCCGACCGCATGACGGAGCAAGGCTATGCTTCATCCGAATTCCGCCCGGCTAGAACCGGAGGACAATCGGTCGCCACCTCAACCGCTCCGGACCTGGACCGGCGGCTAATGGCGATGAGGAAAGAATACGGGGCGCCCTTTGCTAGTAGCATCCTGGAGCAAACCCCGTTCACGCCAGAGCTCCTGGCTACCGAGGTACCTCTCAATTTCAAACTGCCGAAGGGCCCTCTCTACGACGGGATGACAGATCCGGTATGTCATTTCCAGAGATTCAACACATGCCTCTCGGTCCGAGGGGTCGCCAAGGCAGTCCGCTGCCGCCTTTTCCCCCTCACCCTTGAGAAGACTGCCCTAACTTGGTTCGAGACACTGGCCCCCAACTCCATCCACTCCCTAGTCCAGTTGGGCCAGTTGTTTATCGACCAGTTCTATGACGCCACTCGGCAGTGTAAAACTTCCGCCAGCCTACTAGCCATCCGGCAAGGCCCCACCGAAACTCTCCAAGAGTATTTTACCAAGTTCCGGACCGAGGCCGCCCAAATCCCAAACCTTGACAGCTCCATTGCGGTTTCGGCCGTAATCAGCGGGTGTCAGGATGAAGGGTTCCTCGGTTCCATCGGGAAGCGCCATCTCCCTACCTTCCAGGACCTCGTAGCCCGGGCCCACAAGTATATCAACCGGGAGGCCCTGATGATGTCCAAAGGCAAAGGCGCAGCCGAAACAGCCTCGGCACCTGCCCCCCAGGTGGTCCGCCCTCGGCCCGAAGACCAAGAGCCCTCCCGAAAGCGATATCGCAGGGAGGAGTGGGACCGAGAAAGGCGACGGGATCCGCAGTCGTGGTACCTACCGCTACGCGCTCCCCCTTCCCGAATGCTCATGGAGGTGAAGGGCATGATCCGGCGGCCGGAGCGCATGAAGACGGATCTTCGCCGAAGGGATCCCGGCAAATACTGCGAGTATCACCGGGAGATCGGCCATACGACTGACGAGTGCCGATACCTTCGGGAGGAGATCGACCGCCTCATCAGGGAAGGTAGACTGCCGCAGCTTCGGCGAGAGCAGCCCCCGCAGCAGCGAAACCGGGACGTCCCTGAGACGGCCAGGCAGCAGCAGCCCCCGGAAAAAGAAGCTGCTCCGCCGCCAAAGATCACCTCGGCCCCGGTGGAAGCATCTCATCAAAGACCCAGCTCTGGATCCATCATGATGATATCCGGAGGGCCGGGAGAAGGATCAAGGCGCCGACAGCACATCTCTGCTACTATAGCGACGGTCGACGTCGAGCCGAAGCGGCCTCGCCAAGAAGATATTACCTTCGGCTCAGAGGACCTGATTGATATTCAGGTCCCTCACGACGACGCCCTCGTCATAAACGCTGTAATAAACAGTTACAATGTACATCGTATTTTTGTTGATAATGGAAGCGCCCCAAACATCTTGTTTTACGATTGCTTTGTAAAAATGGGATTGAGTGAGGCTAATATGAAGCCTTACCGGGGTCCCCTCTTCGGCTTCAACGGTTCGCCATGCCGAGTGGAGGGTATTGTCTGACTCCCTGTAACCATAGGCTCCGCCCCCTGGCAACTAACCGTTGAAACGGATTTCGCCGTTGTAAAAATCGATTCAGCCTACAACGCCATCTTTGGCCGAAGGCTAATCGGCGGGGTCAGAGCTGTGCCTTCGTCTTTCCATCAAAAGCTAAAGTTCCATACTAGCCACGGAATAGGCGAGGCCAGGGGAAATCAAGAAGCAGCTCGGCAATGCTACATGATTTCGGTCAAGGGGAAGGCTGCAGCCGAGTCCCTGGCGATTGAATCATCAGCCGAGGCATCCCCGGGAGAAGAACTCGTCGCCATTCCGGTTCCGGGAGGCGAAGGACGAACCCTGATGATAGGCTCCGACCTGGAAAAAACCGAAGCGGAGAAGCTCACCGAGTTCTTAGAAAAGAATCTCGACGTCTTCGCCAGGTCTCCGACAGACATGCCCGGGGTTGACCCGGAAGTAGCAGAACACCGGCTACACACCGATCCTAACCAGCCCCCAGTCAAGCAGAAGCGGCATACCTTCAATCAAGAAAGGATAGCCGCCATCCAAGCCGAAGTTCAGAAGGGGCTGGACGCCGGGCACCTCCGAGAGATGCATCACCCGGACTGGATAGCCAACGTAGTGATGGTGCCGAAGAAGGATGGCAAGTGGCGAATTTGCGTGGACTTCACCAACCTTAACAAAGCCTATCCGATGGATAGCTTCCCGCTACCTCGGGTAGATCAGGTGGTGGATGCAACCTTCGGCCACGAGCTCCTGAGCTTCCTTGACGCCTATTCAGGCTATCACTAGATCCGAATGCACCCGGATGATGAAAGCAAAACCAGCTTCACGACCGATCTTGGTTTGTATTGCTATACCCGGATGCCCTTCAGCCTGAAGAATGCTGGCGCGACATATCAGCACCTCGTCAATAAAGTGTTCGCCCCGCAGCTCGGCCGCAACATGGAAGTCTATAAAGACGATATGCTGGTCAAGAGCCGCGTCGCTGCAGAACATTTGGCCGACTTAGCCGAGACGTTCTCCGCCCTGCGACGATACAAAATGAAGCTAAACCCGACCAAGTGCGCCTTCGGGGTAGCCTCCAGAAAGTTCCTCGGCTACATGGTCACTCACCGAGGGGTAGAAGCTAACGCCGAGAAGGTTTCGGCCATCATACAGATGCGCCCTCCGGCTAACCTCCGAGAGGTACAGAAGCTAAACGGAAGGATCGCAGCCCTGAGCCGCTTCATGTCAAGAGCGGCGGATTACTGCTTCCCCTTCTTCAAGCTGCTGAAGAAGGCCAATAGCTTCGCCTGGACGGATGAGTGCCAGGCAACCTTCGACCAACTGAAGGCCTACCTCTACAAGGTCCCCATTCTGTCCAAGCCAGTCCCCGGAGAGCCGCTGAGTCTTTACCTCGCGGTATCCGAGACAGCTATCAGCGCCGTCCTCGTCCGAGAACAAGACGGCGTTCAGAAGCCAGTCTACTATACCAGCCGAGCCCTTCAAGGAGCAGAACTCCGGTATCTCGCTCTAGAAAAGTTGGCTTTGGCCCTCGTCTCATCCGCAAGGAGGCTCCGGCCTTATTTTCTTGCCCATTTGGTAAAGGTCCTCACCGACCAGCCTCTGAGGCAAGTTCTCTCCCGGCCGGAGGTGTCCGGCAGACTGGCGAAATGGGCGATCGAACTAGGAGAGTTCGACATCTCCTACGTACCTCGGATAGCGATAAAAGCTCAGGCATTGACTGACTTTATTGCCGAGCTCACTCCCGAAGCTTCCTCGGCACCTCAGCCGGAAGCAGACGTATCCGAAGCCGAGGACACTTCGGCTCGCACACCGGCGGACGAGTGGCAACTCTATGTAGACGCTCCGCATGCTCCACGGGCAGCGGCGCCGGATGGATCCTGGCGTCACCCGAAGGGGTCGTCACGAAGTACGCGCTACGCTTCTCCTTTCCAGCCACCAATAACGCCGCCGAATATGAAGCCCTCATCTCCGGCCTCCGAGCCGCAAGAAAGCTCGGCATCCGGAACCTAAAGGCTTTTAGCGACTCTCAGCTGATTGCCAGTCATGTTTCCGGGGAGTACGAAGCTCGGGATGCGATAATGGCATCTTATCTACAGGTAACTCGTAAGATCCTCGCTCAATTCGATTCCTGTGTAATCGTGCGGATCCCGAGAGCCGAGAATGCCCGAGCCGATGCCCTTTCCCGACTGGCGTCAACCCAAGACGGGGGAGGAGGCCGGATGATCCTAGTGGAGGAACTCGCCGAACCAAGCCTCGGTGAGCCTGAGGTCATGCAAGTAACTGAGGCCGAAGCCGAGACCTGGATGACTCCCCTTGTCGCTTTCCTCCTCCGAGGAGAAGTCCCGCCCGATCCAAGGGAAGCAAAGCATGTTCGGCAGCGTTCATCTCACTTCCTTCTTCTGGACGGGCTGCTGTATAAGAAGTCTTTCGGCCGACCGTTACTACGGTGCCTCGGCCCAACGGAAGCCGACTACGCCATGCGAGAGGTGCACGAAGGGGTATGCGGAGCACATGCGGGAGGAAGAGCCTTGGCTCACAAGCTTTTAAGGCAAGGATACTGGTGGCCGACGCTCCGAGAGGACGCATTAGCCCTCGTACGTCGCTGCGATCAGTGCCAGAGGTTCAGCTCCCTCATCCACCAGTCAGCCACCCTTCTCACTCCTTTATCCGACCACTGGCCTTTCGCTCAATGGGGAATCGACCTCCTGGGGCCTTTTCCTGTCGCCACCGGCCAAAGGAAATTCCTCATCGTGGTAGTAGACTACTTCACCAAGTGGGTAGAAGCCGAACCCCTCGCGTCCATAACCGATAGCAATGCTTGGAACTTCGTATGGAAGTCCATCATCTGCCGGTTCGGCATCCCCCGGGCCATCATCTCAGACAACGGCAAGCAGTTCGATAGCCGTCGGTTCAGCGATAACTGCGCCGGCTTCGGCATCCTTCACTAGTTCACTTCGGTAGCACACCCCCGGGCAAATGGCCAGGTCGAGGTCACCAACCGAAGTCTGTTGCAAGGACTAAAAACCCGCCTCGGTGAAGCCAAAGGCCGATGGGTAGAGGAGCTACCAAGTGTTCTTTGGGCGTATCAGACTACGAGCCGAACCCCTACCGGCGAAACTCCATTTCGCATGGCTTATGGGATAGAAGCCGTTATTCCTGTAGAAATCGGCCTTCCCTCTCCAAGGGTCATTACTTACGATCCAGAGGCCAATGAAGAAGTTTTGAAGGATCATCTCGACCTCATAGAAGAAAGCCGAGATAAAGCTCGCGTTCGGCTGGCGGCTTATCAACAGCGCATGGCCAGGTACCACAACACTCGAGTGAAGCCCCGAAGCTTTGAAATCGGGTGTCTCGTGCTAAGGAATGCTCATGCATCTAAGCCAGCCGAAGCCGCAGGGAAGCTTGCCCCCAACTGGGAGGGGCCATATCGGGTAAAGGAGGTAATCAGACGAGGGGCTTATCGGTTGGAGACCATTTCGGGCCAACCTCTCCCTCGCACCTGGAATGTGGAACGCCTTCGGCGTTACTTCATGTAAGTCATTTCTCCCGGAATTTAGCTGGAAGGCATGAATAAAGAAGGTCTCTTTTTCAGAAAGCCACGATATATCTAAGTCCGTGTAAACCGTACCGGGAGTGGCTTCGGCCATGCAAACCGTATCGGGAGCGGCATGATTTTCTATTCTCTAAGTCCGTATAAATCGTACCGGGAGTGGCTTCGGCCATACAAACCATATCGGGAGCGGCATGATTTTCTATTCTCTAAGTCCGTGTAAACCGTACCGGGAGTGGCTTCGGCCATGCAAACCGTATCGGGAGCGGCATGATTTTCTATTCTCTAAGTCCGTGTAAACCGTACCGGGAGTGGCTTCGGCCATACAAACCGTATCGGGAGCGGCATGATTTTATATTCTCTAAGTCCGTGTAAACCGTACCGGGAGTGGCTTCGGCCATGCAAACCGTATCGGGAGAGGCATGATTTTCTATTCTCTAAGTCTGTGTAAACCGTACCGGGAGTGGCTTCGGCCATGCAAACCGTATCGGGAGCGGTATGATTTTCTATTCTCTAAGTCCGTGTAAACCGTACCGGGAGTGGCTTCGGCCATGCAAACCGTATCGGGAGCGGCATGATTTTCTATTCCCTAAGTCTGCAAGCAACCCGTACCAATCGGGAAGCGGCATGGTTTTCTAAGTCCGTGTAAACCGTACCGGGAGTGGCTTCGGCCATGTAAACCGTATCGGGAACGGCATGATATTCTAAGTCCGCGTGTATCGTACCGGGAGTGGCTTCGGCCATGCAAACCGTGTCGGGAGCGGCAGGTTATTCCCTCAGATCGTATAAACCGTATTGGTAAAGGCCTCGGCCGCGTAAACCATATCGGTGGCGATATTTTTTTAACTTCATATCCGAACCTACATCGGGTCTCGGCCGTGCGAGCCGCAACTAAAACGACGACAAGGTCTCGGACTCAAGAAGAACCAGATTCGGTCGTTTATTTAGAGCACAAAGATAAAGCCAAAAATACTTCCTATATATGCAGTAAAGGAAGTACAAAATCCGCCGTCCATCTGGCCGCAGACTTACAAAGTAAGTCAAAAACAAAAACCGGGACAGGCCCCCGTGTCAGCCCTCAGTATTCCCCCCATCCACATCAACTGGGCTCCGGCCAGGAGATGGGGAGGGAGAATCAACAATCTGTACGGCTTCGGAAGGGGCGGCTTCGACAGGAGTCGCCTCAGCTGGAACGGCCTCGTCGCCTTTCGCCGAAGCTGAGGCCCTCTTAGCCGCAAGACCCTTCCACCAGGACAGGAGCTCTTCGCCCTCCTCGTACGTTGGTAGGGCGATACCGGACAAGTCCACGGTCGGGCAGGCCTTCTGAGCGGCAGCCAGCCCAATGGTGAAGACCGAGGAGGCCGCCAGCAGCTGCGCCTGGATTATCTCCTCGGCGAAGTCTGGGCCAGCCTTATAATCGGCCACGGCCGAGTCAACAGCCTCCTCGGCTTTAGCTTCCAACTCCAGCTTCAGGGCTGACAGTTCCTCGGCGTGGCGACGGCTATCCGAGGCCCGCCGGGCGTCCTTGTCCTGGATCTCGGCCTTAAGGGCCTGATTTTCGGCCCGGACCGCCGCCAGCTCCCGCTCGACCTTCTGCTTCTCCCATTCGGCCTTCGCCTTGGCCTCGGAAGTAGCTTGAGTCGCCGCCGCCTGCTCCTCCAGCTGAGCCCGCATCCGGGCTTTCGCAGCTAAGAGCCAGTCAACACTCGACTCAAAGTCGCGTCCCGCCGAGGGGCCCTCACCCGAAGCCGACGATGCCGACGCCCTCTCGGCATCCTGGAGTTGGTCTCGGATGATCGCCTGACGACGGATCAGGACGCTACCCGTGACCGCGGCCTGCAGCCGAAAGCAGATAAGGGTCAGCAAAGCCGAAACAAGCTAAGGGAAATGCTAGACTGGAGCACACAAGGAAGCTTCTTACCTGGACCGCCAATCGGGCGCTTATCAACGCCAGTTCAGTGGCCGAATGATCCTTCAGCTGCTCCAGGGCCGACGGGAGAGTTAGGCTGCGAAGCAGACGCTGGCACGTCTGCGGGTCCTCCAGACTCTCGTCCCTATAGATCCCCAGGTTGGGGACCCATAGCTCGCGTTCCTGCTCGCAAGGCGCCTGCGACCCGGCGCCTTCCTGACCTTCCGCCCCCGCCATCATGGCCGAGGGAGAATCGCCCCTCGGCGCTTCAGGGGACGACGGCATCGGAGCCCTTCGGGCCGCAGCCGATCTTTTAGCCGGGGCGAGTTCTGCTTCGCCAGGCTCGTCCGCCCGACCCCGCTTCGATGGTCGACCGCCCCTTCGGGCAACCGACTTGCTCTTCCGCTCCCTCTCAAGAGCGGCAGCAGCAGCACGGCCCTCAGAGGAAGCCGCTGTCATCATGATCCCGGCCCGGACGCTCGGGGGCACGGTACCTCGTCCAGCCCCTCCTGCTGCCTGCGGACGGGACGACTGGGGTTGGCCGCCCTGCTGGGCAATCCGGCTGAGGAGGCCTTTGATCCCAGACATTTATGCAAACAGGAGAAGAAGTGTTAGATGTTTATAACGCGCGAAGGGCGCAACTCAAGACCGACTTACCCTCGGCCGAAGCTTCAGCAACCTCTGCGGCCGGAGGAGCTTCGGCCGGAGGCGCGACCTCGGCGTTTCCTTCGGTCTCCCACGAAGTCTCCCCGGAGGGAAGATAAGGGAAAGCCCGCAGAGGATCCCTCATCGGGTCCGGCCACGCCCCAGCACTCACAAGCAGCCCCGCCTCACGGAAGAGCTCCGCGATATCATACGGAGCCGAGGCTTCGATGAGGCCCACGATGTGGCGCTGGGCGGAATTGAGGATGGGAGGATCAGAAAGGCCTGCGGCTAGCGGTGCCCACTTAGTAGGAAAGGGCCACACGTTCCTCTCGTTCTCCGGAAGGGAAACCAGGATGAAATTCCTCTTCCAATCATGAATGGACGAGGGCTTCCCGGAGAAGATACCCCGGCCGAGACGAGGGACAAAACTGTACCACTCGGATCTCCCCTGCCGTTGAATTTTGAAGAGGTAGCGGAAGATATTGACCGAGGGGATGATTTTCATATGGGCAAACACAGCCAAGAAGGCGTAGACTGTGCGCCAAGAATTGGGAAAGAATTAAGACGGGGCCAACCCGTAGAAGCATAGAAGGTTGATGACGAAGGTGGAGAGAGGAAGACGAAAGCCCGCCCGGAAGCTTTCTTCATAAATAGAAAAACTACCCGGGCGAGGAGTGTTGGCCCTGGTATTCGAACCGGGCCGATAGGGGGTCATCCAGGAAGGGAGTTGGTAGTAGGAAGCAAGGTAGCTGACCCCGTCGTCCGTTAGGGCGCAGACTGCTTCCGAAGCAGTCTCGGGACGACGACGACCCGAGGAGGAAGCCTGGCCTGAGGTGTGAACCTCCTCGGACCCATCGGCACCAGAGGCTTCGGCCTCGTCCGCCATGGCAGAAGCAAGAGAGTTCAAAGAAAGAGGAGATGACAAGGGAGTCTCAGGGGACCGGGACGGAGTATAGTCCTCGTCTGAGGGAGTGATCTCACTCGAAGAGGAGCGGCGGGGCATGAGATCGCGGTAATGAAGAGAGGAGATTGAGGCTTACCCTCAGAGAACAAAGAGATCTCCTCGAGTGAATACCGCCTCCCAAACCAAAGAGACTTCCCCGGCAACAGCTCCGGGCAATGGAGAGCTCCCTGCAACAGGCGACACGCTCGGAAGCACCTTCGAAGGGCTTGCGATAAAGTGTTAAATTAATCATTTAAGGGCAATAATATGCATCATACTCATGTTTTTATCTGCAAAATAGTATGAAATGATAGATAATTGTGTAACAAGTCCAACGGTACCAATTTCATCAAATTCTGACTTAAAAACATCGTCATTTCATGTGATTAAAGGAGTATAGCGCATTTGCGGTTTTTTGACAAAACCGAGACGAAATGAATAAATATGATGATATTTTTATGATAATGCGCTAAATTATATTTATTTAATGTGAACAGGACACGCCGATGATGCAGTGCAGCTGGAGGAGTTTCCAGAAAATTTGGAGGAGGTCTAGTGTGCGGATTTCAACTAAAACATGGGTAAAAATACAATTTGATTCCTTCCTTCGCTGGAGTTTCCCAAAACCCACTCTTTCCTTTTGTCTCTCCAATTTCCTAAACACCTCCCTTCCTTTATTTTAAAAATCCTCCCTCTCTCTCGTTTTAGAAATTCGAATCCTAATTCTTCTCCAGTTTCCTTTTTCTCTCCTTTAACCTCTTTCCTTCCCCAATTCCGACTCTCTCTTCCTCTCTCCGTTTTGTTTTCCAACTTCTCCCTTTCCAAAAACTCTCCCACACGCTCTCTCTCTCTCTTCTTCTCTCCCATATATTCCGAGCCTCTCCCCTCTTCCAAGGACTCTCTATTTTTTTTTCCTAGTCTCTCCTTCTTCGTTTTTTTTCAATAGCCAAGTCCTCCCCCTCCTCCGTAACCTTTCTCTCCCACAGCTTCTCCTCTCCTCTTTCTCTTCCTCTCCGGTTTCCCGTTCTCCCTCCTGGGCTCTCTCTCCCTCTTCCCAGCGTCTCCCTCGCTGGTTTCCCTTCCCACAGCCAGCTCTCTCTCTTCCTCTCTCCTGTATTCTTCCTCACCTGTCGGAGCATCCTTTTCTCCCTCGCCGGTTTCTCTCTTTCCTTCCCAGCGCCGGCCAGCAGCCCCGTCGACCCACGCGCCTGCATGCATGTGAGCTGAAGCCCTCCACCTCCAGCACCAAGCACCCAGCGGCAAGCACCCAGCGCCGGCGACGCTCCAGCAGCTGAGCCCCACGTGCATGCATGCACGCCTGCATGCACGGCCAGCAGCACCTCCTGTGCAGCCCCTCCAGCACGCAGCTGCCATCCACGCACGCCGGCGGCCCCCTTTCACCTCCACGCGTTGCCCAGCCGCCTGCAAGCTCCCATGCGCATGCAGCCCAGCAGCTTCTCCAACCTCCAGCCTCTCCACGTTGCAGCAGCAACCTTCTCCACGTGCAGCCATGCATGCTTGGAGCTTCCAGCGCATGTAACCTACAAGTTCACAACAGCAAACCTGCGGCAGCAACATAAAGCCTGGACCACTGCACCACTCTCCTTTCTTTGCGGTCCATTGCGCCAGCAGCTCACAGATTGCTATTTTCTTTCCCTTTCTCCATTAGTTTAGAATTAGTTTAATTGTTTAGGGTTAGCTAATTGTTATTTAATATGTTGATTGTTTAGTTTAAGTTATAAACAATTAAACTTTGTAACTTATTTCATAATTTTTAGATAATTTATGTTTTACACGAAGTTAAATTTCGATGTCTTTGTCATAAATTGTAGTTGTGCTTATTTTTTTTATATTAGTGTTTATGTTTAATTCCTGAAAAAAGAAAAAAAAAAGGATTTGTTTAATTAAAGTGATTATATTTTTTAAGTAGCATTAGTTAATTGAGTTTTAGCTTAATTAAGTAATTAGTTATTCAAATTCTCATCTATTTTTAGATTAACTAAAGTCTAAAGTTTTCAAAGTTAAAATTCTAACTCCCTGTAGATCGACTCGGACTCACCGCTATTAATTTTCAAAATTTGATTTGAGTGAGCCGGATAAATTTAGATTGAACGTTTTCATGTGTTTAACGACGCACAATTCGAAACGATCAATTTTTGGCGCCGTTGCCGGGGAGTTAGATTTTTAATTTTGATTATCTTGGATTTAGAGTAATTAGTCTTTACCTAACCTTATTTTTCTTATTTTTGCAGGTATATTGAAAAAAAAAAAAAAGAGAGAGAAGGATAGCGAAATCATGGTCAGTGTGTTCCAACTTTCTATGTTTTAAATTCCTTATTCTAGTTAGTTTCCTTTTTTGTAGTTTCTAGTCTAGATAGGTTTCCATTAAAAAAAAAAAGAAACAAAAAAGAGGAACATCCAAATTTAAAAACCTTCATTGCGAAGATTAGAAACCTTCCATGCTAGGCATTCATCATCCTAGGAAAGCATGAGATAGTTTCCTTTCACAGTTATTTCCATAAATTGTTGAAGATTGCGGGGGAAAGGTACGTGTTTCAACTTTTAGCAAGTCATTCATGATTGCATCAACACACCTTGCATTGATTTGTTGCCTTGTATTGCATTCAAAACGACTCTAAGGGCAGCAACTTTAATCACATAAGGTAGGGATTTGATCACCCTTCCTTAGCCCACAAATCACCTTCCTTGCATTGGCATTTCCTAATCCAACTAAAAGCAAGTCGAAAGAGAATCTAGGGTTTACACCGTGAGTGGTTTAAATCTCGGGTTGCTTCTATTTTTGGCAACGGTGTCTAGGCTAGAGGTAAAAAGGCAAACGTCTAAGCGGGAAAGTGGTTCTCTAATTAGGTCCCTACGAAAGTAGGGAGAGCCTCCCACTACCCCACCTCTTACCTGGCCGTTGACTGATTGTGGTTGTGACTCGAGGTGGACTCCATTCACCTTGTAAGAAAATTCACATAGAGAGTCTAGGTTAACATTAGATCATTAGGATAATTTGTTTGTCAAGATTGTTTGCATATAAAAAAAAAAAAAACAAGAAATAGAAAACAAAATCCTCTCTCCATCAGTCCTAGTGCATGCAAGGTAGGAGATCTCAAAATCCTAACCTTCTAGGACCACTTGCTGAAATAGAAAGAATCTTACGTCACAGAAATCCACTATAAGATCCAATGGCTGATAATCAGGACCCACCAAAGCAAATGAAGGACTATTTCATTCCAAATCGATATCAACCTTCATCTTGTATTCATCTTCCTCAGAATCCAGCCAATCAATATGAAATCAAATCTAGCACCATTCAGATGCTCCCATCCTTTTATGGGAATACTAATGAAGATCCTTATAAGCATCTGGATGAATTCCTAGAAATCTGTTCCACGGTGAAGATCCAGAATTTCACCGATGATGGCCTTAAATTGACCTTATTTCCTTTTTCATTAAAGGACAAGGCTAAATATTGGTTGGGTACCATAGGAAGGCCCATTAGGACATGGGAAGAAATGCAGAAAGAATTTCTCAAGAAGTTCTATCCCATCGGGCGGACCAATACAATGAGACGGGCCATCACGAGTTTTACCCAAACTCCCGGGGAATTGATCCATGAATCTTGGGAAAGACTGAAAGAATTGCTTAGAAAATGCCCTCATCATGGGCTTTCAAAATGGCAAATTGTCCAAGCATTCTATGAAGGATTGTCTGAACAGTTCAGACAGATGGTGGATGCTTCATGTAGAGGGGCGTTTATGATGAAAAATGAAGATGAGGCCTATGATCTGTTTGAGATGTTAAGTGAAAATTCCATCAATCATGCCTCATTATCATCTAAATGAAAGGTCTGTTGGGCCATCTAAACGGACTGGAATGTATGAACTTAAGGCCCGTGGAGAACCCGAATCTAGAATGGACATAAATCTGATTAATCAGAAATTGGATAAGGTAGACATCTTGACCCAGAAACTAGACCAACTCTGGCCTTAAACAAGCAAGAGCCTACTTACCCAACACAATCTAGTCCATATGAAGGCCCATCCTCTGTTAATCATGACATTTGTGCCTTATGCGCAAGTCCAACCCATCAAGTGAATGAATGCCCAACTGCGGCCCAACTTCCACCATTCATTCAAGAACAAGTTCAGGCTGTTCAGGGATTCTCCAGGCCCAATAATGATCCATTCTCAAATACTTACAATCCTGGCTGGAGAAACCACCCTAATTTCTCTTGGAAGAATCAGCAGGCCCCATTACCAATGTCCAATCCTCCCATGCATCAAGCCCCAAAGCCACAGAATTCATTCCAACAACAATCTAATTTCTATGGAAATGTTCAGGCTAGGGGATCTTAAGCCCAGTTTTCTCAACCGGCCCAGTATCAATCAGGTCAACCGGCCCCGTATCAATCAGGTCAATCGGCCCAATATCAATCAGGTCAACCGGCCCACTACCACTCATTCCAATCAGGACAGCCAACCCAATACCATCCTCCACCCACTTACCAACAACCTCCTCAGCCCAACTTTGATGATAAATTCACTCAACTCCAACAACTGATTTTGACCCAGCAACAATCCATTGCTAAGTTGGAAAGTCAAATGGGCCAACTAGCTGAGGCAGCGATGAGAAGAGAAGTAGGCCAACTTCCTAGTCAACCCGTTGCCAATCCAAGGAATCAACCTCCGGGTTTTCCACAGCAATCGGGCCTTTTACCTCAGCCTGGTCCGGTACCCCAACTTAAAGGGCTGCAATTTGAGAATGCTAAAGCCATTTCAGCCCTTAGGAGTGGGAGAAGTTTAGAAAAACCACATGCAGAAGGAGAGTTAGCCAAAGGTTCCACTGATGGGCCTCAGGAAATTGAAAGTGATAGTGAGACTGAACCCATCATGGAGAAGTTGGAGGAGGATCTGAAAGGAAAAGGGAAGATTGATGAAGGCCCAAGTTCTTATAAACCTAGGGTGCCATTTCCTAATGCCTTGTTAGCTAAGCCCAATACCAGGAAGAAACTGGCCCAGAATGAGGAGTTGTTGGATTTGTTCAAACAAGTCCAAATTAATATTCCACTCCTTGATGCCATTAAGCACGTGCCAACTTATGCTAAGTTTCTCAAGGAATTATGTACTCCACGAAGAGAATCTAGAATGGCACCTGAAAAGGTTCGGCTTTCTGAGGATGTTAGTACAATTGTGATGAATCATTTACCCAAGAAGTTAAAGGATCCTGGAGCACCTCTAATTTCATGTGACTTAGCTGGAGTTACATTTGATAGAATTTTATTGGATCTAGGTGCGAGTGTAAATCTATTGCCAACAGCTATTTATGAAAAATTTGATATTGGAGAATTAAAGCCCACATCCATCATCTTGCAGTTAGCTGATAGGTCTGTGAAAACTCCACGGGGATTAATTGAGGATGTTATTGTAAAGGTTCATGATTGCTACTTTCCCGTGGATTTTCTTATTCTGGATATGACATTACCTGAGGAACTCATTCACACCCCGATCATCTTAGGTCGTCCATTCTTAGCCACTGCCAAAGCTAATATAAATTGTGAAACTGGCATAATGGACATTTCATTTGGGGGTCAAAAGGTCCAGATTAATGTCTTCAAAGCATCTCAATACCCAGATCATGAAAAAGAATGCCATACTGTTGATATCTTGGATAATCTGGTTGAAGAAAATGAGATGTCCACATATGACCTTTTAGAGGGAGCTAACACTTTAACGGACTCTCCTGGCCCATTAACATCCTGCCCCAAGGTTGAACCTTTACCAGCCTTACAGTCTGAGCCCGCTTTGCCATCTTTAGAGGACCCTCCTGAGCTTGAACTCAAACCATTACCTGAGTCTCTCAAGTACATCTTTTTGGGCCCAGACCAAACTCTCCCGGTCATCATTGCGGCAAATCTCACATCGCCGCAAGAGGCCCAATTAACCGAGGTCCTCAAAGACCACAAGGGTGCCAGTGGATGGTCGGTGGCAGATTTAAAGGGAATTAGCCTATCCATTTGCATGCACCACATCTATATGGAGGAGAATTCTAAGCCCAGTCGGGAGATGCAAAGGCGGTTTAATCCCAATATGAAAGAAGTGGTGAAGAAGGAAGTTGTGAAATGGCTAGATGCGGGTATCATTTACCCCATATCAGACAGTAAATGGGTCAGCCCAACTCAAGTGGTACCCAAGAAATCTGGATTAACAGTTATTGAGAATGATCATGGAGAAGAGGTACCCACTAGGCTCACCACGGGATGGAGAGTGTGCATTGATTACCGAAAGTTGAATCTCATTACTAAAAAGGATCACTTTCCACTCCCATTCATGGATCAGATTCTAGAAAAGTTATCGGACCAGAAGTACTTTTGCTTCTTAGATGGGTACTCCGGGTACAATCAAGTGGCTATTTACCCGGAAGATCAAGAAAAGACCACCTTCACGTGCCCTTATGGCACGTTTGCCTTTAGGAGAATGCCATTTGGATTATGCAACGCACCAGTCACATTTCAACGGTGCATGATGGCTATCTTCTCCGATATGGTGGGCGAATTTCTCGAAGTTTTCATGGATGATTTCTCAATCTTCGGGTACTCTTTTGAAAATTGCTTGGAAAATCTTAAACAGGTGCTAGCACGATGCATGGACACCAATCTGATACTTAGCTGGGAAAAGAGCCATTTTATGGTCGAGAGGGCATTGTTCTAGGCCACATTGTGTCTGAAAGGGGGATAGAAGTAGATAAAGCTAAGATCGATCTAATATCCAATCTTCCTCCTCTGACCTCGGTCAGACAGATCCGTTCATTCCTTGGCCATGCTGGTTTCTATCGCCGGTTTATCCATAATTTTTCTCAAATTACCCGGCCCCTAACTCTTCTCCTAGCTAAGGACGTTCCTTTCAAAATGGATGAATCTTGCATCAAGGCATTCAATTCTCTGAAGGAATCTTTGACCAAAGCCCCGATTCTTCAATCTCCAGATTGGTCTTTACCCTTCGAAATCATGTGCGATGCCTCTTGTAACGACCCGCCACCCTATAATCGGGGATCCGATTACTAAATGGGTTCCGAATCATTAATTTGGAACCAAACCAGGATCTAGTAAGTCTGGGAAATAAATAATGAACTAAGCTAAACATTCACATCGCATTGAATTGAAATGAAAGTGCAGGAATTAAAAATTATTACAATGCGACTCGATACAGCAAATAATTACATACTCCAACAGAAAAGAAATAATTGAACGTACAGGCCAGAAATAAAATAACAACTACGTTGGGGCATACCCCAGAATAACTGCTGACGGTGCTCAACACACGGCCGCACTCTCCTCGCTAGGTCTGCTGAGAGTCCTCACCTGAAAACCGCAGGGGGTGAGTCTTAAAGACAAGACTCAGTAGGGATCCTTCGATCCCCACTGCCCACGCACACACCCACAAGTACAAGGTACAACTAACGGTATGGCATCTAACGGGTATGGAGAAATAGTGGCGGCTTTTAGAGGATCAGCCACTGGATGGTAGACCTGTAATACCGACAGAAAAGGTTGTCGGCCAGGTAAAGCAGCAGATTTAACATTCAAGGTATGAGCAGCAGCAAGGATCGGCATGCTCGTCACTTTAATAATTCCTCCTTTGAAAGGGAATTTGAGGCATTGGTGATTCGTAGAGGGAATCGCCTCAAGAGTTTTAATATTAGGACGACCCAAAATGGCATTTATAGAAGGGTCGATTTCTAGGATGTGAAATTCGACCTCTGCATGACTCACAGGGCCTAGCTCCACCTTCAAATAAACCATTCCCAGAGGGGAACGGGTAAAATTGTCATATGTTGTCACAGAGATGGGGCTAGGTAGCCATTTTTCTTTGGGCACACCGCACAGCTCCAGGGTCTTCGGAGGTAGAACATTGATCGAAGCCCCTGTATCTACCAGGCATGCATCCACGGCCTTCTTACAGATGTTGACCGTGATGCTCAGAGCCATGCTTCTGGCTGCTGGCGGTGCTAGTTCCGATGTGTGAAATGTAATGGAGGGCTGATCCCCCTGAGGAACTAGTAGTGCTGCAATTTTTTCTACCGGCACGTCCTCATTGACCATCACCTTATGTAGGTATTCCATTAAGGCTTCTTGGTGAATCTTGGACCTTTTGATCAATTCAAGTACAGTGATCCGTGCCGGTGTTCTGTCCAGATGTTTCAACAAATCATATTGAGTGCCTGGTGCACTCTCTTCATTATGGGCTTCCTCAGTCGGCTGCGATGGGCCGTCTCTAACTGTAGACTGAGGAAAGACCTTGTTGAAAATTCTTCCACTCCGGAGCGCGTGTTCCTCAACCGTGGAGGATCCGGGTGACACCTTAAGTACCGCAGGGTTGGATGGTACGGATGATGTAGAGGGTTGGTATGTAGGTGATGGCGTAGGGTTAGGTGGTGATGGCGAGGTGCGGATTAGAGGCCTAGATGGTTGGATGGTGGAGGGGTAAGTGGTTGGTGAAGTGGGGAATGGCACGCGTAATAGCGGTCTGGATGGTAAGGGGGTATCTGGGTAGGTGGTAGTGGTAGTGGGTGAAGTAGGAAATGGTACGCGTAATAGCGGTCTGGATGGTAGGAGGGGCGCGTAGTTGGTTTGAGGTGGGTTATATGATGGAGGCGTAAGAGTGTGGGGCGTAATGGGCTTAAGGAAGGCGGGTGGTGGTAATGGGTTATTGGGTGCGGGCGAGTAATATGCGGGTGTCGGTAGAGGGGTGATGGTAATGGGTTGTAGCCTAGGTATGTGGATGGTGCGACGTGGTGGTCGTTCTGCGGTACTCTGAACGTGACCCGTTGAATAAAGAGAGGAAGAGTCCTCTATTCTCCACTGTTGCCCACGACCAGCCTCAGACTGGCTGTTCGTCAGAATGGGAGCAACTTGGTTTTGGTTCTGGTGCTCCGGGAGTAGATTCTGCACTATGCCCATATTGGGTGGTGGTGCTGCTTGTGCTGGTGGTCTTACTTGCTGCTGCTGCTGCTGTGGTCTTCTCGCCTTCAGGGCTGATATATACTTTTTCATCTCCTCCCAGTCTATGCCACCCTGCTCGTTGAGATCATGAATATAATCTCTGAACTGGAAGCAGGTGTCGATGGTATGCCCAGGTTGCCTATGGAAGTAGCAATACCTGGACGTGTCGGCATTTTGAGGCAAGACGACCTTTTCCCTTGGCAAAACTAAGGCATTATCTGCCATTAGAGCGCTGAAGATATCTGCCAAGGATTCTGGGAGGGCCGGGTATTCTGCCCTTTTAGGGCCTGGAGGTCTTCTCTGCTGATTATAGTCAGCAGGAGGAGGGACATTATGGTATGCCGACGGTGCGCGCGGCTGATATTGCTGCTGTTGCTGATATTGCTGTTGTTGGGGCTGCTGGTACTGTTGTTGCTGTTGCGGCGGCTGTTGTAGCTGTTGCTGTTGCTGGTTCTAGTTCGGCTGCTGGGGCCGCTGATATTGTTGCTGATAATGGGGGTTCTGCTGCTGCCTGTACCCCTGCTGGTTTGGCTGCGGTGGCCTCTGGTACTGCTGCTGGTTCCTCACGACCTGTGCTGGGAGAGTTTGGCACTGCAGGCTTCCGGGGTGGAGGTCTGCTAGGTCTGTGAGGATCAAAGATGCTAGAGAACGTAGCGTCCTTGATGGCATTTTGGCAGTACTGTGCTCTTTCATAGAGCTCTGCCATGTTGGTCAGATTGTTCAAGGAGAGGACTAGCTTGAACTGGGGCGTGGCGTTGGAAATTAACATCTTCACTTGCTTAGATTCGGACAAGTGATCCTTCACCTTTTCGGCCAGGCCCCGCCACCTGTCAGCAAAACTGACAAACTCCTCATCAGGTTTCATCTTTTCTGCAATGAGGTCAGTGATGGACAAGGAGGGTGCAACTCTATCCTGGTATCGTTGGATAAATTTACGAGAGACGATACCGTAGTCCTCTACCTCGGAGGGTTCCAAGGAAAAGAACCACTCGAGGGCTGGTCCCTCTAGAGATCTCGTGAACAAAAAGGCCAACGACCTCTTGTCATTCTGCCAGAAAGACGATTCGTACATAAACTCCTTCAAATGCGTGAAGGGGTTACCAGTACCGTTGTACTTCCGGTACACTGGCATTTCATAGGGTGGTAGGTGGAATACCGGCAGGCTCGGCAAATTGATCTCTGGCGCAGCTTTAACCCCCATCATCTTCTGGAGGTTGTTGAATTGCTCATCCATGCGCTCCATCTTGGCCAGCAACGCTTGCGTGGTCAGATCTGCCTGGGGAGGAGGAGGAGGTGGAGGTACTTGATAGGCCTGCTGCCTAGAGTACGTTGGACAGGGGGGACAATAAAGAGGAGGTCCGGCAGAGCTTCCGCCATGCCTGAGGGCATTTTGATAAACAGGTGTTTGCAGTCTAGCCGGTTGCCTAGAGGATGAAAGTTGCGGCCCAGCTGGCCGAGAAGTGACATGAAGGCCTTCCATGGCCTGATGGATGTAAGGAGGAGGAAGAGGAGGTTGTTGAGTAACAACAGGGGGAGCCACAGGGTTCGGCTCAGCAGGCTGCACGGGTGCCTTCCCCTTCAGAATAGACTGGATCACCTCGAACTGCTGAGGGTCCAGTCGGGAGGCAAGAACTCCCAAAGCGTTGACGAGATCCGAAGGATTAGAGGATGAGGGATCATTCTGATTCATGTCCCCCTCAAGATCGGGATTAGGAATCGCATATTCATGCGGGGGAAGATCAGGATATCGATCATGGGGATGGAAGAGAGGGGTCCGGACGTTCCCATCATGTCGAAGCGGAACGGGGACGGAATTACGGGAGGCATCAGCATCTCTCCCGCTCTCATAGTTGTAATCAGAATCCCGAGGGGCATTAGCATCTCCCTCGTAATTGACCATGGCGTCTGGAGCCACACTCAAGTCCCTGCCTGATCGCAGCAGCATGATGTTAGATTCCCTTTTTTCAAAGATTTGACAAACAAGTTGCACAGAGATTAATCAATCAAGTGGATGCTTAACGTGATTTTAAGGTTCCTTGTCGAGTTATTTGAATTGGATTAAACCACAAATTCGCTCAGGGAAAGGATCCTAGTTTCAGTTCAATTTCCACCGTTATTCTCTATGGCTTTCTCTCACAACGCTTTTGGAATCTAGTCGGGACTTCAATTGGTAGAACTAGCCCGATGATCAAGGAGGAATACCTTGATTTTGGGGACTTACGGAGGCCTTAACGTCAACTTCTCTAGTCTGATCAAGGGACCAACCCAATCAGAGAGAGTTGCTGACGTCAAGTAGTGTGTTCCTAAGAAAAGGAGGGTATTCGCCTCAATGCGTATGTCCTACGGCCTGGATGGCCTCTAATGCTTAATAATAATGGGTAGCTAGCACTCAAGCCACAAAAATCTGAGAACTGAAAAATAACTAAGAAACTGTCTGAATCGCGTCGATGGTAGTAGACGCTATTCAAAACAAAAGCTTAATTTTTTCGCAGAAACAGATGCAGACAACAGAGAAAATATGAAGACTGAAAGGCGTCTGGGTGTGTTGACGCGGTTTGAAACGCGTCAGTGCTCCTAGACGCTTTTCAGTTCGCAGAAAAAGTTTTGCAAGAGGATTTTCTGGGTTGAATCCTCCTCAAACAGGTTAAAAAGCAGTAAATAATCGACTCATGCAGATTTTTTTAGTTACAGATTTTAACAGGATGATTTACTAACTAAACAACTAGAAAATCAATCAATCACACATCATTTTTATCACAAAAATAACTTTTTAAACTAATCAAGGGGAGGGCAAGTTCTTGTCACTGGGGTGTGCACGTGTTGCACGAGGAAAATTAACTAAACTAAAACACTCACCAATTGGTGAGGACGTGTCGAGAGACACAAATGGTGCACCGTGGGTGCCCGATTGATGATAGCAAGAACAAAAAACTAAAAGATGGCGAGACCAAGTCCCACCGTGATCGCCAAAAAAGCTGTGAGTGCTTTAAAATGCTCGTGTGATTATCATGAAAAATCTAGGTTGTTTAGTGCAAAATAAACCTATTAAAAAAAACAGAAACTAAGTGCAGTGATCGCCAGAAACTTTTGACTAAAAAGTTCCAAAAGAGGGTATGGATCGCCTACCTGTTTGAACGCGGAAGATATTGAGTCCTTGATTCTCCTCCTTCAGCCGGCTGAAGAAAGAGAGCCCTTCTCGTTCTTTGTTCTTGCTGTTGAATTTGAGGTTGAGGACTTGAGGATCGTCCAAGAATTCTTTTGACTTTGATTGTTTTCCCCTTTGATTCTCTTGTTGAGTGCAGCACAATAGAAAGAAAAGAGATGAAGAAACAATGATGAGAACTTTAAATAACAGCAGTATCTATTCTAATCATGATTTTAAACATGTAATTAAACAGCAAACTTACTTGTTTAATGGCTTTTGAAACCCCTTAATCAAATAGGTTTTGAAAAGAATGAATGTGGTGTGTGTGTTGCATGGAGTGAATGATGAAGAATGTAGAACTAAGTGAAATGAAAATGCAGAAATAAAAGACTTATGCCCAATGGTTGAATTCTTGAATGGATGAAGAATCTTGAAAGGACGCCGACTTCTGGAAATGGCAGCGCTTCGGCGTTCCGACGTTGTTGCTTTGATCTTCAACTCGCTATCGCTCAATCAAATCAAGATTACGCTTAACTTTTTTTATGGCGTTCAACATGTAAGGTATTTATAGACCTCTTCTGCGTTCGCGGATTAACATATAAAAACTTCGGATTTATCTATCTTAACCGACAGATAAATACTGATTAATTCATCTTTATCTGTAATTATCTAAAATGCGTCCACCATGGCTGACGCCTTTCAGATTAATTAAGATAAGGATAAATATCCGGGAAAACTTATTTGTATCTTTATTAGCTAAAACGCGTCTACATGTGCAGACGTCTTTTACACTAATTAAGATAAGGATAAACATCTGGAAGAGAAGTAGAAATAGCCTAGGATACCTAAAACGCGTCAGGACTAACAGACGCCTTTTAGCTAATTAATCAACTGATTTAAATTCAAATTTAAACGTTAAAATAGGAATAAACTCTAAATCGCGTCCACACAAGTTGACGTCTTTTAGAATTCTGCATATTTTAACTGAAATTTGAGATAAAATCAATTCAATTGATTGACTTAAACATGTCTATTCGACCCGACACTTAAAAAGATCAATAAAAATTAACCAATGGTTAAATATCAGACCATTCTGAGGCATTATTATATGATATGAAATTTACTCGAAATGACGTCAAAATTAGCGTGTCTACAAGTAGGTCGAAGCTTCACCAATGCTGTGCGCCACTTGTCATCGCGTGCATCCCTGTATGACCACGTCCCCGAGCAGAGCCAATCTTGTAGCTCGGTGTAGGAAGTACTAGATCCCCTCTCCTTGTTAGTACTGTTTGCTTAGTATCCTACTCAATTGTACGTGCCGTGAGTGAGAGCATCTTATTCAATTTTCCACATCTATACTTGTGCGATTACTGCTGGGAGAGAGAGTGGACAAGGAAAACCTAAGCTCTGCGAGCATGAAGAACTGCCCCATTGGTTTGGACTTCCCTTTCAGAAGGTAGTTCCACAACTACCTAGTCCCTCTCGGTCCTCTAAGTGGGCCATAATCACGGGCTTGAGAGCCTTCTGATCATCGTAGATCCTCTAAGAGGATTATTGATCATGAGTGTGAATCTTCCAAATCCACGAGGTAGTCGAGTGCTAGGTTAATAGCTTGTTGTCCCGTCATCCTAGGGTGTCACCTTATTTGCGTTCCACATCAGCAACAATGTACAGGGAATTCAAGAAGAAGGGATCATGTAAGGAGATATATGCGCATCCAGGAACATCAAAATCATCTATTTTCTTGCTTATCTTATACTAGTGAAAAAATAATTTGAAAATATTGTTTTATTTATGTAAAAATAGCTATGAATGTGGAATTCGTCATCACTTGCCTCACAATCATGCTCAAACTCAAACAGGGCCGCCTAGGTAAGACGAATGATCTCCCTCACGCATGGCAGCACTGTTGCACCGTCACCTAGCGCCGCACACATGAATAACACAAACATATGCCACCTTTCTCATCGGGGACCGTGTCCAATCTCTCCCTTGGGGTCTGTGTAGCGTTTAGAACACACTAAACTTCTCTCTCACATACAGGAATCCTTAAATAGCCTCTAAATCTAAGTTTGAATGAAAATAAACTCCTTGGAGGAGAGAACTTTGTAGCTCACGTAGGACTCAGATACTAAATTGCGTTAGCTCGACATGACACATTTCAACTGTTGGGATCGCTGTGTCGGGATCCGATCCTAAAACACAGCGGAATAAAATTTTCGGGACCGGATCTGTCCCGTTTCGGTCGTTAAAACTAAAACCGATGTAGATCGATTTACCTTGCGCGGATTCGAATCCGCGTCCATTTTCCGGTTCCGTCGGAGCGATGCCGCAAGTCGCGCAGATGCCCGACCTCTAGCGGTATCCATGCGGTTCTCCTCGCGATGGATCGTCCTCGCTTCCTCGCTCGCTGCGGCGCTCGAAGATCTCGTCTGACTGCGCGTAATCCGCCGCGACATGCGGATTCAGAATCCCCGTCAAACGGGAGGTGGAGCAGTTGGGAACCGCACGCCCAGAGGAGAGAGAAAGTGGGGAAGAACAAATGACGGCTAGGTCAGGGTTGCTGGCCCCGGACGTAGAATCCGTTCTTTTATAAGAAGTCAGTTTGCGGTTTTTCATAAAAACCCAGACTTATCCGAAATCCTGTCGGATTATCCATCGACTTGAAAACCATTTGCGTGTAACCTCTAGGCCCAAATACCAGTCCAGTTAATAGCCCATTAAGTCCAGTAACCCTTTACTGACCCACTGAATTAATTAATATCCTTATATTCAATTAATCAGCCGAATGTAATGTCCCACAATAAATTCGGATGGACTGTCGATCACGTTGGATGCCAAGCAACATCGCGTGATCCTGGATGGCACTGGGGTTATCGCAACCCTCTATTGGAACCTTTCTGTCATCGGTTAGCGCGCGGATATAATCCTTCATCCGTACAATGTTCCCGAATCGACCTAGGGCATGGTTTACTGTTAAACCCTATTTGGTCGATTCACTTGAATCAGATGCCGCTAATCTGAATCCGATAACTCATTATCGATTACAGAGTCCGCCCTGGCCAGGGACTTTAAGCGCATCATTCCCGGAACATTCTCTCTCAAACAACCGAGAGTGGATGATCCCGTATTGAACACACAATTACCTTCGAAGGCATTTCCCTGAACCCGATCGCTTGACTTATTGATAACCCATGGTTAGGGATTCGTTCGTCAAGGTCAAAGCTCAGAAACCTACCAACAAGATATCTTTGGAGTCTCAGGTCCAAGGATCATCCACGCAACCGTGACAATTGAATCGAGCTGGTTAATAGTGAGGTGATTACCATCCAGCGATTCATAGTCGGATCAGTTCAGTGAACTCATTCACCAATGAGCACCTATAGGTTCAGCATAGTGTCTCCACACAAGTGACTTATGGGATCAGTCACCCTCATCATATGAGCTGAAGTAACCTATACTAGTCTATCCGGATGTTTGATGTCCTATCTCAAACATCATATGACTAGGAACAATTAAGAATATGTGTTTATAAGTCTTCGGTCATGTAATTATGATCTCATCATAATCCGAAGACTATTGCACATGTTCATGGACTTCATCGTGATACGATAAACACAGATCGAATTAATTACACACAATAAATTATTGCCATTTATTAATAATCTGAATATGTACACAGTATCGGATTTGCTTTGAGACCATCTAATACTAACAATCTCCCACTTGGACTAAAGCCAATCACTTTTATACAGAATACCCATATTCTCTAAGTGACGCTCAAAAACATTTTGAGACAAAGGCTTTGTAAGTGGATCTGCTATGTTGTCGGCTGAGGGAATTCTTTCCACCACGACATCTCCTCGAGCTATAATCTCTCTGATCAGATGAAAGCGCCGCAGAATGTGCTTGGACTTCTGATGAGACCTCGGCTCTTTCGCTTGAGCAATCGCCCCATTGTTGTCACACAACATTGGGACAGGACCAGATATGCTTTCCACCACACCAAGATCGCCGATGAATTTCTTTATCTATACAGCTTCCTTGGCGGCTTCAATAGCAGCAATATACTCGGCTTCCGTTGTCGAATCAGCAGTGGTTTCCTGCTTGGAACTTTTCCAGCTCACTGCTCCCCCGTTAAGTGTGAAAATAAAACCTGATGTTGACTTGCTGTCGTCAGGATAAGACTGAAAACTCGAGTCAGTATATCCTTGCAGCTTTAAGTCTCCTCCTCCATAGACTAGAAATAGATCCTTAGTCCTTCTCAAGTACTTAAGGATGCATTTCACAGCCTTCCAGTGTTCATCACCTGGATCTGCCTGATGTCTGCTCGTAACACTTAGAGCATATGCTACATCAGGTCTGGTAGATAGTATGGCATACATGATGGACCCTATGGCAGAAGCATAGGGGACTTTATCCATCACTGCCCTCTCTTCAGGTGTCTTGGGAGATTGACCTTTAGAGAGTGAAATTCCATGTCTCATCGGTATGAGACCTCTCTTGGAATTTTTCCTGCCAAACCTTTTGACAATGGTTTCTATGTACATGGATTGGGTTAAAGCTAGCATCTTCTTTGATCTATCTCTATAGATCCATATTCCCAATACGTAAGATGCTTCTTCCAAATCCTTCATAGAGAAGTTCTTTGACAGCCATATCTTTACTGATGACATCATTCCTACATCATTCCCAATGAGTAGGATGTCGTCAACGTAAAGAACTAGAAATGTGATTGCGCTCCCACTGTTCTTCTTGTATACACATGGCTCATCTTCATTCTTAATGAAGCCATAAGATTTGATTGCCTCATCAAATCTTATGTTCCAGCTTCGGGATGCTTGCTTCAGTCCATAAATGGACCTCTGCAACTTGCATACCATGTCTGGAGATTCTTTGGATGTGAATCCTTCTGGTTGTATCATATACACCTCCTCCTCAAGGTTTCCATTGAGGAAGGCAGTCTTCACATCCATCTGCCAGATTTCATAATCATGGTAGGCAGCAATGGCGAGAAGAATTCTGATGGACTTAATCATAGCAACGGGTGAAAAGGTTTCGTCATAGTCAACACCTTGTCTTTGACGATAGCCTTTTGCCACTAATCTTGCCTTATAAGTCTCAATACGTCCATCTGCACCGATCTTTCTTTTAAAGATCAATTTGCAGCCGATAGGTACTATACCATCGGGTAAATCCACCAAGTTCCAAACTTGGTTGATGTACATGGACTGTATTTCAAAATTCATGGCTTCCCGCTATTTCCCGGCCTCTGGTCTTTCAATGGCCTCCTGGTAAGTCTTGGGATCATCATCCTCATTATAGAATATCCTTGAACCATCCAAATTAATATGTCCCACATATCTTTCTGGTGGTTTAGGTACTCTTTCAGACCTACGAGGTTCCTGTGTATCATTTTGAACAAGTTCAGAAACTGATGGTTCATCTGATGAACCATTGCCAGTTTGTGGGTCTGGAACTTCTTCCAGAATTACTTTACTCCCACTGTCCTTCTGGAGAATATAATCTTCTTCCAGAAAGACAGCTCTCCTGGCCACAAACACCTTTTGTTTGCCAAGCTGATAAAAGTAATATCCATAAGTTTCCTTTGGATATCCCACAAATCTGCATTTGTCAGTTCTGGATTCCAGCTTATCTGCGTCATGTCTTTTAACATGAGCAGGACATCCCCAGACTTTAACATGTTTAAGGTCTGGTTTCCTTCCATTCCATATCTCATATGGAGTGTTCTCAACAGATTTGCTGGGTACCTTGTTCAGGATATACATAGCCGAGCTAAGTGCATATCCCCATAAGGACACTGGTAATTTGGACATGCTCATCATGGATCGCACCATTTCCATTAATGTGCGATTTCTCCTTTCTGATACACCATTCATCTGAGGTGTATAAGGAGGTGTAAGCTGAGAAAGGATACCATTATCCTTTAAGTATTTAATGAACTCAGTACTCAAGTATTCACCACCCCGATCAGATCGGATGGTTTTTATACTCTTTCCTGTTTGTTTTTCTACTTCATTCTTAAATTCTCTGAATTTCTCAAAGGCTTCAGATTTATACTTCAATAAGTATACATATCCAAACCTTGAGTAATCATCAGTGAATGTAATGAA
This sequence comes from Zantedeschia hybrid cultivar, assembly GCA_030544215.1. Taxonomy (NCBI): domain Eukaryota; kingdom Viridiplantae; phylum Streptophyta; class Magnoliopsida; order Alismatales; family Araceae; genus Zantedeschia; species Zantedeschia hybrid cultivar. The sequence continues at coordinate 42,850,268 of JARZZO010000015.1, forward strand.
GTATGAGAAACCACCAATGGCTTGGGTTGACATAGGACCACATACATCTGAATGTATGAGTTCTAATATGCCTTTGGCTCGTTCTTCAATTCCACTAAATGGAGACTTAGCCATTTTACCCATTAAACATGACTCACAGGTTGCATATGATTCATAATCAAATGGATCCAAATATCCATCTTTATGCAACCTTTGGAGTCTGTTTTCATCAATGTGTCCAAGCCTACAATGCCACAAGTAGGCTTTGTTCATTTCATACTTATTTCTTTTAATCGAAGAACCGATATGTAAATTATCATGAGACACATTCAATAGATACAATCCATTGGAAAAAATAGCAGAAGCTATTAATTTATTTCTGAAATAAATTGAAAAACTATTGTTCCCAAAATTTAAATTGTATCCAATTCTATCTAAACATGAAATAGAAATGATGTTCCTTATTATGCTAGGTACATAATAACAATCATCTAATAAAAATGTGTCTCCGGATGGTAGCTTGAGCTTCACTGTCCCCACAGCGATCGCTGCAACTCTTGCGCCGTTACCTAGCCTCAGCTCCACCTCGCCGGTCCTCAGCTTACGTCTTCTTGTCAGTGCCTGCACAGAATTGCAAATATGAGATACACATCCAGTATCTAATACCCATGATGTACAATCTCTTATTGACAAGTTTACATCTATCATATAGATACCTGAAGTGTCCTGCTGCTTCACAGTTCCTTGAGCCTTGTCCTTGAGGTATTCCTTGCAATTCCTCTTCCAATGCCCTTTCTGGTGACAGTAGAAGCAATCACCTTTCTCAGCACTTTTACCCTTGTCTTTCTTGACAACCTTTGCCTTTCTCTGAACCTTGTTCTTATTCTTTCGAAAAGCTTAGACTGCAAGTCTTTTTCTGTTGGTCTTACCAACCATTAGGACTTGGGGTTTATCCTTCACAAGGTTCCCCTCAGTAGTCTTTAACATGTTCAACAATTCAGCTAAGGTGGCCTGGATCTTGTTCATGTTGAAATTGACGATGAACTGAGCATATGAAGGTGGAAGTGAAGACAACACAAGGTATGCGTGCATCTCCTTGGGAAGTGTAACCCCAAGAGCATCCAGCCTCTCCACCCACTCAATCATCTTCAGCACATGATTCTGTACTGAAGTTCCCTCTGCCATCTGAGCTTTGAACAGATTCTTCGATATCTCATATCGTTCGATTATGCTCTGCTCACCAAAGAGCTCCTTCAAATGGAGCATGATGGATCTAGCATCCATCTCTTCATGTTGCCTCTGCAACTCATTGCTCATAGAGACTAACATGTAGCATTGGGCCATGGTGGAATCCTCCTTCCATTTTTCATATGCTATCATTTCCTCCTCTGGAGCATCTAATGCTGGTTCAGCAGGAGGTTCAGTATCCAAGACGTAGGCAATCTGCTCAGACCTGAGGACTATCTTCAGGTTTTTGAGCCAGTCTGAGTAATTGGTGCCTGTCAAACGGTTGGCATCAAGTATGCCTCTCAACGGGTTATGGTGCGACATTCTCGCCTACAGGAGATAATCAATCGATAATTAGCAGATATTCAGATTAACTAAAACAAGATATGGTCTTTTATTATCTAGTTTTACTCCCACTAATTTTCGACGGACTGTATAACCTTCAGATATACAGAATGGGAGACGCCTACTGTCTCCTAGTGGGGATCAGAATCTCCAAGCATCACAGTATGACCTCGGGTAAACACATAGTATCCTACTGCTATCTCAGAGCAATTATCTCATGATAATTGCAACTCCTTGCAATATCCGATCGTACTTCGGCTCCCAAGTTTAATGGTCCCGGGTAAACACAGTAGACCATTATCCCCGGTCTAAGCTTTACCATCAATACGTGACAGAGTAAAGTAGAAACATAGTTCCCGGGTAAACACGTGGATGACTATATCGTTCCTCTACTCTTATCGAAAGACATCTTATGCCATGATCAACAGTCCTCTCATCAGTTAATGGCAGACCTCGGGTAAACACATAGTATCTGCCACCACCGAATTAAGTTCTATCAATCATATTGATGGAGAGCCACGCGGTACATTCTCAATGACTCGCGCTACGGCTTAGAGTTTGTAACGAAGGTTTTACTTATTTAATTTGGTCTCATCCTAGGTGATAGTATTAAATATATCGAATATATTTATTAATACTAATAACCTAGCAAATATAAAGCACACGCATCACATACATGTCATTAGTGTGGTCATGGACGGCACTGCGGTTTGACTTGAGCCAGACAATCAAACGCACACACATACACAATATAACAACTTATATCATGAGTCTGCAAACCCATGGATTCAATGAACTCTTTCATTTTCATCTGGTCAGCAGTTGTGGATCATCCTCGCTCCGCGTGCATCCGCCTCGATCAAATTACATCGTAATTCCCAATTACATGATAATTCAGAAGAGGAAGCCTTATGGCGATTACATCGAGGAGGAAGGTAGAAGTACAATAGAATATGAGAGGGAGAGGTTCGCAGACCTCAATTTATTAATCGACAATAAACTACACAATCACATTCCACATCCACAATTAATGCTCGTCCATGACCACCATGTGTTTTATTAAAAAAACCACACATGTATTGCGCATCAAATGGCTAAATAAAATTTTCGAAAATAACTTATAATTTTGGTTTCATAAAACCAGGGACCAATCAAAAATTGGATTTAGGATTTTCGAAAACTTTAGTATTTATTTCAAGCATGCTAATTAAAATCCAATTTAAACAAGCAAATCAATAACACATCAAAAATGCATTAAAATCTAAAATTAATGACTTCAGAAATATTCCATGCTCAATTTGAACAATTCAAATATTTATGGGGTTAATCTAACAATTAGATTGCATAAGGTTTAATCTAACATTTAGAATTAATTCAATTAACAACCTTTTGTTAATTAATTAACATAATAAACCTTAATAAGGGCCCAATCAAAAATTGAATTTAACTAAAACAGTAAAATCATATTTTACAGATAATTATTAAACCAATTTTATAATTAAAATATTTAAAAATATATATATAAACAAACCGGGCCCCTGGGCTCAGCCCTGCTGAGCCCCTGGCTCGAGCCAGGGCCGAGCCAGCGCTCAGCCAAGGGCCCGGACCCAAGCCCGCAGGCCTGGTCCGGCCCCTGGCCGGCCCTGGCTCGGACCCTTGGCCCGGGCCAGGGTCCAGCCGGGCCGACCCGGTCGGCGGCTAGGGAAACCCTAGCCGCCGGGCCGGGTAGCCCGAGGGTTCCCTGCTGCGCAGGGAACCCGACGGCGCCGTGCCCTTTTGGGCTTCCTCTCCGGCGCCGGTCCCGGCGGCGACCGGGGACCGGACCTCGTCGCCGACGAAGCCCGTACCACCGGCGAGCTCCGGCGACCGGTGGTCGCCACGGAGGTGCCCCGGAAAGGGGTTTATTCGCCCCCCCTTTTCCTCCAAAAAATCTGTTTTTGCAGGTTTCTCAAACCCGTGGGGAGGAAGAAGAAGGTCCATGGCCGCTCTTTCACGGCTTCCCATGCCACGAACAACTCGACCAGGGTCATTGGGCATGATTTACAGCGATTAGAACCCCTTAAAATCCATCTCTATGGATCCGTCCACATCAAAAACACCCCGTTCTTCGTCCAACAAAGAACACGACGAAAACCCCCCAAAAATAAATTTTTCTTCAGATTTAAATCACGATCTCATCGCAGTAATCATCTAATGATTATAAATCTTTCAAGAACATAAATTTAAGCATGGAATAAATTCAAAAACCATAAATGTTAGAGACCGAAACGGCGAAAACACAGTGGAACCTGGCTCTGATACCACTGTTGGGATCGCTGTGTCGGGATCCGATCCTAAAACGCAGCGGAATAAAATTTTCGGGACCGGATCTGTCCCGTTTCGGTCGTTAAAACTAAAACCGATGTAGATCGATTTACCTTGCGCGGATTCGAATCCGCGTCCATTTTCCGGTTCCGTCGGAGCGATGCCGCAAGTCGCGCAGATGCCCGACCTCTAGCGGTATCCACGCGGTTCTCCTCGCGATGGATCGTCCTCGCTTCCTCGCTCGCTGCAGCGCTCGAAGATCCCGTCTGACTGCGCGTAATCCGCCGCGACATGCGGATTCAGAATCCCCGTCGAACGGGAGGTGGAGCAGTTGGGAACCGCACGCCCAGAGGAGAGAGAAAGTGGGGAAGAACGAATGACGGCTAGGTCAGGGTTGCTGGCCCCGGACGTAGAATCCGTTCTTTTATAAGAAGTCAGTTTGCGGTTTTTCATAAAAACCCAGACTTATCCGAAATCCTGTCGGATTATCCATCGACTTGAAAACCATTTGCGTGTAACCTCTAGGCCCAAATACCAGTCCAGTTAATAGCCCATTAAGTCCAGTAACCCTTTACTGACCCACTGAATTAATTAATATCCTTATATTCAATTAATCAGCCGAATGTAATGTCCCACAATAAATTCGGATGGACTGTCGATCACGTTGGATGCCAAGCAACATCGCGTGATCCTGGATGGCACTGGGGTTATCGCAACCCTCTATTGGAACCTTTCTGTCATCGGTTAGCGCGTAGATATAATCCTTCATCCGTACAATGTTCCCGAATCGACCTAGGGCATGGTTTACTGTTAAACCCTATTTGGTCGATTCACTTGAATCAGATGCCGCTAATCTGAATCCAATAACTCATTATCGATTACAGAGTCCGCCCTGGCCAGGGACTTTAAGCGCATCATTCCCGGAACATTCTCTCTCAAACAACCGAGAGCGGATGATCCCGTATTGAACACACAATTACCTTCGAAGGCATTTCCCTGAACCCGATCGCTTGACTTATTGATAACCCATGGTTAGGGATTCGTTCGTCAAGGTCAAAGCTCAGAAACCTACCAACAAGATATCTTTGGAGTCTCAGGTCCAAGGATCATCCACGCAACCGTGACAATTGAATCGAGCTGGTTAATAGTGAGGTGATTACCATCCAGCGATTCATAGTCGGATCAGTTCAGTGAACTCATTCACCAATGAGCACCTATAGGTTCAGCATAGTGTCTCCACACAAGTGACTTATGGGATCAGTCACCCTCATCATATGAGCTGAAGTAACCTATACTAGTCTATCCTGATGTTTAATGTCCTATCTCAAACATCCTATGACTAGGAACAATTAAGAATATGTGTTTATAAGTCTTCGGTCCCGTAATTATGATCTCATCATAATCCGAAGACTATTGCACATGTTCATGGACTTCATCGTGATACGATAAACACAGATCGAATTAATTACACACAATGAATTATTGTCATTTATTAGTAATCTGAATATGTACACAGTATCGGATTGGCTTTGAGACCATCTAATACTAACATCAACAACTACTCGAAATCACGTAACTGACAGGTGATGTGTTTCAGTCCACTCAACCACACTCCTAAGGATCAATTTTAACTTGCTAATTGGCCTACCTTGATTACTAATGGGCTACTACTACTAAGCTACTAATGGGCCAGGTGTTACACCTTCTTCCCCTTAAAGAAAATTTGTCCTCAGATTTAAGCATACAACTATCAAAACAAACACAAGCAATTATAGAATAACACTAGCGACTCACCAAATAAACAGGGAAACTTCCGCCGCATCTCAGAATCCAACTCCTACATGGCCTCTTTTGAAGTGAATTTCCTCCACAACACCTTGACCAAGGGTATATGCTTATTGCTCAACTCCTTCATCTTGGTATCCATAATTTGAATTGGTTGCTCTTCATAACTTAAATTTGGCTAAACCTCCAATGGGATGAACACATAAGAGGGATCAGCAATGTACTTCCTCAGCATAGACACATGGAATACATCATGGACACCATCCAAAGAAGGGGACAATGCCAGCCTATATGCCACTTCTCCAACTCTCTAAAAAATCTCAAAAAGATAGATGTACTTGGAGTTCAGCTTACCCCGCTGCCCAAACTTAACAATCCCTTCGAAGGAGATACCTTTATAAACACACGATCACCAATTTCAAAAGCAAGATCTTTCCTTCTTCGATCAACATAACTCTTTTGCCTTCTCTGAGCTGCCAATAACCTTTGCCTGATCAATTGGATCTTCTCTGAACTAACTTGCACAACCTCTGGGCCAATCAACTGCTGCTCTCCAGACTCCTCCCAACACAAAGGAGACTTGCAAGGCCTACTATACAAAGCCTCCAATAGAGCCATACCAATGGTAGCATGATGATAATTGCACATTTTTGAGTCATACCAATGGTAGCTGCCAAGGATCCACGCGAAGGGCTGCGACGGCTGTAAACACTAGTTTTCTCTCTCTATCTTTTCTCTCTAGTTTTTAAGTTATCTGTGTTACATAACATTTAGAATATGTTTTCTAAAAGTTTTCTTCTGAGAGTCATATTATGTTTTCATGTTCAATGTCTCTATAAACTTTCATGAAGTTATGATTTCATTTTATGGTAGTTTGTTTGGAACAAGTAGCATTTTTTCCATCTTTTTCTTCTACGGCTCTTTCCTTTTCTTCTGTTGACATCACTCAAATTTTGTATTCCTCTGTTATTTACTATTTTAGGGATAGTCTTAGTTCAGCGGATAGTCTAATTATGCTCGTTTAGAGGTGCTACTTTTGTGAGTTTGTAGTAAGTCCGACTAGTTTAATTATTCTCTATCAAATCATCATGCTCCCTCTTCTTTCTTCTCTATTTTTTTTCTCTAAAAATTCAATACTTTCAAATTTAAAATATGAGATCTCCCTGTAGATTCGACCCATGCTCACCACTTGCTTCATGCCATATGCTTATAGTAAATGAGTTTGGTTTAATTTAAATTGACGGTTGCGTGAGTATTTAACGACGCACTTGTGTGATTGATCAATTTTTGGCGCTGTTTCCAGGGAGATTTCTGTATTTTTTATGTTGATTAACTTTGGGTGTTCTTGTATATACATCTAACTTCACCTTTTTCTTTTTCTTTTTCTTTTTTTTTGCATGATATCAATCTTGATTAATATTATCTTTTGATTGTGTGCAGGAAAAATTCAAAAAAAAATCTGAAACAAATCTATAAAAATCAAATGAGAAAAGCGGGTCTCTGGAAAGTCTCAGATTCTTGATATGCCTTGGGGTACGTGCAAAAGTCAGGAAATAATAAATTGTGGAAAATAGCTGAAAAATAAAATAAAATTGGAAACTATTTTAGAAAACTAGAAAATTTTGAAAAAAATCCAGAAAATCATAAAAATAGAGAGTGGCTTCTTGTAAAAATTTTACAATTTTTTGAGGTACGCATCTCTACTTTTGTGTTATTTTATTTAAGCTTCCTTGTTTAACTAATTTGCATGTTTAAGCTTCAAAAAAAAATAAAAATAACCTTTTCTCTTTTGGTTAGATAGGGACATTAAATTAAAAAAAAAATCACTTGAACTCAATAAAAATCTTCATTCTAAGATTATAAATTGTCCATATTTAGGTCATGCATAATTTAGGACGGCATTTGTAGACAGTTTCCTTTTTAGTGAATTTCCATTTTGTTGAAAATTGCGGGGGACAAGGTGAGATCTCTAACCTTCCTTAAACCATGTTCATGCATTTCCATGGTTGCATATAATCCCTTGTTTGAATTGGTTTTGCACATAACTTGAAAATATCTTAAGGGCAAGTCCCATTAACAAAATAAGGTGGGGATTTTATCACCCTTCCTTGGCCCAAAAACAACCATCCATTTCACTCTTTCACTAACCCAAGCCCATTAAAGTTGAGTAGGAATTCAATCTAGGGTTCACAATGAGATTGAGGCCTACCTTGAGCCCATTATCACGTTTGGAGATCCGTGTCTAAGGCTAGAGGTCAAATGGCAAATGCCTAAGTGGGTTAGTGGTTCTCTAATTAGGTCCCTACGAAAGTAGGGGGAGCCTCCTACCACCCCACCTCTTACCTGGCTGATTGATAATTGTGCGGGTGGACTTAAATTAAACCTAGATTAATTTGTGAGAAACACATCATTTAGGTTAGTTTAACCATAGTTGTCTTAGGAATAATTGTGTGCTAACTTGTTTGCAAAAAAAAAAAAAAAAGATTTTCAACATGGAGTGGACTAAAATGAACCAATTTCTTGGTTCATGTTTTAATACCATCACACATTTCCCTCCACTACCCCATATGGATCTGGCTCACAGATTAGATAAGCTAGACAACTTGACCCACAAGATTGATCAATTTCTAGTTTTGGGCCCAGAACCTTCCTCATCTCTCACACAATCTTATACCTATCAGGAGAGATGCCCTATTTGTGCCCACCAGGACCATTATGATAGCCCACCTGCTCTCCAATTACCACCTTGTCAGGCTCAAATTATTCAGGAATCTCCTACACCCAATTACAACCCAGTTCTAAACACTTATGATTCGGGGTGGAGAGACCAATCCAATTCCTCTTGGGACTATCACCAAGCCCATGTCCAAAGTCTTCCTGTCCAAAACTTCTCAGATTGGACCCAATTTCAAGTCTACTCTAGTGGTTTGGCCCACAATCAAGGACACTCTGATTATCCATTGTCCATAAGCTCTTCTCAACCTTACCTCCAATCAGATTATTGCACATATTCTTCTTCTTCACAGTCTGATTATCAGCCCAGTTATCCACATCCTCATGAAGATCAATTTATGTAACTTGAACAAATGGTCTTGGCCCAACCACAAACTATTTGTAGAATGCAGGCCTTAGTAGACTGCTTAACTAAAGCTAATTTGAGGATGGATTTAGATCCAGTGCTTAGCAAGTCCATTGAAAATCTGAAATCTTTTTCACCCGATTTCGACCAACATTTCAATTCTCAAATTCAACATGATATCTCTCAACCCGAAAATGATCACATCGTGCCTGATCTTGAAATTAGAGAGAGTCTTAAGGAATCACATCAGGAGAAAATAGAAAATGCTAGCACTAATCAAATCAGAAATATGGAGAACCCTGAGGCTGACCAACAAGATATATCAATAACCACATTTGTCAGTCTAGAGGAGAGCGTAAATGATGAAAAGAAGAGAAAATGAGTGATCTTTTCGATATTCATCTGGACTTTGAACACTTTGTATTTCTCACAGAGGAATTAAATACACATGCTGGTCTAGATCTTGAATATTTCTTCTTCCCAATGGATTAGAAAGTGGATAATCTTGAGGAATTGTATCAAGAGAAAATTGAAGCCATAGACTTGGCTAATCATCAAGCAGAGCCTATTGAGGGTCAGTTGGGGGGAGATGAAGGAGACGAGAAGGATTATAGTGAGAGCTCAGATATCCACCTACCCATGATCTGTTTCTCGAGTGCCAAAGAATCGAGGCCCATTGGCCACCAGAAGTTGGACCGAGTAAAAGAGATAATAGAATTATTAGGCCTAGTCCACATCAACAATTCTTCTCTCAAAGAAACCCAATGGGTTTCAACACTCAATTCTTGGAACATCAAAAACATCATTCTTTACTGGATTTTATTGAAACTTGGGACCAAACTGAACATGTTCTCAGTCTCTATCTTCGAGAAATTTGGACTCTACGAATTAAAGCCCACGTCGGTTGCTCTACAGTCAATTGATCAATTCATTAAGCAGCCACGTGGCATAATCCAAGATACTCTAATTCAAGTGGATAGGAGCCATATGTTTGTTGACTTCCTCACCCTTGACACTAAATCACCCCCAATGTTGAATCAATACTCTATCATCCTTGAAATTTCTGATCTTTTTCTAAGGGATCAAATCCTTCAGTCCAATCAAGGAAACGAAGCGGGGTACGTGGTTGACATGGCCTATGAATCAAGTAGAACCAATATCCCATTAACCATGTTGAAAAATTCTTTTCTCTGGAAGCTCAATGATAACCCTCTGACTCATCAGCTACATGTAATGCTGAGTGCGCTCCAACCAACAAACTTCAAAATGCATGCACTGAAATTTGTGCTAGTAGGCATTGGATAGTGTGCACATTGCGTCTGGTTGAAGACGTTAAACTTAGTGCTTATTGGGAGGCAACTAGACGTTGTTAGGTTAATTTAATAAGTCATTGTTTTTAATTTTCTTTATAGGTTTAATAATTCAGGTAGCAGTTGTCTTGGGCGTAAAGTGGATGAAAAATTGTTGACACCCCAGGTTGTAACTCTCCTTCCCTGACTCCTTTTGACTGTAACTCCTTCATATTTTTTATGCCATTGAGGACAATGTCATTTAAGTTGGGGGGAGCAACTATTTTGTGCATGATTGTTAAATTTTTTGAAGAAAGCTTATGTTTTTCATAGATAAAAAAGCTTAAATTTTTTCAAAAATTCCTTTTCACACCCCACTTAAGCTTTCATAAAATCATGCTTGATTAAGGGATCTCTAAACAAATTAATTTTGTGTTAGTCAGTTAGACAAAGCTTAAGAAGTTCGAAATATTCCCCACTCCATAAGGAGCCACGACATGGATGATTTTCACATACATACGACAACTTAGGGTGAGTGGAAGACCTTGAAAGTATAAAATTGCTGGAATTAACCTACAGAGTAGGACTACCTATTATGTTTTTTCTTTGGGTTGAACAAAAGGACGGTCGGGATTAGTAATAGGGGACCAAACCACTCAACACTTAAGGAGGCGGTCAGCAAAAAGGGACAATTGTAAGCATGTAAATCAAAAGACAAATAGCAAAAATGCTTTGAAAGAACCAAAAGAAGGCAGGTGGCAAAAAGTACGCACCTCCCCTCGGACAAATTAAAGAGAGTGGCAAAAAATACGCAGTCTCAAAGGTAAAGAGCACAATTAAATAAAAAAAAAATTTGCGCTAATTTATAAGTCCCTCATATCAAATTAAAACCAAGTCCTGAACGTGTTGAGTTGGGGCGAGAGTTGAAAAGCGATCCTTACCGTCTGATCAGGAAACTTCTTTTTCTCTTCTCTCCTCTAGATAGTTTTACCCCAAAGGTCAGTAAAGGCGATGATATACGAAAAATGGTAGAAATGAACTTTAAATCATGTCATTTTTTATGCACAATCACCTGTCGGAACCCCAAGTGTAGTGAGGAAAATGAGAACTTTAGCTTAACTAAATGACTATCATATAATTATTTGTGACAGATAACCTTTAAAAGAAGTATGACTTTTTAAAGATCATTGTAGTCCTAAGGTTTCACTATTTGCATTGCTAAGGGACTAGCAATGATTAAGTTGGGGAGAGTGATAATTACACATTTTTTAGCATTAATTGATTAAAATTATATATTATACTTAATATTTTATGTGCAAAACTACATGTGATGATAGATAATTTTGTGCACTTTCTAACGACATCAATTTTGTTAAATTTCGAGTTAAAAATATCGTCATTTCATGTAAAAAACTGAGTGTAGCGCATTTATGGGTTTTCGGCAAAGCCGAGATATATAATAATTTTATTTGAACATAATTGTCATTTTGTTCATCACATAAATCTAATTTTAAATTATTTTGTGTGAACAGGACATAAGAACATGTGGCGTAATTGGTTGTACTAGTTGGTGCCCGTTGGAGTGACCCGAGTTCAAATCTCAGGAATAACGTTTATTTTTGTATACGGGATAAACGTAAGGGTATTTTGAGCAAGAAAATTAATAAGAAGGAAGCCACAAGGAGCAGCCGTCAGCCCTCTTTTACCCTTTCCTTTTCTCTCTCTCCTTCTCTTTTTAAAAGATCTGAACCCTTCTTTATTTTCGATTCTTCTTCTCTCCTCCTTCTTCTTCCTCTCTCTCTGCTACAGTACCTGCGGGTGCTGTAGCAGCTACAGTACCGCAGTACTGTAGCAACCTCCCCCCCCCTCTCTTTGGCCTTCAATCTCTCTCTCTCTAGCTTTCATTCTCTCTCTCTCTGTATCTCTCTCAAACAAGCGGCTGCTAGGGGCTGGAGGTGGACTTGAGGCACTGCAACTGACCACTGGAAGGAGTCTAGGGCTGCCAAGGATCCACGCGAAGGGCTGTGATGGCTGCAAACACTAGTTTTCTCTCTCTATCTTTTCTCTCTCTAGTTTTTAAGTTATCTGTGTTACATAACATTTATAATATTTTTGTAAAAGTTGTCTTCAGAGAGTCATATTATTTTTTTATTTTCAATGTTTCTGTAAAATTTCATGAAGTTATGATTTCATTTGATAGTAATTTATTTGGAACAAGTAGCATTTTCTCTATCTTTTTCTTCTACGGCTCTTTCTTTTTCTTCTGTTGATATCACTCAAATTTTGTATTCCTCTGTTATTTAATATTTTAGGGATAGTTTTAGTTCAGTAGATAGTCTAATTATGCTCGTTTAGAGGTGCTACTTTTGTGAGTTTGTAGTAAGTCCGACTAGTTTAATTGTTCTCTATCAAATCATCACACTCCCTCTTCTTTCATCTCTATTCTTTTCTCTAAAAATTCAATACTTTCAACTTTAAAAAATGAGATCTCCCTGTGGATTCGACCCATGCTCACCACTTGCTTCATGCCATATGCTTAAAGTAAATGAGTTTGGTTTAATTTAAATTGACGGTTGCGCGAGTGTTTAATGACGCACATGTGTGATTGATCACATGATAATTGTTGTTATAGGCAAATTCTACCAATGATAAATTTTGATCCCAATCACCTTTCCAATTTGAATTACAAGCTCTCAACATATCTTCCAATGTCTGAATAGTTCTCTCTGATTGACTGTCAGTTTGGGATCTTGGCCTCTTCTTAAGTGATAGTTTAGAAATATATCGCATATATATTTAATTATACCTAGAAAATAGCAATTGATTCATAATCAAAAGAAAAATATGCATCAACAATACATGTTTATTATGTGGTCATAAACAGTAAGGTGATTAATTTGAGCCATATAATTAATCACTACAACTATATAACAATTACATAATCAAAAGATGCAAATACACAGGCACTGGTGCTGTCGCCTTCCTGGTTGCACTTATGGATCATCTTCATCTCTCCTCAGCCAGCGCGATCAATTACAAACAATAATGAATTTTGAAACAGTTTTCAAATACATATTAATTGTAAGAGAAAGCGTTATGGCCGAGTATAATAATGGAGGGAGATAGAATTACATTAGAATGAGAGAGAGAGGAAAACACGTAGGCCTCATTAATTAACATTTAATTACCTACATCACATTTCATAATAATCTATATAATCACACACCATCACATGATATGAAATTAATTAAGTACATGTCCATGACCATCACAAATTTTAACCATCCACATATGATAAAACACATCACATGAAGACTAAAATTTTAAAAAATAATAATTTTGGTTTTCTCAAAACCTCGATATCAATCAAAATTGGATAATTTGAATTTCAAAAATCTTATTTTTTTATAATGCATTTAAATCTAATTTAAAGGATTAAAACACATCAACATGTGCATACAAATCTAAAATTAAAATTTTAAAATATTCCATGCATAATTTAGAACAATTTTAAATTAATTAATCTAACACTTAGATTAATTTTAAATCACATTAACAATAATTATTAATGTGAAATAATCTAACATTTAGATTGAATTAAAAATTTCTTAATAGTTCTTATAAAAGAATTTATAATTCTAATTTTTAATTACTTAACTTGTTAAGAACTCCTTTATTAAATAATATTTCTCAATAACAATTATTAAGAAATATTAATTGGAATGTTTCTAATTAAAATAATTAGTCTAACAATTAGACTTAATTTAATCTTTTAATATCTTTTAGTAAAAGATCATTTTTAAGTAGATTAGATCTTCAAAAAATTTTAATTAAGAGTTCCTTAAGAAAATTAATTAATTATCTTAATAACTATTATTAAGACTTAATTAATCCTTAATAACTTTTATTCTGGTTTATTCTCTAGAAATAATTAACCCTATTATAACATTTATAAATACTTAATTAATCACTTAATAACCTTTTATTAAGTATTCCTTAATTAAAATTAACTTCATAACAACAATTGTTAAGAAATTATATTCATCTAATCACTCAATTAAAATTAAAATAACAACAATTGTTAATTATATTTAAGATCATAACTTAAAAAAAATAAATTAACAACATTTGCTAATTTAATTTAAGATCACATCTTAATTAACCCCTCTAATCACTTAATTAAAATTAATTTCATAACGACAATTGTTTAGAAATTAAATGAATCAAATTAAGAGTTAACTAAACATTTAATAACCACTTATTAAATGTCCTTTAATTAAAATAATTTAACAACACTTGTTAAATCTAATTAAGATCATATCTTTTAAAATAAACCCCCAACTTTAAGATCACATCTTTATTTTATATCCTTTTTAAGATCATATCTTAAAAACTACCCCCTATTAACTGAAAATTATAAATTTAAGTCTGAAGCATATTTTAAACAATATTTAATTTCAATTTCCAATTAATAGGGGTGGGGTTTTATATTAAAAAGATACTTTTGGGGTAAAATAAGGGCTAATGGGTTTGGGGTTCGAATGGGCTTGTCCCATTTGGGCCTGGGATCGGGCCTGGGCCCGGTTCCACCTGGCCCAGCCAAGACAAGCACCTGGCGTACCCTGGCCGGTCTAGGCCCCCCAGTCGAGCTGGTGCGCAGCAGGCCGGTCCAGGCGCATAGCCCTGGTTCGCCTGCTAGGGTTCTTCCCCCCCTTTCTTTTCTAGTTGTAGCAGATGGGCGGCGCCGGCGCTGGTGCCAGCAGCAAGGGCGATCGGAAAACAACAAGGGGTGGTGGCCCCCCATCGTCCTCAACACCGACGGTCACCGGCTGGCGTGCCCTTTGCCACCGGTTGCCCCAAAAACCTGCGGTTAGCCATTTCCAAACCGTAGCCTTCCCCTTCTTCATTTTCCAACTCTTGAAAAACTAGATTGAAGGGCACTCCACCGCCGGCCGCCGGCCACAACAGGAACCTTTTGGGGACAGAGAGGGATAGTTGGTCGTACCAGTAAGCTTATAAATGGTGATCGATCATCATGAAACCCACTTCGAAACCCATAAGACCGGTTCTTCATCTCCATGAAGAACGTGACGAAAACCTCCCAAAAAATTTCATTTTTAACATATAAAATTAAATTTTAAATTTTAAATTCATCATATGAACAATTTCTATGAGAAAGACGAATCAAATGCATGGAAATTACTTTAAAACATTAATTTTAGCATTTCGAAGAGGATCAGAGTAGAACCCGGCTCTTATGCCACTGTTAGGATTTAGGTGAGTTGCGAAGAACGCAGTGGAAACACACATAAAATCCCGCCCGATGCCCGCAGATATGTTTCGGAACGAAAATTGAAAATCGTAAAATAGGTCTTGATCACATCACCTTGTGCGGATTCGAATATGCGACCGTTTCGGTTCCATCGAGGTGATGCCGCTAGCCGCACAATCGTCCGGCCTCCAACGGTATCCACGTGATCCTTGGTAGTGGTTCATCCTCGATCCCTCGTCCAGATCAGTGCGCTTGCTGAAGAATCCTCGCCGTAACGATGTCCGGATAATCCGGACTGGAATTCTTGACTCTCGGGAAGAGCACGCGGCAGAGACGGGAAGTCTCCCGACGCCTTGAGAGGGGCGCCCAGAGGAGGAGGAGAGAGGGAGGGGGACGGCCAGCCTTGAGAGCTCCTAGAGCGTGCAACTTTTCACAAAAGTCCCCGAGTTAATATAATTCCCACTTAAATACCACCGATTGACTATAGGCCCATTAACCAATTTGATTTTTAGCCCGTTAAGTCCAATAACTATTTATCGACTTATAGTAATTAATTAATATCTAATATTTAATTAATTACTTAACCGAATTAACATTTTATGTAAATTCGGTCGGACTTCCGATCAAGTTAGGTGCCAAGCAACACCGCATGATCCCAGAAGGTAATGGAGTTCAGCAACCCACTCATAGAATTTGTCTGTTCATAGTTACCGCGTGGCTATAATCCTTCACTCGTACAATGCTCTCGAGTTAACCTAGGGTATGGTCAACTGTCAAACCTTAGATGGTCAACTCATCTGAATCAGACTCCGCTGTACAATATCTGGAAACACCTTTTTTGATATTATGTTTACTTTGAACAGAGACTCTTGCGGATCTATTCTAGAACATTTTCTCTCTAGTTATCTGAGAGCGAACGATCCTTTATTGAATACACAATCACCTTCGAAGGTTTTCTACTAGACCCGATCCTTGACTATTAGAAATGTCGTGGATAGGGATTCGTAAGCCAAGGTCAAAGCCCAAAAGTCCACCAACAAGGTGTCTTTGGTGTCTCAAGTCCAAGGCTCAACCACGCCACTGTGACGATGAATCAAGCCGGTGGACAGTTAGGTAAATTACCATTTGGTGATTCATACCGGATCAGTTCAATAAACTCATTCCCAATGAGCACCTACAGGTTCTCCATAGTGTCTCCACACAAGTGACTAACAAGATCAGTCACTCTCATCATATGAGCTGAAATAACTTGTACTAGTCTTACCGGATGTTTGATGTCCTCTTCAAACATCATATGACTAAGAACAATTAAGAATATGTGTTTATAAGTCATCGGTCTCATTATTATAATCTCATCATAATTCGATGACTATTGCACACATTCAAGGACTTCGTTATGCATACTTATAAATACACCAATCTACATAATGAAATAAATGTCAGTTATTAATGAACAAGATTGTAATAGGTGCCTAATGATTAGCTTAGAGGACACCTATATCCATCAAGGACTTGAAGCTTCGAGGTTACACTGACTCGAGTTTCCAGTATTATAAAGATGACAACAAATCGACCTCAGGGTTCATCTTTACCTTGAATGGCAAGACAGTAAGTTGGAAAAGATCTAAACAAGAAATTAGTGCTGATTCAACAACCGAGGTTGAGTACATTGCTACTGCCGAGGCATCTAAAGAAGCAGTCTAGATGAAGAAATTCATCACCGAGCTGGGAGTTGTCCCAAGCATCTTTGATCCTATCCCTATGTTTTGTGACGACAATGGGGCAATTGCGCAAGTAAAGGAGCCGATGTCTCATCAGAAATCAAAGCATATTTTGCGGTGTTATCATTTGATCAGCGAGATTATAGCTAGAGATATAATAGTTGATAGAGTATCATCTAGTGATAACTTTGCAGATCCACTAACTAAGCTATTATCTCAAAATGGTTTTGAGCGTCACCTTGCTAATGGGTATAAAAAATGTAGATGATTGGTTTTAGTACAGGTGGGAGATTGATAAAAATGTATGCCCTACAAGCCAATCACATGAGATGTGATGGTATCATTTCATGTAATTATCTCATTCTTATTAATAATAAATGACAATTCTTCGTTATGTCTTATCATTTCATGTGCGTTTATTGTCTAATATGATGAAGTCCTGCAACACATGCGATGATGACTGAATCATAATGATATTATGATAATGAGATCAATCATCTAGATGCATGTGTTCGAATTGTCCTAGTCATAGGATTTTCAAGATAGGACTTTGAAGATTCGGATAGACCAGTGCATGTGATACTTACTCATATGATGAGGGTGACTGATCTTATAGTCACTAGTATGGTGACACTTAGGTACATGTGCATGTGCTCATTAGTGGAATGAGTTCACTGAACTGATCCGACCTAGAATTCCTGAAGGGTCATCGTATTGGCTGTCAATTGGTGGATTTTGTAGTGACAGTAGTATAGTTGGATCTTAGATCTGAGTCACCAACGATGCCTTACTTGAGTGACATTGAGTATTTGATTACTGACTTAAGAATCTCAAGTTTATGAATCTGTATAGTCAATTATTCAGGCTCGGTGGGATATTTGCGAAGGCAATTGAGTTGACAACATAGAATCATTCAGTCTCAGTATGTCATCAGAGAAAGAATGTCCTATGGAATAGTACTTGAAAATCCCTATCTAGGGTTATATAATTAAATGGAAAAAGAGTTTTCTATTTAATTAATATTGAGTACAAGATTTCATTAGGTTAGGACATATCAGGGTTTGACAGTTAAACCATATCCTGGTCTGACTTGGACATTGCATGGATGATGATCTATAACTATGTGTATCTGTGGTTGAAAGGCTACGATTAGTGGGTTGCATATCCCCGATGTCTTTTGGGATCATAAGGTGTTGCTTGGTGTCGTTCATGATTAGAAAGCTCGAAGAATTCATTATGCGATAATGGATTATCGATTATGTGATAATCAGATTGAAATTGATTATAAGATAATGAATAATGATTAATTAAGTCAAATAAGTTGTTATTGACTTAATAGGCTAAAAACCAAATAGACAGTTGGGCCTAGAGGGTTACACATAAAAGAGTTTTCGCGGATCTGGAAAGGATTTAAGTTTTTATTAATTTTTGAATTTTTGTAAAAGATGTTGAGTCTATAAATAGTTGGTATGGAGGAACCCTAGCCAAGCTTTAGGGTTTTCGACTACGATGAGCTGTCATCCTCCCTCCTCCGTTCTCTCTGTGGAGCAGCCCTCTCTCTCTCCTCTCTCTATTTGTGGTAGAGTTGAGATCCGGATGGAGTTTGCAAAGCATAGAGGAGATCTAGATTGCCGCAGAGACTCGTGTAGATCCGTCTAGAGGCCGAACGCTTGAACAGCTCACGATCCAGAGATCGACCACTTGTTCATCTCCAATTCGACGAGGGATTTTCATCCCTGTGATGGTGAAGATTGATCTTCATGTTTTGTTTATTGCTTTATTGCGATCTAAACACTCGAGCATTGATGCACGTGATTCTTGGGAGGTTAAAATTATTTTTTAATTCTGCTGCACCATCGTTCTTCCCTCCACAGTTCCTAACACTACTTAAATCATTAAATCAGGCATAACATGGATTATCAATCATATAAGCTTAAATCATTAGTATGCATTATATCTCACAGCATAGCATCATTTTCATACTTCATGAACGTGCATCATTTTACCATCTTATCATAGGACATGCATCCAACCACATCATAAAGAGTCAAAGTTCGTCTTATTCATCATCATCACCTAGTGGTAAGCAAAGCCTACTAGATCTTTGGCTGCACAATATGAGGATTGACATATCCCACCGAGGGTCAGTGTACTTGCAAACAATCACACTTCTAGGGTTTTGACTCATTGCCTCAAGCCCTTTCACATCTATCTTAGTCTTCCCCCACAAGGATGCTATTATGGGTTGGACACTTAACCTCCCATGGTGGCATTGGCCATGGCAAATTTCATCTTAAATATTCATGCAAAACATCCCATGAAAGTGCCGTGAACAATAGTTCAATGGCCAAGTAATCAACATGTTGTGCAACAAATTAAACAAGCTTCTATCATGGAGCAATTGAATCGCATCACCTACAGATGACGCAAATCGTGAATCGCATCACCTTTGGCTGACATCTTTCAGGATATTAGAACAATTATCAACAATAAAAATAGAAAAATTTACAAGAAATTCATGGTAGTCTACTAATCTAAAATACATCAAAATCATAGCTTCTAGTAATAACAATGCACAAATCATGGATCCATGCATAACAAATAGATTTCCATAGAAAATACTTATAAAAATGAAGTCCTTAATATCAATCAAACATGGAGAATATCGTAGTGTATCTTAACAAAACAACAAATCCATGATCAATTTAAAATAGGAATAACAAAGGGTCAAAGCCAACAGTTAGTGTGCTGAATTGTGTCACCCCTAGTTGACGCGAATCATGAATCGCTTTGCATGTTCATGATGCATTTCAATGTCCAAAACATGTTTCTTACATAAAGAATTAGGGTTACATAGCAACGTACAGGGGATTCAAGAAGAAGGGATCATGTAAGGGGATGTATGCGCATCCAAGAACATCAAAATCATATATTTTCATGCTTCTATCATAGTAGTGAGGGAAAGCACACTTTTATTTACGTAAAAATAGCTATGAAGGTGGAATTCATTATCACTTGCCTTACAATTCATTATCAGATCCGACCAGGGCCACCTACGTAAGGTGAACGGTCTCCCTCACGCTCAGCAACACTGCTACACTGCCGCCTCAGTGCTGCACACATGAAGAACGCAAAGAACACATCAAGATGCCGCGTCTCTCATCGGGAATCGCCTCCAATCTCTCCCTCGGGATCTCTCTAGGGTTTAGA
The DNA here is from genome assembly GCA_030544215.1 of Zantedeschia hybrid cultivar. NCBI lineage: Eukaryota > Viridiplantae > Streptophyta > Magnoliopsida > Alismatales > Araceae > Zantedeschia > Zantedeschia hybrid cultivar. Next base: position 42,870,479 of record JARZZO010000015.1, read on the forward strand.
ATGCACTAAACTTCTCTATCATGCACCGATCCTTAAATAGCCTCTAAATGGAAGTCCAAATAGAAACAAACTCCTTGGAAGGAAAGAACTCTGCGTAGTCCATGCAGGGCTCGGACACTAAATCTTGTTAGCTTGACATGACGTGTTTTAGCAACTACTCTAAATTGCGTCACTAACAGGTGACACATTTTAGACCACTCAACTAGACCCATAAGGATCAATTCTAACTTGCTAATGGGCCTATCTGGGTTACTAATGGGCTACTACTAAGTGACTAATGGGCTACGAGTTACAAAAGCCTTCCTGAAGTACAACAGAGTTGTGCAGAAGGACCCGAAGTTCACCATTGTGGCAATTAGGTCTGATCATGGAGGAGAGTTTGAGAATGTTGAATTCACAAGGTTCTATAAAGAACAAGGGCGATTTTTCAACTTCGAGGACTCCACATAAAAATAGTATAGTAGAGAGAAAGAACATGATACTCCTTGACATGGGGAGAAATAAACTGTCAAAGTACAACCTTCTAAGATATTTATGGGCAGAAACAATGAACACAGGTTGCTACATCATCAACAGTATTATGATCAGGCCAATCTTGAAGTGGGTAAGAAGCCAAAGATCAACCACCTCAAGGCTTTTGGGTGCAAGTGTTATATCTTCAATAATAGAAAGGACAACCTTGGCAAGCTTAATGCCAAATTTGATGAAAGTTTGTTGTTGGGATATATTTCTAAATCCAATGGTTAAAAATTTTTCAATCAAAGAACTTTAATTGTTGAGCAAATAGTTCACATTTTATTGGATATGTCTAATCCATCTTCCAAAGAAATAGAAGGGTATGTTGATGATGAAGCAGGAGAACTGACAAAGCAGATGGATACAGTCAACATTAAAGAAGACAGGAAGGAAGATCTACTCTTGGAAGATCTACAACAAATTGAACAACAATATGATGATCTGCCCAAAGAGTGGAAATACCATAAGTATCACCCAAAGATAAACATTATTTTGGACACCCAACAGGGAATACAAACTAGGAGTAAGACTATTCCTTGTGATTACCTTGCATTTGTATCTCATATTGAGTTAAAGACAGTTAATGAAGCACTAGAAGATGAATCTTGGATTATAGCAATGGAAGAGGAACTTAACCAGTTGCAGAGAAATCAAGTCTAGTCTCTTATACCTAGACCATTAGATCATCATGTTATTGACACCAAATGGGTATTCAGAAACAAAATGGATGAGTCTAGTTTGATCACTAGAAACAAAGTCAGATTGATAGCTCAAGGCTATTCCCAAGAGAAAGGCATAGAGTATGATAAAACCTATAACCCAATAGCTAGACTTAAAGCGATCTGGATTTTACTTGCATATGTGTCTGTATTTGATTTAAAATTTGTTCAAATAGATGTTAAACATACTTTTTAAATGGTTTCATTAAAGAGGAAGTTTATGTTCAACAATCTCCAAGTTTTGAAGATCATGTTTTTCCAAATCATATTTTTAAATTGTGTAAGGCTCAATATGATCTAAAATAAACTCTCGGAGCTTGGTATGAAAGACTAAGTGCCTTTCTCATTCAACATGATTTCATGGGAGACAAAGTAGATAGTACCTTGTTTATTCAATCTGGTAAGCATGAAATTTTGATTGTTCAAATTTTTGTAGATGATATTAACTTTCGTACTACTAATGAATGTCTCTGCAAGAAGTTTGAAAAATTGATGCATGGAGAATTTGAAATGAGCATGATAGGAGAGTTGAGCTACTTCTTTGGACTACAAAGCAAACAAATAAAGAAAATAACTCATCTATATTAGGCCAAACATACCAAAGATCTGCTAAAGAAGTTTGGCTTTGACAAGACAAAACCACTAACAACTCCTATGAGTACCTCAACAAGTTTGGACAATGATCCACAAGGTAAGAAGGTAAATAAGAAGATCTATAGAAGTATGATTGGCTCCTTAGTCAATCTCACTACTAGCATACCATATATTTTTTTTAGTGTAGACACGTGTGCTAAGTTTCAAGCAGATCCTAAAGAACCCAACTTGATTTGTGTTAAGAGGATCTTTAGATATCTAGTTGATACTTGCAATCTTGGTCTCTGGTATCCAAAAGGATGTAACTTTGATTTGCTTGGTTATTCAGATGCCGACTATGTTGGTTATAAAATAGATAGAAAAAGCATAAGTAGTACCTATCAATTTCTTGCAGATTGCTTGATTTCATGGTCATCTAAGAAGCAGAACTCACTAGTCTTATCTACAACAGAAGCAAAATATGTTGTAGCAGGGAGTTGCTATGCTCAACTGCTATGGATCAAGCATCAACTGGAGGACAATGGACAAGCTTGAGGGGACTCCCAAGTTGTGTGACTACACAAACACCATCAACTTGATAATGAATCCCATTAAGCACTCTAGGACTAAGCGTATTGAGGCCATACATCATTTTAGTAGAGATCATTACTTGTGGTGATATTCAAATTGATTTTGTTGATATATTGCATCAGCTAGCTGATATCGTTACAAAATCCCTTCTTGAAGGTAGATTTACCTCTATTTAAAGAGAATTAGGGATGTGCAATTTGTAATAAGATATCAATTAGTTCACCTCACTTAATAAATGGATAGATCTCGAAAAAGTATAAGTTGAAAGGTCTAAGTTTGATACTTAATCGACTTGCTTCATTAATCACTTAATCACTTTCATAGTCTCTTCAAATGATTAAGTGTTTCTATATCAATTAAGTTAGAGCCTATAATCGATTAGTCTATGTTCAATTTGTTTATTTAATCGATAACCAACAAATCGATTACCTCCTTACTTCAATTTCTATACAACTTATTTACTTGTTTTAATTGATTACCTTGCTTTAATCGATTATTACTTCACAATCAATTACTGATTCTAACCGACCAAAAGGCTTGTTCATCTAATCGATTAAATGATCCACTTCGATTAGTGGTTCACTTAGATTACTCGAGTCCCTTTGATTAAGTGAATAACTTTGATTATCACTCTCACTACGCCTAGACAGTTTAATTGATTAGCTTCTTAAGACTAATCGATTTCATTTTAGTCAGACTTTTTAACTGACCCACTATAAAAGAGAATTCGATCGTCTTCTTTCCTCTACCTGAAATTGGTTTCTCTCTCTTTAGTTTGAAACCCTTTGCGACCAAGGCTCCCATAAAGGACCGATCTTTGATTCTTCTCTTCCTAGTGCAATTTCCTATGAATGGTAAAATCTTTTGAAGTTTCTTAACCACCTCTACCTTTCCCATTAATGATTTTCTTAGATTGATCTCATTCTTTTTGAAATTTACTATTTTCTCTCTTTCCAAAACCTAGTGTGTCCGTCCCAATGGCTGCACCAACAATAGAGGTAGCCGTAGTAGTTGAGACAGAACTAGATTCTCTAGCTTCATCCATGGTTCACTTTGCCTTTGTAGAGGAATATTAAAGATTTACAATAGTAGTGGTTGCACACTGCAATTGCAAGAGGGTGGACTTTGCAGAACTGAACAACAAGGGTCTTGGAAAAGTAGAGAGATATATGATAGAGATGAAATGGAAGTAGATTTGTGAAGGGAACGAGCTGTACTACAAGGATTTGGTGAAGGCTTTCTACATCACAGTAGTGAAGCAGACCACTTGCCACATCTCAGCATGGGTCAAGGGTAACACTGTAGATATCAAGCTTGACCTGCTAGAAAGATTGTTCGGATGCGAGGCCAAAGGCTTTGGGTCTGACAATGGAGAAATAATGGAGGTGAAAGCTTGTGGCATCGTAGGTTCCCATTATGTCTTATTGGTAGTGTAGATATAAATCAGCTATCATTAGACAAGAGGATGGTACATCTGATCCTCTTACATATTCTAGTCTGCAGGGAGTGGACATTCTCTATTGTAACTCAGAGAGATACTGATTTGTCATACTGGGTGCTGCATAGAAAGAACATTAATTTGTTAGTTTACATCATGTGGAATATGATCATACAATAGAACCACTAGAAGCCCAAGAAGCCTGGGACATCTGTATGGCTTCCTTATGGGTATCTACTGACTGTGATCTTCAAACATTATGGCATGGACTTCAGTAATAAAGAAGAGTCTTTCCATCCAGCTATGACATCCAGTAGCCTCAATAGAAACCATTTTACCTACTCTGATGGCAAGTGGTTTAAAGACATTGTGCCTCCAGAAGAGCATGAGGCAAATGCAGTAGAGCCTCAACCTATAGAAGCTCCATCAGAAACTCACATTGAGCAAGGAGAAGCTATAGTGGGTCAGCCACTAGCTATAGTAGAATAGCAAGCATCAACACCTGAAGCAGCAACAACAGTAGAAGAACCAGCAACAGTAGAGCCTCACCTAAAGCTGAACTGAGGCAACCAGAAGAAATAACAGAGGAAAGAGTGCAGGACCAACTTGCCGAGGAAATCAAAGTAGATGAAGAGATGCAGGACCAGCCTCCAGAAGAGGAAGAAATGGTCAGGGAACCCTCTCCTCAGTCTGCACATGTTGAGGGGGAGCCACACACTTAGTGGGAGGCCATGATGAAGAACTTCAGAGAGCCCAAGCAGCAGCAAGGACGGTGGATGAGCCTGGGCAGTGACGTGTTTGACATTCCAATGGACACTTGGGATGAATAGCCAACTCTTCCTCCTCCAGCACAAAAAGAGGAAGTTAAAAAAAGGAAGGAGGACATGCAACATGAAACTATAGGAGCACATACAAAAGAGAATAGGCCAGAGCCAGTGCAGTTACTGATCAATTAGATGATTTGATGGGTAGAATGGATCAACACTAGGCTGATCTGTCAGAAATCAAGATGGGGCTGGCAGAGATGCTCAGGGTTTTGATATAAGTTCAGAGATTAGTAGAAGAATTGAAGACTGCTAGAACTTCTCAACTAAGGAGGAAGGTGATTCCACAAAGAATAAAGAGCATTGGTAATGAGACCACTACTACTTCACTTTCTATTCCAGAAGTGGTCCCTGATTAACCTTTTGAGAAACCACTTCTCCACCACTTGTACAAACTCAAGCTAAATAAATAGCTTCTTCATCTTTAAGTCAGGAGCCTTCCACTCCAACAGTAGCATTGTTTGAGAGTATTCATATCTTAGACAATGTGCTTGCACTTTCTACCATTCATCCTATTAGCACACCTTCTCATCCACCACCACTATACTAGTCACCTTTGTGGTTACTCCTACTCAATCACCTTTTCATAAGGAAAAGGAATCAGCTCCACCTAGTTCTACCTGTGGAACTAGTTTCTCCACCGCTCCTCAACCTCCTCCAGTAGTTGCAACTCCATGGTTAAGAGTTGTAACTTCTAAAGGTGAACCTGCAAAGCCACCACCTGAGATGGGGGTAGATGAGAATGCTCCACTGGCATAAATTTTTGGATCACCAAAGAACAAGAGGAAGGAGCCTGGCATTGCATTTACTGTTCCTAAAGGTAAAAGATAATAGAGAAAACTCAGGGATGCTCATCCCGTTCCTCCTCCAGTCTCAGTCCCAGAAGCAGCCGAGCAGATCAAGTATCCATTATTCAAGGATATCTTTATAGCTAATTTTGAGTGCAGACTACTGTATATAGATCATTTGGAGAGAAATGCCATACTAACTATTCTAGGGCTTCCCACTCTATCATTAGAGGATTACCTTGAATAATATATAACCTAGAATAGGCTATCTAGGCATAAGCTTGGCAAAGTCACATCTAAGGCTGAATTTCAAACAAAAGAGCAGTGGCATAGTGTACATCAGATTACCTACTCCAAGTATATAAACAACAACTATCAAGGGGGCAGCAAGGCCAAACTCCTTGGCGACTATGAGAATGGATGGAAACAGAACATGAGTTGAAATGGTGCAAGTACAAAGAAAAACCTATAAATGATATAAGATCTTTGAACAGTTCAATAAAATCTGCAGTCGATTGAACAAAGCTAGAGCTCACTCTAGCCCAACATCAGCACATGATTTAGGCTAAACAAGTAGGATAAAGAGGTCAAGACTTATTCTTTCTCCAAACATTGAGCTTGACAATATACCATCATGAATCAGGTTTCCCTATCTACACTATTTAATGATGGATACTGAAGAGGGAATACATATTATAGAACTATATGGAATGACTAATGCTAAACACTAGCAAAGCTTGTTTATCCTTTCCCCAGTTCCTCAGACTAGCACATAATAAGGGTTTCATCTCTCTTGCAACTTTAGCAAAAGTCTACTCATAGGTAGAGAGATATAATGAAGAGGAATGGATTAAGGCATATCTAGAAGCTCACTAGTTCCTACTGCAAATCAACATAGATAGATCTCTAAATCATAAAAGGCATCTGACAGTCCCAACTTTTGAGAACAGGAAATCCATTGATCAATCCATTGACAGTTACATCAACAAGAAACACAAGTATCTTACATTTTACAATCTGAAGAGGGACCTAATCTGTAAGGACTGAAGTTTCAGATCTGGTTTCAGTGTCGGACCCCTTGGTTTGGGCTCTTGTGGGGTTGGGGCATGGGCTCTCGACGCGGTTCAAACGGCGTCGAGCTAGGGGGACACTTTTTAGAATGTGCCACGTAGGCTAGTTTTGGGCTGTGAGAGTACGGACCCAATCTTATCGTCTGAATGGAGTCTTGCATGGTCGACGCCATTTAGAGAATTGTCAGTGTACGACCCCGTCTTGTCGTCTGATTGATGTCGGTCTTGGACGACGCGATTTGGCATAGTTTCGGTTGACGCTCCGAAGCTCTCCTTCCTTTCTATCATTCTCTCCATTCTTCACTTTCTCTCCTCCCCCTCCCCTCCGAACCTCCGACGCCCGCTTCCCCTTCTCCTTCCCTTACTCTCCCCATTCCTCCTCTTCCTCCGATCCATCAACCTCTTACCCCTCACCACTATTACCACCATCTCCTCCGCGGCACATCTCTCTCCAGACGGCGGCCGACGTCCTGGTGGAGTGACGGCGTCTACGGTGGTACCGGCGGCGGCTTGTGACGTGGTGGTTCGGCGGCTAGGAGCACGAAGGATTTCAAGTAACCGGTAGGCTGACGATCCTCGCGGTGTTTTGTTTAAAACCAAGATTTTCTTGCTTTTAAAGCATGCAATATGTGTGGATGCTTCTGAGGTAGAAAACATGTTCTAAGGGGTTCTTTATGAAAATGATTAGGCTTCTCTCCTACCTTCTCCATTTTTGATGTTTTGTGTGATTTGGGGGAGAAATCCAACTTTGTGACTCGGGGGAGGCCGGGGGGGGGGGGGGGGGGGGGGGAAACCTATCTGCGAGTGCTAAATGGCGTCTGGCGACAGCGATGCCATTTTAAATGGCGGCTGCCACCCAAGACGCGATTTAGCCCAGCTAGTTCCGTGCCCAGATTAGTTGGATTCTGTCTCTGTATTGAATAGCGTCTGGGACAACGACGCCATTTTAAATGGCGGCTGCCAAGGGTGATGTGATTTTAGGCCATCTTCCGAGGCCGGTTTTCGTGTGAACCAGTTTAGGGGTCTTGAATAACGTCGGCCACAGGCGACGCTATTCAAGACAGAGCCTCATTAATCCATGCAATTAACATGTGTTTATATTGTTAGATAGTTTGGTTAAATACATGCTTGAAAAAAACGTACTTTGAGGACGAGGATTTCTACGTGATCGGATCGCACTGTGTTGTGTTTTGTGCGACCGTGGACCTAGAGTGACAGTTGTTAGCGCTTAGGCACCCTGTGTCGGTGTGGGAGTGACACGGCGCCGGTGTGGGAGTGGTGGGGTGACGCCTAGAGAGAAGGTCACCTGGTGTACCCCGGGGTATAGCTAGTACCAGTGTGGGAGTGGTACATTCGGAGTGTCACTCGTGCTGAGGAAGCAGAACCACCTAGAGCTAGACAGGCCAGAATAGCCAGCGCGCTATATAAGGGATTGCTGTTTTGTCCCAGCGGGTCGGTGTTTTCTGCGTTCGGCCGCGTGGTTTATGTGTTTAGCCGAGACACTAGTTGTGGACTCTGTGGTGGAGTTGTTTTAGAGTTGTGCATGTTGCATTTACAAATGCATGTGTTTTATATCGGAATTTGGGAATCTTTGGGAGTTGTGTTTACTGCTTTATTTACTTAAATTGCCTATATTTGTGTTGCACTTATGGGTGCGTGAGTGGGTGATGGGGATCGAAGGATCCTTATTGAGTCCATTTCGATGAAACTCATCCCTGCAGTTTTCATGTGAGGGTTCTAGGCAGACGTAGCGTGGAGGGTTTTGTCTCGGGTTGCGTGCTAGCAGCCACTGTTCCGGAGTATGCCCCGATGTAGTTGTTATTTTCCTTTCAGGTCTGTAAGCTTAATTATTTTTTTTTAGTTGGAATATGTAATTATTTACTGAGTCAAGTCGAATTGTAATAATTTTTAATTCATGCACTTCCTTTACAATTCGATGTGATGTGGGATGTTTATCTTAGCTTATCATTTATTTTCCAGACTTATCGGGATCCTGGTTTGGCTCCAAATTTTAATGATTCGATACCCATTTAGTAATCAGATCCCCGACTATAGGGCGGCGGGTCGTTAGAGTTGGTATCAAAGCATTCGGTCTGACAAATAGATGAATAACTAGGTTAAATATCGTAAATTCGGCAAATAATTACATTATCCCGTACATGCACGACGGTAGTGTAGGTTTTCGATTCTAATTATAAATTTTTGATTCTTGTGACTGTAGGCGATTAGATGGCTCCTAGGAAGAGAGTGTCATTTATTAGGGAACAGGGAGATGTTCCTAGTGGGTGAGGCTGGTAGGCCGAATATGGAGCATTTTATGGATGCTATGATGGAGACGATGACTAGATATCAGATTCGGGACCCTAGTGAGAGTTCTAGTACTCGAGGAGGGCCTTCAGCTACTCTAGAGAGATTCCTAAAGCTGAAGCCGCCTCATTTTACAGGTCGTTCCAACCCTGATGAGGCTGTTCATTGGCTGAAGGAGTTAAAGAAGACTTTCGATACCATGGATTGTGCGACAGTTGGGAGGACTCCGTTGGCTACCTTCATGTTGAAGGATGATGCCTATGACTGGTGGACTACTTTGAAGAGCTTGTCTAATGCAGATAGAAATCTCAGGGAGATTCCATGGGAGACGTTTGTGAAGGAGTTCTATGCGCAGTACTTCCCTAGGCATGTCCAGAAGGCCAAGGAGAGGGAATTTATGGAGTTGACCCAATGGAGCATGACAGTGCTCGAGTACCAGATGAAATTTGTTTCGCTTGGGAGGTTTCTGCCCTTCATTTCAAGAGACGAAGAGCGTCGGGCCGAGAGGTTCGTGGATGGACTGAGGTCCAACTTGAGGAGTTTTGTGGCGTCCCACTGTTGTACGGACTTGGCATCAGCGGTTAAGTGTGCTGCGACAGTAGAGGCACAACACGATCAGTCGGCTCGAGAGAAGGGACTAGCTACTCAGGGGCCAGCTTACGGCAAGGGGAAGACAACAACAGCGGTAGCAACTCCTTCGTCTGGATTAGGATCGTCTTCACTCGGCTCCAGATTCAGGAGGTTCTTTCTTGGTGCTGACGGCAGCATCGGCAGCAGTGGTAGTAGCAGACCCAAGCAGACCCAGCAAAGTCAGTCGATGTCCAGTGCTCAACAAGAGGCAGCTCAGAGACATCCAACAGCTTGTCGTCATTGTGGTGGTACCCACGGTGAGACTCAGTGTCTCGCATTTTCTAGGAGGTGTTATAGTTGTGGCCAGCAGGGGCATTTGGTGAAGTATTGCCCGCAGGGGCATGGTCAGGGGCAGGGACCGGGTGATCAGAAGAAGTCGAGGACCCATGAGAGAGTTCTTGCTATCACCAGCAAGGAGGCTCGTGTGTCCAACTTGGTAGAAGGTACACTTTCTGTCCTTGGGAACTCCGCGTATGTGTTGATTGATTCGGGTGCTTCGCATTCTTTTATTTCTGAACAATTTGTAGATGTTCTTTCTGCACCCGTTAATGAGTTATCTGATGGGCTGATGGTTGAAGTTCCTTCTGGGGATTTCATGTTGACTTATAACTATTTGAGTGAGGTTCCCTTGACCACTAAGGGTCATCAGTTACCTGCCCAGTTAGTTGTGCTTGCCATTCGTGACTTTGATGTCATCTTGGACATGGACTAGTTGGAGGCTTATTATGCCGAGGTGGACTGCCATAGGAAGAGGGTGCGTTTCTCTATTCCGGGCATCCCGGCCTTCTACTTCCAATGTATTAGGCTCTCTTCTCGTGGTATTCTTATTTATGCTTTTCAGGCCCAGAGGTTGCTTGTTGGTGGCTATGAGGCTTTCCTTGCCTCAGTGGTTGTAGCTGGTCTTAGTAGTGGTTCCAGTCCTTGGGAAGTGCCTATAGTATGTGACTTTGTTTATGTGTTTTCTGAGGAGTTGCCTGGTCTTCCTCCTCAGTGGGAGGTTGAGTTCACTATTGAGCTTGCACCAGGTACGGCGCCCTTGTCTAAAGCCCCATATCGGATGGCTCCGGCAGAACTCGCTGAGTTAAAGGCGCAGTTGCAGGAATTGTTGGATAAGGGTTTTATCCGTCTCAGTACTTCTCCGTGGGGTGTTCTAGTTCTGTTTGTTAGGAAGAAGGATGGTTCTCTGAGGTTGTGCATTGATTGTAGATAGCTAAACTAGGTGACAGTAAATAACAAGTACCTGCTTCCGAGAATCGATGATCTAATGGATCAGTTGCAGTCTGCCAAGGTTCTTAGTCACTTATTTTAAACAGTTCTCGATCATAGGATATTTGAATTGGATATTAAACATCTGATAAGATCGACACAGGTTATTTTTGCTTATGTAATAAGGGTGAATGATCTCACATTCACTTGTGTGGTGACACTAAGACAAACTTGTGGGTGCTCATTAGAGAATGAGTTCACTGAACAGATCCGAATTAGAATTCCTGGATGGTCATTATACCTAATAGTCAACCAGGGAATTCAATCGTTGCAGTAGCACAGTTGGTCCTTTGACCTGAGTCACCAATGATATCTTGCTTGTAGACCATTGTGTCTTGATTCTCTAACTTGTGGACTTTAACCATTAAGTCCACGATAGTCAGTCTCTCAGACACAGTGGAAAGCTTGCGAAGGTGATTGAGTGAACAACAGGAGATCACTCACTCTTGGTATACGATTGGAGAGGGAATGTCCTATGGATGTGTGCACAGAAATCCCTAGCCAGGGTCAACTGAAAGAGATGTCTTTTTAAAGTTAACTGAGTACTGGAATCCATCTAAATAATGCCATAAAGGGTTTGACTGTAAAACCAGACCCTTGCGTTATTGGGACATTAGATGAGTGAAGGATTTTATCTGTGTGGTATCTGCAGACGGAAATGTTCAAATAAAGGGAACAATATCCTTTATATCTTATGGGATCATGAGGTAGTGTTTGGTGCCGTTCATGGTCAGAAGGTCAAGTGGATTAATCATTGGATGATAAATCACTTATTTATTGAATTAATTATTTAACATATGATGTTTAAATAATAATTAATAAACACTAAACTTTAGAATTAGTTCTAAGTTTAGTGGGCCTGAAACCAGACTGATATATGGGCCTGGAGGGTTACACACTTTAGAGTTCTCGTAAGACGATGAGAGATGTTAAATATTATATTTATTTAGGTTTTTGTGAAAAGTCGCAGGATAAACATAAATATTTAAATGGATAATTATCCAAGGCCAAGCTCTTGGATAATCATGAGAATTATTCCTTGTGCTTATCTTTATTTCTTATAAAAGGAGGCCAAGGGGTGGGGGTTGAGTTGGACGTACATAACACCTTAAGTATTTTCTCTCTCTCTCTCTCTCTCTCTTAAAGAAGACCATTCTCTCTTCTACTTTCAACTGTATGGTGGATTTGAGATCGGGTTGAAGTACTCAAGCCGAGGAGGAAATCGCGTCTGCGTCGGGAGCTCGTGTCGATACATCTGGAGATCGTGCGCGTGCGCGATTACCGAAATGGTTCAATCCACGGGAGATTCGAAACCCCGCAAAGGTGAAGAACGGTTCTTCCCGTTATTTTTATTTTATCCGTTTTACGATCCCAACAACCTGATACTTGGAATCATATTTAATTTCCACTGTGTTGAGATGATTCCTAACAGTGGTATCAGAGCCAGGTTGCTGGTTCGATCGTAAAACAAGTTCATTTTATGTGTTGATTTCTCGTTATGCGTGAAGAATGTGTATTGTACATGTCCTTGGGCTAGAATTATTTTAAATATCTGGGAATTGTTTCCAGATTTTTATAATGATTAGTTTGATTATTCAGATTTGATCTCGAATCTGAAAGGGTGTTTGTTTCTATTTTTTCTACTTAAGGGATTATCGTATGGTTATGGGATCTTCTTGCTACAACGCCTATGTTCATAAGATGAACAGAACTAGGGGTTATTTCCATGGATAACTTGATCAATCTCATCTAGTTATTAATCTGAAACATTGGAATCTAGAGATGTCCAGATCTTCGAGGGTTTGGTCATGGCTTTGAGGGTGTTTTCTCAAAGTTATAGGTTCGTTGTCCGTATGGAAGGCTGCAAACTAACCGGATGGTCTAGGGAATGTCCCTGGCTTCCTGCCTCCAGTAAGGAGCACCAGCGTCGTCTGGTGATGCCCGACAGTCACGGCGGCTGAATTCCAGAAACGTTCGGCCATGCATGCGAGGATAATCGGATTATCGCACGTGCATGGGATGATGGGAACATCTGGTGACGTCTGGAACGCCGCCGACGACAACCGTCGACATCAACGGCGCCGTTCGGCGCCGCCTCGGCCCTGCCGTGGCTGGCCGCGGCTCTCCCCACGTTGCCTCACCTGCGCGAGCTAGGCGGCTCCCCCCTGAAACCCTAACGGGCGACGGGGGTGAGCAGAGCGTGGGCACTGGGCCGGCCCGCCTGGACCCGCGCCTGACCGAACCGGGTCCGGACCCGGCAACCCCCCCCCCCCCTCCCCGCCGACCCGTTTAGTCATTTAAACCCCCTTAAGCCCATTAAAAATTGTTTTAAACCCATTTTTTTTGCAATTTTAAAATTGTAAAAATTGTAATTGACAGTCTATTGAATAGTTTAATTACTGTTAATTAAATTTAAAAAGTGTTTTATCGATTATAGGGCATTAGTTAATTATTTAAAATTGTTTTAGATTGTTAACTTCCCTATTAATCAATTAAGTTTTAAAAATTATTTTTAAACTTATTTTTCATGCATGACTTGATTTTATTAATTTGTTCAAATTGTTTGAATGAATGATTAGTTAACTAAATAATTAGTTAGATCTTTTATCAATAATATTGTGAATCATTGTTGATTTAAACTTGAAATAATTGTTATTTCGAAAACTAATGGTATTATAATTTTTATTTTACTAAATATAATTATCTAATAATTATTTAATCATTTGATGTATTGTGTTGAATGGTGGGATGATCATGGACTTAGGTTAATCATGTGATGGTTATTATGGTTGAATGCAATGCATGTTTTATTTGGTCTTTTAAATAAGATCTGCGTGTCCTCCTCTCTCTTAATGCTATACTTATTTAAATGTAAATTAATGGACTTGCGAGTCCTTATTCATATTTAAATGTAGAGGATTAAATATTTGAGGTCGGGATCTTCTGAAGACACTTCTGGAGGACGGACTAGCGTCAGATGGAACCTGGATTGCTCGATTCACCATAGGATCTCATTATGGATCATCGTTTGACTCCGATGATTCCATAATAGAATTAGTAGTCCATGATCATCCTATTTTAAATTTTCTGCATTTATTTGATATCTGTGGATTATGCTATTATATATATTTCTATTAAGTATTATGATACTTCAAATTGAAATATTATTAATAGCACGATTTTTAAATCAAACTTAAAAACCCTCTTTTAAAATTTTAAGTTGTATACATGAGATATTTAGAATATTCCGCGTTACCCCCCATCATAATAGATCTAAGGATAATTCTTATTTCAAATAGATTTGTTGTGCTACTACAAGGTCTATTTGATTTAGAAATTAATCTAGGTCTACGACATGTGATGTTATTAAGATAGATAGACAAATAGTGTAGTTTTGTTGTGCCACCACAAGGATTGCACTACGAATTCATGTTATCTAAGTAATGATGGATAAACTTAACTGAATCGTTTGATTTGTTGTGCTACTACAAAATCATTCTGATTCAGGAGTTAAATTTGATTGGATATTGCAAATGTTGCAATTGTCAAGAGTTGACTGACTAAGGGACTTGATGTGATTTGTTGTGCTACTACAAGATCACATGCATGATACCCGAAGGATTCTGATCCTCACTAGGAGATCACCGGAATCTGCCGTTCTGTATATTAGAGGGTCGTACAGATTGCCGAAAAATAGTTGGAGTATAAATCTAGATTAAAAGTCCTAAATATGATTTTAAAGAACTATCTGCTTATTTTTTGTTATATTTCCTTGTAGGTCGCTATATCGTCACATAATCCTCCTCGTTGCATACTTGATGCCAACAAACTCACGGGACCAAATTACATTGACTGATTACGCAGCCTGAAGATTGTCCTCAGGTGTGAAAAACTAGCCTATGTCCTAGATCAACCTGATCCAGAACAACCTGGTGAAAATGCTAACGAAGATGAATTAATGATGTTTGAAAATTGGAAAAATGACTCTATTAAAGTCAAGTATTATATGCTTGGTTCAATGAACAATGAACTACAGCGACAACATGATAACATGGAAGCTAAGACCATTCTGAATCACCTGCAAGAGTTGTTTGGTGAACAATCAAGAACAGAGAGATATGAGATATCTAAGAAACTATTCAGGACCAGAATGAGCAAGGGCACATATGTCCAAACTCATGTGCTCAAGATGATAGAATGGATTGAGAGGCTTGCAGTGCTTGGTTTTGTTATGAACAATGACCTAAGCATCGACTTAATCATTCAGTCCCTACCAGATTCATTTTTACAATTCATCATCAACTTCAATATGAACAAAATTGAGGTTACACTGGCTGAGCTGCTCAACATGTTGAAGACAGTTGAAGGCACTATCCAGAAAGATAAGCAACATGTTATGCTTGTTCGTAAGACCAATAATAAAAGAAAAGTTGGACAAACCTTTAAGAAAGGTAAGCCAAAGAATCTAGTGAAAAGCAAACAAGCGGTTCAAAAGGACAAAGCTAAAGTCAATGATAAAGGTCAGTGTTTCCACTACCATAAAGAAGGTCACTGGAAGAGAAACTGCAAGATTTATCTAGCAGAAAAAGCAAAGGAGGAGCTTGGTGAAGCTTCAGGTATACTCATGATTGATCTTAACTTGTCTTATAGAGAATCTACATCTTGGGTATTAGATACTGGATGTGTTTCTCATATCTGCAATAACTTACAGGTGCTAACAAGTAAAAGAAGATTGAATCGCGGAGACGTAGATCTGTGACTTGGAAATGGAGTAAAGGTCGCTGCGTTAGCTATGGGGACAGCAAGACTTCAGATGCCGTCAGGAGACTCATTGGAACTAATAGATTGTTATTATGTTCCAACTATAATTAGGAATATCATTTCCATTTCTTGTTTAGATAGAGAAGGATATTCAATAAAACTACAGAATAATGGTTGTTCTATTTATCTAAGAGACAAATTGTTTGCTTCTAGATATTTGTTAAATGGTCTATATTTACATGATATTGCATATGATGTATGTCTAGTAAATAAGCCTCTTGAACGAATAGATAATGATGTGAATAAATCATACCTATGGCATTGTAGGCTCGGTCATATAAATGAGAATAGGATCATTAATTTGCAAAAGAATGGATATCTTGATCCATTTGATTATGAATCATTTGCAACTTGTGAAGCTTGTCTCATGGGAAAAATGACCAAAGCTCCATTTTCTGGACATGGAGAAAGAGCTAAGGAATTATTGGAACTAATACATAGTGATGTATGTGGTCCAATGTCCACTCATGCTATGGGTGGTTACTCATACTTCGTTTCATTTACAGATGATTTCTCAAGATATGGTTGCATATATTTAATGAAATATAAGTCAGAAGTCTTTGAGAAATTTAAAGAATTTAAAAATGAAGTTGAGAACCAAACTGGAAAGAGTATCAAGACTCTTCGGTCAGATCGATGGGGTAAATACTTAAGTACATAATTCATACAATATCTTAAGAATAATGGTATTCTTTCTCAGTGGACTCCTCCCTATACACCACAGTTAAATGGTGTATCGGAAAGGAGAAATCGTACTTTATTAGATATGGTACGATCAATGATGAGTTATGCTAAACTTCCAATTTCTTTATGGGGATATGCACTATTGTCTACTGCATATCTGTTGAACAAAGTTCCGAGTAAGTCAGTATCATCCACTCCATATGAGATATGGAAAGGGAAGAAACCAGACTTTAAGCATGTTGGAGTCTGGGGTTGTCCTGCACATGTCAAAAGACATGATCCAGATAAACTGGATTCCAGGACAGAAAAATGTAGGTTTGTGGGATATCCAAAAGAGACTTTTGGATATTATTTTTATCAGCCCAACGATCAAAGGGTGTATGTCACAAAAAGAGTTGTTTTCTTAGAGAAAGAATATCTTTTAAAAGAAGATAGTGGGAGCAAAATAGAATTGGAAGAAATTTCAGACTCACAAATCAATGCTGGCTCATCTGATGAGCCATTGACTTAAGAACTTGTTCAAAATAATACACAAGAAATTTGCAGATCTGGTAGAGTGACAAAGTAACCTGAAAGATATGTTGGACATATCGATGATGGCAAACCAATATTGCACTTAAATAAGGATGATGATCCTCAAACCTACCAAGAGGCCATGAATAGTCAAGAATCAGAGAAATGGCAAGAGGCAATGAATTAATAAATTCAATCCATGTATGCCAACCAAGTTTGGAACTTGCTTAATCTGCCAGAAGGTATAGTACCTATTTGCAGTAAATGGATCTTTAAAAGAAAGATCGGCGCAGATGGACAGATTGACACATACAAGGCAAGGCTGGTCGCAAATGGGTATCGTCAAAGACAAGGCATTGACTATGACGAAACCTTTTCTCCAGTTGCCATGGTTAAGTTAATTAGAATACTTCTTGCCATTGCTGCATTATATGATTATGAAATATGGCAAATATATGTGAAAACAACGTTTCTTAACGGCAATCTTCAGGAAGAGGTGTATATGATACAACCTGAAGGATTCACTTCCAAAGAGCATTCAAGTAAGGTATGCAGGCTGCATAGATTTATTTATGGATTAAAACAGGCATCCTGAACTTGGAACTTAAGATTTGATGAACCAATCAAATCTTATGACTTCATTAAGAATAAAGATGAACCTTGTGTATATAAAAAGACCAGTGGGAGCGCGGTTACCTTTTTAGTACTTTACGTTGATGACATTTTACTCATTGGGAATGATGTAGAAATGTTATCATCAGTAAAGATTTGGTTATCTAAAAACTTCTCTATGAAGGATTTGGGAGAGGCGTCCTATATTCTGGGAATTAGGATCTATAGAGATAGATCCAAGAGGATGCTCGGATTATCCCAATCCATGTATATAGACACCATAGTAAAAAAGTTTGGTATGGAAAATTCCAAGAAAGGTCTTATTCCGATGAGACATGGAATTTATCTATCTAAAAGAATGTCTCCCAAGACACCTGAAGAGAAAGCATACATGGATAGAGTTCCTTATGCTTTGGCAATAGGATCTATCATGTATGCAATGCTATGTACTAGGCCTAACGTGGCACATCCACTAAGTGTCACTAGTAGATATCAGGCTGATCTAGGTGAGGAACACTGGAAGGCGGTGAAATGTATCCTTAGATATTTGAGAAGGACTAAGGATTTGTTTCTCGTCTATGGAGGAAACGTCATGGAACTTAGAGGGTTTACAGACTCGAGCTTCCAGTAGGATATGGATGACAGCAAATCCATGTCAGGATTTGTGTTCATGTTAAATGGAGGTACAATGAGTTGAAAAAGTTCCAAACAAGAAACAACTGCAGATTCGACGATCGAAGCATAATACATTGTTGCAGCTGAAGCGGCTAAGGACGCGGTTTGGATGAAGAAGTTCATCTCAGAACTTGGAGTAGTCCCAAGCATTTCAGATCCTATTCTATTATTGTGTGACAACAATGGAGCAATAGCTCAAGCAAAGGAGCTTAGATCGCATCAGAAGTCAAAACACATTCTGATACGATTTCATCTGATCCGTGAAAGAATCGCCAGAGGAGATATAGTGGTTGAGAAAGTCTCATCCGAAGATAATGTAGCAGATCCCTTGACTAAGCCATTGTCTCAAAACAATTTAGAACGCCACCTTAAGTCTATGGGACTTAGACACATCGGTCATTGGCTATAGTCTAAGTGGGAGAATGATAGAATTGGGTGGTCTCAAAGTCAATCATTGTACATTCTAGTTCAGAATATTAATAAATGCAATTATTTCTTCATTTATAATTCTCACAAATTAACTACCGTAATGAAGGTTCGCAGACAAGTGTCTAGGATATTGAATCATGATGAGATCATGATAGTGAGATTAATATTCTTAGTCACTTATCTTAAATAGTTCTCGATCATAGGATATTTGAATTGGACATTAAATATCCGATAAAATCGACACATGTTATTTCTGCTCTTGTAATGAGGGTGAATGATTTCACATTCACTTGTGTGGTGATACTAAGACAAACTTGTGGGTGCTCATTAGAGAATGAGTTCACTGAACAGATCCGAATTAGAATTCTTGGATGGTCATTATACCTAGTAGTCAACCATGGAATTCAATCGTTGCAGTAGCGCAGTTGGTCCTTTGACCTGAGTCACTAATGATACCTTGCTTGTAGACCACTGTATCTTGATTCTCTGGCTTGTGGACTTTAACTATTAAGTCCACGATAGTTAGTCTCTTAAACACAGTGGAAAGTTTGTGAAGGTGATTGAGTGAACAACAGGGGATCACTCACTCTTGGTATATGACTGGAGAGAGAATGTCCTATGGATGTGTACACAAATCCCTAGCCAGGGTCAACTGAAAGAGATGTCTTTCTAGAAGTTAACTGAGTACTGGAATCCATCTAAATAATGCCATAAAGGGTTTGACTGTAAAACCATACCCTTGCGTTATTGGGACATTGGATGAGTGAATGATTGTATCTATGTGGTATCTGCAAACCGAAAGGTTCAAATAAAGGGAACAATATCCTTTATATCTTATGGGATCATGAGGTAGTATTTGGTGCCATTCATAGTCAGAAGGTCAAGTTGATTAATTATTGGATGATAAACCACTTATTTATTGAATTAATTATTTAACATATGATGTTTAAATAATAATTAATAAATACTAAATTTTAGAATTAGTTCTAAGTTTAGTGGGCCTGAAACCATATTGATATATGGGCCTAGAGGGTCACACACATTAGAGTTCTCGTAAGATGGTGAGTGATGTTAAATATTATATTTATCTGGATTTTTATGAAAAGCCGCAGGATAAACATGAATATTTAAATGGAGAATTATCCAAGGCCAAGCTCTTGGATAATCATGAGAGTTATTCTTTGTGCTTATCTTTATTTCTTATAAAAGGAGGCCAAGGGGTGGGGGTTGAGTTGGACGTACATAACACCTCAAGTATTTTTCTCTTTTCTCTCCCTCTCTCTCTCTCTCTCTCTTGTAGAAGAAGACAATTCTCTCTTCTACTTTCAACTGCATGGTGGATTTGAGATCGGGTCGAAGTACTCAAGCCAAGGAGGAAATCGCGTCTGCATCGGGAGCTCGTATGGATAGCTCTGGAGATCGTACGCGATTACCGAAACGGTTCAATCCACATTAGATTCGAAACCTCGCAAAAGTAAAGAATGGTTCTTCCTGTTATTTTTGTTTTATCCATTTTACGATCCCAACAACCCGATACTTGGAATCGTATTTAATTTCCGCTGCGTTGAGACGATTCCTAACAAGAACTACCCTACTCATGACTTGGAGTTGGCGGTTGTGGTATTTGCAGTGAAGATCTGGCGACATTATTTATATGAAGAGAAGTTTCAGGTCTTCACTTATCACAGGAGCCTGAAGTATGTATGTGAAGATCTAGCGACACTATTTATATGGAGAGAAGTTTCAGGTCTTCACTGATCACAAGAGCCTGAATTATGTATTCACACAGAAGGATCTGAACTTGAGGCAGCGTAGGTGGATGGAGTTTATCAAGGATTATGATCTCGACCTTTCTTATCATTCGGGCACGGCAAACGTGGTAGCGAACGCCTTGACTTGGAAGACGGTCGTATCATATCTTATGATTCAGGAATGGAGATTATATGAGCAGGTTGTGGAATCTTCCTTTAGGATTCCTCGAGAAGCTGATAGAGCCGTGTTGGCCAACTTGACTATGAGGTCAGCGGTGTACCATGCAGTGATCGAGGCTGAGAGGGCGGATGCAGAGCTACTGCAGATTCTTTAGATATCAGAGGTGGAGTTGTGGGATGATGGCACGGTCAGATTTAGAGGCAAACTCTATATTCTAGCTGAGGAAGAGGTGCGCAAGAGTGTCCTAGATGAGGCACATCGTTCTAGCTATGCAGTGCATCGCAGAACGACTAAGATGTATCATTATTTGAGGAGGCACTTTTGGTGTCCTGGTATGAAGAAGGACGTAGTTGAACATGTAGCAAGGTGCCTGACTTGTCAGCAGGTTAAGGCAGAGCACCAGAGACCAGGAGAGTTGTTACAGTCGTTACCGATCCTGGAGTGGAAATGGGAACATGTGACTATGGACTTTGTGATGGGATTACCTGTGTCATCCGGCAGAAGAGACGTGATCTGTGTCATTGTTGATCGATTGACCAAGTCTGCGTACTTTCTAGCTATTATGAAGGATTGGTCAATCGGTAAGTTGGCTAGGTCATTTGTGTACCGGATCATCTCTCTGCATGGGGTGCCCTTGTCTATCGTGTCAGATCGGGATCCGAAATTTACTTCTAGATTTTGGAGAAGTTTTCAGAAGGCCTTGGGTAGGCAGCTAGCTTTCAACTCGGTTTACCATCCTAAGACTGATGGACAGTCAGAGAGGACCATTCAGACACTGGAGGATATGCTCAGGGCTTATTGCCTTGATTGGGGAGGTTCTTGGGAACATCACTTGTCTACAGTGGAGTTTGCTTACAACAACAGTTATCATTCTAGTATCGGCATGGCGCCATATGAGGCATTGTATGAGCGGCCGTGTCGATCTCCTGTGAATTTGTTTGAGATTGGCGAGAGGCAGATAGCAGGACCAGAGTTGGTACAGCAGTGTGCTAAGGTTGCCAGAGTGGTGCAGTAGAGGTTGACTACAGCTCAGAGTAGGCAGAAGAGTTATGCAGATATCCGTAGGAGACCGCTTGAGTTCGAAGTTGGGGGCTATGTGTTTCTCCGAATCTCACCCTCCAAAGGTGTAATAAGATTCGGGAAGCGAGGTAAGCTGAGTCCGCGATATATTGGGCCTTTTTTCATTCTTACTCGAATTGGGGAAACGGCGTATTAGGTAGCCTTGCCACCCAGTCTCGCAGGAGTTTACGAACTGTTCCATGTTTCTTTATTAAGGAAGTATGTTTAGGATCCATCTCATGTCCTAGATTTCTCGGAGTTGGAGGTCGCTGAGGACTTGTCCTTTCCTGAATTTTCAATACGTATTGAGAATCGTAGGGAGCAGGTCCTTCGGAACAAGGTTGTTCCTCTGGTTAAGGTGATTTGGCAGGATCGCTCCGGAGGCGAGGCGACCTGGGAGCGAGAGGATGAGATGCGAGAACAATTTTCCTACCTTTTCTTCTAAGTTCTCTTGTGAGCTTGTACCATCATTTTCGTTCTCGTTATTTTTATATCAGCAATTTTAATGACAAAATTCTTTTAAGGGGGGGAGAAGGTAAGGACTGAGGTTTTGGATCCGGTTTCGGTGTTAGACCCCTTGGTTTGGGCCCTTGTGAGGCCGGTTTCCGTGTGAACCAGTTTAGGGGTCTAGAATGACGTCGGCCACGGGCGACGCGATTCAAGACAGAACCTCATTAATCCATGCAATTAACATGTGTTTACATTGTTAGATAGTTTGGTTTAATGCATGCTTGAAAAAAACGTACTTTGAGGACGAGCATTTCTACGTGATCGGATCGCACTGTGTTGTGTTTTGTGCGACCGTGGACTTAGAGTGATAGTTGTTAGCGCTTAGGCACCTTGTGTCGGTGTGGGAGTGACACGGCGCCGTTGTGGGAGTGGTGGGGTGACATCTAGAGAGAGGGTCATCTGGTGTAACCCAGGGTATAGCTAGTAACAGTGTGGGAGTGGTACATTTGAAGTGTCACTCGTGCTAGGGAAGCAGAACCAGCTAGAGCTAGATAGGCCGGAGTAGCCAGCGTGCTATCTGAGGGATTGTTGTTTGGTCCCAGCGGGTCGATGTTTTTTGCGTTCGACCGCGTGGTTTGTGTGTTTAGCCGAGACGCTGGTTGTGGACTCCGTGGTGGAGTGGTTTCAAAGTTGTGCATGTTGCATTTACGAATGCATGTGTTTTATATCGGAATTTGGGAATATTTGGGAGTTGTGTTTACTGCTTTATTTACTTAAATTGCCTATATTTGTGTTGTTACACTTGTGGGTGCGTGAGTGGGTGGTGGGGATCGAAGGATCCTTACTGAATCCATTTTGATGAGACTCATCCCTGCAGTTTTCATGTGAGGGTTCCAGGTAGACGTAGTTTGGAGGGTTTCGTCTTGGGTTGCGTGCCAGCAGCCACTGTTCCGGGGTATGCCCCGATGTAGTTGTTATTTTCCTTTCAGGCATGTACGCTTAATTATTTCTATTCTGTTGGAATATGTAATTATTTGCTTAGTCAAGTCGAATTGTAATAATTTTTAATTCCTGCACTACCTTTACAATTCGATGTGATGTGGGATGTTTAACTTAACTTATTATTTATTTCCCAGACTTATAGGGATCCTGGTTTGGCTCCAAATTTTACTGATTAGATACCCATTTAGTAATAGGATCTCCGATTATAGGGTGGTGGGTCGTTACATGATCAATCATAATCTCAGATGCCTGTTCAGTATGAAGGATTTTCTTAAATTTTCTACAAATTCAGTTTCCCCTCTGCTTAGGCTAAGAGTGTCTTTGAAAGAATACCTATTCATAATGAGGAAAGCCTATGAAGAATATTGTCAAAAGAACATTGCAGTTGGCCAACCCAGTGATCTAAATTTCAAATATTTCTAATACTGCTCATAAAACTTTGAACATAAGACTTGGAAAATCATTACCACCCCTACTCTCTATGTTCCTCCCACTTTTATGTAATTCTTTTAAATTTTTTCTTTGTACTTGTATACTTTTGTACCTTTTTTGAGTGATTGAGAAAAAGGGGGAGAATAGTCTATCCAACATTCCTATTACATCTTGCATACAATTTCCTATATGCTCTGATATCAGTTATGATTTTTTTTATAGTTATGATTCTTTGTATACTATGATGCCAGTCTTGTATTGCTCTAATACTTGATCAGTTTATTGTTCACATTTTCATAAGTTTGGTCATCATTAAAAGGGGGAGATTATTGTTAGTCATAGGTGGCCTACTAGCCAATCTGACTATGTAAATCTCGTTCATTTATTAAATAATTCATTATGTATAATTCGTTTTAATTATTGTCTCATAATGAAGTTTGTGAATATGTGTGATGGTGATCAGATTATGATGAGATCATACTAATGAAACATCACTTAAACACACATATTCTTAATAGTTCCTAGTCGGAGGATATCCAAAAAGGACATCGAATATCCAGTTAGACTAGTACAGATTACTCCTGCTGATACGATGAGGGTGACTGATCTCATAGTCACTTGTGTCGAGACACTAAGGCGAATCTGTAGGTGCTCATTAGAGAATGAGTTCATTGAACTGATCCGACTGAATCGCTGGATGGTATAGTACCTCAATGTCAACCAGTTTGATTCTATAGTCATAGTTGTGTGCATGGTCCTCGGACCTGAGACACCAAGGACACCTTGTCGGTGGACTTCTGTGCTTTGACCTTAGTTTACAGATATCTATTCATGGGATTCTAAACAGCCAAGGATCGGGTACAACGGAATACCGTCGAAGGAAATTGAGTGTCAATAAGGAATCATTCGCTCTCGGTACTAAGAGAGAGAATGCTCTAGGAAGTATGTGCGGAAGTCCCTGGCCAGGGCGGACGATAATATCAGGAATGAAGTTTTCCAATTTTATATGGTAGCATCTGATCCAAGTGAGTCGACCAGTTAGGGTTTGACAGTACACCATACACTGAATTGACTCGAGAGCATTGTATGAATGAAGGATTATATCCATGCGGTAACTATCGACGGGAAGGTTCCAATAGTGGGTTGCTTAACCCTAATACTTTCCGAGTTCACACGGTGTTGCTTGGCACCCACCGTGATCGGAGGCCCGACCAAATTTAATGTGCGACATTTATTCGGTTGATTAATTAATTAATATGAGTTATTAATTAACTAATTAAGTCAGTGAAGACATTGGACTTAATGGGCCCTTAACTGAACTGGTAATTGGGTTAGAAAGTAGGTTTTATATAAATTGGGCGTTTTTATGAAAACACGCGCGATTAATATAAAATGTAGCGAATGGGCTGAGCAGGCCAAGCTACTACTCAACCATGGCCGCCCCTCCACTCTCCCTCATTCTCTCTGGCACCCCAGCCTGACCCTCCGCTGTGGGTCTGCTCCGCTGTCTTCTTTGACTCCCGTTCGACAGGAATTCGACCGCACATTACGGCGGTCGTTGCGACGATTGGCAAACCGTTCATGGGCTATCAAATCTATGCTCGTCGCGTAACGATGACTATATGATCGGGGTAGAGGAACCATGTAGCTTTGTTGTGCTATCCACAAGGGCTGCATGCAAATCTATACTCGTCGCGTAACGATGGTTAGCTTAGACCAGAATTAGTGGTTTGTTGTGTTATCCACAAGACCATTAAATCTCTGGGGACCGAAGAAATGATCAGATATTGCAAGGAGTTGTAAGTCCCCTGAGATGGGTGCTCTTTGATTGCATTATAGTTTGTTGTGCTATCCACAAGGCTGTACTGCAAGTCATTGAGATTATGATCCCCACTAGGAGACTGTCGGCGTCTCCTGTTCTGTATAGCTGAGGGTTATACAGTCCGTCAAAAATTAGTGGGAGTTAAAACTTGATTAAAAGACCTTGTCTTGTTTTAAATTTAATAATTTAACTTTTGCTAAATAGATTTTATTTATCTCCTATAGGAAAATAATGTCGTCGTATAATCCACTCCATGGCATATTTGATGCCAATCTTTTGATGGACCTGAACTACTCAGATTGACTTTGAAACCTGACGAATGTCTTCAAATCTGAGCACATTACCTACGTCTTTGGAGTTGATCCTACTAGTGAATCGGCATTAGATGCTCTTGAGGCAGAGATGATCGCATACGAGAAAAGGTCGAAGGACAAAGACAAAGGAGAAGTAAAGGATGACTGCTTCTACTGTAAGCAGAATGGTCACTAGAAGAGTAACTGCAAGGAGTTCCTCAACGATAAAGCTCATGGAAAAGTGAAGCTATCATAAGCTTCAGATATCTATATGATAGATATCAACTTGTTAGTTAGAGATTCCACATCTTGGGTATTGGATACTGGATGTGCTTCTTGTTAGTCTTAGGTGGCCTACAAGCCAATATGACTTTGTAATCTCGTTCATTTATTAATATAATGACATAATATTCATTGTGTGTAAATCCTATTAATTATCGTCTCATAATGAAGTCCGTGAATATGTGCGATAGTGATTAGATTATGATGAGATCATACTAGTGAGACTGATCACTTAAGCACACATATTCTTAATCGTTCCTAGTCGGAGGATATCCGAGAAGGACATCGGATATCCGGTTAGACTAGTATAGATTACTCCCGCTCATAAGATGAGGGTGACTGATCTCATAGTCACTTGTGTGGAGACAGTAAGGTGAATCTATAGGTACTCATTAGAGAATGAGTTCACTGAACTGATCCGACTGAATCGCTGGATGGTATTGTACCTCACTATCAACCAGCTTGATTCTATTATCGCAGTTGCGTGGATGGTTCTCGGACCTGAGACACCAAGGACACCTTGTCGGTCGACTTCTGTGCTTTGACCTTGGTTTATGAATCTCTAACCACGGGATTCTAAACAGCCAAGGATCGGGTACAACGGAAGTCCCTGGCCAGGGCGGACGATAATATCGGGAAATGTGTTTTCCGATATTCATCAGCGACATCTAATCCAAGTGAGTTGACCGGTTAGGGTTTGATAGTACACAATACCCTGAGTCGACTCGAGAGCATTGTACGAGTGAAGGATTATATCCATGCGGCAACTGTTGACGGACAGGTTCCAAGAGTGGGTTACTTAACCCCGATACCTTCTGGGTTCACACGTTGTTGCTTGGCACCCAACGTGATCGGAGCCCCGACCAAATTCGATGTGCGACATTGATTCGGTTGATTAATTAATTAATATGAGTTATTAATTGATTAATCAGGCCAGTGAGGAGTCACTAGACGTATTAGGCCATTAATCGGATTTGTTATTGGGCCTAGAGGGTTACACGCAAATGATTTTCAAGGCGATGGATAAATAAGTGAGTTTTATATTAACTGGGGGTTTTTATGAAAAACCGCACGGTTAGTATAAAATGTAGCGAACGGGCTGAGCAGGCTAAGCTACTGGTAACCCTAGCCACCCCTCCTCTCATTCTCTCTATCTAGTGCCCCAGAAGAATCAAGATCCCCGGATCTGCTCCGCCGCTTCTCTGACTCCCGTTTGACGGGAAATCGTCCGCGCATTGCGGCGATCGTTGCGGTGAACGATGGAGACTTCATGGGCTATGAAGAACGAGGAACGTGAGGATATCCGTCACGAGGAGGATTGCGTTGACTCCGCTAGAGGTCGGGCGCTTGCGCGTCTTGCGGTGTCACACCGACGGAACTGAACGGTTGCGGATTGGAATCCGCACACGGTAAGACTTCGATTATCCGATAATCGATTTCCGATATTCGAAACAGGAATGGATTGCTGGTTTGATACTTTATTTTCCACTGCGTAAGTTATCTGGAGAAACGCGAGAACCCAATAGTGGTATCAGAGCCAGGTTCCACTGTTTCAAAAATATGAATATAAACATATTTTGCAATGTTTTGCAATTTTTGCAATTTTTGAATTTTTTTTTCTGGGGTTTCGTTTTTTTCTTCGTCGGACGAAGAACCGGGCTTCGTTCCACTACTCCAAGTGTTGGGGATATGGGCCGGACCCTTGATCCTGGGGGAAGGATCTCCGGTCATCCTTGAGATCAGAGCCGGCGCCGGAAAGGCCATTGTAGGGGCTGCTTAAGGGGATCTTGCTCTTCTTTTTTTTCGGTTTCAAGAAAAACCAGAAAACAATACTGTAGAAAGGAGTCGGACGGCAGCCCTTTTTGGGAAGGGGGGGCCAGGTGCCCTAACGGGCTCAGCCAGGAGGGTCCTGGCTCGGACCCATGCTGAGCCCTAGCTCAGCAACCTGGTTGGGCCATCTTCCCCCTTTATTCTTAAATTTAAACCCCTATTTAACCCATTTAATGCTCAAATATAAATTGATTTTAATTTTAAAGTTCAAAAATTGTTTTGAATATTAAAATTTTTATTAATCTAATTAAGTATTAATGATTTTATGAAATCATTGTTATTGATTTTAAATTGGGTTATTAATGATTATGAATCATTAGGATTAACAAATTGTTGTTAATAATTAAAGTTAGTTATTAATTTAAATGTTAAATTAATAATTAATTTTAAATAGTTATTTTTTAAATGTTAAATTAATAATTAATTTTAAATGACTAATTTAAGAGTTAAATTAATGTTTATTAGTTAACTCGAATTGATTGTTAATTTAAATGTTAAATTGACAATTAATTTTAACTAACTAATCGAATGGTTTAATTGGAAGTCAGTTATTAATTTATATTGATGTTAATTGATAGTTTAAGAGTTAAATTAATGATTAACATTAATAAACTGATCTAAAAGTTAGATTAGTAGTAAATAATTAATTTATGTTAATTACTAGTTTAAGAGTTAAATTGGTCATTAACATTAATTAATTAATTAGTCTAAGAGTTAGATTAATAGTTAATAACTTATTAAAGTTGATTATCAATTTAAGTGTTAAATTAATGATTAATTTTAGTCTACTGATCTAAAAGTTAGATTAGTAAATAATTTTAATATTCTAATTGTTAGATTATTAATTTGATTTAATCTAATTGTTAGATTGTTTAATTATTAGAAGTGTTCTAATTTGCATGGAATAGTCTGGAATTATTAATTTGTAGTGTGTGCACATGTAATGTGTGTTTTGATGCTTTTAAATTTGATTTAATTGCATGCTTATCTTATTTAAAGAGTTTATGAAATTCAAATGCCAATTTTGATTGGAACCTAGTTTTTTGAAAGCTAAAAATTATATATTTTTTAAAACTCTTTTGTTTTAGCCATGTGATGTGGTAATCATGTGTTGATTGTTTAAAACACACCGTGGTCATGGATACGCACCTTTAATTATTCATTTGATGAATGATTGTGTGGATCGTGGATGTTTGAATGATATTATTTATTAATTGTTAATAAATAGAGGTCTGCGTACCTCTCTCTCTCTCATACTCCGATGTACTTCTACCTCCCTCTCTCTTGTACTCGCCATAAGGCATTCTTATGTTTACATGTAAATTTAGATTTAAATGTAATCTGATCGAGGCAACCGAGGAAGGAGCGAGGACGATCCACAGATGCAACCAGGAAGGCAATGTGATGGAGATCCTTTGTCTATGTGTTTGCAGGGTTATCTAATATAATTATTATGTTAGATTGTATGTGCGTTTGACTGTTGGCTCCAGTCAAACCCATTGTGCTATACATGACCATATTAGACATGTATGTGATACAATATTTTTATGTTTGATTGTGAATCAAAGCAGGTATAGTATTTATTAAATATATATGATATATTTATATATTATCACCTAAGAGAGACCACGATAAAAATTATTAAATACCCTCGTATAAACTATAAGCCGTAACGTAAGTAGTTAAGAACTTACCGCGTGGTACACCATCGTTATAGTCATAGGATTCGAATCACTTTAGGCAGGTTTGTTATGTTACCACAAGGCCTATTTAATTGTGAGGAGAAACAGTGGCTATGACATTAGATGCCTATTTGATCGGGGTAGAGGAATCATTTAGTTTTGTTGTGCTATCTACAAGGGCTGCATGCAAATCTATGCTCGTCTCATAACGATGGTTAGCTTAGACCAGAATTAGTGGCTTGTTGTGCTATCCACAAGGCCATTAAATCTCTGGGGACCGAAGATATGATCGGATATTGCAAGGAGTTGCAAGTCCCATGAGATGGGTTCTCTTTGGTTGTATTACAGTTTGTTTTGCTATCTACAAGGTTGTACTGTAAGTCATTGAGATTCTGATCCCTACTAGGAGACTGTCGACGTCTTCCGTTCTGTATAACTGAGGGTTAAACATTCTGTCGAAAATTAGTGAGAGTTAAAACTTGATCAAAAGACTATGTCTTGTTTTAAATTTTAATAATTGAACATCTGCTAAATAGATTTTATTCATCTCCTGTAGGGAATTATGTCGTCGAATAACCCACTCCATGGCATATATGATGCCAATCTTTTGGCTAGCCCGAACTACTCGTTTTGGCTCAGAAACTTGAAGAGTGCCTTCAGATCTGAGTACATTGCCTATGTCCTTGAAGCTGATCCTCCTACCAAACCGGCATTGGATGCCACTGAGGTAGAGATGATCCCGTACGATAAAAGATCGAAGGACAAAGGCAAAGGAGTAGTAAGGGTGACTGCTTCTACTGTAAGCAGAATGGTCACTAGAAGAGGAACTGCATGGAGTTCCTCAACGATAAAGCTCATGCAAAGGAGAAGCTGTATGAAGCTTCGGATATCAATATGATAGATATCAACTTGTCAGTTAGAGATTCCACATCTTGGGTATTAGATACCGGATGTGCTTCTCATATCTACCATGATGTGCAGATGCTGACAAGTAAGCGCAAGCTGAGAAAAGGCGAGGTGGAATTGTGGCTAGGAAACGGCGCAAAAGTTGCGGCGGTTACTGTTGGGACAACAAACCTCAGGCTTCCATTAGGAGACGTCTTATCATTAGAAGATTGTTATTATGTTCCTAGCATAATAAAGAACATCATATCAATATCTTGTTTGGATAAGATAGGATATAGGTTGTCTATTGAGAATAGAAGTTGTTCGATTTATTATGGTAATAAATCAATAGCTTCGGCACTTTTAGTCAACGGTCTATATCTTTTAGATGTTTCTTATTACAATCTTCATATTGATCATTTTTTTAAGAAGAGCAAGAATTGTGTAAACCAAGCCTACATGTGGCATTGTAGACTTGGGCACATTGGTGAAAGCAGGTTGCAAAAGCTGCACAAGCATGGTTATTTAACTGCATTCGATTATGAATCGTCTGCGACATGTGAATCTTGCCTTATGGTAAAGATGGCAAAATCTCCATTTATTGGATATGGAGAACGTGCTAAGGACATTATGAGATTAATGCATTTAGATGTATGTGGTCCAATGTCCACCCAAGTCAAAGGTGGCTTTTCATACTTCATCACGTTCACCGATGACTTCTCAAGATTCGGCTATGTGTACTTAATGAAGTACAAGTTAGAAGCATTTGAAAAGTTCAAGGAGTTTAAGAATGAGGTAGAGAAGCAATTAGGAAAGAGTATTAAATCTCTTCTATCCAATCGGGGAGGAGAATACTTGAGTACTAATTTCATACAATTCTTAAAGGATAATGGCATCCTTTCTCAGTTGACCCCTCCATATACACCACAAATGAATGGTGTATCAGAAAGGAGGAATCTCACCTTGTTGGACACGGTGCGATCCATGATGAGCTTTTCGGGATTACCAGTGTCCCTTTGGGGGTATGTTCTAGAATCACCAGCATACCTACTGAACAGAGTACCAGTAAGTCTGTGGCATCTACTCCATATAAGATATGGAAATAAAGGAAACCAGAATTTAAACATGCTGAAGTCTGAGGTTGTCCTACTCATGTAAAGAGGCATGATCCAGACAAGTTGGAATAACGAACTGATAAATGCAATTTTGTGGGATATCCAAAGGAAACATTTGGATACTATTTTTACCATCCTGGTGAACAAAAGGTGTTTGTCGCTAGGAAAGCTGTCATCCTGGAAGAGGAATACCTTCTCCAGGAGGACAGTGGTAGTAAAATAGTACTGGGAGATGTTCCATATCCCCAAACAGCTGCATTATCATCAAATGAGATATTCGTTCCTGAATCTGTTCAGGTACATACAGATGAGCCTCGTAGATCCAGTAGATTACCTAGACTACCCGAACGATATGTAGGACATATCGCAGAAGGTGAGTCTAAGGTAGAATATAATGAGGATGATGATCCTAAAACCTACTAGGAGGCCAAGGAACGCCCAGAAGCCGGGAAATGGCGAGAAGCCATGAACTCAGAAATCCAGTCTATGTACACCAACTAAGTTTGAAACTTGGAGGATTTGCCCGAGGGTATTGTACCCATCGGATGCAAGTGGATCTTTAAGAGAAAGATTGGTGCTGATGGACGGATCGATACTTATAAGGCAAGGTTGGTGGCAAAGGGATATCGTCAAAGGCAAGGAATTGACTATGACGAGACTTTCTCACCAGTTGCCATGATAAAGTCGATCAGAGTTCTACTCGTCATAGCTGCACACTATGATTACGAGATCTGACAAATGGATGTAAAGACTGCCTTCCTTAATGGTAATCTCGAGGAAGAGCTGTATATGATACAACCAGAAGATTTCACGTCCAAGGAATCTCTAGACAAAGTGTGCAAGCTTCAAAGGTACATTTATGGACTGAAGCAAGCTTCCCGGAGTAAAAACATAAGATTTGATGAGGCTGTCAAGTCTTATGACTTCATTAAGAATGAAGATGAGCCTTGTGTGTACAAGAAGACCAGTGGGAGCGCAGTCACATTCTTAGTTCTTTACGTAGACGACATACTACTCATTGAGAATGATGTAGCTATGATGTCATCGGTAAAAATCTAGCTGTCGAAGAACTTCTCCATGAACGATTTGGGAGAAGCATCCTACGTATTGGGAATACGGATTTATAGAGATAGATCAAAGAAGATGCTTGGAATGACCCAATCCTTGTACAGAGATACCATAGTCAAAAGGTTTAATATGGAAAATTCCAAGAGTGGTCTCATACCGATGAGACATGGAATTAATCTCTCAAAGGAGGAGTCTCCTAAGACTCCTGATGAGAGGGCACTCATGGATAGAGTACCCTATGCCTCTGCCATAGGATCTATCATATATGCCATGCTATGTACACGGCTTGATGTTGCATATGCTCTAAGTGTTACGAGCAGATTTCAGGATGATCCAAGCAAAGTGTACTGGAAGGCAGTGAAATGTATCCTTAAGTACTTGAGAAGAACTAAGGGTATATTTCTTATCTATGGAGGAGGTGACTTGAAACTGCGAGGCTTTACTGACTCGAGTTTTTAGTCATATCCAGATGATAGCAAGTCTACATTTGGATTTGTATTTACTTTAAACGGAGGCGTAGTGTGTTGGAAGAGTTCCAAGCAAGCAACCACGACATATTCGACGACTGAAGCTGAATACATCGCTGCAGCTGAAGCCGCCAAGGAAGTAGTGTGGTTGAAGAAATTCATCATCGACCTCGACGTAGTTCCCAACATCTCTGAACATGTTCTGCTATTGTGCGACAACAATGGAGCCATTGCGCGGTCTCATCAAAAATCAAAGCATATTCTGAGGCGCTTTCATCTTATCAAAGAGATCATATCCAGAGGAGATATAGTGGTGGAAAGAGTTCCATCTGTCGACAATGTAGCAGGTCCACTGACAAAGCCGTTGTCTCAAATTGTGTTTGAGCGACACCTAGAGTCTATAGGCTTACTGTATAAAGGTGATTGACTTTAGTCCAAGTGGGAGATTGTTAGTCTTTGGTGGCCTACAAGCCAATATGAGCGTTCATTTATTAATATAATTGCATAATATTCATTGTGTGTAAATCGTATTAATTATCATCTCAAAATGAAGTCCGTGAATATGTGCGATAATGATCATATTATGATGAGATCATACTAGTCTGATCACTTAAACACATATATTCTTAATCGTTCCTAGTCGGGGGATATCCGAGAAGGACATCGGATATCCGGTTAGACTAGTACAGATTACTCCCGCTCATAAGATGAGGGTGACTGGTCTCTTAGTCACTTGTGTGGATACACTAAGGTGAATATGTAGGTGCTCATTAGAGAATGAGTTCACTGAACTGATCCGACTGAATCGTTGGATGGTACTGTACCTCACTGTCAACCAGCTTGATTCTATTGTCGTAATTGCGTGGATGGTCCTCGGACCTGAGACACCAAGGACACCTTGTCGGTGGACTTCTGTGCTTTGACCTTGGTTTATGAATATCTGTTGTCACAAAAAAAATGAGCAAAGAGAAAAATCCAAACAATTTTTTTCAAGTAAAGAGAAGATTAATGGACAGCAGTCATGCCTATTTTGCAAGCCAAATGAAGCAAAAAAAGGGGTCACTCTAGGGCCTAAATGATGAAGAAATCCAATGGCACAACCGGGCCCATTATCTCAAGCAAGAAAAGGTCCAAACAATTTTTCAAAGAAGGTTCAAATGAAGAAAATTTAAGGAGTAGTAGCCAAGCCCAATTTTACAAGCCAAAGGAAGTAAAAAAGGGGTTACTTTGAGCCCAATGGATGAAGAAACCCAAGGAGGGAGGCCTGGGCCCATTATGTCAAGTAAAAAGAAGCCCATTAGGGTCATTTTGGGCCTAAAAAGTGAAGGTCAAGGCCTAATTTCGTGGCAGCCTTTAAAGGGTGCCAAATGGTCCCCCCATGACCTATTCTTACCCCTTTGGCCCATGTTTAAATGTGTCCAAAGGAGGATAAGAAGAAAAGAGAGTGGTCTCCCCTTCAAGATTCTTCTAGAAGGTGGTAGGTGAAAAGCAAAAGGAAAGATAATCATGATTCTCCAAGTGTTGTGGCCTTATTGGAGGACTCTTAAGAGGAGTTTCTTATCCCTAATTCAAGGCTAATAAATGCCTAATCTACCCCCCAAAAGTAACCCAACTTTATCTATAAAAGAACCACCATCTTCTCCAAGAAAGAGTTGGAGACAAACGCCCACAACAAAAAAAAAAAAAAAAAAAAAGTGAGAGAGCTTGGAGGAGCACGTCTCCCTCCTCCTTCCCCTCCATTTCCTTCATCCTAAAATTGAAAAGAGAGTTAGAGAAGAAGAGAAAAATAAAGGAAGAGTGTTAGAAAAGAAGAGAGCAAGAGAAAGGGCTTCTAGAGCCATCCCCCATTGCTCATCCCCTCTCCAAGGTAGAGTGGGTGATGGGTTTATTCATGTTCTTTATGTTCTTTCTTAAGTATTATTTCTTTTTGATGTTCATAGGAACTTCTATCTCCCCCTTGATGTTCATCCATGATAGTGAAAACAATGAAATGCAATGTTCAGATTTTCTGAGTCTTTATTGTGAATCTGTTGATTATCTTGTTTTAAATGTTATTTTTCCTTCATAAGGTATTTGTTTTTCATGTGGAAATGGTAGAGGGCCTTTCTAGTTTATAGAAATAGTCTTCTCAAGCCTTCAAGTCCCCTAAATATGGAGATATGGACCGAAATATGCTTTGCTGTCCTGGTTTCCTGAACATTGTTTTTTCTTGTTTTGCCTTTGATTTTAGGATTTTTTCAAGATGTCTTGGCCTTCCATGACCCTTAGGAGCACATCCCTTCAATGGATGATGTTCCCCAAACATCAAGAGAAATCCCCCAAGTTCCATATATATTAAGGTTTAAATTTCTGTTTTCATGATATAACCGAATCGGTTTTGTTGGGATTTTTCCTTAAAATGGCTAAGGGTTTAGGCCCTAGAGGTTCTCAAGGAGGTTTCCTCACAAGTTGGGGATGATCTTCTTGGAGTAGAAATCCTCTAACATGGAGCCAAGAAGGAAGATCCATGGAAAAGATGAAAAGTATGCTTAAAGTTTCATGACATTCATATTTAAGTTCTCCATGATATTTTCTTAAGAAAATGCATCTAAAATATATTTTAAATAAATATTTTAGGTTTTATACCTTTTATACTTTATTTTCTATCATTTGGGTTAGGTTTAAACCTATTTTTCACCGAAAATCCGGGTTTCAGCTTGAGTCTGCAACCTGCGTGCTACA
Organism: Zantedeschia hybrid cultivar; assembly: GCA_030544215.1. Classification (NCBI taxonomy): domain Eukaryota; kingdom Viridiplantae; phylum Streptophyta; class Magnoliopsida; order Alismatales; family Araceae; genus Zantedeschia; species Zantedeschia hybrid cultivar. The sequence goes on from JARZZO010000015.1 coordinate 42,905,975, forward strand.
GTAGCGAGTCTGCGCTCACTGTTCATGAGTCTGCGCCTCCCTGCGTAGACTCAGCGCCTGTTGCAGTTTTCTGAATCTGCGCCTCTTTTAGTTGGGTTTTTGGGCTTGAGGTGATTCTTTGATCCTCCCCCAAGCTGTCCAAAGGTTCCTTGGACCTAGGGCTGTCCCTTTGAGGCCCAATGAAGGTCATAAATGGCTTGGACTTTGGATTGTTAAGCTCTTAATGTTACAATCCGAAATCTTGTTATATGTTTTAAGATTTTAAATGTTTTCCGATGTTTTCCAAAGATGTCCCAATCTAAGGGTGCCAACAATCCAATGTTGTGTAACCCATCAGGGGCCCTCATACAAAGAACATCATTCTTATGTTCCCATTACTATGGGTTCATTTAGATGATATGTCCCGAAAGTCCTGATGAATTGGTGGAGTTCCTTGCTCTCCAAATGTAGAGATGCTTTGGATTACCCCTTATGGGTTTTTCTTACATCTTGAAGGCCTTAAGGGCACCCTTTGGGTGAGTGGTTGGATGCTCGGCACGCCCTCTTTTACAGCCATCCCTATGGTCCATTAGCCATTACATATCCCTTTAAGGGAGTTGGTCCTTCGGATCCCTTCATGCCATGATCCTTTATGAAGATCCTAAACCTTCATTGGGTTCTCCTAATGAAATGTTGAAATTCAACTTGAAATCATTATATTAAGCATTTTCAATGCTTTATAAAGTGATCCAAGAAGAATGGGATAAACATGAAGAAATCATGTCATTTGAAAAAATCCACATAAGGACCACTCCTTGAAAAGGCTTTATGTAGCCATACTCAACTTCTGAGATTTCTCAGTATTATCCTCCCTAAATTTGTGGTGATTCTTGAATCACTTCAAGTTTAAATAGATATAAAACTGAAATTATGCTCAGATTTTGAGTCTACGCACCTATAATCATGAAAATTTGATTGGGAATGGGATACAATTGGTTTTTCTCGACTCCGGATTTCATATTCTAACTTTGTTGGTTGAAACTAACCCCTTGGACTATTTAAATGCAGCTTGAACTGTGCAGGAAATTCAAAAATCAATTCCAGACTTGAGTCTGCGCACCCCTGCGCAGACTCAACCCAAAAAACTGTCAAAGATGGATTCTTGGACTAAGGACATTGGTTATGTCTCAAATGATTCAAAATAACTAAATTTAGATCATATCTAAATAAGAAAAGGTTAAAAAATGGTCATTCTCCCTTTTAAATAAACACAAATCTTCAAAACTTAAGTTGAGTCTGCGCACCTATCTTAGTCTCAAAAGACAAAAAAGATTGGTTAATAACTCCAATATCCATGTCAAAACTCCATCAAAATCATATTCCATGGCACATAAATCAAGATTAATAAACTTCTTTCAAAATGACTCTTGAGTCTACACACCTTTCTATAGACTCATTCCAAATAAAAAGTCAAATAAACAGTAAATCAAATTGCACAAATCTCTTGAAATCATATCTCAAACACTCCATTTCATTTAAAATAAACATCCATTTACAAAAAATGATCCAAATCCCCTCAAAATAAATAAAAAATTACAAATTCAGTTGAGTCTGCGCACCCCCTGCGTAGACTCAAACCCATTTTCTTGTCTCCTTGATCTTTGAAGCTCCCCAGCACCTTGAAAGTCTTGGAATTCCCCTCAACCTCAGGACGTTCCATCTTTTTAAGAATCTTGCTTAAAATCCTCTTTAAACTTGAATCTGCGCATCAATCTCAAGGCCAAAACCGCATCTCTTGGCCCCCAAATCATGCCTGCAACTACAAATATGTAAATCATCACCAAAAAACAAATAAAATAACTCATAAACAAGAAATTCACAGTTCAGACTTGAGTTTGTGCATCCTGGCGTAGACTCAACCCTGAAATTCACATAAAATAAAAACTCAACCTCCCATTCACTTCAAGATGATCTAAAACTCTCTAAAAATCAAAATTATTCTTATCTATCAAGAAATCAAATAAAAACATCATGTTGTTCTTGAAAAAAATGCAAAAAACCCTTGAAAACAAATTGGTGAAAAATGAGTCTGCACTACCCTGCGCAGACTCAACCCTGAATTCCCAAAATTAGTCTTTTTAACTTTAAATTCTCTCCAAATTAAATCCAAAAGTTCACATAAAAACTTTATACTTTATATAAGTCAAAAACCTAAATAAAATCTCAAAACTCCCTTTTCAAAAAATATAAAAAATGCCCAAACACTTTAATAACAAATGAGTTTGCGCACCCCAGTGCAGACTCAACCCTAAATTCCTAAAATTTTGTATTTTAGTAATAAATTTTCCCTCAAATCAAGATAAAATCTCAAGGATAAATCATATATTTCCTATAAATCAAAAACCCAAACAAAATGCTAAATTTCCCCTTGAAATTACACAAAAAATATAAAAAACAGGTTTGTAACAGATGAGTCTGCGCTCCCCTGCGTAGACTCATCCCCCAATTGTTAAAACCCAAGATTTTCAACCTTAATTCTTTTAAAATTAAATAAAAACTCCAAGATAAAACTATATACTTCCTGTAAGTCAAAAAATCAAATAAAACTCAAATTTGCCTTTCAAAAAATATAAACAATACCTAAAAAGAAGCCTTTTTTTAAAGTTGAGTATGCATACCTTATTGTAGGCTCATGCTTCAAAACGTACAAATTCAAAACATAAAAAGTATAAGTCTTTGAAGCATTTTTCACTCAAATCAAATAAGAAAACATAACAAATACTTTTCCATACCTTGCAAATCAAATCTAAAATATCTTTACTCCAAATCTGAAAAAACACAATAAGAAATGTTTATTAGACTTTCTTGTCAATAAAACACAACCAAAATTGATATTCAAATTCTAAATCATAATCCCCACAAAAAATATCATTTATCTCTATCAAAAATACCATAAAAATGATTTTCTCTTCTCTTGCAAATCATAAGTCAAATCAACCAATTCAAGCATTCTCATTGATAATAAATGAGTCTATGCACTTTTGCGCAGACTCAACTCTAAAATTAAAAAATGAGTTTTCTTCTCACATAAAAGCTGAAATTCATTCATTTTTCGAATGCAATCTTGTATATCTTATTTATATCATTTTAAAGGGTGTTATTCTAATCTTCCGACGATTAATGAAGGGTCTTCCTCTTAGGAGGATGTAATTAACGCTATTCCATTTATGGATAGCGGGATTGGGTCGAAGAACTACGCAATCATCTGATTGAGTCAGGTAAAGCGCACAAATACAAATCTAAATCTAAATAAAAAAATCAAGATCAAGTGCATTTTCCTAAAAAAATGTACGACAATCTCTTTTGGCACGCCCGGTGGGACCTGTCCTCCCTTCATCTTCTCGTCAGAAGAATAAGGATAACACCCATTCTTTGAAGTTATTGATTATCTCTTTGTTGTATTACAGGAGACTCAATGGAATCGAAAGTTTTCTTCGGCCCACTGGTGGTCGAGAACCATGCTCGCTGTGGCTACCTGGCGGTACCCATGGCATTTGGGAGCTTCCCTCCCATTATCGGTTTTCTGAATTTTCTCAGGGTGGTCTTCATGCAACTTGAGATTATATCTGATATACCTCAAGCGCAAGTAGTTAGCTACTGCACTATTCACAGTCATGCTGCATCATCTTCAAGACAATATCGGGGAAATATCCAAAAAGGTCAAAACCCCCAGTTCAAATCAAGGTAGTCTCTGCATAATGGTCCAGGACCAAAAAATCAATTCTTGTTGGAAGCCTGCGGATCTTTCTAGATGGCAGCAAAGTTGATACTTCCAAAGACCGATTGGTTCCAAATATCCCAGTTCAAAACTCATTCCAGGTCTTTGAAGACATGGACAGAGTAAGAATGAAAAAAGAAAGAAAATAAAAAGGAAAAGCTAAGATGTCTGAAAAGCAAGAAAGAAATCCTAAACCAGCTTATTGACATGGGATGAAACATTGTCAAGAGCTACCAACGAAACAAATCTGGGTGCCCAAACATCAAGAAGATCAATATGCACAAGAAAAATCAAAGCGGGTCTTTCAGTCATAAAGACGGCAAATATGGAAACCAATTCAAAGGCAGATACCTCATGGTCAGTTGACAAAGAGAAAGAGATCAAGTGAAATATATGAAAATCATAAGCCAAAGAAGTGTTCAGAGTCATCTGTATTCCAAAGGCTGCAACCAAAACCTCCTTCTGCAAAGAGATCGGCAAAATTCAGAGTCATCTGTATTCATGTCATACTATCAACAAGTATGGGGCACTCCCAAAAGATCCAGAAGAAATTAGAGACTTAGCCTCAAGGCCGGGTCTAGTTACACGAAGAATGCAAGCAGCAGCCCTTGTAAGGATCGAGACTTTCGGATCCGGTTTTCGGAGTCGGACCCTGTAGATCTGACCTCAGTGGGGGGTTGAAGTTCTGTATCGATTCGCGTCAGGACATCGAGACGCGTTTTGAACGGCGTCCACCGTCGAAGACGCGTTTCAGGTTCTGCCACGTGGGTACCACGTGGGCTGGCCTTGGGCCGCGAGGGTACGGCCCTGTCGTGTCGCCTGAACGGCGTCCACATGTGACGACGCCTTTTAGACTGCAGCTCTGAGATTGTCAGAGTACGGCCCTGACATGTCGTCTGAACGGCGTCTGCTTTGGACGACGCGTTTCAGAGTCTTGTCAGAGCGGTCGTCACATCAACTGATAGGCGTCCGTGGATGTCGACGCGTTTCAGCCAGTCTCTGGTTAACCCCGCGAGCCCTCCTCCTTTCCCTCATTTCTCTTCCTTTCTCTCCTTCCTTCCGGCGACTCCGGCGACGACCCTTCCTCCTCCCTCTTTTCCTTCCTCCACTTCGTCCTTCCCTCCACTCCAACACCTCCTTACCTCTCACCTCTACCACCACCACTTCCTTCGCGACGTTCCATTCTCCGGACAGCGGCCGACGTCCCGGTGGAGTGGCGGCGTCCTCGAGGGTACCGGCGGCGGTCTGCGGTGCGGCGGGTCGGAGGCACGGAGCTTGGAGGAGTTCAAGAACCGGTAGGGTGACGGTTCCCACTGTGTTGTGTTCTAAACTATGTTTCCCCCCGTTTAAAGCATGCTATGGATCGATGGTTTTGGGGTAGAATGAGCATGTTAGGGGGTTTTCCCTTGATGGGAAAGGGAGTTTCTGTGGATATGAATTCTTGATACTTTGGTTTACCCTCTTTCTCCTCTGTTTTTGAGGGTTTTAGGGGTTGGAAAGGGAGCCTTCGGGCAGGAGACAGAGCCTGGTTTCTGGTACTAAAAGACGTCGTGCATGGACGACGCCTTTCTGAAGGGCGTCGGGCCATCACGACGCCTTTTAGACAGAAATCGTCCCACTGAGGCCCTGTCGGTTCAGGGATTCTGGCACTGAAAGACGTCATGGGTGGGCGACGCGGTTTGGAATGGCGTCGAGCCACCATGACGCCTTTTAAGGCAGAAATCCCTCGATTAAGGTTTTCTGGTAATTCCGGATTTCTGTGTTAAACGGCGTCTGAGGATGTTGACGCCTTTTAAAAAGACGACCGCTGGTGTCGACGCCTTTTAGGCCAGATTCTGAGGCTGGTATTTTCATGAACCAGTTTAGGGTGCTTGAATGGCGTCGGCCTCGGGCGACGCGATTCAAGACAGAACCACACTAATCCATGCCAGTAAAATGTGTTTACACTGCTAGATAGTTGGTTAATGCATACTGTTAGTATACTCGATGAGATGTACTCTTTGTGACCGGATGACACTGCGTTGAGTGTCGTGCGACCGTGGACTTCTTCCGTGACCGGATCGCACCGTGCCGTGTTTTCTGTTTCGGTGGACCTAGAGTGACAGTTGTAGCGTTCTACACCTTGTGTCGGTGCGGAGGGACACAGCGCTGACGGGAGCAGTGGCGGGGTGACGCCTAGTAGAGAGGGTCACCTGGTGAACCCCGGGGTTAGCTAGCTTGTACCGGTGTCGGAGAGGTACCTTTGGAGTGTCACTCGTGCTGGGGGAAGGAGTAACCACCTGAGCCAGTTGGGCCGGAGTAGCCATCGTGCTATCCGAGGGGTTACTGTTTGGTCTCAGCGGGCCGGTGTTTGCTGAGGGAAGGAGTGACCGCTGAGGTGGCCAGTGTGCTATCCGAGGGGTTACTGTTTGGTCTCAGCGGGTCGATGTTTTTCCCACTTTCGTTGTGAAGTTAACGTGTTTTAAGGATACGCCGAATTACGGGTTTCCTGATAGAATGGAATTATGCATGTTAGTTATACTTTGAATGCATGTGATTCGTATTGAGATGTAGGCATGGAAATCACTGTCTCTTCATGGTTATTATATCCCTGCTGTACTTTACACTTGTGGGTGTGTGGGTGTGGGCAGTGGGGATCGAAGGATCCCTACTGAGTCTTTTCGTTGAGACTCACCCCTGCGGCTTTCAGGTGAGGACTCCAGGCAGACCTAGCGAGGGTTGTGCGGCTGAGTGCTGAGCGTCGTCGACTGTTGTTCCGGGGTATGCCCCGATGTAGTTGTTATCTTTATTTCTGGCCTGTATGTATAATCATTTCCTTTCTGTTGGAGTATGTAATTATTTGCTGTATCGAGTCGCATTGTAATAACTTTTAATTTCTGCATTTTCCCTTCAATTCAATGCGATGCGAATGTTTAGCTTAGTTGATTATTTATTTCCCAGACTTACTCGGATCCTGGTTTGGTTACAAGTTAATGATTCGGTACCCATTTAGTAATCGGATCCCCGATTATAGGGTGGCGGGTCGTTACAGTTGGTATCAGAGCATTCGGTCTGGCAAATAAATGAATAACTAGGTTAAATGTCATGAGTCCGGCAAATAATTACATTATCCCGTACAGGCACGACGATGGTATAGGCTTTAGGATTCTAACTAGAACTTTTCGATTTTGTGTTTGTAGGCGATTAGATGGCTCCTAGGAAGAGGGTGCCAGTTATTCGAGAGCGGGGAGATGTCCCTAGTGGTTCTGAGGCCGGTAGGCCGAGTGTAGAGCAGTTCATGGAGGCTATGATGGATACAATGGCCAGATATCAGACCCGAGACCCTAGTGAGAGTTCTAGTGCTCGGGGTGGGTCTACGGCTACACTGGAGAGATTCCTGAAGCTGAGGCCACCTCACTTCACCGGTCGTCCCGACCCTGATGAGGCCGTTTACTGGCTTAGGGAGATAGAGAAGACTTTTGACACCATGGATTGTGCAGCAGTTGAGAAGACTCCGTTAGCTACCTTCATGTTGAAGGATAGCGCCTATGATTGGTGGACCTCCTTGAAGAGTTTGTCTTATGAGGATAGGAGTCTCAGGGAGATTTCTTGGGAGACTTTTGTGAAGGAATTCAATGCGCAGTATTTTCCTAGACATGTCCAGAGGGCCAAGGAGAGGGAATTTATGGAGCTGACTCAGGGGAGTATGACAGTACTTGAGTACCAGGCGAAGTTTGTTTCGCTTGGGAGGTTTGTGCCCTTCATCTCGGGGGACGAGGAGCGACGTACTGAGAGGTTCGTGGATGGGCTGAGGCTTGGTCTGAGGAACTTTGTGGCATCTCTCTGTTGTAAAGACTTGGCATCAGCAGTTAGGAGTGCAGCAACAGTGGAGGCACAGCTGAATCTGTAACGACCCGCCATCCTATGACCGGAGACCCGGTCACTAAATGGATGTCGGCCCATTAACTGCGGGTTCACACCCGGATCTCACACAACACGTCTGGAGGAGTAAGTGCTAAACAAGGCCAAATATAACAATCGCACGGACTACAAAGGTAAACGAGTGCGCAGAAAGGGAAATATCAAAGTCCGTATACAGTCCAACAATAATTACATGTCCAACAAATTAAATATGTACAGGCAGAAGGAAAGTACAACAACATCGGGGCATACCCCGGAACTAAGACAGCTGCTGGTCCGCACACCAAGAAGACACCACGCTTCCGTTCGCCTCGAGGTCCACACCTGAAAACCGCAGGGAGTGAGCTACACCAGAAATGGGCTCAGTAGGGATCATCCGATCCCTTGCCTCCCACTCACACACCCACAAGTGTAACAACAAGAATATATGGCAATATAAATAAAGCGGTAAACACAGCACCCAACTCTGACATGAAACGCACGGTGAGCAGTGTACAAAGAACCATTCTAAGTAACCCGAAGAACCCAACACAGAGTCACGACTCACAGTCAAAGTCCACGAAGCGACTAAACCACACTGTCGACCGAAGTCGAACGTCGCCTCCCAACACTACCACTACTCACGCCTGTCCACCCCTACAGTGTTCCGGGGCACTGTAGGGTGAGGCAGTGAGTCAAACTAGGACTAGCTGGACTCAGTGTACCGCCACTACCAGCTACGTGTGCACACAAGCAGTCTAGACTACTGTCCTACCACCGGATTGCCTCCACGCTAGGCCTCAGCGCTTCAGGAGGGCCCTGGGGACCGGCGAACCCCCGTCAAGCCGAAGCTACAGGAACTACCCACAAACCCAACTCTCCCGGGCTGCGTCAGGCCAAGGGCTATAGGTACCACTCGTAACCTTGATCAAAGGTCACATCAGGCCCACTGGCTAAAGGGTAAACCAACTCCCACCAGAAACACCACCAGCTCCTCAGCAAGAAGCACGCCAGAAGCTGTCACGACAACCAAAGGAAACCCCGACCCGCTGAGACCAAACAGCAACCCCTCGGATAGCACACAGCTACTCCGGCCCGACGGGCTCAAGGTGGTTCTGCTTGTCTCAGCCAAGGGTGAAACACAACAAGCACCCCTCCTCACAGACACCATGGCCCTTCTCCCATCAGCCCATGGTGACGAACGTAAAGCATAGTTAACCCGATCCACATCCGCGTAACACAACCACACATATAACATGATTCCATTCGCACCGTAAAACCTCATTCTCAGCATATAGTTAAAGCACACACGCACACACACACACCGGTGATGCAATTCCACTCACGCAGAAGTCCCTGTCTCAGTATACAACCCACAGCATGCTTTAGAACCAGCCCACCGTGAAACATGCATAAAATAACAGCATTAAGCATTCCTGTCTTGAATCGCGTCGACCGAGGTCGACGCCATTCAAGACCCTTAGACAGGTTTATTAAAAGCCCGATTTATCCTTAAAATGCGTCCACCAGTGAAGCCGCCATTTAAAACGCGTCTGGGTGCCCCGACGCCATTCAACCCAGAAATCCAGATTTACAGACCCTTAAACGGGGGCATTTCCTGCCTAAATGGCGTCATGATGTCCCGACGTCCTTCAGAAAGGCGTCGTCCATCCATGACGTCATTTAGCGCAGAACCCCTAACTCAGGAAACCTAAAACAGGGAGGTTTCTGCGCTAAAACGCGTCGTGCTGACCGGACGTCTTTCGTAAAGGCGTCGACCCAGCCCGACGCCATTTAGCGCCAGAAACCAGGTTTCCTGGTTCGACCCGAGGGCTTCACCTTGAACCCCGGGCACCCCGAAAAGCCCAAAACCAAAGGGGGAAGAAGAGAAGCTCAATTACATAATTATGCTACGAAGCCACGATCACAACACCGCTATTCCCACATGGAATCTCCCCCTAAGCATGCTTAATCTATCTCCCAAACACCCCGTCACGCCGAGAATCACACGAACATTACAAGCAAGGTTCGTCCCCCTACCGGTTCTTGAACTCCTCCAAGCTCCTCGCCGCCGACCCGTCTCGCCCCACGCCGCCGCCGGTATCCTCGAAGACGCCGCCACTCCGCCGGGACGTCGGCCGCCGTCCGGAGAAGGGAACGCCGCGAGGAAGGTGGTGGAGGTAGAGGTGAGAGGTAAGGTGGTGTTGGAGTGGTGGAAGAGGAAGAAGAGGGAGGGAAGGAAAGAAGATCGCCGGAGAGGGCGGAGGGGTGAGGAGAGAGAGTGTGAAGGTGAGAATGAGGGAAAGAAGGGGAGGCTCGCGGGGTCAACTAGAATTCCGCTAAAACGCGTCGATCGAGGCAGACGCCATTCAGTCTGACAGGACGGCCGTACCGTCACCGGTCTGAAACGCGTCGCCCATCGCGGACGCCGTTCAGACGACAAAACAGGCCGTACTGACAACGCTCTGGCGCCGTACCCTGACACCGCAGGTGTCGCAGTCTGAAACGCGTCGACCGAGGTGGACGCCGTTCAGACAAATCTGACAGGGCCGTATTCTCGCGGCCCGAAACCCGCCCACGTGGCGCAACAACCGACAGACCCTAAATGGCGTCCACACAACCTGACGCCTTTTGAAAGGCGTCGAGCGGTGCTGACGCCATTCAGTCAGCAATCTCAAGACCCCTCCAGGGTCCAAACCAGGGGATCCGGCCCGAACCCGACCCGAATACAGGACCCGAAATCTCGGTCATTACAGAATCAGTCAGCCCGGGAGAGAGGACTGACTGCTCAGGGACCAGCTCGTGGCAGGGGTAAGGCAGCGGCACCGGCCCCTTCGTCCGGATCGGGATCGTCGTCACTCGGCTCCCGATTCAGGAGATTCTTCCGAGGCAGTGGCAGCAGTGGTAGTAGCAGACCTAGGCAGGATCAGCAAAGCCAGTCGGTGTCCAGCGCCCAGCAGGAGCCAGCTCAGAGGCTTCCAGCAGTTTGTCAGCACTGTGGTGGTACTCATGGGGGGACTCAGTGTCCTGCTTTCTCTGGGAGATGGTATACTTGTGGCCAGCAGGGCCACGTGGCAAGGTTTTGCCCGCAGGGGCGTGGCCAGAGGCAAGGGCCAGCTGATCAGAAGAAGCCGAGGACCCAAGGGAGAGTGCTGGCTATCACCAGGAAGGAGGCTCGTGCGTCCAACTTGGTGGAAGGTACACTTTCTGTCCTTGGGAACTCTGCACATGTGTTGATTGATTCGGGTGCTTCGCATTCTTTCATTTCTGAGCAGTTCATAGATATTCTTTCTCCACCCATTGATGAGTTAGCTGATGGATTGATGGTAGAGGTTCCTTCTGAGGATTTCATGTTATCTTATAATTGTTTGAGGGATGTTCCCTTGACCATTGAGGGCCATGAGTTACCCGCCCAGTTGGTTGTGCTTGCCATTTGTGATTTTGATATCATCCTGGGCATGGATTGGTTGGAAGCTTACTATGCTGAGGTGGACTGCCACAGGAAGAGGGTGCGTTTCTCTATTCCGGACATCCCGACCTTCTACTTCCAAGGTATTAGGCTCTCTTCTCGAGGTATTCTTATTTCTGTCTTTAAGGCTCAGAGGTTGCTTGCTGGTGGTTGTGAGGCCTTCCTTGCCTCTGTTGTTGTTTCCGATGTCCGTGACTGTCCCAGTCCTTGGGAAGTGCCTGTAGTGTGTGACTTTGCAGATGTGTTTCCTGAGGAGTTGCCTGGCCTTCCTCCTCAGCGAGAGGTCGAGTTTACCATTGAACTTGCACCGGGTACGGCGCCTTTGTCTAAGGCCCCGTATCGGATGGCGCCAGCCGAACTCGCTGAGTTGAAGGCGCAGTTGTAGGAGTTGCTAGATAAGGGTTTCATTCATCCCAGTACTTCTCCGTGGGGTGCTCCAGTCCTATTTGTCAGGAAGAAGGACGGTTCCTTGAGATTGTGCATTGATTATAGACAGCTGAACCAAGTGACGATTAAGAACAAATACCCGCTTCCTAGGATCGATGATTTGATGGATCAGCTACAGTCTGCGAAGGTGTTTTCCAAGATTGACCTGAGATCTGGATATTATCAGATGAGGATCCGTGATGTTGATGTCAGTAAGACGGCTTTCAGGACTCGGTATGGACATTATGAGTTTTTGGTTATGCCCTTCGGTTTGACCAATGCTCCGGCAGCCTTTATGGATTTGATGAACCGAGTCTTTAGGGTCTATCTAGATCAGTTTGTGGTGGTATTCGTCGATGATATTTTGATATATTCTTCTTCTGAGGAAGAGCACGCCACTCATCTTCGAGTGGTGTTGCAGGTCTTAAGGGAGCACCAACTCTATGCCAAGTTCAGCAAGTGCGAATTCTGGCTAGACAAGGTGCACTTCCTTGGGCATGTCATCTCTGGCGAGGGCATCGCAGTGGATCCAGCCAAGATTGAGGCAGTGATGGATTGGTGCAGGACAACTTCAGTGGCTGAGATCAGGAGCTTCTTGGGGCTTGCCGGTTATTACAGGCGGTTTGTTCAGGGGTTTTCTTCGATAGCGGCCCCCTTATCGAGGTTGACTCGAAAGGGAGTTCGTTTTGTCTGGACCGAGGAATGTGAACGGAGTTTCACTGAGTTAAAGACTCGCCTCACTTCGGCCCCAGTGTTAGTGCTTCCATCTGGGTCAGGTGGGTTTATGGTTTACTCGGACGTGTCCCGTCGAAGTTTGGGCGCAGTTCTAATGCAGCATGGCAAGGTAGTGGCTTATGCTTCTCGACAGCTGAAGAAGCATGAAGAGAACTATCCTACCCACGATTTGGAGCTGGCAGCTGTAGTATTTGCACTTAAGATTTGGAGACATTACTTGTATGGTGAGAAATTTCAGGTCTTTACGGATCACAAGAGCCTGAAGTATGTGTTCACTCAGAGAGACCTGAATTTGAGGCAGCACAGGTGGATGGAATTCATTAAGGATTATGACCTTGACCTTTCATATCATCCGGGCAAGGCGAATGTTGTGGCAGACGCCTTGAGTCGGAAGACGGTCATGTCATACCTTATGATTCGAGAATGGAAATTATTTGAACAGGTTGTGGAATCTTCCTTTCGGGTACCACGTGAGGATGATAGACCCGTGTTGGCCAGCTTGACTGTGAGACCAGCAGTGTACCATGCTGTGATTGAGGCTTAGAGGGCAGACGTAGAATTACCGCAGATTCTCCAGAGACCAGAGGTGGAATTGTGGGATGACGACACAGTTAGATTCAGAGGTAGACTTTATGTCCCGGCCGAAGAGGACATACGTAGGAGTGTCCTTGATGAGGCGCACCGTTCCAGATATGCAGTGCATCCCGGGACAACCAAAATGTATCAGTGTTTGAGGAGGCACTTCTGGTGGCCTGGTATGAAGAATGATGCGGCTGAGTATGTGGCTAGGTGCATGACTTGTCAGCAGGTTAAAGCCGAGCATCAGAGACCTGGAGGGTTGCTGCAGCCCTTGCCAATTCCGGAATGGAAATGGGAACACGTGACTATGGACTTTGTGATGGGATTACCTACATCCCCTAGCAGGAGAGACGCTATCTGGGTCATTGTTGATCGGCTGACCAAGTCGGCACACTTCCTAGCTATTAGGAAGGACTGGTCGGTCGGTAAGTTGGCCAAGTTGTTTGTAGATCGGATCATCTCTCTGCACGGGGTACCTTTGTCCATGGTATCAGATCGGGATCCGAGGTTTACTTCCAGGTTCTGGAAGAGTTTTCAGAATGCCTTGGGTACTCAGTTGGCTTTCAGTTCGGCCTACCATCCCGAGACAGATGGGCAGTCGGAGAGGACCATTCAGACTTTGGAGGACATGCTCAGAGCATGTTGTTTAGACTGGGGAGGTTCTTGGGAGCAGCATTTGTCTACAGTGGAGTTTGCCTACAATAACAGTTATCATTCCAGTATCGGCATGGCGCCTTACGAGGCTTTGTACGGGCGACCGTGTCGATCTCCTCTGTGTTGGTCTGAGATTGGTGAGAGGCAGGTTGCAGGGCCTGAGTTAGTTCAGCAGTGTACTGAGGTTGTCAGGATGGTACGGCAGAGGTTGACAGCAGCTCAGAGCAGGCAGAAGAGTTATGCTGATATCCGGAGGAGACCGCTTGAGTTTGAAGTGGGAGATCACGTGTTCCTCCGAATCTCACACTCCAAGGGTGTGATGAGATTCGGGAAGCGAGGCAAGCTGAGTCCGCGATATATTGGACCTTTTCCCATTCTTGCTCGGATTGGGGAAACCACGTATCAGCTGGCCTTGCCACCCAGTCTTGCAGGGGTACACGATGTGTTCCATGTTTCCTTGCTGAGAAAATATGTTCAGGATCCATCCCACGTCTTGGATTTTTCGGAGTTGGAGATTGCTGAGAACTTGTCTTTTCCAGAGTTTCCAGTTCGTATTGAGGATCGCAGGGAGCAAGTCCTTCCAAACAAGATTGTACCTTTGGTCGAGGTGATTTGGCAGTACCGCTCCGGGGGCGAGGCAACCTGGGAACGTGGGGACGAGATGCGGGAGCAGTTCCCTTACCTCTTTTCGTAAGTTTCCTTGTGAACTCGTATCCCTGTTTTGACCTTGTTAATTCTAGTAGTCAATTTCGGGGACGAAATTCTTTTAAGGGGGGGAGATTGTAAGGATCGAGACTTTCGGATCCGGTTTTCGGAGTCGGACCCTGTAGATCTGACCTCAGTGGGGGGCTGAAGTTCTGTATCGATTCGCGTCAGGACATCGAGACGCGTTTTGAACGGCGTCCACCGTCGAAGACGCGTTTCAGGTTCTGCCACGTGGGTACCACGTGGGCTGGCCTTGGGCCGCGAGGGTACGGCCCTGTCGTGTCGCCTGAACGGCGTCCACATGTGACGACGCCTTTCAGACTGCAGCTCTGAGATTGTCAGAGTACGGCCCTGACATGTCGTCTGAACGGCGTCTGCTTTGGACGACGCGTTTCAGAGTCTTGTCAGAGCGGCCGTCACATCACCTGATAGGCGTCCGTGGATGTCGACGCGTTTCAGCCAGTCTCTGGTTAACCCCGCGAGCCCTCCTCCTTTCCCTCATTTCTCTTCCTTTCTCTCCTTCCTTCCGGCGACTCCGGCGACGACCCTTCCTCCTCCCTCTTTTCCTTCCTCCACTTCGTCCTTCCCTCCACTCCAACACCTCCTTACCTCTCACCTCTACCACCACCACTTCCTTCGCGGCGTTCCATTCTCCGGACGGCGGCCGACGTCCCGGCGGAGTGGCGGCGTCCTCGAGGGTACCGGCGGCGGTCTGCGGTGCGGCGGGTCGGAGGCACGGAGCTTGGAGGAGTTCAAGAACCGGTAGGGTGACGGTTCCCACTGTGTTGTGTTCTAAACCATGTTTCCCCCCGTTTAAAGCATGCTATGGATCGATGGTTTTGGGGTAGAATGAGCATGTTAGGGGGTTTTCCCTTGATGGGAAAGGGAGTTTCTGTGGATATGAATTCTTGATACTTTGGTTTACCCTCTTTCTCCTCTGTTTTTGGGGGTTTTAGGGGTTGGAAAGGGAGCCTTCGGGCAGGAGACAGAGCCTGGTTTCTGGTACTAAAAGACGTCGTGCATGGACGACGCCTTTCTGAAGGGCGTCGGGCCATCACGACGCCTTTTAGACAGAAATCGTCCCACTGAGGCTGTCGGTTCAGGGATTCTGGCACTGAAAGACGTCATGGGTGGGCGACGCGGTTTGGAATGGCGTCGAGCCACCATGACGCCTTTTAAGGCAGAAATCCCTGGATTAAGGTTTTCTGGTAATTCCGGATTTCTGTGTTAAACGGCGTCTGAGGATGTTGACGCCTTTTAAAAAGGCGACCGCTGGTGTCGACGCCTTTTAGGCCATATTCTGAGGCCGGTATTTTCATGAACCAGTTTAGGGTGCTTGAATGGCGTCGGCCTCGGGCGACGCGATTCAAGACAGAACCACACTAATCCATGCCAGTAAAATGTGTTTACACTGCTAGATAGTTGGTTAATGCATACTGTTAGTATACTCGATGAGATGTACTCTTTGTGACCGGATGACATTGCGTTGAGTGTCGTGCGACCGTGGACTTCTTCCGTGACCGGATTGCACCGTGCCGTGTTTTCTGTTTCGGTGGACCTAGAGTGACAGTTGTAGCGTTCTACACCCTGTGTCGGTGCGGAGGGACACAACGCTGACAGGAGCAGTGGCGGGGTGACGCCTAGTAGAGAGGGTCACCTGGTGAACCCCGGGGTTAGCTAGCTTGTACCGGTGTCGGAGAGGTACCTTTGGAGTGTCACTCGTGCTGGGGGAAGGAGTAACCACCTGAGCCAGTTGGGCCGGAGTAGCCAGCGTGCTATCCGAGGGTTACTGTTTGGTCTCAGCGAGCCGGTGTTTGCTGAGGGAAGGAGTGACCGCCGAGGTGGCCAGTGTGCTATCCGAGGGGTTACTGTTTGGTCTCAGCGGGTCGATGTTTTTCCCACTTTCGTTGTGAAGTTAACGTGTTTTAAGGATACGCCGAATTACGGGTTTCCTGATAGAATGGAATTATGCATGTTAGTTATACTTTGAATGCATGTGATTCGTATTGAGATGTAGGCATGGAAATCACTGTCTCTTCATGGTTATTATATCCCTGCTGTACTTTACACTTGTGGGTGTGTGTGTGTGGGCAGTGGGGATCGAAGGATCCCTACTGAGTCTTTTCGTTGAGACTTACCCCTGCGGCTTTCAGATGAGGACTCCAGGCAGACCTAGCGAGGGTTGTGCGGCTGAGTGCTGAGCGTCGTCGACTGTTGTTCCGGGGTATGCCCCGATGTAGTTGTTATCTTTATTTCTGGCATGTATGTATAATCATTTCCTTTCTGTTGGAGTATGTAATTATTTGCTGTATCGAGTCGCATTGTAATAACTTTTAATTTCTGCTTTTTCCCTTCAATTCAATGCGATGCGAATGTTTAGCTTAGTTGATTATTTATTTCCCAGACTTACTCAGATCCTAGTTTGGTTACAAGTTAATGATTCGGTACCCATTTAGTAATCGGATCCCCGATTATAGGGTGGCGGGTCGTTTCAGCCCTAGTTGCTCAAAATTTTCCTACTCTTTTGGAAAACTTTGACGAAGAAGCAGAGCTATCTACAAATGTCATCGAAGCATCAGGAGAAGCTCTTTCTGCACCAGTAGAGCAGCAACTTCCACAACAAATCAATCAGCAAAAAGAAGCAGAACCAAGTATAACTCAGCTACTATTGCAAGAAATTGAGTTGTTGAAAAAGCAATTGAAAGAAAAAGATGAGCAAATACAAGGGGCAGGATGGGCTGGTAAAGAAGGAGGTGCTTCAACTTCCTCTTATCCTCGGGTGGCTAACCCTCCAGTTCCGCCTCCTCTGTCTCAAAATCTTCTAAATATATCCATACAGTCATCCAGGCCTGTGCCCATGAGTGAAACACCTGCATATATCCAAGTGTCCAATAGTCAAGCTGCTCCTGCAACAGTAATGCAAGTCAACATGATCTCAAATTTGCCATTTCAAGCCTCCCAAGTTCAGAGAGTTAATTTCTTCCCAAATCCAGCAGATCCTGCTATGGCTCAAATGCTAATGCTCGAACAGCTCATTGATATGAAGCTGGCAGAAAGAGTGGAAGGCACCTCCACTGTATATGATGTATACCAAGTACCATATCCAGTGCATCATGCCATGAAAAGGCTTCCACTAGGAATGGTCAAAGTGCCCAAGCTTGAAAAATTCAATGGCCAAGGAAATCCAAAAGAATACTTGGCATATTATAATGGTGCAATGGGAGACCTAGCCACTGATGAATCTTATATGTTGAAAATTTTCGGATCTTCATTAACTAGACTCGCATTTGAATGGTATTCTTCTCTTCGGCCTGGTTCTGTTGCAGGGTGGGCCTACGTTCAGAAGCAATTTCAAGACATATTTTATCTGGTGGGAAGAGAAATCACTCTGGCAGAGCTGTATACTGTTAAACAGGAAAACAATGAAAGTGCTTCCAAATTCTTTGCTAGGTGGAGGAATCTTAGCATAAAATGCAAAAGACCACCATGTCAAGAAGATGCAGTGGTGATATGCAAAAGTAATCTAAAAAATGAAGTCTTTGAAAGGCTAGTAGCCATTGAAATCAAGTCTTTCAACAAATTGAATACTGTGGTATCAGAAGTTGAAAATTTTCTAAGCCGATCCAGAAGTGAACCAAGCAACAACAAAATAAAATTTGATAGATTAAATGCTCCACGTGAGTCAAATACAGTAGATTTATGTACATTCATCACGGAGCGACAAAAGAAAGGTCCAGCCATACAGGCCGAAACTAGCAACAATAGAGAAAAGGAAGTCCGAGCCTTATCTTCTCTCAGAGACAGAATGATACAGTTTCCTCAAAGACAAAACTCGTGTTCTATTTGAATGGGCACGAAAATACAATCAGATTGTGTTACCACAGTCGAAGAGGCCACAAGATGCCAAAAGATCTAATGATCCAAATTATTGTCCATATCATCAAATTATGGGACATCCTATTGAAGAATGCTATGTGTTCAAAGATGCAGTTGAAAAATTAATTCAGAAAGGTGTCCTGAAGATGGGAGATCATCTTGTCGATCCTCCACAGCCTCATGCCTGGACAAAAGCAAATGTGGCATCTGTAAATGTGTATCATATGGTTCCTATTTACCAGTCATTAAGCTCAAAAACTGCAGAAAGAAGCACCCAAGCCACTTATGAGCAATTGGTACTTCAACCACTCCAAGCATCTCATTGGCAGACAGTAAAAAAGAAGCCAAGATCTCATATCAAGCGAAAATCATCAGAAGTATATATTCATGGAGGTATTCCACGATGGCCGACATATGTTCAACCCGTCCCTCCACCAAATTTGGATAATATGATATCCGATATGTCCAAAATGGTTTTATCTATGCCAGTCAAAGCCGCAAATTCAAGCAAAGAACAATGTGTGTCCTCCCCTCAGCAGGAGACATCTCAATCAAGCTCAAGTTACCTTGCTCCAGCAAGCAATATATGGAAATGGGTAGATCCTCATACTGTAAGGAGGGTTACCAACAGAAGAAGAAAAAGAGAAACACTAATACCAATTCTACTTAAGGATAAAGATCCGCTGTCTAAGTTGCAACAGCTAATAAACAGTTTAGATGAATATGAACAGCCTCAAAGAAAGTCGACAGAGCTGAAACATTATATCCCATGGGAGAAACTCCGAAATATGACAATGAAGCAAATACATGAAGAAGCCATATTCTGGGAACAGGAAGTCAAAAAGCCGAAGACTGATAGTAGTCAAGAAAATGAGAAAGAAGAGCAGGAAGGCACTTGCACTGTCATGTCTTGCAAAATAATATGAACAATAAATGAAAGCGAAGATGAGGAGGAGGAAGAAATCTTCCTTACTCCAAAAATGGAAGTGATGGAAAGCTCTACATCAACTCCAAATGAACAACATGTCACCCGCTCTGGCAAAAAGTGGGGACAAAAGCCTCCATTGGCTACCACTCAAAAAATTATCTAGTTGCAGGGAGAGACACCATATGTCATCTCAGAACCAGAATTCAGAGGAATGAAATTCATGCCTTTGTCAAAAAGAAATGTTCAAATCCCGCCTCCGCTCGAGTTATATCCAGAAAATTTTGATCAAGAAAATGAGATGTTACCCTCTTTATATGAATTCATGGCAGTTCAAAAGTCTGCAAAGAAAGGTAAACAAGTCCAACAACAGCCGTCTGAAGAACAAGATCCTTAGGTTGCCTCTCTAGAAATTCATGATAATGAGAAAGTAGAAAAGAAAGTCATCGGCTTACTAAAAAGGTTGCCATCTAAATTTACTGTGTGGGAAGTTTTGTCACTCAGTGAGAAATTGTGGAAGGCTCTCATTGCAGCTCTAAAAACTCCTCAAATTTATGAAGCTCATGCAGTAGAAATTCAAGAAATACCCTATGAGTCATTCATGGCTTCCATCACCTTCATTGAAGATGATATGTTGCTGCCCACAAATGACCACAACAGGCCACTCTACATGAGGGAAAAGATAAATGGACAACCCATCAATAGAATTCTGGTTGATCAAGGCTCTGCTGTCAGCATCATGCCTCTAAGAACTTTCCAGAAATTTCATTTTCATATGCACCTAAGAAGAGTGCAAGATTTCAAAATAGCTGGGTTCAACCAGAAGTCAGAAACACCGATTGGGGCAGCTGAATTTGAAATGGTCGTCGGTGACTTTCACTTCACAGTCCCCTTCCATATCATAAATTCTGATACCACATACAAAGCTTTGCTTGGGCGGCCATGGATACATCAATATTTTGTGGTGCCCTCCTCATTGCGTCAATGCATCAAATTTTCCTAGGAAGGACAAATACAGTGGGTCTTCGTTGATCTCGACCCCTTTGAGGTTCATGAATGCCATCTTATGGATGCCAATCTCTATATACCTCCACCCCTGGAGGAAAAAGAAGATAAAGAAATAGAAAAGCCTGATACCAGTCGGAGCAAGGAATGGTTTCCTCCTTCACCAAATATCGGCTCTCTCAGTCTTGAAGACAAAGAAGCTACAGTTCTAAAAAATTCTTCAGCAAAGACAACCAAGCAACAAGATGTACTCTCTATAGAAGTCATGGTCCGAACCGGACTAATACATCCTATTGAAGAGTATGAATGTCAGCTCGTAGAGCCTTTGAAAAAATTCGTGGTTCCCCACGAAGATGGACACAAAATAGTCTTTTATAGAGCTGATGAGCAGTCGGCCACTGAAGACAAAGACTGCCATATACCTGATATAGAAGAAGAACTTTGGGTTGACATCATAGGTCTCCCAGACATGACAAAGCACACTGAAGAATTGGCTAAGGCTAAGTTAATTTCATTATATCATACTAAAAGGGAATGGAGCAGGTTCCAACAACTATGGTACCCTCCTAACATGTCCAAAGCATTGATGCAACATACACAACATCCAGGCTTGGGATATACCTTGTCGGAAGAAGAAACTTCTGAATTCTCTGTAAATATGATATCTATTTTGTCAGAAATGCCAGAAATTTCGCAAGCAGTATATGATGACTATAATGACGAGCAGCCCACGGGCCAGTCTGTCAAAGAAAGCCAGCCAGAAGATGATCAATCTCCTATTCCGGCATGCCAATACTGGAAACATCTTGAAGAAGACGACATCCAAGTCACAGAAGTCAAAGAAAATAATATCCCAAGTTCCAATATGGTTCAGAATATATCAAAAGAACAAGAAATTCCACCTATCACCCCTGAACCTCATGTTAACACAGGTCAAAGGGAAGATGAGCTCACTCAGCTTATAGAAAATCAACAGGCAGATTCTGCCCTAAATATTTTCACAGCAAATCAATCAAATGAAATTGACTAATAAGTCAACAAAATTGAAGCAGAAATTGAAGAAGAAGTAATTGAAGAAGATCTGATGGATCTCCAGCCAACACCTCCAGAACTTGAAGATGGAGGGCAAGCTACGGTTGATGAACTCCTCAAAATCAATTTGGACTTTGAAGAAGACGCAAGACCAACATATATAAGTACATTGCTCAGTCAAGAACAACAGCAAGCATATATTTCACTTTTGAAGGAATTCCGAGATTGTTTTGCCTGGTCCTACAAAGAAATGCCTGGGTTAGATCCAGAAGTAGCTCAACATGAGCTGGCTATTGATCCAGCCATCGAGCCAATCAAACAAGCTCCGAGAAGAATGAGGCCGGAGCTGATAAACAAAATCAATGCTGAAGTCGACAAGTTAATTGATGTTTGCTTCGTACAAGAAAATCAACACACAACATGGCTGGCAAATATTGTCTCAGTCAAAAAGAAGAATGGACAGATCAGAATCTATGTAGACTTCAGAGATCTAAACAAGGCATGCCCGAAGGATGACTTCCTAGTGCATGTCACAGAAATCATGGTTGATGCCACCACAGGACATGAAGCTTTGTCTTTTATGGATGGATCGTCGGGATATAATCAAATATGGATGGCTGACAAGGATAAGATCCATACTGCCTTCATAACTCCTAAAGGAATCTTCCACTACAAAAGAATGCCCTTCGGCCTCAAGAACGTCGGTGCAACATACCAAAGGGCAATGACCAAGATATTTGATGAATTCCTTCATCAACAAGTTGAATGTTATATTGATGACCTAGTTGTCAAAACCAAGAAAAAGGAAGATCATATGCAAGATCTCCGCACTATATTTGAAAGGCTGAGACAATACAGCTTGAAGATGAACCCTATGAAGTATGCCTTCGGGGTTTCAAGTGGCAAATTTCTGGGTTTTATTGTCAGATATAGAGGCATTGAAGTAGACCCAGCTAAAATCAAAGCTATCCAGGAGCTTCCGCCTCTGAAGAATATCAAAGGGCTACAGTCCCTTCAGGGACGGCTCGCATACATTCGAAGGTTCATATCCAACCTAGCCAGGCGGTGTGAACCCTTCTCTAAATTAATGAAGAAAGATGTCCCATTCATATGGGATGATGAATGTCAAAATGCGCTTGAGAAAATCAAGCAATACCTTGCATCGCCACCCGAGTTGGGGGCACCTATCAATGGCCAGTCATTAATCTTATATATCGCTGCTCAGGACACTTCTCTGGGGGCAATGCTGGCACAAGACAATGAAGAAGGCAAAGAGCAAGCACTATATTACCTAAGCAGAAGGTTGATCGGAGCCGAACTCCGATACTCGCCTATTGAAAAGATATGCTTAGTCCTGGTCTTTGCAGCTAAAAGACTCAGGAACTATATGCTATCACATGAAATCCAGCTCATCTCTAGGGCTGATCCTCTAAAATATATCCTTAATCGACCAGCCTTGAAAGGTTGTTTGGGAAAATAGGCAGTCCTCCTCATGGAGTTTGACATCAAACATGTCCCTCAGAAAGCCATTAAAGGTTAAGCCATTGCAGACTTCTTTGCAGCACATCCAGTGCCAGAAGATTCATCGTTGGTCACCGACCTGCCGGATGAAGAAACATTAGAAGCTAACCATACAAAACAAAAGATATGGCAGATATATTTTGACGGGGCCTCCCGTTCAGCAATTGTACAAGATGGTACATTCACTACAAGAGCTGGGGCAGGCATTGTCCTGATATCTCCAGAAGGCGAGGTTCTGCATACCTCGTGTTCCATGACTAAGCCATGCACCAACAATGGAGCTAAATATGAAGCTCTGATAGTTGGCCTAGAAGTTGCTTTGGATATGGGCTTCCAAATGATTCAAGTCCATGGAGACTCAATGTTGGTTATATACCAAGTCCAAGGAATATATGATGTCAAAAAGCCCAAGTTGATTCCTTATCACAAAAGGGCCCTCAAGCTGATACAAAGATTCTATTTCTTTGAAATCAACCATATCAACCGCAGTGCAAATGCTCAAGCCGATGCCCTTGATAAATTAGCAAGTTCTCTGGCTCTGCCGCCAGAAGGGTCCATTGAAATATGGGTCAAGAACAAAAGATTATTGCCAATTATGTTGGGAGAAGAAACAGAAATGCAAACAGAAGTATGTGCAATAGAGGAAGCTAATATGCCTGATTAGAGAGAGATGCTTCTCGATTGGTTCAAGCATAAAATATTACCAAGCACTCGAATCAAACGTGCTAAACTGATCCATATCAAGCCTTGAGAGAAATACATGCCAGGGTCTGTAGTGCTCACAAGTCTGGCCCCATAATGAAAAATCAACTCAAACAATTGGGCTACTATTGGCCCACAATGTTCGATGACTGTGCACAATATGCCAAATCATGTCACAAATGCCAGGAACATGGCCCAATTCCAAGAAAACCTCCGGTGCCCTAGCACCCTACAACACCATCATGGCCTTTTGCCGAATGGGGCATGGACGTTGTCGGTGTTAGTCTTAGGTGGCCTACAAGCCAATATGACTTTATAATCTCGTTCACATTTATTAATATAATGGCATAATATTCATTATGTGTAAATCGCATTAATTATCGTTTCATAATGAAGTCCGTGAATATGTGCTATAGTGATCAGATTATGATGAGATCATACTAATGAGACTGATCACTTAAACACACATATTCTTAATCGTTCCTAGTCGAAAGATATCCGAGAAGGACATCGGATATCCGGTTAGACTAGTACAGATTACTCCTGCTCATATGATGAGGGTGACTGATCTCATAAGTCACTTGTGTGGAGACACTAAGGTGAATCTGTAGGTACTCATTGGAGAATGAGTTCACTGAACTGATCCGATTGAATCGCTGGATGGTATTGTACCTCACTGTCAACCAGCTTGATTCTATTGTCGCAGTTGCGTGGATGGTCCTCGGACCTGAGACACCAAGGACACCTTGTCGGTGGACTTATGTGCTTTGACCTTGGTTTATGAATCTCTAACCATGGGATTCTAAACAGCCAAGGATTGGGTACAACGGAATACCGTCGAAGGGAATTGTGTGTCAATAAGGAATCATTCGCTCTCGGTACTTAGAGAGAGAATGCTCTAGGAAGGATGCGCGGAAGTCCCTGTTGGTTTTCTCGGTTTCTCCGGATCGCTGACGCAGTGGAAAACAAAAATATTTACAGCGATCCGTTCCCGTTTCGACATCTAAAAACAAGATAATCGGATTATCTGTTCTCACCGTATGCGGATTCGAATCCGCAGCCGTTTGGTTCCGTCGGTGTGACACCGCAAGCTGCGCAAGCGCCCGGCCTCTAGCGAAGTCCACGCGATCCTCCCCGCGACGGATATCCTCGAGTTCGACGTTCTTCGCAGCCCACGAAGCCTCCGCCGGTCGCCGCAATGATCGCCGCAGCGCGCGGACGATTTCCCGTCGAACGGGATTCGGAGAAGTGGCGGAGCAGATCTGGATCTGCCTGGGCGTCAGAGAAAGACAGAAACTATGGAGGGGCGGCTAGGGTTAGCAGCAGCTTGGCCTGCTCAGCCCGTTCGCTATGTTTTATACTAATCGCGCGGTTTTTCATAAAAACCCCCGGTTTGTATAAAACCCACTTATTTATCCATCGCCTTGAGAATCATGTGCGTGTGACCCTCTAGGCCCAAGTACCAGTCCAGTTAATGGCCCAATAAGCCCAGTGACTCCTCACTGGCTTTATTAATTAATTAATAACCCTTTATTAATCAATTAATCAATCGAATTGATGTCACACATCGAATTCGACCGGGCCTCCGATCACGTTGGGTGCCAAGCAACACCGCGTGAACCCGGAAGGTATTTGGGGTTAAGTAACCCACTCTTGGAACCTTTCCGCCGACAGTTACCGTGTGGATATAATCCTTCATTCGTACAATGCTCTCGAGTCAACTCTGGGTATGGCGAGCTGTCAAACCCTAACCGGTCGACTCGCTTGGATTGGATGCCGCTGATGAATATCGTAAAACTCCTTTCCCGATATTATCGTCCGCCCTGGCCAGGGACTTTCGCGCATCCTTCCTAGAGCATTCTCTCTCTAAGTACCGAGAGCGAATGATTCCTTATTGACACACAATTCCCTTCGACGGTATTCCGCTGTACCCAATCCTTGGCGTATTAGAATCCCATGGCTAGAGATTCGTAAACCAAGGTCAAAGCACAGAAGTCCACCGCCAAGGTGTCCTTGGTGTCTCAAGTCCGAGGACCATCCACGCAACTGCGACAATAGAATCAAGCTGGTTGACAGTGAGGTACAATACCATCCAACGATTCAGTCGGATCAGTTCAGTGAACTCATTCTCCAATGAGCACCTACATATTCGCCTTAGTGTCTCCACACAAGTGACTTATGAGATCAGTCACCCTCATCATATGAGCAGGAGTAATCTGTACTAGTATAACCGGATATCCGATGTCCTTCTCGGATATCCTCTGACTAGGAACGATTAAGAATATGTGTGTTTAAGTGATCAGTCTCATTAGTATGATCTCATCATAATCTGATCACTATAGCACAAATTCACGGACTTCATTATGAAACGTTAATTAATGCGATTTACACATAATGAATATTATGACATTATATTAATAAAAATGAACGAGATTTACATAGTTAGATTGGCTTGTAGGCCACCTAAACTAGCAGTCCCTGTAGACACGCTAATTTTGACGTCATTTCGAGTAAGTTTCATATCATATAATAATGCCTCATAATGGTCTGATAATTAATCATTAATTAATTTTTATTGATATTTTTGAGTGTCGGGTTTAACAGACATGTTTAAGTTAATCAATTGAATTGATTTTATCTCAAATTTCAGTTAAAATATGCAGAAATTCTAAAACGTGTCAACCTGTGTGGACACGATTCAGAATTCTTTCTAAAACGTGTCAACCTGTGTGGACGCGATTTAGAGTTTATTCCTGTTTTAGCGTTTAAATTTGAATTTTAATCAGTTAATTAATTAACTAAAAGGCGTCTGTGAAGGCTGACGCGTTTTAGGTTTCCTAGGCTATTTTAACTTCTCTTCCGGATGTTTATCCTTATCTTAATTAGTGTAAAAGACGTCTACACACGTAGACGCGTTTTACCTAATAAAGATAAAGATAAGTTTTCCCGGATATTTATCCTTATCTTAATTAATCTGAAAGGCGTCAGCCTAGGTAGACGCGTTTTAGATAATTACAGATAAAGATGAATTAATTAGTAATTATATGTCGGTTAAGATGGATAAATCCTAGTTTTTCTATGTTAATCGCGAACGCAGAAAAAGCCTATAAATACCTTGCATCTCAAAGAGTAAAAAAAAGTGATGGTTGAGTTGAGTTGAGCCATAGCGTTATTATAGCGAGTTGAAGATCGAAGCAACAACGTCGGAACGCCGGAGCGTTGCCATTTCCAGAAGTCGGCGTCCCTTTCAAGATCTTCATCCTTTCAAGGCTTCAACCATTGGGCATAAGTGTTTCATTTCTGCATTTTCATTCTACATCTTCATTCAGTTCTACATTCTTCATAATCACTTCATACAACACACACCACAGCATAATCTTTCAAAAACCTATTTGATTTAAGGGGTTTCAAAGCCATTTAAACAAGTGAGTTCGCTGTTTAAGCATGTTTATAATCATGATTAGTTTAGATATTGCTTCTACTTAAATTCTCATCAATATTTCTTTATTTTCTGTTTCTATATTTCTGCTGTACTCAACAACCACAAGAGAACAATCAAAAGGGGAAATCAAGCATAAAGCCAGAAGAACTTCTGGACGATCCTCAGCCTCAAACTCAACAGCAAGAACGAAAGAACAAAGAAAGGGCTCTCTTTCTTCAGCCGGTTGAAGGAGGGGAACCAAGGACTCAATCTTCCGCGTTCAAACAGGTAGGCGATCATATCTCTTTTGAAACTTTTAAGTTAAAAGTTTCTGGCGATCACTGCACTTTAGTTGCTGTTTTTAATAGGTTAGTTTACACTAAACAACATAGTTTTTTTTCATGTTAATCACACGAGCATTTTCAGCACCTACAGCTCTTTTGGCGATCACGGTGGGACTAGGTCTCGCCATCTTTTAGTTTCTTTTTGTTCTTGCTATTATCATACCGGGCACCCACGGTGCACCATTTGTGTCTCTCGACACGTCCTCACCAATTGGTGAGTGTTTAGTTTAATTAATTTCCCTCGTGCACCACGTGCACACCCCAGTGGCAAGATCTTGCCCTCCCCTTGATTAGTTCAAAAAAAGCTGTTTTTGTGATAAAAATGTTGTGTGATTGATAGATTTCCTAGTTTTTTAGTTAGTAAATCATCCTGTTTAAAATCTGAAACTAAAAATCTTTGCATGAGTCGATTGTTTACTGCTTTTTACCTTGTTTGAGGAGGATTCAACCCAGAAAATCCTCCTGTAAAACTGTTTCTGCGAACTAAAAAGCGTCCAGGAGAACTGACGCGTTTCAAAACCGCGTCTGCACACCTAGACGCCTTTCAGTCTTCAGACTTTCTCTGCTGTTTGCATCTGTTTCTGCGAAAAAAATTAAGTTCTGTGTTGAATAGCGTCGACTACCATCGACACGATTCAGACAGTTTCTTAGTTATTTCTCAGATTTGTTTCTGCGAAAGAATTAAGTTCTGTTTTGAATAGCGTCGACTATCATCGACGCGATTCAGACAGTTTCTTAATTATTTTTCAATTTCCAGATTTCTGTGTTTTGAGTGCTAGCTACCCATTATTTTATTAAGCATTAGAGGCCATCCAGGCCGCAGGGCATACGCATTGAGGCGAAAACCCTCCTCTTCTTAGGAACACATTACTCGACGTCAGCAACTCTCTATGATTGGGTTGGTCCCTTGATCAGACTAGAGAAGTTGACGTTGAGACCTCCATAAGTCCCCAAAATCAAGGTATTCCTCCTTGATCATCGGGCTGGTTGTACCAATTGAAGTCCCGGCTAGATTCCGAAAGCGTTGTGAGAGAAAACCCTAGAGAATAACGGTGGAAACTGAACTGAAACTAGGATCCTTTCCCTGAGCGAAATTGTGGTTTAATCCAATTCAAATAACTCAACAAGGAACCCTAAAATCACGTTAAGCATCCACTTGTTTGATTAATCTCTGTACAACTTGTTTGATTAAATCTTTGAAAAGGGAATCTAACATCATGTTGCTGCGATCAGGCAGAGACTTGAGTATGGCTCAAGACGCCATCATCAACTACGAGGGAGATGCTAATGCCCCTCGCGATTCAGATTTCAACTATGAGAACGGGAGAGATGTTGATGCCTCCCGTAATTCTGTCCCCATTCCGGTTCGACATGATGGGAATGTCCGGACTCCTCTTTTTCATCCACAGGATCGATATTCTGATCGTTCCCCGCATGAATATGCGATCCCTAATCCTGATTTAGAGGGGGACATGAATCAGCATGATCCCTCATCCTCCGATCCTATGGATCTTGTCAACGCCCTGGGAGTTCTTGCCTCCCAACTGGACCCTCAGCAGTTCGAGGCGATCCAGTCCATTTTGAAGGGGAAGGCACCCATGCAGCCTGCTAAGCCGAACCCTATGGCTCCCCCTGTTGTTACTCAACAACCTCCTCCTCCTCCTCCTTATATCCATCAGGCCATGGAAGGCCTTCATCTTACTTCTCGGCCAGCTGGGCCGTAGCTTTCATCATCTAGGCAACCGGCTAGACCGCAAACGCCTATTTATCAAATACTCTAGGCAGCAGGCCTATCAAGTACTTGCACCTCCTCCTCCTCCCCAGGCAGATCTGACCACGCAAGCGTTGTTGGCCAAGATGGAGCGCATGGATGAGCAGTTCAACAACCTCCAGAAGATGATGGGGGTTAAAGCTGTGCCAGAAATCAATTTACCGAGCCTGCCAGTATTCTATCTGCCACCCTCTGAAATGCCAGTGTACCGGAAGTACAACGGTACTGGTAACCCCTTCACACATCTGAAGGAGTTCATATACGAATCCTCTTTCTGGCAGAACGATAAGAGGTCATTGGCTTTCTTGTTCAGGAGATCTCTAGAGGGACCAGCCCTCGAGTGGTTCTTTTCTCTGGAACCCTCCGAAGTAGAGGATTACGGTATCGTTTCACGCAAATTTATCCAACGATACCAGGACAGAGTTGCACCCTCCTTGTCTATCACGGACCTCATTGCAGAAAAGATGAAACCGGATGAGGAGTTTGTCAGTTTTGCTGACAGGTGGCGGGGCCTGGCTGAAAAGGTGAAAGATCACTTGTCTGAATCTGAACAAGTGAAAATGTTAATTTCTAACGCCACGCCCCAGTTCAAGCTAGTCCTCTCCTTGAACAATTTGACTAACATGGCAGAGCTCTATGAAAGAGCACGGTACTGCCAGAATGCCTTCAAGGACGCTACGTTCTCTAGCGTCTTTGATCCTCACAGACCTAGCAGGCCTCCACCTCGGAAGCCTGCAGTGCCGAATTCTCCTAGCACAGGTCCGACTACTGAGGGCACGCTCTCTCACGAGCAAGTCAGTACCATGAACAATAACTCGCCCCAGTTTGTGAGGAACCAGCAGCAGTACCAGAGGCCACCGCAACCGAGCCAGCAAGGGTATAGACATCAGCATAACCCCCATTACCAACAGCAGTACCAGCGGCCACAGCAGCCGAATCAGAACCAGCAACAGCTACAGCAACAGCCGCAACGGCAACAGCAATACCAGCAGCCCCCTCAGCAGCAGTATCAGCAGCAGCAACAGCCACAGTACCAGCCGCGCGCACCGCCGGCGTACCACAATGTCCCTCCTCCTGGTGACTACAGCCAGCAGAGAAGACCTCCAGGCCCGAAAAGGGCAGAGTACCCGGCCCTCCCAGAATCCTTGGCGGATATCTTCAGTACTTTAATGGCAGCCAATGCCTTAGTTTTGCCAAGGGAAAAGGCCGTCTAGCCTCAAAATGCCGATACGTCCAGGTATTGCTACTTCCATAGGCAACCTGGGCGTACCATTGACACCTGCTTTCAGTTCAGAGATTATATTCATGATCTCAACGAGCAGGGCGGCATAGACTGGGAGGAGATGACAAAGTACATATCAGCCCTGAAGGCGAGGAGACCGCAGCAGCAGCAACAACAAGCAAGACCACCGGCACAAGCAGCAGCACCACCCAACATGGGCATAGTGCAGAATCCACTCCCAGAGCACCAGAACCAAAACCAAGTTGCTCCCATTCTGACGAACAGCCAGTCTGAGGCTGGTCGTGGGCAGCAGTGGAGAATAGAGGACTCTTCCTCTCTTTGTTCAACGGGTCACGTTCCAAGTACCGCAGAGCGACCACCACGCCGCACCATCCACATACCCAGACCACAACCCGTTACTATCACCCCTCTACCGACACCCACATATCACTCGCCCACACCCAATAACCCATTACCACTACCCACCTTCCTTAGACCCATTACGCCCCGCACTCCTACGCCTCCATCATATAACCCCCCGCAAACCAATAACGCGCCCCTCCTACCATCCAGGCCATTACTACGCATACCATTTCCTACTTCACCCGCTACCACCACTGCCTACCCAGATATGCCTTTACCATCTAGACCGCTATTACGCGTACCATTCCCCACTTCGCCAACCACTTACCCGTCCACCATCCAACCCTCTAGGCCTCTAATCCGCACCGCGCCATCACCACCTAGCCCTACGCCATCACCTACATACCAACCCTCTACGCCATCCACACCATCCAACCCTGCGGTACTTAAGGTATCACCCGGACCCTCCACGGTTGAGGAACATGCGCTCCGGAGTGGAAGGATTTTCAACAAAGTCTTTCCTCAGTCCACGGTTAGAGACGGCCCATCACAGCCGACTGAGGAAGCCCATAATGAAGAGAGTGCACCAGGCACTCAATATGACTTGTTGAAACATCTGGATCGGACACCGGCACGGATCACTATACTCGAACTGATCAAAAGATCCAAGAGTCACCAAGAAGCTTTAATGGAATATCTGCAGAAGGTGATGGTCAACGAGGACGTGCTGGTAGAGAAGATTGCAGCACTATTAGTTCCTCAGGGGGATCAGCCCTCCATTACATTTCATACATCGGAACTAGCACCGTCGGCAGCCAGAAGCATGGCTCTGAGCATCACGGTCAACATCTGTAAGAAGGCCGTGGATGCATGCCTGGTCGACACAGGGGCTTCGATCAATGTTTTACCTCCGAAGACCTTGGAGCTATGCGGTGTGCCCAAAGAAAAAAGGCTGCCCAGCCCCATCTCAGTGATAGCATATGACAATTCTACCCGTTCCCCTCTGGGAATGGTCTATTTAAAGGTGGAGCTGGGCCCTGTAAGTCATGCAGAGGTCGAATTTCACATCCTGGAAATCGACCCTTCCATAAATGCCATTTTAGGTCGTCCTTATATTTAAACTCTTGAGGCGATTCCCTCTACCAATCATCAATGCCTCAAATTCCCTTATAAATGACGAATTATTAAAGTAACGAGCATGCCGATCCTTGCTGCTGTTCATACCTTGAACATTAAGTCTGCTGTTTTACCTGGCCGACAACCTTTTCTGTCGGTATTACAGGTCTACCGTCCAGTGGCTGATCCTCTGAAAGCCGCCACTATTTCTCCATACCCATTAGATGCTATCAAGAGGGGGAAGTGCATGAGTACCCCAGGATGGAGGATTATGATGAAGAACGGCTACGAGCCTGGGAAAGGTCTGGGCACACAGTTGCAGGGCAGGACCACTCCTATCAGAAATCATCGAGCAGCACCTGGAAGTGGTCTGGGCTATAGGCCAATAAAACTAAAGCAAGATCTGGTTCAGCAAGCAGAGATCGAAGAAGGTCCGAAAATCTGGGAGGCAATGTCTACACCACCCAAAGAAGGCCGAGATCCCCTAACATGGACCCTGTGTACGCACTTCGTGAAAGGGCCCATACTTAGCTATGACAATACGGTAGTCATTACTTCGTGTTTTGACTTCTATGACATATATGGGAGGGATTTGGCCAGACATTGCTCTGAACTACTTACGTACCAATCCTTGGAGGCTCTGCGGCCTATGAAAAGGAGGAAATTTCATGATCCTGAATGTGAATAGTACAGGTGGTTCGATCTGAGAGACCTCTATATTGCACTGAATAGACTATTTTTGGATCATGCAGAACCTAAGTGGCCGCCACAGATTGATGAACTGATTGAAAGCCCTGGTGCCATATTTGACAAGCGGATACTGCTGTCTGAAGAGACTGATAAAGGGGAGCCAGATGACCCCTATGAAGCTGGTTACACTACAGATCTGCTCTGGAGGGGGACATATCCTTCACATGTCTTCATGCTCCATACTCTTTTTCGTACACTGCTCTTGACCCCGACTTGGTCGCGGGTCATAATTGAAGATATTCCACGGGCTCCGCCCGTCATGATTACTCTGTCCCCTCGGGACCATATACCACAACTTCCTCTCGATCTAGAGAGGTTGTATAATCTGATCTGGGACATATTACTATATGACCCCCCTAATCCTTTGGCCTTGGTGCCACTTCCTCCGTCTGATTCCCCTCCCATTTGTATTCATTCCTGCTTCATGTTTAATTCTTTCATTGTCCAAAAAAAAACGCCAATTTGGCAACAAATTTTTCCCAAATCCTCATCGAGGAAACATCTTACTTGTCCGATTGCACCCCGCCGCGCGGGTCCTTCGGTCAAGATTCTCTCTTAGATCTACTCTGTCCCTCCCCTCGGGAGGATTCTTCTGTATTTCCACTTGTATCCCAGGATTTTCATCCTGCTTCGTCTTCGTTAGGTTATGATAGTGAAGTTAGGCAGTCTAGTCAGGTTAGGAAGTCTAGGAAGCCTAAGGGTAGGCGAATTCCGGATAGATACCTCCAGGACTTGGCTGATAAATGCTCTTCTTGTTCTTTAATCTCTCAGCTTTTAGAAAATCCAATTCATATGCCAGAAGATTGCATGAATGATGAGTCAGTCAATGATGGGTACGGGGTATATGAGTTAGTACATGAAAAGGACCCCATTGTTGATAAGGAAGATGACGAGGACGCGGCTGAGGCATATGCCAGTGGAGTGAAGAGATTTGATGAACCCTCAGCTGCCGTAGAAGAGCCCACCAAAGAAATCAATTTAGGGACTGAAGACGAACCTAAGGTTGTCCTCGTCAGTAAAAATCTTTCCACAGAGGATGAGAAGGCAATGGTACAAGTGCTTAAGGACTATAAGGACACTTTCTCCTGGAGTTATGAAGATATGCCGGGGTTAGACTCATCTTTAGTTGAACACAGGCTGACATTAAAAGAAGGAGCTAGCCCTGTCAAACAGAAATTAAGGCGATTCCACCCACAAATGGTTCTAAAGATGAAGGAAGAGGTCGACAAATTACATAAAGCCAAATTTATCAGAGTTGTCCTCTATCCACAATGGGTGGCTAACATAGTCCCGGTTATGAAGAAGGACGGAAAGGTCAGAATTTGCATTGACTTCCGCGATTTGAACCGGGCGTGTCCTAAAGATGATTTTCCATTGCCTCATATTGATGTACTCGTCGATAATACTGCTGGCTATAAGACGTTATCATTTATGGATGGATTTTCAGGATATAATCAGATTAAGCTGGCAGAAGAAGATCAAGAGAAAACATCATTCACTACACCTTGGGGAACATACTGTTATGTTGTCATGCCATTTGGATTAAAGAATGCTGGAGCCACCTATCAGAGGGCTATGATGGCAATATTTCATGACATGATGCGCATAGATCTGGAAGTGTACGTGGATGACTTATTGGTTAAATCTAAAACAAAGGCTGAGCACGCCAAAGTTTTGGCAAGGGTGTTAGAAAGATCGAGAGAATATCAGTTAAAGATGAACCCCAAGAAATGTGTATTCGAGGTATCTTCAGGGAAATTGCTTGGATTTATCGTCAGTAAACGGGGAATTGAGATCGATCCCAACAAGGCGAAGGCTATCAGAGAAATGCCACCTCCCAAAAACTTGAAAGAGTTGAGAGGATTAATCGGGAGGTTGCAATTTATTCGCCGTTTTGTTTCCCAGCACTCACAAAGGTGTAAGCCGTTTTACGAGCTTACCAAGCCAGGAGTCAAATTCGATTGGGACGATAAGTGTCAAGAGGCATTCGATGGATTAAAGAACTATTTAGCAAGTCCTCCTGTATTGAGACCACCATCTCCAGGCAAACCATTAATACTTTACATTTCAGTCCTGGATGATGCAGTGGGGGCTGTCCTAGCACAAGAAGATGAAGAAGGAAAAGAGAGGGCAGCCTACTATCTCTATAAACTTCTCAACCCCGCTGAACAGAGGTATACGGCGATGGAGAAAACATGTGCAGCATTGGTCTGGGTTGTTCAGAAATTGAAGCATTATTTTCTGGCCCATGAAGTCCATCTCATCGCTAGGATGAATCCGATCAAATTCCTCCTAGAGAAATCCGTTCTTACTGATAGGTTATCACGATGGCAAAGCTTTCTATCTCAATTCGATATCACTTATATTCAACAGAAAGCAATCAAGGGCTATGCCATAGCAGAACCTCTCGCTCATCATCCCCTTCCTCAGTTTGACCCAGTGCGATCAGAGTTTCCGGATGAGGAACTGATGTCCGTAAATCAAATCAGAGATGATATGTGGACTCTGCATTTTGACGGAGCTCTGAATTCTCATGGAAAAGGGATCGGTATCGTTCTGTTATCACCTGAAGGTATCACCATTCCACAAGCCTTTCAGCTTGATTTTCCAGTCACCAACAATATAGCTGAATACGAGGTACTCCTTGCTGGTCTCGAGGCTGCTCATTTCCATCGTGCAACCAAACTCAGGATTGTGGGTGATAGCCAACTAATTCTTCGCCAAGTGCTGACCAAGTATCAAACTCTCGATCCTAAGCTTAAGCCTTATCAAGAACTTACTTCTGCTTACTCAAAGCTTTTCACGAAATTGATCTTTGTCCATGTCCCTAGGAATCAAAACATCTTAGCTGACGCTCTAGCCTCACTTGCATCTTCTCTTGATTTTCCGATCAGCAAACAATCCGAATCAATCATAGTTCATAGGCGTCTTTCACCCGCCGTGAAAAATCCTTCATTTCTTAGAACTAAGGAGAAGTTGCTGAAGAAAGTTAGAGACGGAGATATCATTGAAAAAAGAGAAATCATGTTGATAGAGCTGTTAGAAGAGATGAATGATGAACAGAAGCCATGGTATTATGAGATCGCAAAATATTGTGAAGATCAATCGTATCCTGAGGAAGCTACAACTGAGGAGAAGAGAGCTATCAGGAGAGTTGCTCAACGATACACCCTAGTTGGGGGAGCATTATATAAGAGAGGTTTTGATGGAGTTCTTCTGAGATGTCTAGACGAAGATGAACTTTGGAAGGTTATGGAAGGAGCTCATAGTGGAGTTTGTGGTGGCCATGTCAATGGACAGATGCTAGCAAAGAAGATCCTTAGACAAGGATTTTAATGGCCAACCATGGAAGAAGACTACGTAGGATATGTCCGTAGGTGTGCTAAGTGTCAACTTCACGCCGACAAAATTCATTCTCTTGCATCTTCACTCCATCTTGTTTCTTCCCCATAGCCTTTCTCCATGTGGGCTTTCGACATCATTGGACCTCTTGGTAACCCAGATTCCGGCATCAAGCAAAAATCTTTCATTCTCACGGCAACGGAATACTTCACCAAATGGGCAGAAGCTGAAGCGTACGTGGAAATCAAAGCATCAACCGTCTGCAAGTACCCGATTTGGAATTCCAAGCACCATCGTCACCGACAACGGACCGCAGTTCGTGTCACAGGAATTGAAGGACCTCTGCAACAGGTATAGAATTGCATTGCATCATTCATCTCCTTATTATCCGCAAGGCAATGGCCAAGCAGAGGCAACAAATAAGACTTTGATAAAAATCATCAAAAAGACGTGCAAATCTAATAAATTCGCAGATTGGCCAGAAAAATTGGTTGAGGCTCTATGGGCCTACCGAACTTCAATCCGCACGCCTACTGGGCAAACTCCTTATTCCTTAACATTTGGAATGGAGGCGGTAGTTCCATATGAGATCCTCATACCGTCATTAAGAGTACAATTGAATAAGGAATTTTCTATTGATGAACATCGTTCAACACTCCTTGCTCAGTTGGAACTTTTAGACGAGAAAAGATGGTCAGCTGCTAATCATGCAAAAGTTTATCAAAATAGACTAGCACGTTTTTATCAAAAGAAAGTCATTGAACGTAAGTTCAAAGTCGGTGAAATGGTTGTTAAAAGAATTCTTGTAAAACCTGGTGGTCCGCGTTCTAAGCTCCAACCCAACTGGGAAGGACCTTATGTTGTATCGCACGCTTTTCCTGGTAATGCTTATCGTCTTGTTAATGCAGAAGGAGAAGAGCTAAAACATCCCTGGAATGGTTTACATCTTAAGAAATACTACCCTTAGGTTAAAGAGTCGATCAGTATGGTACAAAGACCATTGGAATCAGAAAGTTTATAAACTCAAATTTCCTTATCAGTCTGGATAACTTAATTTCAAGCCCATTACTGCACACACTAACACGTTTGATTCGTGAGTAACAAGAGATGCCAAGTCCTAAAGAATATCGAAAGCTTGACCGAAAGTGTAAAGTACAAATCATTCTTTTTAAAGCAAAAATTCTGTTTTAAACTCCGCCCATGATGTCGGAACGAGACTTAGAATATACTACCAAGAATACCCGCCATCTTAGTAGGAGGCCGTCATAAAAAAAAATGGGGGAGATCCGTCCCGAAGAAAAGAGAAGAAAGTAGGAAAAGAAAAGAAAAAGGCAAAAGCCAAATGTCAAATCAAAAGGCCATTATATTACAAACGTTACATCAAGGCCATGAAATAAAACAAAAGGGAACGCAAGGTCGATAAATACCCCGGAAAGAAATGACCGAACCCCAACGGATATTAGGGTAGGAAAGGGACATCTTTTTAAGTCTCCGGAACCTTCTCATGGGCTTTCTAAACTTATTCATCTTTTCTTTCTAAAGAAATGTACTTCAAACTTAAGGAATGGCTTACATTGACTAAGGGTCAAATCATCAAATGGGATAACGAATGGAAACACAAATTCAAACACGATGGGTTCAAGTTAAGTTGTTAAAGAACAATTTGGGAATTAAGTTAATAAATGAATATGATCTTTTGATCTAAGTACCATGCTTATCTTTTAGTCAAAAACCAAAAAAAAATATATATGTCAAAAATTCAAAAAAAATACACATATGTTTCAAAAATTCAAAAAAAAATATGTTTCAAAAATTCAAAAAAAATATGTTTCAAAAATTCAAAAAAATACATGCATCAAAAATTCAAAAACAAATACATACATCAAAAATTCAAAAAAAATATATATGTCAAAAATTCAAAAACAAATATATATGCCAAAATTCAAACAAAAAAAAGCGTATATTTCAAAACCCCAAACAAAAATGAATATTTCAAAACAACAAAAATATTTCAATTAGCATCTGCTTGTTGCATTTGATATGTTTCATTCCTTTTATTTTCAGTGAGCATCTGTCTGCTTGCATGTTGCATTTTGCTTAAGTTTGATTATTCTCATTACCTTTGTTAATAAAGGCTATGCCCCTTGACCATTCTACCAAGGATAGGATCAAGTAGTCGGTTACTTAACCAGGCAAGGGGCTAAGCCTGAACAGATACTTAACATGTTTGTTCAAGTTGTATACAGGACACAAGGACAGCCAGAAACCTGTTTCTGTGAGTAAAAGGCGTCGAGGAGCACTGACGCGTTTCAAAGTTGAATGGCGTCTGCGCGACACGACGCGTTTTAGCTTTTCTGTGATTTATTCGAAATTCTGTGGGTTTTGATGTTTTAAATTGAATATTTGTTTGGAATTACTAATAATTTTGATTGCAGGAAATTCAAGAAACCTGAGTAAAGCTGGAAATATCAAGAAAATCCCACTATGGGAGTCAAAAAGTCTCAACCGTGGCTAAAAAGACGGTTATTTCTACCCTTGTACTATTCCATGTAATTATTTTGCATTCGCATTATTATATGATAAATATTTATTAGAACATATCAATGACCTTGTGGTTTTGATGAAACTGGAATTTGAGTTCCCCTACAACAAAAACAGTGATAATTCCAGAGGATTCTTAATCACATGGATAGGCCGTTGGATTGTTAATTAGTGAGGACGATGGTTCCACTTTTGTGAAACAGTGCGTGAATAAACGAGCTTCGGCTTAGCACTGGATTACAAGAATTGGTATCTTGACTCATTAATGACAATTTAACAATATTATCCTTGATTATTTTATATTTTATTTGACTTTATATTTTTCTTTTAGCCCAGCATGCATCATGTAGGATTTTGAAATCATTGTGATAGGAATTAATTATTGATTAAGTTTTAGACCATTAAATCAAACAATTTCAACGTGATATGAAATATTCCATTCTGAATTGAGTATCTTGATTATCTTTGAGGTTCGCTTGAAG
This sequence comes from Zantedeschia hybrid cultivar, assembly GCA_030544215.1. Classification (NCBI taxonomy): domain Eukaryota; kingdom Viridiplantae; phylum Streptophyta; class Magnoliopsida; order Alismatales; family Araceae; genus Zantedeschia; species Zantedeschia hybrid cultivar. The sequence continues at coordinate 42,944,592 of JARZZO010000015.1, forward strand.
ATATCATTGGAATTCTACCCTTGATTGGATTCTTTATCCAATATTTCTTGTTTTCTTTTAAGATCCATTATGGCTGCAGCACGTCCACATTGGCTGGCAAACGCTCCCCATGATGAAACCTGCAGTGTCTATGACCTGGGGTACTTCCCACTCCGAGGAGGTTGATCGACCTTATTTTATTTCCTTGTCTACCTCATCTAGACAGGATTGATTCCTTTGATCTCTTTGAGATATCTTCATTGATAATTTTGAGAAAAATTTCAATCATGTGATGTTAAGAGCGTGTCTCATCACACCTTGGCATCACCTTTTCAGTACATTCCATTTCATTTCACTCCCATGCAAAGACAATGCCAAGGTGAGGCAGTTGTAGACACGCTAATTTTGACGTCATTTCGAGTAAATTTCATATCATATAATAATGCCTCATAATAGTCTGATAATTAATCATTAATTAATTTTTATTGATATTTTTGAGTGTCGGGTTTAACAGACATGTTTAAGTTAATCAATTGAATTGATTTTAGCTCAAATTTCAGTTAAAATATGCAGAAATTCTAAAACGTGTCAACCTGTGTGGACACGATTCAGAATTCTTTCTAAAACGTGTCAACCTGTGTGGACGCGATTTAGAGTTTATTCCTGTTTTAGCGTTTAAATTTGAATTTTAATCAGTTAATTAATTAGCTAAAAGGCGTCTGTGAAGGCTGACGCGTTTTAGGTTTCCTAGACTATTTTAACTTCTCTTCCGGATGTTTATCCTTATCTTAATTAGTGTAAAAGACGTCTACACACGTAGACGCGTTTTAGCTAATAAAGATAAAGATAAGTTTTCCCAGATATTTATCCTTATCTTAATTAATCTGAAAGGCGTCAGCCTAGGTGGACGCGTTTTAGATAATTACAGATAAAGATGAATTAATTAGTAATTATCTGTCGGTTAAGATGGATAAATCCTAGTTTTTCTATGTTAATCGCGAACGCAGAAAAAGCCTATAAATACCTTGCATCTCAAAGAGTAAAAAAAAGTGAAGGTTGAGTTGAGTTGAGCCATAGCGTTATTATAGCGAGTTGAAGATCGAAGCAACAACGTCGGAACGCCGGAGCGCTGCCATTTCCAGAAGTCGGCGTCCCTTTCAAGATCTTCATCCTTTCAAGGCTTCAACTAGTGGGCATAAGTGTTTCATTTCTGCATTTTCATTCTACATCTTCATTCAGTTCTACATTCTTCATAATCACTTCATACAACACACACCACAGCATAATCTTTCAAAAACCTATTTGATTTAAGGGGTTTCAAAGCCATTTAAACAAGTGAGTTCGCTGTTTAAGCATGTTTATAATCATGATTAGTTTAGATATTGCTTCTACTTAAAATTCTCATCAATATTTCTTTATTTTCTGTTTCTCTATTTCTGCTGTACTCAACAACCACAAGAGAACAATCAAAAGGGGAAATCAAGCATAAAGCTAGAAGAACTTCTGGACGATCCTCAACCTCAAACTCAACAGCAAGAACGAAAGAACAAAGAAAGGGCTCTCTTTCTTCAGCCGGCTGAAGGAGGGGAACCAAGGACTCAATCTTCCGCGTTCAAACAGGTAGGCGATCATATCTCTTTTGAAACTTTTAAGTTAAAAGTTTCTGGCGATCACTGCACTTTAGTTGCTGTTTTTAATAGGTTAGTTTACACTAAACAACATAGTTTTTTTTCATGTTAATCACACGAGCATTTTCAGCACCTACAGTCCCTGGCCAGGGCGGACAATAATATTGGGAAAGGAGTTTTCCGATATTCATCAGCGGCATCCAATCCAAGTGAGTCGACTGGTTAGGGTTTGACAGCTCGCCATACCCTGAGTTGACTCGAGAGCCTTGTACGAATGAAGGATTATATCCATGCGGTAACTGTCGGCGGAAAGGTTCCAAGAGTGGATTACTTAACCCCAAACCTTCCGGGTTCTCGCGGTGTTGCTTGGTACCCAACGTGATCGGAGGCCCGGTCGAATTCGATGTGCGACATCAATTCGATTGATTAATTAATTAATAAAGAGTTATTAATTGATTAATAAAACCAGTAAGGAGTTATTGGGCTTATTGGGCTATTAACTGGACTGGTAATTGGGCCTAGAGGGTCAGACGCAAATGATTCTCAAGGCGATGGATAAATAAGTGGGTTTTATACAAACCGGGGGTTTTATACAAACCGGAGGTTTTTATGAAAAACCGCGCGGTTAGTATAAAATGTAGCGAACGGGCTGAACAAGCCAAGCTGCTGTTGACCCTAGCCGTCCCCTCATCTGTTTCTCTCTCTCTCTGGCGTGCCAGACATATCCGGATCTGCTCCGCCGCTTCTTCGACTCCCGTTCGATAGGAAATCGTCTATGTGTTGCGGCAATCGTTGAGGCGACCGGTGGAGGTTTCCTGGGCTGCGAAGAACGAGGAACGTGAGGATATCCATCGCGAGGAGGATCGCGTGGACTCCGCTAGAGGCCGGGCGCTTGCGCGGCTTGCGGTGTCGCACCGACGGAACCGAATGGTTGCGGATTCGAATCCGCACACGGTAAGAACTGATAATCCGATTATTGGTGTTTTAGTTTTTCGAAACGGGAACGGACCTCTGTTTTAATTTTATTTCCGCTGTGCAAGAGATCCGGAGAAACCCGAGAACCCAACAGTGGTATCAGAGCCAGGTTCCACTGTTTCTCGTCCCGTTTTGGTCTCCTAAATTAATTTTTCTATGATTTATTCCATGCACTAATTCGATTATTTGTTGGATTTGTGTTCATACGATGAACACAGAATAATTGGATTATTTATTTTCTGCAATTTTCAAATTTAATTTTGGGGTTTTCGGGGCTCTTCATGAGATGATGTTCGGGGGCTTTTCGACGACTTCGTACACACTTCCCAAGCGTTGGGATGACGAGACAGGACCCCAGATCCCCTGAGGATAGTCACTGACTATCCACCGGTCACCCAAACCGCCGCCGGAGTGACCTTAAAAGGCTGTGATTTTAAGCCCTAGTTCAGTTTTAAACATGAAAAACCAGTTTTTTTGGGTGCTTTGAGGGGCTCGGACTGCAACCTTTGGGCCACCACCGGCATCCCTGTCGGCGCCGGGCGAGTCGCCGGTGCTGGGGCAATGCCGGCAGGGGCTTGGCGGCGGCGGTTGGCGGCGGCTCTGCCTCAACCTTTTTCCCGGCCGCCACAATGACCTGCAACAGAAGATGGGGGTAGGGTTCAGGTGGAAGGGAAAGGACTAGGGGTCCGGTCCCGAGCCGGTCGGACCGGCCCAGGCCGGGTCCAGGGCCTGGCTGAACCAGGCTCGGACTAGGCGCCCGCCTGGTCCGAGCCCTGGCTCGACCAGGGCCCGAGCCCCATGGTTCAGCCCAAGTGGATGAGCCCCATTCCTTTGATTTTCTTATTTTATACCCCCATTTCTATTAAACCTTAACCCATTAAAATTTTAATTGAGAATTATATATTAATTATAAAATTCAATTTTTTTTTGGAATATGAAATTATTATTTAATTCTTAATTTTAATTGGGCAATAATGATTATGAATCATTTAATTAACAAAGTGTTGTTAATAATTGGAATTGGTTATTAATTTAACTGTTAAATTAATAATTAGTTTTAATTGTCTAACTTAAGTGTTAAGTTAGTTATTATTAGTTAATTGGAATTAATTGTCAGTTTAAAAGTTAAATTGATAATTAGTTTTAATTAAGTAATATAAGGGTTTAATTAAGAGTTATTAGTTATTAGTTTAAGTGTTAAACTAATAATTAATATTAATCTAATAACCTAAGAGTTAGATTAATAGTTGACAATTAATTTGTATTAATTACTAGTTTAATAGTTAAATTAGTTATTAACATTTACTAATTAATTAGTCTAAGAGTTAGATTAGTAGTTAATGATTAATTATGGTTGATTATTAATTTAAGTGTTAAATTATTAATTAACTTTGTTGGACTAGTCTAAGAATTAGATTAGTCATTAATAGTCTAATTGTTAGATTATTAATGGGGTTTAATCTAAGTGTTAGATTATTAGAATTGTTCTAATTTGCATGGAATAATATGGAATTATTAATTTGGAGTGTGTGCACATGTGGTGTGTGTTTTGATGCTTTTAAATTAGATTTGATTGCATGTTAAATTGACTGAAAGAGTTTTCGAAATTCAAATACCAATTTTGATTGGATCCCAGTTTTTTGAAAGCCAAAATTATATATTTTGAAAACTCTTTTATTTTAGCCATGTGATGCGCTGAATCATGTGTGGGATATTTAAAACACACTGTGGTCATGGATATGCACTTATTTAATTATTCATGGGATGAATGATGTGTTTGTGTGGATCGTGAATGAATGATGGATGTTTATTAAATTGTTAATAAATAGAGATCTGCACATCTCTCCCTCTTTCATATTCCGATGTATTTTTACCTCCCTCTCTCTTGTACTCACCATAAGGCTCTCTTATAATTACATGTAATTCTAGAATTTATTGTAATATGATCGAGGCAACTGAGGAAGGAGCGAGGACGATCCATAGATGCAACCAGGAAGACGATATGATGGAGATCTCTTGCCTATGTGTTTGCAGGTTTATCTAATGTAAATGTTATGTTAGATTGTGTGTGCGTTTGACTGTTGGCTCCAGTCAAACCCACTGTGCTATCCATGACCACACTAGACATGTATGTGATGCATTGTTTTTAATGTTTGATTGTGAATCAAAGCAGGTATAGTATTTAGTAAAGATATACGATATGTTTATATACTAAATACCCCCGTATTAATTCTAAGCTGTAACGCGAGTAGTTAAGAACTTACCGCGTGGTCCACCATCGTTATAGTCATAGGATTCGAATCACTTTAGGCAGGTTTGTTGTGCTATCCACAAGGCCTGTTTAATTAGGAGGAGAAATTGTGGCTATGGCATTAGATGCCTATATGATCGGGGTAGAGGAACCATGTAGCTTTGTTGTGCTATCCATAAGGGCTGCATGCAAATCAATGCTCGTCATGTAACGATGGTTAGCTTAGACCAGAATTAGTGGTTTGTTGTGCTATCCACAAGGCTATTAAATCTCTGGGGACCGAAGCTATGATCAGATATTGCAAGGAGTTCCAAGTCCCATGAGTTGGGTGCTCTTTGATTGTGTTACAGTTTGTTGTGATATCCACAAGGATGTACAACAAGTCATTGAGATTCTGATCCCCACTAGGAGACTGTCGGCGTCTCCCGTTCTGTATAACTGAGGGTTATACAGTCCGTCGAAAATTAGTGGGAGTTAAAACTTGAACAAAAGACCATGTCTTGTTTTAATTTTAATAATTGAACATCTGCTAAATAGATTTTACTTATCTCCTGTAGGGAATTATGTCGTCGAATAACCCACTCCGCGGCATACTTGATGCCTTTTTGACTTACCTGATCTACCCGGATTGGTTCAGAAACCTGAAGAATGTCTTCATATATGAGCACATTGACTTTGTCCTTGAAGCTGATCATCCTGCTGAACCAACATTAGCTGCCCTTGACACAGAGATGATAGCTAACGATATAAGATCGAAGGACAAAGACAAAGGAGTAGTAAAGGGTGACTACTTCTACTGTAAGCAGAATAGTCACTGGAAGAGGAACTGCAAGGAGTTCCTTAACGATAAAGCTCGTGGAAAAGTGAAACTATCAGAAGCTTCAGATATCTATATGATAGATATCAACTTGTCAGTTAGAGATTCAACATCTTGGGTATTGGATACCGGATGTGCTTGTTTGGACAAGATAGGATATAGGTTGACAATTGAGAATAGAAGTTGTTTGATTTATTATGGTAATAAATCAATAGCTTCAGCATCTTTAGTCAACAGTCTATATCTCTTAGATGTTTCTTATTACAATCTTCAAATTGATAATTCTCTTAAGAAGAGAAAGAATTGTGTGAACCAAGCCTACATGTGGCATTGTAGACTTTGGCACATTGGTGAAAGCAGGTTGCAAAAGTTGCACAAGCATGGTTACTTAACAACATTCAATTATGAATCGTTTGCGATATGTGAATACTGTCTTATGGGAAAGATGGCAAAAATCTCCGTTTACTAGACATGGAGAACGTGCAAGGAATATTTTGGAACTAATACATTCAAATGTATGTGGTCCAGTGTCCACCCAAGCCAAATGTGGCTTTTATTACTTCATCACGTTCACCGATGACTTCTCAAGATTCGGCTATGTATACTTAATAAAGTACAAGTCCGAAGCGTTTGAGAAGTTCAAGGAGTTCAAGAATGAGGTGGAGAAGCAATTAGGAAAGAGTATTAAAGCTCTTCGATCAGATCGAGGAGGAGAATACTTGAGTACTAATTTCACACAATTCTTAAAGGATAATGGTATCCGTTCTCAGCTGACCCCTCCATATACACCACAGATGAATGGTGTATCAGAAAGGAGGAATCGCACCTTGTTGGACATGGTGCGATCCATGATGAGCTTTTCAGGATTACCAGTGTCCCTCTGGGGGTATGCTCTAGAGTCAGCAGCATACCTACTGAACAGAGTACCCAGCAAATCTGTGGCCTCTACTCCATATGAGATATGGAAAGGCAGGAAACCATAATTTAAACATGTTAAAGTTTGGGGTTGTCCTGCTCATGTAAAGAGGCATGATCCAGACAAGCTGGAATCACGAACTGATAAATGTAGGTTTGTGGGATATCCAAAGGAAACCTTTTGATACTACTTTTACCATCCTGGTGAACAAAAGGTGTTTGTCGCCAGGAAAGCTGTATTCCTGGAAGAGGAATACCTTCTCTAAGAGGACAGTGGGAGTAAAATAGTATTGGAAGAGGTTTCAGATTCTCAAACAGGTGCATTATCATCAGATGAGATATCAGTTCCTGAATCTGTTCAGGTACGCACAGGTGAGCCTCGAAGATATGGTAGATTACCTAAACTACCCGAAAAATATGTGGGACATATCGCTGAAGGTGAGTCTAAGGTTGAATACAATGAGGATGATGATCCTAAAACCTACCAGGAGGCCATAGAAGGCCTAGAAGCCGGAAAATGGCGAGAAGCCATGAACTCAGAAATCCAGTCCATGTACACCAACCAAGTTTGGAACTTGGAGGGCTTGCCCGAGGGTATTGTACCCATCATATGCAAGTGGATCTTTAAGAGGAAGATCGGTGCTGATGGACGGATCGATACTTATAAGGCAAGGTTGGTGTCAAAGAGATATCGTCAGAGTTCTACTCGCCATTGTTGCACATTTTGATTATGAAATCTGGCAGATGGATGTGTAGACTGCCTTCCTCAACATTAACCTTGAGGAAGTAGTGTATATGATACAACCAGAAGGCTTCACATCCAAGGAATATCCAAATAAAGAGTACAAGCTTCGAAGGTCCATTTATGGACTGAAGCAAGCTTCCCGGAGCTGGAACATGAGATTTGACGAGGCTGTCAAGTCTTATGACTTCATTAAGAATGAAGATGAGCCTTGTGTATACAAGATGACCAATGGGAGCGCAGTCACCTTCTTAGTTCTTTACTTAGATGACATACTACTCATTAGGAATGATGTAGCTATGATGTCATCAGTAAAGATCTGGCTGTCAAAAAACTTCTCCATAAAGGATTTGTGAGAAGCATCCTACGTATTGGGAATACGGATCTATAGAGATAGATCAAAGAGGATGCTTGGAATGACCCAATCCTTGTACATAGATACCATAGTCAAAAGGTTTGGCTTGAAAAATTCTAAGAGAGGTCTTATACCGATGAGACATGGAATTAATCTCTCAAAGGAGCAGTCTCCTAAGACTCCTAATGAGAGGGCATTCATGGATAGAATACCCTATGCCTCTGCCATAGGATCTATTATGTATGCCATGCTATGTACACGGCCTGATGTTGCATATGCTCTAAGTGTTTCGAGCAGATTTCAGGCTGATCCAGGCGACGAGCACTCTAGAAGGCAGTGAAATGTATCCTTAAGTACTTGAGAAGAATTAATGATATGTTTCTTGTCTATGGAGGAGGTGACTTGAAATTGCGAGGCTTTACTAACTTGAGTTTTCAGTCAGATCTAGATGACAGTAAGTCTACATCTGGATTTGTGTTTACTTTGAACGGAGGAGTAGTGTGTTGGAAGAGTTCCAAGCAAGCAACCACTGCAGATTCGACGACTGAAGCTGAGCACATCGCTGCAGCTGAAGCTTTCAAGGAAATAGTGTGGTTGAAGAAGTTCAACACCAACCTTGACATAGTTCCCTGCATCTTTGATCATGTTTCGCTGTTGTGCGACAACAATGGGACTATTACACAAGTGAAAGAGCCGTGGTCTCATTAGAAATCGAAAGATATTCTGAGACGCTTTCAACTTATCAGAGAGATCATATCCAGAGGAGATGTAATAGTGGAAAGAGTTCCATCCGTCGACAATATAGCAGAGCCACTGGCAAAGCCGTTGGCTCAAATTGTATTTGAGCGTCACCTAGAGTCTATAGGCTTACTATATAAAAGTGATTGGCATTAGTCCAAGTGGGAGATTGTTAGTCTTAGGTGGCCTACAAGCCAATATGACTGTTAGTCTTAGGTGGCCTACAAGCCAATATGACTTTATAATCTCGTTCACATTTATTAATATAATGGCATAATATTGATTATGTGTAAATCGCATTAATTATCGTTTCATAATGAAGTCCATGAATATGTGCTATAGTGATCAGATTATGATGAGATCATACTAATGAGACTGATCACTTAAACACACATATTCTTAATAGTTCCTAGTCGGAGGATATTTGAGAAGGACATCGGATATCCGGTTAGACTAGTACAGATTACTCCTGCTCATATGATAAGGGTGACTGATCTCATAAGTCACTTGTGTGGAGAAACTAAAGCGAATATGTAGGTGCTCATTAGAGAATGAGTTCACTAAACTGATTCGACTGAATCGCTGGATGGTATTGTACCTCACTGTCAACCAGCTTGATTCTATTGTCGCAGTTGCGTGGATGGTCCTCAGACCTGAGACACCAAGGACACTTTGTCGGTGGACTTCTTTGCTTTGCCCTTGGTCTATGAATCTTTAACCACGGGATTCTAAACAGCCAATGATTGGGTACAGCAGAATACCGTCGAAGGAAATTGTGTGTCAATAAGGAATCATTCGCTCTCGGTACTTATTGAGAGAATGCTCTAAGAAGGATGCGCGGAAGTCCCTGGCCAGGGCGGACGATAATATCGGGAAAGGAGTTTTCCGATATTCATCAGCGGCATCCAATCCAAGTGAGTCGACTGGTTAGGGTTTGACAGCTCGCCATACCCAGAGTTGACTTAAGAGCATTGTACGAATGAAGGATTATATACACGCGGTAACTGTCGGCGGAAAGGTTCCAAGAGTGGGTTACTTAACCCCGATACCTTCCAAGTTCACGCGGTGTTGCTTGGCACCCAACGTGATCGGAGGCCCGGTCGAATTCGATGTGCGACATCAATTCGATTGATTAATTAATTAATAAAGAGTTATTAATTGATTAACAAAGACAGTAAGGAGTTACTGGGCTTATTGGACTATTAACTGGACTGGTAATTGGGCCTAGAGGGTCACACACAAATGATTCTCAAGGCGATGGATAAATAAGTGGGTTTTATACAAACTGGGGGTTTTTATGAAAAACCGCGCGGTTAGTATAAAATGTAGCGAACGGGCTGAGCAGGCCAAGCTGCTGCTGACCCTAGCCGCCCCCTCATCTATTTCTCTCTCTCTCTCTCTGGTGTCCCAGACAGATCCGGATCTGCTCCGCCGCTTCTTCGACTCCCGTTCGACGGGAAATTGTCCACGTGTTACGGCGACCGGCGGAGGTTTCATGGGCTGCGAACAACGAGGAACGTGAGGATATCCATCGCGAGGAGGATCGCGTGGACTCCGCTAGAGGCCGGGCGCTTGCGCGGCTTGCGGTGTCGCACCGACGGAACCGAATGGTTGCGGATTCGAATCCGCACATGGTACGAACTGATAATCCAAGTATCGGTGTTTTAGTTTTTCGAAACGGGAACGGATCTCCGTTTTAATTTTATTTCCGCTGCGCAAGAGATCCGGAGAAACCCGATAACCCAACAGTCGGTCCATTCATACCCTCCTCAAGAGGTGCTATATATATTCTGGCCGCCACGGATTATTTTTCCAGATAGGCCGAAGCAGTAGCATTAAGAGAAGTCAATGGGGCAGCCGTTGAAAAGTTCCTTCGCCAAAATATGTTGTTCCGATATGGTGCACCCAGTCGGATCATCTCAGATAATGGAACATGCTTCCGAAATCAAATCATATACAAGTTAGCTGCGAAGTTCAAAGTTGATTGGAGGACCTCTACAGTCTACAATCCCCAAGCCAATGGGTTAACCGAAGCCTTTAACAAGACCGTATGCAACCTTCTAACAAAGACTGTCAATTCAACTAAGAAAGACTGAGAAGAAAGAATGTATGAAGCATTATGGGCTTACAGAACCATATACAAAACTCCAACAGGCTGTTCTCCCTATTCCTCAGTATATGGGTCGGAGGTAGTCGTACCAATTGAATTGGAAGTCCCCTCTTTGCGCATTGCTTTAGAGCAGGGGCTTATCAAAGGAAATCAATCAAATGAAGAAAAGCAGCTCGAAGAGTTATTAGCCTTGGAAGGTGACAGACTTCGAGCTCAACAAAATATCCAGATATATCAAGCTCGCAATGCTCGAGCATTTGATAAACTAGTCAAAGAAAGAGTGTAACGACCCGCTACCCTATAATCGGGGATCCGATTACTAAATGGGTACCGAATCATTAATTTGGAACCAAACCAGGATCTAAGTAAGTCTGGGAAATAAATAATAAACTAAGCTAAACATTCACATCGCATTGAATTGAAAGGAAAGTGCAGAAATTAAAAGTTATTACAATGCGACTCGATACAGCAAATAATTACATACTCCAACAGAAGAGAAACAATTAAACATACAGGCCAGAAATAAAAAGAACAACTACGTCGGGGCATACCCCGGAACAACGACTGACGGCGCGCGACACGGAGCAGCACTCCCCTCGCTAAGTCTGCCTGGAGTCCTCACCTGAAAACCGCAGGGGTGAGTCTTAACGAAAAGACTCAGTATGGATCCTTCGATCCCCACTGCCCACACACACATCCACAAGTGCAATTACCAAGATACAAGTAAACAAGATAAGTAAAGCTGTAACACATTACCCTTAATTCTCGATATAAACCACATGCGTTCGGAATATAACATGCATATCACAGAAATCATTCTACCAAGGAGCCTACAACTCGCGTCTCGGCAAAACGCGTCAACTATGTCTCCGAAAGTGGGAAACAACGACCCGCTGAGACCAAACAGTAACCCCTCGGATAGCACGCTGGCTACCTCGGCGGTTACTCCTTCCCCCAGCAAACACCGACCTGCTGAGACCAAACAGTAACCCCTCGGATAGCACGCTGGCTATTCCGGCCCAACTGGCTCAGGTGGTTACTCCTTCCCCCCGCACGAGTGACACTCCAGAGGTACCACTCCGACACCGGTACAAGCTAGCTAACCCCGGGGTTCACCAGGTGACCCTCTCTCACTAGGCGTCACCCCGCCACTGCTCCCGTCAGCGCTGTGTCCCTCCGCACCGACACAGGGTGTCAAACGCTACAACTGTCACTCTAGGTCCACAGTAACATAAAACACGGTACGGTGCGATCCGGTCACGTGAGAAGTCCACGGTCGCACGACATATAACGTGGTGTCATCCGGTCACGAAGAGTCCATCACATCGAGTATACTAAAAGCATGCATTAACCAACTATCTAGCAGTGTAAACACATTTTACTGGCATGGATTAGTGTGGTTCTGTCTTGAATCGCGTCGCCCAAAGCCGACGCCATTCAAGCACCCTAAACTGGTTCATGAAATACCGGCCTCTATATATGGCCTAAAAGGCGTCGACACCATAGGTCGCCTTTTAAAAGGCGTCAACATCCTCAGACGCCAATAACACAGAAAATCCAGAATTTGCAGAAAACGTTAATCAGGAGATTTCTGCCTTAAAAGGCGTCATGGTGACCCGACGCTATTACAAATCGCGTCGCACAAGCATGACGTCTTTCAGTACCAGAATCCCCGAACGGACAGAGCCTTAGTGGAACGATTCCTGGCTAAAAAGGCGTCATGATAGACCGACGCCGTTATAAAAGGCGTCGTCCATGCACGACGTCGTTTAGCCCCAGAAACCAAGTCATGCCTCGTGCCCGAGGGCTCCCTTTCCACCCCCAAAGACCCAAAATCGCCCAAAACAGAGGAAAGAGACAGAGGCAAACCAAACCATCATAAACCCACATTCATAGAAACCCTCATTGCCATCAAGAAAAGCTCCTAAACATGCTCATTCTACCCCAAAACCATAGATCCATAGCATGCTTCAAGCGGGAGAACATGGCTTTAAAATAAAACACTACGGGAATCGTCACCCTACTGATTCTTGAACTCCTCCTGGCTCCGCCGCCAAACCGTCGCACCGCAAACCACCGCCGGTACTCCGAGGACGCCGCCACTCCGCCGGGACGTCGGCCGCCGTCCGGAGAATGGAACGCCGCGAAGAAAGTGGTGGTGGCAGTGGTGAGAGGTGGAGAGGTGGAAGAGGAAGAAGGGGAAAAAGGAAGGGGAAGAGTGGGGAGAGTCGGAGGGTGGAGAGGGTGAGGAGAGAGAGAGTGAGGGTGAGAAATGAAGGAAAGGAGGGAAGGTCCGCGGGGTAACCAGAATCTGGCTAAAACGCGTCGAGATGTACGGACGCCTATCAGTTGACATGACGGCCGCTCTGACAGAACTATGAAGCGCTCTGACAGAAGTCTGAAACGCTTCGTCCATCCAAGACGCCGTTCAGACGACAAGACTGGCGCCGTACACTGACAACCCAGGGTCGCAGTCTGAAAAGTGTCGTCCCTCGCAGACGCCGTTCAGACGACATGACAGGGCCGTACACTCGTGGCCCAAAGCCAGCCCACGTGGCACCCACGTGGCACGAACTAAAACGCGTCTGCAACGCTGGACGCCGTTTACACAGCGTCGAGCGGGCTCGACGCGAAACGGAACAGAGTCTCAGCCCTACTAGGGCCTGAACTACAGGGTCCGACCCCGAAACTGGATCCGAAAACCTCAGTCCTTACAAAGAGCCTTCAAGAAAGGAGACCTAGTTATGGTCAAAAGGAGAGAAGTCATGGCGTCAAACCCAAAAGGGAAGTTGACCAGTAATTGGATCGGTCCCTATGTCGTCAAAACTGTTTATGAAGGAGGAGCATATACCCTCACCAATCATAAGGGAGAAGTACAATTTCCTCCCTTAAATGGCAAACATATGAAGCGCTATCATGCGCCACCTCTGTGCTTTCCAAGCGATGGTTGAAAAGAATACATGAAGCACTGTCTACGGTGTGAGCATAATCTCCATGAAGATAGTCAAAGAAATCACCAAGCTCTCAGGATGTATTCCCCCGGGACTATAAACCTTAAATGGCATGGTAAAATTAACTTGCCCATATGAGCCAAGGACATTGAAGAGGCTCCAAAAGGCTTTACGAAGCTGCCCCAAAGCACCTCATGGGTTGCCAATGACGAAATGCCATTGAAAAAGAAAGGAAAAAGGAAAAAAGTTGGCACGACTATCCCACTAGTTGGGCAATGGTGCTGAGGCAAACCCGATGCGGAGGGAGTATAAATCATTTCCCGCTTCCCGTTTCATAACCGTTCGAAGTTTCCAATCAAATCAATCTGAATCGATGATGTTTTCCGATTCTGAAATTGTTTGATATAAATATACATATGTCTGGCAACCTTGTCTCTTCAATAAACAGGGGGCAAGAAGCTACAAAGAAACAGAGAAGATGGCCCAAGTCTTGCTGGACCTTGCCAATCAAATCTAAGCTCAAATTCAAGTACAAATTCAAATACAAACTCAAAGTCAAGCATAGACTGGCTTGGGTTAGTAAGGCTCTGCCACTCAAGTTCAAAGCTCCAGTTCAAACTCGAGCATAAAATCAAATTCAGAATTCAAGTTCAAAGTTCAAGAACCAAAGCTTCAGCTTAGAAACAAATTCAAGTTCGAATTCAAATCCAGAGCTCCGCCTGAAGGGCAAGCTGAAGTTTAAAAGCAAATCGGCTTGAGTCAACAGGACCCGCCGCTTAAATTGAAGCTCAAGTTAAAAATTCAAGTTTAAATCCAAGCCCAAGTTCAAAACGGCTTGAGTCAACAAGACCCGCCGCCTAAATTCAAGATCAAATTCAAGTTCAAATTCAAAGCTCCAGATCAACTTCAAACTCAAAATGCAAGTTCAAGTGCAAGTTTAAAGCTTCAGAGCAAGCCCAAATTCAAGTATAAGTCAGCCTGGGTCAACAGGACCCGCTGCTCAAATTCAAGTTCAAAATCCAAGTCTAAAGCAAATTTGGAAGCAAAGAAGATGGCCTGGGTTCATTCGATCTCGCCATTCAAATTACAAGTTCAGAATTCCAATTGAAGTTCAAATGCAAAAACCAATCCTAAATCCAGGCTCAAGTTCAAATGCAAATCAGCCCAAGTCAGCAAGACTCTGCCGTTCAAATTCAAAAGCAACTCGACTTGGGTCAATAGGACCCGCCGTTTAAATTCAAAGTTCAAAAACAAATCGGCCCAAGTCAGCAAGACTCTGCCGCTCAAGTTCAAGCTCAAATTAAATGCAAATTGGCATGTGTCCTACTGGATTTCGCCATCCAAGCTTAAAACAAGAAAGAGAGCCTGGGCTCATTCGACCTTGCCATTCAAGCTCAAATTCAAATCGGCCTGGGTCAACAGGACCCGCCGCGCAAATCCAAGCTTAAATTTAAGTTCAAATTCAAATACAAGCCGGCATGGGTCCTATTAGACTCTACCGTCCAAATCCAAAGCAAGCTCAAAAGAAAGAAGGTGGTCTGGTGCACTCAGCACCGCCACTCAATTCTAAGCCCAAATTCAAATCCAAGTGCAAGCATAGCAAAGCAAGTCGACCTGGGTCTTCAACGACTACGTCGCACCGGTGGCTGGCCTGGGTCCCTCGTGACTCCGTCATCCCCAGAAGACCGGGTCTCTAAGAAGAGTACCCCGTCACCAATCAAGCAAATTCAAAGCAAAGCAAAGTGAGTCGACTGGGGTCTTCAACAACTACGTCGCACTGGTGGCTGGCCCGGGTCCCTCGTGACTCCATCATCCCCGAAAGACCGGGTCTCCGAGAGGAGTACTGCGCCACCAATCAAGCAAATTCAAATCAAAGCAAAGTAAGTCGACCGGGGTCTTCAACGACTATGTCGCACCGGTGGCTGGCCCGGGTCCCTCATGACTCCGTCATCCCCGAAAGACCGGATCTCCGAAAGGAGTACTCCGTCACCAATCAAGCAAATTCAAAGCAAAGCAAAGTAAGTCGACCGGGGTCTTCAACGACTACGTCACACCGGTGGCTGGCCCGGGTCCCTTGTGACTCCGTCATCCCCGAAAGACCGGGTCTCCGAGAGGAGTACTCCGTCACCAATCAAGAAAATTCAAATCAAAGCAAAGTAAGTCGACCGGGGTCTTCAACGACTACGTCGCACCGGTGGTTGGCCCGGGTCCCTCGTGACTCCGCCATCCCCGAAATTACTGGGTCTCTAAGAAGAGTACTCCGTACTCCCTGTCTACCTCGGCTACAAACCTATGAGTCTGCCATGGTAGTTAGGGTTCATCCATTCAAAATCACCCCTAGTCATTATGACCAAAAGCCTTTAAGCCCGTCATTGACAATTAGGGTCCTCATGACCTAGGTATCTAGGTTTGCATCACTCAAAGCACCCCTGTCTACTCCGGGCTACAAACCTATGAGTCCGCCTGGAGTATTATGGGTTTCATGCATTTCAAATCATACTTATGTTACCACGACCAAAAACCTATGAGTCCGTCGTTGGTACTTAGGATTTGCATGGCATAGACCCTTCCGGTCTATTGCCACCCTGTATAGTGGTTAAGGTCCTTACGATCTTTGCCACTCCAATAAAGGCCCAGGCCCTTACGGTTTGTGCCATTTACAATAAACAAGTGATTGAGGTATTCATTGCCCTTTTCACTTTGTCCTTCCTTTTTAAGCTTTAATAATCCCCATAACATTGTTAGTTATGGAAGCCAATAAACATTATTAAGTCATCTTCATTTGAAATCTTTTCCTTTCAGCTTTGCAGTTACCATGGATGTACACTTCACTCTACTTCATTTACAACAAGGGGAGAGAGAGGGATAAAAAAATGATGAGAGAAAAATCAAAAGGGGCTTAAAAAATAGAGATGCCTCACCGGACTTGATCGTATCTTCTGCGGTCAAGGGAAATAAGGGCTATATACCCGGCTGTGGTGAAAACCTGAAAGGGCGCTACAGGCAAAATCGGAAACCCCGCCGTGTGAAAACCCGAAAGGGTGCACGGGCAAAAGCAAGAGGGGGCCGACTCCGGTGAATCGGATACTTGGGTCGATAAAGTGAATACAAAAAAAAAAAAAAGAGAAAAGGAAATTCAAATATGCCATTAATTGAAAGGAGGATATGATACAAAGTTCTCTTTATATATGCCGAAAGGTTACAAAGAATGACTTCCATCCCAGTCTACATGGAAAAGCAAAAAGAAAATATCCTTCCCAATTACAAAAGTTCTATGATAAAAAACATCATGGATCCTCAAATAACATGGACAGCAGCGGAAGTCCTTCTCCAACTTGAGTATGCAACTCAGAAAGAGCTTCCTCTTCGATCTGCAACTTGGAAACTTCACGGGATAATGATTCAAGAAGACCTTGGGAGACCAGAAGATCATCTTGACGTCTGTGTAAACTATGCCTTAAAGTTTCTAGTTTGGCTTTTGCAGCAGCAAGTTCATTCTTTAAGCGTTGAATATTTTTCACCAATAAGCCTTCTTTCTGTTCAAAGCCAGCTATTTCTGCTTGTTGTTGTGAAATTTGAAGAGAAACTGGCTGCATCTGCAAGTTATATTCATGCCGCTGAAGAGACAAGGCTTGGCGTCGATCTTGTATAAATGATTAAATATATTCTTGACGCTTGAAAATTTTTAAAGCAGTGGAAGCGATAGGAAGCCACTCATCCAAAGAAGCTCCTACTAGATGAATCCATGTAGTCATGTTCTCAATTTGTTGGTGAAGAAGATCATATGATGAACTAGGTTGCCGGCGTATAATTTGTCGTAAAAGCTTGATATTGGTGCCAATGACATCAATACCCTGTATGCCTGAACCAGCAGAAATAGAAGGAATAGCAATATGCATAGATTCATCCATTGAAGTCCAATCCATGACCGTTTGACAGAAAGAGGAAGGCACTGAACTGGATGAAGGTTCGGTAATAGAAGGGGCAGATGTGACAGCTACAGTGCTTGATATGGCTGGGGGCAGGTCACTTTCTATAAATTTAGCTACTGGCAGAGCAATTATGAATGCGGAAGGTCCGGTTAAAGTAATTGGCTCAAGAGAAATCTGTACAAGGGATGATGTGCATATATGAGTCACAATATCAATAAGCCGAAGAATATGTTCAGCAGAGTTTAATCTACAGGGGACAGGACGGGATACTATCACCTGTTGACTCGGTGAACTTGTTCCCAAGTCAACCCCGTCATGTTATGAAGTAGCCGCAATATCCACAAGTTCAGGAGCTGAAAGTTCCACAGTCCTAATAGCCGGGAAAGTAATGACCTCTGTCGAATTTATGACAGTAGGAACCATTGAAGTCTCTTCTGGTTCCGCACCCTCAGCAAAAACAACTTCTGCCTCTTCAGAAGAAGAAACTGGTATCGAGGCCAATATTTCAAAAGCCATATCCCCTTCAATCGGGACATGAGGAATCTCTATCCTTTCCGCTTGAGCTGGGGATGCCTGATATTCAAAATATATACAAGTCAAGTTTAAATGATGGAAAAAGCAGAAAGATGTGGTAAAGAGAAATTACCATAGCAGGCTGCACTGTTTCAACATGATGAGTCTCTGATATCAAGCCCTAAGTTGCTTCAAAACCTATATGGTCAAAGTCAGAAATTCAGTAGTGAAATGAAATCATTATTGCTATAAGCCTCAGAAGGGTTACCTTGATCCCTCAGCGGTGACCAAATAGTTGTCTCTGGCAAAGCTTTACTATTAATGTGTTCAGTAGTATGGGAAGAAATAGAAGGTGAAGGAGGAATGCCGCTTATTTCTTCCACACTGGAAGAAGTATCATCAGCTTCTTCTTTCCTCACCTGAGCCAATAATCTCGAAGATTGACGTTTGGGCAGTACAATCTTCTCAGGGGGGACAGACTCTTTGGGCCCTTTGCGAAATCTTTTCGCAACCTGCTTAACCCTCCCTGTAAAGATAACAAAGGAAGTTGTTCATCATCAATGTCAAAATTCTGAAAGGCATATATCAAAAGCATAGTACATACCACCCTTGGCTGGGGATGGAGAAACCAGGGAGCTCGCCCGCTTGGCAGTTTGTGCTATGAAAGCCTCAAATTCAGCAAGCACTCGCAAGTTAATAGGAGGAAGAGGTTCAGGGGCAGATTCTTGTCTCTTCTTTGTACGCGCCTCTTTGGCAGCGGCAACCGCCCTTCCTATAGTGCTGATCTCAGCAGGGGATGATGCAGGGGTTGGAATTTCAGAAGTTACAAGAGGAAAGAAAGAGGGTCTCTTTGCAAGAGCCACAGCTCTCCGATGCTGCTGAGTCAGATATTTGGCCGCAGGCACTACAGAAATATGCAAAAGAAGAAATCAATTTATATAAGCAGAGAAAAGGCACAAAGCTCAAAAGAATTCAAGCACAAATACATATACTTACAGCAATTGCCTTCATAACAGTTTGATAAAGGCCAGTATTCATATATGGAAGACTTATCTCTAAGAGAAGCCTCCTTCACAATATATATAACAACATTCATCGTCTTCGCTTGAGAAGCTAGGCTACTGAGATCATAATACTTTTTATCGCTCAAGAAAATGCCCAAGCGTAAAGCATCAAGTCCCCATCCATCTATATGATCCCAAGAAGCGGGTAGTTTTGCATCCAACATGCCCTGCGCAGTGGAGTCCTGGGATACACCACAATATTTCAAAAGGGCAAGTAGCTAGCTGGTGCCCTTGTAAAAATCAGGTTTCTCTTCCTTGTGTGGGACATAAAATCTCTGAACATCTGAGAGGCTCTTGGGAACTTGCTGAGAATCTCTACCATTGATATCTTCCTCTTCTGGGAAATCGATATCGGGACAATCTTCAGAGGTCACAAAAATATTAAATTGCTTCAAGAAGGCCCCTTTTAGCTCTTCGGTATCCAGCCTTGTCAACTCTGGATCAATCGAGGGTAAAGAATCTCTATGACGAGCCTTATAAGCTGCCCGTCTCTCTGCATATTTAGCAGCATTCTTGTCCTCTAAGAAGTGCAGATAATGGAACTCTATATCAAAAGGGATTTCCCGCTGGGTCTCCAAGATATTCTTCTCAGCATTGGGTCCTCTCCTGGCTATAAATATTGGTGCACATTCGCCACCATCTAACATATTCACATGTTACACGAGGAGCATGGGCAGTAGAAGGAATTTTGAAAGAAGCATTTTCAAATCGGTGGAAATAATCCCACCATTCACGGGCACTCTGCAGTTTGTTGGAACCCAAAAGATGGCAGTCAGGAAGCTGAAATATGTGATCACAAGAAGGAATGCACTGATCATATCCAAAATTCCGACCAAAACGGAAAGGATAATAGGATTCTAAATGAACTACAGATCCTTTCCGGTATACTAAGACACTAGGTCTGATGGATAGAAGCCATGATCTAATTTGACTATCCAATGTAGACTTCTTCAACAGTTGCTTGGTCTGAGGATGGGTGAACTCAACAAGATTACCCTCGGCAAACACTTTGAAGGGGCTCACTGGAGGACGGGAATTGGCAGTGTGTTTCCAAAAACGTAAGTCCCCTTCAGTTTTTCGCCTAGTGTCAGTCAAGATACCGCGAATTTCATAAAGTTGCTTCTAGGTATCCCCTCCATCAACACTGGTATATTCAATCATGCGTAGGAATATGCGAGGGGAAGCCAGACTCTTTGGGGCAGACTCTGAAAAAATTGAAGCAACCCAGGCATTGAAGAAATGAATGGGACCAACAACATTAAATTCTCGTGGTTTTTCCTGCTCAACCACTTGACCAAGAGTCTTGAAAACCAGGCACAAAGTAACTGGGGCCAGAGATAGCTTAACCCCCCAGGCTAGTTCACAAGCTCCATAAAGGGTCTCGGGACGAATCACTCCCTCATCCCCCTGAGGAAGAGCAAAATTCGAAAGCCAGTAGGCCAAATATGCTGCCAGATGGGTATTCCTATCCAAGCCTAAGGGATTGGCATGTTTCTTATGTTCTTCAAAGATGATATCAGGATATCCCTTTCGGTGCCTGGCTGTCTGCCCCATGAAGACTGGAGTTTCATCAGCCCTAGGAAAGTCTGTATATCGAATGTCAACATTATGAAAGAAACGGAGCCAGACAACTCCACGGACTCTTGTCCTCTCTCGGCGACATCTCTTCTTCAAAGACTCTTCACCAAAGGCCAAGATCATGTAAGCCTTGATGAGGAATCTGTAGGACCTCCAGGTTGCATAACGGCCCTTGCCATCTGTTCTGTCCTTGACAATGTCGGGATGGCATATTTCTTCGTAAGGCTCTCTGTCAATAGGCAAGCCAGAAAGCTGATGTAAAGTCCACAAATCCAAAGATGTCTCTCCTTCCGGAGTGTAAAAGGTGTTGAACTCCTTCATGAATACCTCGATCATCCCACAACAAAGGCCTTTAAAGATCGAGTATCTGAATCGAGTTGCATACACACTACCGAGAAGATCCACTTGACTCAGCAAATCATGGTAATGTTCCAGGACATAATTAGTATATTCTACAAAATATTCTCTGAAACTGTGGCTGGATTTAAGCTTCAAGTCACCAAACCAGCCCATTGCTGCCTTCAGTCTGAACCTCATGGCCAAGCAGTCAAAAATCAATGGCTCTTCTCTGAAGCCCCATTTACATGGAGAAAGAAATAGCCCATGCCGCCTCTGCTTCGAGTCTGGGATACCTCTATCATATCCCCACTTGGCAGGAATAAATGAAGGTGATCGGGTCAGAATGTCGTCCTGAGGACGCATGATATTAGTCCTACTGGGCATGAGCATGTCTCTAGCATAACCCGGCTTGAACAAAGAGTCGCCACAGGTTACAGTTCCCCTCAGGTTGTCTCGAGATTTCAAGATGGCATCCTCAGCATAAAAAGCCCTTCTCTCAGAGTGCACTCCATTGACTTTGAAGTCAAGAAGGAAACTGTACAAATGATGATCACTGGGAAAGTGAGTTGGATAAGTCTTGTCCCGCTTATATTCATAGAAGCCCTCTGAAAAGACAAGTCTACTTTCATCAACCTTGCCCTCTGATTCATTGGCAAAGGGATGGTCCAAGACAGCAACCTCAAAAAATTGCAGTAGTTCACTGTCCTCGTCTATGCCTGCTGTAGGTGTCAAGTAAAAGGGACTTATCACAGGCCCACTCTCCTCAGCCATCGTAGAAGTCTGTTCAGAGGACCCTGCCAGAGAAACTGGCACATCTTCGGAGACAACCTCAGGAATCACAGCTTTGTCTTTCCTCCGAGAAGCCATTATACTGAAAAAGAAGAGACAACAAGTCAAAATCAAATGCAAAAAACCCTTATCGAAAAAGAAAATTCTGTCAAAATTTCGGCAGCAACTCCCCTTAACAGAGGGTTGTTAAAATTTTTACCGATAGCCATCTGGGACAGACCAAGATGCTCCGATAAGAAGAAGACCCATGTCAAAGATGAGGGGTGTAGAAATGGCATTCCAGTGACCCAATTCCCGAGAGCCGAGCAACAATCGGGACTAGGCACTGAAGCCGCAGCCCCAAGGATTGCTCCCGTAGGAACTGCCAAAGTCAAACAGCGGGTACGCTGAAGAAGAGCCATCCGACCTGCAATGCTACAGTGATGAGTCTACGCCTACTGTAGATCGAAGGGTCCAAAGTCGATTTTCTGCAAAAAGAAGACAAAGAAAAAATGTTAGAACATCAAACGAGGTAGAAGAGACCCTCTTCACTCTCCCCACGCCCAAATCCATGGTGGACAACAACCCCCAAACAGTCCCACCGGCCAAAAAATCAAAGAAAAGGCTCCGCCCTTTACCTGTAAATCCTGGTGCGGCTGAAGCTCTCCCCGAAATAATAGCTTATAAATCTAAACAATACCCCCTCTGTGGCAGCGGTAGTGCTCTCTTCAGGCCCCTGCGATGTCGCCGACGAAAAAGGAACAAGAAAAGCAGGGCCCACGATTTTGAACCCAACGGCCTTCACACCCACAGGCGATGGCAACAACGCTCCCCAACAGGGTTGCAGCGTTTGTCACCGGCAAAGGGAAGAGGAGGTGACCGGCGTGCCAAGCAAACGACACCCCCCAAGTGGCGGAAGGCCAACGCACAGACGGCGGTAGCGACAGCTCTCGTCGGCAATGGCGCTCCCCAATCTCGCTGCAGCTTTAGCTACCGACGACGGGAAGAGAAAGAGAAGGAGAAAGCGTGGGAGGCTCGGAATCACCCAGCGCAGCAGAGAAGAAGAGGGAGAGGCGGAGTGAACTTCGGAATCCCCCAGCAAAAGCAAAAAGCAAGAAGAAAAAGCCCGCCCCTTCCCTTTTTATAACCGACCGGCTCGGTCTTGAAGCCCTGGCTGGTCCAAGGTCTAAACTGGACCGAACCGGCACAGACTCAAGGGGCTTTGCTCATTCCCCTCAAATTCAATATATATGGCCCGGTTTGAAGCCAAATTGAAGCCCGAACCAGCGCAGACTCAAAGGGCACTTGTCTTTCTCTTTCAAACTCAAGATATGTGATCCGGTTTAAGGCCCAAATTGAGCCTAAGCCGGCGCAGACTCAAGGGGCTATGTCTCCTCTTTCAAACTCCATGAATCCCAGCTGGTTTTAGAGTCCAAGACTAGCGCAAACTCAAAAGGGTCATGTTGCCAAGCAACCTATGGTTGCTCGAAGCTTAAGACCCGATCCAAATCGGTTGCGGAAACAAGTCAAAGATGAAATCTCCAAGTCGCAGTAGTCCTCAAGCAAAACAAGTCCTCAATAGGTAAATGAAAATCTGTAAGTGGGGCCGGTCTTGAACCGTGAGCAGCTTAAATGGGATAAGTACGTGATAATGGGCCACGCATACAACTCACTTCATCGCCTTCGGTCTCCGTACGTGAGCCATATGCATGGGGCGCATTTGTTGTCACCAAAAAAATGAGCAAAGAGAAAAATCCAAACAATTTTTTTCAAGTAAAGAGAAGGTTAATGGACAACAGTCATGCCTATTTTGCAAGCCAAATGAAGCAAAAAAGGGGCCACTCTAAGGCCCAAATGATGAATAAATTCAATGGCACAACCGGACTCATTATCTCAAGCAAGAAAAGATCCAAACAATTTTTCAAAGAAGGTTCAAATGAAGAAAATTTAAGGAGTAGCAGCCAAGCTCAATTTTGCAAGCCAAAGGAAGTCAAAAAGGGGCTACTTTGAGCCCAAAGGATGAAGAAACCCAAGAGGGCAGGCCCGGGCCCATTATGTCAAGCAAAAAGAAGCCCATTAGGGTCATTTTGGGCATAAAAAGTGAAGGTCAAGGCCCAATTTCGTGGCAGCCTTTAAAGGGCGCCAAATGGTCCCCCCAATGGCCTATTCTTACCCCTTTGGCCCATGTTCAAATCTTCCTAAAGGAGGATAAGAAGAAAAGAGAGTGGTCCCCACTTCAAGATTCTTCTAGAAGGTGGTAGGTGAAAAGCAAAAGGAAAGCTAATTATGATTCTCCAAGTGTTGTGGCCTTATTGGAGGACTCTTAAGAGGAGTTTCTTATCCCTAATCCAAGACTAATAAATGCCTAATCTACCCCCCAAAAGTAACCCAACTTTATCTATAAAAGAACCACCATCTTCTCCAAGAAAGAGTTGGAGACAAAAGCCCACAAAAAGAAAAGAAAAGTGAGAGAGCTTGGAGGAGCACGTCTCCCTCCTCCTTTCCCTCCATTTCCTGCATCCCAAGAGAGAAAAGAGAGTTAGATAAGAAGAGAAAAAGAAAGAAAGAGTGTTAGAAAAGAAGAGAGCTAGAAAAAGGGCTTCTAGAGCCATCCCCCATTGCTCATCCCCTCTCCAAGGTAGAGTGGGTGATGGGTGATGGGTTTATTCATGTTCTTTATGTTCATTCTTAAGTATTCTTTCCTTTTGATGTTCATAGAAACTTCTATCTCCCCCTTGATGTTCATCCATGATAGTGAAAACAATGAAATGCAATGTTCAGATTTTCTGAGTCTATTTTGTGAATCTGCTGATTATCTTGCTTTAAATGTTATTTTTCCTTCATAAGGTATGTGTTTTTTGTGTAGGGATGGTAGAGGGGCCTTTCTAGTTTATAGAAATAGTCTTCTCAAGCCTTCAAGCCCCCTAAATATGGAGATATGGACCGAAATGTGCTTTGCTATCCTGGTTTCTTGAACATTGTTTTTTCTTGTTTTGCCTTTGATTTTGGGGTTTTTTCAAGATGTCTTGGCCTTCCATGACCCTTAGGATCACATCCCTTCAATGTATGATGTTCCCCCAAGGCCAAACATCAAGAGAAATCCCCCAAGTTCCATATATATTAAGGTTTAAATTTTTGTTTTCATGATATAACCGAATCGGTTTCGTTGGGATTTTTCCTTAAAATGGCTAAGGGTTTAGGCCCTAGAGGTTCTCAAGGAGGTTTCCTCACTAGTTGGGGATGATCTTCTTGGAGTAGAAATCCTCTAACATGCTGCCAAGAAGGAAGATCCATAGAAAAGATGAAAAGTATGCTTAAAGTTTCATGACATTCATATTTAAGTTCTCCATAATATTTTCTTAAGAAAATGCATCTAAAATATATTTTAAATAAAGATTTTAGGTTTTATACCTTTTATACTTTATTTTCTATCATTTGGGTTAGGTTTAAACCCATTTTTCACCGAAAATCCGGGTTTCAGCTTGAGTCTACAACCTGCGTGCGACAGTAGCAAGTCTGCGTTCACTGTTCATGAGTCTGCGCCTCCCTGCGTAGACTCAGCACTTGTTGCAGTTTTCTGAGTTTGCACCTCTTTTAGTTGGGTTTTTGGGCTTGAGGTGATTCTTTGATCCTCCCCCAAGCTATCCAAAGGTTCCTTGGACCTAGGGTTGTCCATTTGAGGCCCAATGAAGGTCCTAAATGGCTTGGACTTTGGATTGTTAAGCTCTTAATTTTTCAATCCGAAATCTTGTTATATGTTTTAAGATTTTAAATGTTTTCCGATGTTTTCCAAAGATGTCCCAATCTAAGGGTGCCAACAATCCAATGTTGGGTAACCCGTCAAGGGCCCTCATACAAAGAACATCATTCTTATGTTCCCATTACTATGGATTCATTTAGATGATATGTCCCCAAAGTCCCGATGAATTGATGGAGTTCCTTGCTCCCCAAATGTAGAGATGCTTTGGATTACCCCTCGTGGGTTTTTCTTACATCTTGAAGGCATTAAGGGCACTCTTTGGGTGAGTGGTTGGATGCTCGGCACGCCCCCCTTTACAGCCATCCCTATGATCCATTAGCTATTAGATATCCCTTTAAGGGAGTTGATCCTTCGGGTCCCTTCATGCCATGATCCTTCATGAAGATCCTAAACCTTCATTGGGTTCTCTTAATGAAAGGTTGAAATTCAACTTGAAATCATTATATTAAGCATTTTCAATGCTTTATAAAGTGATCCAAGAAGAATGGGATAAACATGAAGAAATCATGTCATTTGAAGAAATCCACATAAGGACCACTCCTTGAAAAGATGTAGCCATACTCAACTTCTGAGATTTCTCAGTATTATCCTTCCTAAATTTGTGGTGATTCTTGAATCACTTCAAGTTTAAAGAGATATCAAACTGAAATTATGCTCAGATTTTGAGTCTACGCACCTATAATCATGGAAATTCGATTGGGAATGGGATACAATTGGTTTTCCTCGACTCCGGATTTCATATTCTAACTTTGCTAGTTGAAACTAACCCCTTAGACTATTTAAATGCAGCTTGAACTGTGCAGGAAATTCAAAAATCAATTTCAGACTTGAGTCTGCGCACCCATGTGCAAACTCAACCCAAAAAACTGTCAAAGACGGATTCTTGGAATAAGGACATTGGTTATGGCTCAAATGATTCAAAATAACTAAATTTAGATCATATCTAAATCAGAAAAAGTTAAAAAATAGACATTCTCCCTTTTAAATAAACACAAATCTTCAAAACTTAAGTTGAGTCTGCGCACCTATCTTAGGCTCAAAAGACAAAAAGGATTGGTTAATAACTCCAATATCCAAGTCAAAACTCCGTAAAAATCATATTCCATGGCACATAAATCAAGATTAATAAACTTCTTTCAAAATGACTCTTTAGTCTGCACACCTTTCTATAGACTCATTCCAAATAAAAAGTCAAATAAACAGTAAATCAAATTGCATAAATCTCTTGAAATCATATCTCACACACTCCATTTCATTTAAAATAAACATCCATTTACAAAAAATGATCCAAATCCCCTCAAAATAAATAAAAAATTACAAGTTCAGTTGAGTTTGCGCACCCCCTGCGCAGACTCAAACCCATTTTCTTGTCTCCTTGATCTTTGAAGCTCCCCAGCACCTTGAAGCTCTTGGAATTCCCCTCAACCTCAGGAGGTTCCATATTTTTAAGAATCTTGTTCAAAATCCTCTTTAAACTTGAGTCTGCGCATCAATCTCAAGGCCAAAACCTCATCTCTTGGCCCCTAAATCATGCCCGCAACTCCAAATCTGTAAATCATCACCAAAAAAAATATAAAATTAAGTTATCCCACCAAAAAACCAATAAAACAACTCATAAACAAGAAAATTCACAGTTTAGACTTGAGTCTGCGCATCTTGGGGCAGACTCAACCCTGAAATTCACAAAAAATAACAAATCAACCTCCCATTCACTTCAAGATGATCTAAAACTCTCTAAAAATCAAATTTACTCTTATCTATCAGGAAATCAAATAAAAACATCAAGTTGTTCTTGAAAAAATGCAAAAACCCCTTGAAAACAAATTGGTGACAAATGAGGTTGCGCTACCCTGCGCAGACTCAACCCTGAATTCCCAAAATTAGTCTTTTTGACCTTAAATTCTCTCCAAATTAAATCCAAAAATTTACATAAAAACTTTATACTTTATATAAGTCAAAAACCTAAATAAAAACTCAAAACTCCCTTTGCAAAAAATATAAAAAATGCCTAAACACTTAAATAACAAATGAGTCTGCGCTCCCCTGCGCAGACTCAACCCCTAATTGTTAAAACCCAAGATTTTTCAACCTTTTAATAAAAATCAAATTTTCCTTTTAAAAAATATAAAAAATACATAAAAAGAAGCCTTTTTTTTAAGTTGAGTATGCATACCTTGTTGCAGGCTCATCCTTCAAAACCTACAAATTCAAAACATAAAAAGCATAAGTCTTTGAAGTACTTTCACTCAAATCAAATAAGAAAACAAAAAAAATACTTTTCCATACCTTACAAATCAAATCTAAAATCTCTTTACTCCAAATCTGAAAAAAACACAATAAGAAATGTTTATTAGACTTTCTTGTCAAAAAAACACAACCAAAATTGATATTCAAATTCTAAATCATAATCCCCACAAAAAATATCATTTATCTCAATAAAAAACACCATAAAAATGATTTTCTCTCCTCTTGCAAATTAAAAGTCAAATAAACCAATTCAAGCATTCTCATTGATAATAAATGAGTCTGCGCACTTTTGCGCAGACTCAACTCTAAAATTAAAAAATGAGTTTTCTTCTCACATAAAAGCTGAAATTCATTCATTTTTCGAATGCAATCTTGTATATCTTATTTATATCATTTTAAAGGGTGTTATTCTAATTTTCCAACGATTAATCAAGGGTTTTACTCTTAGGAGGATGTAATTAACGCTATTGCATTTATGGGTAGCGGGATCGGGTCGAAGAACTACGCAATCATCTGATTGACTCAGGTAAAGCGCACAAATACAAGTCTAAATCTAAATAAAAAAATCAAGATCAAGTGCATTTTTCTAAAAAATGTACGACAATCTTTAACCATATGATTCTAAACAACCAAGGATCAGGTATAGCAGAATACCGTCGAAGGGAATTGTGTGTCAATAAGGAATCATTCGCTCTCGGTACAATGAGAGAGAATGCTCTAGGAAGGATGCGCGAAAGTCCCTGGCCAGGGCGGACGATAATATCGGGAAATGAGTTTTCCAAGATTCATCGATGGCATCTAATCCAAGTGAGTTGACCAGTTAGGGTATGACAGTACACAATACCCTGAGTTGACTCAAGAGCATTGTACGAGTGAAGGATTATATCCACGCGGCAACTGTTGACGGACAGGTTCTTAGAGTAGGTTACTTAACCCCGATACCTTCCGAGTTCACACAGTGTTGCTTGGCACCTAACGCGATCGGAGGCCCGACCGAATTCGATGTGCGACATTGATTCGGTTGATTAATTAATTAATATGAGTTAATGGTCTATATCTGTTAAATGTTTCTTATTATAATCTTCATATTGATAATGCTATTAAGAAGAGCAAGAATTGTGTAAAGCAAGCCTACATGTGGCATTGTAGACTTGGACACATTGGTGAAAGCAGGCTACAAAAGTTGCATAAACATGGTTATTTAACTGCATTCGATTATGAATCGTTTGCAACATGTGAGTCCTCTCTTATGGGAAAAATAGTAAAATCTCCATTTACTGGATATGGAGAACGAGCCAAAGACGTTTTGAAACTAATACATTCAGATGTATGTGATCCAATGTCCACCCAAGCCAAAGGTGGCTTCTTGTATTTCATCACGTTTACTAACGACTTCTCAAGATTCGGCTATGTGTACTTAATGAAGTACAAGGAGGAGAATACTTGAGTACTAGTTTCACATAATTCTTAAAGGATAATGGTATCTTTTCTCAGTTGACCCCTCCATATACACCGCAAATGAATAGCGTATCAAAAAGGATGAATCTCACCTTGTTAGATATGGTGCGATCCATGATGAGCTTCTCGGGTTTACCAGTGTCCCTCTGGGGGTATGCACTAGAGTCAACAACATATCTACTAAACAGAGTACCCAACAAGGCTGTGACCACTACTCTATATGAGAAATTGAGAGACAAAAAATTAGAATTTAAACATGTTAAAGTCTGGGGTTGTCCTACTCATGTAAAGAGACATGATCCAGGCAAGTTTTATCACGAACTGATAAATGCAGATTTGTGGGATATCCAAAGGAAACTTTTGGATACTATTTTTACCATCCTTGTGAAGAAAAGGTGTTTGTCGCCAGGAAAACTGTCTTTCTGGAAGAGGAATACCTTCTCCAAGAGGACAGTGGGAGTAAAATAGTACTAGAAGAGATTCTAGATCCCAAACAGATGCGATATCATCAGATGAGATATCAGTTCCGGAATCTGTTCAGGTACACACAGATGAGCCTCGCAAATCTGGTAGGATACCTAAACTACCCGAACGATATGTGGGACATACCGATGAAGGTAAGTCAAAGGTAGAATATAATGAGGATGATGATCCTAAATCCTACTAGGAGGCCATAGAAGGCCCATAAGCTGGGAAATGGCGAGAATCCATGAACTCCGAAATCCAGTCCATGTACACCAATGAAGTTTGGAACTTAGAGGACTTGCCCGAGGGTATTGTACCCATTAATTGCAAGTTGATCTTTAAGAGAAAGATCGGTGTTGATGGATGGATCGACACTTATAAAGCAATATTGGTGGCAAAGGGATATCGTCAAAGGCAAGGAATTGACTATGACCAGACTTTCTCACCAGTTGCTATGATAAAGTCGATCAGAGTTCTACTCGCCATAGCTATACACCATGATTACGAGATCTGACAGATAGATGTGAAAACTGCCTTCCTCAATGATAACCTTGAGGAAGAGGTGTATATGATATAACCAGAAGGTTTCATATCCAAGGAATCTCCAGATAAAGTGTGCAAACTTCAGAGGTCTATTTATGGACTGAAGCATGCTTCCCGGAGCTGAAACATAAGATTTGATAAGGCTGTCAAGTCTTATGGCTTCATTAAGAATGAAAATGAGTATTGTGTGTATAAGAAGACCAATGGGAGTACAGTCACCTTCTTAGTTCTTTACGTAGATGACATACTACTCATTGGGAATGACGTAGCTATGATGTCATCAGTAAAGATCTGGGTGTCGAAAAACTTCTCCATCAAGGATTTGGGAGAAGCATCCTATGTATTGGGAATACAGTTCTATAAAGATAGATCAAAGAGGATGCTCGGGATGACCTAATACTTATACATAGATACTATTGTCAAAAGGTTTGGCATGAAAAATTCCATGAGAGGTCTCATACCAATGAGACATAGAATTCATCTCTCAAATGAGTAGTCTCTTAAGACTCTTAATGAGAGGGCATTCATGGATAGAGTACCCTATACCTCTGCCACAGGATCTATCATGTATGCCATGTTATGTACACGGCTTGATGTGGTATATGCTATAAGTGTTAAGAGTAGATTACAGGCTGATCCAGGCGAAGAGCACTGGGAGACAGTGAAATGTATCCTTAAGTACTTGAGAAGTACTAAAGATATGTTTCTTGTCTATAGAAGAGGTGCCTTGAAACTGCGAGGCTTTACTGACTCGAGTTTCCAGTCAGATCCAGATGATAGCAAGTCTACAACTGGATTTGTGTTTACTTTGAACGGAGGCGCAGTGTGCTGGAAGAATTTCAAGAAAGAAACCATTGCAGATTTAACGACTGAAGCTGAGTACATCGCTGTAGTTCAAGCCGCCAAGGAAGCAATGTGGTTGAAGAAGTTCATCACGGACCTCGGCGTAGTTCCCAGCATCTCTGATCCTGTTTCGCTGTTGTGTAACAACTATGGGACAATTGTGCAAGCGAAAGAGCCGTGGCCTCATCAGAAATCGAAGCGTATTCTGAGGCGCTTTCATCTTATCAGAGAGATCATTTCTAAAGGAGATGTAGTGGTGGAAAGATTTTCGTCAGTCGACAATGTAGCAGATCTACTGACAAAGCTATTGGCTCAAAATGTGTTTGAGCGTCACCTAGAGTCTATAGATTTACTACATAAAGGTGATTGGCTTTAGTCCAAATGGGAGATTGTTAGTTTTAGGTGGCCTACAAGCCAATTTGACTGTGTAAATCTCGTTCATTTATTAAATAAAGTGACATTATTTCATTACGTATAATTCGTTTTAATTATCATCTCATAATGAAGTCTGTGAATATGTGTGATGGTAATCAGATTATGATGAGATCATACTAATGAGACTGATCACTTAAACACACATATTCTTAATAGTTCCTTGTAAGAGGATATCCGGTTAGACTAGTACATATTACTCTTGCTCATACGATGAGGGTGATTGATCTCATAGTTACTTGTGTGGAGACACTAAGGCGAATCTGTAGGTGCTTATTAGATAATGAGTTCACTGAACTGATCCGACTGAATCGCTAGATGGTATAGTACCTCACTGTCAACCAACTTGATTCTATAGTCACAGTTGCGTGGATGGTCGTTGGACCTGAGACACCAAGGACACCTTGTCGGTGGACTTCTGTGCTTTGACCTTAGTTTACATATCTCTATCCACGGGATTCTAAACAGTCAAGGATCGGGTACAACAGAATACCGTCGAAGAAAATTGAGTGTCAACAAGGAATCATTCGCTTTCGGTACTTAGAGAGAGAATGCACTTGGAAGGAAGCATGGAAGTCCCTGGCCAGGGCAGACGATAATATCAAGAAAGGAGTTTTCCGATATTATATGGCAACATCCGACCCAAGTGAATCGATCGGTTAGGGTTTGACGGTACACCATACCCTGAGTTGACTTGAGAGCATTGTACGAATGAAGGATTATATCTACGCGGTAATTGTCGATGGAAAGATTCCAATAGTAGGTTGCTTAACCCCATTACCTTCCGGGTTCATGCGGTATTACTTGGCACCCAATGTGATCGGTGGCCAGACCGAATTTAATGTGCGACATTGATTCGGTTGATTAATTAATTAATATGAGTTGTTAATTAATTAATTAAGTCAGTGATGAGTCACTGGGCTTAATGGGCCATTAATCGGACTGGTAATTGGGCCTAGAAGATCACCCGCAAATGATTCTCAAGGAGATAGATTAAAAAGTGGGTTTTGTATAAAATGTAGTGAACGGGCTGAGCAGGCAAAACTGCTACTCAACCCTGGCTGCCCCTCCTCTCTCCCTCTCTCTCTTTGGTGCCCTAGGCAGACCCTCTACTGTGGGTCTTCTCCGCCGTCTTCTCTGACTCCGATTCGACGGGAATTCGACCGCGCATTGCGGCGGTCGTTGCAGCGACTGGCAAACCGTTCGTGGGCTGCGAGTAAAGAGAGGAAATCCACCGTGAGGAGGATCGCGTGGACTTCACTAGAGGCAAGGCATTTGCCCGGCTGGCGGTGTCACACCTACGGAGCTATTCGGGCGCAGATTGGAATCCGCGCGCGGTAATGTCGATTACCCATTCTAATCGTTTTAGTTTATTCGAAATGGGAAACAGATCGCTGTATTTATTTTTGTTTATTCCCCCCGTTTGCGATCAAGAGAAACTCGAGAACCCAACAATTGTTGAGCCATTTACAGTCTTTATTTAATCCCCATGTTTTGGTGATAACAAATAATGAAAATATCAAAAGTCAGTAATATTTAGCCTAAGTTAAATGACTGAATTAATCGATTACTCATTAAGATTTGTTGATCAGGCTTTGAAGAACCTAGAGGGGAGTGAATGGGTTCAAACATAGATAAATGAAAACTAATCATGAAAGCAAACTTAAATGCACAGAAGAAGGAAGAACAACAAATCAATCACACACAGAACACAAAGATTTATATTGGTTCGATGTATCCAGACCTACATCTAGTCCCCAAATGCACTTTAGGAGTTCCACTAATCATAAGGTATAAAACACTTGCAGGTTAACTACAATTACTAGTCACAGTTGGTCTTCCCTTCAGCCTTAAAGGGGAACAACAATCACCTCTCTCCATAGGTCACCCTGTACAAACTAGGAAGAGGAACAGTAGTAGAACAATAATGAAAGAACTACATATGTACCTCTACAATAGGAAGATATAACAGTGAAACACTAAACAAGAAATCAAGACAGTAAACATGAAATGGAACAATGTTCTTGATCTTGTTGCAGATGGGCCGAGAGCTTCTAGGCATAGTAGAATGAAGCTTTAAATCAGAGGCACTAGCTTTCTCTCTCTGTACAAGAGGAAGGTGAAGAGTTCTAGCTCTTCCGCATTCAGCTCACTTGTTCTTCTGTCTGTGTCCTTCTACTAATGGAAGCATGTTTACATAGAAAAATTCAAATATGCCCGTTGGGTTTCCAGCTTCCATCCTTCTTTAACGTTTCCTGTTTGTGTCTAACGTTAAACTAGATAAGTTTAACGTTAACCAGCTTCAGTCTTAACATAAACCACCATCGGTCTAACGTTAAATAGCTTGATCAAACTTGCGAGAGAAGTTTTCTTAAATAGGTAGTTTTCCTTAGAGTCTTTGTCTCTTTTGTTGCCAAATTTGGTCTAGCATATCTCACCTAACCGTACAAATAAAATATCAAAAGGAAAGTTCCATTTGGTGTGCAGACCAGTGGGTAGGTGAGTCTAGACAAAGTACACATACAGACAGACATGTTTGAGATAGTATCTGCTAGTCAGAGTAGGAAGATCAGTAGTGTTGGGCAAATATTTTCATCTGATAATCAATTAAATAACAACAAATATAAAGTGTAGATAATAGATTCATAGACTGTGAAATATGTGGTCTAAAAGACACAGTTAATCGATGTTCAAAGTACTAAAAAAACCACTCAAATAGATAGAGAAATAAGGTAGATAGTCAATGTCAAAATATGTAGATAATCACTAAAGAGACAAAGTAGTTAACCGATTAAACAAGCAATGTATAATCGATTACACAAGTGAACATAACTGGATTCCAAATAACTTGTTAATCGAACCTAAAAATAATGGGTTATCGATTAAAAGACTATTCATTAATCAGAAGGAATATACGCTGTTAATCCATTACATATAGAGTAATCGAATCTGGGCACAAACTAATAATCAATCAAGTAGTCGATTGATGATGACATTGGTAATCGATGTTGGAAGCATACCGTTAATCGATTGTCAAACAAGTAATCAGAAGCAAGAAAAGTGGTTAATTGATTAGGCAGACAAAGACGTAATCAAAGTGATGTTCGGTCTATTAATTGGAATGATAAGTTGATAATCGGTTGTTGATCTACTGGATAATTGATCTAAAAACTACAAGTAATCGATTACAGAAAGAGAACAATAGTCGATTCATGAAACAACTGATCATTGATTATAGAAACAACTAGTAATCGAAACAACTGATAATTGATTAAAGAAGTAATTGAGAATCAGAACAAACAATAATCGATTACAAGAGTACAGCTAATCGATTATGACGGATAATCGATGTTTTGGTGAACAGATAATCGATTAAGCCACTATGCCGGTAATCGATCCAAGTATTGATTGAACGAGGAAATATAATCTATTATGGAGATAGATGCAATGATAGATGAGTGCAAATAATCGATCAAAGCTCAGCGATAAAACGATTGATACTTAAGCACGAGGAATCGAATAGAACTAAGAAAGGAGATCAATTAAAGCTTAAACGAATTATCAATATCCAAGTAGTTATCGATAGACTTAATCGGACTTCTGCTAGCTACTAGTAATCGATAAGGCTTAATCGGTTAGTTGAGTGGCTTATAATCGATAGCGATAGCAATTAATAGAACAACTCTTAATCGTTTAGCGATAGGTGAGTAATGGATATCTTTAATCAATTTGACCTTAAAAAAAGGTTTAATCGGTTAGCGATAGAGATTATTCTCTGGAAGATGAGAGTTCCTCTAATCAATTATGGGTTTAAAGGTTCTGAGGCCCTACACTGTTAATCGATTATGGATATCGGGTTAATTGATTTCTCAGTAAGCCTTTAATCGGAAGGATCAAAAGGTTTATAAAAAATTGACTAAGACCTAGATTGAATAGTGTTATCTACAACAGATAATCAATTAATGCTATTAATTGCTTTTGGTAACTAATTATAATATCTGATATTTTCAAAGTATTGTAGGGGCCCGGAACGTCCCCCGCCGCTGCACGCGGGCTTCAGATCGAGGGTTTCTCCGTTCGTCTCAGCACTGTGGCGATTTAAAGGGGGTTAGAAATTAAGGTGTGATCGTCAGGAGCATTACCTTTCGGTCCCTGTGCTCCGCAGGAGTGTAAGAGGTGATCGCGTTCTGAAGGAGCGGGAAATGCTGGTTCCTCCTTCTCTTCCTCCGGCCGGCCAGAGGAGGAGAGCCCGGCAGTCTGCACGCGGAAATGTGGTAAGGATCCCTGAAAAGAAAAGACAAGACAGAAAACGACCCGATTAGAACTATAATATGCAGAATCTGTCCACAAAGATACAAAAACTAGTTAAAATCGGAGGGAGACGCACTGGATGAGTGGTGGGGAGGGAAGGTGACCATATGTTATGGCCACCCACCTCCCGTTTTTTGTTATAAACCTCTGGGGGTAAATAAGGATTGCTAGGTCATTCTAAGATGCATGCATGTAGATAGGTGATCGTGTGTGAAAAGTGAGATGATGCGTTAAAAATGGACAGAAGAGTGAGAGAGAGAAATGTTACAGAAGAGATGGAAAGTGAGAATGCAATGAGGTGAAATAGGAAAAAAAACAAAGAGGGTTAAGAAGACAAGCCCATTTTGGAGTGCGGAGGATTCGTCTTGAAGCTCCCCCTGAAGCTTTCTGACTCTGTGTCTGCTCGACTCTTCAAAACAGACTCACTTGCTAACCTCGTCTGAGCCTTCCTCCTCCTAGCCTTCCCTCCAAAATCAACTCCTTAACCCCCTTGCTCGAGAGGATATGAGGGGGTTTAAATAGGTGAAGGGAAAATAGGAGAAAACAGGGGTCTAAATCCCCGTAAATCATCCTGGAACCAAATGGGAAGTGGTCAAGGATCGGAGGTGGTGCGCGCAGCAGTCGCCGGAGTGGGGAGTGATCGGAGTAGTGGAGGTGAGGGCGGCGAGTAGAGGAGATCGTGGGGAAGACGAGGTCAAGGTGGTAGTTAGGGGAGTGGACGGCCAGACAACATGCCTTCCAATCACATGGAAGGTCAGGTAGCTGGCCTTCCACG
The DNA here is from genome assembly GCA_030544215.1 of Zantedeschia hybrid cultivar. Taxonomy (NCBI): domain Eukaryota; kingdom Viridiplantae; phylum Streptophyta; class Magnoliopsida; order Alismatales; family Araceae; genus Zantedeschia; species Zantedeschia hybrid cultivar. The sequence continues at coordinate 42,981,081 of JARZZO010000015.1, forward strand.
AAGTGGTGGAAGGCGGCCCGGTTGGCCTTCGAAGGGGGTGGAAGGCAAGGGGTGGCCTTCGAAGGGTGGTGGAAGGCGGGCTGGTTGGCCTTCGAAGGGTGGTGGAAGGCGGACCGGCTGGCCTTCGAAAGGTAGTGGAAGGCAAGGGGTGGCCTTCGAAGGTTGGTGGAAGGCGGACCGGCTGGCCTTCCACGGGTGGTGGAAGGCGGACTGGCTGGCCTTCCACCAAAGGTGGCTAGAGTCGGGATTTGGTTAATGGGCCTAGTTATTAGTGGGCTGAGATGGCTAAGATGAGGGGGTTTGGTGATGATGGGTTAATGATGGATGGGGTTCATGACCAAAAGGGCGGTCCAAAATCGGTGTCTACAAGTATGTTATCACCAAAACATAGGGATTAAAATAATCACAAGAGGCTCAATAATCTCCCCCTTTTTGGTGACAACAAAACTTCTGAAAATGACAACATAACAAAAAAAAATAGAAACACATAAAATCACTATGTTACAAACAAGTGTAGAATAGTGAAGATGAAATGCTAAGTTTAAATGCAAAAACCAAATGACAAAAAAATAAATAAATTAAATGACATGTTGGATTTATTTCCATTAAGTGTTGGAATGTTGGATTTGTCTCCCCCTTTTTGTCATCAGTCAAAAAGTGACGAAGGGTAAGAAAAGGAGGATCCTAGGGAAACAGAAAGAGAGATATTCCTAGCATGAAATAAGATAATGTCCAAGACTTGGCTTCAATGAACTCTGAGTGAGGAATAAATTGCTCAAAAGTCATGGGAGGTGTCTGTCCAACTGCCTAAAATCGCTGATAGTACTTGGCATACATGGCTTGTAGCTATGTTTCTATACTACTAAGGGGAAAGTCTGTCCTTGTTGAGCAAAGGCTTGGGATTCATAACAAATTTGGGAAACACCTGATGATTCAGATGGCATTTAGGCCCTTGATTAGGAATATTCTTCCCCATGCATAATAAGGAGCACCTTTCCCATACCAGTGCTTGTAGGTCTCATGAGAAGTGTCAATGGACTACTTCTCTTCAAATTGCTTAACTGTCAGAAGGAGCTTATTTTCCAGTGCAATATGAGCATTCAACTTGTCATACTCCTTATTATGATCTGGATAAATCGTAGGCCAAGCATCTTCTGCATACCTCTCTGCATCATAATACACTCTGGACATGATTCAAGAGAGGCAATGCTCTTCTTAAGAGCAATCAACAAGAAGTGGGAAAAAGGCAGAGATTTAGAGAATTTGGCCTGATACTTAGCTGCCAGTTTCCCATACATATCTATAATCTTGTCACCTTCTGGAATGTCTACATATAGGTAGTGGATCTAAGGAAATATAAAATGGGGAAGCAGACATTCACTATCGAAATTGATGTTCAATTTCAAACCTTGGTTCTTAAGAATCTACAACTCTGGCTTGATGTACACTTTGCTTGATGTACCCTTTGTACTGAGCAAAGTTTATTTCAAGTAGGTTCAAGGCAAACCTGGCATCATTGATCTTATAGAAGATCTCATAATCTTTGAGAGTTGCCTCCTTAATTGATGTTCAAGTAGGTTCAAGGCAATATGCGGCCGAATTCCTGTCTCACGGGAGTCGAAGAAGTCGGTGAAGCAGAGCCCACAGAGGGGGGGCCGGCCACGGGTGCCAGAGAGAGAGGGAGAGAGGATGGGGCAGCTAGGGCTGACTAGATGCCTTTCTTGCTTAGACCTCTTGTTATGTTTATACTCATTGCGCGATTTTTCAAAAAAATCCTAGAGATGTATAAAACTCACTTTTAATATATCGCCTTGAGAATCTTTTGCGTGTGACCCTCTAAGCCCAAGTACCAGTCCAATTAATGACCCAAAAAGCCCAGTAACTCCTTACTGACTTAATTAATCAATTAATATCTCATATTAATTAATCAACTGAATTAATGTCGCACATATAATTCGGTCGGGCCTCCGATCACGTTGGGTGCTAAGCAACACTGCGTGAACTCGGAAGGTATTGGGCTTAAGCAACCCACTTTTGGAACCTTTCTGCCGATAGTTACTGCGTGGATTTGATCCTTCATTCGTGCAATGCTCTCGAGTCAACTCAGGGTACAGTAAACTGTCAAACCCAAACCGATCGACTCACTTGGATCGGATGTTGCCGTATAATATCAAAAAACTCTTTTGATATTATTATGCGCCCTGGTTAGAGACTCCTGCTTATCCCACCTAGAGAATTCTCTCTCTAAATACCGAGAGTGAATGATTCCTTATTGAACACTCAATTCCCTTCGACGGTATTCCGCTGTATCCGATCCTTGGTAGTTTAGAATCCCATGAATAGAGAATCGTAAACCAAAGTCAAAGTACAGAAGTCCATCGACAAGATGTCCTTGGTGTCTTAGGTCCGAGGACCATCCACGCAACTGTGAGAATTGAATCAAACTGATTGACAGTTAGGTACATTACCATCTTACGATTTAGTCAAACCAATTCAGTGAATTCATTATCTAATGAGCACATACAGATTCACCTTAGTGTCTCTGCACAAGTGAATATGAGATCAGTTGCCCTCATTATATGAGCAAGAGTAATCTGTACTAGTTTAACTGGATGTCTGATGTCCCTCTCAGACATCCACCGACTGGGAAAGATTAAGAATATATGTGTGTAAGTGATCAGTCTCATTAGTATGATCTCATCATAATTTGATCACTATTACACATATTCACGGACTTCATTATGAAATGATAATAAAATGAATTATACATAATGAAATAATGTCATTTTATTAATAAGTGAACGAGATTATACACAGTCAGATTGGCTTGTAAGCCACCTAAGACTAACAGCCTCTACCTCTGGTTTCTCAACAGGCACAGACTCTTTAGTCCACTTACCACTAGTAAACTTGAATCCACCCTTGACCAAGCTAGTGGAAGTCATGGGCCTAGAGAGAGTGACTTTATCATTACTAAAATCAACTTAGAAATGCCTGAAAATGACAGTAAGAAGATGTCCTTATGGAAGCCATACTAAAGAGCTTGACTCCTTCTCTGACTTGAGATTCTCCATGGCACTACTCATGCCAGCTATGATGAACATGGGAAGGTTGACTGCCTTCTTCTGAAGTACCCAGTATAGAAGGTCAGCATGCCTTTAAGTGATGGTGGAGAAGGAGCTGCATCTACATACCAATAGGTGAGAGATGATCAAATGGAGCAATCTCTTCTCTGCAGACAATTGGTTTACATTCAGTGTGTCTTTCTTCAACACATAATGAGGCCCAATGATTGTTCGAGCCTTAACATCCATCGCTTCAACATTGGAGGGTCCCATACCCTAGGCTTCACATCCAAACAAATCTTGTAGCAACTGAGGAGTAATGACTTTCTCATTGTAATGGCTGTAATGTAGAAATCCTTCACCAAAATCTCATAGCACGGATCATCTACCTCACAAATCTACTTCCATTTCATATCAGAAAGATACTTCTCAACCTTCTTCAATCCTTTCTTTGCTAACTTGGTGAAGTGGACCTTCTTCGATAACAGAAAGAAACCTTCGCTGTCAAGAACCTCTCATGTTCTTTATCTAAGACAAAATTGACCCTACTGGCCCCTAGTGTGATGGAATCTATTGCTGTGCCCTCTACGTTTCTTTGAGCAATTGGCGCGACCATCTCTAGAGCAAAACTAAGGCTAGGGTTCCAAAAAGAGAAAAAAGGCCAATGAGAAATGAGGATGGAAGATCTAATAGAATGACGAGAAAGGTAGGACATATCCATAATATGAAGAAAAACCCTACCTTTGGTTGAAATTGCGAGAGGATGGAGAGCTTGAAACTATTCGTCCTCGCACGGGAGCAAGGAAGTTGTAGATAGTTCAAAAAGGTGGAAGAGGATTGATCTTAACTAAGACAAAATTGGAAGATCAATTTGCCTTTTATAGGTGTTGGTCAAAAAGTGAGTTTTCGACTGAGTACGGGATCAATTAACTCAAGAGAGTCAATCGATTAAGGCGTCAAGATAAAAAGAGCTTTGAATTCAATGGACTAAATAATCAATTAAGGAATTACAGACCAATTTCTTATCCTTTTAGAGACATATCCATTTTACATGAATGATATGAGCTGGCTTATTTCTTAAGATAAAATACACATCCCGAATTCCCTTATGATAGATGTAAATCTATCTTCAGGCAGATGTTTTGTAAAGATATCAATTAACTAATTCAAAGTATCAACAAAACTAATGTTAATGTTTCCATTAGCTGCGTGATCTCTAATGAAATGGTTCCTAACCTCAAAATGCTTTGTCCTAAAGTGCTGAATGGGATTCTTTGTGAGATTGATTTCACTTGTGTTGTCACATAACAAGAGAATCCCTTCAAGCTGGTAGCCATAGTCCTGTAATTGATGCTTGATCTTCAATGGCCGTGCACAACATATTCCAGCTGCTACATATTATGCTTCTATTGTAGATAAAGGTATTGAATTTTGCTTCTTAGAGGACCATTAAATTAAGCAACCTGTAAGAAATTGATAGGTACTACTTGTGCTTTTTCTATCTATCTTACATCCAACATAGTCAGCATCCGAATAACCAAGTAAATTAAAATCAGAACCTCTAGGATACCATAAACCTAATTCACATGAATCAACCGGATATCAAAAGATCTTTTTAACATAGATTAAATGGAATTATCTAGGATCTACTTGAAACCTGGCATACATGCAAGCACTAAATAGAACATCAAGTCTACTAGAAGTTAAATAAAGTAGTGTTCCAATCATACTTCTATAGATCTTTTGATCTACCTTCTTATCATTTGAGTTTACATCTAACTTTATGGAGGTACTCATAGGTTTTTTCAGTCCTTTTGCTTTATCAAAGTCATACTTCTTTAACAAGTCCTTGATGTACTTAGCTTGACGAAGGTGGGTTCCTTCTTTCATCTGCTTTATTTGCAGTCCTAGGAAGTAACTTAATTATTCCATCATCTCATCTCAAATTCACCTTGCATCAACTTCTCAAACTTCTTGCAAAGATTTTCATTAGTAGTGCTAATGATTATATCATCAATATATATTTGAACTATTAAAGTATCATGCTTATTTGATTGAATAAATAGAGTGCTATCTACTTTACCTCTAATAAAATCATGCTGAATAAGAAAAGCACTAAGCCTTATACCAAGCTCAGGGAGCTTGTTTCAGACTATATAGTACCTTATGCAATTTGAAAATATGATTTAGAAAAACATGATCTTCAAAATATGGAGGTTGTTCAACATAAACTTCTTCCATTATAAAATAATTTAAAAATATACTTTTAACATCCATTTAAAATAGTTTTAAATCAAATACTAATGCATATGCATGCAAGATTCTAATTGCTTAGAGCTACATGAGCATAGGTCTCATTATAATCTCTGTCTTCCTCTTGGTTATAGTCTTAAGCTACCAATTTGGCTTTATTCCTAATTATCACAGTAGATTCATCCATTTTATTTTTAAACACACATTTGGTGCCTATAATAGGATGGTCTGAAGGTCTAAGTACAAGGGATTAAACTTGGTTTATTTAGAATGATTCAACTATCTAGGCGTAGCGAGGATAGTGCTGCCTTGGGTTACGCGCCAGCAGCCGTTGTTCCGGGGTATGCCCCGACGTAGTTGTTATTTTATGTTCTGGCATGTACGCTTAATTATTTCTTTTCAGTTGGAGTATATAATTATTTGCTGTGTCGAGTCGCATTGTAATAATTTTAAATTCTTGCACTTCCTTTTTATTTCAATGCGATGTGAATGTTTAGCTTAGTTTACTATTTATTTCCCAGACTTATCGTGATCTTAGTTTGGCTCCAAATTTAATGATTCGGCACCCATTTAGTAATCGGATCCCCGATTATAGGGTGGCGGGTCGTTACAAAGGTTGTGGACGCAGAAAAGAGCCCAAAACAAGTGAAAACTTTAGAGATATATAAACCTATCCGATTGAGCTTTGGAAAGGGGGTTTTTAAAGCTTAGTAATTGAAGATTTGGAGCTCTTCATTAAGGATTTCTAAAGCTCTCAAGAGGAAAAACGTGGACAGCAAATCAAGAAGAGTTCTTCAACCTTCTTCTTCCTCCTTTGAAGCACAAAGAAGACCAAGGTTTCAAGGGGCCATTCAATCAATTTCCTTTAGACTTTTCATTAGTTTCTCTTCATAATTGATCATAAATTTAAATATTTTTCTTACTGATCTTCATAGTTTTTTATTAGCTTCATATCATCATATCACTTTCATGATTCACACACACTCATAATCTTCTCCATCCTATATTGCCATAGGGGTTTAAAGAACCTAAACCAAGTGAGTGGCTTAGTTTAATTGCATGTTTGAATTCATTAATAAAATAGATACTACTCTCTACTTTAGTTCTAATTAGATCTTTTCTTGTTTACTTTCATCTTTCTTATAAGGTACAAAAGAGATTCAAAAAAGAAAGAAAAAAGATTCAAAAGAGAAGGTTTTGAACAACAAATCAATAAATCAACATAAAATCAAGAGAACGAGAAAAGGGCTCTTTCTCTTTGGCCGGCCAAAGAGAAGGAACGAAGAACCAATCTCCCAAATTAGAAGAGGTAAGCGATCTTTCTTTTGATACATTTAGGTTTCTAGCGATCACGATTTTAATTTTCAATATTTTGTTTGTCACATAATCAACATGAAATCACATAATTTTCAATATTATCGTTTGCTTGGATGATTTGAGAGGGGATTGCCCCTATTTTTACTGTCATTTGTGTAGTTTCGGGTTCCAAATAGCGTCTGCGCAGAAAGACGCCATTCAAAAGGCGTCTCCCTTTGCAGATGCCATTCAGCCTCTTATTGTCTGCTGTACGAGCTTCTGTGAACAGAAGAAGCTACCGTGTTGAATAGCATCGGTGAACAACGACGCTATTCAAAAAATTTCTTCTCTTGGTCACCAGTCCTCAGATCTTTGATACCTTTTGTTACCTATATTTACCTTATATTACATTAAAGGTCATCCAGGCCGCAAGTCATCTGCATTAGAGCTTACAACAACAACCCCCCCCCCCCCTTATAGGAACACCTTTCTTAGCATCTTCACCTCTCTCTGACTGGGTTGGTGGGTTGGTCCCTCGGTCAGACTAGAGTGGTTGGTGTTAAGACCTCCATAAGTCCCTAAAAACAAGGAACTCCTCCTTGTTCATCAGGCTGGTTTTACCAATTGAAGTCCTGGGTAGTTATTCATAACGTCGTGAGCAAAACTTTAGAACATAACAGTGGAAACTAAGCTGAAACTAGAATCCTATCCCGTTGAGTGAATTTGTGTTTAAAAACTCAAGTAATTCAACAAGAAATCCTAAGATAACGTAACCATCCACTTATCTGTTAATCCTTGTGCAACTTGTCTAGATCTTTGTTTAAAACTTAACATCATGATGCTTCGCTCAGGTAGGACTGCGGGTATGGCTGCGTACGAGCAGGATACCATGTTCGAACATGAGGGAGAGGCTAATGCCCTTTGTGAGTTTGATTATCATTCTGAGAATGGGGGAGATGCTAATGCCCTCTGCAATCCTAATTTACCTTGAATATGAGGGAGACGCCTATGCCCCTCAAGGTTAGGTCCATTTTACTCACGATCAGTACGACCCTAGTACTGATCGTCCACATACATGTAATCTCCAATCCTACTTTTGAGGAGGCTCAAAATCAAGTCGAGCCCTCGTCCATCAATCCTCCTGATTTGATTACCGTTCTGGGAGCTCTGGGTACCCACGTGGATCCTCAACAACTTGAGACAATCCAATCTATTCTCAAGGGGAAGATGCCCTCGCATTCTGCCGAACCAAATCCTGTGGTTCCCCCTATTATCCATAAAGCTCCTCCTCCTCACCATGTTCCTTCAGTTCATCAGGCCATGGAAGGCCTTCACATTTCTACTCCCCGGCCATCTGGGCCACAGTTGTCTTCTTTGAGATACCCGGCTAGACCGCAGACGCTGACTTACCAAAATGCCTTCGAGCATGGCAGAAACGCTGCCGGACCTCAACCATGTTGCACCCCTTGCCCCAATACTCCAGGAGGCAAGTTTTTCATGCTCCACCACCCCCTCCTCCTCAGATTGATCTAGTAACCCAGGATCTCTTCACCAAGATTGAACGGATAGATGAACAATTCAATAACTTCAAGAAGATGATGGATGTCAAGGCAGAACCGGAGCTTTCTCTTCCCAGTCTGCTAGTGTTTCACCTTCCTCCCTCTGAGATGTCGGTATGTATAAAGTATAATGGCTCGCGTAACCCCTTTACTTATTTGAAGGACTTCATGTACAAGTCGTCATTTTGGTAGAGTGACAAGAGGTCACTAGCATTCTTGTTCAGAAGGTCACTAGAGGGACCAACCCTCGAGTGGTTCTTCTCCTTAGACTCTTCCGAGGTTGAGGGTTTCGACACTGTGTCGAGGAAATTCCTCCAACTTTATCAAGACAGAATAGCACCGTCATTGTCTATAACAGATTTGGTAGCCGAAGATGAAGCCTGATGAGGACTTCATAACATATGCTGATAGATGGAGGGCAATGGCAGAGAAAATCAAAGATCACATGTCCGAGTTTGAGCAGGTCAAGATGATGATTGCCAATGCTACTCCTCAGTACAAGTTGGTCCTCACGTTGAACAATCTGAACAACATAGCAGACCTGTATGAGAGGGCGCGTTATGCAGAATGCATTCAAAGATTCTACTTTCTCTAGTGTCTTTGATCCTCACCGACCCAGCAGACCTCAACTTCGGAAGCCTGCCATGCCAAACTCTTCCACCATGGGTCCAACCACATAAGGCACACTCTCCCATGAACAGATAAGCATAATGAACGATAACTAACCCCAGTTCATGAGAAATCAACAACCGCAGTATACAGGGCAAAGACCGCCAATCAGTAGGGCATTAAGCCACCCCAGCAACAGTATCAACCAACCTTCAATCAGCCTCGTCAATAGCCAACATACACTAACGTGCCACCGCCTAATGATTAGAATCAGCAGAGAAGGCCTCCAAGCCCTAAGAGGGCGTCTTGTCCTCCACTCCAAGAATCATTATCAGATATTTTCAACGCTCTTATCAGATATATCCTCCACTCCCATAACCATCACACCTATACCAACACCCGCTTTCCTTAAACCTTCCACCAAACCTAAACCAAACAACCCTCCACAATCCCCCAATCATGAACCCATCATGCCGTCGAAACCATTACTCCGCATTCTATTCCCCACATTACCTGCACCAATCACCTACCCCAATACCATACAACCCACCAGACCCCTCCTCCACACAAAACCTCCACCAAATAATCCACCACAATCTACTTATGAACCCATCACCCCCTCCAAACCCCTCATCAACCCAACAGTACTCAAGATATCACCTGGACCTTCCACTGTTGAGTCACATACGCTCCGGAGCGCAAGGATCTTCAACAAAGTATTCGCCTAGTCTACAGTGCGAGACGACCCATCACAGTCCCCAGAAGAAGTACAGAATGAAGAGAGTGCACCTGGCACTCAGTATGATCTGTTGAAGTACCTGGACAAAGCACTGGTACGCATCTCCGTGCTAGAATTTATCAAAAGATCTAAGACCCATCAAGAAGCTTTGATGGAGTATCTCCAAAGGGTCATGGTCAATGAGGATATGCCAGTAGAAAAGATCACTGCACTATTGGTTCCACAGGGGGATCAGCCCTCTATATCTTTCCATACATCTGAGTTGGCACCACCAGCAGTCAGAAGCATGGCCTTGAGCATTACAATTAACATATGCAAGAAGGTTGTGGATGCCTGTCTGGTTGACACAGGAGCTTCCATCAACGTGTTGCTGCCGAGAACTTTAGAACTCTATGGCATACTGAAAGAGAAGTGGCTGCCTTCCCCCATCTCTGTCACTGCCTATGACAACTCTACCAGTTCCCCTCTAGGCATGGTTTATTTAAAGGAGGAGTTGGGTCATGTTTGTCATACCGAGGTCGAGTTCCATATTCTTTAGATCGACCCTTCGCTAAAAGGCATACTTGGCCGTCCCTATATCAAATCACTTGAGGCAATTTCATCGACAAACCATCAATGCCTCAAGTTTCCTTATAAAGGACGGATCATCAAAGTAATGAGCATGCCTATCCTTGTTGCTGCTCACTCTCTGAATATCAAGCCGACTCCCTTACCTGACCGACAACCTATTGTGTTGGTATTGCAGGTCTACCATCCGTCGGCCTATCCTTTAAAAGCCACCATACCCATTTCTTGTCCAATCGATGCTGTGAAAAGGAGGAAGTTCATGAGTACCCCTGGCTGGGATATAATGATGAAGGACAGTTATCAGCTTGGAAGAGGCCTGGGCACACAACTGCAGGGCAGAACCACGCCCATTAAAGATAACATAAGAGCACCTGGTAACGGTTTGGGCTATAGGCCAGTGAGGGTGAGGCACAACATTGTTCAGCAGCAGGAAGGCGAAGACGGTCGTAAGACATGGAAGACAATGGTTACGCTGTACAAAGAAAACTGGGAACCCTAACTTGGACTTTGTCCATTCATTTCATTAAGGGGCCCGTGATTCAAAACAATAATGATAATACGGTGGTAATCACTTCCCACTTCGACCTGCATGACATATATAGCAGAGATCTGGCTAGACACTGCTCTCAGTTTCTGACGTACCAGTTCTTGGAGGCTCTGCGGTCGATGAAAAGGAGGAAAATTCAAGATCCAGAATGCGAGTAGTACCGTTGGTTCAACACAAGAAATTTGTATATTGCACTGAACATATTATTCCTTGATCCCTCTGAACCAAAGTGGCCACCACTGATAGATGAGCTGATGGAGGGGCCTAGAGCCATCTTTGACAAGAGAATCTTGCTGAATGAGGAGACAGATGAAGGGGAGCTAGATGACCCCTATGAAGCTAGTTTGACCATTGATCACCTTTGGAGGGACACTTATCCATATCATATGTTTGCCCTCCATATTTTATTCTGCACTCTGCTCCTGACCCCGACCTGGTCGAGGGTCATTATTGAAGATATACCACGGGCGCTGCCCATTGTTATCACTCTGTCCCCTCAGGACCTCATTCCTCAGATTCCTCTCGATTTGGAGAGGATCCATGATCTTATCTGGGACATATTATTATATGATTCCTCTAATCCCCTGGCCAAGGTGCCGTTTTCTCCATCACATTCCCCTCCTTTTCAAATATATTCGTGTTTCATGCTTAATAGACAAAATCCCCCCCCCCCTAAAAAAAAGTCAATTTACAACTTCCTCCCAAATCCTCGTGGAGGAAACATAATACTACTTGTCCGAACGTAGGTCACTCGGGCAAGATTCTCTTCTAGATCTACTCTGCCCCTCCCCTCAGGAGGATTCTCCTGTATTCCCTCATGTATCTAATGATTTTCATCCTTCTTCATCCTCCCTAGGTCACAATAGTGAGTCTAGTGGTAGGCAGTTTAATGAAGTTAGGGAGTCTAATGAAGTTAGTCATATTAGGAAGTCTAGGAAGTCTAAGGGTAAGAGAATTCCAAATTGATACCTCCAGGAGATAGCTTCTAAGTGCTCTCCATTCTTTCAAACCCCTCAGCTGTTAAGAATCCAATCCAATTGTTAGAAGAATCTGAGGTAGATGAGTTGGTCGATGACGGTTTTGGGTTTATGAGCTGGTACATGAAAAGGACCCCGTCATTGAAGGAGAGGAAGAAGATGAAGACGCAGCCGAAGCGTATGCTAGTGGGGTGAAGAGATTTGATGAACCCTCAGCTGCTGTAGAAGAGCCAACAAAATAAATCAATCTAGGAACCGAAGAAGAACCTAGGATTGTCCTTATTAGTCAAAGTCTTTCTAGATTAGATGAAGAGGCATTGGTTCGAGTTTTTAGAGATTACAAGGATACTTTCGCCTAGAGCTATGAAGATATGCCAGGGTTAGATTCTTCTCTAGTGGAGCATCGATTGACCTTGAAAGCTGGAGCTAGCTTGGTCAAATAGAAATTAAGGCGATTCCACCCACAAATGGCTTTGAAGATGAAGGAAGATGTCGATAAGTTGCATAAAGCCAAATTTATTAGAGTGGTCCTCTATCCGCAATGGGTGGCTAACATAGTCCTGGTCATGAAAAAGGATGGAAAAGTCAGAATTTGTATTGACTTTCAGGATTTGAACCAGACATGTCCAAAGGACGATTTCCCACTGCCTCATATAGACGTGCTGATTGATAACACAACTGGATTTGAGACTCTGCCATTCATGGATGGCTTTTCAGGATACAATCAAATTAAATTGGCAGAAGACGACTAAGAGAAGACGTCATTCACTACACTATGGGGCACATATTGTTATGTTGTCATGCCATTTGGGTTGAAGAACGCTGGAGCCACCTATCAAAGGGCTATGATGGCTATATTCCATGATATGATGCATATAAATTAGAAAGTGTATGTGGATGATTTACTGGTGAAGTCTAAGACTAAAGTTGAGCATACTGAAATTCTGGCAAAGGTTTTGGAAAGATCAAGGGTATATCAATTGAAGATGAACCCAAAGAAGTGCGTAGTTGGTGTTCGTCAGGAAAGTTGTTAGGGTTCATTGTCAGCAAACAGGGTATTGAGATCGATCCCAACAAAGTTAAAGCAATTATTGAAATGCCACCTCCCAAGAATTTGAAAGAGTTGAGAGGAATAATCGGGAGGTTGCAGTTTATTCGCCGCTTTGTCTCCCAACATTCACAAAGGTGTAAGCCGTTCTACGAGCTTACTAAGCCGAAATTCAATTGGGACGATAAGTGCCAGGTGGCATTTGATGGGTTAAAGACATACTTGGTGATCCCTCTTGTCTTGAGACCACCATCTTCAGGCAAACATTTAATTCTATATATTTTTATCCTGGATGATGCCGTGGGGGCTGTCCTAACACAAGAGAATGAAGAAGAAAAGGAGAGGGCAGCCTATTATCTCTCTAAACTTCTCAACCCCACTGAACAGAGGTATACGGCGATGGAGAAAATGTGTGTTGCACTGGTGTGGGTGGTTTAGAAATTGAAATAATATTTTCTATCCTATGAAGTCCATCTCATCGCTAGGATGAATCCAATCAAGTTTCTCCTTGAGAAATATGTCCTTACAGATCGATTAGCACGTTGGCAGAGCTTTCTATCTCAGTGCGATATCATCTACATTCAGTAGAAAGCAATCAAAGGCTATGCCATAGCAGAACACCTTGCTCATCACCCTCTTCCCATATTTGATCCAGTCCGATCGGAGTTTCCAGATGAGGAACTGATGTCCATAAATATAATCAAAGATGATGTGTGGACTCTGCATTTTGACGGAGCTCTGAACTCTCATGGTAAGAGTATCGGCATTATTCTCCTATCACCTGAAGGTGTCACCATTCCCTAAGCCTTTCAACTTGCTTTTCACGTTACTAATAATATAGCTGAATATGAGGCTCTTCTTCTAGCCTCGAGGCCGCTCATCTCCATAGTGCCACCAAACTGCGGATTGTAGGTGATAGTCAATTAATCCTTCGCTAAGTGCACACCAAATATCGCACCCTTGACCCCAAACTCAAGCCCTATTAGGAATTGACTTCAGCTTATGCCAAGCTTTTCACCAAACTGATCTTTGTCCATGTTCCTCGGAATCAGAACATCTTAGCTAATGTATTTGCTTCTCTCGCATCATCTCTAAATTTTTCAATCAGCAAACAATCCGAATCAATCATCATTCATAGGCGTCTCTCTCCTGCTATAGAGGACCCTTCCTTTCTTAGGATTAAAGAGAAATTGTTGAAGAACGTCAAAGATGGAGATATTGTGGAGAAGCGAGAAATCATGTTATTGGAGCTACAAGAAGATATGGAAGTAGAAGAGAAACCATGGTACTATGAAATTGCCAAATATTGTGAAGATCAGTCCTACCCTGAAGAAGCCACAACTGAAGAGAAGAGGGCTATCAGGAGAATTGCTCAGAGATACACCCTAGTTGGAGGAGAGCTGTACAAACGAGATTTTGACGGTTTTCTTCTGACAAGGATATTATTGGTCAACCATGGAAGAAGATTGTCTAAGGTATGTCTGTAGATATGCTAAGTGTCAACTTCATGCCGACAAGATCCATTCTCCCGCATCTTCACTCCATCATGTTTCCTCCCCATGGCCTTTCTCCATGTGGGCTTTCAACATCATTAGACCTCTCAGTGATCTCAATTCCGGCATTAAGCAGAAATCCTTCATTCTTACAGCGACGGAATACTTCACCAAATGGGCAGAAGCCGAAGCTTACACGGAGGTCAAAGCGTCAACAGTCTGCAAATTTATCATGAAGAATATTATCACAAGGTTCGGGATTCCAAGTACCATCTTCACTGACAATGGACTGCAGTTCATATCACAAGAGCCTAAAACCTCTGCAACAGGTATAAAATTGCATTGCATCATTCATCTCCTTATTATCCGCAAGGCAATGGCCGAGCAGAGGTAACTAATAAGACCTTGATAAAAATCATCAAGAAAATGTGTGAATCTAATCAATACATAGACTGGCCAGAGAAATTGATTGAGGCTCTATGGGCATACCGAACTTCAATCTGCACGCCCATTGGGCAGACACCATATTCCTTAACATTTGGAATGGAGGCGGTAGTTCCATACGAAATCCTCATCCTGTCATTAAGAGTACAATTGAGTAAGGAGTTTTCTATTGACGAGCATCGCTCTGCACTCCTCGCTCAATTGGAACTCTTAGATGAGAAGAGATGGTCAACCACTAATCATGCACGAGTATATCAAAATAGATTAGCACGTTTTTATCAAAAGAAAGTCATTGAACATAAGTTCAAAGTCGATGAAATGGTTGTAAAAAGAATCTTCATAAAACTGGGTGGTCCACGTTCTAAGCTCCAACCCAACTGGGAAGGACCTTATGTTATCTCGCATGCTTTTCCTGGTAACGCCTACAGGTTAGTTAATGCAGAAGGTCATGAGTTAACTCATCCCTGGAATGGTCTGTACTTAAAGAAATACTACCCTTAGTTTAAGTTGTGTCGTTCAACATGGTGCAAAGACCAGTGGAGTCTGAAAATTTGAAGTCCTAAATTCCCTCATTAGTCTTTGATAGTCTAATTCATGTGCATTATACACACACAAAACACGCTTTGTCCTTGAGTAACAAGAGATGTGAAGTCCAAGGAAAACTGACAGCTTGACTAAGAGTGTAAAGTACAACCCGTTCTTGTTTTATTATTTCTTTTTATTCTCGGCTCGCGATGTCGAAACAAGGATCAAGATAGACTACTGAAAATACCCGCCGTCTTAGTAGGAGGCCGTCATAAAAAAAAGAAGGGGAAAAAATAAAAGATGCACCCCACACAAAATATATCAAAAGGCAAAAGCCAAATAAAAAATACAAAAGGCCACAAGTGTCAAATCAAAAGGCCAAATATCCAAATAAAAGGGAGCGCAATGTCAAAAATACCCCACAAAGTGAAAATGACCGAACTCCAACGGACAATAGGGTAAAGGATGGACATCATCTTGGGTCTCTGAAACCCTCTCGGGAGCTTTCTAGACTATTTCTTCCCTTCCCCCTAAGGGACGTGCTCCAAGCTTAAGGAATTGCCTAAGTTAACTAAGGGTCAGATCATCAAATGGGATCAGAAACATAAGCGCAATAAAAGTACAATGAACCTATTTTAGGTTATTAAAGAATAATTAGGAAATTAAGATAACAAATAAATAGGCTTTTTTTATCCATGTACCATGCTAGTCTGTAGTTTAAATGAATATTCTAAAACCACAAAAAAATTGAATATTGCAAAATCACAAAAAAAAATGAATATTTCAAAATCATAAAAAAATTGAATATTTCAAAACCACAAAAAAAATTGAATATTGCAAAATCACAAAAAAAGATTGAATATTTCAAAAACATAAAAAGATTGAATATTTCAAAACCACAAAAAAAATTGAATATTACACAACCACAAAGAAAATAGATATTTCAAAATAACAAAAAAAATAGATATTTCAAAATGTCAAAAAATAGATATTTGAATATGTTAGAATTTCAATTAGCATTTGTTTGTTAGATCATGAGTGATTGCATGTTTTAATTTCAGTAAGCATTTTGCATGCTTGTATGTTGCATTTTTAATTATTATCTTTAATTATGTTTATCCACCTTCATTAAATAAAGGCTTAGCCCCTTGACCCTTCTACTAAGAATAGGATCAAGTAACTAGTTACCTAACTAGGTAAGGGGCTAAGCCCGAACAGATATTTAACTTATTTGTTCAAGCCATGCGCAGGTATGAAAGGAAAGTTAACAGAGAAGAGTACAAAGGCAACTCAAGTATGAAGAAACTCTCTTCATATATATCAAAAGTGTTCATGTACAAGTGTATGAGTCTGTCAGTAGGACTTCAAAACAACAAAAATAAAGATACATAATAGCATCCTCACATGTGACTCTCACCCGCCCCCTCATCAAGCTGACTCTGGGCCTCGTCTAGTCTGTCTGGCCCACGAGTCGGTGGCGGTGGTGGTCCCATGGCGCTCGGCCCAGCCTGGCCAGAAGACACTACAATGCTAGTAGTGAATGAGCTCGTCTACCTTCGATCCAACGCTCGCTGCCGAGCATGCTGGTAACGGGCCTCCACGCTCTGGCGCTCGTGCTCTGCTACTAAAAGTTAGCCCTGGAGGTGTTGAACCTCTGCCATCAGCTGAGCTCTGTCTCGGTCTTGCTCCTCGGTCAGAATCTCCAGACGCATCTGGAGGCGTGAAAGCACCTGAGGGAGGTCACCTGTGTAGAGCCTCGCCAGCTGCTCCTCCAACTCAGTGACACGGGCAGCTCTACCTTGAGACTCCTCGAGAGCCTGATAGAGCTCTTGAACCTGCAACAGAACACACTGTTAATCAACTAATCACGCAAACAAGAATACCATGAAGAAATGAAGAAAGCAAGTTGAAGACTTACCTGGGCAGCAGCAACATCCTCAGCCTAGGTAGCTCGGCAGATGTTTAGGGCTAACTGACTCCGCAAGTCAGTGATGGTGGCCTCATGTGTAGCACTGGAAGACGAGTCGGCAGCAACAGAAGATGAGGGAGGTGCCGCATGGGTGTAAGCGGCGCGTTGTAACAAAGAGGAGATCACCGTCAGTGTGCAAGTGTCAAAACAATTTAATAATGAAAAGAAAGCACTTCATAATTCATATTTCATATCATTCGTTTCATGCTTACCAGTTCTTGTAGTTCCTTCTGCACCTGTTCAAGTTGGGCCTCTGCATCTTAGAGGTGGGCCCGGAGGGTGATAATGGTGGCATCTCGCGCACCCTGCATATTCATAACATATCATAACATGTCATTCATATATTCACAAATATGAGCAAGATAATAACAAAATGAAAGAAGCACTCATATCATGCATATCATCATCATACTTACATCTAAAGGACAAAGAAGCTGAATATGGATGGCATAGTGGGTCTAGTAGTGCTGGAGATAGTCTTCGCTAATCGCAGCCTAGGACTCTACTGAGGTCCCGCACCAAAACCAGTCTTCATACTGATTCGAGAATTTCGCCCTCCAGTCGGTACGGGCTTGCTTCCCCCGCATTGTCTTCCCAATCCCCTCTGGGATCTCCTCCACTATCCATTCCTAGTGCATCCCAAGCGTCCGCATCACCAACTTCAGGTGCACGAGTGCTATCTCATGCATGCAATGCAGCCACACTTGGCGCCCGAACAGGCCTCTCCCGCGCTTTACCCATGGCTGTCCCGCATCGTCCATACCGAGGTATGGACGCCAAATAACCTGCATTCACATAGATTAGTCGCATGGCATCTCATAATTAACAAAATAAATCAATAAGTCATGATACGATTAAAGTAACAAATATCTAATAGAATGCAAATACAAATATTATTCAATTAAAACTAAACATTAAACATTCAACATATATTTTAATAATTCATTTAACCGATAATGGAATAATCTAATAAAGCATTTTAATATATTAATTAAACATTTAACTTTACAATGTTCAATAAATGCAAGGAAATAACTTTAAAACTCACCAATAACTCTGGGTAGTCGAGGAACTGACGGCGGAGGGCCATCAGTTGATGATGTTGTAGCGCTGTATCCACGATCGGACACCACCATCGTGCTAACGGAACTGCCGCCGACTGTGAGGATGGCCTCACTCGGCCCAAAGGAAAGTAATAATAACTCCACACCTGCATACAAGAACATACATGTTAGAATCATCATCATCACATGCATTGCATCATAAGTATTTAATGAAATGAATAAATTTAAAATAGGATAATACTTGGAGAAACGGCGCGAAGCCACTGATGGTAGTCTCCCGGTCCGGCGTGATCGCGGAGAGGTCAGTAAGGAGGTGGGCCAGAAGGGCCGCACCCCATGCATACTTGCCTAGACGATCAAGATTGGTCAAGAGACTCAAGAAACGACAATGGATGTAGTCGCCCTTGGTCCCGAATAGGAGCCTACCAAAGAAGAAAAGTAAGAACCTCCTGAGATCTCTATTTGCTCTCACCCTATCAGTGGGATCCTGGCAATCGACCGCGCTAGCAGCCCTAGCCAGTCTCTCTCTCAGTTTCCCTCGGGACTCATCCATCTGCTGCCTAGGCTCAACTAGTCCTAGGGCTCTCTCTACGGCTATTCTCGTGAGAGTCCGAGACTCTCGGCCCTCTGGCCCTGTCACCTCTAGTCCCAACAACTCCTGTGCTAGCCCTCGGTAGTCGGGTATGTGATCCTGCTAACCGCCTGGCCATCCACCCGAAGGCCGGTGATCCATATTATGTCCTCAAGACTGGGGATCATGTGTCCCCAGGGCATCAGAAATGCCCAGCTTTCGGCATGTTATCTCTCCCTCAACACTTGTAACAACACCATATCTATCTAGAAGGGCTCAATCTCCAGTATCTCTCAGAACCCCATCTCCGCCAGCCGCGCCTTTTGGAAATCCGGGAGACCTCGGTATATAGCTACCACCAGGTCCCATGATATCCTGGTCCTCATCGTCCCCTGCGATTTTCATATTTCATCAAAATCATTGCTAGAGCATTAATAATCAATTTTTAAATCATTTTCTGAAGTTATGCAGCAATTTTTGAATCACGCTTAGGCGTTTCAAAACGCGTCCCTGTCCCCAGACACGATTCGTCACAGGATTCCTTTCCTGTTCTCAAGATCATTTTCCCTCCGAAAAATTGAAATTTAATATAAAAAGAGTGCTTTCGGAACTTACCAAATGAGGGTCGGCCGGTGCCGCCTCCGCCTCGCCCACCATTTTTGGGGGAGTTTCTTCCTCGGCTTCCATGAACGCTTCAATCTCCAAAAATCCCATAGCGCTTCGGTTGGTGCCGCCTCGGCTGGTGCCGCTTCGGGGTGCTCCTCGGGTGCTTCCACCACCACGAGGGCGGCGACTCGTCGACGCCGCTTGCTGAGGCCGCTTGAACTTCTCGGCTCCATGGTGAGTATAGGTAGAGAGGGAGGGCTCGGGTAGGAAGGAGATGGAGTTAGAGAGAAAGGGAAGGACCGAAGAGAGAGAGAGAGAGTGAGAGGGCGATGTTCGGAGATGTCGGAGCTCGCCGGAAGTGGCCGGTGCTGTCAGTGATCGCCGGAGAGGATCACCGTTCACCAGAGAGGAAAGAGATGCAAGGAGAGAGAGAGTGCAAGAGGAGAATGAGGGGAGGAAGGGGATCGGGCTCGTAGACCCCTATTTGAATTCTTCAAATCGCGTCTGGGAATAGGGACGCCATTCAGTGGCGCACAAATTGAGGCAACAAGTGAAAATTTTTGAAAATTATGAAATACGTCCCCCTAGTGTGACGCTATTTGATTTTAACCGCCCTTTTCGATCAGGCTCCGAGCCACGGAACATCTGGAATAATCTTGATTCGCATCTCCCAAGCCAGACGCTATTCAGGTAGTTACCGCCATAAAATCTTTGAAAAATGGGAGAGAGAATTGAAAGGTGTCTCCATTTCCATATGACATTTTGGTTCTTTGAGGATTAATTCTTAATTATCGAAAATTGATTTCCATTGAAAGGCGACTTTTTGTAACGATGCGATTTAAATTAAATGAACCCGAACCTTGAAATTTTGAGGAAAAAACACAGTTTTATTCAAGGAAAAATTTCAGAAAAAATTGCAAAACTTTAAAGAATGATTTCTATTACATTAAGGAAGGATTCTTCATTTGAAAGGAAAAGCAAATACATCAAGTATTGGATGATAAGAGAAGAGCTTTTCAAGGTCGGGTTTCCTGAAGTTCTATTCCACAATTTTCGATTCGCTTCATGAGGAAGTTTCACACAACAGGTGAATCCTATGTTCCACAGAGTCGCAATAAGCTCAGTCGCCTCAAAATCTTCGTCAGTTCCCAAGGCTTGCTTCTTAATTGGAGAGAGATTGGATATTTTAGGAAATTCATAGCGAGGCATACCAAGTTTAGGATGACAGCGATGTAGATTGTATAAGATGAAGTCGGTCGCCCCGATCAGTCAGAGCTCTGGGCCAGCACCACGGCGCACTCGAACCGCCTTTTCCATGAGAGCGAGTGGCATAGATTCGAATCCAGTCTTCGGCATGGTCTTCAAATAAGCACGCCAGTCAACTCGAGTCTTGAGGTTGGGCACTTGATTGGTCATATTGTGGTTAAACTTCACTACATTTGAGATATGGAAGATAGGACTGTGTTGATACATCTGAGATATCTTTGGGACGTCTTCTTCATTGTGGTTGAACTTGAAGTGGAACTCTATCCATAGAGCTAAGAGAAGCATGCTACCATAAGGAGGCTGACCTGTAAAACCTGCAGAGAGCCCACTGTAGAGATAGGCTAGAACCGCTATGTTTATCTTCTTCCCTTCGAAGATCCCATTGATTGCACTAATCTGATCATTTTCTAGAACAACATCTTGGGCAGGGAATAGTAGAGCTCCAGCCAAGCATGTGGTGAACGCCTTCATCACGTTATCTGTATCTTCATCCTTGAGGTCTTCTATCTTCTTCAGAGTCTATTTGGCTAATTTAGCAAGATTGATTCCCTTCTTAGTAAGACAGCCGTGAACTTCTTTTGAACCCTTCATGATCTTCTCTAACAGTTGTTGACCTGTGATCTTTTCCCTCATGACCATCATATAACTCAAATCAGGTTCATCATTGTTGACCTTGAGCTTAGGAAGACCCAATAGGAGTTCAGCTTCTTCTAGGAGGATAGTGGCTTCGAACGTGGCGAAAAGAAAGGTATGAGTTTGAGGATGCCAAAATTTGATCAAAGTGCCCATCGTAGCCCAATCCATGCTTGTGCTTTTGTAATGTTTGGCATGAATAACCAACCCTTGAATATGCCACTTGGATATATAAGATTGTATGAAGAGATTGATCTTGTTTACAAGTTTTTGGATCTATGGAAATGAAGAGAATCTTCTTGGATCAAAGAAGAAAGGATATCCCCAAATAAAGAAAAGAAATTGGAATAGTTCTTTCTTGCTTATTGAGAGATTTGAATATGGAGAACATGTGGAGAGTGTAGACACGCTAATTTTGATATTATATTGAGTAAATTTCATGTCACAATAATAATGCCCCAGAATGGTCTGATGTTTAATTATTAATTAATTTTTATTGATTTCCTCCCGAAATTTGTTAAATAACGTCGCTGATGCGCGACGCCATTTGAATTCTCAGCAGAAATCAATTCGAAATTAAAATTAGTAAATTTAAGAGGATTTAACTAAATAACGTCGCCTAAGAATGACACCATTTAGTATAATCCGCCTAGGTTTACGATTTCTAATTCTAGTTAATTTTCTAAATTATCTAAAGCACGTCACGTGTACACAACGCAGTTTAATTTCCTAATTGTTTTTAGTTTTCCTTTCCGGATTTATTTCTATTATGACTGCATTAATGAACTAAAAGGCGTCTCCCTTGAGCGACGCGTTTTAAGAGTTTCCTGATAAGCATGATTTGGCTGAGATAATCTGGTTCCAAAGGTTGGAAGGGTTTCCAATTCCCTTCATGATCGTCCAGGGCAAGTCCAAGCTACGGGAGAGTCCCTTTGAAGGCCAAAATACCCTAAAGTTACTTCTTATAAATACATATGGACATTGACCTTTGAAACGGGTTGGCCATTGGAGAATTTAAAGCTTCCAACAAGGTGTTTGAATCAAGGGACAAAAACGTGGATAATAAGAAGGAGTTCTTGTTTCTTCATCCTCTTCCTCCCTTGAAGCTCAAGAAGACCAAGGCTTTCAAGGGGCCAAACCAACCATCTTATTCTCTAGTTTCTTTCTAGTTTCGTTTTTCATATGATTCTTCATTACATCACCTCATCACACACACCCACTTCATAATTTCCAAACCTACACCTCTTTTAGGGGTTTAAAAAGAAAACCACCAAAAGTGAGTTCTTTTAGTTTAGTTGCATGTTTAGATTCTTAACTAGAATAGATACTATGCTATTTTAGTTCTAATCATAATTTTTATGTTTCTTTGATTTTTCACAAGGTATAAAAAAAGAACAAGAGTAAAGAAATAGAAGGCTCTTTTCTTTTGGCCGGCCAGAAGAGAGGAACAAAAGAACCACATATTCTCCCGATTTGCAAGGTTAGTAAGCGATCACTTTTCCTTTGAACCTTTGGTTTCTAGCGATCACAATTCATTTCATATTATTAATCATAGTAAACACATGATAACATGATGAACACACATCCTTTTGAGCACTACAGAGAGTTGCATAGAGAAAGATACGAATTGATTAAAATAGAGATTAGCTTACTTGTAGGTTAGGATCTCGCTCGCTTAGATGATCTTTCACTTCAGAAAGCTTTTCAATCATCTTCCTCATCCTCTTGTTTGAAGAATCTTGTGCAGAACTCGCCATCTTCTTGAATTAGTTGAGTTTTTCCTATTGGTGTCTTGAGCTTTGGAGAGTATTTCTTGACTTTCTCTCTTGTTTGTGTATTGTAATGCTTTGATATGAAGAGAGAAAGTTAATATAGAGAGATTTGCGAGATTGAGGAGCCCTTTTCGAATTGGAAGAAGGATGTGCATTGAGGGAAAGTGGAGTTCGGGTTGGAAACAGGAAAACTGTTTCTCTGACTGAAATAACGTTTGGGAGCAGTGACGTCATTCAAATGACATCGGCTAAAGGCGACACAATTTACTGTCTTTCTGTCATTTATCCAAAAATTCATAATTGCTGATATTTAATGCTGATTACTTATTTGCTTGAAATTACTGACAAATTCTGAGTGCAGGCAAAAAGAAAATGAAGTTGAAATTTCAATAAGGTCCCACTGTGAGAGTTTCACTGAGTCCTAGCCGTGGCTAAAAAGACAGTTATATCTATTCTTTGTATTTTTTCATGTAATTGATTTGCATCATCGAGGACCTTGTGATTTTGATAAAATTGGAATTTGAGTTCTCCTTTAACAAAAAATAATAATAATAATAATTCCAGAGAATTCTTAATTGCATGGATAGGTCGTTAGATTGTCAATTGATGGAGACGATGGTTCCGCTTTTGTAAAACATTACGTGGACAAATGAGCTTCGGCTTAGTACTAAATTACAAGACTGGTATCTTGATTGATCAATGACAGTTTAACAATATTATCTTTGATTAATTTATATTTTATCTTATTTTAATTTTTATTTTAGCAAGCATGCATCATGTAGGACTTTGAATTCATTATGATAAGAATTAATTATTGATTACATTTCATACTATTGCTCAAATAAATTCCAACGTGATATAAAATATTCCGTTCTGAATTAATCTCTCAACTATCTTTGAGGTTTTTTTGAAGATATCTTTGGACTTCTTTATTATTTGGATTCTTTATCTAACATTTCTTATTTCCTTTTAAGATACATCATGGTTGTAGCACATCCACATTGGCTGGTAACCGCTCTCCATGATGAAACCTACATGGTTTGTGACCTAAGGTACTTCCCAATTGTAGAGATTGATCGACCTTATTTTTTTCCTTATCCACCTCATCCAGACAGGATTGATTCCATTGACATCTTTTGAGTTATTTCACTGATCAGATTGAGAAAAAAATTATCATATGATGTTGAGAGCGTGTCACATCACACCTTGACATCACCTTTTCAGTCAATTCCATTCTATTTCACTCTCTTACAAAGTCAATGCCAAAGTGGGGCAGCTGTAGACATGCTAATTTTAACCTCATATTGAGTAAATTTCATATCACAATTATAATATCCCAAAATAGTCTGATGTTTAATTATTAATTAATTTTTATTGATTTTTCTCGAAATTTATTGATTAGCGTCGCCCATAGCCGACGCCATTTAGATTTCTGGCAGAAATCAGTTCGAAATTAACTTCCTAAAGTCAGATAAATTTAACTGAATAGCGTCACCCTTGTACGATACCATTTAGGTCCTAATTCGTCTGGGTTTCTGATTTTTAATTTGAATTAATTTCCTAATTATCTAAAGCACGTCGCCCTAGGGAGACACGATTTAGGTTTCCTAATCTTTTTCGATTTCCTTTTCGGATTTCATTTCTATTTTGGCTACTTTAATTACCCAAATGTTGTCTCGTCCGGGCGACGTGATTTGAGAGTTTCCTAATAAACATGATTTGGCCGAGATCGTCCGGTTTCCAAGGTTGGGAAGAGCTCAAACTCTTCATGTTTATCTGAGGAAGGTTACAGACGCGGAAGAGAGCCCAAAACAAGTGAAAACCCTAGAAATATATAAACCTATCCGATTGACCTTTGGAAAGGGGGTTTTTGAAGCTTAGTAATTGAAGATTTGGAGCTCTTTATCAACGATTTCTAAAAGTCTCAAGAGGAAAAACGTAGACAGCAAGTCAAGAAGAGTTCTTCAACCTTCTTCTTCCTCCTTTGAAGCACAAAGAAGACCAAGGCTTCAAGGGGCCATTCAATCAATTTCCTTTAGACTTTTCATTAGTTTCTCTTCATAATTGATCATAAATTTAAATATTTTTCTTACTGATCTTCATAGTTTTTTATTAGCTTCATATCATCATATCACTTTCATGATTCACACACACTCATAATCTTCTCCATCCTATATTGCCATAGGGGTTTAAAGAACCTAAACCAAGTGAGTGGCTTAGTTTAATTGCATGTTTGAATTCATTAATAAAATAGATACTACTCTCTACTTTAGTTCTAATTAGATCTTTTCTTGTTTACTTTCATCTTTCTTATAAGGTACAAAAGAGATTCAAAAAAGAAAGAAAAAAGATTCAAAAGAGAAGCTTTTGAACAACAAATCAATAAATCAACATAAAATCAAGAGAACGAGAAAAGGGCTCTTTCTCTTTGGCCGGCCAAAGAGAAGGAACGAAGAACCAATCTCCCAAATTAGAAGAGGTAAGCGATCTTTCTTTTGATACCTTTAGGTTTCTAGTGATCACGATTTTAATTTTCAATATTTTGTTTGTCACATAATCAACATGAAATCATGAACACCACACACCGATATTGAGCACTCACATCTCCCTCTTTCCATTCTTCCTCTTCCTCCACTCCAAACCCCCTACCTCTCACCACTACCACCACCATCTCCTCCGCGACACTTTGCTCTCCAGACGGCGGCCGACGTCCCGGTAGAGTCACGGCGTCCACGGCGGTACCGGCGGCGGCTCATGGCGTGGTGGTTCGGTGACTAGGAGCAAGAAGGAGTTCAAATAACCACTAGGGTGACGATCCTCGTTGTGTTTTGTTTAAAATTATGATTTTCCTGCTTTGAAACATGCGATGTGTATGGAGAATTTTAGATAGAAAGAATGTTTTAAGAGGATTTTTAATGAAATAAGCATTTTATGAAATGGGGTTTTGGGTGTTAAATTGGTTCTTGGATTTATCCCCTTGCCTCTTTTGCGTTTTAGGTGTTTTTGGGGGAGAAGGGACACTAGTTTTGGCTCGGTGGAGGCCGAAGAATCCCTCAGTTTCAGACGTTAAATGGCGTCAAGACCAGGTGACGCCATTTAGAATGATGTCGATCATAACCGACGCGATTTACATTCAATTTACCGGACCCCGAGGCCAATGGGGGATAAAGAGCAGGCCAATATCCCTCGGGTCCCAGTGCTGCAGAAAAACATAACCTGTTTTGAGGTCTTGAATGACGTCGGCCACGGGCGACGCCATTTAAGACAGAACCTCATTAATTCATACAATTAACATGTGTTTACATTGTTAGATAGTTCGGTTAAATGCATGCTCGAAATCGTACTTTGAGGACGAGGGCTTCCACATGATCAAATCGCATTGTGTTGTGTTTTGTTCAATCGTGGACCTAGAGTGACAGTTGTTAGCGCTTGACACCCTGTGTCGGTGTAGGAGTGACACAGTGCTGGTGTGGGAGTGGTAGGGTGACGCCTAGTGAGAGATGGTCACCTAATGTACCCCGGGGTATAGCTAGTACCGGTGTGGGAGTGGTACATTGCGGAGTGTCACTCGTGGCTGGGAGGAGACAGAACCACCTAAAACTAGACAAGCCGGAGTAGCAAGTGCGCTATCCGAGGGATTGCTGTTCTGTCCTAGCATGTTGGTGTTTTTCGCATTCGACTGCGTGGTTTGTGTGTTTAGCCGAGACGCTGGTTGTGGACTCTGTGGTGGAGTGGTTTTAGAATTGTGCCTGTTGCATTTACAAATGCATGTGTTTCATATCAGAATTTGAGAATCTTTGGGAGTTGTGTTTACTACTTTATTTTAATTGCCTATATCTAGTCTTCTTGCACTGTGGTTGCGTGTGTGGGTGGTGGGGATCGGAGGATCCTACTGAGTCCATTTCGATGTGACTCACCCATACGGTTTTCAGGTGAGGGTTCTTGGCAGGCGTAGCATGATGGGGTCTCGTCTTGGGTTGCGCGCCAGCAGCCATCATTCCGGAGTATGCCCCAATGTAGTTGTGGTTTCCTTTTCTTGCCTGTATGCTTAATTATTTCTTTCTCAGTTGGAGTATGTAATTATTTGTTGAGTCGAGTCTAATGGTAATAATTTTTAATTCCTGCACTTCCTCTACAATTCGATGTGTTGTGGATTGTTTAGCTTAGTTTATCATTTATTTCCTAGACTTATCGAGATCCTGGCTTGGCTCCAAATTTTAATGATTCGGTACCCATTAAGTAATTGGATCCCCGATTATAGGGTGATGGGTCGTTACAGTAGTGTCGAAATCCCAGTGGGGCATAGCCATGGGGTTGGCATGCATAACTCCTTGGCCAAGAATCTGAACCTTTCCACAAGCTGAGCCTCTCTGATCTTGAGACCCCACAATACTAGCATGTTGCACAATAGGCTCGATAGTCCCAGCCCTCGTCCTAGTTCTAGACATATCCTGAAATCCAAATAGACTAATTAGTCCCTATACTTCAAAATTTAAATTCTACCCAATCTATCCTACCCACACTAGCCTACCCACTCTCTTATGATTAATTGGTATGACTTAAGATCAGATGGTAATGGTTAATGTTTTCTTATGATTCATATACTTTGATACTACATTGTTACATCCCTGATCTGGTTCAATCGTTTGGACTCACTTTGCATTCAAACTACGTAACAAAATCAAACAACATACAAATCTGGCATGAATGATGAGAGATAAATAACTAAAACAATAAACATGTCATTTATCATCAAAATACCGAAATAGAATTTTCATTGCCAATACTATAGTTCCACAAAAGCATATCATCAATTCAAGGATCCTCACAGCACATCAAATATCTAAGGAAATTAAGATCACCGAACTCACTAAATAAATGAAAAAGTATATCTCTCTCTCAACCCTACTACATGAATCTACTAAAATAAAAAATCAAATCTAGACTAGGTAACCTCATACAGTGATCTGAATCAAAAATCTCAAGTCAAGTCCTCCACCTGCCCTAACTCTTCTTCCTCAGACACTAAAGATGTTAATTGGTTTTATGAATGCAACCACTCAGTATCAATCAAACCCACTAGATGCTAAATAATATAATAGTTGAAAAAAGTGATGACAACTAAGTATGATTCAGAGTCTACATGACATAAAATATGGTCACATATAAGTTTATCAAATTACATGTGTTTTCTAATAAACATGATCAGATCGACTAACATATAGCTTTACATAGCATGATCATATTCATATCTGGCATATCAAATTCTACTAGCCATGAACGGAACATATCACATATCGAACTAAACATATCTCATATCAAATTGAGCATATCACATATCACATAACGGATATCATGGCATAGTAGATTCATATCATGGATTTTAAGATTAAGATAGATTAATATGAATCTAGAGAAATAGCTAAGCAAGATGATCAAAGGATTCAAATGACTAAACTGAATTCAAATAAACATATGAAGTAAAGATTTTAAATTTATGTGCTATTCAAACGTATCAAACCATATCATAAAGGACAAGCACCCAAACCACAATATAAGAAGCCGAACGAACAAATAATCTAGGTAGATGATGCAAAGGTCTTAGTCCTACCACCATACAAATGGCAAATAAGTTCAAGAGGTGGCTCCCACTCAGTGTAGCACTTTGTTCCATGTGACACTTTGTAACTACTGCTTGACTAGGATTTTACCCATTCCCTTGAGTTTCACTTTTAAAATGTCCTAATCCAATACGGATGTTTATACTGGAGTCGGGCCCTACATCTCCTTAAGGTGGCAATGTCCAAACATGGTCATACAAATATGACATAATGGCAAAACAGTGAGCATAAGATGAACATAGATCTGAAAATTGAATTGACTAAGCATTGCATATAGATATAAGTTAAATTACATGTCTTTATATAAAACATAGTCAATTAAAGAGCCAACATGGTTATATACATGGAACTGTTGGGATCCGGGCGGGACGCGAAGAATGCAGCAGTGAGTGCTCAAATTGGGTGTGTGATTATCATGAAAATTATGTTGATTATGTGACAAATAAACCTATTAAAACTAAGTGAATGTGATCGCCAGAAACTTTTAACTAAGAAGTTTCAAAAGAAAAGGTTTATCGCCTACTTGTTTTGGATGTGGGAGATTTTCGAGTCCTTGATTCCCCCCCTTCAGCCGGCTGAGGAAAGAGAGCCCTTTTGACTTTGTTCTTGCTTTGAATGCTTATGGGACTTTGAGGATCATCCAGCTTAATTCCCTTGTTGTTGATTCTCTCCTCTTTATCTCCTCTTGTACCTTGCAAGAGACAAAGATAAAAGAAAATAATAGGAACTCAAGTAGAAGTAATATATATTCCAGTAGAAATTTTAATCATGCAACTAAACAACTGAACTCACTTGTTTGATGGTCTTTTAAACCCCTTTAAAATATGGATTGAAAAATAATGCTAGTGAGTGTGTTGCATAGAGTGATGTGATGAATGAGATTTTGAACTAATATGATGAAGAATAATTAAGAACTGAGTTAGATGGCCCCTGGAAGCCTTGGTCTTGAATGGATCTCGAAAGGACGAAGAAGCGATGAAGAAAGGATGCGGAGTCCTGGAAGTAGCAGCACCTCAATCCTTCAGCATTTGGACGTCGTTGCCAAGATTCTTTGCTCAAATTATCGCTCAATTATCGATATCATCACTCTTATCACTTTAATCACTATTATCACTAACTTTTCAATGACCCAGGGGTTGTGTATTTATAGGCTTTACATCCGCGGTTATTAATGGATTATCATGAAAGAATTTGAAGTTTATCCAACTAACAAACAGATAAACACAGGTTAATTCATCATTATCTGTAATTCTCTAAAACGCGTTGCCCATGGGAGACGTCTTTTAGACTAATTAAGATAAGGATAAACATCCAAAAAAAGAGATAGAAATAGCTTAGGAGACCTAAATGGCGTCGTGCCTGAAAGATGTCTTTTATCTAATTAATCAATTAATTAAAATTCAAATTTAAATATCAAAATATGAATAAACTATAAATGGCGTCTACACATGTAGACGTCTTTTAGACTTTTTCATATTTGATTAAAATTTGAGTTAAAATCAATTTAATTAACTTAAAATATGTCTGTCTTGACCGATGCTATTTAGACAATTAATCCGGAAAGATTAATAAAAATTAACTAATGATTAAATATCAAACTATTTTGAGGCATTATTATATGATATGAAATTTACTCAAAATGATGTCAAAATTAGCGTGTCTATAGCTGCCTCACCTTGGCATCGTCTTTGCAAGGGAGTGAAATGAAATAGAATGTACTGAAAAGGTGATGCCAAGGTGTGATGAGACACGCTCTTAACATCACATGATTGGAATTTTTCTCAAAATCATCAATAAAGATAACTCAAAGATATCAATGAAATCAATCTTGTCTGGATGAGATAGACAAGAAAATAAAATAAGGTCGATCAACCTCTACAGATGGGGAAATACCCCAGGTTATAGACACTGCAGGTTTCATCATGGAGAGCGATTGCCAGCCAATGTGGACGTGCTGCAGCCATGATGGATCTTAAAAGAAAACAACAATTATTAGATAAAGAGTCCAATAAATGATAGAATTCCAAGGATATCTTCAAGCGAACCTCAAAGATAATCATGATACTCAATTCAGAATGGAATATTTCATATCATGTTGGGATTTATTTGATCAATGGTCTGAAACTTAATCAATAATTAATTCTTATCACAATGATATCAAAATCCTACATGATGCATGCTGGGCTAAAAGAAAAATATAAAATCAAATAAAATATAAATTAATCAAGGATAATATTGTTAAATTGTTATTAGTGAGTCAAGATACCAATTCTTGTAATTCACTGCTAAGCCAAAGCTTGTTTATCCACGCACTGTTTTACCAAAAATAGAACCATCGTCCTCACTAATTAACAATCCAACGGCCTATCTGTGCGATTAAGAATTCTCTAGAATTATCACCGTTTTTGTTGAAGGAGAACTCAAATTCCATTTTCATCAAAATCACAAGGTCCTCGATATACTCTAATTAATATTTAACATATAGTAGTGATGATTATGCAAATAAATTACATGAAATAATATAAGGGATAGAAATAACCGTCTTTTTAGCCACGGTCGGGACTCATAAACTCCCACAGTGGGATCTTCTTAATATTTCCAGCTTCATTTGGATTTTCTTGAATTTCCTGCACTCAAAATTCATCAGTAACTTCAAGCAAGTGTTTAATTAAGCATCGAAATATGAATAAACATTGAATTTCGGGTAAATAACAGAAAACCCTGAAACGCGTCGTGTCGCGACGACGCCATTAATCCAACTAAAAAGCGTCGTTGTTCAACGACGCCTTTTCAGTCGCAGAAATAGGTTTTAGCTAACTTCTACCCGTATTCCAACTCTTCCCATGCTTATCCCTTCTCCAATCCGGGAAAGCCTTCCTAGGATCGCAATCCTCTCTATATAAACTTCATTAACTTGTATCAAGGCAATCCTAACACAATCTAGAAATTGAAGTTAGGGATTTTCTTCAAAGTTCAAGGATTTTCAAGGTTTTCAAGACTTCAAGAAGGAAAAACTCAAGAACAAGATGGGTTCTTTAAGTAAGAGGATGAGAAAGATGCTAGAGAAGCTCTCCGACGTGGAAAATTATTTAAGTAGAAGAGATCCTAACCTCCAAGTAAGTTGAATCATCTTCTCCTTCAATCCCTTTTCTTCAATTTCCTTTTTCTCTCCATGTTCTTCAAGTTCTTCATTGTAATTCTCCTACTTTCTAAGCATATCCTTTGTTTCCCGGTCCAAGGAAATTCACCTCTCTTCCTTAGATTCGAAAGCTTGCTAAAATTACAACAATCTCTATGCAATCCTTTGTTTCCAAGTGGAACATCCAAGGTCTAGTAGTCCATGCAAAACATTACAAGAGTCCAAACGTGGACTGGGCGGCTATGGGCGCGTTAATTGAATTATGGCATCCTCAAACCCATACCTTCCTTTTTCCTGATTTTGAATGCACTATTCTTCTAGAGGAGGTTGAACTCCTATTGGGCCTTCCCAAAATCAAATTGTATGGTGACAATGAAGTGATCCAGAATAAGATGGCTTTGATGAGGGAAAAGATCACCGGTCAACAATTGTTGATGAAGATCATGAAGGACCCAACAGAAGTTAAAGGATGCCTCACCAAGAAAGGAATCAATCTTGCAAAGCTTGCGGAGTGGACGTTGTACGAGATTGAAGATCTTAGAGAGGATGACACTGAGAACGTGATGAAAGCTTTCACCACGTGCCTAGTCGGAGCTCTGTTCTTTCCTACTCAAGATAACATATTAGAAGATAATCAAGTCAGTGCAATCTGCGAAATCTTTGAGGGAAGACAAATCAGCACAGCGATTCTAGCTTATCTTTAGAGTGGGCTCTCTGCAGCGTCCATAGGTCAGCCTCCCCATGGTTGCATGCTACTCTTCGCTCTATGGGTTGAATTGCACTTCAAGTTTGAATATCGCACGATGAATTCTGCAAGACCATCTCAAATCTATCAGAATAGCCCTATCTTCCATATTTCCAACATTGTGAAATTCAATGAGAAGATGATCAATCGAGTGCCAAAACTCAAGACTCGAGCTGACTGGCGAGATTATCGGAGGAAAATGTCAGCAAATGGGTTCGACTCTTCTCCACTTGCTCTTGTAAGAAAGCCCATTCGAGTACGCCGGGCAGCGGGTGCAGAGGTTAAATTGATCGGGACTACTGAGTTCGTGTTGTACAATCCTCACCGCTGCTATACTCAACTCAGCCTGCCTCGCTATGAATTCCCTGAATTTTATCAAACATCTCCAATCAAGAAGCGTGCCTTGGAATCTGATGAAGACTATGAAGCCACTGAACTTATAGTCACTTTGTGGAATATTAGCTTCAATCATCGTGTAAAATCCTCTCGAGAAACAGATAGGGGATTATCTGTTCCATATATACTGAGACTTCGGGAATTTCTTCCTTGAACGTTCTCTTTTTCTTTTCTTTTTATGATGTAATAAAGAATTTATTTCAATAAAGAATTGTTCCTTTATGTCTTGAAATCCATCATCAATCTCTTGTGACTTGTTCAAGATTTTGTCTTGAATAAAAACTAGATTTTTCCTTAAAATATGAGAATTCAGGTTTACTTTAATGTAAAACGGGTCCGTTCAGAAAGACACCTTTTAACTATTGTGTTGGGCTATTCGAATTTCTTAGAACTGTGCTTGTTGCATTGCTATTACGTATGTTTCATACCAGGTTTTGAAAGTTGTGTTTACTGCTTTACTTAATTGCCTTCATTCTGTATTATTATACTTGTGGGTGTGTGAGTGGGAGGCGGGGGATCGGATGATCCCTACTGAGCCCAATTCTGGTGTGGCTCACTCCCTGCGGTTTCAGGTGTAGTCTTCTCGGCGAGTGGCGGCGTGTGGTGTTCTCCTTGGTGTGCGGACCAACAGCTATCACAGTTCCGGGGTATGCCCCGATGTTGTTGAACTTTGCTTCTGCCTGTACTTATTTAATTCGTTGGACCTTGTAATTATTGTTGGACTGTGTACGGACATTGTTAATTTCCTTCCTGCGCACTTGTATATTTCCCTTGAAGTCCGTGTGATTGTTATATTTAGCCTTGTTTAACGCTTACTCCTCCAGATGTGTTGTATGAAATCCGGGTGTGAGCCCGTAGATAATGATCCGATACCCATTTAGTAATCGGGCTTCCGATTATAGGGTGGCGGGTCGTTACATCGCGACCGCCTTCGACTGGAGAGTCTTCAGGGTCGCCTTTCCGTGGCAGAGCACGAGCGCAGGATGGTGGAGGAGAGATACCAGCGAGCCCGCCAGCAGGCTATCGACCGTGGTCAGGCGAGTGCCTTCACCGCTAGCATCACCATATCGTCCGACCAGGCAGGGCCGAGTGCAATGGGACCACCTCCACCTCCTAGAGCTGCAGTGCTAGATGCCCAGGATGAGGCTCAGAGTCAACTTGATGAAGGGGCAGGAGACAGTTAGCCGTGAGCTCTACTTTTGTATTTTCTTCTTTTCTTTTGTGTATCATGTACAAACACCTTTTTGATATATATATGAAATTTTGCCTTCAACCTTGTGTCTCAGCATTTATGTGATCTCTTTGGCTTTCATTCTTGTACCCTGTACATTACTTAACAAACAGGTTAAGTATCTATTTAGGCTTAGCCCCTTGCTCAGTCAAGTAACTGATTAATCAATCCTTTTCTTGGTAGAAGAGTCAAGGGGCATAGCCTTTATTAACAAAGGTAGTATGAATAATCAAACTGTAAGCAAAATGCAACATGCAAGCAGACATATGCTTACTGAAAATAAAAGGAATGAAACACACTATATGCGATAAGCAGATGCTAATTGAAATATTTTTGTTGTTTTGAAATTATCATTTTTGTTTGGGTTTCGGAACATATATATTTTTTTGGATTCTTTGAAATATGCATTTTTTTGGATTTTGAAATATGTGCTTTTTTTGGATTTTGAAATATGTACTTTTTTTGGATTTTGAAATATGCACCTTTTTTTTTTTATATTGGAATATGCACTTTTTTTTGGATTTTGAAATATGGTGTAAATTAAAAGACCAGCATGGTACTCAGATCAAAAAGGAAACATATTAATTTATTAACTTAATTCTCATATTGTTCTTCAATAATCTAACTTAGACCCATCGTGTTTGAACTTGTGTTTCCATTCGTAATCCCATTTGATGATTTGATCCTTAGTTAATCTAGGTCATTCCATAAGTTTAGAGTACGCCTCTTCAGAAAGAAAGGAAGAATTAGTTTAGAAAGCCCATGAGAAGGTCCCGGAGACCTAAAAAGATGTTCCTTTCTTACCCTAATATCTTTTAGGGTTCGGTCATTTTTTTTTCCGGGGTATTTATCGACCTTACATTCCCTTTTGTTTCATTTTATGGCCTTTATGTAACGTTTATAGTGTAATGGCCTTTTGATTTGACATTTGGCTTTTGCCTTTTGCTTTTGTTTTTCTTTTTATGGGATGGATCTCCCCCATTTTTATTTGACGGCCTCCTACTAAGACGACGGGTATTCTTGGAAGTCTATTCTAAGCCTCGTTCCGACATCATGGGCCGAGTGTAAAAACAGAATTTTTGTTTGAAAAGAATGATTCGCACTAGGACTTGGCATCTCTTATTACTCACGAATCAAACGTGTTAGTGTGTGTAGTAATGTGTTTAAATTAAATTATTCAGACTGATAAGGGAATTTGAGTTTCTAAATTTTCTGATTCCACTGGTCTTTGTACCATGCTAATCGACTCTTTAACCTAAGGGTAGAATTTCTTAAGATACAGACCATTTCAGGGATGAGTCAACTCTTCCCCTTCTGCATTAACTAGACGGTAAGCGTTACCAGGAAAAGCATGTGATACAACATATGGTCCTTCCCAATTGGGTTGGAGCTTAGAACGCAGACCACCAGGTTTTACAAAAATTCTTTTGACCACCATTTCACCAACTTTGAACTTACGTTCAATGACTTTCTTTTGATAAAAACGTGTTAATCTATTTTGATAAACTCTTGCATGATTAGCAGCTGACCATCTTTTCTCGTCTAAGAGTTCCAATTGAGCAAGGAGTGCTGAATGGTGTTAATCAATGGAAAATTCCTTATTCAATTGTACTCTTAATGACGGTATAAGGATCTCGTATGGAACTACCGCCTCCATTCCAAATGTTAAGGAATAAGGGGTCTGCTTAGTGGGCATGCAGATTGAAGTTCGGTAGGCCCATAGAGCCTCAATCAATTTTTCTGGCCAGTCTGTGAATTTATCAGACTTGCACGTCTTTTTGATGATTTTTATCAAAGTCTTGTTAGTTGCCTCTGCTTGGCCATTGCCTTGCGGATAATAAGGAGACGAATGATGCAATGCAATTTTGTACCTGTTGCAGAGGTCTTGCAACTCTTGTGACACGAACTGCAGTCCATTGTCGGTGACGATGGTGCTTGGAATTCCAAATCTTGTGATGATGTTCTTCATGATGAACTTGCAGACGGTTGATGCTTTGACTTCCGTGTATGCTTTAGCTTCTGCCCACTTGGTGAAGTATTCCGCTGCCGTGAGGATAAAAGACTTCTGCTTAATACCGAAATTAGGATTGCCAAGGGGTCCAATGATATCGAAAGCCCACATGGAGAAAGGCCATAGGGAGGAAATAGGATGGGGTGAAGATGCAGGAGAATGAATTTTATCGGCGTGAAGTTGGCACTTAGCACACCTACGGACATATCCTACACAATCTTCTTCCATGGTTGGCCAATAGAATCCTTGTCTAAGGATTTTCTTTGCTAACATCTATCCATTAACATGGCCACCACAAACTCCAGCATGAGCTCCTTCCATAACCTTCCAAAGCTTATCTTCGTCTAAACATCTTAGAAGAACTCCATCAAAACCTCTTTTGTATAATGCTCCTCCAACTATGGTGTATCTTTGAGCAACTCTCCTGATAGCCCTTTTCTCTTCAGCTGTGGCTTCTTCAGGATATGATTGATCTTCACAAAATTTAGCAATTTCGTAGTACCATAGTTTTTGTTCCTCATCCATCTCTTCTAACAGCTCCATTAACATAATTTCTCTCTTTTCCACAATATCTTCATCTCTAACCTTCTTCAACAGCTTCTCCTTAGTCTTAAGGAATGAAGGGTCTCTCACGGCGGGTGAAAGACGCCTATGAACAATGATCAACTCGGATTGTCTGCTGACTGGAAAATCGAGGGAAGATGCAAGTGAGGCTAGAGCGTCAGCTAAGATGTTCTGATTCCTAGGAACATGGACGAAGATCAATTTTGTAAAAATCTTAGCATAAGTAGAGGTAAGTTCTTGATAAGGCTTGCGCTTATGATCAAGAGCTCGATACTTGGTTAACACCTGGCGAAGAATCAATTGGCTATCACCTACAATTCTGAGTTTGGTGGCACCATGGAGATGAGCAGCCTCGAGCAAGAAGTGCCTCATATTCAGCTATATTATTAGTGACTGGAAAGTCAAGCTGAAAGGCTTGTGGAATGGTGACAACTTTAGGTGATAACAGAACAATGCCAATAACCTTTCCATGGGAATTCAGAGCTCCGTCAAAATACAGAGTCCACATATCATCTCTGATTTGGTCTATGGACATCAGTTCCTCATCCGGAAACTCCGATCGGACTAGATCAAAACGAGGAAGGGGGTGATGAGCGAGATGTTCTGCTATGGCATAGCCTTTGATCGCTTTCTGTTGAATGTAAGTGATATCAAATTGAGATAGAAAGCTTTGCCATCATGCTAACCTATCAGTAAGGACAGATTTCTTAAGAAGAAACTTGATTGGATTCATCCTAGCGATAATATGGACTTCATGGGCCAGAAAGTAATGCTTCAATTTCTGAACCACCCATACAAGTGTTGCACATGTTTTCTCCATCGTCGTGTATCTCTATTCAGCAGAGTTGAGAAGTTTAGAGAGATAGTAAGCTATCCTCTCCTTTCCTTCTTCATCCTCTTGTGCTAGGACAGCCTCCACCGCATCATCCAGGACAGAAATGTATAATATCAATGGTTTGCCTGGAGATGGTGGTCTCAAAACAGGAGGACTTGCCAAATAATTCTTTAATCCATCGAATGCCTCCTAACACTTATCGTCCCAATCGAATTCGACTCCCCGGCTTGGTAAGCTCATAGAACGGCTTACACCTTTGTGAGTGTTGGGAGACAAAACGACGAATAAATTGCAACCTTCCGATTAATCCTCTTAACTCTTTCAAGTTC
Source organism: Zantedeschia hybrid cultivar (assembly GCA_030544215.1). NCBI lineage: Eukaryota > Viridiplantae > Streptophyta > Magnoliopsida > Alismatales > Araceae > Zantedeschia > Zantedeschia hybrid cultivar. The sequence goes on from JARZZO010000015.1 coordinate 43,018,955, forward strand.
TTAGGAGGTGGCATCTCTCTGATAGCCTTCGTCTTATTGGGATCGATCTCAATTCCCCGCTTACTGACAATGAATCCAAGTAATTTCTCTGAGGATACCCTGAATACACATTTCTTGGGGTTCATTTTTAACTGATATTCTCTTGATCTTTCTAATACTCTTGTCAAAACTTCGGCATGTTCAGCCTTAGTCTTAGATTTTACCAATAAGTCATCCACATACACTTCTAGATCGATATGCATCATGTCGTGAAATCTTGCCATCATAGCACTCTGATAAGTGGCTCCAACGTTCTTTAATTCAAAAGGCATGACGACATAGCAATATGTCCCCCAAGGTGTAGTGAATGATGTCTTTTCCTGATCTTCTTCTGCCAATTTGATCTGATTATGTCCTAAAAATCCATTCATAAATGATAAAGTCTCATAGTCAGCAGTGTTATCAATGAGTACATCAATGTGAGGCAATAGAAAATCGTCTTTAGGACATTCCCGGTTCAAATCTCGGAAGTCAATACAAATCCTGACATTCCCATCTTTCTTCATAACCAAGACTATGTTGGCCACCCATTGTGGATAGAGGACAACTCTAATGAATTTGGCTTTATGTAATTTATCAACCTCTTCTTTCATCTTCAAAGCCATTTGTGGGTGGAATCGCCTTAACTTCTGTTTAACCGGACTAGCTCCATCCTTTAATGTCAACCTGTGTTCCACTAGTGAGAAGTCTAACCCCGGCATATCCTCGTAACTCCTGGCGAAAGTGTCCTTATAATCTAAGCTTGTACCATTGCCTTCTCATCCATTTCGTAAAGATTCTTGCTAACGAGGACAACCTTAGGTTCATCTTTAGTCCCTAAATTGATCTCTTTGGTAGGCTCTTCTACGGCAGCTGAGGGTTCATCAAATCTTTTCACTCCACTGGCATATGCCTCAGCCGCATCCTCGTCATCTTCCTCATCTTCAATAATGGGGTCTTTTTCGTGTATCAATTCATACACCCCATATCCATCATTAACTGACTCATCATCTATACAATCTTCTGGCATCTGAATAGGATTCTCCAATAGCTGAGGGATCAAAGAGCAAGAGAGGCATTTATCAGCTAAATCCTGGAGGTATTTATCTAGAATTTGTCTACTATTAGATTTTCTAGACTTCCTAACCTGACTAACCTGTCTAGACTCCCTAACTTCACTAGACTCCCTATCCTGACCTAATGAGGACGAAGCAAAATGAAAATTATAAGATACAGGCGGAAATACAGGAGAATCCTCCCAATGGGAGGGGCATAGTAGATCTAGAAGAGAGTCTTGACCGAATGACCCACGCGATGGGATACAATCGGACAAGTAGGAAGTTTCCTCAATGAGGATCTGGGAGAAATTTGTTGCCAAATTGGCATTTTTTTTTTGTAAAAAAGATGAATTAATCATAAAACAAGAATGTAGGTGAATAGGAGGAGAATGCGATGGAGGAAGTGGCATCAAGGCCAAAGAGTTGGGGGGATCATACAGTAGTATGTCTCAGATCAAATCATAAATCCTCTCTGGATCGAGAGGAGGTTGGAGAATAAAGTCCCGTGGGGACAGGGTGATCATGATGGGTGGAGCCCGTGGAATATCTTCAGTAATGACCCGCGACCAAGTCGGGGTCAGAAGCAGAGTGTGGAACAAAGTATGAAGTGTAAAAATGTGAGAATGATAAGTCCCCCTCCAAAGAAGATCCGCGATATAACCAGCTTCATAGGGGTCATCTGGCTCCCCTTTATCTGTTTCTTCAGACAACAGTATTCTTTTTTCAAAAATGGCACTAGGCCCTTCAATCAATTCATCTATTTGTGGCGGCCACTTAGGTTCTGAGGGATCAAGAAACAATCTATTCAATGCAATATACAGATCCCTTAAGTCGAACCATCTGTACCATTCACACTCAGAGTCTTGAAACTTCCTCATTTTCATTGGCCGCAGAGCCTCCAAGGACTTATACGTGAGCAATTCTGAACAATGTCTGGCCAGGTCTCTTCCATATATATCATGGAGGTCAAAATAGGAAGTGATGACCACCGTGTTATCAGGACTGATTACGGGCCCCTTGACAAAATGTGTGTATAAAGTCTATGTTAAAGGGTCCCGACCTTCTTTGCATGGTGTAGACATTGTCTCCCATATCTTCTGGCCGTCTTTATTTTCTTCCTGCTAAGTAATGTCATACCTCACTTTTCTTGGCCTATAGCCCAGGCCATTTCCAGGTGTCCTTCGGTTGTCCTTAACGGGCGTGGTTCTGCCTTGTAATTGTGTGCCCAGGCCCTTGCCAGGCTGATAACCACTCTTCATCATTATTCTCCATCCAGGGGTACTCATGCACTTCCCCCGATTTATGGCATTCAGTGGATAAGGAGTAAGAGTGGCGGCCTTTAAAGGATCAGCCACCGGACGGTAGACCTGTAATACCGACAGAAAAGGTTGTCGGCTAGTTGAAGAAGTTGGCTTGATATTCAAAGAGTGAGCATCAGCAAGGATCGGCATGCTCGTAACTTTAATGATTCGTCCTTTGTAGGGAAATTTTGAGGCACTGATGATTCGTAGAGGGAATCGCCTCGAGGGTTTTCATATAAGGACGACCCAAAATAGCATTCAAGGAAGGATCAATTTCCAAAATGTGAAATTCGACCTCGGCATGACATACAGGGCTTAACTCTACTTTTAAATAGACCATTCCCAGAGGGGAACGGGGGGAATTATCATAAGCTGTTACAGAGATAGGGCTAGGCAGCCATTTTTCTTTGGGTACACCACACAATTCAAGGGTCTTCGGAGGCAAGACATTAATTAAAGCCCCTGTGTCGACTAGACATGCATCTACGGCCTTCTTGCAGATATTGACCGTAATACTTAGAGCCATGCTCCTGGCTGCTGCTGGTGCTAGTTTCGAGGCATGAAATGAGATAGAGGGTTGATCCCCCTGAGGAACTAGTAGTGCGGCGATCTTCTCTACCGGCATGAAGAACGCAGCTGTAAATGCTCAAATTGGGTGTGTGATTATCATGAAAATTATGTTGATTATGTGACAAATAAACCTATTAAAACTAAGTGAATGTGATCGCCATAAACTTTTAACTAAAAAGTTTCAAAAGAAAAGGTTGATCGCCTACCTATTTTGGATGTGGGAGATTTTCGAGTCCTTGATTCCCCCCCTACAGCCGCGTGAAGAAAGAGAGCCCTTTTGACTTTTTTCTTGCTTTGAATGATTATGGGACTTTGACGATCACCCAACTTAATTCCCTTTGTAAGGACTGAGGTTTTCGGATCCGGTTTTCGGGGTCGGACCCTGTAGTTCAGGCCCTGATGGGGCTGAGACTCTGTTCTGTTTCGCGTCGAGCCCGGGCTCGACGCGGTTTAAACGGCGTCTAGCAGTGCAGACGCATTTTAGATTGTGCCACGTGGGTGCCACGTGGGCTGGCTTTGGGCCGCGAGAGTACGGCTCCGTCGTGTCATCAGAACGGCGTCCTCGATGGACGACGCCTTTCAGACTGCGACCCTGGGTTGTCAGTGTACGGCGCCAGTCTTGTCGTCTGAACGGCGTCTTGGATGGACGACACGTTTCAGAGTTCTGTCAGAGCGGCCCGTCATGTCGATTGATAGGCGTCCGTACAGCTCGACGCGTTTTAGATAGTTTCTGGTTACCCCGCGAACCCTCCTTCCTTTCCCTCATTTCTTCCTTCCCTCTCTCTCTCCTCTCTTCCTCCGGCGATTCCGGCGACGCCTCCTTCCCCTCCCTCTTTTCCTCCCACCATTTCATCTCTCCCTCCACTCCATCGACCTCCTAGCTCCCACCACTACCACCACCACCTCCTCCGCGGCGTTTTCTCTCCGGACGGCGGCCGACGTCCCGGTGGAGTAACGACGACCTCGGCGGTACCGGCGGCGGCGTGGGGCGAGACGGGTGGGCGGCTTGGAGCTTGGAGGAGTTCAAGTAACCGGTAGGGTGACTATCCCCAGTGCATTTTCGTTTGAAAACCATGTTTTCCAGCATTTGAAGCATGCTTTGGGGTGCTTTTTGGGGTGAAAACGCTAAGTGCATGTATGAGAAATTTGGTGTTCTAATGGGTAGATGGATTCCCCTCCTTCCCCTCTATGCTTTGTGCCTTTTCTACGTGTTTTGGGGGAGAAATCCCACCTCGAGGATTGGGGGAAGCAAGGAGAGAACCTGTCTGTCGGGGCTAAATGGCGTCGAGGTGAAGCGACGCCTTTTAGAAAGACGGCGCCCACACACGACGCGATTTAACCCACTAACAAACCCTATTCCCGGACTGATAAGCTTCCAGGGACAGTGACGCCTTTTCAATAGGCGACTGGCTTCGGCAACGCGTTTTACGCCAGGTTCTATGGCCAAGTTTCTGTGAACCAGTTTAGGAGACTTGAATGGCGTCGGCCTTGAGCGACGCGATTCAAGACAGAATCACACTAATTCATGCCATTAAAACATGTTACACTGTTAGACAGTTGTTTAGTTAGTTAAATGCATGCTTTAAATTATACTCTATGGTGATGGATTCATTGTAACCGGATCGTACGCGTGGTGTTGCATGCGACCGTGGACTTCTTACTGTGCTGTGTTTTGAGCTACTGTGGACCTAGAGTGACAGTTGTAGCGCTTTATCACCCTGTGCTGGTGTGGGTGGAGCACAGCGCCGGTGTGGGTGTGGTGGGGTGACGCCTAGTGAGAGAGGGTCACCTGGTGGACCCCGGGGTTAGCTAGTACCGGTGTGGGTGTGGTACCTTTAAAGTGTCACTCGTTGTAAGGACTGAGGTTTCGGATTCGGTTTTCGGGTCGGTTTCGGGCCGGATCCCCTGGGTCGGACCTTGCGGGGTCTGGAGAATTTCTTCTGAATGACGTCTACACATCACGACGCCTTTCAAACGGCGTCTTGATAGGTGGACGCCATTTAGGCGATTTGCTGTTGTGCCACGTGGGCGCCACGTGGGCGGGTTTCGGGCCGCGAGAGTACGGCCCCTGTCTTGTCGTCTGAACGGCGTCCATGATGGACGACGCGATTCATACTGCCACCCTGCGATGTCAGTGTACGGTGCCTGACATGTCAGCTGAACGGCGTCCATGGTGGTCGACGCGTTTCAGACAGCTGTCAGTACGGCCCGTCCTGTCATCTGATAGGCATCCTTCTCGCTCGACGCGTTTTAGGTAGTTTCTGATGACCCCCGCGAGCCCTCCTTTCTTTCCCTCATTTCTCACCTCTCACTCTCTCTCCTCTCCCTCTTCGCCTCCTCCGACCCCTCTCTTTCCCTTTCCCTTCCTCTTCTTCCTCTTCCACCACTCCAACGCCTCCCTACCTCTCACCTCTGCCACCACCACTTCCTTCGCGGCGTTCCATTCTCCGGACGGCGGCCGACGTCCCGGCGGAGTGGCGACGTTCTCGGGGGTACCGGCGGCGGTCTGCGGCACGGCGGTTGGGCGACACGGAGCCAAGAGGAGTTCAAGTATCCGGTAGGGGGACGAACCTTGTATGTGTTGCTCGTGCTTTCCTAGGCGTGTTTTGATGTGTTTTGGGCTAGATTGAGCATGTTTAGGGGGGTGTTATTGTGGGTATGGCCGTGTTCCTGTATGTGGTTTTGTAGTAGGTTTGTGGGGGGGTAAACTTCTCTTTCTCCCCCTTCTGTTTTGGAGGCTTTTCGGGGCAATTGGGGTTAAGGGAGAAACCCTTGGTTCGAACCAGGGAACCAGGTTTCTGGCACTAAACGGCGTCGTGCCTGGTCGACGCCTTTCAAAAGGACGTCAAGGCAGTACGACGCGTTTTAGGGCAGAAACCTCCCCGTTCGAGGTTTCACGAGTTAGGGGTTCTGGTGCTAAATGACGTCATGGATGGACGACGCCTTTCAAAAGGACGTCGGGCCATCATGACGCCATTTAGGCAGGAAATCACCCCGACTGAGGGTCCGTCAACTCGGGATTCTGGAACTAAAAGACGTCATGGGTGGACGACGCGATTTGAATGGCGTCGGGTAACCATGACGCCTTTTATGGAAGAAATCCCCTGGGTAATGTTTTCCTGAAATTCTGGATTTTATCAGCTGAATGGCGTCGGAGGATGTCGACGCCTTTCAAAAGGCGACTGCTGGTGTCGACGCCTTTTAGGCCAGATTCCCGTGGCCTCTGTTTTATGAACCAGTTTAGGGAACTTGAATGGCGTCGGCCTTGGGTGACGCGATTTAAGGCAGAACAACACTAATTCATGCCAGTAAAATGTACATACTGCTAGATAGTTGGTTAGTGCATGCTCTAGTATACTTGGTTTCTTTATGATCGGATGGCACTGCGTTGTGTGTAGTGCGATCGCGGGCTTTTCACGTGACCGGATCGTACTGTGCCGGGTTTTGGTGTTTTGAGTTACTGTGGACCTGGAGTGACATTGTACCGCTTTATCACCCTGTGCTGGTGGGGGCGTGAGCACAGCGCCGGTGGGGGCGTGGGCGGGGTGACGCCTAGTGAGAGAGGGTCACCTGGTGAACCCCGGGGTCAGCTAGTACCGGTGTCGGAGTGGTACATTCGGAGAGTCACTCATGCTGAGGGAAGGAGTAACCACCTGAGCCAGTTGGGCCGGAGTAGCTAGCGTGCTATCCGAGGGGTTACTGTTTGGTCTCAGCGGGTCGGTGTTTCCTACCTGTGCTTGTGTGGACGGTGTTTCCCACTTACGGCTGTGTGGTTGGTGTTTCCTACTTTCGGAGGAGTGGTTGACGTGTTTTGCCGAGACGGGAGTTGTAGGCTCCTTGATATAATGATTTTAGAAATATGCATGTTACATTCCGAAGGCACATGATTCATATCGAGATTTTAGGAGTAGCGTGTTACAGCTTTACTTGCTTTATTACCTGTATCTTTGCTACTGCACTTGTGGGTGTGTGTGTGGGAGGCGAGGGATCGGATGATCCCTACTGAGCCCAATTTTTGGTGTGGCTCACTCCCTGCGTTTTCAGGTGTAGACCTTGTGGCGTGTGGCGGCGCGTGGTGTTCTCCTTGGTGTGCGGACCAGCAGCTATCTCAGTTCCCGGGGTATGCCCCGATGTTGTTGTACTTTATTTCTGCCTGTACTTAATTAATTTGTTGGACATATAATTATTGTTGGACTGTGTACGGACATTGTTACTTTACTTCCTGCGCACTGTACCCCTTGTAGTCCGTGTGAATGTTATATTTAATCTTGTTTAACGCTTACTCCTCCAGATGTGCAAATAAGATCCTGGTATGAACCTACAGTTAATGGGCCGACATCCATTTAGTGACCGGGTCTCCGGTCATAGGATGGCGGGTCGTTACACTCGTGCTGAGGGAAGGAGTAACCACCTGAGCTAGTTGGGCCGGAGTAGATAGAGTGCTATCCGAGGGGTTACTGTTTGGTCTCAGCGGGTCGGTGTTTCTCACCTTTGTTCGTGTGGTTGGCGTGTTTTGCCGAGACGTTGGTTGTGGGCCTAGTAGACTGGTTTTAGAGATATGCATGTTATGTACTTCGAATGCATGTGATTCATATCGAGATTTAGGAGTAGTAATTACTACTGTACTTATTACTTTACCTTCAGCTATACTTTGCACTTGTGGGTGTGTGAGTGGGCAGTGGGGATCGAAGGATCCCTACTAAGTCTTTTCGTTGAGACTCACCCCTGCGGTTTTCAGGTGAGGACTCCAGGCAGACTTAGCGAGGGGTGTGCTGCTGTGTGTCGCGCGCCGTCAGTTGTTGTTCCGGGGTATACCCTGACGTAGTTGTTATCTTTATTTCTAGCATGTACGCTTAATTATTTCTTTTCTGTTGGACTATGTAATTATTTGCTGTCTCGAGTCGCATTGTAATAACTTTTAATTCCTACATTTTCCTTTCAATTCAATGCGATGTGAATGTTTAGCTTAGTTTATTATTTATTTCCCAGACTTACTTAGATCATGGTTTGCTTCCAAATTAATGATTCGGTACCCATTTAGTAATCGGATCCCCGATTATAGGGTGGCGGGTCGTTACACCCTTGTTGTTGATTCTTTACTCTTTATCTCCTCTTCTACCTTGCAAAAGATAAAGATAAAAGAAAATAATAAGAACTCAAGCAGAAGTAATATCTATTCCAGTAGAAATTTTAATCATGCAACTAAACAACTAAACTCACTTGTTTGATGGTCTTTTAAACCTCTTTAAAACATGGATTGAAAAATAATGCTAGTGAGTGTGTTGCATGGAGTGATGTGATGAATGAGATTTTGAACTAATATGATGATGAATAATTAAGAACTGAGTTGGATGGCCCCTGGAAGCCTTGGTCTTGAATGGATCTCGAAAGGACGAAGAAATGATGAAGAAAGGATGCGGACTCCTGGAAGTAGCAGCACCTCAATCCTTCAGCGTTTGGACGTCGTCGCCAAGATTCTTTCCTCAAATTATCGCTCAATTACCGATATCATCACTCTTATCACTTTAATCACTATTATCACTAACTTTTCAATGACCTAGGGGTTGTGTATTTATAGGCTTTACATCCGCGGTTATTAATGGATTATCATGAAAGAATTTGAAGTTTATCCAACTAACAAACAGATAAACACAGGTTAATTCATCATTATCTGTAATTATCTAAAACGCGTCGCCCATAGGAGACGTCTTTTAGACTAATTAAGATAAGGATAAATATCCGGAAAAAGAGATAGAAACAGCTTAGGAGACCTAAATGGCTTTGTGCCTGAAAGACGTCTTTTATCTAATTAATCAATTAATTAAAATTCAAATTTAAATATCAAAATATGAATAAACTATAAATGGCGTCTACACATGTAGACGTCTTTTAGACTTTTTCATATTTGATTAAAATTTGAGTTAAAATCAATTTAATTAACTTAAAATATGTCTGTCTTGACCGATGCTATTTAGACAATTAATCCAGAAAGATTAATAAAAATTAACTAATGATTTAATATCAAACCATTCTGAGGTATTATTATATAATATGAAATTTACTCAAAATGATGTCAAAATTAGCGTGTCTACAGCAGCGGAAACGACGAATAAAAAATTATCCCGCCCGATGCCCGCTGATCTGATTCGGAACGAAAACTAAAATCAAAAAACCGGGTCGTAATCTGATTATCGTGCGTGGATTCGAATCCGCTTCCGTCTCGGTTCCGTCGAGGAGATGCCGCGAGCCGCACAAGTGTCTGGCCTCCAGCAGTATCCACGCGATCCTCCGCGGTGGTTCGTCCTCGCTCCCTCGTCCGTATCAGCTCGCTCGCTGAAGATCCATCGCCGCGACGATGTTCGGAAACCCGCGGACGGGAATTCTCGACTTTCGGGAATCGAGTGCGGCGGAGACGGAGACTATTCTGGCGCCTCGAACGAGGCACCCAGAGGAGAGAGAAAAATGGGGGTGACGGCCAGCATGGGGAAATCCTGGAACTTGGTCCAGGGTTTCTCAACAGTGCGTATATATATTAAGTAGGCGCGACGTTTCACAAAAGTCCCCGAGTTAATACAAATCTCACTTAAGTACCACCGACTGAGAATCTTATTGTGTGTGACCCTCTAGGCCCATTAACCAGTCCGATTTTCAGCCCGTTAAGTCTAATAACTAGTTATTGACTTATTGTAATTAATTAATATCTAGATATTAACTAATTACTTAGCCCAATTAACATCGCATATAAATTCAGTTGGACTTCTGATCAAGTTGGGTGCCAAGCAACACTGCATGATCTCGGAAGGTAACGGGGTTCAGCAACCCACTCATGGAACCTGTCCGTCCACAGTTACCGCGTAGCTATAATCCTTCGTTCACACAATGCTCTAAAGTTAACCTAGGGTATGGTCAACTGTCAAACCCTAGATGGTCAACTCAGTTGAATCAGACTCCGCTGTACAATATCCGAAAACATCTTTTCTGATATTGTTTCTGCTATGGCCAGAGACTCCTGCAGATCTATTCTAGAGCATTCTCTCTCCAGTTACTTGAGAGCGAACGATCCTATATTGAACACACAATCACCTTCGAAGGTCTTCCGCTGGACCCGGTCCTTAACTATTAGAGATCCCGTGGATAGGGATTCATAGGTCAAGGTCAAAATCCAGAAGTCCACCGACAAGGTGTCTTTGATGTCTCAAATCCAAGGATCAACCACGTCACTGTGACGATGAATCAAGCCGATTGACAGTCAGGTAAATTACCATTTGGCGATTCATGTCGGATCAGTTCAGTGAACTCATTCCCTAATGAGCACCTGCAGGTTTACCATTGTGTCTCCACACGAGTAACTAACGAGATCAGTCACCCTCATTATATGAGCTGGAATAACCTGTACTAGTCTTACCGGATGTTTGATGTCCTTCTCAAACATCCTACGACTAGGAACAATTGAGAATATGTGTTTATAAGTCATCAGTCTCATTATTATGATCTCATCATAATCTGATGACTATTGCACATATTCATGGACTTCATTATGCGCAATTATTAATATGCCAATCTACATAATGAATTTAATGCCATTGATTAGTGAACCAGATTGAAATAGGTGCCTAATAATTGGCTTAGAGGACACCTATATCCATCAATCCCCCACCTGGACTCAAGCCAATCACCTTCGCATTTGATCTCCATCAAATCTAGGTGATGCTCACATAAAGTCTGTGACTAAGACTTGGTCAGGGATCTACTAAATTATCTATAGATGGAATATTTTCATTGCGTTATTTCCTCTTAATTCTTTGTCTTTGAACTTGTGAAAGAGCCTCAGAATGTTTTGCAACTTCTGAAGAGACCATGGCTCTATCACACAATCGATCGCTCCCACTGTTGTCTTATAACAACGGGACTTTAACAGAGACCTTTTAAAACCACATCTAGTTCAGGGATGAACTTTTTCATCCATACTGTTCTAATAACAGTATCACTTGTTTATGTCGTCATCTTAATATCGAGTTCTGGATTGGAACTCTTCCAATCCATTCTTTTTTTTTAAAAGGTTGAATCTATTATTTGACTTGAAATTTGAGTCAGTGTGAACTCATAGTTTCAAATCATCCTCTCCATATACATGAGTGCATTCTTAGTACTTCTCAAGTGCTTAGTGATGCGTTTCACTCTTGTATCCTCTAAGGAACTTTTTCCCTAAAGGAATAAATTTCATATCTCAACAATTGAGACTTATTATGAAATTAATGCCAAATATCTTAACATACAGGTCAATATAATATCCCCACCGATCTATCTTAATAGATTTATATTTCCAATACGTGGGATATTATAACTAAACCTATTACGGAAGAAAACATGGTTAATAATGCTTTTACTGATAGTAACATCCTGATGTCATTCTCAATGACTTTGATGTTATTATCACTAAGCATTACTAAAGCGACTGTACTCCCACTGTCCCTTTTGAACACACACACAATCTGTGATCATTCTTAATGATCACGTAGTATTCGACCATTAAGTCAGACCTTTTATTACAACTTAGGAAGCTTCAGTTTGATTCCAAAATAATCTTTGAAATCATAACTTGCTTTCTGGATATTCTAAAAGCTTTAAAGGTGTATCATATACATATTTACCTCAATCACATTGAGAGAACGCTTTTAATATTCAATTGCCATCATCTCATCATATGATAGGCAGTATTGGCAAGTAAAATTCTAAGAAACTTATTAATGGTAACTACTGAGAAAAACTTGTCTAAGTCAATACTTTGACATTTACTATTTTCATCAGTTTACCACATAAGTTTTAAGTAGTCCATTCATACAAATCTTCATTCTGAAGATTTACTTGCTTTAGGTACAATACCCTCTAGGAATACTATCAAGTTGTAAACTCAATAGTAGTAATGGACTATGGCTTAAAATTCTTAACTTCTTGCCAATCTTAAAGTTGTAATTACATAGAGCATCATCATAGATATTAGATCATAATCTATATCTTTGAGCTCCTCTCATGTGTGTTATGAGTAGTTCCAAACAACTAAAGATTATCTAATAATCTTATGTTAACTTGTGGATCTAGAACATCTTCTAGTTTTATCAACTCCCACTATCTTCTCTGAGGACATATTCCTCTTTATAGAAGACAGCTTTTAGGACGAAAATTATTCATGTTTATAATTCATATCCCATATGAATTATTTGATTTTCATATCTTATATGGACACACACTGACTTATTTAGAACCATCTGTAAAGTATGGACATCTAATGTTCATACTCATGTTCAAAAGGATATAAGAATTAGGCAAATCTTATCATGCATTGTACCATATCTTAATAAGGTGCAATTCCTCACTCTATCATATTACTATGATGTACAATGAGGATCAATCGAGCGAGGATACAATTATCCTTTTAATGATTTATGTGAATCATATACTTAAGTATTAATTTCTTTGATCAAATCAAGAAATTCTAATACATCATATTGATCTTATACCTTAATCTCTCATATGTATTCGACCTGTACTTCAGCAAGTATATACAATCGAATCATACCAAGAGTAAACTATAAAGTAAGTCAATGGAAGTGATTATCTTTGGCCTTAAGAGGATATTGAGTTGTTTATATCAATATGTATTAGCACCAATAATTTCTTATTGTACAACTATGTGTACAATTACCATAGATAATCAGGATTCACACAGTTCATTTCTATAGGAGACTTGTGAACATTCATCACATGATATGTCACATCAAGAATCTATAGTACATTGTCTGATTCGAACAACTATTGTTCCTTCTTAGTCAACATTATTCACTTTTATAATTCTTGATATCTTATGGAACTAAATAACAATTATTCAGTTTCACATTAGACTCCTATAAATATACAAAGAGTTACTATCTGACAGTAACCTATGCATATCATGAACAACTGTTGAGTCTAACTCAACACCTATATCTTCTCGATTTCCTTTTACTTGTCTAAGTCTACATACTATCGCAGCTCTAAGAATCATTTCCAATATCTCATATTAGATATGCTAATTCTCCAATAGACACGCAAAAGTTGATAATAAGAATACCCGAAACTTCTTTCAAGTTTCATATTCGTTTTGCCTATACCAGTATTCTTATATCGGTTGCAGCGGGAGAACTGCTACTTCTTTATCTCAACTGACCTTCCTTTATCCTTTTCAGGTGTGGGTTCGATCGTTTAAAATCTTACCACTTACCTTTCTCAAAGGCACATCATAAATATCTCTTCATCTTGGTTTATCCAAATAAGAGATTTCATGACAACCATTGCCTTCCAAAAAGGCATACCATGAGTACCTCTTCACCTTGGTCTATTCAAGTAAGAGGATTCATGATATCTGATTAGGATAGTGACTTTCACTTACCCCTAAAGACATTCTTTAGAGTTTTCTAGTCAGTCTGAATATGAGAAGTATTGACATCCAATATGCCAAAATCTCGAATAGACGACATTTTAGTGAACGAAGGAAATAACGTATTTTAAGCAGATAGTTCTTATAATTCAATTATGGTCTTTTATCTTGAATTATTTTCCACTATTTTTCGACGGACTGTATAACCTTCAGGTATACAGAACGGAAGACTCCAACGGTCTCCTAGTGAGGATCATAATCTCCAAGAATCATAGTATGACCTCAGGTAAACATATAGTATCATACCATTATCTTAGAGCAACCATCTCATGGTAATTGCAACTCTTTGCAATATCCAATCTAATTTCGGCTCCCAGGTCTTTAATGGTCCCAGGTAAACACAGTAGACCATTATATCTGGTCTAAGCTTTACCATCAATATGTGACAGAGTAGAGTAAGAATGTAGCTCATATTCCAATCTCAAGACATCAAGATGCCATAGTTAATAGTCCTTTCATCATATGGTAGCAGATCTCGAGTAAACACATAGAAACTGCCATCATTAAATCAAGTTCTAAAAACTATATTGATGGAGAGCCACACGGTTCAAAAACTATATTTATGTTGAAGGTTTTGTTTATGTTTAGTTGGTCTCATCCTAGGTGATAGTTTATAAATATATCGAATATATTTAACTATACCTAGATATTAGCAATCAATTCATAATCAAAAACTAAAAAGCATGCATCAACTATACATGTTCATTATGTAGTCATGGATAGCACGGTGATTAACTGGAGCCAAACAATTAATCACCAAAACTATATAACAATTATATAATCTAAATATGCAAACACATAGCCACTGGTGATCTCATCTCCTGTCGCCTTCCTAGTTGCATTTGTGGATCATCATGGCCTCTCCTCGGTCGGCGCGATCAATTACAAATATAAAAAAAAAATTTGAAACATTTTCAAATACAAATTAATTGTAAGATAATGCCCTATGGTCGAGTACAATAACAGAGAGAGATAGAATTACAATGGAATGAGAGAGAGAGAGGGAGGCACGCAGGTCTCATTAATTAACATTTAATTAACTCCTATAACACATTCCATGACAATCCACAAAATCACATACCATCACATGATATGAAATTTAACTAAGTGCATGCCCCTGACCACCACAAATTTTAACCATCCACACATGATAAAGCACATCACATAAAGGCTAATTTTTTTTAAAATATAATAATTTTGGTTTTTCTCAAAAATTGGGTACCAATCAAAATTAGATAATTTGAATTTCGAAAATCATATTTTCTAACATGCGTTTAAATCTAATTTAAAGCATTAAACACATCAACATGTGCATACAAAGCTAAAATTAAAATTCTAAAATATTCCATACATAATTTAGAACAATTCTAAAATAATTAATCTAAGACTTAGATTAATCTTAAATCACATTAATAACTATTATTAATGCAAAACAATCTAACATTTAGATAGAATTAAAAATTTCTAAATAATATTTATAACATAATTTTTAATTCCAATTATTAATTACTTAACAACTCTTTGTTAAGAACCCCTTTATTAAATCATATTTTTCAATAACAATTATTAAGAAATAATAATTAAAGCATTTCTAATTAAAATAGTATTACATTTTAGACTTAATTTAATCTTTTAATAACTTTTATAAAAGATCAAATTTAAGTAGATTAGATCAATAAAACAATAATTAAGAGATTCATTAGTAAACTAATTAACATCTTAATAACTATTATTAAGACTTAATCAGTCCTTAGTAACATTTATTAAGGTTTATTACTCAAGAACTAATTAACTTAATTATAACTATTATAATTAGTTAATTAATCACTTATAAACTATTATTAAGTGTCCCTCAATCATTAAAACAATTTCCTAACAACAATTGCTAAGAAATTATTAATGTCTTATCAGTTAATAAAAATAAAATTAAAAACATTTGTTAATTAATTTTAAAACCATAACAATGATCTAATCACTTAAACAATTAACAACATTTTGTTAATTAATTTTAAGACCACATCTTAAATATAAATTAACAACACCTGTTAATTAAAATTAAAATAATTATCTTAATCATTAATAACAACAATTGTTAATAATTAATTAAGATCCCATTTTATATAAATAACAACATTTTTTAATTATAAATTAAGATCACATCTTAGCATATAAATCTCCTTTATTTAAGATCATATCCTACTAAGTTAAAACCAATTAACTATTAAGATCAAATCTTAATAAATCCTTTATTAACTGGAAAAAATAAGCTTAAAATAATTTTAAATTACTTAATTTTAATTTCCAGTTAAAAGGGGTAGGGTTTAGCTTTGATTCAGGGGTTAAAGGGTTATAGGGGCTTAATGGGCTGGGTCCGGGCTTAATAGGCCTAGTGGGTTAGGGCCAAGGGCCACTAGGGCCGGACCAGGCACGGCCTGGTTAGAGCCAGGCGCCATCTGGCTCAGCCAAGTCTGGCGCCTGGCGCGCCCGGCCCGGGCCCCGCTGGCCCTGGTCGGGTCTGCCCGGTCCAGCCCGCCTGGACGGAGCGCTCAGGACCGGCCGGTCCAGCGCCCAACGCCTGGCTCCCCCCCCCCCCCCCATCTAGGGTTTCTGCATAGCCGCCGCCACCCCCTTTTTCAGCCCTTTGCAGGTCCTTCTCCGGCGCCAGCAAAGGCGGTGGCCGGCCGGAAGTTGTAGGGGTTGCACCCCCTATTCTTCCCCGACGCCGGTGAAGCCCAGCCGGCGAGCCCCTTGCCGCCGGTGGCCCCTCAAAGAAGGTGGTTTTTCAAGTTTTATAAACACAGCTTATCCTCCCCGGTGGGCTTCCAACTATTGGAAATCATGGGAAGAGAAATCTCCGACGACGACAAGGGTTCTTAGTGAACGGATTGGCACAGCTGGTCATACCAGCACACCCAACAATGGTGACCAATCGCCATTAAAATCCTTTCCAAACTCTCGAAGTCCGATTCTTCATCCGTATGAAGAACACGCGGAGAAAAACCACAAAATAATTCATTTTTCACAGAAAATTTAAACTCGATATTTTAATTCATCACATGAACAATATCTACTAAGAAAAACGAATTAATGCAAGGAATTATTTAGAATGATAATTTCGTCGTTCCGAAGCGGATCAAAGCGGAAAATGGCTCTGATACCACTGTTGGGATCCGAGCGGGACGCGAAGAACGTAGCGGAAACGACGAATAAAAAATTATCTCGCCCAATGTCCACTGATCCGATTCGGAACGAAAACTAAAATCGAAAAACTAGGTCGTAATCTGATTACCGTGCACGGATTCGAATCCGCTTCCGTCTCGGTTCCGTCGAGGCGATGCCACAAGCCGCACAAGCGTCTCGCCTCCAGCGGTATCCACGCGATCCTCCGCGATGGTTCGTCCTCGCTCCCTCGTCCGTATCAGCTCGCTCGCTGAAGATCCGTCGCCGCAACGATGCCCAGAAACCCACGGACGAGAATTTCCGACTTTCGGGAATCGAGCGCGGTGGAAACAGAGACTGTGCCGGCGCCTTGAATGGGGGGCCCAGAGGAGAAGAGAGAAAAAGGGGGGTGACGGCCAGCATGGGGAAACCATGGAGCTTGGCCCAGGGTTTCTAAACAGCGCGTATATATATTAAGTCGGCGCGACTTTTCACAAAAGTCGCCGAGTTAATACAAATCCCACTTAAGTACCACCGACTGAGAATCTTATTGCGTGTGACCCTCTAGGCCCAATAACCAGTCCGGTTTTCAGCCCGTTAAGTCTAATAACTAGTTATTGACTTATTATAATTAATTAATATCTAGATATTAACTAATTACTTAGCCGAATTAACATCGCATGTAAATTCGGTCGGACTTCTGATCAAGTTGGGTGCCAAGCAACACCGCATCATCCCGAAAGTTAATGGGGTTTAACAACCCACTCATGGAAACTGTCCGTCCACAGTTACCGCGTAGCTATAATCCTTCGTTCGCACAATGCTCTCAAGTTAACCTAGGGTACGGTCAATTGTCAAACTCTAGATGATCAACTCACTTGAATCAGACTCCGCCGTACAATATCCGAAAACATCTTTTCTGATATTGTTTCTACTCTGGCCAGAGACTCCTGCGGATCTATTCTAGAGCATTCTCTCTCCAGTTACTTGAGAGCGAACGATCCTATATTGAACACACAATCACCATCGAAGGTCTTCCGCTGGGCCCGATCCTTGACTATTAGAGATCCCGTGGATAGGGATTCGTAGGTCAAGGTTAAAGTCCAGAAGTCCACCAACAAGGTGTCTTTGGTGTCTCAAGTCCAAGGATCAACCACGCCACTGTAACGATGAACCAAGCCGATTGACAGTCAGGTAAATTACCATTCGGCGATTCATGTCGGATTAGTTCAGTGAACTCATTCCCTAATGAGCACCTACAGGTTTACCATTGTGTCTCCACACGAGTAACTAACGAGATCAGTCACCCCCATCATATGAGCTGGAATAACATGTACTAGTCTTACCGGATGTTTGATGTCCTTCTCAAACATCCTACGACTATGAACAATTGAGAATATGTGTTTATAAGTCATCAGTCTCATTATTATGGTCTCATCATAATCTGATGACTATTGCACATATTCATAGACTTCATTATGCGCAATTATTAATATGCTAATCTACATAATGAATTTAATGCCATTGATTAGTGAACCAGATTGACATAGGTGCCTAATGATTGGCTTAGAGGACACCTATATCCATCAGGAACATCATATCAAAACAGATACCAACATGTTATTGAACAGAAAATTATGGTCCAAGAATTATCTCAGAATTTTTGAAATCATATTCATATTTTTGGCCATTAAAACTAATTTTTAATGGCCGAAAAAATAGTTTGCATAGTTTTGAACGAGGTCCAGTCTCCTGTCATATGCGTGGAGCATCTGCTGTCCATATATTGCTTTGGTGCTCACAGGTCGTCCTGCATTCATTACTTGACAATTTTAGTTACCCAAAACATTTTTGGTCCTTTGAGGTCACAACAAATGAAAAAGAACACTTAGACCCTGACTACAGAAGGGGTCACAATAAATGAATAAGTCAACGCCTTTGGGTAGCCGTCAAAAAGCACCAATCAACAGTCCAGGACCGAGGGAAACCCTCCTAAGCATAAGCGAAACTCTACCGTACCTCCCCCAAACACCTAGGTAAAGCTCATGCCCAAGAGGACCTCTTATCCTTCATTCTTGGAGTCTCTTGCTGACATATTTTATGCGCTCCTGTTGCATAGTGCCATCCAACTCCCACCACAGTAGGAGAATATCCCGCAAAACGCTAACACGACCAAGTACTATCCATACCATAGGATGCTAGGCCACATGATCTATAACTGTTACATGTTTCAGGATTGGGTCTACGACATGAACGATAAGGGTAGAATCAACTGGAAAGACATGAGGAAGGCCATTGCAGCCTTGAAGAGTAAGAGAGAGTTAGTCAAGGATCCCTTGCCTACACACCCACTAGCCTATAACCCATCTAGCTCACAGGGTAAAGTCAACACGTTTACTTAGGTTTTGAACCCAAAGTCAGAGCAATACTGGGAGATTGAGGGCGAGGGGATTAGGCATAAGTGCATTGTCCAAGTTCTAGTCTAGGAAGAACCACCACAAGTAGTCTCTACCATCATCCAGGATAGGCCATTGACTCTCATTAAGCCAAGGGAATAGTTAGCTCGACTCAACCCGGTCACCTTGGTCTAGATTCCTTCCTTCGTGGACACAGAGTCACCCCTCTCCATCCTATGCCAAACACCACAAACGGAACCCCCCAGCTCTGTTAACCTTAATCACCCTCGTACAAAATCCCAATTCGATGAGCGCGATGCTGAGGAACCATATCGTTCCACCATCCAACTAGCCGATGGATACCCAAGAGAATGCCAACCCAGTGATCGCCCAACGATCTCTATCCTTGAATTGGTCCAACAATCACCCACTCATAGGGAGACCCTCTTCAATTTTCTCCAACAAATCACTGTGAATGAGGATCTTCCCTCAAGTGGGGTCAACGCCATCTTGGCCGTCACCTAAGGCCCTAGGATTACCTTTCTCGATCAAGATCTTGTTGCTCCGAAGAGCCG
The DNA here is from genome assembly GCA_030544215.1 of Zantedeschia hybrid cultivar. Classification (NCBI taxonomy): domain Eukaryota; kingdom Viridiplantae; phylum Streptophyta; class Magnoliopsida; order Alismatales; family Araceae; genus Zantedeschia; species Zantedeschia hybrid cultivar. The sequence continues at coordinate 43,038,506 of JARZZO010000015.1, forward strand.
TTTCCTTCCATTATGCCTAACCATCGTCTTGGATGGAGTGCAAATTGACTCAGTCGTGCTAGATAGTGTGGCATCCATCAATATGTGCCCACTTAAAACTCTGAAAAGGCTTGGTGTTGACTAGGAGAAAATTGAATCTACATCTATGACGGTATCGGCATATGATGATTCCCAGAGAGCAACCAAGGGAAGAGTTCTCTTGCATCTAGAGCTTGGTCCGATTTTTATGACCACCGAATTCTACATTCTAGATGCCAAGCCCATCTACAATGCTATCTTGGATAGACCGTGTGTAAGGATTGAGGATTCGGGTTCAGTTATCGGGTCGGTTTCGGGCCGGACCCTCTGGTTTGGGCCCTGATGGGTCTGGGGTGTGCCTTCTAAACAACGTCTGGGGTGCACGACGCCTTTAGAATGGCGTCTTGCTGTGTGGACACCATTTAGGTGGGTTGCTGTTGTGCCACGTGGGCTCGCTTCGGGACGCGAGAGTACGGCCCCGGTCTTGTCGTCTGAACGGCGTCTTTGATGGACGACAAGTTTCAGAGTCTCTATCAGAGTAAGGCCCGTCATGTCAGCTGATAGGCGTCTGTCTAGCACGACGCATTTTAACCACTTAAAGTTTGACCCCGCGAGCCTACCCTCCTTTCTCTCATTCTCTCCTTCTCGCTCTCTCTCTTCCCTCTCTCCGACCCCTCCGATTCCCTCTTTCCTTTCCCCTTCCCCTATTTCCTCTTCCACCACTCCAACACCTCTACCTCTCACCACTACCACCACTACTTCCTCCGCGGCACCTCATTCTCTAGGCGGCGGCCGACGTCCCGGCGAAGTGACGGCATCCTCGGTGGTACCAGCAGCGGTTTGCGGTACGGCGGTTCGGCGGCACGGATCCAGGAGGAGTTCAAGTAACCGGTAGGGGGACAATCTTTGCACGTGATTTGGTTGTATTATCCATGTTTCCCGCTTTGAAGGATGATACGTGTATGGAGATTTGGGTAGAATGAGCATGTTAAGGGGCTTTTTAATGAAAATGGTCATTTTTATGACATGGGAATTAGAGTGTTTCGTGTGGTAAATTAGATTCCCCCCTTCATTTCCTATTTTTGGGTATTTTTGGGGTAATTTTGGGGTAAAGGGAACCCTGTTTTGAGGTTCGGGTTGAGTTGCAGGAAACTAAATTTTTGGCTCTGAATGGCGTCAGGGTAGGGCGACGCCATTTAAAATAGTGACAGGCTAGGACGACGCCATTTAGGCCAGAATTGTCCCAGAAGCGGTTTCTGTTAGAATAGAGTTCTGTTTTGAATGGCGTCCGGCGACAGCGACGCCATTCAAACGGGGGCTTCCCAAGACGACGCGTTTTAGTTCAGACCACCCAGAGGCCTAGATCTGTTTCTGTCATGATTAGGCGGCTAGGAACAGCGACGCGTTTTAAAAGATGACTACTATGCACGACGCCTTTTAGGCCATATTCCGAAGCCGATTTTATATGAACCAGTTTAGGATGCTTGAATGACGTCGGCCACGGGCGACGCAATTAAAGACAGAATCACATTAATTCATGATATTAATATGTGTTTACACTGTTAGATAGTTCGATTAAAGTGCATGCTTAAAATCATACATCGAGGCCGAGGATTTCTGTATGATCGGGATCGCATCGTATATGTGTGTGTTTATGCGATTGTGGAGCTAGAATAATTGTGGTTTGTGTTTAACACCTTGTGTCGGTGTGGGAGGGACACGGTGTCTATGTGGCAATGTTGCCGTACCGGTGTAGGAGGGGTACATGTTAGTGTTTCACCTATGGCTGGGGGAAGCAGAACCACATAGAGCCAGTCGGGCCAGAGTAACCAGCGCGCTATCCGAGGGGTTATTGTTTGGTCTCAGCGGGTCGGTGTTTTCCTAGTTTGTCATGGCAGTTTCCGGCGTGTTTCTTACTGTGGAGTCGGGTGTGGTGTTGCTGGAGTTTACCCTTTCGCCACAGGGCCTGATGTAACCTGAGATATCGAAGTTACGAGTGGTACCCTTCGCCCTTTGGCCTGATGTGACCCGGGAGGTTAGGGTTACGGGTAGTCCCTATAGCTTCGGCTTGAGGGGGGTTCGCCGGTCCCTAGGGCCCTCTTGAAGCGCCGAGGCCTAGCGTTGAGGGAAGTCCGGTCGATAGGACAGTGGTCTAGACTGCTTGTGTGCACACGTAACTGGGCGGTGGTGGTTCACTAGTCCCAGTTAGTCCTAGTTTGACTCACTGCCTCACCCTACGGTGCCCGGAACATCGTAGGGGTGGACAGGAGTGGGCGTTGGTGGTGTTGTGAGGCGACGTTTGTATGCGGTCGACAGTATGGTTTGATCGTATAGCCGGATCCTTGGTCGTGAATTATGGTATTGAGTTGGGTTACTTGAACTGCTTAGAACTGTGCCTCTTGCATTACTAATACGTATGTTCCATATCGGGTTTTGGGAGCTGTGTTTACTGCTTTACTTAAATTGCCTTTATTTTGTATTATTATACTTGTGGCTGTGTGTGTGGGAGGCGGAATCAGATGATCCCTACTGAGCCCAATTTTGGTGTGGCTAACTCCCTGCGGTTTCAGGTGTGGACATCTTGGCGAGTGGCGGCGCGTGGTGTTCTTCTTGGTGTGCGGACCAGCAGCTATCTCAATTCTGGGGTATGCCCCGATGTTGTTGTACTTTGCTTCTGCCTATACTTATTTAATTCTTTGGACCATGTAATTATTGTTGGACTGTGTACGGACATTATTAATTTCCTTCCTGCGCACTTGTATTTTCCTTGAAGTCCGTGAGATTGTTATATTTAGCCTTGTTTAACGCTTACTTCTCCAGACGTGTCGTAAGAGATCCGGGTGTGAACCCGTAGGTAATGATCCGATACCCATTCAATAATCGGGTTTCCGATTATAGGGTTGCGGGTCGTTACAGATGGTATCAGAGCTCAGTCTGGTCGAGTATGTGGTAAACTAGGTTAGATATCATAGTCCAACAATAAGTACGAGTCTGTACGGGCGATGGCTGCTGGCATAGATTGATAGGTTTTGACGTGCTTGTTTTGATTTTTGTTTATGGAGTAGTGATGGCACCGAAGAGGAGAGTTCTACTGGTTTGTAGTACGGGAGCTGACGATGGTAGTTCGGGGGCAGAGGGGCAAAATGTGGATCGTTTCATGGAAGCTATGATTGGGGCAATGTCTAGATACCAATCGAGAGATGGTGGTGAGGGATCCAATCCCCGAGGTGGTCAATCCACGGTGATGGAGCGGTTCTTGAAGTTGAAGACCCCTTCTTTCACAGGTCAACCAGTCCCAGACGAGGCAGCTCATTGGATTAAGGAAGTGGAGAAGGCATTTGATGTTCTTGAATGTGCGGAGAATGACAAGACTTTGTTGGCAACCTACTTGTTGAAAGACGATGCTTATGATTGGTGGGTTACCATCAAGAGAATGATGTTTTCAAATAAGTCCTTGAGAGAGATCCCTTGGGAGGTATTCGTGAGAGAGTCTAGTGGACAGTACTTTCCAAGGCACGTTCGGAAGGCCAAGGTAAGGGAGTTTATGGAATTGGTGCAGAATGATATGTTTGTTCTGGAATATCAAATGAAGTTTGTGGCTCTCGGAAGATTCGTTCCACACATATCTGAGCATGAGGAACGTCGAACGGAGAGATTTGTGGATGGACTCCGGTATGATCTGAGGGGAATGGTGGCATCTCATTGTTGTAGTGATCTTGCATCAGCAGTTCGGTACGCAGCAGCAGTGGAGACTCAGTTCCAACAAATGGCGAAAGAGTTGGAGCGATCAGTACGAGGGAAGCAACAAGGCAAGAACAAATCAGCGGTTCTTTCGACAGATGGTTTGAGTTACTTTGGGTTCGGGTTCCAATGGATGCTTTATGACAAGGATGAAGACGGTTCGGTTCAGCAGATGCAGACCGTGGCTAGCAGACAGTAGGGAGCGAGACAGGATGCGGCGGATCATTGTCCCCGTTGTGGAAGGCAACATGGCAATCAGATATGTCCATTGGTCACTGGTAGTTGTTTTCGTTGTGGTAGAAAGGTGAGATATCGAGGTTACGAGTGGTACCCTTCGCCCTTTGGCCTGATGTGACCCGGTAGGTTAGGGTTATGGGTAGTCCTTATAGCTTCGGCTTGAGGGGGGTTTCGCCGGTCCCCAGGGCCCTCTTGAGGCGCCAAGGCCTGGCGTTGAAGGAAGTCCGGTTGATAGGACAGTGGTCTAGACTGGTTGTGTGCACACGTAACCAGGCGGTGGTGGTTCACTAGTCCCAGTTAGTCCAAGTTTGACTCACTGCCTCACCCTACGGTGCCCGGAACATCGTAGGGGTGGACAGGTGTGGGCGTTGATGGTGTTGTGAGGCGACATTTGTTTGCGGTCGACAATGTGGTTTGATCGTTTAGCCAGATCCTTGGTTATGAATTATGGTATTGAGTTGGGTTACTTGAACTGCTTAGAACTGTGCCTCTTGCATTACTAATACGTATGTTCCATATCGGGTTTTGGGAGCTGTGTTTACTACTTTACTTAAATTGCCTTTATTTTGTATTATTATACTTGTGGGTGTGTGTGTGGGAGGCGGGGATCGGATGATCCCTACTGAGCCCTATTCTGGTGTGGCTCACTCCCTGAGATTTCAGGTGTGGATTTATTGGCGAGTGGTGTTCTTCTCGGTGTGCGGACCAGCAGCTATCTCAATTCCGGGATATGCCCCGATGTTGTTGTACTTTACTTATGCCTGTACTTATTTAATTCTTTGGACCATGTAATTATTGTTGGACTGTGTACGGACATTATTAATTTTCTTCCTGCGCCCTTGTATTTTCCTTGAAGTCCGTGAGATTGTTATATTTAGCCTTGTTTAACCCTTACTTCTCCAGATGTGTCGTATGAGATCCGAGTGTGAACCCGTAGGTAATCATCCGATACCCATTTAGTAATCGGGTTTCTGATTATAGGGTGGCGGATCGTTACAGATGGTATCAGAGCTCAGTCTGGTCGAGTATGTGGTAAACTAGGTTAGATATCATAGTCCAACAATAAGTACGAGTATGTACGGGCGATGGCTGCTGGCATAGATTGATAGGTTTTGACGTGCTTGTTTCGATTTTTGTTTATGGAGTAGTGACGGCACCGAAGAGGAGAGTTCCGCTGGTTCGTAGTACGGGAGCTGACGATGGTAGTTCGGGTGCAGAGGGGCATAATGTGGATCGTTTCATGGAAGCTATGATTGGGGCAATGTCTAGATACCAACCGAGAGATGGTGGTGAGGGATCCAATCCCCGAGGTGGTCAGTCCACGGTGATGAAGTGGTTCTTGAAGTTGAAGACCCCTTCTTTTATGGGTCAACCAGTCCCAGACGAGGCAGCTCATTGGATTAAGGAAGTGGAGAAGGCATTTGATGTTCTTGAATGTGCGGAGAATGACAAGACTTTGTTGGCAACCTACTTGTTGAAAGATGATGCTTATGATTGGTGGGTTACCATCAAGAGAATGATGTTTTCAGATAAGTCCTTGAGAGAGATCCCTTGGGAGGTATTCGTGAGAGAGTTTAGTGGACAGTACTATTCGAGGCACGTTCGGAAGGCCAAGGTAAGGGAGTTTATGGAATTGGTGCAGAATGATATGTCTGTTCTGGAATATCATATGAAGTTTGTGGCTCTCGGAAGATTCGTTCCACACATATTTGAGTATGAGGAAAGTCGAACGGAGAGATTTGTGGATGGACTCCGGTATGATCTGAGGGGAATGGTGGCATCTCATTGTTGTAGTGATCTTGCATCAGCAGTTCGGTGCGCAACAGCAGTAGAGACTCAATTCCAACAAATGGTGAAATAGTTGGAGCGATCAGCACGAGGGAAGCAACAAGGCAAGAACAAATCAGCGGTTCTTTCGACAGATGGTTTGAGTTCCTTTGGGTTCGGGTTCCAAGGGATGCTTTATGACGAGGATGAAGACGGTTCGGTTCAGCAGATGCAGACTGTGGCTAGCAGACAGCAGGGAGCGAGACAGGATGCGGCGGATCATTGTCCCCGTTGTGGAAGGCAACATGGCAATCGGATATGTCCATTGGTCACTGGTAGTTGTTTTGGTTGTGGTAGAAAGGGGCATCTTGTGAGGAATTGTCCCCAGAAGAATAAGACAGGTCAGGAGCCGAGTGGTCAGTAGCAGCCCAGGACCTAGAGTGGTATTGTGTGTTCTCTTAGAAGAGGTCCGAGATGCTGGGCTAGATGAACACTTTTATCTTGTCTTATTAAGTAGTAGTTGTGAACTCTTATGACACTTTTTGTAACGACCCGCCATCCTATGACCGGAGACCCGGTCACTAAATGGATGTCGGCCCATTAACTGCGGGATCACACCCGGATCTCACACAACACATCTGGAGGAGTAAGTGCTAAACAAGGCTAAATATAACAATCTCACGGACTACAAAGGTAAGCAAGTGCGCAGGAAGGAAAATAACAATGTCCGTATACAGTCCAACAATAATTACATGTCCAACAATTAAATAAGTACAGGCAGAAGGAAGTACAACAACATCGGGGCATACCCCGGAACTAAGACAGCTGCTGGTCCGCACACCAAGAAGACACCACGCTTCCGCTCGCCACGAGGTCCACACCTGAAACCGCAGGGAGTGAGCCACACCAAAAATGGGCTCAGTAGGGATCATCCGATCCCCTGCCTCCCACTCACACACCCACAAGTGTAACAACAGGAATATATGGCAATTTAAGTAAAGCAGTAAACATATCACCCAACTCTGATATGAAACGCACGATAAGCAGTGTAGCAAGAACCATTCTAGCAACCCGAAGAACCCAACACAGAGTCACGACTCACAGCCAAAGTCCACGAAGCGACTGAACCACACCGTCGACCGAAGTCAAACGTCGCCTCCCAACACTACCACCACAGCTCACGCCTGTCCACCCCTACAGTGTTCCGGGGCACTGTAGAGTGAGGCAGTGAGTCAAACTAGGACTAGCTGGAACCAGTGTACCGCCACTGCCAGCTACGTGTGCACACAAGCAGTCTAGACTACTGTCCTACCGTCCGGATTGCCTCCACGCTAGGCCTCAGCGCTTCAGGAGGGCCCTGGGGACCGGCGAACCCCCGTCAAGCCGAAGCTACAGGAACTACCCACAAACCCAAATCTCCCGGGCTGCGTCAGGCCAAAGGGCTAAGGGTACCACTCGTAACCTTGATCAAAGGTCACATCAGGCCCAGTGGCTAAAGGGTAAACCAACTCCAACCGTACCACCACCAGCTCCACAGCAAGAAACGCGCCGGAAGCTGCCACGACAAACAAGGGAAACCCCGACCCGCTGAGACCAAACAGCAACCCCTCGGATAGCACACCAGCTACTCCGGCCCGACGGGCTCAAGGTGGTTCTGCTTCCCTCAGCCAGAGGTAAAACATAACATGTACCCCTTCTCCCACTGGTACGGCACAATGCCTCACAGACACCATGACCCTGTCCCCATCGGTCCATGGTGACAAACGTAAACCACAGTTATTCCGATTCCATACTCGCATAAGCACACACACATACAACATGATTCCATTCACACAGGAGTCCTCAGTCTCAGTGTACAACGTAAAGCATGCATTAGAAATCGTCCCACAGTGAAACACATGATAAAACCAGGATTTACACATTTCTGTCTTGAATCGCGTCGACCAAGGTCGACGCCATTCAAGCCCCTCAGACAGGTTTATTGAAGCCAGATAATTCCCTGAAACGCGTCGTCATAGGGAGTCGCCTATCTAAAACGCGTCCAGGTCCACAGACGCCATTCACACTGAAATTCCTCATTTACAGACCCTCACTCGAGGTGATTTCCTGCCTAAATGGCGTCATGATGTCCCGACGCCCTTCTGAAAGGCGTCGTCCATCCATGACGTCATTTAGCGCCAGAACCCCTATTTCGCGAAACCTCGAACAGGGAGGTTTCTGCCCTAAAAAGGCGTCGTACTGCCCTGACGCCCTTCTGAAAGGTGTCAACCATGCACGACGCCGTTTAGCGCCAGAAACCTGGTTCTCTGGTTCGAACCGAGGGTTTCTCCCTTAACCCCAAACACCCCGAAAAGCCCCAAAATAAGAAGGGGAGGAAGAAGCATTCATCTATCACAAGCATGCTACGAAACCACGATCACGAGCACAGCAATTCCCACAAGGAAACCCCCTAAACATGCTCAATCTAGCCCAAACACATCATGTCACGCCAAGGAACACACGAGCAACACATGCAAGGTTCGTCCCCCTACCGGTTCTTGAACTCCTCCAAGCTCCTCGCCGCCGGTACGCTGCACCGCAGACCGCCGCCGGTACCCTCGAGGACGCCGCCACTCCGCCGGGACGTTGGCCGCCGTCCGGAGAAGGGAACGCCGCGAAGGAGGTGGTGGAGGTAGAGGTGAGAGGTAGGGAGGCTATGGAGTGATTGGAAGAGGAAGAAGAGGAAGGTAAGGGGAAGAAGAGAGTCGGAGGGGGCGGAGAGGGCGAAGAGAGAGAGAGTGAAGGCGAGAATGAGGAAAGGAAGGGGAGGCTCACGGAGTCAACCTGAATCCTGCTAAAACGCGTCGATCGAGGCAGACGCCTATCAGTCTGATAGGACGGCCGTACTGACAGTGGTCTGAAACGCGTCGCCCACCGTGGACGCCGTTCAGACGACAGGACAGGCCGTACTGACAACTCTCTGGCACCGCACCCTGACATCGCAGAGGTCACAGTCTGAATCGCGTCGGCCAACCTGAACGCCGTTCAGACGATGTGACCGGGGCCGTACTCTCCCGGCCCGAAACCCGCCCACGTGGCGCAACAACCAGCAGACCTAAATGGCGTCTACACAACCTGACGCCATTTGAAAGGCGTCGAGCAGTGCTGACGCCATTCAGTCAGAAATCTCAAGACCCCGCAGGGTCCAAACCAGGGGATCCGGCCCGAACCCGACCCGAAAACAGAACCCGAAACCTCAGTCCTTACACTTTTTATGTATTTTGGACATGGTGGAGAATCAATTTTGTAATATGTGCCTCGTAAGGTTAATGTATGGTTATATCGATCTATCAGTTTTGGCAGAATCGTAGAACATAGTTAACTTAGTGTTGATTAGATCGACCGGTTATACGGAGCCCCGTGTAAGAGTGTGATCAGTGAGGGTGATTGATGTAATCCGTGTTACCGGCGTGGAATTGTTGACTGTGGTTATCGTTTGAGCGGTTACAATTTCGAGGACGAAATTCCTTTAAAGGGGGGAGTATGTAAGGATTGAGGATTCGGGTTCAGTTATTGGGTCGGTTTCGGGCCGGACCCCCTGGTTTGGGCCCTGATGGGTCTGGGGTGTGCCTTCTAAACGACGTCTAGGGTGCATGACGCCTTTAGAATGGGGTATTGCTGTGTGGACGCCATTTAGCTGGGTTGCTGTTGTGCTACGTGGGCTGGCTTCGGGCCACGAGAGTACGGCCCCGATCTTGTCATCTGAACGGCGTCTTTGATGGACGACGCGTTTCAGAGTCTCTGTCAGAGTACGGCCCGTCATGTCAGTTGATAGGCGTCTGTCTAGCACGACGTGTTTTAACCAGTTTCAGTTTGACCCCACGAGCCTTCCCTCCTTTCTCTCATTCTCTCCTTCTCGCTCTCTCTCTTCCCTCTCTCCGACCCCCACTGATTCCCTCTTTCATTTCCCCTTCCCCTTCTTCCTCTTCCACCACTCCAACACCTCTCTACCTCTCACCACTACCATCACCACTTCCTCTGCGGCACTTCATTCTCCGGGCGGCAGCCGACGTCCCGGCGGAGTGACGGCGTCCTCGACGGTATCGGCGGTGGTTTGCGGTGCGGCGGTTCGGCGGCATGAAGCCAGGAGGAGTTCAAGTAACCGGTAGGGGGACGATCTTTGCACGTGATTTGGTTGTGTTATCCATGTTTCCCGCTTTGAAGCATGATACGTGTATGGAGATTTGGGTAGAATGAGCATGTTAAGGGGCTTTTTAATGAAAATGGTCATTTTTATGAAATGGGAATTAGCGTGTTTCATGTGGTAAATTGGATTCCCCCCTTCATTTCCTATTTTTGGGTATTTTTGGGGTAATTTTGGGGTAAGGGGAACCCTGTTTTGAGGTTCGGGTTGAGTTGCAGGAAACTAGATTTTTTACTCTGAATGGCGTCAGGCTAGGGCGACGCCATTTAAAATGGTGACGGGCTAGGACTACGCCATTTAGGCCAGAATTGTCCCAGAAGCAGTTTCTGTTAGAATAGAGTTCTGTTTTGAATGGCGTCCGGGGACAGCGACGCCTTTCAAACGGCGGCTTCCCAAGACGCACGTTTTAGTTCAGACCACCCAGAGGCCTAGATCTGTTTCTGTCATGATTAGGCGGCTAGGAACAGCGACGCGTTTTAAAAGATGACTACTATGCACGACGCCTTTTAGGCCATATTCTGAGGCCGATTTTATACGAACCAGTTTAGGATGCTTGAATGATGTCGGCCACGGGCGACACGATTCAAGACAAAATCACATTAATTTATGATATTAATATGTGTTTACACTGTTAGATAGTTCGATTAAAGTGCACGCTTAAAATCATACATCGAGGTCGAGGTTTCTGTATGATCGGGATCGCATCGTATGTGTGTGTGTTTATATGATTCTGGAGCTAGAATAATTGTGGTTTGCGTTTAACACTTTGTGTCGGTGTGGGAGGGACACGGTGTCTATATGGAAATGTTGTCGTACCGGTGTGGGAGGGGTACATATTAGTGTTTCACCTATGGTTGGGGGAAGCAAAACCACCTAGAGCCAGTCGGGCCGGAGTAGCCAGCGCGCTATCCGAGGGGTTACTGTTTGGTCTCAGCGGGTCGGTGTTTTCCTAGTTTGTCGTGGCAGTTTCCGGCGTGTTTCTTACTGCGGAGCCGGGTGTGGTGTTGCTGGAGTTTACCCTTTCGCCACTGGGCCTGATGTAACCTGAGATATCGAGGTTACGAGTGGTACCCTTCGCCCTTTGGCCTGATGTGACCCGGGAGGTTAGGGTTACGGGTAGTCCCTATAGCTTTGGCTTGAGGGAGGTTTCGCCGGTCCCCAGGGCCCTCTTGAAGCGCCGAGGCCTAGCGTTGAAGGAAGTCCGGTCGATAGGACAGTGGTCTAGACTGCTTGTGTGCACACGTAACTGGGCGGTGGTGGTTCACTAGTCCCAATTAGTCCTAGTTTGACTCACTGCCTCACCCTACGGTGCCCGGAACATCGTAAGGGTGGACAGGCGTGGGCGTTGGTGGTGTTGTGAGGCGACGTTTGTATGCGGTCGACAGTGTAGTTTGATCGTAGCCGGATCCTTGGTTATGAATTATGGTATTGAGTTGGGTTACTTGAACTGCTTAGAACTGTGCCTGTTGCATTACTAATACATATGTTCCATATCGGGTTTTGGGAGCTGTGTTTACTGCTTTACTTAAATTGCCTTTATTTTGTATTATTATACTTGTGGGTGTGTGTGTGGGAGGCGGGGATTGGATGATCCCTACTGAGCCCAATTCTGGTGTGGCTCACTCCCTGCGGTTTCAGGTGTGGACTTCTTGGCGAGTGACGGCGCATGGTGTTATTCTTGGTGTGCGGACCAGCAGCTATCTCAGTTCCGGGGTATGCCCCGATGTTATTGTACTTTGCTTCTGCCTGTACTTATTTAATTCTTTGGACCATGTAATTATTGTTGGACTGTGTACGGACATTATTAATTTCCTTCCTGCGCACTTGTATTTTCCTTGAAGTCCGTGAGATTGTTATATTTAGCCTTGTTTAACGCTTACTTCTCCAGATTTGTCGTATGAGATTCGGGTGTGAACCCGTAGTTAATGATCCAATACCCATTTAGTAATCGGGTTTCCGATTATAGGGTGGCAGGTCGTTACACCGTGGATTGAGCAAACTATGGGGTCCCTTCCACTGCACATCAATGATACAAGTTCCCATTCAAGAGGAGGTTGTCAAGATCAAAATCACCCCTCACGTAGAAGCGGTGGAGGCCATGACCATAGGATAGTTACCCTCAATGACCACCACCATCCCAAAGGGTAAGGAGCCAATCCTATCATCACTAGAGAGCCATCTAAAATCCACGCCCAGCATAGGATGGCAACTCTTGGGTAAAATGGGGTATACTCCTAGCACAAGGCTTGGAAGGGATGAACATGACATTCGGGATCCCATTCCGGATGCTGGCACTGTAGGAGGATTCACACTGGAATATCAACCTAAGACTGGGTTAGAAAAACATGAGAGTTGGTCACTATAGAAACATTTCCTATGCGCCAACCAGTGTGGAATCCTCGGTGAGAGTGTGAGCATGGTTTTCATCTGTAAATGACCCACCTTCCATTCGATCCCAGAGTGGTTCTCTTGTACATAGTAGGATCAGGTTAGATCTAGCTCCCATCGCTCATAGGAAAGGTAGGGGCAAGCAAGTTTGTTTTCAATTAGTTAGGAGTTTTGCCAATATGGTAGGTAGATTAGAGTTTTCCTAGTTAGATTCCATTAGCATCTAAGAACCAATAAAGGAAGGATTAGATGATGGCCTAGGGGTACTTGAAATCGCATACGATGAAGAGAAAAAATGCTCAGATGATGATGACTTGTCTGGTCCGTTTGTTAGTGGGATGAGGCAGTTTGATGAGCCTTCATCAGCCGTCAATGAACCTACTAAAGGAATTAACCTTGGCACTGAAGATGATCCGAAGATCGTCCTAATTAGTGCCAACCTTAGCGCTAAAGAAGAAGAGTCCATTGTCATTGTCCTTAGAGATTTTCTTGATGGATTTGTGTGGTCGTACAAAGACATGCCAGGATTAGATATAGAGTTATTAGAACATCGGCTTGTCCTCAAACCCGATGCAAGACTAGTAAAATAGAAGTCAAGACGGTTGCAATCTAAGTTAGCACTAAAAGTTAAGGAGGAGGTTGATAAATTATACAAAGTCAAGTTCATCTGGATTGTGTTGTATCTCCAGTGGGTAGCCAAGATTGTCATGGTTGCTAAGAAAGATGGCAAACTCAGGGTGTGTATAGACTTTTGTAATCTCAACAAATCATTTCCAAAGGACGACTTTCCACTTCTCACATAGACCTGCTAGTAGACAATATGGCCGGCTATGAGATGCTCTCCTTCATGGATGTCTCTTGAGCTACAATCATATTAGGCTAGTGGTAGAAGACCAAGCAAAGACATCCTTCATCACGCCTTGGGGCACTTATTTCTATGTGGTCATGTTGTTCAAGCTCAAAAATGTTGGAACCATTTATCAAGGGGCTATGATAACTATCTTTCGTGACATGATCCACACTAGTATGGAGGTTTATGTAGATGACCTTTTGGTCAAGTCTAGGTCGAGGATGGGGCACGCATAGGTTCTTCAAACAGTCCTTCAAAGAGCTAGAGAACACCAGTTGAAGATGAATCCCAAGAAGTACGTTTTTGGAGTATCTTTTGGAAAATTTGTTGGGTTCATAGTTAGCCAAAGGGGCATCGAAGTAGACTTGGACAAGACTAAAGCTATAACAGAAATGCCTCTGCCCAGGACAATTAAGGAGGTCCATGGTCTAATCGGTAGGTTATAATTTATTCGGCACTTCATATCCCAACATTCGGTTCGATGTAATCCCTTCTATGAATTACTCAAAGGAGGGGCACAATTCAAATGGGACAAAGGTGCCAAAAGGCCTTTGATGAGCTGAAATCCTACCTCCTCAATCCCTGACTCCTGATGCCTCTAGTCCCAAGGCGGCCTTTACTGTTGTATGTCTCCACCACCGATGACTTTACTGTTGTATGTCTCCACCACCTATGATTCGACTGGGGCTATACTGGCCTAATTAGACGATGAGAAGAAAGAAAGAGTGGTCTACTATTTGTCAAAATTGTTCAATGATGCTGAAAAGAAGTACACCGCTATATAAAAGACGTGCACAGTCGTCCTTGGGTAGCACAAAAATTGAAGCACTACTTCTTAGCCCATTAAACCAATCTTCTAGCCAAGATGGACCATGTTAAATACTTGCTAGATAAATCAGTACTAATTGGTAGGCTATGCGCTAGCAAAGCTTTCTTAGCCAGTTCGATATTACCTATGTCAATCAGAAGGCTATCAAAGGACAAGCCATTGCTGAACATCTGGCCCATCACCCATTGTCGAAACCTTGTCCCACGAAGGTCGAGTTCCTAGACGAGAGCTAAATTGGATGATTAATGATAGCATGTCTTCGGTTCTCTACTTTGATGGTGCACTCAATTCCAAATGCAGTGGGATTAGAGCAGTCCTACTCTCTTCGGAAGGGGTCAGTATTCCGTGTGCTTGCTAATTATCATTCCCTGTAACAAACAACGTTGTACAGTACGAGGCCCTCCTCACCAGTTTGAAAATGGCATTGGCACTCAATGTTAAAGAATTGTGTATCATTGGAGACTCACAACTTGTCCTTCGCCAAATTGTGGGCAAATACCAAATCCAAGACCCAAAGCTTAGGCATATCAAAACTTAGTAGGGCTGACAACTAGGCGGCTTAGAAAGATCACCTACATGTATGTCCCTATGTCCGAGAACATCTTGGCTGACTCATTGGCCTCTCTAGCCTCTTCCTTAGAAGTTCCTCTTACTGGGAAATCTGAAACCATCACTGTCCATAGGATGACTCATCCTTCCTTTCATGATCCATGGTTCCAACATCTCCTATCCTTACCAGCAAACCATCTCAGTCATTACCAAGGACCCCTCGCCCAAATTGACGATGGAAACCCCTGGTACTTTGACATCATGAACTATCTACGAGATGGTTCATTCCCAGACTATGCCTCTTCTTCTGACCAAAAGGCAATCCACCATGTCACTCAACGCTATGTCATTTTGGGCGGAAGCATTTATAAACGGTCACTCAATAGAATTCTCCTTCGTTGTCTTGATGATACTGAAGTCACACAGGTTGTCAAAGCAGCCTATGCTAGTAAGTGTGGCGGCCACGTCAATGGCCGCGCACTCACATAGAAGTTGCTCAAGTCATACTACTGGCCTACGATGGAGGCCGATTGTACCATGTTTGTTCGTTGGTGCTTGAGATGTCAATTACATGCTGACAAAGTTCATGCACCTTCAATTTCCCTCCATCCTCTCGTTTCCCCTTGGCCCTTCGCCGTGTGGACATTCGATGTCATAAAATGGGTAGAAGCATAAACGTTCACAGAGATAAAAGCCTCTACGATGGTGAAGTTCATCAAGCACAACATCCTTGCCAGGTTCGGAATGCCACGTGACTTCATCACCGACAATGGGCCCCAATTTGTCTTACAAGAACTCCACGACATGTATAGTAAGTATGGCATCAACGTGTATCATTCATCATGTTACAACCCACAAGGTAACGGACAAGCCGAAGCCACAAATAAAACACTTATTCAAATCATTAAGAAAACCTGCAAATCACACAATTACGCTGATTGGCCAGACCGTTTGGTCAAGGCTCTATGAGCGTATCTGTTACGTCCCGTATCTGAGTCATTTTTTTTACTTAGACCCCGACTGCATAATCTTATAATAAATCTCATTATAACAAATAGATATGAGAGCTAAATAACTATAAGGTAATTTAAATAAATGTCATAACCATCAAGTAATCTAAAATATCTAAATATAGCTAATATCAAAGTTCACAAATTACAATATCCATTAATTTATATATAAATTTTTAATCTCACTAAAAAAAGAAAAATACATCAATCTCTCATTATCTCTACTACATCAAATCTAAGAAAGCTGTAAATTTAAATCTAAATAACCTTCTAAAGATGTCAAATGTCTCAATTAGAAGTCTCCCCAAATTTCATATTCTCTTTCTCAGACTCAGAAAATGTTAATAGGGTTTATCAGTACAACCACTCAGTAGGCTTCAAACTATCTAATGACTTAACATATAGTAAGTTTGCAAATCACATTATATAATTATACTAAACATGATCTTACACAGTTCTACATATAGCTCAAATAAGAACATGATACAAAACATGATCAGATATAAACTTATCAAATCAAATATGATTTCTAATAGCATGAATATATCAACTAATATATAACATATATGACATGATCGAACTCATATCAGACATATCAAATTCTATTAGCCATAATCAGAACATATCACATATTGAACAGAACATATCAAATTGTCAGGATGTTATTTATCACCGTCCCTTAACCACCTCATATCAAACAGAAAATATCATGGCATAGTAGCTTATCAAATCAGATTCATATTATGGATCATAGGATTAAGACATATTTATATAATTCCAAAGAAATAGCTAATCAGGATAATCAAATGATTCAAACAACTAAGCTGAATTCAAATCAACTTACAGAGTAAAGATTTCATATTTATGTGCCAATCAAACATATTAAATCATATCATAATAGACATGCACCTAAACCACAATATAAAGAGCCATGCACGTATACTAAAGCATCTAGTTAATGATGCAAAGGTCTTTATCACTGTGCATAACTGGGGAGTCTAAGCCTCACCCAACTTCAAACCGCCAGGGCATTGCATATCACCGTCCCCTGATTTAGCTGGCCAAAAATCAGGATCTCACCCGTTAACTTCAGGTT
Organism: Zantedeschia hybrid cultivar; assembly: GCA_030544215.1. NCBI lineage: Eukaryota > Viridiplantae > Streptophyta > Magnoliopsida > Alismatales > Araceae > Zantedeschia > Zantedeschia hybrid cultivar. The sequence goes on from JARZZO010000015.1 coordinate 43,055,174, forward strand.
TAAATACCGTATCCAATATGGATGCTTATATCGGAATCGGTCTCTACAATCTCCTTTAGACAGCAATGTCTAATCATGGTTATACAAATATGGAAAATCATATAAGAAAAAGAAAATGATGATATATCTGAAATTTTAATTAACAAAGTGCTACATATATAAGTTAAAATGCATGCTTTTTTATACAAAATACCACTTAAAGAGTCATCACGGTCATATAGATGAAAAATTAGAGTAAATCTAATCAAAATAGGTTGCGGGACAGAAAATATAACCAAGAAACTTTTCTCAGAATTTTTCAAAATAAGAAATATATTTTTCGACCATGAAAACTAATTTTCAGAGCTAAAAAATTAACAAATAGTCCAAATAATATCATACAAATTCTGAAAATTATCAAACTTAGAGAACATTTCAAGTAGGTCACATTTAAAGTATGTACAATGTTTTATCAATTTTTGAATTGATTTGATATGATTTTGAACTCCCACTTCAATTCCAAAATCTAACCTTAATGGAATTCTAGCAAATCCAAACAGAGGATAAAATAAACATCAAACGGTATCAGAAAATTCTAAAACTTTACATAAAAGTCAAAGATGATATAACAAATGTCTCCAAAAACTTTGTCATGATTTGGACACAAATCAACTGAGATAAAAGATCTACAAGTTGGGATTTCAAAATTGTCAGGACATATTATATTGTCTGAAAAGAAACTTTTAAAATAAATATTAAAAGAACTCATAAAATTTTGTAGAATGGACTTTAATCAAAATTTCAGCTCAATTGGACATCAAACAAGAGAGAACAAATGTTTGTAACTTAGGTGATCACAGTTAGAAACAAAATAGATTGAATGGACAGATTGCATATACTGAGATAATAATTATGGAATAAATAATAAAGAAGATCATAAAAATATTAAACTTAATGATCATGAAGTAGACATATAGATCAAACTTTTTACTAATTAATTAGCTTTTGAAAATCTTTAAAAATAATATAATTTTTAATACAAAATAGATCACGCTTAGCGTTATCTACTTACTTCTTGAAGAAAGATCGATTCTTGGTTCCCCTATGACTTCTTTGCTATCTATCCATAGTTTCTTCCACTTCTCAGCTCTTTTTCAAGTTCTCTAAGCCTTCAATAATACAAAACATCGATTAGAATCAAATTCTTAAAATAAATAACCATGGATTAACTCTATTCTCTCAAGAGCATCACTTGAACTCATCCTTAGAAGAGAGCTACATGTAATAGAACTTATGCACGACCCCAAGGCTCTATTTATACTTATTTTACTTTCTGATACAATCACTAGGATCTCCTTTCTTTGCTGGAGTCTAACGCCAACTCCTTATAACTTAATCTCCAAGTCAAAGCCACTTCTTAGTGTAAATCGGACTCTGTTCACGTCACCTAAGTTTTATAACTTTTGACTACCTTTCTAATGCCACCAATCTTAATATGTTTGGATATTGTACAAAACGTTATCCCTATTTTACTGACCTATTGTACTGAGTACTCCAAACCCAAAAATCTGGTAGATTTTTTTCCATCTAAAGATGTCCTAATTCTGACTAGCAAACGACTTATTTTAAATATATCTTATTCATAAACTTCTAAAATTTTGAGTTGTATTTCTAATAGAAGTTATCTTACTTAATTTGAAATTTTATATACGAAGTTATGCTTAAAACACCTAGATGTGTCGAGTAAATTTGTGCACAGAATCCTGATTCAAGTAGGATTCTAATTATGACTTTCTATCCACTAATTAGAATCTTAATCATACTCAAATTTATTGTGTTCTACTTTTAATTGAAGTCAAATATGTCATACATAACCTTTCAGGTCGTGGTTAACTTCAATTATATCATATTTTATTTCTTAATTCAAATCTTGATCCGATTAAAACTTATTTTCTATGTGCAGCCCTTTCTAAAACTAATCATCGATACTGTTGGCCTCCAAAATCATCTGAATTAGTAAAAATGATCTTCTATAAAGTTATAGATCTTTTTATACTCTTTCTAATGATACCAACCATATTTTAATCGAAATCTTAAAAAAAAAAAATCATTATTTTACTATGTTGCTATCTAATGTTCTAAACCTAGAATTTTAACTAAATTAGTAGGCTATTCTTAGTAGTACAATTGAGCTAATGGGCTTTCATAATTAGGTTAATTAGACTAAATCAAGTTACTTAAATTCACTAATAGACTCTCATAATTAGTTAACTGGTCTATCTTAAATTAATTGAATTCATTAATGAATTGTAAAAATATAGGGTATAACAGTATTACACTTCTATCTGAATACCCACGGGACAAACTCCTTATGCTTTGCATTCTGGATGGATGCGGTATTCCTATATGAGATTTTCCTTCCCTCTGTAAGAGTACAATTTGACAACGAGCTTAGCGATCGCTAGGCTATGCTCACTCAACTGGAGCTACTAGATGAGAAAAGGATGCTAGCAGCCAATCATGCATAGGTTTATCGCAGAAGAATTGCTAGGTTTTATGCAAAGAAAGTCTTAGAAAGGAAATTAGAAGCGAGGGAAATGGTTCTCAAGAGAAAATTCATAGGAGCTTTAAGTCCTAGGATTAAATTGCAAGAAAATTAGGAAGGTATGTTCGTCACTCAAGAGGCCTATTCTGGAAACACTTACCGGCTAATCAATTCAAAAGGGATAGAGTTGTTGTTAGTATTAGGTGGCCTCCAAGCCAATCGGATACTTTGTATTATTCAGTTATTAATAAAATAGTATAATTTCATTGTGTCTATAATTTGATATTGTTTGTCGTTTCACGATGAAGTCCATGGATATGTGCAATGATCTTCGTATTATGATGAGATCATAATTACGGGATTGAAGACTTGTAAACACATGTTCTTAATTATTCCTAATCGGAGGATGTTTGAGAAGGACATCATATATCCAGATAGACTAGGATATGTTTCTTCAGCTCATTTGATGAGGGTGACTGATCCTATAAGTCACTTGTGTGGAGACACTATGTTGGACCTGAAGGTGCTCATTGGCGAATGAGTTCACTGAACTGATCTGACTATAAATCACTGGATGGTATCTACTTAATTGTTAACTGGCTTGATTCTTACTCACGGTTGTGTGGTGGTCCTTGAACCTGAGACCCCAAGGATACCTTGTTGATAGGTCTCTGAGCTTTGACCTTGACTAACAAATCCCTAACCATGGGATGTCAATAAGTCAAGTGATCGGGTTCAGGGAGATGCCCTCGAAGATAATTGTGTGATCAACAAGGAATCATCCGTTCTCGATAATAGGAGAGAGAATGTTCCCGGAATGATGCGCTTAAGTCCCTGGCAAGGGCGGACACTGTATCAAATAAAGAATTATCTAATATAGTTTAGCGGCATCTGATTCAAGTGAATCGACCGGCTAGGGTTTAACATTAAACCATATCGTAGGTCGATACGGTAACATTGCACGGATGAAGGATTATATCCGTGCGGTAATCGATGACAGAAAGGTTCCATTGGTGGGTTGCGGAACCCCAGTGCCTTCTAGGTTCACACGATATTGCTCGGCACTTAACGTGATTGGAAACCAGTCTGAATTTATTGTGGAACATTAAATTCGGCTAATTAATTGATATAAGGATATTAATTAATTTAGTGAGTCAGTAAGGAGTTATTGGGCTTAATGGGCCATTAACTGGACTGGTATTTGGGCCTAGAGGGTCACACACAAATGGTTTTCAAGTCAATGGATTAATTAACGGGTTTTATGATGAGTGTGGATTTTTATGAAAAATTGCAAAGCCACTTATTATAAAAGAACAGCTGCTAGGTCAGAGGCCAATAACTCTAATCAACCCAGCTGCCCCCCTCTCTCTTCTCTCTCTCTCTCCTGGGCACCCCCTTTAGAAGGTCGCCCCCTGGAGGCTCTACTCCGTCTCCCGCCTGCCTTAATGAGCAATGAGTTACAGAGGAAGCATGAGGAGATGGATGCAAGATCCATCATGCTTCATATAAATAAGTTGTTTGTAATCGAAAGATATGAGCTATCTAAGAATCTGTTCAAGGCTCAAATGGCAGAGTGATCTTCAATACAGACTCATGTGTTGAAGATGATAGAGTGGATGGAAAGGTTAGATGCTCTTGAGATTCCACTTCCTAAGGAGATGAATACTGACCTGTGTGGACCCTCGAGGGTTCCCTTCTTTCTCGGTCTCCGTCCGCCACACAACTGGCACGATGGTGGGGGTTAGTGGGTGATCGTCAGGAACATTACCTTAGGTTCCTTGTGCTCTACAGGATGGGAAGATTGATCGCGTCTTGTTGGAGCGGGGGTTGTGGTTTCCTCTTCTCTGCCTCCGGCCGACCGAAGGGAGAGAGCTCGGTAGTCTGCGCACAAAAGGTGGTAAGAGCACCTGAAATGAAAAAGAAAAACAAGGAGGAAATAGCCCAATTAGAACTGCAAAGTGTAAAACCTATCCATGCAGACGAAGAGATAAATTAAAATTGTAAGGGGACGCACCGGGTTAGTGTTTGGGGAGGGAAGGAGACTATGTGTTATGGCCGCCCACCTCCCATATTTTTGTTTGAAACCTCTGAAGGGAAAGGTGCTAGGATATCCTAATATGCGTGCATGTAGTGCGTGTGTGTGTTGTAGTGAGGATTGGAGATGTAGTGGTAAAAAGCAAAAAAAGGAGGGAAGGAAAAGAGAAGGCACAAAGTGAGTAAATGATGCAAAAGGAGGGAAGAGTTAAGAAAACAAGCCCATTTGGGATGCAGCGGACTCCTCTTTGTTTCCTCCTTCTCACTAAGCTCTCGACAGCTACCAACCAAAGCCTCTTCCACCTCCAAAATTCTCCACCCACTAGAATTCTCAACCCCCATCCCGAGAGGACCTAGGGGGTTTAAATAAGGGGGAAGAAAATAGGGGAAATCCATAGTCTAAATCCCCGTTAATCCCTAAGAGCCAATAGGAAATAGTCAAGAGCTGGGGATCGTGGGTGCGGCAGTCGCCGGAGTGGGAAGTGGTCGGAGTAGTGGGAGGTAAGGGTCGTGAGTGGAGGAGAACGAAGACGAAGTCAAACTGAAAGTGGGAGCATGGACGGCCAACAATCTTGCCTTCCACTTTCGTAGAAGGCCACCAAGTTGGCCTTCCGCGAAAAGGTTAGTGGGTTGAGTTAAGTGGGGAAGTGTGATGGGCTAAGGTGATGGGTTTAATGGTGGCAGGTTAATGGTAATGGGAGTTTAGGTCCAGAAACATGTCCAAAATCAATTGTCTACAAATGCCCCTCCGGAACACCTATTTTGCAGTGGAGCGGAGCGGAATGATAAATGAGTGTTCCGAAAATCGAACCTGATTTCGGACACCCTAGAGAAAGGGATGAATTTCACCCAAGGATGATATGCGAATATGATGAATGTACGAGAGTTCAATATTTGGACTGCAAGGACGATTAGAGAGAGAAACAAAATCCCTATTGGAGAATCACAATCCGTGGGACCCTCGGGTGCTGGAACCGCGAGGCCTTGGCGCACTAAGATGCATGGTGATCTGGCCCAAGGGGATCTCAAGCAGGGAAGATGAGAAAGCGTATCTTGAAAAGGTCTCAACACAACGAGCGCACGATGACCTGGCGCATCACATGACCGCCAAGTGAGATAATCTCAAGCACTCGAATTAGGAAAAGATAAGGTCTTGCAAATCACGAATCACCAATGGGATAAGTAGAGTGACAAATCATGGTCATTGCCCCAAGGTGGGAATGAATTTTCTTATGGATGATGCTTATGCAATGCATGCTGGTAAAAATTAGAAAATAAGTTCCTAATCTAAATGCAAACATAAGGGATTTATTGGCCAATCAAATAACTTGGGGAATATAGACTCCTCATTGTTTTGTTTAAAGAGGAACTCAGAGTCTATATGCCCAAAGTTATTAGCCTCCTGTATCTTCAATCCTATTTGCCTTGAATTTCCTGCAGCTACAATAACGCACATCAGCGAAATTTCAAACAACCAATAATCTTAGCATTTAAATGTCAGACTGCAAGAAAGTAAAGGCTGGTTTCGAGTCGAAGCTGATGCGGAAGATATGGCCAAGTCAATCCAATATGGCTTCGACTCGATTAAAGAGGGGTCACCCGTTCAAATAGTTTGTAAAAGTAAGGGCCTCACATACATGTTGTTAGACGGCCTAAAAGCCTGCCTTCCAATCTAGGGTAGAAGAGAGGCTGGCACAGCGAGGGAGAGAGAGAAAGGGAAAAAGGTAGAGAGAGATAGGGAGGCAGTGTTGGTGGGAGAGAGATAGAGCAGAGAGAGCGCTGGAGGAAGAGAGCGTAGGGGAGAGAGAGATAGAAAAAGGGAAAACAATGTAAAAAGCCTTTGAAAAACTCAGAGGGAGAGAGAAAACCAAGAGGAAAACGTAGAAGAGAAAGAAAAATGGGAGAGAGAGAGAGCTCGGTCGAGGGGAAAAGCATGGTACTTTTTGACCCCCCTCCTTGGTTTTATAATTAAAGAGAGATTTTGAAATTCAAAAAAATAATAAAGAGGTTTTAATTTTTTTGCATTAAACTCCCCTTTAATAAGAAGATCCTCCTTAAAGAAAATAAAAGTTATTTTGAAATTTGAATTTTGAAAGAAATATCTCTCTCTTTAAATTTCAAGAATCCTTCCTCTCTCTGTTAGTTGACATGTGGACCCCACTTGAAGAGAAAACCGAAAATAAAATATTGTTTCTACCAAGATTCGAACCCTGGTCACTTCACTAGAATTCAAGTGGCTATATTTTTTTTTACTTTTAGTATTGTAACTTATTTGTATAAATTATTAATTCATATTTTTGTTATTACATAAGATATATTTAAGAGTATTTGCTTGATACAAAATTCATCAAACATCCATAATTTAAATATGTTAATTGAAAATATGCATGTGATAACTTAAAATGTATATAACTTAAAAATTTATCTAATGGGTATTTTATGCACCTATCCTAAGTTATGGGTATTTCATGCACCTATCCTAGGTTAACTCGCATTTTCTTACCAAACAAAAGCTACTTTAGCTCAGCTTATTCAACCAGGATATCCCTCTATCACCCAAAAGAAACTTTAGCCTATAACTAACCTAATCCCAAGTGCCAGATTAGGTTACCCCTATCCTGCAATCAAACACAAGCTTTATATCTAAGTGTGAACGAGGGAGAGATCCACCCAAAAGTTACTAGGGATAGAAGAACTTAGAACCATCAAATAAGGCCTTAATGCACCAACCAAACAAACCGTTCATTGCATTGTATGTTAACTTCGTGCCTTTCTCTTGAGAGATTGCTTGTTGGTTTGCTCGTGCGTTTGTGTGGAGCGAGGAGCAACAAGGGTGCACTCAAGACCGTGACAGAGCCCCCCAAAAAAACCTCTTCCACAGTTATGATCTAAGGATTTTGTTCCTTATTTTGTTAGTCCAGGCCACCATGCATATGACAGCAATTAACATTAATAAAAGAAGATAATCACTAGTGAAAAAAATAATATTGTTTAAGTGGGCGCTAAGAAACCTAATTCAATATTCTTAATCTTAAAGCGAGCAGCCATTGGGCGAGAGGTGTGCAAGCAGATATGCTTAGATATTAACATATGGTATTTATATGATAACGTAGATCTTCTCCTCTTTATGAGCGGCACCTGAATCCAACTGCTTTTAAAAGTGTTTTCAGGTGGACGACAAAGCAAATGTAAGATTGGAGCAGAATGGAACATAGAATATCACTTTTTATATGGAAAAACCGGTAACAACTGCACATAAAATGAAGCTCTATATTCCACCTTATGGACACAATAACAACGGAATTCACAGCATTTACAGATTACATCAAAGCACATTTATCCTTAGATTTCGAATCCTGCCTCTGTGAATAATTTGAGCTGTGCCTTGACACCTGAAGGATAAACCATAATGAAGGACAGAAGACAATATCAGTACTTGTGCCCCCCCCCAAAAAAAAATCAACTTTGAATAACCAAAAGTTCACCTTCCACAATAAAAGGGCAGCGTGAGTGCACAATCAAATCACATACTTGTCATACATGACTAGGAAAATTTGTACAAAACCATGGACATCAAGACAAGAAAGGAAAACCTTTTAAAAAGTGATTAACAGAGCAACAGAAGGGAATGAGTTATATTTTTTTTAACCAAGTCTCCTTTATTTTTCCACTGTGGCTTTTTACCATTTTTCTTTATTTTTCAATTGTTGAACAACAAATTCCAAACATCCTAATCGTGCAAAGGAATCATGAAAGCTTTGCAATCAAGATCCCCCCCCCCCATGCTCATTTTTACATCTCGACATACGGCATCATGTGACTAGTATTTGGAGTCTCTGTAACGGCAGCAGACATATGGTTATTCCCGAAATGCACCAGATTTTGTCACCTCAAACTCTTGACTGATACGCTTTGAAACACTCATGTCCCCTCAAGAGACAACCATTAAGAGTACCAAGAATTTACTCAAAAATATCTCCTAAATTGAATGATAGCTGCAAGAGAATCAACAATTCTAACAATGAATATAGATTCAGAATCTGTATAGCATGTGATTCCAACTCCACACACAAGAAAAAAAACTAATAAGTTATTACCTGATTTGCTCAATACACACAATCACAGAATTAACTCAACCAAAAGATGCTTCTTGTAGAGATGGACACCATACACATTTCATGGCAATGGTGAAGAAGGGCTCCATAACTCTTGACAATGGACGGGTCAAAGGTTGCAAGGGTTTTTCACGAAATAGGTGTGCATGGGAAGGTGAAGCACTGCAGATTGCCTATGGCATTTATTTAAATGCCAATGAGGGGAGTAGGAGCTGAATCATCAGTAAGGTTGTAAAATACTTGTTTGTGATAGGAGCTGAATCATCAGTAAGGTTGTAAAATACCTGTTTGTGATAGGAGCTGAATCATCCGTAAGGTTGTAAAATACTTGTTTGTGATATTTAGTCCATTGGTCCTCAACCACATGAATTGTTGGGAAGGATATTTTGCAGGACCCCTATCCTATTTCTTACTTCACATCGGTCTCCTTATCCAACAAAGGAAGTAGACAGTGACGAGAAGGATTCAACTGCAAAGTATCATTTCAGTGCATAGAATAACTGTAGGACCAGGTGCCTCATCAGTGCACACCTACTTAAAATTTAGATATGGGGTCAGAATGAGGGTAGGCGGCTACTCTAAATGCTTAAAATAAGAGTGACTGAAAAACTATTTATCTCCAAGTGCAAAGACTTTCAGTCAGCTTGTGGAAAAGGAGTAATGACAGGGTGTTGGCTGGAAGCATGGTGGAGGGTCCACGATGGGAGATAGGGGGAAAGACAGCTACATATCCAGACTCAGATGTTCCTCACCAGTTTTTGACGTCTAGGAAGCCAATGCGATGGTTAGCCATGTAATGGAGGATAAGCAGGGTAAGCTAGAAAGATGCACCAGAATTGGCTGAAGGCAAGACATGACAGAAAGAACAAAAATGTCCTAAGGTGCCTTTTTAAGGTTCAATTGATAGATCTGAACCATGAGTTTAGAGCCATGATGTAGGCAGAAGGCACTGGATGCACAAAGGACCTAGTACGTTCCTTAAGTAAGCAGGCATGATCAACCAGGAGGGTATTGATCAATCAATTCCCATGCCCTTCGAAATTTAGCGACAGATTAAGTATGCACCGGAAAACCCAACTACACCCAGCAGTAAGCCACTGATGAAGTGCAGATATGCTTAATCCAAGACACAGGCTCTGACCTCCCACCCCACAGTCAGCCAACAAGCAAATAGAAGCATGAACTTAGCAGCAGGATTGACTCATTTTGCCCACAGTCCCATACCCTGTTCACACTCCCTACTCCAAGGGAATTTGAATGATAAACTAGAAAATCTGCTGCTCCCATCTCATTCGCATTACAATTCCCGTGACTGCTCCGTGAAGTTATGAGCATGAGCCATGCTCATAGGTCAGTCAATACCTTCCAGTGTGTGACTTGGCAGGTTTAATCAGGACTCAACTACCTACACCCCAGGGCACATAATCTTTAAGCCTTTAGGTTTTCTAGAGCTTGGCCTTCTCTCGGGTCTATAGAGAGAAGGTAAAACACTAAATTATAAAAAAAAAAACTTGTAAAACCCTATCATGTGACCAAGATCTGTGATGGTCAGAATCAGTTATCATGTAAGTAATGGGGAAATTGCAGATGGCTGTTTGATTGAGTTTTAAAGACCTCAGACTTGGATCACCTTATTTGTGTTCTTGGGAGCCACTGTAGATTGTGTCAATAGTCCCAGACACCACACACAATCCATTAGAGGTCTACTTAAGCACCAACTCCTGGATGCCTTCGTCAGAAGAAAATCATTTCATTGGATGCTTATTTAAGGCGTCGACTGATGTGGACACTTCTTCCCCCAGGGCAGTGAGGTCTCTAAGGCCACATTGCATGTCCTTGTTTGACCAATCCATGGTAGCGTGACAAATGGTATGATGAGTGATTGCATGATGCCCATGTGAAGTCTCTTCGAGCATGCATGATATTTGTTCGATTGCATGCGAGGGTGTAAGATGTGTTAACTAAAGCAGCCAGATCATAAGGATGTGATGGAGTGAGAAGACCTCAGACTACACAGGTGAGCCTGTTTTCCCAAGCTTTTCCCTGCTGTCCTTTGACACTTGCTTTCTGGCCCTAGACACCCTAAATCGCACAGAGGGAGAGAGAGAGAGAGAGAGAGAGGGTATGAGATCTGCTGGGGATGTGCAAAACCAGTAGACAGGGACAATCTGGAACTCAGATTTGAAGAGGATGTAATAGGAAGCTCAGGTTGGGAAGATAAGCTAAGCTAGAAGAGGAAAAAGTTATGAGCATGATGTGGACTGAAACCTGAGGTTCTGAGGGTTCCTTGCCTTGGATATCCATCCTTCAAGCATCTGTAAGCCTTAAATCCAGCTTTTTGCTGCATGTTTAGCCTGAATGAGAGTAGAATCCTGGAGTCCTTTCTTGCTTCCGGTTGCAAACTGAAGGAGCTCTAAGGAAAGAGATCATTGCCATTGCATCTACTACTTCACTGAAGTTCGGAGAGCGTGGGGCGGTCTGTGTGAAGGTGCTATCCCAGGATTGGAGGAACTCAAGACTATTCAGGAGGGTGATATTTTCTGTAGTCCTCTATGCATGCCTCTGTCATCACTTGGTTGAAAAATGAAAATGACTTGCATCATCTACACGATTTAATTCAGATTAATGGTCCTTCATGTATACAGTAATGATCAAGTAAAAGTTCAAGTGGAAAGAAAGAGATGAAGTTTTAATGTAGTTTGCCCAGAACATTGTGAAGATATCCTCATGAATGGATGCTACAAAATTAGACATCCACATCAGTTGGGATGCCATCTTGGACAAGGCTCAGGAATCAATCCTGTGCACAAGCCATACACATCAATGGATTCGATGCCTACATCTAAAGACGCCCACTCAAATGAACACCTTGGGACAGGAACCCAAGCAACACACCCTAAACGGTGAAAGGTGGTGTCCTCCAAATCAGTGGATTCCCATGAGCTTAGAAATGTCCACTCATATGAACACCTTCTTAGTAAAACGCCTGGTTGAAACATAAAGTATTAGGCCTTTAAAAAATAAGAAAAATGGAATTTCAAGTAACTAGGTTCACTCTACCAATTCCTGTCAAAATGAACTTCCCATGGACCTTTCATAGTGTTTGATGATTTTTGCAGTGTCGTGTCCTACTCCCTATGGCTAGACCCTCTATGACCTGTTCTGTACAGATAGAGGGATATGGGTCCCACCCACTTGTGTGCACACATGACCGAGATTGAGGGCAATGTAGCAGTGTAGATCACGTGTTCCGTGCCTCATGACTTGCCTCACTTTTGGGGTATTCAAAGAACAGGTTACAGAAGACGGGAATTATTTAGGTGAGTGGCTAGGGGTGGCTCAATCCAATGGATAACTTATAACATGGATTATGGAATCGCCTGATCTGGATTGGAATCGGGCAATTCAGATCATGATCGTGACAGAACAATCTAAATTTGGGGATAAAGTGCACAGAAAATAACTTAAAAAAAAGAAGAAAGAAAGAAAGAATTGGCCGAATCAGGCTGTATCAGCCCATATCAGGCTGGAATTGGGAGCATCGCCCGTATCTGGCCTGATAGAGACAATCTGACATGAACCAGGGCTTTTAAGCCCCCTTCTCGGTACTATCTGCTATGTTTTCACAGCAGACAGCAGGAGAAGGGGTTCCCCCACAGCCCCAAAGGTGCCAGCTCGCTGCCTGTCCCTGTCAGTAGCCGCCGCCGGCCGTCAGAATCTGGCCAGGTTCGCTGTTTATTTCTTGTTGAGAGGAGGAAAAAGAAGAGGAGAAAGAGGGAGAAAAAGAAAGAAAAGAAGATCTAGAAGGGTGGGAGTTTAAAGGAAGGAAGAGGAGGAAGGTATAAAATTGAAGGTAGACAATGTATTCTTATTTGCTTTGCATCATGTAATGTCCAAGAACATATATTTATATGCTTAATGGATTGTCAACATTTGTTTAATGATTTTTAGTTGATTTGCATATGTAGTTATTTTTAAATTTTTTTTCTGATTTTACTTATTTTTAACTATTTTATCACTTTTTAATTAGATCAATCCTGAATCAGCCTTTCTTCCATTGGATCGGCCTTGACTCGACTGATCCAGATCGGATTGAATCAGGACCAGAACCAGCCAATCTTGGAACGCGATCCGATCTAATAATCCATGACTTTAATGACTCTGATGCTAGTGTCATGTCAGGGCAAGGAATGGACCGCTCCGGTCCGAGGGACACTGACCCAGAGATATGATATTGATTCAATGCTAAATATGATATTGATCAGAATCAGTGCAAGCTTGGTTAGCCCATGGCCCCACTTCTAAACTACAGGGCATTGCCCATTTGAGATTATGATTTGTGGTTAAGTATGATATGTGATGTAGCTAAAGCTATCACGGTCGGATTCCGAGACTAGAATCCGAGAGTAATCAGGTCGAAGAAGACCGACAGGGATCCGGACCGAGACGAGGGAGGAGTACAGGGCCGAGGCTCTGTGGCCGGGAGGCACCCGGACGAAGACTTGCTGAGGGCGAAGTGGACTCCGCAGGGCCGAAGGGGACCCGACCGGCGAAGGACGACGCCGAGACCTGAGGAAGAAAACCGAAGCCGGTGGCCGAGGCCGACTCGGAGAGGTCGGCGAAGATTCAAACCGAGGCCCCTGCAAGAAGAAGAACCAATCAGTGAGGGTCCCGGACTTTGGCCCAAGAGAACCCCCTCCGACGGCTAAGTTAGCTTCTGAAGAAGATTCGATTTAGAAGGGAAGGAAGAAGAAGATGCTTAAATGCTTTAGACTATTGTCCTTGGTCAAGAAGACATACCTTTTACAATAAATAGCCGTCTATTTATAATGGAGGATAGAGGTTACTTGGTTGTTGCAGCCAATGTAGGACTATGTTTTAGGTTACTGGTAAACCGCCATAGCGCCTAACCCTCCCACCGGAGTGGGCCGGATACGGCTATTGGGCCGAAGGCCGAGGGCCGCTGTTGGACCGAATGCCGCTAGTAGGTTGAAGGCCGCTTGTGGGCCGAGGGCCGCTAGTGGGCCGAATGCTGCTGGGCCGCTAACGGGCCGAAGGCAATTGGGCTGAAGGCCGCTTGTGGGCCGAGGGCCGCTTGTGGGCCGAAGGCCACTCGTGGGCCGCTATTGCTGGGCTGCTGTTGTTGGGCTGCTAATGGGCCGAATCGGATTCTGCCCCATCAATATGTATATGAACACCACGAAGATTAAGGTGAAAGAAGAGTTTAAAAATGAAGCGCAAAAAGATCAAGAAAGACTAAGGAAAGATAATGATGATGATGAAGATGACAACAACTAGAGAACGACAAATCATGCAATGGGCAAATGAATGAACATTTTAAGATCGTGAGCTCTTGCTTTTAAATGATCGACATGTCTTCCATTTATTTCATAATATGGGATGATATGATGATGATGATACCCAGTACTAGCCTAAGGCCATGTCAAACTAGACAATTGTTGTCAATTTAGATGATATTTCCATCAAGCAACAGAACATCTTGGACTATAGCACCACACGCAAACAGCCACAACATCGTCCAAGTTATTCTCAGATATCATCTAAAGTCATATACATAGTCCATGTCATTACCAAGTCCACACTACCATCTAAAGAACACTACCATTGTCTAGAGGATCATACAGATTGTATTTGCTCAAGCTCATGCATCATCCAACTCGTTGAACTTTATCTTCTAATCTTTCTAATTGTTTTGTGTAAAGCAATATTTTTATGGGGGTTAGGCTTGCTGTGCAGGACACATGTCCTGCACTGCATGGTGCAGAGCCATCCATCCCAAGGATTGGACGGCTACCAGTGCTATTTTTTTTAATTTTCTTGTTCGATTTTTTTTTATTTTTTTGGGACGTCCGATCAAAAAATCCGACCGTACAGCAGGCCAGCTGGGGGCGGCCCCGACCCAGCTGTATATTTTTTGGGGAAAAAATCGGTACCCACCTAGGTTTCCGTGCAAAAAAAAATTGAAAAAAAGCATGCAGCCGGATGGGGGCTGACCCGAACTGGCTGGATGTATCATCGGATTTTTTATCAGACGTCCAAAAAAATAAAAATTTTAAAAATCGAACATGAAAATAAAAAAGGGGGAGCAGTGCGGCTGTCCGATCCTTGGGATCAGATGGCTCTGTGCCCTGCAGTGCAGGACACGGGCAGTGCAGGACAAGCGTAACTCCTTTATGGGATAAACTCTTTTGTTACCAACATTACCTAATCTCAGAGCTACTGTAATTAAACAGAAGTTAAATCTTCTGGAGTGACAAACTGACAATTTCAATTTGCAGTCTTTTTTGCAGAGTCTAAATTCTGGTTGCATGAATTTATATTAGGTTGTGCACCATCTGATGACGGTCAAGGTGATAGATCCTACAAAAGCACCATTATGGACCATGAGATTAGCAACGGCGACGGCAGCAAATAACAATGCACACAGCAATACCAGAAGGTTAGGCACGCCAAATAATAGAAGTTGGACCCAAAAAGTCATCCCTCACGATGAGGAAATGTAGAAACAGTTGAGGAACTACCGCAAGTCTAGGATATCAAGAACTACAGTCAAGATAATATCGGAATCTCCAAGATGGGGTCACACACTCTCAAACTGGTAGTGAACTGAATTATGGACAAGGATCCCTATCTCACAGATTGACGACGTGTGAAAGCAAATATGTGACAAGCAAGTATCAGAAGGAAAAGGTGAGCAAGAGTGGGAGAAGAACGTCTAGTGCTCGTGTCCTTAAGAAGTGGGAAAGAAAAGGCTACATAAACAGTAAGAAAAGCTCACCCCTCACAGGGGGGATAACAGGCAAGGGAAAGAGGAAATAGAGATGGCGGCAGTTGATAGGCTCGATGAACATCACGGGAAAGAGGGACCAAGGCGGGTCATTGACAGCAAATGAGTGGTGGCAAGCAATGATGAGCCGACGACAGGGGGGATAACAGGCAAGGGAAAGAGGAAACAGAGATGGCGGCAGTTGATAGGCTCGATGAACATCACGGGAAAGAGGGACCGAGGCAGGTCATTGACAGCAAACGAGTGGTGGCAAGCAATGATGAGCCGATGGCAGGGGGCGGCGAGCCAAATGCAGGCCGACTAGTAATGAGAACGCTAGCGGCGCACGGCGGGGCATTAGGCTAGTGTGTAGATGCACGGGCTGTCCTCTGCTTTGCAGTGCCAGTGGCAGGCACTAGAGAGAGAGAGAGAGAGAGAGAGAGAGGAGGCCAGGCAGTGGCAGCAGCACGGGAAAGTGGAGGGAAGGCTCAGGTGTCACACCCACCCGACCCTAAGGTTCCCTTCTTCTTCTCAAAGAGGCAATATAGAAATTACTCAAAATTCATGCTAAAATGCATTGAAAATTTAGAAAAAGACTTACAATAATATTTAAAGAAGAAATAAAGTCTAATGGATTCCCTAAACATGACCCTAGACTAAAATACCCTTAGACTCATAAAATAATGTAAAAAACACACAAAAATGTCTCAAAAATAGAAAAAGTGCTTAAATGTGCCCTAAATAGAACGAACAAAATCTCAATGAACTTGTTGTTCGAAGACCCACATGCCAACTATCACATGTACTATCTCTGAGCCACAAAGAAGCTAGTGTGATCCTCCAATGGCAATAAACATACTCTAGGTCGAAGCGGACCCAAGTCCTGGTGTACTCACCAATCCTCTCCAACTGGGAGCATGGTTCGCAGAATCGGGCAATTCCGATCCAAATCATTTGATTCAGATCGGAATCGACGGGTTCCAACCAGATTTCACATGGGAACCCCCCCCCCCCCCCCGACTCTTTAAATAAAATTTAAAAAAATGTATTCATAGCCTGAATCGGTCAGAATCAGTCTTGAATTGGTGAGAATCGTTGAGAAACCGGTGGAATTGATTG
Organism: Zantedeschia hybrid cultivar; assembly: GCA_030544215.1. Classification (NCBI taxonomy): domain Eukaryota; kingdom Viridiplantae; phylum Streptophyta; class Magnoliopsida; order Alismatales; family Araceae; genus Zantedeschia; species Zantedeschia hybrid cultivar. Next base: position 43,071,753 of record JARZZO010000015.1, read on the forward strand.
GTTTTGTGAGTATTAGATGAGATCGGGCATGTATCGGGTCAATTCAAAGAAGATGACGCTTCAAGGTTCATCTTATTCTTTTCCTCCCCTCTTCTCCAAGGCTCCAACCTTAAGAACACTAAAGAGGAGGGGGGGGAGGAGGAAAAGGAAGCTCCTCTTAGTAGAAGGAAGAGAAGAAGAAAAATTCACAAAAATCAGATAAATTCTTTAAAAAATGTCCTTTCTACTTGGATCTATATGATTATAAGTATTTTGAGCATGTTTAAAGATGATTTTGACTCATGTATTGTAGAAGTCCCAAGTTTTAGCCTAATTTGAAGGCCGATAAAGCTGGAGAAGTTAGTGTATTGCCTCTACAATATGATGATGAGGCTAAGGAATGTTAGAATAAGACATAAATTGCAAGAAAGGAGAACATTAGAAGTGGTATGCCAAATCCTCTGAGCTCTTTGAGGCATGGAATTCCGGCACGGATTGAAAGGCCGGATCGGGACCCGCCAATCCCGATCCGAATCGGGATCTGATCGGCTGATCCGAATCAGCCGATCCGGATCGGGATCGGCCGATTCTGCATTCCATGCTTTGAGGAGGAACATCCACTTCATGCTTGGGCGAATGTTAGAAGAGAGTTGGATGAACCTTTATTTGATCATGATGATTGCCGATGGGCTAACGGAGAATTGTATGGAGTTGAGCCACAAGATCCTGAATTAAGAACTCCTACTTCAAAGAGGTCTAGAGCATCAACATTGGGCTCGGGACATGAAGAGCCTCAATTACAAAGGTCAACATCTGTAGCTGGAGCATGGGTCCCAAAGACTTAATGTGCCTCAGCTTGAACTTCAAAGGTTGGCATTTGTCGTAGAACATGGGTCAAAGTGGCATGAAGATGTACTCTTGCACACTTATGCACAAACGCTCCGACCCAAGGACAAGGAGAAGTTCAACAGCAATAGAAGAAGAAAAAGATGATGATGATGATGATGAAGACGAGAAAGAAACATCCATAAGTTGTTTGGAGTGATGATGGCACATAGGCTAGTGATGATGATGATGCAACAAAAGCTATAGCTAGAGCTACTGGATAGGTTTCAAATCAGACACCCATATATCCACTATATTCATTGCCACCAGGAGGTATGAGAGTGAGAGCCAACAATATGGAGGAGGTGAATACAGTGGGGGAGATCAAGGCCATCATCAACATGGATCATATGCCTAGGGAGGACATGTTTATGACTTGGCTTTTCATCATCCCAGCTTGAACCTTCTTACTCAGACTCATAGTAGTAGAGATGTTGGTCTCTCATTTCCTTAAGGAGTTATTTATCAACCTGAGCCAACTTTCTACAAATAGCTCTAGCCGACAAGCACCAACTGCACAATCTCTAAGAGGGTTATATGGTGATTTTCAAGATATGACCTCATCTTTATTTGTTTATGGTTCTGTAGCATATCCTCAAGGTGACTTCTAAGATGATGATGAAGAATCTTTTTCTTCCCATTATCCTACGTATTATTGATTTCATGGTATGTAATTTGAACTTTTTTATCATTTATTCTAGTAGTAATGGGGCATGTAATTGATCATTTAAGTTATGAGTTTAATTTCAAATTACCAATTGATCACTATCGATCCAAATCATCATAATTCCATTAGATATGATTGTAAATATGCTATTTTCACTTCTATAGTTTCTTTTTAAATTTTTTATTTTTTTGAATTTTTCTGATTTTTATTTTTAAAATTTTAAAAATCAAGCCGATCGAAGGATTAGCCTAATTATTATATGCTTAGCATGTGATATTTTTAAAGCATGCTAAGTACTTGTACTCATAAAACCTACCTACCAACATTTTTAGACTCCAAGACTGAGGAGGTTCTTAGAGCTTGAGGTTGTAGGCATTTGACTGGGGTTCCTTCAGTTGTTTACAAGGCGTTAGTTCAGTTTTTCAGACATTTCAATTTTAGTTTTAGAAGATCTGTAATAGGATTTCTGAGAGAATGATATAACATTTGGTTTAGTTTGAGAGTTGAGCTTGTACTTTTGAGCAAGGTTCAAAAACTCGGCTCGGATCGGCACGGATCGGCCGAGTCGGACCTATTTTGGGCCGTCCGTGCCGATCCCGAGTAACCTGGCCGAGTCCAAGACTCGGATCGGACAATCCGAGACGGATCGGGCGATCCTAGACCGGATCGGGCCGGGTCGGCTCGGATCGGCCCAACCCGGCCCCGAACGGCTAGTTTGACTAGCCGTTGGGGGTCAACCTAGCCGTTGCTGGCCGTTCCCAAACGGCCAGCAACGGCTAGTTTGGGCGTTGGGGGTCTATTTAAACCCCCCCAAGGCCCTCCTAAGGCTCCACAAATTTCCTTTGAGCCTCCTAACATTCTTGCTCTCTCTTCCACTCTCTCGATCATAGAATTCTCTCTCCATCTCTCCCACGAGGTCACTTCTAGTCTACTACAAGCTCCGCGATCTCTCATCTTCTTGTGCTGTGAAGGAATGGCATCTTAAGGTGCTGCTGAGCGGTCATCTGGGAATCCTCCTAACGCCGATCCTGCTTGGGGTCATTGCACACCGGTGGACATGGGCCAGAGAAAGGTACAATGCAAATATTGCAACCGGGTCGTCTCTGGCGGGGTCTACCGATTCAAACAACATCTTGCTGGAATAAAAGGTGAAGTTGCAGCATGTGCTCGAGTTCCTTCAGAGGTTAGGATCCAATTTCGAACTTATATGAAGAAGAAGGAATCAAGCAAAGCAAGTACTGCCAGAAGAAGACAGGAAATTCGAGAGGAATTGTCTGAACCAACGCGAAGGTCTAATGCTGGAGTCTGGCTTGGTGGAAGTAATCAACCTATAAATGTTGATGATTGGGATACAAGTAAGTTTCTTATTTAACTTATTTTCATATTCTTCATTTAACATTTTCAGACAAATAGTTATAGTAGATTAAATTTTTTTTCTTTTACATTTAAAACTGAATTGCGACGTGCAATGGAAGCAAGCCGGCGGTCCTTTGCAGATGAGGACTTGTTTCGGCAAATTGGAAGATATGGGGGACAAGGAAGTGGCTCCACACCTTCTGCACAAGAGAGCACTAGTGCCGGCATGAGCACTAATGTATGCGAGGAGCTGCCTCAGGAGTTCACTAGAGCTGGAGATCCTAGAGTAGGTCCAATAGATTCCTTCTTCACCAAGAAGAAGGATAAACAACCTTCTATTAGTGCTGCATTCAAGAACTTAAAACTTTGTAAGGAGAAGATAGGGAGAGCTACATCTAGGTGATTTTTTTATAACAGTATCCCTGCTAATGCTGCCAAGGGGCCATATTATGAATCCATGATCGAGACCATACAAGAAGTTGGCAAAGGGGTTGAGAGACCTTCCCCATATGAGATATACAACAAGTACTTGGATATGGAAGTTGATGACATCCGAACATACATTAAATCATTTGAAAGGATCTGGGATGAGTATAGATGCACTTTAATGTGCGATGGATGGACAGGTATATAAATCTTATCTTCAGTTTCTTATCTTATCTTCATTTTTTCTTAATCAGAATGGGTCTCTTTCTGATTTCTTATCACGTTTGGAACTTTACAGGGATAACAAGAAGAAGTATGATCAACTTTTTAATTTACTGCAAAGTCGGAACCGTATTTTGGAAGTCTATTGATGCATCTGAAAAAATAAAGAATGTCCAGTACCTATATGAATTAATGGATCAAATGGTGGAAGAAGTGAGCGAAAAAAGGATTGTCCAAGTGGTTACGGACAATGCAACGGCGTTCAAGTTAGCTGGACAAATGTTAATGCAGAAGAGAGAACATCTATACTGGATTCCTTGTTCTGCTCATTGTATTGACTTGATGTTGGAAGACATTTGCTCTGATCCGATGGTAGATGGAGTGGTCAAGAGTGGTCGATTTATCACCACATTCATCTACAACCACAACAATATTCTGGATATCATGCGCACACATACTCATGGAACAGAGTTGCTTCGTCCGGGAGCCACCAGGTTTGCAGCTCAATATATCTCTCTAGATAGTTTAAGTCAACAAAAGAACAACTTGATTAGGATGATGGCATCGGAAGATTGGGAGAACCACATATTGCGGCATGTACCAACTAAGGTCAGAGAGAAAGGTAAGAAAGTGGCTGATCTAATTCAGTGTAGACCCTTCTGGAGGGGGGTGCAAGCGGTGTTAAATATTGTAGAACCGCTTGTCCGTGTCTTGCGATCTTGTGATGGAGAAAGAAGATCGGATATGGGATATTTATATGAAACTATGGACAGAGCTAAAGAGCTCATTCAACTTAACAATCCAACCACCTATGTGAAGCGGTGCGACATAATAGACAGACATTGGGAACACACTTTACATTACGATCTTCATGCAGCTGGTAAGCTACTAACTTTCTATATATATTATTTGTATACACATTTCTCTTAAGTAATCACTAACTTTGACTTATTTATTTAGGTTATTTTTTCAACCCTCAGTACATGTTTAGAACTGATGGGAAGAAGGATAACTATGATAGTTGCTCGGAAGTGTTGATGGGGACTAAGTCTGTTATTAAGCGCATGCTTGCAGATGAGGACAGAGCAAAAATGGCATGCAAGCAAATGCATGATTACAGAATGATGTTATACCACTTTGGGACAAGTACTGCTCAAAAAATTGCCAAAATTTTGAGTCCAGGTTTGAAAATTATTAACTAGATGTTCTACTTAATTTTTAATTATAACTTGCACATTGTTGACATGGCCAATTTTCTATTTACAGTTGACTGGTGGCTAGATCATGGAAAAGCATATGGGTATGAAGATCTAGCCTATGTCGCAATTCGGGTCTTAAGTCAAACAACCTCTTCATCATGTTGTGAGAGAAACTAGAGCACCTTTGGCTTGATTCACACCAAGCAAAGGAATAGATTGAAGTCGAGTTGTCTAGAGAAGTTAGTATTCTGTCATTATAACATGAGGTTGAAGCTAAAAAATCTGGAGCTCATAAGGAACCTTCAAAGGCAGGAGAAAGAGAGAATTTTCGGACAAGCCACGGAGACGACACATGCAGAAGAACCCATAGACTTGGATGAGCTGTTCGAGGAGCAACATCCACTAAATGCATGGGTTGATGCAAGCACCTTAAATGAACCTGAATTCAACCCAAATGATCGGGAATGGGCGGAAGGTGAGTTAGATAATGTTCCATTACTTACTGATTTTCAACCTCCTTCTCCAAAACGTCAGAAGAAGAGCAAAAAACAAGCACCAAGCAAAAGGAAGAGTGGTACTGGAATTCAAATTGCTGATCTGGAGACTATCGAGGAAGAGGATGAAACGTCAAAACCAAGTGATGAGGTCTAATATCAAACCTCAAATGACTCGACATCAAAGACGAGCTCCGACAGTTCTGAGGATGGCAGAGATGCTACCAGTGCCCCAGCCCCACCTCCAACAATTCAATTCACTGGAGAAGAAGAATACACACATGCTACCCAAGATGAACATCATGGTAGCAGAGCAGGACGTGAAGAACCTTCCATTCAAACATTCAGCAGATCAAGGAGGAAGGACAAAGGTAAAGCTCCTCAGTGTGCAGAGGCCAAAGAAGAACTTAGGAGGGAGAGAGAATATCAGGAGCAACTATCAGATGCATCATCATATTCTCCATACGAAGGGTATAGTCAGCCTACTGGATATGTAGTTTACCCTCCTCAACATTCTGATACATCCGACTATTCAGGGGGTTGTCTAGAATATCCACAACTGGCAGTCATTTATACCAATACGGATGACTATAGCCGGTATGTGATGCAATATGAACAATACTACCAGAGCTATTTGTCATGGACTGAGTATGTTAGCCATATGTTCATTCAATATAATGTACGTTTGGAATAAATGTAAGTTCATAATCATATATGTAAGTTTATTCAAGGTTTTTTTGTCCAACAACATCTTATGTACTTCAAATTAATGTATTTCAATACAATTATGCATTAAACTTGTGTTTTATATTTTTTCCACATTTTTTCATATTTTTTTCTGCTATCTGAACCAGCCGAGCCTGACTCAGCCAGGATCGGCCGGGATCGGGCTGACTCGGATCAGAATCGGCCGATTCGATCGGTTTTGGACCGGCCGATCCGGGACCCGATCCCGAGTTTCTTAACCTTACTTTTGAGAAATTTTGGTAATGTAATTTGAAAGAGTTTGGTACTTGCATTATAATTTTGTGGATGTTTTCAATGGCAAGGCTATTCCTTAAGCTTTTGGTTATGTTTTCACCCACAATATGTGTTTTGTTCGATGGGTTATTCCCACTGTCATACATGCCTTGACTCCACAGTAGGCCTGTGATCCGACCTGGTATTAAGGGATGTGACAATCTTTATACCCTTAAAGGATACACATTAATTACGTTCTTTTAAAGATCCTTAATGGATAATGTTAAAAGAATCTTGGATGTGATCATGACGCATATCTAATAGGTATCCTTTAGGGCATGACTCCTTAACAACTCCAGATGAACCGTAACAATACCCCTTAAGTATCTTTTCACTTAAAGGATTATTGGTAGGCCCGTTTAAGACTCATTAAGGACCCCCTAGATTTGAAAAGTATCCTTTAAGAGAGTGTCCTTTAACAGTCCTAATGAACTATATCAATAATCTTTAAAGTATCCTTTAACATAAAAGATATCGATAGGTTCAATTAAGGTTTATTAAGGATCAAGGATAGTGTGGCCCATTAGGTCCAAGTAAATATCCTTTAACGTTGCAAGTGAAACTTAAGACCCACTAAGGATCTAAAGTTTTTTTTTAGATGACGAGGGAAACCCAGTTGCCTGGTAAACCCCGGGGAAGCTACCGTGCGGGGGGTTAAGGCACGGCTTGCCTGTTCAACCCATGGGGGTAGTGAGGATCGAACCCACGACCTGTTGGAATGAGTACCAACCGAAGCCCGGGGTTTACCACTCCACTACACCCCACCCCCCACTAAGGATCTAAAGTTGATCCATTAAAGACCAAACAAAGCTCAACATAGGCCCAATAAAATTCCTCATTCAAAACCTTATGTAATTCAATGATCATTCGTTAACAAGAGTCCAATTAAATAATATTGAATAACTTCATGAATCCATAAAGTCTTAATTGGACAAAGTTTGGACAACGATCAATACGATTTATAGAGTCCAATAAAGTCCATCATCGAATTTGATTAGTGGAACATACTACCACTTAATCAAAATTACAACATGAATGACTCAAGAAAGCAAGAGTCATCATATAAAATGCAAAATCCAAAAGAGTATGGACTTGCATAAACTACAAAACCCAACAAAGCATGGGCATAAATAAAGGATCACTCAAAGTATCCCCCTAAATCTAAAAAATGTTCCTCAAGTTCAAGAAAACATAAACTTGGCCATAGTCTTGTCTTGAACTCTTGGAATTCTTGAGTCAAGCAGCACTTCATGGTCCCGCCAGTTCTCTCCCCCAAAAGTCCTCTACAGCAATCCCCTTTGAGGGGTATTTATAGAGTGAAGGAGGGAACCACCCGAGGGAGGGGGGAGGGTGAAGGCATTGATGGCACCCCCTACTCGTGCTTTTTCTTCCTTTATTTTTTTCAATTTTACTAAGAGAGGGGAGAAAGAGAGACAAGAGTGGGAGAGAGAATGGGAGGGGCCGGTGGGACCCCCCACCAGTCCCCTCTCCCTCTTCCTTCCCTTTTTTCTTCTTCTTCTTCTTCTTCTTATTTTTCCTGGAAACCAACGCCCCCCCCCCCCAAAACCGGTGGGAGTAGAAAGGGATCAATGGGACGACCCACCGGTTCCTTCTCTTTCCTCCTTCCTTCTTTTCCTTTTCTCTCTTCTTTAGTCTCTTTTCTTTTTATTTTTGTTTAACAAAAATGCCCGCCCACCAACAACTGGGGGGGGGGGGGGGGGGGGGGGGCGGTGTGGTTTTAAGAGGAGCCGGTGTGGGGGGAGGGGCATCGGTGGGACCCCCGCACCGATTCTCTCTTTCATCGAATACTCTCTCTCTCTTTCTTTTATTTTCTTCTATCTCTCTTTTCCTTCTCTAAAACCCTACCGACGAGTATCCCCTCTCTCTCTCTCTCTCTTGCCTCATGTTTTACCAAAACAAGGACTTGTTTAGCTAAGGTTGCTGCAATTGTCGTTGTTTGTTGTGGCTGCTGCTCTTTTTGTTATTGTTGTCGGTCTTGGTGCTCTCTGGTGCGGCCACTGGCGCTCTTTGGTGCTCTTGTTGTTTAGCTTCCTTGGAGAGCAACATTTGGTGGCCTTTTTGACCTTGAAGGAGGTGCAAACCAAAGTACAAACTTAGATTTTGACTTTATTTTATTTCAAGTCTTTCATGCATGCATCCATAACATTTTTATGCTTTCTTTTGCCTAGGGTAAACCCTAAATTTTATTTCTTATTTTACCTTGCATATCATATATGTATTGGCCATATTTTGTTTCTTTAATAACAAACAAAACTTGTTAAACAAATGCCCCCCCACGGGACATGCGTCCTAAATGGAGACAAGGGCACGTGTCCTATGTGTATCCGGACATCCCTTATGAGTTCATTTCGCACGTTTGATCATTTTATCACATGCAAGTTTCTTTTTCGTGCCTTTGCTACTGTCATCGGCTGAATTTTACCGCTCCGGCATGCCAGCCTTTGTTTTTTGCATCTTGAGACACCTCGAGACTCATGTTTTGAGCTTGTGGGTCAGCCGATTCACTTTGAATGTGCTCGACCACCCCCATATTCATTTGAAATAGCTGCAAAAGATCTAAGGCGACTTCTAGCCCCACGATCAGAGCTTCACATTCCGCCTCATTATTGGTTAGGAATTCTATTAGTGTGCAAGAACGATGTAACACCCCAGCTTCTGGAGTGACGAAGACCAGGCCATCTCCCGTTCTAGTGGTTGACGTGCCGTCTAGCTTTGTGATGGTTCTTGAAGCTCCATCAAAATATAGCTGTCATATTTTTATTTCTGCCTTACACTTCCAATATTTCTTGTGCAGACAAGACCTCCTCATCGGGTAACTCATTATAGGAGAATTTCCGGGAGTCGGATGTACCGCTAGAAATTCGGCCATACCCTACCCTTTTATTTTCCTTTGAGGGATGAAGGTGATATCAAACTCCATAAGGAGTAAGGCCCATTTCCCTAGCCTTTCGGACAGCACGGGCTGGCAGAGTAGAAATTTTAGCAGATCAAACCGCAATATTAGTTTGATTTTGTGAGCCAACAAATAATGCCTTAGCTTCTTTACAGCAAATATCAATGCCAAACACATCTTCTCCATTGGAGTATATCGGTGCTCAGACCCACCAACATTCTGCTGAGATAATAGAGGGGTTGCTCTTTCCATCCTCATTTTCCTGTGCCAGCAAAGCTCCCAAAGAAGCATCCAAGGTTGTGATATAGAGGATTAGGGGCTTGCCTTTTATGGGTGCCCCCAATACTGGTGGCTTGAGGAGGTAACCCTTTACGTCATCGAGGGTGTTCTGACATTCTTCATCCCAGACAAAGGGAGCCCCCTTCTTTGTCAATTTTGAGAAAGGTCTGCACCTTCAAGACAAATTGGAGATAAACCTCCTAATATAGGCCAACCTGCCTTGTAAGGATCTGAGCTCAGTTAGAGTTCTAACAGGAGGTAGCTCCTTGATTGCCTTGATCTTGTCGGGGTCAATCTCAATTCCCCGATATTTGACTATGAAGCCCACGAATTTCCCACTGGAGACGCCAAAGGCACATTTCATGGGATTCATTTTGAGTTGATATTGGCGAAGCCTTTCAAACACTTTACGCAAGTCCTCAAAATGATCCATCTTCCTTGCGGATTTCACAAGGTCGTTAACATAGCATTTGACCAAATTGTGTAACATCTCATTGAATATTTTGGTCATGGCCCTTTGGTAAGTAGTGCCAGCATTTTTCAAACCGAAGGACATTCTCTTGCAATTGAATATTCCTTTTGGGATGCGGAAGGGCGTATGATTCTTATCCTTGAGGGTCATCCTGATTTGGTTGTAGCCTGACGATCCATCCATAAAAGACAAGGCTTCGAACCCCCTAGTGACATCCACCATCGTCTCGGTGATCGGCAATGGAAAGTCATCTTTGGGGCATGCTTTATTTAGGTCTCGAAAGTCGATGCAGACTCGGACCTGGCCATTCTCCTTTTTCACTGACATAATATTCGCCAGCCATATTGGATATACGCATTCCTCAATGAAGTCAACCTCCCGCATCTTGTCGACTTTGACGTTCACCTTGATTTCCAGCTCTGGGCACATCTGCCTCTGAGTTTGTTTTACTGGCTTAGCATCATGTAGAATAGATAGCTCATGCTCCGCTATCGAAGGGTCTAAGCCAGACATTTCTTTGTAATTCCAAGCAAAGCAATCTTTGAATTTTGATAGGAGCTTTGTATACGCATGTCTTTCTTCCTTCCTTAGGAGGGCACTAACGAAGATTGGACGGGGGTCCCCTGATTCACCAAGGTCGATCTCAATCAACTCATGGACCGTGGCTTGTCCTCCATCTTCTATTTCATGGGAAGCTGGTCAGAGATCGACGAAGTCCTATTCTTCATCTATATCGGCCACGTAGACCTCATGCCATGCAGGTTGTTCTTTTTATGTGGGCCCAGGATCAGCCCTTGGAGTTTTGTATTGGGAGGCTATATAGTCTACCTATAGAGGCCGCTCTGAGGAGGTAATGAAATCTCCCTGCAGTTCCTTATTAGCATCATGGTGCTCCTTTGGGGTTTGGGAAGGTCCTGCCAGACATAGTTCCCATTCAGAGACGAAGTTCATCTCCCCTAAGGTTATTTTGACAGGCATGAGAATTTCTTCATCTTCCTCTCCTAAACTATCAAATTTTGTGTCATCAATTTAACTTTCTACCTCATACGAGAGCAAACTCACAATATTGAGCGCATAATGGACGGAATGCCCGTGGTGCAGCCCATAGCTTAGGCCTCTCCTATCTTGGTGAGAAAACGACAATTGCTCGCTAGCTTCGGTAGGATACCATAACTCTCAAGAGAGTTTGCTTCTGGCTGCACTCTGCCTTTCTGGGATATTTTGATGTTTGTACATATGCTTGATATATTGAGGCATATCGTCCATTTCTTGGACTTCTTCAATTTCTGACTGGGAATTCTTACATCTGAAGCCATCTTCTAGAGGGCTCTCAGGCACTAAATCTCCCTTATAAAAGACGGTATGTCGTCCATCTTTGTGCAGGCTATCAAGGTCTACAATTCTTCCACTGTGTGGATTTCCATTTGGGATGTCAGCTTCATGAGGTTGGAAGGTAGACATATGCCAGCCTCTATCTCTCTACTGATAGTATTGGCCCCCAGATTAACGGCGGGTCTATCAAATTTGGCCGGCCTCTGATAAGACTGGCCTGACTTCATTTTTTGCATGAATTTGGCCGCCTTGGCCTCATTGATTGTTATGCCTCCCTCCTTATCAAAAGTCTCTTCGACTATTTGCTTTCCCTTGCGGCGAGTTTCACCAGATGCAGGGTCTGATGCTTTGTCGAAGTATAGTTGGGCGTCCGCTAAATGGCAGTCATATGCTTTGAATGGCTCCAGATCAGCAAAGATCCGATGTTGTCGCCATCCTTTGTATATTTGATACATTGGTGGAGAGTAGAGGGTACCACCCAGTTCCTATGCAGCCAGAGCCTGCCTAGCAATGCTTTGAACGAGATATTGGAATCAACGATGAGAAATGACACTTAGGTTACCCAATCGTCTAGCATCAACTCCACATCGACCCGTCCAAAAGCTTCTTTTGTTTCTTGGTTGAATCATGATATTGTTATACCTTGCACTTTCTTCATATAAGGCATCAGGTACAACACTTTGAATGTTTTAAGAGGCAATATATTTACAACTGATCCTGAGGCTATCAGTGTTTGGTCGACCTCTCGACCATTGATTTTGCCCTACATATATAGCGGTCGGTTATGGCAAGGTGATGATAGTAGCATGTCGTCATCGGTGGAGGTCACCGTGGCTTCATATACTTCATATGTTTAAGCTCTGATTTTCGCCATGTGGGCCTCATACGCTTCAGGATCTTGAAGGGCGGCAATTAATGCTTCCCTCAATTCTTTGCTTAAAGCTATTGCCTCCCATATGCTGAGGGTTGATGGTATCCTTTTCATTATTTGCAAGACCTTTCGGTTTGCCCTAGCGCGGGCTTGTTCGATAGGAGGCATTATTTCCGCCTTACTGTGGAGAGTCTCCTTCAAGGCGTTTGGCTGCTCTATGGCTGTCGGAGCTTTCTCGGATGGTATTTTCCCATCTTGAGAATCAATTTTTACTTCTTCATCAAACAATTCTGCTAAGGTATCAACTCCTTTTGCAGGGTCAAGTTGAGCTAGGGGCTCGTCCCCTCCTATCTTATGATAGGCTCTGTACCTTCTGGTTGTTGGGGATGCTCTTCCTCATCAGATGAGGGGCAGAAGCGGACATTCCCCTTGATTTCTGGCTCCTAAACTGGCCTTAGGGTTTCCCCTCTGAAGTAAATAATTTTACTTTGATTGGCTGGAACCTTGCCTCTACCACGACCTCCATTGCGGCCTCGGCCTCGACCTCGGCTTCAACCTTTATTCTGGTCCACTTGGTTATTCCTCCTTTAATAGGTGGCGAATAGGATCCTGGACTTTGGCGAGATACATCTAACCTTATTGTCCGAATCATCTTTTGTATCTTGGAACTGAGCCGATACCATTACCATATGACATGATCGGTATTGTTGTTCCACTTTTTCCATTGTCAGGCTATCATCCCAGAATATACTGGTATCAGCTGGGATTGAGGCCATCCTCATCGTCATTTGCATGTGACTGTAGAGCTCTAACAGCCATGCATTTAAGCAAGGTCGCCTCTCAAATTCTTCCCATGGGATATACCGACTCAGGGAAATATCTTTTGTCGGTTGACTAGGTTGATATTCCTCCAATTCATCAATGATATTTTGGAGCCTTTGAAGTGGTGTAATTCCGTCATTGGACATAGCTATGGCATTGGCCAAAATTTCCTGTCATTTCAATTTTATTTTCTCGTTTCTTTTTCGATTCTTTTTTTGTTTCTTTCTCCTTGCTGCCTCTTTAATGAAGCAGGGTTGTGTTGGCATTTTTGGAAGTGGGTCGAAGCTGACCACAGTCTTCCCTTTTACCGCCTTCGTTCGGGACGATTTGGCAGGTGTAGGCTTCTTCCTCTCCACTTTGGTCCAGTGACCTTTTGGCAAATCACGGTCGAGAGTGGCTTTGACAGCTTGCTTGACCACCGCGTCTGGCAACATTTCATATTCACCGAATATCTTCTTTTTGTTTTCTTGGAGGAGCTGGTCCCCTGAGCCTTTTGTTGCTGCCTTATGTTCAGCATTTCCATTTCCCTACCAACCGCTGCCACAGTATCAATGGCGGCTCTGGTGCGGGGAGTGGGAGGCTTGTCTAGTGCTATTCGTTCATACTTTATGAAGGCTCTTCTTGCTTGGAGCTGAACAGTTCCTTTTCTGGAGCTTCCATGAACTTTTTAGCATCCAATAAAATCCCGTGAATCATATTCACAGAATAGTTGATTGTGTGGGCCAAGGAGTTGCGGGGGATCAACTAAATATTTCCCCATGTTTATTTGTCCTTCTTGGATCAGCCTTTCTGCCTCATCTTTGAATATGAAGCAATGCTCCGTCGGATGACCGAGAGCGCGATGCTAATGGCAATAGTGAGGATCATCCGTCCTATGCATTTCCTCTTCCCTTCTTGGCTTAGGGAGAGTAATCACTCTCTTCCTCATACACAATCGAAAGACTTCATAAATCTTCTCCTTTGGAAAGGAATATGACTTTGCAAGCCTTTCCCTTAAGGTTTGGGAGTTTTTGAAGCGTATCTCTGCTTCTTTATCAACCACCCGTTTGGCATGATGGCCTTTTCCAACTATTTTTACGCCTTCCCGATTTTTCCTTTGACATATTGTTTCCTCCTAATGGTGGGTGCATGGCACCCCACTTGGGTCCAAGGCTTGCTTGCCCCTCTTTCTCGAAGGATGGTCACATTCTGACCCTAGCTCTTCACCTCTTCTTCATTGAGATGAAATCCTAATGAGGTCTCACTCATATAGATAACATTGATAGCAAATGTCTGTTTGGTTTTCAAGTGGGGTTGGGGAGAACTTATCAAGTATTTGCCCATTTCCACATCTCCTTCTTAGACGAACTTTTCTATCTCATCCTTGCAAACATAGCGTCTTCCATTACATGTCCCAACATGCGGTGGTATGGGCAATAATTTGGCTCATACCCTACCAGCCTCAACAAGCTTCTTGGGCTCTGGGAGCGATAAGAGTTTTGCCCGCATACATGTTTCAAACAACTTCTTTGTATGCTCCCTGGCGAAAGAATAAGGCTTCCTCATTCTTTCATTGAGAGAGGCAGCTGGCGCTCTCTCTTCTCCTTTTTGTTGGATGTTGATGCACTAGAGCCTCCTTTGCCCCCATTCTTTTCCACAGCTGAAGTAAAACCAACTGCATTTACTTCTTTGGTAAGGACTCCTCACTCTTTCGAAGCCTTCCCCTTATTGGGAAGTATAGTGAGATGATCGGCGAAGAACATCTCGATCTCCGTCACTATATTATTGGGCTGATCGAAGTTTCTAACATTAGCACCGATCAACTTCTCATTTACTTAGGCTTTAAGCTCCTTTTGCATAACCTCATTGCGTCCTTGTAGACCGGAGGATTGTTGCATCTCATGCTGAGATTCCGCCACTTCTTGATATAGTCAACGGTGGATTCATTCTTTCCTTGCTTTAGCATCACCAATTCAGTGATGGTGACATTTCACTTCGATGCTTTGAAGCGATTAAGGAATTTCTTCTGCATTTCTTCTCAACTACCAATAGAGTTGGGCTTTAACTTAGCATAGCATTGGAATGTCATCCCTGTAAGGGAAGTAGAGAATAACTCAAGAGGTAGGCTTCCTCAGTAGCTAACTCTCCCAGGTCGCTCATGTAATGAGCTATGTGCTCCTGAGCCGAGCCCTACCCATCATATCTAGTGACCTTAGGGCGCTTGTTATGGTCCGGCAGAAGCTTTTTAAGCATATGACGAATTGGAAATGGCACTTTGTACAAATCGAACGTGCTTATCCCTTCGTCTTGTTCAGCCATCTTGGCTTCAACAATTTGCTCAATGAGATGCTTTTGCGACACTGTGGCATCATCGACTGACGTATGCAATTGTTGAGCATTATTATTGGGCTCTTCGGCCTTATCTTCTTGAATTTCATCAAGGTTGAAATTGACCTCAACAGCATGAGGCCTTATTACTGCAGGAATGACCCTTGGCAAAGGTGGATTCACCGGAAGGGCTAGGGCTACCCTCCACTGTTCTTCTATCTTTTGCATTAGGCCATATAGCAAGGCCCTTAGTTGTTGATTTTCTTGCCTCATTTCCTCCATGGTCTGAGGCTGGACTTGTTCCTGCGGCTATTGAGCGACTCCGGGATCTTAGGCATTTACTACACCTTCCTCGGCTCCTCTAGCAGTATCGTCGATTTGGGATGGCTATGCCCCTTGGCCAACTCAGCCTAACAAGTGCACAGCTTGCTCCATTTGAAGGGTTACAGGCCTGCCTCTCTACACCAGGCTGGCAACATCATTTGGCTCCTCTGGCTGAGAACATTGTTGGTTTATGGTGCTAGAAGTATAGCATGTGTATATGCGGATGCCATCTTTTGTCATTCTGGCAGTTCTTTTCCTCTTTTGGGTTAGTTGAACAAGAGCGCCCAACCTTTCAAAGACAAATGTCCACTTCTGGACAGGTTCTTGTGCCTTATAGGCACCTTTCCTTTTCTGACCCTGCTAAAGACGGGGCCAGGTTGTCGAACTAGCTATCTGCCTTACTGGCTCTGCAGGTTGGTGAGGATGTTGTTTTACTAGGGTGGCCCTAGCTTGTCGTATCTTACGGGCTTCTTCCTTAGTCACCCACATCTTTTTAAGGTGGAGGTTCTGGTCCTCCTTAAACCTACCCCCTACTCGGGGCGTAGCATTGCCCCCCTACTCGAGATATAACGGGCTTTGGTATGACTATCGGCTCCAACAGGCAGGGGCCTTTGGGGTCATTTTCTTCTTTTTGAAGGTCGCCACATCCTAACACACCTTCGTCAAAATCCCGAATTTGTTGCGCTCTGAAACCGTCGGAATATGTCGAGTTTTGGGGATTATAGGCTCTCCGCCGTCTAAGCAGATGTGCATGTTTCCCACTAGTATTGTTTTTCCCATCCTAGATGGGCTTGGTGGTGCATTCTTCCGCCTCTGCCTCTTGTTGGATGAGGAGGCTGGGGACATGCTGATGGTGTTGTCGGTGAAGACCTGTCACGACTGTTCGCCGGTGTTGCCTTTTCTGGCACGGGAAGCGCGCCTCTTCTTTGTCTTCTAAGGAGCAAGCTCCAGCGCCGAAATGACTCCCAGAAAGTAGGGAGATCCTATGACCATAGGGAAATCCCCAAAGCTAGTCGAGGTAGTCAGATACCCACATTTCGTGTGGGTGGCCACCACGAGTGGACCATAAACCACCCTTGCTACCATCGATGTTCTTCCTACAGGGACTTAATCACCTACATAAGACATGATGAAGTTAGTAGTAAGGATACAGTAAGGACATCACCAAACAGAGAGATGAAGGGAAAGAGCGGTCCTATGTAGTCAGAGGCGAGAGGCGACCAGGGGGTCGCCTCAGCTTCAAATGCCTAGGCGATGGCCTAGGCGTTTGAGGCGACATTTTTAAAAAATATATATTTATAATTTACTTATTATACAAAATGTCAAAAACACAAATATAATCATAGATAATGACATAATCATTCACTCAAATTATCAAATATAATCAAATAATTTTAAATCAAACTAATTGAAATAAATTTTAATCATTCAAAGAGACAGAGAGAGTAAGCGTTGGGGGTTGAGAGAGACTGAGAGGGTCGGGGGAAGCAGACAGAGAGAATGAGGGGGTCGAGGGAGAGAGACAGAGAGAGAGAGTGAGGGCGGGGGTGAGAGTCTGAGAGACAGACAGAGAGAGTGAGGGCGGGGGTGAGAGACAGAGAGAATGAGGGCGGGTGTGAGAGACAGAGAGGCTGAGAGAGATTGAAAGGGTCGGGGGAGGCAGACAGAGAGATTGAGAGGGTCGGGGGGTGAGAGTCTGAGAGACAACAAGAGAGAGACAGAGAGAGAGGGTGACTGCGTGAGAGAGAGAGAGGGAGACAGCGTGCGCGCTTGAGAGAGAGAGAGAGGGTGACTGCGTGAGAGAGAGAGAGGGTGACTACGTGAGAGAGAGAGAGGGTGACTACGTGAGAGAGAGAGAGAAAGGGAGACAATGCGAGAGAGAGAGAGAGAGAAAGGGTGACTGCGTGAGAGAGAGAGAGGGAGACACAGCGAGAGAGACAGAGAGGGGGAGACAGAGAGAGAGGCTGATTGCGTGAGAGAGATAGAGAGAGAGAGAGAGGGAGACACAGCGAGAGAGAGAGAGAGGGGACTTACCTGCCGCTACCGTCGCTGCCGTCGGAGAAGTTCTCCGCTGCCGCCAGAGTCGGTTGCCTTCGATGCCCGCTCGTGTCCTTGCTGTCGCCAGACTGGAGCGTCGTCATCCTCTCCAGGGAGGCAGCATGGAGGGGGTGGAGGGGGTGGAGGGGGGATAGGGGTCGAGGGGAATGGGGCAGTGGAGGGGGCAGATGGCTCGAGATTAGGGTTCGAACGGGGGTAGGGCGGGGGTTTAGTGGGTTGGAGGATTATATAGGGCGGGCCAAATGGGCCGGGCCAATCCATGTTGCTGGCGAGGCGAGCTGGGCGAAGAAAGGCGCTCGAGGCACACTGAGGCGACCGCCTCTGCGAATGGGGCGATTCCGTCGATCGCCTAGGCGACGAAGGCCAAAGCGAGGCGGTTTACCATCGCCTCGCCTCGCCTCGCCTTGTCGCCTAGGCGATCGCCTCTAACGCCTTTGATAACAAAGGAGCGGTCCCACCGAGCGTGCCATCTGTTTCGAACTTGGGCTTAGATCTATCCTAGAGTATTTTATTATCTTCTTTTCTTTTATTTGTTTTATTTAGAGAAATATAGGTCAGTTTTATTTATTTCATTTCTTGGACTATAAGAGCGTAGAATTAGCCCTCAGGGAATCCGGAACTTCGAATCAGGCGAAGATTCGAGTATATGACCTTTCTCCACTGACTTCGGTCAGTGTTAATTACGTCAAGCAATCGTTGGACAACCCTTGATTAACCGTCCGAATGATGCCCTTCAAGCCATCTACACTACCACACGATATGTGCACATATGAAGGTGGCGTTTAGATCCCTGACCTTTCCCAAGCTCTTTAGAGTATTTTGGATTTATTCCAGTGTATTAGGATGGACTCCAGGGTATCTACGTTCACTCTAAGTATTTAGATTGATTCCCAAATTTTTAGGATTGATTCCAACCATCTGGGACCCATAAGGGTATTTCTGTAATCATATCAAAGTAGAGGTATAGGGTTATTATGGTCATTTTGGTGCATTAGATGCATTTTAGTGTTTTAAGGAGGTTTTGAAACCCTAAAAGGCACTTTAGGGTTATTTTAAGTATATTCGGGTTATAGGGGTATTTTAGTAATCTTACACCAAATCGGGTTTCCAGACATTCACCACATTTTTAATAATTTTTATGATTTTTTTGAAATTTTAATAATTTTTAACACATCAGGGGTATTTTAATATCCAGCTTTTAGGCTCACTTTGTTTGCAGAATAACTTAAATCAGAATAAGGTTACGGGGATTTCTTAAACCAGAATAAGAGGTATTTTGATTTGATAAGTTATTGGTATTCCACCCAGAATAAGAAGAATTATACTGCGCTATTCCAAGTGATTTGGTAGGAATAAGTGGAATAAGGAGTGAAATAAAAGGTAAAATTAAGAGAATTAGATATTCCAAGTAGGTTTGGAGAGTTGGGAGAATTGGAGGAATTAGACATACCCTCAACCAAATCAAAATAGAGCCTTTATACCGGCTATTCTAATCCTATTCTACAAACAAAGTGAGCCTTAGGGTTTGGAGTGTATTTAGGGCATGTTGGGGATTTTGGCATTTTTTAGGAATTTGCTATGATTTTTGCAGATTTTTATCATAAGGGAGGATATTTTAGTAAATTCATTAAGTTCTAGGCATATTTAGGTCATTTTGGAAATTTGTATATTTTCTGTAGTTTATTTTCTATATTTACTGGTTTTTACTGATTTTTATTAATTAATACTGATTTCCTTTTATTAATTAATTATCCAAGGGTGATGGGCATTTTGGTCTTTTAAACTTAGGTGTATTATTTAGTGTGTGTGATTTATTAAGTCTTAGATATTGATCAAGACTTAGTTATATGTAGAGGTGAGGCCAAGGATATTTAGTTATGTATTCTTTTAAGTGTGCATTTTGTTAATTATTCGATTAGTTAATTAATTATGTATATGTGTTTAATCACACTAATATAAGTGTTATTTAGATACAAGTCTATTGCATGATCACATGAACATACACAGGCACACAAAACACTAACATTTTATTCAAAATTTTGGCATGGTTTCACTTTATAGAAGGCGATTTTTACAATAAAAATACGGCAAAACTTCCCCTAGAAAAACCTTAGGAAAAACCCAAGAATGAAGCCTCCTCCACGTGTGCCTTGAACTCATGCAAAAGCACGAAATTCGGTCTTCAAATTGGCAGCACTTCCCCTAGGGATTTTTGAGCCAAGGATGGGATGCGAGGTCTATTCCTTCCACCTTCCCATGGAGTGTATTTATAAGCCATGGAGGCTACATCAAGTGAGGGGTGCCACTGTAGAAAAAAAAAAAAATCAGGTGGGGGGTGCCACTGTAGTTATTTTTTGAGAGAGAGAGAGTTAGAGGGGATAGAGAGAGGATGGAGAGGGGAGGGGGCCAAGGGGTGCCACCGGTTTGGACCCTCCCACCGGTTGGGGACCCCCTTCTTTTATTTTTTTATCCTTCTCTTTTTCTTGCAAATAATGAGGATGATCCCATTAAATCCCCACTTTCTCTCTTCTCTTTTAATCATGTGTGAAAAGGGATTTCCCAGTGATTGGGTCCCTTTAAAAATGGGTTAGTGGATCACCCCCTTTTAATTGCCCATTAACCTCTCTCTCTCTCTCTCTCTCTCTCTCTCTTCTCTCTTTGAATTTTAAAATGAGGGGAGAGGGGGGAATGGACCCGCACCAGTTCCTCCTTGGGAGGAAACCAGTGGGGGACCCCCACCGGTCCCCTCCTCCCTCTCTTCCCCATTATTTAAAGAAAGGAGGGGAGAGAGAGAGGAGGGGACCATTGGCTCATTTTCCTTTGCTCTTTTCTTGTTTGCTGCAGATTTTCTATTTTGGACTGTCCTCCCACTATTTGAAGGATATTGGACTGTCTATTGGGCTCGTTTGGACTAATATTTGGGTCCATTTTGGACTACCCATTGGGCTGTATTTATTGGGCTGCTCCTAGCCTCATATTAGCAGCATATTGAGCTGCATTTGGGCCTGCAGAGGAGGCACATTGGACTGCAGTTTGGGCCCTATTTTGCAGTCCTCTTGGTCCACTTTCAGAGGCATATCGGGCTGCCTAATGGGCCCATTTAGGGAGCTTGTGGGGCTGTTTTAGGACAGCATATTGGAGGCTCCCGGGGATGTTTTGGACAGCATATTGGAGGCATTCCAGGACTGTTCTGGACAGCATATGGAGACACTTCGGGACTGTTTTCACTAAGGTATAGCCCTCGCCTCTATCTTTTTATATGCATGCATGCACATGATCTATAGTTGCATATATATAGACATATTTTTCATATCGCATGACTACATGCATATGCATGTTAGGTATTTTGTCATGCATGAAAATATTTTGGGCTAATAGTGACTTTCCGCTCTGACACCTTGAAGCGATCAAGGAATTTCTTTTACATTTCATCCCAATTAACGATAAGAGTGCGGCCTTAGTTTTGCATACCATTGAAATGTAATCATTGTCAATGATGTCAAGAGATATCTTAGGAGATATGACTCATCAATCACCAATTCTCCTAGTCCAATAATGTTTCTCCTAGTCCAATAATGTAATGAGCAATATGCTCCTAAGTAGAGCCTTCCCCATTGAACCTTCTGAATTTGGGGGGGTTTGTATGATTTGCAGGGAGCTTTTTGAATAGATGGTGAACAAGGAATGGCGCCTTGTATACATTGAAGGGGGTTTTACCCTCACCGGACTCGGCTATTTTGGCTTCGACAATTTGCTCAATCATAAGCCTTTGTGATGCTATAGCATCGTTAGCAAATACATGAGAAGTTTGGGCATTGTGGATTGTCTCTTCACCCCTAGCCTCATGGATATTTTTAGGAGTGAAGTTCATTTCAGCAACCTACTGCCTAACTGCTGCAGCTGCCGGCAGGTTATTGATAGGAGGTACACTTGGTGGAAGCGGATTCGCTAGAGGTACTTGTGGTTGCCTCTACTGCTGCTCCCATCTTCGGATAAAGCCTAAAAGCAAGGCTTCAAGTTGTTGACTTTCTAGCCGTATTTCCTATATGGTCTGCACCTGAGGTAAATGTTGAGATTGTTCTTCATTTTGCCCTTCGTTTCGAACATTTATGACATTGACACCATTTTTTGGAGACGGGACAATATCTGTGTTCCTCTAGCTCAACCAACGGATGGCTCGCCCCACTTGACGAGTCGTCAGCTCATCTCGTTGTGTAGTGCTGCCAATTTCTTGAGGATCTTCAGCTAAGGTTGCATATTAGTTGTTGGAGCTGATAGCATAACATGTGTACATGCGAATGTTCTTGCCCGCTACATGTGCAATCCTTCTCTTTTGCGTTGGGCACGAAGCAGCACCAAACTTTTCAAAAATCGACACCCTTGGATGAAGTGATTGTTGATTTACATCACCTTGCCCCCAAGCAATAGGGCAATTGGTTTGCCTCTTTTCTTTATAAAACCCCTTCCTCTTTTGACCTCGAAGGGATGTAGGTTCAAGAGCTCGATAAGTGAATTGCTCTGCTTGCACTTCTCATTGTGAATGTTGTAAGGCTTGAGCATCCCCAACCTTGTGAATTTTGCAAGCTTGTTCCTTGGTGACCCACCCCCTCTGAAGATAAAGATTCTTATCTTCCACTGGATTGCCCCTTTCTACAATGAAGCACACTTGGGTTTATGCTTTTACCCTCAACGGACAAGCACCTTGGTGGCAATATTCTTGAATTATGCCTTATTTTGGCGAACCTTAGGCACTATCCTAAATCGGTTCTTTACAGGAACCGTAGGGACATAGCAATCCTTTGGTTTAGTAATTCTCCCTCATCTAAGTGAATGCAGAGGTAATCTACTAAAATGGTCTTGGTAGACTTACAACAATCTTTTTATTTTGTCCTTGACCATGCCCCATGTTGGACGAGGAAGCTAGTGAGATGCTTCCAATGTTACCACTAAAACTTCGAATGGGAGTCTCAGTAAAGTTGCTCTACTTGACATGGAAAGAGCCACGCCTTTTTCTCTTGTGCTTAGAGATGGCTTCAGTTGTCAAGACAACCACCAAGAAGTACGGGGACCCAACAGCAGCAGGGAAGTCGCCAAAGCATATCGGCATGGAGGGATAGCCACATCGCACATGGCTAAGGACCACCAATGGGCCGAAAGTTACTTTAGTCGCTGTCGCTATTAATGTTACAGTGATTTCAAATTCTATACAAAACGTGGCAAAGTTAGCAACTTTGTGGTAAGGGCGTCACTAGACAGAGAGATGAAGGGAAGGAGAGGTCCCACCAAGCATGCCATATGTGGGTGATGTGAGGGAGATTGGGCCCTCGCTCTGTTGTTTATTTCTTTTCTTTTGTTTTATTTTTGGTTAGACCTTGAGAACTCGGGATGGATCCTCAAAGAGTCTTAGAGTATTGGATCAAGTGTGTGGATCCAATAAATTTGACCTCTCACCACTGACTTAGGTCAATTTTAATTACGTCGATTAAATGATTGACAACCCTTAATTAACTATCACAAGGTGATGCCCTTTAAATGAAATCACACACTAACGTAACACAAATCACAATTTAGATCAATTAGTTGGATCATGATTCATTATAAAAAAGAACTAACACACTATTCACTTGTAACCCTTTTAGGTGGTCTATATGCCCTTAAAGGATACACATTAATTAAGTTCTTGTAAAGATCCTTAATGGATAAAGTGTCAAAAGAATTATAGATGTGAGCATGACGTATCCTTTAGGACATGACCCTTAACAACTCCTTATGAACAATACCAATACCCCTTAAGTATCCTTTCACTTAAAGGATATTGATAGGCCTATTTAAGAGTCATCAAGGACAAACTAGATTTGAAAAGTATCCTTTAAGATAGTCTCTTTTAACGATCCTAATGAACTATATCAATAATCTTTTAAGTATCCTTTAACCTAAAATATATTGATAGGTTCAATTAAGATTTATTAAGGATCAAGGATAGTGTGGCCAAGGATAGTGTGGCCCATTAGGCCCATTAGGTCCAAGTAAATATCCTTTAACATTACAAGTGAAACTTAAGACCCGCTAAGGATCTAAAGATAATCCATTAAAGACCGAATAAAGCGCAACATGGGCCCAATAAAATTTCTCATTCAAGACCTTACGTAATTCAATGATGATTCGTTAACAAGAGTCCGATTAAATAACATTTAGTAACTTCATTGAATACATGAAGTCTTAATTGGACAAAGTTTAGACAACGACCAATATGATTTACAGAGTTCAACAAAGTCCAACATCGAAATTGATTAGTGGAACATAACTACAACTTAATCAAAATCACAACATGAATGGACTTAAGGAAGCACGAGTCATCCTATAAAATGTAAAATCCAAGAAAGCATAGACTTGCATAAAGTATAAAATCTAAGAAAGCATGGACATGCACAAAGGATCACTCAAGAAAGCATGAGTGTATCCCCCTAGATCTAAAAAATGTTCCTCAAGTTCAAGAAAATATGAACTTGGCCTTGGTCTTGCTTTGAACTCTTGGAATTCTTGAGTCGAGCAGCACCTCGTGATCTTGCCAGTTCTCTCTCCCAAAAGTCATTTGCAGCAGCCCCCTTTGAGGGGTAATTTATAAGGTGAAGGAGGGAGCCAACCGGTGGGGGGAAGGCACCAATGCCCCCCCCTCCCCCAACCGGTGGCTTTTCCCTCCTTTATTTTTTGGATTTTATTAAGAGAAAGGGGAGGGAGAGCGAGAGACCAAAGTGGGAGAAAGAGAAGGGGAGGGACCGACGGGGCCCCCACCGGTCCCCTCTCCCTCTTCCTTCCCTTTTTTTCTTCTCTTTCTTTTTTCTTCTTCTTTTTTATTTTTGGAAACAAAACCCCCCCAACCGGTGGGGGGTTTTGGGTGGAACCAGTTAAGGGGGCCCCCCACCGGTTCCTTCTCTCTCTTCCTCCTTTTCCTTCTCTCTCTTCTTTATTAGATTTTCTTTTTATTTATTTTTTTTACCAAAAGTGCCCGACTAGGGGGGAGGGGGAAGGGCACCGGTGGGACCCCCCCACCACTGGTTCTCCCTCTCTCTCTCTCTCTCTCTCTCTCTCTCTCTCTCTCTCTCATTGCATCCTCATCTCTCTCTTTCTTTTATTTTCTTCTCTCTCTCTCTCTCTTCCTTCTCTAAAACCCTACTGGTATCCCCCCTTCTTTTATCTCTCTCTTGACTTCTCTTTCTCCCCCTGGCCTCTCTCTCTCTCTCTCTCTCTCTCTCTCTCTCTCTCTCTCTCTCTGCCGCCTCCTGTTTTACCAAAACAGGGGACCGCAGGCCCCTTGCTTGGCTGCAGTTGCTGCAGTTGTCGTTGTTTGCTGCAGCTGCTGCTCTTTTTGTTATTGTTGTCAGTGTTGGTGCTCTTTGGTGCTTCCACTGGTGCTCTTTGATGCTGTTGTTGTTTAGTTGTGGTCTTTTTGACAAGGCCAAAACCAAAGTACAATCTTAGATTTTCTCTTTATTTTATTTCAAACCCATCATGCACGCATGTCATAACATTTTTATGCCTTCCTTTGCCTAGGGTAAATCCTAGATTTTATTTCTTATTCCACTTTGCATATCATGTACGTATGGGCCATGTTTTGTTTCTTTTATCACAAACAGAACATGTTAAACAGTCCTATAATCAGCCTCATCATTTTATTGTTCCCCAAGTCTTGTTTTGTTTAGTTTTTAGAGAGAAGAACCCATCTCCAATTTTTGGATGTGCTACCTCTATTTATTCTAATAAAATCGGTAGTACATACCACCACAACTTAATTCAAAAAGTGGGGTAGAATTTGTAAAATATTTAATATAAAAATATCTGTAATTCTAGTCCTTCATTACATCGAAAATATTAGCATAATTCTTTTTTCCCAAGAATAGATTAGTGAAGTTCTATATGGTGATTTGGGCCAACATTGCCTGTTAGTTGCCTATTAGCAATAATAATATTACATGGAAAGACTTGGAAGTAAGCCTTGATTGTGGCCCATAATGTAAATCTTTTTGACATCGGCACTTTCCCCATGGGCTGGCCAACTTGTCCATTCCAGTCAAGTGTGAATTTGTAGGAACCTTGCGATCAAAGGACCCAATCCAAATCTGCAATCCATGACATAGTCTTCACCATGCAAAAGCATGAGAAGTGGAATGCAAAACACATCATATAAAGGCACTCAGCCTATACAATAATACTTAAAATGTCCCAACTCATGCAATAGCTGAAGTCCCATTAGGCCTTAATTTCAATAACAGCCCACAAAGTGATTCATGCATTCAAAATGTGCAGTTTAATGGTAGGCATAGGTCTAATACTAGAATTTACGTGAATGGTTGCATTAGTCTAATACTATAGCATGTACAATTTCCCACTTACATCAAATACTAAAAAAATAAACTAACCCACTCTCCAATACTGAACATCAAGTATTAATTGCTCATAGCAACATTTAACTTAAATGTGTTTGCATTTATTGCAATTACTTAATGTGAGGATGGAAAGAACTCATTTACAGCTGAAAATATAACATCATCAGACGATATCATACCCTTACCTGGGGACCTGTAATAAGTCTTGAACCGCCACTAGCAGATGGCTGTTGCGACTTCAGTGGTTGCTGACGTTGTGGCTGTTTCTCAAACTCTTGTTTCTGTAGCTCCATGGCCAGTTGATGATCAGAACTGCATGGTTAGCAAACTTTTATTGGCAAAACTAAATGGAAAAAGAATACTTTGCATGGTTTCCCTGGATCATGCCCTAAGACCTGGATTCATTACACAGGTATGCTTGCACTCTAGTGTATAAAGTGGAACAACAGTAGGTTGACTCAGAGGACAAGTACAAAACTGATAAATCACCCTTAATATATTACATGGTTTGCCGTATCGTACCAGATCAGGCCGACTCGTACGAGTCGACTCGTATCTGGACGAGTCCAAGTCGCTGGGACAGTTCGAGTCGTCGAGTCGCATCCGCCTCGAGCCGACTCGGTCTGACCCGTGCCAACTCGATGTGAATCGTGACAATTCGCGCGATACATTGCGATTCGGTACGGGTCGCTTTTTTTCTAATTTGATAATTAACTAAACTTTCTTTCTTCAATCGGTAAACAGTTAGCCTTTTTCTCTAATTTAATAGGTGATTTACACTTCTATATTGATTAATAGGGTTGATTTCTCCTAAATTTGTCACAAAGTAATTGTCATTAATAAACTATTGGAGTTAAAAGTTTATTTCTGTCATAATTATTCACAAAATTAAAGAATCTGAAAACATAAAAAATAAGCATGAATCGGCCTGACTCATGCGAGTCGGACCAAGTCGGCCCGAGTCGGATCGGGGTATCGTATCATATCTAGGAAGATACGATATGATACGGATCAGCGATACGGCGAACCTTGAATGTGTATCATAGTCGTCAATTCAAAATATCATCAATACTTCACAAAAAATGCAAAACCACAATGCTGGACACTAATTGTTGGCAATTATTTTAAACTAAGTGCACAAATTTCAAGTACAAATAATTCCACTAGCAACATGGAACAGCTGGTTGCAACTGCCAATGTTCACAAGTTTCTTTAGAGTCATTTAGTGCAATTGTGTTGGTGCGAAAAGAACCTCTCCCTCCATGCATGGTTGTTCTACCTCTCTTTATAATTATCCCTTATAATACTTATAAATTGGTGGTGCAAACCATAATTTCTTTTGCAGGGGAAAGATCCCAAGCAACATGGAACATCAAGCTTTGAGAGGTCTACAAGCTGAATGTCGTCGGTTTCACTACAATGACATGTTCTCCACCTGTCCAAATTGGTACACTTTTCCTAATATTATTAACAAATATAGTACCAGCGGGAATGAGCTCTCGAATGATGTGGAGGCGATGCTCTCGAGCAACAGCAACCCCCTTTCCGGTCACCGGTGCAAACCGGTTCCTCTAGGTAGGGGCCCAGCAGGAAAACCCCCTTGGAGGGAGATGCTGGGGCTATAGAGGATGGGGCATGTCAGGAGACCTGTCCCTTTGCTCCGAGGTTGTACATGGATGTGGTCGCCGACAGGTGCATGCATACACGTCCCTAGGGGGTTGTGACTCCTAATACCTACTGCCATGTATGTGTCGAAGTAGCTTTCCCCAAGTCAGAGGGGGAAAAAAAGTTGTGAGCACATACCTGAAATGTTCGGTGTTCGACAGGGATGGCGCCCTGGAGCTGTCCTCCTCCTGGAGGAGAGGTGGACGGGTGGAGTGAAATGTCAGGAAGGTCTCAGATAGACTCTTCCCTGTGGAGTGCCAGTCAGAAGAGGTAGCTGCCGAGGTGGCCAAGATTGGCATCTATGCAGGGAGGTCTTTGGAGATCCGGCTCACCCATTGGATTTGGGAACCATATTAAGATACCCTTGTCCCCGCCCAATGGGGGTGGGGATTAAGCTGGTGGGGATCCTGTTGATCCTCTTTTGGAGGAGGGGCTCATCAGGAAACTGGTGGAGAGCTTTGCTGATCTGCTCAAGATGGTCCCCTGGTGGCCAGAAGGAGGCTCTCTCCTCACAGTGATCTTCAAAGCCAACATCTCTTCCTTGGGGGACATCCTAGAGGCCATAGATGTGTTGGTCGGTGCTGATTTGTGCTTTGTCTCCATATTTGCAGCCAGGAGGGAGGTGGTGGCGGGAACCTGGACCAACTAGGGTTTCATAGGAGATAGGGGCTGGAGGTAGGAGATGACTCCATCGCATGAGAGGCTCACATGAGGGCTGGCGGGGTTCAAATTTCAACTTTGAACTGCCCGCATCTAGGTGCTCGGGTGAGGGTGCGGCCCGGTAAAATGAAGACCCCAGCGAAGGCGCTAGCTACTTGGGCAGCTGAGACGTCTCTACCAGGGAATGCAGCTAAGGCCTCCATCCTGGTTCACCTTGGTGCATTGGGTGCTTTGGAGGAAGCTAGTCTTCTAGATGCTGAAGATGAGGAATGCAGATAGAACATACAGGCTGAATTCAATGAGATCTTTCTGAAGGAAGAGATCTTCTAGGGGTAGCGGGTTAGAGAGAGATGGATAAAAGAAGGTGATCAGAACACTGCTTATTTTCAGAGATTGGCTTGTGAAGAAGAATCAACCACTAAGAAAGGAACCTTGTCTACTCCCAACGCTTCTATGGTCAGACAGCATGTCTAGGACTTCTATTCCAAGCTGTTCCCGGAGGATCTCCACAAGCATCCTTCTATTGATGACGACCTTCTTCCTTCTCTATCCATTGTGGAGAAGGAGTGCCTCTCTTATGCCTTTCCTAACGAAGAGATTAAGAAGGCTATATTTACGACAGATGGTGACAAAGCTCCTGGTGCTGATGGCTTTCCCATATGGTTCTCCCAATACTATTGGGACATTGTTAAGCAACATATAATCCGGGCCCTAGGTAACTTTCAAGAGGGACAAGCTCATCTTAGGGGAATCAATAAGACCTACTTGGTTCTTATCCCTAAGAAGGTAGGAGCCAACTGCTTTAAGGACTACCGGCCTATTAGTCTGTTCAATGGTGTTTACAAGATCCTTACAAAAGTGATGGCCAAGGAGTTTTCGACAAAGGTAGACTCATTCAAGAGAATTTCTTGGTGGTACATGAATGCCTTCACTCTATGAAATTCCATCAAAGAAAAGGATTGGCTTTAAAGCTGGACTTTCCAAGTCCTAAGAAAGAAGGGTTTCAAAGACAAGTGGACTTCGTGGGTTAGGGATTATGTTTCTTTTGCCCCTTTCATTATGCTTGTTAATGGCCAACACACCCCCTTCTTCCATAGTGGCAGAAGGCTTCGGCAACGAGATCCTATGTTGCCCTTTCTATTCATTTTAATGGCTCATATCTTAGCAGGATGTGGGACAGAGCTGGATTTATAGAGTTAATCAGAGGCTTCCAGGTGTCCCAACAAAGAATCTGTATCTCTCAACTCCAGTATGGGGATGACACTATCCTTTTATTATCGGACAGAAAGGATCAGCTATTTGTGGCTAAACTCATATTGGAGCTGTTAGAAGAGGTGGCAGGGTAAAGTAAACTTATACAAGAGCCAGCTTATCCATGTTAATCTAAGGGAGATGAGCTGAGCAAGGCCACTCTTTTGTAGGCTGCCTTAGAGGAAACTTCCCTATCCATTAATTAGGGATGACCCTGGGCCCTAGGCCCCTGAGGTGCAAGCACTAGTCTGCCATTATACAAGGATAAAAGAATAGACTTGCAGGTGGAAAGGTAGACTTATTTCTTATGAAGGTCACCTGACTTTGTGCAACCCGGTGCTACACAATCTTTTCACATACTTCCTACCATCTTCAAGATCTCCAGGTCAATAGCTGCTAAATTGAACTCTCTACAAGCTAAGTTTTCTGGCATGGTGGGGGAGATTATAAAAGGAGAGGGTATGATGTATGTTGGAGAAAGGTGTGTAGGAGTAAGGAGAATGGGGGTTTGAGCTTAGGGGAAACTTGTCTTTGCGGAGTTTGATTTATGGCGGGATGTCATCACTCAGAAGTACTATACACAATTAAGAGTGTGGGATGTCTCCCTTCCCACTTTGTAATGTTTTGCCAATGTAAAAAGGCATTCTCAATTGCTCAAATATTCTCCAAGCTGGTTCCCAGATCAATGTCGACAACAAAGCAAGAGTCTTTTCTAGTACAACCCCTCATGTGGCCACCATTCATTCCAAGCTCTCTTCCCGAGATTATATGCCATTGCAAGCAACCCTCTTGCTGTTGCATATCACTTATTTGAGATAGATGTCCCTCAGCCATATTGGAAAGCTTCCTTCAGAAGCTCCCCAAAGATGAGGAATTCAGTGATTCGGTGTTCTTGCTCGGTTTCTTACTGATGGATCTGGACCAAGACCAGTGGTATTGGAGATGGGATGCTCGAGGTCGCTTCTCTATTAGATCAGTCTACTCTATGCTTGTAGACAGAGGTACCTGATATCATCCCTTCTTCTCCATGGTATGGAAGGTCAAGAACCCACCCAAGGTGCAGATCCTATTATGGAGGGCCTCCATGGATAGGTTACCGACTTGTGACAGGTTGGCTCGCTTCGTGTTGGACCTCTCTCCTTTGTATGCCCTTTGTGGCTCAGAGGAGGAATCCAGGGATCATCTATTCGTCTCTTGCTTCTTCGCATCAGAGGTTTGGCAGTTGCTGGGTCAGGACTCAGAAGCTGCAGATTGTTGTCATCCCAGCACTTTCTTTTGATCACCTTCTCAGCTCATGAGACAGACCCTAGCCCCAGAAGAGTGACCATATCATTTGGTGGCTGATCCTCTGCACTACTATTTGGGCTTTATGGATGCAGCGCAACAGTAGGTTCTTGGAGGAAGGTAAATTCCTCTGATCATGTATTGTCTTTTACAGGGGCTAAAGTCAGGGAGTGGGCAAGAGTTGGGTGCTCTATCGACCATTCTAACTCATCTTTTATTTTGTTCACTGAAAGATAGTTGATGGTTTTCACTTTCTTGATGATTTTGTATAGAAAGATTTTTGCTCCTGTATCTTCTCTTTTGTGCTCTCCTATTTTGTCCTCCTTAGAACTATTCCTTGTATAGAAGCTAAGAGAAGGGTTAAAACTATGTATATTATCCTTAAAGCTCAAAGTATTATTTAAAAAAATAACTTATGATTTCATACTTGAATGTAACCTTAACATAATAATCTACAAACATTTTTCCAAGTATTATTGATTATATGGTAAATGAGAATAACTAATAAATGACATAGGAAATTAGGAGAATTCAACAATGAGCGCAAAACCTTATCCCATAATGGATGGATTCAGCTCTTATGTTTGAGATACAAAACTTTGATCAATGATCCACAAGCTGGATCCGGACCCAGAATTCATGAAATCTGATAAACTGTTTTTTACTGACACACTCAGACTGATTGAATAAATCGGCAAAATAGATGTGCAAAAGATATACATCTTTTGTGTACACCTCAATCATCATAAATTCATGAAAAGGTCAAACTAAATCCCTATAGGATAAATCAAAATAACCTACATGAATTTATAATATATCTCATAAAATTCTCAAACCACTGTGAATGCTTTCATTTTTTGATAGCATCATCTCATATGATTCCTTCACGTTGTAAAATTCACCATTGAAACTTACAGCCACATTGCCTTGAGATTTTTACTCTAATTTTTTTTTATTTTGACAAGCCACGACTAAACGAATGTGGCATTTAAATAATGAAGATAGGAAATTTCATTTTATCAAAAAGGATGAAATAAATATAGCAAGCAAAGAACTGGTACATTACTTGAAAGTGGTGCCCCCCGAAGCTGCACCTTCCAAAGCAAGATATTCCTGAATAGGGAAAATATTAATAATGGATACTATGGAAGTAACTGAAGATGGAGTGAAGTGAACAACTTCTCGCCAAAAAGATGAGAATCTGTTAGTGTCGCACATTCATGGCATTCTGCTCATCCCACGAGTGGCATGCTTGATTTCCTGCCATAAATTCCTTGAAGTCTCCTGTCATGAACATTGTATCTCCATTTACCTAGTGAGCATAATGTTAAGTAAATGATCAGTGACATCTGTTTTTGTACCTGCAGCAATAAGTTTGAAAATGCTGGGGTACAAAATAAACCAGCATTGAATCCTTAAAGAAATCAACTAAAAACAATTCCACAAAAAGATAACCCCACCTCATTCAGTTTTTCCCATACCAAATCTTGCTGGTTTATATAGCCTTGATCTGTAGCTAAAAGATAAAGTTCTCCATTATACTGAAAACAAAAAGAATGATAAGCCAAGTGGGAAAAAAGTAGATGCTCTTCAGAAATGCAACTTAATTGATATGATACAATCAATCACTCTATTCCATTACCTTAAACATGGTGCTGAAATGATTGTTTCGGAAAAAGACACACAACTCTCGCTCCTTGAGACCTTCTTGTAGGGAAAACAATCTGCAGAATGAATAGTTAAAAAAGGACATGACATCTCTCTGAAATGAATCATCGACAGCAGAAACTGCATAGAAAATGAGAAAGCATACCCATATACAGTCAACTGACTCGCATTGTCCTTTAAAAAGCTCCTGATTAACTGCCCTGAGGAAGGGAGGAAAATAGGGACTGAGTGACCAAACTGCAATAGATAATAATTAGAGCATGCAAAGAACATCGGTTGCTTATTCTATGTCCAGAAATGATAATAAGTATTTCTACATTGTTGCTGAAACGCTGTATCCTTGGAAGGAACATGGACAAATACTTCACCTTGATCAGCTTGCTTGGCAAGAATCACCTCACCTTCATAGACAGGCTCATGATTATCATAATCTGAAGGTGCAGAATCAAGAATGCATTCTTCTCCTTCGTAGAGTGGCTCAATGTCATTAGTATTTAAACCAAATGTTTCAGTAGTATCTTTCCCAGGAGAGGAATGAAAATCAGCAACCGGTGAAGCTTGACCGGTGAGAAATTCAGAACTATCACCATTAAGATTACTAATATGCTCGAGAACCTGTTGTGTTGAATTCTTCTGCACACAGATCTGTGGACTGCACTGATCTTCTCCTGAGCTATTCACCAGGCAATTGTATGCATAATCAGAAGAAGAAATACCTGTTTCAGTAGAAGGAAAGCAAAAGGTCTGCTCCAGAGTTAATGCATCAAGTTCCACGGTTTTCACTGAGTTATTGGAGAGAATAGCTCCAGCACCTTCAGAGCCATCAGGACGACTGCCAACAGCAGTAATGGTGGATGACTTGTCCGTCTCCATTTCTCCACCTGTCAGACAAGATTTATCATTCCTAAAGTCACAGGTTTTATTGCAGTCTCGTGATCCTAACTCTTGCTGATTGGACCTTTTGGGAGTGTCATAATGTGTCACCAAAATTCTAGAGTCAACAACAAATTCAGAAGTTTTGGAAAGTGTGTTTTCCTCTGAACTTGAAGATGCATCGCTCAAATTTGCATCTGCTGATAAAAATTCCATGACTGGTGTTGCCTGTTCAGCTTTTGGCAAGTTCAAAACTCTCATCGGCTGTGAGTCTCCATCTAAATCACCTCTTCCTAAACATTCCATGACTAGTGTTGCTTCTTCAGCTTTTGACAAGTTCAAGGCTCTCATCAGCTCTGCTGCTTCTTCTAAATCACCTCTTCCTAGTCTATGCTCATCTGGGACTGAAATTGGAGGATCATTGCAAGATACACTTCTTGAAAGACAGGGAGAAGGAACTCCGAGTGCAGCAGTTGTTGCAGCTGCAAAATCCACAGCATTGTCTTCAAGAAGATGCTTCTCTACCCCAGGATTCCCTGCGTCATGTGCAACCAGCTCTCCAACCAGTGCATTATAGGACTTCGATCCAATTGCAGTTGCAGTCTCTTCATCCTTCCACAAGCCACAGAAGATTCATCAGTGACAACAACATAAAGAAAACAAAGTTAAACCAAATGAAAAACCTATATTACACTATGCAACCAAATATAAAAATGTCCAATTGGAAAAAAATGGCACATAACCATATTGAGATTATAACAGTATCATCTTTTCCAAATTACATATCAAATCTTAGAGCATAACATCAGTACCTCCGACCAATTACAGGTTGAATGGGTTTATGGATCAAACCATAAATCAAAGCTCAGTCATAGACAATATGTATATGGCACACATTAAGCATGCAGCATCTAGAAAACTCCAGTCAAGCAATTTTTTATTCTGTAAGTGTTTCATACATTGACTCATTGATGATATTATGACTAAAATAAAACTGTGCAGCTCATTATATACCTTGACAAATTTGATACACAGACCACCCCTTAGTTAAAAAAACTGACTACGGATTATGGAACAGACTCTATAGTCGTATGACTTCCCTCCCAAAAGACAACCACCAGCCTCTACAATGGTCACTGCTCAAAACAGGTGCTCTCATCCATTCAATGAATCTAAGAATATCCATTGAGATGCACTAGATTTCCCTAGAGTTGTTTGCAATTCATCCAGATTGCCCCAAGTATGAATGACACAGCAAAATATCTTATATTGTTTCCTATGCTCATTGTTATTCCATTTTGAGAGAATATCTCAATAGAAGCTGAAGTATCTGAAACATTTCTGCCAATGTATACCCCACACCTTGATAGGAAAGAGGCATAGTAGTAATAGATGCAGGATGGTCCAAAACTCCCAACCTCACCTTTACAAGGGTGGACCTCTGCGTGATGGCAATCTCAACTTAGACACCCTCCATAGTAGAAACTTTGCCTTCAATCTTCTACATAATAATCATATAGCTTCAACTTCTAACAGCTATAAATAACCAACTTTGCATTAACTGCCAAATCGACTTGTTCAAATCCAAATTGGCCAAAGCATCAATATTAGCCATTACCGATCTAAATTTTGGGGAAGGGCAATGTAATCTCCACATGCTTTCAAAAGAAATTCAAAGAAAAGGAAGTGCCTAGATATGGCCACCTTGCCATTTCTGTGCTGCCCACGGCCATGCTTCTCCTCTTCCTTATTCTTTTTCCTTTTCTTTTTTTCCACCTGGAATGGTGCCATGTTATTTGGCCTATTTGGGTAGGGAGATTTGGAATTGTTTGCACAATTCTTCTTCGTCATCTTTGGTTTCGTCCCTCCTCAACGAACAAATCTTGGCATCAATGATGAGGCACTTCTATATAGGTGATAAGATTATCCTCTCGCTATGATGGCCATGATGAGGCAACAAGCCACACTTCCCCCTATGGAATAACTTGGAACCTCTCGTGACCATGAGCATCCTCTCATCCTTCCTGAGTTTCTTGTATGTGTATGCCCCTCCTTTCTTCTCCCTTTTCTTTTCTCCCCTCAATGCAGGGATGGCAGTACCGGTACCGGTACCCGTATCGGTGGGTACCGGTACCGGTACGTACCGGCCGGTACCGGCCCAGTATCGGCCGGTATCGGCCGATACCCTTTACAGGTATCGGGTACCGGTACCGGCCGATACCGGTACGTACCGGTATCGGCCGGTACTGCCATCCATGCCTCAATGAGTGTCTCCCCCACAAGAAAAAATGATTGTGGAAGTGCCGCCTAGGCAATCGGGGACCCCAAATATGCCCAAGGCCACCTTACCACCTCTCTCTCTCTCTCACTCTCTCTCTCTCTCTCTCCTATGTGTGTGTATGTCACAGTGACACATGTACAGGGCCGAAGCACTACCTCCCCTATCTCATAGTGACGCGTGCGTATGTAATGGTGACACATGTACGGACCAAAGCACTACCTCCCTTATCTCAGTGACACTTGAGGGCCTGAACTCCTCTCTCGCCCACTCTCTCTCTTTATGTGTGTGCACATAGAGGTCACAACGTCATATAACCGAAGCCCTCTCTCCCCTCCGGCTCACAGTCACCCTAGAGCACCCGAAGCCCCCCTCTCTCAATCAATCAATCAACTAAACTCTCTCTCCTTGTCTCCCCTCCACCTTTAATTCTTCCCTTGTGTAGTCACAGGGCCTCTCTCTCTCTCTCTCTCTCTCTCTCTCTCTCTCTCTCACACACACACACACACACATACACAATTTATCTCTATCCCTCTATGTATCTATCTCTTCCTTCTATGTCTGTCTATTCAAGGAATGTTCTCAAGGTACGCCCAGCATAACCCAAAAACTCCAATTTTTCCCTCCTTACCCAGTCCTCTGACTTAAGCATCGGATAGGGATCCCCCGGACCACAGCCGGGGGCCCTCTAATGGTGTTCTTTCTTGCAAGTTCAGCGCACACCAGCCTTCTGATCTTTGGTGGAAGGTGTATGATCCTAGTGGGCAAGATTTTGATCCAATATCTCTTGGCGCCGTTTGTGGGAAACAAATCAAAAGTCATGACGAGGGCAAATAATAGTAGGACTTCCAAGAGAAGGAAGTCGCGGTCAGAGGCGCGGTACCCTCGGCACCACTACCCCCTGTCGTGGTTCAAAACGAAGATAAGCAATGCGGTGAAGGCAACAGTGATCCTCCTCCCGAAGGCACACTTCAGGTACCACAGCAACAAGACCTACATGCTCTGGTTGATATGATTCAGCCTTTCAAGGCCAAGGTTGATCACCAAGATGGCAAGTCTCACCGGCAACGCAGTCGTTCGAAAAGCCTCCAGTACGACCGTCGTAGCACTCACCACTCTCAAAGACCGTGCAGTTGAGGGAACCGATGCCTTTGCCTCCGCCACCGCCTCCCCGTAAAACGGTCCTCTGGTTCCCTCGGCAGGATTCAAGGAACCGGAATTTCAGGAGCCGGAAGATCCAATCAGTCATTGTGCACAGCAGAATATTTCTTTGCAAGATTGGAATAACAAGAAAATTTTTTCAAAGGCAGCAGCTATTGGGGTGCAGTTGCAAGGAAAAGTAGGACAATTTCGTAAGATTTATAACAGTGATAAACTTGCTGATAAGAAGAAGAAGGGGCAGAGAAACTTGAGAAGTTTATTACAGCTTGGGGAAGATACACAGGACAGGAATCAGAGGGTGAGGATAGTGTCACAGGGGAACAACTCTTGTATGAAATGATGATTGCAACCTGGAATATTCGGGGTCTGAATGTTCCTAGTAAACAGCTGGCTGTGAAGAATTTGATTAGGAAGAAATATATTGGTATTTGGTGCTTGCAGGAGAAAAAATAGAGGGGACGACGGAGGATTTGCTTCTGAAGGTGACTGGATTCTTAAGGTGACTGGATTCAGCAATGTGGATTTTGCCTTTCATAGAGCAATAGGTAAATCAGGAGGTATTGTTATTGCTTGGGATAAGCTCCAATGAGAAGGAAATTTACTTGATATTGGCAAGTATTCTGTTACAGTTAAAGTGCACAGTGTCAATGGGAGGAAATGGTGGATGCTAACATCAGTGTATGGTCCAAACAGTGTAAAAGATAGAGAGAAGTTATGGCCTGAATTATCTGATTGCAGGAATAAATTTGATTTCCCGTGATGTGTGCTGGGAGATTTTAATGAGGTTCGTAAAGCAGATGAAAGATCCAGAGGTAACAGATTTACTCCAGGAATGAATCAGTTTAATTGTTGGGTGGATCACTGTGAATTAATTGAACTCCCAACTCCAAATCTGTGTTACACTTGGAGTAATGGTAGGGAAGCTCCTTCTTTGTCCAAACTGGATAGGATTTTTGTGGACGCAGGATGGGAGGAAATCTACCCTTTGGCCAGGGTGTATGTACAACCTAGAAATGTGTCTGACCATAATGCCCTCATAATGGTGTGTATACATCCATCTTTGAAGGGTAAAGCATTTCGATTTGAGAAGGTTTGGTTGAGAACTGAAAATTTTAAAGATATAGTAGCAGATACATGGAAGATGAATACGGGACAGTCTTCATAGGGAACAAAATTGGTTCTCATGTTTCGGAATCTGAAGAAGAGGATAAAGATATGGGAGAATCAGTGGAGAGATGAAAGAAATAAAAGATTTACAGATATTCAAGAACAACTGAAGAAGTTTGAAGCACTGGAGGAATTATTGATGATCCATAAATGCAGGAAAGAGTAGTTGTTAAGGCACAATTTACTCGATGGCTACATGAGGACGAGATAAGATGGAGACAAAGATCAAGAGCTTTGTGGTTACAAGAGGGAGATCTTAATACTTCCCTTTTTTTCATAAGGTCGCCAATGGCAGGAGGAGGAGAAAGACAATTACAGTGTTGAAGAAAGGAGATGAATGGTTGGAAGATAGTAATGAAATTGCTGCAGAGATGGTGCAATTTTACACTCATTTACTCACAGCAGAAAATAGATGGTTTCCACCTTGGTAGGATACAGAGCAAATACAATCATCAACGGTGGACAAGCTGATGTTAGTACAACAATTAACTGAGGAGGAGATTAGACAGGCTACTTTCCAGTTGGGTGCAGAGAAAGCACCAGGGCCCGATGGATTTCCCATCATGTTCTATCAACATTTTTGGGAAATTGTGGAAGAAGACTAGATTCTAGCATTGCAAGATTGCTTTGCTAAAGGGGCTGGACATGAGCTATTCAATCAAACATTTCTGGTTCTTCTTTTTGAAAGTGTATAGGAGAAACATTTCTGGTTCTTATACCAAAGAAAGCAGATTCATTGGAATTGAAGGATTTTATACCAATAAGTTTGTTAAATGGGTGTTTGGAAGATTTTTTTTCAAAACCTTCGTTCGGGACCTGACCTAGACATCTCTCTCCTATTCCGGATTATTCGGAAAATCCATTTTTTTGTTTTGGTTATCTAGAGAAATGTAGGTCGGTTTTATATTTTATCGGACTATGAGAGTTTGGGATTAGCCCTCAGGGAATCCGGGACTTCGAATCAAGCGAAGATTCGAGTATATGACCTCTCTCCACTGACCTCGGTCAGTGTTAATTACGCCGAGCAACTGCTCGGCAACCCTTGATTAACCGTCCGTATGATGCCCTTAATCATGCAACACTACTACTACAGGCAGCACATGCATATGAGTATGAAGGCATATTTTAGGTTGAGCCCTAAGCCTCACCCCGATTTGGGATAATTTTTATATGATTTAGGATTGATTCCAAATTATATGGATTAATTCCGAGTTATGAGGATTGATTCCAAATTATATGGATTGATTCCAAATTATATGGATTGATTCCAAGTTATAAGGATTGATTCCAAATATTTTAAACCCATAGGGGTATTTTTGCAATTATACAATTTTTATGAGTTTTTATGAATTATGGAGGTATTATAGCCTATAAGCATATAGGGGTAAGTTTTAAAGGTCTCAAAGCTTTATGAAATTTGTGAAATTAATTCTTAAGTATATGAGGGTATTTCAATAATTTTACCCTAAACCGGGCTTATTATGTTTTGAGTTTATTTTTCAATGACATTTTGATTATATGGAAGGTATTTTGTTTATAAGATGGGTTTTGGTATTTTCGGGGCCATATGAGAAATTATATTTTTATTACATATGAGGGTATTTTTGTAATTTTGTCAAGTCTTATGTATATCATTAATTATTTATGTTCTTTCAGATTTTAATTCTCTGATTTTTTAATTTTATTTTATTAATTTTATTGATTTTTATGATTAATTTAATTAATTAATTAATTAATTGAGTATATGAGGGTATTTGGTTTTAATATGATTTTTAGATTGCATTTCAGATTTTTACTGGTTTTTTACTGATTTTTTCTGATTTTTTCCAATTTCATATAATTTTATTAATTTTTAATTAATTAATTAATTTTAAGTCATTTTTATTTAGATATGATTTCATTATGATTTCTGAACTTTATTTTTATTTATGTAAGGGGTGAGGCCAAGTTTAGGTTAAGGGTGTACCCGGATTTTCTTTAAATTTATGAAATTAAATATATACATATATTAATTTTGAAACATGATGGTAATTATATAATTTTAATGACACATACAAGCACACAATTTTCAGAAATATCAGTCTTTGTTTTGACAGGGATTCGCCTTATAACAAGGCATTTTTTACAAGAATATTCGGCAGAGCTTCCCCTTAGGATTGAACCTTAGGAAGAACTCCCCGAAAAGAACTCCGAAAACGCAGCAAATCCGGGTTAAGAAACCCGAATTTGGTCTTCAAGCAGCACCTTCCTTCTCAATATCACACTTGTATGTGGCAATGTGTGAGAGCCTTGGTGTGTATATGATGTGTGTCTTTGATTTGGGGGGCCAAGGGGCCTATTTATAGGCTCAAATTCTGGCCCGGTGGGGGGTGCCACCGGAATGGGCCAAGGTGGGGGGTGCCACCGGTTGCCTCTTTCCTCCCCTCTTCTTTTATTTTTTATTCCCAATGACCAATGGGTGAGAAAAGGGGTGAGAGAGAGAGCATGGAAAAGAGAGAGGGGGGAGACCCGGTGGGCACCCCCACCAGTTCCAACCGGTGGAGGGGGTGCCACAGGATGGACCCCCCACCGGTTGGGAACCGGTGGGGGGGGGGGGGTTCTCCTCCCCCATTTCCTCCACTTTTTCCTTTTTTGGGCTCTTTAATGAGCTTTGATTTCAGGTTTTGGGGGGGTTAGCCAATGTGAAAAGGGTTTAGAACCCATGGGGTCTCCCCACCGGTTTTGGGAACCGGTGGGGGAGGGTTCTCCTCCCCCATTTCCTGCACTTTTTCCTTTTTTGGGCTCTTTAATGAGCTTTTATTTCAGGTTTTGGGGGGGTTAGCCAATGTGAAAAGGGTTTAGAACCCATTAAATTCAGATTTGGCTCCATGTGAAAAGGGTTTAGGATGGGGATTTAATGGGGATTTACATGGAGTTCTTAACCCATGTGAATGGGGTTAAGAATCCTCATTAATTCCCCTTTACTTTAATTAATCCCCCCCCCATTTGATTTTTCAAATCTAGAAAGAAGGGAGGGAATCCTCCTCCCCCCCCACCGGTTTCCCTCTTGGAACCGGTGGGGGGTTCCCCAACCGGTGGGGGGGGGGCCCCACCGGTTCCCTCTCTCTCTCCTCCACCCCCTCTTTCCTATTTAAATAAAGGGGGAAAGAGAGAGGGGGTCCACTTGTGTTTTTTTTCCATTTTGGGCATCTTCCTCCTTGGGTTTTCCAGATTTTCTTCCCCTTTTGGCCTGCAGATTTGGTGCCCTGTGAGACTGGTTTTTGGGCTTATTTGGGGTCCTTATTGGGCCTTATATTGGGTTCCTTATTGGGCCACCTATTGGGCCTTTCACCATTGTCATTGGGCCTCCATTTGGGGCCATTTTGGGTAAGTTTTAGGACTGGTTTTGACACATTTCGGGACAGATTTTGGCCCACTTCGGGACTGACTTTGGCCCTTATTTTGCAGCATTCGGCTCCCCGTTTGTTGCTGCACTTAGGGTCTTCCCTTGGGCCTCACCATCGAGGGTTGCAAAGGAGGTTTAGGAATCGATTTCGGAAGCCAAAGAAGGTGACTTGGGGCTGTCTTAGGCTTCCTTAAAAATCCGATCAAGGCCTTTTTGGCCTAGGTATGCCTCCTATTCCATTGCCCCCATGATGTGAACCTATGGCTTTATGTGTTTTCCATATTCACTCATATCATAGGTGCATATTTTATTTTGCATAACATAGTTCTTTGTGAACATGTCGTTATGCATATGTGTATGTATTTTCTTATGGTGAGCTCACGTCAATGTGAGTATATGTCGTATGCATATGCATGCATACTCAACGGCATAGGTTTGCATATATAAAAAATTTTGGGTTCAACAATGGGCCATATAAGATATTCACTAAGGTGTTGGCCAACGGATTCAGTAAGGTGATAAGCAAGTTAATTGATGAAAACCAGTCAGCATTTATTCAAGGAAGGAGATTAAAGGATAATTTTCTGGTAGCACATGAACTTTTGTCTTCTATGAAAAATAGAGGGGTTATGGGGCTGGCTTGTAAACTAGATTTCAATAAGGCTTATGATTGGGTGTTGTGGAAGTGTTTATGGAATATTCTTCAAATACATGGATTTCCTCAGCAGTGGATCAAGGTTTTGAAGAATTGTGTTGGTACAGCCAAATTCTCTATTATTTTGAATGGACTGGTATATGGATTTTTCAAAAGCTGCAGAGAAGTGCGTCAAGGAGACCCTACATTGCCTCTATTATTTATCATTTTGGCAAGCATGTTAAGTAGGATGTGTAAGAAAGCTGAGACACTTGGCTGGCTTCATGGTGTACAGATCGTTCATACTCCTGTCACTTTAACACATCTCCATTTCACCAATGACACATTATTATTTATTGAAGGTGGTTTTGAGCAAGTAAACAACCTTGTGTTCATTTTGAAGACCTTTGAAGCTTGTTCAGGATTGAGGATCAACTTTGATTAAGTGTTATCATTCCTATTAATATGCAGGATGATATTACACAGGAATTTGCAAGTAATGGAGTGCCAATTTTGCATTTGGGATTGCCTTTACCTCTTAGGCAACCCAGAATATCAGATTGGGATCCCTTATTATTCAAAATGCAGAAAAGATTAGCTGGTTGGAAGGCAAGAAAATTATCTCTGGGTGGCAGATTGACATTATTAAATTCTGCTCTTTCATCTATTCCACATCACTATCTGTCTATGTTTGTCATGCCAGCAGCTGTGCAAAGGAAGATGGATCAGATTAGGTCTTTCTTGTGGGGAGGCTCTAGTTCTCAAGGTTGTGGAATCCCATTGGTCAAATGGGAATTGGTGTGCAGGCCCAAAGAAAAGGGTGGTTTGGGCATCAAAAAGATATCAGAAATGAATTGGGCTCTGTTGGAAAAATGGATATGGGAGCTCTTGTCAGAAGGAGATACGCTATAGAAGACTGTAATGAGAAATAAACATTACCGCACAGTTCAAAAATTTTATGTCCATACTGACAACGTTACTTTAACATCACCATTATGGTGAGGCATTTTGAAGGCAGGGGACCTTATGCTGAGTTTCTTTCATTGTAAAGTCGGGATGAGAGATTACATACTATTTTGGAATGATATTTGGGTTGAAAATGCAGCACTCAAGAACAGGTTTCCTACGATTTATTTCTTAGCGGTTAATAAATTGTCCTGTGTTAGTGATTGTTATCAACTGATGGGTAATCTGGTTACCCGGAATATTCCTCTGAGGCGAGGTCTTAAGGATCAGGAAGCTGATGAATTTCAACAGCTATTGCAAATGTTAGATAATGGGAAGCTGGACATTTCTATCCTGATAAACTGACTTGGGGTCTTGGTGATGGAACATTTTCTGTTAAATCTTTTTATAACAAGTTGGAAGGGGAGAATCCTATCTACCAGAAACATAATGAGGTGTGGTTAAGGTTAGAGCATTTATGTGGCTGGTGTTTGAAAAGAGAATCATTACCTAAATGTATCGCAACAAATGGAGATCGAATTGTAATGTTCTGTGCTCCTCGTGCGAACAAGACTTGGAGGATATTGAACATCTGCTTATTCACAGTCCAATTAGTAGGGCTGTTTGAGAGTGTGTAACAACAGTGTTCCAGCTTCAACTTAGCCTCAATTCTTTAGCAGACGTGGCGAAGCTTGAAACGCAAATTAACAGGATACCAAAAGAATAAT
The DNA here is from genome assembly GCA_030544215.1 of Zantedeschia hybrid cultivar. NCBI lineage: Eukaryota > Viridiplantae > Streptophyta > Magnoliopsida > Alismatales > Araceae > Zantedeschia > Zantedeschia hybrid cultivar. The sequence goes on from JARZZO010000015.1 coordinate 43,115,463, forward strand.
CGGCTTCATGTTCTGCAATTTTTGCCTCACGCTGTTTGATGGATTATACGAAAGGGACACAATGATGTGGTCTTCAAGGGAAGTACTTGTTCTTGGAAATATTTGTGAGAGAGCTTTGTCTTGTTTATATTCTTGGAGTCGTTATATATTGGGTATCTCTATTCAAGAGTGGGTTAGGAGATGCAGAACTTGTTGATTTTGTAGTGTCGTGCCTGTTTTGATAGGAATCTCTCCTACCCATTGATTGTACTACTACTTGTACTACTACTTTTTTATTCATTAATAAGATTAGTGGTACAATCCACACTTATTATCCAAAAAAAACAGATTGCATAAAAAAAGGACTAGTGCAAACTCATTTTAGATTTCAATCGGTAACAAAGTCTACATTGTTTTTAATAGGTGTACTGTGTTCTTGAAGAAATTCTCTACAATCTCTCCATGGATCCTAGGTTGCAATGCTCTTCCATTCTTCACAATATATAGGGCAGACACAATCTTCCTCACAATTTCCTACCTTCCCCCTTATCTGTCTTCTTTTAATACACATGGATACCTACTCTCGTTTCTTAAATCTCTATTTTTTTTTTCTTTATTTGACACTAGGTAAATCTGTCAATTACCCCACAGCTATGTTCATTATAATTGATAAACATTTGTTGTCAATTTCCCACCTCACAGTAGCCAACTGGACCTGGGGGTTTTAAAATAATCCCCCCCATATAAAAAAAGGCTGGCTGAATATAGACTCTCACTTCTTCTACTGAGACTTCCTTAACAAGAAGTAGTTGATCGTCTTTAGCAAGCACCCACACACAGGGATCTTTCCATTTGGGGAACCAACTTTTTTCTGCAGAAAATACATCCCTGTAAAAACTAACTTCAAAAATTGAGTCTTTCCTCCTCAACCCAACCCGTTCCTTCTTAGCATAGAAATGTGCTTTTCTCCTCTGCCTACCACCAGTCGCTAGATGGAAAAAATCCGGTATTAAGATTGCCCTGCATAATCAATTGAACTCTTGATTTCTCTATCGAGTTTCTTTATCTTGATTCCTTGAAGCCATTCAAAAAACAGAGATTTCAGAGAAATTTTCTTCTTATGCTCTTGATCAGTAAGCTGTCTTTTTTTCTTCTATCTTTTCTAATTTGAGAAGTTCTTCCTCAATGAGATTCTTCCTCACAGATCTATTGTGCCTCCATTTGTGAGCCCAAATCTTGATATCTTTCTTCAGCTTTCTCAGCTTCCTAGCTAAAGCATTGAAACTCAACTGCTGAGAAGTAACTTGACCAGCTGACTGAAATGATCATAACCCAACCACCCTTTCTAGTCTGAAAGGCTGTGGTTTGACTGAATTACCATTGCAACCAAGAATGTGATCTGAGATGGTTTTGAGTGGTGCAGTAACCCTAGGAGATGGAAACCAAGCTGCCCAAACATCATATACAGAAACTCTTATCTATGCAAGATAGAGATGCACATTCCCTACAATTGCACCAGGTGTAACTCTGATTCCAAACATTAAGCTACAGAGCTCCAATTGCGGCCAGTTATTAAAAGTGTTTCATCCCAACAGTCATCCCTGACTCTCCATTCCCGCCTCAAGGACTTCTAACCTAATTAAAAGCACCAACAATGCAGCATGAAATGTGTGGGGCCTGCCATCGTAATCATTTGAGAGCATAGACAGCAGTCAACATCCAACAAACCTGATTGCTTAATGATGAAAAAGAGACTGGAACAGAGAATTCCCCCATCTGTAACAGTTAACCCCTCCATTTGCCTGCATTCCAGGCTACTAGTATTACACCCAGAAGTTCCATAGAAGCTCAAAGAACAAAATCTTTGTTTGCAAATCCTGCAACTTTTCTGATCAACCGAAGATCAAAACTTTCCCTCTTAGTTTCCTGAAGGCATACAATGTCTACATGATTATCCTTGATTCTCTCCTCCACGGGGTAAAAAAATTTGAACCGTCCAAGACAAGAGAATCACGTCATTACTCAAGCACCCTTCCTTCACTAATGTCCGCAGTCAACAGTGTATCTACACTTAGCTGGTGCCTCCAGCAAACCTTTTAGGCTCTTGTTGACATCAGTTCGTTCTAGAAGACTGAACCCCTCCCCCCCCAGGTCCCTCTTAGCTGGATACCCATAATCTGTGGCGCTGCCCACTTTCTTGTGAACTTGGACCCCCTCCCCCAGTTACCTTCTTGTCCATGATCTCTTTGTTACTCCACACAGCTAGCAAGGAAGACTCCCATTGATTATCACCTTCCTTATAATCAGTCAATCTTGCAGATTCAGCCTTTGATACCATCAACTATGAATCTTTGAAAAGGTTACCCTGCTTGGTCAATGACACCACCAGTGGTCTTTGCAGGAGAAGGTGACACGAACTGGGGATGTCCCTCCTATGCTGATACTTGCCCAGAATAGCAACTGTGGAGAGTTGGGGCTTTCCTTGCTTCCAACTCCAGTAATACCCAGCGGTTCATCAAAGCCTGCATTCTCACCTGAGACCTCGAAATCAATAGCAGGCACGGCCCCTTCCATGGGAACCCCTTCCTAAAGACATTCGCCTCTAATGACGGTTCCTAGAAGGATGTCACAATGCCCAGCAGGCTGAAGCACTCTCCCCACTGCCTGCCTCATTTGTACACCTGGAGGACTCGCTTCCCCTTTGATCTGCTCTTAACCCGGAGTTCTTTTTTGTAAAGCCTCAACCATTTGCAAGGCCAACAAGGATACAGCCGCCGGCTGCCCTCCAAACCATGGATGGCAGTACCGGCCGGTACCGGTACGTACCAGTATCGGCCGGGACCAGTACTGGTTCAGCCAATAATGGCCGGTACCAGTTTTTTTTTTTTAAAAAAAAAAATTATTGTACCGGGCCGATACCGAACCGGTATGCCTGTGAAACACCCCTCTCACATAAACAGATCTATGAGGGGAAGGCTGCTTTTGGCAGTGGAAGTGGAAGGGAAGGAGGGGAAGGAGCCGCTGCCGCCATCACCCACCGCCGCCGCCGCCGCCGCCGGAGACGTTTTCACCCATTGCCAGAAAAAAAAAAAAGGTATGATATATATTTTAAATCTAGTGATTATTTTGTAGTTGTTAACTAATTCTTAGATTGTTTACGTTCATTTTCTTAGTAAAATAGACAACCCCCAATTTTGACTCTAATTAGCAGTTAAAAATTGGAACTTTTGTCTAATTACTTAAATTAAACATCAATTGAAGCCTATTTAAGTTTCATTGCATATTTTAAACTAGAAGCATGTTGTGAATTGCGTTGATCAACGGTTAATTAGGGAAAACCCCCAATTTTGACCCTAATTAACGGTTAAAAATTAGGACTTTTGTATAATTATTTAAATTAAACATCAATTGAAGATTAGTTAAACTTCATTGTACATTTTAAACTAGGAGCATGCTGTGAATTGCGTTCATCGACGGTTAATTAGAGAAAATCCCTAATTTTGACCCTAATTAGCGGTTAAAAATTAGGACTTTTGTCTAATTACTTAAATTAAACATCAATTGAAGCTTAATTAAGCTTCATTGCATATTTTAAACTATGAGCATACTGTGAATTGCGTTCATCGACGGTTAATTAGAGAAAACTCTTAATTTTGACCATAATTAACGGTTAAAAATTGGGACTTTTGTCTAATTACTTAAATTAAACATCAATTGAAGCCTAATTAAACTTCATTGCATATTTTAAACTATGAGCATAATGACAAATGGTCTTATATTTGTTTCTACTTTTTTCTTTCTTGTTATAGGATCATGGCTGAACAGCAAGAGCAGGACCCAGGGTGGGCCCATATCACCTTAGTTAATACTGAAAAGATGAGAGTGAAATGCAAATATTGTGACAAAGAGATGGACGGTGGAATCACTTGAGGAAAAGAATATTTAACAGGGAAGACAGGACAGGTGACAAGGTGTACTGTCTGTCCCCGACAAGTCGCCAACGAGATGCGTGAATTGTTGCGTGGCCGGAAAGCACAAAAAGAGCAAAAGAATGAAGAGGAGGTTGAACTTTAAGACGAGATTTTATGTAGAAATAAGATAAAAGGCAAATGGTTGTATACTGGGGCCAGTGGCATTTATATACGTGAGAAGCAAAGGGCTGAACAAATTGTAGACTCTAGTGATGATGATGATGATGAAGATCCTAAGATGGTTGCAGCTAGAAGAGAGAGTTTGTGGCATCAAGAAGAAGACGAAGCCCAAAGGAGAGGTGATGGACCATCAACAAGAGGCACAAGTCAAGCTAAAGGCCAAGTGGGTCCTATGGACAGTTATCTTTTTAGAAGACAAACTTCTATTCAACCAAAAATCAAGCAAGCAATGAAAGGAGTAAAAAAGTCAGCTGAAGTGGCAGGACATGCTTTTAAAAGCATCTGCAAATGGTTTTTGCATGCAGGTGTTCCATCACATGTTGCTCAATCTCCTTATTTTCAGCCTATGATTGATGCAATAGCAGATCATGGTCGTGAGTTGAAAGCCCCCACACGTCGAGACATATATGGACGTGGGCTTGATGGAGAATATGAGCAACTTCAACAGTGGGTTGAAAGTTTTAAAGCTATTTGGAAAGAAAGAGGATGCACAATTATGTGCGATGGCTGGACTGGTACCACGAAGAAGTCCATGATTAATTTTCTTGTTTATTGCACTGAATGGACAGTTTTTATGAAATTTGTTGATGCATTAAACTATTCAAAGAACGTCAAATATTTATTTGGTTTGATAGATCAAATGGTACAAGAAATTAGAGAGGAAAATGTTGTCCAGGTGGTCACTGATAATGAACCAAGTTATAAGGCTGCAAGGAAGAAGTTAATGGATAAACGCAAACACCTTTATTGGGTCCTATGTGTAGCGCATAGTCTGGACTTGATGCTTGAAGACATTAGTAAGGACCCGACTGTCAGCAAGACAGTAAAGAGAGCACAAAAAAATACCCAATTTATTTATGGTCATCCTAAGATCTTGAACATGTTCAGAGAAAAAACATCAGGGGCCGAGATCTTATCCATGCCGGGCCTACAAGATTTGCATCTAATTTTATTTCTTTAGAATCTTTACACAAATTCAGGAATGAGATCAAGGGGTTTATGTTTAATAAGGAGTTCTTGGAGTATATGCAGACCACCTCCAATGAATCTAAATGTGAACATTTGGAAGTAAGAAAAGTCATAGAGAACAAAAAAATTTGGAATAATGTGCGAGCCTATCATGGTAGCACTAGAAGGGATTCAAGTGAGTCTACGACAAATCTCTCATCAGCAGTATGAACTCACTCAAGTAATGGAAGGTCTTGCAAGACAATGGACAGAAGTCCTGACAATGGACAGAGTCAATAGGCCCTTCTTCTTTGAGGAGCCAGGACCAGAATGCAGTCGTCCTCTAAAGAAGAAGCGCAAACTTATCATAGACTTAAATGAAACACCAGAAGCCTAGTACCGAGAAGGAATGGTGCTCAAATGGAAATGTTGTGAAAGTCATGACAATACTCCCAAGGACACCTTTGCAGCTAGACAAAGTTCTCGGAGAAAACAAGTTGCTGGTGCAGAAATAGGGATAAGCTTTAAAGATACTGAATCCCTGGCAAAAAAACTCAAGAGACCATACTCCTTCTCAAAGGAAAAGACCTAAGAACTCTTCAAGTTATGTATAAGCAGAAAAGCAATTATTCTACCCAAGCCAAAAAAAGAAGAAGAAATGCATCGAACAAATGCACCTAACTACTGCCCATACCACCACTTCATCACCCATCCAATTGAACATTGTTTTATGTTCAAAGATGAAGTAGAAAAATTGATTCAAGAAGGAAAGATAAATATGGAGAAGTATCTGGTGAATCCCCCACAGCCACATGCGATTACATAGTGAACGTAATTCGCAGAGCCACTATGAGAGCAAAGAAAAAAAAAAGGTGAGGCTTAAAAACCAGGTGCCCCGACAGACTTAATTGGTCTCACTCCTGTGAGGGGCCAATTAAGGACAAAAAAGTCCAAAACCCAACTGAGGTGAAAATCCGAAAGGACGTCTCAGGCAAAAATAGGCAAACGCTACTGTATGAAAACCCGCAAGGGCACATAAGCAAAAATAAGAAGGGACTAGTTTCGGTGAAAACCCATAAGAGCGCCGATGTTAGTAAAAAAAAAAATCATCATCATCTAGCAACTCACCGGGGTATGGCTCACCGAGGCCGTTCATACCAAGTGTGTTCAAAAACATGTATATAGCCATACCCTAGTAGGGGAAGAACTCTCTCGGCCTGTCTCAGGCGGGAATCAAGTTTTCCCACATCCCTACCCAAGGAGGATATCAGAGTCGCCGATGACGAGAAAAGCCTTGGTGTCACTTTACATTGGGTAAGTGGCACAAAAATTATTCCATCAAGGGCTACGACCAAGGCATAGTTGTCAATGCGGTAAGGCGACCAATGCGTGCTTAGGGTTCTGGACCGCCTAAGCGCTTAGGCGCCCGCCTAAGAGTCAACTTCATAATATAATATTTTAATTCAAGATATATATATATATATATATATATATGTATGTATATATATGTGTGTAAATCTAAATGTATATATCTATATATATATATATAAATGTATGTATATATCTATATATATATATAAATGTATGTATGTAATATGTGTATACATACATATATATCTATGTATAAATGTATGTATGTAATATGTGTATATGTCTAACTATATAATATATACATACATATATATATATACACATATATCTAAATGTATGTATGTAATATGTACATGTATATATAATATATATATATATATATACATATGTATATAATATATATATATATATATATATGCATACACATATTACATACATGATACATATATTTAGATGTATATATATACATATATATATGCATGTTTGTATATATAAATCTAAATATATGTATGTAATATGTATATATATGTATTAGTATGTATTTATATAACTATATGTGTATATATATACATACATGTATATATACAAAGAGAGGGGCAAGAACCTTGGATTTCAGCAATCTGGGCGCCTTGGGCGCTATATACATATATGTATATATACAAAGAGAGAGGGGCAAGAACCTTGGGTTTCAGGCTTTCAGCGATCTGGGCGCCTTGGGCGCCTAGGCAGGCGCTTTGGCCCCTTGGGCGCTTTTTCACCTGTTGGAAAGGTGCCCCAGCGCCTTGGTGCTGGAAAAGTTCCTGGGCGCCTAGGCGGGAGTTTTGACAACATAGGACCGAGGCAACAATGATGATGTCCTCCCGACTCGGCAAGGAAATGGGAAACTCGATTTCTCACTTGATAGGGCCAAGAAGAGCAATTCACCATCTTGACTAAAATCATTGGTCCCACCGAAAAAATATCTATCAACAATTCATACCGAAACACTAAAATCCTTATGCCCCTAGGAGGCGTTGTATCCTAAAATTCAGCGAAAAAATCATGCGCCCCCGAGAGACGTTATATCCCAAAATTCAACCAAAATTACTTTGAGCCTCTATAAGGCATTGTATCACGAAATTCGACTAAAATTATTTTTCCGCCCCGAGGAGGCATTGTATCTTAAAGTTTCTCTTTCCGCCCCGAGGAGGCATTGTATCCTAAAATCTCTCTTTCCGCCCCGAGGAGGCGTTGTATCCTAAAATCTCTCTTTCCGCCCCAAGGAGGCGTTGTATCCTAAATTTTTCCATGTCGCCCCGAGGAGGCGTTGTATCCTAAAGTTTCCCCATTTCCGCCCCGAGGAGGCGTTGTATCCTAAAATCTCTCTTTTCACCCCAAAGAGACGTTGTATCCTAAATTTTTCCATTCCGCCCTAAGGAGGCATTATATCCTGAAAATTTTTCTTTCTGCCCCGAGGAGGCGTTGTATCCAAGGTTCAAAAACTCGGCTCGGATCGGCACGGATCGGCCGAGTTGGACAGGTTTTTGGCCGACCGTGCCGATCCCGGGTTTCCTGGCCGAGTCCAGGACTCGGATCGGCCGGTCCGAGCCGGATCGGGCGATCCTGGACCGGATCGGGCCGGGTCGGCTCGGATCGGCCCGACCCGGCCCCCAACGGCTAGTTTGACTAGCCGTTGGGGGTCAAACTAGCCGTTGCTGGCCGTTCCCAAACGGCCAGCAACGGCTAGTTTGGGCCTTGGGGGTCTATTTAAACCCCCCCAAGGCCCTCCTAAGGCTCCACAAATGCCCTTTGAGCCTCCTAACATTCTTGCTCTCTCTCCCTCATAGAATTCTCTCTCCATCTCTCCCACGAGGTCACTTCTAGTCTACTACAAGCTCCGCGATCTCTCATCTTCTTGTGCTGTGAAGGAATGGCATCTCAAGGTGTTGCTGAGCGGTCATCTGGGAATCCTCCTAGTGCTGATCCTGCTTCGGGTCATTGCACGCCGGTGGACATGGGCCAAAGAAAGGTACAATTCAAATATTGCAACCGGGTTGTCTCTGGCGGGTCTATCGATTCAAACAACATCTTGCTGGAATAAAAGGTGAAGTTGCAGCATGTGCTCGAGTTCCTTCAGAGGTTAGGATCCAATTTCGAACTTACATGAAGGAGAAGGAATCAAGCAAAGCAAGTACTGTCAGAAGAAGACAGGAAATTCGAGAGGAATTGACTGAACCAGCGCGAAGGTCTGATGCTGGAGTCCGGCTTGGTGGAAGTAATCAACCTATAAATGTTGATGATTGGGATACAAGTAAGTTTCTTATTTAACTTATTTTCATGTTCTTCACTTAACGTTTTCAGACAAATAGTTATAGTAGATTAATTTTTTTTCTTTTACATTTAAAGCTGAATTGCGACGTGCAATGGAAGCAAGCCGGCGGTCCTTTGCAGATGAGGACTTATTTCGGCACACTGGAAGATACGGAGGACAAGGAAGTGGCTCCACACCTTCTGCACAAGGGAGCACTAGTGCCGGCATGAGCACTAATGTATGCGAGGAGCTGCCTCAGGAGTTCACTAGAGCTGCAGATCCTAGAGTAGGTCCAATAGATCCCTTGCTCACCAAGAAGAGGGATAAACAACCTTCTATTAGTGCTGCATTCAAGAACTTAAAACTTTGTAAGGAGAAGATAGGGAGAGCTACATCTAGGTGGTTTTTCTATAACAGTATCCCTGCTAATGCGGCCAAAGGGCCATATTATGAGTCCATGATCGAGACCATACAAGAAGTTGGCAAAGGGGTTGAAGGACCTTCTCCATATGAGATATACAACAAGTACTTGGATATGGAAGTTGATGACATCCGAACATACATTAAATCATTTGAAAGGATCTGGGATGAGTATGGATGCACTTTAATGTGCGATGGATGGATAGGTACATAAATCTTATATTCAGTTTCTTATCTTATCTTCATTTTTTCTTAATCAGAATAGGTCTCTTTCTGATTTCTTATCACGTTTGGAATTTTACAGGGATAACAAGAAGAAGTATGATCATCTTCTTAATTTACTGTAAAACTGGAACCGTATTTTGGAAGTCCATTGATGCATCTGGAAAGATAAAGAATGCCCAGTACCTGTGTGAATTAATGGATCAAATGGTGGAAGAAGTGGGCGAAAAAAGGATTGTCCAAGTGGTTACGGACAATGCAGCGGCGTTCAAGTTAGCTGGACAAATGTTGATGCAGAAGAGAGAACATTTATACTGGGTTCCCTGTTCTGCTCATTGTATTGACTTGATGTTGGAAGACATTTGCTCTGATCCGATGGTAGATGGAGTGGTCAAGAGTGGTCGATTTATCACCACATTCATCTACAACCACAACAACATTCTAGATATCATGCGCACACATACTCATGGAAGATAGTTGCTTCGTCCGGGAGCCACCAGGTTTGCATCTCAATATATCTCTCTAGATAGTTTAAGTCAACAAAAGAACAACTTGATTAGGATGGTGGCATCGGAAGATTGGGAGAATCACATATTGCGGCATGTACCAACTAAGGTCAGAGAGAAAGGTAAGAAAGTGGCTGATCTAATTCAGTCTAGACCCTTCTGGAGGGGGGTGCAAGCGGTGTTAAATGTTGTAGAACCGCTTGTCCGTGTCTTGCGATCTTGTGATGGAGAAAGAAGATCGGATATGGGTTTTTTATATGAAATTATGGACAGAGCTAAGGAGCTCATTCAACTGAACAACCCAACAACCTTTGTGAAGTGGTGGGACATAATAGACAGACGTTGGGAACACACTTTACATCACGATCTTCATGCAGCTGGTAAGCTACTAACTTTCTATATGTATTATTTGTATACACATTTCTCTTAAGTAATAACTAACTTCGACTTATTTATTTATGTTATTTTTTCAACCCTCAGTACATGTTCAGAACTGATGGGAAGAAGGATAGCTATGATAGTTGTTCGGAAGTGTTGATGGGGGCTAAGTCTGTTATTAAGCGTATGCTTGCAGATGAGGACAGAGCAATATTGGCATGCAAGCAAATGCATGATTACAGAATGATGTTATACCACTTTGGGACAAGTACTGCTCAAAGAGCTGCCAAAATTTTGAGTCCAGGTTTGAAAATTATTAACTAGATGTTCTACTTAAATTTTAATTATAACTTGCACATTGTTGACATGGCCAATTTTCTATTTACAGCTGACTGGTGGCTAGATCAAGGAAAAACATATGGGTATGAAGATCTAGCCTATGTTGCAATTCGAGTCTTAAGTCAAACAACCTCTTCATCAGGCTGTGAGAGAAACTGGAGCACCTTTGGCTTGATTCACACCAAGCAAAGGAATAGATTGAAGTCGAGCCGTCTAGAGAAGCTCGTATTCTGTCATTATAACATGAGGTTGAAGCTAAAGAATCTGGAGCTCATAAGGAACTTTCAAAGGCAGGAGAAAGAGAGAATTTCCGGACAAGCCACAGAGACGACACATGCAGAAGAACCCATAGACTTGGATGAGCTGTTCGAGGACCAACATCCACTAAATGCATGGGTTGATTCAAGCACCTCAAATGAGCCTGAATTCAACCCAAATGATCGGGAATGGGCGGAAGGTGAGTTAGATAATGTTCCATTACTTACTGATTTTCAACCTCCTTCTCCAAAACGTCAGAAGAAGAGCAAAAAACAAGTACCAAGCAGAAGGAAGAGTGGTCATGGAATTCAAATTGCTGATCTGGAGACTATCGAGGAAGATGATGAAACGCCAGAACCAAGTGATGAGGTCCAATATCAAACCTCAAATGACTCGACATCAAAGACGAGCTCCGACAGTTCTGAGGATGGCGGAGATGCTACCAGTGCCCCAGCTCCAGCTCCACCAATTCAATTCACTGGAGAAGAAGAATTCACACATGCTACCCAAGATGAACATCATGGTAGCAGAGGAGGACGTGAAGAATCTTCCATTCAAACATTCAGCAGATCAAGGAGGAAGGACAAAGGTAAAGTTCCTCAGGAATATCAGGAGCAACTATCAGATGCATCCTCATATAGTCAGCCTACTGGATATGTAGTTTACCCTCCTCAACATTCTGATACATCCGACTATTCAGGGGGTTGTCTAGAATATCCACAATTTTCAGTCATTTATACCAATACGGATGACTATAGCCGGTATGTGATGCAGTATGAACAATACTATCAGAGCTATATGTCATGGGCTGAGTATGTTAGCCATATGTTCATTCAGTATAATGTACGTTTGGAATAAATGTAAGTTCATAATCATATATGTAAGTTTATTCAAGATTTTTTTGTCCAACAACATCTTATGTACTTCAAATCAATGTATTTCAACACAATTATGCATTAGACTTGTGTTTTATATTTTTTCCACATTTTTTCATATTTTTTTCTATTTTTTTATGCTATCCGAACCAGCCGAGCCTGACTCAGCCAGGATCGGCCGGGATCGGACTGACTCGGATCGGAATCGGCCGATCTGATCGGTTTGGGACCGGCCGATCCGAGCCCCGATCCCGGGTTTCTTAACCTTGGTTGTATCCTAAACTTGCCCCTGGCATACACCAATCCCACTAGCGTGCCACGATGGGTTGAAATTTTCCTTCCTACCCCGAAGAGGTGTTGTATCCTAAGATTGCCCCTGGCATGCATCAATTCCACTGGCGTGCCGCGATGGGTCGAAATTTCCCTTTCCACCCCGAGGAGGCGTTGTATCCTAAATTTTGCCATTCCGTCCCGAAAAGGCGTTGTATCCTAAAGTTTCCCTTTCTGCCCCGAGGAGACGTTGTATCCTAAAATTGCCCCTGGCATGCATCAGTCCCATTAGCATGCCGCGATGGGTAGAAATTTTCCTTTCTGCCCCCAGAAGGCGTTGTATCCTAAAATTGCCCCTGGCATACATCAGTCCCACTGGCGTGCCACTATGAGTCGAAATTGATACACTAATCCCACTGGCGTGCCGCGACGAGTCGAAATTCCTTTTCGCTCACAGGAAGCATTAAACCTCGAAATTTTGTCCACTTGGGAGATAGTTATATCTCAAAAAGGCCAAAATTCCTTTTCGCCCACGGGAGGAGTTAAACTCCGAAATTTTGCCCACTTGGGAGGCAGATATATCTAGAAAAAGCCAAAATTTTCTTTTTCGCCCCTGAGAGGCGTTGTATCTTAAAATTCAACCAAAATCCTTGCACCCCTGGGAGGCACAATATCCTAAAATCCTCGGTCTCCGGGAGCCGTAGTATCCCGAAATTCACAGCTACTTAGAGCCCCGTTTTCTCGAAAACTCAAGAAATTTCTTATCGATTCTCAGGGAAGACTCAGTTCTCTATAGAAATTCCTTAGCGGTTCTCAGGGAAGACTCAATTCCCTACAGATATTTCTTAGCAGCTCACAGGGAGGCCTCAGTTCCCTGCAAATATTCCTTAGCGGTTCTCAGGGAAGACTCAGTTCCTTACAGAAATTCATTAACGGCTCACAGGGAGACCTCAGTTCCCTACAGAAATTTCTTATCGGTTCTCAGGAAAGACTCAGTTCCCTATAGAAATTTCTTAACGGTTCTCAGAGAAGACTCAGTTCCCTACATAAATTTCTTAGCGGCTCATAGGGAGGCCTCAGTTCCCTACAGAAATTCCTTAGCGGCTCCTAGGGAAGACTCAGTTCCCTACAGATATTCCTTAGCGGTTCTCAGATAAGACTCAATTCCTTATAGAAATTTCTTAGCGGTTTTCAGGAAAAACTCAGTTCCCTACATAAATTTCTTAGCGGTTCTCAAGGAAGACTAAGTTCCCTACATAAATTTCTTAGCGGCTCATAGGGAGGCCTCAGTTCCCTACAGAAATGCCTTAGTAGTTCCTAGGAAAGACTCAGTTCCCTATAGATATTCCTTAGCGGTTCTCAGGGAAGATTCAGTTCCCTATAGATATTCCTTAGCGGCTCACAGGGAGGCCTCAGTTCCCTACAAATATTCCTTAGCGGTTCTCAAAGAAGACTCAGTTCCCTACAGATATTCCTTAATGGTTCTCAGAGAAGACTCAGTTCCCTATAGAAATTTCTTAGCAGTTCTCAGGGAAAACTCAGTTCCCTATATAAATTTCTTACCGGCTCGTAGGGAGGCCTCAGTTCCCTACAGATATTCTTTAGCAATTTTCAGGGAAGACTCAATTCCTTACAGAAATTTATTAGCGGTTCTCAAGGAAGACTTAGTTCCCTACAAATAATTCCTTAGCAGTTCTCAGAGAAGACTCAGTTCCCTACATAAAACTCTTTAGCGATTCTCAGGGAAGCCTCAGCTCCCTTTAGCAATTCCTTAGCGGTTCTCAGGGAAGCCGTAATTCCCTACCGAACAAAAAAAAAATAGGGATTAAAAACGAGGTGCCTCGACAGACTTAATCGATCTCATCCTCACAGGGATCAGTTAAGGGTAAAAAGATCTTATATCCAGCTAAGGTGAAAACCCGAAAGGGCACCTTAGACAAAATCGGGTAACCCCGTTGTGTGAAAACCGCGCACAGGCAAAAATAAGAGGGGGCTAATGCTGGCGAAAATCTGAAAAGGCGCTAGTATTAGTTATTAAAAAAGAAAGAAAAAAAGAAAAAATTAATAATACAGGCAACATACAAAAAAAGGTCCATACCACTCAAGCTTAGCATTGATTTTCAGAAGAACATTAGTAACATACTGAAGCAATGGCAAAGCTCGAGACAAGCCTGCAGGGTAGTTCGAGTTCTTCTACAAAAGGGGAGGCAATAAGAACTACAATAGAGAAATAGCAGATCAACTCCGGTCCAGGGAAGAGCCATGTCCCGCCAGAGACTACAATAGACTGTCTATCAGCAAATAGAAAACTTCAAGCCTTTGAAGAAATTTAGCTGCATCTCCAGAGTGCTAGTCAAAGCGATGATCGATGGGAGTTCTCCCTCCAAACAAAGCTTTAAGAATATGTGCCTGCAGACGCAGAGCAGCAATCTAGGTGTCCGCGATACTAGAAAGGATAATATCCTTCTGATATTGGAGTGCAGGAGTCTCCGCAACCGGAGCTGCATTGGTTGCCTCAATAGTTTCAATCTCGACCCACTTTGGCGAAAGGCTACTCGACAATTGGCGGGACTGAAATATCTTCATCTCCGTGTCCCGCCATGAAAGGAACTCCCTTGTGGGCCATGAGAACAAAGACAGCAAGCTGCAAGAAGATAGAGAGAGAAAATCAACGTCAGAGAGCTGCAATAAAAGTCTCGAGATATAAAAACAAAAATCGACCAAGTTCTAATGAAGTCATAGGACAAAGTCAAATTACTGTGCACCAGATATTAGGCCAGTCCGGAGCGCTTCGTGTGGAGCTCCTGGAAACGCCGAAAAAAAGAACCGATACCCCAAGATAGAGCGAATGCTGGAAGAATCAAATGACTCGCCCGTATGTTCTTAAGGAGTCTCCATGTCATGAAAGCCAAGAGATCCTCTAGAATTCGAGTAAACGTCGAAAGATTCAACTGGCATCAACTCTCGAAAAACGTCCAAGTCATGAAGGCCAAGAGGATTCCTATAATCTGAGGGGTTGGACACTTTCAAATACATCCAAAAAATCGAAAAGTTAAGAAAACAAGACTTCCTGGGCGTATCTTGAGGTGTCTAAGTACCAAAATTGAGGATCATCAGGACCCAAATAAGCTCAGATAGAGCATATGCATAGCAAGACGAAGCGATGTGTCGCCTGGCATATATAAGACGGCGTTTGACTTCCTCCAATAGCCGCAAATACATAAGGCAAGATACAAGAATTCATTCAGACAGCACCGGCATGGTGCATTAAAGAGCTTCTCAAGCATGTAAAATGAGGATTCTTGTAGCCAAACAGAGTACAGGACATGCACTGTCATCTTCACCTCCGGTACATGTCCCGTGGGGGGCATTTGTTGGAAACTTTTTTTTAAAAAAAAAGGGGGGGAAGGGGAAACCCCCCCCCCCCCCAACGGTTGCCCAAACCAGTGGGGGGGGTGCAACCGGTGGCACCCCCCACCAGTTGGGAACCAGTGGGGGTGCCCACCGGTTTCCCCCCCTCCTCTCTAATCTCTCTCTCACCCTCTCCAAGAAATTCCCGATGGCACCCCCCCACCTCAGAAATTTCTGGTGGCACCCCCCACCGGTTAAGGCCTCCAAGGCCTATAAATTCCCCCCAAGGGGAGGAAGAACTACATGCCCATTTGCCCCAAAAATTCCTAGGAGAAACTCTGCCCATTTGAAGACCAAACCAAGTGCTTTTGCACGGGTTTGCTATGTTTGGAGAAGATATTTTCTTAGAGGGCTCTCTTCCTAAGGTTTATTCCTAAGGGAAAGCTCTGCCAAATTTATATTGTAAAATAGTCGTTCTATAAGACGGGATTATGCCGAAATGATGAATGAAATGCCAATCTTATTCTTTGAACATATGTGTGTGCACGTGTGTTCATGAACTTCTTACTTAAGTAACATTATGCTATTATATTTTCACATATATAATTAATTTAATAATTAATTAAAATACATAATTAAATATTCTAAAATATCCTTGGCCTCACTCCATACATAATTAAACCTAGACTCATAATCAAAACTCAATAATAAAACATTGAGACAAAATAATATACTTAAGTTAAAAAATGACTTAAATATCCATCATGTTTAATTATTAATAAAATCTATGAAAATTATTTAAAATCAGTAAAATCAATATAAAAATCAGAAAAATTATGTAAAAACCAGTAGTACTCAGTAAAAATCAGAAAACCAAATCTGGAAATTACATAAACCCAAAAACATGACTTAAATATCCTTCATATATCCATAATTAATAAAAATCAGTAAAATTAATAAAAAACAATAAAATTCAGTAAAAACCAGTAAAAAACAGAGAACCAAATCTGACAACATATAAAATTCTCAAAATGACCAAAATGCCTCCCAGAACTTAATGAAATTACAAAAATACCCTCACCCATGATAAAAATCACATAAAATTATTAAAAATTATGAAAACCTCTCATATGCTCAAAATACCCTCCAAACCCTAATAAGATGGGTAGAATTACCAAAATACCCTCAATATGATAAAAATAAGTAAAAATCTCATAAAAATATAAAAATAGACTCTAAGTCTAATAAATCCGATTTAAGATAAAATTTCCAAAATACCCCTATAACTTAAATATGTCTAAAATGATCCTAAAATACATCCAAAGGGTTTTCAAGTTTCCCTAAAATGTTAAAAAAACTTGAGATGATCATAATGACCCTAATGCAATATAATTATAAAAAATACCCAAAGAATAGACTTTAAGTCTAGAAATCCAATTCTGGATAAAATTACCAAAATACCCTTACAACCCAAACACACTTAAAATAACTCTAAAATACCTCCTAAGGTTTTGAAACCTACCTAAATCATTAAACTCACTTCACACACTAAAGTGACCATAATACCCCTAAACCCTCCAACTTGACATAATTACAAAAATACCCTTAAGGGTCTAAAATACTTGGAATCAATCCAGATAACTCAGAGTCAATCCAAAACCTTTTGAAAAGTCTCCCAATCAATTATAAACCCATCCTAAACTTAGGTGAGGCCAAGAACTTAACCTAAAACATATCTTCATATGCATGTGTTGCCTGTAGTAGTAGTGTTGCAAGGGCATCAACGGACGGTTAATCAAGGGTTGTCGAGCAGTTGCTCGACGTAATTAACACTAACTGAGGTCGATAGAGAGAGGTCATATACTCGGATCTTCGCCTGATCCGAAGTCCCGGACTCCTTGAGGGCTAATCCCAAGTTCTTATAGTCCAAGAAACAAAATACATAAAACCGACATATATTTCTCCAAATAAAATAAAAAGATCAAAACGATAGGATCTAATAATAATAAAAAATCCGATAGGAGAGATAGCTAGGTCAGGTCCCAAACAGTACACCAACTGCCTCTGCCTTGTGCACCGTGGCCCGTTGTACACAGCGATGCGCCAAGGCTTCTCAATGTACTACCCTCATTTTAAGGCAGTTTCAGCTCCGATTTGCATACCGATCACACCATCGGCTTCCTTACAGTAAGGCAACCTCGTCCAATGTGCTCCGTTATCTAGAGGCACATCATTTTGCATCTCGCCCCTGCATCACACCATGGACATCCATGCTCCAGTTTGTCTACCGTTCGCGCCATCGGCTTCATCTCAGCAAGGCCAACCTCATCGGCGTGCCATCGCCTCGACAGTGCACCGTTTTGCATATCACCCCTACATGTGCCCTACATGTGTCCGTTCGCATATTCCAAGGCCCACATCAGTCACCTCAATTTGCATGATGACTTCCTGACAACTCTGACTACGTGACACACTTGTCAAGATGGTGGCCACAAGTTATTCGAGCATGGATTGGGTTTCGTTAAGGGATGACCCTGAATAGATCAAATTAAAGAATGATTTACAAAATTATTTTACTAGAATGGCTGAGCCAAAAGAGGTAGTTTACAATGCCCGACCTAGTGATGGTTGAGGAGTATTATGACCAGATGGAAGAGGTAACTTATGAAGCCGATCTAACATTAGCAGATGAGTATTTTGAAGAAGTCGAGTCCAGGATGTCTGAAGCATGTGATGACATCCTCCTCGCCATTGTTTGCATCTCTTCCGCGATGTCCAAGATCTCTCCAGAATCCCTCTCTCCAAGGGTCCTGAGACGAAGCTCGACTGAGATCAAGAATTAGAGGGAAGGGTAACCGAAAGGAGTAGGATAGAAGAGGAGTAGGCATAGGAGAGGGGAAGGAGATGAGAATGTTGATAGAAGGGACGAGGATGAAAACTAATAAAGAGTTTTCCAACACATTTAGATTGCATTAAAATTCAAGAAAGCAATCCTTGTATATGTATAGATATGCCTTTGCATTCTTCTTGTTATTATTGCGTTTACATACATAAAATCCAAAGGCTTTCTTTGAAAAGTATAAGATGATCATGATCTGGCCATCATTCTCTCTCTCTAAAATCACTCCTCTTTGGCCTTTTGAGACAATGTCGAGATCTAATATAGCATTCCTTGTGTATGTATATATATCATATATATGTACCTATGATATATATGCATATATATAGTGTTGTTATCATACATTCATGCCTAGAGATTTTGTCCCTATCTCCCGAGATTTTATCGAGATCTCTCTGAAATCTCTTCTCTCTAACCCTCCCGAGACGAAGCTATGATCCGAGATGGCAAACCTTGCTCCTCGCTGAACCAAGGCTAGATACAATTCCCAAGGTCTTTCTTGAGGCTGGTTCAACATTCATGGCTGAGCAAAATGAGCTGAGGCAGGAAAAGACAATCAAAGATATAATCAGTTAGCCCATAGGTGGATGTAGCATACATCAATCGGGTCTCGTGACCTCATTGGAATTTGTAAAATTTACTTAAGATCTTCTAATTGTAGTCTATTAGAGTGATGGGTCATTGATCTTGGCCCATTAAAGCGACCCCACTGACCCACTAATTCCGACTCAATAGCGTGACCCCACTGTCCACTGTCCGAATGACCCCACTAAACAAATTTATGTGTCCGCCATTGAGTCAGCCAAAGACTGTTCAAGACACCATCAATCAACATGACTTTAACCGTATATGGTATGATGTTGAGGCATACTTTCCACCTCGAGTTGAGGCTTTCCTCCTCATGATGATCCAAGAAGTATCAGTGGTGTTTCTTGGCTTTGTTGTCCTCATCATTTTCCTATAGATATTACCCAACATTAAAACTCCAGGACGAGTTCTCTCGAACCGGAGGAGAATGATGGGAATCCAAGACCAGCGTAAGCTTCATCATGCTCAAAAACCCACCAAGGTCCTTGTGAAGCATAGTCTATTTTTAGACAAGTCATAAATAGTTTGTTTAGCCCATTTGGAGTCCACTTAGTACGTTTTCTATTTTTTCTGAATTTTAGGTGTAATTTTTGCAATATTAATGTAAGTTAGGGGTATTTTAGTCCAAAGTCAAGTTTAGGGAGTTTTAGGGTTAGCTTTCCCTTTAAATAGTTTTGTAACACTCTTTTTCAATTAACGATGAATTTTGAATTATTTCCTCTGCTCCTCTAAGACGGAAAAGTAAAAGTCCTAAGATGTGGTGGGGTACAATGCCCTAGTTGTCGACGCGATGCCGGAGGCCATTATCCCGCCGCCGACGTGAGGTCGGAGGCCTCTACCGTCACCTTGTTCTCTCTTCTTCTCCACCGTTCTGTGTCAATTATCCTTTCTAGTCTTTTAGCACATCCATCCCAACATCTTCATTCGTGCAATGTAGTTTTGTACATGCTCTCTCCTTACAGCCCAAAACTCAGTCCCATACGGCATAGTAGGTCTTACAGCAATTCTACTTCTCTGAATTTTATAGGGACACATCAATCATAGAGGACTGTGATACACTTCTCCACTTCAATCAACTTGTCTTAACCGTATATATCACATCCTCTTGGATCTCTCCATTCTCTTGAATTATGGATCCTAAATATTGAATACTTGTAAGAACATCTTGACTATAAATCATAATCAAGTACTATTAATCTACCCTCATATCACTAAAATATATATATATATATATTGAACATCAAAAATTGTATTTTTAAGAATATCTTGACAATCAATCGTAATCAAATCCTATGGGTCTATCCTCATATTACCAAAATTATATTTCATGTATTTTGACTTAGTATGATTAATCCAAATATCTTTAGATTCCAAAACATCCCTCCACTTTTCTAGCTTATCATTTAAACCAATTAAAACAATATCAATCACAAGTAACATGCATCAAAGGATACCATCATCCAAGTGTTTTGTCATTTTATTCATAACTGAAGTAAAGAGGTAAAGACTTAGTGTTGACCCATAATGTAAACCAATAGTAAATAGGAAACTCAAATGCCCTTGTAGCAAATATTCTCATACTAGTAAAAGCCCTCTTATACACATCCTTAACCACATCAACATTGCTTTTAGAGACTCCTTTTCATCTTTAAAATATACTAAATAAGTTCTCTTGATACTCGATCTAGGCCCTTTCTAAATCAATTAAAATCTTATGTAAACGTTTCCTCATCTCTCCATACCTCTCCGTCAACTGCCTTAACAAGTAAATAACATTTCCAGTAGATCCACTTCAAATGAATCTAAACTAATTTTAGAGAAACTAGTCAGAAGCCTAGGATGCTAACATCTCCAAAAATAACTTTGGATTCATGCCAAGTAGATCCCCTAAAGAAAAAAGAGAATAGAAAATCTGGCTAAACAGAATACTAAAATAAAAATATCACGAGTAATTTCCTCCTATGATGTTGTTGTAACTAGAAAACTAAAAGAAAGAATTATGCAAATAGCTTCTTCATATATTGTTGCTACTTTCTTCATTTTGTCTTCTTTTTTTTTTGTTTGAATAAAGTCTGGTGTGTCACCAATTTATTGAATAAATAGAGGCAATAATACATCTGAAGTAGCCTAGAGGAGAGGTTCCTCAGGCTAAAACTGAAAATTCAAAAGGAAATTACAAAAAAGATAGCTCTCTCACCCAAACATCAGGTTTCACCCCTAAAATAAAATGGAACCAGTTACAAAGACAGGATGCCGCTTGAATACAAATCTTCTCTATATAAACTAGAGAGCCCCTAAACAAGTTATCATTCCTTTGCCTACAGATACTCCAACAAACAGCATGGGGCAGAATGAGAAACATCTTCTTCGAACAACTCTTCCTGGCTGAAAAATTGTTAGTTTTGAAGATCCACATTTGCTGGATATTCTGAAAAGTGAACTGAACCTTGAACAGATCTGCAAACACCTTCCACACTTCTAGACTGATCGCACAGTGAGTGAATAAATGATCTGCATCTTCTTCATTTTGTCTTCTTATTCTACTAGAATGCTAAAAATAAAAGATATACAAAATAACAATAGAAATATGCAAAGTAACTTTTTACATGCTGTTGCTATAAATAGAAGATTAAAAAATAAAAATATAGAAATAACTTCCTCTATGTTGTTTCTGCTTTATTCATTTGCTCGTCCTTCTCACCTTTTCTCCTCTCTTTCCTCATCCTCACTTTAATCTCTCCCACCCACTCTCTTCTGACTTAAGCACTAAATCATCCAGGACTCAATGAGACCTTGCCTAGAACCAGGTTGACCTATTCAGATCAGCTGATTTCATGGTTTGTGAAATTAGACAATTCTTATCCAGATCGGAATCGATGGGGACCAATCCGATTTAATGGGAAAAATCGATTCCTCAAAGAAAATTAAAAAAAGGCCAAAATCAGCCTGGAATTGGCCAGAATCGGGCCGGATCAGAATGGATCGGCCACGAATTGGGCCGATCTTGCACGGATCTCCCGATCCAGGCCGATCTAGCTGATATGAACTCACTGGGTTAAAACCCTTGCTTGGATCTTTTTTTTTTTTGCGGGGCCCAACTAGTAATGTACAATGCATTCAATTTCTCATATTTGACATTTATTCAAGTTATGAGTTGATTCTTGTATCACCAATGGACCACTGCCAATCCAATCAATGTAATTCCATTAGATTTGATAGTTAGTGTGTCATTTTCATTTTTTAATTTATTTTTATTTTTTATAATTTTCCTGTTTTTTCTGAAAACATGAATCGGCCCTTTTCCCTTAGATCAGTTCTGTAACACCTCATAAAAATTCAGGGGCATATATGTAAATCCTTAAAAAGTATAAATGCAATTAGTAAAAGTTTAAGATTTTTAGTGTCAAAGATAATCTTTATAGGATCTTAAATGAAATTATACAAGGTCCAAAAGGCATATTTAAAATAGTGAAAAAGACTCATTATCGGTTACTTATAAAGGAAATGAGGACATATACACGATTAATAAAAGTTTAGGAACTAAAATACAAAAGTACTAAAGGATACTACTATAGGACAAAGGAAACTGGTATGATTTCTTAACCCTTAAGAAAAGATACTAATAAAGGATAAAGGAAATTGGTAAGATTTCTTAACCCTTAAGTAACTTAACCCTTAAGTTAACCCAACCCTTAAGTTAACCTAACCCCCAAGTAACCCCCCTTTAACCCTCGCTTCTCCTTCTATAAATAGGAGGGTTACCTCCCCATTTCACCCCATCCCTCCTCCTTCTTCTCCACCCCAGAGAGAGAGAGAGGAGGAGGAGAAGAAAGGGGCGGTCGGTGGAGGCCCAGCAGCGGCTCGACAGCGGCTTGGCGGCGGCCGGCGGCGATCCGGCGGCGGCCCTCAATTAAGGTAGGGTGATACTACCTATTGTATCTTCTTATTTTGGGTTTTTAGAGATTGTGGGGTGAAGAAATTGCATGTTATTAAGGGGAAACTCTGTCGAATTATAAAGAGGCCATGGGGAACGCTATTAAGTATAAAATAATGTGTTATTGCATGACATGGCATGAATTGAAAGCATGTTTTACATGGTTTTGTTTTTGAGGTTTATGGTTATTCTCTAATATACGTGGATTTTCCCCATCACAAAAAGGGTGTCTGCATATTTAATTATGGAATCATTATGAGAAAAATTGATGGACCGAGACCATCTAAGCTCTTGTGAGCTATGAAAGGAGGAAGTTGTTTAAAGTTATATCACACGATGAATAAGGAAGATTTCATGGCTATGATGATACTAAAATGAGGAATAAAGATTAAGAAATGATTTCATGCCAGTAATTACCCAATGGAAAGGGAAGAGAAACGATGTTGTGAAAGGAAATGAATTAAGGCATGGACGCTTTATATGTTAATGATGATGGAATAAAGGCATGAAGACCTTCTATGATGACAATGAATATGTATGAAATAAATGACCGATGGTTCTTCGATGATTTGCTTTCCTTTACTAGCGGAGGAGTGACATCATTTGCTGGCGTGGTCAGCCCAGTCTCTTGGGGATAAGGGGATGATAGGGTCGCTACGACTTCCGGTCTTCGGACCGTGGTTTCCGGTCTTCAAACCATAGTGTTTTCCGGTCCTAGTGGGACCGTGGTTTGGGAAGGGGATGGAGATCCTTCTTGGATGCACTCCTAGGTTGGGGTTAGGATGCAGTGGGAGTGAGGTTGCATATAAGTTAACATGAATGTGAGTCACGAGTGAATGTGATTTTGTTTGCGGGATATCAGTAAGGATGTAAATGATCCCTACTGAGAACTCAATTTTATGGATTCTCATCAAAGTTATTTAACACATTTTTCAGAGACTCGCAGTGGATGACATGGAAAACAAAGATAACTTCAGCACAAATAAAAAAAAAAAAATTCAGGTATGGCCAGTTTGTATAAAATAATTGGGATATGTTGTTTGTTTCATTGCATTTCTATTATATGATGGACATGAATTGTCTATTATTTCCTTTAAGCTTCACTTCTTATTATTTTGTTTTTGCTCTTGTGCACCTACCGGAGATGCCGGGACGTTATAGGTGGTAGTAGAGCAGGTCTGGTAGTATACGCACAAGGGTAAAACAAAATGATAAGATGATTAATTCATGTCCTGAGTATGACGAGCACATATCCCAACTGGCCATTACATGAAAATATATGCGATACTATTGTCTTTTTGACATACAGAAATGAACAGAGAATGTCTTAAAGATTATGAGTGATAATTATGCAAACAAAGAAAGAAAATTTTATAATGGCATTCAAGGGAGGCTGATTGAACTTAAACAATTTCAAGGAGATGATGGAGCAAGGAATGATCTAGAAAAGTAGATTACTGAAGGTGTTTATCAGCTGGTAGTCATGTTGAAAAACAGACAAGAAGCTCAAAATAGATTGTCAGTAAATTAGGATGTACCGTTTGAAAAAATGCTAAAAGATGGTGTCTCAAGTGGTAAAGTAGTGTCGAAGTATTAGTAGTAAGATATGAGTTTTATACTCAAAAGGTACTGAAACTGATAAGTCATGGCTTTTAAAGACATTGTAACCTGGCAAAGTGTAATGATAATATATAGAAGACTATTGTGCATCCAGATATTATTAACAGAGTTGTAATATATATATAAGGGCATGAAGTATTTTATACGATGCTGACTGAATGTTGTGCTCCCTTGAAGCACATGACGTCTGATAGGTCAGGAACTCCTCCGCCCGGAGAGACAGAGGTAGCAGATAATATTGGTTCACCAACTATGGAACAATTTATGAAAGTTATATGGCAGACTACAAGTCATATGCAAACAAGGGAGTCAGAGCTTAGTGTAGGGACTAGTTCAAAGGAGGGGCAACTCACGCTAGCTGAAAGATTCTTGCGATTAAAACCTCCAACTTTCGCTGGAGGAGCTAAACCTAAAGAAGCGGAGCATTGGACAAAAGCCATGCAGAAAGCCTTCAACTTGATCAATTGTCCGGAAGAGGAAAAAACAGCATTGGCAACTTATGTGTTGACAGAGAATGCATATGATTGGTGGAATTTGAAGCTTAAGACGACATTCAAAGATGTGCGAACAAGAAAAATTACATGGGAAGGATTTCTGAAGGAATTTAATGCTTAATATTTCCCAAGACATCTACAAGATAGAAAAGAAAAAGAATTTATGGACTTAGTGCAAGGGGATATGACGGTACATGAGTATGAGATGAAGTTCGTGGAACTTGGACACTATGCTCCACATATGATTACGGATGAAGAAAGAAGAACAAGAAAATTTGTGGAAGAATTAAGAAGCGTCATTAGAGAAAAAGTAACTCCATTTTGTTGTACATCCTTAGATACAACAGTAAAGATTGCATCAGCAGTAGAGCTGGAGCAGCAGCAAACTTTTCAAGAAAAGAAACTAGCATGTCCACCAACCTTCAAAAGAAAATTCTTTGGTAATACGGATATTGGAGGACCAATTGAGAAAACTCCTCCAACTTCAAATAATTCTACTTTCAGATGCAATCTGTTTCCAAGACAACAAAGATCATTGCGACCATGTCCACAGTGTGGACGATTTCATGATGATGCAGAATGCTATCTTAACAAGAGGAAGTGCTTTAATTGTGGACAACAAGATTATATTTCTCGCTACTGCCCTCAGACAAAGAAAGAAATGCAAGATGGAAGTATGAAACGTCAGAAGATTTAGGGTGAAGTATTTGCTATAACAAGGAAAAAAAAAGTGTCAATGATGATAATACAGTGTAAATTAGATATAGTAGTCTAGTGAACTCGTGTCAATGATGATATTACAATGTAAATCAGAAATAGAAGTTTAATGAACTAGTTTTACTTATTTCATTCATGTGCATACGTTTCAATTGCATGTTTTGCACGAAACCCAAATGATATTATTGGAAGGTTTGGTGCGCGGTGCTGGCCACATCATATAGTCATGCCTCCGTAATACTCATGAGGGCAAAGTGCCGGCGTTTTGGCAGTGATAAGACTTGATGTACTTGGTAAGTGGTTGACCAGCCGGAACTACGAACTGAGACAACGTTTTGAGTCCTACCGACCGATGGATTTCCGAAGAGATTTTTACTGAGTTTACCGTTATTTGCAATTGTGAATTGATTCATGACATCATTATGTAAGGATTGAGATTTCGGATCCGGTTATCGGGTCAGTTTCGGAGTTGGATTTCGTAGTTTGGACCCTGGTGGGGATGAGACCAAGTTCGACGCGATTCAAACGGCTTCCAGTAATGTGGACGTGTTTTAGGCTGTGCCACGTGGGCTGGCCTTGGGTCGCGAGAGTACGGCCCCGGTTATATCGTCTGAATGGCGTCTTGGATGGACGACGTCATTTAGAGTATGACCCTGATTTGTCAGTGTACGGCCCGATCTTGTCATCTGAATGACGTCGGACTTGTACGACGCATTTTCCTCAGCTTCTGGTTGACCCCGCGAACCCTCATTCTCTCCTTTCCTCTCTCTCTCCTCTTTTCCCTCCGAGCTCCGGCGAGCCACCTCCCCTTCTCCTTGTTTTCCTCTCCTCTTTCCTCCTCTCCCTCCACTCCATTAACCTACCAACTTCCTCCACTACCACCACCACTTCCTCCGCGACGCACTTCTCTCCGGACGGCAGCCGACGTACCAGTGGAGTAACGGCGTCCACGGCGGTACCGGCGGCGGCGTGTGGCGAAGCGGGTTGGCGGCTTGGGGCTAGGAGGAGTTCGAGTAACCGATAGGGTGACGATCCCCGTTGTACTTCGTTTAAAAACCATGTTTTTCCGCTTTGGAGCATGTTTAGGAGTTTTCTTAGGGTGAAAACACTAATTGCATGTAACGAGAATTTTGGTGTTTTAATGGGTAATTAGATTCTCCTCCTCATTCTCCATATTTTTCGTATTTTTACTCAATTTGAGAGAGGAAATACCACCTCTTGGATTGGGAGATGGCGGAAGAAGAACCTGTCTGTGAGGGTTAAATGGCGTCGGGGGACAGCGACGCCTTTTAGAAAGGCGGCTTCCACCCGCGACGCGATTTAACCCAAACAACATATTGTCTTTGGACTGATGAGCGCAAGGAATTCCGGGTCGGGTCGGGACCCGGCGATCCCGACCCGATCCAATCTGGATCGGCCGAGTCGGCCGATCCAGACTCAGTCTAGCCGGTCCGACTCGGCCGGAAAAAAAAATCAGAAAAAATTAGAAAAAATCAAGAAAAATCAGAAAAAATTAAAAAAAATCAGAAAAAATTACATACATATTATTCAATTGATGTACAATAAGAATGAATGCAATTCATGTACATCCATAAAAAACCCAAAACCCTAAACCCTAAACCCTAAACCCCTAAAACCCTAAACCCTAAACCCTAAACCCTAAACCCTAAAACCCTAAAACCCTAAACCCTAAACCCTAAACCCAAAACCCTAAACCTTAAAACCCTAAATCCTAAACCCTTAAACCCTTAAACCCTTAAACCCTAAGCCTCACTTTGTTTGTGGAATAAGCCCTGAATAGGATGTTTTATTCTCTTAAAACCTTTTAACTCACTTTGGTGGAGGGGAGTGCTTAACCCAGGATGCTATGGGTTATACTAGGGGTTAAGCGGAATAACATGAGTATTTTGAACTCTTTATTCCACTCTTTATTCTCTTCTTTATTCTACTTATTCCTACCAAATCACTTGGAATAGCGCAGTGCAATTCTACTTATTCTGGGTGGAATACCAACAATTTACCAAATCAAAATACCTCTTATTCTGGGTTAAGAAATCCCCAGAACCTTATTCTGGTTTAAGTTATTCTGCAAACAAAGTGAGCCTAAGACCCTAAAACCCTTAACCCTTAACCCTTAACCCTTAACCCTTAACCCTTAACCCTTAACCCTAAAACCCTAAACCCTAAACCCTAAACCCTAAAACCCTAAACCCTAAACCCTAAACCCCTAAACTCTTAAACCTTAAGGGGGGGATCGGGACCGGCCCGAACCGGACCAGATCGGGTCCGGACCGGCCGATCTGGCCGGTCCGGACCCGATCTGGTCCGGTTCGGGCCGATTTCGGCCGTTTTTTTTTTTTTTTCAAATCGATGGGGGGAACAGTGAAATCCCCTCCGAATCGGATCGGAACCCGCCGATTCCAATCGGAATCGGCCGATTCCGCAATCCATGGATGAGCGTCCAGGGACAGCGACGCCTTTTAAACGACGACTTGTATGGACGACGCGTTTTAAGTGAAAAGCACCCCGTAGCCTGTCTCTGCTTCTGTCGCTATCATGCGACTAGGGACAGCGACACCTTTCAAAAGGCGGCTACATACGACGACGCGTTTTTAGGTCATTTCCGAGGCCCATTTTTACATGAACCAGTTTAGGAGGCTTGAATGACGTCGGCCATAGGCGACGCGATTCAAGACATAATCACATTAATTCATGCTATTAACATATCTTTACACTGTTAAATAGTTTAGTTAAATACATGCTTGAAATCGTACTCAAGGATGAGGATTTTTACGTGATCAGATCGTACTGTGTTATGTTTCGTGCGACCGTGGACCTAGAGTGACAGTTGTAACGCTTAGGCACCATGTGTCGGTATGGGAGGGACACAACGCCGGTGTGGGAGTGGTAGGGTAACGCCTAGAGAGAGGATCACCTGGTGTATCCCGGGGTTAGCTAATACCGGTGTAGGAGTGGTACCTTTGGAGTGTCACTCGTACTGGGGGAAGCAGAAACCATCTAGAGCCAGTTGGGCCGAAGTAGCTAGCGTGCTATCCGAGGGGTTACTGTTTGGTCTCAGCGGGTCGGTGTTTCCCGCGTTCGGCCGTATGATTGGCGTGTTTTGCCGAGACGCTGGTTGTAGGCTCCTTGATAGAATGGTTTCAGAGTTGTACATGTTACATTTCGAATGCACGTGTTTTATATCGAAATTTAGGAATTGTGTTTACTGCTTTACTTGTTTAATTTACTTATATTTGTGTCGCTACACTTGTGGGTGCGTGAGTGAGCGGTGGGGATCGAAGGATCCCTACTGAGTCTTTTCGATGAGACTCACCCCTGCGGTTTCAGGTGAGGGTTCAAGGCAGGCGTAGCGAGGAGAGTGATGCCTTGGATTACGCGCCAACAGCCGTTGTTCCGGAGTATGCCCCGACGTAGTTGTTATTTTATTTTATAATATGTACGCTTAATTATTTCTTTTCAGTTGGAGTATATAATCATTTGTTGTGTCGAGTCGCATCGTAATAATTTCTAATTCTTGTACTTCCTTTTTAGTTCAATGCGATGTGAATGTTTAGCTTAGTTTATTATTTATTTCCCAGACTTATCTAGATCATGAGTTGGCTCCAAATTAATGATTCGGTGCCCATTTAGTAATCGGATCCCCGATTATAGGGTGGCAGGTCGTTACAGTTGGTATCAGAGCATTCGGTCTGGCAAATAAATGAATAACTAGGTTAAATATCGTAATTCCGACAAATAATTACATCATCCCGTACAGGCACGGCGGTAGTGTAGGTTTTAGGATTCTAATTAGAACTTTTCAATTCTTGTGATTGTAGGCGATTAGATGGCTCCTAGGAAGAGGATGCCAATAATTAGAGAGCGGGGAGATGTCCCTAGTGGGTATGAGGCCGGTAGGCCAAGTATGGAGCATTTCATAGAGCCAGTTGGGCCGGAATAGCTAGCGTGTTATCCGAGGGGTTACTGTTTGGTCTCAGCGGGTCGGTATTTCCCGCGTTTGACCGTGTGGTTGGCATGTTTTGCCGAGACGCTGGTTGTAGGCTCCTTGGTAAAATGGTTTCAGAGTTGTGCATGTTACATTTCGAATGCATGTGTTTTACATCGAAATTTAGGAATTGTGTTTACTGCTTTACTTGCTTAATTTACATATATTTGTGTTGCTGCACTTGTGAGTACGTGAGTGGGCGGTGGGGATCGAAAGATCCCTACTGAATCTTTTCGATGAGACTCACCCCTGCGGTTTTTAGGTGAGGGTTCCAGGCAGACGTAGCGAGGAGAGTGCTGCTTTGGGTTGCGTGCCAGCAGCCGTTATTCCGGGGTATGCCCCGACGTAGTTGTTATTTTATTTTCTGGCATGTACGCTTAATTATTTCTTTTTAGTTGGAGTATGTAATCATTTGCTGTGTTGAGTCACATCGTAATAATTTCCAATTCTTACACTTCTTTTTTAGTTCAATGCGATGTGAATGTTTAGCTTAGTTTATTATTTATTTCCCAGACTTATCTAGATCCTGGGTTGGCTCAAAATTAATGATTCAGTGCCCATTTAGTAATCGGATCCCCGATTATAGGGTGGCGGGTCGTTACATCATTGTGTCGCATAAAAGTTGATGGAACAAAGATTTATTTCGAAAATGATAAGTGTAAAGACAAATCAGAGTCGCACAGCGGAAGTATAGTGGGCTGTGGGAAATAAACCTTGAGAACGATAACATTTCCTATAAAAATGTGAGATGGATCAATAGAACTATGGGAGATATCAAGATGAAAAATTCTAGAAGTGAATGATGTGAAATTTCGAGGACGAAATTTCTATAAGAGGGGAGGATGTAACACCCCATAAAAATTCAGGGGCATATATGTAAATCTTTAAAAAGTATAAACGCAATTAGTAAAAGTTTAAGATTTTTAATGTCAAATATAATCTTTATAGGGTCTTAAATGAAATTATACAAGGTCCAAAAGGCATATTTAAAATAGTGAAAAAGACTCATTATCGGTTACTTATAAAGGAAATGAGGACATATACATAATTAATAAAAGTTTAGGAACTAAAATACAAAAGTACTAAAGGATACTACTATAGGACAAAGGAAACTGGTATGATTTCTTAACCCTTAAGAAAGGATACTAATAAAGGATAAAGGAAATTGGTAAGGTTTCTTAACCCTTAAGTAACTTAACCCTTAAGTTAACCCAACCCTTAAGTTAACCTAACCCCCAAGTAACCCCCCTTTAACCCTCACTTCTCCTTCTATAAATAGGAGGGTTACCTCCCCATTTCACCCCATCCCTCCTCCTTCTCCACCCCAGAGAGAGAGAGAGAGAGAGGAGGAGGAGAAGAAAGGCGGTCGGTGGAGGCCCAGCAGCGGCTCGACAGCGGCTTGGCGACGGCCGGCGGCGATCCGGCGGCGATCTGGCGGTGGCCCTCAATTAAGGTAGGGTGATACTACCTACTGTATCTTCTTATTTTTGGTTTTTAGAGATTGTGGGGTGTAGAATTTGCATGTTATTAAGGGGAAACTCTATCGAACTATAAAGAGGCCATGGGGAACGCTATTAAGTATAAAATAATATGTTATTGCATGACATGGCATGAATTGAAAGCATGTTTTACATGGTTTTGTTTTTGAGGTTTATGGTTATTCTCTAATATACGTGGATTTTCCCTAGCATAAAAAGGGTGTCTGCATATTTAATTATGGAATCATTATGAGAAAAATTGATGAACCGAGTCCATCTAACTCTTGTGAGCTACGAAAGGAGGAAGTTGTTTAAAATATATATATATATATATATATATATAATAGAACAAGGAAGATTTCATGGCTATGATGATACTAAAATGAGGAATAAAGATTAAGAAACAATTTCATGCCAGTAATTACCCAGTGGAAAGGGAAAAGAAACGATGTTGTGAGATGAAATGAATTAAGGCATGGAAGCCTTATGTGTTAATGATGATGGAATAAAGGCATGAAGACCTTCTATGATGACAATGAATATGTATGAAATAAATGACCAATGGTTCTTCGATAATTTGCTTTCCTTTACCAGCAGAGGGGTGACATCATTTGCTGACGTGGTTAGCCCAGTGTCCTAGGGATAAGGGATGTTAGGGTCGCTACGACTTCTAGTCTTCGGACCGTGGTGTTTTCTGCTGGTGGGACCGTGGTTTGGGCAGGGGATGGAGATCCTTCTTGGGTACGCTCATAGGTTGGGGCTAGGATGCAGTGGGAGTGAGGTGGACTGCGAAACCCAACCTAGCCCTTTCCAGCCTCGCCGATAGGTTTCCGGAGACTTACTGGACTGGGTAGGCTAAGGAGTGGTAGGTGCGTAGGAGGAACAGCCTACTTACCATTTCCGCCGATACGTGATTATCCATGTCACTTCAGGTCAACAAGGATGAGTCACCATATGAATCCATAACTTGTGGAGGAATATGACTTTATGACCAATTTGATGAAAGATTGATGAATGAACGACTCAATCCTGTGATCTTATGCTGATGACTTGCAGTAAGTACTTTCATATTCTCTATATTAGTATGAATTATCACGAAGGAGTAAGAGTATAAGAAAATATATAACTGTTACCATCTTTTTAAGTGTTTTTCGCTACGGATTCACATTGATTTATGATGCATATATGACATACATGCTTAGGAAACATACAAAAATGTCTTATGTATCTTAGGGTAATTGGTTGTGCTTGAGTTGCATATAAGTTAACATGAATGTGAGTCATGAGTGAATGTGATTTTGTGTGCGGGATATCAGTAGGAATGTAAATGATCCCTACTGAGAACTCAATTTTATGGGTTCTCATCAAAGTTATTTAACACATTTTTCAGAGACTCGCAGTGGATGACGTGGAAAACAAAGATAACTTCAGCACAAATAAAAGTAAAAATTTTCAGGTATGGCCAGTTTGGATAAAATAATTGGGATATGTTGTTTGTTTCATTACATTTCTATTTTATGATGGACATGAATTGTCTATTATTTCCTTTAAACTTCACTTCTTATTATTTTGTTTTTGCTCTTGTGCACCTACCGGAGATCCATAAAAGCCAGGACATTATAGGTTGATTCAGCCAATCCGATCCCTGATCCGGATCAAATCGAGATCGGGTGATTCCCAGCCCCAATTCGATTCTATACCTTGGCTGAGTTAAGGCCAAGTCAGGCTGAGTCTTGAAGAATTCAAGCATGATAAGTCTTTCTAGGCTGACTATAGATTGGCCAGGGCCAATCCAGAACAGCAAATCAACCAGTATGGATTAATATCATCATATTTAGCAAACCATGCAATATAGTAATGTCATGTTTGAATAACAGCCATGAGAGAGTGTGCAATAAACAAAACCTATCAAAACTCCTTTATCTCTTAAAATGAAAAAAGACCAGTCCCTACAAGAAGCCATATTTGAGACCTATTCCATAGGCCCAATCACATATCTTTTGCCCCCACATAATTTGAGTTGCATTTTAAAAGCTTTTTCCACTCCAGAGTAAGGTTTTCCTTCCTTTTTAGTCTTCCACACAATAACATCAGAAAACTCACCTCTAACTAGCAAAAACCATAGCTTCCATATTGATAACTATCTTTCTTCTCAAAATTTGGACACAAAGCCGCCAACCTTGATGATGAAAGGGATAATAGAGGTGAACCAGAGTGCTGATACGGATCTAAGGAGTTTTCAAACATATACATGAATGTTCATACTTGTGAAAATGTAGCAACAAATCTGGTGGAATGTTGAATGGCAATGAACCTTTCTAATTACAAAAGACAGTTGACTACTCACCTACCTAAGCTAAAAAGTTATACTGACAAATTGTGATGATGAGTCATGGACAACAGGAGATGTTGCCAACTTTGAAGGATAGTTACTCGAATATGATTTCAGGTAATGCACAAAAGTTAATAGTAGCAACATGTTGTGCATCTTACACAGAGACAAATATGCATTAATACTAGCAGGAATCAGCAGAATGATTAAGCAAATGAAGAAAGAGAATAGTCCAAAAGGCAGATATGAGTAGAGTTGAACAGCATTTACTTTATTCACAACAGAAAGAGAAAAATTGCAATAGGAAAGAGACCATTGCCAGTTGTGTAGTTGTACAGGGAAAAGCAAACAAACAACATAATGTTTGACGAGGAATGGATAAAGCAAAAGAGAAACAGACAAAGAATCAGATTGATGAAGAAACAGACTATACACAGAAGAGTATGTATTCGTTTGTCTGAGAGCATACCTGTGGGTCAACGATCCATCCGTGATACAGGCCAATATCAAGGAGATCGAATATGGCGCATTCTGGCGTAAATTCGAAGTCATTGATCCTGCAGTTTGTGTTACCCATAGAGAAAAGGAAATAAACATGGAACAAAGCACATTAGCAAATAACAAATGAAGGATACCACCAGGAAGACAAGGACCAAACCATATCTACTATCTAGGGAGGGTGCATAAATGGATAAGCAGGTGAGGGATAAAGTTGTATACTTTCTGAAAAGCACGTTCACATCGATTCCACTGGCAAGACGGGGAAGAAGGTCGATCGCATCAGAGATGTTCTTCTGCTGGTTTTTTATGTAACCTTCATCCTTGCCCTGGAATAGGAAATAAGATAAAGGGAGGCTTGAGTAAAACCACCTTTGTCAACCTAAAGATAGAATAATAATCCACAGACAACAAGCAAGCAAAGGCGACCTCCACGTTGCTGTTGGAGTCCAGCAATCTTTCCGCAACAAGAGAGAGTAGCTTCTGCTGGGAGACTTCGGACGTGTCTATGCTCAAACTAATGTTATTCCGCAGCAGCAGAACGTTGCCTGCTCCGTCCATTATGAAACCGCAACACAAAAGGAAAGGAGGAGGGGGGGGTCCAATTAGACCAAAATCCGATCCTTAAAACCCTAGAAATCAGAAAAGACTTTCTCCACCGGTTTCAATGCCAACCAGAAAGAATCCATACACAACAAAACGAAGACGGCGGCACAAAGCAAGAAGAGATTGGAGCAAAGGAAATGAGAGAGAGAGAGAGAGGGAGGGATGGGCGGGCGGGCGCATACAGATTGCGAGTAGAGGGCAAGGGCCGTTGTCGTTCTGGAGGATGATGGGGGTGGAACGCCCCAAGAAGTCCACCACCTTCGTCTTGTAGAAGAACACGGCGGTCGGCTCCCCGTCCTCCGCCCCTCCGACCCCCGTCAACTCCTCGATGACCTCCCCGCCCTCCTGTCGCTGCTGCTGCGGCGGCGGCGGCTTCTCCTCGGATTCGGGCGTTGTCGCCATGGCGATCGCGCCCCCAATTTGCCTGCCGTCCACCACCCCCCACCCTCCCTCTCGTCAGCCCGTCGTCGTCGTCGTGCCTTTTTATGTACGCATGACAATTTTATTTATATTGTTAGTTATTCTGACGAGAGGACGGAGGAGGAAGAGATCAATCAGCCGAGCCCGAGTTCCAACTCTCTCTCTCTCTGCTTGGCGCTCGCCTCACCTTGGTCCTTGCGTGTCCCTCCCTGCCTGCTCCCGG
This sequence comes from Zantedeschia hybrid cultivar, assembly GCA_030544215.1. NCBI lineage: Eukaryota > Viridiplantae > Streptophyta > Magnoliopsida > Alismatales > Araceae > Zantedeschia > Zantedeschia hybrid cultivar. The sequence goes on from JARZZO010000015.1 coordinate 43,150,636, forward strand.
CTATTCTTTGCGAATCCGTCTACTTTGCGCGCGTCGAGTCGTGCAGAGCGGGAGGTGGGGTGGAGGATACGTCGGACTTATGAGAAAGAACAAGGGCCGGCGGAAGAAAAGGTACTGTGCGGGGTGAAGCCGCGGACCGAAAGGAAGGATTCGGGACACACACCGAGCCAAGGATTCGGAACCGCTTGATCGTCCTGCGATGCCATGCACCGCAGCAAGCAAGAAATGCCCAAGTCTAGAGCGACCGCGCGGTGGGCGAGTTTGTAACCGCCCTACGCCAGCCACTAACACTACTTGGTTTGACTTGAAAAATAAAATCGAATCGGTTCAATTTGATAGATCATTCGGTTTGGTTCAAGTCGCATAAGTCCCAAATCGCAGAAACCAAACTAGATCGTTGAAACCGAATTATTTAATCATCCGCTGTATTTTTTTTTTGGTTGTTTTGGGCCAAAGCCCGTGGTGGTTCGCCCATTCAACGACGGACTGTTTAAAAGTTAAGGGTCGACTGGGCATACTGTTTATAGAATCCCTAGGCAGCAGGTTTTCTATAGCTGGGTGGGGCGGTCAGATATCTTCATCACACGTACGTGTTTTGGCGGGCAGACCTCAATAGTTTAGTCAAACTCGGGATGAAACAAAAAACGCCGCGCTCATGATGCCTATAAAGAAGACCGGACTGCACCCATTGTTTGCACCTAGCCAAGCGCCCTCGAAGGTGAGCCTAGGCTCCACTAAAACACTGGTAGTCTAAGCCTTGGGCTCCATTGTATAGCAGACGGTTTAAAACTAAACCGAATTTGTTCGGTTCTGTTTGATTCGGTTTCTAACTTCCATCGATTTGATTTAGGTTGGCAAAATTTTCTTATAAACCAGATCAAATCGAACCGTGAACACCGCTACCAGCCACCACGGGTCCGTGTGCCAAATTTCGCGCAGAAAGATCAATGCCACTGTTGCACGGAAAACCGTCGGTCGGGATGGAGATATGTCGATGCCGGCATAAGATAAATTTTTTGACTTTTTTGCATATACTTTCTTAAAACTAGTATATTTGTATTTATACTTTCAACTCTCATATATTGTATGAAATATCCTTGAAAACCTAAAAAATGTTGCAATTCTGCTCCTCCCTCAAAAGGTCATTAGCTCCAAGGGTTCTGTAAATTATAATAAAGTCATGAGTATATGTGCAAAATTTTAGTAAATTTAAGAGCACATATGTAAAAATATATGTAATCTTTTTTAGCGTATTCTGTTTAGAGTTAACTACATTTTGACGGAGGGGCATAGCCGCAACGTTTCTAAAGGATATTCCATACCATATACAAGAGTTAGTGAATAGATACAAATATGCTACTTCTCAAGGGTATATAGAAATTACATATTTTTTAGCTAAGAGAGATTCAAATGAAGCAATAGGATGGCCCTCGTGAGTCTCCCACAAGTTTTTCATGTGTTCTTAGGGTTAAAAGTGATATCCCAAGGGGAGAGAGAGGGGGGGTTCTGAGAAAGAGAAAGAGAGAGGAGGTAAAGATAGATCTCTAACATCATTCTTCCCTCTATCATATACCTCACATGTATAAGGACTGAGGTTGCGGATTCAATTATCAGGTCGATTTTGATATTGGATTTCTTGGTTTGGGTCTTCGTGAGCTTTATGCATGGGTTCTGAACCGCGTCAAGCAGGCAGGATGCGCTTCTAATAGGCGTTGGCCTTGAACGACGCAATTTAGGGACCATGCATGTGTGACGTGTTGTGTTCTCTCTGTCAGGATCCGTCCGAAAACGCAGCGGAAATAAAATATTCTGGATCGGATCCGTCCCATTTCGATTAACAAAATTAAACCGAAGTAAATCAGATTTACCTTGTGCGGATTTGAATCCGCGTTCGTTTTCCGGTTCGGTCGGAGCGATGCTGCAAGCTACGCAGGTGTCCGGCCTCTAACGGTATCCACGCGGTTCTCCTCACGATGGATTGTCCTCGCCTCCTCACTCGATGCGGCATTTGTGGATCCCTTCTGGCTGCGCATAATCCGCCGCGACATGCGGATTCGGAATCTCCCGTCAGACAGAAGGCGGAGCAGTCGGGAGTCGAAGTGGAGCCTCCAGATGGCCGCCTCGTGTCGTGCGCCCAGTAGAGAAGAGAGAGAAAGAAGGCAACGGCTAGGTTAGGATTGCTGGCTCCGTTCTTTTATAATAAGCCTATTTGCGTTTTTTCTTAAAAACCCAGACTTATCCAAAATCATGTCGGTTTATCCATCGACTTGAAAACCTTTTGCGTGTAACCCTCTAGGCCCAAATACCAGTCCAGTTAATGGCCCATTAAGCCCAGTAACTCTTTACAGACCCACTGAATTAATTATTATCCTTATATTAATTAATTAGCCGAATTTAATATCCCACAGTAAATTCAGACGAGCTTCCGATCATGTTGGATGCCAAGCAACATCGCGTGATCCTAGAAGGCATTGGGGTTATCGCAACTCTTTATTGGAATCTTTCCATCAATGGTTACCGTGCAGATATAATCTTTCATCCGTGCAATGTTCCCGAATCGACCTAGGGTATGGTTTATTGTTAAACCCTAGTCGGTCGATTCACTTGAATTAGATGCCGCTAATCTATATCAGATAACTCTTTTATCTGATATAGAGTCCGGCCTGGCCAGGGACTTAAGTGCATCATTCTCGGAACATTCTCTCTCAAACTTCCGAGAGCGGATGATCCCGTATTGAACACATAATTACCTTTGAGGGCATTTCCCTGAACCCGATCACTTGACTTATTGATAACCCTTGGTTAGGGATTTGTTAGTCAAGGTCAAAGTTCAGAAACCTACCAACAAGATATCTTTGGCGTCTCAGGTCCAAGGATCATCTACGCAACCGTGACAAAAGAATCAAGCTGGTTAATAGTGAGGTATTTACCATCCAGCGATTCATAGTCGGATCAATTCAGTGAACTCATTCGCTAATGAGCACCTACAGGTCCAGCATAGTGTCTCCACACAAGTGACTTATAGGATCAGTCACCATCATCATATGAGCTAAAGAAACCTATACTAGTCTATCCGGATGTTCGATGTCCTTTTCAAGCATCCTATGACTAAGAACAATTAAGAACATGTGTTTATAAACCTTCGGTCCTGTAATTATGATCTCATCATAATCCGAAGATTAATACACATGTTCATGGACTTCATCGTGATTCGATAAGCAATGCTCAAGTAAGATACACAATGAAAAATGCCATTATATTGATAATCTGAACATAATACAGCGTCGAATTGGCTTATAGGCCATCTAATACTAATAATCTTCCACTTGGACTAAAGCCAATCACTTTTATACAGAATACCCATATTCTCTAAGTGACGCTCAAATACAATTTGAGACAAAGGCTTTGTCAGTGGATCTGCTATATTGTCGGCTGGGGGAACTCTTTCCACAACGACGTCTCCTCAAGCTATAATCTCTCTGATCAAATGAAAGCACCGCAGAATGTGCTTCAACTTCTGATGAGACTTCGGCTCTTTTGCTTGAGTAATTGTCCCATTATTGTCACACAGTAGTGGGACGGGACCAGAGATGCTTTCCACCACATCAAGATCGCCAATGAATTTCTTCATCCATATAGCTTCCTTAGCGGCTTCAGCAGCAGCAATATACTCGGCTTCCATTGTCAAATCAGTAGTGGTTTTCTGCTTAGAATTTTTTCAGCTCACTGCTCCCCCGTTTAGTGTGAAAACAAAACCTGATGTTGACTTACTGTCATCAGGATCAGACTGAAAACTCGAGTCAGTATATCCTTGCAACTTTAAGTCTCCTCCTTCATAGATTAGAAATAGATCCTTAGTTCTTCTTAAATACTTAAGGATATATTTCACAACCTTCCAGTGTTCATCACCTGGATCCGCCTGATGTCTGCTCGTAACACTTAGAGCATATACTACATCAGGTCTAGTACATAGCATGGCATACATGATGGAACCTATGGAAGAAGCATAGGGAACCTTATCCATCACAATCCTCTCTTTAAGTGTCTTGGGAGACTGGCTTTTAGAAAGTGAAATTCCATATCTCATCGGTATGAGACCTCTCTTGCAATTTTTCATGTCAAATCTTTTTACAATGGTTTCTATGTACATAGATTGGGTTAAAGCAAGCATCTTCTTTGATCTATCTCTATGGATATGTATTCCTAATACATAAGATGTTTCTCCCAAATCCTTCATAGATAAGTTCTTTAACAGCCATATCTTTACCGATGACATCATTCCTACATCATTCCCAATGAGTAGGATGTCGTCAACGTAAAGAATCAGAAATGTGATTGCGTTCCTCCCACTGTTTTTCTTGTACACACAAGGCTCATCTTCATTCTTAATGAAGCAATAAGATTTGATCGTCTCATCAAATCTTATGTTCCAGCTTCGGGAAGCTTGCTTCAGTCCATAAATGGACCTCTACAACTTGCATACCATGTCTGGAGATTCTTTGGATGTGAATCCTTCTGGTTGTATCATATATACCTCCTCCTTAAGGTTTCCATTAAGGAAGACAATCTTCACTTCCATCTGCCAGATTTCATAATCATGGTAGGCAGCAATGGCGAGAAGAATTCTGATGGACTTAATCATGGCAATGGGTGAAAAGATTTCGTCATAGTCAACACCTTGTTTTTGACGATAGCCTTTCGCCACTAATCTTGCTTTATAAGTCTCAATACGTCCATATGCACCGATCTTTCTTTTAAAGATTAATTTGCAGCCGATAGGTACTATACCATAGGGTAAATCTTCCAAGTTCCAAACTTGGTTGATGTACATGGACTGTATTTCAGAATTCATGGCTTCCCGCCATTTCCCGGCCTCTGGACTTTCAATGGCCTCCTGGTAAGTCTTAGGATCATTATCCTCATTATAGAGTATCCTTGAACCATCCATTTTAATATTTCCTACATATCTTTCTGGTGGTTTAGGTACTCTTTCAAACCTACGAGGTTCTTGTGTATTATTTTGAACATGTTCAGAAACTGACAGTTCATCTGATGAACCATTACCAGTTTGTGGGTCTATAATTTCTTTCAGAGTTACTTTACTCCCACTGTCCTTCTGGAGAATATAATCTTCTTCCAGCAAGACAGCTCTCTTGGCCACAAACACCTTTTATTCGCCAGGATGATAAAAGTAATATCCATAAGTTTCCTTTAGATATCTCACAAATCTGCATTTGTCAGTTCTGGACTCCAGCTTATCTGCGCGTCTTGTCTTTTAACATGAGCAGGACATCCCCAGACTTTAACATGTTTAAGGTTTAGTTTCCTTCTATTCCATATCTCATATGGAGTGGTTTCAATAGATTTGTTGGGTACCTTATTCAGGATATACATGGCCGAGCTAAGTGCATATCCTCATAAGGACACTGGTAATTTGGACATGCTCATCATAGATCGCACCATTTCCATTAACGTGCGATTTCTCCTTTCTGATACACCATTCATCTGAGGTGTATAAGGAGGTGTAAGCTGAGAAATGATACCATTATCATTTAAGTATTTAATGAACTTTATACTCAAGTATTCACCACCCCGATCGGATCGGATGATTTTTATACTCTTTCCAGTTTGTTTCTCTACTTCATTCTTAAATTCTCTGAATTTCTCAAAAGCTTCAGATTTATACTTCAATAAGTATATGTATTCAAACCTTAAGTGATCATCAGTGAATGTAATGAAATATGAGAAACCACCAATAGCTTGGGTAGACATAGGACCACATACATCTGAATGTATAAGTTCTAATATGTCTTTGGCTCGTTCTCCAATTCCACTAAATGGAGACTTAGCCATTTTACCCATTAAACATGACTCACAGGTTGCATATGATTCATAATCAAATGGATCTAAGTATCCATCTTTATGCATCCTTTGGAATCTGTTTTCACCAATGTGGCCAAGCCTACAGTGCATAAGTAGGCTTTTTTCATTTAATACTTACTTCTTTTAATTAAAGAACCGATGTGTAAATTTTCATGAGACACATTTAATAGATACAAATCATTGGACAAGATAGTAGAAGCTATTAATTTATTTCCAAATTAAATTGAACAACTATTGTTCCCAACATTTAAATTGTATCATACTTTATCAAGACATGAAATAGAAATAATATTTCTTATTATGCTAGGTACATAATAACATTCATCTAATAATAAAGTGTCTCTGGATGGTAGCGTGAGCTTCATTGTCCCCACAGCGATGGCCGCAACTCTTGCGCCGTTACCTAGCTTCAGCTCCACCTCGCCAATCCTCAGCTTACGTCTTCTTGTCAGTGCCTGCATAGAATTGCAGATGTGAGATACACATCCAGTATCTAATACCCATGATATACAATATCTTATTGACAAGTTTACATCTATCATATAGATACCTGAAGTGTCATGCTACTTCACAGTTCCTTGAGCCTTGTCCTTGAGGTATTCGTTGCAATTCCTCTTCCAGTGGCCTTTTTGATGACAGTAGAAGCAATCACCTTTCTCAGTACTCTTGCCTTTGTCTTTCTTGACAACCTTTTACTTTCTCTGAACCTTGTTCTTACCTTTCCGAAAGGCTTGGACTGCAAGCCTCTTCCTGTTGGTCTTACCAACCATGAGGATTTGGGGTTTATCCTTCACAAGGTTCCCCTCTGCAGTCTTCAACATGTTCAGTAGTTCAGCTAAGGTGATCTGGACTTTGTTCATGTTAAAGTTAACAATGAACTGAGTATATGATTGTGGAAGGGAAGATAACACAAGGTCAGTATACATCTCCTTGGGAAGTGTAACTCCAAGGGCATCCAGCCTTTCCACCCATTCTATCATCTTCAGTACATGAGTATGTACTGAAGTTCCCTCTGCCATCTGAGCCTTGAACAGATTCTTAGATATCTCATATCGTTCGATTCTGCTCTGCTCACCAAATAGCTCCTTTAAATGGAGCATGATGGATTTAACATCCATCTCCTCATGTTGCCTCTGCAACTCATTGCTCATAGAGGCTAACATGTAGCACTGAGTCATGGTGGAGTCTTCCTTCCACTTTTCATATGCAATCATTTCCTCCTCTGGAGCATCTAATGTTGGTTCAGTAGGAGGTTCATTATCCAAGACATAGGCAATCTGCTCATACCTGAGGACAATTTTCAGGTTCCTAAGCCAGTTTGAGTAGTTGGTGCCTGTCAAACGGTTGGCATCGAGTATGCCACGCAACGGGTTATGGTGAGACATTTTAGCCTACAAGAGATGATCAAATTATAATTAGCAGGTATTCAGATTAATTAAAACAAGATATGGTCTTTTATTATCTAGTTTTACTCCCACTAATTTTCGTCGGACTGTATAACCTTCAGATATACAGAACGGGAGACGCCGACTGTCTCCTAGTGGGATCATAATCTCCAAGCATCACAATATGACCTCGGGTAAACACATAGTATCATACTGTTATCTCATAGCAATCATCTCATGATAATTGCAACTCCTTGCAATATCTGATCTTGTTTCGACTCCAGATCACTAATGGTCCCGGGTAAATACAGCAGACCATTAAATCTATTCTAAGAATTACTATCAATACGTGATGGAGTAGAGTAGGAATATAGCAACCGGGTAAACACGTGGATAGTTATACTGTTCTTCTATTCCAATCTCTAGGCAAATCTCGAGTAAACACGTCAATAGACCTCTCATCAGATGATGGCAAATCTCGAGTAAACACGAAGAATATGCTACCAAAGAATCGAGATTTAATGACTATATTGATGGAAAGCCATGCGGGGCATTCTAAATGACTCACGCTACGGCTTAGACTTTAAAACGAAGGTTTTATATTAATTAGTTTGGTCTCATCCTAGGCGATAGTATTAGATATATCGAATATATATTTATACTAATAACCTAGATTGATTCGTAATCAAAATAAAACACACGCATCATATACATGTCATTAGTGTGGTCATGGAAGGCATTGCGGTTTGACTTGAGCCAGACAGTCAAACACACATATGCACACAATATAACAGTTTATATCATGAGTCTGCAAATTCATTGATTCAATGAACTCCTTCATATTCATCTGGTTGCAATTGTGGATCGTCCTCGCTCCATGCTCAGCCGCCTCGGTCAAATTGCATCATAATTCACAATTACAAGATAATATAAAAGGAGGAAGCCTTAAGGCGAACACATTAAGGAGGGAGGTAGAAACACAGTAGAATATGAGAGGGAGAGGTTCGCAGACCTCTATTTATTAACAAATAATAAACCACACAATCACATTCCACATCCACAAAAATAATGCACATCCATGACCACTGAGTGTTTTAATTAAACAATCCACACATGCAGTGCACATCTCATGACTAATTAAATTTTTTGAAAATAGATAATTTAGGTTTCATAAAACCAGGAACCAATTAAAATTGGATATGAATTTTCGAAAATATAATATCATGCTCATTAAAACAAATTTAAACAAGCAATTAAATCACATAATATGTGCATAAAATCTAAAATTAATGGTTTAGAAATATTCCATGCTTAATCTGAACAATTCAAATATATGGGGAAATTTAACAATTAAATACAAGAATTAATCTAACAACTTAGATTAATAATTAGAATTAACAACATTTGTTAATTAATTATGAAAATTCATAATCCTATTATTAGGACCCAAAAATGAATAATTTAAAATTTTGTTATTAAAATCATATTTTAACAATAAAACAAATTTATTTCAATTTTTAAAGAGGCCCCAATAATATAAAACACAAAAAAAGGGCGGGGGGGGGGGGGGGGGGGGGGGGGGGGTGTCAAAGGGCTCAGCCCAGCCAGGGCTTGGACCCAGGCCCGCAGGCTTGGTCCGAGCCTTGTTGGGCCCTAGTTCGAGCCGCCTGGCTCGGGCCAGGGTCCAGTAGGGCTGGACCCTGTCGGCAGCTAGGGAAATCCTAGCCGCCCGACGGTTCCCTGCGACGCAGGGAACCCGACGGTGGCACCCCCTTTTGGGGGTCCCTTCTGGCGTCGGACATTGGCGTCTGTCCGCCGGCAACGGCGACGTCGCCGGTGCCGTCCGGCGATCGGACCAGTCTCGAGAAGGGCTCCGGTGGCTTTTTTTAAAAAAATAATTTACTCCCTTTCTTCAAATCCTCTTTCATGGCAGTTTCAAAAAAACACAGGAGGAAGAAGAAGAAGGCCATGGCCAGTCGTACCGTGCTCCCCACGTCGCCGACATCGATCGTAATGATCAAAGCCCCAAACATCCATCTTATGGATCTGATTCCTTCAAGAATACACCGTTCTTCGTCCAACGAAGAACACGATGAAAAAACCCCAAAATAAAATATTCTCTACAGATTAAAATCGCGATCTCATCGCAATGAACATCTCATGAATATTAATCTTGTAAGAAAATAAATTTAAGCATGGAATAAATTCAAAAACCGCAATTTTAGAGACTGAAACGACGAAAACACAGTGGAACCTGGCTCTGATACCACTGTTGTGTTCTCTGTGTTGAGATCCGTCCGAAAACGCAGCGGAAATAAAATAATCTAGATCGGATCCGTCCTATTTCGATTAACAAAACTAAACCGAAGTAAATCATATTTACCTTGCACGGATTTGAATCCGCATTCGTTTTCCGGTTCCGTCGGAGCGATGCCGCAAGCTGCGCAGGTGCCCGGCCTCTAACGGTATCCATGCGGTTCTCCTCGCGATGGATCGTCCTCGCCTCCTCACTCGATGCAGCATTTGTGGATCCCGTCTGGCTATGCATAATTCGCCGCGACATGCGGATTCGGAATCTCCCGTCAGACGGAAGGCGGAGCAGTCGGGAGCCGAAGTGGAGCCTCCAGATGGCCGCCTCGTGTCGTGTGCCCAGTAGAGAAGAGAGAGAAAGAAGGCGGCGGCTAGGTTAAAGGGCTCAGCCCAGCCAGGGCTCGGACCCAGGCCCGCAGGCTTGGTCCGAGCCTTGCTGGGCCCTAGTTCGAGCCGCCTGGCTCGGGCCAGGGTCCAGTAGGGCTGGACCCTGTCGACAGCTAAGGAAATCCTAGCCGCCCGACAGGGGCCGCCCGACGGTTCCCTGCCACGTAGGGAACCCGACGGTGGCACCCCCTTTTGGGGGTCCCTTCCGGCGTCGGACATTGGCGTCTGTCCGCCGGCAACGGCGACGTCGCCGGTGCCGTCCGACGATCGGACCAGTCTCGAGAAGGGCTCCGGTGGCTTTTTTTTAAAAAAAAATTTACTCCCTTTCTTCAAATCCTCTTTCATGGCAGTTTCAAAAAAACACAGGAGGAAGAAGAAGAAGGCCATGGCCAGTCGTACCGTGCTCCCCACGTCGCCGGCATCGATCGTAATGATCAAAGCCCCAAACATCCATCTTATGGATCTGATTCCTTCAAGAATACACCGTTCTTCGTCCAACGAAGAACACGACGAAAAAACCCCAAAATAAAATATTCTCTACATATTAAAATCGCGATCTCATCGCAGTGAACATCTCATGAATATTAATCTTGTAAGAAAATAAATTTAAGCATGGAATAAATTCAAAAACCGCAATTTTAGAGACCAAAACGACGAAAACACAGTGGAACCTGGCTCTTATACCATTGTTGTGTTCTTTGTGTCGAGATCCGTCCGAAAATGCAGTGGAAATAAAATATTCTAGATCGGATCCGTCCTATTTCGATTAACAAAACTAAACCGAAGTAAATCAGATTTACCTTGCACGGATTTGAATCCGCATTCGTTTTCCGGTTCCGTCGGAGCGATGCCGCAAGCTGCGCAGGTGCTCGGCCTCTAACGGTATCCACGTGGTTCTCCTCGCGATGGATCATCCTCGCCTCCTCACTCGATGCAGCATTTGTGGATCCCGTCTGGCTGCGCATAATCCGCCGCGACATGCGGATTCAGAATCTCCCGTCAGACGGAAGGCGGAGCAGTCGGGAGCCGAAGTGGAGCCTCCAGATGGCCACCTCGTGTCGTGCGCCCAGTAGAGAAGAAAGAGAAAGAAGGCGGCGGCTAGGTTAGGATTGCTGGCTCCCGACGTAGCAACCGTTCTTTTATAATAAGCCTATTTACGGTTTTTCATAAAAACCCAGACTTATCCGAAATCCTGTCGGTTTATCCATCGACTTGAAAACCTTTTGCGTGTGACCCTCTAGGCCCAAATACCGGTCCAGTTAATGGCCCATTATGCCCAGTAACTCTTTACGGACCCACTGAATTAATTAATATCCTTATATTAATTAATCAGCCGAATTTAATGTCCCACAGTAAATTCGAACGAGCTTCCGATCATGTTGGATGCCAAGCAACATCGTGTGATCCTAGATGACATTGGGGTTATCGCAACTCTTTATTAGATTCTTTCCGTCAACGGTTACCGCGCGGATATAATCCTTCATCCGTGCAATGTTCCCGAATCGACCTGGGGTATGGTTTATTGTTAAACCCTAGCCGGTCGATTCACTTGAATTAGATGCCGCTAATTTATATCGGATAACTCTTTTATCTGATACAGAGTACGGCCTGGCCATGGACTTAAGCGTATCATTCTCGAAACATTCTCTCTCAAACTACCGAGAGCGGATGATCCCGTATTGAACACACAATTACCTTCGAGTCGGACTATAATAATTTTTAATTCGTGCACTTTCTTTACAGTTCGATGCTGTGTAGAATGTTTAGCTTAGTTTATCATTTATTTCCCAGACTTATTTGAGATTCTGGTTTGACTCCTAATTTTATTAATTCAGTACCTATTTGGTAATCGGATCCCTGATTATAGGGTGGCGGGTCATTACAGTTGGTATCAGAGAACTCGATCTGGCAAATAGGTGAATAACTAAGTTAAATATCGTATTTCAGCGAATGAATACATTATCCTGTACAGGCACGGCGGTAGTTTAGATTTTGGGCTCTAATTAGAAGCTTCTGATTCTTATAATTGTAGGCAATTATATGGCTCCTAGAAAGAGGGTACCCGTTATTCGTGATCAGGGAAACATTTCTAGTGGGTCTAAGGCCGGTAGATAGAATATAAAGTGTTTTGTAGAGGCGATGATGGAGACTATGACTAGGTATCTGGCCTGAGATCCTAGTCAGAGTTAAAGTACTCGGGGAGGGTCTTCGGCTACTTTGGAGAGGTTCCTAAAGTTGAGGCCGCCTCATTTCACTTGTCGTCCTGACCCTGATGAGGCAGCTCATTGACTAAAGGAGATTGAGCAGACCTTCGATACTCTAGACTATGCAGCAATTGATAAGATTCCGTTAGCCACCTTTATGTTGAAGGATGATGCTTATGATTAGTGGACCTCCTTGAAAAGAACGACTTATGTAGATAAGAATCTCAGGGAGATTCCATGGGAGAAGTTTGTGAGGGAATTCAACGGGTAATATTTCTTTAGGCATGTTAAGAAAGCTAAGGAGAGAGAATTCATGGAGTTGACTCAGGGAGGCATGTCAGTACTAGAGTATCAGATGAAATTTGTTTCTTTGAGGAGGTTTGTACCTTTCATATTAGAGGATGAGAAGCGTCGAACCTAGACGTTCGTCGATAGATTGAGGTTCGATTTGAGGAGCTTGGAGGCATCCTATTGTTGTTCAGACTTAGCTTTGGTAGTGAAGTGTGCCGCAACAATAGAGGTGCAGCATGATCAGATGGCTTGGGAGTGGGGATTAGCAGCTCAGGGACCGACGTACAACAAGGGGAAGACAACAACAACAGCTCCTTCGTCTAGTTCGAGATCGGCTTCGCTCGGCTCCATATTCAGGAGGTTCTTCTGAGGTAGCAGTGGCAGCAACAGACCCAGGCAGACCCAGCAGAGTCAATCAACAGCCAATATGCAGCAGGAGGTAGCCCAGAGGGTTCCAGTGACTTGTCGTCATTGCGACAGTGTTCATGGTGGGACTCAGTGTCCCACATTCTCAGGTAGGTGTTATACTTATGGCTAGCAGGGCCATTTGGCGAGGAGTTTCTCGCATAGGTACAGACAGGAGCAGGGCCCTAAAGATCAGAAAAAGTAGAGGACCCAGGAGAGAGTTCTTGCTGTTACCAAGAAGGAGGCTCATGTGTCTAAATTGGTAGAAGGTATACTTTCTGTCCTTAGGAACGTTGCTCATATGTTGATTGATTCTGGTGCTTCGCATTCTTTTAGTTTCAAGCAGTTCATGAATGTTCTTTCTGCACCCGTCAATGAGATTTCTGGTGGGCTGATGGTTGAGATTCCTTCCGAAGATTTTCTGTTGACTTATAACTGTTTGAGTGAGGTTCTCTTCCATTGAGGGTCATCAGCTACCAGCCCAGTTGGTTGTACTCGCCATTCAATACTTTGATATCATTTTGGGTATGGATTGTGTGAAACTTTAATTTTTCAAAAATATATTTTTTTTTTAAAAGAATTTAGATTTTTTGGGAAAAAAGAGAATTTTGGAGTTTTGAAAACATGTTCTTATCTTTTCTTTAATGTAGACTTTGAGAATTTGGGATAATCCTCAAGTCTAAGATTTTGGATCAAGCGTGGATCTATATTCTTGACCTCTCCTCACTGACCTCGGTTAGTGTTAATTACGCCAGTTATTAACTAGCAACCCTTGATTAACCGTCCATTAAGGCACATGAATAAAGCAGGAAATAAAGTAGATTGCCCTAATGTGGTGTATGCAGACTAGGTTTCCTTTTTATTTATCTGAAAGAGTTCATAGGGATTTTCTAAAGGATACTTAAAGGGCTTTTAAGTTCTCATAAGGACACGAGGACTTAGGGTCTTTAAGTGTGTTACGGAGGTCAGTCTTTTGGACTCAACCTTCATTAGAACCCTTTGAAGAAGGTGAAATAATTGAAAGTATCCTTTAAGTATCTTTTAAATATTCTTTTAGAAGGATAGGGGATTCTTTGGGCAACATATCCCTCATTTATGTTCATTTGAGAGGATATAGGTATATAAAGTATATTCTTAATTAATGGGGCATGAGGGTCACCACATATTTAAGAGTCCAGATCCTCTACGGTCCTCGTTGGACCGTAGGGGATTAGTATATACGGGGGGAGGGGGGCGGAAGCGAATTCAGGGGGGGCCCGGGCAGGGTGTTTTTCGGGTTTTTTCTCCCCCCTCCCCCCTCCCCCCGTATGTACTGATCTTCTACGGTCCAACGAGGACCGTAGAGGATCTCGGTTCCATATTTAAGGACATCCCTTAATGGTTCTCCAACCAATATGAAGGAACCACAACAAATTGGCTGTTTAACCTATATGAACAAACCATGATTATGGGACAACAACAATATGTTTTATGGAAGCACAATCACCTCTTTTAAGTCACCTTAATAAAATAGTCCATGAGTTATATGGCCGCTCTACCAATAAGAGAGAACCATATGATGACATGGTCATTCTATTAAAAATGAACCATTAAAAATTATGGCTACTCTACCAATAAGAGTAAACCATCTTTTTTTTTATTATTATTATTCACAATATTGCAATAATAAAAGAAAACAAAAAAATGCTTGTCCTTTTTATTTCTACACACAAATTCCTTCTATAAGAGCCTCTTTTTCTTCTATTTATGCAGAAAACCTTAAGCAAAGCCTTCCCTTCTTGTTCCTTTTCAGCTCTCTGCGCGTGTCCTTGTGTGTGTGTGTGTGTAGGGGGGGGGGGGTGTATCTCCACTGGTGGCACCCCCCACCGGTGGCACCTAGGCAACCAGTGGGGGGCGTGGATAGGGATGGAGAGCGGGATAGAGATGAGAGAGATAGGGATGGGGAGAGATATACATTGGGTAGGAGAGGGAGAGAGGATATAGATGGGAGAGAGAGGGCCACCGGTGGCTCCCCCCTACCAGTGGGTCCCCCCCCACCAGTGAGTGCCACCGGTGGGGGGGGGGGGTGGTGCGCTCCTCCCCTTGATTTTTTTTCTTTTTTCCTTCCTCTCTTTCTTTTTTGTTGCCTTCTTTTTTTATGTTTTCCTTTTTTTTGACCGCCTACCGGTATAATAGAAATTGGGGGGGGGGGAGCCGGTCAAGGCTTCTTTCTCTTTCCCTGCTGTGTGCAGTTTGCCCTCCCTCTCTCACTTGCTTGTTGGCTGCTGCGGTTGCTCCCTCTTTGTCTTTGCTTGCTGGTTGCTATGGTTGCTCCCTCTCTATCTTGCTTGCTGTTGGTGCTGTCCCTCTTCCACTTTTTTCTGAAAATTCTTCCATTGTAGCATTGGGTGGCTGCTCTCATGTACCTTTGCTTCCTTTTTCATCATTGTCTTTCTTCTCTTTTCGTGCATGCATATCTCTCATGCATGTTGGTAGGTTCCGCATGCATCATCTTGGAGTTACAACCCTATTTGCCATGCTTTAGAGTGAACCCTAGTTTTTTTTTTCTTTTGTATGCATGCGTGCATACATCTACATATGGGTTTGTTTTAGAATAAAAACCTTAGCGTGGAAATCTGAAATTTATTTGTTCAACAATTGCCCCCCACGGGAGGCATGTTGGAGACAATGTTGTTGGCATGTCTCACATGCATCTTTTTCATTTGGCTCCGTTCTGCCTCGGTCGCATGCATGCATTTACTTCACTCCCAATTGAACCTTGGACTCCATTGTTCATCCGGATTTGACCCTGATGTCTTCTTGGGCTTGAAAGCTCTGCCCGGTAACTTCTGACAGCTTCTTTGACGAATACTTGATTTCTTTTGGGTTGAACCACTGGCTTGATGTCTTTCTGGGTTCAATACTTGAGTGGGATTTACTTCGAGAGTGAGAATCCTAACTTTGGAGTCGTAGGATTCAGTACTCTCGGACTTGGTTTCTAGGATTTGAGTACCCCAATCTTGAGCCTTTAGGGTCTAACATCCTTGTCTTTGCATCTTTTTGGGACTTTGGATCCCAACTTCGCATGTTATCCATGCTTGTGGTGTCTTCATGCTATATACCCCCCCCCTCTGGTTAGATGGCAACCATTGGTGATTTCCTTGCTGTGGGGCCAGCTGAGGCTCTGTGAGAGGGTGGCCCTCTGTAGCCTATGCTTGACTTTGGCTTTACCAGAGTGGCACGACCCCACCTTTGGGTTACTTCTGAGGATGCAGTCCCTGTCGATCCAATACGCATCATCTTCCGTAATGGTTTCTTTTCTTTCGTCAGGGATGCCAGACTGGAGCAACACCTCCCGTTAGATTTCTCCATTCAAGAGTTGCTCCAGAAGCAATTCCCCTTAAGGGCGGAGTTAAGACAGTCCTACCTCCAGATGCCCGCTGTGACCTAGAGATGGCCATCCTCCTAGAGAGGGATATTATGGAGAGTCTTGTCTCCACATCATATCCGGCTTTTCCTCTTCTGGACCACCGAGTACTGGAGTATCCATCCCCCACACAAATGGGTCCGGTGTGGGACTTGATGCAGATACATAGTACCTCTCACACTTTTCAGCCCGCTGTGTGGACTTCTTCCGGCGGTCTTCTTGTTGCCGGTTCTGGGCAACTTGTGAGTTCCTTTTTGACGGGAGCAGCAGAGGGCTCAGTGTACGAGCCATTTGATCATCCAGCGCTTCTTACTGACATCATATAAGGGGATCGTTTTGGCTAGCAAGGATGTTTGAAGATGAAAGCTTCACACAATTTCCATCCCGGGGCGACAGAGTGGCTCTAGTACACATTGCGGCATCATGGCTGTTTGTTGGAGGACATGGGTATATATTAGGCGGTAGCGGCTGCTCAGTACAACTACCCTTACTATTCTGGCTTCATTCAAGCCCTAGCAGAACGGTACATCTCAGAGTCTAACACCATTGCTACTGCAGAGGGCAAGACGGCACTGGACTTATGGGCTTTTCACCGTATCTCAGGACTTCCCATCACAGGCGAGCCTTATGAGGAAGTAGTGCTGGATCAGTTCTACTATAGTGTCACAAATGGGGCTGGCTCTTATATGACTCCATATTGTTATCGCTACCTCTTGACCGTATGGAGAGATCTTTCCAAGGTTAGGAGGCCTTCTTACTCTGAGGCAGGTAGTTCCAGTGGACATGGCTGAGTTTCTGTGTCAGCTTGGTTGGTTACTTTTACCGTACCTTACGACAATGAGGGGGTTTTACGACGCGAGGTACTTTTGGGAGCCTGTTGTCTGGCCATTGGTGCTCGACTAGCGATTGCACCTTGGCATGTATCTACTACTCTTTTGGGGTGCTCAGCAATTCAGCCAACCCGTCGAGGTGTTCCGTAGTGATGGTTACTCACTACGTCAGTGCTTGGGCCAGTCTACTACTTCCCAGTTTGACGCCCATCAAGGGCGAGGTGGGCACAACTTTTCCCACTATCCTTCAGTTTGCTGGTCCGCATAATGGTGACGGGGCCCGCCAGTTGTCTTTTGCTCGGGATGCCTTTGGGTTCATTCCTTTCCGGTCTTCTCACCGGCTGGATTTTGACCATTCTTCGCGACAGTTCAGGCCATTTACTGACAGAGGGGGTGCTATAGATCGCCCATGGTTTGACCCATGGACCAGTGAGATGGGTCATAATGCAAATTTTTTTGATGGGTGGCTGCAGAGTACTCGCCCCAGGTTACTTATACTAAATAGTCATCTTTTAGCCATACTACCCTCACCGCTTCTCGCAGAACTTTGGCTATGATCAGAGAGTACCTCCAGGCTTTACATTTGCCAGTCTGCCACGAGTGTACGAGAGCCGCAACAAACATTCTTTTCTTGATTATGTTTTTCCTTGTTTTTTTTACTTTTGTATTCTATTTCCGTTTCAACACCAAACTATGTGCCTCCTCCCACACCGGCTCCTACTTCCTCTTTTGTGTCGATTGCTAGGTCGCCCCTTGAGCCGACTATCACTCTGGCTGCAATGTTTGTTTCTACGTCCACCCCAACACTGAGCGAGATAGGCAAATTGGTGGCTACTGCTAAGAAAGCTTCACAACGCAAGCGACGAAGGCAGGCGGAGGGGGAGGAATCCTCTAGAGCTGTCCAACCTTGCTTGGATCTGCCTCATTCACCTAGCATGCTTGCTCATTCTCCTCTTCATGCTCCAACTTTAGGTAATCACCATAGCGACCTTTTTGTTATTCTTACTACATGTACTTTGTGCATTGTTGTTGATTCCTTGGGTCCTTTTTGTAGCGGATGAGCATGACGTCGAGCTTGACGACCTCTTCCCAGACGGTGTTTTGCCGCCACCTCCAAAGGCGCAACCTTCAGCCGGTGGGACTATTAGTGTTTGTAGGATTGCTTCACCCTCTTTGCTACTTTCGATTGCTTTTCTTACTCTATGTTCGTCTACTATCTATGCATACTTGTTAGTCTTAGGTGGCCTACAAGCCAATCTGACTATGTAAATCCCGTTCATTTATTAATAAAATGGCATTATTTCATTATGTATAATTTGTTTTAATTATCGTCTCATAATGAAGTCCGTGAATGTGTGCAACAATGATCAGATTATGATGAGATCATACTAATGAGACTGATCACTTATACACACATATTCTTAATTGTTCATAGTCGGAGGGTATCTGAGAAGGATATCAGATATCCAGATAGACTAGTACAGATTACTCCTACTCATCGTAGACACGCTAATTTTTACTTCATATTGAGTAAATTTCATGTCACAATTATGATGCCCCGAAATAATCTAATTTTTTATCATTAATTATTTTTTATTGATTTTTTGAGAGATTTTCTCATTAACATTGACCATGGCCGACGCCATTTAGATTTCTAGCATAAATCAGTTCGGCATTAAATTCCTACATTCAGGTAGATTTAACTGAATAACGTCGCTCATAGACGATGCCGTTTAGTTCCTAATCCGTTTGGATTTTCGATTTTAAATTCGAATTAATTTTCTAATTATCTAAATAACGTCGCTGATGGACGACGCCTTTTAGGTTTCATAATCTTTTCCGGTTTCCCTTTCCGGATTTTTTTTATATTTTAGCCACTTTAATTAGACAAATGGCGTCCCGGATGGACGACACATTTCAAGCAGTTTTCTGATAAACATGATTTGGCCGAGATAATGTCGGAGAGTGTTCCACCTTCCACCCTCTGAGATGCCTGTGTATCGGAAGTATAGCGGTTCTTGTAATCCTTTTACCCATCTGAATGAATTCATGTACGAATCATCATTCTGGCAAAGTGACAATAGGTCACTGGCTTTTCTCTTCAGAAGATCATTAGAGGCGGCAACCTTAGAATGGTTATTTTCATTAGATCCCTATGATGTTGAGGATTTTGACACAGTGTCCAGAAAATTCCTGCAGCATTACAAAGACAGAGTTGCACCGTCACTTTCCATAACTGATTTGGCAGCCGAAAAGATGAAGTC